>CM037032.1:70838230-75838230 GCA_020882235.1 Schizaphis graminum
TATTATTATTATTGCATTATTGTTGACTCGATACGATAATAAACAAATTAATTTAACACTCACAATATTGTGTGATAGCGGCGATGGCGCATATACGCGCGGGCAGACCACTTCAAAGTTCAAAGCTTGCGAAGACTTGGTTAATATCATAGGCGTGCGCAGGGGTATGCAGCTGCACACCCTGAAGCCTTTGAGTGGCAAAAATCGTTTTTGGAAAAAAACTTTTGTGCGCAAGAAAAATAATTACTAATTCTAGTGCGACCCAGGAGTATACATATTATTATGTTGAAGGAATACAACTTATATGAGTAATCGCATTCAAAATGACATTTTAAATAGTATTGAGAACACTATGCTCCTTTTAATAATATCAAATGTTCAAAGTAAACCAGTATCTATTATTTCTGATGACACCACATATATGGGTCATCATGAACAAATGGCAATTGTTGTTCGTTACATTGATGATGACACATTAACCCTATTGAAAGATTTGTTGGACTTCAAAGATTGAAGCTTGTTGATTCACAGTCAGTTTTTAATGAGCTATCAATAAAATGGACTAAAAAGTCTAAAAATTCAGTGGAGAGATGTTGTTTCAGTTTGTTTTGATGGGGCTTCTACCATGTCCGGTTGTATTTCAGGGGTACAAGCTAAGTGTAAAGAAGTAAATTCAAGTATAATATAGGTACATACACTGTTTTGCACATTGTCTTAATTTAATTGTTGATGCTTGTACATCTAGAAAATATTTGTGTATTGTGTACATATTTTATCAGAATTTTACATTCTTAAAATAACTTTCAGGGGGTGCCTGTGGTAAAGCAGTGCTTAATTTGGGGGTAGGCAAAATTACAGAATTGGCTAAACACAGTGTAAACACTGTAAACAATGGGAAACTAAGGCGATTGGGGAGAGAATGCCACTTTTGCCCCCCCTCCCGGATCCGCCACTGGTTAATATCCGCCGTTACGGGGTAGTTTCATTTTCGTAGGTATCCGATACTCGTACAGATTACAGGAAGTTGTATCTTATTACCAGTTTACCATCAGTGTCCCAAACGTTTGTTGTGTACCACTTGTTTCCATGAAACTATGAATTGAAAATCGTGCAAACAATAAACAAACAAGCATATTATGGCACACGCGCACACGAAAACTCATTCGTTTATCTCTAAATTATAATATCAACATCACGTTAAAGACAAGCTTCGTCTGACAAGGTTCACGAGATTGACATAATAGTGTGTAAATGTAAGTAAATGTGGAAGTTTCTTTTTATAGACACCTTTTTCAAGTTTAAACAGTACCTGATAGGTACTACCTATCAAAATATTGATTGTCAACTCTCAACTGTCGAGTTCATGTATTGATTCAATCTTGACAGAAAAATTAGAAACCAACTTATCTACAATAAAACAATTATTCTTAATTTATATTAATATATTATATAAGTGATTTCAGTTTTTATCGTTTTATAAAATTTGTATAAAAACTTTAATTTGATTAACAATAAACCTACGCATTAGTTTGATATAATTTATTTTTTATTTAAAAACTACATCCATGCCTAACAGATGTTTGAAAAAAAATTGTCAAACATTTTTTGAATTTTTATCAAGACAACAAACGTTTGGTTCATAATTTACTTATTCGCTATGTTGTCAGAACAGTCATGAGTTGTGACTATATGCCGCCAAGTTTATCACTATGGACAGTACGCATATTTTTTTTATTTTATGCGGTGAAAACACAACTTTTTCAACGAGGAAATACTAAAAATGGCAAGATCTTGATTTTAAATTTATTTAGTAATAATTTTAGTGTTGATTTTTAATTAATTTGATTGGTTCAAGACTAAAAAAAAAAATTTGTGGGTATACGTTTTTTTGTGTCGGTGTGTTTAGTAATAAGTTATTACCTATACTAATAAGTAATACATATAATTATTATGTATATTTGTGTTTCATATAGTCTTAAATATGTTTTTAATAATTTTTTTAGTTGTATATATTTAATTCATTTTTATTAAATTTGTTGATTTATTATAATAATATATAAAATATATTTTTTTATGTTATCATATTAAGGGGATTGGAAACGTTGATTTTCTCTTTGTCTTACACACGTGGAATATAGGAAAAATAGCTATACGCGCCTGACAAAAATTAAGATACTTCTAATTGTTCGATTTAAAATATGTAAAGATGATTGAATTGATATACAAGTTTACTTTGCATCGGTCGAAGCACTTTTTCGATTGTTTTATTGTTAAAAATAAATATTTTGATGAGAATAAATATTTTAAATTTAATCAATTTGTCAATTTTTATTATTAAATATATATTTAAAATATTAAAAATATACTTCGACCGATGCAAAGTAAACTTGTATACCAATTCAATCATCTTTACATATTTTAAATCGAACAACTAGAAGTACATTAATTTTCGTAAGGCGCGTATAGCTATTTTTCCTATATTCCACGTGTATAAGACAAAGACAGAAAATCAACGCTTCCAATCCCCTTAAGGAAAAAATAATATGAGTAATAATCACCATAGTTCATAACCAGTTTACGACTGTAGTATAGGTATTTAATATAAAATAATAATAGATATAGGTGAATACTACCTTTGATAAATGATAATATAGTTACCTTACTGTTACTAATTGACTATTTAATCAATGATATACTATATGTACTTAATGATAATAAAATATCGTATAGATATATGTGAATGAAATAAATTACTGGATGTTCGACTTTTTGTTACAAGTCAACTTTACTGTACCTATTTATATGCTTTTTTATAAAACCACTGTGTACTTAAATCTTAAATAGTTAAATACCACCACCGCGCATATTAGGTGTATTATGTATTAATAATGAATTCAGAATAATTGTTATAATTTAGTTAATTTCGTCCGAAATAAGTTTTTAGGCAATTGTTATCATGTTGTACACACCCTTCATGTTATTGTAGTACTGTTCACAGAAATACACACACACCACATACAGAAAACATAGTAGATTCAGTGGCGGAAGTGAAGAAGGAAAATAATTGCGTCCGACCAAGTCTGCACAAGAAGATTAGTGACGATAACACAGCAGCCGTTGTTTTCGACTAATCTACATTTATGTGAAGGTTTTCCTTTTCTTTTTGCTGCGTAATAAAAACTCAACCCGCAGTATCCCCGAGATGGACCGATAGCACATATTATGCTATGTATATATTTTTTTATAATGTATACATATATACATAAATACTGCACGTTTAATTAAATGCTGATAGTGTGGTGGGACACCAGTAGTTACGGCCAGCGGTGAATTCAATTAACAACGAGATATTAGCCTTTAAATGAGTAGGGTAAATCCTGCTTTATCCACGTGGGCGGATCAGTGATGCAGCCTGCAACAGAACGAAGGATTAGTAGATTTAAACAAAAAACCTTTATGTATGGTTTTTTTTTTAATATTCTCTCGCCATATAGCTTCCCTCCCATGAACCGTTGCCGGCGATCATGAAGCTTCACTACCATACCTACTCCAACCCCTTGTATAAGCGCTTTTCTATTATAGCAGCTATTATACTTAAACATTTATTTTTCCCTCCCCATAACACGTGTCATCTATGACCTTTTCTTTTAAGAGATTTTTCCTACTCGGCGAAGGTGGTTTCATTTTTTCCACCTTGATCTTTTATCGTATAAATGTGATATGCCTAGTACCTACCTCTTCGTATAATTATATTTTTACAACTGAACACATTATGCAAATGAAATATTTTGTATACACTCATATAGTAGTTGGGTGCACATTTAGTCATTACTCATTATTAATTATGTGTCATAGAGCAAATATTAGATTCAATTTTTTGTCATTAGGTATATTTTAAACTACTAATTTATAGCTTGAATTTATATTCACAACATTCAAGTGTAAATCAAAAGAGCTGCAAGCAATTGAAATAAAACTGTAAAAAGGTAAAATATTACTATAATATAATTAATGACTGCAGCCAATGATTGGTAGATGAGACCTTGTTTTTTATGTAACAAAAATATATGTGTGATGATTTTGACAAAAACTAATTAAAAAAATTGACCAGATACTTTTTTTTTATCACTATAAAGATAGTAATTTCATTTTCTGTACACTAAAACTTGGCATTAAAGTAAATCTCCACCTTCTTAAATGCACCACTGACATAATTAAGTTAATAATAAAAATGTTAAAGTTTTATTAATTGATAGTGTATACTTAATAAAAATAAATATAAAATCAATTATTCTGCATAAATTAGGTTTGTTTATATTTGTATTCAATTTTCTAATTTTTAAAATATTTATATAAAATGAAAAAAAAATTAAATATTAATATAAAAAAAAAACAGATGACTTTTTAAATAATATAATATTTATACGACAAATTAATAAATATTTCACTTATAAGTTATGAATAAGTCTGGCATGTGATTCTATAAAAATGTTCAGCTAAACACTGAAAAAAAAAAATTAATTAAATATTAGTATACTCATACTCACATATTGTTAATTGAAAAAAGCCAAGCAAAAACATTTAATTTTATTGTGTAATTGATACATTGTTAATTTAGACATTATAGTATTATTTAGATCAGTGGTCTTCAACCTTTTTGGACTCGCGACCCACTTTTTTAGGCCTACACTTTTCGAGACCCACGTAAGCTTTGTAAAAAAGCTAAGATTGCTAAATGCTTTGCAGTAATACTATTAAAACTGAATAAATAAAAATTATATTTTAGTATGTATTTTCATTTATTAATTTTCTAAGTTTAATAATTAAAAAAATATTTGTTTACCTTGTATAATTTTATAAATTTAATTTTTATTTTAAAAAGAAGACTTATCGCGACCCAATTTTAAAACTTACGCGACCCAAAAATGGGTCGCGACCCACCGGTTGAAGACCACTGATTTAGATAATACATCAATTACATTGAGATTTATGAACCCTTGCATAGCTGGGGGCTATTGCAAAAATAAATAATATTTTTAATCGATACAGGAAAAATGTAATGACTAATGCAATTTCATTAAAATTCTTGCTAGTGTGCTTAACTGGATGATTTATTTAAGGCAAGATGCTCATAATTAATAAAATATTTTTTTATTATGTTGGTTGCGCCATTTAAATGTGTTAAATATACATATATTTTTAAATTTTTTAAATTTCTTTTTCTAAAGTACTTCAAAACACAAAAATTGAAAATATTTTAAGTTTAAATGCTGAGTGGAGAGGTACAGGAATATTTCAATATTTCTCAATATGTTAATTTCACTACTCGATGCATTTAAACTTTAAATAATTATAAATCCTAAACTATTAGTTTAAAATTGGATTTTGATAAATTGAAATAATAACATTCTGCTTCTGAATATAAAATTAAAAATCTAACCTGGGGCCCTCACCTAAAATCTAAACGTCAAACACTAAATAATCGTCTACACTTACTTCAACCTATACTCAAATCAAAAATGTCAATTCACACAAAATCGATTTTATACAAGTCTCTTTTAAGGCCAATCTGGGCTTACGGCATGCAAATCTGGGACTGTGCCAAACCTTCCGAAATTTTATCAACTCAAGCCTTCCAATCAATCTCTCTCCGACCTATAGCCTCAGCTCCATGGTATATAACAAATAAAGCACTACATAAAGACCTAAAAATTTATATAGTTGACCAATTAGCCAAAAATTACAATACCAAATTTCATGCGCAACTATGATACCATCCAAATCCACTCATCTCACACTTATCGTCACATACGCTACCAGACAACCCTCCACGCCGTCTCAAAAGATGATGGTGTAGAGATATCTTGAATTAATTGAGTAATCATGCTCTAAATGGTTCTGTCAATGGATGGTCTCCCTCCTCATGTAAATCATGTCATATTTAATTATGTTAGTCTCTGCTACTTATCACATTTGCTTATTATATAAATGATACAGATTGTAAATATATATTTTAATAAAAAATAAAAATAAAAAAAGCATGTTATCAAAAAATAGAAAACTTAAAAAATTATGATAAAAATAGTAAAAATATTGTAACTTAAAACTAGTTAAATATATACATTGTACTTTCTATATTTTCTTAGATTATGTATTTTACGATAAATAAATCATTTAGTGTACAAAATATTTTCAATTAACTTGTAGCCCCATCATCACTATAAAGATAAAAAAAATATTCATTTCCTATACACTTTTCCCAAATGTAATAATTTAATGCTATCAGTTGTAAATAGTTATACACAACTCATTAAGTTTCATACTATCACAAGAAAATAAAAATAATTTTTGTAAAAGAGTTACCACAATATGTATAAAATTCAAATTAGTAAAAATTTGAAAACTATAAAAGAAAATAATATATATATATATATGAAAAAATATTTATGGAACAATGAACTATATGGCTAAAGATTATCTGTTATGGTAGTTATACATTATAAGTTTCAGCCTAATAGTTTATAATATATTAAAAACAATAATGTTATTATTAAGTACTAATTTTTTAATAATAATATTACATATATTTAATTTACCTTTGATATAACTGGGTATTAAAAGACAATCGATTTATATTTTGATCGTCAGCATCAAATATTTCAACTACTTGAATACCATCTCTATTAGTTGAAATGACATTTATATCCAAGGATTTATCAATGATCATTTCATATAATGCTCTGGACCGAGATTGATCTTGAAGATTTTCCGGTGGAAATAAATGAAAAGACACTTTTAAAGCCTATAATATCATAATGGTATTTTTTAAGATCAAATAATATAAATTTCTTCAAACATGTTACCTGAGGGCCAATAGTAGACAACAATAAATCAAATGACTGTAAATCGATAAATTTATCTTGATCAATAAATCCATAGTTACCATAATCAATGAAGTATACTTTGAACTAAAAACACAGATAAATATATAAATACATATTAATATTTCAGTAAATAAAAATAACTAACTTTTTGATCAGTAAATATAAAATCATGAACTATTGCTCTGCTCCATAAATTAAGTTCTGGGCATTTAACAAGATATATCTTATGAGGTGAAATGCTGTTTTTGGAATAAAGAGTATCAAGAGGTTGAGAGGCTGATATTGTATCCAATATAGACTCCATGATTGTTAATGTTTCATTTGGTGGATGTATATATACATAGCCATCAGCAACATAAGTGAGACTAGCTTTTTCACATTTTCCATGAATCTAGAAATTTTTTATAAAAAATAAATTAAGTGTTAATATAAATCATTAATTAAAAATGCATTAATTTTGAGTAATATTTTAAGAAACTAAATTATAATTTACTTTTTACTTATAACCTAGAAAATAAAGATATATTTTAAAGGACGTCATACCCATATATGTTGTCACCATCTTACGAACGTACATCGTGGCAAATTTGCACGCGGCAGAACCCATTTTGTTGTTAGCTTTAATATTAGAGTAAATTTACCTATCATCAAATTTAAAGGTAAGAATATTATCTAGGACATCTCATATACTTTTATTAATATTACAATTTTAAAATGAGTTAAAGCTATGTAAAATATTATAACTTTAAAATAATATAAATAAAATCATATAAGATACCCTAGATAATATTTTTACTTTTAAGTTAGATAATAGGTAAAGACGTGACTCCAATATTAAAGTTAACATAAAATAGGTTCTACTGAACGCAAATTTGCTGATGTACATTAGTAAGACACATGGAGACAGCACATGTGGATATAACGTCTTAGTCCATCAATAAATAAATCATACTATGCATAATATATAATGTACTTTTTCATATTTTTATGCACAATTATAAAATTAGATATTCCTGAAAAATAATCTATTACAAGAGATTTTAATATAGTTAAAATTAATTGTAATATAATATATTTTATATATATTCAATTTCACATTAAGTGAGTGCTGAAATCAGTATTTCCAGAGGCAATTTATAACTAGGGATTATCAAATACAATTGAGGTGGTTGGTGCAACATGATCATACAACACTACCACCACAAAACTTAGAGCCCCTGATCCTGACAATATTTGAACTCTGCCTATTGACCATCAGCGCTGACTTTTCATGAATTCGACAAAAGGTTTTAATAGTTAAAAAAAAACAAATTACATAATAAAGGGTATAATATGGAAAACCGTATTGGGTATAATAATAAGTTTTATATAAAAATTTCAGTATAAAATTTAAAAAATAAATAAATTATATAATATTTAGTCATAAAAGTAAATTAATTATACATTTTTATTTTTGGTTGCTGATACTGTGTCCATATTTTGGTCAATAAAGTACGCAATTGTCATTTGTAACTATTTTTTTTTTTAGTTTTTGAAAATATTGAACAAACTTTAATATTTAAGATACATAATATAACATTTGTGTGGTTGAAATTTAGTATTTAATATTTTTTAAAATTAAGCAGAAGCAAATGACAGCATAATACAGTACCTACCCCACATAGTGCATAACAAACTCTAGAAATTATCTTTTTTATAATATTATAACATTAAAAATAAATTAATAATATTTTTAGTTAATATACATTGATATTAACTAGATTTTAAAACCAATTACTAAAAACCTTTTCTTATGATTCTTTGAAATACATATTAATCAGTTTTTTATGTTAAGATATGTTTTTAGACCATTTAATTAGATATAAAATATATAAAGTAAAATGTTGTAATACTTTATTAAAATTAGTTTTTTCTATAATGGCTTCTCTAATCATATCATTCATATTACACTTTCCATCATATAATGTGACTAGTGGAATATCACATTCAATATTATCTGGAACTAAAGTAAATTCTTTACCAAATAATATTTTATGAAACAAATCTTGAGCAACTTGAAAATAAGGTGCAAAATACAGTGATGTTAAAGCACATCTTATAGCCTGAAAATATATTAGGTAATATAATTAATTTTGAATAATAAGTAACTAACAAAATATTATGATCTTACTTGTGAAGGTACTTTTAAAAACTTAGGAGGCAAAAACATAACATTATTTTTAGTTACACACCACTCCATACCCAAATCAATAAAAATGCCAGTAACACTATCATCTTCAATTTTACTGACTTTAAACCTATACCATTCATCTTGTATTTGAACTGCATACACATCAGAAACCTCAATGCTAAACATTTTAATAAATTGTTTTGATTCACTTGGCATATTCATTAATTTAAATAAAGTGTCATAATCGTCCTAAAAAATAATTTATATTACACCAGAATACTATGTTATAAAATAAAATAATTCATAATTACATTAATACTGTCATGAACAAAAAGAACCCAAAATGTGTAATTACTGTCTACACTAGCTACAGTTACAGTCCTTTCAGTTTTATCAACTAGTTTCATAACAAGTAAGTTCTCAGAAGATTCAGTCAAGGAAATATTCAAAAACTCTTTATGTTTTTGTTTTTTTTTATCAGCCTTTAAAAATTCAATAAATATTGTAAAAAATTTAAATTTCTAAATTGTATTTTTTTATTATACATACGGGAGAAGCGTCGTAGTATAAAATTGATTTGTTCTGATTAGGTAAGTCTTCAATTACAATATTTGATGTTAACCGACTAAGTAGACTCAACCAATTTGAAGGTAATTGTTCACCATATACTTCTTTATAAATATTTTCCACTTTATCACAGAAAAGTCCGGCATAATTTTTTTGTAATTCCTGTAAATAACAACAATTGAAACAATTGAAATAAAATTGCAAATTAAAAATCAAACCTTTTCCAATCTTTCAGCAACAATAGACATATCTTGAGTGGTGGGAATATTTTTATAACTATGAGTTTTCTTCAGTATGGATAATGCATTACGTGCAGCTACCTGTTGAGCAACTTCAGGAAGGGAATATTTTTCTGGGAACGAACTAGCAAGAGATACATTACCTAGCTAAAAGTTAAGAGATTATTACTTTCAAAATAAAATACCAAGTAATATGCATTTAAACAATACATTTAGACAATTTAAAATAATGAATAAATAAAGTAAAAATGAAGAACTGGTATGATGAATTAAATATATTGAATACTTATAACAATTTTGACAAATAGGAGAGACTATGCTTTTTAAATCATGAAAAGTAGATACATTATATTATATTGAATACTAAAGCAGTAACAAAACATAAACTGCATTGTAATATAAATTTATATTTCTACACAACAAGCATAACAGATAACTACATTAAATTACCTTAATATTGGCATAATGAGCAGGTATATTTGACTTTGATTTACATTTAAAAACAGTAAACTCAACTTCCCCTAAATTCATTTCTTCTAAGTAATCATGTAAAGCTTGTATATGATTAAAACCATTATAATTTTGGATATTAAGATCAATTATATCAGTCTGAAAGTAAAATTAATTTTTTTTTCAATAATTTAAAAAATGAGCATTTATTATTGATTTAAATTTTAGTTAATATAATTATACTTCAAAATAAATGATATATTAACTATTTAAATGGCAGGTATAACATTTTAGATGTCAAACATGTATTTCAATGAGATATTATACGAATAAAAAAGAATTTAAGTATAATAATTTTGTTATATTTAATTCTTATATTGTAATTACTAACAGGGTTTTTTTTTTATTTTATTTTTTTTTAATTTAAATTTTTAATCATTAAACCTCAAGTCTCAATACTAGTTTATTTCGAGCCTTTATAATTTTTTTTTTTTTTTTGTAGGGGGGATCCCCAAGAATTGTGAGAGCGGCAAGATTAGATAAGAGATAGAAGTATGGAGTGGAATCTTTTATAAAAGGTTACTGCTTTTTCATAGACAGTTTTGATATTTAGATTAATATGTAATTCTAGGTTTGAGATACAGTGGTAAGTTGATGATATTACAAAGATTATTATTATGGAAAGTCTAAATTGTTTACCATTGCCAGTTGGAGACAGAGGCGTGCATTTAAGGCAAGCCTTTTGGTTTTAATGTAGTGTGACCAAGTAAGCTGGCGGTCAATAATTAGACATAAGTATATAGCCAATTGCGATGTAGGAATTTGATTATCTAGAAACCACTGGACAGAGAGGAATGCAGAGTGAATGTATTGTGTAGTGATTTAGATTGTATGATTTTGAAATGCCAATTTTTATACTAAGCAGTCATGAGACAATCAAGGTGATTAAGGAAGTATGAAAATATTTATGAATAGAAATAATAATTTGGTCGTTTGCAGACTTAGCAACTGTTGTGTTAGAAGAGATGGGTTAATTGGCAGCATAGATAATATTTAATATAGGAAAGTACACCTTGCAGAACAACAGGTGGTTTATAAAATTATAATCTATAATAAACGTAATAAATCATTGTGCTTTATATATCATATAATAGTGCATATATTCAGAGCCAAACAAATATGCGGTTGCTGACTCCACCTCTTAATTGAAATCAGATATTTTAAATTATGTTCAGTGTTCACATACCAAAAGCACGCACATTACAAATGTATATATGCAATTAAATAAAATATAATCAATAATGAATAGAATTGAATAATCTATAGGCTTGTGATAAAAAATTAGTAATAAAACACAGTGGCGCACACAGTAAGGGTCAGGGGTGTCGACTGACACCCCTCAGAGAATTAGTGAGTGACTAGTGCTGTTTGAACTGTGAACTAGGATGACTACTTGTATGTATAATTTTATTTTTGGTATCTTTGTTAGTAAGAAAAAACCAAAAATACTTAAAAATAAGATTTATACTATGCCTAAACTCAGATTTTACTAGTGGGGGGGGGGGGGGATACCTCGAAATATATATTTTCGACACCCTTATGAAAAATATATTGTGCACCACTGATAAAACAGTTAACAAAGATCATTATTATCAAATATTCTGTCAACAGTTATTTTTATTTGAACACTATTTTGTGTAAAATCACGTTGTAGTAGGTGGAGTCACCAACTACACATTTCTTTGACCTGAATCTAGTTATGCTTACTATCTGGTACTATTATTTATTAATTTATACTTACTAATTTTAAGACCTGTAAAAATCCTAGTAGAAAAATGTACAATCAAATTATGTTATTATTAAAATTGTCCATAAAATAAATACATTTGTATACTAAGATAAATGTAAAAACTATTTTTGAATTCATAGGTACCCATTTTTCATAAATATTTACATATATTTTATTTTACTAAAATGTTTGGCCATTAAAAAAAATGTTGTAATTTTAGACTTACAGGATCATCAGTAAAAGTGTACTTTGCTCTATGATGACCGTGTTTAATGTGTTGTTTAATATTTAAACTGATATTACTATTATCTTTATTATTATGTATCCAACTTTCATTATTATCAAAACTTGACATCTGAAAAAATAAAATAAATATAGTATATAGGTATACCTTATGTTTAAACTTTTATATAATATCTATATAAATTATTAGGTAATAGGTATACCTATATTATATAAAACCGGCATATAATTCAATACCTAACTCATATATTAAACATGTTATAAACAAAAAAAATTAAAAAATGTTTAATAAATAATAATGCAATGAAAAGACGTTTTACTTCTAAACAATATACATAATAAGAGTTAATATTTTTTAATTTCAATTTAATATAATGTATATTCTCAGTTTTTAACGAAAGAGCATGTCAATTCTGACCGTGTTTATATGTGATGCCTTACCATTGGGACCAATTCCAATATGGCAGGGTGTTATATAGGAATAAGTAGAATACATTTATATAAGACTGTGGAGTATCCTCTTGCTTGACTGAGTATAGGTACTGATTTGTAAATTCTTTTATTTTTATTTTTATTGGTATTGACTAACTATTATTATGATATATTTTTTCTGGTCCCTTGAATGTTATCATAAACAATTTTTTATATATTCAAATAATTAGTAAATATATATAACCAGCAGACTTCATAACAACTAATTTGAAATTTTCAAAGATAATAAAAGAATGAAAAATAAAACTTTAAAAATATGATTAAGAACTTTATTAACTAGGTAATAACAAATATTTTAATATTATTAAATACATTTTTTCATTAGGTACTTAATAAAAACTCTAGTACATACTTAGTAGAGTACTTACTTACTCTAGAATCTAGATTCTTAGTTGCCTCATTGTTAACAAGGATTTCAAAATATTTATATCCACATTTTTTCATATGGATTAAAACAATTTACCTACTCTTTAAAGTTGCTTGTATTTTATTTTAAAAAGTAATGAATTAAAATATTAAAACAAATTTAGTGTGCAGTTTTCATGCTTAGATTTCTGAATTATGAAATAATTCTGAGTAAATAAATGGGTATTACAAAAAAATATAGTACATAATTATTCACTTATGGGATTATATATAATATAAATATGTTACAATTTATGCCTATAATAATTTTAGACCCCCGCCAACAAAAAAGTACTTTACTATATTTTAATACCTAATCAAGATCTGGTCAACTTATTAGTACCTATTGATTAATTAATTAAACCAATTCAAATATGAAATAAGTACACAAAAATATACTTATTAATATATACAGATTTATATTAGGTACCTATATAGGTATCTACAATCTATGTAATG
Source organism: Schizaphis graminum (assembly GCA_020882235.1). Classification (NCBI taxonomy): domain Eukaryota; kingdom Metazoa; phylum Arthropoda; class Insecta; order Hemiptera; family Aphididae; genus Schizaphis; species Schizaphis graminum. The sequence goes on from CM037032.1 coordinate 70,851,929, forward strand.
TATATTCATAGTGGTTAGTGGATGTGTAAGTACTAACAAAACAATTAGGTTGTATGTGTATCTACTATCTACCAAACAAACTATTATGAAGTTTAAAATAGTTCTTTAATTTTGAAAAATTATTGATATTTAAAACAAAAAAACATTTATATCGATTTTAATTATAAATTTAATTATAATCCAACTCAATAGCAATACGATAAAAACAATAATTAAAATAATATTAACGTTACATTATGAAGTCTTACTCCCACTATGCATAAAAACAAAACGAGCCGTGTTATAATTATGTATAATTCGGCATAATATCGTATATAAATTATTAATTAATAATTATAATATTATACTTTCGCGTCCAATAAAATATCGTTGACTACCCACAATTGAATTTTCGAAAATTTAAGAGCGTCAGTACCCACACCTACATCAAGGATAAAATGGTATTATAACTTTATAAGTATCAAAGTATAAAATGTGCCTACAAAAAGATCTTACACGAACACGCATACAGCCGTAGCTTTAACGGTCACTTACCTTGATATTATTATCAAAATTGTAACGTGCAATAGTGAAGTAACCAGTGATGGCGAACGCTATTGAACACTTGAGCAGAGGAGTCGGATCTCTAGCCTCTACTGAACAAAACTCAAAAGCGAATGTTACGGTTATTTAATGAATCGCCGTGTCGTGATACCTTATGACAGTGTCGTAATAATCATTGAGGTTCGTGTACGGATCGTCGGCGGCCGGTTCGATTGAGTAAACTTACTGTAGACTGTAGACTGTACTACTGTTGTAGTGCAAACTGCAAAGAAATTAAGGTAAAACAGAAATAATTATTAATTAATAATTATTATTATATTTAAGACAAAAATACTGAACATGCAGAAACATTTTGGAACAGTGTGACCAGTTGACCACTATTCCCTGAAGAGCGTACAGTTTCGATTATGTCACGTGATTCATTAAAATATTATTAATATTGATGTTGGTTTTGGCGCCCGCATCACAAATATTACATAATATTATTATATCTGTGTCCTGTGATACACAATATACATATTAAATTGATGTAGTTATTATAGGTACCTACTATATAGTTAGTTATGTTTAATCGCCACTCGCCAGTCGCCTTTAATCGTTTAATATCATTAAATATTTCTATCTTTGTTCAACACATTTTTATTAAATTGACCGATTCGGTTTTGGGCTTTATAAAAAATTATTTCATTTTCAACAAACGGATTATTAATAAATCCAATGAATTTGATTAATCTAAAGGTAATAAACTAATAAATAATATTTTCTTAGACCATTATCATAATGAGTATAATTTTAATTTTCTAGTTTACGTATCAAAAATCTAATTTGACAATTCGTTCTATTAATTTAATATAGGCACCTGTTGTTTACCGTCTTATTAGTATATTACCATGACAAAATATAGTATATTTTGTCAATTTGTCATGTATATTACTATTGATTATAGAATAGTTTACTCACCTATTCTATTTCTATATTCAATGATATTACCTAATTCTACTTGATCTTATAAGAGCAATCAAACCAATTTTACATAATTTTATTTTCTGTTAAACATAAATACATAATATTATAAAGTTACAGTGCATTTTGCGATACAAAATAAGTAGTAGTGGTGTAATGCCGTAAGAATTGAAAAAATATAGTAGATAATTATTATGGTTTGAGTATAATATTATATTCTGCATTAGTTACGACTATTATGACTTATAACTTAGTAACTCTATGCATTAGGCGGTAGCATTTACATTTATAGTTGGGTAGTCTATATTATTATTATTATTATTGATCTACTTATGTATAATATCTAATATCCATACGACCATACTGACTATACTATTTTAATTTTAATTAAGTATAACATAAGGACTCTATAATAAGTATAATATACAAGAAAAAAACCAGTAAACAATGTAATATTTTTAGTTCATGGTAAAATGTATTATATAAAAATTAAAGTTTAAAATTTTAAAAATATGGTACTTGGTACATTAGAATTAAAATAAGTAGATATGTAATATATATATATTTTAGTGTCAAAAATCTTAGAATGTGGTGATGGGGTGATCGTAAACTGGCCGCCTGCCTCTACCAACTTTGCTACGTATTTGACTTAAGTCTACGTCTCATTAATCATTATGTGATCATGGGATTCATCGAATTAACGAGTAATGTATTAACGTAGTGCAAGTAGGTATGTCTTCAAAATGCTCATGGATATTGGATTTTATAATAAAATGTATGTAATTTATATTATATGTAGGTTTGTAATAATAAAAACTAAATGTATACAAATTTTAGAAGAAGAAATTTCATGTATTTTTGGTTTTTAAAAATGATGACTTTTGACCCATCTCACGTGTTATTCCCTAAAGCCACTTCAGTGTCCCTTTGGAACTTCTATGCAATCTAATCTGGCTTCGTACCTGGGTCTTATTTGGTACACATAATATTTATAATTTATAAACATACCTAGTAGGTACATTAAGTACCTAATTTAAATAATAATTAGAAATTGTTTTAGACAAAACACATTACACTTTTCAAAAGAATATTTTACTTTGTAATCGGTCTACTGAATTCTCAAATATCAATAAATATAATAATATCTTGAATTCTTAAATTTGATAGTATTCGTTTTAACAGGAGAATATTTATTAATAGCAATTGTTTGAGTAGGTAAGTAGATAAGTAGTAAATACTAAATAGGTACCTACTACCTACCTATCTCCTAAATAATTTTAATTTTGTTGCTTTTATGGTTTTATTAATTGAAGTATGATAACGGCGATATGATGATAACATCGTTAATGCCTCTGTCGCCGGCCTTTGAAGTTTGAAGGTGAACCTGGGCACCCGGCGTATAGGGACTATAGTTCATTTATAAATGTATAATAATAATTGTTATATATTTGTCTATGGTTGTGTTTATGTGAGCGCTTCAGCGTGTGATCGAAACAGCAGTTGCATCTAGTCTGCACGCTCGAACTTTACTATATAATAATATAATATTAGTTTGTCAAGCTTGTATTTTAATAATGTTCACGCTGTATTGTCAACTGGTGTTTTCCTATTTTAATTTAACGAAAAGTGTCAATAAATTGACTTGGTGCGTAGTGTTTCTTTCGGATAAGAGTCACATATTATATTATTTTTTCCAAAAAATGATGATATAAGCACTATATTTTAGTCTCAATAGTTCAAAAGGGGATTCGAACTTACGCGTCCACAAATATTGTTCTCCATCGTTATTTCGGATTTGCGCTGCGTAGTGCGTATTTACATTTATTAAATGAATATTTTTCGTTTTGTTTCAAAATGGCCAACGCCCGGCAATCAAAATATTCAAAATGGTTAATGATGTCATTTTATTATTTTAACCACAATGTTTTATTGTTATTTGTTTTATCGCCCGAACGTTTGTCCATATTGGGCAGCGGTTCGGTTTTCCCAGCAATAACACTAAATCAAACTGTTCACAATCTACAGTCTAGCCATCAAACATATCAGTAAATATTAACCAGCCGTCCCGGAATGTGGCTGCTGGTAACAGTGAAATGCAAGATGCACTAATTGTCTTGTCGTTGTCGGTATTGGTCTTGGTCATAGGGTAAAATAATATTTTGTCATGCAGTAATGAGCAGTCAAGCAGTGAGCAGTCAGCAGTGGCGAAGCGTCATAGGAGACAACGTCTACCCACTAAGAAATTAGAAAACAGGACAAATAATTTTGTTTTATAAAATATTTACAAATTTTAACGTCATTTATATTATAAAAATGATATATGTTTTAATATTTATTAAAATTGGTTTTTACAGTTATAGTCTATAAGAATTATTAAAATAGATTAGATGCGCGCAATACGGCCGTGCGGGTCATTCCAAATATTATATTATTATATCAAAGAGACGTTGCAACAATGCAATGTCTCCCAATTATGGGTGCACGGGTACAGGGGGGGATTTTAATGTAAGTGGGGTTTACTATCTTTGCTATGAGACACGTCTCGCTATTAGGATTTCTTCAATTATTAATATCGCCATCGTCCCATATAAATCGGTATTACTGATAGCCGATAGGTACCTACGTGTTTCTTAAAATTGTTGTTTTTATATTTTAGTTTGTTCTCATGGCTGATGATTTAATTTATGTCATATTTAACGATGGAATTCTTAATTACTTATACGAAAAAAATGTATTATCAAACAATTAAAATAAAAAGGGAGGAATCCAAGCGTATTAGTGTCATTTTATTTAATGTCTCCCCAACTAAAAACTTAAGCTTCGCCACTGGTAATGAGTAATCACTCCTATTGAATAGCCTAATAATATAATACATTACTTTGTGTCGTTGATGGAGCAAAATACATTGTATTGTTGACTTTGTCATCAGTCATCTGAGTCATCACCGATATTGCGTGATGCACAGTCTTAGATTATGGCCAGTGGCCACAATGCCATATTATATTCCTGCCTATAACATAGTCAAAGTCAACATAACATTATTGTTTTTTGCATTGAAACATTTTATTTTTATTTATAAAATATTTAATAATGATTTATAAATAATTATAATCATCTTGGCGTATTGTTAATGTATGTTTGTAGTAGGTAGGTAGGTGGTACCTATTTAGGTACTATATTACTTAATACTTCAAAGAATATTATATTTACTTAATGATTCATAATAACACATAAAAAATAATACATTTAAAAAAAATAGGTATGTATATTATAAATTATCAGTTATTATTTTTGAAGTTAGATTGAATTAATTTGATATATAATATTATTGATGTTAACTGTTAAGTTTCATATAATTTTACATTTTAATTTCATGTATAGAGTTTCATTAAAGTTGACTACCTATCTTTGTATATATCTACTACATATTATAAATAATGACGCCATTGATGCTTATGAATTATTTATATTTCTCGAATGAAACTTCCCATCTTTTCGTTATGACGCTAAGCTTAAATCATCTATAGTCATCTAGGTTAATCTAAAGGGTTAGACGACAGTAAGGTTATTATCATCGTAATTGAGGAGTTTAACTCAGTGTGTATTAATAGCCTAGGATAGTAAGTAGTTGTTTTAGTTCCTACATCATCATAAATATTTTTATTTTACGATTTGAATGTTTTTGATTTCCTATTGCACATCAGTTCCGAGTCAACGAATTCAAAATGCCTGCTTTGGTCTCATATATTATAATATAATAACTAATAAGAATTATATCTTCAAATCTCCTGTAACATAAAAATATAAAATGATTTGCTTAAAATCATTACGTATATTATATTCCTTATAGTAGAAAAGATAAATAGAATATGTAGTATATATATATATTGCTTCAGTAAAAAACTAAAAAATGAAGTAAAATGAATAAAATATGGATAAGTCAAATTATAAGGAAATTAATATTTGTAGAGCTCGTGTTATAATTTCTATTCTATAGTTATTTTCAAAAACGCTTCTTCATTTTTGTTGATACAAATTTATCATTTAACCTCAAAATATTGCAATTTAAACCGTTTTATTTTAATTATTTGTATTTGTAAATTATAATAAAAAGTTTTTCAATATTATTTCATGTTTACCTACTTATTAATAATTTTTTAATCATTTACCAGAATATGTGACTGACTTAAATTAATAGATTTTACTTAAAGTTTAATGATTTTAATTTAGATTAATTAAAATATTATGTTTTGTTTCGGTACCTATCTGAATGTTTAGAATCTAAACTTTGGATTACAGAACAAGTATCTAAAGTAGGTACCTACTTCCAAATATGCATGCTTGTTCCATAAAAAATTATTTATATTGTATAGTTATCTTAAACTGTTGAGTAAAAAAATGAAGTTTTGTTTTGTAAAATGAATACAATTTCTATTCATTTTACGAAATGGATAAGAATCTTAAATTAATACAAATATAATTAAAGGCTGTATATTCAACAGATAACAGTTATAGGTATCATGTATTTGTGTGTCATTGTTTATTGAAAGTTAAAAATGATAAAGAATTTTATTAATCAAGTTTGAGTATATTATAATAGGAATTGAATACTAATCATTGATCTGTGATCAATGACTATTTGTTGTTAATTAGGAATTAATTAAAAGTGAAAATAAGGTACATAAGTAATACAAGTTAATCAATTTAATACATATTAAATATATATTATATATATAAAAAAATTGACTATTATTTAATCTAAGAATTTAATTACCTACATTTACTGAATATATGAAAAAATTATAATATAGTTAAAATATATTATAAACTATTAGTATAGTAAGTAATAGTGATACTAATAGTGTTTCGCTATCTCTATTCTTAACCCTTATTATGCATACCTAATGTCTATGAGTACCTTATATACACGTATTCTTCAAACCGTACTGTTACCTATCAAAACTTTAAACCTTGTGGCTTGTATAACTATTTGAGTACCTAATGTAAATTAATATTTCAAATTTTAAAATATTTACATAATACCTAGTCATCTCAATATAAAAACAAAAATTAAGCATTATTATTTTGAGTTTACAAGTAAACTAAAAATTATTTATAATTATGATTAACTATAAAATATAAGTTTTTGATATGTAAATACAGTAATAATTTTTAATTATTGAAGATTATATTTGTCTAAATAATTAAATTTATTTTAGCCCTTTATAAAAAATAAACTTTGATATTTTGTACAGATTATTAATAATAATGTGATGCACAACGATATATTTTCAGTTATCGATATCGGTTAATTGATATCGATATTGAAAAGGTTAGGTTAGGATATTATTTGTTGATATATTGATATCATTTTTTTTATCGTTATACCGATATATCGATATCGAAATACAATATCGTTGTGCATCATTCATTATTATAGATTATGTAAGGAATAGGTATGTATAAATACCTAAATAATAAGTAGCAATACGCCTAAATAATTGCGAGTTCAATGGATTATAAATTATAAAAGTATTGAAAATTCTCAAAAAATATTCTTTAAAATACAGTTTAAGTTTTAATAAATTCATCACAAATAAATTAATTTTTATTAAAACAAGAAATTTTTATTTTCATGATGTTCATATTGAAAATAAATAAAATAAATTTTAAAATATTTAGGTATAGTCATATGTTAAAAATGATAAAGAATATAGATATAAAGCCTGCGCAGTTGTAGTATACAAAATGAATGCATACAATTTTAATTTATGAAAATATGAAAACTACCATGTTATAATAAGCCAATAAGAGGTTTATTGATATAAATTATGTTCAATCAAATTAAACAAAAAATCGGAAAAAATGTGCCAAAATTTGAAAGTATAAATTTAAAAGTACCTATGTACCTTCATATTGAATATACTATTACTATAAAAGTTCAGATTTCTATACATTTATAAATTAAAACCCCTAATCATTTATATTTATGATATGAGTGATATCGTAATGTTCTTAATTTTTTCATTCAGGCCTCAGGGCTTATAAAATAATATTATATATAATATAAATAATAAATACAGTGTTTCAAAATTGCGAGCGAAAATCATTGTCTAAGCCAAATTGCGTGAGTAGTTTTCTCATAATTTTTTTCCCTTGTGTTATCGCCTCATGGGGGTGAACTGTTTGCACAATACTTACCCCGGTTTTCTCATAATAGAGCCGATGAGTTTCGTGCGTATTTTTTGCGCGACTTAGCAATGTTGTGTGCATGTTTTTTGTGACAGAACTGTATAATATATTTAGCAAAAATGACCAGATTTGTATAGGACAAAAAAAAAAAATACAAATTAAAAAAAAATAGTAATTTGTAAAAATGTAGGTTTATAAAATATAAATGTGTCTTATAATATAATTAAAATATTACTTATATCACGTAAATTTCACCAACTTTATTTAACGGTGAGCTATATTAGGTGATGGATAGTAATAGAAAATAGATCGATTGTGTTATTATGTAATAGATAGTTTCCCAACCTCCTATAACAAGATTCATGCAGTATGAATAAGATTGCTTAAAACGACTTATAGGCTCCTTTACTTGCATTTGCTTTGTTGTTTTATTTATTTATTGTTTTGTTATTTTTTTCAGTTTGCATTCAGTTTTCGCGGGGTGTTTATTCTATGTTGGGAAGTGTCAGCCCAGACTCATTTGATACATTACATTCCTATAGTAATACATTCCAGATGCCATTTGTGACACCATGGTTTCCCGAGCAAGTAAGGAAATAAACAATAAAATACATTTTTTCCATTAGTTATTACTTATTAATTACATATCAATCATCTATATTATAATTATAGAGTTATAATTATTTAATTTAAAATATTTTTATAATTTAAAAACCATAGTTTGAAAATATACTCAAAAAAATGATAAATGCACTTAAACATGAATACAAATATAGGTTTTTAATATACTGCTGTATTACAGAAAAAAAAATGTCGACGCTAAAGCCTAAAGTTCCTTTAAATTATAATATCCGTGAATGTCTTAAATCTAAAATAAAGTACCTAGAATAAATTCGAAAATTAATTCAGATTGATGGCTTATTTAAAAATGGTTAAAGATAAGCAATTCTATAAAGCAATTTATTTCTTTGCCATTATTTTGTATAATTTTTTAACAAATATTCCAAAATTCATAAGCTATTCATTTACAATTTATAGCTATATGTTTTACTTAAACTAGTAATAATTTGAAGTGATAAACATTAAAACATGTGTTTGATATGTCCATTGAAATAGACATTGGGCTTGTGGTACTACATAATTTAAATATGTGTTGGGCCTCAGGAGGTTAATGGCTAATTAAATAACTAATATATTTAAATTGAATTCAAAATTAAATTATTGCATACGAAATATATTTCTAAGCAGAGATTGTATTTAAGCCTCTATAATAGAAGTATATTGTATAATATTATATAAAGATATTTTTGATGATAAATTGGTAATAGTATGTCAAAATTATAGCATATATTATATAATATGTATTACATATTATGTAATCATAATTATAAAATTATTTTTATAAATTTATGAATAAATACCGATGTTACAACTTATATATAAAATGGTGTAAATTGTAAATAGCTTTATGGTATTAATAGCTTAAAATATTAAAATAAGTCCAAATATTTTGAAAAATGTCATTGTGTAGGTATATAGACAATAATAGGTACGCAATGGCGAAAATTTTAAAGTTCCTATAGATAAATAATTTTTAAATTATAGTAATATTATTAAAACCTTTAAGGGGATTGGAAACGTTGATTTTCTGTCTTTGTTTTACACACGTGGAATATAGGAAAAATAGCAATACGCGCCTGGCAAAAATTAAGGTACTTCTAGTTGTTCGATTTAAAATATGTAAAAATGAATGAATTGGTATACAAGTTTACTTTGCATCGGTCGAAGTATATTTTTAATATTTTCAATATATATTTAATAAAAAAAATTGACAAATTTATTAAATTTAAAATATTTATTCTCATCAAAATATTTATTTTAAACAATAAAACACTCGAAAAAGTGCTTCGACCGATGCAAAGTAAACTTGTATACCAATTCAATCATCTTTACATATTTTAAATCGAACAACTAGAAGTACCTTAATTTTTGTCAGGTGCGTATAGCTATTTTTCCTATATTCCACGTGTGTAAGACAAAGACAGAAAATCAACGCTTCCAATCCCCTTAATGAAATACGATTATTTTCTACAGTAAAACTATAAATACTATAACTATAAAATATTTAGCAATTTCTGCAGTAACTTAATCTATTTTATTCTGAATTTATTAAATAGTTCACATACATTCTTAATTTTTATAAATAAACAAAATATACTATATATACTTTATAATTTACATTGTATAATATAATATTATAATTATTATACTACGAAATTCGCAAACCAAATGCTTTTAAATTTAAGTTATACTTGGAAATAAAACTAGTTGAGATTAATGTAGACAATAATACATTGTTTTTTTACTGAAAAGACTTACTTTAGCTATACTTAATATATTTAAATAGCACGGATATAATCAATTATTTATTGAAAAAAAAAAATTCATAGGTATTTACTTTTTTCATGTTGGTAAGTGATGGTGATAAAAATCTTGAAATTAAGCCATTTCAATTAACAAGAAATTTCTTGTAATATTTATCCAAATAAACCGTCATGCAACTATTGTAAGTTACACATCACTTTTACAAGATCAATGTGAATTATCTTATGTAAAACGTGGGTAGGTACAATTTGTATTTTTCACATATAGTGATATAATATATCTGTAGGTATATAAGGGTATACTATAAGTACTAAAGCATAATATGATAATATAATATATAATCATGCGTTAATCATACCCGCATGGCGAACACATACTACATGATAATAATATTATCATACCAATTTGAATATATTTTAAACTTTGATTCCAAAAAGAACTTTTTATGTGGAATATTCTATTAAATTTTCAAACTTTAGCTACCTATACAAATTGAAGAATTTATAAATTTTGTGTTATAAAAAAAAATACTCATAGTTTGTAAAATATCGTTATTTTGACGATTTTTTCAATAATTAACGTCCAATGCATATACAAAAAAAAACATTTTTTTTGCATTTTGGATATTTTAACACAAATACAAAAATATAATTATATATTATATGTATTGCCAATTTAAACATGTTTATAATATACTATAAATAGCTCATAGAAAGTATCTACGGTTTTTTGTTATTGAATTATATATGCAATGTTATAAAAATATAAATTAATTGAAACATTCATAAAAAATTAATTTGACTAAAATAAAAATGTTAAATTTAAATTGTATCTCAAAAAGAGTTAAAATATTTTGAAAATTATACCATGTATAGAAAACTATAAATTAAGTTGTATGTTTCAAGTTTCTACTATCAATCAATATTTTATGAATCGTAGATATATCATAAAAATTGGTTAAAGTTAAACCATTATGAATATCCAATGGTGTTGTCGAAATATGAATTAACTTTAATCACTCAAAATGTATTGTGAATATTGTGATTTAAGTATTTAACATAGTTTTATTTTTTTAATTTTCATAAAATAAACTTATTATATACTTGTAAAATTGAAAATTTTAATAAATGTATTAGAATTGCCACCTTGACTGTTTATAATATACAAAATATATATAGTATAGTATATAAAAATTAAAATATGACTACGTTAAAATATGCCGTGTAGTAGAAACTTACTAGTTACTAGTTTACTACCCTATATTAAATTGTCTGCATTATCAATTGTTAAACTGCTAAAATGTTATTTAATATTATCAATAGACAATAAGTTAGATGACACTGTCAGGAACACTTTAAAATAATAATTAAAAAAAAATTGCCTATATTTTTATTACTCACAAACAATAATGTTATCATACATAAATTAAAAAAAAAAGTTTTCAAAGCCAAACAATTCAAATAACTATAAATAGTATAGAGAAATAAAATATTTTGAAAAAATTATTTCACGTTTAATAAATGCTAACATAAATATTTAGTGAAAATGTCATGTCTTTAGGGTTATTATTTTTCTTGTATTAAAATTACAAAAAATCTGATTTTGTGTAAAAATTCAAGTTTTTCCTTAATTTTATTTTTGTTTTCCTGAAAAAATAAATTGAAGTAAGTATTGGAACAGCATTGAAAATTTTTAAATTTTACCTCTCAAAAGTACCAAAGATCTAATTTTCAACAACAAACTTTTATATAGATAGAAATTTATCATTCTAGTATATATAGCCAAGATGTTTATTTATAAAAAATATGTAATTAGGGTTGGTATTCTTGGAAATTTCTAGGAACGATCTTTTCCCGGAGACGGGGCGTTATTTCAAGTAATTTTTAATGGGCCTTCGATAATTCATCAAAATAAAATATTTTAATTATCTTGTAAGGTGTACATAGTAATACGTTCATTTATATTACTTATTAGTTATTATTAATAACTAATATCGAACTTATTAATTATATTAATAAATATAATTTTGGCATTCGGCAACATTAAGGTTAAAAAAAAAATAATGGTCCAAAAATTATATTTTATAAAAAAAAATATTAACTTAATATTTACTTGTAAAATTAGTTACTTAGTTTTTGTCTTATAAATGAACTTTATGGATTGTATTTGATCAAATGATTTGATTGTTTAATAGGCATATATCATTAATTAATTAACTTAATGATTTTTAGCAGATAGTATGTAATTGATTACTAAATTGACATATATTTTTCGAGATTTTCTGTCATTCCTGCAGACGATTTCCAAAGGTTTCTTGAAATTTTCAATAATAAAGTTACATTCTTTGAAATTGATAAACCGATCATTTGATGAAAAGATTATGTGAAAATTTGCCCATAAAAGAAGATATTTTAAGTGTCGTGAATTGTTAATAGATAGAAAACGTATTGTGTTAAATGATTAATGTTTTATTTTCTATTATCGTTAGTTATAAAACAAATTTTTGGAATTATAAAACGTATAAACCACTTATACTTTAAAAATATCTATTTAGAGAGAGGTATATACACCAAACTGCATAATTTACATAATAATATATTGATATAATTGAGATTATAATATATTTATAAATATATATTAGTTACATTTATTTTAAAAGTAAGGTGTTAATTATTATTGTAATAATTTTTTTAGGTATTGTCACCCTCATCGGGGATGCTAGATTATGCGGTCAGTCTTAGACCAGACTACCACCGTGCCATATTGGATACCGTTCGATATTATGGTTGGACCAATATAATTTATATGTATGACTCACATGATGGTAAGTAAATTTATGTTTACATTTACTTCGATATTGATTAACTATAAATTAATTAATTTTTAATTTAACCCAATCTAATAATTTTTAACATTTTATTGTCACCATAACAAATGGTCTGAATTAATAGAAAATAATGAATATTTTTTTGATTACCTTAGGAATATATTATATTTAAAATTTTCATATGATTATATACTACTCATCCTTGCTTAATGCTTATATTAAGATTTCAAAACAAAATAATTATTTATTTACATTTTTATTATTTTTATTGTACATGATCAAAAATATAATTTTTTATATGATAGTTTGAAGGTTTATTATTACCCAGATTTTTCATCTAGTTACTTAAGATTTTAAAAATATTAGAGTATTTTTATTTTTTCAATCCTCCAAGACTATTAATATATAATTATTATGAATGACAACTCTTTAGTGACTTTTATTTTATTTAGAGTATACTATTAGATAATAACTTTAACATAAATAAATTAATAGATTTTTTAAGTAGGCGCCTATTTAATATTATGTATTTATGAACATTTTACTTCGTAGTGTTTCTATATTAAACTTTAAAATAAAATGTTTGATAAAATCTTCTGTCTTGATATAGTAATAGGTATAAACTACGTTTAAGTAACGGTACCAAAATTTAGAGTTTATTTTAAAAGTCCTTTCATATCCTATTTAATTTAAATATTTCTTTTCTAAAAAAGTTTCATTCATTTTGTCATTTAAATTTCTTTGGATGCATTATTAATACTCTTTAGAATAAAGAGTTTTAGCTAGAGGACATTGAAATGGTTAATCAGTTTGAATAAAAAGTAAGGGTAACAGAATATAGTCCTTTAAGATGCGAATCTAAATGTTTTTATTTTTATTTCCCATTATACACCGATTTTATTATAAAGCACATTAATTCATTACAAAATAATATTGATGGAAACTTTTGATATATTAACGTAGGTATGCAATCAAATCACAATCTAAGGTAACATTAAATAATTTTTGCCAGATGACCTTTAATTTTATTCGTGGTTGGTTTATTGTAAAGGAATTAATTAGACTAATTTCATGAAAATACAAATATATGAAATTTTTTCCATGCATGCGTAGTAAAACCAAACGCTTATGAATTACCTCCTCTTCTTATGAATTTAAATCACATTAGTTATTTTAAACAACTTAGGTTTTTTTTCATCTTAAAAATTAAGTGATTCAGAGTAGTTTGTAAATTATTCGAATCAATATAAATCATTCAAAATTGTATGGAACATCATAGGCAATAAATAAATGTTTTAGGTTCTAAGCAGAGTGATGAATGTATCGTCTATTGGGGTAATTTAAACTTTTAAAATTTAAAATTTTGGGGAGTATTCTGATAGAAAATTAAATATAGTTAGTAGTTGGAATTTAGGGAGTTTAAAAGTAAAAAAGTCCCATAACTTTAAAAAAAATAATAGTGGAAAAATTGGAAAGCGTGAAAAGTATGGGCCAATATTAATAAATTATAGATGTGTTAATTTGAATCCAATGGTATACATTATGTATGAAAATGATTCTGAATAGAGACGATCTGTCAGTCTATAAAAGAGTTTATTTTGTAATATATTTTTGATGTAGCTATTAAAGTAATTTATTTTATTTTTATGACTATAATTATAGGTTTATATAATTTTTTCGAAAATTGCATTTATTAAATTATTAGTATTTAGTTATTATAATATACTTTTATACTTTTGAAAATTTTATCATGTATTAAAAATGATAAAATAAATATTTAAAATACTAAAAAATTACAGCAAAAAAAAAAAATTAATTTTGAGTAAAAATCACGTATTTTCTTTTGTTTTTTTTTCAATTTATACATTTTTCAATATTTTTCTTATTAATTATATTAATTTTCAAGTGCCAAAGTACTCGTATATGTATAATTTTTTAATTTTTAGATATATTTTAAGATATATTTAATAGTATACGAATTATAGAGATGTTATTTTTATATTTCCAATCGTTAAATTTACAAAATATTAGACCACTCTATCATTTAGTTGAAATAACAAAAATTAAAAATCGATTAAATACTAAAGCATTGAAAGAAAATGACATTAAAATGTGAAAACAAAAGCGAATTTATGCGTAAAAGTCTTCATAGGAAACAAAAGACCTCTTTATGTGTAAAATAAAAAAATAATACTCGCTAATGGAGAGTGTTCTTTTATTTTTAATAACCATTTATTGTGGAATGTGCTTGTTCAGAACTAAGTAAAGAAACAATAAAGATTTGGTATTGTCCTTTTAAATAATTTTTTGCTAAAAAAAATAGAAAGGTGTAATATATTTCGTTTACATTTATGTAGGAATAGTTAACATTTAAAAATTGATCTGTTGCTGACGTTTATTCTTCATTTTAAATCGAATTTTAAATTCAATAAAAGTAAATTAAATTTTTATTTTATCAAGACTATATTTATTTTTATATATACAATTTCAAAAAAATGTTTGAAAATGGTAATTAATATTGTTCTTTTTAGATATGTTTTGGTTTTATACATTTTGATAAAATTACAAATTTTAAGAATCTGATTAATTTATACTATTATTTCCACGATAAAAAATACATAAATATTTTTTATCAGCCTAGAATTTCGGGATCTATTGAAAAAAATTATATGCCATTGTTTAAATACTAAATATTAATATCTTTTAATCTAAATTCTAAAGTATTTCTTTCTTTCTTTTTGGGTTAAATCGGCCGCTAGGACCATCCCGTCACACAACCACTTCTCCAGCCATCTCTATCCATCGCCAAATTCTTCCAATTTGCTCTACCTCCTAAGTCTTCTACATCCTTCTTAACTATATCTTGCCATCTCAATGTTGGTCTTTCCAAGGGCCTTTTCCCTACTGAATTCTGTTCCAACACTATCCGTAGTAGAGAGTTCTAGCTCCGCATTGCATGTCTTGCCCATCGCAACTTTCTTTTCTTGATCGTTTCAGCTATGTTATTTTCATTAAACATTTCTTTTAACTCTCTATTTTTCCTTCTTCTCCACTCCCCCGTGATTTCGTCTTTTATTGGACCAAAGATCTTCCGTAATATTTTCCTTTCTAAAATTAAGATTTTATTTTCATCTGATTTCCTTAGTGCCAAGGTTTCCGATCCGTACAAAATCACTGGTCGTATTAGGCTAGTGTAAAAACGTCTCTTTATCTCTCTTGATAATGATCTCGATCCTAATAGATTCGCCAATAAGTCCTATTTCCCGCATGGATTCTCGTAGCTAATTCTTTGGTGACATCATTTTTTTTTCACTTACAATTGAGCCAAGGTATTTGAAAGAATTAACTCTTTTAGGTAAATTTAAAACGATCCACTTCCAAAACGGGATCCATCCAATTTGTTCTACCTATAATTCTAAAGCATTAGTAAATATTTATTGTTATATGTATTCCTGATATTATTAATAATATGACAATATGAAGTTATAATATCCATATTGTTGAATTTTAATAACGATAAAATTTTGTATTTGGGTATAATTTTTAACTATGTTTAACTTTCAGTTTTTACTTTTCTATCAAAAAATACTACATGTATATTAATTTTTTTTACATAAATTATTTTACTAAATTCTTTATTTTATAATTGCCAATTACGTCATCGCTATACTTTTAAATTTCACTTTGTATAATATTTCCCGACGTCTATTATTTAAATTTGAACTACACATTTTTACATATAGATCATGCTGTACTTCTTTTAAAAATCGACTAGTTGAAATATATTATAACTTGGAGAGTAAAATAACATGTTATTCAGCAGAAATGATTCAAAATATTAGTTGAGCGAATTATAGAATTCGACAATTTAACTCAATTTAATCGAGAATATTAACAACTGTTAGCCATTACATAAGTTTTTAAGAAGTAGTCACAGAATGAACGTAATCTATCATCACCAGGTTAAATTGCTATGATATCGTTTATAAAACATACATAATTTGAATTTAAGAATGACAGTCCGAAAAATAATTTTAAAAATATTCCATATTCTGTTTAAATATTTGCGTAAATCTATTGATTGAATTTTTCTCCTTATGCTCTACCCTAAACAAAAACGGAATCATATTATTATTGCATTTGAAAAGAACGTAAATTATTGTTGGTGATAAATTCGATTTCAAGTTGTTCATACTTATTAATAAATTAGTAAAAGCATTTACAAACATTTTTTTTTCCTGTTTGTAGAAAAAAATATAGTGACGTATAGTTATAATTTGTGCATCCTAATTGCATGCCAAAAAAAAGCATAAATTGGAATGTTCAAATTCTTATTTTTTATTTTTACCTTTTCAATTTATTTTGAAAAAATTGAATTGAAGGTTCATAAGTTTAAATAAAATGTTATTTTATGTAAAGTATTTATAATATATGTATAAAATATTGTGATAATTCAAATTATATACAGCATGCGATTCGTACAACCCTTCTAAGAGATGGCATGTAATTTGAACTTTCAGTTTATGTTTATTTCGTTGGAATGCTATTCGGGTGCATCGAATGTATGAACCCTTTAAAAATATTTACTTTAATTTATATATTGTACATGATTTTGGATTTTTCTTTTGATTTTTCTTGGTTTTTTTTTTAAGTAACATAATTTATTATTTATACCAGCTTTTTAGATATGTATATTTTTTTACATAATAGTATTTAAGTATTCATAAGATATATTTATATAGGTACTTGTGCGTAGGTAAAATTTAAACGTCAAACAAGTATTAAATGTTTGAAGATATTGTGCGCTCAAGGGTGATAAAATTTGTTTGAAATGCAAATATAGATATTAGATATATATAACAAATGCGTTCGTAGAGTTGTCTCCTCTGTATGTTAAAACCACTGCCCTATTTAGTCATCATTGTAGTTCCTCTCTTTGGGCAATGGTTTCAATCCTTTGTGTTTGTGAAATGTTCGTAACCTCAGGCGAGAAATCTGAAATAGATAATTTAAAAAGTGAAACGCCAAGACAACACTAATGAGTTTTTGCATTGTAAGGGGATATGAATGAATCAGAATAACTATATTTTACATAACTTGGATCATGTAACATATTCGTTAGTTTAAATAAATAAATATATGATATAATTTTAATTATTATTTTCCAGGACTTTTACGTTTGCAGCAGTTATATGAAGCTTTAGACCTTGGACCAAATAGTCTTAAAGTAGACATGGTCAAACGTATTCAAAATGTATCAGACGCTTTAAATTTTATTCACCAAGTAGAACGAGTGAACAGGTAAAATTAATATATATGTTTAAAGTACTTATAACAATATAATGCAAAGATCTGTTGAGCTCTAATTTACATTAATGGGTTCGAAGGATCATACCTATTATTATATTATATTTTTATGATTAATAATTATATTTATTTATAAAACATCTAATATTATAACTGTATTGTATTGAGTTTGTACAGTATTTCATAAATCAATAAATTATTTTTGATGCATAATTTAAAAATAATATATGTATATGAATTTACTTAAATATTTATTAATTTTAAAGTATATTACTATTAATTCAATAAAAATTTAGAATATATTTTTAAAACTTATTAAAACGTTTAGAATTCGTTTATTTAAATAACTTTTGCATTTAGTATTTAGGTATGCTAAGTATTGAAATCCTTCATGCTAAAAGTAATAGTTCATATTTATAATTATTAATAATTATTAGGCAATTTATGTTAACATATTAAGTTACATATTCGTTTTTATTTAAGTACAATCTTAAATGAAAAATGTATTATAAAGACAAGTAAAAAGAAAATAATGTTATTTAGGCTTGTGTATTTTTGTTATATTCTTATATTAAGTGCTATAAATTAAATTTAAACAAATCTACAATTCAATATAAAAAAATTTAGAGTAAGATTATACTTTAAACAAGGTCAAAATAGTTATAAAAAATATCTTCAATGCTATTTTTTATTAAATTTTTGTTTATTTGGATCAAATACGTTTACAAAATTAAATAATATGTATTATAAATTATACATTTTATTTTTTTAAACCATACAAAATAATATTAAACATTTTAAACATTATTTTCTTATAACTATAGTAGTTTTACTGAGGAATTAAAATCATTGAGACAAAAAGTGATACCATATAATTTAAATGTTAAAATACTTTAATCTACATGAAGCTATAGTTACTGTAATATAATATACTACACCTTAATGTCTAAATTATTATGAAGGTACACAAAATCAAAACATAAGCGTGAAATAACTATGTTTATTAGAAAACTTGAATTTTTCGTGCATGCATTTTGGTCGATTTAACACTACATCATGTGCTGAATTGGTTTCTCAGCGGTTTCTTCCATCCCGACTCAGCCCTCTGACCCAATTCATTAGCCAACTGTGTATTGTGCTTTGCATATAAAGTATGTAAAGTATATACAGAAATCATCCCTTTTTTTTTTTTTTTGTAATCGATTCGATTCTACAGACCAAACCACTTACGTGGTTTTTTGTGTGTCTGTGAAAAATATAAAAGGAAAAAATATCATGGTTTTGATTAATAATAATAACAAAAAAAAAAAAAATGTCAGTAGTTAAAATTAAATTACTATAGATAATCGTGAAATGTATAAAAGTTTTTTTTACTTATTTGTCATACCATTGTTTTAACTTGTATTTTTAATTATTTGTAGATGGGGTAATAAAAGAATTGTGCTCGATTGTCCAACACTTATGGCTAAGCAAATTGTTGTGTCACATGTAAAAGATATTCAATTGGGAAAGAGGACCTATCATTATTTACTCAGTGGATTGGTAAATATTAATTAAATTATCAATTAAAAACATTGTTTAATATAAAATATCATGTATTTTTTATTTAAGTTATTTTATAATATCCATATAAATATATATGAAAATTAATAATTGGTGTATATATTATATAACACGCATAAATAATTTTTAAATAATTAATTGAATATGTATATTTTTATAGTTAAAATTCTTGTTCTATTTAAGATGAATATGTCTTAGGAATTATTTAATTTATCTTTATGGAAATAATAAAAGTAATTAATATTTACCTAATTTTATATAATCATATAGTGAAGATGTCAAATGGAACTTTTTACTGATAAAATGTATAATTTTGAAAATGGTACCATCAAGTAACATTAAATAATGATGTCATAGTGGATTTTAGTGCATAATTTTTTCATTTTTTTAGCTGTAGGTTTTTTTCTATTAAAACTGAAGTTGTTTATTAATTTGTTATATTTTTTGGATAATGGATACCATATGCCATCAGATTTTCATATTTTTATTTTTTACTAGAATATCGTTAATGGCAGATGGATCCACTTGCGATTTTTCGTCGGATTGCTATTAGATATTTTTTTTTATTTATTATAAGATAATACTAATATATTAGGAAAATATAAGATTCTTAAATATTTAAATGAAAAAAATATATTTGTATACATTAAAAATAATAATCATAAAGTGTAGACTGTAGGTATACTTACGTTAAGTTTTACATTTGAAGACAATTAATATGTACCTACTATATTGTATTATACATACCCACTTTTTAATTTATTGTAATACAATTTACGCTTTGAAATTTGAATACAATTTAAATTCTAACATTTCAAGGTTTTATATAAAAAAAATCTCTTAATTTATCAAAGTTGAGATTTGAATTCATGTAAGTAATTCTAAAGTTAAATAGTAATAGCCTACCCTAGGTTTCTGGCATACTATAGTGCAGCAATCAATTCATTACATTCAAGTTTAATTTAATTTTAGAGTTTCCCTAAAATTCCATCGTGTTCTATCACTTGAGTTTATCTTTGTTACGTAGAATCACTACTGATTAATTACAAGGTATCCGTGAAGTTAGTGATTCCATATTAATAAAATAGGTTGGGGGTGTTAAATTAATTAATTACGCGAACGTGTTCTTTAAAGTTTCCGTCAAAAGACAAACATTTTCGTTGACAAATTTACGCGTAAAGGAGAAGTTTCAATCCATTTATTAATAATTATTATCCTTTTCATATTTAAAAAGAAATATTGTAATAATAAACAAAATTAATTTTAGATACATTTAACTATAAGATATATTGAAAACAATATACATCGGTTATATTATATTAATACATACATACAATATTGTACTTAACTAAACTTTTTCATTCAAAATCAATTAATTGGTAAAGTACTAAACATTTCTAATTTTTTTATTACGTTATAAAAATATGTATGAAAAAAATTACCGGCACATATACGTCACGACGAGATTCAATCGTGTATCTATATGATAATTCATAAAAATTATGTGCACTTATTCAGTTATATACTTGCAGTAAGGTCTTTTTGTTTTTTCAGTTCCGATTCTAGTTCAAATGTATATTTTTCATTAAAAATTTTGATCCTAGTTTTTGAAAAATATAAATTAAAGGTTAATTGTTTAGTTATGAATTTAAAAAAGCGGGTAAGTGGGTATTGCTCTGCTGTACATTAGGGGGTGGGGTGGACCTCGGACTAGGGTAGGTTAAATTTGAATGCAATGATAGGTATTATAACATTTTTATCGTTATTTAAAAAAAAATACTAAAAAAATTAAAAATTTCAATTGTCTATAAATAGCTAAAAAAAAAACTATGTAACTAACTAACTGTGTATAGAAAACGCCAATATAAACATTTGGTGAAAATTTCAAGTATTTACATTGATTAGTTTTTGAGTTATAGCAAAATAAAAAATTCGATTTTGTCGAAAATAGTTTTGTGTAAAAATTCCCGTTTTTCTGTCATTTTTTTTGTTTTTCTCGATTTTTTTGAAAACTGTTGGAAAATGTTTACTTTTGACCTCTAAAATGCACCAAGGATATTCATTTTACCATCGGAAACCATCCCCCAAAGTTTGAAATTGAAGCATTATTTCGACTAGTTATGCTGTACACAGACACACAAAAAAAAAAAAAAAACACACATCATTGTAAAATAAATACAATATTCATCACTCCGTTCAGAATCTAAAATACGGGTTTCGATTTTGATTATTTGAAAATATTTAATTTAGGTTCTAGATAGATTTCAGATCCAAATTTTTTAAAGTTTTTTGACCTCTAAACCGATTATTTTTAGTTCTATATAGGTCTGTCTTTTTATTAAACTATCCAAAAATACAAAATAATGATCACTTAATCTTGCTAATTTTGTATCCTTACTTTATACACACACATCAAGTTGACAATTTTTTTGATTTCCTTGAATATTTGTATCGCACACAATTCATTTTAAGTAATATTAACTCAAAAATAAAGTATTTATTATTTAAATAAATATATTTTAAATAAAAATAGAATGATAGAATTAAATGTAGATATCATTAGGACCTAATGATTAGGTACACACATAAATTTAATAATGTATTTTTAATTTTTTAATTAATTTTCTTTAGTATTATTTAATTTAATATGTATGACTATATATAGATATGTTCTTTGTAATTAAAGCTAATAATAATTTATTATGTATTGCTTTTATTAGATAATGGATGATCATTGGGAGACAGAAGTTATTGAATATGGTGCTATAAATATAACTGGATTTAGACTATTGGATATGAATCAATGGTCAGTTAAACATTTTCTATCTGAATGGAAAAACTTAGATCCCATCACTTCACCTGGGGCAGGAAAGGACACAATTTCGGTATGAATTTGATATTTAATACCTATACTATATTATTATAAATAATATAAACTATAATTATTAATAATGTATTAAGCATATCGTAATATCGTTTAATGCACATATCCAATATATATTATGTATGAATTATAATTTAATTATATTTTAAATTTCAAACGAAATACATAATTCGCTTTTTAAACTTGAATAAAGTAGAATGTTCAATTATAAATTTCCATGAATTGAAATATGTATGTAAAATTAATTTCAATTGTTTTTATCACAATAAATTTGACTTTGAGTTTTACAGTTAGTTATTTGTATGTTTTCCCCAAAATGTTAACATAAGTATAGGTTTATTCTAAATGCTAATAATAAACAAAGGTAAAAAAAAAGTTACCTCCATTGAAATATGCACAGTTTAAATAGAATTTTCAAATAAGTTTGTGATGTAAATATTACAATAATTCTAGTGTTTTATATTTTCATTGTCATGATAAATACAAATTATTATCACTGTATTTTCACACTGTGTTATTCTGTATTCATTTTCCTTCGAGATTAATGTTTTTCTTTGGTTTTAACTCTATACAAGTGTTTCGTATTTTATTGTGTTTCAATATGGGAAAACTTCTTTATAAGAAGCTAAATTAATTGTTTTGGATAAGCATAAAATATTTTATGAATACTCTCTTTAAGAAAAGTTGGAATTTGTTTTTGTATTTATATTACTCTAATATTTTAATTAGCCCAGTAATCAAACACCTCTTGTTCTATTGCGTTTTATTTTTTCAATACACTCTTACCAAAATTACTTAATATCTAGTTAATATTTTTTTATCAAATAATATTTTTTCATAACAAATATGAAGAAGGATATGGTTTATCATCATAATAATATTATTAATGTTTCGAAATTTTAGATATTTATGAATTGGATTCACAAGTGGTTGAAAATTTAATCTAGTATGCCTAAATTATTATATCCAAAGAAAATCGAAATTTTTGAATACGGTTTTTTACAATAATCTGGTTACAAAGGTCAATTTGAAAATATAATAAGATATTTTTATGGAATTTAATTTTTGTACTAAAAATACTTAGTAATCATATATATATATTTTTTTGTTAGGTTTATTCGACCACTAGGACTGGAATGGTCACGAAATGTCTTATAAAGTCATAACCAATTGTCCAATTATCTCTATTCATTGCCAATTATATTTCATTACCTTATTTTTTAATTTAGTTAAACAAATAATATACGTATATATTCAAATTAAGGAAAAATTTATCAGTTTACAGCAGGTATTATATTTTTAAGAAAATATTTTCCAATTATTACAATAATTAATTTTAATAATTAAGTATATTATTTACTATTTAGTATTATTTAGTTAATTATCAGATTCATAATAATTTGTATTACTTAAATTAAATTATTTATTTTTAATAACATCCTTGCTTCGTTTGAAAATTTGGAATTATTTTTAATTTTATTTTTTTGGAAACTCGATATAACTGGGTCAGCCGATTTAATAAGAATATTTAACAGACCTTTATTTATGTTTATTTCAAAATTTTTTTGTCTACGGTGTACTCAATAATTTTTAAATTCCTTATTGTGACGTTCTGAAATTGACCTTATAATGGATAAAACAGAAATTATAAATATTTTAAAGTACCTATATAAATATAAAATGTATAATGATAAAATTATAAACCTATTGGTAGAAGTGTATATCGAATAACATCTGCTTAATGAATAAGAATTTTGTGGATACTGGCAGGCATATAATACTACAAATACAGTTGTACAAAACGTTAAGCAGTTTATAAATTATATACTTCAATATATATTTCATAAATACTAAATAATACTGATAGTATAACTCCAAATCGTTAGATAAAATCTAACTTTATACTGGTAATTTCAGCTGATTTTTAAAAATATCGCCGAGCTGTATTCTCATAATTTTTCATCCCATGTCCTGTAAATATAAAAGTATGTTGGTATATAATATATCTATAAATATATAGGTATATAATTATTTTGCATAACATACCTTCTAATACGATATCAACTAATAACCCCATTTCCAATCTAAACCTGTCTTGAACTAGTTAAACTTTTTTTATCGCCGTGAAAAGTAATTTATTGTCATTTGATCTAATCTATAAATGTTGCATTAAATTAAAAGTGTATTTTATTTTTGCGAAATAAAAAATAGTAGATATAAATATCAGTTTTTTTAATATATAGGTAATAATTATTAAAAAATATTATGGTTTTTCGAAATATCAATATTTATCATATAGGCATCATTTTATTTCTAGTAAATATAAAGTGAATACTAAGTTATGTCATAGGTGGTACATGACATAATTTTAAACTTTCATTTAGGCAAGCTAAATTATGTTTCCGACCACCATGCATTATAGCAGAAATATCGATATTTTGCTTTTAAACTATTTTTTTTTTTTTTGTTTATAATAGCTTATTTTTATAGCTACCCTTTTCTTTACAAGATGTCTTTCAAATATTTGAAAAATTAATTTAAATTTGTATAGCAAATAATGAGCTCAATCCATTTTATTTCGTAATTTTTCATTTACATACATTATCATATAACTTAAAACTGAACCAACTGCAATTTGTAATTATACTCATAGACCTATTATTAATTAAACGTAATGAATCAAACAAAATTAGTGGGTCTTATTTTTTTTAATCTTTTAAAACTGTTTTATAGCTTTTATAAGTTTTCTTGGGCTTATTTTTGGGTTTTTAGTACAATATTATTTTATTTAAAATATTTTTGTTTCAGTTGTATAGACTACAAAATTATAGCTGTTTATAAAACTGCATATGTTTTAATATTAAACTAATTAAAGAAGTGATGTGGTGCTATTAATTTAAGTGCATCAGACTACTATATAGAACGTTAAAAATTATTGTAAGCTTATAATGTATTAAGTTTTACAAAATTACTATTATTAATTATTTTTTTATTTTAATAAGTTATTACATAATAAATTAAGTTATAATTAATTGCACATTTAAATTAATCATTAGTATTTATAGTTTGTTCATTAAGTTATAAAGAAACGATTTACAAATTGAAAACAACTTATTCCACCTGTTATTAAAAAAAAAAAACACAAACGACATATTACTAAGCTTACAATTGTTTTATGATCAATACAAAAATTAATTGATTAGCGCTATAATACATGTATGTATAAAAAAAAATGTTAAGAATTAAGTGAGACCTACCTATTTTTGGTATGTATGTTTCTAGCTAACTTACCTGAATTCATTATCCACAGTATTAAATACTTCGTAGAAGTTTTCATAGTGTTGAATGGAACTATAAAATAGGCAATAAGTTCCAACGAAAATATGTATTGTTTTATTTTTGATAATGTAATGGAATCGGTGTAGGGGTAATTATTAGATAGTATATAAAACAAAAATACCGAATAATATCATATTTATTTTATTTAAATATATGTACCTACTACGTGTGTACATAATATTTATAATATTTATACATATTTAATTTGTTAATACTTTTGATTTATAATGTAACTATTTAAAAAAAATTTATACAAACATACTCGTGTTGATTTGAATTTAGTTATTCAAAGACATCAAAATTAAGCACTTATTTTTTATAAGGCATATTATTATAATATTTGCTATACTATTAACTGACTAAATTATGCAGTTTTATTGCGAAACAGTACAATTATTTGTTACGTGACTTTCAGCTAATATATATAAATATATATATATTTTATTTTTGTCGGTTTTCGTCCGTTGACAGGTTAAACCAATTTTTTCTTCTTCAAACCAACCTTAGTTGATGAATTAGTCCCGAGCATGGGTGTGATTGTGTTTCGGTGCGCTGTGGCTTCTGCATTATTGAACGTAGCTTTCCGTACCCTGCAGAACTCCTCGCTTCTTTCCATTTGTCTGTGCTTGCCTGTACATACCGTCTCTCCATTCTCCTCAATCGGGCGTCGCACGAAAATGTTCCACTATCAATCATGAGCCAAAGCCCTACTGACAAACATGGCCGCTCAACCGTTTCATCCCCCAACAACAACAAATCAATCACACTCAAAAATGTTCACCGTATACCACCCTCTGCCCATGGCTGCACCTTGCGAATACTTATATTCATATATAACTGTATATACACACACACACACATTAAACACATATATAAATGTATATGTATACTTTTTTTGTTTATTTTTGTGTGCGACGACCTATAGATGAAAAGGTCTCCCGGGTTAATTTTTTGCCCATTTGTCATGATCCGCGCATCGGATTGTCATCGGCTGACGTATTGCTGGCATCCTTCAAAAAATGCACACATACTCTCTATAACACACACGCACGCACACATACACACAAGTTTGAAGAAATTCTTCTTCCTTTCACTTCGATCAAAGATTTCTTTGGACCTCCTAGTTGTTATAATGTTATGCATTAATAAATCTATTTTTTTCTATATTTAGGCACAAGCTGCATTAATGCATGACGCGGTATTGGTCCTCGTAGAAACCTTCGACAAGCTTTTATGGAAAAAACCAGATATGTTTAAGGCGAATACCAAAAGAACACTTTCGAACGCCAATTCATCTATGTCTGGTATTTCTTCTTCACAAATCCTTGGTCTGGACTGTAATAGTGGTCGGACTTCAGGAAATCAATGGGAACACGGTGAAAAAATTTCACGCTTTTTAAGAAAGGTAAAAACCACATGATTACCTATAATTTTGTTTTTAATTTAATAATGTTTTGTTTGCAGCATTTTTGAATTAAATGGTTAGAATGACTTATAATATAGAGTCGACCTTTTCCGTTTCCATATAACATTTTTGATTACTTAAAATAAAAATCGTCAATTTTATACATCATATTAGTGTAAGATAATAAAACTAATACATATGGTTTTATTCGAACCGTCGATCCGCAAATAAAATCTGAGCTACACTAAGTATAAAACACTCGACTAATATTGTTTATATATTAATTATTGACCTATAATATATAATTTATGACCTAGGAAGTGAGAACATAAGATGGTCTCACATTTTTTATATCAGACAAAGATAAGGATGTTATTTCTTATAAATTACTAAATAAATAAGTGGTACCCTAATCGGTGATGTATTAACCTTCGGGTTGATATGTACATGAAATAAATAAATCATCGTACCCGAACGGACCATTCTAAACGGAGTTTAATATTTGTTAACATTTATTCATAATATTTTTTAGGTTTAATTTATAATTATTATTTTCGTTTTTATAATATCTTCTATTTTTAAAAATGTCCATAAAATAAGACAAAAATATTATTACTAATTAATGATAAATCAATACTTTTTTTTGAATCTAAAAAAAGTCATTGTTATTTTGTAGGAATTAAATGTTCATGGCATATGTTTTCTAACGTCTCGTAGGTATCTAGTTATAACAAAATTATACGAATACGAATAAAAACAATGCGATGACGTAAAATGGTTAAATTGTTCCGCATTTATCACGATGTAGCCTGGAAAAGTACTCGGTGGACCGCAATGCGCAGCAGCGTGTACCACCGCTGTCCAGGCAAAACTCAATTACGAAATCGTTCTTCTCCGTTCCTTTCCAATGGCCCATTTTCATATATATATCCTATAATATGTAATACCGTATACGAGTATAATGTAATATGTATATGTATAATATAGAATTATAAAACTTGTATATGCTACGAAAGGACGGCAAGTGCGTGAAAGGATGGCGACAGTAGTGACGGTGGTTGGGGTTATCCAAAGTGGTATAAATGGGCTTGGATATCCCGTCGCGTTAATAACGTCCGCGTGACATAATCCCTCCTTTTCCTCTCCCCTCAGCTATTTTCCATCAGCCCATATACACACACATATCCATTCACCACGACGTGATGTCTTTTGCCGTATATATAATATATATATATATATATACACGTGTTTAATGTACGAGCTCTGAGTATTCGGCGGCGAGGGCGGCTGTGAGCACTGCCACCGTCGTCATTCTTTTTCGGCGGCAGAGAGTTTTTAATTTCACTCGCCTAAGTGAAATTAGTGAGCACCGGCTGTGATTCACCTAGGTACCTATATTGCGGGGCGATCCGCCCGGGACGACGCGGCCACACACGTTCAATCTTCATCGCGACCACCACGTCCCACATACGGACGACAATGACGGGGGATGAATCGTGTGGCCTGTAGTGGAGGGCGATGAGGGAGAGGCAGGGTGGCAGTCGCAGTAGTCGAGTCTCACGTCACCGCCGCCACCTTGACGCTCGCTGCGTATTCGTCTCTGTCGCCTTTTATTATCTCTCCACCCACCTCCGAGCCACGAGTACGGTAAAAAGATTGCACCTAACGCCCCTCTAATAAGAGTAAACGCCATCGCCGTGAGTATATACTACCCTGTAATGTGTGTAATGTACACACACACACGTAGACATACATATATAAATACATGTATATATATATATACACGACATTGTGTAACTTGTTTGCGCCGCAGGCAATAAACGAGACTGTACGATATGTCACGCGGACTCCGAGTGACGTGCTATGCGGCTCCCTACGTATATCATATTATGTATAATAGTAACTCCTGAATTTGTATTTACATGTCGCTCCCATACTTCAAAATTACGTAGCTTAGGCGTATGATATGTAAATTGCATTTAAATCGAGCGACGTCATTCTATATTTGTATACATTATAATATATTTATGAAATAACTACATAGCTATAAATATATCGTCAACACCTATCCATAATATATTCTATATTTTTATTAAATTTGATATTACAATAATTTGTTCAAAACTGTATAGCCTTCCTAGCATAAGACTCGAAGTGCATTAAACATATCTGCAACCCACGTCATTACCAATACGTTAATAATTTTTCCACGTGTAAAAAAATATATACTGTAAAACTCAAACTATCCAAGGAATGTACTTTTAAATTTCCATAGACAAATTGGGGTAGAGTATAAACCATATAAATTATGATGTTTATGAATGTTGCTGCAATAGCTTAAAATTATATATGTGTATTGTATATTGGAACACAGTATATATGTATGCCAAAACTTATGAGACATTCAGTGTTTATCCTCCCTTACCTATATAACAAATTATCAGTCTACCTTAAAGAAACTCTGGTTACGCCACTAGTTATAAGTAATACATACCAAAACCTACAACATTTTACCTTTGTACTTTCCAAGTTAATAAACCTATTCAAAAATGTATTGTGCCGTCACTGTTGACTTATATTGAGGTACGATGGGATACATTTCTTGGTACTACGTTCTTTCTCTTTTAGACTTCAATGATTCAATAATTTGTATACTCTAGTCTAATTTAGTTCTGTTGGAAAGGACGTTATTAACGGTTCAGTGGTATATATATCCAATGATGGATTCAAAGGGGAATAAGGGGCCTATATTAACTACAATATAGCTGTTAGGCGCATGTTAACTCCATCACAAGTACTTTTTTTTAGTGTAAACTCTGTTAGGAAAAAATTCAAGTAATAGTATTTTATACAGAGTTTAAAATCAGGCTGCGTACGAGTTGATTCCCGAGTATCTGTTTACCTACATCGATACCGTTGACTTGATTCTCGAGTCATTATATATTTTTTTCAATATTTAGTCAAATATTTAGCTTATTTAGCGTAATCTAAGAGACACCATGAGTAAGTTGGCTGACAAGTTTCTCACAAATGTTGTTCTTTTTAGTTTTTTCATATTTTGAAAATCATTCAATTTTTATTTATCAATTATTTATTGTATTATATTATAATTTATTATTTATTAAAAAATTATTAGTAAAAAAATTAATTATAGCTAGGTTTAAAGCTAGGTTTATTAAAACACATAAAAACTGTTATCTGGTAATGAGATAACCAATATAGGTACCGTAGCATCATTTTTATCAAAAAAATTTATGTTTCTCGGTTTGTTATGGATTTTCTAGTTCCATTGCTCCTACATTTAATATATTTTTCCGACTATACTTCTAACAGCTCGAACATACCTCGTAATGACCCGGGAATCAATTAATATATTAAGTAGGTCTCGTGAATCAACTCACTTACTGCATAAAATTAATACTTATGAATTATGATGTATTATTATTAAAAAAATATGTGTTCTAAAAAAATTTAGCAATAAATATTAAATTAAAATGTATTAACTTGCCATTAGATAAATTATAACGTAATATATTTATGTACACAGTCACATAAATATTACATATTATTGATGGGTAAGAACAAATTGTTTAGTATAGTAAGAATATTATTTTTTTAATTCAAATTTTTATTGTTTTTTAGTTTGGTACTAAAAGTATCAAGTTATCAATAAAGCATTATTAGTATCGGTACTATATTGATAATTGATAAAAAAATCATGTTTAATATTTTTTTCAACTTTTAAAGAAACATAAAAATATATTTATTGTGGAGAGGTTTATTACTGGAACCCAGAAAATAAACAACTCCCTTATATATTTATGAATTTATATTCACTTATATTATACGTACAGTATATGGATAAATAATAAAATATTAATATCAATAAAAATAAAATTAACGACATTATATTATATAATAACGCAGCGTATATCTTCTCTGAACGGCATCGCAAACAGCAAATATGCTTATAAAGTTATAACTAACTGTACAGATGGTATACCATTATTGTTATCATTAATAATTATTGAATTTAAGATTTTTAAACTGTATATTATTATAAATAATATTATTGTTTTATTGTATTTTATATTTAATTTAATTTCAAAAGATAAATATTTAAATTATTTTTATTTTATTTACACTTTGTTTAAATTTTACAAAATGTATGACAAATATAACGAGTAATTTATAAGAGTATATAAATTAGTAATAAAATGGCTGTTTAATCCAAATATAATAATAATAGTTTGAACTAGAATTATAATGTATTATTGCCTTTGATTTAAATTAGCTAATCATTTCAGTCGTTTCACGATTAATCTCAAAATGATTTAAATTCTAAAAGGATCTGTTGGTGTATAAGTCATGTGTTCCGATATCTGCCACAGAATTTACGAACTCCATAAACTAATTTGTTAAACTGCTTAATGACTCGTTAAACTAATTAAATATATCAGGCAATAGCTCTATACGGAGTATCACTGCTAGTTTAGTTTAGATTCATAGTCATTCCTCTTATAAACTATTACTATGGTAAGGTTAATCGTAAATTTATATTAAAAGTATTGTAATACACCTGATGAATTTTCTATGTTTCAAAAAATTAATTTTTTATGTGTTTTTTTCACTATCTCCATATTGATACAGGTCGTTTATTTATACTACGCAAATAAAAGTCTAGTAAACGGAATACTGTTAATTTCCAAGAATCTCGTGCGTAAAATCGTTAAATAAATCAAACCCTTCACTGACATTCTCTTCCACCCATTTATTCAAACTATAGGCTGGTCACGTTTATTTCAACACTACAAATTTGTTAAATGAATCGAAAACCTCGATTCTTCTCTTCGTATATTTGTTTTTTTTGCAAGCCTATTAATTGAATTTTTAAAAAAAAGAATACTCATGCTTTTTATTATATTCTTAACGGAATAAATTAAAATAAAATTTTTCACAAGCAGTTTTTTCATTAATTTATTTTTCTAAAATGTTATAATATAAATATAAGAGATGTACTAATTAATATACATTATCATATAAGTAAAGTTTTTTTTTTTTAATTGTCAGGTTGTAATGGAAGGTCTGACTGGACATATTATGTTTAACGACGATGGAAAACGGTATAATTATACATTACACGTTGTACAAATGACGATTGATAGTACTATAACAAAAGTAAGATTTTTTAAAGATACTTTAATATTTAAGGATAATTGATCTTTATTCATGACAGAAATTATGATTATTATCTGACATTGTATTTTAGTTTTTAATTTCACACTGTTAAATGTATTGTGTTGTCCTAATAATACATTTAAAATTGATCTATAATGAAACATTTGAATTGGTAAAGGATAATTAATTTTTTTATATCAGATTCATTTTTTTATATGTATCCTAACCTATTTTAGACCTTATAGTACCATTATATAAGTAGGACGTAAATATTTGAATGTATTATCAAAAATCTAGATCGCAGAATGGTCAGATACAGATGGTTTCAAAACAGTTGTTAGCAAACCAGAAAGGGTTCACACCTCGGGACATTCACACAAAGGTAACTCTACATTGATCGTGGCCACATTAATGGTGAGTAAATACAATAAGTATAATTTTTAATATTATAAAAATTTTAAGTAGCACATATAAATTATTACCTATTAGTAAAACTAAAATGTTATATTTTGTTTTTAACTCTTATTCCAAAACTCAAATCTTGAAATGTAATTCGAACTCAAGAATATGGTTCTGTAATAAGTTAGGAAGAAATCTAAATAAATTTATAAACACTGAAAGTATCCAATGAGAAATAAACTTAAAAAGAATGCTATATTAGTGTTAAAAGTGAAGAAAGAGCATACAGATATTTTAAAAGATAAAATGTCGTAAATCTTTCGAGATAGCGCATTGTTCCGGAGTGTCCCCAAGCTTGGATGAAATACGAGTATCACCGTACTAAAAACTTTGAACATTATCAATTTATGAACATCAAGTGATGAGCGAGAATAAAGTATAGAGAGTGTGTGTTAGAGATACATTGATGTTACTAAGCTAGGAGTTGAGACTTAAATTGGTTTTAGACAAACCGCCAGTAGTGGTTGATGTATCCTGTACATACGCCATAGATTCCTTTATGTGTCGTACAATTTACCTTATGATTCATACTTATTGTAAAAAGTTTAACATTTTGCATAGGTATTGTGTAAATATTTTTAACCTTATTCGTGACGTTTTAAACTCTTAACTTATTTTTAGTATTATAATTTAATCAATGATTTTATTTTGGATTTCTTATTATTTGATTATAAAAAATAAGTACTATCTATATATTAATAATTAATGTAATATTAAGAAGAAAAGCTTAATGATGATCATTAATAAAATATTTTTGATTGTATTGCATAATGGATAAAATATTAAAACAATTATTTTTATTTATATTAATAATTAAAACGATAAGTTATGTATAATGTGTCTTTATAAGTTACATATTACTTATGAAAATGTATTTTGTAGATTTAATTAGTTATTTATTATACATGTTATAGGAAGAACCATTTATCATGTTTAAAAAGCCCAAGTATGGAGAATCCTTAGCAGGAAATGAAAGATTTGAAGGATATTGTAAGGATCTAACTACATTATTGGCTGATAAAATTGGAGTGAAATGTAAGTAATACTTAAGAAAAAAATAATTGTATTGATAGATTTTTGGATTTCTATCATACCCACATAATTTATCATTAATTATTGTAGAAAATTATATATTGAGATACTAAATTTATTTTAGTGAGCAATAATTAAAATAAAACTATAAGTCTATAACTATGAATTGTTTCTTAAGTAGGTATTTTTGTAATTTTAATGTTAAAAAATTATATTGGGATAGCAAAAACTATATTTCGGAGGTTTCGTACGATATAAATATACTAATAAAAATTTAATATATTTCCTTGATTATTCTTTTGATTCTGAAGTAAAATTTTTTTCGTATTTAATATTTGATTGTGTGTTAGGTTATGTATTTCATTCCATAAATATATACGAGGAAAAGCATTGACTTTTATAATTAAAGTTAATAATCGTGTAATTTATTTTAAATAGTGAAATTAAAACACTGACATTGTCCATTATTAGGTTACTTCGAATGTTAATAATTAAACATACAATCAAATATATTATAAATTACGAACTCATACAATTTTTAAATATTTTATAAATTATCATACTATGATTAATAAAAATAAATTTATATATTATATTATATTTCACTGTTTGTTTAGTTATTGATTTTAAAAAATAATTCGTTGATGGACAATGTTTGAAATTATTATCTAATTACAACTATATTTATTTTATTATTATAATCAGCTATAACTAAAAAATAAAAATAAACAGTTAATTTTTAAATTTAATTATACTTGAATGTTAAGCTGTAAAATAAATTATTATTTAATTGTTTGTATCTATAGATAAATTTTTAAACATGGATACCTATACAACTTAATGGTTAGTGGGTCAGCTTAGTGAGATTATTTTTTGCTTGTTTGTTTCACGGGAAACAGAACTATAAACACTAATGAAACTTTACCTAAACCACACGCACTAATGCAAATAAGAACATAACACGGTGGTGAACGTCATATAAATCAATCTGTTTTTATTGCTATATGCCACGCGTTGAAA
Source organism: Schizaphis graminum (assembly GCA_020882235.1). Taxonomy (NCBI): domain Eukaryota; kingdom Metazoa; phylum Arthropoda; class Insecta; order Hemiptera; family Aphididae; genus Schizaphis; species Schizaphis graminum. The sequence continues at coordinate 70,887,026 of CM037032.1, forward strand.
ACTTAATACTTTATTGTACAGCGATATGTAATAAACGCTGCGTTGAAATAACCTTAATAGGGAAGGGGAAGCATAAAACGAAGTTAATTAAAAATTATAACAATATTTTTAGCAGATATTCTAATATTAATTAAGTATTAACAGGGGCTTGCGTAGACATTTTTTTCGGGAGGGGGGAGTTGAACACCCCCTCCCTAGGTACGCCCCTGAGTATTAAAGTATAGACTGACTGATAAGTGATAAGTAATATGATACATACGTTTTTATAATCAATTGAATTTCAAATGTTTGAGTATAATATTATATACACTTTTCTATACCATTTGATCCGGTGTATTATATCTAGCGTTATTTGATCCAGAAACTTAAATATATGAGTATCAAAATATTGGGATAAAATATAAAATGTTATGTTTATAATTTCTAAAAATCAATCGATAAAAATTGTTAATGTAGGTGTAACTATTTTATTTACTGTACAATGTACATAAGAAGTCGATAGTACTTACCTCATTTAATGAGTATGTCATGATATTAGATGTGTTAAATTTGAATTCAATAATTAATTATTGCATACAGTGGCGTACCTGTGGGGGGGCGAAGGGGGCATTCGCCCCCCCCGTGGGTCGTATAATTATATGTGACAATATAATAATATGTCATATGAGAAATGTCCATTGTTATATTTTTTTTGTGTTTTTATTTTTTCATGAAGTCAATAATAATAAATGATAATTGATAACATGATCAAGCCCTAGATTTTAAAATATTTTTGTTATCTATAGTCGAATCAGGTATTATCATTTTGTTTTGGCGGTTCGACCACAGAATAGATAATAAAAGCATGTGATAATATTAATAATAATTGTTACCACGAACTGAATTATAATAAAATATAATTTTATTCTGTGATTGTTATATTAATTCGTGGTATGTGGTTCGACCGTTGTCTCTTAACTACTTTTCTAGCTACGAAATAATTATTAAACTGTACGATTTGTACGTGTATTGTGTACATAATAGTGTAAAATATTTGTTTTGACGTGTTTTGAAAATTTAAATTATTTGTCATGAACAAGCAAAGCACACTCAGTAGTTGGCTGAGTAAGCAGAATCATCCATCTACTGCAACAAGTATAGATGCAATAGTTAAAGATGATAATTCTATTACTTATATTCCGTCTCCGAAAAAGAGGAAAGTTGATCTGTCAGATCAAAAGGTATTTAATATTTTGAGTTCTACTGAAAATTCAAGTTATGAAGATCAACCTTTAGAACTATTTGAATTCAGTGATGACATAGGGAATTTTTTAAAACCTACACATCCTTCTGATCACATCAAGTCTAGGATTCTTGAGAAATTGAATATTCCAGAAGATAATTTTATTTATCCTTTCTCAGTACATACTAAGAAGTCCAAAGAAGAAAAACGGTTTCTTAAGCGCTCACATTTTGAAAAATATAAGTGGCTTGTTTATTCAAAATCAAAGAATGGTTTGTTTTGTAAATTTTGTGTTTTTTTTAGCAATAAAGGTGGTAAAGATAATAACGTAGAACTTAAAAAGTTAGTAAATGAACCATTAAATAAGTATGCTAAATTGTTAGGGAAGGATGGTGATTTAGAGAAACATAGTTTAAATTTATATCATTTAAATGCTTTAACATCTGCTACTGATTTTTTAAACTGTTATAAAAATCCACAAAAGGAAATAATAAATATTGTTAATACTTCAAGAATGAAGCAAGTTATAGAAAACAAAGAAAGACTGAAACCAATAATTGAATCCATTATTTTTCTTGGCCGACAAAATATTGCATTTAGGGGGCATAACGACTCAGGAAATTTGTTTGGTGAAAATGCAGATAAAGAAATAGAAGAATCTAATTCCCCGGTTACAAATAGTGGTAATTTTCGAGCTCTTCTTAAGTATAGAATATTATCAGGTGATACTATACTTGAAAAACATTTAAAATCAAAAACGTCAAAAGCAACATATATAAGTCCAAAAATTCAAAATGACATTATTGAATGTTGCAAGAACTATATAACAGAAAAAATTATAAATGAAGTCAATGAAAGTAAATTCTATAGTATTATATTTGATGAGACCACTGATATAAGCCACATTTCACAAATGAGTCTTGTACTCAGGTATGTTCATAATAATATTGTGAAAGAGAATTTTGTTGCTTTTATTGATTGTCACAGTTATTGGTATTCTAAAAATACATCTGCTTCCATAGAAGAAAGTGAACTAAATGAAGATGATAATATTACAAAAAATGATACATTGGAGCCAAAACTAACTGGTGATATCCTTGGAGAAATTGTGATCAAAATATTACAACATTTAAATTTAAATCCTCTAAATTGTATCGGTATCGGAACTGACGGTTGTTCTGTCATGACTTCTACTTTAAAAGGAGCTGTTCAAAAAATTCAGTCCTATGCTTTAAATGCTTTTCACTCTCCTTGTTCAAACCACGCACTCAACTTATCAATTTCAAGATCCTCATCTATTCAAGCAATTAGAAATGGTATTGGGTTAATGAAAGAAGTTATAGCTTTTTTTAATTTGTCATCTAAAAGAAATTATGTCTTAAAAACAATTCTTAATGGTAAACAGCGGCTTAAGAGTTTATGTGAAACCAGATGGGTGGACCGTCATGATAGTATTTTAATTTTCAAATCTTCTTTAAATTATATTGTAGAAGCATTAACTAAAATATCAGATTGGAATGAACAAGATTCATCGTCAAAGGCAAAAACATTACTTACAGCTGTATGCTCATGTGAGTTTATTATATCACTACATTCACTTTCATCATTATTATGTGTAACTGCATCTGCCAGTAAATTACTACAAAGTGCCAATAGTGATATAAGTCAAGCTGCAGATATAATAACTGATATTTTGTCAAATTTAGAAAATAAAAGAAAAAATTGTAATGAAGAATTTAAATCATTGTACAGAGAAGCTGAGATTCAAATGACTGAATTGGATATTGAATTAAAAAAGCCTCGAATTGCTTCAAAACAAATATCTAGATCTAATTATCAAACCACTTCTATTGAAAACTATTATAAACTTTCTATTTATATACCTTTGCTGGATAATATTATAACAGACTTAAAATCAAGATTTTTAAATGAAAAGTATCATGCCATTTCAACATTGTCATTACTTTTACCCCGTTTCATTATTAAAGCTGACACAAATAATACTGATACATTATTAAAGATTATAAAAGAACATTTTACCTTTGAAGATAGCAATATAATTGATGCATTGGAGCTAAAAACTGAATTGCAACTTTGGAAATCAAGTTGGATTAGAAAAAAAAATGAAGGTAATTAAATTAATAGGTAGTATAAGAACTTTTTAAAATTGAATAATGAGTTAAGTACATACAATATTTTTTTCTCTTGTATTTTTAATAGGTGAATGTATTGACTGTGATGCCATTAAATGTATTTCAGATTGTAGTGAAATAATTTTTCCTAATATTAAAAAACTGCTTGGTATAATTGCTTGCTTGCCTATAAGTGTAGCATCTGCTGAACGATCCTTTTCTACTCTAAGACGGTAAAGTTTTATCTTGTCATACCTATTTTTTAGTTTAATATTTGTATTCTATTATAATAGAATACAAATATAATAGAATGCCTTATAAGTTTTCAAAATATTTGTAGTACTCAATATTATTTTTAAAAAGCAATTGAATGATTACTGCTTTTATACCTTCTACTGCTTCAGTACTTTAGTTTAAAAAAAAGTTCTTTAAGGTCAAACATTTACAGAACATATTATTATTTATTAAGATAAATTAATAATCTACAAAATTGGCTTATAAATCTAGGCACCTAGACACTTAGTACCTACCTGTCCTACCTACTGCTTTTTAATTATTTAAATTTATTATTTGCTTTATTTTATGCTTATGCTGTAGACTAAAAACATGGCTACGTTCAAAAATGGGTCAGGATCGCTTATGCGGGCTTGCGCTATTACACATTTATCAAGAAATAAATATACCAGTGGACGAAATTATTGAACGATTTTCTCGTATGAAAAACAGAAAGCTAGACTTTGTATTATAAATTATAATTATAATAAAATTATTTTATAACATACATTTTACTATATTATTATATTAAACAATAATTTATTTTATATGTACCTATTAAAATGTTTTATTTAATAGGTATTTTACAAGTATGAAATTTCCGTTAGGTTAGATTAGCTGTGACGTGTACATTTTTAAGAAATTTTAAGAATATGTAAAAATATATTTCGCCCCCCCCCATAAAAGAGGCCTAGGTACGCCACTGATTGCATACAGAAAACGAATTTAAGTTTAATCAGCATAACATCATATAAATATACTATAATATTAATTATACTTTATAGTTATTTATATTATATATGAGTAATATGGTATAAATTATAAATATAGTTAATAGCATACAATTTAAATGTTTTGAAAATGTGATTGTGTCTACAATATACAATAATATTTGTAAAAGTTTCTATTACCCATAAAATCTACTTTTAAATAACAAAAAAATAATTATTATTGTTATTGTTTATTTAAATATTGAATTTAATATAACAACTACGATATCTCAGAACTTTTGATTCCAGTATTAATAATTTATGAGAAGTATTGTATTATATTTTCAAATCTATAATACAATTATAATACAATTTTAACACTTAATATATTTTTAACAATAAAATAATTTACTAACTTCATATGTTTATAAAACATATTCGATCAATGTATCTTAAATATTTTTAAATGGGTATACTAAAAACTGTTGAGGAACTTCGTATTTGCGTTATTTTACATAGGTATAAATAATTTAAACTATAAATGCCCAAAAAAGCTATTGATGGGATCAAACTCAAAGTTTGAGTTATAATATAAGAAAAAATCGATTTTGTCAAAAACTTGGTATATGCTAAAATTCATGGCTTTTTCTTAATATTTGTTTGCTTTCCCAAATTATTTTGAAAAATACTGATAATTCCCTACATCGATTTCTAAAAAGTACTAACTATAAATTTAATTTTTATCAGATATTTTTTTCAAAGTTGAAGATCGAAGTGTATATATGTGTATTGTGTATATTCATTAAAAATACATTGTTTTGTTCAGAATTTAAAACATTACGAGAGATGCCCTTTATGCCCCCAGATAATTTTCTATTATATATTGGTTTCTTACGTACCTATATCGTTCAGTCTATAGTCTATTATTTATTATTTTTATTTTGGATAGATATTTTTACCGGCACCTGAATATTTAAATTTTGATTCAGTCAAGCTTTGTTCTGACTTAAAAAAAAATATAAATATTGATATTGTTGTGTAAAGTATTATTTGATGACTTAAATGTATGATACCAATTTTTAACTATATTATGGATTCGAGATTGTTCATATCTTCATATTACAAATTCAATAAAAAAGTCGGATATCTTCGAAATTAACAACCTATCCAAACGCTTCGAAGTAATCCGCATTAGGCGAAAAAAGAGCTACATTACCAGTAAATACATCTTGCAACAATATGAAAAAGTATAAACTTTTCAAAGTTAGAACAAAGTTTAACTGACGCTAAATTTGGTAAGTTGGATACAGGTGAACATAATCCGTCCATAAGAAAAATAATATAAATAACTCGACAAAAGACTGAACCATGTTTATACTGAGCTAATATACAAAGAAAACGTATTTAACTATTTAAATAGCACCTCTCTTAATTTCAATTATAAAAGATTTTTTTGAAGTATAAACATTTTTTATTGATCGATTTTTAGATGAATAACGTGTTACCGATACATGATTACTTAGTTACTATGAGTATTATAATATATTAATGTGCGTGCAAAAATAAATAATTTATTTTTAATATGATTGTTTATAATGTTATTATCATTTCATTCGTATGAATCCTTCTTAACTTGAATATTTCGTATTTAGTAATATTTTAGCAATATTTTATTGCGTTATTTGATGCGTTATTGCATCTTTTAATTTTTACGACGAAGTTAATAGGCACACTTTTTTTTATTAGTAAACCGTTTATATTAAACTAAGTACTTAATAAAACATTCCTAGTTTTTTTTTTTTTTTTTAATGTATTTATTCTGATAATTTCTCTTTTAATTATGATTAATAAACTTTTATGTTGTATTGGTATTCATTTTAACATAGAGCCAATCATTATTTGGCACATAATTTTTGAAATGTACAGATGTTCTGACACCATCTGTTTTTAAAGAGTTAAACTTTTATTGACTTAAATGTTATTGTTATACAATTTCATTGTTCACATTTCAACTTTTATTTCATCTTACATAAATAAATATATATTATTTTTAAATTTAAATGCAATCGAAATAAAATTATTTTATAAAATAAAAAAAGATCATTAATTTATAAGTTAAAATAATAGATATTTTGTAACATTGGTAATGAATAAGCTATTTATGAAAAACTTTATATTTTAAAATTATTTCTTAATTATTTATTTTTGAATTAAATATTCTAATCAAATATAAAATTAATCTTCATACTTAAACATTCAATTTAATTATTATTGTTGTTTTAAAATATATTTCATAATATTTATTATTTCATGGTTATGTGATACAAAATAACCCAAATTGTAAAATATAAAAATTATGTCTCTGAACAAATTCTCGTTACTTCCGGTGTCCCCCAAGGAGACCATTTATCCCCAATATTATTTTGCCTTTTTATAAATGATATATCAGATGTAATCTCTCATTCTAAAATATTATTATTAGCTGATGATGCAAAAATATTCAAAAAAATTAGTTGCACAAAAGACGCTATTGAACTACAATTAGATTTAAATAATATGTATGAATGGTGCCAGCAAAATGCTATGCACTTAAATTTAAAAAAATGTTTCTATATTACATTTTCCTTAAAAAGACAACCTATTCAGTTAAATTATTCGTTGGGTAATATAAATTTATTAAAAGTTTCTACAGTACACGATCTTGGTGTAAAATTTGACTCCAAACTATCTTTTAAGGACCATGTACTTTATATTAGAAATAAAGCGTCAAAAAAGCTAGGTTTTTTAAAACGAACATGTTGAAACTTTAGAGATGAATCTGCGTTAAAAACATTATACTACTCACTAATCCGTTCACATTTTGATTACGCACTTCTAATCTGGCATCCATATTTAGTAACGCAAATCCAAGATTTAAACAAAATTCAAAATAATTTTATCAGATTTTTATGCTATCAATGTTTTGTTTATAGAGCACCCCATTCTGATTATAATGTTACAATTCGGTTTTTTAATATGCAATCACTAGAACAAAGATTTATGCAAATTAAATCAAAATTTTTATTTAAGTTATTAAATAATATGATTGATTGTCCGGAATTACTACAAAATATAAATTTTAAAATAAATTCAATAAACCACCGATCTGTAAATTTATTTTACATAAAACATTCAGCTACAAACTATATGCGAAATTCTCCATCAAATATTTTAATGTCCACAGGCAACTCTATAAAAAATATTGATTTTTTTGGTAATTCTCTAAATACTTTTATGTCAAATGTTCTAAGAAATACATAACAAATTAAGTACTAGAATTAAAATTAATATCTCGTTTTTATTTCATTGTATTTTTTATTATAGAAATTTAAATATTTAAATATTTATAGTATGATATTAATACCTATTTGCTCTTTAAATATTAAGTTATTTTCATTATTATTATTATTATCATTAATATTAAAATTATTGTTATATATAACTTATTTACTGTTAATGTACGTGTACAATATATTATATATATATTATATGAAAAAAAAAAAAAAAAAACTGTAATTGGAATTTATTTCCGTAATAAAGAAATATTATTATTATTATTATTATTATTATTATAGCTATTGGAATTAACAATATTAAAATAAAAATACTAAAATAGGTCATGAATAATTTAGAAAAAAGTAAGGAATTTGGGATGACTAATATAAATATTTTAAAAGAAAAAAAATAATACAGCTGTCATAAAACTATCATATTTCACTGAGATTTTTATATTTAAATATAATATCTTACATATAAATGGAAAAACTTTTAAGAAGCACGTCATACATTCGTGTAAACATAATATTATTATTTGAAGATAATAAAACACATTCCGAGAAAAGTTATGAGTATTGTTAAGTAGATAATGATTTAAAGTTTTGATATGATAAATTTGTCCTTTGAGATATCTCAAAAAAGAAAATATTAAACAGTGAATTTTTAAAATCTAAAATTGTATAATTTTTTGTTTTTGAGATGTTTCGTATAATAATCTGTAAGAAATCAAACATTTTTAATTAAATGTATTTTAAATAATTATTGTTATTATTTATTTATTTATGTATAAAATAATGTGCTTTATTAAAATGGCTTACAATATTTTGAAATTGACATTATTTCTTAGTATCGAATATGATATGCATTAATTATTATACGTGAATATACACATTAATATTACGTAATAAATATTTATAAGTTATTTTAAGTTAAAAAAAATATTTCTTTGTAAATGTCTGGATTCTGTTAATCTATTCAATTATAATAATTAAATAAAAAGATGAATTTTCATTATTGTTCACGTAAAATGCATTTAGTAAAGTACCAATATTTTTTTACTTCCTACTAAGTTTTATTATGCTGTATACCTACTATGTGGCATTACAGTTTAGATATACAATAATTATATTTTACTTATTTAAGTGTATAATTATGTATTATAGTATTGGTATAAATTATATTTGTTGCAGTTTTTGCTATGGATATTTATTCAATGTTTATCCATGTTTATGATCAAATCGTACTATTAGATTCTTAATAATATGATATTGTGATTGCGTTTATAGTTAACAATTGAATATATTATGATAACAAATAATTTCATCGATTGAATAATACTTAAAAATACATACCTATTTGTCATTTGTATCATTTAACTCTAACATATGGTCTGTCAACTCTTTTAATTTCTTTCTATAATCTGTGTATTGGCCCCAGTATTCGGAACAAGTGGTCAATACATTGTAAGATATGGTTAACAATGTTTCAAATAAATCAAATATCCTAGATTGTTTAGTTAAATGTAGAATATCATTAGTCACTATGTAGTATGTAAAACTTATAGTTTTATTTTTGACCTCCTTTTGAGTCATACCTAACAATGTATTTTTATTTCACTTTTTTTTTTTTATCAAAAATCCTATATTGATGATTTAAGATTTGGTTTTAATAAGGTTTGGATTTAATTAATTAATGAATTCCATTTTTCAGTACGGATAGCAATATAACTTAAAAACATACACTTTTAACTTAATATGTTATGTAAAGTATCTAAATGTATTCAATTCAAATAATTTTTGGCTGATACACTAAACCCCCAAAATGGCTTGAGACATTGGTTTTCAGATTGAAGTAAAAGAAGATGACTTTTTTAAGGAATGCCTACAAACTAATACTAAAAACCTGTAGACTATATATATTCGTGGGGATGGTTTTACGTACCAATAGATAGACTAGGAAATTCCTAGAGCTTCGGGGTAAACACAGATGATTACCCTTTAAACCATATGACTATAATATAGTACATATTATATACATGATCATATCCGGATCTGAATAAGAGCGTCACTAATGTTATCCATTAACAACAAACGAGAGTCTACCAAAATGGGCATACAGGTCCCTTTTCTTCCTTGTTAGTAAATATGAAGTATTATGCACCATGCCCGTACAGAAATAAACTATATAACCGTCATGTCAGCGGAATTTATATCAAAAGTGTATAATAAAGTTTTCATAAATAATATAATAATACATAATCGTCTCATTCTTTTTATGAAAATATTAATATGTTAAACAGTTATATTTACATACTAAATTAATGTATTTAACTAATACTTAATTTTAAGTATAGTTTACTATGGGAATAGTGAATACCTTATTATAAAGTGAAAAAAATTGTTAAGCTATAAATTAAATAGCAAATAAAATTGATTTTATACATTTTTCGATATTAATCAAACAATATCAAGTGTACATGGACCATTTAATGAATATCTAATATTTTAAAATTTCAAAATAATATTACATTTGTTCTATTAGGTAATGTTTAATTTATAATATGTATCTAATAAATTAAATTATCAATATAAAAATTTGTTTAAAATGTACACATTTCAAAAGTTGCAACATTTTTAGTTATAAAACTTGTATCTATCGTATCTATCACTAATTTCATTAATGCTCATTGGACTTAAAATAAGGCTTTAGTCTTATTAATAAGGTATAAATATTTAGTTCTAATAATTGTATGATAAGTTCAAAATACATAGATTCGGGAAACAAAAGAAACTGATCTATTTCGTGATCAGTAAGTATGCAAATTGTTGTTAATGGTCGTTTATAACATGTCATGTCGACTTTAAAGTTTGCCACAAAGACCTAAAATTGGTCCTCGCAATTACTCGTTATAGTTGTTATCATTGATGAGATTTATATTAATATCGAAAACTGTTTGAGTTCTAGATATCTATAAATATTACTATTGACTTAGAAGATAGTTCTGACTAAATAAATGATAAATCAAGCAATGTTTATAATGTTAATTGTACAACTACGTTTCTTAATTATTTATGTATAAATTGTTAACTATTACATTTAGAGTATAGATAAAAGAGCAATAAATATTTATATTAATATTGCATAATGATTTTAGTTTTTTTTTAAAGTATAAATATAGATATTATGTAACTACTAAATTATATTTAGACATTTAGTGAATAGTATCATAGAAGAGTTATGAAATATAATGGCAAGTAATGTATGCATTATTATTAAACAAATTTTTTCAGATGAGTTACGTACCGTCAAAGACCGGAAATATGGAATGGAGAATCATGAAGTTAAAGGTGGTTGGGATGGAATGGTCGGCGAAATAATCAGAAAGGTTTGAACTATGGATTTAATAAAACTTCTACTGAATAGTTAATTTTTAAATATTTTATAAGTACAATCATTAAAAGTACGACTTAAAAATTTAATTTCTTCTTGTTTTTAAATTTAAGAAACTAAAAATTAAAAATCATTGTATGTATTTTCAGGTGACCTATTTAAATTTCTAAATAAAATTATTACTAATAATATTTTAATTTTAATTTTTCTTACGTGTAATAAACTATATTATGACATAATATTATAAAATGAAATCAAAGCGTTCATTATATTTATTTCTAAACGAAACTTAATGATATTAGAAATTAATTATTAAATAAAACTATTACTAATATGAATGATATCAAATGAACTATTCAACTTATACCAATATTAGTTTTATTAAAATGTAAGCGTTATTGTATGGTTGGTTAATTCATTAATGTTTTAAAATCAATGTTGGTCTTTGCAAGTTTTTATTTCTAATAAAATACATGTTGTGTGATAATTATTTATAATTTATATTATTAAAAATTAATTCAATTCAAAAATCATTGTCGCACAACGAAAGTATAAGAAATCGTAGAATATTTTTTAGTTTGTATTTTTGTATTTTTTATGATTTAGTTGTGCTCTGGTCTCATATTTTAAACCTCATCAGTTTTATTTTTATTTACTGTAATTTTCAATTTACATGAACTGAAAAAATAAAAATAAAAAATATCTACATAAGCTATGATTTTGCGATAAATCTAAAAACTAAGGTTTATTTTACCGTCAATTATATATTATAAGTCTGTAGCCTGGTTTCTTATATTTACCCTCACAGAATATTTGAATCATTGATGTAAACATTTTTTAATGCACTCAATGAATATTCCACAATTGTATTAAAGTCAACTAAATATTTTAATATTTAATTAATAAGTCACATATTACTCATGTTACTTTACCTCCGGTTACAGTAAAGCCTAAGAAACCTTGTGCTACTCAGTTGTTTTATTTATAATAATAATTGAGATACATTATATACTTTTTATAATTATTGAATAAATTAAATTTGTTGATTAAATATCGCTTTTAACATGAATAATATTGTTCATATGATTGTTGATTAAATTTGTTTTTTGGGTCTAAATCAGAATAAATAATAACATTGTTTTTTATACATATCTACAAAACTGTAATCTATTAATTATGATCCAATTATTTTTTATAATATATATATATTATGTTTAATGTTTAAGTATTAAAATACTAATTATGAAAATATCATTACTTTTGATTTTAAAATGGTAAATATTTATTGTCTTTGTTTATTAAATAAATTTTAAATTATATAACCAATGTATAACCTAACCAAAAACTTGCATGCAATCACTTTTTCTTTCTCAATCTTATTTTGTTGGCAGTATTTCAATTAAAAAAAGTTGTCTATTTTAAATATGATAGATAATTAACCTAATTTGATCTGTTTTCAAAAGATAGATTAGACTATTGAATTATTCCATTTTTTTTTTTAAGAAAAGTTTTCAGGTCTGTAGAAAATATAATAAGTTAATGGAATATATTTTGTTGTTTAACAAAATAATTATTTGCTATGTGTAACGATTTAAATAATTTATTATTTTTTTATTTTGTTTTAAATGTAATAATGTATGTCTCATTCATTCATTTATTATTATTCAGTATTTATTTTGGAAATGTATTATTGTTTAACAGTACAATAATTATTATAAGCTGGCGTAATTTGTATAAATTTTAAACTCGGAATAAAAAAAAATATAAGGTACCTACCTAAAATGTTTTTCATACCTTTAAAAATTATTTTCAAACAAAATAGAATTAATTCTATATTTTATGCAAGAAATTCTCCTAAATTGTATTAAAGTGTATAAAATTCACATTTTATGAAAAACTGAGTTTCCGATTATACATCTTTCTTCAAAAAATATGATCAGAAGATATTCACGTTTATATAATAGGATTTCAAATTTTAGTTAATATATATTTTTTAATACGTATTATTAAATAAAATATTTCGAATTTTAAAATGCCTTTTCGAAACAATTTAAATGTTTTTTCGACTATTTTCGTTAGTTGCTTAATTTTATTTTCATTTTATTCAAAAGTAACAAAATAAAATAACTATATAAACCTAGACTGACTGTTACATTATTCATTAACCAATAATTTAAATAAAATAATATATCTTATCTGGTTGTCAGAAGCAAGCTCGAAATCATATTAATAAACATATAAATTATAAATAAACTGATTATATTTGCATTGTGCACTGCGATTTGAAATATGAACTTTCGTGAATTTGTTTTCTTTTGATTTTACAATTCTTTTTTTTTATTATTATTATTATAGGAAGTGGACTTGGCCATTGCACCACTCACCATCACGGCTGAACGGGAAAAAGTGGTTGAGTTTAGTAAGCCGTTTATGTCAACGGCCATTAACATTTTGATTAAAAAACCGTCCAAACACAAACCTGGAGCTTTTAGTTTCTTATCGCCACTTTCACGGGAGGTGTGGATCAGTATCGGGTTCGCCTATATAGCTGTCGTGATCGTCATGTACGTTGTGTCGCGGTTTTCGGCACACGCCACTGCTGCGGCTCACGTTAGACCGGTACACAACAGTTACGGCGGCGGCGGTGGTATTGGCATTAGCAGTGGCGGCGGCGGTTTAGGTCATGAACTGCAGCAAACCATACCACCGCCCCCAATGTTTGTCCATAATCCTTTTACGTTGGCCAACAGTATGTGGTTTGCAGTGGCAGCCATCACCCAACAGGCCTGTGATATCGCACCGAGGTAACTGTCTTTGTAAAATAATAACATAATACTATTATAATAAATGATTGCCATATTATAAGATTCCTTGCTGAGTAATTAAGTGTTGTGTATATCCATAATATGATTGTATACATCAGTGGTATGCCTAAGGTATGAGTGTTACCTTTGGATCTATTGACACGTCACCCCTCACTTTGTTCGAAAATAATACTAAATATGTAGTGTACAAATAATAAAAACCAAATTATAATAAAGATTTCGTGTAAATTGCACAACTGCATTTTCTTTCATTGATGAGATAGATGTTATAAGACAAGTATAATTTGGTAATATTGAAAAAACGGCTGTTCATTTAAGATACTTTTTTATTATTAATAAATAATAATGTATATTTATATTATAATTTAATCATATTTATTTGTAGATATTACATGATAAACGAACATAAATTATTGACTATAAAAATAATACAATTCGTACTAAATATTTATAAACATTATATTAGTTTCTGTAGGAAACGATGGAAGTATTGATCTTACAATGATAGTCATGTTATTTTTATTTTTTCTGATATAATTTGAAAATGTTCCCAAAGTTTAAGTGACCCTTTTAGATTGTAAGTTTTATCTAATTGAAACTTTGGGGAGACCTTTTTTTGTATTCTATTTTTTCCTTTAACGCATAGAAAACTAAAAATAAATAAATAAATAAATAATAATAATAACAACAAATAAATAAATAAAATCAAAATATCTATTATTGAGTTTTTGGGTATTAAATCTAAAAATCGATTCTGTTTATTCCGTTAATCTGTTATAGTTCAAAATAAAATAATAATTGAAAGTAAAAATATACACTAAAAATAATGAAACGATATACATTATTATGGTTGACAAAATATTAAAACAATTCCAAATTTTTGGAACTAAATAATACATTTTTAAAATTTAATATGTTTATTTGACATTGTACTTATAATAATTGAAAATGAAATAACATTTTAACTAGTATGTTGTAATTATTATGAATTTATGATTTCCTAATTTCTATCGGGGTTATACCTCCAAAGGGTTATGATCTTTGGTAATGAAGATCCGTTTCACGTCTGTTATACATTTATAACATAAGTGTTAATATTGTTATAATTATGATATAATATGGTTATACCTACCTTATTGAAATAAAGATTTCCCTGATTTCCATAATTAAAATTTTTGTATGATGTTTAAAATTTGAGCTTTGTATAATTCGTATTTTTTCATAATTTATTAATAGTAAATACTTGTATAGTATTAATCATTCTTATATAATCAATAAAAGTTCAATATATTTGATAATTAATTACATTTTTTAGATCTTAAAATTATTCAATAGTTTATTTATATTATTTATTTTGATTCTAAATTCCCATCAATTATGTTAGGTACTTATAGCCACACATTAATTTAAATATTATGTTTTTGTGAATTGTTATAATGATATCTTCGTTGTGTTTTTATTATATCGAGGATATGAATATTATCTTTACAAATTTAGATTGAAAAATCAACGATACTTATATGAACTTTAATACCATGTATCATTGATTTAATCAGGAAACAACAATGAAAATGTTATTTTTCGTTTAGATTAATATTTTTTATAACTATTTTTAATTCGGACCAGAGTGATGAATGTATTAATTTTTTTATGGTGTATGTTTAATTTAAAACATTTTTCTTTGTATCTGGAAAATACTAGAAAATGGGTAGAAAAAACTCTTTAATTTTTAATTATGTAAGTAGTTTTCGTTAAAAATCGAATTGAATTGAGAATTTAACAAAAAAAAAAAAAATAAATAAAATATTTATTTGAAAAATTAATTCCATTTTGTTGTTGTAGGTAATTCAATTATAATTAATACATATTTAGCTATTTATATATATTTCAAATGTGTTATTATTTTTTGTTTTACCATACATATTTATAAATTTTGTTACGTTTGTTTTTAACTTGGAAATTTAAAAAAATTCCTTTTAAATTGTAACACACACAATTACAAATTTTGACGAAACTGGATATTGAAACGGAGAAAATAATGATTTTTGTTTTTGGACAAAATAAGTTTAATTTACTGTAATCATAATAATTATTATAATTTATTATTTTATTACACGTCTAACGAATACAAAAATAAAAATGTAATAAAATATCCATTGGAATATAGACTGATTATTCATCATGTTGTATCTTCTCACTTCTTAGAATTAATTGCATACCAAATGCAATGATTTATTATTAACATATTCATTATAATAATTTATCAATCAATAACAATGGACATTTGACTATACTATGCGTCACAGTAATTTCTTTGAATTTTTTTCTATTTATTTATTTGATATAATAAAATCATATTCTTTGATATTATGTTAAGACGTAAGTATAGAAACATATTATGAAAACATTGTTCTAAATTTAATTCAAAATTTATTAGATTAAATTAAATTAATTATACACATTTAATATGTTTATTAATTTATTGTAGTAAAAATACAGTTTTAAAATAGTTATTATGTAAGAACTTTTTCTAATATTTCTGAGTTATTTTTGTCATATTTATATTCACAATTTAAATTTTTATACTTTTTCAAAAAATATTTACTAAAATAGTAGATAATAAAAAGTGTATACTACAAATTATTATGGTATAATAATTATTATTTATTATCATACAATATTGATATTTAGTGGATGGAGGACATAAGTGAAATTATTTTTTCCAGCTGAACGGTATGTTATAATAACTTTTAACCTGAAACAGTGACAGTATTATAAACCACGTTGTATGTGTTCATATCCTTTAAAACATATAACATATTGATATTTTCAAATATATTTTTAAAGATATTTATTTACAATTTTCTTGTTTAAATCCTTAAATCAATATTTTTTAAATTCATTTCTTCATGTTATAAATTCAAATTTTATTATTTATTTAATACTAAATTATAATTAGATTAAAATTGTATTTACCTACCTATTACAGTGTACAGTAAAATGAATAAATTTAAAGTATCCTACTTCATTTCATTGAGTACCATATAAGATAAAAACATTTTAATTAAAAAAATAATTGAAGTTTGATTTATAATCTATTAAAATCACGTGTATTTGTTTGCATTAAATAATTAATATATAAACAGCTTGGTTGCTTGTGGAATAATTTAATGTAAATTTAGTTGTACCTGTTATAGTTCTTGTATTATTTATATATCTTTGCCAGATCAAGCTCAATAGGGCAATTTTAATGGCTACCATATTAATATTTAATCATAGCAAAAGTACATTTTTAGTTTTATTTGTTTAAATAATGATTAAAATGTGAAAAAAAAAATAATTTTGCATTTATATATGTCTTCAGAAAAAGTATATTTTTTTAATACTTAAGCTACCTACGACAGAAATTCGCCAATAAAATTATTTGATCTACTAAACATTTTTTACGACTCTGTGCTTAAAAATACGCAAGTGAAAAGTTTGGAAATGATAACAATTTTTACAGTTACAAGTATTTTATATTTTAATGCGTAATTAATTTTCACGTTTTGGGATACAATACTGTAAAACATAACCGTATCTAATAATATTTTAACAGTTATCTGGTCCCTACTATTAAAATTATATTACCACAAATTGTAGTATTCATAGTGTAATACAAATTTTCCCTTCTTTTTTACCTACCTTTTTGTATTATATTATATGATTGCACACATATAGATATAATATATTATACTTGACCTCTCTGTGTACGAGTGTTGTGTTATTACCTACGTACATTTTCATTAAAATCGCTTGCGGTCGACTAAAGAAAACTTAACTTGAAATTCACAAATACTAACATAGTTAACATGTATATTTATGTGTTTGACCATCGTGATGGGCACGAAATGCAAATTACCTAAACGGAAAAGCTATGGAAAGCATATATTTGTCTTCTACCGTGACATTAAAATAGGAAAAATAAATATCTAAATTAATAACATACTTTATAATATTTCACAATCAAGAAATATGACCATATCTATCTGTTTAAATTATACATACGATGGAATGATTCCCTAGACTTAAATAAACATTTATCGATTAAAATTAAACTTTTATTACTTTAAAATTTAGTTTTTTTTTAATTTATTGATTCAGTACCAACGTTTATTCAATAAAAATGTTGTTATTAACAATTTAAATTATAACTATAATAAAACACAAGTGAGCTTATTTCACAAGATTGAATTTTTCTTTGTATTTCTAATGGATACATATATATTAATATTATATACTTTTAAAATAGTTATAGATTCCATTATTATTTTATGATATAATAATATACCCAGTTTAATCATTTGATTAAAATAATTGATTGATACAAATTATAATAATATTTAAAATAGTGATAATCATGTCTTAACTTGTAATATTAAATTCTTCGTACTTCGTTAAATTTGACTGTCTTGAACCTAAACTTTCTTGAACTTACATTATAATTGAGTACTTTGTGTAATGAGTGATTAAATTAATTGGTTTCATTATTAAGATTTTACTTGAAAAGTTTATTACCTGTAGATAAACGAAACCTACTTGTTGATGACATTGTTATTAATGGACTATAATGGAAATTGTGAAAATGACTAGTTATGTTAGAAAATCACCAAATGGTTTGAATTATTTCCAACTTGTATAAATACGATCTTAAAATATAAGAATAATGAGCAAATTTAAAATTGTTATGCAATATGTAAGTATAAAATAAACTAAATCCTTAAATATATTTAAATCTATGTTATTTATATATCTCAAAAATACAATTTTATCATGAAAAATAGATATATCAATATTTAATCGCCTTAGTAGATTATTATAAGTACTAAAAATTATTTTTTAACCAAACAATTTTTTATTAACTTGTGTTTTAAGGTATACTCCATGCTTTAATCCCGTGTGATAACGTTGGTTAGATGTAATAATAAGATTACTAAATAATTATCATTGGTATTTAATGATTTAATAAGTCTTATCAATGTAGCATGATATAAAACCCACATTATTATAATTTTAATGAAATGAGTCATTTTATTTTTATTAACTTCTTAGAATATCAACATTTCATGTTCTGCTATGATGGAACTCTGATTTACTTATGCAAATAATATTTCTAAATTAATTGAAATATAAATACTTGAAATCTATAAAATAATATTTATATAAGTTAGGTTAGGTTATTATATAAAATAATGTATTTGTATTATATAGAGTGTAACAGATAGAACTGACTTTTGGAATAACTTTTGTTCTAATTAATATTTTCATTTTTTTTTTACTTATCATTAAAAGACCCTAGCATAACATGTATAATTTAATTTATTTATGTTTAGTTTTTAGTACTGAAAATAAAAAAATTAAAATTTGATTAAAATTTTTTGGATACATTTAAAATAGCAAATTTGTGAATCTGATTATAAGAACAACTTTGATGGTAAAAAGATTTATCGAAGTCAAGTAGTTTATTTTTTAGAATTTCTTTAAAATATCAATATTTTTTGATTAAATTAATTTGGAACGTAATAACTTTTTTATAAATATGATTTTTGATAGTTTTCTGACATGAGTATATTTCTTAAATTATTTACTCATAATATAATATTAACAATATTCTTGTCATACGTTTAATTGTCATAATTTTTTTTTTTTTTTTTTGACGAGTCTATCTTTTACACCTTATATATCACTAATACAATTAAACTACCATTAATAAAACATAATAAAAATATATTTAATTTGAAAATTATTATACAAATCACTTATAGAGTATTCTGGGGGAAAAAAAAGTCGTTTGTTGCTGCTGCAGATTCCCAGTTAAATCAAATCCACATACATATTTTATTTATTAAAATTGTCCAAATAACCTAAAAATATAACACATTTTAAATATTTTTTTTTATACATCAGATCAATAGCACTATGCATTATGCAATCGTTCGTATGTAGAATATAAGATAAACATAACATCAATCAAAATACAAAAATGTAAAATGTATGTGAAAAGGTCATCTTACAACTATAAAGTTATTAATTATTTTTATTTTTATAAATTGTAATTTACACCAATAATGGTCACATAATTAATAAAAATTATAAATTCAAATATTTACATTATATTTGTGATGAATAATTATAATTTGTATAGTTGAAAAGGAAATCTTTCTAACTAAAAAAATATATTTTATTGAAAACGCTAAAAAAGTAAATAGATTACAGTATAATAGGTGGTTACTTCATTAGTGAAAATAAAAATTTAATTATTATGGTATCTATACTATATGATAGGTAATTAAAAGCTGAGACTTGAAATAATCAAAATACATGTATTCACATTTTTAACGTTTCATTACACATTCCATATGTATTTTATTAAAACATTTGAAATTTGACACTATATATATTAAATGTTCGTATGTTACACAACTATATTTAATATACCTAATATAATTAGTTAGTAATATAATTACTTTATTAACATAGTCTTTTATTAACTACAATTTTATAAATATATTTTTTACATTCTTTTAAAATACATCCTATTATTTTGAGTTCTGACATAATTTTTTCGATATAGTTATTAGTTAAATATTAGAAGTATTTATCGTTTTTTCAAAATTTGTGTAGAAATTATTTTTATTTTCTTGAATTAAAATGTGATTTCAATTAAACAAAGAGCGTTTGCTATATAACAGGAAGAACTTTCATAACTTGTTGTTTAAAAAATATACCAAATTCATATTATAAAAAATACAACAGAAGCTCTTGAAAATTAAAAAAGTTTGTGCTTCTACGCGATTTGATAACTTACATATTTTTTAAACGATAATATAAACTTGTTAATTAAAATTTAAATAAAAATTTAATTTTAATTGTTGATATAATTATGTATATTGAAAAAGTTTTTTTTTTTTTATTATCGAATGTTATTAAATACACATTTTTTTTTTAAATTCTTAAAATTGTTATACATGATCATTCATGGGCTATTTATATGTCAATTAAAAAATATCAAAAATATATGTCACAGTATATTTGAAAGCGTTAAAATTTAAAATTTAAATGAAATTCTCAAGTATATGCATAATCTTGAACATTATAAAATTATTTTTTAGTTAAAAATTTATGGAAAATCTTATTGTTTATCAAAGATTTGAAAAATGAATACAATATTCTTCATAAAATATATTGTTCAAACTAAATTAAAAAAAAAAAAATTCTACCGGAGAGTCGAACTTATAGGAACGTATTAAATGTTTATGACATTGCATATTAAACCGTATAATAACTATTTAATTTCAAACGAGTTTTATATTTTTTCGTAATTAAATAAC
This sequence comes from Schizaphis graminum, assembly GCA_020882235.1. NCBI lineage: Eukaryota > Metazoa > Arthropoda > Insecta > Hemiptera > Aphididae > Schizaphis > Schizaphis graminum. The sequence goes on from CM037032.1 coordinate 70,908,263, forward strand.
GAATAGCCGCAGATACTTAAAATTTTTACTAAATATTTAAAAATATTAAATAATTTTCTATACATCATTATGTTTTGTATAAATATTAATTATATTGCTATTATTGAATTAATTTTTGACATTTAAAATCTTCGATTTTTCTATAAATTCTAATAAATATTTTTTAGTAAAATACAAATGTTTGAAAATGTAGTATATAACCTCATTTAAGGTTTTCTTAGAAATATGTAAAAAAATATTATGAATACATTTGCAAATTTTTTTTATAAATATTTGATGTTCAAATTTTTTTACTTACTTAATTCGTAAATATCACAAAAATATTTAAGTTGTTTTGGAGTTGAAAATTTGCAGTGTGTACCTTGTATAGCTAAGGTTTGATAATCTAATGCAAAGTTCCTCATAAGTAAAGCATATTTAAATTAAAAAAAAAAAATCTAAAGAATATACAATCAAATTTTTTTTATAGAAATTTCAAGTTAAAATATGTATTAGTTTATAATCTATTATATAAAAATAAGTCCGGTTTTCCTCCCTGACGCTATAACTCCAGAACGCACGAACCGATTTCCACGGTTTTGCATTCGTTGGAAAGGTCTTGGGCTCCGTGAGGTTTATAGCAAAGAAAATTCTGGAAAATTCAGGAAAAATTCAACAGAAAAGTGGGGAAATCGTTTTTCACATACAGCGCCATCTATTATACATAGCATGTACTTCAAACCAATTTTTCACATACAGCGCCATCTATTATATAAAAATAAGTCCGGTTTTCCTCCCTGACGCTATACTACTCTTACCAACGACTTTTGCCGATTTGTAGACACTCAATTAGTTCTTATTGAAAATGTTTTCCCAAACATTAGTGAGAATTATAAGAATTATGCTTGGTTAAGTCAACGAGCAATTCTTGCAGCAAAGAATAATGATGTCCACGCACTGAATTTCACCATTCAATCAAAAATTGCTGGCGATTTGGTGACATACAAATCCGTTGATTCAATAACAAATCCCGATGATGTAGTAAATTATCCAACGGAGTTTTTGAACTCTCTGGAGATACCAGGATTTCCACCACATAACTTGCAACTGAAAGTTGGTACAGTTATTTTGATACTGCGTAATTTGAATCCACCGCGACTTTGCAACGGTACTCGACTTTCGGTAAAGAGACTTATGCCGAATTTAATTGAGGCAACCATTATTAACGGAAAGTACGCAGGTGAAAATGTATGTATTCCTCGAATACCAATGATTCCGACTGATCTTCCGTTTGACTTCAAACGATTGCAATTCCCAGTTCGCCTTGCGTTCGCAATGACAATTAATAAGTCGCAAGGCCAATCGCTTAGTGTTTGCGGGATAAATTTGGAAAATCATTGTTTTTCACATGGACAGTTATACGTTGCGTGTTCACGAGTTGGGAAACCATCCGCTTTTTTTGTGTTAACGTCAGACCAAAAAACAAAAAATGTGGTTTACCAAAGAGCACTACAATGAAACAATTAAATAACACTTCATTTTAGTAGGTAATTGAAATGAATTTATTACTGTTGTGAAATGACTGGTGGCGAAACGGAGTTCGCCGGGTCTGCTAGTTATTAATATTTTTATCTTAACATTCTATGATTGAATAATGATATTAAATTTCATATGCTTTTAATGATATTATTATTTTTAAGTGAGTTACAGCTATGTAAAATATAACAACTTTAAAATGATGATATCATTAAAAGCATATGTCATTGTCCAGATAATATTTTAGATTCTGAACGAAGTGATGAATGTATTGATTTTACTATGATGTGTGTTTTTTTTTTTGTGTCTGACGACAACATTTGGAGCAGTAATAATGCTCCGATTTTTGACTTCAGCCCCTCTTTGAATAGGAAAATTCATCTAGTTGGTACTTTGGGGGGGGGGGGTCAAAAGTAAAATTTTTAAATAATTTTCAAAAAAATCGAGAAAAACAAAAAAAAATTACAGAAAAATGGCAATTTTACGAAAAACCACTTTTCGACAAAATCGATTTTTTGATTATTAATAAACAGATACTATAAAGTAACCATAGTAACATATAAAAACTATACTATTTGTTTCAAAATAGAATATATGATAATATTTAAATATAATATATCCTAAACTGACAAATCATCTTCGTTCAGAATCGTTTTTCGTATACAATGATACCTATCATTGCATTCAAATTTAACCTACCATAGTCTGAGGTCCACCCCACCCCCTAATATATAGAAGAGCGATACCCACTTACCCGCTTTTTACCTTTAAATTTGATAATAGGTAAATTTACTCTAATATTAAAGCTAACGTCACAAAATGTATTCTGCTGAACGAAAATTTGTTATGATGATGTACGTTAGTAAGACAGAGTCAACACAGCGGGTATGGAGTCCTCTTAAGGAGTATTCTTATATAGCGATACAAATGTGTGTTTTTTCAAATGAGATCCACAGTTTTTGCTTTAAATTGTTCAACATTGGTTTTTTTTAAATCTTGATGTAGTTATCCAAATTAAAATTCGGACGAGTATCTTCAAGGTTATATAACATATTATATGCACTGAGAATAGTATAGTCTATGGTACTACCTGGGAGCGCTTGAATACGATTAAACAAACAATTCAAATAGATATGAATTTTATATTTGTGTAGTTATATTTTTAATAGTCATTATTCAGGAAATAATTAAAAATATTAAAATTTCAATAAATGAATATATATTATAGTTAACCAACTATCTTTTTTAAATCTACTAAAAAGCAAACTATAAAATATTCTTCCTGTTTATCAAATTTCTTGTTAAAGTTTTTTCACTAGTATAACAAATAATAGTATTATATTAAAAAACAATATATTTTATGTATTAGCATAATATCTATGAATTATAATAATATAATAAGTATAACAATAATATTATTTACTACCTGTTATTACATTTTAAGAAAACGCCAAAAATACTAATAGAATAGTGGATAACTTCATGATAAAAATAGTTTAAAATTATTAAAAATGTTTTGAACATTTTATTAATATAGTGGACAATAAAAAAAAAATTATTCACAATAGTGAAAAGTTCCAAAAAGTAATATGTTTTGAATTAATACAAAAACTATTTTTTTTAACTATATGATTTTTTAAAATTATTGTAAGAAATTTTAAATTTGTATTTTTAAACTTAAAAATTAATCTAAATATTTTGAAAGTGTTATTGTCTATAAAATGATAATTTAAGTATATAAACATTATAAAATGTTTCAAGCTTTAGTGTTAATATTTGGTGAATAATTATAATATAATAACAACAATTGTTAAAGGATAAAATGTTTATTACATAAACGTTTAAATATATTAAATGTCGTCATAATTTTAATAATTCGATCCTATATAAAAAAATGTATGATTTATTGTTAATTTTCTTTTTTAACTACAATAAGTTTGAAGGAAACACTATAATATATTATTACATACTAGAGATTTTTGACTGAGTATGAAATTTTTAAAAACTTTAACTAAATAAAGTCGAAAATTGTAACAGTACTTATAAATAGCTAAAAAAAAAAATTGTAAAACATTTTAAGGATTTTACTATGTCAGTAAAATGCTAATAAAAATATTTGATGAGAATTTCAAGTATTTACGCTTATTTATTATTACACATATTATTTTAAAGTTTATTTTATAATATAAAATTATTTTGTGTATGTGTATATTATTATTATTATCATCGAACTTTCATCTTATTTCACGAAATAATGAAATTTTTAGAGATGAAGGATCGAGGAGTTAAATTTTATGTTAGCTCATTTATTTATCATATCTATAATATGTTAACTCTAATTGTATAATTATAAATTGATAGTCTATCAAAAAAAAAATGAGTATTTATAATATGATAATAATAATAACATTGTTTATGAACCTGTGTGCATAGGACTACACCAGGACGTATTGTTGGAGCCGTTTGGTGGTTCTTCACTGTGATATTGATATCATCGTACGTATCTAATTTTACTGCGTATTTGATCGTGCAAAAAATGTCCACACCAATCAGTACACCAGAAGATTTAGCTGCACAAACTGAAATTGAATACGGAGTTCTTTCTCATAGTTCTACGTGGGATTTTTTCAAAGTAAGTAATACACTTGATCTGTTGTTTTTAATATCCAAATTTATTTTTATCAATCAAAAAACATTGGATATTATATGACTATATAAATTATAAGCGTAATAATTATAAATTGTCTACGAATCAATTGGTAAATTTTTGATTATATTTCTATTATACTAGTAAACAACCTAAAGCCAACTTGTTTATATGTATTATTATATCGTTCTGAATTCTATATAATAATGCCATTATTATAGCTAGTGACACGGGTTTCATTATTATTTGTATTATTCTGTAGGAAATAATAAAAAAAAAATCTTATTTTTTATTCAAAAACTTTATGTCTGGTAGTGACTTTGTCATCGTTGAAGTTTGGAATTATTCTCAATACTTGATTGCCCCCTTTAATAAGTTGTTTATCCAACGAAGTCTGCAAACGTCAACACCATTAAATTCAAACCACCAGAACTATAGAGATAAATTATTCACCGAATTTATTTTGTACTTGCTTTTTTTGAAGATTTAATACTTTTACTCTATAACCTTGAATACATTTACTGTGGGATACGTGAAAAACGATAATAGAAATAAAAATAAAATCCATGTACGTAAAAGGCGTTGAACTAATATATAATTTCTCATTACGTGTTCAAGTTTTGAGTTCTATCGACTATAAACCTTAGGTCTGGTGTGACCACTTTTTTTTCAGCAGAAAACTTTTCGTTTCGGGCCATTCACTACAGTAGTTCCTTATGAATGTTTTTGCTTCACATAAGAAAAAAAAAAAGTCATGAAAAGGATAAAAAAAAAAAACTGAAAAAAAAACAATTGATTATTGAATCACTAATAATTTATTGTTTTAAAACTAATTTATAAAATGAAATTATGAATAAATACATTTAAAATTAAGATCACATAGATGATTTTTTCAAATACATAAGACATAATTTATTTTATTGATGAAATCATTATTTGATTTTTGTTCTAATACCGTGTTCAATTTTATATCATTACTCAATTATTATTTTATAAATGTCGAGAAAAAATAATTTAAATAATTTTCAAAAAATATGTATGATTAAATCATCTAAAATCATATAAGTGTAAAATGCACCTAATTAGTAAGACGTTATAACTTAAGTTTATTTACCTTTTGATAATAGAAAATTTTAAATACATTTTTCTACATTTCTATCGTTTTAGTCATTAAGTTGAAAAAATAAAACTTAAATTTTAAACGTGTTGCTTATATTTGTTTAATTATTATATAGAGATCACATAGTTCGTTATACAGTAAAATGTGGCAGTTCATGAATTCGCGGACACACGTGTTCGTGGATACTTACGATGAAGGCATTCAACGAGTAAGGAACTCAAATGGCAAGTTTGCTTTGCTTATTGAGTCCCCCAAAAATGACTTTGTGAACATGAGGAAACCTTGTGATACAATGAAAGTCGGACGTAACATAGACGTTAAAGGCTACGGTATAGCGATGCCACTTGGGTCTCCGCTAAGGTGAGACTGATCTATTTTCTTTTATATATATCATATATATTATTGACAAATCTCGTTTGGGGCTTTTGGGAAATAAGATCACCGATAGATGTGAGGAATGGGTTGGGTAAAGGGACGCAAGTGGGAATATTACGCGCGTCTTTCGGTTGAATGACTCTCTCAGATTACATTCCGCGAAATCACATTTTCCAAGACGAGAGTCTGATATGAAAAAGAAAAAGAAAACCCAATTTTCTGCGACACATTTTTGATCATAAGAAAAATAAATACACACACATATATACATATACATAATATATATATTATATATTATATATAAAGAGAGAGAAAATCATATATTATATATTATTTAATATTACAGACGTGTCTATTCAATGAGATTTGTAATAACCACTAGTTAAGTGCAGATTTCAAAACGTTGATTATTATACCTATGTCCTTGTAATATTTTTATTAGAATATTCATGATAAAAACTGAAGTTTCTCTAATGTCATTCTGATGATATCCACACTGCGTTAAATTTAGGATGTCACTAGGTGATCATTTTTTATGATTTTCAAAGACAACCAGAAAATATGATTTTAAATATAATTTTATATAGATATTATTTTTATTATGTTAAATTGTAGAAATGTTATTATTGAATTCAATTTTAAACAGCGGGTGAACAAAATTGATTAAAACTCAGATTTATTATTTGTATATCCTGTTCGGTACTTATTCTGAATTATTCTACCACGCAGATTTTATTTAGTATAACATATTAATATTTTAATAAAATATTATGTACTAACTGGGCTATACAAAGTTAATTAAAACATTTCAAATATTCAAAAAAAGTTTGTCATTAGATAATAATGTATTAATGTGTATCCAAAAATTGTACACAACTTCGTATTACATACAAAATAACATTGTAGGAGGCTATGACAATAGATGCAAAGTAACATTTTATATTATATGTTTGTGTGCGCTGTAATTAATAATGTAAATAGGTAAAATTATAATAATTTATCATTATTAAAAATGCCGCATAAGTTTAGTATTTGCATGTATTTAAAAAAATGAAAAGTTTATTAGGTTCAATAGAAAGCTATTACATATACTAAAAGTTGTTTATTGTGTATTTGTGTAGGTATGTAAGGATAAAAAGATAAAAGTAAATGTGTTGTGCATAAGATAACTCTTAGGCCTCCACACGAGTTTAAACTCAGTGAGGCCTAATAATCTTTACTGATATTAATAAAAATAAAAATAATATAGGTACTAGGTGTAAAAAATGTTTTATTGTTACTTTGTGTAGTTATTCTAGCAGCTAGTGGACCATTGGTTATTTGCAGATTTAGAATTAAATAATACATTTTTATAAAATGATAAATGTCTATGAATATAATATTTGATATTATTTTAATAATAATAATAATAATAATAATAATAATATTATTTAATAACAATGTTAAAGGAATTGAGGGTTATTTAAATTTTGTTGAGTAAGTTGGCGGCTCGTTTGTCTTCACTTATGGTAGTGATTGAGTTTGAGTCGTAGCAAAGTTCTTCAGACAATAAATTGAGAAGTTTAGAGCTTTCTCTAACATGAAGGTATTCCATGAATGAATATGTGTGTTAATATCAAGTTGCACTATGTATATGATGTATATAGTGTATATAAATACCTATATCCTATATATTCTTTAGACATAAAATGTGAGAAACTTACATGTAGCTGATGTGAATTTTGGTGATTGAAGTTTGGTGCTTACTATTACTAGGACTTAAGATAAACACATTTATAAGAGTGTTTTGGATTCTTTTGTTGTATATATAAAATTCTAATGTATCAAAAAGGAATATACGTTTATTATTAAAACAGGCAGATATGAAATTCATCGGGGTAACATAATTTCTAAAGTTTATACCATTTATGATAAATAACTTTTATCAGATAGTTAAAAAATGTAAATACTTTTTTTAAACTTACAAAACAATATAATATAATATTTGTATGTATTTATTTTTGATTATTGTTTATTTGTTCTTTTTAGTAAGTAATAAATCCTTTGTATTTTTGTTTTAATGGTTTTATATATAAACAATATTCTCGTTCAACATTGTTTTACCATCCGATCGAATCCTATAAGCGATTTATAAGGGTATCAAGAGGGTCCCCAAGGGCCATCGAAAAAATATGCTCTAGAGCCAAAAAATGGGGAACCAGTAGAGAGGAATGGTGGTGCTTTGTAGTTTGATCTATATGATTGTCCTTCCGTTAATTTTATCTCCGCCCAAACGGTATCCTCTTGGGTCTATTCGAATACAACACCTATATTGAACTTATTTCTCTTTTATGTGCTTTGCGCCAATATTTGGTACATCCAAGGCAATTTATATCTTTTTGAAAATTATTACAAATAAATTTATCAGTAGGAGGTCGAGAATTGAATTTGGATGGTTTTTACTAATAGTGGATAAAGCAACTATAGGTATTTAAAATATTATTTAAGGAAGAAGATATTAGAATACCTAATCATAAATTATATGTTATTCAATAACTGATAATTATTAAACTAATTTAATATGATATTAATCATAAATACTATACATTAATGGCTTGATACACTGTATTATCGATTATAATATTATAGTTATAATATTATATAGGTAACGGTATTTTTGCAAAGTTCTATAAATTAAATTTCATCATTTGATATTTATAATTAATTTTTATTTTTAAACTTACCATAGACCATTTATGTTCTTCGTCATATCCTTCATTATTATAAATCTATGTTTGTGAATAGATACCAATTCTACGATATTTTATTCCTAGTATACTCTCATATCGTCCATGACGGTTTCATCAATCTGTTTTTTAACAACTAATATGTCTTGTTTGTAATTCATTGTCTTGTATATTAATTATTTATAAAATATTAATGTTTATACATCAAACATATTAAATTCATTTATTTAATTATAATGCATTTATTTTTATTATTGTTTAGGAATCGAATAAATGCTGCAATTGTACAATTGACTGATAGCGGTGAACTTACAAGGCTAGAAAACAAATGGTGGATTGATGAGTGTGGTTACGAAGCAAAGGTAAATAAAAAAGAAATATATTTTTTTATGTTTTAGCAATATCATCCTTTTAATGGTAAATTAATTTTTTCATATTTTCATTGATATCTATAAAGTTATTTAATATTGTAATAAGTATATTACCAATATAAGGTAATATTGTATTAAATATTCAAAAAAAATTGAATATTTGCTAAAAAAAAATATATATTTATAAAATTCATAAATATTAGAATGATTAATAATAATATAAAGCGTTTATTTAATAGATTAATTTAATTTTCTTTTAAATGAATCCTTAATTTTATTTTGAATAATAATACAATATTACTTTAATTTGTTATTGACGAATATTTACGATGATATTTATAGTTTTTCATAGTTCATTATATTTTATAGATGACTATTTTACCCAGAATGTATATTGTATATCGTCCATCGTTAATTTTCAACTATTTTTACCCTTCCCCCTCCCTATATATTTTTATGTTTGAAGCTATTGCAAAAATTATAGGGAACATTGTGAAATTACTAAAATTATATCATACGATGTTGACTAAATGCTACCTAAATTCACTTCAGCGATTTAAAAATATACATGGTTATTTAGTAATGAAATGATAGAAATCTCAGTTTTGGGGAAAAAAATAATGTATAAATAAAACAATCTGAAAGTCATTTATTTTTTTTAAAGAAAAATACTTCAAGGCTTGGCCACTTAAAGACCGTTTTAAACAAAAACGGTAGTTGAATTTTTAAAACTTTACTTTCAGTCCATTTGCTTGTTCGCAGTTTTACATTACTAGCAACCCGCAAACGAAAAAAAGAAGGAAAAAATAGGTTATAGCAGCAATTTATGTCCTTTTTTATTTAGAACTTGGTGCAGGAGTGCGACGGTAACTTTTCTCGCTTCTCTCTTTCCTTGTCGTGCGCCATAAAACACGAAATATCACTGAATTTTATTAAAAGTAAAAAGTCTAAAATTGCCAACGTTTTACATACCGCACGTCTTAATTCCCGCAGGAGTCTTTCCGCAATGCTGAGCTGACGTTAAACAACATTGCTGGTATATTTTACATACTAGTACTGGGACTCATCGTGGCCATCGCCGTGGCATTGTTCCAGTTCTGCTACCGGACGCATTCGGATCAAGCCAACTCAAAAGTAATATGATTATTATATATTTCGTTGCATTTAAATATTATGATGCTTTATAAATAATGCAATATTGTTAGTGTAGTATAATATACATTACTTTGCTTCGAGTATCAGCGGTTGAATGCTCTCAAATTCTAATGGTATTACGTGTTTACGTTATACATCGTTCTTCAGTATGTGTGTGTGTGTGCTTTTGATGTTTTCAGATATGATATCATTGTTATTAATGACAATGTGGTTTTTAATGATAGGCGACAATTTCTATGATCGGCATAGTTACAACAAAATTATTTTAGTATTAAAAGATAATTGAATATAAATTCCAACGAAGTTAGTAAAAAAATACATAATATAACTTATTTTTTTTTTAAATTGTCATTTTTAGTTTTTATCAATACTCTATAGTAGATACTCGTAAACAACTATATTTAGTTTTTTTATCTAAAGATTTATTGAATACTAAATGATTCTAAAACAACACATCCTTACTATATTTAACGCTCAAGATCTGTTAATTTTTATTCATGATTATGTTAAAAAAAAAATGTTTTTCAGTTTTAATTTTTAGAATGTATTTTTTTGATTTTGGGCTTATAAAAAGTTAAAAAATAAATAATTTTAGTTTTTTTTCTCAATATTAACCTAACCACGTTAATTTTACCATATTTTCAAAAAAATCAATTCATTTATATTTTAAAATCAAACAATTTTTGACATTTTCTCATCATTATTAGTATATTTTTACAAATATTTGGTTACGTTTATGCTGAAGACAAAAGCTAAGTTGTCACAATAATTCTAATGAATAATATTTATATAATTAATATACAAAAATAGTAATACACTATGTCGTATATGTAATATGTCGTAGGCTTATGGACAAATAAGGCGTTACATGTTGTTATTTGGTGGCATTTTCTGGAATATTTAGCATTTTTTTTTTAAATATAAACACTGATCGGTTTGACATTAGCGCTTTCCTATACTGTACTCACTACTCGTACTAAAGACTATAGCCTATAGGCTATAGGGTATATAATAAAATCGTACTATCTAATTATTAATTACTTATATATATTATGATTTAAGTTTTAAAACAATAATACCGACGGGCACGAATTTAAACATGTTTCATATATCTATGTGTTTTATATATTAATAAATAATACACAGTTTTTTTTATATAAAATAGCAATAAATAATTAATAGTTACATTTTTAAAATTATACAAAATGTTTCATTTTTATTATTAGCCTGAATTGAAGTAGGCATTTAACTAAATGTCTAGATAGATAGTTGAATTGCATAAAAATTAATTTATTTGAAAATATTCTTATGAAATATAGTCGTCTATCTATATAAAATTAGTAAATGTACTCACCAAAAATTACACATAATATTATATTATGGGGACTATGCAATTAATCGATTTGTACCTATATGGTACCTATATTTAATAATAATATGACAATGAAAACTTTTGAATGTAATAATTATGATTATATTAATTGTTTATTTATATGAAAAATAAATTCTCAATAAACTAATATAGATATTTTTTTAGATTTTATACATTTTTGAAATCCATAACTTATTAATCAATGATAATATCATTAATTAAAATAAGTTACGTTTTATAATGATTAATATATCTGTATATAGGTATTTATCAAATAGAACTTAATGTCTAATGTCTATCGTATGTTCGTTTTGTTATACTATAATACATTTTAACTTGTATATACTATATAAACTTCAAAAGGATAAAGATAGTTGGTTAGTATTGCCTAGAGCATTTCCCAAAAGTTTACAATGTTTAGTATTATGGTTCTAGGTAAGTCTCTTTAAAGTTTTAAAAGATGTGTATAGGAGTCTTAAAAATATCTACAAAGACTATAAAGAGTAAATAGGTACACCGAATAATTTAATTTTATTAATTTCAATATTTTAAAACGTATATAAAACAGATTTAATTGCGTTGGCACAATAAATTGTTAGAAAATTAAATTATTTTTATGAAAATAATGTTTTAGTATTACATACTATTTTTTTATTGTATGTATAATTTTACAAAATATATGTATGAATAATGCTTTATTAAATATTCACAAAATACGCAAAAAAATATCAATGAGTTTCAAATAGATCTTTAAAAAATTATATTGAAGAAATTGAGAGTATTTTATTCTATGAATAGCTAATTTCTTAATTTTCTAAATAGTTTTCAGAAGTGTTAGAAACTTGTGCAAAATGTCGAAAACACTCGTAAAAAGTAGTTGTTATAAATATTTTTTTAAATTTAACAATAAGCTATTGCATACAAACATTTAAAATCAGCTTTTAAAATGTATAAATGTTAAAGTGAAAAATATTGGTAGTATATTTTCTAAAATAAAACAGTATATTGAGTGTTTATTACTTAAAAAACATTATTAAGAATTTACTAGATGTCGTTGTTTTTTAAATTAAAATTTAATACTTTTGAAAGTAAAAATGTATTATGTGGATTAATGAAATACACGGTGTCTAAAAATATACTATTAATATAAATATAATAAAACTCATACTAAATATTACTTAACCAAAAAATGCGTGTTATTCACACATACACACATTATATATTTATATTAACACAATCTCGTTTCTCTGGTATTTAAAAAGTTATCTGCTTTTCCAATTATATTTTATTAAATAAACTAACATATTATTTATAAATAAAGATTTTGTGACAATTTTAATTTACGCTTTATAACCAACATGCGTGTATCTTTGTATCTACTTTTAACGTAAACAATTTTATTATATTATGTCGAAGAATATCATATGAGACATTTGAAACAAACTGTTTCCATTATGTTCCTTAATAAATGTACCCTGACCACTTAAAATATATGCAAATTAGATGTTGTACTTACATACGAAAAACACTGTTGTTTTTGCTATTATTATTGTTTATTATCCATCACTTACTGTAAATCATGCTTCCAATTGAATCAATTAAAGTTTAATAAATTAATGTCAATTTAATTTTATTCCAATAATCATAATATGTATATTATATTAAAATTATATATTTTGATTACTGCAATGATATACCAAAACTTAACTTAACGTGTTGTCTTAAAAATTAATTCTCATGAAATGTTACGATAAATGACATTAGTATATATTTAGCTATGTCAAGTATTATAATTACAAAAATGTTGTGCATTTCATACTTACATACTGTAATATGTGTATATTTAGTTAATTTAAATATAAATTGTCTTCTTATATCTAATATTTTAATTTTTAACTTTATTTAATTAAAAATAAAAATTTAATTCTAATTACTTGATGGATTAGAAATATACAAAAATATAAAAATGATAAATAAGTGTTATTCATACAAATTTATATTATATGTGTAATAGTTATATCACTTCATAGGTATATTATAAATGTATTAATTTGTAAAATATCTGAAAAATATGTGTTCTAGTCTAGTTTCTTATATAAATAATGATATACCTAATGCAACTTTTATCAATAAGCTATATACGATATTAAGTAAATTCCACTCATTATCCTAGAAAATAGGTTTTAATGATCTTAAATATTTTACTCAAACCAATAAAAAATGTGTTTTGATTTTTTTTTTTATGGTACAAAAATACAAATTTAAAAAAATGGCATAACGTCACCTTTTAGCAACTATAATCAAACAAAGTGACATGGATAGCAGCAGAAAATTTATTTTATAGTAAAGAATAATATATTAACGTCACCTGCGGGCTATTGCACTTACTTTAATAGAAAAAAGTTTAAAGAACAGGCAAATACCGCTATGCTGTTTTTTGGCTTTTAATTTTATAATGAGTTCAAATGTTTAAGACTGTCATTTTTAATAATATATACTTTTTATTTATTTATATAATTAATAAGAGTTCATTTGATGTCTTCTACTTAACACATTTACAAAAATATTTTTCATAAATTTACATTAACATTTTTATATTTTTTATGTTCATCATTATGTCTTAATGGTTATTTTAATATTGAAATATACAAAAAAAAATATAAAATCAAACTTAACATTTTATTTTAAATAAGTAAAATATTTATTCCATATCCAATTTTTTTTTTTTAAATAATAATTGCTGATAAAAATTACTAGTTGAGACTATTTTTTGGGAGTATAAAACATGAATATTTGTCTATGATCACTTACAAGATTCTTTACTAGAAAATTTGTTTACATCATCTTATGTTTATATATATATATTATAATAGATATACATTGAAACCATTTTATTGTAATTTTACCCTCCCTTACACATAGCAAATGTATGATAACTAGAACTTTTTTTACTATATAAAAAATATGACAGGATAAATTACAATCCAATATCGATATAAAATATTAGCAATGATATGATATTAATTAAAATATATGATATATTAAGTAATTTATTAACCTATAATATAATCCCTAATAAGTATTACTATCAAGTGGCAATTACATTGAGTTTATTTATAACATTTTGATAATTGTATATTACTGAAATGTTTAATTGAATTAAGTGAATTACGAGATGTGATAACAATAAAAAAAAAACAATCGTGTAACATTTTATTTAATTAATTATAATTGAAATACTTTACAGAGTAATAACCAGTTAGTAATCTCGTGTGTTCAATTATTTTTTGTTAACGGAAAAAGTTGTAAAAGTAAGGGAGTCTGAATAAATCCCTTTGGGCTTAGCTATGGCTGCCCGCAAAAAACCCTCCCGCTTCACCGAGACTTTGGCTTATCGGCCATCAATATAAGATCAAAATCCAATTTCGTTGACAAATTTTTTTCTCGTTGATATATGACTATATTCCATCGAGACCTAAGAAAAAAACTGATATTTCATTACTTAATAAATAAAATACAGACTCTTTTTTACGATAAACTCAACCGTGATCGTTTGACTACATTATTACGCTGATACTTTGAAGTGCGACTAAGGTTAGATTTATATAGAAATACATTAGTTATATTATGATAAGAAATATTATTTGAAATTTTAACGAAGATAAAAAAAATAGAGATTGTATGAAACTAGTGAATTGTATTACTATATGCATTATTAATTATATTTTTATCAATGTTATTTATACTTTTCTTTGGTTTGTATTAGTGATACTTACGAATAATATAAAAACAGAATACGGATCTTGATTTTTTTATTGTTAAATATTTTATATTAAAACATTTTTTATTTCTTTTATTTTCTATCTAACCTATAATAGCAAAACATCGCTATAACATACAGAAAATGGAAATGTTATTGAAATACTATATTTTTTTGTATTTTGAGTTTTTCAATAGGCTTAAAAATAGTAACAGGTTATAAATAAGTGTCTGGTTGCGTATTCCAATTATTTACTGATGAACCTTGTTTATATTATTGTAATATGGTCTTTGTGGATATTTACTATAACAATTTCTTCTGGCGTTTAACAAGCGGAAAACATAAAACGAACACATCGATTTGTGTCCATAATAGGATGTCGGGTGTTCGTTCGTAATATATAGCCCACCACGGAAAACCGTTAATAATAAATATTGTTTTCGTGCGCAAATGCTACTGTCGATGAAGAATTAGAAAAATTATCGTTGTTTGGGGGTGTTAAGCGAGAGCGATTTTTTACGGTTGTCGTTCGACTGGTTGTTTTGTCGATGTCTGAGAAATCGATTTCTAGTTTCTACAGTACCTATTTAAAAGTTTACGTGGGAGATGAGAATAATATTGCACGTGAATGGAGCAGCTGCAGTACCAAGTCTTCGACCATTCATCTTATCATTAAAACTGGACACTGGCTATTATTATTAATTATTGCTTGTCACACTTTATAGTAAAATATATTTTAGTCTGTTAATGTTCGTTATATACTCATTTAGGTTCATGGTCCAAATAAAAAAACGCTACCCAGTGGGTTAAATTTTTATTTTAATCAGACAGGCTTATTTTTATTTTCAATTTGTTATAGATTTAGTTGAACTTAGGAAAGCCGATAAAATTAGTTGTTGAAATGCCAAAAATTAATTTAAGGTAAACTTTAAAAATTTAAATTGTTTAATCAAGAATTGTAATTTTATTTTTATTGTATACTATAAATATTAATAATAATAATATTTTATTGAAATAGATATACATGAATAAAAACAGATCAAAACCCTATGGTAGAAATTAGTTATATAATAGTTATAGGTATCTATCGTAACATATAAATATATAGTATATAAACATACAATTAATTAGTAATGACAGCTTTAAATTAACTCTATTGGTTTAGAAAACAATGTGAATTAAAATTTTGGAATAAAGGTTTAAAGAAAAAGTCAACGTTGATATTTTTTTTGTAAAGAAACAATACTCATGGAAAAGGGTAGTTAGTTTGTGCAATAAAAAGGTATATTATAAGAAATTATAATATTTAAATATATTTCTATTTTATTTTTTAAGAATTTAGTGATGTATAATATGTATATAGTATATACTATATAAATATATATACAATTAAATGTGGTAAAACATTTTATTTTTTTAAATTGTTGTTTAATTTTTTTCACCATTTTATAGCATAGAATTATTTTAATTTAAATTCAATGCAATTTCAGCATGAATTTTAAGTCAACATTTTTTTTTTTGAATAACAGTAAGAAAAAATAATACATAAAAATATTAAAATTTAGTTCTTACAAAATTTGTAGAAATCAGCAAATTAAGTTAAATTAATTATTATTTATTTATGTTGTTTAAATCAATTGTTTTCATTTCAAACAGTATCAATGCGCACATACATAGATTATTTTAAGTTGTTTTATAGCGCTTTCGTGCCTTAAAATTTGAAATATCATAATATGATATCTCATTGACATAATATATTGTATCATTAGATATGTATTTTGTAAACAATGCATTTTTGTATTGTTTTACCGCATAATCATCTTTGTATAAGCAGGGTGTGCATTTATATAGGATGTACCGTTTATCTTATTTTTTGTTAAAATCAATAGACGCTTTTTAACACAAATAATAACATTTTAACAGGGTTAGGCATTATTTTTAATGATACAAAAAATGTTTTTATTTTAAATTTAAATTCTTCTTATTTAAATATGTATTATATATTTAATATTTATATTAATGATTATAAATATTTTAAATATTTAAATCATCTTGCAATATACACTTATTACTTGTATTAAATTAATTTTTATTATTTTACAAAAAATAATTTTTAAATTATAAAAATGTTGTAATGTTGTTTCGATTGATTAACATTTTAAAATTAAGAATATTTATCGCGAACGAAGTGTGTGACTTTAGTTACGATTGTTTATTGGTAAATTGTTTTACATTTCACATAAAATTCTGAAATTATCACCTAATCTTCCCGAATATTTTTAGTGGTATTTTTTTTCTTCTATACTTTTGTCCACCCTTATGAATCAAATTAACCTCAGTGGCCGATTAAGTCGTACATTTTCAAATGCGATCTCACATGATCTACCACTTGCGTCTACATGATAACAACGATTATTATTATAATATTGTTCATAATACGTAAACAGCGACAAGAACATTACGATAATATAATATTATCATAATAATATAATTCGATAATAACGACGCAATACAATAATAATCTGTCTGTCTAATCAACAAACCCTAGTAGTGGTAATCGTATTGTTGTTAGCCCGGGATCCGACGCGTGTAAAACTATTAGCACCGGACCAATAAAACCACTTAGTAAGTTTTCCAATTAATTCAACGAAGACTGCGTGCCGTACGAACTCTGCGATCGCGCGTGTACCTATAACTACTCCCGTTATCTTGTCCCCGCGATCTCCGTGGCTGAGTTTTGATTTCAACCTAAACCTAATAGAATTTGTACCGTTTCTAGTTTCAGTTGCCGGACGCCGTAAAAACAGTCGGGAAGTACAAGAATAATAGGCACGACCCCGAGAACGGCGGCAGGGTGAGTATCGTCCAGCCGACGTATAGTTTATAAATAATACACATTAAACTGTTATCATAATATTGTTATTGTTATCGTTATACCGTGCCGATTGTGTTGCAATCAAATTGAGTTTACTTTTAAATTCACATGTTTATACCGTCACAGCATAGTTCAATACGATAATATGTAATAATATACTATAATATGGCATAACAGATGTTATTGAAAAATTTGATTTTTTTCCACGTTCAGAATTATTTGTGCACGAGGGAAATTCGATTTCGATTTAAAAAATTGCACCCATTGCACATTTTCAACGAAACGGTAGTTTATGGGTACAAAGTAGACGGATAGTCGCATCAGGTATCTCGTTTATCACTATCCGTCGTGAATATAAATATATTGTAAGGCACGCGATATTATAATGTTTATTTGCTGGTAGTAGACGGTATACTTTATATCATAAGGGCTTTATTTGGCGTTAAAATAATCGTTTTCTCTTAGCACTATTTTAAAAGCAATAAAAAGGTAATTTAAAAAAAAAAAATGCCCGTTGTTTTCTTTTTATCACATTGCCTTGTATTGCACCTGATAAATTAAATGTTTTTTATTTTATTATTTTTGTAGGAAACTCCAGTGGACATGTGTAGAGTGATCGGCACGTAGGACAAATTATGTTTGTCCTCACTGGTTATTGAAACTCCTTGGAAATAATCACTGTAAGTGTAAATGACTATTTAATTTATCGTAACTTAAATTGAGTTTGGTTATTGATTAATAAAATCCACTTTATTTTATTTGCTTACTTATACAATAATATTTAAAAAAAAACGCCTATATACTTAATATAACGAATGATTATATCAAACTTATTAATCATAAAGCACAAAAAATAATAATAAAAAAAAACAAACTAATTATTATGGGAAACGAATTGTTAGTTTTGTTTACAAATTTGACATATTACGTCAATTAACTGAATTATGGTCCTGACAGTTTTAAGAGAAGGATATTATTTTTAGCGTTTGACAAATCGCAATAATCAGTCAATATATTTTTAAGATATTATTTTTCATTTTTTTTTAAACATTGTTTGTCTCGTTGCATATATTCATATTATGACTGCGAGATATTGTGACATTAGTGTCAAATATTTTTTCGCTTGGAACTATATATAACCTACCAATTTGCTTAATACCATGCTTGTGACAATGATGTATTTATTCTTTAGATGAAAAACAATACGTTCGAGTCCTAAACGGAAAAAGCCTTGTACATTTATTATATATACAGAAGCCCATCTCCCAGATGCAGATGAAAAACACTTTCAACTCTTAAACTCTGGAATTTGTTTTCCGATAACTTGAAATTGTTTTTTCTCTCTTGCTCTATATTTCTCTCTCTTTTATCTCTCTCACTCTATCTCTTTTGCTCTCTATCTATCTCTCTCTCATCATCTCTATCGTATATCTGTTTATATACATTTTAAATTGTGAAATATATATATTTATTATTATGATTATTTTTTTTTGTATTCTAAACTCGTTATTGATGTACAGTTGTAAAAGGAAAATATAAAATGAACAAAAAAAATTCCCACCTAGTAAATTAAACATAGTTATATTACCTTGAAAGTGTCAAGATATCAGTCATTATTTCATCGTTACTATTCATTTGAGTATCATTTAAACACTATTAATTTCATTGTTTTATTGTTTGTATAAATACATATATAGGACGACTGAGATGATTTTGAAACAAGAATGTGTATATAAATATTATTCAATATGTTATACTAACTTTTTCAGTACTTACTTTGAAATATATTGTTTTGTTTTTACGTTGGATTTTTGAGTTGTTTTAAGTTAAGTAATGATAATATAAGTTGAAATTTATAATAATATTTAACGTTGATGTTGTTTGTTTTTACACGATTATTTTGTATTTTGTACAAATTAAAAAAAAATTTTTTTTTGAGTATCAACAATTTATGAACCTTATGAACAACTTGTATTACCACTAGAAATTAAGTATGTAAATATAATATTATATGTGCCATAATTGTTTTTAAAGAAGTGTTAATTTATTGTTTTATGCCCATATAGTGAATCCTTGAGAGTATTTTTTTTCCACTGAACTAAACTACGAACATAAAACATGATTGTAATCCTATTTGTTGTTTAATACTTATTTTTTTAAAACAAGCAAGTAAACAATAATGTTTCAGCTGTTGATGAAAGTAAAGTTTTCATAACAGTCAATGGTCAAATTTTACGTATAAAACTTAATTAAAATGTTCTTGAAAACAAAAATTAAAGTCATAATTAAAATAAAAGTACAACTAAAAATTAATTTAAAAAAAAATAATATAATTAAGTTTTATAAATTCTTTATAAATAGAATAAATGTTTCCTTGTTAGATTAGTATTATAAATATGCAGAAACATCTTAAAAAATAATTTTTCTACGTGAAATGTTATTAAAATGTGATGAAACTTATTTTATTTCCAAAAATATTCGAATATTTCAAGCAGTTCAAACGATATATAATTTAAAACTTGTGTGTTTGTGGTAATTATATAAAGAAAGTAAGTCAAATTATTATTAGTAAATAATTAAATATATCAAAAGTTATTTTATTTTATTGATAAAACTAGACGAATTAAATTATGATTGCAATCGAATGTATTATCTATTGTAATTGATGATGTTTGTCGCATATACAGTTATCGTAATACTTATATACTACACTTTTTTTATTATATTAAATCTAAGTGATTTAAATTAAATATTAATAATTAATATTTAAAATAATTGTTTACAATTCGTGTTATTGTTTAAATTTTAAACGTACAGTAGAAAAAAAACAAAAATATGAATAAAGTAATGATACAAATATTAATGATACTAAATAATATGAAATAATAATTATTATTATTATTTTGTTTGTTTATTTTTTTGGAGAGGGGGTAAATTTACTATGAGCATTTTTAGAAATGTTTATATACTTAGAATCTTAATATGTTAACGATAAATATAGCAGCTGTTTTCTATATTGCTACAATGGATAACTTTTAACGTTTTTGTTCTAGCATTAAATAAACTTGCACTGCTTACTTATAAAAAGAAAAGTTATAATGTGATTAGCAATCACTCAAATCCACTGATAAAATATGATCTCGCCAGAAAAAAATCAAGTAATCCGCTAGCCGCCTCGCCTAGATCTCTGAAAATGTGATGGAGTTGATAACTAATCACTTCTTATAAGAGCGCCGCTAATGGCCCAACATTTCCTCTCATATATTGCATTGCGATTTCGCAATATATTTCATTCGTTTATTCTATGTATTATATATTATATATATATATAGTATATACATATTGTAAAATGGCTATGTTTTTATTGATAACAGTGAAAAAACTAGTTTTTTACGAGTTTTGTTTGTTTTATAAATTAAACATTGATCAGACATGATGATTGATGTATAGAGAAAATTAGTTCGAACTTCGAAGAAAATCCATTGTTTAATTAAATTAAGTGGAAATACATAGATAATACAAGTAGAATAACCGAGAACTACCACGTTAAAACGTTTTTATTATTATTTATTACATATTTTTATAGGTTGGTCGCCGGTAGTGTGCTATAAACATTACTACCATGCAATATATTGTTTAGAGTAAACATAAATTAAAACCATTAGCTCTTCGATAACACATATTGTTTATATTTCTGTACACTTTATACATAAGTTATTTTTTTAGATAATTTTAGGTTAAATAGGTAAAATAATTAACAAAAATAAAATCAGTTATTGTTGTAAACATAAACGTAGAAATATTTTACTATGCAAATATGCAATTGATTAGTTGTACAAGACGTATGCTAGTATAGATAACATATTGTAAAATTATTTTCACTCAAAAAGGTAAGAAAATTATGTTTAACTATAGGTACTAGAATAATTATTTTTATACAGTCGATTCCGCTTTATTGGGACACATCGGTTGCAAGTTATTTTGTTCCAATAAAGGGGTTGTCCAAATAATCCGAAATACAAAAACAAACGTATTTGTTGAAAAACTGATTTTTTTTATTTTTTTTTTTTTTAATATTACAAACTAAAAATTATTATAGAAATTAATTGATAGTACAAAAAGAAAAACATAATATTATCATGTACATGGTATATCACATTTGAACATACGATAAGATAAAATTCAATTTAATAATCAATTATGCAAAACGGTCGCGACTCAAACTATTGATCTATTAATAAACACGATAAAAATTTCCCAATTATCCGGATTCGTGGCCCAAATAAGCAGTGAACGTTTACTCTACAAGAGTATATAAATTTATTTGTTTTCATAATTGAAGAATTGTCCCAATTAAGCGATTGGCCTTATTGACGGGTGTCTATATTAAGCGAAATCGACTGTATATTGTATTATATGATACTCTACCGTATGCAAAAATATGAGGTACCTTTTTTTCGAATACATTTTATATTATTGGACTGTAGTAAGTTAAAACTTAAATTAATATTTTTTCGTAATTAAATAATTTTCGAGATTTAATAATTTATAGTTAAAACTTGAAATCGTATCAATAAAAATTAAAACGAAAAAAGTGTAATATACATAATATGTAATTGATATGAATATACTTGTTAGCTTTTCACTCATATATGTATTTACTTCATTTGTTTTATCAATTTGTAAGTATAATATACCAGTTATTCAGTTAACTTTTTACCTGATGCATTTTAATTTACGCTAGTTGGTTTTCATTGTCAATGATATATAAACTGTTTTTATATTTGATATTTTATGAATTCTCGAATGTATCCATCTCAATATCATCATGGATATTTAAACTTATTAAATTCTCTTTCATCGGTTAATACATTTGTAAACATATTTTTAATATAAATTAGTTATAAATCACACATTTATGCACGTATTTAAGTGCTCTATACCTACTCATTAGATATATTTTGTCGGCGCATATTATTAATTTATTGATATTTAGTAGATAGTTACTAAATGTATTTACGTATAAAGTATTCTTTAACAATTGCAAGCTTATTTAAATATTATATCGACTAAAAAAAAAATCACCACTTTCTGTTTTTTCAAAAATGTAATTGATATAGTGTTCTATAGGGTAGTTATATAAATATATTAACTGTACAAATAATATATTATTTATATAAAGTTATTAATATAAAATCGCTTTTACCCGTTGGGCTGTTGTTTTGATATAGATTAAATAGTTAAATTAAAAAAACGGGTAAGTGAGTATCGCTCTGCTGTACATTAGGGGGTGGGGTGGACCTCGGACTAGGGTAGGTTAAATTTGAATGCAATGATAGGTATCATTGTATACGAAAAACGATTCTGAACGGAGATGATTTGTCAGTCTAGGATATATTATATTTAAATATTGTCATATATTCTATTTTGAAACAAATAGTATAGTTACTATATTATGTTACTATAGTTACTTTATAATATCTGTTTATTAATAAAAAAATTATTTGGCAACATACGCATAATGAGAGTATGAAATTTAATTTAAATGTTGACATATTTCGTATAAATTCGAACTTTAAGCACTTATAAAAAAAAATTGTGACTAACGATTTCGGATTTTTTTTTATCACTATAAGAAAAACTTATAAGAAACCTTGTATTAAATTTTCAAGATTTTCTGGCCACTCAAAAATTTTTTTTCGGCATTTGAAGAAAAAAAACTTAGAAAAGTCGAAAATTTCAATTGTCTATAAGTAGCTTAAAAATGGTCAAAATATTTTGAAAATTTAACTGTAAAGAGATAACCATAATATAACCATTTGGTGAAAATTTCAAGTATTTACAATAATTCGTTTTTGAGTTACAACAAAATCAAAAAATCGATTTTGTCGAAAAGTGGTTTTTCGTAAAATTGCCGTTTTTCTGTCACTTTTTTTTTGTTTTTCTCGATATTTTTGAAAACTATTTTACTTTTGACCCCCCAAAGTACCAACTAGATGAATTTTCCTATTCAAAGAGGGGTGGAAGTTAAAAATCGGAGACTGCTAATAAATTATATTTCTATCGCCCTATCGGCTATAATTATACATAGGTATGAGTATAAGTGTATAACACTACAAAACGATCAGTTATTTTTAAATTGTAAAAACTCAGTATGTTTTATTATTTTGATAATTTGTTTTTAATTTATTATAGTGTACACGTTTAAATCATACATTAAAAAAAAAATAAACTTCATTATATTTTCAACTGTTTTCTTTGTAGATAATATCAACATTAGAAAACAAAATAAATCATGTTTAACTGATACGTTAAAAAGATTGTCACTTATCTATATCAAATAATTTGAATTGGCAATTCTTGATTATTACTTTTTTATTTTAATTTACTATGCGAACCGCGTATACATATAACATTCAAATTACCACTTCAGAGTATTGATTCATTTTTTAAAATAATTTTATTAATATAACTTGAATAAATACATAATTATTATTTATAGGTATATTCATAATTGCATACAGTATCTTTGACTTTTTAAACTTATTTGAATTTACTGTTCTTGAGTTAAATATTTTAGTTGATAAACATACCAAGCGTCGTATAATTTTAATTAAGAAATGAAATATTTAAATAAAAAAATTTAGTAAATATTATAGAAAATTCATTTTTAGAATTATTATTATACACATATTTTCTATAAAAAGAAAATATTAATTTGCATTCCTTTTTCCTTTCGGCTTTTAAAATACATTTAGGTACATATATGTTTTATATAAAAGTTTATATCGTGAAATATATATTTTAGTACTTTATTACAGTACCTATAGTTTTATTTGAAAAAATATAATATGAAACGACCACAATATTTTGTAGGATACGTTATTACTTTAGATAGAGTTTGACATATTCTTAAATTTAAGGTAGCGGTCCAATATGAAAACTACTGAACATTGTTTGGAACAATATGCAAAGCATAATAATATATAATATGTAATGATCTACTAATCTCATATTATATAGTAATGCCTGGTCAAAAATAATATAATACCGTATCTACATAAATAATTATGAATACCCTTAGTCATTTTAAATTATACATAAAAAGTGAATATTAAATTCACAAAATATCTATTAGATAGCTACTTACTCATCAATCACAGAGAAACACGAATTATATAATTACATAGTTAATGTATGTTTAAATGTTTAGAATAAGTTTTTACATATTGTAAAATCATCAATATTCAAAAAAATATAATGTATATAAAATAACTATATTATATTAAATGCATTTTAATATATTTTTGTAGATGACACATTTGAATATTGTCTGTTGCTAAAGTGCGCTTATATTAAAATGTTTCTGAAAATCGTATTCCATCGGGTGACAGTTGTTGAGAGTCGAGACACATGACAAGCTGTGTTTTTCATTGGTTTATGGAACAGGATATTGCGGTGCTCAGTTGTTTTAAACTCGAACACTACAGTGATAGCAGATATTGTCTATCGAGTTCAGAAAAACTGTCCTGAGTGACGATCATCGTCTCACCACAAAAATCGTATTATTGAAGAAAAAAAAACAAACATTTGCATAAATTATTGAAAACGGCAGGGAAATGTCAAGTATATTACCGATTTTAATAGCATATAGGTACCATTTGAGTATTCATATTATTATTCTACGTCGGAACGATGGAGAAAATAGAACGATACAAATAATAAATAAAATATATGATCGGAAAAATAATTTTTTATACGATTTCATCTCACCCAGACTTCTGTCGACAGCATGTAACCGATAACGGGTAACATGCGTCATCGCAGTAACCCATCATAATATTATATATATTATATGTATAAATTCGTATATATACTTTAAAATCGTCGCTATTACGTAAATATTTAAATTTACCGTCGCGAAAGGTCGTAAAAACTTTTATGTAAACTGCTAGCTGCACTATGTGTATACGCGTTTAGATATTGTATTCAGCACGGATGACTTTTAAAATTTCATTTAAAAATACGTAACGAAACCATTCTGGCGGTACACTCGAGTTCCGGCGGTGTTTGGGTCACATATATGGTAGTCGAAACGAAAATAACACATATAATAATATTATATATATAGTAAAAAAAAAAAAAAATGGAGAGACGGATATAGGTTAAATTATTTTTTTTAAACGTTATAAATATCGAACGACACACCTTCGTCGTAAAAAGGTTTTCTCCTGTGCTCCACCGTCGCATCAGCGCTGGAAAATGGTTAGCGAGGGGTTAATGTTGGTGGTTAGGCGCATCACTTTATTTTTGTTTTTGTTTTTTTTTTTTGAATGTTCAAGCTTACGTTGACTGTAATATTACTCGAGTGGGACTATTATACGGTGACCTCGTAAGTATTTTGTATTTTATGGTTTTCTATTTTGTCCTGCCATGAAATTCCACGGTTTCATTTTTAGTATTATAACTACCATAATATCAAAATGAACGACGATTTCGTACATTATTTATACATACAGTTAATTTAAATATATATTCAAAACGCGTCACGTACACCACACTATACCAGTGTTTCTCAATCTAAAGACTGATTGATAAAATAGAGATGACTTCCAGTTTTGATTTTGATTTATTATTATTATTTAAGCCATTTTATGGTTTAATAATTATAAAAAAAATAAAATCGAACACTATATTATAGTATATAGTTATGTGATATAACTGAAAAATGAAAATATAACATAATATATAATATCTGAAATTAATTTAAATAGTTAATCACACTTAATTCTGAGAAAAATAAATTTTGAAATTTATAAAATATAAAACTACAAAATCTTTAGTAAAATCTGAATGTAAATTTAAATACGATTTTTCTCCTCTAGGTTTAACACAATAACTTGTAATGTTGTCATGTAATTATAAATTATTGTATTTAATGTTCACGGGACCCAGGTCTTTTACATATCGCAGCTAAATGTTTATCTAAATTGATTTATAATTTACTTTAGATCCTAGAAAAGTATATAATATGTTATTATTATTTGATAATGGGTATAATAATGCATGTTACTTGATAATTATTTTTTTTTAGTTTTGTTACAAATAAAAAACGAATAGTATTATAATATTATTTTTGTAATAATTGTATATATAATATATATTCATTCTTGTGACAAATTATTGATGGATTTATATTATTCTATTGATCAAACCGGGTAATCGAAACTATAACAATATTATTATTATAATAATAGTATTATACACTAACCGCATTTGTTAGTTGTTGTGTTCTGGGATTATAATATTATGGTCTACGATCGTCTGGCTGATGAAAACGACTTAAGCATTTTAATATAAACATCACTTATACTGGTCGCCGTGTATCGTGTAATTCTAGAATAGCAGTATTCTATATTATAATACCTAATGTACGTATTAGGAGAAACGTATTTTGTACGCGTATTACCCAGAAGACGATGATGGAATTTAGTATGGAATTTAGTAACACACACACACACACACACACACACACACACACACACACACACACACAAACAAACATGCATATACACACGCATATATAATCGTAAGTATAAAACATATTTTGGACTGTAATACGTATATACAATATACATATGTACTCGTATATACATATATATATATATACATCTCAACATCTGTGTGTGTTTATCGATATTATCATTATACAACTCTAATGCCCAAGGTTTATAGATTATACTCTAGATTATAATCTATAAACCTTGTCTAATGCCCACATAATCCGTTTTCATAATTTTGTTGATAATAATCAACCGGAAATTGCTACCTTGCTATTTATTAGATTTATTTCATTGGTATTCATATTTTCCACGTATATATTATTGTACTAATCAATAATATACAACTGCAATCGGATAACTGATCACATATTTATATATTATTTAAATTTCATGTCTTGGTGTTGTTAAAATATATTATATACGTGAGTTTTATATTATTTACAGGATACTGGATGATTCATCAAATGTGCGTACTGTTCGTTCAGCCTTTAAAAACCATAATTTTTGAAACTTAAATCATATATATCATTTAAGGAGTATCCTGTTACAACACAAACTTTTTTCCTATTTTAGATTCTGAACGGAGTGATGAATGTATTGATTTTACAATGATGTGTGTTTTTTTTTGTGCTATACAGCATAACTAGTCGAAATAATGCTTCAATTTCAAACTTTGGGGGTGGTTTCCGATGGAAAAGTGGATATGCTTGGTGTATTATAGAGGTCAAAAGTAAATATTTTCCAATAGTTTTCAAAAAAATCGAGAATAACAAAAAACAAAAAATGACAGCAAAAAACGGGAATTTTTACTTAAAACCAGTTTTCGACCAAATCGATTTTTTTAAATGTTTGTAATTCAAAAACTAATCACTGTAAATACTTGAAATTTTCACCAAATGTTTATGTTAGTGTTATTTGTATACAGTTAAATTTTCAAAAAATTTTGATTTTTTTTTTGAGTTATTTATAGACCACTGAAATTTTCGATTTTTATGAGAATTTTTTTTTTAAAATAACGATTAAAATTTTTTGGACGGCCAGAAAATCTTGAAAATTTAATACAAGGTTTCTTATAAGTTTTTCTTAAAGTGATAAAAAAAATCCAAAATCGTTAGTCACTATTTTTTTTTATAAATGGTTAAAGTTCGAATTTATATGAAATATGTCAAAATTGCGAAAATTGTCAAGTAATTTTGTGGTTAAAAAATCCTAATATTTTTTTCTTTTATAACTAAGTTTTGAAAATTTGGTACAAGGTTCTCCATACATTTTTCTTCAAATATCTGTAAAAAAAAACTCTACCGGACTAAGACAAAAAATTTTTAGGAGTGTTTGAAATTTAAATTTTTACAAAACCACATTAAATAACGGTTTAGCCTCAAACCATTTTTGATATTTGTTGTTATTCAAATAGTATAAGTCGTAAATACTTGAAAATTTTACCAGTTATTTAGATCGCCATTTTCTTTACGTGATTTGATTTTCAAAACATTTTGACTTTTTTGAGCTATTTATAGGCATTTGAAATTTTCAATTTTTAAAAATTTTTTTTTATAAATGTTAAAAAAAAATTAGGTGGGACAAATTACTTGAAAATTTAATAGAAGGGTCCATCCACATAATTTGTTCTAACTGTCATTCAAAAATTATAAAAATACATGGCACAATTTTTTTTTTATTAGCATTTGAAGTTCAAATATTGACAAAAATTCGTCAAAATCATGAATATTTTTCACTATTTGGTAATTAAAAATTTATAAATAATTTACTATCAAAAGCTAAGAATTGAAAATTTAATACTATGCTGTCCATAAGTTAAGCTTAGAATAATTATAAAAAAGTTTGAGGATTATTCAATTTAAAAAATTTTACGAGTGTTTAAAGTTTTAATTTTTATTTGAAATCAAAAACACTCGTGTAAAATAACGATTTTTGTTATTTTTAAAAAATTACTTAACGTAAGATCTTGAGACTTTTACTTAAATATTTGAATTTGTTTCAAAATAGAATATATGACAATATTTAAATATAATATATCCTAGACTGACAAATCATGTCCGTTCAGAATCGTTTTTCGTATATGCTGATACCTATCATTGCATTCAAATTTAACCTACCCTAGTCCAAGGCCCACCCCACTCCTAATGTACAGAGCAGAGTGGTACTCACTTACCCGCTTTTTTTTTTTTTGGTGCATATAAATAAGAATTCCAACGAGTAGTTTCTGAATTATTGTGTAAAGTACATGATTGCAAAGTACAAAGTGCATGTACTAAGGATAATAATCTTTAGTAACAATTTTAACTTAAATATTTAATAATTGTAAGTATTAGTCTTAGTAGTCCATAGGTAGTACATTTTAAATCATAGCCATTTAACTCACATATCTTTAAAGCTATTATTGTGTATTCTTATTCACTAATTGTAGTAGTATAATAAATATTATTACAATTAGTTTAACATATGTTTGAAGTTTGGCTTGTATACTTTCATCATTTAATAAAAATACAAATAATATAGTCAATTCATAATTTTAATTTGAAAAAAAAATGAACATTTCATTGATGCTACCACACTAGAACTTTTTGAATGGCAAACAATTAAATTTAAGCATATTAAATATACCTATGTATGATGGCTCATTATAATTATTTGAAAAAAAAAAAATAATAATACTTAAATAAATACGTTTACATAGCGTGTTTTACGGTAGCCTGTGTAATCATCCTACCTATATTTATAACGTATAAATATAAATATTATAGGAACAAAACAAATATGTATTTATAATATTATATATCAGGAACAAAACAATAGCGCTATGCAGGAAAAATAACCCTTCTCCGTTCGACTCATCACAACAATACAACAATAATTGCTGTTGCACCCCTCAGTCGATTACTGGTATATAGGTGTGGGACTTAAACGTCGTGTTGTCAGAAACATTTAATCCCATATAGTACGCAAACTAGGTGGTTAGGTGGGTAGTTGGGCGGGCTTGAGCCGAGTTACACGCTCACCACGCTCTCGCGGCTATCGATATTTTTACGTTTCAATAAAAACAGATTATATTTTATGATGGGCCGTGCGGTTTTGGACGCGTATTGTTATTATTATCACAATTCACACGCACACACACACACTACAATCACATACGCATAATACATATTCTAGTTTAGTATACATATATGTGTTTGTGTGTGTGTGTGTGTGTGTGTGTGTGTGTGTGTGTGTGTGTGTGTACGTGGAATATATTGTTTTACAAATTCCGTTTTGTCTAGGGCAACAACTTGCGGCGACTACCGCCAATCGATATTGTGTTTTGATAAGGCGTGCAATGTGCATATTATAATATACCTACATGTACAGCACACATTCCGCGGCTTCCGTTAGCGGATCGAAAAAATATAATACCGTACGTGCACACAACACATTCTATATGCCACTGAATGGGCAAAGTGGTGGCGATGATTAAAAACGAGAATAAAAAAAAATAAGTGTACAATTATTTCCCGAGGTCTCGGTTTGAACACAAATTATTCTATCACTAAAACGCGAGTATTATTATATTGTTTTCGAGTACTCCGGTTCGTCCGCTATTCTTTAGCAGCGATCTGAAGGATAATAAACAAAACAAAAAAAATCGACGGTCTGCAGCTATATTAATCTGAGCTATAATACCCACCAACTCCTCCACCGTCCCACATTTATTTTATTTCTTCGATATAAAAAAAAAAAAAAAACAATTTATTCCAATATTATAGTATAATATATTATTTATATTTTATATAGTACACGAGACATTGATTTTTTTTCTCTTTTCTCGTATTAACCTTGCGTGACGATGGGAATACACGGAGAACCCGCTTCGTATATACTTCGATTTTGTATCGAAATTAAAAAGAAAAACATAGATGTTACGTAGATAAACAATTTTTATAAATGACAACAGTTTGATAAAATGATTATGATAATGAATCTAATCATTATTCTATAACAATAATTTATTTTAATTAATAACTGAATTTGAAACGAACTTTTTACCGAGATAAAATATAATTATATATGTTAGTTTGATGTGCACAGCAATTTGTTTGGTTTTAAGACACATCATGGTCGAAATTTCGCTTAATCTAATGGACACGGATATTTGAATGAAAACTTCCAAACTTAACTAGACAGTTTATTTCTGGAAGTATTTCTAATGATCATAATCTATCTTCTGTAAGTACCCCAAAAAGTTGTTTGGACATCAGTTTTGCGGTGCTCAAAGTTTTGTGCCATCTGGATTTCTTGTCTTCCGATACCAAATAATGACTTCTCGAGAGTACTTTGAAACACTTCTTGTTATAGCGCACTAAACATCTGTCTTGTTATGACATGCTATAAATGTTATCTTGTAATATTTTATTTTAAAAATGTGCTACGATGATCGTCAGCGAGAAAAATGGAAAAATCCGTCGATTTTTGACATTTTTACAAAAACATGTTAGGTATAATACCTAAATAATGTATTTGATGCCGTAGTATAATTATAGATCAATATTGATTAGTATCTCGATGCCAAATTACAGTAAACACCACTCGACAGAAACAACTGTACACGCAGTGTTTTTTTTTTACGATTTGAGACCTTTATCAAAGGTGTGACGTATTAATTCGGGAATCATTGGCCCTCTCGCCGGGAAAAGAGACGAAAACAAAAATAATCACTGAATGAAACGTTTTGAATCGAATATAATAACACATAATACATATTATAGGTACTATTCCCGTATTGTGTGCTTTTCGCTGTAAGTGTGTACATCTGTATTGTAATTATCATCATTGTTGTACGAAATGTGTACATCGCCCGTATTGTACGGGTGACGCGAATGTACGTAATATTATAATACGAACACTACGTGTATATGTATATATATATATATATATATAAACATATAATATGATATTAAACATTTGGGGAGTTTGATGTGTACGCGCGTGTACGTCAGTTAATCGTCTTCAAAAGCCACAAAGTTTCCCAAGTACTTATTATATTGCATAATAATATATTATACTCTTCTGTCGCGAGTAAAATGTGCGTAGTAACACACTAACACGCGCATATTATAATAATGAGACGTGTACAACGGCGTTATTCATCACGTCATGCGAGTTGTGCGTGTTAAACGGCTTATCGATTTTTATCGTCCGAGTAAACGCACAAAGAGAATACATTGTTTTTCTTACTTGCCATTTCATCGTGTCTGCAAAATATATTAATACATAGGCACCGTCGTAACTAAGGGGAGAAGGTGTGTGCTGACGTTAACCCATTATAGATGTTCCCGACATCCTCTGGAACGTATTTATCATTATGGAAATATACATTTTACCATTAAATTAACTGTTGATTTATGTAGCGATTTAATAATTAAAAATCTCCATATCATACTATTATACAGACATCCGACGATAACGTCGTACAAAATTCGACTTGTGAAAAGTGTCGTTAAAAGTTATAGCTAAGAACTTATCTAGAAACGTTTGCATTTTTCGTCAGTTTTTTATTTTTCAAATAATATACATTTGATTTTTTTTCATCTTCTTTCTGTAAAATATATTTGTCAGTTTTCTTTAGTTTTAATTTATTTATTAACTTATCGTTTGATATTCAGTTTAGTGGTCAATATTATACTATTGGTTCATGTAATTTGAATTAATTTTTTTTCAAAAATGAGTTTATAAAAACACGATACAATTTTAAAAATCTGCACAAAAAATATGCATGTAAATACAACGAGGACTGTCATGATATTTTCCTGCCAATAAGATTAATTTACAGTTTTTATCGTCATAATCTATAACAATAATCTATAATATCGTTGTGCGGTTACGTATTATTATAAAAAAAAACAGGTAATATTGTCTGCACGACAATCAGAAATATTAAAATAACTAGCAAATACATCATCGTATAACTTATGATTTTTATCTATCATATATTCATATACAGTTTATAAATATATGTTCTCAATTGATAACGATTCACGTGTCAACGAGCCGTTAAATTATTTAACGTAATTACTTTCAACAATATCTGGATTTTACGACATTACCAGTAATATATTATAAAATATATGGGTATACGTACTTGATACCACCTCACATGAATATATTAGGTTTAGCGAATTCTTAGAGTGGTTGCCGTAGGTAATCTGTTATATAACTTATAGGTATAAGAAAAACAAAAAGGAATCATCCTAACGGTTTTTTTTATACGTAAATATATAGCCATTTATGTATTGATAACATGCTTATATATTATTCATACAGAGCCCCGCTAGATGTATACAAATGTGGTGTATAGAAACCGAAATAGCACATTCCTCTTAATTTCGAAAAATGTTCCTCCCTGTCGGCCGTTTAAGACCGGCAACGTCAAATATCTAACATAAATACATAAATGGCACCGTCGACTGTAGCCAAAAAGCCGAAGACAACCCTGTAACCAATTTAACGAACCATAGAATCTGGAAATTCTATGAATCACTATACTCGACTTCGAGTCCAAATATTTACAAATTCATCTGTCGTTAAAAATCGCATCTTAGCTTATGTTATGACGTATAAAATAAAATAAAATTTATTTAGCTGTTTTTTTTTTAAAAAATTTTTAAAATACTATCAATAATGCGATAGCGAATTTAATTAAAATCTCATCGTATTACGTCCATAGTTTTTATCCCGTTAATAGTTTCCAATATACAATAACAATATATGCCTACTTAATTGTGTCAAACTCACGCACACGTAGCATTTGTATAGGTGCCGTTTTTGCAGCTCTAATTGTTTTTACTGTTTACGTGGTTTGATGTCACGTAAACGTATCGCTTAACGATCTTGTGTACCATCGTGCGCTTATTATTTGTTTTCGTAGCCGATTCGATGAACGTTTTCCACTGAAGAACATTATTGTACATATTGTGTTTCTCTCGCATAGTCACCCCCGCGTTTCCGTCCGACCCACACGTCTGGCACAATTAATCGGCGGTGTAATATCCGTTTTCGACGTTTTGGACAAATATAACATTACTGATATCATATTATATTCCGGTTATTTCCGGGTGTTCTGTATAAACGTTGAGAATGATCTCGTGGGTGTAATCAAAAACTTGCATTGCGTTTTTCAAACACTGCAAGATTTAACTAAGATTTCTATTACCCATTATTATACGGAATAGTATACGTCTTCAAAAGACATTGAAAAACTTAACTTCTCTGGGAAGAATAGATTCATCACTATACATCAAGAATTATACTTAATATGAGGTTTTAAGCAAAATCTAGAAGAAATATGTGTATAATCATATTAGTATACTCGTTTGTCACCACTTACTACTTGTTTGTACTTGTATACCTACTTGAATACCTGCGTCTATCATATTATAATTTACGGATTGTATTTATCATTTTATCGTACTCGAAAGGACGTTTTAGCCGTCATGTCTTTCTGCGTAGTATTGTGCACAATTACATGTAATTGATTATTTATTAAAGTTTGAGTGATTGGATGAACGAGAGCGTTAAACAATCAGTTATACTAGTGAGTTTAGTCTGGACACGGAATTAAATTGTGTAAAGCAGACCTGGAATACCATTGAGGCGAGAGGAAATGAATTTAAGATCGCCATAAAGACGTGAAAAGAGATTTTAAAAGTGTTAAGGATGAGGTATATTTAATCTAAAAAAAGGTATATAGTTGACGTAAGACAGAAATTTATTTTGAAACATATTTATTCCATGTCAACAAGACAGGTAAATATATTATATATTTTTTTTCTGTACGAGTTCAATAAAATAAAATATGACTAGAAATATTTTTATCAAATACGTAAAGATTAATAAATTTATACAATCGTTCGTATTCGTCGCTCACGGCCGTTTAACGTCATAATTTTATAATTGTTATCATATTCCTTAAATATATATATATCTATATCGTAAAATACCTATGATATTATTTTCAGTATTAACATAGTAATATGTCAAACACAAACAAGTCATGCTTATAATATTATACGAGATGATCGAAATATTGCATTAAATATTTTCCTTGAATAATGTACATAATAATGATGTACTATTATTCAAGTAAAATACTATCACAATACTATACAATTATTGTATTTTAATATCTAAAAAATTCTTTTGACGTATTGGTACTCCGATTTTGCCGCAATTTTTGATATCGATTTACGTCAACGAACGAATCTTTAAATTAGGTAATAATCGCCGACGATTGAGTTATTGGAAACCAGCCCTATGCGCGCGGTCTTATAGTACTGTATAGACGTCAGTTTTATAATAACGTTATCTAAAAAATGTATTAATGTTTTATGATATTTTACGGTCGTCTGTAAAACGTCAGTGAATTCGGAACAATTCGATTATTAATAATGTGTAGTACCGCGTG
This sequence comes from Schizaphis graminum, assembly GCA_020882235.1. NCBI lineage: Eukaryota > Metazoa > Arthropoda > Insecta > Hemiptera > Aphididae > Schizaphis > Schizaphis graminum. The sequence goes on from CM037032.1 coordinate 70,944,200, forward strand.
ACGCGCTTCCGCTCGATTGACGAGAAAATTACGAGAGCAAAGGCTACAAGATGTGCACGTTACACGTTTATTGGATTGAAGTATAAGCAAGTCAAGGAATTAAAATTGTATTTAGGTTGCCCGAGATTATTTATAATCTATAAATGCGAGGACGCGATTTACTGCTGATATTATAGATAAGTGTTATTGTTGTGATGTAGTCATTGGAATATACGCGTATGGAAAACTATGATTTATTTTTTTGTCTGTATTGTCGACATTCTGATGATTGTTAATCAGTTAATGGTTTCTGTTTTTAAGTTTGTTCTAAAATGAATTATATCATAGTGTGCAAAGTACGTGTATCACGAAACAGAAGTAACAACGCGGATGGAAATTAATTGGAAAGCCTGAATGGCGAGGGTTTGAGGCGATTTAGCGCCATTTTAAATGTATATATATACACGTGTTGTACACCACCATAAGCCGGAATAGATCTTACGGGAGATTTATCTATATAATGGAATTTATGCAAGAAAATTCTATTAGACTTTAATTTGTGTAAATGCGGTTTGTGTAACTTAGCAGTATAATATATACACATGTTAATACTTTCAATTCGAATCATTAGCATCATGCATGTGATCGCTGAGCAGTGCTATTGTTACGAAAATAAGTATAATTCCACCAAACACACAGGTATATTAAAAACCGTATCTACCGAAATTCGCCAATAACAAATATACTCAAATACTTTATTTTTTAATGTGTTTATTATTCTATATTCAGTGATTTGTCATTATTATAAACTTATAAGTCCAACACCGCAAGATAAAAATAAACTCGAACATTACATTCACAGTACCAAGTATACGTGTGTGTGGCTGAAATTTTTTAATTTAATTTTTTAAACAGAATAATATTATACAGTCTTTAGCTATATACCTACAGATGAGCGAATTTGATAAAAACAATACATTACAATAACAACAGTGTATAACAATGTGGAACGAGAACATTAAGAATGCTCGAAAGTTTAGGATTGGTTATAATTAAAAGGTCCTAGTACTAGCGTGTTTTTAGTCGGTTGTGAAGATGGAATTGCGCTTTATTTTATACTTATAAAAGATTATATTAGGACATTTTAGTCATAATTTAATTTCTATTGTAGAGTTTTTAAGTTACGGTTCGTTGTATTAATTGGAATTTTAAGATGTAAAAATTGGAAGAACTGATTAAAAAATATATAAGTCTGCAGTCATTGCTGGTTTCTTAGTAGAATATTTTTTATTATAAAATATACGGAACATAATAAAGGTTACGTATAACTAATAATACAATATACAAATATTAAGTTCCCTAAGCTACCTATAACAAAACCGTTATTTATATTTTATATGTTTAGTACAGAAATATTTTATAAATAACAGTGATTTTTAATTAATATAGTTTATGCAAAAAGAGAGTAATCACGTAAGTATGGATATGGCTATTTATAATTAACGTTTAAAATATTAATACCGAAGTTTAGATTCACATGTAACAACATTAATAACATAAATTTATTTTTAAAAAACATTATTTAACTAAATAATAGCAGGGTATTTAACAGAATTCATAAATAGTGTTATACGTTTTCATATAACAGTAAATTGACTTAATATAATATGATACAACTTAAGAGAAGTATATTACCTTTATCTTCTTATCGGGTTTTTAAATATTTGATTATATATTATTTAGTAGTTACGTATAACTCATTTTAAAATTAAAATATTTGAAAAACTGAAAAGAGAACATAATGATATCACCTTAAATTTTACTCCTCTCTGTTTCGGTGTTAATACTCGAATGGCTTAGCTAAATAATGGTTCTATTTCTGCCGAAAATTAATTTGCCACGAATATATAACGTTAATATTATGTTATTTTCATGACGAATTCTTTAATAAATGTGGTTAAAATTAAATAAGGTCACGTAAAATGAAGATGGAACGGCACATTATTATAGACAAAAAAAAAAAAAGGAAAAAATAAGTGACATTTTTGCGATGGTTAGACACGTACGTAGCACTTACATGTTGATCCTCTTAAAAATGACGGATTACTAAATTATATTTGTGTATTTTTTTTTTTTACGTGAACGTTTATTTTGAAAAAACTCACATTTCACAAGCTACACATATTATTATATATATATTTGTATACTTGCATCGTATATATTTCGCTATTATTGTTGTTTGACAATAATCATACGATAGATCGAATATTTGTCAACTGACGCAGATATTTTCTGGTGTGCAAATATGACTACGGGATTTCATTTTACATTTACCCGCCACTTCTTATATCGTTCTACGCGGTGTTTTCGGTGGTGGCGGTGGTGGTGGTGACGATACGGCATACATAAGAAAACGATTTGACATTCTATATTATCATTCTAAATCTGATAAAGCGTGCGTAACCACCGCACTGACAATTTTGAATTTGCGTTTGTGTACGTATATATATATTTATGTATAAATACGAAATAATATATTATATTTTCAGTCAGTAACTTTATTACGTCACACATGTTTTTCAAAAGCTCGGCGTACTAGAATTATAATTATTTACCATTACTTGTTGTTCAGTCGTTATACTAAATAAGTGATTCGTACACCGACACCAAATAAATATACCGTTATATTATAAACTGTGCGTGGACACATCGACGACGAAATTCCTTATAAAATATATATACCTACCTATATATTATATATTATATAGTATGACCCATACTTGCTCGCGTTATGTCTCGTTAAGCCAACATGCACAACACTATGTTAGATACCTATTATATATTATGCCAAAAAACGATTTTGCATATTTTACAATAATAATAATAATACTCAAAACACACATACATATTATATCTAAATAGGCAAAATGCCCGAGCGGTGTATAGCACGCAACCGAACGCGCGTATATATTAACATAGAATTATTATATTGTAATATGTACATATTATGATATGGCGAGAAATGATGTGAGTGACGTATTGCACGTCAGATGCGTTACCGAGTTACATTATTCTCACGTTAATTTTCAAACGGTTTACTGGGCCCACTCAGCGTCCGAAGTCGATAGGCGATTGCTAATTTACTACGCCGCAGTGTGTATATAATAATATACGGTCGGGTGCAGGATTAATACCATTACATAAATAACCAGCGCCGTTCAATTAGTTTCTCATCTCATCACAAACATAAACCCGATTTAGTGTGGGCCGGGCGTGCAAAATCCGATCGATCGTTTGATCGATTACAATTACACCCGTACGGGCGACGGCCGGCGATGAGGTTGTGCCGCGGTGACGCGCACAAACGGATACCGCATACCTACGTAACATTACCGTATTATTTTTGGCCACGTCCCTTTTTCAGGTATATTTTATGCGTAACGATTTTCGAAAATTGTTGTAGTACTACTGGCTGCTGGTTTAAGATTCACAATCTGTACGATCACTAACAATCTATCTAAAAATAATTTTAATTTATCAATGCAATCGATTTTACTTACAAATGTCGTTCTATTTATATTTTTATGTTCATATTGGAAATTGATTTGACTATCCGTATGATTTATAAAAAAACACTTATATTGAAACGTTACACTTTCATTAGACGATCGTGGGATGGTCTATTAAATAATAATATGATTAAACAAAACAAAAAAAAAAAAAATAAGCAAAAATTAAACAAATTTAAATTTGTTGAACATATCGGTTGTCGATTGTTCAAAAAGAGAACAGTCACATTCAACAATCACTGGTTTAATTTATATATTTTATACACTCACACACATATTTTACTTTGTTCGTCATATTTTTTTTGTGCGTGTGTGTGCAATTGTACCTACGCTTATACCATTATTCAAAGTTCACCCTCCACAAGCATTTATTATTAACTCAGAACAGCATTTCGATAATCAATCTGATGAAAATTTATAGTAGGTCGAAAATGTTATTGTTAATATTTCGATAACCATATTGAATTCAAGATTATATTATTTAATTAGAATTTATAAACATGAAAAAAAGAAACAAAAAAAAAATGTATGACTGTTCTATCGTTTATGTTTCCAACCCAAAACTATATGTATTATTGATGAATTCGTTACAATATGCTGCATAAAAGTGGTTAACACGGCCTTAGTCAAGTCATACTAATGACAATTTTATGAACACTATAGCATGATACAATAATATCAATGTAAAATACCATGAGAAAAATATTAAAATTTTTCTATCATAATTTAATATTATCATAAAATTATTATTTTTTATCCTGTATTTATATTTATTTTTATCATCATGTCATTTTAAAATATCTGTTCGACTTTTAAGTTATCCTAACAGTTAAAATAAAAATTATATTTCACAGAATATAAAATATATTAATACCTCTTATAAACATAATATGAGTGTATTTATTGTGAACTATAAAATAAGCATTATTTATAATTTTTTAAAAAAATCATAAAATATTGTTCAATTATATTTAATGATCATGAAACATCAAACAATTGTACAAATGCATTACGAAAAGGTAGTTAAATTTTTAAAAATATAATATTACAAACATAAATATAGTAAGATAAAAAAAAAAATGAATTTTAATATATTTTTAATTGAATAAACGAATATAAATTTGAGTTTCTTATTAGAATGAACAGTGTCAACCAAACGAGTATAATAATAAATTAATTTCCTCTCAAAAAAAACATTCTATTAGATAATAAATAACTAAATAAATAATTCTATATAATAAGTGGGTCGAGTAAATTAATAAAATATTTGACTCAAGATAAAAATAAAATATTTTTAAAATAATTCTACATAATATTATTTATTTAAATAATAATTAAAACAATGACGGCGCAGTGTATATGCGATTTCGGTACACTGATGTGTAGGTGGCTTGAGAATCGTAACCTGTGCTTATTGAAAAACGAATTTGAAATTATGAAATTATTTCGTTGTGATAATATTTTGACTCAATAATGTAAATATTACCGGTGTCCGCACGTGTGACTAATAATATAATACTCGTATTAAAAAAATGTAATTATTTTTTTTTTTATTTCCATATTATTAATAATATATTTATATATTATACTTTACAAACATGAATAGATTTCAAGTTGGGTGACAAATTTTTTTTTAACTGCACTCTCACCATTAATTCAATTATTAATTCATTATATAGTTATAGTAGGTTATGGATCTTTAGTCGTTGGATTTTTGATATTAGAAATACTAATTTGACGTCAAATTAGTGGTAATAAAAATAAACGACTTCATAATAGCATTATCGATGGTTATTGGCGTTATTGCATTATTTTTACACAGTTGTGATGTCGGGGAGAGACTGATTTATTAATATGGCATAGAAAAAAAAAAATTCATCTATAAAAATACCATGATAGTTTTTACAATAAGTTCACACGATGTTTAGGTTTATATAAAATAAAATATGATTGAATTAGATGATAATAAATAGTCTAGGCAGTGGTTGAAGGATGAATTATCAATTGATAGAACTGCATGACGTTAATTAGTAGAAGTTCTGACAATCAATGAAATGTGACACCATGTTAAGACGAGGATAACATTTTAATGTAAAATTATTATTTTACATTCTTGGTTTTGTAACATTGGTGAGGAAGGATATACGTCGATTTAGAATGGATTTAAATTAATTAATGAACTTAAAAAGTTAGATTTAATTATTGTTTATAGAAGTAGAATTTGGTTTGAATGATTGGTGGTGGAGTTGAATGATGGAAGTTGTTGACACTGTTGGTTTGAGAGCTTGTTGTGTTTACGACTTAGTTTTTTTGTATATTGTATACATTATTTTGTAGTTGGCAGAGTGAACACAACCCACGGGACTGACATGAAACACGTTCGCACTATCAGACTATCTACGCAGAATTAATGAAAATTCGAAATGCATAAAAAAAATGATTTGATAAAAAAATGTTTTAATTCTTTGTTTCTATTACTACTATAAGTTAAAATATCTTTAGTTTTTGAAATTTCCATTGTAAATTGGATTGTGATGTGCTAAACTATGCATAAAAACGAGTTGCATAATAATCTGCACTTGAAAATGTAGGTCCTCGTTTCAAAAGCAGATATCACATTTTCACTGGAAAGGAGGGGGTAAACTCAATATATAATACAAGTAAAAATGGGGACTAGTCCAAAAATTCAGAAATTAGAATTAAATAACTTTATAGGAATATTGAAACTTTGGACAATGGAATAATGCCAACAAATATTTGTTTATGTCCAATATTTAAATCAAAGACATACAATATAAACTGGTAAAATTAACTCAGGGAAAGGATATTTAAAAACAAAAAAGATCAAACATTTACTAAATAAATATTATTTTTATTTACACGTTATTTTTATTTATAAAGTGTTATATTTATTATTTAGACTTTATTGATAATACACACATGAATAATTGTTTCAACTATAAAATTCGTATAATTCTTAGTATTATTATAAAATTGTAGATTTTGAGTGGAGTGATATGTATATATTAGCTTAACAATATAATAATATAAGACTTTCGCATATATGTTTTTAGGTTTGTGTATTTACAAAGTTTTTGATTAAAAAAAAAAATGTTAACATATTATTCTGGACTGAAAAAACCTAATAAAGATACAAGGAAGAAATAATCAGATTAATATTTATCATTTTATATAATTTATAAATACTATGTAATGAGATGGTTATTTGCATCGTACTGTATTATGAATACAAATTAAATAAATAAAAATTACACGTCATGTTATTATCAACAAAATTTTTATACAATATTTGAACACTTAACTTTTCATAAGTATTATACAATATTAATATTATGTTGATTTTATTTTAATAGATTATTATTTTTGTATAAATATAATTTATCTCATTAATTTTACACCTAGTATTGTTATAAAATTTACTATAAAATAAGTTTTTATTCAAATTGCCTATAAGCTTATTGCTCATTTGATTATTTCCTTAAAATGTTCATCAAAATCGTAGTACAGCTACATCAATTATTAACTATTTATTACAAATAAAAAGGAAACAATTTCTATGCACATTGCGATAATCTAACATTATTTTAATTTCTCATTGTTAATAATTAAACTAATTTCTGACGAAGTCGTTGAAATAAATCTTATTTGAAATCAATAAAAGATACTTATTGATATGTTTCATATTCTACTATGTAATATAAATTATTTTTAGTTTTAGTGCATTAAGTATTACAATAATGCTACGTACCATGTGACGTATAAATAATTCAAAAGGTAAACATAGTTTGTATTATCTTGAACCAATATTCATTGATGTTCTATATATATATATATATATATATATATATATATATATATATAAACTATTTATTAAATTCTTTATTATGGTGTATTTTAAATATTTAAGTTGATAGGTTTATATAATTTTTTTTATTTACGTATAGTAAATTATACATATAGATTTATTGATCTTATAATAATACGTATATTATTTTAGTTTCATAAACATTGAACCTATTATAAGAAAGATAATATAATACATATGATTAATTACATTAGAAATATATTTTATGAAAATGGTCTCTTGAATTGTTTTAGTTTTGAGATTACGCTAGGTAGTTCCTTGGCAATATTTTATTACCAAAAGTTTACTTTTTAAGTTTCTACAATTGAATTTAGTATTTTTATAATTGTATTACTTTATTCATTTATTTGAGTATTCTACACATTTTTTGTGAACATTTTACAATTTTTAACGTTCTTACAAATTGTAATTTATTAGACGCTTTAAACATAAATTCGTTTAGGTATAAAGGACATATTATTTTATAAAATAAATTTCGTTTGTTTACATTTCTATACTTTATGTTAACTAGAAAATTGTTTTGATACAATACACATTATATGTAAAAAATCAACATAATTTAAAACTTAAATTATTGTTTACCAATAATGTAAATGTACTATCAATTATTTTAAAAATGCACCAATGTAATAATCATGAAATATAACTACTCATTCTGAATAATCTATAATGATAAAAAGTGATATTAAAAATATATGCTTTAGCAATAACTATACTAAATAGTTTTAAGTTTATATTATTGTATCAAAAATCAATGTTCTTGCTTCAGTTAGTGATAGTTATAATGTCATAACAAGATTATGAACTTATTCTTACATAGATACACACGAGATTTAATATTAATTTTATCAGGTCAGTTTTAAATTAAGCGCATTAAAAATATAATTTTTTTTTTTATTATAACAATTGTATTGAAAGTAGTTTCATTGTTTATAAATAATTGTTCGTATATATTTTTAACAGTAAAGATGAGTTAGTCATTTTCATGAAACATAATTTAATATTTTATTTTTTATTTATTCATTGGTTCATGCATTAAAAAATCAATATTATAAAATTCCAAGGTTAATTTTTAATTATTGTTTGTGTAAGTTATTGATAAAAATTATTAATACATGAATTAATGACTTGTTATAAGTATGAACTTAATTGTATTGGAGTTATATGAATCGTGTTAATTTTAAAAGTCATGCAGCTTTATTTGATACATTGTATTATATTCTTTTTTTTTATTATGAATTATTATAACTAGTTTTGACCAAATTGAATTATGTTTATGTGAGAAAAAAGAGGGTTTACGTCTTGACCTAAGTTCTTAGAATTTTTGTGATTGCGAAAAAATAATATCAAAAATAAAATTGCGTTGTTCCATTTTATATCACATTGCTTATCCCATCGTCTCATATTAGGTTACTTAGTATTGAACCAAAGCTCAGAAATAAACTTTTTGATATATTTTCAATAATATTATGTTCAAAAAATACTTCGAAAGTAGGTGTATTATAATAAATAAATATAAAATAAGAAATGTAAAAGTTTTTAAATATCTTGATACACTCATCTTAGAATCTAGTTAAAATAATTATTGTATAACTATTGGATGTAAACGGATGAAAATACGATGGAATCACTATTTACCGATAAATTAGTATGTCAACTGATTATCAACACTATCTGTTATCATAGCATATTATATCTATATCTACGTCAACGTTTCTTTTATTATTTTAACGTCGGGCAGAAAGTTTTGTTCAATTTTAATAACGTGTACTCATTTTATACACCTGACGTTATTCTACAATTATTATGTATAAAATAACTAGCTCCGATAATACGCAAATACATTCTTTTTTTTCACGGCGATCGAGCGGCTGGGCATTGATTACGGTCGTCGTTATAACAGGCACGTGTAGTGTTTTTTGTGCAGTGTATGCATATAATGTGATTTTATATTTGTATTTCGCATTTTGATTGGGTATTGCCGGTTCGCCACCGCCACCGACGACTGCGGATCGATGATGTACGATTTGTGAATACAATGCGGCTATACTCGTTCACGATATATTCCCTATAAAGCACGATAGGGATGCCGGTTACGAAAAAACTACGGTTTCAAATGATGTAGTAATATGTACGTGAAATATAAAGCTGATCGTCGATCATGCATAGTTTGTTATGTTTCCCGAAAAAAAATAACAAAATACAATTTGAGTATTTTAGTTTATATTTTACATGATATAATTTTTTTCGACTTAGAATTTCTGATTGTATAACTATATATATTATCAATTTCCGGTGTTGGTCATGAAAAAAAATCACGTTTCGTGAATACTATAATATTTAAATTCATTTTTTTTTTTTTATTTTAAATACAAAAATGCTCAAAATAATTTAAGTTTAATTTTAATAACTAAATAAAAATATATAACTGTATAAAAAAAAACTTTTCTAAAAAAAGTGTTGGTTTTGAAGAGATTTAATACCTAGACAATTGAGTAATTATGATATTATTTTTTTTTTTTTAAAAGGATGAGTTATGTTTTACATATTATATAATGGAAATATTAGGTACATTTTTGTTATTAATATTTAGTGATTAGTATTAGTTATCTTCGCTTTCCACACACCTATGAAAACAAATATACATCTTGCGTCCGAGGGCATTAGAATATAATATTTTATCATCACATGCATATAAATCTTAACTATGAAGTATGCATGGTATTGGAAAATATAATTAGAACTCTAAAAACGTGATTTGTTAAGTCCAATGATCATAACTTGTGTTTTTAATAACTCTTAAACTATCACCTCAATACTGAAATTAAGACAAACTTGTTCGTATGATAACAGTTGCACTTATTATAATATGATACAATGTTAAATTATATTATTTAATATCAATAATATATTAATAATATTTGTATAATTAGAGTTTATATTATATTTATATTATATACATTATAATTTATACTCACCTTTACAGTTATTATTAATTTATTTTATCCAAAGCGCATCACAACGCAAGGTATAATGATATTGCATTTTGTTTGGAATTTATCTCTTTGGAAAATACTATGTTATATCAAGAAATTAAAAAAAAAAAAATACAAAACATTTTTAATAATTTAAAACGTTATTTCATGTCATCCAAGTGGTTCAGTGAGTTTTATTTTTAAACACTTTTTACTTAAGAATATTGGATGCTAGTATTAACCGTAGTCTTTCCATAATCCACTCAAACATAAGTTGTTTTTTATATACATTTTTTACCTTTAGGTAATTTTTAAAATGGCTTGAAACTTTTTTGAGGTATTTTTAAAATTCAATATATTATATTTTTATTAAATGCTAGTGTGACGCGACGAACCTTTGGTAGTGTGCTGAATTAATCAACTTAAAAAGATAATCATACCATTAAAAAAAAAAACAACATTTAAATAATTTTAATTATGTAACAATTTAAAGACGTGACTTCATTACAAACTGTGATATACTTTCCAAAATCTCGCATTTATTTATAAGCTTGATTCCTAAAAGTAATATATTATTATTTTTAAATAATTAATTGAAGACTTCAGAGTAATAATAATACCGTTTTTGTGAAGTATAAAATAATAGCTTTACGACGTCTCGTACTTCGAATTATAATAGAATACTAATTATTCAAAATGAAAATGGTATGCGTGACAAAAGATTCTAAGAATACGCTAGGGACAAATATGAACTATTTCTGGTAAAAATTTAAAATCATTAATTGAATAATATGTAATTTTAATTTGTCATAAAGCTATAACACACTATTGGGAATACATCAGACAGCAAGTGAGCGTGTTTTTATATAATTTTAACTATTTTTATACTTAAATGTATGCTAAACATCGATTGTCGTATTGGAATAACTATGACAAATATTTAAAATTTGAAATGTCAATATTTTTATTATTCCATAATATTTTACTAAAATATTAGATTTAAAACATGTGCAAACTGTTTGGTAAAAAAGAGAATATTTACTGATCTTAGAATAAAAATACTTATAAAAATTAAATTTAAAAACTATATTTACCTATGTGAATAAATATTATAATATTAATATTATACACAATTTACACGACGTTATTATCTGTTTTTAAAATAATAGTCAGATAAATAAGTATAGAAAAACCAGAATTAATTTAAGCTTACTCGGTCAACTTTTTTAATACAAAAATACACGAAAAAGTACATGTATATATTATATACCTACATATTATACTTTTACGTTAATCTGCAACAATCTCAGATAATATAGTAACAACTGGGAGTTTTCAACAACGTGCCATGTTTTATAATTAATACAATAATACTATTATTGTACTTATCTACCATTATTATAGAAAGTTCGTTTTAACTGTAAAATATATAATTTTATTATTATAGTTTGTATAGATACGGTGTAATTTGTATACGTATACACTTTACTTTTTACTTAATACCACGTTTAATTGTTTCTTTATTAGTAATACATAGCACTACGATTTTAAATTTGAATTTGGTCCAAAAGTGAGTAAATCATAATTCTATTTTTATTTTAATTGATTAATTAATTAATTTGAATAAATGTGAATTGTGAATGTTTACTGTTATTATTTTGTTAAGTAGATTTTTGTTCAAAATTAATGAATTAAAATGTTCAGATTTAAATGAAAGCCAAACAGTGTAGAGGTATATAGTTCTTTAACTTTCACGCGGATCTTCTTCAGTTGTTTATTAAGGCGTTTCCCATTGAACAACTCAAAAATAAATTGTAATCAATATTAAAAAAATTATATTTTCAACTACTTAGTCACTTATATTTAAGCTACGAACACCACCACAAATAAAAACTAAAATCGTATTAAATCGGTTAAAATTTAATTATTTAATATTTATAATAAATAATGTATAATATATTTGAATCTATGAATAAATATTTTTTATGAGCATTTCAAGACGTACCTATAAGTATAATTTTTAGTATTAGGACAATTGATTTAGTTTTGTTTTATTTTTTTAGCTATAATTGTATAATACATTTTAATAAAAACGAATATTCACCAAAAGTCAAAACCTATAAATAAATAAAATATAACTTACTATAAAAATATCTTTTATCGTGAATAATATTAGTAGAAGACAAAATCTATGTGCCTATTAATCTTAAATATTTCAATATCATTAAACTTGTAATGGGTAATAAATTAAGTCGTCGAGATCATATATTATAGTGCTTATATATTTATATATATACACGTAACAAAATAGGCTTAAGGAAGACGAAAGTCATATGCATGTACATAACGTTATATAGGGTTAAACTAACATTGTACATGTGATTGATGAAAGGGTCTCGGAGAGGAAATTTGAGAAGAGTATTAGTTAAATATTCTGATGAAATGGCACACTATAACGATAGCTATATAATAATGTATTCCTGGATGCCGGTTGTTTAATCAAATTCGGGATTGTTGAATTCTTGCAAATGAGCAATGTTTAGGCTTGACGGGCACTGTAAGTCACAGAATTATTTCTCATTCAAAGGGCCATAAACACAATATACTTTGTGCATATGGCACGAGGTTATAATATATTGTTTGAAATTTACAACCAGTCACGCAACTCTAAGAGATTTAAGTGCATATCTCGTCTACCTATAGAAAACTAAATCGTCAGAAAATGCTATTCAAGTGTAGTATTTAGATTGCAATAAGGAATGTTATGTATTAACTATCAATATCTCTCGTCTAAAATCAAACATTTTCGGTCATAAATTAGTTCGCATGAAGTGATCTAGTGGTTCTATCACGAGAAACACAAACCGTAGTTTTCTGCGCAGTATCTGCTGTCAAATCGCTGTTCTCTTTTGGTTTATATAATATTTATGCCCATCGCAAAGAAGGTTATAACTCAATTTCTGTCACATTTGAGTTAATAAAACTATGATATAATATGTAATATAGTTGATATTGAAGTGGTCCTCACTGTGTTAAATGCATAACGTCATAATCACCATTTGAATATCGATCTTTTTAATTAAATGAAACGTTCCATTTATAGTGCCCGACTGTATAACTGTACTAAAATCATACAAAAACTATACATTTGCACAATTCATAAAATGTGCATAAAATCAATTATGACTACAAAATATGATACGATTTAGTTTTTTAGTCGATGCAGAAATCTTGACGGTTTGATGCTAAAAATAATCTTGTCCTAGTTACTGTGTTATTTTTTAAAAAAATAATGGCATTAAAACATATTTTTATTATTATTATCATATTATTAAAAAAATAATGGGCCCGCTACTGAGTATCATTCTTGTGAAGTCTCATGCGTTCACAATTTACAATATTAAGCTTATAAGTATTCATGGTAATATAATTTACATTTTAATTGTATTACAATTTTAAACTTATACGATGAAACTAGCTAAAACATACAATGCAGGTAATAATAATTAATATAAAGAGACTATAATAGTATATTACAATGTTTATAATAGATAATAAAATATACGATACATTATGTAAGCTGTAAGCAACTATATTAAAGGTATACTAAAATATTTAAAGTTTTATATTTTGTTCATTCAGCGACCAATTAGTTGTTATTTTTATTTTTTTAACTACGAGTTAAAAGGATTGGACTCTTTTGATGTCTCAGTTCAATATATTTTATAGTTTTCGTTCTATATTTTATAATATAAGAAAGTAGATTAGGTTGGTTTTCTGTGCATTAATGGTATAGTTATAAATTTAGCAATTGTCTAGTGTTATAATCGTGTTTAATATTAGGTGATAGGTTGTTGTTAGTTAAATTCATGCATTTAATTCTTTGTATAGATATTATGTGTGATTTAAATGATTATTTATAGAATAATTTTTATCATTCTATTTTGTATTATTCTTAATGAATATTTGTTTTGTATCATAGATATCATAATGAATGATTACTATATTATAATAAATATAACCATTAAAATATATTAACGATTAAAAATATATTGTTATTATTTGATTTAAGTAACTCTTTACAAAACAATTCATATTTTTATATTTTTCTGTTCGTTTCTGATAAATAACACATTTTTTAAGAATTTTTTATGTAAAAAATATTGTTTCGAACAAGTGTTATTGTTAATTAAGTACAATCTATGTATTTTTTTTAATTTTGATAAGTACAACCAAATTTTTCAAGTGTAGCACCACTCCAAATTTTAAACTAGTATAACTTATTGTCTACTCGTTCAAAATTTGACAGTTATGAATCAATATTCTCATAAAAGTATTCTACTTAAGAATAATATAATAAAATAAAAAATGTATATTATCGTTTACTCAAAAAGTAAAAACTTGAAAAAAATTACTACAATTAAGAATAGTAAAAAAAAAAAAAAAAAATATATTCAATTCGTTCCAAAATAACCAAAATAACGAGCCCGATTTAACGTTAATTAAATTATTCCTCAGGTGCCTACGATCGTTCGACAAAATACTGTGTCGCCAAATACTGCGGTGCGCATTGTCCTCAACACGCGGTGAAACACGAATCCGTTACGATTTACAAAGCAGCGTGCGATATTTATATTATATTATTATTTCTATTTCATATATATAATGTTATATTATATACAGTATCGGTGTCGTCGACGACAAGCTTTACCTACAGTCGTAATCGTGACCCATAAAGGCAGTTTTTAAAACGTCCGCAGTACCCGTCGATTTTACCCGGAACTGTAAAATATGTTTCGTTCAATCACCCCCTTCGCGCCGCGCAGCAGCCGCAGTTCGTGTGTAGACTCACGGGCATATACCTATACTACACGTAGCTGCAGAGTGGGCTGTGCTCGTAAAACGGTCGTGAAAAAAAAAAAAAGAAAAAACATATTGTGTATTGTACACCGGTGCGATGGCGTGCACACGAACTCACGATTTATACGTAAGAATATGTCCGGAAAACGAATCAATTTCGGTATCGGTCGCGGGCGGGTCGGACGACGTTAATCCGCGATTCCGTCCAATGAATAAACAGCACACAATAACCATAACTTTATTATATTGTCAACGGCAGGAGTATATATATTATATCGCGTCACGTTTATATATATATATATATATACACGCGCGTTACCTGTGGTAATAATATACGTCCGGGCAGGCAGCCGCCGATAAATCCGATCGGTACGGTGCAGCGGCCGCTGACACCGACGCCGCGGCGGCTGACGTGAATTATTGCGTGGGTCCACCGGTGGAGTTCGCGCGCGTGTAAAACAAACACGCCCGCCGGTGGCAAACGATAATAATTTACCGGAAACGTATATATAATAATAAAAATAATAATAGCAATAACGATAATAATAATAATAATAATACGAGTCTATATATTACATACAACGGATCGAGCGAACGATATCATAGAAATTTATTAATTTTGTTTTCTAGGAGAGATGCCGTTATTGCCGCGTCGCGCAACAGAAAGAAATACAACCGGCGAACGGTCTATTACACACACCCGGTTACTTTGTTTTTCCAACGAGTTTCGCCAATTTATGATCGTTTAGTAGGAGTGTAGGAATTCCTAAGTGTGCGACACACACCGCCGCCACACGGGTCGGACGATTTATACTTTTCAGTTGTTTCCCGGCCGCCTCCTTTGCACCACCACCACCACTGTGCAGCAAATACACACACACACACACACACATAAACACATTACATATATATTATATATATATATATACCACAAATAGTGCTTAGACGTTATAAACATACGTGTATTATATATATATATATAGATATACGAACATTGTACAACCCGTTTACGCGCCAAAAAGTTGTTGACATACCGTATTGCTGTGGCCGCGGGCAACGTATATTTTATAATATGTACACCGAACGAACCAGCCGTAGCTTAATAGTTTCTAGCAGGTATATAATTGTACATAGTTTTTCCCGAAATTAATCGGAGCCCCACAAAGCGGCCGCGTTTGGGTTAATATACAAACGACTGCGAAGTGCGTTAACGCACTCGTCCGCGTTTACGTAACGACTTGCACTCAAACGACGTCCGTCGTTATTCGCGTAGTATTCGAGTCGAGGTGTAGGTACGCGCCCGTCGTATACGACTCGAATGAAATGCATTGTCGCGTTGAACACATTATATAATATTGTAAATTGCCTAATTGCCTGCATTATAATATAAATAGAGTGATTCACTGCAGTCATCACAATTTTTTTCATTAAGCAATGCATATCTTAGAATTATATCGTTTTCGCAATGTTTGAATACCTCTGTATACTTTACTCTTCTACGTTTTTCTTCAAAATTTATTATCATGAACATGATATCTACTTTATAAAAAGAAAGAGAACTATTAGGTATCGTTGAAAAAATATAAATTTATATAATATCCACAAGATACTATTTAAGCAGTACGAAAAATATCAACAATTTAAAAAATGTTCTTGAAGTCTTGAATAATTCCAAAAATTAGATTTTGAATGACTGTAGTATTGAAGAAAAATTGTAGCATCTAAGCATGCTCAGCGAATCATCCAGTATTTGAATTAAAACATAAAATAAACAGGTACTGATATTGAGATTTTTATTTAATATCATACGTTTTAGATTCTGAACGGAGTAATGAATGTATTGATTTTACAATGATAATATGTGTTTTATTTTTATTTTTGTTTTTGTGTCTGTCATCACTTTTTGGAGTAGTAATAATACTTCGATTTTTGACTTCAGTCTCTCTTTGAGAAGGAAAATTTATCTAGTTGGTACTTTGGGGGGGGGGGGGGGTCAAAAGTAAAAAATTAAAAATAACGATATATTACAAATTACAATTTAAATACAGGTAATAATATAATATATCCAACTAATTATCATTGACTGACAAATCATCTCCGTTCAGAATCGTTTTTCGTATACAATGATACCAGTCATTACATTCAATTTTAATACATCCATTATAGTGACCAGTGATTTACTCTCTATCTCCACTATACAACAGAGCAATACCCACTTGCTCACTTTTTTTTTCTTAATTTTATAATTTAAAATTATCAATATTATCATTTTTATTATTATTTGATCTAAATGTTGAGTTTCTGTGACTTTATATAAAATAGACATTGACAATTTAAAATGTGTCAATCTAATGTTAATAAATAGTTACTAAGTTTGAGTAATCGAATGGAAATTCAAAATAATATTTCGTTCGTCCAATTTATCAAAATATACGTAAACCATTTACAAATACGAATAATATGACATATTTTCTACGTGTCTGCAAAATGAATTAGGTACGTTTAAAATTTAGATCCTCGTTCCAGAAGTCTGTAAATACAATTACGTCGATAATCAGATGTTGAAAAGAAAATATTGTTTTACAGTAAGTGTAAATATTATGGTACAATCAGTAATTATAAATAAACAATATAGCAAACATATTAATGAATATTTTAATTTTTAATCACTCACTTATATACGCCGGGGATTCATATTCTTATGAATTATTATAATTTTAGTACTACACAATGCCGTTGTTTGTAGTTATTTATATTCCACCAAAAAAAATTATTATTCGTTTGACATACCGTTCCTATACATTTGATCACTGAATTTTTACCTTAATTTGTGTAGCAATCGTGTTTGCATTTTATGTCATAATTAATACGACTCTGATTTTGTAAAAATAATTGTTTTTATACCAATTATGGTTTCGGACAAAATATGAATCGATATTGACAATATTAACTATTTATATAAACAATAAGTCAATTTACAGACTGACTTATTGTTACCTTTTACATCCATAATAATTAATGATTAAAACGAGACGATTGAAATATAAATCACGTCGAACAGTCCTTTGGATTTTGGATGATACCGTCAGT
Source organism: Schizaphis graminum (assembly GCA_020882235.1). Taxonomy (NCBI): domain Eukaryota; kingdom Metazoa; phylum Arthropoda; class Insecta; order Hemiptera; family Aphididae; genus Schizaphis; species Schizaphis graminum. Next base: position 70,962,559 of record CM037032.1, read on the forward strand.
CATAAATCCTAACGAAATACAATTGTAGAAAATATGCTTAACGATCAGCAGTCCATCAATGATATAATATGCCTCTCACGTGTTATTTATACATATTAGGAAATTTCTGATTTGTGTACCATAGTAATTTGATATTGTAATTATAAACACAACTCATCTAAGTAATTAAACTTAAATTATGTTTAAGCTTCCAAGTTAAAAAACTGAAGGGAACGAACTTATATAGATAAATTAACTAATAACCATTGACCAAATGTTACAATGAAACGATTGTATTTATTCCATTCCATTATACATAAGCTTTTTATGTATTGTAAACCTACGTCGCAATAAACAAGAATGGTGATTTTGAATAGATGACTTTGTTGTCGAGAGTTCTTTCAATGTACTTAAAAATGCAACAATGAATATATCGTCAATTTGCTAATTGTGTTTAAATAAGATAACAATGTGATTTTGGTACATATTTTTTTTCTTCAAAAAGTACTGTCGAGAATTTCGAAGATAAAAAATATTATTCAATTTTGATTGAATGCAATCAAATTAATGTCATTAAACATACGATAAAATATTAGGGGAAGTTCATTATAATTTTTATCATGAGTGTTTTTCAGTATCTTGAATCTAAATAATTACAACCATGTAATTTATATTGAAAAAAATAATTTTAAGTATCTTTTTATCTTTCTATTTAAATAAAAGTTATCTGAAATTTATTATCTAGATAATTTTTGCGATAAGATTTTTAATTTAATTTTGTTACAAAGTTATTTTTTTGCGAAAGAGATGTTAATTTGCCTAAGCTAATGCAATATGTCTATTTATTTTATTTTATTTTTACATTGTTTTATTAGAACGTTGTATTATATATTTACAATGTGTGTAATTTTGTTATTATTTATTTGGTATTATATTGTTCATACTCTTTTAATACCGATGAGTAATAATATTTAAAACACAAGTACCTATTTACAAGTGTAGGTTATCTTTTATTTGTTTTCTATGTATACATTTTAAGTGTTCTATATGATATCATTCAAATAATTTTTTGGTCATCTTTGTACAATATTGTTGTTTGGTGTAAAACACCATTTTTATTTGTTTAATAAAAAACAAAAACATTTTAACTCAAATTTCTATTTAATATCAATATTGCCTGTATAATATATAATATGTAAATATTTACCCCACTACGTATTATCAAAAAATATTTTCGATCATATTACTCCATATACTATTTTAATTATTATACTTTTATAAAATATATTTATTATGTTATACCAGATAAAAATATTTCTAATAATAAATATAATAAAAATAAAAATAAATGTTTGTTAGGAAAAACCTATTATTATAATGTTTTATCATTTTTTCATGTACAACGTATTATTATTATGTTCCTGATGGACACTGAATGCAAAATATTATATTTAATTTTACATTGAAGTTAGTTAGTATAGTATATTGTCTAGTATAATCAAATATCAACTTGTTTGTTTGTTTTAGGTTAAACTTAAGTATAGTCTACGAAGTTTTTAGATAAAGTTTCACGATCATATTTCACACAATATAATAATTAATTTTATCTTGATATTTGCTATATTACCTATCAATCAAATATTCTGAAGTAATCAAAAATCACCACAGAACGAAATAATCTGTAAACGCTATAAAAAAAAAAGCGCAACTGATGGTCGAGATAAAAAAAAAATGTTTAAAATTCAATTATCAGATAAATAAAAACACACATATATACAAAATACATTTGGATGAGTATTTAACATGTACATTTTATCGGAAAATAAAAGTCAGATAGATAATCATATTATACATCGGTTATCATAATATTGTACGATTGTTCTACAATATTCAAACTTATTTAAAACTTTCGAAACAGAACCAATTAGCGATTATAAACTTTTCATTCGAATAAAAATTTCAACCTAACCACTTATTTATACTTTTTAGTATCCACAAGAGATTTCTACCAGACTATCATAAATTTAGCCTAACTATGATTTATGATAATTAAAGTTTTTAAAACTTTTATTAGTATCCTAACCCCATCGTTAGTGTCCCTATTCCTACATTTAGTCTATGCAAATGTCCAGCCATTATTATTCGCTTTTAGAACTAAAGAAAAAATTATCCTATGATTTTTACCTTAATCTATAATATTTATCAAATCTTATTTTATATTTTCTAGAGAATCTTTTGAAAAAGTACTATTTTTTTTTTTTAACATCAATCAATAGTTTATAACTTGAATAGCGTACATAAATCTATTTACTATTGTAAATAATATACATAATATATATATGGTATGATAATAGTATTATAATGTATTCAGGTCTTGTGAAAGGATTTTTTTAAGGAGGATAAATGTCTTCTAGATGTTTATATGGTGTTAAAATGATATTATCATTATACATGTAACTGTCATTAGTATGTAGTTAAATCTATCAGTATCAGTATCGATATATCTATAGTCGAATATCATCTTACACAAATCTATTAGTGTGTAGAACTATGACATGTTAAAAAATGTTAATATATTATTGATTTTTAAAACCAGCTATCAAATTTGGAGTTACGGATATTTGTGTGCTATAATATCTTTTTGATTTTAAAAAATATTATCTACCCAATAAGTATATCAGTATACTCAATATAATATCAGAAGAAAATGTGTGACGCTTTAACTCTTTAACTTCTTCGTTGGAAAATATTTTATAAAAATATGACATTATCTTAAAATTATTCTTATCTTTGAATTTCGAAATTATTGACACAATTGAAATGTTCCATGTTAGCTTGGCGATTAGTTAGTCAACGTTGTTATAATATCACCATTCGATTAACTACGGTAAATGAGATCTTATCTATACTCAACCAAATTTAGTTTTGTACAATATTTTCCATTTTCAAAGTCTTGCTCAAAAATAACATGCATAAAATATACAGTTTATTATTTCATTAAATTGTAGGCGACTTTTCGTTTTCAATTCATGAGCGCATGCAGCAACGTTCAATTATGTTACAATAAAGACTTACAGACTTTATAATCTATACAATATTATGTATATTATGATTAACGTGAACTTATTTTAAATCGACTTTCGACAGAAAAATAATTACAACAATTTGACGAGCGGAGTGATGAATTGGTTTTACAATTACGTGCTTTTTTTTCTGTTCTGTCAATTCTCGACATTCTCCGTGTGACTTCGGGTAGTGAATTAATGAATAATATATATATATATATATGTATGCTCGGTCCTTTGGATGATCACGACAACAGAACGTTCTATTATGACGGTCGTACACACAAATAACGACGCGCGCGCACTCGCTGCCACCGTGTCGCATACTATAGTTTATTATTATTATTATTATTATTGTTATTGTGCACGCGGAGGATACACCCGTCACCCGCTATAATATTATTATAATACACATCTACCGCGTCATCGTATAGTACGGTTCAAAATCACACACAATAATGATTGAACTCGCGTATGCTATAATGGCGGCGAATGTTACTGTGCGCGGCGCCATCACGTCAAAAACCTCTAGGCGTTTTGCATACAGCACGTGCGCTCACCAGGTATCGCGGTCCAAGCTCGTGGGTATACACACCTACCTATATGATATACAGTATACGCGGTACATGTTTACGTCGGGGATAAAGCAGCGGCGCATAAGAGATCTCGTGGGAAATCAGCGTGACGTTTTGCGCCGGTTAAATTTTCGTACGGAGAGAACACGACCGCTCGCGTGCCACCGCCGCCGCCGCCGCAGCGGTGTGCGGCGCAGTGCGTATCGGGCGCCCGCGGTACATGGCCGGCGCCGGACGTCCGCCCGCCCGCGAGGTTTTCGTACGGTTCTCGTGTGCCTCGCCCGCCGCCCTCTGCCGTCGCCACTGCTGTTGCTGCACACGTGTCGGGCGCACCACTAGATTTTTATTCTCGTCTGTGCTTACTATATAAGCATTGTCCGCTGCCACGCCGTGTATAATATCCCTCCTGTCTGCAGGTCCGCAGCGCGCCAGTAGTATTATGTTTCCGATATTTCCGATATTCTCGGCGTCGCGTCTCGAACATTATCCACGGGTCACTTTTGACGTATTTTCCGCCGCGTTTTCCCGTCCGAGTATTTCTGACGTGACTGCCCCCGCGGGGGGGGGGCGGGTCTTCGGGGAGAGTACAACTACGTGGGTACGAGAAAACGAGCACGGAAACAACGGACGAATACCCGTCGTTAAAATAATAATAATATATATTTATGAGAACCGCCGTATACGTTCGCCTCCGTGTTATTGCCCAGCGTCATCGTCGTTATTGATACGCTGATGTCGTAGTAGTTGTCGTCGTATTTCCCTTGTTTCTCGGGTCGCGTTTTCGCATTGCACGAGTACAGCGTTCGTCTGTGTATGCGAGGAAATCCGGGAAAATGCTATCATACTGTTTCTCGATAAAATACCTTCGTTATTATTTCTAAAAATCGATTGAATACAACAAAATAATAAATGTCGGTCGTGCATAATAATATAACATAATTTCTGGTTTATCACGCATTAAATTCGTGCACGTTTGTGTGTACGATGTTTAACGGTTTATTTTCTATGAATATTTAATAGTTTTCGATTGAAATTATAATGCTATTTAATATTTATGTTTTCGGATAATTTAAATTTTTAAATTTTGGGCAATCGATTACGTTACATTAGGATTGCGTTCGAGCTCTACACGGTGTAAACGGCTCTTATTCATGAAAAATAAATACAATGAATTTTAAATTGTTCAATTAAAATCAACCGAATGATTAATTTAATATACCATAAGTTCAAACGTTTTAATACAAGCGAATATTATAATTTAAAAATGCAGATAAAACACTTTAAAAAAAAATTATTCATTGTATTGTGTATTTTATTATTCTATGGATACTTCAATAATCATTTCGAACTTAATTGTATGTTTTTTTTAAGATTCTGAACGGAGTGACGAATGTATTGATTTTACAATGATGTGTTTTTTTTTGTGTGTTTGTCAACAACATTTGGAGCAGTAAAAATGCTTCGATTTTTGACTTCAACCCCTCTTTGTAAAGGAAATTGAATCTAGTTGGTACGTTGGGGGGTCAAAAGTTAACAATTTTCAATATTTTTTAAATGGGTCGGGAAAACCCCTAAAAAAATGAGGGAAAAACGGGATTTTTTACGCAAAACCAGTTTTCGACATAATGGAATTTTTTATTTTGCTATAACTCAAAAACTAATCAATGTAAATACTTGAAATTTTCACCAAATGTTTATATTAGCGTTCTCCATACACAGCTAAATGAATTTAGAAGAATTTTGACTTTTTTTGAGCTATTTATAGACAATTGAAATTTTCAATTTTTCTAAGTATTTTTTTTTTAAATAGCGATAAAAAATTTTTGGCCAACCAGAAAATCTTGAAAATTTAATATAAGATTTCTTATAACTATTTCTTATAACTATTTCTTATTTCAAAATTGCGAAAATTTGCAAGTAATTTTGTGATTGAAAAATCGTAAAAATTTTTTCTTTTAATATAAGTTTTAAAAATTTGGTACAAGGTTTTCCATACATTTTTCTTCAAATATCTATAAAAAAAACTCTACCGGACTAAAACTTTTTGTAATGAGTGTTAAAAATTTAAATTTTTACAAAACCGCGTTAAATAACGGTTTAGCCTCAAACGATTTTTGATATTTGTTGTTATTTAAATAGTATAAGTCGTAGTAAATACTTGAAAATTTCACCAGTTATTTAGATTGCCATTGTCTTTACGTGATTTGATTTTAAAAATATTTTGACTTTTTTTGAGCTATTTATAGACAATTGAAATAATCAATTTTTTTTTTTATATATATGTTGATAAAAAAAATTTAGCTGGGATAAATTACTTAAAAATTTAATAAAAGAGTCCACATAACTTGTTCTAACTCTCATTCAAAAATTTTAAAAATACATATGCAACATTTTTTTTTATTAGCATTTGAAGTTCAAATATTGACAAAAATTCGTTAAAATCATGAATATAAAACTATTTGGTAGTTAAAAATTTATAAATATTTTACTATCGAAAGCTAAGAATTGAAAATTTAATACTATGCTCTCCATAAGTTAAGCTTAGAATAATTATAAAAAAGTTTGATGATTATTCAATTTAAACAATTTTACGAGTGTTTAAAGTTTTAATTTTAATTTGAAATCAAAAATACACGTGAAAAATTATCGTTTTACTAATCAATAATTTTCGATTTTTGTTATTTTTAAAAAGTTACCAAACGTAGCATCTTGAAACTTGTACTTAAATGTTTTGAATTTAGACAAATTTTGTATAAAAATTAATTTATTTTAGTATACCGTCAACTTAAATCATTTATAAAAACTAACCACTGGAAAAAAAGTTCGTTATGACTTATTAAATATTTAATTTGATATAAAGTACCACATAATCGTATGTCTGAAACTAGTTTAAAATTTACATTTTACAATTTTTAAATTATAAATATTTTATTTTATATCAAGTTTACTATACTATTTTTAAGATAATAAGTCTACGTTATGATTTAAAATATATAGAATAAGTAAATAAATCGTTGAAATTATTGTAATATGTTATAATTATTAAGAAAAAAATAAACTTATTTCTACTCTTTTTTTTTTTTATTTATTGTTTATATTATTTATAAACTGTATGTAGTATTATATTTAAATTTAAAATCATTAATTATATATCTAAAAAATAATATATATTAAAAATTTAGAAAATTTGGAAAACTAATCACGATTGCACATATTAGGCAAGTACCATAAATAATCGTATGCACGTAAATAGTTAGATATACCTAACCATAATAAAATTTATTGTACCTATTAATCTATTAGTAAAATAAGTACTAACTTGATACTAACTCTTAATTTTCAAACTTAACAGTTTATTTCAATGGCATCATTGTGTTATAATAAATACCAAATCAAAATTATCGGTATAAATACGTTAGTTATTTACTTGAATCATTAATTATGACTAAAGATAATTTATAGTTGTTTAAAATCTCAAAATTGAAATATATATATTTTGAAAGTTGGTTGCTTTGTTTTATGATGATAATTATTTTAATATTATTATTACTCTTATCTGTCTGTTAAAATTATATATACTTGCAATTTTCAAACATAAATTTCCCATTCATCTCAAATATAGCATAAACTTTAATAATAACAATGAATTTGTCAAATTATTATTATTAATACAACGTTTATCATTGATTTAATAATTTGAAATACTAATAACTTACTATATCTTTAGTTGATGCCATTATTCTCTATTAACTATTTGCATGTTTTTTTTTTATATTAGAATATATTCATATTTTATTGATGTTTTAGTGTTTTATCATGATTGTAGTCAAGAGATTTTTTTTGCAAAATATGGTTAATTATATTGGTCGTATATATGTATAATAACTGGCCACTTCAACCGAGTACATATCAATGGAAATTTCTACCAAATCTATATTACACTCACAATTATTAATAAATCAATTAGGTAAACATCTCCAGCATATTGACATACCTTTGAACGGGAAATGCAATTACTCAAAGTTAGTTTCAACTACATAATATACAATTTATAACTATCATAGGTGGAGGACAGAATAGTCGAATAGATTGAGGTGACCGTTCCAATAATATCAATAATATGCTACCTTTGCTGGTTTGAACCCTGGTTACGCGTGCTGGTAACTCATAGTGTTATAATAATATTAACAAGTTTTAGTTATTATTATTGATGTTTTAATTGAATCTTTAATGAAAGTAACCTCCATTTCCCTAAAACAAGTATGGTAGCAGTCATCTGGTTTCCAAATAAAAATACTATTAAACAGTCAAACAACGTAGACTCAAATTCCGTCAATAAAGCACCATAGAAAAATAAATGATGTAAGTTAAGTGATAGAAAAATTAGAAATATCTGAGAGGAGTTATATAATTTTAGTTGAGTGTGGTTAGAAAATAAGATGATTAATATATGATATAGGCGTATTTTATATTTGAAGTATATATTTTAAAAAAGTAAATACTTAAAAATGTATTGGGATAAAAATATTAAACATATTAATATCAAATATGTTATTTTATTTTGACCGTAAATGTATACAAGTTTTTTTCCAAATATATCAATAGATTTTTAAATAATGAGTATTCAATAAAAGAATCATCTAGTATATTATATTATAATAATATAATCTCATACTATTATTATAAGTTATTAGTAGTAACCTAATAAAGCTGAATAGTCTGTTTGTTTATTAATTTATTTGTGTGTTTATTTGTTTGAACGCGCTAATCTCTGAAACTACCTGTTAGGATTTAAAAAATTGTTTTTGCAAATTTGTTAGCTCAATTATTGAGGAGGATCATACTTTATTTAACATCACTTTATGAATTCTAAGAACTTAGCAGAAAGAAAAATCCAGAACTCTAAGTTAAAACGAAGTAATATCGCGGGTGGACGATCGACGCCGCGATTGTCCACAATATTAGTTAATAATGAAATAAGTTTTAAAATGCCCTACCTATATTATATCAGATATTTTGTTTTTGGTCAACGAAGTTCATGGGGACATCTATAAAAGTATAAAACGAATTATGTGTCGTCTGAAAATTACGAGCATTAAATAAGAGGCATTATTTTAATAGGCATCGGAGTGCACGATAATAGATAATATTAAATAATACAATTTCATATTATACATTTTTTGTATGCATAATTTTATTATTATGACAGTATGATAAAAACTTTAATACTAAGTCGAGGACACTATTTACAACTAGATCAATTTTTTCATTTGATTTATTCATTATTTTTATATAACCAATATATACCAGAATGTATCTGACAAGAATAATGGTAAGTACAGCATTTTTATTTAAGTTGTAATACATATAAATGCATTATTATTCTTATAATCAACATAATATAAATGTTATTAACAGTCTATGTTTTGGTAGAATTTTGAAAATAATTTCGTATCTAATTCATTTTTTAGAAGCACAGTTATCATTTGTTGTTTTTATTCTTTTATTTATTATTATTATTTTATATGGTATTTTTAAACCGGAAAATAAATATACAAATAAGCTAAGCCTTAATAATTATAATATTTAAAAAAAGTATATTTATACAGTTTTAATTCAAAATTGCTTTTATGGTTTGAGTATAATTTATAAATATGTATATGTATATTGTATAATCATACTTATTTTTAATAAAAATAATCAAATAGATTTCTATAGTTTGAAATTTAAATTTACGTCGAACGAACGCTAAGAAGGATTGCTGTTTAATAAGTGACTTTTCTAATCATGTTAAACCGAATGTTTACATAATATTACCATCAAATATTATATTAAAGACAACGTTAATTTAAGCACATCGTCTTTAACCTACATATAGCTCTAATACTTAATAGGTATTATGCAAATCTACAACAAAATTTTAGATACAGCAAATATGGTTAATAAGATTTAGTTATTTATATTTACATGATTATTAAGAGTTTAACGCTAATATGGCAAATATTTTTTTTTTATTGCGTATAATAGCAAATCAAAAAAAAAAAAATTCCATATCAAAAAATTCTTACCATTTCAATCCAAATATAGCCTCCTTAATTATACAAACTTGTCTTAACATATTATTATATTCGTTGTATACAAAATGGGGCTTAGGAAACAAATTCCTCTTACATAAAATGATAATTAAACCATTATTATGAGTCTATGGTATACAGCTCTCGAGGTCATCAAAACCTATCAACATTAATATAATACAAACCTATCAATCTAAAACCCTAAGACAAATCATAAAATATCCATATTACGTTTCAAATCTCGCCTTTAATCATGACCACCCCATACTCTTTGTTGTATACGCGGCTAAAACATAATATTATAAAATATTTCATACTCGCCTTCTAAATCACTAAAACCCACTCATACACGATATCTACTCCTCGTTCTTCCCCAGAAACCCTCCCAACAAGCTCAAACATAAATGCTGTAGAGGCTTACTGACAAATTAACAAATAATCAACGGCATCTTCTTAAGCCATGGAGTATCATCAACGGATGATTCCCCGTTTGTGCACAGTTAAAATCTATGTTTTATTGCGTCTGAGTGTTACCGCTGGTTTGCCAATCTTCTCAAAATGCCATGCCTCGTATGCATGTTTTTTCTTCTCTAATATACTTATTATAGCTATATATTTACAGATTGCACAAAAGTTATAAAAAATAAGTATAAATATAAAAAATCTTATAATCAACAGAGTAGACATTCTATGCATCAATCTATATTACGCGTATACTATTATGGAGATTACGAAGTATATATTTTTAGCCGTTTTGACGTCGCCGACTTAATGTTTGTTCATTTTTCAACGTTCTAAGTATTTCGCAGTATTATCCAATTTGAGACAGTTTAGCGATTCGATAAAAACAAAATTTGAAACAAATAGTACACTATCATACAGCTCTTACCAAATGTTAAACAAATATAAAATATTTAAAATTACATTGTGGGTTTATTGTCTGTCTAAAAATGAATGCTTATATTATGACTTATGAGTGTGATATTAATATATTCTTGGGAAAATTAACTGAATACTAGTTATTAATTGACGGAAAAATATAATTACGATAATTTTCAATAATTATATTTTAAAGGCCTTAAAATTTGTATCAATACTATAAAATATATTGTATAAATAGGAACTACCAGTGTATGCATTTATAGACTACATTGTTTGATTAAATTATTTTATAAATTACAATATTTTGAATCCATATTTATAATGATTCTATTAGATTATAGACTTGGAACTTGGTTGATTATTATACATATTATAAAATAATATGATTTGAAATTAAAATAATCATAAAAGCTGTTTTTAATTTTAATTTAAAAATCAGCGCTTAACGCCGTACGCAAACTTGAATTATTCTCATATGGAAGTCGTTAGTATGAGTACAGAATAGACCATCTGATTGGAAATAGTATATAAACATATTTATTATATGGTTAACTATGAACAGAATAATTTAGTCATTTATTTGCGCTACTAAATTTACATAATATGTAATTTATAACTATTAAAAATTAATCAGAATCAGCCTAAATCAATTTATTATAAAAAAGTTGTTGACCAATAATTCCATTATTCTTCATTATTTTTTGAAACTTTGAGACACATATTGTGTGTGTGTGTGTCCAATTAAACGTAACTCGAGTTCCTGAAATATATGTTTTATATCATGATATTATAACAGGTTGGAAATAAATTGTGGATCAAATGTATTATACATTTATACAGTCCAAATTCAAGATAAATGCAATTTTTTTCAAATTATTGAGGTTTTCGAGTAATTAAGGTTCTATTAAAAAATGATGACAACTGATAATTCAGAATGTAGCAAAAAAACCGTACAAAAAATACGATAATAAACGCAATTAGGTTATATTATTGGAATGCACAAGCAGATATAAAAATAATTATAAAATAATTTGTCATTATATCTATCTATATATTCGGAATGCAGAATATTCAAGTAATCTCTAGTCTTCTTTTGAATAATTGAGGTTTTCACAAGGAAATAGACATTTACTTCGACTTATCGAGGATCCACTGTATATATATATATATAATATAATATTCACCTTTTCATGTTGAGAAATATTTCAGCTTTATTTTTACTACGACCGTTTTGTTTCTTTTTAACGGACCAAACGCAAATATATCGCTATATTGTCAATATTAAGTTTTATGGACACTGTTTGAAGTTTCGTTTAACTTTCGTAGTTGTTTTTATTGTTGTGAAGTAAGGATGTTTACTCGTATTCTTAGCGTTTATGGTGTTCATTGTAGGTAGCTAAAAGTTGTATTAGGCAATAATGAACTCTGTACGTACTGTACTGAGCACTAGAAGAAAAACAACATTTTTAAAAGGAGACAATTCTTTTTATCATCATCAAACTTGATAATATACGTCATATTATATACTCGTTCTGTAATCATTCATTAAAATTCCTTCAAAATAAACAATACATTTTAGTATAATTTTATAGTTTGATGTATTCACTTATATATATATATATATATATATTTAATTATTCGATATTTTGAACCGTTTTATACCTTGTCAGTTGTCCAATTATAGCAGCATATATAAATATTCGAATAATCAAAAAGTCCAGGAAATCATTGAAAGTAAACCGATGAAAAATTAATTGCATTTAATTATTATGTTACTACTAACTAGTTATATAATGTATAATGTACATAAATATATACAATTATTAATTAAATTAATTACAATACACTATTTAATATTATTAGGTACGATGAATTGTTCTTAGAACGTCACTGAGGTACATAACTCATCAATATAATTCTAATGAACGTTAAAATGGTCTATAATTTTGTAAAATATATAATACTGCTGATTGATAGTCATATATCATAATTAATATACATGATAATAAACCAAATACCATATATATAATATATTATTAGCATATAGTTATATAGGTATATAACATACTTACATACATTATGTATAACTCGTATAATAATAATAAAAAACAATTAGCTGAGCACATAACAATTTCAGTGAAAAATATATAAAAAAAAAGCGGGTAAGTGAGTATCGCTCTGCTGTACATTAGGGGGTGGGGTGGACCTCGGACTATGGTAGGTTAAATTTGAATGCAATGATAGGTATCATTGTATACGAAAAACGATTCTGAACGGAGATGATTTGTCAGTCCAGGATATATTATATTTAAATATTATCATATATTCTATTTTGAAACTAATTCAAACATTTAAGTAAAAGTTTCAAGATCTTACGTTTAATAATTTATTAAAAATAACAAAAATCGAAAATTATTTATTAGTAAAACGTGATTTTACACGTCGTGTATTTTTGATTTCAAATTAAAATTAAAACTTTAAACACTCGTAAATTTTTTTAAATTGAACAATCCTCAAACTTTTTTATAATTATTCTAAGCTTAACTTATGGACAGCATAGTATTAAATTTTCAATTCTTAGCTTTTGATAGAAAAATATTTATAAATTTTTAACTACCAAATAGTGAAAAATATTCATGATTTTGACGAATTTTTGTCATTATTTGAACTTCAAATGCTAATAAAAAAAAATTGTGCCTATGTATTTTTATAATTTTTGAATGAGAGTTAGAACAAGTTATGTAGACCCTTCAATTAAATTTTCAAGTAATTTGTCCCAGCTAAATTTTTTTTATCAACATTTATAAAAAAAAAATAAAAAAAAATTGAAAATTTCAATTGTCTATTAATAGCTCAAAAAAAGTCAAAATGTTTTGAAAATCAAATCACGTAAAGAAAATAGCAATCTAAATAACTGGTAAAATTTTCAAGTATTTACGACTTATACTGTTTGAATAACAACAAATATCAAAAATCGTTTGAGGCTAAACCGTTATTTAACGCGGTTTTGTAAAAATTTAAATTTCAATCACTCATAAAAATTTTTTGTTTTAGTCCGGTAGAGTTTTTTTTGCAGATAGTAGAAGAAAATTTTATGCAGAACCTTGTACCAAATTTTCAAATCTTAGTTATAAAAGGAAAAATTTTTACGATTTTTTAACCACAAAATTACTTGCCAATTTTCGCAATTTTGACATATTTCGTATAAATTCGAACTTTAAGCACTTATAAAAAAAAATTGTGACTAACGATTTCGGATTTTTTTTTATAACTTTAAGAACAACTTATAAGAAACCTTGTATTAAATTTTCAAGATTTTCTGGCCGGCCAAAAAATTTTTATCGTTATTTTAAAAAAAAATACTTAAAAAAATTGAAAATTTCAACTGTCTATAAATAACTCAAAAAAAGTCAAAATTCTTTGAAAATTTAACTGTGTATGGAGAACGCTAATATAAATATTTTGTGAAAATTTCAAGTGTTTACATCGATTAGTTTTTGAGTTATAGCAAAATAAATAATTCGATTTTGTCGAAAACTGGTTTTGCGTAAAAATTCCCGTTTTTCTGTCATTTTTTTTTTGTTTTTCTCGATTTTTTTGAAAACTGTTGGAAAATGTTTACTTTTCACCTCTATAATGCACCAAGGATATTCACTTTGCCATCGGAAACCACCCCCAAAGTTTGAAATTGAAGCATTATTTCGACTAGTTATGCTGTACACAGACACAAAAACAAAAAAAAAAACAAAAAAAAAAAAAAAAAAAAACACACATCATTGTAAAATCAATACATTCATCACTCCGTTCAGAATCTAAAAAAAAAATGTTTATAATCAGTTGTTTGAGTTTGATAAAAATTACAATGGAAATGCCTACATATCCTTTTAGAAATAACGACCTATATTGGCAAATTAGTTACCTAAATCATATTTTTAATCAAAATTATTAAGAAAAGCATAAAAATATCAATACATTTACATTAAGCTTAATCGTATGTTTTATTTTTAAGGTAAGCCGTATATAAAGTTGTATAATAATAACACAAATTAAATGAATTGCATTTCATATTTGTTTTATTAGTACTTTTATTTTTTATTTTTTTAATATGTTTTCCCAGAAAGTAAAATACTTGGAAACTTATTTTTGTACTGGTTAGTAAATTTGACCTCGATATTTTTTTACTTGCTTTTAAAATTCGAATAGTACATATTTACTTTTAATAAAGCAAAACCTTGCTACTAGCTATGACTATTATTTATCTTACTCGTATAATATTCTTTTTAAAAAATTGAATACTCTCTTTTTTCTTCTCATTCAATATTATATGTTTCTTATATTCATTTCAGTAAATATGATGAAAACCACATTATGTTATCACATTTCTATGTATAGTATTTGATTATTTAAAGATATTTTTTCCATGAAATTATTTATTGTTATAGGTACAATTGATTTATGGCTTGGGTTCAAAATTAAATTTCAATACAATTACTGAAATAAAGTAGAAGGAAAAATAGACAAGACCGCTTGTACATCAAAAAAATAGTCTGAAAAATTGGAAAAATTTTAGTTATAAGAAAATACAATTTTTTAAAGAAAAATGGGAAAATTTGTCACTGTAATGAACTGTAATGGTGTTGAACTTGTATTCAACGATATTCTATCAATAGGTGAATTATTATTTAATTAATAAATTAACTTACTAACAATTTATCAGTAATCTTGTATTACATTTTAAAGTATTTTTATTAAGTGAAAAATATTTTTATCGACATTTATAGAAATAAAATTTAGAAAATTTTAAATTTTAAATGTCTATAACAGCGGTTCTCAAATTTATTTGTTTACGGAGCCCCTTTGTTTCTAAAAAAAAATACGGGGCCCCAAAAATCAGAAATGTTTATTTAAAACAACAATAATTCATAAAAAATGATATCAATTATAAATGATTTGCTTCTTATTATTATTTTTTTTTTGTGGATTACAAATATATACAAATTATTTAATTAATATAACATAGGAAAAAAGAACATAATATTTTAGTAATTTATAAATTTTAATGTTTATGATATAAATGTGATCCATGATGTTAGCTTTTTTTATTGACCAGTATTTTAATAACGTAGATTGTACTATTGTAGATAATTAAACTAAATTATCGTACAATATGTCAAATGAACGAAAATCTTGGTCATCCGACTTTTATCTAATCTCATTTTGACTATAACACAAGATATGTGGATTTATAAATAGTTTAAAGTTTTAAACGTTTAAAATAATACATATCGATATGGTCCAAATAATATTGAATTTAAAATAAAAGAAATAGGTATAATAATAATTTAATATTTTGAATTTAATTAATACAGATATGCCCATAGAGCCACGGAGCCCCTAGGGCCTTGACTACTCTCGGAGAGCCGTAGGGCTCCGTGGAGCACAGTTTGAAAACCGCTGGTCTATAAATAGCTCAAACAGTCAACATATTTTAAGATTTTAATATGTATAGAAAATACTACTTAATATAAATTTTTGTTAAATTTAATGTATAGACTAAGTAAATGTATATCATATTTGCTTTTAAGTTACGCCAACAAGATAAAATCGATTTTAACAAATACTAATTTTTGTATAAAAATTACCGTTTTTTCTTAATTATTTTTTTTTGTTTTCCTCAAATATTTTATTTAAAAAAAAAAAAAATAGAAATTTTTATTTGATCCCCTTAAATACTAATTAAATTTAATTTATTAAATATATTTATTATAAAAAATCAAGAACCAATATTAAATTTTAATATAACTATAATCTGTATATTATATTTATTTGTAATAATTCTAGACTTTTAATTAATTTTTTACAATTTAAAATACCACTAACACGTATACAATTTTGATTGTTTTGAATAAATTCTACATTTTCTTATATTTTGATGTATGATTTCTGTTTTAATTTTTTTTTAACATTTATTTAGTTTTATTATAATATTGCATAGGGTTGGATTTCTGAATTGAATATTCTGTACCTTAGCTTTTACCTTTTAGTAATGCTCGTAAAAAAGACGAATTATTTAAAATAACAAATATTTATTTACATTATATATAAAATATGTTAATCATAAATAGCGAAAAAAATTCCGCTTTAACATTTTGTTGTAAAAAATATTATTTAATTCCAACTGCGAGTTCAACACTGCACGACGAGACAAACACAATTTACGTGTAAACATATAAGTAAACAATACTGTAAGTGTGACATTTTATATTACAATATATTTCAAATTCATTCGATTTCAGTTGATTTTGAGTGGTGAAAGTTTTTTTTTTATATTAACACTAGTATTACCGCATTATTTTTTTATAAAAACAAAACGTCACGATTTAATCACTTATAAATTGTTATTTTTAACAAAAAAATTTGTAATATTACAAATTATTTTATTAATACAAACATTTTTATTGAAAAAAAAGCGTAATATAGAAAATTTAATGCAAGGTTTTCTCATAAGTTTTGCTTACAGTAATTAAAAATAAATTGAATATTGTTTCACAAACATTTTTTAGAAACACCTGAAGTTTAATTTTTGACAAACTTTATCTATAATTTAAGATATCCATAGCCATATGTTGATAAAAAATTTTATAATGAGTTAAAACTCTTGAAACATAAATAAAATATGCTATATAAATTATTTTTATAGCAGTTTAAAAGTATTAAAAATAAATACCTACGAACGATTCTTTTTTGTGCATTGCAATTTAAAATTTTTAAAATATTGATATGTTCTTGAATATTTTTTTTTTTTTTTTGTAAAATCCTAAATTATTATTTTAAGAGTTTAAAAATACAGCACAATGCTTCTAATAAATAATCAAAAAAAAATATATATATATATATATATATATTTCATTTGAAATAGTCATACACACTAATACCAAATAATCTAAAAAGTCACATAACGAGATAGGAACATACATTTTTCATATCGAATTTCAGTTAGTGTTAAAAGTACCTAGTTATTTGTGCTGATTGATTAATGGATAAATTCGCTGTGAGAGCTTTTTTAAATAATTTATATATTTAATTTGGTATCAATCATAGCTTTGCATTCATGTAAATGTAAGTATTTATTAGTAAATTATTGTTGGTAGTGTTTGATATTAACTGATTCAAACATATGTAATATGTTAATTTGCTTCTACACATTTGTATATACGTACTACCAACTAACAATCGAAGACCTGTAATATAATCGATCGGGTATATATCTGTTTTACCGAGCGGAAATGTAATATTTAATTAAATATACGTAACGTGTATAATTATTTAAAATTATGAATGTCAACAAATTTGGAAGTTGGTTTGTTGTACAGCGTATCAATATTTATCACGTGAATCATTGTTTTAAATTATGCATAGCAATATATATACTTTCAATAAATTATACTAATAATTATATTTTAAATTATTTGTTCGAACCCGCGTATATCAAATAAATAATAAATATGGAAATTTGAATAAATTATTCAGTATAATTTATACATTCATACACGTATCATTCTAACATGTGTTGTAAATTAATTATTTAAAAAATAAAAAATTCCGTTAAACATTAATACGCTGATTGAAACTTATGACTGGTTTCTACAAATCTATACATTTTATTAATTGAATACTTCACGGAATCAGTAAATAGATAATATGGATATTGGGCATTGTAGTCGGTGAACACACTTTTTTAAAACCTAATACTTTTGTGTAACTATTAAATTATCTAACAATTATTGACAACATACCGAAAAGTCTGAAAACAGAATTGAATTTTCCATTAGACTTAAGATTGAAATACTCTAAATTATATGGATTTATTTTTAAATTCTATCTTATTAACGTATTTCAAGAACACAATATACTATAGCAGTTTTAAAAAGTCAAAATGGAAAGTGTACTTAATGGCGGTTATAAATTGGTTTTCAGATGTTGTACCACATACTACGTATATTGATAAAAAAAAAAAACTGTCAGTTCCCGACCACGTTTGTAGAAAGTATATTTAATATTAGAACCGATGTTTATAATATATTACTATATTAGTATGTTTGAAGATCTATTAAATAATCAATTTGAACTCGAACACAAAAGCAGTAAATATATTTGCAGAAATAAAATAAAATACTTTAGAAACTGTCAATCGTGATGAATTGTTTGCGAAAGAAATATAAATTACGATAATGCTCGAGAGCTAACAATTGGTTAAGTTACACGAATGATAGAAATCAAAATACCTTGCGTGAGTAGATGATTTGATTCCATCCAATTTGCGATTTCAAATTATAAAATAAAATAACCGTACAGTAATGCTTTAGTTCAGCTATTGTTTTTACTACAACAGACATATTACATTTCATCTAAAGTCTACTGTATCGTTCAATAATTGATTGTACCTATTGTCAATGCGGCTATATTGTAGAAACATAATACCTATGTCCTATGTCATTACGTATTCCCCAGTTAGTTTATGTAATTCAATGTTTTAAGTTTTGATTAATTAATTGTCAATTGATTATAAACGTCATTTAATATATTATCTATATCACTAGACGTATGATAATAAGTTTATGATCATAAATTTAATTTTTAAACAAATAAACAAACAATTCAGTTTATAACACTAATGGTGCTTGCACAATATATTATAAAGATATAACAAATAGGTGAACGATTTTAAATATGTAGGTACTCGTATTCATTTTTCGTAATATCCCACTCCATAAATAATTTTCAGACTTTTAGGTCTATTTCAATGTAAATAAATCATTGTACCATGACCTTTCAAAATGGTACACGCCCGCAGACTCTATTCAATAATAAATATTAATACCGCGATGATAGTAGTCCGCCGTATTATTAGTGTTCTGAATAATTCCATTTACGCGTCATGTGTATGCCATGCAAATTATTTGGAAATTAATAACTTTAAAATTTAGATTAACAAACTAATTGTTTCTATCACAGAAAAAATGCATAATATTAAATATTTAGTATGATTTATAACGAAACATATATTCATTTTTTTCTTTTTTTTATTACTTTTTTTTACTTAAACATAGCTGTTATAAATTGACATTTGTGATAATTTCTAAGAATAAAATAAATATGTTTATTATTAATTAATTTTTAAAATTCAGATGCTATATTTTAATATCAAAATGTTTTTATTCTTTAATTAAAATTCTATCTATGTTATAAAGATAATAATGCTCAGAATTTACAATATTTTGCTCATATATCTGTATTATACAAATTTTGTAACGCAAGAATTTTTCAATCATATATTTAAAATTGCTAAGTCTAAATTGTTAATTGCCCTATAACCCGTAAAATATTAAAAAAAATAATAATAAATATAAATATATATATTATGTATATTATATTATTATATTTTAATCTTAAAACCACAAAAAAAAAAATACAACTGTTTATGTTCATATATGTTCAATGATTATAAATTTTACATAGATCGAATATGTTCATGTTAAACATATAAATGATGTGAAATTATAAATTTATCGTGAACAATTTTACTGGTGAGATAAATTCACTAAGTACAAAAACAAAATGTAATGATTTTGTATTATATAAATATTTTGATTCAATTTTGTATTGTTTTATTTATTTTCATAAGATTATGGTGATAACATGAATATAGATGTATACAGTTATAACAAAATTACCAATACATTTTACAGGTATGATTACGTCAAAACATCAAAACAAATGTCTTCAATAACATAATAATTATGGTACCTATTGAGCATGAATAAATAAAGTGACGTTACAACTGCATGCGTTTTTTACGTTTTACAAACGCATAATGTACCAAATCCAATATTTTGAAGAATGTATTCAATTCCTTTATGATATATATATATATATATATATATACATATACATATTACAGTGAAATTACCTGTTGAAAAACATTTTGAAGCAAGAATATTGTGACCCTCGTAGGTTTTATTTTTATATTTTAATTTTAAAGTGAGCTATGATCATTTTAAATAAACAATTTTGAAATTTAAATTGTATTTTAAGTGGTTGAAAATGAAACCTACGAAGTCCACTATACAATTTTCTTTTTAAATTTAATAATAGGTAAATTTACTGTAATATTAAGAATAGAGAAGTTAAACGGATTCTTCAGAACGTACAATTTGCTTTGTTATTCATTTGTAAGACGGATACAATGCATATGAGTTTGCGTCCTATTGAAATACATAATAACGTTTCAATACATCTCATTTTCTACTTATTTCAACATGATAAAAAATAAAATAATAACAATAATATAAAATAAAAAATCCATTCATACAATACAACAATGGTTATATTCTTAACAATTTTACCTTAGACCTCGGTAAATGGCATAATTATTATTTAATTTAAAATTTACTTTATTATTACTCGTATATGAATGATAGTAAAACAATACAATTAAACTAAATAATATCGTAGTAAATATATGCAAAATTATATTAACGTACCACGGACAGCCAATGGTATAAAAAAAAATGGAAGGTACTCATGAACAAAATTTCAGGAAATATTAAAGTCCAAAGTGTGTGCTACCAGTCTATATAGCTAAATGGAACATTGCCCTTTTTAGACCTATTCTTCTCCCCTCGGGGGCACTGGCTAATACAGTTGCCCTGACATTTACATATACGTGAAACTAAAACGTTTTTCTAGTCGAAATGGATAACTCGAAAAAGGTTTCTAAAGGGTCACTCTGGATCATAATAATTCTCTCTTTATTTCCCTCATTCTTGTATATTCCCTATGCTTATTTCTTTGCAGACACTGAGCATTAAAAGCACCACTGATCTAATCGAGTGTTTGGATAAGTCATTATTATTATTACTATTATTATTACTTCTACTTCTTTTTTATTTATTTTTTTTCTGTTAATTCTCAGAATAGTAGTATAAACGCTTATTTTAGTTTTGTTTTTTTTTAATCAGATTACTGCGGTTATTATTGTTTTTTTTTTCATATCAACCTAATAAAAATTTAAATTATAATTATAATTATAAATCTATTGTTGATGAATAGACTGAATTTTTAAGATAGTAAAAAATTATAATTAAAAATAATTATGTCTAATACTGTTTAATTTTAAATGATGACTTAAAATGATTTCAGGTTTAATTCAATAGAGCATTCTATATAGTCTATCATAATGTACAATTTATGAATTTTATAAATCTAAAGTTAAATACTATTGATATTTTATCAACGATTTATAACTATTAATATTAATTTGTATTAAAATCCATAATAGAATATGTTCATACGACATAAGATGATCATATTACAATATTATGATCAACATCATTTTGGAAACCTTAGAATACAATTGTATCAAAAGTTATCCAAGTTTAGCTAAATGTCTATGTTGTAATGAACATAATAATATATCAACAATATATTTTTAACCTATTCACTTTTTTAGAATAATTAGTAATATATATTATTAGTTAGATTTCTTAATATAATAATGTATTATATAATTATATAAAGCGTCATAGATCCGATACACTTAGACTAGAAGTATACTACCTTATTATTGAATCTTGTCGTTTATGCTAATCTTTTTATTGTGTATTTTGTTTGTTTTCTAGCCATAACGTATTGTTGTAGAGCATAAGTAATTTTCGGTGTTAATAATGAATTTAATGTGTACTTTTGTATTCGTCTGAGTCACTATCAATATGCTTTGTCAACGATGTAACCGACAGGACAGGACTCGATATGAATGCATATCATAGAATATATTATATTGTAGTGTAATAATTATCGTAGTAGTGAATTTCGTGCGAGAATTTGACGTTTATTCAGAAAACATTTTTGCGTGTTTTGGTCAAAACCAGAATTTCGATGTTGGCCTTCAACGACCTTTATTCACGGCACTGGAAACACGGATTGTTTGAGTTCGCAATCACACGTGCGCATGCAATGACCGCACTCTGCACGCGCGTACCCTTACACGTATCCAGGTTAATCCCATGCGGAATTTAATCGGCCCGGCGGCACGCACACGTTTACTCGGTGCACAAAGGAGTGTGTGAGTCACATTAACTTACGCCGGAGACAACAATTATCGTTATTAATACAGTCGTTATTAAATAAGTTTCAGTGCAATAACACACACACACACACAGGATAATAATAGGTGAATTTCGAATGGTATGTATAGTCGTTGAATGTGCGTGTATAAGCTCGAAGTTTTCGTAAGATGGAGGGGTAGCTGAAAAGGATCTAAAATGACTTGAGGCTCAGGAGAGAGGCAACGTGTATACTACATATTATAATATATAGTGTATTATAAAACGAACACGTGTAAGTATAATATATATGTCCATTGTGTGTGTGTACGAGAGTGTGTGAAAGTGAAAGAGCGAGAGAGAGGGAGGAGGGAGAGAGTGTATGAGTGAATGAACATAGGGAGAAGAAGACACACACGCATCACGTCTCTTCGTCACGCGTGAACCACGCCCGCTATAACATTATCGGGACGCACCTGTTACACGTTGCAATGGCGATAACAGAGGGAGTAAGAGAGAGAGAGTGAACTACTCTCACGCTACCTAACCCACCCAACCGACCCCATTCACGAAGAACTGTGGGACACGACGTTAATAATTCGACGTGTAAAACCTTCAACTTATGTATATATATACGCATATTATATAGGTAGTGTATACACAGCATCAGCAAAGTTTGCCCTTCGCACGTTTTCCGAATAACATTTACCGCCGTTATTCATCGTTATCGCTTTCGGTATAGGTACACGCATATATATATATATACATATAAACGTGAGCGAGCCCTTAAAACATTCATAACGCGGTGAGGAGCAGCGAAGATTTCGCGCGCGCATCTGATGGGTGTGCGTTAGAGGGGAGTGGTTGGTATGTATGTAGATGTGCGTGTATAAAAAAAAAAAATATGAAACACACCCGAGTAATGAAATGAGTTTTCGAAAAGGGAAAAAGTTTGGCGTGCAAATAATGTAAATAAATTACTGGAAAGGTGTAAAAAAAAAAAAAAATAAATAAAAGTATAAGAGTAAAAAAGAAGAAATAGAAAATTGCTTTCTCGCGAATCTCTTGATTTTTTTTTTATACTTTACTTTTTTCTCCTTTGCACACATCAAAGCTTGACTCCACTAAAGGGTTGTTTTTATGTTTCGCCAATTTTAATATAAGAAATCACCCTATATCTACCCTCGCAGTATATAATAATACAATGTACGAGAATAATATGTTACATGCTCGTATTATATTATGTGTGTATATACATTATATACCTTTGATGTGTATGTACATACGCCAGTTCACTCGATTACGACCAAATTCAATTTGTCATTTTCACGTTAATCTAATAAATATCTTTTTCTGAAGGTTTTAAGTTCTTAATTGTAAGTTAGTTTGTGTGAATTCGTAATTAATCAAATGATGAATATAATATTTTCAAATTAAATTCTGACCGGTCCATTGTTTACATTAAGTTGTCTTAACTCTTTTCTTACCATCTTTTTTGCTGCGCAATATCAGTTTTAAACCGTACTTGTTTTATAATCAATTTGGAGCTTTTTACTCGGAATTGCTAGAAAAATAGTTGTGCTTTTACTCTAACGAAATTTCGACATGGTTCGCCTTCGTCAAATGGTGTTTGAAAAACAAAAAGTGAAAAGTTGAAAAAAAATACATTATTATACGGTATCTAATAATAGAACAAGGCACGCCTCGCAAAACACGTTTGTCCGTGTTCCTTCTTTTGTTTTTATTAATAAATTGAGTATAACGAATTCCGCATTCTTCTTCGCGTGCATTGTGCTGTGTGTATTTTTGTTTTTAATAAAACAAGAAAAGAGATTTTGCTATAAGACTGCAGAGAAAAATTCCGAAAAATCCAGTGATCAAGAACGATGATTTTTGCCTCGCACAATATTAGTATTATTGTATGATATTTATCATAGCTGTGATTTTTCCAGGCCAACAGAAAAGTGCCCGTTAAACGAATAAAAAATCCTGTTACTTATGTAACATGCTGCTCAGTCAGTGACCAAGATATTAAATTGCATGGTAGAGTGATTTAATTCATTTAGATTACTTCCATCAGTTGGAATAAAATAAGTAGTTGATTATTAAATAAAACACAAGTTCAAACGTAATAGTACAATATAGTTGCGTGGCTCGAATATGCTTAGGAATCAACAGCTATAATGGTAATATATCTGAATAATAATATTCTGTACTACAAATTCTCCCTTATAATATAATATTTTTATTTATTTATTTATAAATGGATAAAAATATCCCTTTAGAACAATAGTATATTAAGTGATAACAAATATAATATGACAGATGGCATTTAAACAGTAATAGAATACATTACAACTAATGTGCATTATACAAATATAAAAAATTGTGACACTAAGATTATACAATATTACAAATAATTGACAGCAGAACTTAATGCTACATAAATGATTTATTTAAAAATATGGTGTGACATAAAAAAAAAATTTATGTGATGTTTAAACAATGATATTTTGAGTTAAAGCGAGAACTCTGCGGAAAAAATATGCAGAACCATAGTGATTGTGATAATATGGGACTATGAACAAAGTTTGTAACCTCGTACTATTATTTTTAAAGTTAAATTCAACCATAGAAAGTAACCAGGAGAATCTATGTTACTATTTAATAAATCGAAGAAGAACATTAAATCAGAAACATTTATTTTTAATTTACATAGAACTTTTGGTTTTTTTTTATTCTGTCAAAATTTTTTTTTAAAATGTGAAATTTTAAAATTTTTATTCATGATGAATTAATAACTTATATTAAGCACGTGTAAGTTAAGAGCGTACTTATTATGGCCGTATGAATAACTGTATAGAATATTTAATCTAAAAGATTCAGCTGTGACCTCATAAATTCATAATTAGATAGATATAAAATAAATTTATATCTATGTTCAGTTGAATGTATACGTTTTTATCTCAATGAGTGTCAATATTATTATTATTATTATATTAGATTATTTAAATGTATTTCGGTGTTTATAAATTGGTTTTTCCATTTGGTTTACGTGCTCTGTTTAGTTTGTATTCAAGTTTGAGTAAATGTTTTCATTCACGAGTGTAGCAGTAAAGTATTTATATTCATTATGTATTAATATTGTATATATATATATATATATATATATAAATATATAACAAATAAAAATAAAAATACCAATACACTTTTTAGCTATAATATAGCTAAAATATATTCACAAAAAATATTTTATATTGATAATTTCATATTTAATTTCAATCATCAATCCCTATGTCGTCACTAAACACACTTCTTCTCATAATTTAGTAAAATTTACAGTGAACTATCTTCACATACAACCATAAGATGAATTTACTTAACTGGTTATTTTAGTAAATTATTAATACAATGTATATTGATCACTGTTCATAAATAATTAACACTATAAATAGCATTTGAAATATGTCTTGTGCATACTTTTATCGTCATTCATACTATTTGATAAATAATTAACGATTATTTAAACGGATTAATTGTGTATCTTAAGCTTACAGCATTGTTCTTATATTTTATCATAATAATACAATTTAAAATTCTTATCAATAATTATAAAATGTATACTTAATATTTAATGTATTTTTGTCATCAATTTCTCAAACGCATAGTTTCTACAGACGACATTCAAACTATATTCTGCCAGTATCCGTTAGTGTATATAATTATATATATATAAACACTAATACACTGTAAAGACGAACATACTGTTGTTGAGGGTGGAATAGAAAACCACTGTGAAACAGCTAGTTTACAATAAAGGAACATTATGGCTTTTATACAGAATTTTTATGGGATCCCTACATTCTTCTATTTCCCATTACTTTTTCGATTTATGATAATGTGGAAATGATTTACTGCAAGTACCCGTCATCATCACTAACCATCTACAGTCATTTTTATCGGAAGCTGAACCTTTTCATTAAATTTCCATCATGCACATATCCTGGTTGTTATGTAGTTTATCTAAAAATGTAAAAAATATAGTAATAAAATACTATTGTTGTTACAAATATTTTAAGCGTTTCGAAATGAAAAAAAAAACGTTCCTCAAGTTTCGTTTGAGTTTAGGTCTCGTATCACAACTACACTATAGGAGTAGAAGGATATTCTATTACCTACCATACCAATATTCCATCATAATAACCAAACTTCTCAGTCCGACAATAGGTATGTAACTCGGGTTTAAACATACACTATCACTGTTTGTGGACTTTGTAAAACGGCTATATTTAAATACAATGTTTGCAAGTCGTCGATATTATTTCTTTGCTTGTAGTTTTTAACGATAGTTAAATACATTTTATGGAGCACCATTTCATATAATATATAATATAAAACCTAAATAATGTACCTTCATAATATATTTTTATTGATTTTGTTTGGTTTAAACATTTATATTTTCGACGAAAATATCGTTTGTTTTTGTTGAATAATTCGATAATTTAAATAGGTTATAATATTTAGTAAAACGCATTCATATGATCCTAAACAGCAATCATGTTTTGATGTTAAGTATTTATACCACTCGAAATTGTCACAACGCCGAACGCAAAAAATTATGCCTATTGGTTATCGCGCAACACGTCATAATATAATATTATACACAAGTAATGATTACTTAATATATTATTCAGTAGAATATCACACACGACATTTATTAAAAAAAAACGCACGTTTTTTTTTTGTGTATTCAATCGTTTGCGTACGAAAATCCAAATCTAAACCAATCGATTGGCGAAAAAAATAGCAGACAAGTTGTGATAAATTATTAAAGTAAGCGAAATAACAGCTGATATATTTATTTTATATCAAATAATCATTATGCAAATATGCAGATCTCATGGCACAACCACGATAAGGGTCGGTCAAAGGTCGCAGTTTCCGAGCCGTTCTGTTTTTATACTTCGATATAAATACAATATTACGTATGGTACGTATGGTTCAAACAACTAAATTATTATCCGGAATACTTTGAATTTTAAATTTTCAAATGTTGTTCACCAACACATTGGTGTAGCTGTTTTGCCTATATATTACGCCATAATACATAAATTATGGAAAGGTAAAACTAAAAGTGTGACGACGATAAAATATAATATAATATAATCGCATTTTAAAAACGATTCTGCACGGTGCTCGGTTTCTATAGTATTTGCGCTAAGTTTACCTATATAAACTTATGTGTTCATAAATTAAATTTATGACTTAAGATTTTCAACATATTTAATGAATCTTATAGTTTAATGAATATCGTATGATCAAACCAGAGTATTAATCGTTTTTAGGCCTTTGAAATTAAAAGTATTAAAATAAAAACCTTCAAAAATAATCACAATATAATAATATTTCAAAGACTGTTATTACCATGCTGATAGAACGAAGGGATAAACAGTCGATAGAATCTAAAAACGAACCGTCTAGGATTTAAGACTGAATAAAATGCTGTAAAATAATGTTAAAAAGTTATCCTCCTGGACGCTATAACATAACTGATTTCTCGCATGGTCGACACTATTTTTTGAGACGATTATTGCACGACTTTCTGGACACACTGCGCGGGAATTGCAAAAACGACCGTCCGCTTATAAAGACTTATCCGCGTACAACGTTTACATAATATTACTACGAACAGTAATAATACTATGCGCACAGCATAATATCGTATGCAGACGCGAAGAAACTCTCTGCGCTCTTTCATAACACCTATGCCAAAGAGTGGAACGGAAAATAAAATATAAGACGCGTAACGTACGCGCTTCGTACACTTGTGTAAGTTCAACGCAATAGCATCAGATCGGAGCGAAAACGGTATCGCACACCTCTGACTCCGATTCCGGACTAATCGCATCGCTTTCGATTTGGGCGAGTGTACGCGGATACGTTCTATTCAAATTCGATCCGCGTCCGTGTAAAATTCGTCGACGACTTCCGTCGAATTGTACTAAGCTTATTTTTCGCCAATACACGTATATACGTATATTATAATAATATCAAATAGGTACGTAAAAAGTTTATTCTGTTTCTCTTCTCGGTCCGATTCTTTATTATTGTGTTCTATTTTCTAGACAAAAGACGCGCACCGAAATAATAATATTATTCTAGAATATAGTCTTTATATATATGTACATGTAAACGTCGTAGTATAGAATTTCGTCAAACGCAAGAGAATTTTGAAGTTTGAATACGCATATAACACACAAATACATTGGTGCGTGCGCGCGCGCTCGTGTTTTTCCCGCGCACGCAAACATAAAAAGTAAAAAAGGCAATTCCGAGATATTGACACAAGACTTATATTTTTTTTCTTCATTTTTTTTTTTTTTGTTTTATTTCGAATACCTTTCACATATACTACACCTTCTATGTATATAATAAAGCTGCTGGTGTTTACGCTTTTCCGGTGTTTCGATGTATTCGAATCACGTATCCGGAGGGACGTCACTTTAGCTTCCACCGCGCGTTGGCTTTTTTTTTATTTCCTCGCGTTTAAGAATATTGTTTTAAGCATCAACCCTCCTCGGCGAAGTCAAAAGAAAAAAAGCAATAATAATAACAAAAAAATAATAATAAATGCCAAACATCAGTCAATATAAAATTTCATTGCTTGTCACTATATATATAAATAGGTACACTGTACCCCGACAGGGCGCATATTATGACTTATGAGGTATTATTATAACATGGCTTATTACCCAACGGTGGTATGGTTATGGTTTAGTTTCGAACGTTCGACCATTTACCGTTTTTCGATTACACTATCAATATTATATTTAACGGAACTACCCATATTATGTCGTATGCATATTAAAATATAAATATTTAATGTCTCAATATTCCTTCTGTATAATATATTGTCGTTAATTTTCGTAAATGAATAATCGAATGAATGCAAAACTCTATAGAAGGTATGTAGGTAATGATATTTTATAAGCATTCGATTGTTCAGCAGTGAAAATAAATTAACTATACCATGTCACTTTGTAATATATTACAATATCCTGTAAATTATCTTTTTAACAACTACGTGTTAAATATATTGTGTTCAGCTTCAGCTTGTATATATTTTATTTTTGTTTTAATTTTTTGAAAAATCTTGGTTTCGTAAAGTTTGTATAATTTGAACAAATAATTAAATTAATAAGAACAGTTTCAATTTAAAATTAATTGAATTTAATTCGTGTTTTTTTTTTTGTTTCATACAGTTTTAATAATATTTAATGAAAATACTAAACGAAAAACAATAATATGTGAGTATACACTACATAGATTGTAGTTGTAACCAAATGATTTACGTTTATAATATAATAATATTATTTTATCATACTATAGACTATAACAACATGGAACACTGTCAAAATATATCATTTTCCCACTAAAAGTAATATTTTTTAATATATTTTTTTTTTTAATTAAAATATATGGTAAATGATAAACCAAAAAATAAAAATATCCATAAAAGCATAAGTCATAATTAGATAGATTGATAGATATATAATTATGTTTGTAAGTTATTTTTTAAAACAACCACCTGTTTACAACGATTGTACATTTTGTAATACTTTATTTTAGAGAGAATTATCATACACAATAATTAAAACTAATTATAGTATAGTATAATATAGTATAATATAGTAATCTAAAATAAATGTCATACGTTAATTATGTACAAACGTATAATATTTAAATTTCAAAAAATACAGAATAATGCGCTGAAATAATATAATCTTGCATAAATGAAAGTAAATCGAATTCTCATTTGATTTAAATTTTATTAATACCCTGTCGATTAGTTTTTTTCATCACTATTAATTATATGCAGTGCCAGTTGTAGAATTTTCGGGACCATAGACAATGTTTATAACTAATGATTGTATATTAAAATAATTTACTGTATACATATTTAGGATAAAATAAATACTAACAATAATTTAAGGTAATTATCTCTTCTATTTAAAACATGTTAGCATATAATTATTTATACATTAAAATTTATAAAATAATAATTGCCTAAATACGTGTATTACAACTGTATAATAAACATTTGAAGATTATTAAAAAAACATCCATATTTGATCAAATAACACATTAGTTAAGAAACACACGAACTAAAATTATTTTTTCTTAACAAAATGCATAATACTAGCATTCGTTACATTGTGTTTTATTTACGTCGTTATCAGATTTTATTATACGTTTACGACAATATACTCGTATATTGTTTTAAAATCCAAAATAAAGACTCGTTTTTATAACTATAAGTTGCATTACTGATCAAAAATTGAATGCAAACATAATATCATAAAGCAACTGTGTACAATAAAAATAGAAACAACCATGACACACATGCAATAATATACCTATAATAGGAATTAAATTCATATAATTATTTTATAAAATGAAAATTTAATTATTTAATGCACATAAATCTTTATAACAATTTTTCTTCTTACACAAACACACAGTTAAATTTGATAATAATATCAGATAAACAATTATTTTAATAAAATTTCTGTTTCTTTCTATAATATAGTTCGTACGTGATGCGTATATAATACTACAATTGAGGTTATAATATGTTCTATAATAATAATTATTTAAACTGTCGTATTAGATTGATTTTGGCATTGGGTTTAAATATAGAAATAATCAAGATATCGTCATCCAAATAACTGATCATAAAGTTATTACTTAATTATTTAAGTTTACCATAAACAAAATTAATATAATATATTATAATTTTTAAATTAATGTTATTTTATATTTTCCCATTTTATTTTTGATTATTCACAAACTACAATAATTTATAAATATAATTCACATTAATAATCGCGGGTCTCTGGAAATATGTCTCATTTATCCTCCCCTAACCCCTATCGCTAGTACCGATCGTATGTATAAAATACGTTAAAAATACGGATGACCTGCTGCACCAGTGATTATCTGTTACTAATTTAAAGTTTGATTAATAAAAAGCATACCTATTTTTTACATTTAGACACTTATTTCCACGTTCTCTATACTTTAATACTATAAAAAATTTTTACTGCCGCTGTATACGAAAACCGTAACAACAAGGTTCATGCGTTTTTTATTCGTTATAAATGTCATTAAAAAGGGATTTTTATTTCTTTAGTTAAAATTTAATTTTCAAAAATTATCCAAACGTTTATGCGCTGCACTGCTTTTGTTTATATTTTTTATAACGTGACTATTTTATAGTTGCATCCGCAGGCAATCAGAATGATTGTTTTAAAAATAATATTGATGAAAAAAATATATATACATATACCTACATAAATATATAATATTAAGGAAATACAATTGTTTATTGACGATTTCCATTTAACACACTTGGTTCGATAAATTATGTAAGTAAATAAAAAAGCTGTATAATTATTGACTATTTCGTATAAAAAAATTCAATTTTTAACGATGTTAGTGTTTCAATTGATTTCAATCAAGGCAATACTATATAGTAGTTAGGAACCTTTATTATAATGTATTAGTAACATAAATAAAATTTGCGAATTTTTAAAAATAACAAATGCTTATAATCTACTGTTTTTGAATATTAAATTAAACATGTATAGATATATTTAAAAATAATAATAACTTTAGTGACAAAAAAAATAGTAAAATGTAATTCACATAATATGCGTACCTATTTCAAATAATATAAAGAAACTAATTTCACTAAAATTAATTTAAAACTCATAAGTAAATTTATTAATATATTGAATTTCAGTAAAACAATAAAATAATCAACCTGGTATTATTCATTTTATTTTTTTTTCAATATCATACATAATATATAATATATATATATATATATATATAATTTTTTTTATTTTTAATATTAGACGGATAAAAAAAAATATATTCGATTTGTTGTAAACGTATTTTCTCTGATATGAGATTTCTTCTTTGAGCCCTGCAGGGCACACTGAAATTCATGTTACGCAACTGAGATTAAACGCTCGTATAGTCACGCGATGTTTTTCGATATTTTTTTCTTGCAATAAGATTCGCCGTCTACTTAAATGTTTGCCAGCATTTGTTTTTATACCCTACGTATGTTTATTCACGGACCACCGATGCCCGACGATGTAAACATTACTCGGCGACGAGTCTACACACGGTGAAATACGTATATCTTGGAATATGCGTTTTGAATATAAATTGTTTCAGAATCACAAACAAGACAACTTACTGCAAGTCTTTGCGCAAAAACCACGTCATATAATAATATTGTGTATTTATAATAAAAAGACTTAATTTACTACATATAAATATTGTTTATCGTCTAATAATAGCTAACGTAGTTTTTTAGACTGCAGTGATAGTTATGAAGGATGGACTAGAAGTTATTTGTCGGTTTTAATTAAGTTAACATGACGTGCTGAATATCATAAAATAACTATTAATTCGATGTGGAAGAAATAACGATGGTATAATAATAACAAATTGTTATTATTGTTATGTCTAGTAGGATGGTATAATTTTAAAATATATTTTACTTTGATCCGATAGTGATATACTATATACGTATCAAATACATATCGTTGTAATATGTAATACTCGTAACACAGACACACACACACACACACAATACACATACACTTTGTGGCCATATATAAAATAAATTTTATGCCGATTTGTTTAAATGCATATTGTTGTGTACATACCGAACCCATTTCTAATTTGATAAAAAATAATACTATATTTCTACGAGTACCAGTCTGAGCCAGAATCGCCAGGACAGTTCGATTACATATTTTCATGTTGAATTAAATAGTAAAAGGGTTTCGATGGATAATGTTTACTTTTTGTGGTTAGTACTTAATATTTTATGTTTATCGTATCTTAAAAATTTGTAAATATTATTACGCGACCAAAGTTTATATTCAAACATAATCATCGTTTGATATATTCACATTTTGATCATTAATACTGTTAGAACCCATTATTCCACAGTCACTCTCAACACGTCATTGTACTAAAGGCAGAAATACTCATGAATAGTATATAATAATAATAATAATATTATAGTCATATTTTAAAGCTAAAACAATAATTATATTAAACATATATGATTAATAATCATCGTAAGTGCAACTATTTGCTGTCGCTAATCGTATATTTTGTTTTTTTTTCATAGTTAACTAATAATATACTAAACTTATATGTAACAACGATGACAAAATAAATAAATTAACAAAAAAAAAAAAATGATCTTTCGGGTGTCACTGCAGCGCATTTAACAGTTGAGGTTCGTATGCTTAAAGGTAAACCTAATTTTGTTCACAAAAAATTACTAATTTATTGTTCACTAAATAATTATCCAATATTTAGCATAATAAATTTAGAATTTTTATTATTGACAATAATATTATAGTTTAGTATTAACAATAGCTGCTAATATTATATTAAATGAATCAAAAAAATAAAGAAAAATAAAAAACTGTAAAACTGGTTAACATTAGTCCAAATCCGTTTTTTATTTCATCTCGATCTCATAATTGAATTTTGTTATCACACATAACAACATTATCATCTACATCAAAATATCTTCTCCACAAAATTAGTTTGGAGATTTACTATTTCGAGTATCTAAGTACACACATTTTTTTTCAAATTAATATTATGATAATATAAATACAAATTTAAAAATTAAAGACCATCATTTGTTGTTTTTTTGCAACGATTATCATGCCATTATTAGTGAAATATCTATTTTATATTAAATTATAATGTTTACATTTATTTTTTTTATTTTTTTTTTTTATCGAGCGATAACATATTCTGAACTTCAGTTATGAAATTATTTAAGCATATTGTGATATTATTTTACAGATGGTGTACGGCAAAAGCGTTTCTTCTCGCGAAACGATCGGATTAGATAATAAATAATATTATGCATAAACATAATAACGTATATTCATGTGCACATAACGCGGTGTCAACATTCCGACGTACCGTGACGGGGCGGAAACGGTTGTGTTTGAACGTCCTATACGGTGTGTACTCGTATATACGCGCAAACGTCTCGCCCCGCGGTAATTCTCGCCCGAAAAGTCCTTTCTTGGCTTTTACGGGTTTTTCGAGGGGCTCGTTTAGAATGATATTTTACTCGTGAAGTGCTCTTGTGCGGTTTACGCGACACGGGTTCGTCCGCTCGTGAGTAACGCGCGCATTCAAACTATCCTCGCAGAACTTATTCCATTTCGTATACTTTATTACCATACATACGTTCTAGAATCGATTACCACGCTGTCGTCTTGTCGGGCGGCGTACGTTCGCTGCAGGAAACGCTGTAATAGCGGATCCGTATTATATTATACGATTTTCAACTTTGCAGTGTGTGCGTGTGCGTATGTTTGTGAATATATACGACTTCCGCGCGGAGACGTTATCGATTCGCGGTCGATTTTCGCACAACAGCAGACCAGTGGGTTTGATTAGATGCGCGATCTATGCTGTAATATTTATTGTAGTGTACAAATATTATAATACGATTCGATGAAACGGCCTTCGGACAATAAAGCGATCCGATCAAGTAGACAATTAAAGGTGAGCCTTTAATGATCATCGTGACGTGAGATCAGATCGAAAAAATGACACTCAGTCATAGTTTCGGTGTACACCGATTAGTTCAAGTAATTAATAACAATGTTATTCGTGTACTATATATAGTTGCATTTACTGTACAGTGTACACCATAAAGCCATACAATCAATATCACTATCACTGAATATTATGAGCCGATAAACATCGATATTTTGTAATTGCTTTTTTTATAGGAAGTAAATAAAAAAGATATGCTTACAAAAAACACGGATGTTACGTCGGCTGCTTTACTTTTTTATTTAAACAACAGTCAGAATGGACAAACCGGTAGCTTTGGTCTCGATGCGAATGACTTTCAATCATAAATAAAATTAATTTTTTTCCTCCGGTATAATACTGCTACGCATTTGTTTCATGATAACACAAACATAATATTATATCACCAAGATAAATAGATAACTTTGATTAAATGTGGATTTTGATGGAAAAAAATCAAATTCAATTTTGTATTTTATCATAACTAAAATGAGTCTAAATACTTGAATGCAGTAGGTAGATATTTTAAATTACTATTTCATTTTATAAACGGAAATTATCGCTGAACTATATGCACATAACCATGAATATGTAAACAATGATGGGTACGTTATACACACATTCTAGTTTTTATATCACTGCTAGCCATTAAAAATTTTTTTTAATTTTCGCTTCATTCGATAGTTATGATATAATTATATAATAGTCACTGCATATACTGCAGCATAATTCATACCCATTTACCAGGAATTGCAACACTACCTATTTCATATTCGTGTGAATAGTACTGTTGTGTTTGTGGACTAACTCTGTAATAACTGGCAATGCTAATATTATAATATAAGTACAGCGCGTTGAAAGTTTTAAGTACACAAAAAAATATACATAGCTCATTAATTATATTATTATGTAAAAGTGAAAAACAAAGCGAAATACCGTACCATAACGTATGGTGGTGGTACATATTTTGTAATTTTATTTAATTATTTATTTATTTATTTATTATTTTTTTTTTGCATCATGTTAACTAATTAAAAAAAAAAAGTTTAATGTTTTATTTCCATAACAAATGAAAAAAACATGCTATGTATGGTTGAAATAACAGCGGTGGTTGTCTATATACATTGTTTTGACTTATATTCACGCTGTCACGGTTAGAAACAAATACCAACAACCATAATAATAATAATATTTTAATGTATAAATGAAAAAATTAAAATGTGAAATTATTGAAACGGGTGTAACTTCGAAGGCACATATATTATATTTATCTGTATGAGATATGTGTATGTGATTCTTTAAAAATCATACGTTACTTACATAATATATTATGTTTTAGTAATATGCACAATATGATGGTCCTTATTCTTTAGGCGAATAAATACAAGATTAAATATTACACCTAATTTATATTTTAGATTCCGAACGGAGTGATGAATGTATTGATTTTACAACGATGTATGTTTTTTTTTTTTGTACTTTGGGGAAGGTTTCCGATAGAAAAGTGGATATCCTTGGTGCATTATAGAGGTCAAAAGTAAACATTTTCCAACAGTTTTCAAAAAAATCGAGAAAAACAAAAAAAAAACTGACAGAAAAACGGGAATTTTTAAGCAAAACCACTTTTCGACAAAATCGATTTTTTGAGGATTATTCAATTTAAAAATTTTACGAGTGTTTAAAGTTTTAATTTTAATTTAAAATCAAAATTACACGTGTAAAATAACGTTTTACTAATAAATAATTTTCGATTTTTGTTATTTTTAAAAAAATTACTAAACATAAGATCTTCAAACTTTTACTTAAATGTTTGAATTTGTTTCAAAATAGAATATATGACAATATTTAAATATAATATATCCTAGACTGACAAATCTCTCCGTTCAGAATCGTTTTTCGTATACAATAATACCTATCATTGCATCATGCCGGTGTCAGAGCGTATACCTGACCGAGGTAAGCAATTCGCCAATACATCTGTGGAAAATTGAATGCGCCATTTGGTATATTTCGGCTTAAGTGTAATTGCTATATTAAGCTGGCTTCACGTGCTAATCGGTTTAGGCGAACTTCCGCCTATGAAAATGGACAATTTCAAAATACGACACTGGTTATTACTGTTGGTATAATAGTTTAGACGATGGAACGTAAATACGTAATATAAGCAATAATTAAAAAAAAAAGTTTGTTAAGCGTCACCTTACGGACGTGTTTCGAGTTACTCTCTAAACTTTGCCGGTACCTCTCTAAGAGCAGCATGTCTGAAATATTCGTCAAAATCAGTCGTAACTGCACGGTCGAGTCTATATTATAGTAATTCGCACACATCCACTCACACACACACACACACACGCACACACACACACACACGCGCATACACTCACGCATTGAGTCTAATGCGTATTATATGGATATAATGTTAACGACGACAATTTACGGCCGTCATATAGTGCGCCGCATAATAGGTGTATTACGCGTACAATGCACTGCGGCGTAATACAATGCGCCATTAATACACTATATACGGCGGACCGGGTACGACCATTAAAGATTTCAACGTGATTCGCTCGAATACGCGTGTTCCGCGCGTGTCACTGGGGAGAACATATTATAATATAATATAAGTGTATTACAGACACGCGGCTTACAGGTACTGTCGCTATGCGTATATATATATATATATAAAATATTATAAATGAATATAATATTATGATATAATACGGTATAATGATAAATAATATACGACCGAGCCAAGTCGCTATATGTGTGTATAGGTATATGTCAAATTTGAAAAGACACGCGTGCGCCGCGCATTATATTTTGAAGACGAGACCGCAGTAATTTGGTTAATGGACTTTCTGCCGGCTGGAAATTAGACGTACGTCTATTATTATATTACGCACGCGTTTTATACAGTAATAATAACTCGATATTGTCATTATATTGTCGCGGTACTGCGACCCGTCGTCGTCTCAGACCACAGTCGTATCATCGCGGGGGTACACGTGTCGCGTGTACTACGCGAGGTGAGATAAAAAAAAAAAAAAAAAAAACACGAGAATACTCCACATTGATTAATACGCCGCTCTCCGCAGAGGATAATGCAAACGCCCGACTCCTCGCGCATTAGTCGTGCATACTACACGTATATAATATTATATACCTACATAATAATATAACCCGCGGGTACCTATTATAACGTAAACCTATTATATTATTATATCGCTAATGTATCGTAGAGCGTGTATTTCACGAGGGCGAAGGAGCGTATATTTTTTATTTTTTTTTTTTTACGCGCATCCGACGGAAATTAAATTCGTGTCTGACAGGTAACGAACACGACAATATATTACGATATTATGTAATAATATTACGCGCGTATAACTATAACGGGTTTACAGTAATTTCGCGACACCTGAACGCGACTGTGGTGCGGATATAATCACGCGCTTTTGTTATATACAATAACAAATATCGCGTTGTCCGTCCCGAAGCTTATGGCCGATACGCGTAGTAGGACACGACCAGACCGTTTCGGTTCTCGAATTCAGACGTTTAATTCCGTACGAGTTGTTGAACTCGTCTTTTTACTATGATTTAATCTCGCACGATCGTGTACCACCGCGGAGTGTGTACTTGATATAATTTTTAACGACTTACCCTGAATTCAATGTTTTTTTTTATATATACGCGCCGCTTAATAAATAATAATCGACAGTACAAAATTAAAAAAATGACAACTTATTATATGATTTATAACGTTTGGAACTCTGTACTTAATACTTATGGCGTTTATGTCGTATTAATATTAATATTGTTGATGGATAATTAATATTAATTTGAATTTAAGCCAATAAACCGATCGTATCATATTCCCTTGTTCAATTATCGGTTGCAATCAATGTTATATATGGATTTTTTTTTAACGGTGACATAATTTATCATTTGAAGTTTTTGATGTTTAACGAGAGCAATGCAACCAGGAAATACGATACCTGTCTTGTAGGTTTTTTATATTTATTCATATTTATTTGTCTCCGTACCTATATCAAATCGTATGCAGTTTTTTGTTTTTATTATTAAATGACGAACACGTTACAAACGTGTAAGTTGTATAATGTAAGGTGCTGTTTCACGCGTGTAACAATATTTATAACACGAGAATCTATTTAATGGATGTGAAGTAATATCTAATATCCAATAATTATTAGATATCTATTCACAATATTAAATAATATATAAGTAACTATAAAATGCACTCATTATATGTTTAGAGTTTCCAGAGCGCTGTCCTATCGCGACTGGTAGTAATAATATTATAATATTGTATCGCGGTTTTGTGTTCTTATGAAAAAAAAACATATTATTTTTATTTCATAATCCAGAATGAAATTAACACACGATATAATAATAATAATATGTATGTATTCCGTATGCCGTGCATACTGCGCGCAGTCACTCGCTCGTAGCGACGGAACGCGAAATACAATCGATTCATTCGTCACGAGCCGCTAATGATTCATTAGTGAAATAATTGCGATTTTTCCATCCGACTAAAAACTAAAATCATTAACCCGTTCTGGTCCCACTCGCGTTGTAGTCGGCCGCAGCCAAAGGTATACATTTATGTTACCTCGATAACGATAATAATAATTATTATTTTTAATTGCGTGTAATAACTCCGCCGCCATAATGCATTTCGACGGAAATATTCTCGAAATCACTATCGCTACCGCCGCCGCCGCCGTCGCACTGTATGTGTATACCGAACCGCTGAGAATTTCACACTAAAACACGACCAATATGAGTGTACCTGTGACATCACGGTATCATGTCGTACAGCGTTTCGAATATACGTTTCACGCCACAATTAATCGCAAGCTCACATTGTATAATAATATTGTCGCTCGATCACCGCCGCAGCAGGACGGCTACGCCGTTGTATTTTCATAAAACGGTGAAACGGCGCAAGTCTGCCGCCCAAAGCACAAAAAAATAATATTATGCATATTATAATATAATATCATGATAATAATAACGGTGAGCCGGGCGATATTGTAAATGTACTGATCGAGTGTGCCGACACCGTTAATGACGTGAAACGGTATAGGGAGGGGAAGAGTGAACTGCATATATTATATAGTATTATAGTCGTACTACAATATATGTCTCGTTATACAATATTAAGCTGCTATATAGCTGCAAGTACTCAGACATTACTCACGTATAAAGAGACATAAATAAACGAGAATATTAAAATTTTTTCAATATCTTAGTGCACGAGCGGATCTGGTATAATATTTGTTATTATTTTTATTATTATTATTATTCTCTTCTTATGTCGAT
This sequence comes from Schizaphis graminum, assembly GCA_020882235.1. Taxonomy (NCBI): domain Eukaryota; kingdom Metazoa; phylum Arthropoda; class Insecta; order Hemiptera; family Aphididae; genus Schizaphis; species Schizaphis graminum. The sequence goes on from CM037032.1 coordinate 71,003,247, forward strand.
CGATCAAGTCAAATTGGTTGAAAAAGAAAAACGAGTAAACGAAAAACTAAAACTTATAATAGTACGGAATATTATGTGCATCGTATATAATACTATTATGATTTTGTTAACAGTATACGTATTGTAACCGTTAAGTCTTTGTTAATAACAATAATGTGTTTATATTATAATAATGATTTTTATTTTATTATTTTTTTTTTTATGATATAATAAACAGTCCGTGATGTTATATAAGCATATAAGTTCAGAGTACAAAAGATGTACTTAACCACAATTGATTTTGGTGAAAGGAACTATCCATTAATGACACTCAAAATGTAGACAATATTTTTTTATATATTAGTTTTGTAAAAGATCCCCCCTCCCCCGAAACCAAATCTTTTATAAAAGCATTCTGATTATTTTTAGATCGTGATGTAATATTGTATGTTCAGATACACAGAAAGGAGTATTGTAATAATATAAGTCTATAAAATAAATATTCTTAAATTTGAGTGACTCTTATTGGAACTATAAATGTAATATCATTCAAATGCGTGTTATGAAATAACAGTAATACCAATTATAAGTGTGATGTAAACGTCGTTGTCTAAAATAATTAGTTATCACTGATAACTTATCAGTCATCGGTGGAGTACTCTTTGCAGTTGTTAAATAACTTTTATCTAAAAAAATCCCATTAAAAAAGCCACTTGCAAAGTGAATGACATTTCAATCACACTTTCTATAAAATACACGCCTATCTAATATCTATCGATTTTCTTCTTCTATGGCTAATTACAAGTTCAATCTTGTTTAACCTATTCTTTTATGTATATAAATATAGGCAATTAAAGGGTATAACCCCCGAACAATTTTTATAAAAGTTTGTTGGTAAATTGATATTTGTATATAATATACAATATTATTATTACTATTGTATTACAGTATGAAAAAAATCCTTTTCGTAATTTTCTTTATACGTAATAAGCCATATGTTCAACTTAAATTGAGTTACATTTTTTCAAACCACTCGCCGATACGTAAGTGTTTTACTGTTCTTATTAAATAAGTGGAAAAACTAAAAAAACGAAAACCAATTGATTGGTTTACTTTAATGCAATTTAGAAACACCGCGCATTGTATAGCAACCGAAACTCGGAAATCATAATATAATATGTAATGTGTAGTATCCGGTGGGGAGTAAAGCGGCCTGCGACTTTTGGCTGCTATCGCGAGAGAAGGAATAAACGACGACGACGACCCTTTGCTGCCGGATACCACCCCATCGCGAATTTCACATAACGTTATTATGTCCACGAACAGACTACCAAATATGCGTGTTGTTTTAACTTACATAGTATTATACACGTGTGCCATGATACATATATATATAATGGATAAGTACGACAAGTCTACGCGAGCCGACTGGCAAAGGGTTTGCGTTGTTATTATTATTATTTTACGTGGCGGGCCAACCCTTTTATAAGTCACACTCGGCGACGGGCTGCGGGTGTGTAAGATAAGCACATTCGGATAATTAAACGACACTGCGCGTTTTACGCCTTTTGGACGCGGTATTCTATGTATGATATGGCACGGTAACTATACGACTATTACACGCGACGCAAACCCTGTTGTTAAATAATATTATCGTCTCTTATTATATTATTGATAACGCACGTTAATAGCTAGACATGATAAATATCGATTAGGTCCGGATATGACGTTGTTGGGGACGCTCGTAAACCGGAAAACGAGAAAATTGCGTTAGAATAATGCTACAGCGTTTACAGGACGAATAAGACATCGATACTTTAGTCTGCGTCAACCGGCGAAATGATTGTCGTAGTTGATGTGGAAAAAACAGTTAAGGCAAATGGGTACGATATTTGGAGAAAAAATTTGTCACGCATTCGGTTAGATCCCGGTTAATGTGCGGACGCGAATTCGACGCGTTGTACCTAATAGTTTTTTTTTAGATTTGAAAGAAAAAAAGCTGAAGCTTATTTCCGCCATCGCCCCGTCCCAACCGTGATTATGTTTTTTTTTTTTTTTTTTAATGGACCGACATCTCGGCATAACGAGATTAGGATGGTTGCGACGACGTGCCTTATATTTTACCTTAATATATTGGTTTACAACGGCGAAATTGCATTGCATCACAACGGGCGTGTACGTAACTATACACGAAAGAGATCCATCGTCGGTGGAATCTCCATTTCTTTTTTAAATGAACTATTTATAATAATATACAACTAGAGTAAACAAATTAAATTGTTTTGATAAATAAGAACTATTTTTTTTTCAAACATTTGAATTTCAATTTGATGATACGGAGTAAATGTATACAATATAATCTGATAAATATTTTATTATTAAATAATAAATGTAAATAACTTAAACGAACAATTTATTCTTTGAAGAAAATGTTTAATGATATTGAAAAAAAAATGTTCATGGTAATCCTTATTATTTTATATTGCAGTTTTTTAACTGATGTATTTTGACACTACTTAAATTACTTCAAGAAACTTAATGAATATACATTTAAAATTTTATAAATACGTGTAATCCTACTATTGAACATTTATTGTATGCAAATATATGCTAATTAATGGAAATAATAATTATTTTTATGTTTAAACTGCAGTTCGGATTTTTGTAAAGTAAATATAAAATGCACAATACATTTTATATATTATATTGGAAAATAAAATATGAATATTTACAAACATTTTAAATATAATTTTGCGTCCATATAATATTTTAAAATGAATTATTTTGATCTCAAGGAAATATAATATCACAGTGAATATATTAAATTTCATATTATATACTTCACGCACAATTTTCGGTATACTGTAGATTTTGCAATGAGTACATTATATTTTTGTTTGAAAATTGAAATCCTTATAAGTTTACAGTACAAAGTATAGATATATTTTAAAACTACATTATTCTGTATGTACAGTTATCACTGTACAAATCGTAAAATGTAAAAACACATTATACAAATCTAACACCACATTTTAACCACGTTTTGTTTCACACGTTTGCTCACATAAAATCTATCTGCGAATAATATTTTATCTACATAATATGACTAAAATAAAATATAAATCACATTGTTTGTTGAATACTATGTCAGCACATAGAAGTTACATAATATTATGTAAATGTCTAATGACACCTTTTGTTTAAAAAATAATTGAATAATATGTTGTAATAGATTACCATAATTGTTTTTAAAATTATAAAATATTTTTTTTTTAGTCCACCATACTTTTTTTTATTTCGTCTTAAGTATATCGTGTATTTCATCATTTTATCTATATATTTAATTTCATTACTTTTTTAATATATATAATGGAAAAATTAATTTCTCTAGTTCATCTACTTTTATAATATTGTAGCAATCCAAACTTCTGTAGTCTATTGAAGTTTTATTTTTAGCTTCGGATGTGTACGTAATTTATAATTTTTTTCGAACAGACTTACAAAATCACACTCATTTTGATTATGAAATACACTTTTTGATGCATGTTGATGCATGTTGAATGTTAAAACTTCAAATATTTCAGTATAGTTCATATTAGTCTGTGTTTAGTACTTAGTATGTATTAAGGTTGTTTAAGTTATATTCTGAACTACAATATCTACAACTATAATATTGTAAGTTATTATAATAATATTATCGTTATCAATTTTATTGCAACAGTAGTATTACATGTTTGATGCCAGATAATTAATTTGATTAATTTGATTTAATACCTTTTTTAATTTTTTTTTTTAATTTATTAAAATACAGTATATAAAATGCTATAAAAAAATGTAACTCTTATGCGGTGACATGTTTAATAGATTATTAAATCTATGTCAATTAATGTTTTATTTTGATAATATTTAATTCTATAACAACAAAATGTTCTTAGATATTATTATTTTATGCGAACTAACTATATGAATGTGATAAAATAATTTTGCATAATATGTTTTAACATTTAGCAAATGGTACAGTGATTGTTGTACATATTGTGTAACGTGATGCGATTTCGAACTTAGTATAAATATATAAAAATTTGAAATCAAACCGTTTAATTCTGTTCAGTATATAAGTCTAAGAGATTTTTAATATTTCAAGTGACTGCATTAATTGCATATCACTTATTGCATTCATTTTTATTTTTAGTTAATAGTTCCGCGAACAGTTAGATAATAATTTATCGGTGATAGGAAAGATGCTTATGGAACAATAATTAGACCAGAATAAAAACAATAAGACTCAAAAACGTATACAACCTTACTAACCTTGATTAGAATAATATAAGATTTTTATTTCAAATTAATAAAATCGAACGTTCCAATGCTGTAATATATTTTTAGCGTTAATTTATCAAATAATGAAGGCCATCACTAAATGTTTGTACGCGATATAAAGTTTAGGGCGTACTAATGAGAGGGGATGAAATAACAACTAAACAAAACGTCTTTATCGGTCAAACAGACAACCATTATGCTTTATACGTTTCAAGAAAATAAAAATTTCCATAAATAATACAAATAATGGATCTTGTACTGTGGATAATAAAATTGTATTTCCTTAAGTAAAATAAATAGATATAAACAAATGCATTACTACGTAATTATTAAATACACTGTGTTATAGGCAACCCTATCGACGGGAAGTTAACTTTAAATTAAGTTATTTTTCTCTATGCAAACATGTGTAATTTATGTAAAATGTCTTGAAAAAGAAACGATCTATACTTTAATCATATGACTGACACTATTATTAATTATTATTAATACCATTCTCGACGTATATATTACAGAAGACGACATAATATAATTTAAATAAAATTATATTGTTATTATTGTACATATTATTATTATTTCACCGAAAATATTTCATAATATGTACAAAAATAATTGTACCTATTTCAGTGTACGTTTTACAATATTGTAATCATAACACTGATAATATTATGTTCTTAAATCTAAGTCTTTTCGTGCACACAAGTATACTATAATATATTATAGGTATTCAGTTTTATCAGAGTTGACTAGTTGAGAAATCATTAAACATTTTTTTTTTTATAAATCGTATCATGAGTGTTTTATTTCGTTTAAAAGCTCTGTCTTTTCATTCTACTCAGATGTGAAAAAATCTTATACGTGTACAATATACATGATACGATTTATGAAAATAGTATTTGGTTTTGGATGATTTATTTTATTTAAGTTCATTCGTTGGAATTTTAATTTTAATGTATTATATGTATTATATATAATACTATACTCGATTATTTAAACAGGACAAAGGTAGAAATATGATTTGATTTCTTTAAGAAATAATTTTAGTTAATAAAAATTATGCATCATGTATTTTTTTTCTAATACGTCTTGCACTTTTTTTTAATTATTCTTTTTTGTTTTCATACCACGAACATATATAATATTATATATATATATTTAATAACTGCTTTAACCATTTTACACAATACTAAACTTGTTAACAATAAAAACCTTAAAGTTCTAATGAAAAAGGTTATTCAATAATTTATTATAATGATTTTGTTTAACACTAGTGCATGTAGAAATATAAGCAAATTAAAAATTGTATTTAGCAATTATTTCTTAATATAAATTAAATATTTTATAGTTCCCTATTAATCTAGAGAAAGATTTAATTGCATAATAACACTATTTCATCACAACCTTTAAAAAAATGAAAAATTGCGTGGTAATACAATTATTTGAAACCAAATTTATTATAAGACACTGTTCAAAACGATTAAATCTATGTACTGATTTTTGTTTTTCTTTTTAACGATATAGCATCTTTTTTTTTAAATTGTATGGAATAAAGTAAATTCAATATTGTTTGGTTATGTCATCCGATGCTGTAGTATAACTCGATTAACAACGAACTTGCTTATGTTGTCGTGTGAAACGGCAAGTGAGAAGTTTCGTTTACTATAATATAGTGTAACATCGAATACACAATATGAAATATTCAGATAAACTTTATCGACATTCGTATAATAACAATCTATGACACGAGTCGAACCAATCAAGTTTTACCGAGACCGTTTTAGCGTTTTGTTAACTGTAGGTATATAATGCAGAACACTCGTATGTTTCATTTGACTCATTTAGTACATTCCAGTACGCATGTTTTGTAATCTATTTTTGTATGGAAAGTGTTTGTGTTTTACTGGTGCAAGTTGTTTCCGTAAAAAATTTCGGTAATTTTACACCGACATTTGAAAATTACTGAAATAAGATTAATGAAGTTGATATTTTCTTTGATTTACTCTGTATAGTTACCCAAATTTTATAATCAAAATTTCATCTAAGCAAAAATCGCTTATCGATACTGTGAAAGTTAATAGTGACACCCATTCATTTTTTAAAATCTCTAAAATCTGTCCTTCTCGATTAATACATTCTCGAAACTAGCTGATCTCAGAGCCATTGAATCTTTTGTTAAAAAACACAACAATGGTTAAATAGAACTTTTCTGCTCCTTCCCCTGGACTCAAACGTGATCTTTGTTTAGATCCATATATCAAGTATTATTCAAGAACCAAGATTGATTGTTTGCTTAGTTTTCCTCACTTTCATCCTTGTTTATCTATAACAGCACTCTGTGATGTATGGATTAAAATTACCAATGAATCTTCCAAATTAAGTTTGTGTCATTACTTTGTGGATTTACAAATTATTTTTTTTCAATTCTTTATTATAATATTATTTTGTATTACATTTTTTTGTTCACGTACGACTGTGTATTAGTTATGTTTATAAAATAGCCATTAAAAACTAGAAGATCTGGCACAGATCTTGATTAACGAACAGATGTTTGTGCTTCTATATTTGAATAATTGCGTAATGTTTAAAAGATTTTTTCATCCAGTTTGAGTAGAATTACTTATAAAATATTCAAATAAAAAAAAATATTAAAAAGCTATAACAATATTTTACTTCCTGAAAAACAAATCCAACTATAATACATGCTTCTATACTTTTATATTTAAACACTAAGACATGATATTTATTAGTTTAATATAGGTATAATACAGTGGGGTAATATACGACATATTCATATAAGTTCATAACGTACTAATTTACTTTTGTAAAGTTTTTATTCATATATAATTATTTATAATACATAATTACCAGGCCAAGGTGATGGTTTAAAATTTGTTATCGTAATTTACATATTATATACGATTTCGAACATCTTATAATACCAAACAAGAACATTACTATTATAAAAATAAATCTAGTGTTAATATTTTCATTATGTTAATCTCATTAAACAAGTTAAAACGTGTTTATAATAGTTAAACTTTGAGTTTTATTACTTTATGAGCGCATTAGAAAAGTCTTTAAAACTTTTACGAATCATAGCGCAATAAAACATTACAAGCTACACACGCACGATTGAAATCAACATAACATTCTTTCATTAAAAGTATTTTATTTTTTTTTAGTGCTACAAAAGTCATATCAGAAAATATCTCGATGCAATATACGAACATCAATTTTTGAACACGAGTGAAAAGATTCGTATAAAAACAATGTTTTTTTCTGCAGTGATAAAACTTTTTCTGTTGAGAGTGATTAAAAATGTACATTTTACATCAATAGATTTAAAATACGTTACATATCATGTGATTATTGACTATGATCCTGTAGATTAGGATGTTGAATTTTCATCATTATCGAATTATTGTGAATCATATATCACGATAAGTTATGAAAAAAAAAATGCATTCGAAGAATCATAGCAATAAAAATGTATTAATATTGAATGTAATAGATTTAAGCATTAAAATTGTACGTATTTTCAGCTTTTAAACTTTATCAGATAAATAATCGATATAAGTGCATCATTTCAAATTTCAAATAGTCGTAAATAAAAAAAAAATGTAATTATGTCATATATTACTTAGGTACATGGCTAATGGAAAATAATTGTGGAGATTTAATTTTGGATAAAAACTGAATTGTAAACCTCCAGACTATAAATTATAAATAATATTCGAGAAGATATTTATAAATAGGAGGTAGTAAAAAAAAAAATCGCATAATAGCATCATAAAAAAGCTATATAAACTAACAACATTATTTACTCGGTTGAATTTTGTCGATATAAACGTCGTATTGTTTTTCTATTGTTGTTATTATTACCTGTGTGGCTGTGTAGTATACTCATATAATAACTGACAAAAGTGTATCGTGACAAATGGCGATAATTGTTATTAAATTACAAAGTAATTTAAATGTGGAATATCAGAAATTGAAAAAAAATAGCATAGTTTTATGTACAGGATTTATCATAAATATCTAAAATATTTAAATACAATTTATTTCAATTTAAAACTATTTTTTGTGCAGTTATATATACCATGCATATAAACGCATCATACTATACAATATACATATTATCTTGATGATATTCTGACATTAACACAATATTATTTTTGCACGTTAAGTTCAGTTCCCAAAATATTTTTGCCAAAAACGGAAATTGATTCTATTATATATTTCGGACGGAAACGGACGGCGGTTGAAACGAATTTTATTTTTTGGTGGGAACGGGAAACTGCCTTGTTGTGTTACACTATAAATAGTATTTAGAATATATTTATTTTAATTAGTTTAATGGTAAATCTACTTAAATCATCATACAATAAAACTGAGAGCTATCGTTATTTTCCAGTGTGGCCGTTATTGTATTATATAATATGGTACTAAACCTTCACTATACACAGCCTCAAACATTCGTCGGAGAAAAAACGTGACTGGGCCGTACACATTAATCACGTGAAAAGTTTAATTAAAAACGATTCATTTTTTAATATAACGACTGTATACAACGTCTCTCGTACGTACAAACGATATACGAACCGTCAGACAGACAGACAGACAGACAGATAGATATATTCAGTCAGTCAGTCAACGGTCGGCATATTACATAATAATACAATGTATAGGGTAGGTCACTCTAGAAGAGATTTAAATGCGAATTTAATAATGACAATGATAATAATAATAACAACAAAGTAACACATACACACTTATATATAAATATAGAATAGATATGTACTAATCGGTAAACGTCAGAGATTAAATTAAATTCCATCGGTGACGAACTATTATCATTGTACGGACGAATAACCGACCTTACGCATTTACATGCAGCTTTTTGCAGAGTTTTCGTTTAAATTAATTTATTATTATTACTATTATTTACGATGACGAATAACTCGTCGTCCGTTTGACGCTATCCTCTAACCATGTCGCCGTCCCGTCACTCCCGAGCTCAAACTACTGGTGACCACTATACAATATCAGTTGTATATATATTGTACGGTATTATATCGAACGAATAAAAGTCCATTTCACCGTTCAATGGTTGAAATCTACGACATGGAATGATATTTACGACCGTTTTAAAAAAAAAATGTATTATTTCCCTTCCCTCCATCCGATCATCGCGTGTCGTGATATATTATTATTATAACGCATCGGGTACGTTAAAATTCTTTTAGACTTCACGCCTAGCCATATAAATATATAATGGTCTGCCTAAAATCCCAATTCCCTAGTCTTTGTCGGAAAAATAATCGCATCACCGAAACCGTTGCGTCAACAATAAATAAAATTTTAGACGAGTCCAGTGAACCACAGAGAAACTATAATATATTATTATGTCCACGAATCCGCGAAAGAATAATCAGTCACTTTACACCATGTACATAGCCTAAAGGCGGTGTACGTATAAATTGATTTTAAGTTGCCTGTTTATACGTTCTAGTTGTTTAGTGTATAGAGGACAAAACACACTGTTTCCGATGACATAAACATATTAATTCTATGTACTTTGCATGCCTAGATAGATTAACTTAAAATTGGATTATGATAATTTGTCATTAAAACAGTCAAAACAATATCATTTAACTATAAATATACGTAGTTATAATAAATAGAGCTTAAAAGTAGGTATCAAAATTATTTTTTTAGAAAATATTATGGATTTTCGTAAAATGTTTATATGGAGTGCTTTTTACGTTTGTGTGTTCTTACTAAAATCTACAAGAACTTATAAAACAGTGAAGTATTTCTTTGCAAATAATAATTCACATTGTTTTAAATTATGAATTATTTACGTTTAATAAATTAGTAACTAACTAAATAATGATTGATTGTTTTTTATAAGAAAATATTTGCTTTGTAGACAGATACTACAAGTTTTAAAATGTTTCCTATAAATATAATGTAGTACAAAACGCGGTTCAAAAGTGTATTTTATGACTAACGGCGTTTCACATTGTTTTTATTGATAAAAGTGCCAATTTCCAGTCCTGTGATGATGCAATAAAATTAACAAATTTCCAAGCATGTAAAAAGCAACATAGATTGTGTTTTGTCGGTAATATTGTGTCTTGTTTTTTGTTTCATCGTATTTCTTATTTTTTTAATGATAGTACGGAAAAAAAATATTAAAATAAGTATAGAAGATAACGTATGTTTTAAATTGTTGTATTATTATGATTTTTTCTTTGATAATTTATTTTTTTGTTTATTACAAGTATAATAATTTATTTTTTACGATTAATTAACGCAAAAGTTTTTAAGGAAAATAAATAATTCATCGATATCTTATTTCAGTACCTGTTGCACAATAATACTCGTGTGCTTATTCGATTTGGCTAATTGTATATTCTACCAAATGAATTTTTTTAATTGAAAAAGTTGAAAAGACACTATTACAATTTAACTTGAATGTTGATTCACTGGTATTAACTAAAAATAGACTTATTTAATGTAACTGCAACTCAATGCTTTTTTAGAAATCTATTGTTATTCGTAGTTATCAAATGCTTCCAGGCACAGTTAGGGTTCAGAATATTTTAATCCATAATATTATATTTTATTATTATACGTGTTTCTTTTTACCTAAAAATTAAACATTATACTAATTGACATTAAATTAACATTTTGTTTATTTCTTCTGATATGTGATATCATCTTAGGATTATTAAATTTTTTATTTAAGTTTAATCCTAGTATTTAAAAGAAAAACAAATATTATTACAATAGTTGATCAGGACTAAAAAACTAAACAATTTATTTAAGTTGTTTTTAAGATTTTAGTACCATGATACCATGATTTTCTGTTTTTGTCTAACGCACGCTTGACATAGTATTTTAGACAGATCCTTTACCAATTATACCAATTATTGAGCCAATGAAGTGATAAGGATTCTAAAAACAGATTTGAACTTTTTGTCGAGTCTACTTGAAATTGATTTTCCCAGATTTTTGACTTTTTGATTTTTACTTCTCTAAAAATTGAAATACGGCAATTTTTAATTACTCTTTTTTAACATATTTTTTTTAGGAATTTGGGAGAAAATATCAAAGCTCTGGGAAAGTCGATTCCAAATAAACTTGACTACAAATTCAAATTTGTTTTCAGAATTCTTATGGCTTCATTAGATAAATTGGTATATTTGGCAAAAATCATGTCTAAAATACTATATCACGTGTATGTTAGACAAAGACAGAAAATTACGGGATGGAATCCACTTAAAACGAATTAGTTTTTCTGTTCCTATAGTCACACTGGTAGCCCTCTCCTTCCGTCCAACGATTTCTCTTTCGCCGAATTTTTCATTATTAAGCAAATACTTATAACTCATATTAGATTTATATATGTAAGTACCTATTTCGAATAAACTCTGAGCTTTTCACGTACGTACAATTTTTATCATAGTATAATAAATCCAAAATTTAGACTTCCTGCTATAATAAATAATCTAAATAAATCTATGCTTATAGATCTGTAGACAGGATAAGATAAAAATAAAAAATAAACCTATGTCTGCAGATAAACTTCTTTCGATCATTTTAATTAGCGTTGTATGCATCAACACATTCGATTTTGGTTTTAAACTTTTTACAGTTTTGGAATTTTAGAGTTTTCTGACTAACAATAAGTATATTGTATTATCACGCGAATTTTGAACTTAAATATGCAATGACTTGCAATTCATTAATGGTTGACATTACCAAGACTTGAAATTCACAAATTTATTTTGTGCAAGGTTTTACCAATACACTTAATGTACATTGTCAATGATGTCTGTTTATGAGTGTTGTTTGTTATCCACCTCAAAATCAATCAATGGTTTCGGAATGACTGCCATGTTCTACATGGTGTTTCATCGGTTATATCTTGTTTTTCGATTAGTTTCTAAGGTAATTGGAAATATTGCATGTTATGAAGAACTTTTTTAATTCGTAGCTGTCAGTGACACGGTTTTTGTCAACATTCGGTGTACATATAATATTACACAGGTTATCATCTGAATTATAATTTACCCAATAAATGCGTAAAAACTATATTTCCACGTAAGCCGTAAACCCTGATTTCTTATCTTCTCTTTACCGATTTACTTCCAGTTCGGCAAACATGAATTTTCTCGACGTAAATCATAAACACCTACATTATTGTACTCGAAATAATAATGATATAATAATAATAATAATAAAAATGATCAATCGAAACAGTGTTACGTCCTACTTTAGACTTTCAAAATTATTCGTTTAAATGCGTTCTCGTATCAGTCTGGTTCCAACAAACGATATTTAATAATAAATCATAATTTATCCTCGAATTATTCGGCAATTCTGTTGATTCGGCAATCGTCTTGGCACTTTGAAATACCTAAATAAACATCTAGTTGTTTACTATTTAAATGGGGCGTACATTTTTTTCACCGAGTAAGGATTATCATTGTTTCGCACACAAACGTTTGCATTCTTGAAATCGTTCACTTATTTGACCGTTCACATACCCAGCGAATATTTTGTTTCTATTATACTTTGAAGTAACAACTTTTGAACATTCCCAATATATTACACCCCCAAATTACCCGTTGTAATGTAAGTAGCACATGACGATTTAGCATCGTATCTACACGCCACGTTTGTAATAATGTAGTGTATTATCGTTCACACTCACAATGCAATTTTTATTTATTTATTTATTTATTTATTTTTTAATGTACGATCCACGAGACGTGATAAATGTGTGATAGGGAAACAACAAAAATACAAGGTGGTGTGATAAAAGTGAGCTTCTAAACACAGTAGGTACTTAAAATATACAAGCTTTGGACTCGATAACGATGCGTTTTATAAGTGAAAAATAAATTAAACGTTTTTTGGCTGTGAGATGTTATCAATTGAATATAAATATTGTTAATAATTAATATTATTTACATATCAATCTATTTTCTTAAAGTCCATTATTATTATGATAATCGTTTGTTTAAATATTATAAGTTTATGTAAAATCGAAGTCATTCGACGAAAGTCAAAACAATATCTCGAATAAAAATAAAAACATTTATAAGTTTCAACCAACTATGCTTTGTGTTTTTATTTATCAGTAGGTTAAATTTATTTTATGCATTACTGCATCACTACTGCATTACTGTATCAAACTCTTTTTTTTTAATTTCGGCTTTTGTACTGAATTAAAAATAATATTGATAAATATCTACTTGAGGCGACTTTTTTAAGTACGTTTAACAGATATATAGGTATTATCATATAGGTACGCATATAGCGCCATATTATACCTATAATATATAGTGATGGCCAGTTAAAATATAATATCATATTTTTTTCATATGGTATGGATTAAGGTGAAGTTATGGCATCTGATAAAAAATACATATTTTTGATTATTATTTTCATAATATGCGTAGATTTTTTTCATGTTATAAGTTTTAAGTATTACATATTAATAGGGGAATGTTATGTGTTTTTATAGGTAGTTCTATTATACAATAATAGCCAATATCCCATATTTGTTAAGCTCATTTCGAATTTTCTACTGTTATTTCTTTTAATTAAAAACCGAGTTACACATTTTTGCACGTCTAAAATATAGTTGATACTTATTGTATAAATTATTTTCTGCGAATCTTAGTTAATTTATATATGTTTTAATTAAAATCTTTAATTCATTTCGTTCGTTAAAGTACAAGCAGATAATATATTATATACAAAGATCGTATAGGTATTAAACATAAATGATACCATTTTAAAGTTCTTTTTATACAGAAAGTCATATTTTTTTCAGCAAAAAACAATAAAAAATCAAATCTACGATGACTTTTGACAACAATAGATTTATTAATAATCTCATTAAGTTTCTCAATGTTCTCTATATTATGTTCAGTCGAGCTTTTCTTTTCACAAAGCTTCTTTGGACGTTATAGGGTTTTTCATTCGGTTCTTGTCTATTGGCGTATTATTTATTACGTCCATTGTTTTTATAATTAAATATTAAGCCATTGTTGTTTAATTAACAAAACAAAATTGTATCAACTAAAATCCATAAACAATGTTTAAAAATTAATAATTTATAACTACAAAGTTAGAATATAGTTTCCTTACATATTTTTACAACTCAAGTACCTACATAAATTCATCATAAAACTTTTTTTCGAAGTACATACCCACTTAAATCTTAAAATTAAACATTTACAATTTTCAACTTTTTATGAATTTATATTGACCTGAACAGCGCGACTTATACTAAATATTTGTATTTTAATTATATTTCCTGAATCAAACATGAAACGATTGAATATTCAATTTCTGGACATTTTTATATTGCAGATTAATTACAATATAATTTATACCACAAACATCATTCCCGTGTTTCTATAAAAAGGTTTATTAATTAAATTTATTCGTACTTAATTTATAATTATCAAACTCTGTCATTGAAGTGAAACAAATATATTATACTGAGAAGAGTATTTCAGATTTTATAATATCTACAAGACTACACAATTATTGTACACATTTTCATAAGAATCACTAAACTTCAACAGTAATAGAATGTTCTGATTTAATATTTATTAAACAATCCTATGTTTTTTTCTTATATTACAAGAAATAGTTATTACCTATTAATAATAACACAATTGTACCTAAAACAAAATTGTGGGCACTCGTAATATTGTCTACAAATTTATCTTTAATTACAAACTACATGTAATTTTACATGACAAATATTAAAGACTAAAGTATAACAATTTCACATTATTTTAACAAAAAGTTGTTTGGAGCTTCGCTACTATATGGTACTGTATTTTAATATACTGTATTTTTGCCTCCTTAATACATGGTATACTCATACCACATATCTGTTTTACAGATTGAAGGTCTAACAATGTTCACCAACCTCCTCGTTGTTGTTTCTAGTATGTGTAATTTTCTAAAATATAAAACACAATTTGAGAGAATAGATAATATTTGATACTAAGGTTTGGAATTTTAAAATTTTAAATATTTATTTTAGATTCTGAACGGAGTGATGAATGTATTGATTTTACAATGATGTGTGTTTTTTTTTTTTTTTATTTTTTTTTTTTTGTGTCTGACGACAACATTTGGAGCAGTAAAAATGCTTCGATTTTGGACTTCAGCCCCTCTTTGAAAAGGAAATTGAATCTAGTTGGTACTTTGGGGGGTCAAAAGTTAAAAATTTTCAATATTTTTTAAATGAGTCGGGAAAAACCCTAAAAAAATGAGGGAAAAACGGGATTTTTTACGCAAAATCAGTTTTCGACAAAATCGAATTTTTTATTTTGCTATAACTCAAAAACTAATAGATGTAAATACTTGAAATTTTCACCAAATGTTTATATTAGCGTTCTCCATACACAGTTAAATTTTCAAAGAATTTAGACTTTTTTTGTGCTATTTATAGACAATTGAAATTTTTAATTTTTTTTAGTATTTTTTTTTAAAATATCGATAAAAATTTTTTGGCCGGCCAGAAAATCTTGAAAATTTAATACAAGGTTTCTTATAAGTTGTTCTTAAAGTGATAAAAAAAAATCCGAAATCGTTAGTCACAATTTTTTTTTATAAGTGCTTAAAGTTCGAATTTATACGAAATATGTCAAAATTGCGAAAATTGGCAAGTAATTTTGTGGTTGAAAATTCGTAAAAATTTTTTCTTTTATAACTAAGTTTTGAAAATTTGATACAAGGTTCTCCATACATTTTTCTTCAATTATCTGTAAAAAAAACTCTACTGGATTCAGACAAAAAATTTTTATGAGTGTTTGAAATTTAAATTTTTACAAAACCGCGTTAAATAACGGTTTAGCCTCAAACGATTTTTGATATTTGTTGTTATTCAAACTGTATAAGTCGTAAATACTTGAAAATTTTACCAGTTATTTAGATTGCCATTTTCTTTACGTGATTTTATTTTCAAAACATTTTGGCTTTTTTTGAGCTATTTATAGACAATTGAAATTTTCAATTTTTTTTAATTTTTTTTTTATAAATGTTGATAAAAAAAAATTAGGTGGGACAAATTACTTGAAAATTTAATTGAAGGGTCCACATAACTTGTTCTAACTCTCATTCAAAAATTATAAAAATACATAGGCACAATTTTTTTTTATTAGCATTTGAAGTTCAAATATTGACAAAAATTCGTCAAAATCATGAATATTTTTCACTATTTGGTAGTTAAAAATTTATAAATATTTTTCTATCAAAAGCTAAGAATTGAAAATTTAATACTATGCTGTCCATAAGTTAAGCTTAGAATAATTATAAAACAGTTTGAGGATTGTTCAATTTAAAAAATTTTACGAGTGTTTAAAGTTTTAATTTTAATTTGAAATTAAAAATACACGTGTAAAATTACGTTTTACTAATAAATAATTTTCGATTTTTGTTATTTTTAAAAAATTACTAAACGTAAGATCTTGAAACTTTTACTTAAATGTTTGAATTAGTTTCAAAGTAGAATATATTACAATATTTAAGTATTATATATCCTAGACTGACAAATCATCTCCGTTCAGAATCGTTTTTCGTATACAATGATACCTATCATTGCATTCAAATTTAACCTTACTTAGTCCGAGGTCCATCCCACCCCCTAATGTACAGCAGAGCGATACTCACTTACTCGCTTTTTTTATATGTTTTGGTATTTATTCTTAATAACAAAACATATTATTCAAGTCTCTAATAATACGTTTTGTAAAATATGCGAGTCCGTATAACAAGGTATTTTAATTTATTTTCCAAAAAACTGTATAATAATATGCAAGATAATTATTTGTTCGTATCGCAATAGTTTTAATAGAAATTTAAATATTCATTCTTCAAAATGAGTATACGGATTTCAATCGGTAAAATTTTCAACATTAGTTTTTGTTCAAAGGACTATGGACTACGAGCATCAAATCGTCTGATTGTCGTCAATTAATTACCATTTTACTAGCAGATAACAACTCTGGCATTTATATAAGGAATTATTTATTTGTACGACCCATATAATGGAGAACAATGAAAACATCCAAACAATGTTAGGAATTCCTTTGGGCTTCCCGAAGTACTCAAAGTACCCGAGGATCATTTCCCGGAATGCTAGTATTAAATATCATCGGGTGGTTATCGCTAGTGGCGGAACAGGCACTGCAGATTTTAATTTTCATTGACCTTTTTTTATTTTACAACATAATAATAATATGTATATAATATCATTTCAGATACTCATCATAATAGTAGTATAAAATAAATATGCGACATAATAAGGATAACAGCAATAATAAACTATAAATGATCCTCTTAATATAAAGCCTTATTATGCGTGTTCTGGACGTAAAACTACATATGGGACCGAGACTTTAATCAATCAAACAACTTTATTCAATTTTATCTGAATCAATAATTTTATTTTGATGTTTTAAAATACTCCGCTGCGGGTGGATTGAAACCATAACTTATTTAAGAAAGGTTTTAGTATAATTTCATTATATTATAATCTATTATTAATAATTCTTAATAATAATATTATACTTATATATAATTTATCATAAATCAAATGTTTATGATATTATTATAGGTACTTGTTTTAATAATATTGTTCATAGTTATGGTCAGTATCTCTTTTATGTTTGTATTATTATTGATAATTTCGTTTTTACAATATAATATATTTTCATATAATTTGGTATTTAAAATATTAATATTATAATTTATAATACTTGGTATTCATAACTACTGACATTAACAAATATTTATTTTTACTAAAATATTAAATATAATTATTTTTATAATAACATATTAATATTATAATATTGACTCGTATTTTATTGTTTTTGTTTTATTATTTACGTATTGCTAGTAATTATTTTTATAGCTATTACAATCGCTTTATTATTATTTTTTAATTATATAGGAAAAACATATGAAATGACTTAGTGTTATGAATAAATAAATCGGTATTGGCGCACTTGATCTTGACAATCGAGGAGAAACAATATGTTTAAAAACAAATAATAATAATAATAATTTTATAACTTTGAAACAGTATTTTTATTATTGATTATACTGTATGACTGTTATTAACAAGACAGACATGTGCGTATAATTAAAAAAATATTATTTCAAAAATAATTTCTATTACATTTTCAACACAGCCAGTCTTGTCGTTCTCGACAATATTAAATTTGTGCACGATGAATGCAGATATATCGCTATTGTTTTTTTGCGGCTGATCTAGAGATGGAAAAAAAGAGATGGTAATACTTAAAATATACGCCTTTAATACGCATAAATATAAACTAAATATTCGTATAATTTTGAAAAGTGATGAATGCATGCATACAAATGAAGATACTATTTGGTTCTAAAATATGGGAGATGTACAAGCTAACAAACGAGAGAAGTACGTGTGAAATACATGCGTCCAAGAATAGATTTCTGCGGTCGCCGTTCTCCGCAGAGACCTCGTGTAAAGTTAAGCGACTGCAGTATTAGACAATAAATTAACCGTTCCGTTATATAATTCGTTAAATTGTATCAGTTGTGTTTCGGCGCGAGTTCAATGCAGATAATACACACGTAAGCTGATGATTTTTGTACGTGCCGTACAGTATTATAATACGGGCCGTCCAACCACCTGCACACCGGACGGTATTAGAACACTGTCAAACAATAGGCGCGTAAGTATACAAACGTCTTTTCATTGCCACCTAATCGCTAATATTCTCGAGGAATCTAAAATGTATAATATGATATCGTAGTTCGGTATCAAACAATATTGTTCGGAGGTCAGGACAGGTAGATACCACCGAAATTATTATTATTATTATTAACAAGGGTTAACTCGGCTGATAATCTCGTCTTTGTGTTATTGTTACGCATTATGCGCGACGGACAGGTAAAGTATACCGGTGGTTCTGTATACACGGAGTTTAAATTTATTGAAACGCTGCCACAAAGGATCATCGCGCTGGTAAACCGACGAGAAACATAAATATAAGTATATATACCTGTATAGAGACAGGAATTCACACGTAACACGTTCACAATTTGTGTCAAAATAGTAGATATTATTATAATAGAGACTAGTTACGCTTAATATTATATAACAATTAATAACGATAATACGACGAGTTAACCCTATAACAATCTATTGAATTGAAGAACTTTTTTTTTTTTTTTTTTGTTTATTTCGAATAATTTTATTTTTATAGTATTTTTAGAATCTATAAATGGGTTGTATTTTATTTTTCAACATAACGCAACAGTATGAATATTTGAAAAACATATAAAGTATAAGTACTTATACTTTTTTTCAGTTTATTTTTCATTCATAACGAAATTATAATGGTTCGAAAGTTTAGAAAGCCAAAAGATATTTAATTATTTTTTGAGACCACAAATCCCCATAAACCGCTTGGAAAATGTATACGTTAGTATTGTGAATAAATGAGAAAATTCGAACGATTCGCAGATTTAAATTTTTATATACCATTTAGTTTATTTATTTATTTTATTTTAATTCCATTATTATTAACACTATTATTATTATTATTATTACTATAAAATAAAAAGTTGAAGTTGTCTCAAGTTGATTAAAATATCATTATTCACTCGACGGGATTTGAGAATTTTAAAAAGACGACCAGTAAACTACTTATTTGTTTTATTACGAAACTACGCACATTTCACAAACAATTTTTGGTTGATATATTATTTTTCTTTAGTTTATTTAGTAATTTTTTGTGAATATCCAAATAATGAGAGCTGCCTATACAATTCGAGTCACGACTACTCTGGAAATAATTTTTTTTAATTCATTGTAGTCTTCAATATTGACCACGAGACACTATAATATTAAAAATTTGTTAGTGAAATGCTATTTATAAATTATATTTATTTATTTATTTTTAATCGAAGTACTTGGTATTAAGTGTTTATAATCGATAACAATTATTTGTTTTACTTTTATTATATTTGAATTCGTATCCACAACGGTTTAATGACGCGCGCCGTCGGCTTCGTTGCGTTTATTACAACAAAATAATAGTCAGAAGGTCTACGATAAAAAAATGATAAAGTTATTGACACACAATAATGAGCACACGTGTTAATTTTACATCATGATGTCTTACTATATTTTCATTTTTCTAATAATTAAAAACACTACTGTTTGCCACCCATTTTATAGGAATATTATTTCAGTCATAATATATTACTATTAAAGAGCGAACAAAAAACATTAAAAAGTATAAAATTGTTTTTCAACCCGTATGCCTACTTGGATACGACGGGCTTCGAACTCTGTTATAACATCACGTTTATGTTGCTACTATACGCAGCATATATCATTCATATAACATGCGTATGCCATTGTACGTCACTTCGACGTAATGAAAAACCGCGTTTCCCTTTATTTTGGTCGACACCTGTTTTAGTACTCATGTGCATTTTGAAATTGTACAACGCTCCAGTTCACGTCTCGTGGTTTTTTTTTCAAAGCGAATAATTTCTATTGTCAAAACTATAAGCTTGAACGTATGTTTATTTCAATAACTCAAAACGTGTTTCGAGTTTCATGTTTCAAAATGGTTTAGTATTTTTTTCATGTTATAAGTATCGGTGCACATTAACGGTTTCAACTTTTTTTTTTGTCGTGTATTACGGTTTCAAAAACATCATACTCTCAGGTATCTTTTATTATAATAATATTGCTCTCGAAATTCATTTCGGTTTATTTTTTATGCTAAACAATATTATTATAACTGTTCAAATTCTAAAGTTTACTCAGTCGATAAACGATTTAAGATTTCTAATGAATTGTAAAATTATCAATATTATAATATCATAATAATATTATTTGGGTTGAACGGAAAACACTATAAATCATTTGTAATTATAATTATGTTTATACAATGCATTGAATAACATAAGTAAACTAGTCAAAAACTATCTGAATTGCACATAAGTGATGAATAAATGCGTTGAACGTTGTGGTCTTATTCTTCGAATGATGATCAACCTTATCAATGTACCTACATGTCACATACACATAGTAATTTTTATATAATTTCACTATCTGGATATCCATTTTATGAGATGAGTGATTTTACTATGAGGATGCGACATTCACCATACTTGAACATTTTTTTTTTTAGAATTTTTTTAATCTATAATTACAAGCATTACGTCAAGAAACACGGAACTTTAATTTTTTACCGTAAAGTAATATTGTAATGTTATTAATATAAAAAATGGTAGGAATGCAAAAAGTTCGTTGTATAATACTTTTAAATGCTGTTTGCATTAATGTAGCTATTTTGCCTATACGATATGCCGTCAAGCATATTTGTCGGCTTGTCGCATTGACATAAAAATATTGATAATTATTATCATTAGTAAAATAAAAGACCATGTGTTTTTTATGTTTATTTTTATTTATCATTATTCATTAGACGTTTAATCAAATAATGATGAATCAAAATACATATAAATGTTTGATATTTTTAAAATAGTGTATAATATATGGGAATTTTATTTTATAATAAAATTATTAACATGGTATAGTGCAAATAAAACATAATAACTATTTGTAATCAATTTATTCCGCAATAATTTTAAATATTGTTTCGTATTTTATTAATTTCTAAATAATTATAAGAAAATAATCCGAAATTAAGCGTGACCTAATATAATAATTACTATATTTTGTGTTTTAAGATTCTGATAAATGTATTCATTTTACAATGATAAGTTTTTTTCTGTATTTATTATATTATAATATGAATTACAGTAAAAATTTGGTTTTCCTTTGTGGGTGGTCTCTGGTAGAAAATTGGACTTATTTTACACTATATGGCTCAAAAATAAAAAAATAAATTTAGGTAAGCGCATATTTGTATACAAAAGCAATCTTTAACAAAATTAATACTGTTGTTATTGTGTAACTCTTAAATAAATAGTTTTAATTAATTTTCATCAAACTGTTATATTAACATTTAATGTTAATATATTATCTATACATGATAAAGTATTAAAAATATACTGAATTTCTTGATGTAATATAATGTATGAACATTTTACATTTTTTCAAATTTTTTTGTTATTTTTTTCCATAAATATTGATACAAAAATGTAATACAAGATTTTTTTGTTTATTGTTATTATAGTAATTTATATTTTTTTTTTCAATAAGCATTTTATGTAAACATTTTGATATAAACTGATAACATCATGAATATTTTTATAAGAAGATCAATTTTTATGACCAATACTTAAAACTTTAACAGGAAGTTTATCCAAAATAATTCATGTTCTATGATAATTTATTTTTTTTCTCTGTTTATCTATAGTTTATTTTCTTTAAACATAGTAAAATTACTCTAAAAATTAAAAATAACACTTTTAACTACATTTTAAGATGTGTTTTTAAATCTAAAATTTGTGAGTTAAAGATTTTTTAATTATAATGACTATGAGCTATATGTTATATTATATACTATATAATTTATATATATATATATATATATATATATATATATATATATATATATATATATATAATATATTATACATATATATCATTGAATGTATATATTATGTTTATGTATGTCACTGTAGGACATTATGTATGTTAGGTTATGCTCAGAATTTTAAGTTAACTTATTTTTAAGACTAAAAGTAAATACGCTTAATATTTAACATACATCATTTAATCATTATCAGTTTTATTTTAGGTCAATTATGTTGTTCAGCACGTTCTGCAAATAAACTTTTCAATAATAAATTTAATTAAAGCCATATAATGAAAACTTTTAAAATCAACTGTAGTAATATTATTTATTTTGTTTTATTATACTCGTATTTCTGATTTTAGTTTCAAATATTTTAATTTACAGTGCAAATTTAAACTGGTAGTTTTATGTTGTACTTCTGTTATTTTCTCTATTATTAAGTTACTAAATCCATACTATATTATAAATCATACAGATATGATTACTTACTAACCAAACCCATGTCTACAAAAAATTGGTAGCAAAAATAATTTTAAAAATAAATAAAAGTAATTATGTAAAAAAAAATTGAATAAATAAAGTAAGTACACTCATTTTTAAAAATTTTATTAGTATTAAAAATATTTACCTAAAATATGTTATGTTTCATGTAAGTTTTAATTGGTAAAATAAACCCATAATGTTAATAAGCAACTCACTATTAATGTATTATACCTAGATTATAATACTATAATTTATATTTATATAATTAGATTTAGGTTCAATAAATTAGTTCAACTTACTAAATCGTAAAAATGATATAATATTGTTTAGTTGTATTATCACTCTTAATAATAAACGTGTTTTATAAATATAAAAAATATAATGTATTTCTTATACATATGTTTTTCAGCTAAATAAAATACTTTAATGTTTAATTAGAGTAAAAAAAAAAAAATATCTTGATTGATCTTTTGCTTTTAATTAGCGTTTAATTTCAAATTAACAGTTATTCCTAAATTATAGTTTAAAAAAATAAATTATATTAATTTGAAGTTTAATCACAATCTTAGCTATCTTCAAACGAGGTATATTTGATATTCGTTATTCTCTAAAACACAAAAAGATGTATACTATAATGATTTTAATTTGACCAAATAAGTGATAGATTCTAAAATTTAAAAAAATACATGGCTTTAATGATCCTCTTCTTTCATGGTTTGGATAAATTTTCTTCTTTATCATTCATTAATAATATAAATAAATCATATTATAATTATACTCAAAACTATTACTTTTCTTTGATGATGCTAACATTTTTTTAAATTATAAAATCAACAAACGGTTATTTAGCATTTAATCAGACTTGGATGACTTATGTAATACGACTTTTAGATAATGGTTTGGAAGTTAATTTAAATAAAAAATATGAAATTACATTTTCGTGTGAAAAAATAAATTCTATTTTTAACTAAATTATATAGGTATTTTCTTTGATACTAAATTCAAATTCATTGACCATAATATATTATTATATAATATACAATTAAAATTAAAGCATTATCAAAACTATGATTTTTTTAAATGTTTAAAATGCTGTTTTTTAGGATTTATATGAAATCTTTATTTCTTTTTAGTTTGATCCTAATTATATGATATGCTACCTCTTCCCTACTGTTCTAATTCTGCAACACTTATCAAATTCATAAATTTAACCAAATTATTTACGATTCCTTACTTTTAAATTTAAAACAAAAATACAGAATAATACTGATTATTAAGGAGCTTTAGAGTTTTTTTTTTCTATTTTACTTCCCTGAAAATATAGGAAACATATAAATTTCTATATTTAAATAACTCAGTTATGATATACATTTTAGCCGTTTATAAGATAATTTAAGTTTAAAATCAAACAGAAAATATACTATAATAAAAATTTATTTTTTTTTAAAAATTTACATCCTAGTTATTTATTTTAGAATAAAAATCGACATAGAGTATAATTGGTTAATGTGTACACATAATAGTAATAAACAAAGCATCAGTTAATATAAGATACATAAGATACATCTAATATAATATTATAATATTTAATAACAAAAATTAAAAAAAAAAATTTAAAAAAATACGAATTTAAAGTTTAAACATAAATAAAATAGATTAAAACAGATGGATATAGATATTATTTTAAATTAAATATGTTTTAAAAAATATTTCATAACATTGATAAAGTGGAAAAATAAACCATATTTATTTATTTTATTTAATCAACTCGTCAAAAATTAAACTAACACTGTTAAGTAATTCTGCTAATTTAGATATACTGGAATATTAATGATATTAAACAAATATGTGGTTTTATTTAATTTTATAATGTTACCAAATGATGTATTGTGCATTATTATATCATTCATAGTACTTTGTTGAGTAGTTATATACATATTTATTTTATATTAACATACCTACGACCTACCTATGTACATATTTTATTTTTATACTTAATACACACATTCATTAATTTATATTGTACCTATCTACAACTGTTATATTTATATACAATATTTGTAAATAAATATCTTTTGTCGGTATATAAATAAATAAATATAATATATATTTACGTACACATTCACTTATTATATACGGACTGAAATAGATAACCTTGTAGTTTTCACACAAAGTGTAAATTGAATTCTTCTCCAATACATAATATGGCTATATGTTTACACCCGTTGAACACGATTTGTGCAAATACGACGAGACTTAAATAATTCAGAAAAATATTTGATATTTCAATTCCAGAAATATAGTGGAAGCGAAGACTTGTAAAGTATTCTATTAAAATATGTATATTCAAATACAAATGTTGAGTAGGTACTTAATTTATTTTTTTATGAATTTATGAATAAAAATATTTCTCGTGAATATGAAAATGTTTGTATACAATTAGAGGAAAGTTTAAAAAAAAATACTCAAGAAAAAATAAGATCATGAATGATTATATTTTCTGAAATAATTACTAAGTAAATATTAATAATTGGTATATAAAACGTGTTGGTTATTTATGTTTATAACTCCACAAAATAACGATTGGCCATTAAAAATGTATATTTTTATTTGGATTTCATCGGAATACTTTTATTTAAATTTGTCAGAGTTGATGTAAAATAAAACATTTCTGTGATATTTTAAGATTAATATCCGATGATAAATACAAATTATTTTTTTGTTTGATAGAATGAATAACGCACGTGAATACAACAAAAATATATGTATATAAATTATTATTTTGATTAATAATAGGACAAATAAAAGTTGTTTTCAAGTCGATCAGAAAAACCTGAAAAACACATGGAAATATGATATAATACGATATTACATTGATTCATTCACATCACATAATATGTTTGGATGCATAATAAAGTCGACAGTGATTTGTCCATTTTTTTCTCTCCTAAAATAGTATAATATTAAAGTGTTTAACAATACTATTGTCCATTACGTTGATTTGGCTTTAATATTTTTCTATGTTACGAATTTTCTTTGATGTACTTTTGATATAATTTTTAATCATGTCCGTATTTTTAGTTGTGTTCAAGAACCTACATAACTCTAATTATTAAGGCCATTTCTTTCAAATCGTAATATTAATATAATTCTTGTAACTATGCACA
The DNA here is from genome assembly GCA_020882235.1 of Schizaphis graminum. Classification (NCBI taxonomy): domain Eukaryota; kingdom Metazoa; phylum Arthropoda; class Insecta; order Hemiptera; family Aphididae; genus Schizaphis; species Schizaphis graminum. The sequence continues at coordinate 71,029,792 of CM037032.1, forward strand.
AAGTGCAATATATTATTACGAATATACTTAGGTATATTAAAACTACAGAAACGCTCTGATTATATTTATAATTACTTTTCGTCCCGGGAAAAATATTATATTAATCATTTTACTGCAGTGCACCAACTAATTAATATTTTCCCTTTAATCTATGCACCATTTTATGGTCTCATGTTCTTTGTTCGGTTGTAATTATTATTATCAATGTGAGTCCGGCGAAAACCAGCCATAGAACATAATATAGTTCATGTCCTTATTACTACTGAGGCACTATGTAGTAGAACTCAAAGGATTTTTTTACAATTTTATATTTAAACGATTCTAAATACTGAACTGGACAGACTCTTAAGTCTGCATTCGTTCATTATTATTATGCTCCAAACGATGAGCGATGGCGTATTTCACGTACACATAAGGTTACACGAACTGCAGTTGTATTTAAAGACTTGTGAAATTCGTTTCGGTGACCGCTCTGTTTTAAGTTTTCGTTATAACACTTTAATGTGGCTAAGTTCAGTAAGTTGTATACAATGTATTATAATATATGAGTGCAATACAATACCTATGTATAAGAAACATAGATATATTATATATAAATGCTATCGCGCACCGATCGCCAAAGCGCCTGACCAAGTTTTTACATTTATCATAATATTTTTACGCATAAATTAAATCGTACACTTGTGATTCGGTAAATGGTATTATATTGTTTCGTTGATGAATTCTATAATAAATTATATCTTATTCTTATGAAATTTGTAAATGGCTTATTTATAATTAGATTAAACCGACTTTACAGTGGATTCAGTTTTAATTACTTTTTCCGAATGACAAGGAGTAATGAACAAAAGCTCATTTTTTTAATAACCGCACCGGAGGAGTAATAACGAATTAAAAACGTATCATAAATATTATACACAGTGTCGTGAAAATAATGACGATAACGGTTCACCGTCGTAATACCGACGTCAAATAGTCCTGTCGCTACACGCTAATATATTATTATATTATTATTGTAAGCTTCTTATTTTGTCAAATATACGCGTATACCGCCGATTGAAATGTATTATAATGTTTACTTAGCAATAACGTGCATACAAATTGAGTAGAATACTTCGCTATTATTGAAAAAAAAAATGTATACGATTGTTATACTTATATAAAAGGTAGTTGTATCCATTATAATATAACTACGACACTTGAGTGCGATTTAATGACATTATAAATTTGTGTGATCATTTTAATAGTATCGAATACCGTACATATACATTTCAAAATATCAATAGTATTTCTAAACTTCCGATAATTTAGTTCTAAATAATTTTACGGATATTTTACGTAATTGATTTTAATTGAACAATTTAGGTAAGTACCTAATGCGGAATACGTTGAGGAAACTGATGGTGGTCGATGGACAAAATCGATCGTTTATTTACATTAAAAACATGATCAACATTTTTGTATAATATTTTATTTTTACTTTACATTTTCAATACTGTAGTAATAAATGCACCGAACATTGAATGTTTGAAAGTCGAAATATTCGCGTTGTTAATATTATTTTTATTTTGCATTTATCTTCAAAATAATAATAATAATACCGTTCTCTTCAAAATACGGTTCACGTTGATTTCAATCGAGTCATACATCAGCGTGTGCCTAAAAATGCTTGCAATTATGCCCGAAAATATTTTCGAAAAATATTTTAAGAAGAGCGCACTTCATACATCGACGACTTCGAGCAAAAATAAAAAAAAACTCTCCCTATTATCTAGGCCGGGTCGAGATCATACGCGAAGATCCGTGATAATTCCAACACCCTTTATAATATAATATATATATGACGTTTAAACTCACATGTGTGCGCGGATACGGATACAACACCTATGCATCGTATTTTATGCATATATAATATTGTGTTATTGTGCTGTACAATATAATCGCGGTAGTTATATACATTATACACAAACACGTCGCGTCGTGTCGGCTTTAGCGGATTAATGTGTAAACTTGTCAATGCTCGAACTCGTTTTGGCCGTCGTCGCCCGCGCCGTTGCCGGTGGATACCTATATTACTATTATTATTATTATTATTATTACTATTATAGGCCTTACAATACGGGACGTGTTCCGGCTGAACGTATCCTCTACCCACCTGCTACCTATGTGGTCGTTTGCGATACGTAATGGCCCCAATGTACACGTCACCGACAATGACTGTACAACTTGCTATGTATATATGTTGTGTGTGTGTGTATGTGTATGTATGTATATATTATACGGTGGTAGTATGATAATATCCGCGCCAAGACTATATTATACAATATACGCGCGTATAATGGCCGGGCTGAAACAAAAGGACATCAATCATATCACGAAATTTCGTCGAAGGTTGCCAGTGACGCTGCGAATGCGCGTGCGAGTGGTTGTCGAGACGCGGACACGGTCCAGCCATGTCCGGAATATTGATGAGCACCTCCGCCGAGTCGGTGGCGTTTTCGACGATACTCGTTCATCAACCCCCTATTCCCCGCGTAATATCTGAGGCGATTACTTGCTAAACGCATCATACATAAGTATATACACTTCGCCGTGTCGCTATCTTATTTTATAATTTACAATAATAGGAGAAAGACAGAAATTAATAACTATATATATATGTGTGTGTATCCATGTGTGTGTGTGTGTGTGTATCTAATTGATCATTCGGACATACAATAATAAAATTCCGTTTCAAGATTATTGCGAGCATGATAATATTGTAATAAAGGCATTGCGTAGTCAAGACTCAAGAAGGAAAATATAGAATAATACGGGTGTTGATCGACTAATCGGCTAACCGAAAATGTCTTGTAGTGTAGTTCGAAATGCACAGACGCGACAATTATATTCGAACGGAGACGTGTTAAAAAATTATCTATGAATTTAACTAAGATCAGTAAGATCGGTACTTGTCTAACTAAAACAAAACCATTTCATTATACATATAAATAACTATTTAGAAACAAATTAGGGGAATATTGGTCGTCTGAGGAATGCGGACAAATATAATATTAGTTGGTAGTTTGCTACTTGAAATCAAGTTATTATTAAACAATTAAAAAATTGTTATAATTAAATTATTATTAAACAATTAAAAAATTGTTATAATTAAGTTATTATTAAACAATTAAAAAATTTGTTATAATTAAGTTATTATTAAACAATTAAAAAATTGTTATAATTAAGTTATTATTAAACAGTTAAAAAAATGTTATTATTTATTATGAAAGATATTTATTTTTAATATACAATCTATACATTATATCGTAAAGATTTGAATGGTTAAACATACTTTAATTCCATTTGAAATGAATTAAAAAAGTTTTAACATTTTCAAAGTTAAAATTTTAAGCTTACACTGATATTTTTTATATTTTTTAAACCCTGGTTGTTGAATGCATGACCTTCGAATGTTATAGAGAGTACACATCGTCGATAATAATTATTACCGATATTCCGCCCTTCGGAGAATCGTGATATAGGGGCCATATTGGAGTGAAATTTCGTTTACCGCACAATCCTTTGCCTACGCCCCTACGATGTTTTCTCTCACACAATGGCCAAACGTAGTACTAGTTTGGAATGTTGATGGGTATGTGTGAATTGATCAGTGAGTAAGGGCTGACAAACGAACATAATCACACACAGTTATATATAATATATGCCTATATATGACTATATAAATATAATATATTTGCATAAAACGATTGTGGGCAGCTTTATTTTAGTTTATTTTTTTCAACCATCATAAAAATTAATAGACTTTACATTACTGCGCTTTATTTTATGCAGGAAAAAATTAATTCAACCGATAATGATGAAAATCAAATATAAAACGATTAATTACACTGTATATGCAAAACTATAAATATAGTAAAATATTTAAAAATAATTCATCAAACTAGCATGTGAATAAAAAAAAAAATATTGCAAAGCAATTGCAAAATTTACATATTCATAATCCATTTGTGCATTGGAAAATCGTAAATGATTACTATATAACATCAATTTATTACAACATGTACAAGAAAAAAATATATTATATATATATATATATATACGAGTACATAATATGCTGGAAATCATCTACGAAATGACTAAACAGTAGACTTGATTTATCATACAAATAATATAAACTATAACTTTTAAAAGTTTTTGTGTGATCTAAAAATAATTTTCTATTGTTTTAGACTTAAAAAGGTAAAAAACAAAAAAAAAAAAGCTCCGTACACATACAATAAGCATTTTGCATTAAATCACATGTACTAAATAAACTATAATATTATGTATAACTATTTGATATCAACACGATTTGTTTGTATGGACATTAATTTCCAAGTCACAGTGGTTTAAACAGTTATAAAAATAAAATAAAATAATTTTTATTGCTTAAGACGTCGCCACTCTATCATTCCACACCTAGCCAAAGTTTTTCCTTGTTACAACCATGTCCTCGGGGATATCAGCAACCAAAGTATTTTAATTTTATTAACCGTGATATAACTGTGACTATAATTTATAATAATATTATTTATGTAGGATTCTGATTAGTTACCGTTTATCATTATAGTAAACAAGAATTTCTTATTTTCATCTGAAACAATTTCACCATTATAATTTCACTCCAATCGACTATTCCACGAAAATGAGTATCAACATTATCAAAATAAAACCTTCAATACGATGGAATACAGTGTATTCGAGGTAAATATCTAACAACTAAATTTCTTATTTATTGAAAATCTGATTAATTTGTACATAATTCATATTTTATAGATACTATCAAGTTATTTAATGTGATTAATAACAAACATAACAGAAGACATTTCGATGATTAGTATCATTATTTCTATGTATAAATTTACTTTACTGATTCAATACATAAAATATAATTACCATATTATAAAATTACCAATTTGTACTCAAACCGAAAACATGATAACAGATCATGTTTATGAGTTTGTGTGTTTTATAATTTATTCAATGTTTTTTGTAAAAATAAATATTTGTATACGTTTAACCAAAACATTTTAGTATGAAAACAAAATATGGTATCGTTATATATTATATATATAATTAAAACGATGGAAAAACAATTAAATAAACAGGCAACTCAGATATCCTATTATAAATAATTTGAAGCTATATAGAATTGATTGAATGACAAAAAATTCAGTGGCAAATCCAAGATTTTTTTTTTAAGGGGGGAGTTAAAATTGTTCATATTATTATTCATATCATATAATATTGTAAACACAATATTTAGAATTTGACTTTAGGTCTTATATACATAATTTAACTGTCAAGTGAGCGTGGGCCACTCTGATCCCCTGAAGTCCTCTTTGAATCCACCATTTCAAGCATACCAGGATAATAATATGGCTTGTTAAACTATGATAGGAACATGTAGGCATCTACATAATTTTTATTTAAACGATTTGTAATATCTTATTAATAATATCATAATAATATAAATTTATTTGAATAGTTAATATTGATCTCAAATAAAATACACGAGTATATTATTATAATTAAACATACACGCATAATTAGTGACATAAATATTTGTCAAATTATTTTTTGGTATGGTCTTTTTCATATCGGTAAGGTTAGTTATAAATTGTTATTTATAAATATGAATTTAAAAACTATACAAGATTCAATTTTTAAACTATCTATAAGAAAATATGAAATATATACACATTTTTAGTTCATGCTACTCCAAAATAAAAAAAAATGTAGATAACTGACTGGCTCGAGGACTAAAAATTAGGAAATTTAAATGTATCTCATAATATTATAATAATATTTGTGCACAGTGATTTTTTTATCATATCAATATAATTGAATATTCATATTCGTTGTGAATTTTTTTTTTGTTTGTTTTATGTATATTTTTTTTTGATAAATTCATTTTTCCAAATAGCCAATCATATTTATTTTATTTTCAAATAAAATTTTTTTTTCAATGTTTATGCACATCACATAATATACAATATATTTAGATAAATAGTTCTTCATTAATTTATCATATTATTAATAATAGTTCAAAATTTCATCGACGTTTGGGATGACGAGAAAACTATTTTAACTCATCAAACCATTTCTATAATCTTTAAGCAACTATAATATTATATACGTATCATAGATATACTGTAATAAACTAAAAGTTTAACAATTTAATATATTTTGTGAATAAAGATATCTAGAAACAAATTCAGAATATTATAAATAGAGAATACGAATCACCAAATTAATATACCAATAAAACTTAAACAGTAATATAGAGTAATTATAATTTAAACCAGAATAATAAATATTTACAAAAACTGATTTCATAATTAATACCACAGGCTTGATTTGTGAGAAAAAAACTGATCAAAGCAACAATAATAAGAAGAGGAACAAGGAATAAAAAATATCGTTTAAATATGATCATAATAATAAAAATAATAATAATTACAGGAGTTTTACATAGCTAATATTTAAATACGCCGTTACTTTTACGTTTATATTTGCAACAACTGTTGTTGAATAATCGGGAATCATTAGGGCATGTCGTATTTATAGAAATTTCGCATTTCTGGACTACCTACTGTAAATTGCCCGCACCTCCTGCCACCGTCGCCATCGTCGTCATCGTCGTCGTCCTCATAACGCACAAAACGGTGCATAAAAAACATCGTTTACTTTACTCGCTGCAGCTTATTGTTGTACTCATTACTTTCTGTATACTTATTATGCGACGTCCCTCTGGTGCCCGATTTCACCCACCTTTCGTAAAATAAAGTACATATAGCCGGAGGCTCGACAGTGCACATATTATATTTGTATACGGAACGATTCTTTTATAGTTGAACGCTTATTTTCTTAAAAAACGATTTTTTTAAATATTTTTTCTTGAATAATTCTAAGTAATTATAAAAAAAAAAAAAATGATATTTTAACTATTATAATTATTATATTATTTGTGTAAGCTTTTTACTTTTTTTTTTAATGTCAGCTTATTAATTACCAATATTTTGAATTTAATATTTCAAAATATTAAAACTGTTGTAAAATTTAAATTAATTATTTGATGTCATAACTAATTGAGTAGTACTCATTTAAAATTCAATTTTATATTCTGAACGGAGTGATGAATGTATTGGTTTTACAATGATGTGTGTTTTTTTGTGTCTGTCATCATGTTTTGGAGTAGTAATAATGCTCCGATTTTTGACTTCAGCTCCTCTTTGAATAGGAAAATTCATATTGTAGGTACTTTGGGTGGTCAAAAGTAAGCATTTTCCAACAGTTTTCAAAAAAATTGAGAAAAACAAAAAAAAAGTGACAGAAAAACGGCAATTTTACGAAAAACCACATTTCGACAAAATCGATTTTTTGATTTTGCTGTAACTCAAAAACGAATTATTATAAATACTTGAAATTTATAAATTATATTATGGTTATCTATTTACGGTTAAATAAAAATATTTTGACTTTTTTTAAGCTACTTATAGACAATTGAAATTTTCGACTTTTCTAAGTTTTTTTTCTTCAAATGCCGATAAAAAAAATTTGGCTATCCAAAACATCTTTAAAATTTATTAGAAGGTTTATTATAAATTGTACTTATCGTAGTAAAAAAAAAAAAAAAAATCAAAAATCGTTTGTCACAATTTTTTTTTCTAAGCATTTAAAGTTTAAATGTTTACGAAATATATCAAAATTTAAATTAAATTGCATACGCTTATAATGCGTATGTTGGCCAAATATTTTTTTTATTATATAAACAGATACTATAAAGTAACTATAGTAACATATAGTAACTACACTATTTGTTTCAAAATAGAATATATGACAATATTTAAATATAATATATCGTAGACTGGCTAGACTGACAAATCATCTTCGTTCAGAATCGTTTTACGTATACAATGATACCCTATCATTGCATTCAAATTTAACCTACCATAGTCTGAGGTCTACTCCACCCCCTAATGTACAGCAGAGCGATACCCACTTACCCACTTGTTATAGATTGACATTTGTCTCAAACATTGTATGTTTGCCATCTCTTTAAAAATATATCAATAAAAAATAGTTAAAATTAATGATTTTTTTTTTTTTAATAAATACGTTGTTTTGTAATTACTTCAAGTTATGTAAAAAGCATATTTCCAAATACAAAACTTTTCGGGAATCGTCTTGTTTAATATAAATATATATATATACATGGAGTACCGAATAATTCGTCGTTGTCCCAATAAATACGGCCCTAGAGACTGTATGTATGGAATACGCGTGACAACTAAGTTTTATCGAATACTTTGTAATATTTATATATATTATATTCTCGTACATTATACATAGATACCTCAACGGTTGTTTCAGATCGCACTTGAATAAGTATAATATTTTGTATCATAATTTAAAATGCGCAGTCAATAAAAAAGTTCAGTTTTCGAAGTTCAGTCATTACTCAGTAATCACTGTAAGAGTTGTTTAACCATTTTTGAGTAAAAATTATTTATTATTTCAGGTGAATATTTATCAAGAAATAACATAACTCGCATGAGTTATTTAACCATGTTATCCTTTAATCATGTCATTAATGAGATTCTGATTTTTGTTAATTATATACTTAAAGAACATAATATAAAAATATATAATAATAATAATAATAATATATATATATATATATTATATATATATTATCATTAGATAAGTTAAGTATAAATACAAACAAATAGTAATACAAATTTATTTATTTTTTCAAACAAAAACCCCATTTTTTAGTTTAAACTGTAATATATATTTGTATAGATTTTAATGTATTTAAATCCAAATATGTACCAATGTCTTATAAATGTTTATAGAAACGTTATAATAGTTCATGTCGTTCACGAAATTTTTTATATATACATATTTATTATATTAAAGTGAAAAATGAAATATTTGATACGCATGTTATCTAAAACTAATCATCGGTTTATCTTGATTTTTTTTTTTAAATGAAAGAGTACATCGTGGAAAAGAATTAAACTATTAAACTTATTTCTTATTCTATTAGTAAATGAAAAATCAAATTATTATTTTTTTAAATAATTAGCTAATACTCGCATTTTTTTCATCCATGTTAGATTTATTATTATAAATTAGTATTTTTGTGAATAGTTGATGTGATATAATTGAATAAAACTTCTTCGTTGTTTTTGATTGAAATTATTGAAACTTTATTAGTTGTCGGTTTTTGGTCCAGAAATCAAATGGAAATCAAATTTGGTTCGTTCAACAAAAAAAAAAAATAATAATAATATTTTTAAAAAAATGCTGCGGTTGGCACAAGCAGCACTGGGCAGGACAGCTATGTTAAGTTAGTATGTCGGAAATATCATCTATACACCAAATCAGAAAACCAAAAATATTGTTTATCCACACGCATTACATCAAATATTAGCATTAGACAACCAGATTTAATACGGACGTTTTTTGTACGGGCAACAAAGTGCACGGGGATAGCTATAATAGTATTATATAATATTTATGAATATTAATATATTATTTTTATTAACATTATAATTTTTACAATTTATCTTAGCAGAATACTACATCAATGTTATATTTTACGTAAGTACAAATATAGCTTTTATATATTTGTGTTATTATAATGGACTATTATTATTCTCAATTCACATTAAATTTAATAACACAAAAACTACCGTTAGTAATTTGATTTAGGCATTTTATGAAAAATAAAAATAAATTATTATATGCCTTACAGTCAACAATAAACAACAATGGTCTTCATTTGAAAAAAAAAATCATAAGTAATTATTTAAAATACTTATATAAAAATTCCAAAAACAAGAATTTAAATAAACGCACGATTAAAGGATAAAATAAGGTAAACACATTTAGTGAATCAACATGAAAAATAAAAACATGGAAAACTTATTACACTTGTTCTTCATTGATTAATGCAATAAATTATGTAAATTTTACTGAACGACAAAAGTTGGGATTCTACAGTTTCTGATATTTTTTTTTCGTTTTTTTACATGTACACATCTGATAAATGTATAATTTGTTGTGATATTTTAAGAAGACTATTAAACATATTGCATTCAGTGAAAACTGGTGAGAGAGTTGATATTAGATAAAAATACTTGCAACTATAATAATTGTTTCAAGTTTACTACATCTCTTCGATGGTATTATACATTGTACAGGTAAGTATATTGTTTTAATGTTAAGCACACGCGGTTCCTTACGTTACGCAGAAGTATTTTTAGACTTGTACCATAGGTCTTATAATAAAATCAAGTTCTAGATATTTTTTCAAATAATTGTGCAATATTAACAGTGATATACATAATTGATAATAGCATTAATAATTGTATTATGTTTTTTCGTATTATTATTTTTATAACAATCATAATAAAAAACATATTAATATTAAATATTCGTACATACAATATATCGTAAAATACACGTCATTAGTCTTACGACAACGTACATAATATTATATTTAAATAACTAAAATATTGCTATACAAAAAATATACGATATACAATACGATTACTATGCACACAGCATATATAACAATATAATAAACTTGTATAGTCAATTATTAATACCAATTAGTGATATTTTATTTGTGAACATTAAGCAGTAAAAAATAAATGTAGTAACTTAATAAATTTTAACGAGAGCTAAGTGGTAAAGATTTAATTTATTAGTTTGTCAAGATATTTAATTACATAATATATGCAACTTAGAACAAGAAACTACGGTTACACAGTTATAACGCTAAAATACTGTACACGCTATACATACTAGTTTAGTACTTGTAGGAAGTTATTAAGATCATTAGTAAAACATAAGAAATGTGATTGCATATTCAGCCTCGGTGTTCTCTAATTGAATCGAAAAACACAATATAATTAATTCAGGCCACTGCAGTGACCATATATTACAAGAGGATCATCTATAATGAACCACATTCGAGTAAAAACTAAATACTATAATATCACGATCTCTTTGAGACTATTATAATAATTATTGGTATTTTTCACAGCATATTAGGTATTATTATTTTAGAAAAAGTTTATTTATAATTATTTTTTAAAACTCGTCATGCACAAATATCTGTAAAATATAATTATAAAAAAAATATTAATTATTGATAAAATGATAATGAACTTAAATTTTAATACTGATAATAGTAGGCATTATATATTATTTCGAGATAAAATATATTATTTTTTTTATATATACAAAACATAAACATATCATACAAGTAAATGTCTATAATTCATAAATATTTTAACATTTGGAAATAATAATGTCCACAATATGAAAAAGTGAAATATATTGTAATTGCATACGTTTAATATGATATTAATAATTTTTGTTTTTGTTTTATGTACGCTTTTCAAAGAATTAAATACTCACAAATAATATTATGTAGCTATGTAGCTAAAAAATTACAATTTTATATGTAATTTTTACTTATACGCATTTAAGCATCCTATAGGTTAAAGTTGATTTACATATTATTTATTTATTTTATAATTATTGTCATATATTTTACACTATTCCTATAGAGTTTTTTTATAAATCAGTCTGTCAACACTGTCGCATAATAAACTTAATTTTCAACATACAAGAAAGGTTCTTATACGAAAAATTTAGAGTATATTTTATTTCCATTATACTAAGTTTTATTATCTAGATTCTAGAACCACTATCAACTTATATTCTTTTGATTAAAAAACAAAAGAATGCAGGGTAATGAAGTTTATTGTTAGAAATACTTCTGATATTTTATTGTGGTATTCTAAATTGTTTTTTTGCTGATCTTATTGAATCCATTTCCACATCGGCGACTAAAAATACATTAACGAATAACGATACACATATACGTGTAGGCACATCAAACACAAATGAGAAACAGAACAATAACAATACACTACTACTTTTTCATTTTATCCATCAAAAAAATTATTTAATTTAATTTTTCGATACCATCGTCATCCAAAAATATCTTTAGTAATCTCGAAATACGAGGAAGGTTTTAAAAACCTAAAACACACAATACATACGAGTGGAGTTTTTATATAGTTTTCATAAAACGATATTTAACTTATTCTGGGAATAGCGTTTTGATCACTTATTCAACTTCAGTGGAATTTGAATTGTTTAAAATCATAAAAAAAATATAAAATCCTTGAATCCCCAACATTTATCGGGTCATTCGTTCAAAAGTTATATTGTTAGTTCATCCATACATTTTAGATAATTTCAGATATATTGGAAGAGCTTATTAAAAACACACCCAGAAAATAAAGTCAATTTAACAAATTTCCAAGTAAAAGGTATTATTTGCATGTATGTATATTATGAACACTTCACAAATCACGTAATTCAAACGAAAAATCCAAGTATATTCTTTAGATACATAAATAATTGCGATTTTTTAAATAAAGAACAAAAATATAATACTTTTATTTAAACTATAGAAAATAAAATACATGAAAAAATATTTGTGCATTCAACAAACTGTAAATTTAATCAATTAATGATAATTATACTTTTTAAAATTTAATCATTGAATATTCTATATAATAAAGAATTTACAATATTTTACACTTAATATATTGTTTATAGTATGCAAAAGAATACAATTCCAATAATGTAAAATAATTCTCTTATTTTTATTTTTTTTTTTTTAATATTATGGTTATTTATAATTTGAAATATTAGAATGAAATAAAATTGTTTACTTGGAACGCATTAAAATAATAAAGGTTCGTATTCGTGTAATAATATAAGCATTTTATTAATAGAAATAATGTATTAAAATTTTTGAATTTATAAGAAAATTAAATTAAAAATGATCTTAAATTTCAAAAAACTGTATATAACATTACATAGACATTACATAGATCTACATAAAAATATCACAGTTTATTTAAAATTAAAATAATTTTTCAGTCAAAAATACATGTACTATATATAGCAAAAAAACAATAAATGTGTCACGCCAATGATTTTTTCATGAATTTTATAAAGACTAAGTTTCATTCTAATAATATTAATTTCATATTGTCTATTGTTTCAATACTATGCATTGTTTCCACAGTAAAAGTTATTAAACATTTTAATTGCATATAAGGGAGAAGTATTTTTATTTTTTGGCTCATTTTAACCCTGTTTGTAAAAATGCTTTATTATTAATTTATTTATCGGGATTTTGTTCAAGAATCGGCTAGATACTCTTATGTTTTGGCTCGTTTATTTATACACTACATAGTTGCATGATTCCGTATACCTCAAGCGAATAAACGGGTAGAGTTCTATAAACATATTATTTTATACTGATATATATAATATAATATCATAACAATTATTTTCATTGTCTAATGCTCTGAAAGTAAGCATTTTTGGTATTTGGTCTTAGCTAAATATGTTGAATCATTGGTACAACTATATTGATAACACGCATAACGCCGACACCGGCTTTATCGCGTGGAGTAATATCATTATACGATTGGTGAAAATAACGTTTATTTATTATTTTTTCCCCCTATTGCCGAGAATACCGAAACAACAATAAAAAGAACCATCCAATTTCGATAACCGAACCATAAAAATTCACCAACAATAGAATTAATTGGTTTAACTTTATGACAAACAATGCGTACCTATATCATCAAATAATTTGCTTTCTCGTAAAACTGTACTGTTTTATTCATTAATATTTTAGACATCATTATTATTCCTTGATACCATGGGGTGAGTATAAATCATTTAATATTTGATCAGTGGTTATCAAAATTAGTTAAATTAGTAATTTAGTTAATACATATTATTGTGTATTATGATACCAAATAGATTTTTGTTTTTATTTGTTTAAAAAACACACAAGCTTGATAACGTATTATTTACACTTAACTGCGGATGATATTAACAATAAAATACATAGAATACCATGTAGGAATGGCACTGGAAAAAAATGTTCGTATACTATTTATTATAAATACAGTGTATATAGTTAGATCAATAAATACTTTGGATTATAACACGTTCGGACTGCATTTGTGTGAATAAAGTTTTTCCATAAAATATATTGTCTGAATACTTCTAAATTGTAAAAACGAACTTTTAAAGAATTTAAAAAGTTTTTATAAAACGCAGTATCTTAGGAAACTGCGGTATTTGAGTAAAAAAAAAAAAAAAAACAAAATGTATGCATGTATATTGTATAATCTATACACACGCACAAGTAAACAAGTATATTCTGAAAAAATAGTTACATGTAACCATATTTTATTTGTATAATACAAACTGTCGAAAATTTTGTTTTTTATCAGAGAATAAAATAGTATTACTTTATCGTGTCCAGTAACTCAATATACTATGTACTATATACATATACTATATAACATATATAATGTACTTTATACTTTCTACTGAATTTTAATTTAAATAAAGATCAATTAATCAAACTGTTGGAATATATATATATGTATATATCATTTACTATGTACGCTATTTGCAAAATTATTAATCCGTTATTTGAGATTTGTGTATTTCACCATTTATATTTTAAACGATAAAAGGTTGATTTATGTATTTAGTCATGTATTATGTCCAATAAACTAATTTAAATTAATATTATAATATAGTCACTATTTTATTCGGTATTTTTTAGAAATAAATAAGAAAAAAAAAACTATTTTTCGCTAAACTTTGAAATATATCCAGAACCACTATACGAAAAGTGATCCAATATTCTACTTAAAATGTTACCGCAAAAAAACGACACCTTGTGTGTTCTTTCTATATCACTTCAAAGATTGCACGCCTGCAGACATTTAGTTGTAGAAAAGTATATACACTTAGCTTAGCTATATATATATATATACCTATTATATAAATAATATATTAAAATGGGATAAGTAAATACTTTAAACCTGCTACTGCGTAAGTCTAAAAAGAAAATACTTTTAAAACTCAAAATTTGAATCACATCGACTACCGTTGGAATCACTATTTACATAACTTACGAGGAGAAAGTATATCTCACCACCAAACATAACAATATATAAATTACAATATAATGTTTAAAGTTTATTATTTGAAAAACTTGTGTTATTCTCGCTATTGAATTTTTTCAAACCTCCTTGACAATGGACGTAATTATAATAATATAATCGTTTATTATATTCTACAGAACTAAAATTTCATATATATTAAATACATTAAATCTTTTTTAATTACATCTTAAGTTATCCCTACACGTAGTTATCGGTTGTTACTAAATGGGCTCATACATATAATAATATGTATATGTACATTTTAAACAGACTTATAATCGATATTGACGTCACAATATACAATATCAGGTTTATATCATTAAAGTTGTTTCGTCTTACGAAAGTATAAAGTACATATAGGTAGTATATAATAAATATATTGTTGTACGAGCTCCATAACTCGATAAATAGAATAACTTTTCATTTTCATTTGCCAACTTGGTGGAAGTAAAATACGGCTTTTGTTTTTAACTCCAATTCGGACCGTATACTATGAAATTAGGATTACGGGATCTAACAGATATAATAGCAATCATCGAGAAAGGAAACACGTGTTTCCTTCCAAATTGCACGAGTGTTCAGATACAACTGCCGGTATGCGGGTGCTTCAGCGTTCGATCCTATAAGAGAATACCTCTTTCTAAATATGTTTTTAGAACGAAACTCTAATGGATAGTATGTTAAGAGGTATTATATATATGTATTTTTTTTTTATTACTCAACAACGAGATTTCAAGTTTCACTTCTAATAATTTATTATAGAGTGCATTTTGAACTCGAAGAAAATAGTGGCAACGGGTGACATTTTCGTAACGTTATTACGCGAGAAAATTACTCCCAAGGTAAAATTCCTTTTAAGCGAGTGGCTGCTTTGTAATTTCGTTAGTTATTGAATTATGTACGTTCTTAGGTGTCTCTCACAACCGTGACTTTTTATTATAATAATTATACACGAATGTGAACATGTTATATTATAATATATGAGATATAACTTTTTTTTTGTATAAAGAATAAAAATCGGTTTGTTACGATGATACGTAACTTATGTAGCCAAAAAGTTAGTATTTTGTGGAATAAAACGTAATATTGTTTTTCAATCTTTGACGGCGAATATAGATTATGGGTGTAGTATATTATAATAATATATTGTAATCTATGGTATCGGTTAATTTAATAAGTAGTTGAGAACTTCAACACGAGAATTATAATTTGTAAAGTACCAATTTGCAAAATTGCTTTTTTAATGGAATTGTTAAGCATTTCTTTCGAATAATATTTAAAGACGCTCAACACAATGTAACTTGACTAACTCCTGCATCTCTCTAATTGTATTAAGTACAGGTAAACAATTAAAATATCAAACCTGGCAAGCTGCACGTTTTATGTTACTTGTGTGTATATATACGTGTATTCGTTTGACAGGTTTCTTTGTTTCTTAGCTATACCTATATTTTAATTCTATATTTTTTATAAAATTTGTTGATTTAAAAAAGTATTTTTTAAAGTGCACACAATCGGTTAAAGTGTTTGACCGACATAAAATAAATAAAAATATTTAATACCAGTTTGTATAGTGTTTCCTATCGGATCTCGGTACGTAGTTTTCCGTTTCAACCATTATACTTATAGTCGGTCAATAACAAAAAACCCTCCCGGTGCTTATTCTATTGCTTATGTTATAGAATATAGTTTTACGTAGAAAAGCAATGAGTTAAGTCTAGCAAAGGCAAATTTGAATTTCGTAACTATAGTCCGTTTATCAGTCGAATAATCGTATAAGAATCGGAATTTACTTTTTATCATGATTTTTCTAATTTGTTAAAATGAAATTTGCAATGTTTACAATTAATTTATGATTTCTGATTATGGAGGCTTTTGTTGCACATGACAGTGGAAACCGTATATTTTGTCCAATGTACAATAATCGTTCGGCATGTAAAAAATATTTTATATTTTAGTATAACCAATATTTACTTTAGCCCTGGGGGTGGGGATTAGAATTCACCCTCAGTAGTCCATGCCCGTCGTAAGAGGTGACCAAAATGGATCTAGAAGAGGGCAGCAGCTCTTCTAGTATCAAGTAATAATGGATGCTATTGCGATGTGGAAGGCAGGGGAAACCACTACATTATCATCCCTAGTGTTAAACATTAAATGTTCACAATATTTCATGGTCTCAACAAATAAAACAAATATATCACATGGAAACGGCTCTATCGGAGAGGCAGTTCCCAGCAGGGAGTCATATAAGGTGCTTCAGGTCGTCAACAAGCGAAATCCTTATAAAAAAATAGGAACATAGAATGCCAGAACAATGCTACAAACAGAAAAACTAGAAAATGTAAAAATTGAAATGAATAGACAAAATATAGAAATATTAGGTTTAAGTGAAACAAGATGAGGTGGAAATGGTGATTTTACATCAGATCAGTACAGAATAATACACTCAGGAAAACAAAAAGGAAAAGCCGGAGTAGCAGTGGTATTAAACAGTAAATGGCACAATCAGTTATCGGACATGCTACAACTTCTGACAGATTAATAATGGTGAAACTAAGATCATACCCAAATGACACGATAATATTACAAGTATATATGCCTACATCAAATGACGATATAGGAGAAGTTGAAAAAGTTTACGAAGGTATAGAAGAACTTTTAAAACTAACAAAACAGAAGGATAATCTCATCATAATGGGCGATTTTAATGCAGTCGTTGGTGAAAGATTAGATAGAAAAGAAGTTGGAAAATATGGATTAGGGAAAAGGAATGACAGAGGTGACCGACTACTAGAGTTTTGCAGACAACATGAGTTGGTTATCTCTAACACTTTATTCAACAATCATAAAATAAGACGATACACTTGGAAGATACCAAATACATTTTATACTGGTTAAGAATAGATTCAAAAATCAAGTCAAATCATGCAAAACATACCCAGGTGCGGATATTAACAGTAACCATAATCTTGTAATGATGAAATGTGACCTAAAATTCAAGAAAATAAAAAAACAAATAAGAAATACCACAAATGGAACTTAGAAAACTAAAAATACCAGAAATAGCAGAAAAATATCAAAATAAATGTGATGAACAAATAAACTGCCAAAAGAACCTCAACCTTGAATTTAATAAAATATCTATAGAAAATTGTTGGAAAGAGATAAAGGAATCCATTACCTTATTAGCAGTGGTAAACTTCCTAGAAAGAAAAAAACAAGACCCCAACAAAAATGGATAACTCAATAAATAATTAACGACATACAAAAAAGAAGAGCGCTTAAAAATAAAAATGACCCAGATAGTATAAGAAAATATAGATCACTGAGATATAAGATAAATAGAGAAGCGAGACGTGCAAAAGAACAATGGATTGAATTACGATGTCAAGAAGTAGAGACCATGATGAAAAATAACATGCAGGATAAAGCTTACAAAGTAATAAAAACACATTTTGGAGTGAGAAAAACAAAATGTGCACACATCAATGACAAAGATGGAAATGTACTAATCGAAGACGAAAAAATAGCTGACCGATGGAAAGAATATGTAGAAACCCTATATTATGAAGATAATGACCCCGAGCCATTGATCCAAATATAAACAAATGAGGATTCACAAGGAAACGTGACGATTACAAGTATTTTAAGATCGGAATTTGAATATGCATTACAAATTATGAAAGCAAATAAAGCACCAGGATCAGATAATATAAACGCAGAGTTACTGCAATACGTCGGCACAAAGACAAAAGAAAAACTATTTAAATTAATACATGATATATACAATACAGGGACTGTTCCAAAAGACTTTTACAAAAGTACAGTAGTACTATATTACCGAAAAAAGCAGAGGCAGATCAATGCAATAACTTCAGAACCTTAAGCCTAATATCACATGCCTCTAAACTCCTAACAATAATTATAAGTAAAAGAGTTGGAAATAGAATTGAAGAACAGCTAGATTACGATAAATATGGTTTTCGAAAAAACAAAGATACCAAGAAAGCAATACTAAGCTTAAAAAAATATTAGAAAAACAAATAGATAGGCAAAAGAAAACCTTTATGGCTTTTGTAGATTTAGAGAAAGCTTTCGACAATGTTAATTGGAAAATACTGTTTAACATAATGGACAATATTGGAATAGACATTAAAGATAGAAACATTCTACACGCAATATATAAAAATCAAGAAGCGGAAATTAAAATCAATTCCACAACAAAGACAGCTAATATACAAAAAGGAGTAAGACAAGGGTGCCCACTGTCACCATCTTTATTTAATGTCTTTGTTAAACTAGCGATAAGAGATATAAAACAAAACCTAGAAAAACAAATGATAAGAGTAGTAATAGGAGGTATATTAATATCAATGATACGCTTTGCAGATGATATAGTTTTGCTCGCCACATCTGAAAACTATCTACAAACAGCACTTATTGAAACGGATAACATATTTATAGAATTCAAATTAAATATAAATACGGAAAAAACAAAAGTAATGATATGTAGTAAACAAAATGAACCAAACATTAATATATCCCTAAAAGGAAAAAGAATGGAACAAATAAACCAATTTAAATTTTAAATACTTAGGAAGTATAATAGATAATGAAGGAAGGTCAAAAAAGGAAATAAAAAGTAGAATTGAGCAAGGAAAAAAGGCATTTCTACTTAAGAGTAAATTACTAACATAAAAAAATGTAAATCTAAGAACGAGAAAACGTTTAATCAAAACATACGTATGGAGTACAGCATTAAATGGTTGTGAAACATGGACGTTGAACAAAAAAGATGAAACCGCTCTAGAAGCTTTTGAAATGTGGTGTTGGCGTAAAATGGAGAAAATAAAATGGACGGAATTGAAGACAAACAAAGAAGTATTAGATTTAGTCAAAGAGAAAAGAACATTGCTAAATAATTTAAGATTAAGGCGATGGCATATGATAGGTCATACGTTAAGACATAATGAAGAACTCCATAGCCTCATACTAGAAAGTATGATAGAAGGGAAACGCGGAAGAGGTAGGCCAAGGACATGTTATATAAATCAAATAATCAAAGATGCAAGAATCGATTCGTACAAACAATTCAAAGACAAAGCACAAAACAGAGAATCATAGAGAGAACGTTCATTGTAGACCAATCTATGGATTGAATTCTAATAAGAAAAAGAAAAAATATTTACTTATTAATGTCCATTTGTCCTTGTGTTGCATACTTGTTTTTCAGTAGGAATTATTAAGCTATAATATGGTTTATTTTCTTATTTTCATAAAAAAAACTTATAAATTATTTAGAAAGAGAGTGAAATTAAGAACATCCCATGTACTTAGAATGTTCTCTTCTTTAATATTCTATATAATTTGCATATTTGACTGATGTTTTGTTTTTATCTATACATGGTAAACAATGTATTTTATGTAGGCATCTACTAAATACTAAGAAGTAGACCGCGAGTAGAGAGTGTTTACTTTATCCATTTATGGTCTGATTTGAATAAGTTTAATAAACAAAAATAAAAATCACACATTTTCTGATTTCCTTTTGATTAGTCCGTTTTTACTTCTTTCTTGCGAAACTTATTATTTTAGTTGTCCGTTCTTTTTCACAATTATCTTGTTGTCTGTATCCTCAATCCTGGATCATTAACCGCAGCTATCCTATTACGCTGGTTAACAACAATAATAGTTGGTGTAATATCCAATTATCAACAACGTATAAACTTCCAGAATGTTGAAGTTTTAAAAATCGACATCCAGAAAGTTTATGTTATTGAAATTACTATTACGTCGAATAAACGACAACGTCAACTTATCCAATGCCAAACCGCTGAATTGCCGTTTACATGGTGACCGAACACACATGACCAAAGGCTTGATTAATTTAATTGTTTTCAAAACGACCCAACTCAATTCAAGTAGGACCCTTTAAAACCATTGTTTTACGACGAACTGATGCTCTAGATTTCGGTCGGAAACTCGCCAAACTAACTGGTGAAATATCTTCGTAGTGGTCAACTAAATCCAATCCATCAAAGTGACGGATCTTTGAATGACATATTTCAACCAGACTGTCCGCAACCAGCGGCCTACAAAGTGAGCAAGGTTAACTACGCACACCGCGTATTATTGTGAAATCAGGGATGGGTAGTATCGAAGATATATATGGGGCATTTTCAAAATAATTTTTAATTTGAAAAAAATTCGATTTATTTGTGATTTAAGAATTTATAAAAATTATTTACATATTACAATTTTAATTTTTGATATTTTGTTTAATAATAGATAATGATGAATTTTTTTTTTCAAAAACATAATATATAATATATATTTAATTGCATTAAAAAAAAAAAACCAAAATCTGACATCATAGTCAATTTTTTTTTTAATGGCCAGAAATGTGGTCTGTCCGAATAAAACAGTATGATTAGAAGTTTTGGTAAGTTATTATTTTATAATATATTACTATATATATACTATATACAGTAATGTACCTACTATTCAATGTACTTTTCAAATGAATAAAATCAGATCACCATACATAATTAATAATGGACTCTAATTTTAAAAATATTTTGGTATAGTCATAATTTATTAAGATTTAGTAATTTACAGTACGAAAATAAAAAATCAAATCATATGCACATCAAAGCCAATAATAAATACTATATTAATCGTATTGCTATTATCACCTAAAATATAAAGATAAATAAATCGTCATCGATTAACGAATGTATCCTTCTCCTCCAGACACCGTGAAAACCCGGATTCGGTTTTCGGAGTCTTAAACAACTATGATAATAACGATATATAATATTCAGTAGCAATTATTGTAATCTATTTTGTTCCCAGCTGGCCGGAAAGTATTTTACCACCGTGTTTTTCGGTATTTACGATCGTTTTTACCATTACGTAATATTTTTATTTTATTTTTTTTTCATTATAGTTAGAAAATATTATTTACTCTATTTTCTTGGAGACATCACGAGGCGCTACGGAGATGTTTTGGCGGCGACGACACGCAAGTGTATTACTTATAACAGTGGCGGTGGTGACATTGTACTTTAATGTACAACTTCATTTACCGCGATGGTGGTAATGGTCTGACGCCGTTTTATCCCTTATAAAACGTAACGTACAGTCATTATATTACCATTACATTAGAGTTCAGTAAGACCACGTGCAGCTGTGAAACCATAGCGATATAAGGTCTTCACCGCCAGAGCGTACTACATAATTATTCACGTATAATATAGTTAAATGATTATACATTTATATGTATACGTAGGTATGTATAATAATTAAACCGTATAATATCATAAATCATGATAATGTGTGGTTTACTGTAAACTGCAACATACGTCTTAGAACGGAAAAAAAAACTATTGACATTTTTTTTTTTTTTGTCACCGGTGTTAAATCTTAACTACGATCTATGACGGTTAGATACTAGATTTTTTTTTTTTTAAATTAAATGATACTATTGATGATTTAGCTCTTATAATATAGTGTAGTGACTAGTGTGTAATACGATCTAAATTGAAAATTATTTGGTCGCAACTATTGTCTTTTCTAATGCATCGATTTTCCCATTTATTTTTATAATAAGTAATACCGCTCAATGCACTAAAGTTATGCTCCGTTCGTGTATTCTGTCTTTGTTATACTTTGCATTGTGTCTGTGTTAAACGAAAAATATTGCTGTATGACAAGACACGGAAAACTCTTTAACCATAAACTCGTTAAAATATTGTTTGTATATTATATATTATATAACCTACACTAATTTTTGCTTTTGGACGATTTACAACTTGTTTTCCCTGTATACAGTTCGTATTATTCGATCACCTATACGGTTTTATTTGATATGTATTTTATTACTATTAATGAACAACCTTAGTATAGTTTATATGTTTCACAGTGAGCCGTATAATTAAATTATAATATTGTATTTTAATATGGACTATGATGATGCATATAGTATATTTAATTATTATTTCGTATTTAATATTTATTTATTATTAACGTTCATTTTTTTTTCAACGGTTTGGGATTATTTTTAAAGTTTCTATTTGCGTATAATTTGTGTATTTCGTATACAAACATTATAATATAAATGATCAAAAAGTATTTGTGCAAACAATTTCCTTCGTTCGGTTTACACACAACATATATTATTATAGAATATATACAGTGTATGTGAGTTTGTGTGTGTGTGTATGTGTGTGTGTGCATAAATGTCTGTGTTGTTTACCGTTTAGCGTTTAATTTTCATATATTTTCATACTCAAATATTAAAATACTCTCAAAGAGAAAACTTTTCACCTTTCGTTTTTCTTTTGATATTAATATGTATTATTAAATGTATAGTTTTAAACAACAAAACAACAGATAATTTAAAATCAAAAGATTAACCTTTTTGAGCACTATACATAATATTATGTTCTTTATGATGTTTTTCTAATCAATAACAATAATAATATAATGATTATTATTTTTTCTAACAATATATATTATTATTTAGTATAATATCTGACTAATCGACATCCTTTAACATACAACAATATGTGTTATTAGTTTATTACTACAATAATTATTACGTTCCAGAATAGCAAGTATTTCCAATCAATTCAATCATATTATTATCATTAAATCATCACCATTAAAATACAGAGTAATTCAAAAGCATTCACCCGAATGAAAATTGATAAAGTCAGCAACCGTAAATTTCATGTTAACTACCTATGCACAATTGATGATATAGGTCAATCAAGTTTATTTTCGTTTTATTATTATTTTTTTTTTTATTTTATTAATGGTAAGCATATATGTGAGCAATTGTGATTGGCAAACTGCCTTTATTATTTCAACTTTCAAGATGAAATATTAAAAATAGTATGTTTTTAATGTCGTAATGTCAGTGGTTAAGGGGATCATATTGAACATTTTTAACGCACTATATCAAAAAATTAATTCTTTTAAGAATATCATTTACTTAAAATAAATATGAATTTTTGAAATCGGATAGATTTTTTATGGCTGTATGTATAATATAATATATTTTAGTGCGTTTCGTTATTATTATTTGCCATAACCGTTAAGCCATACGAATAAGTAAATAAGTGCACAGTAATTGAACTTTCCACGCGCAAAACATTAATAAATGAGTTGATAATTTAATGAGAAGTAACATCAATAATGGGCTGTAAATTTGTAATAATAAACGATTAGGTTAGTTCGTTAACCCGAATCTCGAGTGGCGTGGTTTTCGTTTCTGAACAATGGGCGGGTAGTAATTCCAAGTGTCTTGACATATGGTAATATAAATAATAAGGGTTGGTGTAATGCCGTACAATATCACATAATACCCGCACACACGTAACCATATAAAATATTTTATGTTAATATTAGTATATTATTGTGCCTGTAGATGTCACGTGGACTGGATATTTTTTTTCAATCCCGATACTTGACGCATGAAGGAAATAATAATATTGTATTATAATATTCCACACCAGTCTGTTATTATTATTATTATTATTATTATTACTATTATAACGATGTGACACTTTCGAGTGCAAACCATCTCTTTTCATTATGATAACTACCTGTCTATCCGTCGTAACGCAATTGCATGACTACCTACAAGCTGATCATTATTGGAAAAAAAACTTCGTCAGAAAGTCATTATCGATGTAATTTTAAACAGGTTCTACGTAGACTCCTGTCTAGTGGCGCGGCGAACTTGACATTTTAACATAGTCTATACAATAGTCTATAACAGTAGTCTTCGACCTTTTTCAATAACCATTCCCTTTTTTATTACAAAATATTTTTTTCTCGAAACATGTCATTTTGGTTAACTGTGAAAAAAAAAATAAAAAGATAAAAAAGCTTAATATACCATTGTTGATGTACCGATATAATTATAATACGAACTAAATAAAAAATTGATTTATGTAGGAAGTATTTTGTTTTTATTTTCTGTGATATATATTATGTTATAATATAATGTACCTAATACAAAAAATAATTAATGTGATGTTTGGATTTGACTGTTTTCACTTAATAAATTCTACCTTGTTCAATTTTACATAGTGTAATCCGTAAATCATGTTCGGAATGAGATCAGCTTCTTTTTAGAGTTTTCAGATAGGACATATAGTGGAAAATCCCTTTTCACATAAATAAGTTGTTGGAAATATTATAGCATAATAATATCATATTAAAATTAAACGCTGCATGAAAGGTTTTTATTTATAATTTATAATTTATCGTAGTTTTATAATCTTATTATCTTTATTTTTATAAGAAAATACCGGGAAGAACCCATTTTTAAAGCTTGTGAAACCCGAAATTGGGTCACAACCCATCGGTTGAATACACTCGTTATAATATTCCGCTAAATCTCTTGACCAATAAGACTTACTATCTTATAAAATATAAGATAAAGGCAAAGTCACATTTTTACATACATATAATAATAATTATAATATCTATTATCTATAATACTAGTTAATAGTGAATTATTATCTATTGGCAATTTATCACACGTCCACTAACTGAAATAAAAAATCAGAAGTATCCGCCTCTCGATTATCCCATCGCTCTACCACTACCTATATAAATATATCATGTATTTTATACAGGTATATATATAATATGTGTTGTATTTTATTACGATATTGCACCGGAAGTTGGCAGCGACTTTCGTCGGTCGGACACGCACGTCCGATTGTAAACGTACTCTCGGGTATATAATATAATATAGTAGCAACGACCAAAGTATCGCCGGCCAGTTTGTATGCGGCTGGGGTGCGGGAGGGGGGGTAGATTTTTGCAGATCATTATAGGTATATAGTCGCTGGACCAGTCAGAGACCCTCTATAATGCGGTCGCGTTAATAAACGCCCGACCGGAACACAGCAGTCGTGTGCAAACGTTCCTGTACGAGTGTATATAATGCTCCATCGCTAGCTCGCGCGAGCTCGTGTGCGTATTAATATTTCCTTCTCGCGTGTGTGTATTGATATTTTCTCTCGAGTGGCCTCACGTATATGTGTGCGTACGTGTGAGTGTGTGTGTCGATATTTCCTCACCACCAACATACGAGTATGTGTGTATATATATAATGCGTATTATGTACGGGTTTTATTTACTCGTTGTCGTCGTCGGTCGCGTAACGTCGTCACGTCCGGTCGGTATATCATCAAAGAACACGTCGCTATACACAAGCCATATAATATATATGTGTTTAATGTATATATAATATATATATATATATATATATGAGATACGCTGCGACGACGACGGAGACTATCGTGACAACTATGCGCCATTCGAATATCGAGAGAAAGAGAGAGAGAGTGAGAGAGAGTGAGAGAGAGAGTGAGAGAGAGAGAGAGAGAGAGAAAAGAGACTGAAAACCAGAGACACACTCGTCGCTTTATCTCGAGTCGCCCCTCGTGTATAATAATAATATCTCGTCGTATTGTTTCGATACACTCCTCCGCCGATCGTTTCCTCACGTCACGTTTGCGCCAACGGGTTCGGTTTTATTACCCGCGTTTTACGACACCGCGTCGTCGTCGACTTCCCCCGCACGGTTCGATCAATCTTACTTTCCGAATTCCGGTGCACGCCCGCGAAATTTACTACAGCGTATACCTACGACAATGTTCAACGGTTATATAATAACGACGACGATGTTTTTCACATTCTTTATGCGCACATCGCGATAATTACGAATTACTGTTTGCAGATTTATTGTTATTGCACACATTTCCACGCGATTACGGTAATATTATTACTCCGTCCGGGGGCAGCCTCCGCGCACACCGGAGACGCGAAGTGCGCTCTCTCTACATATATATTATAATAGTGCCTATGTAACTGTATTATTTTATATTCCTATGTGCGTCATTCGTAATGTCTTGATAATTCAAAGTTAAATTAATATATTTACGACGTTTTCGTATGTATATTTTGTAAAATACTATATATATATATAATATAATGTATTATTTTTGTGTACGATATACGATTTAAAATATAGTTTTATTATTTCCGACATATGCCGGAGTACGTTCAAGGTGTTCAGACTTATACAACTAAATATATAATAACTAATAAGGTATATTTTTTTATGTTAAACCTAACCCAGGAGAAATTGTCATTTTACAAAGCTGTATCTACTGGTTAAGTAGGACGTGTACATATTATAGCAGCACATGCTGCGGTTACCAGTCATAACGATTAAACACAGTTCGTTGACGGTAGGTCTCGACGGGCGACGAGAAAACAAGATAGTAGCATGACCAATATTTTTTAATTAAAATACAGTGTTGGGAAAATAAAGGCCTTTGAATAAACAATAATTTATATTAATCTAATTAATATTATATGATATATACATATTATTTAAAATAAATCAATTTCTATAAACGCACGCAGTAGAAGTGTCAATACAGAATCTTTAATCTAAACCTTAAAAATTAAATTATGTACCTACTACGTATTGATGTTAAAATAAATACAATTTGAATATGAAAAAACTAATTAGATAAGTTCATCGTACTCTGTAATCTGAAATTCAATCATTTTCCATGATTTAATTTATTCAGCTCAATTTTAATTAATATTGAAATAGGTTTTTAATAATAATACAATGCATAGGCATATTTTATTGCAAATTATCAATTTTAAATAATAGATTAGTATAATCCTTGCAAAGTTTTAATCATCGGTAATCATAGAGCTTTTTCCCAAACCTTGTTATGAAGATTCATTTCAGATCATACATAAATTTGTGAATGTCCATCAATATAGCACATACAAGACTATTAGTGCGGTATTATGGATGAAAAACAATTATATAATCCAGGGAAGTCGCTCTGCTTTTAAGGTTTTGAGTGTATATCATCATTGAGTAGATCAATGCAATAGATGTGTTAAATTTGAATACGAAAATAAATCATTGTAAATAAAAATTATTTTGACTAGAGATGACTTGTCTATGGGTATGCAGATATTTTTTAAGATATTATCTATATAATTCCATAAGTTTAATGCTTTATTTTCTTATAAGTATAAAAAGTAAGTAAAATTGATTTTAGTAAAAGCATCGAAAATATTATATTATTAATAATTTAAATATTATTTGTATAAATAGCAACGTATATTATATACACTGGAGTGAATAGGATCCTGTACAAATAGCTTAAAATTAATCTAAACATTTTTAAAATCTTATCATGTTTAAAAAATATTATATTTAACGATAACGGTAAAGTTTTGAATCTCAATATTAAATACAACATACCAAATAAAATTTATAAATGAAAAATACTTCAATTCTGTTTAAATATTCAATTTTTAAAATTTGCAATTATTTTAAAATAGGTGCACAATAAAATAAAAGGACTATGTATTTTTGATATTTTTAAAATACTATATAAGTTTACATCTAAAGAAATTGTGTATTACATTTTCAAGTTTTTTAAATAAAAATCAACAATTTTATCAAAATAAAAAAATGAAAAATATAAAATATCTATGAATACGTAATAGACTAAAATAGAACTGAAGTATTTTGAAAATTATATTGTTTTTATAAAATTCTAATATGATTATATTATGAATAGCTTGTGAAGAATTCAAGTATCTACAGTAATTCATTTTCGAATTACATAATTGTAAAACCAATATATTCATCGTTCCGCTTTAATAATCTTCTAAATTATTTTTTTTTCAGATATGGAATATTGGAATATTCTAGATATGAAATTCATTATGTTCAAATTTAAAAATAAATAAATTAATATTTAAAACAATTAAAATAGAAACTTTATTTTTGGTAGAATATTATTACTGTGAAAATTATAAATCTGTAGAATAAAGATTTTGTCGTAATTTTGCAATTTAAATTTCATTTTTTTAATTTGTTTTCATTAACCCATATTATAATACGTATACTCGTACACATTTTATATTACTTATTACTTACTAATTATTTCATTTTTCTAATACATTTTTATGGGCTTTTTTGTGTATAATAATTTATTATATTCTTATTTCTTGTTCTGTATTTCTGAAAGTATATGTACACTACAATATAATATAATAATAAAAAACGGAAAACAGTAAGCAAGTGTGCACATTAAAAGTCGAGTGTGTCATCGTTATTGGTGTTTTAAATTTGAATTCAAAGAAGTATCATTCTATACGAAACATGATCCGAGTGAAGAAGGTCAGAGTGTCAGACTTAACTTTTACTATTTTTTATCAATATAATTGTTAAACTTTAACCATTAAATGCATATAAACAAATAATGAAACTGTATATTTTTCAAAGTGTTTTGTATTAAGTTTTCAAGAATTTTTATTCAGCTAATAATTTTTTAATTGACATTTAAGAAAAAACAAACTAAAAAAAATTAGAATTTTGTTATAAATATAACACGATAATACAAACAGTTAATGAAAATTTAAATATCAATAATAATTCGTTTTCAAGTAACATAAAAGAAACAAAATTAATTTTGTCAAATATTGTATTTACGTGAAAATTCTCGTTTTTTCTAAATTTTTTTGTTTGATTTTCATGGTTATAAAAATAAGTACCGGGGATATTTGAATTTCTTTAAAGTAAAAACTTATCTGATTTGGTATCTATAACTCCCATTTTTTTAAAATCAAAGCATTATTTTATCGACTACTTATCGTGATCTCGTGTACAAAAAAATCATAATATTATGTTAAAACCAATACATTCATTGCTTTGTATAGAATCTAAAAATATGTAAAGATGTTGAATATCTAATAACTTCAACATAATAGCATACGTAATCAATCAAAAACCAATAATTATTATTTTTCTTGTTAATTTTTCTTTGACTTTTGCGATAATGTTTTTTTTTATCATAACCAGTGGATCTTATAAATACGTGTATTCACCACTGATCATAACAATAGTGTACAAATAAAACTTTATAGGTATGTACATAATTTGGTAAAATGTGCAGAACATATTTTCCAAAAATCAGTTGAACTTAAAGCTTTTGAACCATTCTATTAGTTGATTTAAATGCCACTTCTCAAAAAAAAAAAAAAATAATAATAATATACAAACACAAAATTAATATACATAAAAGATAAATATCAAAAATAAAATGATCTTACTTTAGAATATTTTAAAATCATATTTTTTTGGTGGTTTCGAACTTCAAAAAACTTGTAACACCTTTCAAGAAATGGCGTATTTTTTAAATACTTATATAAATACATGTAGTACGTATATGCAGATCAGAAATAACTACGCGCGTTTTATGTTTATTAATTTCAAGTTCCTACTACCAGTGTATAATGTAAAAAACAATAAAGATTATTATGTCCTATAAATCACAGACGAACGTGGTCTCTTTGTCGTTTGGTGTAGTTATTATTATTACTGTTGTTTGACGCACAGATATCTGCAACAGATTGTAACCACACTTGGCGAAATCGCATTATTTTTAAGTACATTTTAAAGCAGTTGATATTAAATCGAATAAGAAAAACATAAAAAAAGTTAATTTGAACGTTTTCAGCAGAAATGTTTGTAAGGACGGAGCTGTGATGCAGAACGTATACAATACACGTATCGTAACATATATATATGTGTGTTTGTATGTGTGTGTGTATAGGTGTTTAAAATTCAAGAAGAATAAAGTATTAAAAGAATAAAGTTATTAAGGAGCTGTAAAACGTTAAGAATACCTACGAATAAACAAACAGGGACGGAGAAAATAATAATAAAACGACAAAAAAGTACCTACGACTTTGCATATAATATACTATAACATAATTGCTGGAACGATTAAAGTATAGGCATATGGTCACGTCATTTCAATACTTAGCCATTGATGCCAAAATGTTTATAGTGCAGTATATGTATATTGAAGGTCACTGTGGTGGATGTGTTAAATTTGAATTCAATGATAAGTATACCATTGTATACCAAAAGTGATTCTGAGTGGAGACAGACTGTCAGCTAGTTTATTTTGTGTTATGTTATATTGATATTACTAATAAATCAGGTACATTTATTAAATTTATTTTACTGACATGATTTAAACATTTTATTTTATTTTCATAAGTTATACAGTAGATTGAATTAATTTTTACCAAAAATTGGCGAAAACATTGAATTTTATAATATCATTATATTATTATGTACAGTGTACACAAATAAAGTTGTTTTGAATAATAATTCAAAGATAAAGTATTCAATTTTTTCTAACTTTGAACTTAAAATGTCTACAAAAAAATAAAATATGATTATATGATATTTCTTGGACTTATTTATTTTAATATGAATTATTAATTTGAAACTTTATTAATGTTCAAATCTTAACTATACAAATTATGCATTTTATGCTATATTTTGAACTGCCAACATTTTTTCAATTTTTTATGATTTTGATGACAAAGATTCTCAAAATATTACTTTCGAATATTTATAACAATACATTTTACTTATGTAATTTAAATATTTTTATGTATCAATAACAACTGATATTGGATCTCGCAATACATTTTTAAGATTTTCGACTTAACGGGAAAAAATTAACCTCATTGATAATAGTTATAACTAAGAGAAATTTCAAATTTCAAATACCTTTGAATATTTCAAAAAAAATCTACATATTTTGAATATTTGATGAAATTATATATCTGTGGTTATTCGTTATTTAATCATAATAAAATGTCAAAAGTCGTTT
Source organism: Schizaphis graminum (assembly GCA_020882235.1). Lineage (NCBI taxonomy): Eukaryota > Metazoa > Arthropoda > Insecta > Hemiptera > Aphididae > Schizaphis > Schizaphis graminum. Next base: position 71,061,683 of record CM037032.1, read on the forward strand.
GAGGAAAAATAGTGATTTTCTGGAGAATATATAAAATCATAAAATTTGAACTTTTTCAAACAAATTCTAATAAACAATTAATTTTATTTTCAAGTTAACTTTTTTTTTTATTTCTTATGTAAATTAAATAATTTACAAAGAACCTTGTTTTACATTTTCAAATCTTAGATATAATAAGAACATTTTTAAGTCGAGAACCTTGTTTTATATAGTTTATATTTTTATTCCACTTATCGAGAAAAATTATGGACAATTATTTGCATTTGACCCCTGAATAGTACTAGTAGTTTTCTACCGAAAATAACTCACAAAATTTAAAATTAAATCATTATTGTTGTCAAAAAATGTGATGGCTGCCAGACACACGCAAGAATGAACACATACGATTGTAAAAAAATACATTCATTGCTCTGCTCAAAATTTAAAATTCTTTGTCTCGTAATGAGATTTTCTGTATAATTTCTGCATTATTATTACAGATAATATGAGACAGGAATATCATATTAAAACACGATAATGGCGTAAACTCTTTTACACGCTTGCCACACCTGTTCAGTAGGGTATTCACAATATTTTTGTTTTGTTTTTTTTTTTTTGTAGCATGTGTTCAATTTTAATAAAATAGTTTTGTAAAAATATCGGTGGTAATTAAAATAAAATTATATTTTTGGATGTGGACAGTAACCCATCTACAGTTGTAATTGAAACTGCCTTTCGAATATACATTTTTCTTTCAGAAAATATAATAGATTGCACTTTTTCGTCGGCAACAAATACATTTAGACATAATGTGATTTCTTAATGAGTATAGACATAATACATTTATAGGTATTAAATTAAAAGAACAATATTTACTGGCTTTAAATACGCAATAGTATAATATTATAATATTAGTAGTATCTAAAGCCCATTTTGTGGGTAAATATAACGGCTTAAATTATAAGAGACAGCCGCCTACGTGGATATTACGACATGGTATAGTATAATACCAGTAGTATAAAAGAATGGCATTTTTTTCCAAGCACGTCAAGAGTTAAATTAAATTAAATAAAATACATAAAGTTGAATATAATATTATTATTAGTCGACCCACTGTGAAAAACAAAAATGTAATTATCTACTACAGGCACGTGTCAAAGTGAGTGTTCCTAGGTGAAATGTTTATAAATTTCAATTTTCTTATCAAACGTTTCGATTTCGTATGTTTTAACTCCAGTTTTTTTTAAAAAAAGCTCAGAGCTTATTTCGTTTGGTTTTCACCAATGAGAGTTTTATTAATACTAAAGTATTTTCCAACGACCTACAGCAGTACAGCTCTTCCGAGCCAGTCAACACTGTGCACACTCTACGCTCAAATGTATTGAAGTTTAACACAAAACTAGTAATAATAAAAAAATTGACTAGGTTAGGTAATTATAAGCATAATGTTTTGTTGCTAAAAGATGTAGGCAAACATAGTATCAAATTATTATAATAGTATATCAGCTGTTTAGAACGCCAGTAACGTAACACGAAGTAATGACAGAGAAAAATCACGAGGGCGTTAAGGTATGTATAAAATATAATATTATTTAATTATTAAAATCCTCGAGGTATTTACTGACGTACTATCAAGTATTTTTTTTTTTTTTTTTTGTGAAAGATGTACACGAAGTCGTATTCTGTCTAGAGTCCATTGTATGCACGTACAAAAAGGTCTTAACAATATAATATAATAATATGCATTATGAATAAATTGGAATGAATAATTAATATGGAAAAATCAAAAATCACAAAAAACACAAAATGTATTGTGGAATAACCAAACAAAATGTTATCACATAAATTTTGAAAATTCCCGTACAAACATATGCCTATTCTGCTTCTATCGTCTCACGCAGGGCCCGATTCAGGCATTTTATGGCCTTTAGGCAAAAAAAAATTATTGTCAATAGTAGCATATTATATAGGCATATAGCCATAGCCCACCCTCCACAAACGAGTTGTATAAAACAAAATAATAATTTATAACAATTTAATATTTACCTACTCACACATTTTCATAAACATAATTATAATGTTATACATTTTTTTACCTCTACAGGTCACAGATTTCTTGTACCTATTATTTTTATTTACATTTTACGCTGATAAGGATTTATTATTTTATTTTTTTGAAATATTATATGTTTCTTATATTTATTTGATATGATGAAAATAGCCTTTTAAAAAGAAAATAAGATTCATAAAAATCCGAGGTCCTCTAATAACGGAGGCCTATCCCAACCTATGCCTATCCTGCCTAATGGTAAATATGGCTCTGGTCTCACGTCTATGCTATGATGTACCATACGTAATAAGCAAATTTAAACCAATACGGCCGCGGTCTGATCGTGATTCTGATCACATACACAGTCAATTATCATACTCGTATTATATTACAATAAGATATCTACTTTTTTTCGCCGTAAAAAAAAAAAAAAAAACAAAAAAACGAATACGAACTGCACTACAGTCTGAAATATATGATTTATTCTGTCGGAGTATTCTTCTTTTTACGACGCACATTCTACGTGTACATAGATACACCCGTGTTCGATCACCGTCGTGTATTATACGTATCGCGTCCGCACACATCGCACGCGGGCCCCGTCGTTTGATAAATCGTACCGAAAACGATGCTGGTACGCACCTCCGCCCCCCGCCCCTCCATCAACAGCAACATAAGCTCGCTGGACCGCAATTTGTTTGCCCGCGTACACGGTATAAACACGTCGGAAAATCTTTTTTGTTTATTCGTTTTTCCCATAAGCACACACACACACACACACACACACACACACACACACACACACACATCTATATATATAATATATAGTATATACTTATGATACACTCGCACCGGTGCAAATATACGCACTAATGTATAATATCCCACACGAGCGGGTATTTGCCTACGCGAGATGCTGCGTCGGACCCGCATCGTTACGGGCGTGTGTAATGCGCTCAGATTTAATAACATAACAACATTAAAAGCCCAGCCGGGACCGGTGATCGTTCGTCTGCTCAAACACTGTACGTGTGGGTGTGTGAGCCGCCGAGCAAGACAAACAGCGCAGCATCCGTACGCGCGCCGCCGTGCCGTGTCTGTAATCGTACGCCGCCGCCGTCGTCGAATTCATATAATAACGTGCCGTTTTGTGTGTGCATTGTAAATGCGACGAACCGCGACCGCCACAAAAGACTACTATACATAAATATACACCGCGAAAGGATTACTCACACCTATGCCCGACCTACACTTTGATAATTGCACTCGTGCGGCACACACACGCCCGTTCGCGATATGACATTCACGCGTTATATATATATATATATATATATATATATGTACGACTATAATTTATATATATAGATATATTATGTATATTTGTATTATAACGAATCGTGCCGATGTGCATTCACTCGTTCACTTACGGTTCACCGTCAAAAACAACATCGCTTTGAATATCTCCATATATACATATTACAATATCAGAAACGGATAAGGTGTCGCCAAAGAGCGAACCCTAGAAATCACCACAAAACAGTGGTGATGTACCTGTAATAATATGATCTCATGATGGTGTTAGAATAAAAACGGGAGAGAGAGAGAGAGAGACGCACCACCTGTTCCGTGATCGGACGAGGTGCGAGTGTGCGACACTGCTGAAATGCACACCGTTTGCGGCCCGTGGAATGGCAGTGGACAGAAACGAGACTATAAATATTGTCAGTGGTGCGCTGTACTATTTGTGTTTGTTCCTGATGCGGACCACATCAGATTTCATACACTGGCGTGATATGATTTGAGTGTTTTCAAAGTCCGTGCGGAAAACCCAAAAATACACTTTTCAGTCACGTCGGTATACTTTACACAGAGACCCAATCAGAAATATGCATATATAAATTCGTATTCGACAAATCGCATACATAATAATATCGTTACAATATATATTATTATGTTATCATACCGCGTATGTGCGGATATTGTAGTAATAACTTTTATGTAACACATCATAACACCGTATAATACGATGATGTACACACGAGTATCGATAGGTGTATTGGTCGTCAATGTCATCATAATCATATTAGGTGTATAAGGTACATGTCCTCTGGGAATATTGATAAAATTATAATATTTTGTCGGAAAAGGTCATAAATAGTCAGCGCCGCCGCCCAAAGGTAAACCGAGATGACTGCATTCAACAAACAGTACATACCTCTAAAAGACAATAATTTATTAGAATATCTATATTTTAAATGATCAGATACACTAACTAATAAATAATACGTACCTATCTACTTACAAGTGAAATGTTATACAACTACACGTTATTTAGGTTATGTTTATTTGTAATATAATTAATCAAAAGTTAAATTTGGTGTACGTTGGTCGTTGTTCTGTAGAGGAGTTGATGATTTATTTAGAATGAATCACTAAGTGTTATTTTTTGGTTAGTAATCTACGTTTTATTAATATTTCAAATATTGACACTCCATTATATTATTACAGTTTATACCTAATCAAATAATATTATTAAAGAACATTTAGACGGTTTGCATTATACTAATAAACTAAAACGCTTATTGTTTTATACGATAAAATGGTTGCGTTTAACTTAAAGTGTTAAACATAATAATTATTAAGTTTATGTTTATAAAAAAATATTAATAATTCAAAAATGTGAAAAAAAAGAATATTTCATGACAAGTTGGTCAATATAAATAGTTGCATAATTCGCATGATTTTAATAAATTTATAAGATAATATGACTACGTGAGAGTAGGTCACATTTATTGGATTTATGTAAAATTAACAAAGGTATTTGTATCCATAAATATGCATGCCAATGGAATAGGTGAAAAGTTCAAACTCATTGGTAATAAATTTATAATATTAATTATGTTTTATCTATTAAAACATATACATTGTATAATGATAGCGACGTATGATATATAGCGGAAATAAATTGTCTGCTATATGAGCGACATATTCTTATGATTTTGAAACTATTACCCTGTATTATCATGTGTCCAATTTATTTATAACAACTAATTAAAACTAATATTATAATATTAACATGGAATGATCTCAAGAAAAAGTAATTTATATATAATAATATATTAACCTTAATATTTTAAAACGCCTGTTACGTTATTAAATGTGTTAACAGTGTTCTTATTTTAAATACAATTTTTATTAAACATTTAACTTGAGTGTTAATAATATAACAAATCTTACTATTTTATCTAACATCAGACTAGTGATTTTTAACTTATTATTGCCAATTTTTCTTTTAATATAATGATTTCCATAGTCATATAAATATTCGTAATAAATTATTATTTTCATATGGGTTCAAGGAACGTTGCAGGAAAAAAGCAAGGTTTCATTAAAATAAAAACAAAAATATTCTGACAAATGTTTAGGGTCATTCTTAAAAGGTTGGCTTAAAAAAAACAATTTCATATTATACAAACAGCTAGTACAAGTTATCCATAAGTTAAACTTATATTATGTTTCATATATAAATATAATATAAGCATTAAACATCACTCACTAAATATAAAATAACGAACAATTACTGTAAAAAATGTATATGTATATTTTAGGTAAACAGCCAAACTGCTGCTATACAAAAAATGTTCTTGTTTCCAACCATTTGTAAATTGTTAATTTTATAATGATAAAAATAAGAAATAATTTAAAACTTCAAAAGTATATAATTTCTAAAAAACATCAATGGACTTTTATAATGTATAAATAAAAAATAATTTAAAACTTCAAAAGTGTAAATAATTTCTAAAAACATCAATGGACGACAATCTAATTTTCAGACAAAAAGTCGAAGACCCCGATAAAGCAATAAGAGTTTATTTTGGAGGAAATAGCGATAAGTTAATTATAATCCTATTCACTTTTCTCTCGTTTAAATACAAAACTATTTTAAAATTCGTTATTCTAAATTAGATTGTACTTATTCTCGTCAAAAGAAAAATTAAAAGTGATTTGTTTTTAAATTTAGTAAACTTTTAAGTCAACTTAATTAAATTTAAATAACGATAATTTATTTGACTTTTATTTGTAAAATAAAAATATATTTATTTTTAAAAAAATTATAAAACATTAGGTTTTAAATAAAAATTAAACTAACATTGGGTAATTGTATTTATTTTAATTTTTTAATATTATTTTTTCTTTAAAGTTAGTATTATAATGATTTTTTTATCCAAATAAAGATATCCAAAATTATATTTTAATATATTATACTATATATAATTTAGAATATAAATATTTTTTATTTTATTTTTTTACATTGAATAGATACTAGTAAAAGTGGGGATACCATTTCGTGAAATGATTAATTATTGGGATTTAATTAATTGATTTAAATTAAATTATTCTAGATTTATTTTTAATTTCTGAGTAGAGTGATAAATGTATTGAGTTTACTATGATATGTAATAATGTGAAAGTTGTTAATGTTCCAGTTAAAAATATCGAAAATCTATAGCTATAATATATTATGTTTATAATCCATAAAGCTCAAATGTTTACGACATTCGAAATTCATTAGACAATAATTTTTAATGGACATTTCCAATTTGAATGAAAATACTTATTTCAACGACAATTAATAATGATATGTTAATTATTTTGTTATAAATTTAAAAACATCGGGAATGATATATCATTGAATTCATATTTAATACACCTAAATAGTACAAAAAAAGCCAATTGACAATTTCCAGCAAATCCTTTAAATCCTATTACCTCACCCGCCCTAAATAGTATTATTATTTTTCAAAAAAGTCTCCAGCTAATGTCACGTTAATAGGTTCTTATTAATAAAACTAATTATGTAACTAATTGTTAGCAAATATTGTGTAATATACTTAGTCATATATAATTAGAATAATACTAATAATGATAAAATAAATTAAATAAATTATATAAAATATTTTTTTTTATTTATATAGATGTTAGTTAGTACATGATATATATACATTACTCCACCCATTCTATATATTATTTGTTAAACCTTGAAAATTGCATAAGCACTATGAGAAAATGAAAATATATCGTATAAAAAAATAATTAATCATGTGATTCTGCATACCAACCGCCTTCATCACGAAAATCGGTCAGCCAATTTCTGGAAACTAATAGTTTAATTTCATTAACATAATCCAAGTTTGACGGTTTTCAGCGATATACACATGAAATCGTACCGGATGTTATCGATAAACAATTTAGTTACATATTATATGAGCATGGACTGCCTCCGTTTACTGAATTCAAATGATCCACCATCTGATTCATTTGCACCGAGATCATGGATCTGGTTTTTTTACAATAACGAATGTACGAGTCACGTTACAAAACTCTACCCACAGTAGCGATGACAGTTTGTCGCAATCTAGTATAACACTGCAATCAGCGCAATCTCTCGATTCGATAACTAACTAACTACGGCCATAATACCAGTACACTCTACTTCGTACAATCGTACAAATAATGATAAAATCATCGTTATTGTCTAATAATATTATCATCGGTAACGGCAGCAATGGCTGGGCCGTCGATGTCGTTGCCCATGATGCTCGAGAATCAGGTATTGTTGATTTAATATAGCACATCATCGCAAGTATTAGATGTATAGGTATAATCTCTTAAATGATATCCTATGAATCTTGTCGAGCATAACTACAATCGTAATATAATATTGAACTCTCCACCAACACCTCCGCTACTGGGGCGGAATCATATTATTATGTTTGATAACTTTTGCTTGTGAACGTTTAGCTCATAACTCGTGCTATCAATTAATGCCGACACTGTTAATTGCATTGTTTTACGCGATCGTTTACAATACGTTTACGATACGTTCTACAATTTATGGTCCATTCGTTTTTTCGCTAAGTACCATATTTATTTAGGAAGGTCGAAAAAATAACAAATACTTTACTATGATGTGTGTTTTTTTTTTTTTTTTTGTCTGACGACAACATTTGGAGCAGTAATAATGCTCCGATTTTTGACTTCAGCCCCTCTTTGAATAGGAAAATTCATCTAGTTGGTACTTGGGGGGGGGGGGGTCAAAAGTAAAATTTTCAAATAGTTTTCAAAAAAATCGATTTTTTGATTTTGCTGTAACTCAAAAACAAATCATTGTAAATACTTGAAACTTTCACCAAATGTTTATATTATGGTTATCTCTTTACAGTTAAATTTTCAAAATATTTTGACCATTTTTAAGCTACTTATAGACAATTGAAATTTTCAACTTTTCTAAGTTTTTTTTCTTCAAATGCTGATAAAAATTGTTTGGGTGGCCAGAAAATCTTGAAAATTTAATACAAGGTTTCTTATAAGTTGTTCTTAAAGTGATAAAAAAAAATCCGAAATCGTTAATCACAATTTTTTTTTATAAGTGCTTAAAGTTCGAATTTATACGAAATATGTCAAAATTTAAATTAAATTTCATACGCTCATAATGCGTATGTTGGCCAATATATATATTATATATATGTATATATATTATAATATAATAATATATAATATATAATATATCCTAGACTGACAAATCATCTCCGTTCAGAATCGTTTTTCGTATACAATGATACCTATCATTGCATTCAAATTTAACCTACCATAGTCCGAGGTCCACCCCACCCCCTAATATACAGCAGAGCGATACCCACTTACCCGCTTTTTTTTATTAGATATTATATTTATTTATATTATTTATAGAATAATGACAATTTATTATTTTAATAATTAAACCCAACATGGAAAATTATTTATTTATTTATTACGATATTATAATTATTATTATGTAGATGTTTTTATAATATCTAGGTAAATTCTACAACGGTATATTATAATAACAATCATTACCGGCATTAAAGAAATATTGATATCACACTCACAATAATATGATTTGATATTATATTTAATACTAATTACAAATCAATCATTGTTTCCTTTCGTTTAGAAAAAAAAAATCAAAAATATACTTTCAATAATGAGTATTAAATTCAAAATTCCGTAAATCGTAGATTTCTACGAATCAAGACTAGTGATGTTTTTTTTTCATTTAAACTTTGTATTAAAACTAGTTTCAACAATTTGGTATTAGAAGGAAACTTAAAAGGAACAATATTAAATAGAAGTTATTTACAAAATGAAAAAGGAGAATGCAAAACTAAATTAAAAACCTGTATGATAAAAAATATAATATTAAGATATTCTTTTATTAATTTGAAAGGATATTTTTGGTGTTAAAGAAAATGTTAGAGGAATTGAAAAGGGATAACAGGCGAACACGCTGGGGTGATAGACTGGGGCAGAAGAAGATTTGGTGAAAAATGTCACAAATCGTAGGGTTGTTGTGGAGTGTGCAGAAAGCAAAATCGTACAAAGAAATTTAAAGGAATAAAAATGAAGTAGAATGTAGTTATAAGAATCGCATTATATTTTAATCGTCTGTCTTAAAATATTGATAGTAAACCATTTGTTAATGGGCAAAAATGATTTATAGATTTTTTATTTAATTGACATTAAAATGTCTTTTATAACAAAAAAAAAAAAAATTAAGCACAGCATTATTCGGCACAAGTATTATTTTTATAGCAAAATCAGTTCAAAGTACCTATCTTTGTATCATGTCCGGTTATTTAGTTACACAATACAATGCTTTTCAAGGGACACAATATAGGCAATTTTAGTACATTAATTTGTATTATATTTGGTTATATTATTTGGTATTATATTATGTTCGGTTGCCTATAATGCTTACAATGCTAACATTTAGCGTGAAGATAAAAACTATTGTTGGTATTTTGATTTGGTGAATAGATGATATATCTGACATGGTGAAGTATTAATTTTACATAACTGTTCCCGCCTAGAGTTTTATTTTTTCAATCGATTAACCGATTATGTATCATTTGTTAAAAATAATCTATTATTCGAATAATCGGTTTAATAATCGCATAGCCCTAAACATAATAAAGAGGTAATATTATATTGAGGTCATTAACCGGGATAAAAACTATCCTATCTTACGATGGAGATATAATTTAATACATTGATCGAAATCGGTTATTTCGAAACTACTGAATGCATCGAGAACATGTATTAATGTTTGTATATTTATAGGTATAAAATGTATACAATTTACACGTTTATTTTAATGAGTAGATAACTCAGAGGTTTTTTGACTTGGACAAATGTTATTACGATTGAAACCTCCTCCGTAATATACTCTTTCGTTTAAAAAAAAATCAAAAAGATCTATTAAGTAGTTCTTGAATTTACCCTGTACATAAAGATTTTCATTTCACATTTATATATACATAAAGTTAGATTGTTTGATACATTTTGATTTTTCTTTATATATGTTTATATAAATATGATAATATATATATATATATATATATATATATATATATATATATCATGATAGTAAATATGTTAATTGCAATTTTCTTTAGGATGCAGATTTGTACAACCTACAAGTATACTTATTTAAAACGTTATTGTCCTTTGTTGAGATCAGAAATAATTATTATGTTATAATGAAATATTAATATAAGTAGTTAGTATATTACTAAGATATATAATGATATTATTATGTAAAACAATTATATTTAACCCGTAATATTCAAAATATTCAATAATATCTTATAGTATAAATGCTGTTCATTAACATTATAACTAAAATAAATGAACAAACAAAATGATTAATAATTGATCAACATAATATTATATCAACTTTCCTGTTTTTTTTTTATATACATATATATGTTTGTTAATCATTATTTATTAAAATAATAAACTGTGTACCTGATTATCACACAATAAGTAAAGTTATTAGTATTATTACACATTGATTAAATGCATTAAACTATGGAATTATTGATACTTGGAAGTTCATTATTAATGTATTTACATATTTATTAGTACTATTAATGAAAAGTAGTATTGATTCTTTTGTTACTTTAGTCGTAATTTTTACCACTTACTTGTAAAGTTGCAACTAGATATCATAATACACTGGCATAAATACGTTTCTTATTGCGTGGCCACCACGATTATCCTTATTGCTGCTTAATTGCGTGTACATTATAAATCAAATTTAGCGCTTAATTTTAAGGTATCTTAATGATTTCATATTAATGGTAGTTCTCTTATTTGAATTGTATTGTTTATATGTATTTATTTTCTAATATTAGTTCTTACCAGGTCCTTTTTCGTTTAATAATAAGTTAGCTAAGTTTTTAATGTTATGGTATATAATGACCAAAAATGTCCTATCCATATATAAACTCTATGGAGTCGTAATAATGGTAAGATAAATTTCAACAAAATTCCACAAATACTCAAAGGAATTCGGAGAAACTGAAATACTCAACACCTTAAATGAAACACTGAGGCTAGACCCTGAAACTAATCTAAATCTATTATATTTCCTTAAAAAACTCCAAACTTAATGTTACATAAAAATTAGGTTAAAAAAAATATTGAATATAGCCATTAACCATTGTAACCGAAATTTATTATGATCGATAAAAAAATAATAATAATTTTATGTTTAATGAATGCTCAACCTTAACGCCTTGTATATTCTATTTAAGTTTAAAAATGAACACAATTATACGTTTACATTTGAAAATATTTAGCTAAAAAACATAAAAATTTTATACAACAGTAAAATAAAACGTTTAGCATAAAACTTTTATAATTGTTTTAAATGCTAAAAATAACTTATGACCATGAGTAGAATGTATACGTATGTTAACAGTCCATTATCATTTTTCACCATGGTAATCGTCTGAGTCCAAACGAGGGGAAAGTCCCATCAAAAGCCATCAATTTTACCGTATGCAATTTACAGGGATATTACATAGACTTTAATCGTAAATTTCACACTCGCACAAAATTATTAGATATGTTTGCCCACACTTAAACACTTTAATTATTATTATTTCCTTTTTTTTTTTTTTTAAAGGTAAGGAAAAAATAAAAATTGAATAAATATACTTTTTATTGATATTTACTATCAAAATATACATATTCTACAATACAATAATTAATCCATAAGCAATGAGTAGTTGTTACACTTGTACAATATTTTAATTCTTCAATTTTCAATTGAACATCTACTGAAGAAGCTGTGGCTGAATCATTATCTGTGTATCAAAAAGTACACAAAATGTTTTGGTTCCTCACCATTACATCTACCAAAAATGGCATATATACCATTATCCATCGATACCCTCTCCGCTATTGTACCACCATCACAACTCACATAGCGCTATTTCTAAATAAGGGAGATTTTTTGGCGGGATCCTATATTTTAATTCATATTTCGAAACAAAATATTATTTAAAGTATTTATTTTGATAAAAATTAAATTTCATACGAGTAGTTATAAATATAAAATGTTTAAAATAAGTGATGAGTGGAGTAGTGTACCATTATTGTGTGGTGTAGCCCTGTTGAACATCACTCTATTCATTTAAACATTAAAACCTATAACTTCTAAATAAACTGTCCATCAAAAATTAAAATTTTATACATCGAAAAAAAAATTATTTTTCTTTAGAGTAAAGAATTAAAAATGCAATTTTTCATTAAAGAAGTAAAATAGCTATATAATGATAAGAATATAAAAAATTATATTTTTAACAACTAAATATATTATTTTAAAAAAACTAGGATTTTTTAAAATAATTAGTGTTTTGTTAGGTATCTTTAAGTATATATATATGTATATATTTTAAACAGTTTTTTTCTACTCCGATTATATTTTAAGTTTTATGTAATATAAATTCTTAAAGTTGATTGTTAAAGGTCCTATTATGTTAATTTACACAATTCCGGTACAAAAAAACTAAATATAATACATGTTTTGTGATAGTTTTACTGCTTAAAAAAAAAAAATTTATAAAATTAATATAAATTATATACCGACTTTTTAAGATTAACTAAATTTCTATAGTAAAAAAAGTATATTTTAGCTATATTAAAATTTTAAATTTTAATTAAGAAAATTTGTTTTATGTTTTCAACAAATTCGTGTAAACATATGTAAATATTAGTATTTACTTCAAAATTTTAATTTTATATTATTAATAATAAATTATTCTATGTATACAGACTTAACAATAATTTTCAATTAATCTCTGGTTACATTATCGTAGTTAGTGATAAAAACAAAATAATTCTTAATTGTATGTAGTTTTTACTAAATACAAAAATCTATCATGATTATAACTAATTATAAGCATTAAATTATTTTGTTTCCATTTTAATCAGCTATTTTATAATTAATTAAGTTTTGTTTTATAAAGATTACATACGTATTTAATTTAATTTCTACTATAAGTTGACTTTTCTTTGATGTTTGATTTCGAAAAACATTTGTTTAATTTGAATAACATGCGTATTTTTTCAACATTTATTACAATTATAGTTGTTTTTTTTTATAAATTTTCAAAATAAAAATTATTTATACCATTTTATTGGAACATGTTTGTATATATTTGATGTGTTTTGTGTTGTCATACAGGGTATTCCATGAGGATTTACCCATTGCGATATTTTCTAATATAATAGTGATATCATAATTCTGTTATTTTAATAAGATTCATATAAAGATAATAACTACAAATATTTCGTGTTTTGTTTAATTTAAATGTTTTGATAAAAATAATAATTATTTTTAAAAAAATTGAAGATATCCATTTTGTAGAGTTCGTTTTTCTGATTACGATATTGACGTTTCAAAATTTTAATTTCATTAATCTCCTGATTTTTAATATTTTTTTTTCGAACACTTAGCCACAGTGCAAGCGTTAGCCGACTGGCTGTACGAGCACGTGGGCCACATGTATGATATAATTATACCACTATCGTATTAAATAAATCGCAGTTTTTTAAAATTAGGTGATGAATAAAATTAAAATGTTGAAACGTCAATATTTTCAGAAAAACTAACTCTACAAAATGGTTATTTTTAATTTATTTGAAAATAATTAAATGAAAGATTATATTTTTTATCTTTTTTACCAAAACATTAAAATAAATTAAAACATGAAATGTTTGTAGTTCTTGTCCCTGTGAAATCTATAAAAAAATAAATAACAGAATTATGATATCTCTATTATTTCAAGAGGTATCTCAATGGGTAATCCTCACGGGACACTGTATATGAATGTCTTATATCTGATATGGTGGATTGCCAAATTCCATCATTATAATTATAATTTAAAAATAAAATTATCAAAATATATATTTTTTTAAATAATTTTTGCATAGCAGCAATTATTTAGTAATGTATCATACCTAATAATATTATGATTTATGAATATACGTTATAATATATACGATATCACGTGATTTGTGAATCAATTTTTCACTAATGGATAATAATATTATAATATATTATATTCTTAAGCTTAATTTAATTTATAGTTTTAAATATTACTATTATACTTGCAAGGTTATTTGTATTATTGTTTTCCTTTTAACATATTCAATTAATTATTGTAAATTTAACTTGCCTTTTAATTATTATTATAATGTCAATAATTCGAATTTATATACTAATATATGTACTTGTTTTCAGATTTTAAGACGCACCCAAATCTCAAGGCTAAATTATACTCTACAAATTAAATTACTTACTCAATTTCTGAATGTACAGATTTTTAAAACCATTTAGTAATTTTTGATTAAACATTTGATTTTTATTAAGTTATTTTTTATAAAATTATATTTCATTTAGGTTTACGATTTAAATAAGCTTTTTTTATTTTTATCAAACTAATGTATATTATTTTATTGCTTAAATCACCTTGCAATTGCACTGATATTATCATTACGACAAATATATATTGAATGGGTCGACAAACTTGGACAAACTTGGTTAATTAGTATCCATAACTTATAGTTAGGATGTCTTGAGACTATACTTCAAACGTTTATAATTTTTGAGTGATATTTTTTTAAACATTAGTAAAAATATTCCCACCGACATAATACATATCTATAATTACGCATTACATTTTTATTTTTATTTTTACATCCAAAAAATATGTTCTTTGTTTAATATACATTAGACTAAATAATATACATACCTATTTTAAAGTTAGTGTAAGACCATTAGTAAGGATTATTATCCTTGGTAATACATGATGTTTAAATATTTAAAATCATCAAAATAAAATAAAATTGATGTGATTAATAGTTTATAGTAAAAAAGGATAGTTTTTATTAGAAAAAAAGTTTGTATCATCATAGAATACTCTTTAAATGTACAAAAAAATAAAGTGCTTATTTGAAAATAGGGTCTTTAAGTATAGGTATTTAAAAATTCCAAAAGTTATAATTTAAATAAATACAATTTTTATAATATTGTTTTAAATGATTTGAATTTTGATGCAGAAATATTTAATATTAAACTAATAAGCTTTTCTATTTTAAGTGAGCTGGAATGGAGAACCCTCATTATTGTGAATAATAAACTGTTGGTTTAATAAATAATGCTCAATGTTTATAGATATCAAAATGTTGAAAAAAAAGCTTGAAAATAATTTTAATAAATGTTGCAAAAATATTGATAATTACATAAAAATTAATTTGGTTAAATATTTTATTTAGTGTGATAAGAAACAATGATGTAAATACAAAAATTTAAAATATACATATTTATTAATTTTACTTATATAGCATCAAAATTAGCTATTGATCAAGAAAATAATATTATTATTATTTCGCTGTTTTATATTATTCGATTTTATAAACATTTCTATAGTTTTTAATACAAACAACTATATTCATGGTTTATAGACATTTTTTTTTTTTTTTTATTAAATTAAATGTAACAGGAGAAGAAAAATTCTTGGTTGTTGATATAGTAATTACCATCATCCAAGGACACCAAGATACTGTATCTTCCTGATACAAAGATTCCACTTTTTACGTTATACACACATTATCGGCAACACAGATTCTTACAAGAACCACCATCAATGTTTGAAGTATAGTTTATTTATAAACAGTCTGTGGCCAATATAAGTTATCAATATCCGAGAATTTGCGATTGAATTTTTTTGATTTTTTATTATTTGTGAACGTTTAAAAAATAAAATTTAATCTGAATAACAACAAAATAAAATATGACTGACGAAGAAATCCAATACGATGTAAGAGTGATAAATGCATTTAAGAGTTATGGGAGACACGATGTATTTAATGGTTTGAACATGAATGTGTCGTCAGGTTCTATGTAAGTAATTCTATTGAATTAGTTTTAACTCATAAATTGGATGTATAATTATATCTATGTTTGAGTATTATTCTTTTAGATTCTGAGCAAAATGATAAATGTATTAATTTTTCAATGTTTCTGTTTTTGTGTGTAAGCTTGTAAACACTTTTTGGAGCAGTAAAAATACTTCAACTTTAAAAAATACGAATAGCTTCTGTTAGAAAATGTAATCTAGTTAGTACTAGGGGGGGGGGGGGTCAATATATAGCCGGAAAAAAATTAAAAATCAGAGATTTTAACTTAAATTCAATTTTTGAAAAAAAAAAAATGAAAAAATGATTTTGATTTATTTTGGTGTAATTCAAAAACTAATAACCTTCGATACTTAAAATTTTAATTAAATGTTTATATAATAATTTTTATTTACATAGAAAATATTTTGACAATTTTTAATTTTTTTCATTCAAACTATATATATTATAGACTATATTATATTTTATTCGCCGACTAAAAATGTAATGTGAATCTTAAATATTAAAAATATAAAGCAACATTTTTTTCAAGATTTTCGTCAAAATATTTAACTATTTTATAGTTAGAAATTCATAAAAAATATTTTCTTTATATATAACTTTTGAAAATTGAACACACGATTTCTCATTCAAAGTTTATACTGAAACTATACAATTTAAAAAAATATATACAGAAAAATGCTTCTTATAGATATTTTAAGTTCAAATCAGGACAAAATTACTTATTTAATCGATAAATAATAATGTTAGTTATTTTATCATAATTTAAAATAATTATTCGTGGAAAATTACACTTTTATGTATTTTCAATTATTATTTATTTTAATATATTAATATGCAATACAATTTTTGATGTATTTTTAGATATTATCCTCTTCTTCTTGTACTGTTTTATGGTATCACAAAATTATGTTATTCGCTTTTGAGTTATATGAGTTGATGTATAATATATATATCATTATAAGAATTAAATACAAATAATATACTAAATCCAATATTTTTGAAAAAAATTATTTCATCTTACTAAATTATTAAAATTAAAATAAATTACTTTAATAACTATGTATTTATATCAAAAAACAAATTATCATGAAATATAGTTTTTAATATAGGCTGTCAAACCATCTATGATCGCAATTCATTTTTTGTATACAGTGATACATCGTTGAAATCAAATTTAACATACCCATAAAAGTGACTCGTTCATCACCTAATGTATAGTAGAGCCTGAGCTATACCGATTTGCCAATTTTTTTTATTATTATTATTAATGATTTGAAATGTTGTTTGAAATATATTTTTATCAAGCGAATAATAATTGAAAATATATTTTTTTTTAAATCGAAAATTTCTTTAACCCATAAAAAGTCAATAAGGAACAAAATATTTTAAAATGTATATACAATTTTGATTTAAACGTTTTATAAATATTTAAAGTATCTGTTGTTATTCGTTTTGAATTAAACCAAAAACCAAAACCAACACAATTTTATTCAAAACTGATATGTTAAAATACTAATGCACAAAATAAAATACACTATCGATAAATGTCAGAAAAATTAAAGTATTCACTCCTTACTAACTCTTGACAAGTATTTTATTCTTCGCATTTTTCGGCTTGATAGGTATACTAGAGCAGTATTTAAAAAAATTGTAAACGCTGATAAAAAATTATAGAAATTATTTGGTTCTAATGAATCCATAGTTGGATACTTATAGCGAATCAGTTAGGTACCTATAATATTTGTTAGAACAAAAAACGCTTTATATGTCTAGTACGTTTAGTTTAAGCTTAAAAAAAATAGATTTTGCAATGATGTAGTTGTTACTAAAATATTACATCGTTACCATATTAAACGTAAAGCCTATAAGTATGTAAATATTAATTGTGTAATTATTATTACAACATAAAAATATTGTTAGTAAAATTATCAACTAACAAATATAAGCTCGTCTTTTGATTAAAAATGTTTTAATTTAATAGTTGTGTTCAAAGGGTATTTTTTTTTTAATTTTCTATTAAATAGTTTAAATAGAAAATAATTTTTATTTTACTAAAAATATTGTTTAAAAATTAAATTGCATTTATCTATGAATATTTTAATACATGCAAACTTTTAAATGAATATTTATAATATTACAACTACCTATTTATTGCAAAATTTCTGTAGATAAAAATAGAAAATTATTTCACCTTAGGCATTAAACTCATTATTTCATACCCAAGTGCAAACCTTAGTGAAACTAAGATAGTCTTGAGATTTAATACCAGGTACTTACTCAATATTACAATATTATAGTGTGTTATTGAACGAATTATAATTATCTCCATAATTTCCCTCAATGAGTTACACTTTTGCTGAAACACGCCTTCTTATTAATAGTTTATCTGTTATTATTAACTTAATGTGTATTTAGTTATTTATTATAAATCTGTTTGGTGATTATAGTTGATAAAAATCTGTAAATAGATTAAAAAAATAAAATGATTAAAATTGAATAAAAAACCAATCACGAGTTTTTATACAATAATTCAGGTATTTTAGATTACATTTTTGTATTTGAAATGTGATGTAAAATCTTCGAACTTTAAAAATATACTAAAGGGACCCCAGTATTAAAGAGTAATGTTACCAAATGTTCTGTTAAGTGTAGTATTATGAACAGAAAGAGAACAAAATTAAAAATAATATATTTACCATGTTTGGAAGTTGTATCTTCCGTCAACCAGAAAACGATCTCCCACGCTATCTGCACAATGCCAAGTAGTGCTAATAGTAATATGAATGAAATATTATTATCTTTTTTATAGTTATTTAATAAAACGAATTGTATTTACGATAAAATCATGAGAAGGATCTCAGCGTATTTATTTCTTCGGAACAAAGTTTTCCTTGAACAAAATATTACATTTGGAATTTTATATTAATTATTAGTATTTGAGATGATACTTAAGGTAACCTCGAAATTTTGAATTGTAATCTTTTTATAATAACAACGGTAATATACGTACGTATTCAACTATAGATTAACCGTTAATGTTAACTGAAATTGTGAAAAATATTTCAGACACCTAGGTTTTGTAGGTATATAAAATACAATAAGTAGATTTGGATTACCGAGTAAAGCATTTATTTTTCTGTGAGTAAAATTTAGTTCAAATTTTTCGAAGCTCAAAATTAAAAATCTCAGTATTTATCCAAATAATTGAGGAAAAAAAGCAAATGGAAATCTTTATTAAAAAAAATATGTCTTAGTCCAGTAAATTTACAGGACATTTTTACTATTATTGTCTACAAATGGTAACATTTTCAAAATATTTCGAATATCGAATATCTTTAAACTATATTTAGATATAGACATTTAACATTTAGAATTTTTTCATTTTAATATTTTTTTTTATATATAAATATTGATAAAATATTTTTGTTAAAAAGTTATAAACCTAATTATTACTATAGCTACTTAGTCACAATTTTTTTTTATGAGCATTTGAAGTTTAATTTTATTTTTAATTAGTCGAAATCAAGAAAATGTGTAAATTATTTTGTGGTTAAAAATGTATATATTGTTCAATTTGTATAATTAATACTTGTTTTTGAAAATTGTCGTAATACATCATTCATCCTAAAACCAAAAAAATATAAAATATAAAAACATAATTTTGAACAGGCAGATATCTAAACAACGAACAAAGATTTTATTGTTTTGGTATAATTCAAAAATATTTTTCGCTGGGAATAAATCTTCTAAGTACAATATTTTATTTTATATAATATATAATGACATTTAAACATTTTGAATGATTTTATGCTATTGTCTATAATTATGCTACGTAACATTATACAGAGAGTCAGTATTGAATCAAGGTTAATAATAATAAAAATATATAGTATTATAATAACTGAATATAATAAATACAATGTTTTTGAAAAAAAAATAAACACTAACATTACTAATATCAAATAAATGATAGTTTTGATAGGAACATAAATATAGGAGTATCATAACATTAACTTAGTAATATAAACTGAAAGGCTATATTCGTTCAGAATCGTTTTTCATGCGCAATGTCTTATCATTGAATCAATCATTATGCATTATACGTTACTGTGATTTACCTAATGACGAAGTATTAAACATCAAAGTGGTTACCTACTTTCACTATTTTAGTGTTTAATGAAATAGTTATAAAATTATTACTTTAACTGTATTATATATATTTTTTTTTACAGCTATGGCCTTTTGGGACCGAGTGGTTGTGGTAAATCGACACTTCTTCAATGCTTAATTGGAATAATGAAATTGGATTCAGGATCTGTTGACTTAAAAGCAGTAAATTTAAAAGACGTTGGATATATGCCTCAAGTAAATATAGAATTTTAAGCATTCTTTTTTTTTTTTTTTTTTGATTTTAAAAACTTGTGATTTTGAAGAATTTATGTTTGGAAGGCACACTGACCATTAAAGAAACCTTTGAATATTATGGAACACTTTACAACATGGATAAAAAGAACATCGATATCAGAATAGATGAGCTTAACACATTCTTACAGTTACCGAATTTGAATAGTTTAATAAACGATATAAGGTACGATATACTCAATATTTGGAACGTCTTTAATGTAGTATTGGCGTATTACTTATCATTACATTGTTTAAAATATGTTTATAATATTCAGCATGAACATATAATATCAGTTATACTATTATAGTATTTTTATTTTGTTAGTTAGAATTTATTACTAACTGATCAAGTGTAATTAAGGAATTAACTATTTAAAGTTTAAATAAATATTAAATTAATTTTTTATGTATGAAAATTCTCATGTACAGGTGGTTTCAAAATTTTTAATAGAGTAGGATAAAAAAAAAATGAGTTATCAATGAAATTATAAGCCCTACAAATATAATATAAAAAAATTATATCTAATCTCAATAATATTATATTTTATATAAATAACTTATTGTTTAAATAATTCTATTTATAATCATATAAAGCATTTACGGCGCTTTTTTTGGACATTCACTAATTAACATTCGCTTAGAAGTTCGATCAATTACGTATATTCTAAAAATTACAATTTGCATGATCAAATCAAGGTCAAATATTAAACATTGTATAATATATTATATTAAATATACTCGATTTCGTTTGAAAATAATCTGTATTCTGAAAAAAAAAACCTGATTAATAATAAATAATATTGTATAAGTAGTAATTCGTATCAAATTATGTAAATATCTTAATAGTTTTACTATTAATTTTGCCTAAATATTTACATACCTGCATGTTAAAAGAAATCAACAATTTAACAAAAAAAAAAAAAAACAAACAAACAACAAAAACTACTATAGCTACTAAAGTTTTAGTTACCTACAAATAATATTATGCCATAATATTGTATGACAATCGTATCATGCAGTATGAGATATCAAAAATCGTTACCTATCATATAATATTTATTGCAATGTTCTATATTATAAATTTAAGCTATTATTGGTATCATAAAATTATACGGGGTCCATTCCGTGGAATGTCCATAGGTACTTATGATTATTATAATGTTATTTACAACATCGTTTATGTTTGTTTAAAAAAAGTAATTTTTATGAATTTTTTTGTGTATACTGTATAGACACAACATACTTAAAACTTATTTTATAGTTTTATTGATATTATTAAAATGTCACAATATTATAGGCAAATAGGTACATACTGCACATTTTCCAGTATGAATAATTTTCTTTCTTATAAAAAAGACTGTAGAATAGAAATACGAATTCATTAAGAATTTTAATTTAGAACAATACTTAACCATTGTAGTAAATATTATATCTTAATAGTTAAGTATTAATAGATTTATTATTATTATTATTGTAAAGCTTCTCAGGTACAAAACTGAGGGGTATAGTTGTAATCTTAAAACAACATCATCATATTATCATAATATTGAACGTTGAACCTTGAGTGATGATTTGCATACTATAAAAAAATAACCTAACGTGTATCACCACTGCATTCAGATACATTGATACATGTTATATCTTAAGGCTACTGACTGAGGGGTTCTCCGTGCTCGGATGGTTTTTTTTTTTTTTTTGGATTGAGAGTAGAGCCGGTTTTGTTCATAACGTCACGGTAACGCTCTTCGAGTCACAAAAAAGAATTACCCCTCTCCCAGCCATTAGCCACATACATGTAAAAATGTATATACTTACTTAAGTTAGTTATTTCCACAATATCAAAAACAAACTATGAGGAAAAACCTATTTTGTAAATTAATTTTTGTGATTTTTTAAAACGCATTAATAATTGCATTGTAGTAACTTAATAGATATATTGAGTAATATTTAAAAAACAATTTTTTTTTTTTTTTTTTTATTGATCATTAATTACAACTTCGGCAACAAAGTCCATTAGTTATTTTATTTTTTACATTACGTTTGCTTATATATTTAGATTTGGTTATAAATATTGGTTTACTTGAGGAAGTTATTCAAAAAAACAAATTGTAAACCAGTTTATTACTATGTTTTTTTTTAAGTATATTAAATATAATAAGTGGTTATACATAAAAACATTTTTAGTAGGAAACAAGTTGAATATTCTGTATGAAAAAAAATTTAAATAAAATCATTTTTTTAATAATTAAATCATTTTTTTAATAATTTTAATAAAAATCTCTTTAAAATAATCTTTAATCTCTGTTTTCTATCATATTATAAACAAAAACGAATAATCAAGAGTCAAAATGAAATTCATATGTGAGCCACCCTATAGAAATATGATAGTGGTCGAAAAAAAATCAAAACACTTTTTGTATGTTAAGGATTCTATTGATATAAATTGTATTTAAATCGCTCAAGTAGTTTCTAAGATTAGTCGTAAGCAACTTGCGTTCGTTACGGTAACGTGTTTCTATTCGTTTGCACAAAATACTATGGTCATACATGCTCTGTTTATAAATGTTTACCCAATAATAAATGCATTTACTAAATTGGAATATTTTAAATGTTTAAAAAATTATTTTAATTTATTCAAAATGATTATAATTTCCTATATCATCTCATTATTCTAATAAGATGTGATATAATGGAATTTGTTTAATTTATTCATTCTTTCTAGTGGTGGCCAAAGTAGACGAGTATCTCTAGGAGTTTGCTTATTGCATAATCCAAAGCTTATTATACTGGATGAACCTACAGTTGGAATTGATCCTTTATTAAGACAAGAGTAATTAATTCAATGACAAATAAGTTAAATTCTTAGTTAATAATTTAAAATATATTATAGAATTTGGAAGGGGCTTACAACGATGGTTGAAAAACATCAGAAAACAATCATAATAACTACTCATTATATTGAAGAAGCCAGTTTAGCTAATTGTGTAAGTCCATATATTTAGTTACTGTTTTATATTTATAAATACTTGTGAAGGTTTAAACATGTCTATTTATTTAATTTAAATTTTAAATTTTAATATTTAAATTTATACATTAAATCAGACTAGCTATAGTACAAAACAGTACATCTCGTCCAAACACCATAATATCTGAAACGTACATTTGGTTTATATTGCTGTTTCCTGTTAAAATGGGTTTTATTATAAAAATATTATCTAATATAAACATTTTAGGATAGTTACATTTCACCTAATCATTTTACATGAAAAACTTAATACTCTAAAAAATCATTCCGCAGTTAAAACAAAATATATGTGTATATTTGATTAGATAATAATATAATTATTTGTTTAAAAGAAAGATACACCAGTGTATCTTCGTCATGTATTATCACGTTTAACAAACGATACATAATATTGTTAAGTTTAGTTCAGCAGAAAAATTTGTGTTTAGCATTATTAAATATGAATAAGGAAAATGACATAGTATCAAACCAAAAATAAAAAAATATAACGTGTTACAAACATTGTTGGTTTTTTCACGATATTTTAATTTTTGAGAGACTTATGAGCATTTTTATATTGTTATATTTTACATATTCATAACTTACTTTAGAATCAAAATAACCAATTTACAAACACAGATTATTCTCAGATCATTAAGTTCGTTTACATCAGGTCAGTTCATTCTGATATTAATACTAACAACATCAAATTAGTTGTGTTGCATGAAAAATTGCCGTGTTGTATATCTGTAAAATTGTGACAACACATAGGGCATTCTTTTATTTGTGAATTTATTTACACAATAAAGGCTTACGTTTATTTATTTGCCATAATAATAAAGAAGTGTGATATTAAAAAAACAAATCCAACCATGATCAATAGGGTTTTAAAATAATTATAATATACTCATTAGTAACTATAAAATTGCAATTTGTAGTTGTACTATATCATATAGAAAATAATATTTAACTATAGAATATATAATAAAAAAAAAACTCTTTTTTAGGTAGTATTATTGTCCAATATCGACCATTAAGTATTAGTTATTCAGTTATATTTGAAAAAAAGACTAAATAGATTAAATCATGTAACACAATTTATCAGCTAAATTATAACTTACAATAGATAAAAGTCAAACATGTAATAAAAATAGCATTATAATATATAATCTAAAATAGAAGGTGATAATAACTAATAAATTATAGCTCAAAATAACAGAATAATGTCATTTTCAACCAAACAAACAAATAATGACTGAGTTGAATACTTATTATTAAATAGGTTATAGTAATATGTGAGTGATGAGAACTGAATAAAATTATAAAAAATAATTTAAAAATTGATAGTATAACAGTGTGGCTCATAAATTATTTTTAAAAATTTGATTAATCCTTAAGACAAAATATTACTCATATAAATGTATTAAATGATTTTTAAAAATCTTGTTTTTATTATTTTTTTTAATTACTGTTGTAGATTGGTTTAATGAGAAATGGAGTACTAGTAGAAGAAGGATCGCCTCAAGACATTATTTTTAAATATGAAGCTGATTCATTGGAATCGGCTTTTTTAAAACTATGCTCTTATCAAGATTCAAATAAAGCACCAAAAGTATTTAATATAAATATAAATTATTTTTTTATAATTTATCAATTTTATGTATTTGGTAAAAATGCTATTTTTTGAATAATCATAGTATACAGATTGTCTGTTTTTAAAGAGTTATATGAGCAGATTGTACCTTATACACCATTTTATGTGATTGTGCACGTCTTTTAGAAAATATTTTTGATAATTTGAATTTGTCGATAATTTAAATTATACTTTTTTAAACGTTTACTTTAAAATTTGCTAAATATATTAATTTTTTTTTAGTTTTGAATAATATTATTAAGAAAAAATTCGGATAAATTTTTTGATATAAAATAAAGTTGTTGACAAATTTAAATATAATATTTTCAATATTTTAAATGAACTATGAAAAAAATAACTTGCTACAATGGACAACAAACCAATAGTTGTAACGTAAAATAAATAAGCAGATTAATGATATTAGGGGGGTATCCTCCGAGAAACACATATATTATGTATTTACAAAAAAGTACTATGTAGGTACTTAAGGTTTTTATACTTTTCGGTTTCTACGAGCAGTATGAATATAGTATAAATCTAAATTACCTAAATCGAATAGCATAATATATAATATGAAGTATACTGTTAAGTGAATACAATATTATTTATTATCGTTTATAAGTTACAATAGTTGAAGACTCTACTTACCTATTAGTTTAGCAATAATCTAATAAATATTAAAGTTCCTATTTTTCTACTTATATGCAATTTATTTATTTTTTTTTTTTTACATTTAATAAAAATCAAACTGTTTCAAAAATAGCTGTATTACTTTTATTGTTTAGATTCTTCCTAAAGCTGTTAAAAACCCGCATCAATCAAAAAATTTAATTAAAAATGGTGAAACAATAGATTTCATAAGAATTAAAGCTTTGCTGAAAAAGAATGTTCATGTATTATGTCGTGATTACTGGTAAACATAATTTAAGTATAATTTAATTTGAAATGCATACTATTGTACATATGAATATTTAATATTAATATTTTCTAGGTTATTGTTTACCATAATAATTCTTCCCATTATACAAACATGCATTTTTTGTTCGAGCGTCGGAGTAAATTTTAAAGGAATGGAAATAGCAATTCAAAATGATGAAATTAGTTTAAATGATTGCAAAAAAATTTCTAATTTCAATGAATGCATTTTTAATAACGATACAACTCAATTAATGAGTTGCGTTGCTATACAATATCTTACTTCACTCGATTATGTATTAGTAAGTAAAAAACAAGAGAATAAAGTTAGATATTTGCTGTAACTTTTAAAATTCCCCAACGTTTAAACCAACAGGTTATTTTTAGACTTTAAGTTATGGTCATAACTCATAACTGTGTTTCATTGGAAATATATTTAGCCTCACTATTTCACTAAATAGCTGGGCAGACATTTTAAGGTGTCAAATCTTAATATTTATTTTACAATTATTTAGGTTGAAGTGAAAGATCGTCATGCTGGTGAAATTTTTGTGAACGATAAAAATTTTTTAGCATTTATACATTTTCCTAAGAACTTTACTCAAGACTTAACTGCATTTATTGACACTCCTAATGAATATCATGAGCAATCGCTATCGTATATGCATTTTGCCAAACATAGTATGTACTTATATATACAATTTTAATATATTTATTTTTGGAATATAGTTTATTTTGTTGTTGTTAGTATATATATATTATAATTTGTAATTTTAGATATATTATTTAAAAATCAAATAATATTGGATGTAACAAATGCAATGCGTTCTCTAATACGTGGTACTTTAAATAGTTGCTCTAATAATCCAAAAACAGTTGGATTACCCATGGTAAGTCTATCATTAATTTAGAATTTAAAATATATTTATACAATTAAACATGTTGTATGATGCTTAATTCGCGGCCAAAATAGCCACATTGTTTATTGATTAATATTAAAGCACAATGTACAAACATTTATATCCTAAAGTAATATTAATAACAATATGTTTTACTAAATTAAAAACAAAAAAAAAATCGTTTTAAAATACAATGAAAAAATATCATTTATACTAAATTTATTATTATATTAATATAATGAAAAATAATAATATGAAAATAAAATTAATCATATCAACATGTCTTTATGAAGTATTATGTACTTATATGGGTGTCATGGGGTAATTTTGATTTTTGTGACACGAAAGCGTTATTGTATCGACATGAACAACACCGTCTCTACTCTCCATTCCAACCAAAAAAAAAACAAAAAACCATCACTTTTAATTGGTCGTATCATAATATACCTAATACCTAATACATTATATAAATCATATCAATATCGGTTTATATTATTGTATTATTGTTATTGTATATTTGATATTTTTAATTTTAGCTTATAACTTCTCATTATTATATTAATAACTTACTGCCGTTGTAAATTAGTCAGTAACCATAAGACAAAATAATATATACTTGCATGCAGTCTGGATACTTATTAAATTATTTTTTTTCATATACATGATAATTTAAGTTTTAAATGCATCATGATACTCGTAATCAATAATTGTAAACAAAGAATGGTTTTGAGCCGATTTCGTTAATACCATGATTAAAAATTTCAAAAAATAATTATGCAACTTTCGGAGTACACCTTTTATCAAAAATATAAAATATATTATATTAATGTTATATTTACAGACTATTTTGTTTAAAAAATTAATTTTAGTAACATTAAGAATCTAAAGTTATAAATTCAGATATATATTTTGAATGCATCATAATAATTCATAATTATTGTATTTCATAGAAAATAATGATAAGATTATCTTAGTTTTAATAATTGAAGAATCATTATGAATTTATGGTTTTATTACTATTTCGTTATAATACGTATTTGCCAAAATGTGTATATAATTGATTATAATTTTTTTAGGAATTCAATCCAATATACGGAAAAGAAGTGACAGTTCACGGTCACAGTACAGCAGCAATTTTTCTAGCAATGTGACTATAACTATTATTATTCAAATTTATAGCTTTTAATACAACTAAATTTAAGTATAAAAAAAATATAAATTTATAATTATAATATTCACATACATTTTTAATTACTCAAAATAAACATTAAAAGTCCGCATTTGTTTTTTATAATATAAATATATTTTGACAATATAAAATTGTTTAAATGTTAAAACATTTCTTTGATTAAATCATAATAATATATACATATATTAGCTATAGCCCGTTCACTTAGTTGCACGAAGCCTTAGTAGCAAATTTCAATAAATAATACAAACACATTATTTTATAATTTTCCACTTCTTAATTCGCTGGAATGCTGGCATATTTTTTTATGTAAACGCAAGAAACTTTGGATTTATTCAAAAAAAGCTTAAATTCTAACATACATTCAATATTGTTAAGATTGATATTCGTTTTTTATGTTTTAACACTTGTCTTCCTAAATTCTGGACGTCTGTGTCTCAAAATCTCAATAAATTTAAGACCTATGTATATAAATTGTATTGAAATTGATCCATTAGTTTTTAAATTTAAACTTTATAAGTACTCTATAGATGACGAAATGAAACAAATTTTTTTATATTTAAGATAGTTTATTTTTTGTTTTAGTAATAATTAATAACCGATTAAAAGAACTTAGCAATTCGATTATTCAGATTTCGGATTATATAGATTATATTTGAATACTTCGATTATTCGATTAATTGATTATGTATCATTCATTAAAAATAATCGATTAATAAAAATAATCACACAGTAATAAACATTTAATTTATAATAAGAACAATTGAGGTCATTAATAGAAAAAAAGCGGGTAAGTGAGTATCGGTCTGCTGTACATTAGGGGGTGGGGTGGACCTCGGACTAAGGTAGGTTAAATTTGAATGCAATGATAGGTATCATTGTATACGAAAAACGATTCTGAACGGAGATGATTTGTCAGTCTGGGATATATTATATTTAAATATTGTCATATATTATATTTTGAAAAAAATTCACAAATTCAAACACTTAAGTAAAAGCTTCAAGATCTTACGTTTGATAATTTTTTAAAAATAACAAAAATCGAAAATTATTTATTAGTAAAACGTAATTTTACACGCGTGTTTTTAATTTCAAATTAAAATTAAAACTTTAAACACTCGTAAAATTTTTTAAATTGAATAATCCTCAAACTTTTTTATAATTATTCTAAGCTTAACTTATGGACAGCATAGTATTAAATTTTCAATTCTTAGCTATTGATAGTAAAATATTTATAAATTTTTTACTACCAAATAGTGAAAAATATTCATGATTTTGACGAATTTGTGTCAATATTTGAACTTCAAATGCTAATAAAAAAAAATTGTGCCTATGTATTTTTATAATTTTTGAATGAGAGTTAGAACAAGCTATGTGGACCCTTCAATTAAATTTTCAAGTAATTTGTCCCAGCTAAATTTTTTTTATCAACATTTATAAAAAAAAAATAAAAATAAATTGAAAATTTCAATTGTCTATAAATAGCTCAAAAAAAGTCAAAATATTTTGAAAATCAAATCACGTAAAGAAAATGGCAATCTCAATAACTGGTAAAATTTTCAAGTATTTACGAATTATACTGATTGAATAACAACAAATATCAAAAATCGATTGAGGCTAAACCATTATTTAACGCGGTTTTGTAAAAATTTAAATTTCAAACACTCATAAAAATTTTTTGTCTGAATCCGGTATAGTTTTTTTTACAGATATTTAAAGAAAAATTTATGGAGAACCTTGTACCAAATTTTCAAAACTTAGTTATTAAAGAAAACAATTTTACGATTTTTCAACCACAAAATTACTTGCAAATTTTCGCAATTTTGATATATTTCGTATAAATTCGAACTTTAAGCACTTATAAAAAAAATTTGTGACTAACGATTTTGGATTTTTTTTTTATCACTTTAAGAACAACTTATAAGAAACCTTGTATTAAATTTTCATGATTTTCTGGTCAGCCAAAAAATTTTTATCGTTATTTAAAAAAAAAATACTTAGAAAAATTAAAAATTTCAATTGTCTATAAATAGTTCAAAAAAAGTCTAAATTCTTTGAAAATTTAACTGTGTATGGAGAACGCTAATATAAACATTTGGTGAAAATTTCAAGTATTTACATCTATTAGTTTTAGTTATAGCAAAATAAAAAATTCGATTTGGTCGAAAACTGGTTGTGCGTAAAAAATCCCGTTTTTCCGTCATTTTTTTAAGGTATTTCCCGACTCATTTAAAAAATATTGAAAATTTTTAACTTTTGACCCCCCAAAGTACCAACTAGATCCGATTTCCTTTTCAAAGAGGGGCTGAAGTTGAAAATCGAAGCATTTTTACTGCCCCAAATGTTGTCGACAGACACAAAAAAAAAAAAAAACACACATCATTGTAAAATTAATACATTCATCATTGTAAAATCAATACATTCATCACTCCGTTCAGAATCTAAAAAATGATCTTATCTTATGATATAGACCAAATCACACATATTGATCATAATAATAATTTCATTTAAATCAATTGAGTAGTTTTGTAGTACATCGACATATCTGTCGTACACGAAATTTTTATAATAAGATGTATTAACTAAATAATTTAAATTGAAAAAAAATAACAGAACATCTACAAATTTTGAGTGAACTTAATGCTTATTTAAATAAATAGTTAAGAATGATCGGGGTCAATAGTTATATGTATTTTTAATAATTTTGATCCATACTTAATAGACAAATACTTAGTTTAAAGTTTAAATAAACAATATCAAGCTTTTAAAATTAAATTATGTACACTATCTATATATTTATACTGATGTATTAGATGTATGCAAATTTTTAATTTTAAATTAACTCAAGATTACAATTATACAATTAATATAAGTTCCATTTTCAAATTCCAAAAATAGTTAAAGATATAAATAGATTTATGCACATTTTAAATGTTATAATATGTATACATACCAATTAATTTATTTTTTTTTCTTTTAGGGGAGCATTTTATTTCAGTAGTATTTATTCAGTGAGCATTATGCTTTCAGAAAGAATGGATGGAATCCTAAGTCGATCGATGTTTGCAGGTAATTTAATAATATTTTAACATCAGAAATAGTTTTAATTTCAAATGAATTTTGTTTCAGGCGTTACAATATTGGAATTGCTTATTTCAATGTTTTGTATTTCGAATTTTTTAATTTTGGCTCATTCAGTTACCGCTGTTGTTATCGCATACGCATTTTTTTCGAATCCCATTCACTTAACCAGTGGTCTTTTCATGTATGCTATGTTGGTAATAATTATGTCATGGATAGGATTTTTATTTGGTGCGTATCATGTAAAATAAATATGTATTTATTTATGATTTTTCGTTTTAAAGGCTTTTAATTATTATTCACATCAATGAAATATATATAATATGTCACATGACAATTCTGTAATACTACATTCCAATCGAAATTACTAAAACAACATATTAGCATTTTACATTTTCCTTTCAAGTAATAATCATATCAACAACGTTAAACTATTTATAACTAAATAATAATATTTTTAAAAACCTATTAACATCAAATTAAATCAAAATAATTTAATCGTAATTAAACATTTTTTTTTTTTTTTATATGCATTTATTAAGAATACATTATATTAATTATAATATTAAATTTTTGAAAAAATATTTACAGTAGGCATAATTTGGTAGAGTATTAAAAATTAAAAAATACAAGTGGTAGATCAAATAAATGACCCTGTGATAATAATTCGTTCTTATCTAAACAACATAACGAGATTATTATAATTTATTAAAACTATTTTTTAAATGTGTTTAAAATTATATTAACATATACGTATGTGTTTTTAGGTAATAATTGATGCATAATATAATTACCTTACCATTGTTTCCTCATTGAACGACCATTTTTTATTTAACCATAATTTAAAAAAAAATCTATTATTTAAATATTTAATATATTTTCCTTGCATTAGAGAAAATATCAAGTAGCAAGTTACGTTTTTATTTTAGAATTCTTTTACTTGAATACTGAATTGAGGTAGCTGAACAACTAAAACCAACATGTTACTTATTTCTTTTAAACAAAATTTATATTTTAATGTATAATACACTATATCACTATGCATATAGTTTTAGGTTATACTCGTATATTGATATCACGATAATTTCATTAAAAAAAAAAAGTAAAAACAAATAATTTATATTTTTATTTTTATTTTTTTGTGGTCATATAGGTTTACTTGCCGCTGGAATAACACCAACTAAAGCTGGCGGTGTTCACATTATGAATGGATGGGCTCTATCCCAGATGTTATTATCGGGTAAGAAATCAATCTTTTTGCCATTTTTAAATAATAAAAACGTAAGTAATATAATTTTTACTATGTAAATAGGTGGAGTGTGGCCAATTGATGGACAGTCATACTTATTAAGAACAGTATCTGAGTTACTGCCTATGCGGTTAGCCGGGAAAACGATGAACGACATAGCATTGAAAGGTTGGACGTTAGATCATCCATCGGTCATAAAGGGTACCTCAGCGACATTTGTTCATGCCATACTATTAATATTAATTTTAATTGGTCTAAGTAAAATTAAAAAGAACATGTGGGTTATTCACAATTAAGAGCTTCAGACTTTGGGAAATATGTATATATTTATTCTTAAGGTTTTTATCATTAAGTAACTTTTTTCATTAAGGTATTAGATAATAACAAATTATTTCAAAAATGAATAGAACAATACGGCATGTAATATTAATTCGTTAAGTTTCCATAGTGAAAATTGTGCTGACAAGACAATATTCGGTGTGTGTGATTTAATCAGCATTAAATATTGTTATTTTTGTTATTTGTATTTTAATACACGTATTATATATACGCCAACATGTTTAGTTTTTTTTTCCTAACAGCATTTAAAGGTATTTTTATTAAAAATGCTACTGCCTTTACATGTATCGTCTTTATCGATTACAACTATAAAAAAAAAAAAGCGGGTAAGTGAGTATCGCTCTGCTGTACATTAGGGGATGAGGTGGACCTCGGACTATGGTAGGTTAAATTTGAATGCAATGATAGGTATCATTGTATACGAAAAACGATTCTGAACGGAGATGATTTGTCAGTCTGGGATATATTATATTTAAATATTGTCATATATTATATTTTGAAAAAAATTCACAAATTCAAACACTAAAGTAAAAGATTCAAGATCTTACGTTTGATAATTTTTTAAAAATAACAAAAATCGAAAATTATTTATTAGTAAAACGTAATTTTACACGCGTGTTTTTGATTTCAAATTAAAATTAAAACTTTAAACACTCGTAAAATTTTTTAAATTGAATAATCCTCAAACTTTTTTATAATTATTCTAAGCTTAACTTATGGACAGCATAGTATTAAATTTTCAATTTTTAGCTTTTGATAGTAAAATATTTATAAATTTTTTACTACCAAATAGTGAAAAATATTCATGATTTTGACGAATTTGTGTCAATATTTGAACTTCAAATGCTAATAAAAAAAAATTGTGCCTATGTATTTTTATAATTTTTGAATGAGAGTTAGAACAAGCTATGTGGACCCTTCAATTAAATTTTCAAGTAATTTGTCCCAGCTAAATTTTTTTTATCAACATTTATAAAAAAAAAATAAAAAAAAATTGAAAATTTCAATTGTCTATAAATAGCTCAAAAAAAGTCAAAATATTTTGAAAATCAAATCACGTAAAGAAAATGGCAATCTCAATAACTGGTAATATTTTCAAGTATTTACGAATTATACTGATTGAATAACAACAAATATCAAAAGTCGATTGAGGCTAAACCATTATTTAACGCGGTTTTGTAAAAATTTAAATTTCAAACACTCATAAAAATTTTTTGTCTAAATCCGGTATAGTTTTTTTTACAGATATTTAAAGAAAAATGTATGGAGAACCTTGTACCAAATTTTCAAAACTTAGTTATAAAAGAAAAAAATTTTACGATTTTTCAACCACAAAATTACTTGCAAATTTTCGCAATTTTGACATATTTCGTATAAATTCGAACTTTAAGCACTTATAAAAAAAAATTGTGACTAACGATTTCGGATTTTTTTTTATCACTTTAAGAGCAACTTATAAGAAATCTTGTATTAAATTTTCAAGATTTTCTGGTCGGCCAAAAAATTTTTATCGTTATTTAAAAAAAAAATACTAAAAAAAATTAAACTGTGTATTGAGAACGCTAATATAATCATTTTGTGAAAATTTCAAGTATTTACATCAAGTAGTTTTTGAGTTAGAGCAAAATAAAAATTTGATTTTGACGAAAACTGGTTGTGCGTAAAAAATCCCGTTTTTTCCGTCATTTTTTTAAGGTTTTTCACGACTCATTTAAAAAATATTGAAAATTTTTAACTTTTGATCCCCCAAAGTACCAACTAGATCCAATTTCCTTTTCAAAGAGGGGCAGAAGTTGAAAATCGAAGCATTTTTACTGCCCCAAATGTTGTCGACAGACACAAAAAAAAAAAAAATAAAAAAAAAACACACATCATTGTAAAATCAATACATTCATCACTCCGTTCAGAATCTAAAACAGAAATCCTTGATAGTATTTATACATAAATTATACCTATCTATTTTATTTTATTTTTCGTAATAATATCAACTTGGTTGTATTACTAATTGTAAAATAAATTGCTATAGTAGTAGCAATATAAATATAGTTAGTAATGGAAACATAACACAAAATTATTTAATCGATGGAGTACGTACGCGTTTTAAAGTTGTTAATAGTTTTTTATCAGATCATTCTCATCACTAATAATTTCTGTTGCTTGTCAATCAATCGTTTATTCTTCAGTCCGAAAAATGCAAAATATGAAAACTTGATATTTTATTAAATTATAGTTCTATTAATTAATTAATAATTTCTGATAATAATAATAAATTATAAAATATACAATTTCACAATGTTTTTAAAAATATATACAAGTGGTCTTACGATCGATCTCAGAACTTTGAGTAGTGTCAGTGTGTTATGATCAACTGCTAAAGTGTCTTAGTTTTACTAAGTTGCCTCTTTCAATATAATACTGTAAACTGTCTCTTGTGATGATGGACTGTATTATATGTCATCTTATTAAAATATTGATAACTATGTGGTTATGCTAACTAGAGGATTAAGTTGTAATTCAAATGACTTGTATTTTAGTAACTTTGAAATACATTTTTTTATTTATATATATTACACCGTTAGACCTGTTTAAAATAATAAAATATTTAACAATGTGTAGTTATCTCTAATGTCTATGCAATATTGTGTGTTCGTTTTACAGATGGTCAAATTTTATTATTATTAGGTGTCATCGTGGATCCCTATTTATAAGTTACTTGGTATCGCTAATATATAAATTATAATTTTATTTTAAAATCTATTAGTTTATTGTATTTTATTTAATTTAATTTATTCCTTATAGTTAGCGATAAAATATTGCCTAATTGTTATTTTTAGACATTGTTATTCAATTTATGGAGAATAAAATTAATTTTAATTTTACTGGACAGCGCACTTAAAATTGGTGATAATCTAGTTTTTAGTGATTATTGCCAACAATTGTTGCACTCGCTTTTCTTCTACTAGATCCACCATATAAATTTGTAGTATTTTCGTTGTCATTATTATTTTCAGTAATATCATTAAAATAATTACTAGTTGTTTATTTAATAATCACACATTATAGGTACTTGATTCAAGAAAACAATAAAACTCAACATACCCAAGTATAATATTGTGTACTATTATTATAGCATTACCATTATGCGCCGTGGTTGCGGCTTCATCGTCATCTCGTCTCGCGTGCAAAATACGTCTGAAAATAAAACTCCGTTTCACTGATTGTTTTTGAAACGTCAACGTACGCAATAAACGACGACCCGAAGATTTTTTTCTCGTTTTATTTTTTGAGCATCGACCAAATAGTATTATTGTTATACATCCTCGCCACTGTCCCCCCACTCTTACCACCGTCAATCCGATATTATTTTTCAATAAAAGTACCGTCGTTGGTATTATTCTCTTTGTGGTTTTTTTATTTTTGGCTTCCCCCCTAAATAGGAGTATACAAACTCTTAAGAAAAACGATACGACGAGGAGAGTGTGTGTGGAAAAAAAGTTGTAAGAACAACGCTTTTATACGATTTTATAGCCATAAATGTCGGCGGGGACAGAGAAACAACCGGTGTGCCGTGCCAAGATAGGAGGTCGCGTGTCGTGCTCGGTTTACTGACAACTAAGCGTTTATATCGCTTTCGGATACTCGTTTGCGATACGGCCAGGGGAAAACAAAAATAACAAATATCTGGACGGCCTAATGGTTAACTTGGCAATGATATCCGTCTTCCGTTGTTTTCGAAAGGAGAAAAAATATATTACGAAATGTGTATAAATACACACACACACACACACACACAGGTACAATATATTATATACATTATACATATAAAGGAACATGGAATTTTTTTTTTCTTTTTATTCGCTTTCCGATGGCCTCAGTCGTGATCGCATACAAAGGTATACACGCCACGGTGGCGGATGAAAGCCGTTGGAAACATTTCACACAAGGATCCACAAACGACTAGATAAGTATTACATCTCGATGTATCAAATTGAACGTTTCTCAAGAAAAAAAGTTCGCATATATCACGCAATCTGCTATAAAAAGTATATAATATTATATTACAAGCATGCGCATTAGACAATTTCGAAGTCAATGCAAATTATTCTTTCATAAAAATAAATTGTTCTGCTTTGACTTGTTACAGCCGTTATTATTACTATAATAAAATATAATACGTTGAAACTATATTATCACTATTACGATATTATACAGCAATTATAATATTATGTATTATAGTGTATATACAATATACATATGATAAGCTTACGTAGCTTCAACTTGCATCATATTTTGAAGAAAAATATGAATTATTATTTTCTCTATGAATTACTATTATTACAAATATAATAATTATATTAATTTAAAAAATCGATTTATTCGTGCTGTGTATAGTAAAATGGATACGAAGCTTATAGAAATATTCATCAAAATTAAATACTAAAAAAAAAAAAAAACAATATAATTTAGTAATACTATAAAATCGTTTAACAATTAAATTATATTGCAAAAAAAAAAAATGCAATTCTATTCTAACTAAATAATAATAACCTTTGTTGCTCATGAAAATATAATGTCGGTTATTCCAAATGATCGAAACGATGTTAATGAACATAGACTATTATTTTTAAACCTCTTATTAACTGTAGTATACTAATCCCCGACTCAGTTCAAAATATGTCTATGTGATTGGACGGTGTATCGAAACGTACATTTTATAATAATAATACATTAAATCGTTATTAGTAGCCATGGTGGGTATTACATCATTGGTTTTATTTTTGATAAAATTTAAATGATAAATATTATATAATGCTGAAAAGTTTGATAAAAATAAATATAAATTGTTCATAAATATATTAATTGATTTTTATAATTATATCGTACTTAAATATTTACTGATGACAAAATAAGTAAATTATTATTCAGTTTTTTTTTTATCAGATATATATTATAATAGATACAAATAAGTAGGTATACGATGTGTATTTTCACGGTTATAATGTTGATAGTAAATATCTGACGGTAAAAAATTTCATGAAACAAATTTTTAAACATTTTCTATATTTTCCAGATTATTTAAATTATTTAGTAAAAAAATATGCGTGTTTAGGTTTCAGTTTAAAATTTTAAAAATTCTTAAAATTTTCTACTAGGCATTTCTTAAAAATAAAATAAAATACAATTTAATATCACAAAAAGTGGCAATATTTAATAG
Source organism: Schizaphis graminum (assembly GCA_020882235.1). Lineage (NCBI taxonomy): Eukaryota > Metazoa > Arthropoda > Insecta > Hemiptera > Aphididae > Schizaphis > Schizaphis graminum. The sequence goes on from CM037032.1 coordinate 71,099,953, forward strand.
AATTAGTAAAAAATTCAAAATTTAATATGTGTGCAGTTGGTGTTGATAGTAGTATATGGTGTCTATGGTATTCACTTGAATTTACATCCACGATTGATAATAATTCAAATAATTAAATAATATTACATGAAGTGCGTATGATAAATTTTAAATTTATCGTTTCAAACCGTTCTTGATTATCGTGCCTAAAAAAAAAAAAAAGAAACGAGAAGTACGAGTACAATACAAGTAATAAGTAATATAATAATTTATACGTCTATAACATCACTGCAGAAATTTTACTGCATTTGAATTGCGTGCCATTATCTTAGAGGCATCTGTTTGAGTTGCATGCCGCTACAATACGAATATTTTTTTTCGTCGTGTATTGATAAGATTGATTTATCATGAAAATTAAATACAAGGTTTGCTTTCGTTCTTTTTGCAGTAGTTAGATGTCAAAAATCCTTATAGATACATTTTTTTTTATATATAAGCATTTATTTCGATTTTAAACTTTAAAGAAATTCATCAACATATTTTCCTAATTATTTTATTGATAAATATTTATAATATATAATATCTTGTACGTAGTTTTGATGTAATTGAATATTTATAAGAAAATTAGCAATTTTTCATTAAACGATTTTTATTAATTATTTTAATAATATTAAAAAAAAATATATTAATTATTAATTTAAAACTTTTCATCATACCACGAACACTGCTAATACAGCTCGAAGATGATAATTAATCCGTTTAACGAAATATTAAAGTCTTTAGATCCGCAGGAAGAAAATCCTCATGCACTTAATGTAAGTAAGTATATAGTATATGTTTCACCGTCAACGATCAAACTGCAAGTCCGCACAAAAAATCGATTCGATACCCGATGAAGTACAATATAACATATACCGGTGTATCCATAATCTATAGGTAAGGCACTAGGTAGGCGCCTCATATTATAGTTACCTACAACTATTACGGATTGGACCGGATTTCGTGTAGGTACCTACCTATACGAATACGGTTTCGTTTCGGGCGCAACGCATCCGGTTTACACGTGTAGTTCGCAAACAACGAACGGCTTATATCCGCTGCAATATTTCCGCATACATAACAATAATGATGATAATAATAATAATAATAATAATAATAATAATAATACAAACAACGAAAACACACCACTCCCGTGTAATAGTATTAGTATACGGTAGGTAAGTACAACGTTTTAAACGCGTAATAACAATATAATGTACCCAAACGACCGGGTGTATTATATACTAAATACCCGACCGCAGCCGTCTGCTACCCACCGCATCGGTTCGTCCTCACGTGGTCCTATAATAATAATAATGATAATGATAATAGTAATAATAATAATATACAATAAAAACGCGGCAGCGGTGATGGTCACGGATTTCATCAATTTTTACTGCGAAGAACTCATTGCGCGTATTTTCGTATAATTACATGGCTTCTTTTTATTATAATTAAACTCATCTTGCGCGGACTCGAACACAATATTTTGAACAGCGATTTGTATCATTACACACTTACTGCACCTGAAGTTTAATTAATCTCAATAGATACGCCGCGAGATGTGTTTAATATGTATTACGTTGAATTGCCTATATCGACAAAGACGTTATATCACAAACAATATTTAATAAAATAAAAATACATTCTTCTTCTGTTGCGACTCGGCCGTTGTTTTGATCACCCGGGAATATTATATTATCACCAAACAGTAATTTTCTGATTTGTAATTCAAATGAATAGTTCAAAATAATTTCCCCCCCTCCCCAAAAAAAAACATAAATTAATGAAAAAAAAACTTGATTTAGTGATAAAACCACCTATTATCAGCCCATTATGGTTTTGTGTAAAACGCATTCTTCTTACGTCAGACTATAATCGTATATACTATATAGTGACATATCGAATGCATGTGCGAGATGATTGTCTTATTTTTATAATGTTATTTTATGTATCTGTTCATGATGAAACGACAATAACTGAAGTTTCTCAATACATCACGGGCGCAGATACCGGAAATAAGGTATATCTACATAGAGTTAAGGCACTATCGATAATACTGATATAAGTAAATAATTAAATACTATCGAGGAACCGATTCTATAGTATTTTTTTTCGTTTTGATTAAAATCCTTCGCATCAAACATAAAACACCGTATAAGACGTAGTACACGGATATAGTGCGTACGCACAGAACATCGATAAAATCAATAGTTTAAATCAAATAACTAAAATATATGGCTAACTTTGAAGTTAAACTCTGCATGTGTTGTTTCTTTACTACGCGCTTATATTCTTTGAATAACATTGGATCATATCACGCGTGCGCGCGTATAAAGAGTTTTATCCCTTTGAACTTTACTTGGAAACGAAACAACATAAAAAACAAACAAAACTTATTGCACGGTACGATAGCAAAATCTGCAACGAATGCGTAAAACATTTGTGTTTTTGGGAACATTTCTGATCACATTGTATACACATCTGGACTATAATATTGCTTAGGGCGTTCTGGTCACTTAGTGTACGATAAATTTATCATCAATCATATTCTGTGTTATGCATAGCACAATCATCAGTAATCTATCGGTTTTATTAGAATTTTCTTATTAATGAAAATAAATTGAAATGTGTGTATTGGTATCTACACGTCTCTAAACTGTGAATATTATTATTATGTTGTAGCTAAAAAATTGCCAACTATAGTTTTTGATAGAAAACAAGTTGACCTTGTTGTCAGTTATATTTTTATAAGGAACTAAGTGGGAAGGGAGGTAAACCACAGTATTTTCATAAGTAAAACGCAAGTTGAATAATTCTACAAAATATTCAGTGTCTGCACGAGACTCGCATGTATTACATTTTGCGACAAACAGTAGAATGTAAATGGGTGTTTAAAAGACATCGTTCTTTAATTAAAAAAAAAAGAAAAATCATTAATAAAGTAATTTAATTTTTAACGGTTTTCTTCCGACGAAACAAAAGTCATTATACATACTGCGAATAATAATAATCGTAAACATGCCGCGCGTCGCGACTCGTGACAATATACAACACCGTCGCAGCCAATGAGCGCTGCTAATGATTTACGACAAATGCTATGCATTGTTCAAGAAACACGCCTAACCTGTCTCGACGACTAAAACGTAAAAACACCAGCCCAGGAACATATATACACTTCAACTACAAAATATGGCTGGATAATCCGCCACTTTCAGGATCCGAGTGGGATGAAACGTTTTTTTTTCTTGGCTTGGTTAAAAAAACTCCTTAAGTCTCAAGACGTTACCGTAATTTTATAAAAGCTTTCAATGGTTTCCGTGAAAATCGAGAAAAAAAACACCATCGAAAATATTGAATCGAAAAAAAGTAAATAAATAAACGAAAAATCACATTATTTTTTTTTTTTTTGACAAACATCCATCGTCCTATGATCTTCACGGATTCGACGATATTATATCAACGCACAAGAGTCACACACGACCTGTATTATTATTGAAGCGATGATGCGACCAACACATACCACAGTGCCATCGACCTGTATTTTTGGTTGTAGGACACTTTGTATGGTCACCCGGAAAAAATGAAAACCGCGGACAGTTTGTACTATTTCAGAAAGTAATAAAATGTATATGGCGGACAGTTTGTACTATTTCAGGTAAACAAAAATATTGAAACATGAAATGTTAGACATAATTATTTGTTATTACAAAACACGGGTAGTTAACAATGTTCATACATAAATAATAATAATAATAATCAGGGCTAGGATTTGTATGCAATAACAAATTGTAAAATATGCATTTTATTTACCAAAATATGCAAAAATATGCATTTAAATTGTTATAAGATAAATACAAAAATATAGTAAAAAAAAAAATATTTATTTGTTGAAATACATCAGTGATTGGCTGTTTGTATTAATATAATATAATTGAGAAATAAAATTAAATAATTTAGAAATAAAATTTATAATTCACATTTCACATATAATAGTGGAAACTAGAAATATTTTTAATTTTATATTTGAAAAATTGGAAAATTTATGTTTGACTGCAAATAACCAAGTTTTATACTTTAATCAGCAAGGCTAAAATTAAATACGAAATATTAATATTTAGTTATAAATATTAATTACGAAATATATAATAAAACATGAATTTTTCGCAATAATATTCTTTTACTCAATATGAAATATATGAATTTATAATATGAATTTTATCCAAAGTATGCAAAAACATTTACATACCGTACAAAACGTCCGCGATCGAATTTTACCAATTTATTATCACCGTACAAAGTGTCCGCGATAATATGCAACTCAAACAATAGATAGTACAAACTGTCCGTTTACCGTATTTTTCCATCGGTTTCCCACAGTTTAAATGCGTTTGTGTTTACTATTGTTTTGCCTCGACCGACCCGAATATTGTATTCCAACACGTGTCCAGAACACCGTGCTGAAGTATTTTTTTTCTGTCTGGGGAATGGACGTACTATGTGCAGGTCACTGCGTGGTATTCACAGACTTAAAAACTTTTTCCTCTACTTCCGTACGATTCGCCTAACACTATAAATGTTTATATAAATTTATTGATTTATTTTTCTCAAAAAATCTTTGCGGCGTCTACAAAGGACACGTATATTACAATATTATTATAATACGACCTCACTACTCTCCAACTACTCCGATTTGTGTTTACGCGTTGTCAAGTTTTGCGCGATGACCGTAATATTATAACCATAATAATAAATATTGATGCCATCAAGAACATTCTGCAAGGCGTTGACCGTTATCTATACGCACTTACGCATAACTGCGTAACACTCGGACTTGATGTATGTGTACGTGTGTGTGTAATGAGTTAAAAACTTTGGTTGTTCTACACAATATTTGTATAAAGTATATTAAGTGTATATTTCAAGTATAAAAACTGGTGAAATATCTCTGCTGTATAGTAGATTTCAAATAAACCTCTGTGTTTCGCTCAATGTGCCTGACTAATGAAGACTGATCATTTAAGTTTATTTAACGCACAACCATAATTGTTTTTTACCTCTGAAGGTCAGTTTTTCTTCATTAAATTAATAATTAAATAAATAAATATGTATGTTTATAATTAATAAACCTTTATACGTTTGCCGAATGGTTTTGAACGTTTCTATAAAAACGTTAGTAATTGGTATAATTTACACCAAGTGGCTGTTGAATTTCGCCATCAAACAATGTTAAGTAGTGATTTAACATTTGTAGCTATTACTATTTTAATATCATAAATATAACAAGATCTATAAAATATAGTTTTTACTAATCAAATCCACATTTAACAATTTAGCTTATATTTTAAACCTCTCTTCGTATTGCATTTTATTGCATTTAGACATGTGTATTACATGTAATAATATTATGAAATATTAATTTAGTATAATAATATTCATCAGCTCGTTTAAAATTAAAATCAAACATAACTTAACATTGTGTATTTACAACAATATATTGACGGGTACGTCGTAAACTCTTGGTGGTATGTATAAACTTTAACGATCTGCAGCTGATGCCTCATGTTTGGTATTCTGGTTCAAATATAATTTCAATTTATACTTGTTACTTCACGATATAATTAAAAATTGGATAATAAATAACAATATACTTCAATGACTTTCAATGTTGTATTAATAGTATATGAATTGTTAAAAAAAAAATACAATTAGGTAATTCACATATTATTATGTAATGATTTATAATGTTTATATTATAATATATGCGTATATTGAACTTCTTGATTTATAATTCACTGAGCCAACAACAATAGAAGATCAAAAGTTCTTTGAAAACCCTTATGGCGACTAAGTATTTCAATAGCTTATAAATTTATATAATTGTAAAACTATACTCAACAATCCAGGCATATATACACTATTTAATATAATTTAAACAATATTAATTAATTTTTCTTGGATACACTATGAAAGTTTATTTATAAGTTAAAATAATATTTTGATAAGTCATTAATTCTTAAACTACAACATGAAAATATATTACTTATGTTAATTAATATGTTATCGTTTGACATTACATTTGATATTTGTATTACATAAAATTTTAGTTTAGACTCTTTTAACTCTGATGAATGCATTGGTTATAATATAACGATATATGTTTTTGTATACCGACCATATTTTTAAACATGTTTTGACACCTGAAACTTAAATATGTTATGGATACAAGATTTCTTATATGTCTTCATTTCTGAAATTTAAAAACCACAAACATTTTTTATCAGAGATTGAAGTTCAAATTTTAACGAGAATTGGAATTAAATAATCAAATATACTATAATATAATACCTTTTATAGTGATTTTATATTAATTCAAAAAATATTATTCGTAAATAAAATATATATATATATATATATATATATAACCTATTTATTTTTATAAAATATAATTACTTATGAAAATGTTGTTTTAAATTACTTAAATTATGTAATCAAATTTTCAAAAACGTTAATAGCTTTTAAAATAATGATTATCTAACGTTAAATGGGTCACTCAGTTAATTATATTATTTAATATTTACATTACTTACAATGTAATTTATTGGCAAACAGACAAAATCCGATCAAAATCGTTTTCAATATACACATATTTATCATTAATTAATACAAGATTCCTTATAAGTTATAAATCAAAAGTAGTTCTCATAGAAATTTAAAATACATTGAAATTATGTAATTACAAATTTATTTTTGTTCATTCATATGACATGTAATCTACCAATCAAAAATTTAACGAATAGTATATGACTCAACTGTATTACTCGATTTAATATTTAATCTATAAAGATAAACCTATACCTACACACAGAACCGTGCTGTAGGGGAATAAAGGGGACCTAACCTATGGAAGAGGGCGAATATTTTTAATTTTGCTCCAGGCATCAAATTATGACGGCACGGCCATATTACGCAGTGACAATAATACATATTACATATTATATGTGTATATATATTATGCTCGGGCCACAAGAATTTGCTTATTTTTATTATTTAAATTACATAATAACTGGTGTTTATCTACAGTCAACCTATTTTATTCAGCTTATTCTATTTTTTCCAATATTATTATTATAACATTTTTAATTTTAAGTTTCAACGTTCTTTTTTCCTAATTGACTGACAGTAGGGAAAACTGTTATGTGAAATATACACCCTATATTGTTATCGTTTATTGATGTATACAATTGGGAAAGTTTCAATACCTAAAGCTTGAAAATAAATACCAACATTTCTCATTTTGTTTTTTTTTTTATTGGAAATTAAAAAAATATCAGTATAAAACAATATATTTTTTTCAAGAAATTTAAGTTCACATTTTAATAATATTGGTTAACTTTTTAAACGATAAATGGCGATTTTTATTATTTTTAGAATAATAAATAACTAATTAGAATACAATTTAATTAAAAACAGCATTAGAAAATATATAGATTGATACACCACCATCGTTCGGCCTATATTTTGTATACAATGTTGAATCATTGAACATAATCTTAACATACTCGATGTCGAGGTACACTTAATATCTACTATATGTTATTTATAGCAATAGGCAAAAATAAACAGGGACATATTATAGAAGAAAATAGAGTCCACTGATAATGTAGTTTTATATTAATTAATATACTATAAAAGGCCTTCTTGTGATTTTAAAACTTCACAAAATAATGTTTTGTACAATATACAAACAAAATTAAACAAATATTTTTAATCTATAAACCAGTTTTTTTTAAAGTTACAAAACGTTTTAATGATACATCATTAGAAAATGTTTTCGTAAACTTATTACAGAAATTGGAAATTAAATGTATTTAATATCATTACAAATCCTTCACATTGGATCTAAATTTGTATCTTATTTGTATTATATGTAAATTTATACATTAATTTCAAATAAATTAAGCAGTTGTTACAATAATTATTCATGGCTATGAACACCCATAATAACTGTTTATAGGTATTTTGAATTCGATTGTTTACCCATTTGCTAGAGTGATATTTCAAATTGATATTCTCCTCGTCTTTATATTATTTTAAATTATATAATTTGCGATATAAATTCAATATACATAATAACTTATTGGAACCTCACGTTATAATAAATCGAAATAGAGTATTCATACATATACTTAGCTCGAGGTTTAACATTTATAAAAGAAATATAATTATCCTGACAGATATAAAATTTCACTATTAATATGAGGCTTCTGTAATTTGAAAGCTTTCAGCTTAATAGAGATTTTTTCACATACAATATACAATAATATAATATATAATAGTTGTCATTCATTTTAATATTTATTTTTTAATCAACTTACTTATTGAAAAACTTATTTTTGATTAAATTTTATTTATAACATTTTTAGATTGGAAATCTTATGCGTAAAAAATATAATATTCATTTTAAAAATGAGTAGTACAAATTAATTTTAAATTGATATTAAGCCAAAAAATGTTTCTTTTTGTATGAGAAAAGGAATAATCTTAAAAAGATGCACATTGTCAATTTTAGATTTAATTTCTATTTTTAATTTTTTACCTTAAATGATATTGTTAAAACATGAATGTCCACAAATATTATTTTAATGAGACATTATGCAGTGTATGTTGTATGATCAAGAATAGCAAGAAATTAAGTTATTTTTTCAGACCATTGATTGATAGTAATACAGTTGGGTATAATTCGTAAAAAATGTATTTTACATAATGTAAAAATAAAAAATATTTATCACGTAATAAATTTAAGTTTACAAAAAGTCGATTACTATTAGTTTTGAATTTAATATATAAATGTTTTGATAAGTTCGAGATCATACCGGATTAAGATCTATTATCACCGATGTTTGATCATCGTCTCTAATAAAATAATTACCTTAATTTTAATTTTTCCAACCATATGGGAATGTTCCAATCAGTGTAGTTCGTTTTTATCATTTCAAATGTTCACCAACACGGTATGCACTACCCGTACACAGATAGAAAAAATAATAAAAACAGAAAAATACCAACTCTGTGTGCCATGTACATTTAATCATAACAACGGACCATGGTAAGTAATAACAATAATAAAAATAAAACATTTTAGTTCAAGTCCGACACACATAATAAGGAACGATTAGTGTACATATATATATATTGCGTGCCATGATGAAACTCGCATCAATGTTGGTACTCGGCGAAAAGGTCGGAGTGAAACAGTATTAATCCTATTAATATTTTTCCACAGTTAAGTAAAAACACCTAATGAGCAGAAAATGAACGGTAAAAGCATTTTGACATAAAAAAAAACGTGTCAACGTATAAGGAGATAGAAGGTTAAAAAAACTCTCAACGAAAAAAATCTCGACCGGAAGCTTTTGAAATAAAACTGTCTAATAACGTCTACCAGGAAAGCAATGGATTTTTTGAATCTAATAAAAAAGATTCGTTAAATCTTTTCACTGTAGGTCGTGGATTTCAATTGAGTTTAAGATAGTGAAAAAAGAAAATCCTAAAGCATATTATACAACACAAGTATTAGCTATCCCTAATAGTGAAAGAAAAGATATAATTTTGACTATTAGATTTAAAACCTTTCCAATTTTTTTTTTGTTTTGTAGATAATTTTAAGTTAATAAAGCATACTTTCGTACGTGAAATCGTAAATTTAAAAAAAAAAATTATTATACATTTTTGGATATTTTTTTGTGTTTTTAAGAACAAAACAAACACTTTTTATATCCATCATATTATCTTAGTGTCTTTACAAACATAAAGTATTCTATTAAAATTTTCAATTTATTGTGTTACAGTGTGCACATTTTATGACTGATAATTTAAATAGTATATAATTGTATAATACAAAATATACAGTTATAGTTGAAGATGGCTTTTAAAATTGTTGCATCATTTATTTACACTTAACAAATTGTTCAATTTTCTAATGTACATTTAAATTTATAAAATACAGTAAAATTATGCTTAGTAAGAATATTAGTAAATCAATAACAGAATAACTTCATATTATCATTTATATTATTTTATTTCAAATTCATTGATTTAATGAATTCAACAAAATTATCAGTATCATATCATATTGCAATATTACTTTTTTGAAACTACATCCAGTAGTGTATAAATAATAGTTGGATGGGTTCCTATTGGCTATTAACATTAAAGTATCGACCAATTATTTCGGGTATAACCTTATAAAAATAGTGATTTGAATTAGTTAGTGATAATATTTTAATCAAGTTACCAAAGTATTAGATTGTTAACTTACAAATATTATCAATATCTTTAATAAGTACTTAAAATATTTTTTATCATTATCGCTTCTTTCTCAAACTATATACTTCTCAAACAACATTTTATCCAGATTAGGTGGTTTAAAAATAAATAACGTAATATAGTTTAAACATTTTGAATACTAAATATTTAAACATTTTTTTTTCTGATTAGTTTATAGTCTCACTTAAATAACGAATAATGTATATTTATGATTAATTGAAAATCTAAAAAAGTGTAATGTGTACACTATACACGCATGAATGAACTAATTCAAGATATAAAATAATTAATTTTCACATTATTCAATGTCTTTCCATACAACAAGTCATTAATCCATCTAAAAACAATATAAAAATGTGTGATTAAAATATAGACCAACAAAATAATAAAATTATATTTTATACGTTATCATGTTGATAGATAAATTTTCAGATAGAATATATATTTATGAAAATAATTAAGTATTAAGACCTATAAGTATTTAAAATTTACTGATAATATCATTTTTTTATAAAGTTACAAATCAATAATAGGTTCAAAAGTTTATAAAAAAAAAAATGAAAAATATTAAGTTAATTCATGACATTTTACAGCTGTTAAAACTATGAAAAATAATGTAAAACAGGAGGAAATAGGTAAGTGACCGCTTTGTTGTTCAGTTGTAGGTGTCGAATATGGAATGGACCAATTGCGCTAAACACAACATTTTTGTTTAGGGTCAGTATTCCAATTGCACTTGTATAACATATATAGGTACTACAATTTTTGAAAATTAAAACTTATTTATTGATTAATTTATTAGTGATTACTGGTTAAAGTGACTGGGTATAATACATTTTATAACAGTCAGGAATTTTATGAAACGAGTTATTATGTAGTGTAACTGGTATATAATTTTGAATAATTTATTGATTATCAAAAGATAACTTGTAAAATGCGAAAAAAAAATTACTTATTTATTTCTGTTATATTATTATGTATTAATACTCACAAAAAAATTGCAGGTTATTGTTTTCATTTATTATATAATAATTATTATAAATAACTAATATATTTTCCTTAAGTATTCTAAAATGTATTGAGCGCAGTAATTGGTCTATTGACCCTAAAATGTTTATAGCGCAATCGATGTACATAAAAAATTAATTGTATGCACAATAGTTAAGCTTCCTCGAATATACTACGACATTGAATAAACCGCTGTAATATATTCGTTTTGTTTGAAATCAATGAAAAATTATTGCATACAAAAAATAATTCTAAGTAAAGACGTTCTGTCAGCCTATTAATAAGTATACTTTATGATATATTAATATTGCTATTTTAGTAAAGTAATTTACTATTTGTGCGATAAGTTTAAAACTATATTTTTTTCGAAGACATTGCATTTTAAAATGGCATTACGTCATGTATAAAATATATAATAAATTCTTATAAACTTTATTAGTATTTAATTTTATTGAATTTTGAACTGAACATTTTGGCTGTATATGTTTTAAATATTTTTATTTCAGTACAAACTACTTGTAAGCCACATTTTAGGTGTAAGCTGTCAAATATTAACCATGAAAATGAATACATACATAAAATTCATACATAGGTATTTAACTATAAAAATAGTTACTTAGAAAATGTTTGTGATTTTAACGAACTTCGTCAAAATTTTAAATTAAAAAGCGTATAAACAAAAATGTTTGTATGTATCTTTAATAGTTTTAAATAGTTATAACAACGTATTAAAAATCTATTTACATTCTATTTTATCCAACTTATTCAATAATTGATAACGAAATATTTTATCTATTATACACCGTGTGACACAAAAATTGCTCCATTTTGAATTTAAAACCAGCATAAAACTTAAGCATAAGTAAAAATACATTATGGACGTACTGAGTAAAAAAATAAAATAGTATCTTTTTTTATGTACAATAAATATAAAAAAAATAACTAGACCTAAAAATAAAAAAATCTGACATAATCACAAATTTCACTACACTTAAAAAAAAATTATATATTTGAAAACATTTTTGAATATATTTATTTTTAAATTTTTATTTTAAAATATGCTTAAATACACAATATTAAAAACATTTCATCAAGTAATTAAATAATTCCTATAAGGGTATTTAAAATACTTTTAAAAACTATATCTATTCTAATACTAGTATGAATATATTTTTCTTAAATATTATGAGTCAATTTAACGTAATGTAACGTAGAACGGTAAGAATATAACATTAGGTTGTATGCATAGATAAGAATATAACCAAATACTTTGACAATATTGTGTATAGAAAATAATAGCTTATAAAATAGCAAATGGTACATTATTTAATATACTTTTGATTAAAATGTTTCTAAATTATATTGTTTCAATAAAATACAATTGAACCGTAAACATTATTTTTAGTTTTTCCTGATGATATGTAATTGCTTTTTAAATATTTTATTTTTATCTTGTTCTTATCATTATAGTTGAAATATGTGGAAATTCGTTATGATTATTTGTTTTTTCAAATAATTATATTACTAGTTTTAAAGTGTATATTTTTATGATTATAATATCCTTTATGAATATCGCCCAAAAATTATTATCAGGTATGTGAACAATGAACTTTTAGAATTAAATACATATTTTTTATTTTTTCAAACTAAAACATTATATTAATAAAAAATTCAGAATTTGTTTTTTTAATTGTTTAAGAATTGCCAATAAAAATTGATAAAATGCTGAGTGATGCCATGGTTATATTATATTTTGCATTAAGATGATATACAAATAACACATTACACATGCACTTAAACGTCTTGAACTTTATTATTGATAAGAAAGTTTGTTGTAATTTACCTATCTTCGCTACTTATTTCAGTAATTTAACCGTTATTAATTACATGCACCTATTTGCAAGTCTTTGTTATCTAATTTTACACATATTGTGGTTTTAGACATTATAAATGATAAAATAAAATTATATAAATCATCATTTTGCATAATACTGATAACAAGTGATGGGTTTTCCAATTAAAATCAAAATAATATACATTTTTGAAAAGGTAGCTTTTTAAATATCAAATATCAAAAAGTGGTACCTATACATGTTATAAGCCACTGTCCCTTAATGACTTAATTCACCACACTTAACAAACTGTTGAAGAACGATGCGCACCAACTATGGTCAATTCGTAACTATAAAAAACAAAAAAAAAACTAAAAATATTTAAAACCACAATAGTAATTCGACAATAATTTCATAAAATAACGTATTTAAAAATAATTTTACATTTTTCTAAAAAAAATTATTCATATGACTTGTTTTATAATTTTACCAAGCTAAAAGGATTAGGTATAACATAATCTACAGTTTTCCAAATTTAATTGGACAAGGAGCCAATGATTGTTTTCATTCTTAAGTTTCACATTATGGTTAAGACGAGTCAGATATCACGGTAATGATTAAAATCCACACGTATTATTTATGATGAAAAATGTACATTTTTACATTATTTTGACATCCGATACAATGGCTGTTACAATATTGATTACAGTTCATCACGACGGCTATTACAATAGTCACTATAATCGAACACAACGGATATTAACAATTCGTAATCCGTGTTCAGTTAATTAGAACCAATATGTGACAAATAATAAAATATGTAAAAAAAAAAAACTAAATTGTTTTTTCGTTCTTAACGTCCATTAAATAATAATTACCTACGACGATGTGTTCTTTTAAACGTAATAACAAACAAATTGTAGTAGACTTTATACTCATACGGTCATACGTGTTGCTTGCTCAGCTTATACAATGAACGGGTAAGGTGAAAACAGTAAAATTCGAACAAGTCAAGCTGTTTTTTGCCCCAAAGTAGTCACTAAATAAAATCAGTATCATTAGTACTTTGCAATATAAATTTGTAGATATTTACTGTGGGCCACGTCAACATACTATACTCTTGTGGGGATTAAAGTGAAAATAACAAAACATTATATTTACAAACATATTATTGGAGTCGTTTAATTTTTTGTTACTCGCGTTGTAAATGATCGACGATAAGTCTTACAAAAACAACAGACAATAGATTATAATATTATTGATTGAAGTTCATTTAGTTCTCTGTGAAAGCCAACGGGCACTAAATAAAACTCCGTATAGTGCGTGAAACGGATACTTACCAGTGAAAAATATCGGCAATACGCTGAACAAATACAATTCCAATTTATTTCACACCGACCCTCTGCGTCTCACCCCTTATCGTGGACTTCAAAAATTAAATAAAGTGACTCGAAAGTTTACAAAAACACTACGAGGACGGATATTTGTTAAACATCGAGTGCGTTTTTATATACGCAAGTTGTATAATAAATTCAGAAAACAATAATAAAAATAATCAATTAACTGTCGTAGACATTATTTATTTCCTATAATATGTATTTGTAAATAATAGTGATAATAATAATAATAATAATAATAATAATAATAATAGAAGTTTGTTGCAACGACTTTACTCGATGTAGGTAAACTATGTTAACACGCTGTGAAATCACGGGCCATAGCAGCAATGGTCGTATACTCGAAAAACTCGATAAATAATAACATTTGTGTGCGCCGAGTGTATTTTGTCGTTCTACCACGCCGCGTAATGGTTTCCAAACACAAAGTATACCGTACACCTGGCAATAATAATAATAACGATAATAATTGTTTGTACTATTCCACAGATTTGACAAAAGCCTCTGTATGGTAAAGGGGGTAAGGGGGAGACGATTTGGTGACATTAATGACATAAAAAAAAAAAACCCTAAACCATAATATTATATTATTACGCAAATATGTATATAACATGTGCAATATGTATATGTGTGTATAAAACACAAAGGATTTTATTGTCAAAATATAAAAATCCCAAAACCACCACGTTAATGGTGGCAACAACGTCTCGAACCCTCACGTTTGTTATCCTGGTGTGACTCGTAATGAGGATCGACTGCGGTGTTACACCGTACACGAGGGTTGTCAAGCTGACGTGCGTCGAGATGAGAAACGAAAAAAAAAAGAATAATAAAATCTCGCCGAAACGAAGTATTTTCCCAATACAACTAGGCACAGTAGGCATCAGCGGGTACGTAATATTTGCGGTCCGAAAGGTTGAAACCACAGCCTAATTGTACTGGACCCGAGACTCGTCGAGCGGCGCAGTCCATACTTCATAATATTTTCTGAATAGGTAATACCATTGTCGTCGTTTATTCATTATTATTATTATTATTATTATTATTATTATCATCATCATCATCATTATTATTACCGCGCGTTTTATATTTAAATATAATTGTCCGTATTATACGTACGACGTTCGTTGGCTTAAAATATTTTTTCTCGTTATACGCGTAATAATAACAACAATAATAATATTATATAAAACTCGGTTATGGTAAAACTTAAAAACAAAATAATACGTACTCCACGACATGACTTGGGAATAAATTACTCTGAAAATAATAATAACATGTTAATCAAATTACGACTTTCGACTTTATGAACTTATCTGGGCTATTTTTTTTTTTTTACTTTTATATAAATGGGCGTACCGTTACATACATTTCTATTAAATTCTGTCGATAGAGCTTATTTCTAGCAACAAAACAAAATACATTTTATATATAAATATAATGTTCTTAAAATGAATCAAGTTCAGGTGCACAATTGAAGCTATATTTTCTTTACAATTCTTTTCACCATATTTTTAAACTCTTATTGGTCCCCTCTACCCATCATATCATATAGTATTTCCAGGTTACTTCCACACAGTAAAAACTATAGAGTTTTTATTTATTTTTATTGCATTTTGGCAACTTCAAATACAAACTATACAATAAGATATATTATATCATACATCTTATTTTATTGTTTGGATTCGATTAACTTGTTCTGAACATTAACGACGCTTTTGGTATGATATAATATTCTGTTCTTAGCGAATTATAATTAATTAACTCAGATTCATTTCCACAGACGAATTTCTTAGTTACATCCAATATTTAAATGATGCTAATAAATTGAAAATCAAATATGCGGTTTCACTTTGAAATATTGAAATCATTTAAATTAATTATGATTTCTTCGTTGATTTGAAATAATATTGAACGTTAATAACATTTAATTTAATTATATAAACATTTCTGAATATATTAGTTAAGCTTTTACATTAAACCTAATACCATAATTTATTGTTATTTGAATAATATACTGAAAATACACATTTGGAAATCTATTATTTTATTTAAATTGTGAAGTTAGCAAAACAGTGCTGAGATATATTTTAATAGGTACATAATGTTTTTTCCAGAAAATTGAAGTGAGTGTTTTATTTTTTTTTATAATTATGTCTTAAGATTAATAATGATTAAAATTTTAAATAAAAAATAATATCGCTCTAAGACTGCAAAATTAATTATTTTTCTATAAGTTCATAATTGTAATCATATTCAATAAAAACAAATTATGGTACATAATATTTTCAATAAATGTTATAAATATTAAATTAACAGGTTAAAATTATTTATAAGAATCTGGAAAATTAAATTATAATTTAAAAAAATATTCTATTAACATAGTATGGCGTTTATGAAAAATTATACAATGTTATCACAACAGCATACAAATATTTAGATCTATAATTACAACCATTAATTATAAATACTAGTATTTATACGAAAACTACTCCTATTTGATAAATTTCAAACTAATAAATTTTTACATACCTACGTAATGAGGTTATATATAAAACGGTATTATTAGCTTAGAAAATATTTTTAGAAATCTAATCAATATAATTTACAGCCATATAACTATACCAGGCTTGATGTAAGTTTCCAATATTCATATTTATATTTATATTTATATATAAATATATAATATTATGATTGTAAAACTAATTATTTCGATTAGTATTCAGTACATCTATAATTAGTCTCGAAATTATTTATTAATATATTGATTATTTATTTCAATGAAATAACCATAAATACTTAAAAATAAAAGACTAACAAACTAATTACTTTAATGAATTTCTAAAGAAAATGAGGTTTTAAAGTTTTTAACAGAAGTGAACTTTTTCTTTGTTAAACTTAAACCGACGGTATAAAATCTATTACATTTTATTGCTTGAAAAACGAAGATGTCGATATCCAATTCAATATTATTGAAAATTAATTAAAATATTATAATATTAAATAATAAATTGTTATACATTTTATTTTAGATTCTGAACAAAGTGATGAATGTATTGCTTTTACAATGATGTGTATATTTTTTTTTTTTTGTGTCTGACGACAACATTTGGGGCAATAATAATGCTCCGATTTTTTACTTCAGCCCCTCTTTGAATAGGAAAATTCATCTAGTTTGGGGGGGGGTCAAGAGTAAATATTTTCCAACAGTTTTCAAAAAAATCGAGAAAAACAAAAAAAAAGTGACATGAAAACGAGAATTTTTACGTCAAACCAGTTTTCG
Source organism: Schizaphis graminum (assembly GCA_020882235.1). Classification (NCBI taxonomy): domain Eukaryota; kingdom Metazoa; phylum Arthropoda; class Insecta; order Hemiptera; family Aphididae; genus Schizaphis; species Schizaphis graminum. The sequence continues at coordinate 71,117,820 of CM037032.1, forward strand.
ACCAAATCTATTTTTTTATATGGTTGTAATTCAAAAACTAATCACTGTAAATACTTGAAATTTTCACAAAATGTTTATGTTAGTGTTCTCTATACACCGTTAAATTTTCGAAGTATTTTGATTTTTTTTGAGCAATTTATAGATAATTGAAATTTTTAAATTTTTTTAGTATTTTTTTTTAAAAATAACGATAAAAAATTTTTTGCCGGCCAGAAAATATTGAAAATTTAATACAAGGTTTCTTATAAGTTGTTTTTAAAGTGATAAAAAAAATCCGAAATCGTTAGTCATAATTTCTTTTTATAAGTGCTTAAAGTTCGAGTTTATACGAAATATATCAAAATTGCGAAAATTTGCAATTAATTTTGTGGTTGAAAAATCTTAAAAAAATTTTCTTTAAATATCTGTAAAAAAAAAATTTACCGGACTAAGACAAAAAAATTTTAGGAGTGTTTGAAATTTAAATTTTTACAAAACCGCGTTAAACAACGGTTTAGCTTTAGCCTCAAACGATTTTTGATATTTGTTGTTTTTCAAATAGTCGTAAATACTTGAAAATTTTACCAGTTATTTAGATCGCCATTTTATTTACGTGATTTGATTTTCAAAATATTTTGACTTTTTTGAGCTATTTATAGGCATTTGAAATAATCGATTTTTTTAATTTTTTTTGATAAATGTTGATAAAAAAAATTTAGCTGGGACAAAGTACTTGAAAATTTAATTGAAAGGTTCACATAATTTGTTCTAACTCTCATTCAAAAATTATAAAAATACATAGGCACAATTTTTTTTTATTAGCATTTGAAGTTCAAATATTGACGAAAATTCGTCAAAATTATGATTATTTTTCACTATTTGGTAGTTAAAAATTTATAAATATTTTACTATCAAAAGCTAAAAATTGAAAATTTAATACTATGCTGTCAATAAGTTAAGCTTAGAATAATTATAAAAAAGTTTGAGGATTATTCCATTTAAAAATTTTACGAGTGTTTAAAGTTTTAATTTTAATTTGAAATCAAAAATACACATGTAAAATAACGTTTTACTACTAAATAATTTTCGATTTTTTTTATTTTTAAAAAATTACTAAACGTAAGATCTTGAAACTTTTACTTAAATGTTTGAATTTGTTTCAAAATAGAATATATGACAATATTTAAATATAATATATTAACATATCCTAGACTGACAAATCATCTCCGTTCAGAATCGTTTTTCGTATTCAATGATACCTATCATTGCATTCAAATTTAACCTACCCTAGTCCGAGGTCCACCCCACCCCTATATACAGCAGAGCGCTACTCACTTACCCGCTTTTTCATTTCGATTTTTTCATATTTATTATATATTGAGCGGCTCACTAGTCTCTTCTTGTTAGCTATTCCTCTATTATAGCGTGTACCATCTCAAACCACCTTGTTTGAATGCTCACAATTACATTGTATAACATGATGGCTAGTGTTCGCTGCTCTATTAATATATACCTATCTAATGAAGTTACCAGAATTTCAGAAAACTAAAAACAATTTCAACGAAACGTGTTGCAGAAAATGGTGTACTGCTAGTGAAAACCATAAATAGTGTTGTTGATAATAAACAATAGTAAATTCGTTTTATTGCCCGGCGGTGGTGGTTTAGTAAAAACATAATATATTTTATCCATCTGCGGGCCCCATTATGATAGTATAGGGAATATGACATTATACATTTATAAATATTATATACCTATTAATCGTTTGAAAGACCTTGATTCTTGATGGAGTGGATAAATAACGTGTAAAACCGACTGTTTTCCTGTTTATCTCGATAATTGTGTCACAATGCAGAGTATTTCTACGGTGCACGCAGATATTATTAGTAGGTATAATACATAAGTTTTTTTGCATGTGTGTGCATTTGCGCATACTTATACCTATACACGCATTGTTCGGTCGACTGAAGGTTATGTTTTGCGGTCGGATTGTTTATAATTTTCATCGTAATTCACCTTCCATCCCCGTGCTCTGCAAAACTAACACTCGTTTCGTGGGTGTGTAATATGTGTATGTATTGTTCGCCGGGTACAGTGTGTTACTGCAGCGGAACGCGGTGAACGTGCGGGGTAGTATAGGTGTACATTATAGTGTACGAGTGTTGTGTGGGTGTAGTTATCGGTGGCGTGCGGAACAGACGAGAGGGAGAGGGGGAGAGAGAGAAAGAGAGAATTATACGGATGCTGTTACGGCAGTCGAAAAGTCCCTTTTCTTCGATGAAATATATAAAATATTGACTTTTCCAACAAACCACAACGAAAATGATGGCGGTGGAGGTGTGTAATACGGGAAAGGGTAAGGCCGAGTCCGAAAAAGGGAACACGAGCAACGAGAAAGACAGAGACTGCAGAGAAACGGTGGGACGGAGATGGAGAGTTTGAAAGAGAATATTATCTTCCGCCCAAACGATGATAAACGAAAACGCCACCGCACACAATGGCAACTGACTTTTGCTTTTTTCCCCTCTACCATCTGCACCACCACACATGGTTCTAATGCTGTTTGTTTTTCCGTAGAGATCTTTATTTTAGTTTATCTCTCTTTCTCTCTCTCTTATACTCCTCTTTTCTTTCTTTCCTTCCTCCCAAAAACCTTTTATTTACTTATCGCGGATTGAATCGCCGATTTCCGTAAGATACAAATGAAAGTCTCATCTCACCGTGGACTATAAGTGTTAAGCTCATTTTTACCGGAAAAACTTTATTTTTGGTTCACGGCGTAATTTCTTTATATATTTTCTATCTTCCCGTAAAATACCTTTGGATTTGTAACACTGGTGTGCACGGGCATATGTCCTGCCTCATTGTCCACTCATACCGGCTATCGATATAGGTCACTCAATAAGATAGACCAGAGAATTTTATTTTAATTTTTTTATTTTTTATTTATTGATTTTTAAATTATTTTATTTTTTGTGACATATTATACAAACGGTAATTTTCAAATGCTCTTAACGTGTCTAAAAATGTCCATATAATGACAATAGTGGAACTGCGACGTGCGTTTATTACGAATCTTGTGTGACATGGAGACATATTAGATTAAACCCAAATCGCATGCTTAGTGCCAGAGCGTATATAGATATAGAGCCCGGTTGACATACGTGAGCGGCTGGAGAATAGTTTTGTATTTCTATAAAAGGTTTCGGAATCTCAATCATGCATTTCTCCGCGGTTAAAAAAAATGGATGAGTCAAGTTTCTTTTCGGTTCTATATGTAAAATCTAATAATCTTATAGCTTTTGAAACTTTTCATATTAATCTACTTGGAATAGTAGTGTAACCCCAACCGTATCCTTAACACGTGAATATTGTGTCCCATGTGGTTTCATGATAAAATAAAGTATCGATATACGTATTTTTATTTTATCTTACATCGAAAAACTCACACGATTGACTACTCGGGGTTTTAAAAACACATTTTTGACATTCTTAGGCGCAATATGGTTTTGATATCATGCTATCAGATTTTCGGAGAAAATAAAAACAAAAATAAATAACTATTGTAGTAAGTATATGAATAAGCTGCTACAGTGCTACTAGCCTACTATACAAAACCTCTATAATCAACAATAGGTAAAATCATTTCAAATATTTACAAGTTTTAAACAGTAACTATATTATATTACCAGAGAGCTGAATTCACCGGCAGTGTAAGTGTTAACTAAACTATAGACCTCGATATATCGTTTTAACTGTATGAAGTACCTATCTATAATTTAATTTATTAAAAAGTTATTGAGAATTGTTAATGTTAATTTGTTAACTAATATTTTCTTCGTGATAATTATAAATTATTGATTCTGTTCACTCTTATTACCTAATGTAATTCTCTACATTCACCACAAGCGTGCTTTCAGGAAGTAGATATTTATTGTATCAAAACATATACTATTTGTATTTTAATTTATACCGCCTATGTTATGTTTATACAATAAAGTTCTCTCTGAAAATTTAAAAAATAAAATTACAATTAACTGAATAATTTATTTTAATAAAATAAACTATTATACCTATCACACATAGTATAATTCTAATGGTAGAAAGTTATTATTACATAATATTAAAAACATTATAGCACTGAGCTTTATAAATCTAAAGAAGATATTAAACTATCGTAGAATTGTGTAAATAAATAAAAGTATAGGTAATCCAATTAGCACAGCTTTTACGCTATAAATAATAAACTTGATTACTTTTCTTTGAGAACAAAAACTATAAAATACTTTACTATTTACGCTAATGAACAATTATCAACAATTTTACCAATTGTTATGAACGTAAAAATATTTCACAGTATTTTTTATTTTAAATTTTATGCATTTTGACGAGAAAAAAAATAACTATTAATATTTAAATTAAATTGAAAATAATTTAATAAGGTTTTTTTTTTAAACACTAATCATTTTTAGAAATAACGCAGTATTCTTATACTCAGGGTTTTTACAAATCAATAGTAGCCTTTATTTTAGAAATTATATTTTAGTGAAAATATTATAAATTTACGTAAGTAAAATATATATTATAATATGATATTAATTGAAAAATATATATTCAAAATATACAATACTATTACCAAAATTATAAACTACATTTTATTTATTTAATGGAAATCGAATCATTGATTTAATGTCCAGAAAAACATTTTTTTTTATAGACTTCATTTAAGAATATAAGCTGAGAATTTTTGAAAAAGTGTCGAAACATCTAAAATCATTTATTTAAGAAACTGCAAGGAACATAATATATATAGTATAGTAAGTAAATACTTTTAAAGTATAGAAACTAATACAGAAAACGAGCAAAGTTAGAATTGCTCTTTTATAGATTTGGTCATAGATGACACAAACGCTATAAGTTGATAATATGTTATAAGTCACATAACATAACGATTGTGTCAAATTTTTAATAGTATTTAATTATTAGATGTTTCAAGTATTTCTCTAAAAACTTAAGTCACTAGGTACTTAACTGAATTTTCCTTACGTAGTTACAACAAACAAGCACAAATAAATATTTAAAGTACTAAAAAAACGCAATAAAAATTATTAAAACAATATTATGGAATCAATAATTTACACTTTATATTTAATAAAATAAATAAATACAATAAGTTATATAACAACAATAAATAATATTTATAAAAGTAAGTCACTCAAATATTTTCAATATTTAACAGTTAAATATTATTTTTATTTTTTACTCAAGATTTTAATTTACACGAAGTTTCATTAGAAATCACAGATGTTTGGATAAACTAAAATTTAAATTATTATGATTAAGAGTATCATTTCAAATATCTATGAAGTCTGCCATAATTACACGATACTAAAATAGTATCATAGGGTATGTATTCAATAATACAAATTAATTAACTTGCTTTGCTATCAAAATTAAAAAATAAATAATTAATTTTATATTCAGGTCGGTTTTAAGTAGAATATTGGTGTCATATAAACTAGCCGTTGTCTGTCTGTATACAATTATTTATGACAAATAATATTTTCGGTGAAATATACATAATAGGTACGACCAATTCGTATTTTCATATTATTTTCTCAAGATCCATAGATCTTTATTTATTCTGCTAGTGATGAATATGGCTATGATCATAATAGTTGACCATCCAAATATGGACAACAGCCCCATGTATACAGGCTCGGAGTCAAAGGACCAGCCTTTAGCGGTTACGGCCAGCAAAGCCCTGACCGGTGCAGTCAATGGAAACAGAGGACCAGTTGATTTCAACAGAAAATGTGCACCTTCCAAAGGCCAAATCAATCCTGTTTACAAATAACGCCAATAGATTAATATTTTTTAATTTAAATATTATAATATAGTATACAATCATGTATTAAGTAAATAATTCCGAATTTGCATATTGGGTTAATATTGTTTTACATTATTTCACTATAAAAAGGTTAGATATATATGTACATATTAAATTATTGATAATTATTGTTAAAAGACCTTACCGCAAGTGAAAGACATCATTAAGTTACTGCCAGTGCCTAGGTACGTAGCGAATATGAAATCTTTGCATATGGCACCAATTAAGAAACCTGTATAATTCAACAAACGTTTTTATAATCAATAATATCACGACTGTACAATAAGTTCCAAAAACAAATTACACATTTGTATTACTGATGATAATCAACAATAATAAATAGTTAATACCTAGTTAATAGCTAGATCGAACATTAGAGAAAAATTGTCCATTATAATTGATGAAACGTGTGTCATAGTAACTACAACTGTTTAAAGTGATTTTAATTTGTCAACTTACCGAAAATCATTCCTTCCACTCCTAGGAGTATGAGTATAAGAACCGTGGGAAAATGATCTCCTAAATAAGGATTGTCAAAGTATATGTACATGACATACATGGATATGGCCGTTTGTACAACGTGTATTATCATTTGCATTATGACTGTAGACACTAAAACTTCGGTGAATTTAATACCTGCAATAAACATGGCCAATTATATTTTAATGGTTTAACAATCATTATCTAAGCCCTAAGGTGTGATGAACGGACAGTAATTATAAAGTTTATTTGATTTTCATTCCAGGGGGGTTTTTTATGGTCCGTCCCGATTCCGCTATTTATTGTTTATATTGTTTTATATTGTTTACCTGCAAAAGAGCATGTTTACGATTCGGGATTATAATTGGATGTTTCCCAATATCGACATGCGTAACCACACTAACCCCGTGGGGAAATATACAGGCAAAAAAATATTACATTCGCATATTGAATTTGTAATTTAAAAATATATGTATAATAAAGATATACTCACCAGAAACCATCATCCTTTCCATCATGCCCTCTTTTTTCTCCGTTAAAATCAAACCCGCTGTCAACAGTACCGGCAAATAGTAACAACACCTGTCGAAACAAATCGTATCCAAAGTTTAATCATTTGTATCACAATACATATGACACTTTATCTCGGTGCTATATACAAACAAAATAGTCATTATACCATTTCAGAATAACAGTAATGCACTCATCCCTCCTCGCCAGAATACTCCATTACACGAATACGGAACGCGTGTACAAGAGAAATGATATTATTATTTTGAAGACATCTAAGTCACAAGCACTGTATACTCGTACATTATATATTGTGTTAAAATAACGTTTAATAGGATGTTGCGTATTTTCCGTCAACATATTTCCGCCACTCACGACTCGCTGCTGTATTATTACCCTTTTCTCTCTGATTACTCGATTTTACCCACTTACTCTATAATCCCTCCTCCCTCTTTCTCTTTACCGCCCGCCAACGACTTTTGATCAATTTTCCAACAGAAGACAGAGTATATAGCGTTATAGCCACCTATTTGCATTTGCCTTATGCGTCAATCTCTAATGACTAACCAAAAACAATATGTGAATGTCAGTTTTACTCAGTTAGATTTTGTGATTTAAAGTTGGTAAAATAAATACAAAGTGTCATGAACCGATAAGAGCAAAAATACTGTTTATGTAAATAAAAGTAACGCAAAGCCATTTATACTGTAGTACACTGAAAGTTAACGACACAAGACAAACGATCAAAAATCAAAGTTGATAAATTCGAATAACTACAGAAATCTACATAAAAAAAAATATTGTGTGTTTTTAACTCGTTTATGGTTGTTTTTTGACGAATACATAGATTTTTATGCATTTACAGAAAAAAATACCATAAGTGATGATGTTATCGTCACACTGTCAGATCAAACCACAGATAGTTTTTATTTCAAAATCTCAAATTTAAACCGAGACTAAAAAATTATATTTATAATTGACTATTTTTAAATACTATTAAGTTTCTAAAGAAAGAAAATATTCTAATTCTTCATAAAGCTTTCATAATATGTATTTTAAAAACAATACAACTCCATATTATTTTATATGTATGTAAATATATTATTTTTATTATTTAAAATATTAATAAATCTTTACTAATTAGATAAATATATTTTTTTTTAATTTAAATATTATTGAATTTTATTGTATTACACATTATATAAAATATTAATATATAATTATAAATTAAAATATGTATATACTCGTATTAAGAATTAAATTATGTTTAGCACGCAACTTTAAAATGTTATTAAATAGCATAATTTGTGTTATTGAAAGAACCTATAACTATTATTTCTAGTTAATGAAAAAAAATATAATGTCTACAACATTTAGAAAATGTTTATCTGATAAAATACAATTTTCACATCGTATGTGCCTTACGCAATAAGATTTTCAACAGAAGAATTCCAACCTTCTCATTCTTTTATATATTCTCATAATCTATTTAAGTTGTTCCGAACTTTCGTATTAACAGATTTTAATACCAGACTCTTTGGAAATTTTCCTTTGTTCCGATGTTTTCAAGACTGAACGATAATATTTAATTTAATTAAAATTGTATTATCCAAAATAAAACAATTGAAGTAGGTACGAAAATTATATTCTTTTGTTTTTATGTGTTATCTTAAAATAAAACTAAAATTTTCAAGTTTAAATATTATATGTAATTTAAGTATTATTATTATTCCTTAATATTGTATTTATAATAATATTAATAATATACTTACAAACACAGTATGGCTGCCGAAGCATAATGAATGAAAGTTGTATTTATCGAGCCATATACTGGTTCTTTAAACTATAATAATACAAATACATTAATAATTCAATTTGTATTATATTTTTTCGTAAATATTATTATAAATATACAAACCGCTATAGGAGTGTTTCCAATTTTAGTACTAACATTACATTTAGTCAATGCTACACCCAAGTACTCTTGCATACCAAAAATAACATTTGCTTTGACCATATTTCCAATGTATTGATCTACGATTAAAACAAAACACATGAATAAACGTAAAAAAATCTTCCCGAAAAATGAATTGATTTTGTTTTTACTTTTAAAAGTATTTTAGTTGATTTTAATATTCATTTTAAGAGGCTATAAAATTGAATTAAATTCGTACTTTTTAATATTATTTACAAATTTTAATGTATTATTTTTGAATATCTATTAGTGTCAAATATTTTTAATTTTAAAAGTATTTGCTTGTTACTAAAATATAGTTATTACTCCCAATTTCTAATTTAAGTTTTATGTATTTTAAACTTTATTTTTGGTAATGTGCTTTTAACATGGAAACTTTCAATCACTTACCAGACAAGTCTATCCAAGCCTGTACTGTACTTAGTTCTACGTCTAAGTCTGAAGTCCTAGAGGCGTTTACGAAACGTACAGCCATAGATGTTGTATAATTAGTAGGGAAATATAATAAACCCCAAGCATCATTTCTCTTTACAGCTTTTAGAGCGGTATCGACATCGTTATAATGTAACTGAAAAGGAAAAAAATAATAAATTGAATAAAAAAAAATTGCTTTCTTTTAGTTTTGTTTACATAATACATTTATATTTGAATGCCATTAAATTAATAATAATGAAAAAATATATAATATAAATAATAATAAATATAAAAAAATGATTAGTATTGCATATTTTATTATTTTCTATTGATTGATAATTTGATTTTTAATATAATTCTCCCGATTTAAATCCAGAAAATTACATTGCAATTGAATGAAAATTTTTTATATAATATAAAATATTTACATTACCTATATTATTATTATTATTGAGCAAGTGTTGAGTATGTATACTCAACATATTGATATATTTTTTATAGCTATTGAATTGTTTTTTTATGATTTTGAAAATCAAAAATCAGCAATTCAAATGTTATGTTGTAACCATAATATAAGAAAACAAATCTCATATATATATATTGTAAATTTCAGAATAAAGTTAAAAACATTAGAAAAAAATGGTAGTTCCTTGCATGAATTCCATTGAGACCACACATGGCTTAACGTTGTTAACCAAATATGATTTAAAAGAAATGAAAAAAAAATCAGAATATTTGTTGCAAATATTTTTATATCATTCCATTCTATTTATTATGCACAGCACAAAGTAATGGAATTTAATATATACCTTGTTAACTATAAGCATATTTTTAGTTTATCAAAGAATATTATACATTTATTACACACACCAAGGTCATTCAAATTTGTATACGTAACAAAAACGGTTAGGATTATGATATTAAGTTCCTGCTCAATTATTGTACTTACCTAGCTTTTAATCCTTAGAATTTTTATAATTTAAAATTGGAATGACCCATTTATATGTGTATTCATATAAATACGTATAGTTTATTTTATATACATACGAGTGTGTAAAATGCTTTGAAACTAGAAAATATTGCAGTATTTAAATCCTTTTAATACTTTAATTTGTAAAAATAATAAAAGAATAATTATACATTTTTACACTTAAGTAAGTAAACAGAAATAAAAAATACCTTAATCTAGCTAAAATGAACAATTTTTCAAGTTTTTATTTTGTTAGTATGATATACTTACAATATTCATTGATTTAGTTTTCATTTGTTCGACATATGCGCAACTCATTATTACATCTTGAGGATTATCGAGGAAGCATCCTTTGTAATATTCGGGTTTACATTCCCCTGATTGTCTATGTTGTATTTCTTCATTTACGACCGCAATATACAACCCTTTCGGATCATGACCAATTGCAAGGTTAAAAAAATAAGTTTGCACTAACGGCAGAAGAAACAGGAAAACTAAAAACCTAAAATTTAGAGATGTAACCTCGGTAAATTTTTACCGTGTAAATTTACCGGTAAGGTAAATTACCAGTAAATTTACCAATTATTTTTTTTACAGGTAAATATTATTTTACCGAAAATATTAGCATGTGACACCTTAAATTATACGTCTTAACGAGATGAATATTCTTAATATATTAATATAATGGAATAGTTGATATAATATAACTTAAAACGTCTAACGTTCAACATGCTCACAGCTAATACATGAAAAGAAGTCAATAATAAGTAATAAGTAATAACACTACTAGGGACTTATATAAAATCATATATTAAATTTATAATACCATGAACACCACACTATCTAGTAAATAATTAAAATAAGCATTACAATAATTATTAATTCATGGACAAGTGGAAGTGAGGAGTTCGTAAGGGTGTTCCTATGGCGACATACAAAAATTATCAAAATTTACCAAATTTACAGAATTTACATAAATTTACGTAAATTTTTTCGGTAAATTACCAAAAAAAAAAATTTACGTAAATTTTACATCTCTAATAAAATTAAAATACATACATTTTTATATTTTTAAATAATTAATGTAAAATAAATAAATATTTTGATATAATAATATTTTCCCGTTAAAATATTATAACGATTTACAATTATTTTTTTATATTTTACATATTAAATAAAACCTACCTATTTCTAATACTTTTTATAGATATTCAAAAACCTGACCATTAAAGAACAATATTATTTTTAATCTTTACTAAAATTATTACGTAAATGTATTTGGAAATATTGTATGAGTATAGCATAATGTTTTATTATATTATAGTTTTCATTAAAAAAGAAAAACTTTTTTTTTTTAATCGTTGCATTTTTACTTACGACTTTTGCTGCCAAAGCAACGATACATTTTTGTACAAGAGACAATTCATTCGATTTAATCGGAAGAACCCGTCATCGAATTTTAATTTTGTGTTGGATTTTTTGGAAGATAACTTTTTGTATGAATCATCAACCTGAAAGCCAACAACCCAAATATAAATTGACCGTTTCCTGTTTATTATATGATAAGTAATGTATATACATATATACAATTAAAGGCACCTGAGTATTGGAAGAAGTTTCTTGTTTATAACTTAGTGACAAAAAGGCGTCTTCTAAAGTAGCTGTATTACATCGCGCTATTAAAGTTTCAGGTGAATCTTCAGCCAATAAAATACCCCCTCTCATCATTCCAATCTAATATTAAAAAAAATGTATTAAATTATTATTATCGAATAACTAATAAACTATATTATTGTATTTTGTATAGACTCACTGTATGCGCTTGTCTGGCTTCTTCAATGTAATGTGTCGTGATGATTATCGTTTTTCCTTCCTCAGCAAATGACACCAAATGGTTCCAAATACTGCAAATTTCACGTTTAGATTTATTTATAAATCATCAAAAATACTAATTATATACTATTATATAGTGAGTATACCTATGACTTAGAACTGGATCTAATCCGACCGTAGGTTCATCTAATATTAAAATATTTGGATTATGCAAAAGAGCAACTCCTAATGACACTCTTCTTTGTTGTCCACCACTTACAAAAAAAAAAAAAAAACAATGATAATTTATTGTTTTATGTCATTCATAATATTACTATTTAATTAACCTAGAAGTATAAATTCAGGTACATAGTACAGGCTTGTAATGTATTAAAATATTCTTATTATTTATATATATACAACTCCAATATCAGAGTGAATTAATTAAGTTAAGAAATTATATTATTATTTTGTCATAAATACACAATATTTTTAAAATTTTAAATGCATGTTAAAATTAGACACTTATATTTGTTGACAATTATTTTAATTGAATGGTTTGAAATTTAAAATGTTTCCCAAATTAGATTATTGTATTTTATTTTGAAATATCGAGGATATATAATAAGCCAATTCTTTAAGACTTTTCATGACTTTTAAAAATAACAAATTAGTTTTTTGAGTTAAAATGTATAAGTAGTTTTATATATAGTACTTTTTATAATAATAAATAATAAGCTAAAAACTATTATAGAAATTGATTGAACATCACTAAAAAGAAAAAAAATAAATAAAACATAAATGTTTTTTGATAAAAATATGATAGTATTTAGAAAAATCACAATAGCTATTAAACAATTTACATTAGGTACGTAAGACACTAAAAATATCTAAAACTATAAATGTGTTAACAAATAAATTTGTACGTCATATTTAAAATATGATCGTTAAAAAAACAAAATTTTAGTGAAAAGTAGAATATACATGCTTCCCTTTTTTATCGTTATTATTTTTAAACTTTATTTTTTTTAATGAGGTTACGTATTTTTAGTTCATTATTTCTAAGCAAAATATTATTTAAATTACTTACTTAATTAAACAAAACAATTTTAGATGAGTAGTTAAAGGTACCACATACAATTTTTGTCCACTTCTCTACTAATATCAGCTTTAAATACTTTTGACATAAATGGCATAATATAAACTAAAACTTTGTTTAAAATTTGACTTTTATGAATTAAAGAAATTAAAGTTATATTGCTTTGGAATATTTAAAAGTTAAAAATTATGAACAATAAATACAGAAGAATAATATGTATATTTTTTTAAAGAAATAGTGTTTTTAACAACTTAAAAGAAATATTTTCAAAAAGTCAATATTTTTTAAAATAATGAAGCCTTGCATTAAATAGATTACCTTGTAGATAATATTATATTTTTGATTGTGGCATTTTATTTTGAAATAGAAAATTTATAGAAATTACCAATCATTACCAATTAAATTATATGATACGGTTTTAAAAAATAGTTTATTATAAGTGAATAAAACTTAGCAATATAAAAATGTGATGCAAATTAATATTTTATTTTTCGTATTATTATAGTTAAAAAAATATATTTATAATTTTAAAATACATTTCGGTACTAGGTTTTTTTATTCAATAAAATTAAAGGTTTTAGTGATAATATTTACCTAAGTGTTTCAACTAATCTATTATCAGATGGAAGTTCCAATAGTAACGCTAATTCTTTGGTTCTTTTTGCGATTTCATCTTTATTCATGTTAAGCATACCACCATAGAACTTATACGTTTGTGATATTGTTAAATGTTCATGTAAATTTAAATCCTGAAATAACAAAAATTTCCACAAGATTAATAGGTTTAATGTATAAAATATATTACGTATATTCTCAAAGAAATAAATGCAATAACCGTTATTTTTTTGGCTTTTCAAAGAACATGCAAATAATTTAACGTCAGTGTATTATTTCAATATAAACATTTAGACACAATATATAAAACCTGCGTACATTTATCGAAGTTGTTTACATTTATTCTGTTAAATGAACTAAAATTGAATATCTAGTTGAATAGATAGGGGTAGTATTCAATTGTGCACGTCATATTATGCATATTATACCGAGAAAACCAGATCGAAGTTACTAAACAATAGCTTAACTCGAGCACAATTATTGCTCCGGAATCGTCTTACAGACATTAATTTTCGCCTAATCTGATTTTCTATTCTGAATAAATCTACGTGATATAAAGTAACAGGCATATTCATGACTATAATACAAACATATAATTGTGTTAAATTGAAGTCCTTAGAAAAAAAAAAATGAAATTTAGGTAAAGAAGATCGAGTTAAGAAAAAATATATTTTATAATATCTAATAAAAATTAAAAAAAAAATTAAATATGAGCAATATTTTATTCTTAACAAAAACGGTATTATGCTTGTGTTCACTATCTTGGATTCTAGAACATTTATTCACACCGAATATATCAATGGGGACCAACAATAATTCTGTGGGTTTTTGATCCCTAATGTTATACTTGAATTTTCAATGATAAACATAAAATTGACCCGTTAGACATTTATGGGTACCCAACAATATCCGCTTTAACAATAGCCATATATATGTATATATATATACCATTCTCATGATAATATATCTATTTTCTTTTTTATCACCCATTGGATATGATTTCAAAAAATAATGTACTAAATTTCTTACTTGTGGCATATATCCGATATCTTCTCTTTTAAGCGCTTTTACCATTATTTCACCGGAATCCAGTTCGCTTCTACCGACAATGCAACTTAAAAGCGTTGTTTTACCACATCCGCTAGGTCCTAAAAGTCCATAACTGAAAATAACGCAAAAATGTAAAATATATTGTATTTTTTTTTATAAAATATATAATATATATAACTATAACGCACGTTATCGTCTTTATTTAAACATAAAAAAATTTACACATTTTTTATTTATTTCAATTCTAATTCTACCCTTGGATAGAATAATTTATTAGTTAACAGTATTTTAAAATTATAACAATAACAATATGACAGTAATACGAAAATAATACATTAACCCTTATTTTGATAACAAAACTTCTGGAAGAACGGTTTATTAAATAAACTTTTATTAATTAAATAATTACACATTTAGATATTATGAGAAACGTGATTATTTAAAATTCAAACATTAAGAAATACTGAAATGATATAATACGAGTATATAATATGTATAATGTATATGCGAGTAATTAGCTCGAATTTTAAATAATATAAAATAATATGCGGGCGTAAATAACATTGGGTTGTTACCTCAATCATCACTTGCATTTAATTATAATTATGTAAATATAAATAAAAAATTAATTTTTAAAATAATTTATCAAACTTAATATTGTTACCATAACCATAGATAATTTTTATCAACTGAAAATTTAATATAAAATGTAATTGTCTTTAATTTCGTTGATAACATATATTTAATATCTAAATTTAAACTTCGCACTTACTTAAAATTTTATAATAAAAAAAAAATTCCAAACTTAATTCTAGTTTTTTATTGCATGGTAATAATACTCACAATGTAATTAGAAACCGTACATTTTTTCATTTTTTTAATACACATTTTGGTAATTTTAATGCACATTTATACACATAATATTTGTTTTATACTGCACAAAACATTTTCCAAAAACTATTGAATTTCTTATTGAATTTTTTTAAATTAAAAAATCATATATTTTAGCAACATAAAATTTACCAATTATATTAAAAAATAATAATATGATTACAAATTACACTATATGTACATAATTTAGTAATGTTATTATGTGTAATCACTAGGAAAATGTATAAGTTGTGGTTTGTTATTAAACATTAATCTAACCAAAAACCATACTAATTTGTATAAAATGTACTACTTATTTATTTATGGCATGTTTCTAGATAAAGTGTATAATATTATGTATGCGAATTAGATTTCATTTCGTAATGTTACACAATTTGAGCTTGTATGGAATTTAAAGTTCCATTTCTAGAACAGAGTTTAGATAAAGAGCGGATACTTGATTATATTTCTATTTGAAAATACATTTTTTCTAGGGATTTTTGCGTATATTCCTTAGATATATTAAATGGGTTTTTCAAATCTTCGTGTTCGTCCGTGTATAGAATTCTAATACTCTAAGTGACAAGATTGGTTATATCGCTTAACCGACAGAGAGGACTCTCCTGAGTAGGAAAAGTATATGTTTACTATTGATAGGGAAAAGAGTGGTATACACTTATATATAGTTACATACCAAGTTAATATTTATACAGTGTGATTCACCAATATGCCTCTTTTTTATCCTTTAATAATAGATTGATTCAAATTCCGATTTTTAGAATTTCTAAGTAAAGCCATATTTTCAAATACTTGTATATTTTTTAATCATTTAAGGAGTGTCTACAGTGACACAAATATCTTTTTTTTCAAATAAAATCAATCATTTTTTACTGTTTAATAAATAAATTTTTTTTTTTTAAATTATGATGTACATAAAGCGAAATTCGAAAGAGTAGTATCAATTCAACACCATTCATATTCTAAATTATTTATTATTTTATTGATAAGTTCATATCATGTACTTATATATTTTATAAGGTACATAAAATATAATTACCAACAATGTTTATCTGTCTCATTAATTAATATGCATTTTCCTATAACTGTAGGTAGACATTTTTTACAAATATGTAGTATACAAATTAAACGGATTCATATTTATATAGGTACCTACTACCTACGGTAAACGGACAGTTTGTACTATCTATTGTTTGAGTTGCATATCGCGGACACTTAGTACGGTGATAATAAATTTATAGAAATCGATCGCGGACACTTTGTACGGTGATAATAAATTGGTAAAATTCGATCGCGGACGTTTTGTACGGTATGTAAATGTTTTTGCATACTTTGGATAAAATTCATATTATAAATTCATATTTCATATTGAGTAAAAGAATATTATTGCGAAAAATTCATGTTTTATAATATATTTTGTAATTAATATTAATATTTCGTATTTAATTTTAGCCTTGCTGATTAAAGTATAAAACTTGGTTATTTGCAGTCAAACATAAATTTTCCAATTTTTCAAACATAAAATTAAAAATATTTTTAATTTCCACTATTGTATGTGAAATGTGAATTATAAATTTTATTTCTAAATTATTTTATTTTATTTCTCAATTATATTATATTAAGACATACAGACAATCACTGATGTATTTCAACAAATAAATATTTTTTTTTTAACTATATTTTTGTATTTATCTTATAACAATTTAAATGCATATTTTTGCATATTTTGGTAAATAAAATGCATATTTTACAATTTATTATTGCATACAAATCCTAGCCCTGATTATTATTATTATTATTTATGTATGAACAATGAACATTGTTAACTACCTGTGTTTTGTAATAACAAATAATTATGTCTCAATATTTTTGTTTACCTGAAATAGTACAAACTGTCCGCCATATACATTTTATTACTTTTTGAAATAGTACAAACTGTCCGCCATGTAAATTTTATTACTTTCTGAAATAGTACAAACTGTCCGCGGTTTTCATTTTTTCCGGGTGACCGTACAAAGTGTCCTACAACCACTACCTACATCAACATTTAAGACAACTATTACCTTAATAATTTACAATAAAATAAAGAAGTTTGAATTTAAAAAAAAAAGTTGCTTATATTATTATAAGACACCTTTTTCAATGTCATAAAATAATCTAGTAAAAGTAAGTAAGTATTTAATAAAAATTTTTTTTAAATATTTGTAATAATATTTAAAAATTATTAAAACTATAATTTGATTAAATTTACTTTAAAGGTATAAAATAATTTGATTTGGTGTCTATTTAGGTTTTTTTTAACCAGTTATTAAATACATTTATTTTAACTGAAACTATGGGTTGAAGACCATAGAAATATTATTAGTTTATAAAAGTCGAATGATGATCCGTAGACTGTAATTGATTGTAGTCAACTTAGTTAATTTATGTATACCAATAAGTGTATTATTGAGTTTAATCTGTAACACTATTATTTAATCTCTAATATTTATATTGTTTTTTTTTTTTTTTTAGGTCATGAAGTCAATTTATACTAAATTTGTAATATAATTTAAATGTTTGATACCTATTAACTTGTATATAAGATTAAATTTAAACAACGTAATTTAAAAATTAGTAAATATAACAATTTCTTGAATAATAATATATGCTATATTTAATCTTAAAAAGTCTAATAAAAACATTTGCTACATATTTTTTTATATGTTTATAATATTTATAATATTAAAAAAAAAAAGCGGGTAAGTGGATATCGCTCTGCTGTATATTAGGGGGTGGGGTGGACCTCGGACTATGGTAGGTTAAATTTGAATGCAATGATAGGTATCATTGTATACGAAAAACGATTCTGAACGAAGATGATTTGTCAGTTTAGGATATATTATATTTAAATATTGTCATATATTCTATTTTGAAACGAATAGTATAGTTTTTATATGTTACTATGGTTACTTTATAGTATCTGTTTATTAATAAAAAAAATATTAGGCAACATACGCATAATGAGAGTATGAAATTTAATTTAAATTTTGAAATATTTCGTATAAATTCAAACTTTAAGCACTTATAAAAAAAATTTGTGACTAACGATTTCGGATTTTTTTTTATCACTTTAAGAACAACTTATAAGAAACATTGTATTAAATTTTCAAGACTTTCTGGCCACCCAAAAATTGTTATCGGCATTTGAAGAAAAAAAAACTTAGAAAAATCGAAAATTTCAATTGTCTATAAGTAGCTTAAAAATTGTCAAAATATTTTGAAAATTTAACTGTAAAGAGATAACTATAATATAAACATTTGGTGAAAATTTCAAGTATTTACAATAATTCGTTTTTGAGTTACAGCAAAATCAAAAAATCGATTTTGTCGAAAAGTGATTTTTCGTAAAATTGTCGTTTTTCTGTCACTTTTAATAAATAATTTAATCCATAACGTTTCAATGTCTGGAATTATGATACCTAATATTAATAATATTATATTAATGTAATGGATATTGTAACTTTATTTTGATATACCTAATGTGTAATTTCTTATATCACATTACTAGTTGACAATTGTATTATGTATTTATTTTATAATTTAATATTTTATCAAATAAATTAAAACCATTCAGTTATAAGGAATAAGCTAGGCCAAGCATCTACATATCCGTATATTTTTATACTATTCTTACAATAACAGGAAATGAATAAAACCGGAATTTAAAAGTAGTATCCTGACGGTCACGCGAAAGTGCTTGTCATTCGAAGTATAAATAAAAAATATTTAATTTACTGGATTTATTTTTCAATGCCTAGTAGTAGCATTTAATCAAATATATGTGTTAAATTAACCTGAAAAGAAGAAATATAATATTACTGATTTGGTATCGGAAATATATTATTATCATAATATATCATAACAATCTTCAATTTTTTTTTATTAGGTACAAAAAAATCTATTTGTATGTAATATATAATTTTTATAGTACAATAATTGTCTTACATTTCACGAAAAAAAAAAATCGTTATATTTTTTAAAATTATATCATCATTTTTATATTTCTTTACTAATCCGTGTTTTTACTTTTTAGTATATTAATATAAAACTATATGTATTATTTTAATTGAAATTTCACTGGAAATTTATTTTATTTAATTTTTATATAATTGCAATCATTTTTAAATTAAAATAACATTAAACATAGTGTTTTAAAAAGAATATATCATAATATTTACTTTCCACATTTCGTAACTTTAAACAATTTAAACAGTATGATTCTATTATTATACTAAACTAAATTTCTTGACTATTTATTTTTATTTTTTAAGAAAATTAGTAATTATTGTTTAAGTATTCATTTTATTATACTCCCTTAGTCTCTTGTATTTTAAACTTATACCATAATATCATTTTTGATATTTTTATTCTTTATATAATATATTTGTGTTAGTTTTTACTTACAACTATTTTTTTGAATTAATACTTTTATTTTTGATTCAATACATTTTTTAACTAGAAAAATAAAACATATAGACAATACTCCAGTACCACTAGATTTAGAATATTATTCATTAATTAAGATAAATTTCAAATTTATAACTAGAGCAATCGTTTGTCTGTACTTAAATGTTTATTATTCAATAAATTAATTTGATCCATAACAATTGGCTGTTGCCAATTAAATATAAATATATATATTACCAAAAAATGAAATAAAAAATAGTGATTGAATTGATGTCTTTAGGCAAAGGTTTATAATTATAATTACTTATTAAATAATTTAAAAAGATTAGTTAAAAAATGAATTCAATATTTATTTTATGAATTACTTAATACTATAGTATTAATTACTATAGTATATATAGATTATATTTATACACACATAAAATGGTGTCCACGTTATACGGTATAAATAATAAAGTAAAAAGTTTTAAGATTTAAAGTATACTGTTTTAATATATATACATATACATATAATGATAATAAAATACCCATTAACCGGAAGAAAATTGGTTTTTAGAGGATGCGACTATTAAGGACGAAATATAATTATTATATATAATATTATAATGCAGAAAAATCGAATGATGTTTTTACATCCGAGGAAATTCACTTTGCTCTGCTGTGCGTGGGGATGATTTTACGGTGACACGGAAAATTGGTAAATACCCGCCAGCCATCCAGCCATCGAAAACTTAATTTGCCGTTCGTTAACTTTTCCGAATACTTTCTATATAATTTATACATGGTCGCGCCAACCTATATTTAGGCGCTATATAATATACAACGATAGGTATAATAATAGTATACGATTTTTATTACTTTTTCCCACGTGTTTAGTGGCACTCGTGCACCTACCTATTACTTTGTACCACGTTGATATGAATGGAATATTGAACAATCGATATATACCTGATCGATGACGTAATACAGTTAAAATTATTCATATAAATCATAGTGCCATACAAACTTAATAACTTATAGCTACTATAATGTAGTCTAAATAATGTAATAAAAAGACAACGAAAATCGTCAAAAATAACATTTTTTTCGTCCACCCTCGAAACGATTGTTTAAACAGACATATTATATTACTTGTATTATAGTTACGATAAGTACAGGTATGCAATACAATTTACTTAGTATGACCTGCACTCCCATTTCACATCTTTTTTAATAGTGCCACTGTTAAAATTCTAATTTTGGAATTTTCAAGTAAACTTTAACACT
Source organism: Schizaphis graminum (assembly GCA_020882235.1). Lineage (NCBI taxonomy): Eukaryota > Metazoa > Arthropoda > Insecta > Hemiptera > Aphididae > Schizaphis > Schizaphis graminum. The sequence continues at coordinate 71,139,217 of CM037032.1, forward strand.
TATATTTTTTTATAGCATTTAAGGAATACAAGTCGTATTCCTGCAACAATACAACTTTTTTTTATTTTGTGTAAGTTGTAAAGCAGATATCTTACTTTTAAAAATATCGTTCAACCTAAATTTAAATTTTAAAATTTTCTTCTTATTATTTTCTAAATAATGAAATTGTAAATATTAAGGATAATTTTATTGTTATTCGTGATAATAGGCTTAGAAAAAATATCACAGTTATACTATTAAAACGCCATAAAAAAACTAAATATTAGAATAATTAGTATTAACTGTTCTTATGAATTTAAAATTTCAAAAAATCAAAATTTAATAACTATAATATAATTAAAAGATGAAATAGTAATTGGAATTAACGCGTTTGAATCGTTATATTTTAGGTGAAATTATATCATACATTCCGGAAAACAGTTTAATAGCAGTGTAGTGCACAATATAGATTACATAAATTTATCTAAATAGCAATAAGTATTTTTTTTATTTATATATATACTTAAATAAAATAGTTATCTGAGATCAATTATCTAGATACTTTTTTTGTTCAATGATTTTAATTTAATTTATAATGTATCTAGGTATTATTGTTTTTATATATGAGGTATTAGTTGTAACAAATCGATTTTATTTACAGGTTGTCTTAATTTGTACATGCACATTTATTACATGTGTTTAACTGAATTATTTTACAGTAGGTACTAATAATAATATCATTGTTCATTCTCTGCGAACACTAAACGTATCGAATTCACACGTAATGATGAGTGTAAATCAATATTGAAACATGTATTATTATACTTATTGCAGAAATCGTGAGAAATTCTACTTTACAAATACGTGTTTTAAATTGTATGTTCTATTGTTACTTTTTTTAACTAGATGATTATTTTATCTTTTTTTAATAATGTTAAGTAATCGCACACGTGCTTCCTGCGAGACGGACCGTGCTCGACCGCCGCTGGCAATAATTCGTTCTTAACAAATACGCACACACCGACAGCTGAACAGCTGATCAAAATATACGAACTTGAAATATTAATGTATTATTGTGTTAACGTGAATAACAGCATAGGCATTTATAGTTATTACATTTTGCGTTAACGTTGCTGACTACGTACGATAAATTATTCCAGTTGTTTAAATACTTAGGTATATATACTAGGTATAATATACTATAATTAATAACACGTGACATAATTGAATTGATGGTATATGTAAGTGGTGGTTTTTTTTTTATCAATTTTGATCTGAGATGTTCGGATATTCTTACAAAAAATATTACTAATAAAGCAGTCTATCGAATCGATAGACTCCACTGGATCAAAAAAACCTAGTTTTTCTCGATAAACTCATATATTATACCCTATGTTTCTTATGCCGAAACTGTGGATATTTTAATTATATATTTTATGTTAAAATATTATGTTTATTTTTTAAAATTAATTTATTATTTGGTACTTCCGTTTCCACTTTATGGCGTACAATCAATAAATATAATCTTACAAAACAGGTTTTGAAACGATTTATTTTAAGTTTAATAAAACAAACTACTCCACCAATATACAATTTAATGACATTGATATGTCTAATTATTATTTTATGAGCAATAATATGGGTTGATAATTTATAGAAAGGTAAAATATATTGTCCAAAAATTTTAAATAATATATTATCTTATAAAATCGAATAATTTAAGAACACCCACTTTATTTTATATAACTGCTTAGCAGAAAAATGATATCCATTACTTAACAGTAAACCGCTTACAACTCTCGTGTAACTCTTTACTTATGTTTGATTTTTATTATAGTAGTTTTGAAGAAAAATATATAAATATATTATATTATATTTTATATCATATTAGTCTAAATTGCATTTTTAAGTACTAAATAATATATTATTTTACTTTATTACCTCCGAGTTAAGTTTTGAAATATTACCTTTTAACATTATGTTTAACTATTTATTCACTATGTATTCCAATTATATGGCGTATTATTATATTATTATTGCATTTTTTTCTTCCTTAAGCGTTATTATAATAAATTAATATATAAATATATTTCACTTAGATAAAAAAAACAAAACAAATGAGTTATTACCTGTAGGTACATTTTAAGTTATAAAAATATTTCATGTGAAACGTGTACATTGTTGTGTACAATTCAAATAATTAAGTTAACGAAATGCAAGAGTCTTATACTTTTTATTACCTAGTTAAATCAATTTACATAAATCACAAAATGTTTTTTGATTCTGAACGAAGTGAGGAATGTATTGATTTTACAATGATGTATGTTTTTTTTTTTGTGTCTGCCATCATGATTTAGAGTAGAAATAATGCTTTGATTTTTTACTTCAGCCCCTCTTTGAAAAGGAAAATTCATTTAATTCACCTAACCTTGGGGAGGGTCAAAAGTTTGGGGTGTCAAATTTCCAGTAGTTTTCAAAAGTCTTATAGGAAAAATCCTAAAAAAGTAACGGAAAAACGGGAATTTTTACGCATAATCAGTTTTCGACAAAATCGATTTTTTTATTTTGCTGTAACTCAAAAACGAATCATTGTAAATACTTGAAAATTTTACCAAATGTTTATATTAGCGTTATCTATTTATAATTAAATTTTCTAAATATCTTGATTATTTTTAAGCTATTTATAGAGAATTGAAATTTTCGATTTTTCTAAGTTTTTTTTTCGAAATACCTATAACAAAAATTTTGCTCAGCGAAAAATCTTTAAAAAATAATACAAGGTTTATTATAAGTTATACTTATCATAGTAAAAAAAGATCAAAAATCGTTAGTCACAATTTTCGTTGATAAACATTCAAAGTTCAATTAATGTTTACGAAATATGTTAAAATCGCGTAAATTTGCAAGGAATTTTTAAATTGAAAATTCATAAAATGTTTGTGATTTATACCTAAGGTTAAAAAACCCAATACAAGGTTCTTCATAAGTTTTCCTTCAAGTAACTGTAAAAAAGGTTCTGTTTTTTTGTTAGATTATTATTACAATTATTACGAGCTTTGAATAATATTATATTGGGATATCTGAACACATAAAATATATTAATCGAAGAAAGATCTATATTATCATTTATCAAAACAAAAATAGTATTGTTCAAAATATATTTTCATTGAAGTTGTATATCAAAAAGTTCAATTTAAAATAAATATTGATCTTGGATAGTCTTATGGAGCTCATCTTACCGATGTCTACGATGTACATATCGTAATTGACAATAAAAAATATTGTCAAATGCAAGTTTAATCGAAATGTCAGTAGAAAATGAAAAAAAAAACAAATATTTAATCAGATTGTCTGTGGTGAGATGAAAATAATTGGAAAAGTGAAAAATATCCAAGGCGTTCTATTGGCTCTACTAAACGATTGATGTTGTACCGATCGGAAAAATCCTTAATAAAATAGGTACCTACCCACTCGTTGTTGGTGTATAAAACTACATGCCATTAAATTCGGACACATTCACTGGTATAATAATGATAGCAACCTACGGAAGTTATATTATACCCAACACAGGAGGTAGATAGCTAAGATCATATAATACATTATAATAACATCATGTACGCCGATTTGTGTTTACGACTATCCACGGTAAAATAACAATATCATAGATTCATTGGTATTACGAGTGGTATATTGTAGTGGCCTTAAACTAGAGGTCTGCAAACCTGGAAAATCTATTTAGAGGTTATAACATACATGGAAAAAAAAATTATCAGGCTATAAGGGAATAGAAATGAAAGTCCATTGGAATGGACATATGGGTACTATAATTCCATAACTTACAATCATAATATAGGTACTATAATTTGAAAAAACTTTATATTTAAGTAGACATTCATGAAGGATAACAACTAAAAAAATAAACTGTCCAAATGTTAAGATCAAGTTGTTCAAATAACATTAATTGATATCTATAATGATTTATTCTTACATTCATCATAGGTAATTTTTAATAAAAAATGTTTTAATTTACTTCAGTTTCAATACATGATGTATGCCTGTCGTATTAGTCATTAGATAAGTAAAAATAAAGGTCATCGAAAATGACCTGTCGCGTAAACTTTAGACGTATAAATATTATATAGTCCTTGATAATAATATAATATATGAGTTTAACATTATATCACTGCTATTAACTATTACCGAATATATGCGTGCAAACGTGTTGCACGTATTTCGTGTTGTTATATTTTTGGATTTATTTGCTAAACAATATTAGTAGTACATGCTTATTACTCAGAAAAAAAAATAAATAAAAGCAACGCAATAATAAATAATAAATCATAAATTGTAATTGTTTTGGCCTTCGTAGGCTTATACCGGCCATTTTTAAACGCTCGAAACTTTGAAAAATGTTTTTTTTTAAATTACTGTCTGCATAATCGAATTTGAATAGTTCAGTTAAAAGGATGCATTCGACATCATTATTATCATATAGATCTGATGCTTCAGGTTAAAAACGACAACGGTAAGTCGGTAACTCGTGCACTATCTAGCGGCTTAGTTTGGATTCGACGTCAAAGATACTTACATTTTACCCTTTGGCACGGTCATGTTCAAACCCCTGAACACCACGTTGCTCTTGTCGTATACCTTCACGGCGTCCCTGATCATGATGGCCACCTCTTCGGTCTTCGGCTGCGGTCGGGTCACCGACGGTCCCAACGCGATGTCCTCCATGGCGATCGGGTGGTGGTGATTATCGATATTCTCGATAATTCCGTGCGGCCTGCAACACGCGAACGAGACGATTATAACACGCGATTATAATACGCGTAGTATTGTTGTTATTATTATTATTATATTATAAACTAATCGGTATACGCGGTCGAAACTAACAAGATTTTTGCGACAGACGTCGTGCATGCACACGAACTCGCAATCGATTATATACAATATTATATTGTATTAAACGCGCTCATTGCAAAAACGCGGTCCGGACTCCGGAGGGTCGTCGAAACCGCGAACGACGACGATGACGATGAGTCCGAACGTGTTTGTCAGCTATATCCGCGGAGGAGAACTGGTCGGATACCTAACGTGTATTTTAGAGGTCATCTCGAAAAAATAAAATGCACATACTCGTAGGCACTGGTAGTACACGCCGACCGCCGCCGCCGCCGCTTCCTATATAAAATGTAATATTATTTAATATATTGCGAGAATCGTATTATACCTGTGTGTGTATTACGATATTCGTACGGCGGCGGACACGCGTGATATCAGCTATATATCACCTACTTCAAATGTTGACGCGTTGTGTTTATAGTCGCATTGTTTTTAATACGGTCGACCTCGCCAAACTAGCTGGCATTATGCTGCACATTGCGCATTATTATTATTACGATGAGTAGACCTACGTGTGTATTATCGTCAAAAAAAAAAAACCACAGAGTTGCCCACACCGTTAATTGCAACGACGATGAGACCTCACGAAATGAATTTGTCAGATACGAGATCGACGAGCTTAATCATTTTTTTCGGACAGGTATGTTGTAGTATTTTATTATTACACCGCGAAATCGACGCAACCGATGACGCTGACTTTTAGTTTATCCGCCTACAACACTATTATATTATTATAATATAGGCATTACGCGCTGTATTTGGTATAGGCGTCGGCAAGAGTTCGATGTAAATGTATAATAATGTGCGTCAAACGATCGTTTAAATTTCCAACAAATATTACGAATGTATTACATCATTGACGAGTACGATTTTTTGAGTTGAATTGAAATGTAATAGAAATAGGTACATAGGTAAGAACTCTTAACTATTTCGAGTATATAATAGGTATTATACTCGTATAGATCCGTGGTCGCGACTTTTCAGTTTGCCAAAAAGCACGCAGAACACTTATCATTATTAAATAATTTAATTTAATTTAATTAGAAAATGTGTCATTTTATCAACATCACTCGTTGTTTTTTTCTTCTAGATAAAAAAACTACAAATTACAATAAATCGTTTTCTTAAATTATTATTTAATACGATCTAAACAATTTATAATAATTAAAAAAACTTAAACAATGACGTCCGGAATTTACGACACTGTAATGTACCTAGTAAAGAAAAACTTATTAATTGGGTACAGGATATTTTACAAAAAAAAAAAATTAAAAATATTATTTTAAACATGCATTTGTAGTTATTTATAAAGAACATATTGTTTATAAATTTTAAAATGTACTTAAACACGATATAAAGTGAAATAACTCATATTACTATACCCGTTAAAAATATAGAATAAGTAAAATATATTTATGCAATATGAATTAAATTTATTATGTCTTGTGGCTTCTACATTAGTATATAATTGTTATAATAATTATTTGTTTTAAACATGATACTAACATAAATATTATAATACGTAAGTAATAATGTATAAAACTAAACTATAATAATATTATACAAATTAAATACATTAGGGAAATATATTGTTTTCCTGGCTTAATTCATATTTGTATTAAAGACGTATAATAATCTTATTTTATAAATAATTTATCATCATCTTTCATTATCATTATCATAATTTAACATAATGACGTATACAGCTTCATTCATTGTAATTACTAAATAATAATTATAAACGAAATATTTATAAATGATCTAAGCAGCTATAAACTATAATTAATAAATTAATGATAATATCAGTATCTAACATAAGTTATAACAATATTTACATACGCTCCTAATTTTTAAAAATTAACACGAATTATTAGTTTGAAATTGTATTCCAATATTATCTAATAACAGTAATTACTAGTTAAAATATTAACAGATTTGTGTATTTACACGCAATTAATAGTATAATTCATTTAACATGACCTCGAAGGGTCCGGAAACACTATAAGTAACGTCCACCTGTATAAATCTAGTCATAATGTTATTAATATGAACGTAATTAGTAATACTTACTTAATTAATATTACCCACAGTTTTATTTTATTACACATAAATATATCGCGGGAACATAAAATAAATTGTTATAAATTAGTTATAAAAAGTCAGGCTAGTTAATTGAAAAAGGTCTTATTTTCTTATACTAATTAACTATTTTAGAACCTAATTAATGATAATGAATTTAAATGAGCAAATGACATTTGATAATTCCAATTTGTTGCACAAATTTAGAAAATAATTGATATTAATTAGAACCTATTTTGTTTTTTATTGAGAAATCAGCTTATAATATTATATCCCTACTATTTAAAAAATAATATAGATTATAAAGCTAGTTCACATGAAAAGTTGTAGATAATTATGTTGATAAAAATATAATACAATGTTAAAGGAGTTATTATTATGAAATTTAAATAATAGATGATGAAAAATTATTTAATATTATTGTTATTAGGTGTTATTTGTTAAGGTCAAAAGATAGATTTACATTTTTTAAGGAATTTAGGTATTGTATTTTTTGATAAACTTATGTATTGCTTTTTTTTTAAAAAAAAAAGTTTTATTTTTACAAACATTACTCAATTCATTTATAATATTGACTTATATTAAATTTCTGATAGAACATTTAGCTCATCATCAATTTCTTCAAAACATTTTTTATGAGTTTTTCAAAATAATCCTGCTAGTGGCAGATTCACACAGTTATTAAATATTAATATCAATGGTTAAAGCTACAACTTATGAACTATTATTTATATTAAAAAAATTCAATGTTTCACGTTTTCAGACTAATGCATTAACTATGATATTGACGTATGTTTACTATATTATTTAGAGCTGAGAGAGAAGATACTTAGAGACCTTACTGTTATATTAAACCAATAAATAAGATAGTTGTATTTTCGAAATATCAAAAATATCGAATCTCTCACTAAATTAAAGATTTCATAAAATCCGAAATAATAACAAAAAGAAATAAGGTTTATAAATCAAGAAAATACACATTCAAATTTTTATGCCTTAATTATATTATTGTATTTTAGTTGTATTTTTCATTAATAATAAAATATACTATTTTATACTTATGCCCCATATAGTAGAGATGCTAAAAATCTTTAAAAAAAACTTAGTATCAGGCTATTAGAGATAATTATCGATTTTAATCAAATATATAAAGAATACAATTAGTATAATTTTAAAATTCCAAATAATTGAAAATGTTGACAACCAATACTAATGGAAATTCCAAGTTATCAAATAACAATTTTAAAAACTATAAGTAGCGGTATTAATATCAGTATTAACATAAATACCTGTATTATTTTTCAATTCCATCAGACATATATAAGAGTTGAAAGGTGGTTTTAAAAATATTCAAAACTTAAAAAGGAAAATACGTAAATATATAATATTAATAATAATAATAATAATAATAGGAAATGTATTTGAGTTCAATTTTTCATATTTTTTTTCTTACATTAGTATGATAGTTTTAAATTATTATATAATATAATAATGTTTCATGATAATAAATAATTTCAAAGGTACCTAGTCTGAATAAATTGGGCATCAAAGAATTTTATGTTCAGAAATACGCCTATTCATTTTAAGTTATTTTTTTTAAGTTAAATGACTTTATGTAGTATGTATTATCGAGTATTAGTTGTTTTTCTGTTAGATATTGATTCAAAGTACCATAATAGTTTTATATAGGAATTATTCACATCTCCCCAGAATTTTATACAATATTCTATATACATTATAATATATCTAACAAGAATATAATGTATAAATTAGTATATATATATATATATATGTATATTTTTTTTGTAATGAACGATTGAATTTCAATTAGATATACAAGTAACCGGACTTTTTATAATGATTCCGTTATTTTATTTTAATATGTATTTTATGGCACAAAGACCTCTTTAGTTAATCTTTTAATTTCTACATGGAACACTTCCTTTGTTACTATTTAAATATTATTATTTATTAGAAATATTTTTTAAATATTCGCAAGGAAAACTTCTTAATACGAAATTAAAGGTAGCTCTATTTGTGGTACTTAATTTTGTTATTACAAGGGCAAGTACAATCAATCTATTTTATTTTACACTAATAAATTATGTAATTCAAATGATTGCAACCATTAACCAAATTTTTAGTTTACTAAGTAAATATATGCATACTGTTTGATTAAAATCCCATTTTTATTATTCAACTTGTTAAAAATGTAATTCGATTATCAATGATCAGTGATAGTTATATTGATACCATTCAAAATGCATACATTTATAATGTGCATTTTACTTATATATAATTGTAATAAGGCTGTCTTATATAGATGAAAATACTCGATCTACAATATAATATGCAATTTAATTTAAATTCACAGCATAATAATATTATGTAATATATGAAATATAAAATATAATTACTACATTCGTTTCCCAAGACTAAATATTAATATTATTATATTACAATTGAACAAAATGGACAAAAACAAAATAATATGTACCAGGTACATTGTACCTAGACCTACTCCTTAGACCATAACTATTGTTCATGAACATAATTAAGTATCATTATGTATTACCATTTAATTATAAAAAACAAAAAGTTATGTCTCTTCTTTCATTATTTACACCTGGTAGTTAGGATAAGTCATCTAAACAGTAATCATTTTTTATATTTACGTGTTTGTAATAATTTATTACGTTATTACCAAATAGTAATTAATAAAACAACAAATATGTTTTTTTAGATAAATATCAACTGATTTTAGCAAAATTAAAAAAAATAAATACAAATAACAAATCTAAATATTTTTACTACAGTTGTTTAAATAAAAGACCTTAGAAATAATAACTATTTGTTTCCAATACTAAAATTTCGTTTACTGCATTGTGGTTTTATTTTACAAATAAGCGAAGGTATTAATAAAATAACGCAATAAACGCGTACCTATTATGCTGTCTTGTCTTAAATTAATAGAAAAATAACACAATATTTTTTCACTGAATTGTTTATACTCAGCGGTGGTTAACGAGACAAATAAAAACTTAGGCAAGTAATATGTCAACACATTGTAATAGCTGTTATTTGTATAATATTATTATGTGTAGTGTGGATACACGCCGTAGTTAAACGATGAAACGTCGTATGCTGCATCGGACAGCGCATGAAAAGAGAATTTTTAATATTCGGTTAGCTAACGTGACTGTTGCAAAATGTAGCGACCGAAATGGCGAAGATTTATGTGCCGACATTTTAAAGGGTTTTAAGGGTTACACAATGCCTTTAAGTTAGGGAAAGAGTGGCATGGGTAAAAAGACCAACCAACAAAAATTATTCACTTTTTTCAACATAAAAAAAAACCAGATAAACTGACACGATATTAAAAAAAAATCTAAGCAACTAAGTATGTAGGTATATGGTATACATATTTTATCCTCGGATTTTAGACGGTAGATTTGGGTGTCATAAGGTTTTACATGACATGTTAAGGTTAATATTTTCGTTCTATAACCTCAATTTATATTGTTTTTATTTTTATATTGAGCTTGACTCATACTCTTTTCGTCAAGAAACTTAAAACTTTAAAAAATAATATATACATTTTATAACTTAAAAAGATAAATAAAATATTTGATAAATTATTAAGTAATACTGATGACAAATACTTGAATACTTGAATACTTGCATCGATTAAAATATTTTTTCAGTAACAGTTATGATACAAACATTGAACAGAGTTTTAAGTATAACAATAATGGGTAGTATTTAAATTATTGAGGAAATGTGACATAATTTATAATTCATTTCTCATATTGTAATACCTACTCTTGAAATACTGTTATAATAGTATATTATTATAATAGATAAAAGCCAAACTGTAGAAATTCAGTAAATTATATTTAGTCTTATGTATTCTAGATATTAATGTTTATAATAATAAAGATGAACAAGTTTAATACAAGACTACTACACTATTACTAGAGACAGGTAGTTCACAAGGTCGGCACGAGCGTGAACTTATTAAATTAGAAAAAAAAAGATTACAAACGGATCTCGGTTTAGTGTTTTACCACACAAATGGTATAGGCCTAGTATTGAAAGCCGTTGTTGCTTGAAACCACGAATGATTGAATAATCATTCAAACGGTAAGTAACGAAAATAAAATCCCACACCATTATTATAAAACCAAAATATCAGCCTTACCGATCAAATCCTAAAATTGTTTTGCTGTTTTGTCGCAAAAAACAAAAAGATATATCATTGTTAAACATAAAACAATTAAAGCAATATTACACAAAAATTCAATAAATCATATACGTACAACTAGCATTTATAATAAAACGTGTATATGACATTTTTTATAAAACACGCACATTCGAGTTAAGATCATATAGTCTTTAAACATACTATTTTATTGAACATTTTTCATCTACTAATCAACAAACCAAAGCATATAACTGAAAAAATGTAATTGTTTTCGACAAAGATTACATGACGAATAATACCTTGTGCGATGACCATGAATGTTAAACGGGAGAAAGATAATAAACCAAAATATATCGTTGAAAAAATCTTACCAACACGCGGTAGGTATTTTTTTTTTTTTTTTTTTTTTTTACCAAATTTATATAATTATGCGCATCGTAATAACTCGGTGTTTACTTACAGAGTCAAAGTTACACGTGTTTTACATGCAACCTATCCGCGAAAAGTTTTTACCTAAATGCTTTAGCGCTCTTCGTGTAATTACTATTATTATCATCGTCAAACAAAACATGTACATAACCATTTTCTGTCAAATCATAGTTAATACACCTATGTATACGCACCCTGGTGTGCATGCTACTGAGAATATTTAATGTTATATCATATGATATAAGAGGAGAGTAACAGCAAATATATTATCTAACGAAATAGTATCATTAAAACGCGCATAATGATGATAATGATAATAATAACAACGACAGCAAACATGATATGGAAAAAGGTCAAATACCTACCTTTCACGGTGCGATGAATCAAAAACCGAAACCACCGCGGTTTCAGGAATTCGTCCTTGGAGATGTTATGACGGATATTTAATTTTTCGTTATTGCCATCTGACGATATTGATGCGTAAGTATAAAATATAAAACGATATATCGACGCACGTAACACTATCGATAACAATAAAATTTCGATGGTTATAATTTATCGGCTTCGGCGTTCTAACGGTGAGCGATTATATTATAGAATCAGTGGACAGCGCATTTCAAGTCAATATTCGTCAGTCGCCAGCAGAAGACGGTGAGATATGGTCCGTCGGATATTTTTAATATTATAATATATAGGTAGACACTCAGCTGATGGCAGTATACACCGTCGTCGCACAGGTGTGATAAATGCTATTTGAAAACACTATTTATCTCGTCGGCCGTCGAATTTGTAGGTAATAATATTATTGTTATTATTGTTATCGTCGTGGCCCCGGACACGTGGCGACGCGGTAACAACGACGATGGCATACAACAGACTTTTACCGGCTCTACCTATTGTGACGCGTTTAAACAATATAATATGTTACGATATTTTACGGTATAAAAAAGGGAGTAGTCTGTACGCGTGTGACTTGCGGCCGTGCGGCGTCTTGTAAAGATGCGGACGGTTCTGGAGACGGACTGAACCGGCAGCTGTGACCGCGGACGATGGATGCTGTGCGGCCAGGTTGATTGCACGCGGATGGCTGTGGCGGGAGAGTGACCACGAGCTTGGCCGGTGACAGCCACCGGCGAAGGATAGTCGACGACCTTTACGCCCGCCGACCCGTGTCAAAAAAAAAATAAATAAAACGTAAGTAATAGGTACTACACATTGCAACAACTAAACTGGTTTTGTTTTTTTTCTACCGGTTTCTGTACATAATACAATAATAATAATATTATCGTCATGTTGTGCATGTATTGTAGACGCGGAGACTCGCTGAGCAGCGAATTCCTCGTTATGATAATACGCGATCGATTCAATATAATATAATGCTACAATACGCCTGTGTGTGTGTGGGTAACGATATTGAACTGTCGAGCTATATATAAAGATATAAAGGAAACGGAGAATACGTCTCCGCCGAACCCACGCGACCGTCAAACCTGGCGAGTGAATAGTGGCGTATAATACATTACTTTATTCATCGTAATGCCGTATAGTAGAACTCCGGAGATCGATCAAAATACCCCAAAAACGCCGAAAAACGCGTTCATATCGCCAGCGTGCTCACGAGGTTCGGAGGGTCGATGGTGTCATTTCATATCCCATCCACCCTCTTTGGATTTTTATTTTTTTGTGTATTGATTTCTCATATAATTTATTGTTAAAATAAAAATTCATGTTTTCGATATTTTTTTCCTGTGTGATTTTTCATAAAATTTAAGCCGATTGATAACAATAAAATTTATCGTGATAAAGCAATGAAAGTATATTTACCGCCATCGCGGTGAGTGATTTACGCCAAGATGTTACTAATAAGTAATGACATACATAATAATATACAAATAATTCCTCTTATCACCCCTCCTGCCCTTCACAAGAGCCGTGCACACGCCGCCAGTGCTTGGATTTCGCAAGCGATTATAATTTTCCCGACCGTTATTTCAATACGGCACAGTGTGCCGGAAGGAAAAACTTGCGAGCGCCTATACGAACAATTATATTTCTTTTATCCGATTGAGAGGTATCGATCGTAAATCTGTGTTGGATTTACGGCCTTCGGAGCGCCATCTCCGCGGGAAATGATAAATTATCGCGGCGGCTCAACAACGAACATTAAAACTATTATTATATACCTAAGCTTACGATTCGGAATAATTGATCCGACTGATTTCAATCCAATGCCGATTTCCAGACAAAGCCGGTAAATAAACGAACACCCGATAAGCCATTCAACATTTATGATAATACGATGTGGTTATAGATCTGAGTAATCATTATGTTTATAATATATTTATACAATAACCTAACTGTATACACGTCTGAAACATTTACTATTTTCTCACCTTTACAAACGAATTAGATTTACAATAGGTACACTTTTTTTACTTTTCGAAATGCATACACACTCGTACATACAGGTCGTCAAGTCTCATTAGTTATTCGTGATTATATCGTTAAGGGATAATAATTAAATAATTCGTTAATCTGTTTTTATTTGCGAACTGTGGACCGTTAGTTTTAAATTATTTTTCTACCAAACGTATAATAAACATATTGAATAGAAAATAATAATTTCAATATTAATTTACCAACAATTTTCTAAATTTATACGAAGGATAACGATTTTAATTAACTTGTTATGATTTAAAAATATTATTCGTGGAGACTTGGAACGTTTACACATATTTACATATTTTATATATTCACTGATATTTTCAAAACATTTAGATAATTAATACAATTTTAAGCTGTTTCCCAGAGGCTAAAATATATTACTTTTAGATTCTGAACGGAGTGATGAATGTATTGATTTTACAATGATGTGTGTTTTTTTTCTTTTTATTTGTGTCTGTGTACAGCATAACTAGTCGAAATAATGCTTCAATTTCAAACTTTGGGGATGGTTTCCGATGGCAAAATGGATATCCTTGGTGCATTATAGAGGTGAAAAGTAAACATTCTCCAACAGTTTTCAAAAAAATAGAATTTTTTATTTTGCTTTAACTCAAAAACTAATCGATGTAAATACTTGAAATTTTCACCAAATGTTTATGTTAACATTCTCCATACACAGTTAAATTTCCAAAGAATTTTGATTTTTTTTGAGCTATTTATAGACAATTGAAATTTTCAATTTTTCTAAGTACTTTTTTTTTAAATAACGATAAAAATTTTTTGGCCAACCAGAAAATCTTGAAAATCTAATACAAGGTTTCTAATAAGTTGTTCTTAAAGTGATAAAAAAAAATTCGAGATCGTTAGTCACAATTTTTTTTTATAAGTGCTTAAAGTTCGAATTTATACGAAATATGTCAAAATTGCGAAAATTTGCAAGTAATTTTGTGGTTGAAAAATCGTAAAATTTTTTTATTTTATAACTAAGTTTTGAAAATTTGGTACAAAGTTCTCCATAAGTTTTTCTTCAAATATCTGTAAAAATAATTCTACCGGATTAAGAAAAAAATTTTTATGAGTGTTTGAAATTTAAATTTTTACAAAACCGCGTTAAATAACGGTTTAGCTTCAAACGATTTTTGATATTTGTTGTTATTCAAATAGTATAAGTCGTAGATACTTGAAAATTTCACCAGTTATTAAGATTGCCATTTTCTTTACGTGCTTAGATTTTCAAAATATTTTGCCTTTTTTTGAGCTATTTATAGACAATTGAAATTTTCATTTTTTTTTATTTTTTTTTTATAAATGTTGATAAAAAAAATTTAGCCAGGACAAATTACTTGAAAATTTAATTGAAGGATCCACAAAACTTGTTCTAACTCTCATTCAAAAATTATAAAAATACATAGGCACAATTTTTTTTTATTAGCATTTGAAGTTCAAATATTGACAAAAATTCGTCAAAATCATGAATATTTTTCACTATTTGGTAGTTAAAAAATTATAAATATTTTACTATCAAAAGCTAAGAATTGAAAATTTAATACTATGCTATCCATAAGTTAAGCTTAGAATAATTATAAAAAAGTTTGAGGATTGTTCAATTTAAAAATTTTTACGTGTGTTTAAAGTTTTAATTTTAATTTGAAATCAAAAATACACGTGTAAAATAACTTTTTACTAATAAATAATTTTCGATTTTTGTTATTTTTAAAAAATTATCAAACGTATGATCTTGAAACTATTTTACTTAAATGTTTGAATTTGTTTCAAAATAGAATATATGACAATATTTTAATATAATATATTAACATATCCTAGACTGACAAATCATCTTCGTTCAGAATCGTTTTTCGTATACAATGATACCTATCATTGCATTCAAATTTAACCTACCCTAGTCCGAGGTCCACCCCACCCCCTATTGTACAGCAGAGCGATACTCACCTGCTTTTTTTCGTATTACACACTGTATATTAAACAGGAATTATTGTGGGAGGCTACGCCCCCCACACCCCCCAAAACAATTTTTTTTAATCTATACACAATACACATAAGCATAAAGTAATAAATTTTTATTTTTTTCCAACGAAGTACAGATTACATTAGGTACAATAAAATATTATAAAACTTGAAAACACTACCTATGGTCATTAAATATTATATATTATGGATATAACTTTTTCAAAACAAGTATTAATATTATTTGTAGTATTACTCTCAACGCAATGCTTTACAGGCATATCATAATTAGTATGGTTGTTATGATTTGTAACAGTAGATGTAGCTGGATCAATTGTTTTTTCTTTTTTTATTGGCCACTTATGCATTATTAATATTTAATATTTTAATATTTGCAATACTTAATTGTTCAGGAGAAATAATAAATAAAGTATACACGTAAATTGGTTAAATATTAATTAAAATAAAATCTTGAGTCATACTAGTCAATATTCATAAACACTGAGATCGTCGTTCACTTCACTGATATTTATCAGTTTGATTTTGATCATACATTCATACACTATTTACATTCATTACTCTGCTGTAAACTTAATCAATGTTTTTATAATATAATAATAAATCTTAAAATAGCAATATTCATGGATAATATAAGAAAATAAACAAATAATCAAAATATTGATAACATAGATATTAGATGGTATCATTATTCTGTGATATTATCATGATTAAAGATAATTATGGACTATTTTAAATAATGAATAGTATACAGACTGTATACAAATATACAATAATATGTCATTGTACATTAAATTCTTATCTATCTATTTACCAACAATAATTTTTCAATTATCGAAGAATATAAACTGTAAAAAAGTTATTAGTTATTACAGGTCATTGCTCATTACACACTTTTTAATTTTGTATTACACACTTAGCATTTCGTACTACACAAAGTGTGTCGTACTACACACAATTTTAGTCACTGCTGTTGCCTATATTTAATACTACGAATCCAGTATAGTCAAGTGTAGTGTTCAATGGTAAGACGGTATTAGCTCGTAAATTAATAGGTAACAATTATAATTTATATAAATATATACTATCATAATAATTAAATATAATAAATATACAATGTTTTCCTCGAAAATATAATTCTACCTACCTTGTTATTGACAACAAAATAAATTACTACAATAGCAAAATATATAATTTAATATACTTAGATGAATTATAGTCTGACAGTTCGTCTTCGCTCAGAACCGTTTTTCGTATACAATGATTCATCATTAAATTCAAATTTAACACGTAAATTACAGTGACTAATTTAAAAAAATTAAAATTTTTAAAAAATTACTTAACGTAAGATCTTGAAGCCTTTACTTAAATGTTTGAATTTGTTTCAAAATAGAATATATGACAATATTTAAATATAATATATCCTAGACTGACAAATCTCTCCGTTCAGAATCGTTTTTCGTATACAATAATACCTATCATTGCATTCAAATTTAACCTACCATAGTCCGAGGTCCACCCCACTCCCTAATGTACAGCAGAGCGATACTCACTTACCCGCTTTTTTTATTTATTTATTTTTATTTATTTGATGTATTTGCGTTATAATTGATACACCTATTTATATGACCACTTTCAAGTAAATAATAAATTAATTTATAAATAAAATCGCACTTTTCAATGACTACCTATTTCTGACAGTTATATAACAATAAAAGTGTAAGTACATAAAATAATGTTTTTGGATTCTCTATATTCTATACAATATATAAACTTTTATAACGTTATTTCATAACCTAGGTATTCTTTGCACTTATCACTATTAAAAAATCATAGTTTCCCGTTGAAGTCATTGTTATAAATAAATATTATAATAATAGTAAATTTAAAAATTTCTGTTGACATATTATAAATTATAATCAAGGTTATAGACAAAAGTAGTTTTATAATTTCATGTATGTTTATTTTAAACATGTGATTAAGTACGAAAAATTAATAATATGTTCGACAGTCATAACTCATGGACCTATGGCATTTGGTTCTTAAATATAAAGTAAGTATACTTATAAGAGGAAATTAATCCAATTATATATTTTATTTATCATTTTTTAATTATACTTAAAGTAATTATATGCAGATTTGAGCTAGATATCTTAATTGCGAATAAATAAACATATTTTATGCATGTTATGTTTATAATTATTTTTTTTTACTATTATATCTAACCTAAGTAAATATATAAAATTTTAATTCAAACGTAAATAAAATCTAATTTTCCATTGAAAATTATATCAAATATTTAATTATGTTATACATGATGGCCAATGATAGTATTGGCAATGCGCTAAGGTTAGACAAAAGCAAAACTTTCCTGACCAAGTCTACAACAAAATTTAAAATATACAACTGTCAAAAAAATTTAATATAATTTATTCGAAATGACTAATGAGATTGATATATCTACAAGAATAGCGTTGCGATCGCCAATATATTATATCAATTGAAAATCATATGAAATGTGTAAATTCCATATCTTATAATATGGCTGAATTAGTAATTATATAATAAATTACTAAAAAACACATGTTTGTCGAACGTTTAACTTTAAATTTATAAAGAATCAATATTCTAAGAGAGAAATTTAAATCAAAATGTAAATTTTTATTTAATGATCAAACAAACCTTTATACCAACTAAATTTTCTATTTTCTTACTTATTTTATACACTTAAAATACACACATACGTGAATGATATTAAACTACAATCATTAAAGTGATCATACTAAGGAACTATAGTAATAAATATGCGTTGTTAAATATTAATACTGCGCAATAATGATGCATTCAAAATTACCAACAATAGTTACCATTTTAAATAGTTTGCACACATTTCAAATAAAAATAATTAAAATGATAATAATAGTTAACAATGCAGGGCATATTCAATTTTTCTATATTTAAGTATTTGTATAAAAAAAAAATGGTAATATTCACAAATAAATTGAGTTCAAAACATTAGATAAATCACATATAAAAAACTAATAAAATTATTAAAAGTTAACTTGTGTACATCATTCTTTTTACCACGTTTTCTAAAACTTAGGATTATTCGTCCAATCATATTTTAGTATAGTCATTTGATTCTAACCTTAGATTAATCAACAACTTTATTACAGTTAATATTCATAGTTAGTACAGTTACAGTAGCTTTACAACTTTTGTGGATACTTAATTTTCTAAAATATGATGACAACATTTTAAGAATATTATTTATGTAAGAAAATTTCTACCTATTGATAAGCTAACAAGTCATCAAAAAAAGTAGAAATAGCATTATTTTTAAAAGTTAATTAACCTTAATAGGTATTAGATTTTTTCGTTATATTGTGTAAGATTTACGCTATATTTTAATGTAAAAAATAGTGAACTGCATGTATAGTAGCTACCTACTAGCAGAATGCTGAGTATATTATAATAATATTAACATTCACTTTGTTTTGTAATTATTTTTGAGCTAACTTAGTCTGTAAAATAGTGACTATTAAAAAAAAAAAACATGTAGGTACTTTGATGTTTACTGTAATCAAACGATTAATTACATTACACAACACAGCAGACCCTCCTATAGTATATGATTTTTTAAGACTGAACTGTATTTATTAAGTTTAACTCAGCCTAGTTTTAATTTGTATAAATACATCACGCACATAAACAATATTTGTAAATAATGTATACTATTAATGTGTAACTTAATTAATAACTTGGAGCTCAAACGTAAGTTAGGAATATTGATAATTTGTAAAAAAAAATATAAAATTAAATAAATTTTTATTTAGAAGTCATTGAATAAAACTAAATTAAATCGATGATAAAAATGTTATATTAATTCTGATTTTATCAATACATCACGTAAAAATCACAGAAGCACACATGAATTATCTCCCAATATAACTTACTACACGTGATATTTCTATATTCGAATTACTTTCCGTGTAATATCCACATTAAAAACCAATGCATTGATATATTTTATTATACTACCGATTATTATATTCGATCTATTTTACTATTGATTTTCATATTTATCATGATAAATTGGAAAAATATTATTTTTATTTTCGTATAGGTATTCTTCTATTACAGATTATTGTTAAGCATTGGATTATAGGTCAACATACTATTACCCTTGTATATACTTTACGGTATGAACACCGTTTATTCGTCATAAAATTATAAAACAAAGATGATTATCAAAAGATGAAAAACAATTCTTATTTGGGACAGGATTAAATTCTGTTTTCAAAGAAATCTTGCAAATAACATTAAACAATGGAAGTTTTTCTTAGCTAGCAAGGTTGATCAAAAACAGTAAAATTGATTTTTTTTAACATAAAATATTATTTCTCAATGTTCACAAAAACAAATTAAATATTTAATTATTCTTAGCAAAAATAAAATAATATGAATTATGAATGTCTATTAATCATTATTATTTATCGTTGAAAAATCTTTATTTCAACACAAGTAAACTTGAAAAATTAAAAACAATTAATTGCATATATTTTACTAGAAAAAAAGTACATTATAAAATGTATAAGCTAAGTTGTGGGTATTACAATAATTTTGAAAATGTAACAGGCGTATACCTTATTGTATGCAATATGAATTTTAGCTGAAAAAATGTAAGACCTGTTATTATGATTGGAATAAAATAAGTAGTGGTTCCCATCATTCGTATACTTTTTGTATTTCAAATTTTCAATACATAGTAAAAAGTACGGAAGTTACTTATTTAGTATACACCGATTGCTGGTGTCTGCATTCGTCTTTATTTTGACCTTGAATATCTTGCCAATATTTTAATGTAACTATGATGTGACATAAATACTGATGATATTATGACAAATTCTGTTAAACGTATGTTATCCTGTTGGAACATTATTTATTATAATAAATTATATTATAATTTATAATATTTAATATAACAGATTATATGTACCTATTTATTATTTATATATACACATAATATAATGTACATAAATAATTACCTATACTTACTTCCAAATAAAGGATTTGCGTCTTTAAGGCTAAGTTCACTATATATCAATTATTTGTATCGTAATTCCATTAAATTAACATAATAATACATATTAATACGTATATTTTTATTATATAGAAAAGGTAAACATATAATCTAGCTGTATGTAAAATAACGTACAATAAGCATAATATGTAATTTGAAAAAACTAATAATAAATTGGCGATGCTACAATATTATAGAACTCCGGTGGCCAATTTAAGTTTTGAGACGACGGCTCAATTTATAAGGATGATTTCCATAGAGATTATTGAAAAACGATAATTTATATATTCTGCAATGGGTTAGTATACCTTTGAAAACGATTTTTTAAATATTTTACAATGAAGCTTGTATTAAATTGACATATGGTTGTAATTAAATTCACTAAATTGGTTTTAATAGAATATAAAACATAACATTTTAAGGTAAAAAATAATTTATAATGTAACATTATATAGGTACTCTACGCTTAGGACTTATTTTAGTATAATTTGTAGTTAAAGGTATTAAGACTTGACATTTTAGTACAAAGTTATTCATATTATATTAATATTACAATAGTTCTATATTATATCTGAAGGTACTTATTCAATATATTATGAAAATATTTACTCATAAACCATTTTTATTAGCACTTAACATTTTGAAAACGTACTATAAACTATACTTAACTGAGCTCTGTTTATAATTGTTTTTCCAGTGTGGAGATTTATCCTTAATTTTAAATTGATTGTAATAAACAATAATTTAATACAGACTTACGTTGTGCTGAGCTAAGCGATACGAATACCGATACTCAACATCTAGACTGTATAATAAACTTAAATACTTTCTACAGTTTTATGTCCCTATCTAATATAGTGTTAATATAATGTGCGTAAGTATTTTTTTTTAATGTATATTTTAATCGCAAAATAAGAAATAAATTTTCCTTTAATAATTCCATTGGGACTCGCGCTTATTTTAAATTGTTCACATGTGACTATTCACCAAACAAATTAGTTTTGAATGTTAAATTCCAAATTAAAAAATTAAAATAAATACACAATATCATCAATATGTTTATTGATAAAATATATATTTTGTTGTAGCCCATAATCATCAATAAGATAGATTAATTTTGGAATATTTTACATAATTTAACTAAGTAAGCTGTTTTGCTGGTGTGACTGAGAAGTGGACACCTTTTGGTTTTTATTGTGTAATTGAGGCTTTAAAAGTTAACTTTCATGTCACATATCCTTATTTTACCTATAACGTTACTAAATAAAATGCATTTTTTTTTATAACAGAGGTAAAATCTACAATTTGCCAATAACATAAGATAATTACAATACATATATGGCTTAAAAATTGATTTAAATTTAGTAATAAGTTAATTCAATTATAAAAGTAATATAATTTTGTCTTCATAATAAATTATTGTTATTACTAGTATACAACGTATAAAATTATTTAAAAATAAAATAAATTAATATCTATATGTGGTAATTTATTAACATCATTTATTTAGAAACGGGAAAATAAAGAAGGCGTCACAAAAGAACCGTATAGGAACCTGTAATTTAAATTCTGTAAACATATATCCTCATCGATGTAAATATGTGTTACATAACCATAGTACTTAATAGCAATTACATAACACGAAGAAAGAAATTACTTGGAAATTGAGTCCTTTAAATATTATAATAAATATCTAGTGTCGATCGTTCTTGAACTTTAACCAACCATATCACAATATTAAAATCAAACGAATACCGATTTTACTTAAGTATTTTACAACAATTTTCAAGTAATCCAATAAGAAATCAAAAAATGTTTAAGAGATTGCAATTTTATTCGAACTTTAATGGCTAAAATTATTTATTTAATTGTAAATGCATTTATATGTTATGGTTTTGTAAGATTGACACGGATCTATAATCTATATAGATACGAATCTGCGGTATTTATATATTATATCATACAAATATTTATCCTTCACAGATAACAGATTTAAATCTAACATTCATATTTATTCATATCTGGCATTGATATATACACATCTATACTTTCATAGATCCAAAATCGATATTTGAATTTGACGTTTTGAAAAAACAAATGATAACTGATCTATGGTTGTAGTTTGTATAAATATGAAAAAACAAATTTGAGGGTAAAATAATACATATAAAGTTTAAAATATATAACATTTATAAATAATTTATTATATGACTTACTATTTTAATATTATAATAATATAGTAGATTGTATTGAAACTTATACTTTAGAGTATTCTATATCATAAACGCAATTTGAGGAGAACTTGGGGGCTAAGTCTCCCAAAATCAATCGTAACCCCCTCAAAATGGTTTGTATCTATCTCCTTCCACCTTTATATATCTCAGGGAACATACACATAGTTAGGTACATGTAAATTGTAATAGTCCCGCCAATATTATTTATCCCCCATTATTTTTTAAACAAGATTTTCAGATTTTAAAATTAATTATTTTCTAAATGATAGTAATGATCATTCTATATAGATATTATATATTATAAGTCTCAATTTTTAACTCCGAACGAACAACGAATGAATTAATTATTTTATAAAGATATATATTATATGTATGTCTTCTTAATTTTGTGCCTGTTATCGCATTTTAAGGCTGTAAAAATGCTTCTACTTTAAACTTTTAAGGATGATTTCTATTGGTGTACATAGAGTTATTAAAATATGTAAGTTATTCTCTTTCAATTTATTTTAGAGGTAATTTTAATTTCCAATCAGAAAATTTAATAATATATATAAGGTTATTACTTTTAACTTATAGTAAACAAAAATAATATTTATAGTTTGTAATAATTGTAAATTTTTTTCAAAACATAGTAAATATTATAAATAATATCTAATATATTTTAAAATATTTTTTATACGTAGGTTTTATATCATTCTAAAAATATTGAAATTACATTACCATTTTTTTACACATAAATTTAAGTAAAAAAAAGCGGGTAAGTGAGTATCGCTCTGCTGTACATTAGGGAGTGGGGTGGACCTCGGACTATGGTAGGTTAAATTTGAATGCAATGATAGGTATTATTGTATACGAAAAACGATTCTGAACGGAGAGATTTGTCAGTCTAGGATATATTATATTTAAATATTGTCATATATTCTATTTTGAAACAAATAGTATATTTACTATATGTTACTATGGTTACTTTATAATATCTGTTTATTAATAAAAAAAAGTATTTGGCCAACATACGCATTATGAGCGTATGAAATTTAATTTAAATTTTGACTTATTTCGTATAAATTCGAACTTTAAGCACTTATAAAAAAAAGTTGTGACTAACGATTTCGGATTTTTTTTTATCACTTTAAGAACAACTTATAAGAAACCTTGTATTAAATTTTCTGGCCACCCAAAAATTTTTTATCGGCATTTGAAGAAAAAAAACTTAGAAAAGTTGAAAATTTCAACTGTCTATAAGTAGCTTAAAAATGTTCAAAATATTTTGAAAATTTAACTGTAAAGAGATAACCATAATATAAACATTTGGTGAAAATTTCAAGTATTTACAATGATTCGTTTTTGAGTTACAGCAAAATCAAAAAATCGATTTTGTCAAAAAGTGGTTTTTCGTAAAATTGCCGTTTTTCTGTCACTTTTTTTTTGTTTTTCTCGATTTTTTTGAAAACTGTTGGAAAATGTTTACTTTTGACCCCCCAAAGTACCAACTTGATGAATTTTCCTATTCAAAGAGGGGCTGAAGTCAAAAATCGGAGCATTATTACTGCTCCAAATGTTGTCGTCAGACACAAAAAAAAAAAAAAAAACACACATCATTGTAAAAGCAATACATTCTTCACTCTGTTCAGAATCTAATATTGTTTAAAAAAAACCAACTGTATAATATCTAAACGAAAAATAACTACTTTTCCTGTAATAATATTTTATCTGAAATATTTTGATGCAAAAATATTTCAAATTTAACATATTTATTAATACTTATTAATAATTCAACTAAAAGTTACATTTTTTTTACTGCTTATCCAATTCATTAAAACTATATTTTTAACTTATTATAAACAAAATAATGTGAACTTGCATTACATAAAAATTCAAATTGAAAGTATAGGTAATGCATTTTTAACTACCTATGCAATAATTTTCAAGTTTTTGAACTTTTAACGAGTACCGTTTGTAAAAAAAATATGACAGTTTATTTTTTATACCTTTTTAATTGATCTAAGAGCAGCTATATAGGAAATTATTTTTCATTAATTTCCAGCTTTCCTACCTTATTCAGCATAAATTTAAAAAAAAAACCTAAAAAATTGAAAGTTTTACAATATACAGTAAATGCAAATATATATATAAGTGAGAATTTTACTTAAAAGAGATAATATGAAAATAGTAATGGCTAACCTACGTCACGTCTTAGGAATAACTTAACAGGCCTATTTGAATATTCGATTTCTTATTTAGCAGGTTGATTACGCTTTTTGACTATATTACCATTTTGTTTTAAGATTTTAGGTACATTTCAATTTCAAACATTTCAACGTGACTCTACGACTTGCTGCAAATCAATTAAACACAAGTACTTAATAGTAAATTATATGTATTACAAAATTTATATTATGTAATATATAACTATAGTTTTTTTTCTTATATATAGTATATGCATTTAAATATTTATAACATTACTGATATAATTTCGATGATGTGATTATAATATTATTACCAATCACATTTTTAGATAGAATTAAACTAATTAAAGTCATATTATATATGGTAACTATCAACTATATTATTATGTTTGTTTATACGTATATAGTTTTTCACGTTTGCTTTAACTTTATATATGTGCAGTGGGCTGTATGAATGTGGCAGGGTAGCGTGTATGAATGATAGCTTATGCATCTACAGTCGATTTCGAAATTACAGTATAACTTATACTGTATAAGGTCAAATGGCCAATTCAACTGTGGCCCATGGGACCACTGTTCATCATCGAAGCCGGTACGACAAATTTGTGATACTCATAATTCATACTATTTTCGGTCAACAATAAATTGTTGAAAAAAGGTAGTTGTTTATTAAAATGTACGGGATGAATATTAAAAATGGATCATCGAGTGAATAGATTATTAGTTTGTATAAAAATAAATATTAAACAATTAAATTTTCCTAGGCTTTAGGCATGGGTGGCAGATTCCAATTCCAAGGTGATTGAAGTGACTGGCATCAAGATCTTAATAATTTCACATAAAATAACTAAACAAGTACTTATTATGCTGTACGTTTTAACTTTTAAGTGTGTTTCGTCATTGACTATTATATACTGTAATGGATGATAGGTGTGGTAAATTTGAATTCCATGATAAATGAAAAATATGAGAAAAAAAAGATTTATGGAAATAAATGTGTCGGCTTCTATATCTATAATGTATTTTTATAGTTAATTAATATTACTATATTAGTAATATCGGCATGTTTAACTAATGCATTCATAGAAATCATCATATACAGTGTATACAAATTATTATTATTAACTTATAGGTCAATACTGATGTACCTTATATTATAATATTATAACTGTTTGCTAAATAGAACCGTAGTATAATTAATATTTTAAAATAAGACTAAATTATTTGTAATTGTCATTATGAATAAAAAATATAATAATATATAATATTATGAAAAAAAGCATTATTTTTCACTTTTTCTAATTTGTATAACTAAAGTCAACATTTTTCAAACGCTTATAAAACAAATTGTGTAAATTCAATTTATAATTAATTACATTTTAAAACATTTTTACGCGGAAAAAATATTTTTATTAATTTATTCAAAAAATCGAAAAACAACTAAAAAAGTTAAAAATTTCACATAAAAAGCATTTTTAAAATTATAATATGTCTAGACCAGCGGTTCCCAAACTGTGCACCGCGGTGCCCTAGGGGCACCACGAGCACTTTCTAAGGGCACCGTGGTCTACGTTAAATTGGTTATCAATGAGTATTTTTTTTGTTCTGTCTTTCGTGTTATTCACAGCCATAGGTACTAATAAAATATAATACATTTTTAAAATTTTTTTTTTAATTTGAAGAAACTTCAATTATCTATTCATTTTTTAACTATATAATATACTAAAATCGATTTTGTCAAACTCTTTTTTTTTTTTTTTAGTTTTGCCTAATTATTTTGAAAAATATTAAGAATTATATTATTATGTCCCTAAAATAGTACCAACCATTTTACTGTACTAAATCGATGAAATAAATGAATACTTAAAAAGAAATAGTTTTCGAAATCATCACAAATTGACAATTTATTACAAAAGTAATAAATTCGTCGCATTGCTACATAATCTAAAATTCATATTATGCTGTAATATATTAACAATGGGTTATTAGCCTACCCTAACTATTAGTTTACATAAAATAATTTAGGTAAAAGTTGGGACTAATTAAGTATTATATACACGAGATAAAGTTATACAAATATGTAAATGTACTAGATCTTTCAACTATAACTATATTAAATATTATATAGCTTGATGCATGATGAGCGTATAGCCAAATTGAATCAGAATGCAGCCGAGTAAAATTATTTAAATTTCATTATTATTATTATTATTAATATTTATATAATTATATTACATCCTTCTCTCTTCGTAGTGTATTACTTGTGTTGTAATTGATGATAAACTTAATATTATGACGTTACGTTTTACTTACGAAACTTAAATATGTATTTGTTGCAGCCAACACAAATTATATCATTTTGTGGTAAGTACCGGTATCTGATGAATAAGATAAAAAAAAATGTTAATAGTTAACTTCTATAACTACATTTTGAAGTAACTGCAATGCTTGTATTGGCTTCTGGAACACTATTACGCTATCTATAAATGGTGGTGCAGTTGTGTGCAACTACCACATCATTGATCGGTGGAACAGCCCTAGCTGTTATCGGCACGCATGAAATAAACAATATATTTCCACGTTTATGTGTCAGCAGACACTTTGAGTTGAATTTAATAAAAACAAAATTGTTTTTTTAATATCAACCTTAAAGTTTTTGGGCTTTTTTTGTTAACGACTAGTTGGAGACGTGAAATGTGCAATGTATTCCTTTATTTCAAAGCTATCAAAGTATAATAAAAACTCGATACAGCCGAAATATATATTTTTTAAATAGTTTCATTATTTATTTAACAAAAATGCCAGTTTAGTCAATTAATACGTTAATTTACTGTTAAGTATTTGTAAGCACTTACACTATCTATACACAGTTGTATCATTCTATGATTACATCAATATAATATTATGGTTTTTAAAACGTATACGATATTTCTCTGGGCCAATAGTTTGTCTTTACAAATTGAAAATACCATAAATATTAAAAAAATTGTTGATGTGTAATGAATGAAATAAATGAATAATATTTAAGGAAAGCAAAATACCACAGCGTATTTGATGTAAACATTTTTTAGAATAATAAAGATTAATTTAAATTGAATAACGATAAAATGGTTGAACCACAATCAAATATTCTCGATTTGAAATATGTTACACAGTTTGTTCGAGTACAAATTGCAAATAATTAAATTTTTTTTATTTATGATTTTATACATCAAAATAATATTTTACGTTTAAAAAACTATATCAATATATAAATTATTATAAGTGTTATTTTTAATTTATAAAATTTTAGTTAAAACAAAAAAACCAAAATTGGTAAATCCGAAATAAAAATAATCGTGTTTGGCTTCGAATACAATTGAGAACGTAACAAATTTCGAGTGCAGTTTATCAGTAGGTAGGTAAGTACTATAATATTTACTATATAGTATGGTGGGGTTATTCGTTATTATTATTCTTGGTAACGTTAGTAACGTCTTCAAAATACTTAAGTTCTCAGTTATTATCATGGTATTGACGTGTACTTAATTAATTAGCGAAATCGAAACGATATGCAATAAATTACAAGTCACCAAAAACGTACCATATCCTAGGGCCAATCGCAGCCGCTAAACTTACGATATAGGTACGATATATATATTATATAGCTAAAGGCTTACGTGAATAAATACAATACACATACATAGTTTGGCAGTCCTGTGAGTGCTTAACCGAGTACAACACAATAATGCGCCATCCGTATCAAAATATATTATACATACGTTATTTTGAAAGTTTATTTCCCAGAACCCACAGAGCGTACATCAACTTTTGTCTAGCTCGCGTAAATTTTAGAACAAAATAAAAAGTAGGTATATACGTTATATAATATGTACCCGCTATATGCATATATATAAAACATGCTCGAGGCACGTTACGGTTTATCCTCAATCAAACTCTCGTCGTCGTTCGTTCGTCTACCATCGACTTTCATTCTCGTTTCAGTGTTATGTACCGTGAGCACTTATCGAAAATCACGACGACGATAATAATAGTATAGTTTGGTAGTCGGTATTATAGTGGACGGTCGTGTATAGAACGGCTGCCGTCGTAGACATACGAGTATATTATACTACTACTGTCTACTACTAAGTTATATAGCGTAAGAGTCGTATTCGTCCTCGTCTTGCAAAACGTACAGTTATGAATGGCTGAACAGCAATAGTAGGTGATACCTATACACTTGTAAAGTATAGATGTAGGTACAAAACGGGAATTCATTCATCCCGGCATAACACGGGCGTCCGGTCCGACCGTAAACAAACTAAAAAGGTTTTCGAGTATAATGATATAACGTTATATAATATAATATATTATTATTACATCGTTGTAAAACAACAACAATACGCACATCTTTCTTGTTTATAATGTGCGGCGCTCAAAACCTCGCGAATTATAATTAAATTATAATCGTGCTCACTGTGGGTTGTTTTGTTACTGTGAACTGATCGGTTGAACAATTCCTCAAAAATATATCCATAAACATCCAAGTATGGCATTTAGTCGAATATAACATTTAAAGTATATTTATACAGTTTTTCCGGAATATCAGATAGAAAACAGCCAAAAGTTTTGAAAAAAAAATAATCAGTTGAATTTAGCCAATTCGAAGTTGAAAGAACCAATCAATAAATGTGAATTATCTAACTATCTAAGAAACTTATAATAATATTGTGATATTTATGAAGTACAAAAATGGTTTAGTCAAAAAAATAAATTAAAATACTTTTAATTTTATTCAATAGCTAGGCATACTAAAATAGTTAATAAAATGGCTACCTATACAGCATATTATATGTAATTATATTATATGAATATTGTTATTTGCTGACATAAAATCGTCCATTTCAATTAGTTAAAATATTTTCATTCGTAAAGTGGTGATTTAGGTAACCCAGAACGTGATTCATATACCACTCAATACTCATTGGTACATTTATACATTAAGGACGCACTTTAAGTTCAACCAAATGCCATTTATAATTACATAAATTAATTTACCTGTAACGATTGTAGATGACGTAAATTACCAAAGCTCGCAGTATATACATATACACTCAGCTGCAGTATCTACTAAAGAATAATTTGTAACTATACGACTCATTGTTATTTTTATTATTACGTACCTACCATTTAAATTTTACAGTCAACTGTAAAACAAAATTTACTTAGTTTAATCTCGAGTTTAGCGTCATTAATCATAAAACACATTTCATAGGTATTATCAGCAGAAACCATTATATAATATATACGGATGAGAGATCAGAAGAAATAATGAATCTTTTCAATTTAAGATATGTTTCATAACGACAAATCGGCTATTTTTACTACTAGTGACCAGAAAATCAGAACTTACAACGATGACAACAACTGGTGTCCAGTTAAAAATTATTTATTTTGCTAATATTATCATGTGAAGTACATGAAGTTGTACTTTTTTTTGAAAATTTTACGAGCTATACATGTTAATGATCTTATGGTTTAACCTTATGAATATTAATAAAAGATAGTATTTTGTAGTATGAACCACGGATAAGTATAATATAACGGTTAAATCAATTAAATAATAAGAACATTATAATGAGAACATTTTTAATAATTGTTAATAAATAAATATTCTATGATTGTGGTAACGTGGTTATTTCAATTTGCTATGAATTATGGATGTTACAATCACATTATCTATAGGATATAACAAGTCGCAGACTATCAATTAACAAACAATAAATAAAGTTTTAAATTTTTGTACAATATTTTGTAAATAATAAATTTTCAAACGTTATTTAAGTTAAATAGGTAGGAAACATATTAGGTAATTAATGTTTACATTTAACATTTTATTTTTTTAATAAATATACATTAGAATATGTCTTATATTATTAATGTATTAAGTTTCAAATTATTTTTATCATAAAAAACACACTTAATAAGTTGACATAGTAATGTAATTAAAATTTCAATAATTAGTTTTAAAAGCTGATAATAGAAATAGAAGTAATAGAATAATTTGATAAAAACCAATTTGTATACTCATAGATAATGGCCAAAATGGGTAGATAAAATACACATTGGCCAATTATACTGAAAAAATGTTGTCTAATGATAGAGGAGCAAAGTTTAAAAATGTACTTTTTTAGAATTTTATATCTGGTTACCATATCTATAATATAGTTTTATAACAATATTAAAATTTAAACGTAATGTCATTTATGAACAGGCCGTGAATAAGCAGTACTAAAACCGGTTTATGATGAAAGTCAGGTCCGACATGGTACAATAATATACAGAAATGTAATATATTTTTAAGATTTAGAGGGCAAAAAAACATGCAATCCTTCCACAGTAAACGTGTTTTTTTTAATGGTACTATTTATATTTATTAGGGCTAATAATAAGTGTATCCGTATTATTCCGCTGTACAATGGCGGTTTATTTATTAAATTATAATGTAACAAAAACTTCGAATTTTGAAAAAGTAAAACATATATTTTTTAATGAATTTTAAATGTATATGACTTACCAGTGACTTTATAAGTATAATCATAATATACTTTACGGTTTTTTTATTGGAATTTGTTTGTGTCTTATTACACAATTATACATATGTACGACTGTACGAGTTTAATGACATAATTTTATTAATTAAATACAATAATATTCTTATTATAATTACTTAAAATCTATATTTGAATAGAAATTACTTTTTTCTAAATACAAAATTGTGGAAAAAATAAAGATATTTATACATTTATTATTTTAAAAGAACAATATTAAAAAGTAAACACTTATATTTAAATTCTTGTATATTATAATTTATTAACAAAAATATTTTTTTTTTTTTTAAATATAATATTATTCAATGATAAATTAACTATTCTCAAGGTTTCATAGACAGAATATATATATGATTTTGTTAAAACAAGTCTGTCTAACTCTATTGTAATTACCACTAAACAGACAAGTCACAACTTATCAAGGATTAATTATTTAATGATGATGCATTTATTATACACTCTGCAAAACTCATTTCCACTTAAAAATTTTCTCTCAAAACTATTATATATTTTTTAGTGGCCAAATAGGTAACATTCTGCTGTGCAATAGGTGTCGAGTGTGCTCTGTCAAAGTAGGTCACTGTAATGAGTGTGTTAAATTCAGTGGGATATAACGTTTGTATTATAGTACTATGGTGAGTACGGAAATAAAAGGATTAATTAATGTAGACAGTTTAAATATTGATAGCGATATAGCGTTAATACTGTTTATAGAATAATTATATTGTGATTTTGTTTTCCCGTAAATGTTCAATATCCAATTTCTGACAAATGGTAATGACATCCTGCTCTGCTCATTTTGCAAAAACGTCAAATTTCTTCGAATAGTGCTGATGTAGCTTTATAAATTACCAAATATAACTGGAAATCGGAATAAATAATGTCTAATCCATGAAAATTAAAGATGTAAGTATATGATATTATGTAACTTTCTTGAATAAAAATAATTTTACTTAAAAACTATAAATTGAATCTTATTAAATAAAAGTTTGTGATACATTTGTTTTTTCAAATTTTACAAATATTATAGAATATTAACTAAATAACAATGAATTCGATGATTAACATAATATAATTAATATCTATTCTCTAATTTAAATTTAATAAATTAATATAACATACTAATGTAAAAATGCTTCTTCAGTTTTCTTATATACAACTAATTTCACAATATATTTAAACATTTTTTTTTAGATTAACTTATTGTACAAAAATTATATATAAATCGTGAATATTCAATAAAAATTTTTTCTAAAAAAAAAAAAAAAATTCATCACTTATGAATAAATATGAATTGTAACATTAAACCTTTAATACAAATATAGGACAAACAAATATCGTATTTAATTTAACAAAAAAGTAATGAATTACTGCAGACCTATAACCAAGCAGTATCAAAATAAAAAGTAATACCTACAATATATTGAATTGAACAATAAATTATTTGTTTTATTATTCATGTAACTTTAGTAAATTTATGGCTATGTAAAATGAAACATTTTTCAAAACATACAACTTTAAAAACGAATGAAAGAATAGGCCCAAAATGTATAAGAATATGAAAAAAAAATTGATTATTAGGTATAAAGTAACCTATAGATTGCTAATGGCCAATACTTTTAGTCTGATGTAATAAAAATACTAAGATTAATGAGATAAAAAGAACGTCTATTTATAATTAACAAAATCCAATTAATTTCCCAAAGAAAGAAAATAAATCATTAAAACTAAAAATCTTATAGAAAAGACCGCAATAGACGGATTCATGGCCACTTTATTGCAACTAAAGATCTAATACCATTATGTCTTTGCTATTATGAAATGTATATACATAAATATACATTACAGTGGCATATATTTATGGGAAAAATTATGGCAACATCTCGTTGTCATAATAATGAAACAATAACGTTCCTAACAAACACCTGGAAAAATATCTTGGATGAAACGTAGATATTAAATTCAATAAATAAGAGCATTCTAAATTTCTAAAATAATGTTTCTTATGCATTTTAATTTATGCAAATTAATTAATTTATGCTAGTTATGATAAAAATAAAGGTTAAAGCTAATTAATATTATTAGTTTAAATATTTAATACAGCTAATACGAAAATTAATAAAACTAATAAATAGTATCTACGTATTGGACTTAAATTTTTTTTTTACATTAATTAGGGTAAATAATATTTAAATAATTTTATCAATTTATTTAAATTAAAAACATTGTTTTCGTTTATTTAATTGTCTGGTTAAGAAATTCAGAAAATTTTGAGAACAGTTTATTCAAAAATTAAACCAAAATAATACACAAAATTAATTAGAATTTGTAATTGAGATACTTTAAACGTGAGTACGTGACAATTTATATTAAAGCGTAGTAAAGTATTAAAAATAATACTTTTATTTTTAAAATATAGTACGAGTAATATTTGGCCGGAGGACGAAAGTGTAAAATATTTTGCATTTTTTGGTGTAGAGTGTCTATTAGGTATCAGATCTTATCATTAATGTTATAGTTACTAAAAAAGTAAAAACCTTTGCATACAGCTGAATTTTGATTTTCAGTCACAATTTTATTATGAATCATTTATTTTTTATTTAAAAGAAGAATTAGATTTTTCTGTTTCTAAGAGAGATATAAACAAAAATGCTTACTATACAATATAATTACTGCATATACTTTTAATATCATGTTCCTAAACAAAATATTTTTCAAAAAATTTCAATGTATAATAATTAAATTTTGAACGAGTAGAAGTAGATAAATTGGAATTATTCAATATTATGAGTAATGGGCTAACATTTTGCGGGGTATCTAGGTACCTTATCCTTGAATATTAATAAATTATAAATAATTAACTACCGGTTTAAATTAAATTTTATGTATTGAAATTCTGAAAAAAATATTTTGCTTCGAAACATAAAATTAAAAATATATGAGAAAAAGATGAACATTTAAATAATATGCAAAAAATATTGAACTAATAAAAATAAACTTAAAATACAGTACCTAAGAAGACACCTTTAGATTAATAAATATAGCAATCAGTCAGAACAAAGCGATCAAACAAACGGAAAAGACAAGAAACTAAACTAAATTAAATTAATTTAACAACTGAGTGCTGGAAAATTCAAGCAATCTTACCAGAAAAGAAGAAGTAAATTTAACACGCCTATGAATAAGACACCTCTGCCACACTCATAGATACTTAATGTAAGTAAAGAGAAACAAACCATTTGCACAACCTGTTGAGTCCCACTTACAGAAAAACATCTAATCAATGAATGCAGATAAACAGTAGCAGCCAGGAACATGTACAAATCGCAGAGTTCTTCCGCCAGTCCCTAGGCCATAACGAGACATCAATCAAAAATACATTTAAATTCATAAAAGAAATAAATAATGATAAAACCTTGCAAAAAAATATTTCTGTAGCAATTAAGTACCCAATAGTTTTTTAGTTTTGTGACACTACATGTAAACACAACCGAGGATTAATTTTTAATAAAAATAAAAATATATACGCTATCATTCCAAAAAGTATAACAATTAAAAAAATAATAATGATAAAGCATAGTGGAAAATATAATATTTTAAATGCTATGTATTTTATGTTTTCAAGACATTTAAAAAAAAAAAAAAATCGATTTAATATTATTATTTATTATATCACTTTAAACCGTTAGATTTGATCAGACATCTGAAATCAATAAGTCATTATTTTATTAATTAATACCAACCAGAGATACTATAGTGAAAGAATAAAATTGTATTATTAAGAAAACAATTTTAGCTTTATATCAAATAAAAAAAAAATAAAAAAATCATATTTTAAATGATCAAATACAAAAAAAAACGTCTTACATTTTAATAACTTTTATAACACCCTATACTACGCAACGTGTCCACTACCCACGTGATCACGTGTACCTAGTGTAATTATATTATATTTTAAAAATATATAAATAAACTATTGTTATTTAAATTATGCATTTTATGCATCAATTCAATGATTAAATACAAAATACATACTACATAGTCATCGTAACTCGTAATATATTTGATGTACAGTTGTTTATAATAATTATAAGTACATAAATTAATATTAATTATCTATATTAGTTATTATGTAAATGCATTCATATTCGAAATCATAAATGGCTAATAGTCGACTTGGCTTAAAGGAGTAGTGTATAGGCAACTTATTATATAGCTAATATTGTACACGCGTGTAAGGCATAGCAACTAAAATACAACAATAATTGAATTAATTTAAATAAAAAGTGTAAAAATATAATTAAATTAATATTAATACCACTTACAAACTTGTCGAAAAACAGATTTTTAATATAGGTACCATAGAACTATAACGATCTTTTTTTACGTTGTTAAACCTAATATACATTTTAAATGATCGGTGGTTCATATTCCGTAAAAACATTAATATTTCTCACTTCTTTGCTAAGCGTTTAATTTTTTTCAATAAAAATTCTTCATAGATATGTAAATACTTTTTTAAATCTATTTTATACTTTTATTTTTATAAATACGTATCTTATAAGTTTTTCAATTACATCAGGACTGGTTTTTAAAGCATTCTTTGAATTTTTTGACAGTTACTTTTCAGCTATTCTTGTATTTCTGTGTAGTATGTACTCAATCATAATATAATAGAAACCGAGGTAAGTAAAAAATAAATTATATGATATCAGGCGATGGCATATTAAACTTGATATTGTCTGTACTATTAAATTCAAGAGTCATAAAATTAATTGTACCAATTTTATTAATTTTTTATAAATTAATATAATGATAGTGAGTAAAATATTTTGTAATAAATTATTCATATACTTATTACATTTAATGTTTAAATTTTAAATATTAAACTATTTGTATATTTAGTGCTAAAATTGTGAAACTGCTGTCTTGTAAGGTATTATAACTAAATAAATGTAAAATCATTTTTATCTTTATTTTTTTTTTTTAATAATAATTTGCTTAACGCTTGACGTACAATTATAAGATTACAAAAAACAATTATATTATTTTAATTTTGATGTTATATAAACATTATTGACATCCAAAAATAATTTAAATTATTAAAAATATATTTTTTTTTTTTTGTATGGCAAAATGTAATATAATTTAATTTAATTTAATTTAAATGTAATAAACAAAATTGTAATCAAAATTAAGTACATAATAGTTCATCAAATATTTTTATAATGCTACTTAAAAAAGTACTATAACAATAAGTGGTATTCAAAATTTTCTTTTTTTTTTTATAAAATATTTTTGATTAATTATTCTTGATTAATTCTAAGCAAAGGCTTAGACATATAATTTTATAAACATTTAAAAGTATTTCAAATCTATTTAAATAAGTAATTTATTTATTTTATTCATCAAATTATATTTAAAAACTATCATTGTGTTTTAATAAAATTAATTTAAAAACAATATCAAAATTTAGTATAGGTAGTAGGGTACACATACATTTTAATTAACTTATTGTACTATTTGAAATGTTTATGATACAATATTTTGCACTCACTTTATTATTTTTTGATTATCTTGTATGTGGTTGATTAGTTTTCCATAATAATTTAATATATTACTATCATCAATTTTTATGATATGAGTACATAAAACAGTAATCAATATACTATGTATAGAACAGCTTTTTGATTGCCATTTCACATACATTTTAGTTTCTGACACAATATACCTACTTTAAAACTAGTGCTATCATATTTTATATATTGTATTCATATATTATATATATGTTTTTTTTTGTTTTAATAGTAGTATTATTGTAAATCTTTTCAAAAAAAAAAAATCAAAAAATACTAATTATAATTTTTTACGATCTTTAACGATATTTTTCACAATTATTCAATAATGATGATATTATCTTGTGCATATAATATGTTACCTACATCAAAACCATGCAATGAGTAGAAAAATTGCCAATTTTTTATTTTTGCATAAATTTGGCATTTCATTATTCGATGACACTGAAACGTCTGAAACATTAAATATTAAATACAAAGTATTAAAAATATAATATTACTATTTGTTTATAGAAATGTATAAGTTAAAATTTTCAAATTCCTACACCTTAAATTAATTATTATATAAATACAATCAATTTTGACAATAATTATAATATACCATATTGCACAAAGAAATAAAATAATAATATATTTTATGAATGGGTTGTGCATCAATTATTTCAAACTCAAATTTGATTTGTATCTTATTAAAATCTTTTTTTTTAATTCGCACTTTAAAAAAAAAAAATACTTAAACTGACTGACAATGGATGAAAAAAAATGTACAACATTTACAAACCGTACATTGAAAATACTAAAAACAAAAATGTTTTACGATCGAATTAATCAAAATTTCTTAGATGATTGATTTATCGAATTAAAGTATTTTTGAATTTCAAAACAGTCTGTATCATTCAAAGTCCATTCGAAAATGTATCCCTAAATATTTATAATAATATAATAACCAGCAACGTAGCTTGCAGCGCTGACGATCAGAAGGAGCAATGGTGATCGGAAGAGACCGCGACCTCTGATCGGCCTATGGTTACGCAACTGGTCAACAAGGTCCGGGAACTGAGCATTGAACCTGAAACACATAGTCAACACGGTAAACGGTAAAAAAGTCCGGAAAAACGGAAAAAAAGTCCGAGAAAAAAATAATTTAAAAATGATATTATTTATTAAGTAATAAAATATATATTCTATTCTTCTATTCTTCTTATATCTTCTATATATTGCTTCTTTTGGCAAATTATAGACAACTTCCGCAAAAACCTGAGAAGGTGTATTTGTTAACATTTCAAATCGGTTTTTCATTTCTTCCTTTGCTTTTTCAACAATGCTGATGTGTAAATCACCAGCATGAGAATGCTCTACATCTAAGCTTGGATTTTTTAAATCTGTATAAATAAACATATTTTTTACACATATAAATTAATAAATTAATTAAAAAATGTAAATATATTATAAATATAGGTATTTATCTCTGTCGGTAGTTAATATACCAGGACATTTTTTTGAAGACTTCTGGGAACATTTCCATCTTAATGTTTTTATTAATTTATGCTGAATTGTATATGCAAATCCACCAAAAATAATTTTTTTACCATCTTTTATAAATTTTACACTATCCATTGTTAAGTATCTACACTATTACTAATAACACTGTTATGGCACGCGCTTGATTCCTAATGGTGCTAATGCTATATATTATCGACTATCATAGGTATAATATAATATAGATATAGGTATAATATAGATAAGTAGTAATGTTACTTGTTAGTTTTATATGGAAATACCCCTAGGCCCTAATAGAGATATCATTGTGTATAACTTGTCTCAATAGTATACGTACATTTGAATATACAGAGCGATTAAAACATATTATTTAAAAAAAAAATAACTAAGCTCAATAAAACATTTTTGTTTAATAATTTTTTTAAGAAATTATAAATAATTAATTTATATTTAAATAATTTTTTATCGGATTTTTTTTCCCTTTTTTCTTGGCTTTTTTCCTCAGACTTTTTTCCCCGGACTTTTTTCCTAATATCAGTCAACACGTAGCCATCAAACATCGATCGACTAATGATATTAGCAAAGCGAAGGAATAACTCGACTGCGTATAAAAGAGCGTCCAGGCGGGGTCCGGACTCTTTTTACCCAAAAATGCCCTTCCGCTTTTCTTCCACGTCTCTTTCCGCCAAAATATTTTAGAACTTCTTTAACTTTTCACCCAAGCATATTAAAGCACTTTTTTACCACATTTTTTCGATATACACTTAATTATTTATTTGTGTAAATTAGTTTTATATAGTCATTTTGCATTACCCAGAGAGTAGCACAAGGAGGCGGCTTTGATTACTTTCTAAAATGTATTGTGTATTTGTACATTTGTAAGTATTTGTCATTAATTAGTTTATTACAATATAGTGTTAAGAATAAAAAAAATATAAATTTGTGTTAAAAATATTATAAATTCAAAAAAAAAAATTAATATAAAAAAAATAAATCGACAAATTATAGTTATCAAATTTATAATTTATAATAATTACATACCATTGATTTAATAAAATCACACCGACTAATCTTTCCTGTTTTATATTGTTGTATTTTTTGCTCGTCGTACTTTAAAAAAATATGGTCAAAAAGTTCTATAATATTCTTGGACGAAAAGCGAAGGTCATTTTTGTGTGAACAGTCTTGCCCCCGTACGGTACACGGTTGCCGGCAACTACGTGTTTTAGATGGTAATCTGGTAACGGGACGTGGTACCGTCCGCGAGTTGGTCATCGGCAGGTAGTCACCCATTGTAACAAGCAGTGTCGACTGTCGACGCCCAAACGAAGCACGTAACGTAGCTGAGCCCAAGACCGGGACCGATGCACGACATAAACTCGGATCGAGTGGCTTTCAGGCCGGCGCGCATCTTTTTTCACCAATACAAAATATTATATCACATGGACATTTTCGTCGAGACGTTGTTAGACACCAATATGGTTTTAAAATTCGTAAGTTCGTTGACCGTAAAGGTTCAACTGCGGTATGATCTGCACGACGAACGACATTCACACGATCGCCTGCGCGAACGCTATCCCGTAGTGTCGGTTGCTTCCGTGAGTGGGATTGAGTATTTGATGCAAACCAATCGCTTTGAATAACTTATGGATTGTCCACGAAGGTTAAGTCTTCCGGTGCCGTCGCAAAGGCTGCCACACTCGCCGTCATCATCGTCGTCATTAGTTTCGACAACGGTCTCTACAAACAAATGCATTACTATGACATGACGTGTCGTGTATGCTATAGACGACCATAAGCATTTTAATGTGTAGCATATTATATTAGGACGAAATATTAAAATATAGTTATAAAGCACATGTAATGTATGGTTTATGGTGTAAGTCACCGACATAGATAGAGCCCGAGGAGCAAATTGCAGTGTTGAGGCAACACAATATATATTATTATGACAGTCGCTCGCGGAGAGACAAATAGGTAATGGTTAGGACTTTAATACAGTATTTTATGTTTGTTTTAATGTAATAAACGTGTTTCTGACCATAACGGCTGTGTTACACTTTACTTGCGATAGTTTTACATTCAACCTTTGTGGACTGATCCAGTTTAGGGTATAAATATCATTTGAGTCGTTATAATGATGTATTTTCTGAAAGGATTGAATATAGTTAGGATATATAAAATATAGCGTGTACATTGAACATTGCTGCAAGATTTTATGAAACTTAAAACTTGTATTTTACCATTTATAATTCAAAAACTAATAGATATGTTCAATCTTTCATAATATACAATGATATATCATTGAATTCAAATTTAAAACATACATTATAGTGACATACACATGACACTTGATGTACCGCAAAGCAGTACCCATTTGCCTGCCTTTTTACTCTTTGGAATGGTAACATACATTTTTAATTTCAAATCGTTATTCTTTATATTTCATAGCAGAATTGTAGTCTGAGTATTTCGATATATAAAAATAAAATGTCAGACAAGTAATTTATTATTATTTAGTTATACTTAAGTAAATTTATAAGCAATAAAAGTTTTAGAAAAATGTCACAAGTAAACCTACGCGTAAGTATAAAATAAAAAGGCAGTAAGATAAATAACAAACGACCTATAATATATTACGTTGGCGCTACGATGGAACACTCTCATAAATTATGTTAAAATATAATTAATATAAAACTTTCAATTATTAGTTAATAATCTTTTAGTTTTATCAAATAACAGTAAATATGTATACTAAAAAAACATCTTTACACGTCCACTGAAGTGATTGAAGCTGAAACAGGCTGTAAATATATGACTTAATAATTTCCAATGTCTTTTAAGCATTTCGTATTTATGTGGTCCAATTTATACGAATAATAAAATATAAAAATATTTTGTATATGAATCAAGTAGACATAATGTGAAAAAATTGCCAAACACCTATTCAAAATATTAAAATATAATTTTTAACTATGATCTTACTCTTTTTTTAGACTCACTTTACA
The DNA here is from genome assembly GCA_020882235.1 of Schizaphis graminum. NCBI lineage: Eukaryota > Metazoa > Arthropoda > Insecta > Hemiptera > Aphididae > Schizaphis > Schizaphis graminum. Next base: position 71,181,421 of record CM037032.1, read on the forward strand.
TTTATTTGGTATTTTGTGTATGAGTCTATGTGCGTAATTTAATTAAGTATAATGTATAATGCATATTTACTTTGATATCTACAAAATTTTAACTATGGTGAACAATTTATATATATAATATATAATATATATATATTAGGGTGGTTTAAATAACCAAAGTTCATCAATATATACCTCCTACTACCTGAAGTTATTTTCTATAGTCTAAAAGTAGTTTATTTATAAATTTTAATATAATATTTTTAAATATTATATTATATATTATTTTGTAATATTTTTTTAATATTATATTTTAGATTCTGAACGGAGTGATGAATGTATTGATTTTACAATGATGTGTGTTTTTTTTTTTTTTTGTGTCTGACGACAACATTTGGAGCAGTAATAATGCTCCGATTTTTGACTTCAAAAGTGATAGAAAAACGGCAATTTTACGAAAAACCACTTTTCGACAAAATCGATTTTTTGATTTTGCTGTAACTCAAAAACGAATAATTGTAAATACTTGAAATTTTCACCAAATGTTTATATTATGGTTATCTCTTTACAGTTAAATTTTCAAAATATTTTGACCATTTTTAAGCTACTTATAGACAATTGCAATTTTCGACTTTTCTAAGTTTTTTTTCTTCAAATGCCGATAAAAATTTTTTGGGTGGCCAGAAAATCTTGAAAATTTAATACAAGGTTTCTTATAAGTTTTTCTTAAAGTGATAGAAAAAAAATCCGAAATCGTTAGTTACAATTTTTTTTTATAAGTGCTTAAAGTTCGAATTTATACGAAATATTTCAAAAATTTAAATTAAATTTCATACTCTCATTATGCGTATGTTGCCAAATACTTTTTTTATTAATAAACAGATACTATAAAGTAACTATAGTAACATATAAAAACTATACTATTTGTTTCAAAATAGAATAAGAATATATGACAATATTTAAATATATGTAATATATCTTAAACTGACAAATCATCTTCGTTCAAAATCATTTTTCGTATACAATGATACCTATCATTGCATTCAAATTTAACCTACCATAGTCTGAAGTCCACCCCACCCCCTAATATACAGCAGAGCGATACCCACTTACCCGCTTTTTAGATTCTGAACGGAGTAATGAATGTATTGATTTTACAATGATGTGTGTTTTTTTTTTTTTGTGTGTCTGTCGACAACATTTGGGGCAGTAAAAATGCTTCGATTTTTGACTTCAGCCCCTCTTTGAAAAGGAAATCGGATCTAGTTGGTACTTTGGGGGGTCAAAAGTTAAAAATTTTCAATATTTTTAAATGAGTCGGGAAAAACCCTAAAAAAAATGACGGAAAAACGGGATTTTTTACGCAAAACCAGTTTTCGACAAAATCGAATTTTTTATTTTGCTATAACTCAAAAAATAATAGATGTAAATACTTGAAATTTTCACCAAATGTTTATATTAGCGTTCTCCATACACAGTTAAATTTTCAAAGAATTTATAGACAATTGAAATTTTCAATTTTTCTAAGTACTTTTTTTTTAAATAACGATAAAAATTTTTTGGCCAACCAGAAAATCTTGAAAATCTAATACAAGGTTTCTCATAAGTTGTTCTTAAAGTGATAAAAAAAAATTCGAGATCGTTTGTCACAATTTTTTTTTATAAGTGCTTAAAGTTCGAATTTATACGAAATATGTCAAAATTGCGAAAATTTGCAAGTAATTTTGTGGTTGAAAAATTGTAAATTTTTTTTCTTTTATAACTAAGTTTTGAAAATTTGGTACAAGGTTCTCCATAAGTTTTTCTTCAAATATCTGTAAAAATAACTCTACCGGATTAAGAAAAAAATTTTTATGAGTGTTTGAAATTTAAATTTTTACAAAACCGCGTTAAATAACGGTTTAGCTTCAAACGATTTTTGATATTTGTTGTTATTCAAATAGTATAAGTCGTAGATACTTGAAAATTTCACTAGTTATTTAGATTGCCATTTTCTTTACGTGCTTAGATTTCCAAAATATTTTGACTTTTTTTGAGCTATTTATAGACAATTGAAATTTTCATTTTTTTTTATTTTTTTTTTATAAATGTTGATAAAAAAAATTTAGCTGGGACAAATTACTTGAAAATTTAATTGAAGGATCCACAAAACTTGTTCTAACTCTCATTCAAAAATTATAAAAATACATAGGCATAATTTTTTTTTATTAGCATTTGAAGTTCAAATATTGACAAAAATTCGTCAAAATCATGAATATTTTTCACTATTTGGTAGTTAAAAAATTATAAATATTTTACTATCAAAAGCTAAGAATTGAAAATTTAATACTATGCTGTCCATAAGTTAAGCTTAGAATAATTATAAAAAAGTTTGAGGATTGTTCAATTTAAAAATTTTTACGTGTGTTTAAAGTTTTAATTTTAATTTGAAATCAAAAATACACGTGTAAAATAACTTTTTACTAATAAATAATTTTCGATTTTTGTTATTTTTAAAAAAAATTACTAAACGTAAGATCTTGAAACTTTTACTTAAATATTTGAATTAGTTTCAAAGTAGAATATATTACAATATTTAAGTATAATATATCCTAGACTGACAAATCATCTCCGTTCAGAATCGTTTTTCGTATTCAATGATACCTATCATTGCATTCAAATTTAACCTACCCTAGTCCGAGGTCCAACCCACCCCCTAATGTACAGCAGAGCGATACTCACTTACCCGCTTTTTTTATATTTTTTTTATATATTTTTTTTTTTATAATATTTTTGAGCCATCTCAAGCTACTTAAAGTTTGTATCGTTATACAATATTTACGTAAATACGATACTATTGTAATTTTGTTGTAATTATCTTATTTATTACTATTATTATTGTGATATTCTCAGATACGGTCGAGTCAATTTATATAATATTGCTTTATACATCATTAGCCGGGTTTTCACATAGATATAAAGCTTATCTAGTATATATTATGATAATGTGTGTAATACCGTGTAAGTTTTATTGTTCGAAGAATTACGTTTTCAGTTGATTGTGCGTGGTTTTGATCGCCGTATCATTTTTGTGTGTGTTATATTGTTTTTAAATTAGTGAATTTATTTATTTAATAAAGTCAAAATGACCACACGAAGTCGTGCTTCTATTTACTTAATTGAACAACCTATTGCAAGTATACCTAGTAATCGTTTACCGTCTAATGGTGAAGCATTGGGTTATGTTTTTCATATGTATCGAATAGAAAATTATAAATAATATTATATATATATGTATCTTATTTACCTACAAGAAAAAAACAAAAATAACTTACACTGCCTATAGGCTATACTGACTATATTATGTACTTATTGTTTCAATCTAGTCTTCAACACACAATAGTCCTTTTTTAAGACTATAAGAAATTATAATGAATATATATATATATATATATATATATATATATATATTATATATGTATATATACAAATACCTAGTCTTTATTCCACCTGAGCAGTAATAATAATTTAAGTGTATACTATAATATAGTGGCTCAAATATCTGAAATACCTAATAATTTAAAATGCTTAATGCTGTCTAATAATTTTGTGATGGTTTACATATTTAATAACACCGAATTTCGTGTATAACGTATATATTATAAACGATGGTTGAATAGATTAAATTTTTTTTTTTTTTTGAAAGACTACAGATCTTTATTACTTATATGGCTAAAATGAATCAACATAATTACGTATTATTAATTAATCTACAGTTACCATCGACATTATTAAGTTTATAGTTTGTAAATAACCCCCAGCTTGGGTAGTTATTAGGTCAGGGGCTTTATCTAATTTATATTTGTATGATTTGACGTTCAGGTACCACTGAAGTTTATTTACAGTGAAATAATATTAATATATATGTATATTATATGATTTCGAACTAAGTTAAACACGTGATAGTTCTTTCTGAAAGACTTTATGAGAACCACTTACGTCCCAAGAAAGTAACTTCAATTTAATAAAATATGAATACAATTATTAATCCTAGCATTCCATGCACATTACAAGTAGCGTTCCATACATGTTACCAGATAATATTCCATGTGCATTGTATATTACAGATGGCATTCACTTGATGTTATCAAATAATATCCTATGATTGTTACCAAATTACATTTTAATAACATTTAATTTTACTCTAAAAATGTTTCAGAAATATATTAAGCAAATAAATAAAATATTATTAAAATAATTTATATTTCATGAGTCACTAATTCTTTATTGTTATTTTATATTTATAATATTTTTATATATAGTACCTATACTCGTATAGGTACCATCACTGTAAAATATAAAAAAGAACAACAATTTAATTAATATTTTGAAAACAAAAAAATATTTAAATATACTGAATAATTTATCTAATAAGTCTAAAAATCTATTAAATTAAAAACTAATTAATTCTATATTGTTACCCAGTTTACTTTTACTCAGCGGTAAACGTGTCATGGCGAAGTCATAGTCGAGGACCTGTATGATGTCCATTATAATATGTATACAATACATATGCGATATTATAATTTGAATTATTTGACACATCATATAATAATACATTTTATATTCAGACTATACATTTGTATCTATATTATGGAAAAAAAATCAAATTACCAATGTTACAACCACTTAAACTTTGGTTGTTACTTGTTATTGAAAAAATGTTCGTGTTTGGTAAAAAAATATACCTCAAAATTATATTATTTTTTTTTTATCAGGTGATTATACAGCTGATTATTTTTCTATTACTTCAATTTTTCTTCAAAAACACTTAAAATTAATCGTTATTATCATTATAAAATATATATATGACTTTAAGAAAATTAAATAACTATACGAATGATTGATATTGTAGTAGATACTCAATTATATTTATTACTACTTTCCGTGAGTTAAAATTATTTATAACTTCATAAGCTTTGATCCAAAATTTTGTTTTTCGATTTTATCAGACTCATTGAATTTAGATCTATCAACATAGAGTGGCAAAACCATTTAAATAATTTATGAAAAACAATTTGGTCAGCACTCAGCAGTAAAAGAGTTGTCCACTGTCCAAGTACAAATTAACATTATTTTTTTCCCCCTATCAATTGAATTACATGATTAACGAAGCAGAAGTAAAGTGGATTGTAATTTGTCTCGATATTCGCTAGGTTCCTGTTGATAGTAACAGCTGAACCTTGTTAAATCACAATAAGTATACCGTCTGATTCCAAGCCCGTACTTAAACACATGTATCGTCTATCACGCCAACGGTAACGTAGCTCAGGAACCGTCCAGAATCGTTGGTTATTGGTTGTTACATGTGATATTACGCTTACCGCCATCTATGATTGGTTATTACGTTCTGAGATCACGATCTCACTTGGCGACGTCCGATGGTAGTCGCTATTAAGCACAAGGCCATGCCTCATTTTATTGAAATTATGCCGATTAATTCCGGTATAATAGTATCGCGCCGCCGTATAACACGATTAATCCCTTATTTTATTGATTATAACCACATAGTTTATATAATAGTTAGTATCAGTAATCCAATAAATATGTGCCGTTTTAGCTATCACAAAATTCGACGTTGTTATGTGCACAACAACCATTACGAAATTAAAGTAATATTTTATCGTTATCACCGAATGTGCCTATATGATCACCACGAGTCCACGAAAAGTTTGATGGAGCAAGTCTGTATGCTACTGAAACCGGTAGCACATTACATAATAAATAATTGTGGCTCACATAGACGATAGAACTAGAGGATTATTAGTATAGCATTTATTCGCGAAGATTGATATGTTCGAATGCCGGTCCGGTATAGTGTCGAAATGCTCATGTGTTATGTAGCAAATATTTTACGGGGGCCCTAAAATTACACGTGATAGATATTAGGTTAATATATGACTATAAATAATTACATTATAAAATAATATAACATTACGCATTTTAAAAATAAAAATAAACTGAATTACGAGAACAAATGTGTAAAAATAATACTAGGCAGTTGTTATTAAAACAATTAAGGACATAAATTCAACAAATAGTATGATTCAATAACTTATAAATACAAAAAGTGCTTTATGATGTCCACAACGTAAACGAATAAAAAAGTACAACTTTCACAGATGGCGACACAAAATCACGGTCAACTGCAATTCGATACATCGCGAATTCGCGACGATAAGCCCGTAGAATGACGACGTTCACGTCGCACGATGGGTCGGTGACAAAGAACAGAGAACCGTCAGGGAGGTGAACCAAAAGGAATGTAGATGGCCAGTGTCCGAAGGCGGCGGAGCAAGAAATTTATTTTAAAAAAGGTCTGCGTTTGACGCAGGGCGGCTGTGAACTTAGACCAAAGATAAAAACGGTGAGCAATATAAGCACCAGGTTTGAATAACAAGTTTCACAGTATACAACAAGAAATAAGAACGTTTCGGCTACAAAAAAATCATTCACATTAAAATTTGAGCTCTAAGCTAGCTTAATCACATAGCTATAGCTATTATAATATGATCATAAATAAGGGATTCAATCGAAAGAAAAGTTTTTAGTAAAATAACAGTTAGTTAGATATACCTAAGACACATCAGAACGTTTATCGGCACCATTCAAAGTGCTGAGATCGACGGTAATACCAATTTGCATATCTTTAGAAATACATATATTATTATATTATATAACTATAATCAAAAGTTTATTAACTTAATATAATTATATATTGATACAAACATTAAATTTTCATTTCGGCAATATCAAAGTATTAACATTAAACCATTATTTGAAGGCCACCAAAGAAAAACAAACAATTACATTTTTACTCAACATAATTATAAAATGCGTGTATTAATAATATTGTCATTACCTTTCGTATGAATACATAAAGGTATATTCAAAAATCTTAAAAATAAATTTAATGTTTACAATAATTGAAACTTATTATGTGATTTAAATAATTATGAAATATTTTACTCCCTTCCTATCGCGTATAGTTGAATTCATAAGCTGATATATTCATTTTCCAGTTCTAGAATTTAGTAAAACAGACACTATGGAGTATGTCATGTTCATCACCTGAAAAATATCAGTTATATTTTTTGTGGATACGTTGTGGTCAAATAAAAATAAAGATAAATAATAATGTAATACAATAATAAACGTAAATAACCTTTAAAATACTTTTAAACAGCAAACTTTTATAATATTATCAATTAATTATAATAAAATAAGTGCTTACACTGGCAAACATTTCTAGATTTATGATTGACTTTGGTGACACTTTCATCACTCGCCTGTGAGCCGAATTCATGTTCATGGCCAAAAACAACGTCTTTTTAAATTTTAAATCCAATGCAGTCCAATTGCTACTGTACAATCCAAAATTCACAGCAGATTTCTGCCAATAAAAATTATCAACATATTTTACAAATTAAATCAGTAGATAACCTGATACCATTTAATTTATTTTTTGTTTACCTCTGTTTCTATATGATTGAATATATAGCAATACATTAATAGTTGAGAAGTAACTAACAAAAAACCAAAGAATGATTTTAAAACAGGTCCGGATATAATTGGAAATCCCATAAAATACGTCTAAATAAAAATTAAAATAAAAAATTAATTCATGAAATATTATTTTTGAAAAAAATAAAACCCTTACCAGTAAAGTGAGAAATACTAATGTTATAACTGAATATGAACCACTGATTATTTGTAATAGTACCGCAGGCTTAATTACTTCAAAAAAATCATCATACTTCCTATAAACATTTATATGAAAAAAAATAAATTGATTATAGTACTTATCATAAGCATACTTTCACAGTAGTAAGGTATAATAATTCTCTATTATATTATTATATTGTCATCAGAGCATGTGCTCAACACAATGTCAATTTTGTCATATTTTATTGATTATTATTTTGTGCTAAATTATGTATGGTTTTAAAATAAAAGTGTTGTTGTAAATGTTTTTAAAAGTAGATAATTAATAAATAATAAAGGAAACATCTAAGTAGAATAAAACATGGCGCAGTGGTTAATCTAAATTAGATTCAATTGGATGAAACCTGTAATAGTCGTGTGAGATACTGAGTGTGAAAATAGGTAAAATTAAAATTTATTAAATAAATTCAAAATATTCATATTTTTTTTGATACAATAACTAAGGCAAATTAAAAAAAAAAAAAACAAGAAACTCAGGTAAATATTTTATTAAATTTATTGGGTCTTGAAGCACTAAAAATGTATAATTAAAATCTAAAGAAAATATTGTATGCAGAGTATTGAAAGCTTTGGAAGCATACTGCATTCCAAAAACAAATAAGACAATGGAATTATACAAATTCTTCTCCCGTAAGCAAATGGAAGGCGAACAGTTTGACAAATGTTATGCTGACTTGAGAGAACAGATTAAGTCGTGAGGTCTGGGTTCGTGTGAAGATAATTTATTTAAAAAATTACTAGTTATTTTTAGTAAATTAAAAACTAAATTAAAAGTAATTAATAAATACTATAGGAAACATCCAAGTAGAATAATGTTTATAAGGGCTAATTATTATGAATAAGATCACAAAAATATAATATTAAATAGGTAATTTGGCTATAACGAATAAAAAAATGACTGAACATTCATTACTTTGATGTAAAACTGTTATTTTTTTTTCCTAGGAAACTGTTTTTTACCCTCGATGATAGACACTATACCAATTATATATATACACAGTATAATACAAGTAATATTCGTAATAAAATAAATAAATAATATGCTAATTTAATATTTTGTTATTTAACAAAAAATATTATCACTTTTACTGTGAAAAACTAAACACAATTATAATTAATTGCGTAGGAGCCGATGTAAACATTGAAATTCGACACATAGTCTACAAATGAATACCTTTGCCAATTTAACTACCCTTATTGGTGACCTCGATGGGTTAACTATAATAATAATTTATGAAATTTATTCGAATTCATTTTAATAAAAAATTGACCTGAACCCATCGATCTAGCAACAAACTGCTCCTTTACTTTAGTAAACCATAAATAAATTAAAAAATCTTATTCACAATGTTTGATATAGTTGTTACCTCATTATTTTATTCAAAATGATACATTTAGGTACAATATAATTTTAATTAACTTATCGTACTCGTGAAAAATTCTAATTATATAATATTTTACACTCACTTTATTATTTTTTGATTATCTTGTATGTGGTTGATTAGTTCAATATTATAACAATTCAATTTATTATTAAAATGATTTTGTATCATACGACTATCTAGAACATTGATCAATTCATAAATTATGTATAGAATAATACATTTGCTCAGTAGTTAGATTGCTACCTACTTTAACCCGCGTATTATAAGGATTATTCATGTTTTTTGCTTTTTTTGTAAAATATATGCATTATTTCGAACCATGACTCATTATAAATTTTATACCTCGTAAAATTACGCATTCATACATAAGAAACACTAAATACATTAGCTGTTCTCAACATAGAATCGGAAATCACTAGAGAATAATTAGACTAATAAGATAATAGATATTATTGAAGATTTTGCCAATTAGCAATTAGAAATTATAGCTACCTATTGTATTCATTTTTATAGATTTTTTTTGCAATGTACAATATTATATCTAGTTAAAATGATAAATCTAGATTTTATTAATAGAAATTAAAACATAATAAATTGACAAATTAAAGCGAAATAAAGAATTATAACTAAAAATATATCAAGAGGACGCCATACCCGCTATGTTATCTCTGTCTTACTAACGTATATCATAAAGAAATTTCGTTCTGCAAAACACATTTTGTGATATAAGAGTAAGTTTACCTAATACCTATCAAATTTAAAGGTAAGAAAATTATCTAGAAAATGAAATAATATTCTTACTTTTAAACAATTGATAATAGATAAATGTACCTCCTCTAATAGTAAAGCTAACATCGCAATATGTGTTTTGCTGAACAACATTTGTTATGATATACGTTAGTAAGACAGAGACAATATATCGGATATGGCGTCCTCTCAAGAAAAATCAAAAAAGTGGATCTATTTGGGGGGGGGATAAAGATATGGTTGACCCATAACGCAAAAATTGTATATATGGCGCTGTATACAACAAAACTATAAACAATTAACCTGTGGTTTTACGATAAAATTAATCAAACTGTTTTAAATATGTTAAATAAGAATTAATTTGTTCATGACATTTGACCTGTTTGTATCCCTCAAAATCTGTTCAAAAATCCATTCCTATAAGTATTAATATAATAACAACTGTTTTGGCACAAACCCGCGGCGTGCGGTGGAGGCAGCGACTGGTCGCGATGGCCAATGGCGGCAAAACTGTCCGATAAGATGCGGAACTGTGCGTTGAACGTGAAACACATTGTCATCACGTAGCTGTCGAACAGCAACCAACTAAACACGTTAAAGTAACACACTACCATCTCGACGGCGTAGATGAGAGCCCAGACGATCGGCGTATTGTACACGGTTACCGACACTGGTAACCAGATGTTGTAGATGGTAATCCGGTAACGGGACACAGAACCGTCCAAGTTGATCACCGGCATGAAGTCGTCCATCAGCAACAGCGGTGACAACATCCAGACGAAGCACGTGACGTAGCTGAGCACGACAAACATGTGGAGTATAGAGGACAACACCGCTCGGGACCTACGCGCCGTGCGCTGGTCTCGGGATCCACAGGACATGAACTCGTACCGGGCCACTTCCAGGCCAGCGCACAGTCTTTTCGCGTTTGTCACCAATACGAACCCCTTGGACAGGGATAGAAAGCCGTTAGATATCACGGTTGTCGTGAACGCGAACCTCTGCAAGTCGTTGACCGCGAAGTACAGGCCGATCCCCTGTGTGATCTGCACGACGAACGATATGATCATGGACACCATGTACGCTATCTTGTAGTACCTGTTGCCCCCGGGGGTGGGATTGAGTATTTGATGCAGACCGATCGCTTTGAATAGCCGTTGGTCCACGATGGTTAGGTCTTCCGATTCCGTCGTCATTATTATTTATAAGTTCCGGAAATGGTCTCTATGAACTTATAATATTATTATTGTAATAAGAATAAGTTATTTCTGTTCGGCCGAAGGGTTAGAAAATAACCTTTTTACCGTCCACCGACTGCGGTAGAGTGCCCCATGCAGCGTTTGGAAAGTTTATTGTCCAAATCAGATCAAAATATAAACTAGTGTATTACTAACTGGTGCGTTACTTCCGGTCTCTGCGTGAGCTTATTAGGGAACATAATATTATGAGTGCATTAACAGGTAGACAAGGCTGGGCATTAACGAGTTAAAAAGTTAAAGTTAAGTTAAAAAGTTAAGTTACTTTTAACTAAGTTACTTAACGAGTTACTTTTTTTTAAGAAGTAACTTCTATCTTAACGAGTTACTTTATTTTTAAAGTAACTTCTAACTTAACGCGTTAATTTATTTTATAGTCACGTTAAGTTATTTTTTTTTCTTTGTACGAACCCCAAAGATTTATTATAGCATTTTGTGTAATAGAAAAAAAAAATAATAACAATAATTATTATGTTAAATATAAATCATTTTGCTATATAATATTATTATGTTATTTGTAAATATTTAACTTGAGGTGTAAATGGTGTAATTATAAATTTTATAAGAAAAAAAAAGTAACTTATGTTTAACTAAGTTAAGTTACTTTTTTTTTCCAACTAACTTGTAACTTTAACGAGTTAAATAAAAAAGGAAAGTAACTTTTAACTTTAAACTTAACTTACATTTTTCCAAATTAACTTAACTTAAAGAGTTAAAAAAAATAGTTAACTTGCCCAGCCTTGCAGGTAGATATAGGTATTATTACTATACCACGCTGATGTGATATGTTTTTAAAATATCCGTCGTTTAGGACTTATCGCAAGGTGCCTGATTAACTATCTAGTATTAATGAGATAGCTAATGACTGTGCATTGATATGGCTATCAGCATCGTAATTTATAAAAATATCAGAAAATATGTGCACGTAAAGAACTGTATATTATTGGTAAAAAAAAATTTCTTTTAAATTACTCATACTAATAATTGTTATAATTTCTAAAAAATTCCCAGTGTGTGATTATATATTTATATTTTTATTTAGTTTCGTAGCTGTTTGAATCGATAAATATCTAACTTAAGTATTTAATATTGAATTTAATTAAGTTATACAAATATAAGTTATTTTAACTAAGCTATAAAATATATTATATCCCATTTGTTGGTACCGATATTTAAAAATGTCATATTTATTTTTTAGTTTTTATTGTATCCCAATAACTGTGTATAAAAATATTTTTAATATTTTGTATACAAAGCAGATAAATAAAATGTGGGCCGCAAAATTCCGATTATCGATTTAATTAAAATTTTAAAACCCCACATTTTATTATATACTTATTACTTAGGTACTCTTTTTTGGAGATTTTGTACATTTAATGCTATTTCGGGTATGAGCTTATTAGGTTTCATTTAGGTATAATGTAACTATGTATATGCAATATGCATGATTAGGTACTTAAGTATTCACTAAATTAAAATTACAGTGAACTACAGGATTTCCCAATATGAAGAACGCTTTTTTTTAAATCGGTGGCTATTTTGTTTTTCGTTTACAACATTGTTCTCATAATTTTTTTTAATATACTATCATTCTAGATTGTTGTTATGTAATCAGTTTTTGTCAAATGTAAATCTAATAAAAGTGGTGGAGACTATGAATGACTGATAACTATAAATTATATTATTTGCTTAGAAAATTGCTTAGAAAATATAAAAATACTTACATTATATCATGTATTATATTTTGTTTTAGTCTATATTCTTCAACACACAATAATGTACTAATAAGATAATATGAAAAATGATAATGAAGTATTATCATTTAAAAATAGTTTCTACTTCGCATGGCCAATTATAATTTAAGTATATACCACGAGTTCAAATTATTATTTAAATGCTTAATGATAGTCATAGAGTTATTGGTTTTGTGATGGTGTGTTTACATAAAAAGTCCGTATACAAGGTAAATATAGGTAAGTATATATTATATACCTTGGCTTCTAAAAACGTGAAAATTTGTTTGAACGACTGACATTTATTATTATTATGTTACTAAATTTATCATCATAATAACTTATTATTAATTAACTATAGTTAGCCATCAATATTGTCAAGAATAGCTTGTAAATAGTTCCCTCTTCGGGTGGTCATTAAGTCGAGAACTCTTACTAATTTCCATATGTATAATTTGACATTCATGCACTACAGTTTATTTAAAGTGAAATAATATTAATGTTATAATATATGTTGTATACACTTTCCAGTTAAACATGATACCACAATATTTTCATACGACATGCGATGATAGTTCTATCTAAATTCTAAATAATTACCTATTGAATAATTGTTTAATAACGTTAAAGAATTTTTTTAATTTTAAATATATTCATTCTACATTGTCATATAGTTTTTAAATCAACCATCCAGTGCAAAATAAATATTATAGTATTACCTTCCCCATTAATCGAATTATAATAATTTCTAAGCATAACTTTTGACAGTTTTTATTAACAATTAAAGAATAAATTCAGTATGCTAATATATTTTAAAGTTAATCATAGGCGTGCGCACGGGTAGGGCTGATTGGACTTTAGCCCCACCTGAGCTTTTTTTTTCATACGTGGGTGGGTACTCAGTACCTAAAAATGTAATAAAGTGTTATACGTGTTATAACCGTAGAAAATTGATAAAAAAGTTAATATAGATAATATTTACACGATTAATTGAAACGTGGTTGCCTATCGAAATGTGATAAGTTGAACAGTATATTATAGTATAGTATAATAGACGTACCTATTCTATGATATTATTATTAATAATATTAATATTAAATTATTAATATTGATGAATTGAAGTGTGAAATAATGAAAAATGATTGCTTACATTTTCCATTCACCAACAATAAAAAGGTCACTTCGAAGTTTGTATTGAAAATTTCTAAAAAAAATTTTTTATGTGACCATGACAAGTGGTGGGTGGTTAGATTGAATTTAGCCATACCTGACTCAGAAGTCTGCGCACGCCTATGAAGTTAATATAATTTGTTAATACTATACTCTATTCAGTTTAAAATTGAACCACTCGATTAAAACTCGTCGTGTCGGTACATCTTCACCACTTGACGGTTCCACTTTACGGTGCAATTTATGATTCTCTGTATACGCGGTGACAGAACTGACACCGATAATCAAGCAGTGGCGTTATTTGTAGGGGGAAGGGTGGGAATTTGCCTTCCCTTGGCAGTAGCGGGCCGCTGTCGAGCTGGCTGGGCCGGGTATGTGCTAATTTTGGGCCGCAAGCCCACAAACATGATTCACGACATTCATGTCATTGCTAAATAAAATTTAACCATGATTTGTGGCTCGTGCTATACCTACGTAAATAATTATAAAGTATGATATTACATATGATATTACACATAATATATGACTGTATCTTTATTAATGTATTAGTTATAGCTTTGAAGAAGGAAAAAACATCACTAATAGATTTGAATCAATCTATTGATCAACATAAATTAATAATAAATATTAAATAATTTATTGTATGTTTTGTTTTATTTTATGTAAACAACGTTATACTCATATTCGGCGCATATAGGACATAAATTGGAGTAAAAAACCTTTCAAAATAAGTCATCTTAAAATAGCTAATAGCATTATATAATATATAGTTAATTCTAGATAAATATTGAATGTAATTACTAGGGCTCGGATTTATATGTATTTATGAAATCAAAATATGTATTTACGTTAGCAAAATATGTACATAAATATGTGCTAAAAATATCAAAATATGTATTTTACTAATATGATTTATTTATTAATATTTAATTACATAATATATTCATATGAATTTCTAATGAAACAAATTATATTTTAAATATTAAAATTATTAATAAAAAAAAGGTGTTACAAATTATAAAATATAAATAAAAAAAGCTAAAAAAAAATAAAAATTTTAATTATCTTAATTACAATTTATGATAACAGCCATTTTGAAATTTTGAAATTCAAAAGATCTTTGATTTTGTCCTAAAATTGCCTTATACCGACT
The DNA here is from genome assembly GCA_020882235.1 of Schizaphis graminum. NCBI lineage: Eukaryota > Metazoa > Arthropoda > Insecta > Hemiptera > Aphididae > Schizaphis > Schizaphis graminum. The sequence continues at coordinate 71,196,608 of CM037032.1, forward strand.
AAATGATATTTCGGCTTCCACTGATGTTATTGGACAGTATTGCATTTTGATTATGTCTGAAGGAGTAAGTTATATATCTACCGTAGATTAAATTCAATAATTGGTATTATTATTTTGTACTTTTGGAAATATGAAAAATTTTCTCTATTGAAAAATAAAATCCTACATAATTTAATTATTAAAAAATCGTAAATGAGCAAATTGTCAAAATATGTAGAAAAAAATGGAATTATTGAGAAATATGTAAAAACATGTTCTTATGGCAAAATATGTAAGAATATGTAAAATAAAATATAGTTAATTTCATTAGAAATCTCTTGAAACGAATTTATCACTCACTTAAATTAATTTATCAAGTCACAGTAAAAATATGTATTTACATATAAATCCGAGCCTTAGTAATTACATATTATACATTATTTATTATTAAGTAATTGCTATCTCTCAAAATAATTAGTTATTTATGCTTTGAGTAATCCCGGTATTCTTAGATAACAGTGATAGTAACTACTATAGTTACTAACTACAATTATAGTATGTATACAATTATGTAAGAAGACTGTTTAAATTATGATAACAATTTAGTTTTAATTTAATTGTTAGCGAGAGGCTTATTTTTTTATTAATATGGGCTGGTCAAAACTTTTTCCCCTTCTCAAAAAACTAAAATAACGCCACTGTGATCAACAAATATCACAGATGATTATCAAAAAAAATAAAAAAAAAAATGATAAAACGTATATTGTTAACTCGTTATCTTAGGCGACAGAAAGTAATCCATGTCAAAATAGTTCAATCTTATCCAGATATAATAGAAATAAAAAATTAAAATTAAAAAAACAAAAACAAGGGGTTTCATTTCATGTATGCACACGAAGAGAATAGATCCGATCACTAATAAGATTGGCGTGAAATGGGTTTCTTAGTGAATGGGTATCGAAGGAAAAGTATTAATATCAATTTATTTTTAGTATCATAAATACATTTTTTATTTAAGAATCATAATATACTTATAAAAAATAAAATTTGACTATATAAAATAAATAAATGTGACTCTGAGACAATATATTATATAAAATATTATTGTTTAAATTTAATGTGTATGACAAACGTTTTACATATAGAAAGACAGACGGACTGACAGATTGACAGATTTTTTTTACTTATGGAGTTCTTTTTGAAGGAAGAGTGAAATTCATGAATTATGATGGACCAAACATAATCATAAATAAGGGATTTAATCGAAAGTAACGTTTTTAATAAATTAACAGTTAGTTAGATATACCTAAGACACATCAGAACGTTTATCGGCACCATTCAAAGTGCTGAGATCGACGGTAATACCAATTTGCATATCTTTAGAAATACATATATTATTATATTATATAACTATAATCAAAAGTTTATTAAATTAATATAATTATATATTGATACAAACATTAAATGTTCAATTCGAAAATATCAAAGTATTAACATTAAACCATTATTTGAAGGCCACCAAAGAAAAACAAACAATTACATTTTTACTCAACATAATTATAAAATGCGTGTATTAATAATATTGTCATTACCTTTCGTATGAATACATAAAGGTATATTCAAAAATCTTAAAAATAAATTTAATGTTTACAATAATTGAAACTTATTATGTGATTTAAATAATTATGAAATATTTTACTCCCTTCCTATCGCGTATAGTTGAATTCATAAGCTGATATATTCATTTTCCAGTTCTAGAATTTAGTAAAACAGACACTATGGAGTATGTCATGTTCATCACCTGAAAAATATCAGTTGTTTTTTTTGTAGGTACATTGATTGTGGTAAAGTAAAAATAAAGATAAATAATAATGTAATACAATAATAAACGTAAATAACCTTTAAAATACTTTTAAACAGCAAACTTTTATAATATAATCAATTAATTATAATAAAATAAGTGCTTACACAGGCAAACATTTCTAGATTTATGATTGACTTTGGTGACATTTTCATCACTCGCCTGTGAGCCGAATTCATGTTCATGGCCAATAACAACGTCTTTTTAAATTTTAAATCCAATGCAGTCCAATTGATAATGTACAATCCGAAATTCACAGCAGGCTTAATGACGTCAAAGTAATCATCGTATTTCCTACAAATGTATGTTAAAAAATATATGTATATTGACTGTAGTATTTATCATAGGCGTAATTGCACAGTAGTAAGGTGTAATTATTATGAATAAAATCACAACAATATTATATAATTGGCTATATTGAATTCGAACAAAAAAGATGAATGATCATTCATTACTCTGATGTAAAATTATTATTCGTTTTTCCTAGAAACCTGCTTTTAGTCAATGAAATATACTACCTACCAATTATATACACAGTATAATAAAGGTAATATTCGTAATAAAATAAAATAACTGTGCTATTATAATATTTTGTTATTTTACAAAAACTATAATACCTATCACTTTTATTGTGAAAAACTAAATGCAAAAATAACTAATCAAACTTCCTTTTTGAAAATTTGATGCCAAAATAAAAGAAATTAATCAAATATTATTAGTTTTTCTGTTAAGAATAATATATGCATCAAATTGTATTTAAAAACTACTGTTGTGTATTAATAAAATATATTTCAAAACAGTTTAAAAATTTAGTATATAAACAGGCACACATAAAATTAAATTATCTTTTTGTACTTATGTGAAGAGTTTATGCTACAACATTTTGCTCTTACTTTATTATTTTTTGATTATCTTGTATACGGTTGATCAGTTTGTCATAATAATTCAATATATTGTCATAATTAGTTTTTTATATTACGAGTACCTAAAACATTAAATAAATCTATAAAATATAAAAATATAATTAAAACAATATTTTTTTTCTAGCTGATAGGCTGTCAGTTCACATACATTTCATCCTCTGACACAATTAATTTTCCAACTAACACTATTTTTGTTTTTCTAATATTTAGAATTGTTTCAAAAAAAAAATAATCAAGAATATATTACTTTTATTTTTTTATTATTTTTAAAACACTTTTTAAGTCATGTTTTTTCCCTATAATTGAATGATATTCAATGGTACATAATACATCACACCAACATGTAATACGTAGATATATCGCCAAATTTTTCTACACAATTTTGACATCACATTATTCAATGACAATGTTATTTTACACATGATTATAGACACATTTAAAAATATTAAGTGATAATAAACAAAAATCAGAAAAGACATATTTTATACCGAAACCGTAAGTTTTAAATCACAGCCAAATGTACCTATTTAGGGTTAGGTACACTTTATTAATATACACAATCAATATGACTATAATAATAAACAATATTGTCCTAGAATTATAATAATATTTTAAGGGTGGGTTATATATTAATTATATCAAACTCAAATTTGATCTGTTATTTTTTCACACTCACGAGGTCTAAAATACAAAATAATTTTAGTTTCAACTTATAAATTAAAAAATAATTGTTGACTAAAACAGACTTTGCCATTAGACGAGAATAAAAAAAATTTTAAAAATAATATTAAGTACCTTTCATCCAAAATACAAAAAACCAAAAACCTATAGTTTTATATGACCGAATTAATCAAAGTTTAATTTTTTATTAATATTTTTTTAACAGTCTATATTTCCTAAAATCTTATTCGAACATCTATTGGTAAAAATTAATATTAACATTAATTCGTACCCATGGTGTTCAGCAATGGTGATGGGAAGTTGTCTCGGTGGCCAATGGTCCCGCAACTAGCCGACAAGACGCGGAACTGGGCAATGAACGTGAAAAACATTGTCATCACATAGCTGTCAAACAGCAACGAACTAAAGATACTAAAGAAACTTATGACCCCCTCGACCCCGTATATGAGAGCCCAGACTGTCGGCGTGTTGTACACCGTTACCGGCACCGGCAACCAGATGTTGAAGATGGTAATCCGGTAACGAGACACGGAACCGTCCAAATTGATCACCGCCAAGTAGTCGTCCATCAGGAACAGCGGTGTCAACATCCATAGGAAGCACGAGACGTAGCACATGACGAACATGAATAGTATCGTGGACAGAGTCGCCCGTGCCTGGCGCACCACTCGCTGGTCTCGGAATCCGCAGCACGTGAAATCGTACCGGGCCGCTTCCAGGCCGTCGCGCAGCCTGTCCGCGTTTCTCACCAAAACGAACCCCTTGAACAGGCTTAGAAAGGCGATGCACACCATGGAATTTGTGAACGCGAATCGCTGCAGGTCGTTGACTGCAAAGTATAAGCCGACCAACTGAATGATCTGCCCGACGAACGACAAAATCATGAACGCAAAGAACGCTATCGTGTAGTACCGGTTGTTTCTGTGGTTGGGATTGAGTATTTGGTGCAAGCAGATCGCTTTGAATAGCCGATTGTCCACGATGGTGAGGTCTGTCGATGCCGTCGCCATAATTGATGTTTCAAAAACGGTTCCTGAGAACATTTATATTATATTTTTTTTACAACAACGTTATTATTGTCTTTTCCGTACTGATAATAGTGAGAATTCTCACTTTAAAGGACCTAAGCCACTCGTGTCTTATATGTCAACATTTAACGACAAAACAAACTTAAAATCAATCGTAAATCAATATATCGTTTAATTCTGTATTATCGTGTGAGGCATGCGAGTAACTTGCCAATAATGATATTACAATTATTAAATATCTCATTTTTCTTTTTCTTACAGTTTTTAACTATCCACTTACTAATAAAGGCTAACCAAAATTATGTTGAACAATTGAATTAATAAAAATAATTATAATCGATACAATAAACGTCAATAATCGAAATTTTCAGCAAAATATTTTAAAATTATAAAACTAAAAAATATTAATAACATTGTTCTGTGCAACATTTAAAATTTTAACTTGTCTAATTTATAATTCTATTACTAACATTAATTTATTTTTATTTTGTTTTATGGTTTTTAAAAACCTCTTACTGCAAGTCTACATTATGAAAATGTTTGGTTTTATAATATTTCAATATTTTATCATAAAAAACAATTAACCAACTAATATTAATGTTAAAATCAATTTAAAATCTTAAAATGTTACCTACTACGTATGTATATGTTGTTTCTACTACTTTTTTTTTAATTTACTCATTTAACAATTATTTAGTCTAATTGTATGATTTTAAGTGTAATTTAAAACGTATACTTAAGACACAAATATATTTAAGTATACTTAAATTCACAAAACTGATATTATACATAGAGAGCTATTATAACAGTGATTCTTTTGTCAAACAACACTTATTATTTTAAAATATATTAACGTTCTTTAAAATATTTTTCTTGCATATTTCTAGTTAAAATAAGAAACTTTGACTTTGATGGTGGTATTGGAGAAAAAAATTAAATCTAGAAGAAGGTCAAATATAAAAATTGCTAGTGCTTTCTTTAATAATCGAAAAAATTAATTAAAAATGAGAATTTTAACATTAAACTAGTAGTTTACGATTAAATTTATTTATTTTGATGTAATTCAAAAAGACAGATAATCGTAGAAACTTCAAATTTGCACAGAATATTTAGATTATAATTTTCTTTAATATCATATTAAGGTATATAAATTTTTATATAAAAAAAAATACGAATTGCTAAGAGCACTTGCAAATATAATACAAATTTTCTAAATAACGATTTTCCAATAAAAAAAAATTGAAAATTCATAGTCACAATTTTTTTATAAATATTTAAAATTAGAATATTGTCAAAATTCGTCAAAATCTCAATCTATTGTAAATAAGTAATAGATATTATAAAAAATAAAAATAAATAATGTGAAATTATAATTAACTGATGATTAGATTGTTGGCTTAGTAAATATAAAAACTATTTTATTATTTTACACGTCATAGATATAAAACTTACCGTGTATTTTATTCTTTGTTTCAGTATACAGTCTTCGACCGACAAGAATCTGCTTCGGACTGCGGTAAATTAAAATGAATTATGTTGAAATAGTCTCTACTCGTATAATATACTATAGGAATTATAATTTTTATTTATAATCAATGATGACAGCATACGAATTATTAGTCTTACGTTGGTGTATTTTAGTTACTTATTATTGCCGAAGTTCGTGTATAAGGTATATAATATTATATTGCAAACGATGGTTTAGAAACGCATGAATTATTTTTCTAACAACTGGTCTTTATTACAGTTATATGGTTGAAATTATCTTCAATATCCTATTTATTATTAATTAACTATGATTAGCCATCAATATCGTCATATTTGTTAGTAAATATAAGTAGTTCCGACCCGTGTAGTCATTAAGTCAAAGACTATTTACATTTTCCAAAGGTATAATTTGACATACAGGCGCCACAGTTTATTTACAATCAAATAATATTAAAAGGACGTTTCACCCGCATGTGTTGTCTGAGTCTTACAAATTTAAAACATAGTAAAAACTGTTTTAAGTAAAAAAAGAACCGAGAAAACTACAGTAATAACTAAGAAACAAAATGTTCACCACATAAAATGAAAAATTTGGCTGTGAAATGTCATTTTTATTTTTTAGGTATCGTAACAAAAAAAAAGTAATTCAAGTTTTTGAAACATAAAGAATTTTTTTCATATAAGTGATATTAAAAAAAAAAAAAACCGATATTTTACAGATAATTTTCATGACTATATTTATATAAATTTGGAGTCTTAACTATCACTATAGCCTGAGTTGTTCTATCCCGCGCAATACAGCTTTTGTTATGTTTTACACGTGTAAGACAGAGACAACATATGCGGGTATAGAGTCCTCTTAATACGTTTAGTATATACGATTTTCAGTTAAGTACACAATATGATGATACCGCAGTAAATTCGTAAAACACTTGATTCTTCTTCATGAATATTTATTGTTATTGTAGAATTTATTAAATACCTAACATTAAAAATAAAATTATTAATTCGTTCTACAGTGTTGTTCGGTTTTCAAGTCTACTGAGTCTATTGCAAATAAACATTATTTTATTTTATTCCCATTAATCGAACAACAACATTTTTTAAAAATAATCTCTTTGCAGTTTTTATAAATATTTTAAATGTTTGAATAAATCATTATATAATATTATCATAAATATTATTATTAATAGTCTTTAAATTCTTTAGTGTTTAAATTTTAAAATAAACCAATCGAACTCTAAAAATATTTCAATGTTTTATCTTTCACCTGTTTCTTCAAAATATATACTATGTACTCCTTAAAAATACTTACGTCTGTCAATTATTTAATTTTTTTAACTTTCCTCTCTTTTTTAATTTTTTACGCGTTATTTCTTTTTTTATTTCTCTATTTTTTCAATCAAAAGTATAGCCAATTGATTGATTTTAATCATATCGTATTATAGTTTTATATTTTTAAGTTCATATATTCATTCTTAATATTAATAACTGAGTTTTTTCTTATATTTTAAAATAAGTTTTCACCTTCGTATATAGGTCGTAAACGTTGACCTATAACTAGTTAAATTCTATAAGACAACTTATTATATAGCAATACCAGTCAAGGTGAGTGATTTTGGTCCAAATTTACTATTATTAAGTTTAAATCTATATCGTAGCTTCATTAATCGAGATACATTTCAATGTTGTTTTATAATTATGGATGTTGATAGGTATCAAATTTGATACAAATTTTAAGTAAACAAATAAAAAATGTTACGCGAGCGTTGTAGTAAATAAATCAAATCAAATTTTAAAAATAATTAATGCGCATATCCATTGCGAGTACAACATTTATTCAACATTATTCGAGAAGTAGTAAGAAGCAATTTGAAACGTAAAGCCGAAAACGGTTTGCACATTAAACCAAATCGACTATTACGCCTTGAACTGCAAAATACTGATAACTCTGAAATTTTCAATATAGAGATATTAAATCAACTCCAAGATCCTTTAAACAAGAAACCAGAAAAAATCCTTATTAAACTTACGGAAATCTTTAAAAGATACTAAAAAAACTATATATTTGAATGAATCGTTGAATTTACATAAAAAAAATCGGACTTCATGAAACCACTCAAAATTAGTATATTAAACATTTTTAATAGGATTATAATATTACATAATGTATATTTACAAGTAGGACAAACACATACACATTTTTAATCCCGCCTGTGTAAAACAGATAATTTATTCTAAGCGTATATTAAAGTGAAAAGAGGAAATGTGCTGTTATGCTGAAACAAATTGTAATAAGGTAAATGTGCTCAAATGAGTTGTACCCAATTTTTCTTGACATGACGGCTTCTTAATATTTTTTTTAGTAAATTCAAATTCACCTCAAGTTTATAATATAGTATTTAAAACTTTATAAGAGTATAAATACATTTTAAATTAGGTAACAAAAAAAAACTGAGGAACTATTGAATAAATCGCAGTCAACATTTAACAATTTAAATGAACCCAATACTTCTAATTTATAACTGATAAGCAATAAAATACAGTTTCTTTAAAGGATTGAAATACCTTATAATTCAAACATATTAACATATTATATATACGCTATACATAAAATTGCAAACTTCAAATATTATTATACTATGATAGTCTTTAAAATTAACCAACAGAATATTTTATAAATTTAAAAATTCTGACTAAACGTCTTGAGTATTGATAAATATATACTTATTTTTCAATAATAATGTCATTATATTTTATAAGACATATTATTACACTAAAATAAATAAGACAAATTCATTAATTACGTATATGAATAGAGTATTCAATATTTATTCTAACGTTTAAGACACGAAAGAAAATATATTTTGGTACTAAATTTAGTAAAATAATATGCGAAAAAGAATTATTTAAATTGAGATTTGTGAGTTTATTTTTTCAATAAATTTGTATAAGAATTAAATAAATTGTATTAAATAAAAAATCATAAATGATATACATACATGGACGTAGACACGAGGAAACAGAGGTGATGACTCCAATGACATTTTATTATATTTATATACTTTTTGTTATCAATTTTTTTTTACGAAAATTAGTCAGTTTTTTTAGAGTATTTATAATATATATATTTCAAAATTAATACAATAAAATAAGAACTTCACAGAAAAGTTTAATACTTAAGAAATTAAAATATAATAATTTTAAATTTTTATTAAAAATATTTTTTTTATTTTACAATGTAAACTATCGATATTTATAACCTTAGTTTAATGTTAATTCCTTAATTTATCACGATTTTAATGGTAAACAAGACTGCAAATACTCGAATGTACAAATAAAATAATTGTAGAATTACAATTTTAAATTTTAGTCAAAATTAATTATCAAGATGAAACATTAAAATTTGAATAATAATGATTTTATCCCGGCAACAAAAAAATATTTGTCTTTGGGTATTATTTACTGTTCAAATAATATAATATAGCTAATACCTACATATAGGTGGAGGTGTCAGCCCGGAAATGAGCGCGGCCAAGGGGATTGGAGTCATTCAAGTCAACTTGAATAACAGTTGGATGGCCCGGCAGCTACTCCTGCAGACGATGGCTGAACGTAGATCGTGCATCGCAGTTTTGTCCGAATACAACCGGCCGATGGGTGACTCCGATCACTGGGCATAAGCCTGGACAGGAAATGCGCCGTGTTTGCACCAATTTTCTCGGATGTGACCTTGGACGAGCAAGGAGCGGACGTAGGTTTCGTCTGGGTGCGGCTGGGTGATGTACTGCTGTACAGCTGCTACTGCAGTCCAAAGTTTGGACTCCAAACTGCTCAATCCAAGATTATGACCTCTTCTTGGGCGGACTGGAACTGTCGATCTCACAGCAGCCAGGATCATCAGTGAACCTGGTTGTTGCAAGGGACTTTAATTCTCATTCCCCGGAATGGGGCTCAACGATGCTAGATACCAGAGGAACCATGTTGTCGGACTTCGCTACGTCGCTGGGTCTAACAGTATGTAACGTCGGTTCCAGGCCTACATTCAGACGGGCCAATGCAGCTTCAGTCATCGATGTCACGCTGGAACGCTTTCCCTCCCGCGGCCGCCAGCTTGTCACTGACTGGTCGGTACTCGAGGACACCTACTCAGCTAGTGATCATCTGTATATAGAATATCATGTCTCTCTACGAGCAGCGCAAGATATCATGCGTCAAACCATGATAGCTAGAGCACCGGGCTGGTCAATCAAAAAATTCAATCCGGCAGCAGCCGAATTGTTCTTCGAACTGTCTGGTCCAACACGTTTACCATCATCTGAACCATCCATTTTGGAGCACGCAGAACGACTCGGAGCCCTACTCACAGCCACGTGTGACGCCTCTATGCCACCCAGGTCGGCGTTCGAAACAAGGAAGGCTGTTCACTGGTGGAATGACGAAATCGCCGCGCTTCGCAGGACTGCAATTGCCACGAGGAGAGCATACCAGCGCGCCGGCCGCAGATCGGGGAGGGGAACCCGGGAGGCAGAACTTGAAACGTACAATAGAAAGCACGAACGGATCTTAAAACAGAGATCCGCAAGGCACAGGAGAGAAGCTGGTCGGAGCTGTGCTGATCAGTAGATAGTGACCCCTGGGGAGTCCCCTACAGGCTGGTCACCAAGAGGCTAGTCCGCCGATCACTGGCAATGGACCGCACAGTCAGAATAAGCGTGGCTCGAGGATTATTCCCTCCATCACCACGGACAGATTGGGAAAGCATACCCACATCAAGCGGAGAGACAGCCCTATCTGTCATACTACCCGAGGCGCCGTTAGGTATACCACTGTTTACCACTAACGAAGTGGCGTGGGTTGTCAACAAGCTGCCGTCGGGCAAGGTACCTGGACCTGACCTTATTCCGAACGAGATCATCAAAACAACCTTTAAGAAGTTCCCGGAAGTGTTTGTGGACTGCTATAACGCCTGCCTCTCGGAGGGGTCTTTTCCCACGCCATGGAAATGCGCCAAGCTGGTGTTACTGCACAAAGGCAAAGGGAAACCGAGGAATGAACCATCGAGCTATCGTCCGATCAGCCTACTAGACGGCTCCGGCAAGGTTCTAGAGAGGCTGCTCCTAGAGAGGTTGATCCATCACATCAACAGTGTTGGTGCGTTGAACGATCTCCAATTTGGTTTCAGGCGGTCGAGATCAACGTTGACGCAATCCACCAAGTTCTGAACGTGGCCAAAGCTGCGGGCAGCGGTCCAGTCCGAAGCAGAGACTTGTGTGTCTTGGTGACGATTGACGTAAAGAACGCTTTTAATACAGCTCCGTGGAGGCTTATCGACGCGGCACTACGCCGCTGTGCGACTCCGGACTATTTGTTAAACATCTTAAGATCATTTATGGAGAACAGGGAATTGTTAATAGGGAACAGCGACTGCCTCCCCGTCACCTGCGGCGTTCCACAGGGCTCGGAGCTGGGCCCAACATTGTGGAACTTGATTTATGATGAAGTGCTCAGGCTCCCAGTGCCTGACGGAATCAAACTAGTCGCATTCGCGGACGATGTGGCGGTGGTGGCGGTGGCCCGCAATGCGGATCTGATCGAGCAATTGGTGAACCCTGATCTCAGCATGATTTGTGAGTGGATGACAGAGAATCGATTGCGACTCGCCCCCGAAAAATCAGAATGTGTGGTTCTGATAAAGAAGTATGTTTATCGGGATCCAGTGCTGCACATCGATGGTTGCCCGGTAGCCGTCAAAAGAGCGGTAAGGTACCTAGGCGTCCAGTTGGACACCCGCCTCTCCTTCGGCGTTCACGTGGAGTCAGTGACGGCGGGTGCGAGGAAAGCCGCCACTGCGCTCGGTAGGCTAATGCCAAACGTAGGTGGTCCAGCCCAGTGCAAGCGCAGCCTGCTGATGAGTGTGGTACACAGCCGTCTGCTGTACGGCGCCGATGTCTGGGCAGATGAGGTACAGCACGTGGCTAAGTACAGGAACCTGATGCTCCAGAAACAGAGGTGTGCTGCCCTCAGAGTGGCGAGATGCTACAGAACGGTCTCAGACATGGCTGCTCTTGTTCTGGCAAGGATGCCGCCAGTCACGCTGCAGGCAGTCGTGCGCAAGCGTGCCACCGCTCTCAGGCGCGAAGGTGCAGTCTAGACAACGCAGCAGAAAAAGGATAACATAATTGATCAATGGCAGACGATGTGGGACGTCTCCACTAAAGCTGCGTGGACGAAAGCGCTCATCCCGGATCTGCGAAATTGATGAAGTCAAGGACCAAGGGAAGTAAGCTACCACATGGCCCAAGCCCTAACGGGCCATGGCTGCTTTTAGAGTTATTTGTGGCGGAGAAAGAGAGCTGAAAATCCGGGGTGCGTACACTGTCCGGCTGTGTTTGATGATGCCGAACACACGTTATTCGATTGTCCATTCTGGGATGCAGCAAGAATAGACGTTGCTGTGGCGTTAGGGAATCCAGTCGGTCCAGAGAATGTTCCATACCTCCTGTGCGGCCCCGACCCACCAGAGCTCCCGGAAGAACCGTCTCAGCGGAGAAGGATAATTGCGGCATCAAAGAGGCACAGGGTACTCTTCAACAGATGGTAGAGACCATTCTCTCCGAGAAAGAAGAATTGGAGAGGCAGCGGAAGCGCCAAATAAGAATATAGAACCATTAGATAAGTTTATTTGATGTAGGCTGTAACGACAAAACAGGGTGGTTAGAGGCCCCCTGGCATTTGTAAATTAGTCATTGTCATTATTATATTGTTGTGTCGATATTTTTTGTGAGCTGAAACGGCCAAGCAGGGTGGTTAGAGGCCCCCAGGTTTTATTATTTAAATACCTCTCATGTTGTTGTGACGTCATTTATTGAAATAAACGATGTGGCCAGGGAGGCAGTAATGGGGAAACCTTTTTTCCCTCCCTGACTGCGAATCAAACAAAAAAAAAAAAAGGTAATACCTACATAACCACATATTATCTATTATATTCTCATAGATAAAAAGATAAAATTTGTGCATGTCTGTAAGATACTAACTTCTTAAATTTAAAATAAAATAAAATACACTAGGTAGGAACTTAGTTTTATTAAATTAAATAAACAAAATTGTAAGTTTCACAATCAACTACACAGCATGCTTATCCTTCTTTTTTTTTTAAATTCATTCAAATCAAATTCTTTTTTGGGGAGCAGCATTTTTAAGTATATTTAAGGCCATATTTTCAGAAACATAGATAATTAAATAATTCAAGGAATACACTACTTCTTTTTTCAAATGAAAATCACTTTTTGATATTTATATTTTATATAAAAACTATTTATAGGTAAATAATGTGTTAATTTGTATCTTATAGTCTTATACAATGATTTATTTCTATTTTATATAGTACTTAAAATGTATAGTGCATAATCAATTTAATTATTCTTATAGTAAAGAATATACTTTACTAGGGTTTATATTATACTGCAGATTATACCATTTATCATAGTACATTTTCATACCACTTTACCTACCTTAATACGGCGTTCTGTTATTATGTTAGACCACAAGATGACCATAATATATAATTTATGCTGGGATTTAAAATATTATAAATATTATACTTAATAATTATTGTGTGTGCGTTTAAAATTATTTTTCAAACATTTATTAGTACCTTTATTTATTATGATTTATTTATCACAAGACAGACAATAAAACTTAAACCAAAAAGTAAATTTAGTGATCTTTACATATTGTGAATTTGTTCTGACTGTAGAGTTGACGAAGTCTGCCCTTTTTTGTTCTAATTTCATATAAATTATTTTTTACTGTAAAAATTATTAATATAGAAATTATTTTATAATTTTAAGATTAATAATTTGCCAGAAACTGCTAAATTTATCGAAGATCACATCTTGCCAAAATTCTAGATCCATCATCAATAATTTTTATTTTTACATTGTTTCCTTTTTACCCCAAAAAAAATAATCTTCGGACAAGTTCTTCGTTTTCTTAGTTTGGACTTGAAGATTTTTCGCAGCATTTGATCGATTTAAAGAAATTGATTCTATTCTCGATTTTGTTGTACCATAGTCATCTTCTTCAAAAAATAATCTGTCATTATTAATTTATCATATATAAAACACAAAAATGTGCTTTATATTCGAAACAAATATAAAATTATGATTGCCAACGTATAAATGCATAAAGGTATATTCAAAAATCTTAAAAATAAATTTAGTGTTTACAATAATTGAAACTTATTAAAATACTTATTACTTATTAAATAATCCTCCATGACAGTCTAAGAGTTATTAGTCTTATGTTGGTGTATTTAGTTATCTAGTATTGCCGAAGTTCGTGTATAAGGTATAAAATAGATTATATAATGTATTTCAAACGATGGCTTCTAAACACAATATGAAATACTATTCTAATAACTGGTTTTTATTACAGTTATGTGTTTAAAATTATCATCAAATATCAATATTCTACTTACATTATTAATGAACTATATGATTATCCATCAATATCGTCATGTTTGGTTGTGCATAGTTCCGATCTAGGTAGTTATTAAGTCAGAAAATCTATTTACATTTCACATACGTATAATTTGACATAGATAGGCGCCATTATTTATTTACAATCAAATAATATATATGAGAGAATACTAAACCCACATGTATTTCCTTGTCTTACGAATGTAAAAAATAGTAAAAACTGTTTTGCGTGGGAAAGGGCCGAGAAAACTAAAATAATAACTAAAAAACGAAATTTTCACCACATATAAAGAAGAACTTTGGCTGTGAAATGTCATTTTTTTTTTTTAGATATCGTAACAAAAAAAAAAAGTAATTCAAGTTTTTGAAACATAAAGAATTTTTTTCATATAAGTGATATTAAAAAAAAAAAAAACCGATATTTTACAGATAATTTTCACGACTATATTTATATAAATTTGGAGTCTTAACTATCACTATAGCCTGAGTTGTTCTATCCCGCGCAATACAGCTTTTGTTATGTTTTACACGTGTAAGACAGAGACAACATATGCGGGTATAGAGTCCTCTTAATACGTTTAGTATATACGATTTTCAGTTAAGTACACAATATTATGATACCGCAGTAAATTCGTAAAACACGCGATTCTTCTTCCTGAATATTTATTGTTATTGTAGAATTTATTAAATACCTAACATTAAACATAAAATTATTAATTCGTTCTACAGTGTTGTTCGGTTTTCAAGTCTACTGAGTCTATTGCAAATAAACATTATTTTATTTTATTCCCATTAATCGAACAACAACATTTTTTAAAAATAATCTCTTTGCAGTTTTTATAAATATTTTAAATGTTTGAATAAATCATTATATAATATTATCATAAATATTATTATTAATAGTCTTTAAATTCTTTAGTGTTTAAATTTTAAAATAAACCAATCTAACTCTAAAAATATTTCAATGTTTTATCTTTCACCTATTTCTTCAAAATATATACTATGTACTCCTAAAAAAAACTTACGTCTGCAAAAAATTCAACTAAATATTAATATTTATTTTATACAACCTTGTACCTAATGTCAATTATTTTATCTTTTTAACTTTTCTCTCCTTTTTAAATTTTTTACCGTGTTATTTCTTTTTTTTATTTCTCTATTTTTTCAATTTTTGTTTTTTAAATAAATTATATAGCTAGTTAATTGATTTCAATCATATCGTATTATAGTTTTATATTTTTAAGTTCACACATCAAATACTTAATATTAATAAATGGGTTTTTTCTTATACTTTATTTTAAAAAAAGTTTTAACTTGTCCCATATAATATAGTATGGTAGGTACCCACATCATTTTATTTAATTATAATTGAAATTTTCTTCTTTAAATAAAGATATTATTATTATCATTATTATTATTATTATTATTATTATTATTGTTATTATTATTATTATTTTTATTATTAATTATTATTATAGTTCCCTTGTATACAAATAACAATTAATACAAATAAAAGACATACCGACACCTAATAACAACAATTTGACTATCTAGAAAACGAATACATGGTAATATGGTATTTGAAACGGTACTTACTGTACTACTACTAGTACTTTATGTACTATAGCCGTTCACCATTAATATGAATGCAACCGTGTTATATATAATAATTGATCCTTTATTTCTATTTATATAATATTTATGTATTACAATATTCGGGGAGGGGAAATATTTTTCCCGCTTTTATTTCTAAAAAGGAGAAAGGCATTTCAAATTCACTCAAAAGGAGTTCGCTGTTTTTTACAAACTTGTGGATGGAACAGATAATTGGACAAGGCCCGCTCAGATAAGTGGTGTCTAATCACAATCGCTGTTTGGATGAGCGAGGCCTAGGCAGGCGCGCTTGGGGGGACTTATTTTGTCAAGGTTGTCCTGAAAAGGACAATTTATTTTCCACCTTGAAAGTCTTCTGGTTGTATATCCAAATGATAAGTCCTAGCGTCTGGTTAGTCGCCACTGTCCGTATCTCGCAAGCTCTTCGCTGCTGTCCGCTCCACCGGGCCAAATATCTATGCCGCTCGAATCTCTCGGTGGCGCATCGAGTATCCGCGTCGGAGTTCCAGTCTAAGCCATTCTCCGACGTCGAATATAACGAGAGGTTACCACCTAGATAATTCCGTGGAATAGATATATTAGGCAACCGGCAATACATGGGATCGTATATCGGTCGTCTTTCGCTGGTCGGAGCACTTGAACGTCGTGGACAGGAGTCGGAATCAGCGTCGTCGTTGGACCGTGCGATCGTTTTGTGGCGATGCTCTATGAGAGTTGCACACGGGATCGTACCGGTCGTTGTTCGCTGGTCGGGGCACTTGTCGCCGTGGACCGGAGTCGGAATCAGCGTCGTCGTTGGACCGTACGAACGTTTTGTGGCGATGCTCTATGAGAGTTGCACACGGGATCGTACCGGTCGTCGTTCGCTGGTCTCGTGATACTTGAGGTTTCTTCGGGTCTTCAGTCTTCGTTGTTGCTTGTTTGAAGGTTGAAGAAGAAATGAAGGTGTGTACTGACTTGTGCTGAATCTTACTAGTTTAAGTACTACTATCCGTACCGACTAGTAAACACATCCATTCCCCGGTTGCATGTTTTGTCTTCTTTCGTGATGTGATTGATGATATCTCCGAAGTTTTTTGTGTTACAACTATGGGGAAGGTATTGTTGTCTTCGTCTTGACTTTCCCTATCCGTTGATGTAGTTTTGATGTTTCTATGATGTAAGGAAGTACTTGTAATTCCTTTCTAAGTCCAACTTTTGGTGTTTTTACTCTCGTTCTGTGCTGTGATTGGTTCTACTCGTCCTGTGCTGTGATTGGCTGTCATAAATAATAGTTGTTGGCTCTGTTAAGAGCCTTTTTTGTAGTGATTATCTTTCTGTGCTGTTACATATTATATATATTTATATAGAAACTAGAGCTTACGAATTTGTTATGTTTATTACCTATCAATATTTAAACAGGTGTCAATAGTGGAAAATATAATTTTTAAATTATTATCGGAATTTAAATTAATACATATTATTGTACGTAATTTACGTTAAATACTTGTCCAAGTAGTGTATTTAATGAATTTTGTACATGACGAGGTGTGGTTTGTCCCCATTGCTTTAAAAATCTCCTAAATGTGTATTACAAAAACGCTTCTTATATGGTTAATGAGAGTTCAATTAAAAATCTAAAATAATATAAAAAATAAAATAATTGTAATTTACAATATCAATATAATATGTATTTGCTCTATCTAGTAAAGTAAGAAAAAATATTATAAAATAGAAATATTAATACCAAAAACTGTATAGACTGAACTTCACAAAATAATGAAAATAAACTTATGATTAAGTATTATAATTTGTATGACCATTAATGATTATAATCTAAATTGTTAAGGAAAATGTATAAATCAATTCTATAAAGTATAAATGTGACATTATTCATAGTGTTTTTAACTTCGTATATAGGTCATTAACTTTGACCTATGTAATAAAACGTGAATTGTTGGTTATTTTATTTTGGTTTTATTAACTTCAAGGTATGGTTTTACAATAAGGATACATTTACATAATATTATATTCAATATTAGGTTCCTTACAATAAAACGTGAAAAGATTATAATTATGTTCACTTACGAACTTACAATAACAATAAGAATATTATAATTATGTTCATTAACAAATGTATATTATATGATTTTAATATTATAATTATGTTCACTAACGAACTTACAATAAAAATAAGATTATTATAATTATGTTCATTAAAGAACTTACAATAAAATAAGAATATTATAATAAAATTAATATTATACGGGGTAATACCTTACCACAGTATGTACGTACCACTAGATTTACGGGAGTAAGTACAGAGGTGTTGGGAACTTACACTGGTACCGGCCGACTTGTCCCGCACAGTGATACTACGCATTTAACGGCGTAGTCTGTGGGAACGTCGAATGACTAGTGATACTTACTATTACTGGGTAAAACGTCTACCTGGTCGGCGATAGGACACCAAACAGCGGGGCTCCTGTGTAGTAAAGGCAGCTCCTCGGCGGCGATGGTGAATTCTCGGCGGTAGATGGTCTTCCTCGGCGGCTATGACGACTACTGCGTACTGGTTCTTCCTGATCGGTCACGTTTACGGTGTTCTCGGATCGGTATAGCGGAGATTCATAGAACGTTACCGTAAACTATACTTTTAGCTATAGTCGGTCGTCTATGAATGCTCCAAAAATTGTGTAGAATCGATCTCCCTGGGTGGTATATCTGCATAATATGTGCACTGACCTACGGGTATGAGTGTTCAGTTTTGCACAACGCAGTTTTTGTCTATTCTTTTATTTTTACGGATATATATTAGATTAGATTGGTACTTGAATACATTAGTTTATAATTTATGTTTTTTATGTCACGAAAAGGTTTATTTTACAACTTTTCGTGAGTCAATTATATTTGGTCTAAAAGCCGTGGCACACTCGCGCCATCTGTAGTTCGTAATTATTGATGTTGCGTAGTCGTCGACGGATAATAGTGTTAACATGCGTTACTATACTAGTTGCGCCGAGAGAGTGCAAGTCGGCCGCGCATCCAAATGAAGTGGATCAAATAGCCGATTATCCGATGGTGGGAGTCACGTTGTTGGGAGATGCGCGAACTACGACGAGTTTTGGTCGCCGTCGACTTGCGCTCTCTCGGCGCAACTAGTATAGGGGTGTGAGTGCGTATGCAGTAATTTTGTTATATCGTTATATTCAGATATATGTCATGTCTCGTTACACCTATAACTAGTTAAATTCTATTAGATAACTTGTTATATCTATACCAGTCAAGGTGAGTGACTTAGTTCTAAATTTACTATTATTAAATTTAAATTTATATTGTAACTTCAATATTAGAAATACTTATTAATGTTGTTTTATAATTATGGATGTTGATAGATACCAAATTGATACAAATTTTAGGTGTAAAAAAAATTATTAATTTAAAAAAAAATTGTTATATTTTTAAGATGAATTGCCAGAAAATATTACTCCTAAGTACACCGAAGATCACATCTTGCTCAAATTTCCCATTCATATCAAGAATATTTATTTTTGTATTTTCTCCTTCTTTTTCTGGAAAAAAACAATCTTCAGACAAATTCTTCATTTTCTTAGCTTGCACTTGAAGATTTTTAGAAACATTTGATCGATTTAAAGAAATCAATTCTATTCTCGATTTTGTTTGATCATTGTCATCATCATCAAAAAATAATCCGTCATTATTCATTTATCATATATAAAATAAAAAATGTGCTTTATATTCGAAACAAATATAAAATTATGATTGCCAACGTGTAAATGCATAAAGGTATATTCAAAAATCTTAAAAATAAATTTAATGTTTACAATAATTGAAACTTATTATGTGATTTAAATAATTATGAAATATTTTACTCACTTCCTATCGGGTATAGTTGAATTCATAAGCTCATACGATTCATTTTCCAATTCTAGAATTTAGTAAAACAGACACTATGGAGTATGTCATGTTCATCACCTGAAAAATATCAGTTGTATTTTTTGTGGGTACATTGTGGTCAAGTAAAAATAAAGATAAATAATAATGTATTACAATAATAAACGTAAATAACCTTTAAGATACTTTTAAACAGCAAACTTTTATAATATTATCAATTAATTATAATAAAATAATTGCTTACACTGGCAAACATTTCTAGATTTATGATTGACTTTTGTGACACTTTCATCACTCGCCTGTGAGCCGAATTCATGTTCATGGCCAATAACAACGTCTTTTTAAATTTTAAATCTAATGCAGTCCAATTGCTACTGTACAATCCGAAATTCACAGCAGATTTCTGTCAATAAAAATTATCAACATATTTTACAAATTAAATCAGTAGATAATCTGATACCATTTAATTTATTTTTTGTTTACCTCTGTTTCTATACGATTGAATATATAGCAATACATTAATAGTTGAGAAGTAACTAACAAAAAACCACAGAATGATTTTAAAATAGTTACAGATATAATTGAAAATCCCATAAGATACATCTAAATAAAAATAAAAATAAAAATTGATTCATGAAATATTATTTTTGAAAAAAATAATACCCTTACCAGTGAAGTGAGAAATACTAATGTTATAACTGTATATGAACCAATGAATATTTGTAATAGTACCACAGGTTTAATAACGTCAAAAAACTCATCAAACTTCCTTTTTTAATATTTGTTGACAAAATAAAATAAATTAATCAAATTAGTAGTTCTATTTGAGAATTTTTATTTGTTGAGAATAATAAATGCATCAAATTATAATTAAAAACTACTATTGTGTTTTAATAAAATATATTTTAAAACAATATCAAAATTTAGTATAGGTAATAGGTACATGTAAATTTTAATTAACTTATTGCACTCTAGTGAAATGTTTATGATACAATATTTTGCTCTTACTTTATTATTTTTTGATTATCTTTTATGCAGTTGATCAGTTCATCATAACAATTCAATATGTGATTATCATCAGTTTTTATGATAGGAGTATCTACAACATTAAATAAATCTATAAAATGTATTTAGAAAAATATTTTTTTTTTAGCTAATAGGTTGCTAGTTCACATATATTTCAGCTTTTGACACATAATTATTTTCCAACTAACACTAACATTGTTTTTATAGTATTTTAAACTGGTTGTGCTGTGAAGATTTTCAGAACTTTATCTTCAATCGTTAACTCACTACAAAGCTATATAACTGAAAAACATAAAAAACGTCCAAAAAATGTGTTTTAATTCTATGAAGTGAAACTTCTTTACATAGGCTACAAAAAAAAAACGGCGGTCGGTACGGTGGGCACACAGTCGGGCCGTCAAAAGCCGTCGTCACGGACCGCCACAATTATATATATAATAAATATTATTTATAATACATAATATATATAATCTATTGTACATGTGTATGTCACTGAACTCCTTCTAAACGACTGTACCGATTTGAATGCATTTTTTTGTATGCGTTTGGGTGACGCCCTGGTTGGTTTACATTCACAAATCAGCCCGATAAAGTTAATTATTAGTTCACCCCTACGGCCTACATTGCTTAAAGAACCTCCGTACATAATTTCAAGTATTTTTAATTGTTTATTATTTGTTCTAAGCATGTTTTAGGATACTACAATTATCAAAAAAAAAAAATTAAAAATAAAAACATAGACATATTTAAGTGCATATTTGACATATTTAATTTTACAAATTTATAATTTTTAATTTGACTAAAATGGTACACAATTAAATTGTGAATTCCACATAATAAATAGTACTATAAATACAATTTATATAATAATATAATATTTAATCAATTATTTTAATAATAGATTGTTTTCGAATGATACATAATAATTGGTTAATCGATTGAAAAAATGTAATGCTGTGCGAGACATAAAGTTGATATGTCGAAAATATCATCAATAAACCAAATCGGAAAGCCAAAATCAAAAATAGTATTTATCCTCACGCCAAATGTTAGCATTAGTCAACCAAACTTAACACGGATGCATTAAGTACTGGTAGCAAAAATTGTAAAGTGTATTATTTTTATTTTTATTATTCCAATACACACCTAATATCAGTTGCATGACTGAAACAAGTTTCACTTCATCCGCAAGTACTATTGTTAAACACACAGTTTTTTTTTTTTTTGAAACTCTGTAATGAATTAACTATAAAAGATAAAGTTCTGAAATTCTTCACTGCACTTCTCCTACCCAATATGAATCTAATAAGACCCCGAGTAACAAAATCCGCTCTCCAGTTTCAGTGGTCTATCTCACTAAAAATAAATACATTATACATAAATATTGCATACAAAAAAATTTCTAAAAATAGAGGATCAAGAAAGTTTACAAGCAAGGATTCCTTTAAGGTTTATATATTTCACAAAATCTTGTTCTAACATCCATCGGTAAAAATTAATATTAACACTAATAATAGAAATAACAATTCATCAAGTTCGTACCTGTGGCATGCTGCAATGGTGATCGGAGGAGCTCGCGGTGGCCAATGGTCGCGCAACTGGCCGACAAGACGCGGAACTGGGCATTGAACGTGAAAAACATTGTCATCACATAGCTGTCAAACAGCAACCAACTAAACAAACTAAAGAAACATATGACCCCCTCGCCGCAGTATATGAGAGCCCAGACTGTCGGCGTGTTGTACACCGTTACCGGCACCGGCAACCAGATGTTGAAGATGGTAATCCGGTAACGGGACACGGAACCGTCCAAATTGATCACCGCCAAGTAGTCGTCCATCAGGAACAGCGGTGTCAACATCCATAGGAAGCACGAGACATAGAAGAGCACGACGAACATGAATAGTATTGTGGACAGAGTCGCCCGTGCCTGGCGCACCACTCGCTGGTCTCGGAATCCGCAGCACGTGAAATCGTACCGGGCCGCTTCCAGGCCGTCGCGCAGCCTGTCCGAGTTTATCACCAAAACGAACCCCTTGAACAGGCATAGAAAGGCGATGCTCACCATGGAATTTGTTAACGCGAATCGCTGCAGGTCGTTGACTGCAAAGTATAAGCCGACCAACTGAATGATCTGCCCGACGAACGACAAAATCATGAACGCAAAGAACGCTATCGTGTAGTACCGGTTGTTTCTGTGGTTGGGATTGAGTATTTGGTGCAAGCAGATCGCTTTGAATAGCCGATTGTCCACGATGGTGAGGTCTGTCGATGCCGTCGCCATAATTGATGTTTCAAAAACGGTTCCTGAGAACATTTATATTATATTTTTTTTACAACAACGTTATTATTGTCTTTTCCGTACTGATAATAGTGAGAATTCTCACTTTAAAGGACCTAAGCCACTCGTGTCTTATATGTCAACATTTAACGACAAAACAAACTTAAAATCAATCGTAAATCAATATATCGTTTAATTCTGTATTATCGTGTGAGGCATGCGAGTAACTTGCCAATAATGATATTACAATTATTAAATATCTCATTTTTCTTTTTCTTACAGTTTTTAACTATCCACTTACTAATAAAGGCTAACCAAAATTATGTTGAACAATTGAATTAATAAAAATAATTATAATCGATACAATAAACGTCAATAATCGAAATTTTCAGCAAAATATTTTAAAATTATAAAACTAAAAAATATTAATAACATTGTTCTGTGCAACATTTAAAATTTTAACTTGTCTAATTTATAATTCTATTACTAACATTAATTTATTTTTATTTTGTTTTATGGTTTTTAAAAACCTCTTACTGCAAGTCTACATTATGAAAATGTTTGGTTTTATAATATTTCAATATTTTATCATAAAAAACAATTAACCAACTAATATTAATGTTAAAATCAATTTAAAATCTTAAAATGTTACCTACTACGTATGTATATGTTGTTTCTACTACTTTTTTTTTAATTTACTCATTTAACAATTATTTAGTCTAATTGTATGATTTTAAGTGTAATTTAAAACGTATACTTAAGACACAAATATATTTAAGTATACTTAAATTCACAAAACTGATATTATACATAGAGAGCTATTATAACAGTGATTCTTTTGTCAAACAACACTTATTATTTTAAAATATATTAACGTTCTTTAAAATATTTTTCTTGCATATTTCTAGTTAAAATAAGAAACTTTGACTTTGATGGTGGTATTGGAGAAAAAAATTAAATCTAGAAGAAGGTCAAATATAAAAATTGCTAGTGCTTTCTTTAATAATCGAAAAAATTAATTAAAAATGAGAATTTTAACATTAAACTAGTAGTTTACGATTAAATTTATTTATTTTGATGTAATTCAAAAAGACAGATAATCGTAGAAACTTCAAATTTGCACAGAATATTTAGATTATAATTTTCTTTAATATCATATTAAGGTATATAAATTTTTATATAAAAAAAAATACGAATTGCTAAGAGCACTTGCAAATATAATACAAATTTTCTAAATAACGATTTTCCAATAAAAAAAAATTGAAAATTCATAGTCACAATTTTTTTATAAATATTTAAAATTAGAATATTGTCAAAATTCGTCAAAATCTCAATCTATTGTAAATAAGTAATAGATATTATAAAAAATAAAAATAAATAATGTGAAATTATAATTAACTGATGATTAGATTGTTGGCTTAGTAAATATAAAAACTATTTTATTATTTTACACGTCATAGATATAAAACTTACCGTGTATTTTATTCTTTGTTTCAGTATACAGTCTTCGACCGACAAGAATCTGCTTCGGACTGCGGTAAATTAAAATGAATTATGTTGAAATAGTCTCTACTCGTATAATATACTATAGGAATTATAATTTTTATTTATAATCAATGATGACAGCATACGAATTATTAGTCTTACGTTGGTGTATTTTAGTTACTTATTATTGCCGAAGTTCGTGTATAAGGTATATAATATTATATTGCAAACGATGGTTTAGAAACGCATGAATTATTTTTCTAACAACTGGTCTTTATTACAGTTATATGGTTGAAATTATCTTCAATATCCTATTTATTATTAATTAACTATGATTAGCCATCAATATCGTCATATTTGTTAGTAAATATAAGTAGTTCCGACCCGTGTAGTCATTAAGTCAAAGACTATTTACATTTTCCAAAGGTATAATTTGACATACAGGCGCCACAGTTTATTTACAATCAAATAATATTAAAAGGACGTTTCACCCGCATGTGTTGTCTGAGTCTTACAAATTTAAAACATAGTAAAAACTGTTTTAAGTAAAAAAAGAACCGAGAAAACTACAGTAATAACTAAGAAACAAAATGTTCACCACATAAAATGAAAAATTTGGCTGTGAAATGTCATTTTTATTTTTTAGATATCGTAACCTAACATAACAGTAATTTAAAATCAAAAATAATGGATTTTGAAACGATAAGAAATTTTTTCAAATTAGTGATATTAAAAAAATAAGACTAATACTTCACAAATAATGTTCATAACTATGTTATACGATTAATTTATAGTCTTAACTATCACTACAGCCTATATGGTTCTATCCCGCGCAATACAGCTTTTGCTATGTTTTACACGTGTAAGACGGAGACAACACATGCGCGTGTAATGTCATCTCCTCTTAAAACGTTTTGTATATAAGATTTTCAGTTAAGTACACAATATGATGATACCGCAGTAAATTCGTAAAACACGCTATTGTTCTTGCTGAATTTGAAAAAAAAAATGTTCTAAAGAAACTTTTGCCATTTTTATAAAAACTTTAAATGTTCGAATAAGTCATGACATAATATTAGTTGTCTTTAAATTCTTTAGTGTTTAAATTTTAAAATAAACCAATCGAACTCTAAAAATATTTCAATGTTTTATCTTTCACCTGTTTCTTCAAAATATATACTATGTACTCCTTAAAAATACTTACGTCTGTCAATTATTTAATTTTTTTAACTTTCCTCTCTTTTTTAATTTTTTACGCGTTATTTCTTTTTTTATTTCTCTATTTTTTCAATCAAAAGTATAGCCAATTGATTGATTTTAATCATATCGTATTATAGTTTTATATTTTTAAGTTCATATATTCATTCTTAATATTAATAACTGAGTTTTTTCTTATATTTTAAAATAAGTTTTCACCTTCGTATATAGGTCGTAAACGTTGACCTATAACTAGTTAAATTCTATAAGACAACTTATTATATAGCAATACCAGTCAAGGTGAGTGATTTTGGTCCAAATTTACTATTATTAAGTTTAAATCTATATCGTAGCTTCATTAATCGAGATACATATAGTAGTATGTTTTGGTATGTTCTGTACCCCCCACAAATCCGGTAAATCCGGCTTCACCAATCGTGCCATGCCCCGCCATGCCCATCGCGACCGTGCCCAGCCATGCCCCGCCATGCCTATCGTGGCCGTGCTTGACCATACCCCTCCACTCCATGCCTAGTGTGGACGTGCCCGGCCTTACCCCTTCCCTCAATTCCTATCGCATACCTTTCCGACTATGCCCCCTCCCTTCCCATCCATTCCTATCCACTACATGTCCCCCCCACCCGAAAATTATAAGTAGTCGAATTCAATATACTCAATACGATGTAAACAAAACTATTAACCCTCTATCATCATTCATCACAATATTTTAGGGTATAAATAAAGCAGAGTGGTGTGTGTAATATCGTCAGTAGTAATACATTCACTCTAGCAACGAGTCATTGTTCTCTATAGATACTTAAAATCATTTTTTCACGTTTAAAAAATAAATTTACAAGTGTTTCTAAACATGGTCGACTCAATCACGGATAATGCAGCTATATACAAGAAAACCTTTACATATATCCCGCCAACATCGCCTTCGGAGCTTATCGATTCTACTAACTATACGTTGAACTTCGTAAAACGTAAGTTTATACATATTGGGATCGATCCGACTGATATGTTCAGAGTGGCGGTACATATAATAACACCATCACGTTATGTTAATATTTCAACTGAGTTTCTAAAAAGAATATTTTCATTGATGGGTAATATCCTATCATTTATTTTGAAGCAGCCGACGAAGTATACAAGAACCATTTTTCTTGAGACAGAGAATTTCAAGTTATTCAGCATGATGTATAGTGGTGAAAACTCCTTAGTAATTGAGTCCAAGATACACGACGGATGTCGAATTCTTTTAAATCGTACAGAACTCATACGACTTCACTATTTGGAATGGTGCATTTTTGAAACAATCGCACGAAAATCAACTATAATACACCCAATCCTCTTAAAACAATTCGATATATTTACGAATTATATTAATGGTGAACTTTCCAAAGCGGAAACATTACCGAGAACGAATGAAGAAATGACTACGTTTATCAAAAATATACGTGACGATCATATTATTGCAAGCAGTCCTAAACATGATGTAAATTTCATTAGTCAGCTCAAAATGAATGCATTAGAGCAATTAACTGAACATTGCATGCAACGGTGGAATGGGGAAATGTCTCCAAAGGTATAGCCAATATATTTATTCTATATACATAAAGATTTAATAATTTATCTATTTTAGCCGTTTGATGGTAATTTAACAATCATTTCACCGACCTCGCCAACCTATTTACCCTCAAGCATCACGAAAGGCGACACATTTGACATTCATAATGAAAAAGTAAATAGTGCAAAGGTAATTTATAAAATTATTATAGATACATAAGTTATATGTGAAAATATATATTTTTTTTCAGCCATACTATTCATTTGGCGGTATTCTGTCATTCGAAGAAAATGATGGCCCCGATTTTTTCAACATAAAAACCGTATCTGACGGAAACCAAGCAACGTATGCAATGTTTCCAAGACCATTATGATGAGGATGTAAAATAACAAACTTTTTAATAATTAATTATATGATAAATAATTTATGTGAAATAAAAAGACATGATATTTATATAAAAAGTATTTTTTATTTATAATGTTAAGTTTTACAATAAATATTTACATTGTTCTTACTTCACCATTAAATGGATTATAAGTTATAATCTGATCATGCAATATTAAGCAATATGCTGAGGTGGAGACTGGAAAAGCTTCTTCGGTATCGATCTCAATCCTTAGATCAACAGTCGAAGTTTTTACATTATCGTTCTGTCTGCTCATATCCACAACTATAATCGGTGATAGTTTTTTGAAATCCGATTGAGTCAATAGAGGTGTAACATTTTCACGACCGTAGTAGGATTTCTGGAACTCGGCGTATGCGCGGTATAATGTAGCCATCTTGTTCTTAGTAAAGTCGCTTTGGAAATCTTCGTATGGGAATACCTCGGAATTCAAATAAACCTTCAAGTTTTTGATTTTACAATGATCAAAATATGACATTGCTTTATTCATACTGTTTTTCCTATCAGTCTGAAATCCGATAATAGCATATCGTGGTTTTTCCAATTT
Organism: Schizaphis graminum; assembly: GCA_020882235.1. Classification (NCBI taxonomy): domain Eukaryota; kingdom Metazoa; phylum Arthropoda; class Insecta; order Hemiptera; family Aphididae; genus Schizaphis; species Schizaphis graminum. The sequence goes on from CM037032.1 coordinate 71,225,071, forward strand.
ATTGGATGTTTTTACTTTCCACGAGTGCGATGTGTTTTGAGGGAGAAATGGGTATTCACACAACTCCCACGATCTAAACGCACATTTCAAAGGTTTCTGATGGTTCACTATTTTCAACAGCCGTATTTTTTCTCTGTCGCTGACCTTGACTATAGGCATTCTCCACAATATTTTCGTGATATTTATCTTAACGTCCTTTAGCTTAGGCGCGTCTAGGACAACGTCATTATTTTTATATTGCTTAACCGCATTTATATATATTGACGCTCTATTTAATATCAATTGCTGATTGCAGTTTATTAAAATACGTTTATAGTCCTCGCAAAAACCAAACAAATCCTTAAGATTTATACACCCGTTGAACATAGAGCTCTCGATAAAATCTTTATTAAAATTTTTAATATCATCATCCCAGGCAGCGTTATAGCGTGACACTATGTCCGATTTATTATACGAACAATATCCTTTCAATGTTGTAGTTATACCTGGGTTAGCGAGTTTTTGAATTTGAATCCCGTTCAGTTCATATCTCATTTCGGAAAATAGAAATGCTAGTCCATTGTTTATAAATCGAATGTCATCTGCTATTTCAGCAGGTTTGGTTATTGTCCCCTCGATATAGATATAACTTTCACATGGTAGAGTATAGGACTCTGTGTTATGTAAGGCAATACGTACTTCATCATTATTAGAAAGGGCAGATGTTGAATAAGGTAGAAAAGAATGATAATCAATTTGAGTTATCCTACAATCGTCAACATACCCCGCCGATACATCTAAATACATATCGTCCATATTAAATAGCGTTTAGTGATTGTAGGAAAGTTAAATTTTCAGCTGTTAAACCGTCCCTCACTTTAGAGTATTTAAAATGTCGTTTCTTTTTCTTCGGAGCTGTTGACTCGATAATGTCTCCAACACGACTAGCTGGTTTTTCATATACCCGGCTATTTGTATTACAAAACTTCAACCCCATTTTATCATACATCTTTGATTAATAAGCGTATTGATATTGGTTCTCCGCGTAGATCGATTAACTCGTTATCCTGATTTTTTAAAATAATCTCTGCATGCGTGATAGATGAACAATTGATTGAATAAAAAACCAAATGTGTTGGATTCTCTATTACTTTATAGCCTGGAGGAACATTCGGATAAAATTCATGTATTGTATGACTCTGCTTTCCGTTCTTGAATGAGCCCGCAACCAGGTTTGATTCGATATATATACAGTTTGTTTTTGTAATATTTACCAACTTGCCCGATTGATGTTTAACATTAGCGTCATATATACGTTTTTCAAAGCCTAACAGCTCGCCTATACTATTGGGCATTGATAAATCTATAGATACGTTACATTGCATTTCACATTTTAACGTATTGTTATTCCCCCTCAACTCGAAGGATATCTTGGAATCAGTTAGTATATGCTTTATCACCTCCTCGATTTCACTCAACTCATAAGAGCCTGTGGGTAATGAGTAAACTTGATGACCCATATCATTCTTATTTATAAATCCTATTTGATCACACCCGTTGTTTATATTGGGTATAGAATTGTTTGTTTGAAAAGCTAACAGGCAAATCTTAGCGTTTTTACTGACTTCAATCGGCGGGAAAAAATCGCAAGACAATTCGCTCGAGTTGCCGCTCAATGTTATAGTGTACATGATAAAAATCTTAGACACAAATGGCCACAGTTAGTTGTATTGTATTTCTGATGTCTGTCGTAATTATATTCGATATTACAATCGCTAAAATATTTCTGTAATTCTAGTGGTGGAGGTAAATTCCCAAAGCTATCGTAGTATTTAACTTGTTTACCGATTTTTTTATACGCTACCCAATGAGTTCCTCCCCCCTTCTCGATATCTAAATTAACTATGGCTGACTCTCTATGTTTATAATGTAAAGGCAACTTGTCTCTAGAAAATACTCCGATGAAATGAGGTATTTTCAACATGTAAACGTATTTTATAATCTCATAATCATACAATGCTCTATCGGGTAGCGTAGCAATTAGTTTTTTGTCGGTTTTCTAAATTTCCGATTCACCGAACCACCGTTGTAAGGTGAGAGGTATAAGCCTTTTCCTTTTACGATTTTATAAGAACCCCCCTTGTATGGTGCGAGGTATAAACCCTTTCCTAAATGAATAGGGGTTTTTTTATCAGATTTTAAATCATTCACTACTTTTACTATACTGCCGATACCGCCAGTTAGCGCGCCTAATGCAGATAAACCGGCAAATATAGGTATTAAAGGTAAAACACCTCCCTTTTTAGGGATTGGTATGATTCTAGGAGTTTTAGTTTTCTTAGTTTTCGATTTTTTAGCCGCCGTCAAGCACGTTCTAATTAATTTAGTTATATTCTTTTCTGTCGTTTTATTTTTGATCGCGTTTTTAGCAGCCGCAACCATTTGTTTAAATCCACAGCCAGCCCCCATCTTGCGCTTGACTTTCATAGCTGTAGTAACTAGCCAAGACGCGGTTTTTTCCTTAATTCCAGTGTTTTTGGATTTAAACACTTCCCAAGCTTGATTTTCCAATATTTCGTCAGCTTTGTGTCGATCAGTTAGTGAATTACTTTTATCATACGCGATATCATGAGCTCTAGCCAACTCGTCTAGACTGTTTACGCCTCGATCACCACGCGCAAGCCTTTCTTTTAATTTCGTACCAGGACCGGCGAATCTAAATGCAAACCAAAAATTTAGTTAGGATTTAATAACGTAATGTACCGACTTACCTATAACCGGGTAAATGTAATTCCACCGGTAAATGGTTTATTACTGAGTTAACAAGGCTGGAACCCTTATTGGTGTTTCGTTTACGAATGCGAGACATCGTGTGACGCTATCATAGGCAACACATCTGTATTTATAGCGTAACGTTCGCTTTGCAAAATGCGATTTATCGAGCAAGAAAAAAAACTTCGAATATATAACATCGATAGCCCTGATACAGTACAGTATAGGCATGGTGAGTTATTTCCAAACACGATACGCTCTCTAGTATTGGGGAGTTTGGGTTGCGGCAAGACGAATTTGATATATTTTCTACTCGTCGACGAAAACGGACTTCGATTTGAAAACATTTACATATACTCTAAAACGCTGGAACAACCGAAATATAAATTACTGAAGCGTATTATTGATGGTATTGACGGAATTAACATTTTCACGTTTTTCGAGAACGATAAAGTCATCGCGCCCGAAAAAGTATTACCAAACTCTATATTTATCATGGACGACGTTATTGGAGAACAGCAGGGGGTGATAAGGGAATATTTTTCCAGGGGGAGGCATAATAAAGTAGATATATTCTATCTAGCTCAGAGTTATTCAAAAGTACCCAAACAACTGATACGTGATAACGCTAATTTAATAGTTTTGTTCAAACAAGATGAAACTAATTTAAAACATGTATACAATGAACATTGTTCGGGCGATATGACGTACAATCAATTCAAACAATTTTGTACCGTGTGCTGGAATCGTGATAGGTTTGCGTTTGTAGTCATTTGCAAAGATAGTGAACGTGATAGCGGCCGTTACCGATTCGGGTTTGATACGCACGTGGTTATATAAGACGGCGTTTATAGTGAATAAATATCATTTAAAACGCAATCATGAAGGAGGAAAGTAATATATTAGAGGAGTTGGTGAAGGCTAAGGAAAGTATAAAACGTAAATATACCTCATTGAAAAACGGTGAAGCCGACGTTCAACAGTTGATGGCGCAAACATTCAAGCCCGTTATAGAACCTTTAACTAAAATATCGAATACGCGCGATTTGTTTACTAATCAAAGTATGGCGGACAAGGGGGAAAATAAGCTCGGCGGAATAGATTCTGAAATTAACGAAAACGGCGATGTTGATGACGACGACGACTACTATCAACAAGAAATTGAAAATTGGTTCCAGTCCGTGGATATAGATAAGACTTATGGTCCGAAAAAACTAGCAAACGGTGATATTACCTTGGGCGATAAAGAAGTGAAATTCACTCGAAATTTAATACTTTTCGATGTGGTGTCTTATCCGGCAACCTCGGGACTTCTTCGACTATTGTTTTTGAAAAACCCTCTTATTTATACGGGTGACGATTTAAAGACGTATAAATCGATATTAATTCACACATCGGCGCATTTAACCGCAGGCGGTTCGAAAATTAAAAATACCGCATGTAAAAAATTTAAAAATATTATAAGTCGATTATTCCCCTCGGGTGGCGAACTGTATATGAAAGTACAGAGAAATAACTTAGTGTATTGGGATAACCCAAACGAGTTGGTCGATAGACTTCGGTTACTTCTAGCATCGAAATCAGCTGGCAATACAGGTGTTTCAAATGAGATAATATCTATTTTCGAGGAATTACTTGAGGCCGGGTTAATTAAACGAATTCCAAATGTCTAAACGTGAAATTGCCACGGAACTCCACAAGCCGTCGAGGAAAAATTTCACGAGGCGAAGAGTTAACATATATGGAAAAAATGATTTGTGGCAAGCTGACTTGGTCGAAATGATACCATATTCGAAAAAAAATAAAGGTTATAAGTATATTTTATGTGTAATTGATTGTTTTACTAAATTCGCATGGGCTCTACCTCTGAGGACTAAATCCGGTAAAGAAGTCACTAGTGCTATGTCTAAAATACTACACGATCGCTCACCGAAACTTTTACAATTGGATAACGGTAAAGAATTTTATAACAAGACGTTCGACGAGTTGATGGATAAATATAGCATACACAAATACTCTACATACAGTATCATGAAAGCATGTATTGTTGAACGCTTCAATCGTACGCTAAAAGAAAAAATGTTTAGAGAGTTTACTGCGCGGGGCTCTCACGAATGGATATCTATTTTACCGACGTTGCTTCGGGAGTATAATAATTCGAAACACAGAACTATCGGAATGACACCGGTACAGGCGGATTTTAACCCGCTTACGGTGGAAATAAAGCAACGTGAAATAAATAATGTAAAAATTAAATTCAAAGTAGGCGATAGCGTTCGTATCAGCACTCAAAAGGGGGTGTTCACAAAAGGTTATTTACCAAACTGGTCTACGGAAATATTTGAAATTATCAAAATAAATAAAACATCGCCCGTTACTTATCAGTTGCGAGATTATACGGGAAAACCGATCGCTGGGTGTTTTTATTCCGAGGAAATACATAGAACTAATCACCGAAATGAATATTTAATCGAGAAAATTATACGTAGGAAGGGTAGTGAAGTGTTTGTCAAGTGGTTGGGGTTTGACGCGTCACAAAATAGTTGGATAAAAGCTAGCGATCTTAAATTGTGAGAAGTTATTTCAGTAGTATATTTATATTCAGTCGAATAACACGTACCGGATAATGGATATTTTCAATAACTCAATCGACGGGCGTAGGAAGAATATTATTTCCAATATTCATTCGAGTAATAAAACAATTGTATACGACGTGAAATTACTGAAGGTTGAAATAGATGAGTTAAAAAGTAATATTGCAAATATCGAAGAGAAATTAAAATCGATAGAAAATAATAAAATACAAGAATATAATAATGATAATAAGCCTTTGTTCAATCTCGAGAACCGTGTTTCCGAACTATTTAATAAATACGCCGAGACTAGTACTATAATTAGTATAACTCGAGAGGATCTCGCTCGTTTAAATGATATACTAAGTCATATAACCGGAGAATTCTATGAAAATTCCCTATCAAATCACGGAGCATATATTTCTGATTTACACGCACGTGTGAAAAATATCGAAGACAGTTATATTAAAAAAATATAATTTTAAAAGTAGGTTTAATACACCATAGTTATTTGAAAACTCATTTCAGTAGTATAATACATTTCGTTTGGACAACATGTACATTGATTATGGATATTTTCAATAATTCACTCGACGGACGTAGAAAAAATACTATTTCGCACATTCAATCGAGTAACAAAACGATTCTGTACGATACAAAGCTACTGCAGTTGGAGATAGGCACTCTGAAAGCGGATATCGTAAATCTACAAGTAAAGATAAAATCGCTAGAAGAAGATATACGGCTGGGTACGATATCTCTATTAGAGACTGAAAATCGTATCAGAAAGCCTATATCGGATCTATCGTCGTTTATTTCAGTCCTGGAAAAACGTTTCAAGACCATCGAAGATAGTTATAATATTAAGAAAAAAGGTTAATTCGATCGAAAAATAATGACGTCGTCGGCTATCGTGGACATTCAGTGCGTTCTCGGTGCCGGCAATAAATACATGATAAAAGAAATGTCTGTAGTCGACACGGCGGAAACCTGGGCGAGTCAACATTGGATTTTTAAAAATTCAAACTCTAAACAGGACAACAAGAGCCGGAAAACGAATAAATGGCTCGAACGTAATTATCATCAACTATCCACGGAATATGGTGATGTCGAGTACGAAGAAGTGGGCAGAATATTGAATTCATTGAAATTCGACTGCATTTACGTGAAGGGTGAGCAGAAAAAACAACTTCTCACCGAGTATATACCACACCTTGCCGTCGTCAACATCGAAGACTTGGGTTGTCCTAGATTGGATCAAATATGTGATGGTGATGTAACTCTACCCCGCTGTATTTTTCATATGGAGTTTAATCCTAAACGATGTACATTCTACAAAGTTTATGCCATACGTAAATGGTTTAGACGTAACTCTTAAAACCCCCTAATACAAACCACTGCGACTGCTTACGGTCATTCAAGGAATGTTATGACCACTCACGGCACGGCACGGCACGGTCACTCACGGTACGGCACGGCCACTCATGGTATGGCAATTACACACCAGCTCAAAATGGATTCAGTTTAATATTAATTTACGCATTATTTACTATTATACATACAATATATATTATATTTATATTTTATTTAAATAAACGCAATTATAATACAACAATGGAAATATTTTTATTTTATTTTATTTTTAAATTATTTACACATTTATAGACAGAAAATATAATATCACGCGCGTAGCATGTAATGGCCGTACGCGTGCGTACGGATCCGATCGTCGTCAACAACACGTTTATCGTCAAAACGATTAAGGGTCATTTTCATGGTCTTAATCGTTTTGATGCGGTGCTCGAACGATCGGATCGACACGTTTTCCCTATACGGTGTGTACGGTGTATACGTGGGAAGTGGTGTCGGGGTGAATTTCACGCCGGCAATGGCGGCGGCGCTAGCTGCCGCGGCATTCCCGTGTAACGTGTCGACGACCGATCGGGCCATCAGACGCGCACGCCGTCTCATCTCCACGTCCTTCCACTCATCGTCGTCGCCAAAGTCACCGTCGTCAAAATCGTCGTCGTCCGTGCCGAGCTCCTCGCTCTCGTCACCATCACCAGCACCGTCGACCTCGAACAGACAACGCTTGTGGTCATCGAACGTCATGTGATTACGGACCACATGCCCTCGAATCCCCTTGGCAACAAGTTTTTCGTCCCCCTCAATTTTATACGCGTAAGATTTAGCCCGGAGTGCAATAAACTCGTACATAGTACGGCCCGCCGTTTCATCCTTGAACAATCCGGGGGGTCTTCTTACGCGTACCGACGTAGCATGGGTGAGTGACGGAGAGATTTGAGGTGTCCATACGTTCGAGGAGCGCGGGATTGTCCACCAGGTCCTTGTAGAAATCGTCGGTGTCCACTCGATACACCAGGGAATCTGTTAAAAAATCATTATGTATGTTTCATATAAGAGTGCAAATAATAATTTATTATTTCGCAAATACCTGTATCCATGTACATCAGTCTAATCGAATCGTTGTAATGCCGCCGCATTACGTTGTAATGATAGTCGTACATTAACTCCTTGCTTATTTCCAGGACGGCGAACCCTACGTAAATAGGCTTGGAGAAATGTACGTCACTCTTTTGCAATGATACGGCGGCCAGAGTCTCGGTGTACGTGGTCACGTGTTTGAACGTGGGCTTGTTAATAAGTTTCCGCATTCGACGAGGACACGAGACCAATTCCATAGCGATACGGTTCCGAACGCATTCCATAGTTTTCCCTGTAAATTTGAATAGCAAAAACATTACATAGTCTGATTAATGACGAGCTGTCTGATATATTTACCAAACACCGCGTTATTGAGTAGTTTGAAGAAATCACGTTCAAACGCGTTGCCAGCCTTCTTCCTCATACTCGTATTTAAATTTATGTATTCAGCAAGCCACGCTGACTGTCGGAATTCCAACACCCTGTGAACCTATTATCGAGATTAATTTCACGTAATTTAATTTCATGTATTATATATTACTTTTTCCACTACCAGTCCATTAGCAATGGCTTGCTTTAAATTTCTATAGTGAACTATATACCGCTCTTTCCGCTCCAACGTAGCCATTAACTTGTTTACTTTTGAGCCCGGTGGTACGGCATTCCGTGGTAGGAAGGGGAGATCGTTGTGCGCGTCATGCAGGTTATCGGGATAAGTGATATCGACCTCGTAGATACGTCCAACGTCGGATTTGTCAGTCATACCGTTCAACAGCTCTAGAGAGCGATTCAAATCCCCATCGTACCACTTGAACCCCCCGTAGGGCATGTACTCTCCCATGGCGTACCCGTACAAGTTGTTGCCTACAGGAATAGATTTAAAGTTAGTAATATAATTAATAATTGTATAAGCGTTGTATATATTTACAATCTTGGTAGACGAGCCACGACGATGGCTTCTCAGAATCATACCCGGGCGTTTTAGGGTTGTTGGCTTCGACAGTACCGTTCACTTGCCTGGACCAACCCCCCTCTGATCCCCTGTTCCACGAAAAGTACCATATCGTAATCGGTGAGTAACTCCAGTGAGACGCCCGTATACCTCAACATGGCGTCGAACGTGAACCCCGGCGCCGTATAATAATACACGGGATCGAGGTTGTACGTCGACATGCAGAGGTCACGGAAGTTCTCCATCACGTCGGCCAGAAGGAGAACGTCCACCTTCAGGTACAAGTCGCTGTAGTCACCGAGGGTCGCGCAGTTGAAATGTTCCCACACCTCCGTCGCGTGCACGTAGTCCTCATCACTCACATGCTTCTCGGTCAATATACTGTAAAACTCGCGTTTCGGCGGCAGGGCGGTCTCCTCGAGTCTCGACCATTTGTCGGTATACTCGTACGGAAACACACCCTTTCGCGTGACGAGTGGCATGTCGGTGGGTTGAACACCTTGGCGGTCTCCCGGAACTTCTCAAAGTCGCCGGGCCTCGTGAGGAGATTCCCGGTCAACTCGGCCAGACTCGAAGCCATGAACCGACACGAGTCCAAGAACCTCACACTGAAGTCCGGCATGACGCGTTTCGAAAACGAAATGTAGTTCTCCTCTGTGTTGGGGATCACCGTTATCGACTCCTTATCGTAACCGAGTTCGGTTACGATAAAATGTGCGTCATATTTCGACAGGTTGTGAAGGAAGCACGGTACAAACTTGGGTGTGGCGAGCTTGAGGTTGCACGGCGCGCAGAGTGTATGTCTCAACCGTCCCGACAGATGGCAGTGGTCGGCGACTTTACACCTGGTCTCAGTGAACTCTAACTTACACATATCGCACACACTCTTCGCGTTATGCATACGTACCTCCTCCACACTCATTGAAATCGGCACATTAGTCGCCTTCAGTAGATCACCCAACCTGGTGGCGAGCGTGGTGACACTGGCGACAAAGTGTTTAGCCACCTCGTAACGCGATTCCGAGCCGCGGTATACGACCGGCGTTTGCGGTATGTCGTATTTTTCCATCAGCGCTACGGGTACGTCTGCCGCCGCCTTGACAAAGTACCCGTAGCTCATCGGATGATGTGCGTGTATCCCGTCAGTGCTCGCCCCCACTCGCTCCGTCTGTTTTTCAAGTAGGGCTTCAAAATCAGCGTATATCACAAACGGATGACGCTGCATGTTAGTCCACCCGTTAAACCTGAGCACTTCCCCCTCCTCCGGCATAACTGGTAAAATCGGTTTATTCGGTCCGCATAACCGCATGTGCTGTTGGAGAGCCTCATTACCACACAATTTATTTTTTTTAACCCGCTCATCGAATGAGGTGAAACACCTCTTGCATATAAAAAGTCGATTGCTATGTAATGTTTTCTGACTCCGCACCAGCCGTGAAAAATTTGAAATATACGTATAGTGCATTCGTTCTGAGCCTTCAATCACGAGAAGGTCAAAATGTGCCGCTTTCTCGTTATCAACAACCTTAATCGGATATACTACACTCTCTTTACCTACTTTCCCCCCCTTACCATCTTTCCCACCCTTACCCACCTTCCCACCCTTACCAGGTTTCAATCCATATACATTTACCGACACCCCCTTATTCCGTCGTTCGAATATATGGATTTCCGATATAGGTGTCGGGGAGGATAGTTCGGAAAAATCGTACCGATGCTCTTCATTATAATATTTTTGACCTACATGATTATGGTGACCTACTGGAACGTGTCTGGCTAGAATAGCCCACTTGAAGCAGTCATCGTCAATATTCATTGGATTAATAACGGCCTTTTTCCGCATTCAAATTTAACCTACCCTAGTCCGAGGTCCACCCCACCCCCTAATGTACAGCAGAGCGATACTCACTTACCCGCTTTTTTCTATTTTACTAGAAATTTCAAAATATGACATAAAAATGACAAAAATGTCCTTAAAATAGGAAAATTAAAAAATTAAAAATATTTGTTTTATAAATTTATCAATGCTTACAAATTATTAAAAAATCAAAATCATTGAATTGTACAATTAGAGCGTATTTTATGTTATCGAAAGTAAATGACAATAAACGATAAGAAATGAACTAGTGTAAAATCATTAAAAATAACTAAAAATGTTGGAAAATGACCTATAAATCTCAAAAAATGACTTATAAAGTAATAAACACCAAAAAATGCAAAAAAATGCAAAATAAAAATTAGTTATTTAGATTCACATGCTTATGAAACAGATTTGTAGCCAGGAGAGCATCGTCTAAAAAGTTCCAAAAAAAAATGCAAAATGCATCAACTTCCGAGCCCTACCACAGAATGATTTTAAAATAGTTACGGATATAATTGAAAATCCCATAAAATACATCTAAATAAAAATAAAAATAAAAATTGATTCATGAAATATTATTTTTTTCAAAAATAATACCCTTACCAGTGAAGTGTGAAATACTAATGTTATAACTGTATATGAACCAATGATTATTTGTAATAGTACCACAGGTTTAATAACGTCAAAAAACTCATCAAACTTCCTTTTTAGATTCTGAACGAAGTGATGAATGTATTGCTTTTACTATGATGTGTGTTTTTTTTTTTTTTTTTGTGTCTGTCGACAACATTTGGGGCAGTAAAAATGCTTCGATTTTCAACTTCTGCCCCTCTTTGAATAGGGAATTGAATCTAGTTGGTACTTTAGGGGGGTCAAAATTAAAATTTTCTAATAGTTTTCAAAAAAATCGAGAAAAACAAAAAAAAAATGACAGAAATACGGCAATTTTACGGAAAAACCACTTTTCGACAAAATCGATTTTTTGATTTTGCTGTAACTCAAAAACGAATTATTGTAAATTTTTGAAATTTTCACCAAATGTTTATATTATGGTTATCTCTTTACAGTTAATTTTTCAAAATATTTTGACCATTTTTAAGCTACTAATAGACAATTGAAATTTTCGACTTTTCTAAGTTTTTTTTTCTTCAAATGCCGATAAAAATTTAATGGGTGGCCAGAAAATCTTGAAAATTTAATACAAGGTTTCTTATAAGTTGTTCTTAAAGTGATAAAAAAAAATCCGAAATCGTTAGTCACAATTTTTTTTTATAAGTGTTTAAAGTTCGAATTTATACGAAATATGTCAAAATTTAAATTAAATTTCATACGCTCATAATGCGAATGTTGGCCATAGTAACCATAGTAACATATAAAAACTATACTATTTGTTTCAAAATAGAATATTTGACAATATTTAAATATAATATATCCTAAACTGACAAATCATCTTCGTTTAGAATCGTTTTTCGTATACAATGATACCTATCATTGCATTCAAATTTAACCTACCCTAGTCCGAGGTCCACCCCATCCCCTAATGTACAGCAGAGCGATACTCACTTACCAACTTTTTAATATTTGTTGACAAAATAAAATAAATTAATCAAATTAGTAGTTCTATTTGAGAATTTTTATTTGTTGAGAATAATAAATGCATCAAATTATAATTAAAAACTACTATTGTGTTTTAATAAAATATATTTTAAAACAGTATCAAAATTTAGTATAGGTAATAGGTACATGTACATTTTAATTAACTTATTGCACTCTAGTGAAATGTTTATGATACAATATAAAGTCTTATTTAAAGTCTTTAAAATTAACCAACAGAATATTTTATAAATTTAAAAATTCTGACTAAACTTCTTGAGTATTGATAAATATATACTTATTTTTCTTTCACTATTTGAGTTCCAATTGCATTATTATAAATTGAATAATATATTAAAACAAAATACCAATATGTTATATACAAGAAGAAATAAATAGAATTAGCTTATAACTCATAAAAAGCAATAAAACGATATTCAATTTAAATTTAAATTATAATTCTCTAGTGAATAGTTATGTTATAAAAAATTACAAACACCAGTTAATTGTTGGTGAATCTCGTTAGGTAGATTATAAGCTCATTTTTGAAAAACAAAATAACTGCAAAATATTCTAAAATTAGTTAAAAAATACGAATTTAGATATTTCATTTCAAATCTTTCACAAATTATATTTCAATAATAATGTCATTATATTTTATAAGACATATTATTACACTAAAATAAAAAAGATAAATTCATTAATTACGTATATGAATAAGAGTATTCAATATTTATTCTAACTTTTAAGACACGAAAGAAAATATATTTTAGTACTAAATTTAGTAAAATAATATGCGAAAAATAATTATTTAAATTGAGATTTGTGAGTTTATTTTTTAAATAAATTTTTATAAGAATTAAATAAATTGTATTAAATAAAAATTCATAAATGATATACATACATGGACGTAGACACGAGGAAACAGAGGTGATGACTCCAATGACATTTTATTATATTTATATACTTTTTGTTATCAATTTTTTTTTACGAAAATTAGTCAGTTTTTTTAGAGTATTTATAATATATATTTCAAAATTAATACAATAAAATAAGAACTTCACAGAAAAGTTTAATACTTAAGAAATTAAAATATAATAATTTTAAATATTCATTAAAAATATTTTATTTTTATTTTACAATGTAAACTGTCGGCATTTATAACCTTAGTTTAATGTTAATTCCTTAATTTATCACGATTTTAATGGTAACTAAGACTGCAAATACTCGATTGTACAAATAAAATAATTGTTGAATTACAATTTTAAATTTTAGTCAAAATTAATTATCAAGATGAAACATTAAAATTTGAATAATAAAGATTGTATCCAGGCAACAAAAAAATATTTGTCTTTGGGTTTTTACTGTTCAAATAATATAATATAGGTAATACCTACATAACCACATATTATCTATTATGTTCTCATTAATAAAAAGATAAAATATAAACAACTACATTGTCTACATTTGTGCATGTCTTTATGATATTAACTTCTTAAATTTAAAATAAAATAAAATACACTAGGCAGGAACTTAGTTTTATTAAATTAAATAAACAAAATTGTAAGTTTCACAATCAACTACACAGCATGCTTATCCTTTACTAACAATATATTTATTCAAATTCTTTTTTGGGGAAGGAGCATTTTTAAGTATATTTAAGGCCATATTTTCAGAAACATAGATAATTAAATAATTCAAGGAATACACTACTTCTTTTTTCAAATGAAAATCACTTTTTGATATTTATATTTTATATAAAAACTATTTATAGGTAAATAATGTGTTAATTTGTATCTTATAGTCTTATACAATGATTTATTTCTATTTTATATAGTACTTAAAATGTATAGTGCATAATCAATTTAATTATTCTTATAGTACAGAATATACTTTACTAGGGTTTATATTATATTGCAGGTTATACCATTTATCATAGTACATTTTCATACCACTTTACCTACCTTAATACGGCGTTCTGTTATTATGTTAGACCACAAGATGACCATAATATATAATTTATGCTGGGATTTAAAATATTATAAATATTATACTTAATAATTATTGTGTGTGCGTTTAAAATTATTTTTCAAACATTTATTAGTACCTTTATTTATTATGATTTATTTATCACAAGACAGACAACAAAACTTAAACCAAAAAGTAAATTTAGTGATCTTTACATATTGTGAATTTGTTCTGACTGTAGAGTTGACGAAGTCTGCCCTTTTTTGTTCTAATTTCATATAAATTATTTTTTACTGTAAAAATTATTAATATAAAAATTATTTTATAATTTTAAGATTAATAATTTGCCAGAAACTGCTAAATTTATCGAAGATCACATCTTGCCAAAATTCTAGATCCATCATCAATAATTTTTATTTTTACATTGTTTCCTTTTTACCCCAAAAAAAATAATCTTCGGACAAGTTCTTCGTTTTCTTAGTTTGGACTTGAAGATTTTTCGCAGCATTTGATCGATTTAAAGAAATTGATTCTATTCTCGATTTTGTTGTACCATAGTCATCTTCTTCAAAAAATAATCTGTCATTATTAATTTATCATATATAAAACACAAAAATGTGCTTTATATTCGAAACAAATATAAAATTCATTATCATGTAAAAACAAGCCAATGGTCACGTTACCGAGGCTTTTATAATATAATAAAAAAAGATATATATATATAAAATTACAATTGATTTTTTTTATTTTTTGGTTTTTAAATAATTTTATATTACACAATATATATTTTTTAACAATAACGCGATCATGTGTTAGTAAAAAGTTTATTGTATTTTTTAAATATACATAACCATTCTTCTTTGTAATAAATTACTGTTGAACATAACCATGCAAGTCCTTCTGTTGAAATATTTGATAGAAAAGAATTAAACAATAATTTAATACACACGGCGCTTACAGAGAATCTTTGTACATAATATGATAAGCCAT
This sequence comes from Schizaphis graminum, assembly GCA_020882235.1. NCBI lineage: Eukaryota > Metazoa > Arthropoda > Insecta > Hemiptera > Aphididae > Schizaphis > Schizaphis graminum. The sequence goes on from CM037032.1 coordinate 71,240,204, forward strand.
CAAAACTAATTCATCGAAAATTGTCAAATGACAAATCAATATCGACATTTGACGGAATTAGTAATTAGTATAGTCATATAAATGTAATCAAACGCAATTAGTGTAATTGTTAAATTAATATTGTCGGAACGCAATTCATTGTGCTGCGAAAATAACCTAATACAAAAAATAACATAAAAAATACAAAAATAGTTTAATAGATGCTTTAAAAGTTAAAATTCTTTTAATTACACTGTAAAATATACATTTATTTGGTTAATCAAATATTTTTATTCGGGTGACAACTGGTTGCGTACCGTGATAAAAATTTCTTCCTACTTGGGACCCACGTATTTTTAGCGTACTACGGACTACGGTCCAAATTTTATTAATTAAATATTTTTGAAATAGAAAGTTATATATTTTAAACTTCATTATTCATTTTCTTAGTGGTAGAAAAGCGACATCCAAGGTGTATTTAGTAATTTTTTTTTTTATTATTATCTACATTCTATTTGTATTCTTATTATTAAGCAATCAACATGTTATCAGCTAAGATAGTAAATTATCTTATCTTGATATAATGTTATAAACTTTATAAACCTATATTATGACTGCTAAAGTGCTAACCGACAACGTCGATGTTTGTTGAATGTTTTGGTTATTAGTATTTCAATTAGATATTAGTTTTAAGTTATTACTACCTATAGATTTAAAATAATTTATATAAGTGTTAGTGATACATCGTTTAGATTATGGATTATGCTGAACACGGTATTGGTATTGATCCAGGTTTTAGAAAATCATATTTTAGAATGCCGAGTTTTAGAATATAAAGTTTTAAAAACACTGTGTTCTAGAAAGTAAAACTTTTAGAATTTCAATTTTTAGAAATATATTTTTTTTTTACTGTTTACTAATTTATAAAATGTTTTCTAATAATTCTTTTATCATAAAAATAAATATAATAATTATTAATACTTAAGATTATTAGCTCTCATACATTCATCTAAATTATAATTAGAACCATTAACTATTCGTTTACATATTTTCAATAAGTTATTATTCAGTGTTTCATTGTATTTTTTTCCTTAAATACTATACTTTATTTGAAATCAACGATTCGACAGTTGATTGGACGCATGTAAAATTCCTGATTCCTGATTTATTCCGTATTTTTACGGTCCGTGAAATTATTTTCCGGGCATTTATAGTGCCCCTGTTGATTCAATTTCATGTTGCTCTTTTTGAGTTTTTAAGATAAATGCATGTATATCAGCAGTCGCAGTGCTTAATTTGGTGGTAGACGTGGAGGGACGCATGTAAAATCCCGGAAAATAATTGATAATAATAATAATAATAATGGGTAATTAATATAATCAATCGTTAGACTGCGGCGACCACACCTAGACCTTTTTTTATGTGACCGCTGCGATCCTAGATATTGTGAACGTGACTATTTTTCACTTTTATTATAATAATATATAAAAGAAGAAGACGTCAAATCTATGAGGGTTTTTTCAACAGATTTTACACTAATTCACTTTTAACATTGATTGGTCACAGTTGAGTTAATTGCTCATTTTTTATAGGAAATCTATATAAAAAAAAATACTCATAACTAAGTGTTTATAAATAATTAACTTAACTAAATGAACGTGGATATATGTATTACTAAAAAATATCTTGTATAATAGACAATTATTATACGTTATAACTTTACAAACACTACAAAAAAAAAAAAAAAAATTAACTTTTTCGTAATGTGTGCAATGTTTCGAACAGATTCGTATGTCATTCAACGACATCACAGCCACCGAATAATCGGATCAGAATCGAATCGCACACGTTGTCAGATCATTACAGTGGCACACGAGACCGGGCAGCTCAAACGAGAGCGATACACCCGTAACGCGGAACTCTGACGAGTCACTGGAACTTTGCTATCTGCTCACTAGATCCGACGTACATGCGACTCGTCATTTCTGCAGAACGTACCCCGCCGTAGCTCTGCGTATGTCGACAAAGACGACGACGCACAGGAAAACGAGGTTTTACGAATATACGCTCTGTTTGGGAAACATATACTTGAACACTTACGAATAATATTATATTCCTACGAATGGCTATCGCATAATACGGGAACAAAGAAATAAAATATGCATTAACGCAAATATTTAACACAGATGTGACGATCAGTGTTTGCGCAAACGCAACAAACTAACCACTGATGCACTGCCAGAACGGTGTCAGACTTATATTAAAGGCCACGGAACAAGGCCAATGTCGAATTTTGTTTGTGCATACCAGATCTTGAGCTAAGGAAATGTTAGAGCTGCGAATAGGTATGAATAAAATCAATCACTATTTAATAACACGAGTACAAGCAATGTAATGAACAGGTAACATATTAATATGTTAAAGATCAAAAAACATAGAAACCAGATGCCTTCCCTAATCGCGCAAGTCTGCCCGGGGTGGGTCTTGCTACGACGGAGGACAGCCAGTGAATGTGAATGCTGGTCGTTTCGCCGGGCCTTTTATACCCGGTGTTTTATGACAGATAACAAGAAACCGTAGAAACCTCAATAGTGCAATCGCCGATAAACGCACAATTTAAATAAAAGTAAAATAAAATAATTATAACAATAATAATAATAGTAATAATAATAATGATAATAATAATAATAATTAAGATTAGAATTAAAATAATAAAAATGATAATAATAAAAAGGAAAAGAATAATTTAGAACCTTATCCGTACACCGAACGGAAAAATCCCCCCTCTCGGACAAAAAATTAAAAGTTGAAATATTTAACAATTATTTATCTTTTACAAACTTTTCACGGGATTTTAAGGCTTTTCCAGAGTTTTTCTAACCAATTCTTCTCGTATTCGCGTAGTTTGCGTCTTTTGAAAGCCGTGCGTATATACGATTTTTTCGCCGTTTGCAATCGCGGTAACGAGTACGACCGCCGACCCCCGGACGTTTCTTCGTTCTTTTTATTTTCGCACATAGGATCGCGGACGCCGATCGATGTACGTGATATTTATTCTATTGTTATTGCTTGAATGTACACGTATATAATACATATACGTTTGATTCGAAGCCCATTTGTCGATACTATACAATAATGTTTTTTTTATTATTCAATAAATTGAATTATATATTTATATTATTTTTGTTGTTCTCAGTCGCTAAACTTTTACGTCATACTTATGTCTTAAACCACGAGTTGTACTGTATACCATAAAAGCGTTTCTCGGCGGTGTTTGTGTCGCACAATACTATATTCATGTACATGGGTGAATTGGTGCAATATATAATATGTAATAATGGACAAATGTAAGTTCCCATCAAAAAAAATTAACTTGTACGTAAGTTCCCACACGAAAAAAAATTATACCAAACACCAAGGCTGGGCAAAGAAAAGTAACTTAACATAATTTAAATTTAAAATTTTCTAATTTTCAAAATAAAAAATTTCAAACACATAATAATGTTTATATAAATTGTTTATAATTTTAACTTTTAATTCGTTGATGCTCAGCCTTGCCAAACACAAACTTCCTTCCCACTTTATTCAGACTTAGGACTGATAACTTAAACATAGTTGGTGTGGTGAAAATTTGTTTTGTTTTTGTATTGCATAAAAAAAGTCCAATTCAATTTTTAATTGAATCTAGTCCGTATAATATGTAATAAAAATTAATAATATAATGTGTATAATATTTGTGTATGTATAAAATAAAAATAATAATAGAAAAAAATCAAATTTTATTTGGTTTATTGCGAAAGTTCAAACTCAAACACTTCACATAGTCATATTGTGTAATTTTTTTTAAGTTATAATCTGATATTTTATTATTTATATAGTTTTGTTTTTCTTCTGTTTTTTTACTTATTTTTTGAGGTCTATTTAAATATGATGTTCTTATCTTTGTATATGTATTTCTTTGAAACATTTTTAAAACTTCTATTATTTTGAATATAATATTAGGATGATGATAATAAAAATTTGAATTGAATTCAGAATGAAAACTTTCGCAAGCGTTTGTAGTAAGGCTTGTATCCGAACTAGCACTAGCCCAAATACTAGGGGAGAACGCATCGTAAACGAATGAAATGCATTAAATTTTATCGCCACGTGGGAAAATACATATTGGTATATTTTTGTTAACAAAGTATGACTATATATTGTAAAGTGTCATTAGATTAAACAAAATTTGATTTTTTCTATTATTTAAATTTTAAGCACACCAATTTCGTGTAAGTTGTCATTCCTAAATCTCAATAAAGTTTGTGTGTGGTATAATTTTTTTTCGTGAGGGAACTTACATAATATGTAAGATTACTTGCTTACCCGCTTACCTGCTATGTTTCGTGTGGGAACTTACCAAACCCCATAATAATACATGATAAGTTTTTTGTAGGTATGTATTGATGAGTTATTAATAACATGTTATACATCTTTATAAATCGTAATTTAAATAATTATATCATTGGATGATGACGTGTAATAAATAAATAAGTGTTTCTTTATTTTAAAATATTTTTATATAATAAATTTAATGGGAGTTTACAAATTGCGCTTAAAATTACCTTTTCATATACCAATTGCGCTCTAAAAATGTTAGGGTTAATTTTAACTTAATTACCGATTTTTTTGCGAGTTAAAAGTAAAAGTCTTCCAATTTAATGAAACTTATAGGCTTTATACAGTTTAGTTAATGAAAATTAAAATAAAATAATATTAATAATAATAAGAGAATAGGTGGTTAAATCATAAAGATATAATAATAATAACACGATTTTGAGTTTAGGGTAATCATGGTGTTTGTATTTTACATGTTTTAAGAATAATAATAATTTTTTAGATAATAATTTGAGCATGACAATTAGAAAAATATAATTTCAATACAAGCGCAATTGGTACACTAACTAAAAAATATAAGAGGAGCAATTGGTCCATGCCCAATTTAATGATTTTTGGGGATTATGGGTGGCTGAAGGTGATGCCCCACATTCCATTTGCTCCGCAGTCCACACAGTAATATGATATTTAATTTTGTGTTATAAACCTCATTATAATTTTTTCAAACCCGTAGTTTTCTTCAAAATATATCACTAGATCAATTTCATCGTCCACTTTTCAACAATAAAACCATGACGTCCGCTCTTCGCCGATTCGCTACCGTTTGACAAGTTTTCTATGCGGCAAAGTTATACGTTCATATTTACGAGGTCTCGGGGACTCGTCGTCGGTGTGTTATATTAACGCTAGACATCAGGATTACCTTATTTAAATAAAGTGCATACAAGTATATAGATATATCGTATATTGATACAAAACAGATAACATATTATTATAATGTATAAAGAATATTATGATGGTTACCGATCGGGTTTGTTGACGTGCAGTGAGCGTAGATGTTCGCTGACGGCGCGGAGTCTTTTCCACTGTCGTGTTTCTATTTGCGTCGCACACTCTCCCGTCTCTCCCCGAGCACGTGAACCACGCTTGGGTTATTATTATAATATACTATGACGAGTGCCGGAAAACCTTAGGTCAGCAGTCGGCTATTCCTTATACTCAGCATATTAGTCGTGCTCTACTTAAGGAGGAATGTACGATGTCAATAATAGACGGCATAAAATCTATACATTTTAAATCGCTAAAGTTTATGGAATTATATAAAGCCGAATATACACCAATGTCGATGATTACAAACGATTTATCGATTTTAAATGTTGGAAAATATTGGAAAATTGGCAAACAAAAATAATAATGACAGCAACAACGTTTATTCTGTATAATATACAGTTTATACACCATCATCAGGTTCAATGTTTTTAAACGCCATTGCAATATCAATAGAGACGACTCAATAATAACATAAAATGTATATAATAATAAAAATTCGATTGCTGGTAGATTATAATGTAAGTATTACGTAAATTTGATTTTATAAAAAAAAAAATATGTAGAACAATAACTTAATGGAATAATAAATTAAATGTTAAAAAAAATGAAACATAAATATTGTTGTATAGGTATTAGGTATTCAATACAAACAATACAAACATACTCAATTATATGGAAAAAAAATACGTGCAGAAAATTGAAAAAAATCTGAAAATAAATCAACCATGATTAATTATATTTCATAGAAATGAAATATCAACCAATAGAAGAATAAATTTAATATCCAGTATCATAATGGTATTAAATTATTTGATATCAAAAAACCATAATTATGAAATATATGTTTCCGTTTTCTATTGGACATTTTATAAATAATATATTTTCTTATGCATTTATTTCAAAATCGCACGATTGGTAGTCTGTTGATATTGCCACCACTTTTTCAATTATAGTACTATCTACAAATTCATTGCATTCACTATAAATTTTGTTAAAGAAAAAATCGAAAAAAATATATCTTGTAATTTTAAAATTACAATATTAAACTATATATACATTTATTTATTGAAATATGAGTATATAATAAATATTGTCATTTTTTTTTTTTAATTATGCAAATTATACGACAATATAAAGATTGAATAAATGACAAAAAATATCTTATAATATAAGTAATAATCCATTCCATATTATTTTATATTTATATTGATCAACTATATTGTATTACTGATTAAAAATAAAATTGAACAGTTATTGAAATTTGGTTCTTAATCGATTCCATAAAACAAAAATGTTCCGCAATATGCTTGGAAACGATAACCAATAAAGAATCGGTGTTATTTTTTTTACTTTTTTATTACGTGAAAAAGGCTTCAACAACACAGGTTTTTGGCTCTAATTTGATTAAAAAATTAATAAAACGTATTATTAATATACATTACAATAATTTAGTACAAATATTGATACAATATTTACAGTGAATTTCTTAGATTTATATTGTAGAAAAATGTTCTGATTACAACTATGTTCTCATCTTTGAGAGGTTGGTGAAGTGAGGGAGGATTTTTGAATATCTTTCGCGCTTCGGTGTATTCAAGACAGATGATGACAATGTGTGCTCTATTGTTAGAATTACTTTACAAGTACCGCATCTTGGTTCTGGTTTCTTGCTGATGAGGCAAACGTGTGAGAGTGGCCTATTTTAGCTCAAGTAAAGGTTAGGTACTTTGAATCTTCTTTTTGTGCTAGGAGTATTATTTAAGATTTGTATGTACAATTTTACGTTTCTTAATTTATTAGATAGAGGTAGAATTTCCCAGAAACTCTGCCTCGATGGTATTATATCATTGTAATGTAATATCATGCGATTTAATTGTTCACATATACGATAATGTCTTTTTCACACTGAATGTATAAATCGTTATACGTTTACGAATAATATAACAACTTAAATACAGATATTAAATCAATGATAATTTATTGACAAAAATATGTGAATGTCTTTTACGTAGAAAATAATTAATAATAAATCAAAACAATAAATACATTTATACATTTATACCTAAACTATTAAATAAAATCATTTAATACTTGTTAATAATATAATAATACAAGATAAATATTGTGTGTATTATATCAATGGTTACGTTAAAATCTACAGCATTTCCATTTCTTGATTCCGTTTCAAAAACTCCTCTTATATTATTTTTACTCTCCCATTCGTCGTCATTTTCCCAACAATATCTCTTCTTCGCTCCGACATAAGACAAAGACTGCGGCGTGCGCGAACTTACCCCTATACTTATGCCTTTTTCATCTAGTATTATAGCACATTGATACAATCCTACAGTGGTTGGTTAGTTAATGATTTGTAAATCTAGATATGATTTTTCTAAAGTCATACTATTTAATTTCAATCCTTAAGCAATCCTTAAGTAGAGAGGAATTAACTAATGACTGAGGAAATTCATTGTTTATCTTTAGATTAATATAAGTAAACATTGAACGAAAACGATATATTCATATACTATACATTTCTCCATTTAGTTTCTTCACTTTTTAAGAAACAAATATAATAAGACAAAAATGTGTCAATAGTATTGATTAAAAAACATTTTCAATCGATTATGGTATACAACTTTCAAAGTAGTAATTTCACCAACTAGAAAATAATAAGTTAACAAGCAAATACAACAACAAAAAATACGTAACATTAAAATCAAAAATTGTATAATACCCTGTTTACACCACTTATTTTAGGCATCAAAAATAAAATAAAATTGGAATAAAATAATAAAACATTTAAAATCTAATTTAAGTTATCATTATCATGTAAAAACAAGCCAATGGTCACGTTACCGAGGCTTTTTATAATTAAAAAAAAAAAAGCGGATAAGTAGGTATCGCTCTGCTGTATATTAGGGGATGATGGGGTGGACCTCAGACTATGGTAGGTTAAATTTGAATGCAATGATAGGTATCATTGTATACGAAAAACGATTCTGAACGAAGATGATTTGTCAGTTTAGGATATATTATATTTAAATATTGTCAAATATTCTATTTTGAAACAAATAGTATAGTTTTTATATGTTACTATGGTTACTATGGCCAACATTCGCATTATGAGCGTATGAAATTTAATTTAAATTTTGACATATTTCGTATAAATTCGAACTTTAAACACTTATAAAAAAAAATTGTGACTAACGATTTCGGATTTTTTTTTATCACTTTAAGAACAACTTATAAGAAACCTTGTATTAAATTTTCAAGATTTTCTGGCCGCCCAAAAAATTTTTATCGGCATTTGAAGAAAAAAAAACTTAGAAAAGTCGAAAATTTCAATTGTCTATTAGTAGCTTAAAAATGGTCAAAATATTTTGAAAATTTAACTGTAAAGAGATAACCATAATATAAACATTTGGTGAAAATTTCAAGTATTTACAATAATTCCTTTTTGAGTTACAGCAAAATCAAAAAATCGATTTTGTCGAAAAGTGGTTTTTCCGTAAAATTGCCATTTTTCTGTCATTTTTTTTTTGTTTTTCTCGATTTTTTTGAAAACTATTAGAAAATTTTAATTTTGACCCCCCTAAAGTACCAACTAGATTCAATTCCCTATTCAAAGAGGGGCTGAAGTCAAAAATCGGAGCATTATTACTGCTCCAAATGTTGGAGTCAGACACAAAAAAAAAAAAAAAAAAAAAAAAAAAAAAACACACACATCATAGTAAATGCAATACATTCATCACTTCGTTCAGAATCTAAAATGTGTTGTCTTGTGGATAATACAGGTACATCAATAATTATAATTTAAACCTATTATTGTAAAACGGATAACAACAAAATAGTGCATATTGTATGGCAAGTGTTTAGATATTTCTCTCATATATTTAATCCATTTTGATAAATTATATGTTCCTATATAATTTAATATATCTATGTCTATATAGCGTATATTGAATTTAATTTAATGATCTTATCGGTGTTCAAACAATCTAGGTAAAATAAAACGAAAACAATGCAATATTAACCCGGGTTAATAATACATAATATATGTATATTTCAATACTAAAAAAATTGTTTATTTTTCAATTTTATAAATTAACAATATATATATTATACACTATACAGTTGTGTTTTGTTATAAATACATTTTCAATCCAATTACATCACAGTTCATAATATACATGTTTACATAAAAATACTTAATTGTCAATATTTTATAATATTATACATACAATTCTAGTCAATTCAAAAACTTCAACTTACACAAGTCTAATCTATAAGTTAAATAATCCATATAGAAAATAATTTTGATCACCTTTATTTTAAACTAATACACATTTGTATCAATGTTTATGCGATAAGGCAAAATATAATATTACAATATAGGTAGTACATAAAAAACATATTACATTAAATTTAACTTATAAAATAGTTGGAATTAAAATAATGAGATATCAAATTCATAATATGTGAATGTCATACGTTACTTGTTTAATAAATTATATAATATAATATGCAGTCATTTTTATAATCGAAATAATAAGGGACATGTGACTTTGTGAGTATCATTGCTTATAAAATTGTCAAGAAAATATTACAATCCATGATGAATTTTAATTTTTAATTTGTATGAGTGTTTAAACATAATAAAGCTATTAATTTAAACCAATTCAAAATAAAAAGTAAGCAAAAGTAAAATGCTATATTATTTTAATATAACGTAAATCGTATTAAAAACCTAACTTTGTGATTAAAAAAAAAATATATATATAACTAGATACCTATATTAACATATTACTACACAACATTTTTTGCTATTAGTTATTTGTATAAAACTATCTATTTCTGTATAACCCACCAATCTTTTTTTAATTTTCTTAATACAATTAGTACCAGTACTAATAATATGGTATACAAAACAGTCAATGAAGTTCCTATTATGATTGATGGATGATCTATTGACCACCCTTTTAATACTATGTTGTTCATTGTATTTCCTACTAGCCTTATAGGAAGTAACATCGAAAATTGTCTTAATAATTGGGGCTGTCCTTCCAAAGGCCATATTGCACCTAAAAATAATATAACAAAATTTTTTTTTAATCACTATAAAAATATTAAACATTAGTGTCATTACTTATAGGTATACATTAATCTTTATTAATTTACCTAAGAAATTACGAGTACATACGTGTTTAAAGTTTAAATTTCTAAAATCATAAATTATATGTTTTTATTTAATATTTATATAATATTGTATTATATATCTAACTGATATAGTATATCAGAATGTAAGATAAACAAGATTAGCTTAGTTGGTATATGTATCGTATCAGTTCTTTTATTAATATAATATGATAATATGTCATTGAATTTTCCTGAATAATTAATTAACAACAATAATTTATTTTACATGAATAGTTTTTTTACCTGACAATATAAACTGAGTCATAGATGACCCAGTTATAATGTACACACCGCCTAATTTTGTAGTTGATATAACAGCAGTAAATAAACCTAAAACAAAAATATTATAATTTTTTATATTATTTGTGTTACAGTTAACTATACTATGGATTAAATTACATTATAAAAATACAATAATTAACTTCACTAATTTATTGTAGTAGATAATAATATAATATAATTAAAACATAAAATGTACCTATCATTAAATAATTAATACTTACCAAATAAGAAACCTATCCATCCCAATAGTAATAATAATAGCACATAGATGAACAGCCCATTGGTAATCTTTATTGGATTAAAAAATATAGCATATGAAATGAAACAGGAAGCACTCACTTGTAACAAAAGTAACAGTGTTGTGATAAAAAACATAGAAATTAACAATTCCAATATTTTGACACCTGCAACAAATACAGCGCTATCGTTTATATTTAAATATATATGTGGGTATTTTACTGTTGGTGTAAAATAATTTATGTTTAAATACCTGCATACATGGATCGGCTAAGGAGTCCGTCCATTTTTTCTGACATCATTATGCTTACCGCAAATACACTTGGGAAATAAAATGCTACCCTAAAAATAAACAAATAATTAATTCAAAAAAATTATTCATTAATCCGCGTTTTGTATAATATTTTTTTTATTACAAAGTATAAAATGGACGTTAAACTACATGTGTGTAATAAATAAGTTCATCAAATCTTTATTCATATCTACAATCCAATTAATATACCTACCTACTCATAACTATAACATACAATTACGAGTAGTTTTACATTTATTAATGAGCGAATTGTACATTGTACAAAAAATGTATTAGAACATGAACTAAGTACATTACATTTCTAACAATAATCATGGATACCCTGCTGTACGGCCTATTGAATAGAACTTATACTTACCATTCGTTTAATTATACCTGCATTTTCAAAACATATCTTAATTATTATTTATTTAATTACCAACTTTATATTTTGTATATATAACTTAAAATAATGGATATTGTAAAGTAAATATAAAATAAAATAATTACATGGCTATAAAAAGAGAAATGACACCATTGGCAAATGACTTAACTTCTTTTCCAAATAAAGTATTGAACTCCTACAAACAACAAAAATTAATCAACTTTATTAAACATAAAACTTAACAACATACCTACCTAATTTATGCACACGTGTAACAATATAATTTTCCTCGTAAAATATTTAATTTATATTGTTTGGTCTATTAAAAACTATGATTCGTGTTGAATATAATTTTAAACAATAGGTACAAATAATAGTTGTATAATATAAATATTTGTTTATGTTAATTAAACCTTAAACTCTTATTTTAATTCATAGGTATTAGTTTTAACTTTTAATTTAAAAATAACACTAATACAGCACTAATAGATTGAATAGGTACGTATAAATTAAAATTAACTACATTAACTCATAAGTGTACCTACTGTACCTAATATACTAGATAGATTTATGATTCTACACAATATAAATTTGTGATTTTGCCGATTGATTTTAAAAAATAATTCTAGACATCGAAAGGTTTTACCTCAAATTCTAGCATATCTGAATAGTCTACGGCAGCGGTTCTCAAACTTTTTTTATGTACCTACTACTTAAGTAGTTAAGTATATTATCAATCAGTCACGTACCACTAATGTTTAAAAATAAAACGATCCAAATTCCAAATTATACAATTAAATACATTTTTTTTAAATAATAAGGCAGTATAAAATACTACAACTACAGTATAATTATTATTTATTTATTATTTTTTTTTTTAAATAAAATATGAATTAAATAATTGAATGGGTTTGTTATCTTTTGTTATCCAAAAATGGCCCTGCGCGTACCACAGTTTGAGAACCACTAATCTACAATCTACATTTTATCTGGACTTGATATTGGGAGCAATAGATATCAATTGAACATACCCATCTCTGAATTCGGATGGTGGTAAAAAAGCTGACTCATAAAAATATCTTAACCATTAACCAACTTCTGAGTTTTCTTCTTAGTTCTTTGTATTTACTAGTTTACACAGTTTAACTGAACATCTAAGCAAGCTTTCTAGTAATTATTTAGAAGTAAAATTAACTAAAAAAAAAAGAAATTGTCCCAAACGGGTTGCATATTTATTAATGATCCAAATGTGCCTCACCCTAATAAGTATATTGCAATCGTATTTTTGTGTACAAGTTATAAGTAAATATTTTTAAATTGTAATCCGTGTGAGTTTATATTAATTAAAATTTTTAATTTTCACCGATATTTTACTATTTTTTTATTATATTTATTTTATTTTGAAAACAAATAATCATTACTATGTCATATATCATATATTTATCACATTTTTTATATAATTTATTTTAATTATTTGTTTTATTAAGTTTATATATATATATTCAATAATCATACCAAGGGTACACTGACTGATGTTGGATTATTAGAGCAGCTATTTAATGCTTCCTTTATTATATGACTTATTGATTGTAACACATCTATTGTAATTTGATTTTTAAATAAAATATCTGAAATTATTTATACATTAAAGAAACAATACAATTATGTTTAAAATCTTACCTGCTAACCATTTTAACTATACTTACTTTCGTTCGTTAAATGAACAAAAATTCTAGATTCTAAATCGAAGTATTGACGGTCATTAATATATCGTGTAAAACCACTAGTATAGTTTTCAGGAAAATATAGGAATGCAATATGCTCTTCGTGATCTATACTAGTTTCAGCAGCTTCACGATCTTGTACTTCGGTCTATAATATGAATTAAAACTAAAATCAGTTGAAATTATGACACAAGCTAGTCAATCTCCTCTTACTCAATAGGTACTCTGTACCCCAGAAATTCTTCTACTCACTAATTTATAACTATGTGATGAGAGATAGTCCATAATAATACAGCTCATTTTTTGATTGTTATTTTCGTCTAAAATACATCCATTAACATTTGAATATTGACAATCTAAAATATTAATCTCGTCGTTTTTATAAGCTATTGACATATCTTTAAACGGTACTCCAATCCCATAACAAAAATTAAATGTTTGCAATATAGGTAGTAAGATCACAGTGAATAACAACCTACACCATACAATATTAATTAATAAACTATTATATCATTAGAATATATAATATCAAAGTTCAACTTACATATAATCGCGAGAGCATACACGATAATTTTTTTTTATCAAGGCTTTAATTCTATATAAATCGACGTTGTTTTCCATTTTCATTATTTTTTTTGATTGATTTTTTTCTTTTACTTGAATAGTGTTGCTGTAGTCATTCTAAACAGACAAACGTATGGAGATAACCGGTGCAACTTCGAGGCAGTCTTATAATTAATTGTATCTCGAAAGCAGTTATAAAAAACTTCACGAAAAATACACGCTTATTGAAAATAAATATTACAACGCATATAATATTATAATAATATGATATTATTGTCTTATGCCCAATTTTTGGATTTTTTTTTTAATTTTTTGAGCTTTATTGTATTTTGAAACATATATGTTCATTGCATTAATAAAACTTTTTACGGACTGTTAAAGAATTGTGTGCCTTAAATGGTCTTCTATATATTTAATATTTATGAAAAGATATTATGTTTCCTGCAGGTTCTTACGCAACGTAATATATTAATAGTGAAAAAAATGTCGTTGTATTTGATCCTGACCCAAGTATTATACAAAGATATCATGTACAACTCGGTATCTTTTACATACAGTAGTATATAGAATGTTTGACCTTCATTTCAATGGTTCGTGGTCATCAGAACGATAGTGAAGCGTGCATTTTGTGACGCAGCGATATAATATGTGAAATCATTTCTATACAAATACGAATAATTTTGTTAACAGTGGAAATTACAGTATTTATATGGAAATCATTTTATTATACATTTTTTTTTATAACCATATAGCAAAATAGAGAAAAAATATTGAACGAAAGTCTCTATAACAGTGATTTAAGCTGTAGGATTGAAAAATAAAGGTGTTTAGATGAAACTAGTTGTATTTCTTTAAAGCCTTACAATTTTTTTTTATACATGAATTATATTATTTGTTTAACTAAGGTAGTTATAATAGCTCAATGCACATTTTATCAATAGATTTGGATATTAATTTATTATTATATTTAAACAATATTAGATATTAAAGAAAATTGTCAATCGATGATAGAAGTTTTCAAATTATATGTATGATGAATGTGAAGATAATATATAATTTTATCAAAAAACACAGTATTAAGAACATGAACTGTCTTATAACTACGCAATACGCATACATAAATAATAAAGTTATATTTAAATATGTCAAGGTACAATACTTTAATAATTGTTCTTTGATTACAGCAAATCGTTAAAAAAGCTGATTCCAATGTATCTGTACCATATTTGACGAGGATATCTTGAGGTGGTCCTTCTTCAATTATTAATTCATTTCTCATTAAGCCGACCTAAGCACAAATTTTATTTCAATTCGTTATATAAAAACCATATAACAATATAGTTAATATATTTTGGGTTGAAAAAGAGGATCAGTATTCATTAATTGGTTTTACTATATTTTCCTATTGTCAGAAAAATTATTTCAAATACCAGTGTATGCATTTTGAGTTACAAAAACCTATAAATTGAATACTTTTCTAAATCAAAATGCATTTATACAAGTAAGTAAATGTTCTTAACAATATACATATTATGAATTATGTTAAATTTCATAAATATTTGATACATATTTGTGATTTATTCAAATGTAATGAACTTATAATAATACGCGAAACGTATATAACATAAGTTATACAGATTATGTGAATGAAATAAGTTTTTAACTATTTATTAATCGTTAGATGATAAGTGTTTATAATACTATATTAAAAGTATATTGACTTACGCAATCTGATTTATTTGCTTCTTCGATATAATGAGTAGTTATTATGATTGTTTTTTTATGTTTTTTGGCCATTTTGGTAAACTCTGCCCAAATTCTATATTATTTTTTATATTATTAAAAATGTAATTAAGTTTAATAATAATAATTTATGTTACCCTTGTCTCAGCAAAGGGTCAACTCCGACTGTGGGTTCGTCCAAAATCAGAACTTTGGGGTCATGTAATAAGCTAATAGCTAAAGATACTCTTCTGTTTTGGCCACCACTAATATAAATAAAAAATAAATTATGACTATTAAAATAATTATTTAAAAAATGTAATTAATACTAATTCTTAATAATAAAAATTCTTAATACACAGCCTAAATAATAATATTAAAATATTGTTAGTAACTTTATTATTTATTATAAGTATTCAAAACCAAGATTCCCTGGATTCATGGTCCTATCAAATTCTAAACCGGTCGGGTACAAGGACGGTTACCAATTCATAAACTACACTCAATCAATTTTATCTAACACAATAATAATCTAATTTATAAGTTATAGAGAGTTATTTTAATTTTAATTTTTAGTATAATAATACAATTGTAATCTTCGAAGTATTTGACCATCGTTCTTACTGGCTAATCAATTAAGCATTACTTAGATATATTTTTATTTTATTGTTAAATGGAAATATGAAATATCAATAAATATTGTTTACATTAATGTTGCATAACGATATTTTTTAAATTATCAACATCAATTTATTTATATCGACATTGTATCACGATATCAAATAACAAACAATATCGACATTCGACATCGACTTATAATACTCGTATATCGATATAATTTATAAAGCTAAAAACAAAACAATACTACTTAAATAATATATTAACGCATTTCTTTTAAAATTGTAGATACTAAAAATAAGTTTTCCTATCATATTTTTTTATCATATTATTATAAACAATAAAAATCAAATATTTAATTAAAACTATAGACGGTAAATTGGAACTAGGCATTTTTTTATCGTTAGTGTTTATCATTGTTTACTATTGATTAACTGTCAAAACTTAAATAAATAGAAAATAGAAACTGTAATAAAATTGATATCGAAAATCGATGGACTCACGATATCGGTAAAATTGGATTAATATCGAAATACGATAAACTGTTTTTACAATATAATCATACTATACAGTCTTCATAGTACCTATATTTTATTATTTTTTCTAATAAAAGATATTTTACCTCATTTCATTAATGTAACTATTCAAATCTGGTAGCTGTAGAAATACGTTAATTTCATCTACTTTGTTCTTAATTTTTGTCTTGCTCATTCTATAAAGTGATCCATAATATTCGAAAGTTTCTTTTATGGTCAGAGTGTCTTCCAGACATATATCCTTCAAAATATAAAAGTTTTGATAAATCAGTTGTATATTAAAATTATTTTTAATAATATTTACTTGAGGCATATATCCAACGTCTTCTAATTTTTCTACTTGTAAGTCAATACATCCAGAATCCAGTGGCAGTGATCCCAAAATGCATTGAAGAAGTGTCGATTTACCGCAGCCGCTTGGTCCTAAAAGACCATAACTGTAAAAATAAAAATATCTATATAAAATACTATAGTTTTATGGCTTATAACTGTCTAAGAGTAGTATATAAGCAAATCATATTGTCTATTGAAAATCAATAAATTACGATTATGACTAACGCAGATAAAATATAACTGTAATATATTATATAATATTTAATACAATTAATCCTCTGTAATTGGTGTAAAAAATAGTATGCACTTACATCTGCTTATTCAATATTTAATTTTCCATATAAATAATATAAAATAATGTTATTTATAGATTTTTATTTTTTTTTTTCAGCATCAACTACAAATTTATTAGCTTATTTGTGTATGGAATGATATTTACATTGAACTTACATTAAATTAAGTTATAAATTTCAATTATTAATTGTATTTGTAGTATTAAGTGTTAAAAATGTTAAAACATACCATTACAATAGAAGGTCACTTTAATCATATTCATCATTACATTTCATGAATGGTAAAAATCTTTAATATTATATAGATTATTTTAATGAATAACTTTAAACATAAAAAATATGTTGCATGACAATCACTACAATTTATTAGCCTTCAATTTGTTGATTTGGAGTTACCGCGTGAAATTATCCAATAGATAAGAAAAAGTATTTAGAGAAAGTTTAAAAAAAACATCATTGTAAATTCAATAAAGGTACGTTCCTTATTACGTTTAGTACCTACCTTCATAACTACCTAATATTGTATAATAATAATATAATATTATTATACTATAGTAATTGTTGAAGTGTTAGGAATGCGATACAAGCCACACTCCATAGTAGTAGGTACCTATTAGGATAGTACCTACGTGAATCATATGCATATTTTTAATTCAGTATTGTATTGGTATATACTATATAGTTAAGTAAATCTGTTGTTTTTATTTAAATATTTAGTACTACCGATAAAATCGACTATACGAGATTAGTTTTGTTTGTTGTTACTTATTTTATTTTATCGAGCTGATATTAAAACTGAATATTTATATTGTTATTAGCCCTTAAATATTTTCCCTTTTAAACAAACATTTAAATTAAATTTTTATTTAAGAAGAACTATAAACATTTACTGTAGAAACATACTACCAATACAAATACTTAAGATTAACATGAAAATAAGATAGTATATATTTAAGATCACTTCGATAATATTTCAGTATAAATATGTTTAAAGCATAAGATCACATTTATAATCAATATCTATTTTATTAAAATTCATTAAAAATAAAAATGTATTATTCGTTAGGTATTAAAATATATTAGTTACATATTTCTATTTGTATAATTATTAATTATGATAGTAAAAATGCTTTAACAAGTAAATAATCACAATCTGGACTTAGACATCCAATGATAATACTTCACTGTCTTGATTTAAAGACAATCGTCAAAACAATACATATTTATACATTTTTAATAATACATATAATGTTCTCAAAATTATATATTACAGAAACATATACTATATAATTAATATATTTATTTGTATCTATGGATATGAAATACATCGGCTAAACTAAAAATAATTGTCAAAAAAATAAATTTCTTAATAAAATTTATTATACCATTTATATTTATATTTACATTTCATACGCTTATAAAACTGATTATTAACAGTCATCATATTATTAGCAACAATATTTTTAATTTTTAATCTTATTATTTATTTGATTCTATTTTTAAATTAAAAAAAATTTGTTTTAATTATTATAAAAATGAAATAACTTACATTGAACCAGATTTCACAGTCATGTTTAAACCATTAAATATATTATTTTGCCCATATTTTTTAAAGGCATTTGTCACTTTTATCACGTATTTAATATTTCCTTCCTTCGTATTCTGTTCCATTTTATCGATACTAATTCCTATTGAATATTAATAAAATTATTGTTTTTTACTAGCTAATATTCGTTAACATGTTCACTATATACAACCACTAACAATTTAAATAACGAATTACGGTTTGAGAAACATATACTAATATTAGTAACTACGAACTATTAAAAACATAAACCATTTTTGAAATATGAACAGTTCAAATATTAACGAATTGCTTTAGCAAGAGTAAACACGTTTTTAAGAATACGTAGCACACATTGAAAAAAATAGAAAGAGTATATTTGTTTAATCGTGATTTGAGTGACGGTGTCTGGAGTAGGTTTCTTGATGTCCTTGATTGCTTACCTTTGAGCCATTGTGATGGCCAATGAGTGGGAGTTGGGTTAATACCCAATAATATTTTTTCAATTTTTTCTAGGGCCGAAATATTTGTGCTTATAATTTTTTATATCGTGTATGGACCCGTTGTGCTTCATTAATTTCTACTTAATGTAAATGACATCCCTGTTAGTTTTTATTTAATAAATATATTTATTTTATAACATTAAAGTTGAATTATAAACCAAGGCCTCATTATTTGAATAAAATAATGATTATGAGATTCGTACCTACGTGATTTGTCTACATATGACAATGTTTATAATTCAAGTAACCATATAGAAAATAATGAATTGCGGCGAAAACAACAATTTTAATATTTTCGATGTTCACATCTACTATACGTTGTTCTTAGATTATTTTTTTTTATTATCACCCATTACTATAAAATTTAAATATTTATGGAAAAAAAAATTAAACAAATGACCAAAAAGAAATTTTTGTACACTCGCACGTGTTTTTAAAACATGATGTCCTGGATAATTCTTTTGGCGACACTTATTAATTTATTATATACCAATATACCTATGTCAATTATTTGATTTTTTTGATAAAATTCGCATAATAGTTCAATTAATCACAGTTATTAATGTTACTAAATACATAGTTGGAATAATAATTATCTAGAATCAATTATAGTATTATTATTTATTAGTACTTACTACCTATTTAAAATGTAATAGTTGGTATCCATCTGTGTCTATAAAATCTCTAATAATATAATATCTAATGAAAACTATAATCTTAATTATTCTTCCTCGCCTATTGGTCGTTGATTTTTCGTCTATACTTCCTTATTATTATTAAAATATGTTTATTAATTATTATAAGTGATCGAAATCATAATTTTATAATTTTATTACAATTTATAATTTATGATACAATTTGAAGATAAATTATAAATGCCAACAGTATAAAAATAAACAATGCAAAAGCAATTTATTTTGTTCTCGTTCTTTTATTGTTCTGATTACTAATAATGAGATTATTAAATAGTTGTGGTGCTTGTTAAAAATAAATCTTATTTAGAGGCCTTTAAGTTTTAAACACGCTAACTAAAAATGATATTACTAATACAATGCTATTGAGTAACTTTAATAATATGTCCTTCAATATCTACTAGTATTGTGGATTTGTAAATTTATTTTGTTGGTCTCATTACAATTGTGTACGATTGAATACAATTCTTTTCCACATAATTATTGATCAATTATGAATAACAACAATCATAATTACATAAAAAATCTAAAGTAATGTATCATTATTTTGTACAATATGAAGGCTTAACATAATGTTATACACAAGCCATAAAGCAGCAATTTAAAATATTATTGACTACCTTCTGTTTTCTATAAGCGCGGTGTGCTTGTTCAATTATTTGCTTAAAATGTATCGAATTATTTTGTTAATTACAAACTAATTTTAGGCAAACACGAAAATGGTAATCTTGTAGAAGTAATATTCATAAAATATCAATAATATAGTTCTATCAGAATCTTATAACTGATACATGTATATTTAATAATAAATATACGCAGTTTATTCAAAATCAAATTACACAAAAACAATTCGAGAACTTTTAAATTGACGAAGGACATGGATTGATGTAACGAGTTTAAGATGGAGTTTAGTTGACGGCGATAGGTTTTTCAAAATGTGTTTAAAAAATGCCCATCTCGTCTTTATATAATTAATTCAAAAAGTTAGTTATAATTTATTTACACAAGTTGAATAAAATCAATACACGATATTATTTATTTACCAGCCATGCATCTTTTTTAACGTGGGTTAAGTATAATAATAGAATTACATGTAAGAAAACATAACCAATTATGATCGCTATTCCCACTAAAACAGTCGGGTGAGTAAATGTCCATCCTCTTAAAACGATATTATTTAATATTCTACTAATGTAGCACAATGGGAGATGTTCAGATATGATTTTCATGAATGGCATTTGAGCTTCGATTGGCCACATAATACCTAGAAAAATAAAATAAAAAAAATTTAATAAAAATCCGATTGTTAAATATTTGTTACATACAAATATACATACATGGACTTAACAAATATCACAATATAAACGTACCTGATAAATAAATCTGCATCATATTCCAACCAATAACCATATTCATGGCTTCGGAACTTGATTTTGATAACCCAACAATTAACAAACCTATAATTACGTATACTTATAGCACAAAATGATTTTAAAATAATAATTTCTTAGGAAATTAACGACCAAACAATTTCAATTTCAATTTATTTTGATTATACTA
This sequence comes from Schizaphis graminum, assembly GCA_020882235.1. NCBI lineage: Eukaryota > Metazoa > Arthropoda > Insecta > Hemiptera > Aphididae > Schizaphis > Schizaphis graminum. The sequence continues at coordinate 71,262,114 of CM037032.1, forward strand.
AACAGATATTTACATTCTAATTTTATTTATATTTGATTTATAAAATACTACCAACTTTGCCTCTAGCATAATATATTAAAAAGAAAAAAATTAAATAAGTGAACAAGAACATATATTAAGGACAAAAATATAATCTAATACTAATAACTAGGTATATTGTAAGTCAAAACTAAAATAAACAAAATTGGTATAGTTAAGATAGTATATGAAATAAAATGTGAAATAGTTATAAATACTAACTAGTGAATAAAAAAATACATACCGTATAGTAAACCTAACCATCCCGTTAAAAAAACTATAAATACGAATACAAACAGTCCGTTAGTAATTTCGATAGGATTTAGGAAAACAACGTACGTTATAAACATAACAGAAATAGTTTGAATTATGTGTATTACAGTTTGAATACACGTTATTGAAATTACAACTTCTAGTATTGTAATTCCTATAAGCAAACAATTCATCAACATTTATCATGACAATTTATTATTAAAATAATATTGTTTACCAGCTGTCATTGACCGATCAAGAAATCCCTCCATTTTCTCTGTTAACATAAATCCTGTAGATATTACGCTTGAGAAATAAAATCCTATCCTAAAAATACAAATGTACAGTTTTATAATTATATCATATTTAATCAATAATAAATGTCAATAATTATTATTCTGTTTAATAGTATATTATAATAAAAAATTAAGAATGTTTATTCTGAAATGTACTAACATAATATTACGCTTTATGTATTGTGCAATGTATGACATACTATGTTTATTATACTCAGTTGTGTTCCCATTAATTTTTTTGAGAGTACACTATATCATCAAATAGAAACATTTAATACAATAAGAATATTTTTTTTATAATCTAGTCGGTAAAAAGCGTGTCAATAATATGGAAAAAAATTGAGATTGAGAGCATACGCAGTATACCCATAATATTGAAAAAAAATCTTGAGAGTATACGGCGTATATGTAGTATACCCTATGGGAACACCCCCTGATTATACTTTAGATTAATGAAAATAACATAAAAACCTATATAGGTGTAAAAAATATATACATAAAAAGATGTACAAAATATATAATTTATTACATTTATTTACTGGACAAATTTAAAAGCTTTTTCCTTATAGATAATTTATAAATTAGTTAAACCGCATATTTAAACAACAAATTGAGAAACCTAATGTTATGAAATGTTTCTTAGGCATTTAAACAGTTTTAATTTATAAATTGTAAGATATCACAAATACCTCTTGTTTAGAAATCATACAAACGATAGAATTCTAAATCTAATTAGAATAAAGTTATAGTGGGCAGCTACTTGAGAATATGTCACAACTTCACAAGTTTAAGTATAATAATATACTACCATCAATAATTTGATACAAATATATAAAATAATAAAATACGTTAGTCCAATATAGACAATATAGTTATTAGTTACATAACATGACGTATTATACCTATTGGTCGAGGTATATAACATTATTATTACTGAGACTTTTAAATCTTGTAAAACCAGTTTCATTGTTAAATGAGGTTAAAACTTGAATAATTTGCAGGAATATACATATCATATTATGTATGTAAAGTGACCTACAGACTGCAGTAGTACAGCTACAGATAAATCACCAAAAATTTGTTGTTTCGTGAACAATCAGAAATAGAAACAATACTCTAAATTTAGGTACCTACATTTTATTGAGAGCTTTGGAAACTAATAGTTATTAATACGATCTAAAGCAACTTTAAAAATATGACCGGGGTAAATAGTTTGTTAGAGTGACGGAATTCATCAAATAATAAAATTATAGTGACAAGTTAATTTTATATAACACATTTAGAGAATACCAAATTATATATAACTAAACAAATTTAGGTACCTACCTAAATATAAGTATTCGCATTATAATTTACGTTTTATTGTTTCAGTCAATCAAAGGTTAACGGTGTGATTTATTATGTAAGTACGTCAGTACGTGCATTATTACAGAGTAAGCAGCATGATTCAATTATATACCATTACAAATAAATGTACAATACAAATATGATCTAATCTGAGTGTTTAACGACTGTATTTGTATTATACTTACATCGAAACAAACATTGTAGCTATACTATGAATAAATGTTTCAACTTTGTTTCCCACTAAATATGTAGTTCTCTATAATAAAATCAAAAAAAAAAAAAAATCAATTGGTTTATTTTTCAATATCATCAATATTTTAACAACTTCACAAAATATTTGTCATATTAATGCGTATTTGACTTAGTTTTAAAATGTTATTGCTATGAATTAGGCGATAAATTTTCATCGATTTGATTTTAAGTTAATTTTTACAAAATATTTTTTTCTGTTATAGACTCAAGGTTAAAATATGCTAATATAATGTTTTTCTAATATATTATAAGAATTTAAAATCTTAAGATGTTATATAATATGCATACCTAATTCAATAAGTAACAACATTTTTACATAATTTAATTAAAATTCAAAATGGTAGTAATATTTCATTTTTATAACATATATAAAATTAATGGTACAGTAAAATATAAAAATTCCAATATAATACTACTCTGTTATTTAAAAAAATATGTTGCTATACTTACAAAAGGATGCTTAACAAACTTTTCTTTACACGCACGTGTGCTATTTATAATAACATCTTCAACGACATTAAATAGATTTCGAATGATTTGACTTTTTACCAAAACATCTAAAAATATAAATATTATTATGTAGGTAATTCTTAACTATTAAGAATTTAAAATTTTTAAAAACATCTTTTCAAATTATAGAGTCCTAAAAAATATTTTTAATATGAGTTACGTTATTTATAATAATATAATTATTTATGACAGTTTTTTTCGAACATAACTAAGAAACCATTTAAAAGTGAAAAATATTAAAATACATAATATATATCAGCTTTATTCACATTCACTAAAAATATCATCGGTGTGCAATACTAACTTCCAATATCAATATTTGCATAGGCTGCAGTATTTTCTGAATATTCATTGGTAGAAAACCATGAACCAAGAACATGTTGTTGAAGTCCTATACTGAAATTCTGAGGAAACTGAATGAATGCTACTGATTTAGCTTTTTCCACTAAAATATCACCTTCTTCCCGATTTTTAACTGGGATCTAAATAATACAATTTTGCATAATATGTTATTAAATGTATTAAAACACTCTAATATTAATTATTAATATTACTAAATTGTATTCTAGAGTTTGTAAACCGCTTAGGACCGCACAACTAAGAGTGACATTGGTAATATCTTCAAAAATACATTGATTAACTACAGTGGTCTGACAATCAGCGATTTCTTTATTTTGAATAGCTATGTTAACATTTTTAATATTACCACCAATGGCTAAATTAAAAATAATAGCTGCCATCATTGGAAATAAGATCATAAAAAATATAAACCTGTTATGAAAAAATTGTTTTAATTTTAAATTATTATTGTGGCTCAAGCATAACAGTTACGTGAAATCCCTTAAACAAATAGCAACATTTTTCTTTATAAATGCACCAATTCTAATAAAAGATATCCCGTTGTCAGAGTGCAGAATGTTTGATGATGCATTAGTATTTTTTAAAATATTGACCTTTTGAATTGTCTAAAAAAAAAATTAAATAAATGTATAAACAATCAAGTAATATAAAGCTATTAAAATTATTTTACTTCATCAAGTTCTTGACTAGAACTTAGTGATAAAAATGCTTCCTCTAATGAGTTGGCATTTTGTTTAACCAATAAGTCCTGAGGGGAAGTTTCTGATATTAAAACACCATTTCTCATCAAACCTATCTAAAAAAATAAAAATTTTAAATAAAAACGAAAAAAAAATAAATACATTTATAATATTTACGTTTAACCTATATTATAATTTTAGAGTCTATAAGCGTAATGATGAATTTATTGATTTTACGATTATTATATTTTTATATATTTACTTGTATTTATTATTTTTGTGTCAGTTATCACATTTTATATTGCAAAAGCTTAATCTTCAATATTTAGAATGGATTCTAGTAAAAAATTAGATCTAGTTTTTACTTAACAACAAAAGTAAACAATAACTAGACCAATATTACGAAAATATAGGAACTTTTTACGCTGAATACATTTTTGATAAAATCGATTATAATTTTTTTTTTTTTTTATTTCAGTTCGGTTTCGAATGCCGTTAAGTGCACACGTACTCCGATAGTAATATGCTCGTCACTCCGTTATCTGTTCACAGTTTACTTATATGGCTTTGCCTATAGTCCATATCTCGCTCTAATTATGTCGTTTCAATCTAAAGGTAATGGCTCCAAAAATACTAATAAACGTAACCTCTCTTCCTCTTCTCTGTCTCCAAAGACTGTGGAAAACCAATCCAAATTTTTCTGCACTCCAAATCGGTACTCAACTCTTGCCAAGGACGATGACGTCGACAACAACTCATCTTCCAACATTGGACAAAATCACAATAGTTCCGAAATTTCAAATCTACCGCCTGTGTATATAAAATATGTGAGTGATATCGCCTCCTTCGCCTCTAGTCTACTGTCTATTCTTAAACCGTCTGATTTCATCTGTAAATCTACTCCCTCTCATCTAATTATCCGCACGCAGTTTCGCGAGCATTACAATCTGCTCTTAAGTCATTTAATGAATACTAATACTAGCTTTCATACTTATCAGCCCAAAGTTATTCGCCCGTTACGTGTTGTTATTCGTAATCTCCACCCAACCACCTCACATGAAGATATCATCGCTGGTCTCTCTGTTTTGGGACACTACGTCTCCAACGTTCACAACATCAAACGTTTTTCCGACAAAACTCCCCTGCCTTTATTTTTTGTTGATATCAAGTCGAACACAAATAACCTGGATATTTACAAAATACAATTTCTTCTCAACACCAAAATAGTTGTAGAGAAACCACGTCCACGAAAAGGTCCACCACAGTGTCACGTATGTCAGACGTACGGACATACCCGTAGGTACTGCCACTACAATCCACGTTGCGTTAAATGTGGGGAAGAACATCTCTCGGAATCATGCAACAAATCTAAGGATTCTCCAGCCAAATGCGCTCTATGTTCTGGTGATCATACTGCAAACTATAAAGGCTGTTCGGTTTACAAAAAAATAAATAAAAATAAACCCAAAATGTCTCCAAAGGCTCCTCCAACCGTGATCCCGGACGCCCAGGCCAAGTCCAAAGCAAGAGCCTACGCTGAAGCGGCCGCAAATAATAATCCTACAGTCGATATCGTCACCTCAGTGCTTTCTCAATTTATCACCAATTTAAATTCCTTTATCGGGCCACTAATATACCTCCTAACCGAGGTACTACAAAAATGTTTTACTCCATAGTTCCATCATATATTTTTGTTATCATATTACTTAATTATTATTTCCATTACACGTATATATATATATATATAATCATGTCTCAAATTAATCTTTCTGTCTATTGTTTTACATTTTAATTGGCTTATTTCGGTAGGTCAATTATTATGCCATCTATTTTATTGTATGTTTTAAATATTATCATATTCATTAATATTGTATTTTTAATTTTATCAAAATTATGTAACCGTCATATTATATTACTGTATAATTGCATGTAACTGTTGAGCTATAATAGTATATTTCTAGAAGCTAATAAAAAAAAAAAAAAAAATTTATTTCAAACTAAAACAATAATAATTGTAAGAGCCTTAACTTTTTACTAAGTATTTATACTCGTATTTTATAAATATGGTATAATTTTTAAAATATTTCGGCTTCTTGTGTTATGTATAAAAATAAGATGTTTTCCGGTTTTTTCAAATGATGTCTTACGTAATTGTTTTATTGTAAAAAAAAAAAACCTTGAAAATTGAATACAAGGTTTCTTTTATGTTTTTGTTTCGGCTAATAAAAATATCGAAAATACATAAATTATATTTTTATTCTACGAAAATTTTCAAATTATTTTGTAACCTAAAATTTATAAAAATAATAATTTTATCACCTAAGACATTTTTCATAAGTTTATTTAAATTTTAAAATGGATATTAGAAAAAAATAAAAACTTGGGCATTTGCCCTAGTCTAACATTTACATTAACCTTAATATTTAAGTTAGCACATTTAAAAATTATAAGAATTCTTATTTTTAACTACTAAAGGTTATTGTTATAAGTCATAATATTGAATATTTTTATTTTATAAGTAAAGATTTATCGTTAATTTTTTAAATAAGTATATTATTACATATTTTTATATTATTAATCAATATGTTTATTATTTACATTATGTGACTGTATATACTGCTAACTATTTGTAAATCTGTAGTATTAAAAAGTACCTATTACCTATTTATTTACACATTACTTAATTATTCTATATTTGACTTTCTAATTCTAATAAATATTTGACAAAATTGTTTGTATTTAATAATTCAAAATCCTATGTGTGACGTTCATAATATACCTGAAAATTTACCCCCCCCCCCCTCCCGACAACTATTACACTATTCTATGTAAACTGCGTGGAAAAAATATGAGAGTCGGTAAATCAGTTAGTATATAGTTACCCTAGTCTAACAAAAACTGAAATGACCCCACTGCTCTTACTTAAATAATTATTAAAGTTAAATTTTAGGTGATTCATAAGCATTTGAATTTTTTTTCAAGTGTTAAGTAAAATTTTTTGGACTGAATAACTGTTCATAACTGAAACCCAAAAACGTATAAAACATAATATATAAGCATAATTTTCTTTATAGATATTTTAACCTTACATTTTGACGAAACTAGATATTTAAACAATGGTAATAACTAATAAGTGATAAAGATTTTAGTTGATTCGTAAATAATACATAATAACTCCACGTAATTTGTTATTATTCATAAAATATTAATCGTAGAAAAACGTGAAATATTCCTTTAACATTGACATTTTAAAATATTTAGACCAATATTTTAAGTTGTATTTACATGCATTTTAAATTGTATTCCTGTGTTTTCAATACCTACACATCAATGTCAAATAGTAATTAATTTTTTTGTAAAATAGTCGACTAAGTAAAAGGTAACCATAAAAATTAGAAATTTAGATAGAAATATGAGATATTTTTTAAATGAAAATTATAAATAATTTCAAAATATTATTTATGAATATACTTAAGCAAAAAAACTTTTATTTATTTATTTCTATGTCTATAATATTTGTAATATTTGTGCTTTCTTACAGTGTGTGCTTGATGTGCTTCTTCGATATAATGCGTAGTAATTATAATAGTTTTAGCTTGTGTCTGTACCATTTCCAATAATTTCTGCCAAATTCTAATAATGACAAATCATTGTTACACAAACAAAACAAAAATTATCATTCTTCATTATTCAATACATATATAGTAATTACACCTTACTCGTATCTCAATACTGGATCAATGCCTACTGTAGGCTCGTCTAGTATTATGATTGTTGGATCATGAAGTAATGTGACGGCCAGAGAAACTCTTCTACACTCACCTCCACTATGAAAAACCATAAATAATTCTTATAAAATGTGTTCAAAAATAATTAAATAATATCGGAAAACACAATTCAATTCTAATTTTAATATAAATGTACAACCTTAGATCTTTTAGCAGTGTGTAACTCTGTGGTAATTTAAGCCAACTAATAAGTTCTTTGCTTTTACTGGAAATATCACTTCCATTCATTTTATATAACGAACCATAATATTTAAATGTTTCTCCTAAGGTAAGCATCGAATCTAAACATAAATCCTGTAAGAATACGATTTATTTATGATTAAATGATTTTAACTTCAACCAAGAAAAAAACTATTGGCTTTCTTACTTGAGGCATATATCCAATATCTGAAAAACGACTAGGATTTATTTTAATAACCCCAAAATCCAATGGAAACTTTCCAAGAATAACGTTTATTAATGTAGTTTTTCCACAACCACTTGGACCTAAAAGACCATATCTAAAAGAAAATGTTGTTTAAAGTAGCTTAAAATTGTATTGTATTACATAATAAAAAGCGATACAAATAACGTAGTACACCAGTTTCTTATAATAATTTTTGTCATTTCAAAAATAATAATTTAACTATTTATAGTACCTACATTTTTGGGAAAGAATAAACTAAAACAGAGCAAGTGAAAATATAAACATTTTGTGTATACATTTTATCTCATAAATACTTCAAATAATAATAAAAAAATATTTATAAATGTATAGAAAAACTTTGTAGTATATTAACTGTATTATATGTACCATTATATACTGTGTTGTATTCTTATCATTGATTATTGCTTTAACTATTATAAGGAACTTCAATACTTACATTGATCCTGAAGGTACACTCATATTTAAGCCATTTAAAACACAAGTGTCAGAAAAACTTTTAAAGGCATTTGAAATACATATAGCTAACTCAGATTCTACTTGAACCTTTTTTGTTTCCATTTCAGCCATCTTCAATAGTGTTGTATTACGACTATTCTCTGCTAACACAATAATAACTTAAACATTCAATCATATTTACTAATAAATTTCATAATACTTGAAATATAATTTATGAGTAATTATTAATATTTAATTAATTTAAATACTAGACGTGCGTCGTGCAATAAATGTTTATTATAATGCACAATAAAAAAAATAAATAATGTTTATCGTCAGCCTTGATTGTCATCACAATTCACGAATACTATTCAAATTATATTTTCAAAGATAATATTGCAACAACTTTTTATTTTATTACAAAAAGAATACATTTAATTTTTTAATTTTATACACAATTGCCTTAATTTTATACATTATTCTACAATAATACCGACAATAAGGACTATTATGTTTTCATTACGAATTAATGACCTCAGCGATCTCTCCAAAAAATGTAACACTTTAGAATGTAATATGTTAAATAGTGCAATAAAATTACTTCCATAAGTCATTCGTATTTAAATGATTGCATTTGCCTACGTGAAATTAAAGTTTTCCGATTGATTTTATTCTAACATATTATCAAGGAATTAATAATTAAGATTAATGATCACTAATCACTATAATGATTATGCACGCGTGGAGTCTTTGACGGTACAACAAGACGACAAACCGGTTTTCATTGTCGAGAACTAATAGCGTTACATAGGGTAATGGGGTGGACCAAGTCAAAGGACAGGTATATAATATGTTGTAATTTTTAAGTACGCCTAATTGTAGATAATAATTGTTAATTCTCACTATTCTCAGCTATAACTTATTATAACTTATACATATAATATAACATACAATTTCGTACCTGCTACAATAATTAATATTAATCTTAAATAATTACCTGTCGAAGGGCTTTCTTCGTTGTATAATCAAACATGTACCTACTGTAACAGCCATAATTCCTGAATGCGTTGGACTTACATTAAATTAATAAATTGCATACCAATACAAGCACTGCATATCAATCGAAACGTAAGTCGAATTAACATCTATCAGGCCGTTATTTTAGCAAAAGTACTAGGTAACAATTTTTGAAAAATGCCTAGGTATCATTAGCAATTTATTTAATACTATTATACGAGTGTATATTAGAATTTCGGACTTTATTGTGACATACTCGTAAATACCAAGGAATTTACACTTTATTATTCCCAAAGAATACGCGTGTGCTATTAAACTGGTCTATATTTAATACCACACTAAAAAACTCATCCCAGACGAGTCTAATAAAAATAATTGAATTATTGTAATATTATAGAAAGGTTATACTATAACTGCGCTGATACTTTCTAAAATATACGTAAGGAATCGGGAAGCTATGGGATAGCGTTACAGTTATTTCAAATTAATTCAAATTGGTTTAGCATTTTTATTATTTATTTGGGAAACGTCTCGTGTTATTTTATCTGTATAAACAAAGTATCTTATTTGATTAATTTAAATACAATCATTTATCATTTATTTTTGACTGTATTATTATGATCTTCATTATTTAATAAAATCTCATTCCGATTTATATATGACTTTTAACTCTCGTTCTTGTTGCCTATTGTACCTACGTCCAAGGACATAACAGTATATGGCTATAACTCACTTGACCACATGTTACGTCAACGCAATTGAAATGATTAATTGTTTGCACATCATATGTCACGAATAGTTAAATTGTTAGCTTTTTTAATGTACACAATACACGAAATTGTTAAGACCCCACTACAAATAAGGCGTTGTATGCATACGGACACACGCGGTACCTGTAGTTATTTTAATTGCTTTCTCACGCAAAAATAGATACCGTGCTAAATAACATGTCATCATGATTTAGTGATTATATAATAGCTACAGCCTACAAGAAATTTAAATTAGAAACCTTTTAGGTTAACAAGTTTAAACCTTTTGAAGATGGTTAATTTAAAAAGCCTAAATTGATACATGTAAATAAATAATTTTTGTGTATATGCACATCACGTCATTACTTACGTTGTTATTTTACGCACTTACAAGTTGATTCATTATGTTTTATAGACACGCCAACTAAATATTTATAATTTTTAGATATACTAAATAAATTCAATTCTTTCATATTGGAAAATGGTAATAAATTAGTTTTAATTTAATTAGACGATGATTACTATACTAATTTATCAAGTAAATACACACAATATACGATATGTCGATATTTATTAAGTAGGTATTATTTTATTATGTGTAATATGTTAGTATGATAATATTTTCTCAAAGCTATGTAAATACATTTTTAAAAAACACAAACAATTATTAAGAAAATATTTATTGATGTTGAGCAACTATACGTATGTAATAACAAGTTATAAATAATTATAGTTTATTTCAATTTAATTTTATCTATAAAATGTTTATTTTGGTTTTATCCATGCATCTTTTTTTAATGAACTAAAGAAACATACTGGTACTGCAAAGACTATTAGCCATAAAATTGTCAATATCAATCCACGTAGAACTAAAGGATGATATAAAGGCCATTCTTTAAGTGTCAGATTTCCAATTGTTTCTGATGCAATGGATAAAGGTAGGAAACGATTGAAGGCTTTTAAAACAGGATGTGCACTTTCCATTGGCCAAATAAGTCCTATAAAATTATAATTTAAAATATTTAACTATATTTCTGCATAATTCGATTAAACTGATTTCTTTAAAGTACTCGCAGTATAAATACACATAACTTACCGCATAAACATGAAAATAGAACATTCGTTCCCATATTAATATGGGTTGCCATTGTGTAGTTTTTTGACACAGTAGCTACTAATATTCCTAAAAACAAGTTATTATTTATCATTATTAGAACATTTTAAACTTATACATTATACCTACTAATAGTCTATTAGCTATCAATTACTTTATACTTATGTGTTTGGCTGATATAAAAAGAGCACTTTACACTCTTGATGAAAATTATTTTAAGTATATAGGTAAATGTGTAAGTGATGTATGTAGATATACAATAGAAAGTCGTGGTGATTATGAAACATTGACCTAGTATTATTTTATCAATTATAAATCTTATGAAAATAAAATAAAATAATTTATGAGCTAATAATAATAATTTAGTTAAATATTGTTACAGTTCACACTGTTACTGAGTACTAGGTATAGTATTATTTACTATATTTTTGTGTTAAAATAAAATAAAACCAGTCGATAATCTTCGTTTTTTACAAAATGATGAAACCAAAAGTTCTAAGTATTCAGTAAAAATAAGAAATAAAATATTTCACAAACAAATAAAAAAATTAACAATTTTTTCAGATGCAATCAACATGATAAGTTCAAAATAGTCAAATTATTATAATTATTATGGTATACATAAATATAATATGTTAGTTAAAAATGTTTTAATTTAAAATTGAGCTATAAGAAATTTGAAGGTGTTATATGAATTTTTTTTTATTTTTAAACCTTAAAATTTTTAAATCTAAACGCAAAACATATAATATAATATAGATGGTTAATATAATTCAATAATATTTTGACCTTTTACTTAGCCATTTGTTTCAAAAGAAATTATCTTCTTTAAAAAATATGTTTGACAATTTCTGTGGCTTATTTTATTGTTCTACTGAGAGTGCTTTTTCAAAATTAACTAGAATAAAAAATAAGTAGGTGACAGGTGTAAGTAAACCAGTTAAACCCAAGAAATTTTATTTTACTGCGAACATAGCGAGCCGCTTTGTAAAACATGTTTTGTCAAAAGAGCCCATATGAAATTTTGACCCCGTGGCCCAATAGGTCCTTAATACGGCCTTGAAGATAAACTATTGATATAAAGAAAGTTCATGATCAACTAATCGAGAATGAACTTACTCGGTAACCCAACCTTTCAAAAGTTTTCACTCAACTAAAATTATGTGCAATAATTTGTTAAAATATATAAAAATTCAACCCAGTGTCCCCCGCACCTAACTTATTTACTACATTTTCTTACTTATTATTGTTCGTGAATTTATTTTAATAAGCCTAAAATTAACTAATACAATCGGTTATGTAATATTTAAAGGTCTATTCTAATTTACCTGCAAACATCCCTTGGTATCCAATTATCATTATAATCATTGCAAATGTCCAAAAATTGTCTAGTGAAATTGGGTTATTGAACACGAAATACATAATAAATATTTCAATCGATGATTGTATAATGTGGACAATTGTTTGAAGAAATATTACAGACACAACAAATTCTAAGAATTTTACCCCTTTAAAATTAAGATACATACAATTTAAAATGTAAAACCATATCGCTTATTCATCACTTTTTCTTATAATAATTTTACCTGCAACCATTATTCGACTCATAATTCCTTCATCCTTCTCCGATAGCAATAATCCAGTTGATAAAATCATCGGAAAATAAAAAGCTAATCTAAACATAAATTTTATAATAAATTTTATACTACCAATAGAACAATTAATATAAGCTGCATGAAGTTAAAAACACAATATAAATTCAATACTTTACTATTAAAAAAATGAATACCATCATGTTATATTAAAGGTTTAAATCCAACACTAAACACTTCATAAAATATTATTGAAGAAGTATTTCCTTTGTTCATTAAAAAGTATTGTATAAAATGTTTTGAACAAAAAGAAAATAATTTTTTATTAACAAAACTTCTGAATGATATGTTACAATATCACACAGGCGACTTAAAGAAAACTATCAACTTATTATATTCATTAAACATACAAAACCATAAATCCTGGAGAAGCAGAATGAATAAATTCAGTGACTTTCACGTTTCTTATATTTTTAATCTGTAAATCAAATAGTGATAATAATATACTTAAAATAGTTTTAGAATTATTCATATTTAACGTTTTAATGTTTATTACTGAAATTGGGTAAGAATAAGATTTTTCACTTATATTACAATACTTAGTTGCTTGATTTAATGTTTTCACAAATGTTGAAGTTATGTCATCCTTTATTTTTAATTTCATGATATAATCTAAAATAATTAGTATGCCTGTATTTAATTATTCTATATAATTAAATTCATATTTGCATTAATGATTTTTTAGTTTAATTCATATATTAATAAATTACTGGTTGAATCTAACGTGATCTGGACCGAGCTAAAGTCTATATCATAACGATTAACAAATAGATTGAGACGATTTTTCAACGTTAATGTATAGTTTGATGTAAAATAAATTAAGCCCCATATTAAATTGTCATTTAATGCAACATTACCAGACTTCAGACTTGGGTAGTCGATCTGAAAAATAGAACGTTTAATTTTTTAGCAAAATAGATACTTTTAATTTTTGACACTATTTACCAAATAATTATTGGATTCTCGTAGATGGTCGATAAACATACAACTCAATTTTGTACCATTTGGATCTTTTAAAAAACATTTTTTTTGATATAAATCAGTGCTACAATTATTTATTTCATCATTGACCACTCCCAACTTTGCATTTTGAATGTTATGTCCGACGCATAAATTATATACAATAGTTTGGACCAGGGGTAAAACAAACGTGAAGAATAAAAATCTGAAAATAACCACGTTAAAAAAATATTAATAACAATCAATATTGATACTTGAGACATTACGTATGGTCTTTGTACAAAAGTGCTGCGTTTTTATAAGTTAAAGCTCGAAATCTTCTCCAAGAAAAATCGTTTATTAATCGATTCCTAGTAAATGGTAGAATCGCTGAATATTCCCGTTTAGATTTATTGAAAGTCTGTAAAGTAATTTAAATATTATTACTAATTGTTTAATTATCATAAAGTGTCTGTTAAAATATATACTGCTAAATTAATATATTTGTATCAATTATTTATACGACGTCAATACAGAACCCATTGCATTTATAACGCCCATCACGCAAAAACTTAAAACATATTATTTTAAATAAACCATTTAGATCAGTATTTTCCTTCTTATTTTAACATACAGCCTTTAATGTAGTTAAAAGTAATATTCTATATATACAGAGTGTCCCGCAAGGAATTATCCATTGCGATATCTCCTGAAATAATGGATATATCATAATTCTGGTTTTTTCAGAAATTTCATCAATTTCCTGGTTTTTAATATATTTTTTTAGTTTCGGAAAAAACCCGTTTGCCAGCCTCACGAGCACACGAGCTACATGTTTGATATAGTGATACCACTATCGTATTAAATAATTCGCAGTTTTTTTCGATACTAGAAAAAATATTAAAAATCAGAAAATTGATGAAATTAAAATATTAAAACGTCAATATTTTCAGAAAAAAAAACTCTACAAAATTTTAAATAATTAAATAAAAAAATACATTTTTTAACTTTTTTATAAAAACATAAAAATAAATTAAAACATGAAATTTTTGTAGTTCTTGTTTCTGTGAATCTTATTAAAAAACCAGAATTATTATATCTCCATTATTTCAGGAGATATCGCAATGGGTAAATCCTCGCGGGACACCCTTTATATATATATATATATTATATATGTATAATGTATGTTTTATAATATAATATACGTCTTAATTTATAAAATAAAACAAATTTTAAAAATATGTAAAATAATTTATAATTAATTTTTATATTTACCTTATAGATTATTATTTAGTTTAAATTAAAATATAATTCTGTCAAATAAATATTAGTTATCTAAGTACAAATCGCTTGAAAGTAATGTCTAATTATTTTTAAGTATACGAAACTAAATAGCTTTAAGAAATTCAATTACTTAAAATATATTTGGACGAGACAAACAATACTATTTATTTGATTATTGTTAAAGTGCTAGATATGATATTTTAAAAGTATATATAATATATATATATATATGTTACGCCGAATTCATGAAATCGGCAACGTTGTCGCCGAATAGGTGAAATCGGAAATTTCATAAATTCGGTGTAACATATTTATACATGATATGATATAAAATATTATAACAATACTTTAATAACAAAACAACTTTTAAACACTTAAGCAATATAACAACTTGTTCTATTCAATTTTAAGTAAATCGATGGATCGAAGAACTTATTTATTTAATAATGACATCGGATTTATATTATTTGAAATAAACCAATAATTGTTTTAAAAATTAAAAATGTACAAATAATTGTTTTAATTCAGGTGAAACAGCAACAAAATAAAGAAATCAAAGAATAGCAAAGTGACTACGCTTTATTTGGAAACAATTAGGAATGAAATGTTTCAAAATATATATAAAGACATCCAATCAGTCCAACACTTGTATTTGTATATTTTTTTAATTCTCAGAAAAGATAATGCTATAAGTAATAAAAAATTTAAAATACGACGTTTAAAATAAACATTTTAAAGTCATTAGAACGTTGCAGCTATATATTATTAAAAAAAAAAATTATAATAAGTATTTTTAATCAATTTTGAAATCGTGATTGTTTGACAAACAATAAGTAGCAGGTACATAGTTTGCTTATGCCTCGTATTATAAATTACATACTTTCTCACTTTCTTGTACACAACAGAGTGATAAAAATGCTTCTTCCAATGTTAAAGAATTTTGTTTCAATATTAAAGTATTAGGCGAATCTTCGCCTACCAAGACACCATTCCGCATAAATCCTACCTATTAACAATTTTAAAACAATGTTAATTATATAAATAAATGACATAGATACTAAGAGGAGACATCGTACGCCGATAAGAAAATAAAACATCAATATATCCATATACTTTTATTACTTATTGCTGTCAATGAAATGAACAATACATATATTATGCACAATTTTAAAATAGAGAAAGATAATATAATATTAGTAATGAGTGCCTACTATATAGACAAGAAAAAACGCTATTTATTATTATTAATATAATAATTGCTTTAAATTTAAAATTTAAAAAATAGATAGGTACCTATTATTTAATAACCATATCAGCATGGTATATTTTACGCTAGTAAAAAGTGAATTATCAAATACTTGTGTAATGAATAATGATGTTATTATGACTGCAGCTGTACGGAGTAGAATGGGTAGATGATAAAAACAATAATAGATTTTAACATTTTTCTACTCTTTAATCAAATATATTTAACGCTGAATTAGCCAATATTATTATTATTACAATACCACATCGGCTCTAATGGCCTCCTCGACGTAATGCGTAGTTATGACGATAGTTTTTCCTCTCAGAGAAAGCTCAACGAGGTGATTCCAAATGCTGATAACATAACAAAGGAAAACTACTTTATAATAATAATATCAGTGTCCAGTGGTGTGATGAATAAAATGCACATAAGAAATAAAAATAATTACCTTTGCCTTATCACTGGATCCATACCGACCGTGGGCTCATCGAGGATCATAATTTTGGGATCGTGAAATAACGCTACGCCAAAGGATAATCGTCTTTTTTCTCCTCCGCTAAAATTATAGTAAATCATTATATTTTGTACATCGACAATAGTATTTGAGTGGTTTCCTGTAAGTCACGATGAAGCGAAACGTATTTTCGTTTCTTTCTATCTTCTATGTATTATTCCACACTCGGTTTACAGTGTATTGTTAAAAGCTCCACATTTGTATAGTTAAAAATAATACAATGTAAAGTAGATATACGTTATTGTCTTCCAGAGCATATCTTATAATCCTTTGTTGTATAGTATGATGAAAGACACGACGCGTTTCGATAAACACATAATAATATCGAAATAATTTTCTTGAGTTGTAATATCAACTCGTTATTTAATGTATAAATAAAAAACCGTTTTAACAGCCACCAACAATGATTGGCAGTAATGAATGGTTTTTATGCTTAGGATGTGTCAAAAAATAAAATGTAAATAAACATTTAAGACTGAAATTACTGTACAATTTTACGAAATTATGCACGACATCGATATATTTTATTTAATATTCAATCAAGACAATGTAATGTAGACTGTAGACTTCAAGACACTTATTCTAAAATACTAAATAAATACCATTCGTATTCATAATGCATACTGCTGTGGATTAAAAAAAGTCCTTCTAATTGTAGAACTATTTCGAAAGGCCTATTTTATTCAAATATTAGTGCATATTATAATAGTTTATAATTGTAATATTAACCTTAAGTTTTTAATTTGTATGCTTAACGATGGTAATCTTAGTAAATGGACTAACTCGTTAATCTTCCTTTTTACATTTTCTTCGTTTATTCCGTATAACTTTCCATAAAATATAAAAGTTTGATATGCAGTCAAATTATTATGCAACGAGATGTCCTATAAAAGTATAAGCAAATATACAATATTCCTCTATACAAATTTTGAGTATGAAAACTATCTTAGTAATCATAATCATATACTTGTGGCATGTAACTAATTTCCGAGTGACGTTGCGCTTTTAAATATATTTTACCAGAATCTAATGCAGTTAAACCAAGAATGCAGTTCAATAAAGTCGTTTTACCACAACCACTTGGCCCCAGAAGTCCGTATCTAAAAATATATACATTGAATAAATAATTATATTTACCACTGCCATTTATTTAAAAGTTCTATTAAATATTAATAGCGTATATTTATAATTCGATAAAATGTTATTTTGTTTAACCAGCGGAGAGAGATAAAAAGTTCATTCAAATGTAATAATTTAAAAATCCCAAAAATGCACAGACATCGGAGTTACACTCATATCGTTTTACTCCTCTGGACATATAATATGAAATATCATTATTGTAAAATAAATAAAAATATAACGGCAAATCGTTACATCACAACTAATTGTTCTGAATAGATTTCGATTAGGAGTTTATAATCACACTTGTTATATGAATAATTCAATATTCTTTTTACAAGTGTTTTATAATATTGTTCTATACTCCTATGAAAACAAACGAAAACAATACCTCTTCAAAGTAGTCAAAATCGACCGTTCTAGGACATTTTGTCAAAGCTATACAACAACAAAATGTACACATACAAATAACGTCATTTTTAATCAATAGTTAGTGGCTTGGTGTTTTATTAATGGTAAACGGACAGTTTGTACTATCTATTGTTTGAGTTGCATATCGCGGACACTTTGTATGGTGATAATAAATTGGTAAAATTCGATCGCGGACGTTTTGTACGGTATGTAAATGTTTTTGCATACTTTGGATAAAATTCATATTATTAACTCATATATTTCATATTGAGTAAAAGAATATTATTGCGAAAAATTCATGTTATATAATATATTTCATAATTAATATTTATAATTTAATATTAATATTTCGTATTTAATTTTAGCCTTGCTGATTAAAGTATAAAACTTGGTTATTTGCAGTCAAACATAAATTTTCCAATTTTTTAAACATAAAATTAAAAATATTTCTAGTTTCCACTATTGTATGTGAAATGTGAATTATAAATTTTATTTCTAAATTATTTCATTTTATTTCTCAATTATATTATATTAAGACAAACAGCCAATCACTGATTTATTTCAATAAATAAATATATATTTTTTTTTTAACTATATTTTTGTATTTATCTTATAACAATTTAAATGCATATTTTTGCATATTTTGATAAATAAAATGCATATTTTACAATTTTTTATTGCATACAAATCCTAGCCCTGATTTATGTATGAACATTGTTAACTACCTGTGTTTTGTAATAACAAATAATTATGTCTAACATTTCATGTCTCAATATTTTTGTTTGCCTGAAATAGTACAAACTGTCCGCGGTTTTTATTTTTTCCGGGTGACCGTACAAAGTGTCCTACAACCTTTATTAATATCAAAGTAAGCAATAATAAATGTCTATTAAAATCGAAATATCAATTTTTCAAAACTGTTTAAACTGGCAATAACACCATCTTACACCTTCTTACACCGAGCCAAACAATCTTAGAGTCTAAAACGATAGAAAGCAATTTATAAATTTTCTATCTAAATACGTACATTGTTCCCGTGGATACAGACATATTTAAACCTTCCATACTTATGATGTCTGAATAACGTTTAAAAGCATCTTGCACAATTATTGATTTATTTCCAACTGTGCTTTCGCAACCATTTAAAACTTCAAAAGTCATTTTTAAAATGTAATATATAGATTATATATTATGGTAATTACATTTACAAAATCCACAAAAAAGTTTATGTGAATACAAATAATTTTTAACTGAAACTCCAATCATAATAAACCACAAAAATAGTAGGTTTATATTTTTTTCAAGGACCAAATTATTTGAATAGATGATGCATGTTATAATTATATATTTTAGAGATGCTTATCAAGGAAACAGTATAGAAATGATAACATTTGTTACCAATTAGCTATATTAGAATAATATAATATACATTGGTTATTATTTACAACATTTCCTATTTATTAATAAAATTATAATATTCATAATAATCACATATTATAATATAGTATATAATCATGATCAAGGTTGAAATAATTTTTATTAAATATAACTTATTATATTATATCTAATTCATTCCAAAAATTGTGTAGAAATTGAATTATTTTCTCATTCCAATATTTATTATTCAAAAAAAAAACATCGTTATTAGATATAGTAATTCATTTCATATTAGATCCGAGGAAACTCCTAGTAAACATATGTTACAAAACTTTAGGCTAACAATCATGAACCACAAATGCTTATAATAATATGACATTACATTTTAAATTAAACCACTATTGTAATTACTTATGCATAATATAAAAATTAATAAAATTGTTATAATCGATTTGGCAGTCTATAATTATCTAAATTGCAATGGAATATATTATATATTCATTTGGTATACAATCATAATTACAAGAAGTTACATAATTGCATTTATAATTATTCAAATTGGATATTAAAAAGTTTTTTAAATATATTAAGTATGTTTTTATTATTTGACTTATTATGTGCCTAATTATGTATTATTATATCTTCTACTTAATATTGAGCGCCGTTCGTATAATTTGAAATGTATATTGAAAATTCATGAGCATTTTTAGAATTTCAAATGTTATAAATTAATAAAAAAGAAAATTTTGATTTTAATCACCAATAATAGTTATGTAAAACACGATTGTAAACATTCAACTTATTACCTAAAAAAAATTAAAATATGTAACCTATTACACTAATCAAACTATTTTTTTTTTCCAAAAACTAAACTATTTTTCTATGAAATGCTTATTTTACAAATTTTCTCCATTCAAAAATAAATAATAGATAATAAAGTATATAAATATAAATTACTTGACTACATAAGTTCTTATAATAAATTTGACTGTTATCAGTAAAAATAAAAGTATAAGCTACCTCATAGAATATGTATTTAAAGTCATTGAATACCTAATATTTTTCTATATTTTTTTACGAAATAACTTTTTCACGCACATATTACATATATCTATTCAAATAATATTATTATATAAGACCTATGGTACTTATTTAAATATAAATAATGTATAAACTTTTATAGTTTTATAACTTTTTATGACAAAAACGAAGTCTCGCCGACAATAAATAATTCAATGATATTTCATTATACACAATTTTTTCCAAGTTATTGAGAAAAGTATATTGAATTTACTTTTTTTCAATTGAACCACAACTATGTTTTTTCAGGTAAAAGTGCACGAAAATGCTGTACCTACCAAAAATAATCATTTGATTTGAATTTTAACATAGTCTTTATTCAATAATTATATATTTTTAATATGTTGTCATGGAATATTTTTTTTAGTTTGTATTTTTGTCTAATTATTTTCCAATCTGAATTATAAAACGAGTTTGTAATACTTAATATTAATTGTAAAATATTAATTTAGGTACTTATAATAAAATCATGAACAATTATCCATTGCGTATGCATTTTGTCGTTATAATGGAGTTTTTGGAACGATTTTCTTTTTCGAGCCTTCGATGTAAGTAGAACACTGTATACAATATAAACACTAAAAATTACAAACAGGATATTATACAGTGTCTAGACGTTGTTGTTAGCCGCTCGTCTTTCTTCATTGCACTGCAATTTTCTATTCATTTTTTTTTTCAATTTAAAAGTTTAATAATACAATATTATTGTATGTGAAGCATAACTTAGTTTAATGTAGTGTTAACAGACCATTTTTCTAAATCTTTATTTTTCCATATAACAAATTGTAGTAAAATAAATCCAAAAAATAAGAAATAATATTTTCATTGTCTTGAAATAAAAAATGCACTAAAACTAAAACATTATTATCTAAAGAATGATACAGCATACTCATCCTTATTTTTCCCTTTAATTATAAATTTATAAAAATTCAAATTTTAATTTTAATTTCAAATTAAATTAATTTGCTGAACATTTTAATATTTTTAACTAGCAATTCTAGCAACTAGTTTTTAGAGTTATTTAACTTTGCACAGTAGCACATCCAGAAATAGGGGGTTTGAAACTGATCCCCTCATAAGAAAAAAATTATTTTCATATTAGATTGAATATTATTATAAAATATTGTTTTGTTATAAGTATGTTCAATGATAATATTTTTCTTGAAAATAAAAACTATTAATAAAATTTGTGGTAATTGTTTATTTGTTTATAAGAATAAAAGTAGGATAATTTGTAAGCTACCATCCTTTCTTTTAAACAAAAATAATTTTCACGAAAAAATTAAAAATAATTCGCTTGTTTATAAAAAAAACTATAAAAAAATTTTATACCATGCCTCTGGTCAAAACCTAAAATTTGTGATTTATTATTACAGCAGTACTATCATTTTACATCCGAGATCATTTGTTGTACAGCGAAGGACAATCAGTTGACATTTATCATGTATTTATGATGCTTTGTTATGTGTCAGCCATAATAGGAGGGTTAGTAGGAAATAGTAATTACGGTAAATATAAGTAAGTTAATTCTAATATTACCTATAATTTAATACAAGAACTAAGTTATTAGTAGTTTAGGTTTTTTAATTGTTTACATCCGCTATCCGCATGTGTAGTATCTTTCTTAAAACGTTCATTATAGCAAATTTGCGTTCAGTATAACCAATTTTATGTATCTAGTAACTACCTATCTAATTTGTTTTTATATTAATGTTAATTAAACTATTATCCACCTTAAAGTAAAACCATTAACTGTATTTTGACGTTGATAATTAAACGAGTTCAAATTATGTGAAATTAACCTAACTTTTATTTAAAAATAATAACTCATTTAAAAATATAAATATCCTAAAAAACCGATAAACGCATATAGATTACATTGATAAAAAAATAATTCTAAAATTATTTGCACTCTAATATTAAACCAACTTCACGAAATTTGTTCTGTTCAAATTTTCTATATTGTACATTTCCTACTTTCCTACAAACTATAACAAACACATTTTCAATATAAATGGGTTTGTATCCTTTTAATTGTTTATTTAGTGATTATACCCAGATATCTTTATTAACCTAATTATTTTGTGGTATAACTACTATAACTACACGAGAAGAAACTAAAATTTAACGAACATTAGTTTTTAAATATGATTGTTTACTTTTTTTGCTATCTTACTAAAATTATGAATTTTAATAACATAGGTAGATAGGTATATAATACAGATAAATATTTTTGCATTTTAGATCCATCCTCACATTTTCAATTGTATATTGGATTGGAATATTGATTTTATTTTGGTCAACAGTTCAAACCAAGAATTCTGTATTAAAGTAAATACAAAAATTAATGTTATTTAAAAGAAATATTAATATGCTTATCTACAATTACGCAATCAAATCTATATATTTATAAACCCATATATATTTATAATTTTAACTTGCTATGTTGCTAATTAATGGTATGTCATAATTTTTAATCGTTATAATTAAAGACTGGATTTCCGTGCAATTGCATCTTTTTATCGCATGTTCTTAATTCTATAGAAACAAGCTACAAATCCAAATCAAGAGATGTAGATTAATTTAAAGAAAGATTTATGTTGCACAAAATTGCACGTTTTGGTTTTTTCTTATAAAAATGTACTTTTATACAAATATTTTTTATATTATTTGTGATATGAAGTATTAGACTTTTATATATAATAAAATAATTATATATATATATCGATATTCGATATAATACGATGTAATTAAGATAATAACTACTACGGTAGTTATTAGATTATCGATTACATACACACACACAGTACTATAGTCTATCCGCAGCAGCCGTAGTCAACTCATATTTTATACTTTTATAGTTGATACTTATTACTTGAAATTATTTAATTTAAAATGCCAAAAATTGGTAGTAGTCATTGTTCTAAAATAAAGTGTTGGATCGAAAAATATCCAGAATTAAATTTATTTATTTTTTTAATTTTATATTTTAATATGATAGTTAATGCCAATACTAATAAATAATAATATAATAAAAAAAAGTGAAAATAAAATTTGAAGTACCTATAGTAAAATTTTGTTTTTGCACAATTTTGCACATTTCAACATTTTAATTGCACGTTTTTTAGTTGTTAGCTGCACAAAAATCCGGTCTTTAGTTATAATATATTTACATTGTTTTTTATTCAACTTTTTTCAAAATAAAATTATATAGAATATAGAAAAAACTGATAGTGATGATAGTGACACATTTTAATTCGATTGTAATGATTATTATTATACTTGTTTACCATCATAAAAAAAACCTTAAAAACCGACAAATTCTATTCAATGAGTTTTATAAACAATAATATGTTAAATCCCGTCTACAGTCTAATTGTTGAATTAAAAACTTATTGTACTTAGTCAATCGATCAATTGTAAACATATTTCAATCCTTTAGCTTCACAACACTGTACGGTCTGGTTTTTGTTTCGATTGGTGTGGGTGGTATAAAATGCTGTATCGCAGCATTTGGCGTGGATCAGCTCATCGGAAATAATCAAAACGTAACCTCAACACAGGTACACGGATTCTTCAGTACGTTCTACTTTTCTATACACTTAGGCGTGTTATTCGGAATGATTACTTCGCCACTCATGAACAAAATATTGTTGTACAATGGACATAGTATCAACGAATATTCTATGAGATTTGGAATTGTGGTCATCACGATGGCAATCTCAATAAGTAAACTTAGAGCCTATTGTGCTTTAAATCATAACCTCCTTAAATTGAGTTTAAAAAATTAAAAAGGTAGAGGTCAGTATAGATAATATATACCTACCTATTTAATTTTAAATATAGTATCCTTTAAATGTGAATAGTATATTATCAATTATCATTACTGAATTATTCTAAATTTTAGGTGTATTTGTTTGCGGAAGCCCTTACTATTTCTTCAAAAAATCTCTTACTAATATTCTACCTGAAATGATAAAATGTATTTTAGTGAGTATACTTTTTAAAATATTTTCATTTAATTTAATAAAAGAAAAATATTAATTTTCAATACTCATATCCAATGATAATAATCACTACATTGTAGTATATTGTGTATCATTGCTCATAGCTTTCTTTGTGGAAACGATTAACAACATCACACTGCGATGAGACAAAAAATAAACATTGGTTAGAATTAGCAAAAGATTCATTTTCAAGCGAAATCATAAATGACACGAAGAAAACGTTACACATGCTTTGTCTTTATATACCTTTATCGGTATTTTGGAGCTTATTCGACCAACAAGTTAATAACAAAAATACGTGTAATTCGTATTCATATTGATTTTATAAGCTTCCTATACATTGATTTAGCACACAACTTGGATTTTTCAAGCATCACGGACAAGCGACCATTTACTTGGCATACCATTTACAGTGTACATGATACAAGTGGTAAATCCCTTGCTCGTGCTGTTTACTATTCCATTTATGGACCGTGTAGTTTACCCCTATTTGAAGAGCCATAAACTATTTAAGTATCCTCTAAAACGAATGTTGCTTGGTGGTGGTATAGCTGGTATAGCATTTATTTTTGCCGGATGTCTCGAAAAATGTTTAGAGGTGTGTAAATTACGTATAGGTGAACGTATATTCTGGAAAACTGTATTGCCAAATTATATTTTTTTATTCAGCCAATAATAGTAATACATAATTTTAGTTCTACTGCGTTACAGGGGAATATTCAAGATGGAAATATACATAATACAAACGCATACACAAAAGAACATATAGCAAACATATGGATATCAAATTTAGGCTCACAAAAATTTAACACAACTGGATATATTATTTTGGATAATAATATTGCAGCTCCAGAATATATGAAAGAAAAATCTACAAAAAATCGTATACCGAAAAGAAAAGGCCAAATATTTATAAATGACAAAGGAATAGTGAAAGTAGGGTTGAAAAGATATAATATGAAATATGAAATTAGAGTATAGTCGATGTTGCATATTATAATAATATAAATATAGAATAACGTAAGACATTATTAAAAACGATGTTATAGTGACTAATGTAATTTGCTTACCTATAGGCCTGCGTTTCTTAAACTTGTTTTATCCGTGGAACCCTTTTTGATGTCATGTAAAAAATTACTTAAACTTCGCAGAACCCTGAAGTGATCTCCGTGGAACCCTGGGGTTTCGCAGAACACTGTTTAAGAAACGCTGCTATAGACTATATTTAATTACAAAAGCCATTTTTTTTAATAGTAAATACTCAGTATATCAAATGTTTTGAATGGTTTTAGACATATTTTTTACATAACTTAAAATTTCAAAACAACACGAATGTAAAAACCATTATTTTTTAACTATTCTTTTCTTTTTAAGTTTTAAATTCTTACTTTTTTGAATGACAGTATAGGTATACATTTTATTTTCTAATGAATCGAAGTAATATAACAATGTTTTGTAAAGTATCTTCTCTGGTATTATTCCAATACACTCATCTAAAATACGTACAACCAATTAACTAAATATATATATATATAAATAACAATTCTCAGAAAAATTATTATCCTTAAGAATGAGTAGTTTAAAAAAATGTTGTTATTCAAACAATAATATATTATATGAATAAAATATATAAATCTTGAAATTCGATTTAACTATATTATATTATTGTGTTCATTTGTGTATAATATTTTTAGAAATCAATTGTATTATTAGTAATGGAAAATAGTTTATTTGACTCGCCGTCAGCAGTGCTTGTGCCAGAAAATGTGTACATGATTTCGGAAAAAAAGCATCCATACATGATACAGTAAAGTTCTATATGGTTATTAAAAAAAAAAACTAATATTTTTCTTAATATTGGTGTAATCTGTTTTGTATTAGTATAATTGTCCCATCAAATGAAGATGGCAGAATATGGTTACACATCAAAAATCTTACACTCGAGTCTACATCTAATAATAAGATAACAATTTTCAAGGAATCACTTCCCTTTTCTCAATTTCAAACTAAAACAATTTTGAAAATTCCTTCTGGTTTGTAAGTATACTGAAACAAAATAATTTTAATAAATGAAAGAAAAAAAAATTAGAACTGATAATAAGAGCTTTTATCAATTAAATACAATTAATTATTAAATTCTTAAATATTTCACGAAACGTTGAAAAAAAGTGTGACAACTCAACTGTAATTATCATAGAATTTTGATAATACGTTATTAGTAATAACTTATTACTCATTTACTTTCAATATTGCTAACTTATTAGTGCCTTACGAGTGGCAAATCAGAAGTGCCATTCCTATAAAACTGCAGTGTAGGTCGTAGACATAGGCGAATCTACAGGGTGTTCCGAGTGTGCCAGTGCACACCCTGCGACTCGTATAAACCTGTGATGTAGGGCCCATAATACTCATTTCAGTTACAAAGGTATTGACTATTGTGTATAACATTAAACAATTTATCTTTTAATTTTAATACATTTTTATGGGTACAAATATTGTCAATAAATATTATCATAATAAGCATAATTGCAAATGTACCTATAAAAAATAGTTATTGATTACTACGACTTACCAGTTATATTATATATATTTAGTAAAATTCTTTGTTATTAATGATAATAAAATTAAAAGGTTGTATTAAACTTCCAAGAATTTTAAACATAATTGATTAATAATTTAATTATTGGTAGTAAGTTTATCCAAAAATAATTGAGTAACATATTTATTTATTAAATTGAATAATTTTTAAACATTATATCTGTATTTTACAGCATGCAAATAAATAGCATCTAAAGTAATAAAAATTAATCTTAATATCATTAATATTGATATTTCAAATGGTAAAAATCTCTTAAACGTATAATAAATGAGAGGTATTTTGAACTACAGAGGGGAGAGGGCCTTTTTGAGGTAAAGGCACACTCTGCTATGAATTTCTAGATTCGCCTATGGTCGTAGATGTTAACATTATTAATTATTATATAACTAGTTTAAATTAGTATATATTTATGTATAGCTACAAATAATTTTCAAAATTATTAAAACATTTTATAAATACAATTTTAAGATATACACTGACGATACATTATATGGATAAAAAACAGAAGCCAATATCAATGAACGTCTTAAAATTTGAAACCAATTCTATTCACATATACAGAAATGAATATGATAATAATTTAATGAATTCTGTATGTATATACCTTTATAACTAAACACCGGATTTCGCATAATATAATGCATGTTCATATTTTTATAAGCAATTACATGCAGTAAATGGATTTACATCAATCATAAATAAATAATATTACAAATTTTTATTTTACATGTTTTTGCATATTACCTATATATTTTAAATGTTTTGATTTAGTTTTATAATTTTATACACAATTATTATCTATAAATTTGGTCCACGATTAAAAATTGAAAATATTTTTAAAAATATAATATTACGTTTCCGTAGATCATTATTACTTATTAGTTAGAAGGTACCTAAGTACCTAATTCATTACATATTGATTTTCATATCGAATATTTCGTCTAACATTAGCGACGTATTGTCATTTTTTTTTTCTTTTTATCATTTATACTACAGACTGACAGACCGACAACTGTAGTTCGAGTTTACATTTGGCAATAGTCAACGTATTATATAAACGTATTCATTTTACATAACTTCCTGTTTGTGTTAGTTACTTTATAATGTCTAAGTGTCCAAATTCAAAATTACCATCCCCTATAAAATGGATTGACATATTATTATTACTTACTGTTTTTCCAATAACGAATAAATAATCTATTTTTTCATCACAATCATAAAATATATTGTATATATAATATTGTAGTTATAATAATATTGTAATATTTTTTTCCAACATTAATGTTTTAATTTTATAATTTTACAATAAATAAATATCTAGGTGTAATAATAACAATTATTTTGCATACTTTGTGTTTTTTATGTGCATATTTGAAACTTTTTAGTTGCATATTTAAAATTTTTAAATGCATATAAATCCGGTCTTTATTTATAACCTTTTGGTCCAATTTCACTATGGTTATCTATGTATATTATATTTTAATCACAATACAATATTTTTAGAAATTCAAATCGAATGCAGTTTTACAAACTCGTGTTTTAAGTAAAGAGTGGTTATTACCTCAATTCATTTGTATGACATTTGGCGAAACACTATTTACAATGACTGGATTATCATTTTCCTTTTCAGAAGTAAATAATAATAAGATTAAAAAAAGTAAAATCAATTTAAATTTAATATGCAATTATGTAACATAACTATTACACGCATAATTAACAATTGTTAATTACATAAACATCAACCAACAGTGTTAAATAAAAACAAATTAATAATAGTACCAATTTTTTAAAAAAGCAAAGGACTTGTTAGTTCTTGTTTTATTTTCCTGTTTTAATAATTTGCTTATAAAATTACAATTACTAGTGAACTACCAGGAACCAAAATTTAAATCGTCTATTTTCAATATAAAACGTACGTCGCATAAGTTTACATTAATTGTCATATGTTGTACAGTAAAACCTCGATAAGAGTATAAGACGAAACTTCGGTAAAACGAAATGCCCGGTAATACGGAAAAATTCTTTGGTTTTTTTTTTCAAATAATCAAATGTCATGTTTTTGAACTCCGTCAAAACGAAAACCCTGTTAACACAGAAAAATTGAATGGTCCGAAGCGATTCCGTCTATCGAGGTTTTACTATATTTAATTTTTTTAAATACTCAACCCTTTAAAAATATTGATTCAGCTTCGTATTTATTACTGGGAAGGCCGACCACAGGGTGTATGGGAAAATGCGTCCACAGACCTAGTTGTTTTTTAATCGTTGCTCTTTTGCATTTACTAAACGAATATATTTGTATTTACCGAACTTTTTTTTCAGACTCCTGAGTCAATGAAAACAGTGTCAATATCTATGTGGTATTTTTGCGTGGCTCTCGGGAATTTAATTGTAATTTTTATCAACAAATTTGTAACGTTTGAAAAGAAAGTAAGTGATCAATTTTTATATCCTTTAATTTATACTTATTAGACAACAATAATATGTCAAGTATGTTTTGAAACCAGTCCAACATGTTTTTCATGTTTGCTTTCATTGCACTATTAACGATAATCGTCACTACCAAGTTGAGTAACACGTACGAAAAATTGTATTACAAAAAAGAAACGGAAAATGAAAACGACAGAGATAACGCGAATTTAGGTGATTCCCTCTGTCTTACGATTAATCGAAAAACAAACATTCCACAACTCATCATTAACTATATGTACTTTTTTTATATTTGTGTATTTGCAGTGATGTTATTAAAAAAGGAGAGTTATCAACTATCGTTCTGAAAATGAAGAAATCATATTTATGACAATCATCAGCAAATAGCAATTAATATTGTATTGAACCTAAAATTGTATATAACTGTAATCAACTATAACATGTTAGGTTCATATAATATTATTTGCTGATATACCTATAGTTTTGTTTAAAATCAAAATCCTCGGAACAGCGATGACAAAAAATCGTAGTGAACTAATTTTGAATTTGAAATTTGAATATTAATGAAATTATGTGAAAATATATTTGTTTGTATAATAATTTAAATATTGTATATGGTGTAAATATATTATAGGTACTTAACGGTCCTAACGTAAAAGTTTACATCAGCCATCGGCGTAGTATTGAATTATTTGAATTGCATGTTTGCTCTGTTATTATTGTGTTGCCTATAACTGGGTAACTACCGAGGTATATTATACATCCTATATGTGGCTATGTATAATTATTAGTTACGTTGACAATAATTTTATATTAATTATTAATATTATGTATTTTTACAATAAGAATATTTAAAATCACACACACGAGTCGTTTTGGTGTACGGGTTCGTGAATTATAATATTAGTAGGTAGGTAACAAATAACAATCAGAATATCGACTATATATATATATGTATACTCACGTAGTAATAACATCATTATTAGAACAATCGGTTGACTCGATGTCACGTGAAAGAAAATAACTGACACTCTGAAATACAAAAATATCATTTTGCATTTTTTTATCATATCCGGCCTAGGTACCCACGAACCGCACGAACCGAGTGTTCACATTGGCCGTAGATGTAAGTCTAATAATTAGAAAATCGCGACTACGCTAGTGACGGTGTTTCTATAGCGTCAGAAGAATGAACAGCCGCCAGGGATGTCAAATTTTGATCGATCTGCATATCGAATTCGGAACCTAGTAACGGTCTGACAGCGTTATTAAATACGGATAAATAATCATTTTTTGGTTGTGCTCCAGGCGCTCCAACTACTGTCGTTCCTACGGTTACACGAAGAAATAAGTTTTATTTTTCAACGTTTTTCCATATTACGATATTCAATAACAATTGCATAATATACCTACTGTGTTTCTCTCGTTAATGTCGGAAACATTTTTAAATACTTTTTTGTAAATTATTGTTGTAAGAATTTAAATTTCAAATAACGTGATTATTTTTATTATCAAATTTGTTTCTTAATTTCTTGTATAGGTATAGTGTATACTATTCCGGCTTTCAATAGTAAGCATTAGGTAGGTACTGAAAATTCGTTAGAACATAAAAGATTAATAATTTTATAATGAAGTAAAATATACTTGTTACCTAGGTACCAAGGGTTTCCTTAAGGCTAATAATTGACTGCAAATAAAAATGATTTTATCCAATGCCAATCAAAGATTTAACAATAAATCACACGTTATTACGTTATTGTCGTGTACCTATCTAGTATCTATTATCTATATAATATATATTATTATCTATTCTATTCTATATTATGAAGAAAATGTATAAATATTATTTACCTCCGATGTTTTTAGCCGTTTTCGGTCAACATTTAAACAGTTGTACAAATGTACAATGTACGAAGAAAATGTCTCTAACTGCTGCATAACCTTGACAACAATTCATCATTTTAATGTATTGTAGCAATTTACAAGCATAAAACATAATATTATATATACCAAAAAATTGAATTTAAATTACAAAATGGAAGTTGACTCAGAAGAGGTAAAAAGGCACTTAGAGATCTTAGGGTATACGCACATAGAACCCAGTCTGCTAAATGATTTCGTAGAAGGTAAATATTGACAAAGTTCGAAATTTTAATGTATTGTGCGTGTAAAATGTTGCGATTTTTGTATTTTTGTAAAATCACATTCCATGTATTAATGCACTTAATACATACATATGTAGATACGTAAGTATATTTATAATCGACATAAATAATAGTACAGCTATATTAATTTTTAATACCCGAGTATAAGTCAGTCAAATATAGGTACATTAGCATAACTAGGATTTAATAGTTGCAACCACGAACATATAATAGTAATTATATGGTTGCAACTTGCAAGAGCTAGAGACATAGAACATTAAAGTTCAAAATAAACCATAGAGTAAAAGCGTCCCCCCACCGTGTCATTAAAAATACGATTTTAACTATTAATAATAGAATGTATATAATATATATTTTGTAACTTAAACATATTTTATAATTTTTTACGCCTGTATTAAAATTCAAATGTTTATAAAGTATCATTACACCTACCACGATAATCTCGTTAGATAATTCTTTATTATATATTAATTATTATAAATTATTAATAAATTACAACATTAATAAATTATATACATTATCATTATTAATTATTTTACACATTTAATCCTTGACAGTATTTTTTTTCATACAATAGGATTTTTACCAGGATGAGCTAAAAATTAAAAGCGTAATATAAAGGCTATAAGCCTCTTTCTATCCCCTCCCTCTATTAGGCCAATGAATACATAGGTATTGCAAATTATACGCAATTTTTATTTGACATTAAAATTGTTAAATTAAAATATTATTATATGCTAATAAACTTAGTTAATGACACTAAATGCTTATAAAAAAATAAGTTTAGTTTAATATACTCAGAATTTATTGCGATGTGATAGAACACGTCCTAGATTCAGCACACTAAATATATAATAATAAATAATAGAGATACCTAACATTTCAAATTATGGATTTCAACTGTTCTAAGGACAGCCGACAGGTAGGTACCTATATTGCAGATTTGTATTTTATGTACCTCTATAGTCTATAACAATATAATATACGCACACGACGACGTTTTAGATTTGAAAAAGATCATTAAATACGACCGAAAACATAACAACGTCAGTCAACTATCCACGTCGCTGTACAAAGACTGGGATCAGAGTTATTCCCAGAGGATGAAAAATAGCACCCCGAATAAAAACACCATCGATCGAAATTGTACCGCTAACGGAGACGAACATGAAGATGATATCAACCTAATAAGTAAAAAAAAAAAAATCTAAGACACAATTTTATTGTTGTACCAAGTGTCGGATGTAGGATTTTTGACGTCGGTAGGACAAAAAGAGCGTAGTCATAATCATTATTAAAACTAGGTATACGAATAAGTTATAAAATAACTACGAGGGGAGAGGGTCAATCTGCCACTGGTGGTTTGCATAATTTAGCTTGGAATGTGATTGGTTAACGTAAATAAGTATCGTTTTTGTATATTGTGAATTCGATAAATAATATTTCTTTTTTCCAACTATAGCCAAACTACGTTATAAATTCAATGAGTGTCGTAGGTACCTACTTAATAATATACCTACTCGTAAACAAAATCGCGTGATGGTGAACGCAAGGCCTAACAAAAATATAGGCACTTACGGCTTACCCTGACGTTTTAATATAATTAGCCATAGTTAATAGGTACTTATTAGTGGATAGGAAATAGATATTATATTTAGTGGGCGCCTGGAAACGGGAGCCCGGTGACCGTAGTTATTTTCCTCAACTGTCCATTTTCCGCCAACGATATAGTACAAATAAAATGTAAAGCAAAATATAAAATTTATAAAATATGTGCTGCCTTTAGACATAGACGGGGATTTGATTGAATTTTAGGGGGAGGCTTAATCTTTCTTTGCAAAATAAGCCATAGCTTTGCCCTCCACACCCCTTCACTAACATCTAAATATTACCTCCAATACGCATTAACTACTAAACAACCAACTAATAATTACTAACTAAAAAGGAAAACTACTAAATACGTAGGTATTATTAACTACATATTAGTATATTACCTACTTAGGTACTTTAAAATCATTAATTTATAATAGATACAATAAATATTTTATTATTTTAGTACAATAAACCTATTTTGATTAGAAATATATCAATAACGTTTTCAATACTGTTAATAATATTTTTCAATGTATAATATTGAAGTTACATATTAAATTTTTCAATCCGTTGCGACAGTCGCCGAAGACGCCGATAACGAATAGGTATGAGTATATTATGTTGTAATAATTTTTATATTGACAAAATTTCAGAAAAAAAAATATTTTGTAAATTTTCAAGATTTTGGCAATTGTTATAAATTTCTTCCGACGTCCGGCCGGCTACATGACTGAAAAATGTTCAATTACTTTGGGGGAGGGGCTAAGCTCCCCCAATCTACGTCAATGCCTTTAGGTACACTTATGATATTTATTACAAATAAAATAATACCGTTATTATTTTATCATATTAAGCCTAACTCTCCTTTAATAATATTAGTATACTAAAACACTAATGACGTCTAAACAATAAACATGTTAATTTATGGTTAGAAATGGGACATACTGTATGTCACATACACATAATTTTAATCCAAAAAAATTTTTTAAGGAAAATAGTAGCTTACCTTTTTTTTTTTGAGGTAAATGCTATCTCATTTTTAAAAGAAAATAGACACGCCCCACCTATCGGCACCAACAAATTAATTAAAAAATAGGTATAATAATTTGTTAGTCTATAAAATACTTATTATATTATTGTACCTATACAGCTATACGTACCTATGTAGTAAGATAGTAAGTAGGTACCACTTTAATATACGATAAAAGTATAAGGAATCTCTGAAAAAAGAACAAACTAAAAAAAAAACAAAGAAAAAAGAAGTAAAATTAGGTATCATATAGTGTATTACCTATATTGCAATCAAATTTAGTATTTTGTGGGTCGTTAGTAAGTACTTAACATATTCTACATAATAATTATTTAATGTAAAAGATTATTATTTTAAAAATCATGATTTTTAATATTATTATATGTTCATTTTATACTGTAAAACAATTTTTTCACATCGTCTGTAGGGCTACACACGTTTTTGAACTTTTTAATCCGGACGCAAGTAGTAAGCACCGCATTAAACAATTCATTTACTTCATTATAATACATACCATTTCATATAGGTACTGCTACTATAGTACACGATAGTAAAACGTGATAGATTTAATAAATATCATGATGGTTTAGCCGGTTTAGGAATTCATCACGAGTCACATATGTGTCAAACAATCACAAATATATTATGATTCATTATTTATTATTTATTATTCACTATTATTATAATGAGCAGCCTAGTGCAGGTAGGTAGTACTTGTTATATAAACATTAAAAAATCTATGGATTATTTATATAATTAATAACAATACATAAACATATTACATAGGCATAACTTTTTTTTTTTTTATTTTTAATAAGAAATATACAATCTGTACCCTTGGGCACAATAAGAATATGTGATATAATAAATTTTTTATTAAAAAAAATTAATAATAATAATATAATATTAATAATATTTTTTTTTATAAGTTCCCTCACGTTTACATAGGCATAACTAAATCTTTAAATTTGAGGGTGTAACAAAATAAGACATAAGTAATTTTTGTTTTAAAAACTTATAAATTTAATATGCTTATTTGTTGTATATCTACTGGTTAGAAAATATTCAGACTCCTTACACATCTCTATACAAGTCGTACACTACAGTATAGGGACATTTAGGTACAAATTTGTATTGTACAATCTAAAATAACAAGATTTGGATAGATTTTTTTTTTGTTTTTAGCAAAACGTAAAAACCAAAACTGTATGTCACAAACAATTTCAAAAATTATAGATCTTCATAATACAACTCCTGTGAATAAGAGACCTAAATGTGAATCAGAATTTATGGTAAACTTTAAAATATAAAACATTTTACAATTTATTAACTAATAATTAATAATAAATAAAATTCAGAAAATACAGAAAGTATTATTTGAACATAATAATAATATTAATATGTATACTTAAAATGGTCATAACATTTAAATATGAGTGAAACAATAAATTATTAGTTTTAATTTAAAAATAATACCTTAAAAACTTATAATTTTAATAAAATATGCAAGTGAATTGTTCACATTGCTTCAAAACCAATAAATTGTTTACTTCATTCATACCTTACCTAAAAATAATTTAAAAAAAAAATAAAGATCTATATAATTTTATATTAAGTTTTATCATAAAACCTTTGTTTTCTTGTACTTAAAAATAATATTCAGTTGAAATTACAGCCAACAAAATGCTATTTTTGTGGAAATATACCAATGGAAAATCAACCAAGAATGAAGGTGAAACACAATTTGAATCCATTGCACACTTTACACCTCGGTATAACATTCGATATTGAATTTCAAAATTAGACAATAAAGTAAAGTCATTAATAATTATTAAAAAATTTAAAATATTTTTATTATTAAAAATATGGGAATTCTGTAAATTCAACACTATGTTTTAGACCAAATGTTGTATAATATATTAATTTATATAATTTATATAATATACAAATCAGAAGAATTGATACTTTATTAATAGCATTAAATATCATGTTTAACTAGTAAATATTTATAACCAATATGAACCTGAAATAAATTATGCAATAATTTTTAATTGTTATGATGGAAAAATAATGACTTGTATAAGAGAACTAAAATATTTTGATACACACACATAGATAGACAGTATACAAATATATATATAACATATTATATTAATGAATAAACGATTTGTCAAAAAGATGTCAGTTACACTTTATTAAATGCCAATAAATCTAGAACCTAATCGGGAACAAATTACAGTGAACTTATCAAATAATAGATAACAAAAAAAAATCTAATACTAATCTGCTAGATTAAGTTCTCCAACTCACTTCATATAAAAATAGTAAAGAAAAATTTGTACATTTATTTTTACAATTGGGTATTTTTAAATATAAAACTTGTTTAATTTTTAAATAGTATAACTTTAACATACTACAAATTGTTTCCCAACCATACTTTGTAATAATTTAAACAAAAAAAAAAAATTGATTCACATGTTTTACTGAACTATTTACAATTACAAATATCAAACCATTAGATTTTTTACGATTTTATTTTCCTGTTTATTTAATTTTGAACATAATATTATTATATATATATATATATGTATAATATATACATACACATATATAAATATTTACGTTTAAATTATATAAAATACATATGTATATATATATTTTTTAAATTTTATTATTGTTTAGGTGTATACAAAAAACTTACTAAGTAGTAGTTTCTCTAAATAAATAAAATTGGTGGGCTTAAAAATCCACAGCCACAGCAGCAGTAGATACCAGAGTAAAAGTCATAACTTAAACATATATTCTTAGCCAGTCAATTTTTCAGTTTTTAATATAAAACTTTCTTAACTAACAAAAACATTTAAGATTTTGTTTTTGAAATATACATATTATTCAATTATTAGTAAAAAAGACTGTTGATAAGGAATAAACGTCTAAGCATACTATTAAAAATAAAATGTATGTTCTGCTTTGAATGGATGGATTTAGAATAAAATAATAACCATATTTAACAAAACCAATGGATGTATATGTGATGCGATATTCATGTAATCTTAGTCTTGCATATCATCAGTGATTTCATGTGGGTTTAATATGCCAGGCACAGACTTCTGTACTTCACGTTTTTCTTCTTGAGCCGCTCTCAATGCTTGTTCTCTTTCTTCGAGGTATAGGTCAGATATATCTTCTCCAGTAAATTCCTAGTATAACATACATAAGCATTTAGTAAATTTTATTTTAAGTTCCATATAACCAATGTAAATACTTTTAAATACAAATTTATAAATCAATGAATAAATTAATAAAGTTACATTGTATTTAACCAAGTGCATTCTCATCGACCTCAATAATATATCTCAGTATACTAAATACTTTGCTATGTCAATCTCTTGCCAACTGACTTTAAGAAACTATATCAATATCATCATCAATGATAATTAATAATTTATTTAAAAAAATAGTATATCAAATTCTAATTTAACAAAATAACCTTCACAATATACTTTAATTATTTTTTTTAAGTAAAATAATAATTATTAAATATTGCTTTTTTATAAAAAAAAAATTAAGTATAATGTTTAAAAAATTATGTCTAATATAATACATATGATTAAATCATTAATTAATTAAATACAATCTCTTGGTAAAACTTGAATATTAAAAATATTAATATAATATTAAAAATGCTGGTAAGTGAGTATCGCTCTGCTGTACATTAGGGGGTGGGGTGGACCTCGGACTAGGGTAGGTTAAATTTGAATGCAATGATAGGTATCATTGTATACGAAAAACGATTCTAAACGGAGATGATTGTCAGTCTAGGATATATAATATTTAAATATTGTCATATATTCTATTTTGAAACAAATTCAAACATTTAAATAAAAGTCTCAAGATCCTATGTTTGGTAATTTTTTTAAAATAACAAAAATCGAAAATTATATAGTAGAAAAACGTTATTTTACACGTGTATTTTTGATTTCAAATTAAAATTAAAACTTTAAACATTCGTAAAATTTTTTAAATGGAATAATCCTCAAACTTTTTTACAATTATTCTAAGCTTAACTTATGGCAGCATAGTATTACATTTTCAATTCTTAGCTTTTGATAGTAAAATATTTATAAATTTTTAACTACCAAATAGTGAAAAATAATCATGATTTTGACGAATTTTTGTCAATATTTGAACTTCAAATGCTAATAAAAAAAAAAATTGTGCCCATGTATTTTTATAATTTTTGAATGAGAGTTAGAACAAGTTATGTGGACCCTTCAATTAAATTTTCAAGTAATTTGTCCCAGCTAAATTGTTTTTATCAACATTTATAAGAATAAAAAAAATAAAAAAAATTAATTATTTCAAATGCCTATAAATAACAAAAAAAGTCAAAATATTTTGAAAATCAAATCACGTAAAGAAAATGGCAATCTAAATAACTGGTAAAATGTTCAAGTAGTTACGACTTATACTATTTGAATAACAACAAATATCAAAAATTGTTTGAGGCTAAACTGTTATTTAATGCGGTTTTATAAAAATTTAAATTTCAAACACTCATAAAATTTTTTTGTCTGAATCCGGTAGTTTTTTTTACAGATATTTAAAGAAAAATGTATGGAGAATCTTGTACCAAATTTTCAAAACTAAGTTATAAAAGAAAAATTTTTTACGATTTTTCAACCACAAAATTACTTGCAAATTTTCGCAATTTTGACATATTTCGTATAAATTCGAACTTTAAGCACTTATAAAAAAATTGTGACTAACGATTTCGGATTTTTTTTATCACTTTAAGAACAACTTATAAGAAACCTTGTATTAAATTTTCAAGATTTTCTGGCCGGTCAAAAAAATTTTATTGTTATTTTTAAAAAATATACTAAAAAAATTTAAAATTTCAATTTTCCATAAATAGCTCAAAAAAAGTCAAAATACTTTGATAATTTAACTGTGTATATAAAACGCTAATATAAACATTTGGTGAAAATTTCAAGTATTTACATTGATTAGTTTTTGAGTTATAGCAAAATAAAAAAATCAATTTGGTCAAAAACAGTTTTATGTAAAAATTCCTGTTTTTCTGTCATTTTTTTTTTGTTTTTTCTCGATTTTTTTGTATACTGTTGAAAAATGTTTATTTTTGACCTCTATAATGCACCAAGGATATCCACTTTACCATTGGACACCACCCGCAAAGTTTGAAATTGAAGCATTATTTCGACTAGTTATATTGTACAGACACAAAAAAAAACACACACACACACACACACATCATTGTAAAATCAATACATTCAGTATACATATATCACTCTGTTCAGAATCTAAAACAAGTTATTTTAAAAGTGCAAATTAAGGGTATTAACCGTTTTTTAACAATTTCATTAAATTACTAAAGATTCTTATGTTATAGGTTTTTAATAAAACTAATAAATATTGTTTGTAATTAACTTACCCTGATCTGAACAAGGAAATCACGAAGATGATCTTTAAAAGCTGTTAGGTCGTGATTCAAATTAAACATGCCTTGTACAGTAAGAGCAATTTGTGGGTCAGCCAAATGAGGGAAAGCTGTCTTTAGCAGTGATGCAACAAAATCACGAACATAGGCAACATTTTTATCTGTGACTTCACCATCAGGAGGTGCACCTGGTGCACTTAACAATACTTCAATCCTATCGCTCTCTACTAATTTGAACATGTATGACAAGATTTGTGCATGCATTAATAAACCTATAAAATAAAATTTTAAATAAAATTAATGTATTTCAAAATTAATCTTTTAGAAAAGTAATTATGAATAAATCTTACTTGCGGTATGAGAGGTATCAGTGGCAACAGAAAAAACATGTTGTAAAATATCAGTAAAGTATGATACATAGAAACTCTGAGCTGCTTGTTTATGCTGTTGAACATTCTGCAATAATTTATACAATATCTGCAAAAATAACAAATTTAATGTATTAATTATTTAAACATATTATTTTTTTTTCTTTTATGTTTATAAATGCAAAATAAAATAAAATATTTATCAGTTCATAGTGTTTCATAGTGTTACTAATATTAAAACCTTAAATGATATATAATTTATACTTAAATCTAATAAGAAGTTTTGGTTGCCAGAGTCGACAATTTGTTAAGGGGAAAACATTCAAACATTATTGAATTACATAGTGTAATGTTTCAGAATATAAAGCTATACTTTCAAATAAAAAAAAAATTGACTATTTCACGAGGCAAGTTTATATGATAGATATACACTGGCTCAGTTATTCATAAATATATGGATTGGTTTCATAATTATATTAATCTAAAATATACAAATATGTAATATTAATACTGAATTATATTTACTGAATATTGAGATCCCAGATAAATCAAAATTTGAGGGAAAAGGAATTTTCTTCCACTAGTTATGAATTTCTACTTATCAAGGAATAATAAAAATATATATATATATTTATATACATATACTAATTTATTAGATACTATCTAAATTATCTAGACTTTTCTGTGCAGTTTTAAATTAAAATTTAATTATTTATATAAAATAAACACAATACTTTCTTTCAACTCCTTACCTTGTATAAAAAATTAAAATTGGGTAACATAGGGACTATGTTATGAAACAATTTGTGGAAAAAAATCATTGTCATTATGCATCTTAATATAAGACACAAAATGTTTCATTTGTATATAGTTTTTATTCGATTTACCGAGATTTTTATAAGAGAAAAAATTTACTTTCTCTTAGATTTTTGATTAATTAAAATTTTATTGTACTTCAAATATATATATTAATATTTCAGTATTTTATAGTTTTTATATTACACTAACACTTAAATAAATTATAAAATAAATAGTTTAACATTTTTTTATTAATATTTTCCTAAATCCCAACACTTCGGTCAAAATAATTCCTAATTTCATTGTCTCTTATAAAGAAACACTCAAACATCTCTGACCAAAACCTTTTAAATGAAATAATATAAGTTTATTCTTATTATGTAACATACCAATAATCCAGTATCAGCAACATTTCGCATAGTATGTTTAAAAGCCCAAAATATTGAATCCAAAACCAATTTAAACTGAGGAGCTGGTATGGACAAGAATGATACAAAACAATGATTATTTATTGCCTAAAAAAAAAGTTAAATAATCAGTATGAAAACAAAACATTATTATTATTGAAGTTTATTACTTACTTGTAAAAGAAGGTAGAAATTTGTTCTGTGTTCAGGGAATTGCTCAAAATCCTTATTAATCATTGTAAGTGTAGCCTCAAACACAGCATCTAAAATTTTGGACACTGCTGGGGTTATGTCAGATTGCAGTTTGTCAATTATGGTTGCCATCGCACTAAGTACTTCTGGTTCTCTAGCAGATGGATGCATAGTCTTACTGTAATCAGCTAATACAGTTTCCAAAAGGGGAGGAATAAAATTCTCTAATACCTAAGAAAAAAATTAGTATAAAGCAACTTGTATTATCAGAGTTTAATAGATTTGTTTATTAATAGTTAACATACCATTGCATTATCATTAGACCTAGAAATCCAATCTGATATCAATCGTAAAGTTTCTTTTTTAATAACTCTCATATTTTTAATCAATGGTTGTTTTGTAACACTATCACCATTAGTAGCTATGGCATCAGTAATATTTGCACTCATAACATTATAAATATTCAACATGTCCAAGTATATTCTTCCCAACTATAATATGATATATATTATGATAAAGAAATAATAAATTAAAAATAAAAATGTTGCTATCAAAAATAAAATACACTTACTTGGACAACATATTGATGTCCTAGAGATTTACATGCTCTAGCATTAGTTTTTAAAATATTACCCAATTGTTTGACAAACTCTGGTTCTTTTAATATTTCAACATCCTATAAAATGACAATAAATAAATGTAATTTATTCAATCATAAATTAAATATATAATTTATTACTTTTGAAGCTTGACTAATACAATCATCCCAAATTAAATTTGGTAATAGCATATATTTATCAATTAGTTGTTCTTGAATTTTAGAATTCACTTGAGCACTGATCATAATACCGACAGCTTCATAAAATGTATGCACCTTAATTTGAAATCATAAAAATGTATAAGATACTATCTAGTTAAAAACAATTTATTATATTTTATAGTATTCAAATACTTGTTGTGGTTGTAAATCACTAATAATTGTTGCCATTGAATTAAGAATTTCCTCAATAAATGGCATAGCTTCTCCAACTTGAACTTGAACGAAATACCTTCTACATTTCATTGCAATTTTGATAAAAGTATCACATGCCATATCTTGTACACCATCATGAGTTTCTGTAAAATAAAAATAATAGGTATACAACTTAGTTTTTGGAGAAGATGATTAAATAACATATCATTTATAATTAGAATGAACCATTAACTAACAATATTTAGACTAAGTTAAGGTAAACTAAGGAAGATATTCAATTAAAAACTAATAAACCAGTGACGTAGCTACAGGGTAGACTGAATGTAATTTACAACATATAATATCATCAAAATAGGCTAATTTTCCTCATTGATTTTAAAATCCTAAGTAAGTAAAATAATTGACAATGTTTGTCCTTAAAATTAAGGGTCAATACATAATTGGTTCTTTAGCTTTGTATCTTCACAAAATTATTTTCAAGTTATTATTTATAATCATCTGTAACTAAGTAATTTTTATTCATAAAATTAAAAGTAAATGCTTCATTAGTTCTTTAGATATCTATCTTCACAACATATTCTGTTTATCATTTATAATTACATGCATCTAACTGCTAAGCATGCAAGTAATCAGAAATTGAAATGCAAACATACAGTAGAAAACATTTAAGTTAAATAAAATTATTTATATTCTCAGAAAGACTAATCAACATCATATTGTATAATCACAAAAAGAAATTTTTCATCATTGAACTTTAAAATCTTAATTTTATAGTAAAATTATTGACAATATGTGTCCTTAAAATTAATGGTCAATGCATCATTGGTTCCTTAGATTTGTATCTACACAAAATTATTTTTAAGTTATCATTTATAATCATCTGCAACTAAGTTATGTGAGAGAATTAAAAACAAATTTTTACTCACATAACAATAATTTAACTTATACTCTTATAAAGACTAATTAACATCATATTGTATAATCACAATAAGCTATTTTTCCTCATTGAATTTGAAACCCAAGTTTATAGTAAAATTACTGTTTTTAAAGTTAAGGATAAATGCATCATTGGTTCCTTAGATTTGTATCTTCACAGAAAGTTCTGTTTATCATTTATAATCATCTGCATCCAACTGCCAAGTGTGTAAGCACTAAGCAATCAGTAATTGAAATGCATAGATACAG
The DNA here is from genome assembly GCA_020882235.1 of Schizaphis graminum. NCBI lineage: Eukaryota > Metazoa > Arthropoda > Insecta > Hemiptera > Aphididae > Schizaphis > Schizaphis graminum. The sequence goes on from CM037032.1 coordinate 71,306,189, forward strand.
TAGAAAAAATAAATTAAATATAATTATTTATATTCTCAGAAAGACTAATCAACATCATTTTGTATAATCACAATAAGCTATTTTTCCTCATTGAATTTAAAACCCAAGTTTATAATACAATTATTGAAAATGTTTGTCATAAAACTATTAAAGTTAAGAATAAATGCATCATTGGTTCCTTAGATTTGTATCTTCACAAAAAGATCTGTTTATCATCTTTAATCATCTGCATCCAACTATCAAGCATGTAAGCAATCAGAAATTGAAATGCATACATACAGTAGAAAATAATAAGTTAAATATAATTATTTATATTCTCAGAAAGACTAATCAACATCATTTTGTATAATCACAATAAGCTATTTTTCCTCATTGAATTTAAAACCCAAGTTTATAATAAAATTATTGAAAATGTTTGTCATAAAACTATTAAAATTAAGAATAAATGCATCATTGGTTCCTTAGATTTGTATCTTCACAAAAAGATCTGTTTATCATCTTTAATCATCTGCATCCAACTATCAAGCATGTAAGCAATCAGAAATTGAAATGCATACATACAGTAGAAAATAATAAGTTTAATATAATTATTTATATTCTCAGAAAGACTAATCAACATCATATTGTATAATCACAATAAGCTATTTTTCCTCATTGAACACAAGTTTTTAGTAAAATTATTGAAAATTTTTGTCATTAAAGTTAAGGATAAATGCATCTTTGGTTCCTTAGATTTGTATCTTTACAGAAAGTTCTGTTTATCATTTATAATCATCTGCATCCAACTGCCAAGTGTGTAAGCACTAAGCAATCAGTAATTGAAATGCATAGATACAGTAAAAATAAATAAATTAAATATAATTATTTATATTCTCAGAAAGACTAATCAACATCATATTGTATAATCACAATAAGCTATTTTTCCTCATTGAACACAAGTTATAATAAAATTATTGAAAATGTTTGTCATAAAACTATTAAAGTTAAGAATAAATGCATCATTGGTTCCTAAGATTTCTATCTTAACAACATTTTTCCAGTAACCTAATCAGTTATACAATTAAAAGTAAATATATAAGCTACGATTCAAAATTATACAACATAATATAAAGTTACAATAAGCTGTCTTTCTCACAAAATTGAATAGTTCAAATATTAAAGTAATTAAGTTATAAATGAATCATAAAAAAGTATAAATTATGAGTATTTAGTATTTTATAACAGATAATATCTCTGTGAGGAATTCCATTAACTACCCAATATAATAAGTTAGGCCACTACCTCATTAATTTTAATTGGAAATGTTCAACAAAATTAATTTTAACACATGATTGTCAGAATACAACAATTTTAATTTCATATATATAAATCAAAATTAGCATGGCATTTTATCATCACTAATTCAATTATATTAGACTTAATATTAATTATAACAATAGTTATTGTTTATAGTTTGAAGTTCTAACACAGTACTAAAAGAAGTATACATTAAACAAATCTATAATACTATTTTAAAACTATTAAAGTATATAATACGAGATATAATATTTATTTAACCTTAACTCCTAATCTAATATACAAGGGTGCTATATTTTCCATGCCCTTTTTTCTGATACCCAATTCATATGAACTTTTTCCAAAATTATAAAAAAAAAACAACCGTTATTTACAATTAATTTATGTATTAAATATTTATAATCTCAGACAAATATAATTAATTTCACTTATAAAATCAAAATTAGCATGGCATTGTCATCACTGATTTAAAATGTTTTATATAGTAAGTTTTTAACTATAATTAAAGATAAAACTTTAGAAAGGAGAATAAAACAAAATGATATAGAAAATAGACAATTCTACCAACATTATAAAATTAATTATAGTCAATTACTTGAATAATATTTTAGTATTGTAAATAAATTATCAATTTTTAATAAAAAAAAAAAGTAGTGATAAAAAAAAATTATTTTTTGCATAGATATTAAGCTATTTAAGTATTTAGTAACTATTGATTTATACTTAACTAATACAGAGTACAGGATAAGTCGTTTCCCGCTGTCTTGTTATCAAAAAACTGTTTATTATTATTATTAACAACGGAAACCATCTTCTGCTGTACTATATATATTAAGTAAACAATTATACTTTTTATTTTTACACACCTAAAGCTGGTTAACGGTGGCAACCATATAAAAACTAATTCCAAATTATAAAAATTGTAAATACCATAAATAATTAAAATTGAATAAGTGAAGATAAATTATTAATTATTTAATCGTTCATATGAATTTTGCTATTATGCATGATAATCTCAGAAATAAATGATTTTAATCTCATACTTTTATATCGAAATTAGCATGGCATTTGTCATCACTGATATATCAATAACTAACTCTAAATAATTAAAATGAAACAATAGTTCTATAAAATGGAACCTTTAAAATAATTTACTGAGAAAATATTTTTTTATTAGTTTATTAATTTTAAAATGTTACTATATAAATTTTAGAATTAAAATTGTACAATAAAGTATTATAAACTATTATTAACATATTAAATTAATTACTTACCATGCATGAATTCAAATAATTTGTTAACAACTGTTTTCAAAAATTTCCAATGAGCTCGTAAAAACCTTGGATACTGTCCAACCACATACATAATATTTGAAGCAATAATTGCCTTATTATCTTTGCCTTTTTTTTGTTCACATAGTCCTAATAAATCTTTAATAGCTGTGACTAAAAATCTTTTTTCATCTTCTTCGTGCATCGCTCCAGAAATACTTCCAATTGCCCAACATAACTAAAAAAAAGTAATAAAATAAATGTAAGAAAAGGTTATCAATAAATAATAAATTTAAATATTTACAGTATTTAAATTTTTCCAAGACCACTCATTTCCATTGACTTGATTATGTAACTTTTCAGTCATAATTCGTTCAGTATCTACACAATCCAAATGAGTTAAATACACAAGTGTTTCTCTCATACTTTTATACAAACTAATAGCATCTGTATCTTTCATAAACTCTCGAACTACTTCTCCGTTTTCATTTTCTACTACTAACACTTCTTCTGGCTTAGCCATACGACTAATCATTATATACCGCATCTATGGACAATAAGCAAATACATATATGTATGATAATATATAATTCATTATTATATACTTTTAAAAAAAAATTTAGTTTAACTTGAAGTAATTAGTAAATACTAACCTGAGATATAACTGGTGCATAAAATTGACGTCTAGGTGAAATGGCATTACCATCTGGCCTGCTAGTTGGAGAAAGTGAGAATAGACCGACTATTTGTAATTGTCCAAATGGATTTTCTCGGTATAAACTAGCAGCTAAGCTATTCCAATATTCTAAACAAATCTTAAATATTTCGATTTCTTCAACTTCGGAAATCATAACCAAATAATGAAGTGCCTAAATAAATACATTATCACATATGTGAATAAATAAAATGAATATAACAATTAATTAAGTTCACAATTACTTTTAATAAATCTTCATTAGAACCATTTTTTTCTACTAAAAGAGCATGCTCTTTGAGAAATGTACACAAAAATAATGCCAAATTTTGAATAAAATTTTGTTCTTGGTCTTGGCCTGACGCATAAGCTTCTTTAATATTTGTATGTATGGGTAACATCTAAAATTAACAATAGATAAGAACATACAAGATAAAAATAAATATTAATATCAAAATACCTGAACAAGTTGTGCCATGGTTTTGGAGAAAAGACCAGCAAATGCAGCATCATAATTCGGTACAGTCACCGCGGCAACCTCGGTCAAACATTGCAATGTGATATTACGAAACATAGGCACATTGAAGAACTAAATAATTTAAAAAATTGTTTTAAATAAAAATATAATTTATTAGAAAATAGTTAATAGTATTTAATATAAAAATTACTTTAAAAATCAATGTATCGATCAAATCAGTTTCAAATATATAACCAAGTGGTATCCAGTTAAGGAATCTAAGAAGAGTATCAAGTGTTGCATTTACTAAAGCCACATTTTGAGAAGAGCCCTGACAAAAAAAAAATATTAAAAATGAACATTTATCTATTTATATATCAAATTCAAAGCTTTAAAATTTCACTCACTAGAACAAATTGACATAATTCAAAAATCTGTGCAAATTCTGAACACATAGTATCTTTCAAATGTTTAGCTTTCATTTGAGTCATATTTCCAGCAGAAAAATCAAATACTTCTTCACTTAGCAATTTTAATATAACCATGTTATTTTGGCACAAACTTTCATTAGTTCTGCTAGCTCCTACAATTTCACCAACAAATGATTCCCAGTTTTTTGGCCACTCGCGTTTTAATACCTAAAATATTCAATTGTAATTAAATATTAATATAAAAAGAGTTTGAAAATTAACCAACCTGCACAAGGATAATGTTTAATTTGTTTAAATAAGTTTTTTCTCTTTCCATTGTAGCAGGATCTGAAGAAGTTTTTATGATAAGTGCAACAATATACTTCTTAATGCCTTCACATTGATTTCTAGGTAATACTTTCCATCTAGTCTTAATTAATTGTTCCAATATTTGTAAAGCAAAGTATTTTGTTTGTTGATTATTTGAAAATTCGAGTATAGTATCTACTCTTGTCCATGCATCAGGATGCTCCTTCAATGTAGTTAATACTTCTTGGGCAGCTCGTTGCTAAAATAATGATAATTAATTAATTATTATAAATAATTAATAAGCTGAACATAATATAGGGATTTATATTTAAAAATATCTGTGTGTAAACCACCAATGTTATATTAAACATACGGAAACTTACTTGATCACCAGTACCCGTATACATACATCCCACAATGTTTTCTAAAAGTGTAATATCAAGTTTTTGGGAAAAATCCAAAAGCTTGGACACTTGTTCTGTCATCGTAGCCATATTTTATTTTTTTCAAAGACTTAAGTATTCAGCTAAAAAAAATATACAAATTAATTATTAAATAACAAATAATTGTATACATTATATTATGCGCTAGAAAAATTAGAGAGATAAGGTAATTATTGTGGAAAAAAAGAATGCCTTTAATAATATTTAGGTAGGTAATGAAATTAATCATTCATTCAATAAGCTTAAAGCTCATAACCAACAATCTACCTACTTTTTGAAAACTTCTAGGTATATCCACAAAAATATCATCACTAACACATGTTTATAAATCTGTCTACAAAATCAAAATGAATGGTTATTGTGGTCCATTTTAAGAAAGTACATAAAATAAATTACAAAATGTTACTAACCAATTAATTTAACCAAAGCCTCTTAGTCTTAATTATACTACATGATTATATTATTATACAAAATAATTGATAGTGTAATGTGAAAATTGTTTAAAAGTATATTTTTTGAATAGAATAAACAAAATAATAATACTAAGTACATTTTTAGTACATGATTTATACAGTAGATCATAATATTATTAATTACCTTAAAGGTATTCATTAAAATGAATAGATTCCTAATATTTATGTAGTCAAGGAATAGACGATTGTTATTTTATTGATATCAAATTAGATTTCAATTTTACTAGATTTTTTCATTTTTTCTTATATTTTTTAAAAACAAATATAAATTATTGATTTAAAACTTTTACCAATGTTAAATTTTGTAACAAATAAATCAATACAAAAATACACTTTGTTTATAATTTATTTATTTCTGAAAATTTTAGATTTTTAATTTGATTTTTCTGGTTAATATTTCTTTACCATAAGAATTGGTAAATTAAGATTCAAAGAATAAACATGACCCATCCCAAATACAATCACTTAATATTTGTTTATACTTAATATTTATAATTTATATTAAATTTTAGGTAGACAATTAAGAAGTAATAAAAATTAAATTAAAAACGTAATTGAAAAAAGTATGATTATAGACATATTTCAATTTATATCTTAAATAAACTCAGAATAAATTAAAAATGTATGCTAGTTACTTACTAAATTGTTAAAATAAAACATGCACAATTTAATAAAATAAACTTACTCAAAAACAGACAGACGACAAGTATACGTAACAGTAACCCTGGACTAAAACCTAGTCACTGTACCATTCACTCAGAAGACATTCACACACACAAACAAAACAAATATTGTTTTATAAACCTGAAACAAAAACACAAAAAAAAACATTAAATTTATAAAAATGATATAATGGATATCAGATAAATCTCTAATTTAAATTTAAAATAATGAGATAATATACATAGTAATTCATTTAACATACAACACTAGTTTTTGGAAAAAAAATTTATATTAAATTTTTTTTATTTTTTATATTTTATATTTTAAATTTTTTATTCAGAAGCAGAATATTATTTGGAATATTTTACTTTATCAAAATCAAGTAGTTTATTAATTATCGGTATATAAAGTATAGATGAGTGAAATAGTGAACTAACATTTTCTAGATACTTCTTACAATGACGCTTCACTCATCCAAACTTTAAATAATTTTAACTCGTAAACTATTCATCCAAAATTAGATCTTTATATAGGTATCAAAGTATAAAATTCTTTAAGAATAATGTTATTTTAATCAATTTAAATAACGTAACTAAAATATAATCAACAAATTTTAGTTTTTCAAATAATAAATGTCTTATGTTAAATAGATCACTCGGTATAAGTTTATATAATATATTAAAAACCATAGTAATAATATTATAACTGTAAAAAGAACAAATTACACATATAAAAATGTAACTTAAATACTAAAAGTACACTCAAATTTATTGAGTTATTCTAAGCTAAAATAAAATTACTTACTATCATAAAAATAAGAATTAGCAATATATTTACAGATGATAAAATATATGATACTAACATTGGTACTACCTAATTTTATTTACATCAATCATTAATTGAAATACTACCTTCCTAAACTAATTAAACTTAAATGTATCTATTGTATTACATCACACATTATCATAGGATATCATAAATCCAAATCTAGTAGGTTGATACCTACATAAAATAATAAACAAACTAACTTTTTATTTAATCATGTTTATAACATATACAATTAGTTCATAAATATTAAATAACAGAGATCTTACTATGTAAATATCAGTCATATTTTAAATGTTGAAATTTCAGCTAATTAGAACACACATAGTAGTAGAATTATAGATATAAATCAAATTTATTTTTTTTTTTTTAGATTTTATACATCATTATAAAAACATTTGCAATTAAATCTATTAAATTAAACAAAACATTAAAGAATTTAATCCAACAAAAGTAGAAAATACTATACGATGAAATATAATTAATTAAATACCTCCAAAAATATTGATTACAATATATTTTTGTTTCCACCGCACATTTAATATACAATTATTAACTATTTTAAACATAACCTAATATTTATAATAAATATTGAATAAGCATAAACAAAATGTTCATAATATAATAGAAAATGCAATGAATTGTTTTTTAATATAGATATATCTAAATAAAAATAAAAAAATATATAAATGTTTACCTATTTAAAGAGGCAAAATGAAAATTATCATACCATACACTACCTACACAACTAATACTGGTTTTTTCTCAAAATTTGAGTACACTAAATCATATTTTTAAAGAATTTTGGAAAAATACAGATAAATACTACACAATTACAGTAATCCATGAAATTTTCTACAAAATCTTTGTCAATCTGAGATTAGTTAAAAACATATTATTTAATGAAATAAGCAAGGCCAATGGCTATAAACATGTACTTACCTAAACTAAGTAGGTATCATTATTTATATTATAAAAAAATTCAAATATAAGCATAGGCATCTATGTTATTTAAATAAAGATATTAGAAATCGTTAAAAAATTAAACAAAACTTTTTGAATGATAAAATAACAAATTTGGTAATTAGTTGGTTTGGCATGTGTAAAAAATAAATTAAAATAATTGTACATTATTATGTAACATTTGTGATCCCTTATGGAAGTATTACAACTTAGGTACTACACTTACACTTTTAAATAAATACAGACATAATTTAAAACCTGATGCATTTACCGACTATGTATAACTTTTCAAACAAGCTGTCACATTCTGATACATGTTATTATAGAAAAATTTGTAAGATTCACAAAAATAGAATTCAATTTTATACTTAAGAAAATATATAATACATAGAACACAAATTATTCAAAAAACGATTATTTGCGAAATATGTAATCACGACACACCAACATGCCTATGCTTACGATTAACAACGTAACCCGGCAGTTGAGCTAAATTTTCGATAAGCACAATGTCAATGCACAGCGAAGTGGAAAGCGTGGAAAGGCGCGAGGTTTTCAGAAATATGGATTTGATGTTTAGTGTTTACGTTCAAAAGGGGAAAACGCTTTCAGTTAGTTTTTTATCAGCTTCCCGCGTACAACAACTAAACCACACATTACGTGAAAAACAAACAATAGACGGACCAGTTGTACGCCAACGCATTAGATTTCGGCAGTACGTTTGACGCGAGCAAACATCAAAAGATAAATTTACATTTAAATCTACGACTAGCACAAGCATTAATTAGTAAAAATAATGCACTTACTACATGTATTGGCTCCTTACTGAAAAACTAAAGAAAAATAAAGTACGCAGATGATTCATGTATGATTACGGTTAAGGAATATTTTTATTAAGATGGCGTCGCCGAAACCAAAACACATATGTTCACTGGAAAAAGGTATACACTGCTACCATGGTCGAACCGGATCACGAACACCGTGGAAAAATGGTATTGGGTTTCAGTGATAACGATTGTTTTGTTGTATGAATATTACACGGATAATATATATGTGTATGTCGTACACCATTATAGTTGGTTATACATTTTATCCGTTGAATATTAAGATAATAATAATTATCGATAAATAAAAATTACAAAATATGTAAAAAAAATAGTAAAATACAAAACAATAGACAATAAAAGCTGGTGAGCTATATGAATATACAATAATCACTACGACTACATATTACTACACAGCGTATAAAATGTTTCTTTAATTTATTTTACAAGTGTAAAGTTCAAATGTTGACAATATTTATTATTTGTCAAAATCACGGAAATTTGTAAATTATTATTTTGTAATTAAATATACAAAACATTTTTAATATGAATAACTCAGGCTTGACAATTTAATACGAGATTCCACATAAACTCTCAAAAAAATAATCTCTAAAATTAAAGCGTAAAAATCTATATCCAACTAGGTATATAAGATATTATTATATAGGTAACTTATATAGGTACCTTTTAAAATGTAACCTGAAATATTTTTGTATTATAATGGGTCACAAGATATCATATCCACATCCATATTATGCATAGGTATATCATACCTATAGCTGCATTATAAAAGAACAAAAAAGCATAATACATAGAGCAATAATGCAATATATTGTATTACATATTTTGTGATTATATTATTATAGGAATTAAAATTTTTTTTATTATTATTATACTCATTCTTAACTCTTAAGCTAGTAACTGCAAATAAAATATATGTATTATGTATTGTTATTTTTATACAAACAGTACACGTACTTTAATACTTCGTTTTGATCATTTTTACCAATTTTATAGACTAAACAATATTATTTTAGCTATTCGCTATTGCTCTATTAAGTAACTATTAATTTTGAGATATTAGAGTAAATGATTTTTTTCTATTATAATATTATTATTTATTAATTTATACTATATATTATATAGATGCGTATCATCATTGATTATAAATAGTATTTATAATCAATGGTATCATCCTCAATTAAATTGCGTTTTAGATAGGCATTTTTATTTTTAACTTATTTTTTTTTTTTTGTAATGTTTATCTTTTCTGTATTTTCGTTTCATACTTATGATTTTATTGTAAATAAACTACAAAATCGTAACGTTGTAAAAATCGAGAATGTCAGATATCAGCGTCATTTCATCGATATAATATTATTGTACGAGTTATTTTCATTTCAAAATTTTTTTGTATTACATTACATTACAAAAAAACATACAAAATATGCTTATTGAACAAAAAATAATGTAGATATTGTATAATATTACAATACTGAAAATAAACCATTACGTACAGAATATTCGTGTTAACGGACTAGGCGAAACTAATACCTATTTACTATAGAAATTTTCATTTTCACCATATCTTGTTTAGTAAAAAAACTTACCGTGACCCAACGAAAATCGATTCTTTAGCACATCTCTAGTCAATTCCCAACCATAGTAAAACCAGTTTTGAATTTTCGATGGATTATATCGTGGGGTTGAACAAAATCGGCGTGCTCTTCCCCTAGATTGCAGAAATGCAAAGTATTGTATAGGACAAAAGTGTCGACCCAGTCTGGTAAAACATTAAAATTATCATAGATTAATAAAAAAAAAATGTTTTCTTTGTTCATTTTATGACGTTTAAATTCCAAGAATGCAAAGCTCGAATAAAATATTACTTATTAGTACTACTAATTTAGTACTTTAGTAGGTATTATAATTTCATAAAGATGCGATTTTTTTTTAATAATTACTCTTTTATATTTTAGATACTGGCTGAGCGATGAGTATATTAGCAGGGGCGTATTTAGGCACAGGCCCTATAGGCCCGGGCCTAGAGCGGCAACATTTGGAGGGCGGCAAATTTTAACGATATTTTCTTACAAAACTACTATAAGTATTTTTCATTTGATAAAATCAAACTTAACTAATTTTTTGTTCGCACAAAATTAAACATCTATCTTCATGTACCTACTATATTATACACATACGCAACAGTGCAACACAGTACGAGTACATAGATAACAAAACATACGCGCATTCAATGCGGGTTCGGTAAAGACAGACAAACAGCATGGTTATTGTTGTAATTTAATGTTCATTAATAATGTATATTTTTAATATAATATTATAATATAATAAATTGTATATTTAAATATGTTTTATAAATAATTTTAGGAGTGATGGAGGGGGGAGGCGGCAAATTGGAAAGTGCCTATAGGCAGAAAAACCTTAAATACGCCACTGTATATTAGTTTTTACTTTTTCCTTTATAATATATAGCCAATATAAGCCATATGGGTTTGTTTTTTTCTTTGTGTGTAGAACATTTTCTGGTATAGCAAATTCGCCTTCTTTGCCCTGCCAAAAATAAAATAAAATCACCGATTTGTTCCAAAATTGTTTTTGGGTACCTATTTTGTATTTTTTTTTTACTTTTTTACTATTCGACTTTCGACATTCGAGTGTTTAACATATCTATATTAATAACATATCACACGTGTACATTGGGGCTTGTATTTTGTTGCAAAAAAATCCTTAAAAAAGCATCTATCAATTTTTTTATAATAATTTTATAAAAATTTTAGTTTTTTGTTAATTTTTTTTGTGTGAATTCATTTTGACTTCACACAATTTAAAAAATATAACATTTCTGTCAGTTATAAATACATTATCACCGAATTTTTTTAATTTTCAATTTTTTACATTTTGACGATTAAATTGTATAAAACACTATACCTCAATAATATGATTGATAATTACCGATTAACTAGCAACTACAGTATTTAAACGTGATAAAAATGACGCAGATATAATTCAAATAATTTTCCCTTTTCTTTAAGTCATAAATAAAACTATTACGGTTATTCTGATAAAGTTACAATTTTAGCATATTATTAAGAACGATAATAGTTATTTTATCAGTCATTCATTTATTAGTTATTATTGGATTTATAATATTTCTAGCTAATAATAATTAATCATATTAATATTAATATACATAAAAATATGTTAAATTTTCATGAAAATTATGTCAAAATTAAGAAAAAAGAACCAATGAAGAAAAAAACAAAAATAAGTTTACTTCACTGAAAGCAGTCAGCATAACGATTCTATTTATAGTATATAATATATTTATACAGCTAGGTTGTCCCGTGAGGATTTACCTATTTCGATATAATATCGTGGAATAATGGAGACACCCATCATAACTCTAGTCTTTACTCTTTTAATAAGATTTATAGGGAAAAGAACTATAAACACTTCATTTTTTAATTTATTTCAATTTTTTAGTAAAAAAGTTAAAAAAAAGTATTTTTTAATTTAATTATTTAATTATTTTCAAAAAAATTGAAGGTAGGTAGCCATTTTGTAGAGTTCATTTTTCTGAAAATATTGACGTTTCAACATTTTAATTTCATTAATCTCCTGATTTTTAATATTTTTTTCAAACATTACCAGCCACACTGAAAACGTTCGCGTTCCGCATCAGCACGCGGGTCACATGTTTGATATAATGATAGATACCATTATCATCGTATTAAATAATTCGATTTTTTCAAAACTATTATATTATATTATATTATATTTTCAGAAAAATGAACTCTACAAAAGTACAAAATGGATATCTTCAAATTTTTTGAAAATATGTTTTTAACTTTTTTACCAAAACATTAAAATAAATTAAAACATAAAATATATAAGAATTATCTTTCTATCACACCCATCGAAAATAGCATCTGAGCTCTACTAATAATAAATTAAATGGTTATATTTGAATCATTTATTATCGATTATAGGTATATACTATATATTTTATTTATTCTGTTGTATTACAGCGTGCTCTCGATTGCGTTGCGGATTATTGTTGTTTTCCGCCGAATCATCTACATACTATATATATTATACAAAAATATATATATATATATCTTTACATTATACATCATTATCGCTTTAATTGGACTGTGATCGCCGATTACTCGATAACGACGTAAAATACAATACGGCACTTGTTTAATATATATTAATTATTAATACTTTTTGGTAATTGTTGATACGCTTAATTCGTAATTTTAATTTTGCGGATTATCTGCGGAATTCGCTTATCTGCGCGTGGATGCCCTACCTCCCTATATTCCGCGGATAATCGAGAGTACACAGAGTATATAATATTGTCTACTAGAATTATATATTTTTATTTTCTCCTTGCTAATTTTTGTAAGTTTTGTATTGGTTATGCTTATGTTTATTTAATTAACGTAAAGTAATGTATGAAAAATAATTAGCAATACATATAGATACAATATTATTTATGTTTAATTTAACATACTAATAGGTAATTAATAATTATAAATTTATAATGATCTACTGAATGATATAAGGTAAGACAGGTATAAGTATTCACTCGACAATCAACTGCTACTGTATAATACAACAAATAAATGTTTCCCTGATTTTTTTATTTATTTATACCCCTCGTCGCATGTAAGTATATTTGGCAAGGGACTAAGAGAGACACCACTTCGGCTATTCAGGCCTTGTGGCCTGACTGGTATGTCATTATAAAGTATTGTAGTTTCACTTAATCTAACGAAATAGGCACAGTAATATACACTCTAAAAAAAATTAGCTTTCCGGTAAAATGTATTTTTCATATATAGATATATATAAACTAAATATCATTGAAATACTAACCTTGTCTTAAATTTTTGATCTTAGGAATAAAAATAAAATTTTTTATGAATTTTTAACTACAAAATAATTTGTACATTTTTGAGTTTTTATGAATTTTGTTTTATCAACATTTTAATTTTAAACACTTATAAAAAATATTGTGACAATGCATGAGGAGCTTTGTAATAATTTTAATTGACATTTATAAAAAAAAATTTAAAAATTTAAAATTTCTTATACCTATAAATAGCTTAAAAATGTGTTTCTTTTTGTTCCTTAATTATTTGTTTTTCCCGATTATAAAAATGAGTACTGAGAATTTTTAATATTTAGTATCCAAAGCAACCCCTATTTTTTAAAATTGAAACATATATTATGGACCATTTATCGTGTGATAGGTATGTACTCATCCACAAAAAAAAAAACATTCATCGCTCTGCACACAAAATCTAAAATTATTTGAACTTATTGTAACTATAATAATCAAATAAAAATAAAAATAAAATAGATATTTATTGTTACTGTAATGTAAAATCATTATATTGACGGTCAATTATAGATTACAAATTTTAATTAGAAATAAGCTAAGTAATACTACTCTTAATGTTATATATAATTGATTGCTGGATGAAGGTGTTGATTTTGTTGCTGTCTCATCTGTTGGATTACTATCACTAGGTAATGTCGAAATGTTATCAGTGAGGACAACTGTAGCACCAGGACTTAAAGCCAACCATTCTGTAGTTGATACCGATTTACTAAAAATAGGCCCATAAAAAAAAGATCATAATATTATTATATTATACACAATTGTATTTATACACTAAATAATTAATTATTTAAAGCATCAACCAACTAGATTTTAAAATTTAAATAAATTGTATAGGTACACTATACCTACTGGTACAGATCAATTGTATTTTTTAAACATTTTATATATAATAAAGCTTTAATAAAGTGATATTGTGAAATATCATAAAAGTTTAGCAAAAGTAAAAAAAAAAAATAATACAAAAATATTTTGAGATATTTAACTTTCATCATATAGATCAGGCATGCCTACTAAATTTTTTTATTATTAATAATTTCAACTTTAAAAAATACTATAATGTATAATATGGATGTAATATTATATAACTGGCAAAACATACAAATAAATATAAAAAAAAAATTAGAGTGAAATTTGTGTTTATTTTGATCTGAAATTCTGATTAGTTTTTCGAAGTTTGGTGCACACCAATTTTCAGAAAATAATGTAAATGTGACTAGTATATCTAACGAGACCTTTCTGAATACTGTGTAAATAGTGCGGGAAAATATTTGTTTGCAAAGATAACTAAGTTATAAATTATAAGTACTAAGTAAAATCAAATTATGTAAAAGTATACGCATTGATAATAATTATTTAATAAACAAAAAATTGTTTTAAGTTTTTATAAAAATCGATTAAACCAGTAATAAGTATATGATATTTTAATAGATACAAATTGTAAATTATTATTTGTTTTCAAATCAATAAGTTCAAGTCGAACAGAACCTTGAACCAAATTTTCAGTATAGATTGTTAATAAGTCTGTAAGTATATATAATATATATTAATTACTTTATACCTATAATACCATATGGCCTGTGTCATTTATATGGATAATACATTTTGGTTCTGATAAAATTTAAAGCTGCATATTTTGAAATGCCTAACTCAAAATATAGGTATATTACGCGCGATACACGGCTCCCGCAGTAAGTATAAAAATATAAAACTTTAAAAAAGTAGAGCACACCGTACACTTGATAAATAGAAGATTCCCTACTCGTTTTTGTAAAATTATTAGGCACTAACCCAGTGTTGAAATTCGAGTTTCCGGATCCAACAACAACAGTTAAAGTATCATGCAAATTTGATATTTGGTCTGATAAACGTACATTCTGTGTATAATTTGTATCCATATTGATCATTAATGTGTAGTTCTCATATCCGGGTAAAAATCTGTAATATTTTTTTATGAAAGTTTTTAATATATTTTAAACAACTCTTATTTCATTTGTAGTATTTATAGATACATCTAAAAATATTTATGTAAATAAAAATAAGTATCGCTAACTATCATTATTGAAAAGATGCAAAGTGTCGTTATGTATTGATAAAAAGTTTGGCCCACCTAAAAATATAACATTCTTGCTCTAGAATGGAAAAAATAAAATTTTTTTTTTTTTAATATTGTTTTACGATAGCATCGAGTTATAGTATAGGTACATTATAAAAAAAAAATTTTAAAAGTAAATAATTTTCAAGATAACAGTAATAATAATTGTACCTACAAAAATAAAATATTATATTATAATTTAATTCCATTTTTACGATAAAACACGTAATCGTAGCATAAGTACATTTATGGTATTACTTTAGTTATTTTTTTGTTTTTATTTCGTATTACCTGATCAAAACCAACACTGTATCGTTAAAAATATCAATTGCCAACCCTCCTCTTTTAAACGTTTCAGTCTGGCGTAATTTCGATATGGATTTGAAAAAGTTCAAATAACTTTTTGGATTGTAATTTTCTGTCTGTACGTTTCTCGTGACATAATTTGGATGTACCGCAACCCATGGTCCATGTGTGCTATTAGTGAACCCTAAACAATATAACATACTGTTTAAATTTCAACGCGTGTTGTGCACGTAATAATATTAGGCACAGACTGTGCGGGTCGAGAGCATAAAACAATATTACCGGCGTCCGGTACCGAAAAAGGTATTTCACGCAATCACGCACTAACAAACAACACCGACCGGTTTGCCGGTGTGTGTATGTCGTGTATTACTCGTATGTGCTTATAAAATATAAATTATAAAAATAATGGATACAGAAGTAATGAATTGTATGAGTATAATAAAAATAAAAATAGAAAAGTAGTACACAATTCACGAGATAAATATACAAATATTTACAAAATAAATATGAAATGCATTAATAAACATGCATATTCATAAACTAAAAATTAATGGCCCTTCTGCTGACTGCTTCTACACAATATAATATAACGAGAATTAATCGACCCTCTGAGTTAACAGCAATTTATTGTAATAATAAAAAAATCGGGGAAATCACTCTGCGCATAGAGTACCTATGTTTTATCTTTGTACAACCATAGGCGTACCGGTTTAACCATTGGCAAATTAGAAGGGGGGTTAAAATTATAAACATCAAACAAGCCCGCGGAAGGCTTTGTCCCCCGCACCATCTACATATAAATTTTACAATTTTGTTGTAATATTTATTAGGTATATATAAAACGTACATAAAAACTTCAAAATTATTTATTTAACCGTTTATATGACCTGTTATCGTTATCGTTGTAAAATATTAACGTATAGCTCAATAATTTTTATTTTATTACAAATTTATAATACAAAATTCTTACATGAACCTTAAACGTTCACGTAGGACGTAACACAACTTATCGGATATCCTGTTAGAAATTACGTACCTAGTACATTTTATAATTTTCTCTAATAAAAAACCTATTTAACTAGATCTATGAACTTAAAATGCTATTCAGAGGCCTAAATGCCTAATATATAGGTAATAAAATATATCGCTAAAAGAAGACTAATTTGGGCGGACATGATTGGCGTAAAAAAAAGATAATTAAGAAGATCGAGGTTAAGATAAGAAGACTGTAAAAAAATAAATCAAAAAGATAGGAACGGAAATCAACCGAAAGGAAGTAACAGAACCATTGAGGAGAGAAAAGATTTGTATCATTAACGGTATGGTCTTAAAGGCCGTAACTAAAAAGAAGGAAAAGGTACAGAGACAAAACATGCGAGTGATGTTCTCGTAGGTCATAATAACTCATAATAACACAATAACACCACAAAATTATATAAGTATCTATTGGTTATAGGTACTTGAAATTATAGTGAAAGTGTTTGAAACACTCGATTATAATTTATAAGTACAATATAGGTGATAGGTTTGTACGGTACTGTATGTAGAATATTAAAGTAAATACACATGCCACACTATTTACATACCTGCATATTTCGTGTCATCCCACTGCATGGGACTTCTTGAAAAATTGTCTTTATCTGGTATATCTTCCATACCAATTTCTCCTCCATATAAAACTATGGATACGCCGGGTAGAAATAAGGATAAAGCGTTCATACCATCAATTAGTTCTGTACCGTACGAAGTAGGAAATCTTATTTTGTCGTGGTTTTGGAGCTAAATTATAAAGGTTTATGATCAAATTATTGAAAACTTTTAATTGACTTTACAAAGTAATTATTTTAAGTAAACCTAATTATCTCAAAAGGTATTAAAGTTATTAGAAATATTTTTCATTATCATTAATGTTTGGGCCGGGAACGAACAATAATAGGCCGTGCGCCCGGTTACCAATGTACTTCGCGCTTACTACGTATTATACTAACACACCGACCGACCTTTGTAAATTTGTGTAAATTGTGTATAGCTCAACTAGAATTGGTTAGGTTCGCCGCGCAAATACTAGTGAGCTATGTAGTGTGGTGGTGTGTAAGTGTGTATATATGTTTGTGTGTATACTTAAATCTAAGACGAATAGGTAACTCTAAAATAAATAATGGTAACTCAAATGTAAATATGGTATAAAATATGATATAATAATAAAATAAACAAATTACGGCCCTTTTGGCCCAACAAGTAAAAAATGTATATAATAAACCAAAATGCCGGTTCGGCAAAAACAGGTATAAAAGGTGTATATATAGATATGAAAAAAGTGCAAATATATAAAAATGCACACTAAAAGGTATAAAAAACAAACGTGATAGTTATATGGTCCTTATGACCGAATAGAATAAAATATTAGTATATAGGTATAAGATATAAGATAAATAATAAAATAAACAAATTACGGCCCTTCTGGCTCAATAACACAATTATAATATTATATAAAAACAGCTATTAGAGCTGAAAACTCGGGTAATTGATAAAAAAATATATATAGCCCTTTTGGCTCAACAGAATAAAAAATATATATAGCCCTTTTGGCTCAACAATAATAAATGTTAACAATACCTAAATATAATAATAATAAATAAATAACAATAAAAAATAACTCACGGCTTGTCGGTGCACTGCTGGCCAGCTGCTACCTATGCCTATAATACACTAAATAAAATTCACACAAAATAAAATACACAATTACAACGATACCAATAAATGAATAATTATGGCGCTGAGTATAATAAAGGTAATATTAATAAGATAATAATTATGTGAGCGTGGCGATTCGCGCACACGTCGTATATAAAATATAGAATAACAGCAAATATAATATGGCGATTAGCGCCCACGTAATAAAATATAAATGGTATAAAAGTATAAAATGAAAATTACAAATTGGCACCTTATAAACCAAAGAAATATATAATATAATATGTAGTACAATTCGATAAATAAAATAATATTGTTAACACGACGCAAACGGACCTTCTCACAGCGACGTACGGAGAAAGACAAAAATTGCGGCGGCCGTGTTAAACTACGCGGACCGGCAAGCCGGCGGTAGCAGATAACGCGCCGATACCCGATTTGCATAATATTATATAATTCAAAAGACACAAAATATAATTAAAACAAAAATAAATATAAAAATAACGGCTGGTGCGCGCGAGTGTTTGTGTGTGTGTGTGTGTGTGTGTGTGTCGATCGGCTGTTCGTCCGTAACCGCTAGTATTTTATATTCTTATGTTATAGGTATTATTATTTTACGCTACGGCGGCAACATTCTCCCCCCGTTGAAAGTCTTGGGTTTCAACTGTTGTGTTGTCCTTGTCCGTGGGTAGCCTACATAACTTGATGACTGGACGACGCATATGTGTTCCGTTTGCTGTCCTTAGCGTAGCAACCCGTACTGTACCATCGGAACCAGGATGTAATTCCACGACTATACCTAACTTCCACTTGGCTGGAGGCATACAGTCATCCTTTATGATTACAACATCCTCCTTTGCTAATTGCACGCTCTTACTCGTCCACTTGCCACGAATTTGAGTTTGCGGTAAATACTCTTTTGACCACCTCTTCCAAAATGTTTGCATTAGATTTTGCACAAGCTGCCATCTTCGTAGACCCTTAGGCTCTTCTTTGGATATGTCTGGCTCATCCGGTAACAACATAGCCCCTCCAATCAAGAAATGAGATGGAGTTAATACGGCTAAGTCTGAAGGGTCGCTATTTAGGGGGGTCATCGGTCTTGAATTAAGACAAGCCTCGATTTGGCATAGTAGTGTACGCATTTCTGTGTTTGTAAGTTTATGATCCGATATAACTCTTTTCAGGTGATGTTTCATACTCTTCACGGCACTCTCCCATATACCACCAAAATGGGGCGCAGCCGGTGGATTAAAATGCCACTCAATACCTTCTTTCTCTAAGTCAACACTAGCCTTCTTCATCATTGAGACTAACTCCTTTTGAGCGCCGACAAAATTTGTTCCATTATCGCTATAAATCTTAGCACATTTTCCTCTTCTAGACATAAAACAACGCAATGTCGCTATAAAGGACTTACTCGAAAGATCGTCAACCAACTCCAAATGTATGGCCTTTGTGGAAAAGCAAACAAATACTGCGATCCAAGCCTTCTTAGCTGCCACGCGTCTCAATCCACTTCGAATATATATTGGTCCTGCAAAATCTACACCTGTAACGGTGAAAGGTCTGGTACACTGTACTCGATCTTTTGGGAGCGCTGCCATCATTGGGTGATTAAAACGTGGCTGTGCTTTCGTACATTGAACACAACGCCATACCACTGACCTTGCAGTTACTCGACCTAGCAGTGGCCAGTATAAACGCCTTACCTCAGACAACAAGAGTTGAGGTCCTCCATGGAGAAGCTCCAGATGGTATTTTTCAAATATCATACGGGTTACTTTATGAGCGGCAGGCAATACCACAGGGTGCTTATGTTTATCCGCCATGTCTGAATTGTTGAGTCTTCCACCCACCAGTATTAAACCATCGCGTAGGAAAGGATTTAAACTCCGTAACTTGCTATTTCTTGGTACTTCTTGTCCTTTTTCTAGCGACAAGATTTCTTTGCTAAAGCACTCAGCTTGAACCATTCTTAGCACGGTTTTTCTCGCTTCGTTCAAGTCATGTATCCTTATTCCTTAAAGATTGAGGTCCATTGATCTTCTTACGCAGGAACTTTGAATATATTATTAGCCAAGCTATTCCTCGTAGCATTTGGTTCCATTCTGAGTAGTGTTTTAATATATCATTTACTGAGTTGTTTGCTACAAGTACTAGTTTCACTTTACGTACTTCAGGTAGCTCTTCATTCGTGTTGACTATTGGATTAAAGATCCAATCTTTCTCATTCTTTTCCAACCAGGTGGGTCCCTTCCACCACAATTTTGCCTTTAAAAGCTCCCGTGGCCCTAAACCTCTTGAAGGGATATCTGCTGGGTTTTCATGTGTTCCTATATGGTTCCACTGGCTGATCTCTGTAACATCCATGATTTGAGCTATTCGATTTGCAACATATGTTTTTAGCCGGCTGCTCTGGCTATTTAACCACCCTAGTACTATAGTTGAGTCCGTCCAAAACTTGAACTGATGAATGTTGATTTGCCATGACTCAGCAACTCGTTGGGCCAGCTCCGCTAATAATAATGCACCGTTCAACTCAAGGCGTGGAATTGTGCTGCCTTTTAGTGGGGCCACTCGAGTTTTAGCGCATAGAAGTCTAGAATACCATTCTCCATCGTTGCTCTGAGTACGAATATAGATACAGGCTCCATATGCTTCCTCCGAGGCGTCGCAAAATCCATGTACATCTATGATCTCGGTGCACTCTGGAATAGCCTTTCTGGGAATGGACAATTCCTTTAGCTGCTCAAGCTCATCATAAAAACGAATCCACCTTTGCTGAATGTCTACCGGAAGCCGTGCATCCCAGTCTATCTTCATAGACCATAGCTGTTGTAAGAATATTTTTCCTTTAACTAAAACTGGCGACAGGAACCCAAGTGGATCGAAAATTTTGTTCAGGTCAGAGAGTATAGCTCTTTTCGATAACGCACCTTCTGATGATCTTGCTACGATGTCATATTGAAAATGGTCTGCGACTGGTTTCCACTGCAACCCGAGTGACTTGACCGTGTCATCGTCTCCTATATCTAATACGAACAAAGGATCGTCAACACACTTGGACATGTTTCGCAAAACAAATTCGGAGTTGGAACACCATTTCCTTAATGGTAACTTTGCTGAGTTTAGCACTGAGCTAACATCTATTTGCAACCGACAGCAGTCATCCTCTGTATCGGCTCCCGTCATTAGATCGTCCATGTAGAAATCTTCGGCAATCACCTTTGCAGCTTTCGGTAATTCCTTCTCAACACTTTTTGCGAGTGCTATAAGACAGTAGGTTGACAGAAATGAGGCAGGAGTTGTTCCATACGTGACTGTAGTTAGCTGGTACGACCGTAGTAATTCTTCAGGGCTGGATCTCCAAACAATTCTTTGTAGGTCCCAATCTTCCCTTGCCACCTTTATTTGGCGAAACATTTTTTCTATATCCGAAGTTAAGACGAATTGATGCTTGCGGAAGCGAATGAGGATTGAAAATAAATCTTGCTGAACAACTGGGCCACACCTCAAGACATCATTAAGAGATATGCCAGATGTACTTTTGGCAGAGGCATCGAAAACCACTCGAACCTTTGTAGTTAAACTTGATGCTTTTATTACCGAATGATGTGGTAGATAGAAGGGATTCTGCGTCTGAACTGAATCGTCCATTACTTGAACCATGTGTCCCATTTCAATATATTCGTTCATAAATCGTATGTACTCGGCTTTCAAATGCTCATCATGTTGTAATCTTTTCTCAACGTTCAAAAAACGTGCGGTCGCCATTGGTAATGTAGCCCCTAATTCACTAATTGCCTGTTTGGTGGGAAGCCGTACGATAAAACGTCCCTCCTCATCACGGATGGTGTGCTGCTTAAAATGTTGGAGTGTTTCTTGCTCTTCTTGACATCTCTTATTCGCTTTTGATGCTCGGCCATAGCTTGTATCTTCAACGCTGCTGAGCACCTTCCAATCTTCCTCTATTATTTGACCCATTGAGAAAAATGTCGATGTATGGTGGTTAGAAAGTTCTCCTGTAACGAGCCATCCGAAGCTACTTTCATGTAATGTGACTGAACCTATATTTAGTGGTATTTTTTTTGTTCCCAAAACATCAAAGAACGAGCCACCTCCAATAAGCAGATCGATACCTTGAGGTCGATGGAAATCCGGATCAGCTAGAAGTGGAGCCACAGTCCCTGGTATACCCCATCCACCTGCCGGCTCTGGACAAGACGCTAATTCTCCGACTATATTAGGCAATATATAGCAAGAAATATTAATACTAAATTCATTCATTCTTGATTCGACCTTCAACTCACTACATGACCTTGCTCTTAACCGATTGTCTCCAATACCACTTATTGGTAATAAAGACTTCTTACATGTTAGTTGTAATAGATTTGCATATCTTTTTGAGACAAAGTTGACTTGGGAGCCGCTATCCAAGATAGCTCTGCACTGGCGCCGTCCACCATTTTTATCTCGAACTATAACTAAAGCTGTCGCTAGAAATACGTGAGAATTTCCTATGGCGATTTCTGCTGGTACAGGTGCAGACACTAGGATTGCAGAAGTAGACGGTGTTTGACCTTTATCCGGTTGTTGTCCTTTGAGCTGCTCCTTCTCTTCTGATTTTTCCTTCTTTTCAAAATGCAATAATGAATGATGATTACGGTTGCACGTTCGACACCTGTAAGTGGATCTACAAGTATTTGCCATATGTCCCGAAGATAAACAATTAAAGCATATTCCTTTTCCTTGAACAAATGAGAGGCGTGCGTTTAATGGAACTGCCTTGAAATTTTCGCAATTATATAATTTATGCAGCTTGGTACAGTAATGACAGGAGACAGTTTCGGTAGATGCTACTAAAGCTCGCCTTGCTTCAGTAGCGGAATGTTTGACACTGCTTTTCTTTGCTACTTCAACAGCCATATTAATTTTGATATCCTTTTTAAGGCCAGCTGCTGCTTCTGATGATTCAAAGGCTACACATCGACTGGATAGAAACTCCTCCAGTTGCTTAAACTTTGGTAGGTCTGTATTTCTTTGGTGTAGCTGCCATCCATGTGCAGTGTTCTTGTCAAGTCGATCTATGATAATAGTAACTAGCCAAGCATCCCAGTGTTCTACTGGTTGCTCTATTGCTCGTAATGCTGCTACATGTGCACAAACATGAGAATGTAATTCTTGCAATGAACTAGCCGATGCCTCTTCTATCCTTGGAGAATCTAAAATTGACCTGATATGAGATTGTATAATCAAACTTTTATTATCGTAGCGTTGTTTGAGCCTTTGTAATACTGCTTCATAGTTACCATCACTAACCGGGATGGATTTCACTAAGTCTAACGCTTGGTCGCTTAGACACGATCTCAAATAATAAAACTTTTGCGCAGCTGATAGTGACTCGTCGTGGTGAACCAATGCTTTAAAAACATCATAGAATGATGGCCAATCTTGAATGTTGCCGTTGAACTTGGGTAGTGGTATAGGAGCTAGTTGCACTCGATTGCTAATTGAGGTGTTTCCAAATGACACATTCTGTCCTGTCGTACTAGTTGGTCTTTCTGCATTTATTAGTTCTTGTATACGGGATCTTATATTATAATAATCAGCCTCAAACTTTTCTCTTTCTTGTTCAGCGCCTTCCATATCATCTACTGCGATTAATTCAATTTCACATTGAATAGCATCGAACTTTCGATTTATCTGCGGAAGCTCTTCTTGTCGAAAATCGAGAAGTGAAATTGCATGTTCGACAGGATCAAATTTGTTTACAAATGTTATTATTCGCGTTAACGATGCCTTTATGACGCCCCTCTTTCTTTTGAGGTCCGTTAGCATTTTCTGCGACGATTCGTCGAGTACCATGATTGCAATGAAGACAGATGCTAATAATTTATTAGAAAGCTAAATATATATATAATAAATAAAATTTGAATATACGCATACAACAAAATAAATATGATCTAGTATCAAAAATAATGCGATATCAAATTTAAATGCAAATTGCTATATACGATAAATTGATAATAATATTTATAATTTATAATTCGCAATAAAGATAATAGATTAAAGAATTGAAATATTAATCACTATGCAGTTACGCAACTATAAAATATACCAATTAAAAATACCACAGAAATATAAGATTTAAAAATATATAAAATATACGCAATAAAATAAGATAATATCACGTCGAGGTCACCAAAATGTTTGGGCCGGGAACGAACAATAATAGGCCGTGCGCCCGGTTACCAATGTACTTCGCGCTTACTACGTATTATACTAACACACCGACCGACCTTTGTAAATTTGTGTAAATTGTGTATAGCTCAACTAGAATTGGTTAGGTTCGCCGCGCAAATACTAGTGAGCTATGTAGTGTGGTGGTGTGTAAGTGTGTATATATGTTTGTGTGTATACTTAAATCTAAGACGAATAGGTAACTCTAAAATAAATAATGGTAACTCAAATGTAAATATGGTATAAAATATGATATAATAATAAAATAAACAAATTACGGCCCTTTTGGCCCAACAAGTAAAAAATGTATATAATAAACCAAAATGCCGGTTCGGCAAAAACAGGTATAAAAGGTGTATATATAGATATGAAAAAAGTGCAAATATATAAAAATGCACACTAAAAGGTATAAAAAACAAACGTGATAGTTATATGGTCCTTATGACCGAATAGAATAAAATATTAGTATATAGGTATAAGATATAAGATAAATAATAAAATAAACAAATTACGGCCCTTCTGGCTCAATAACACAATTATAATATTATATAAAAACAGCTATTAGAGCTGAAAACTCGGGTAATTGATAAAAAAATATATATAGCCCTTTTGGCTCAACAGAATAAAAAATATATATAGCCCTTTTGGCTCAACAATAATAAATGTTAACAATACCTAAATATAATAATAATAAATAAATAACAATAAAAAATAACTCACGGCTTGTCGGTGCACTGCTGGCCAGCTGCTACCTATGCCTATAATACACTAAATAAAATTCACACAAAATAAAATACACAATTACAACGATACCAATAAATGAATAATTATGGCGCTGAGTATAATAAAGGTAATATTAATAAGATAATAATTATGTGAGCGTGGCGATTCGCGCACACGTCGTATATAAAATATAGAATAACAGCAAATATAATATGGCGATTAGCGCCCACGTAATAAAATATAAATGGTATAAAAGTATAAAATGAAAATTACAAATTGGCACCTTATAAACCAAAGAAATATATAATATAATATGTAGTACAATTCGATAAATAAAATAATATTGTTAACACGACGCAAACGGACCTTCTCACAGCGACGTACGGAGAAAGACAAAAATTGCGGCGGCCGTGTTAAACTACGCGGACCGGCAAGCCGGCGGTAGCAGATAACGCGCCGATACCCGATTTGCATAATATTATATAATTCAAAAGACACAAAATATAATTAAAACAAAAATAAATATAAAAATAACGGCTGGTGCGCGCGAGTGTTTGTGTGTGTGTGTGTGTGTGTGTGTGTCGATCGGCTGTTCGTCCGTAACCGCTAGTATTTTATATTCTTATGTTATAGGTATTATTATTTTACGCTACGGCGGCAACAATTAAAAAAAAATTATCGACATAAATCAAATGAGATTCTAAATAAGTTGAAATTTTTAAATATTTAAAAATAGCTCAAAAAGTGACAACATTGTTTTAAAATCGTATATGTCTAAAAGTTGCTAATATTTAAAAAACAAGGCTCAGTGTTGAACATGTTCCAAAAGGTTATCACATACACATAATCATTGAAAAAGTAAAACATAGTAATAAATTCATCGCTATATGCTCAAAATCCAGTATCTAATTTCGGATGAGTAGTTAAATGCATGTAACCCTGTGCCCCAAACAATTTTGACCGATAACTTTGTTTGTCAAATTCTAAACCATAAATTATCAATAAAACAACTTAAATTAATTTTTATACATGGACATTTTCAGAAAAATATTCTGCTTTGGAATATTCAATGAAAAATTTATGCTATCATAAAAAAGTAAAAATGTATAAATTATAACGATGAAAGTAGTGTAATGTGTAAAACATAATTTATTTCAAGAATATTGTTTTTTCGATTCAAAATTATGTGAAATAAATATTTCCAAAAACATTGATATCTACTTATTGAGAATATGAGTTTTTACCTCTAAAAGAATCACTTTGTATGTATCTATTACCAGATTTCCTTTTAATATATTGTTTTAAACAATAGTGTTCCAATTTACATATACTGCTTTACTTACAGACTAATCCATACGTTTAATATTAACTGTAAAGTGTAATACTAATATAGAAATATTAATTAGAAAACCGTTTAAGTTTATACGTTAAGTATTAATAGTATTATATATATATATATATATATATTCATATATTATATTATTATAATTTAAAATAATTAATAGGTATGTGTAATATTATGCTTAATATAAATAATAATATTATAGTTAGTTTATCTATATTTATACCACCGAATTAAATGTTGCTCCAACTGGCATTTTAGTTATCCAATTTTCAATTTCTCTTTCATAATCTTTAGGAGTATAGTGATAGTGTAATAAATTAAAGTTTGTTGGTACATCAGCTCCACTAGTGTAATATTTAAATAAAACGCTGTTATTACTATATGATTCCGTCATAATTATCCTGAAAAAAAACTCCGTAAAATTATTAAGAAGATTCTACATAACTTACATTACATCCATAACACATATGCAATAAAAATATTGTTTACAGGTAATACGCTGTAATCAAGTATCTATTCACTATATTCTAGTGTTTTGAAACCAAATATAGCGGAAAAACTAATTTAATACAAAACCTTTAAAACTATATCTAACAAGTTAATAATTTATTAAACCTTGTATAATGATCGTTTTGCTTGAAGTCATCAAGTAATAGACGCCATTCTTTAATTAAGTCATATATTTCGTCTTGATCTGCTGTATATATATGATCTAAATTACCGTAATTAACCACCATATTACTGTCTATTATTGGTTCGTCTTCCAGATTTTCGCTTTCGTATACATGTTTTAAAGCATCTACTCGAATTCCATCAATTCCCAATTTTATCCAAAAATTCAAAATTTTCTTCATTTCTTCGTGAACTTTTTTATTTCGAAAATTTAAATCTGGTAAATTTTTAACGAATTGAGCAAAATAAAACTGTTTGCGAGCTTCATGCCAAATCCAAGCACTGGCATCTTCAACAATCATTTGCTAAGATGATAATTAAATATAAATTAATAATACATATACACACATAATATGTGTATTATACATTAAATAGCCTATATATAGCGATTACTCAAGTTTTTTTTAGATTCTGAACGGAGTGAAGAATGTATTGATTTTACAATGATGTGTGTGTTTTTTTTTTTGTTTTTTGTTTTTTTTTTTGTTTTGTTTTTTTTTGTGTCTGTCGACAACATTTGGGGCAGTAAAAATGCTTCGATTTTTGACTTCAGCCCCTCTTTGAAAAGGAAATCGGATCTAATTGGTACTTTGGGGGATCAAAAGTTAAAAATTTTCAATATTTTTTAAGTGAGTCGGAAAAAACCTTAAAAAAATGACGGAAAAACGGGATTTTTTTACGCAAAACCAGTTTTCGTCAAAATCAAATTTTTATTTTGCTAAAACTCAAAAACTAATCGATGTAAATACTTAAAATTTTCACCAAATGTTTATATTAGCGTTCTCCAAACACAGTTAAATTTTCAAAGAATTTTGACTTTTTTTTGAACTATTTATAGACAATTGAAATTTTTAATTTTTTTTAGTATTTTTTTTTTAAATAATGATAAAAATTTTTTGGCCGGCCAGAAAATCTTGAAAATTTAATACAAGGTTTCTTATAAGTTGTTCTTAAAGTGATAAAAAAAAATCCGAAATCGTTAGTCACAATTTTTTTTTATAAGTGCTTAAAGTTCGAATTTATACGAAATATGTCAAAATTGCGAAAATTGGCAAGTAATTTTGTGGTTGAAAAATCGTAAAATTTTTTTCTTTTATAACTAAGTTTTGAAAATTTGATACAAAGTTCTCCATACATTTTTCTTCAAATATCTGTAAAAAAAACTCCACCGGATTCAGACAAAAATTTTTATGAGTGTTTGAAATTAAAATTTTTACAAAACCGCGTTAAATAACGGTTTAGCCTCAAACGATTTTTGATATTTGTTGTTATTCAAACAGTATAAGTCGTAAATACTTGAAAATTTTACTAGTTATTTATATTGGCATTTTCTTTACGTGATTTGATTTTCAAAACATTTTGACTTTTTTTGAGCTATTTATAGACAATTGAAATTTTCATTTTTTTTTTATTTTTTTTTTATAAATGTTGATAAAAAAAATTGAGCTGGGACAAATTACTTGAAAATTTAATTGAAGGGCCCACATAACTTGTTCTAACTCTCATTCAAAAATTATAAAAATACATAGGCACAATTTTTTTTTATTAGTATTTGAAGTTCAAATATTGACAAAAATTCGTCAAAATCTTGAATATTTTTCACTATTTGGTAGTTAAAAATTTATAAATATTTTTCTATCAAAAGCTAAGAATTGAAAATTTAACACTATGCTGTCCATAAGTTAAGCTTAGAATAATTATAAAAAAGTTTGAGGATTGTTCAATTTAAAAAATTTTACGTGTGTTTAAAGTTTTAATTTTAATTTGAAATCAAAAATACACGTGTAAAAATAACGTTTTACTACTAAATAATTTCGATTTTTGTTATTTTTAAAAAATTACTAAACGTAAGATCTTGAAACTTTTACTTAAATGTTTGAATTAGTTTCAAAATAGAATATATTCCAATATTTAAGTATAATACATCCTAGACTGACAAATCATCTCCGTTCAGAATCGTTTTTCGTATACAATGATACCTATCATTGCATTCAAATTTAACCTTCCCTAGTCCGAGGTCCATCCCACCCTCTAATGTACAGCAGAGCGATACTCACTTACCCACTTTTTTTATTATTCATATTTAATTTTCAAATGCTGATGAAATTGGTTATCAAACAAAAATAACGATTTAAGTAATTTTACATAAATTCAAAAATATAAATCATATTAATTTTTAAAATTTGTTTTTATTATAAAATATAAGTTTGTTATATACGTAAGAATTTAATTTGTACTATCAACATTTATCATTTATAAGTGCTCATACAATACTTAATATCATAATATAATATATACTTATACTATATAGCTGGCATTTAATAATTTTTTATAATATAGTATGATTTAATAAGATACTAAAATACTCTACATAAATTAAATTTTAACATTACCCAGTTATTTGGCACAATGGGAGTCGTATTGTTATCTTTTATCACTGCCTCTTGATTTTTTGCATCTTTCCAAATATAATAGTCAGCGTAATCAGTTTCATTATTGGCAGACTTTTCAAACCAAATATGTTTATTACTGGTATGATTAGGAACAAAGTCCATAATAACTTTTAAGTCTATAACATTATTATTTATTATTTTTTAATTTTTTAATGGTTGAATTTGAATTTAACAATATACATTTTACAGTGTGCTTACCAATTTAGAAAACATTTAATTTCTCGGTCGGATTATATTGGAATTAATCTAATTTTTTTACGAGTTAGTGGTAAGTATATAAATACAAATTTTCAGATTAATTTTTAATTTTTCACCCTCTCGGTACGCGCTTACATATAACTTGAATTTTTTTAAAAGACAACCAGTGTTTGCAATACCAAATTCGAATAGATTGATTTTTTTTAAAGTCATTTTGACCTTTTAACCATGGGTCTAAATCCAAAATTGACTAAATAATTTCAAATTATAATAAATAATACACTTTTTATGATTCACTAAAATGCATAAAACCATTTAAAATTATTTATTATTGGTTACTTTTTAAATATATTTACGCATTTTTTTTTTATAGGTAGGTATGTGTTATAAACAAGATTAACAAAGAATGGTTATACGTAAAATTATATTTTATTAAAAAAATACATGAAAATATTAAAAAAGTTACCAATAATAAATAATTAAAAATGATGGTTTTATGTATTTTAATGAATTGTAAAAATGTTTTATTTATAACAATTATTATTTACTAAAATTGAAATTATTCAGTTAATTTTAGTTTTAGAGCTATGATTAATTGGTCAAAATGACTTAAAAAATCCAAGTTTGGTATCGAAAATACCGGTTGCGACTTTAAAAAAATGCAAGTTGTATTGCGCATGCGTGTATCAAGATGGTTAAAATTTCAAAATTTATCTGAAAATGCGTATTTATATACCACTAGCTTGTAAAAAAAAAACGATTTATACCAATACAATTCGGTCGAGAAATTTAGTTTCCCTAAATTGGTGAACACGCAATATATATAATGTATATAATATATAAGTACATTGTACATCAGTACATGTATTAATCATAATAGGTACAAACGACATACTTTTTGAATGTGCCGCATTTAAAAGATCTTTGAAATCATCTAATGTACCAAAAATTTGTTGTACATCTAGATAATTAGTTATGTCGTAACCACCAGATTCTAAAGGTGATTCGAAAAATGGCGTTAACCAAATTGCAGTCACGCCTATATCTACGAGGTAATCTAATTTTTCATTTATACCTGATAGTAAAAAAAAATAATTATTTTTAATACATTTCGAATAAATAAATAATAGTACGAGTATACCTTTAAAATCGCCTGACCCATCGCCATTTGTATCTTTGAATGACAACGGAAATATTTCGTAAATTATGGAATTTTGCCACCAATCTAAAACTGCAGTCGGTGGAACAATAACTTTGCAATAAGTTAACTGTATACAAGTTATTAAAATATAAGTCCAATACATTGTTGTTATATTAGCTACGACCAACTGAAAATCAATAAAGTAAAACTCAAATATCTTTACAATAATTTCAACATTACAAATGAATACTCGCGAATTAGTGATTATATATATATATAGTATACTATACTATACTATACTATACTATATATATATAGTATTTAAGCCTCAAGTTATAAAATAAATGTTTTAACTATTATCTATTTGTTATATTTATCTTTATTTGTTATATTTATCTTTATTTGAGTTTTAGGTATATAATAAATTAATAAATATACTAAATTAAATATTCTATAAAGTTGATTTAAGATTTACAAAATGCAGATAATTATGATAATTTTATTGTTTCATTAACACCCACTTTTGTAAAAGCATAGCAATAGAATTTATTTTAATTCAAAATGTTTACCTAGTTATAATTAAACAATTAAACTAATCATATATTTATATTGTATTTTTTTATAAACCATATACAATTTAAAATAATGTGTCAAGTAGAAAAATAGATAAATAATAATAGCTTGTTAGAATAACTATATGTAACTAGCTATATTATTGTTTGGGAGAACATGATAAACGCATATTTATATACTCAATATTTTTCAAACTAGATACACGTGAACGTCATAAAATTGACCGAACTGAATAAAATAAATAAAAAATGTACGGTTTAAACTACTGTTCACCATAAATCATAGCGTGGTTTGTATTAATATTGTAATATTTCACAATAGGCATGTTAAAGTATTAACAGACAACAGTTCAATTAGAATTGATGTCTGTTGATATTAGTTTGTTATCACCCTGCTACCAGGTGATCTTATATTTTTTAAGTTAATCTAAAATCTAAAATGTCGATATTCATAATCAATATCTTTGCATTTATATGATATCTTACATGTAGGTTAAACAGGTTAATTTCGTATGACATCATTTAAGGGAAAAGGGTAAATACCTCATAACATATTTGAAATTGTATTTTATAATGTTAATCGTGTTAGTATGTTTAAGGCTTGGCTTGTCATTATATTGTTTGTAATTCTAATTTATAGCTCATACCTATCTTACAAAAAGTAATAACTTATTTTAAAATATTGTTATTATTTTTTATTATTTATTTAGCACAATATATAATAATTGCATTTAATTTTTACAACAAAAATGATTGTTAGAACAAATAAAATGTGTAAAATTTATGGATCTTTGGAAAACTGTCTTATAATTTTTACATATTTCTATGAAATATTAGTTTATAAGTTTATAACAATTCTATTATTTATTGTAAATATTTTTTTATAATTACAATTTACCATTATTTGAAAATTTTGTTACTCTATATAAAAAATCCAATAGTAGGTACAACAGATTATTTGTTGATAGGGCGATAACAAACAAATACCATTTTTTTTTCAATTATAAAGTTTTAAAACCGATCAAAACTTCTAAATTTTAGTTTAGTTCAACATTTAAACTTCAATAACATTTTTAAAAAAACGACCTTTCACCAAAATATTCATCACACAAGTTTTTTATCTATGGCTTAAGTTTCATAAATATTAGCTCAAAAAATGAAAAAATGAATTTTTTATATGCATTTAATGTTTGTATTTTTAGAATTTTCCAAAATACTTGTTGATAAGTTTCAAAATATTAAACTTCTAGAGTCTTGACCATTATTTTTTGAGTTACAACTAAGTAACTAAAATACATTTCATAATTCGACTAATTTGCTGTTTTTAGTCGAGCTTAATTGTTTGAAACTATCAATTAACAGTTTTTAATAAAAAATATCTTCTCTTTACTTTTCTAATTTTTGATAGAAGGGCTAAGTCTCCGTTATCTTCCTTTCTCTCCTCCACACCGCCTATGCATATTATATTAGGTACTATTATGTATAGTTAATAATTTTAAAATATGGTCTATCCTCAATAAATATACCGATGTTAGTGCAGAGCATGGTGGATTTACTATGATGATAGCATGACATAAATTTATCACAACAATGTTTATTGCGGAAATGAACTTTGAAAGATATTACTTCATAATGATTTTATAAAAATAAATATTCAAAGATAAAAGATGATAATATAATTATTTTATTCGCAAACATAAAGAACGGTTTCGGTTTTTAATGTTTCAATACCAAAACTGCAACCGATACTAAAAGCTTTAAAACATGAATTAAAAAACCATTTAATTAAGCTTAAGAATTTGAAAAACCAGTCCATTAACAAAACCGAAACCGTTAAAAGTTAGAATTCAAGTGAGATTCTTTTAACTGAAAACGTCATAAATGACATAAATCAATTTTAAAATTTAAACCAAAACCTAATACTTTTAATAACCGTTCTTAAAACAAAAATTAAAACCAAAAAAATTTATAATCATTTCTAATCTTGAATTTATTTGTGTGTAATACAATAAATGTTAAACGTTTTACAATTTAATATTTTATAGAAAATTGCATACCTAACTATAATTATTATTTATGATGCATCATTTATGTTAAAAGTTAAAACTGACCATTTATGGTACATATTAGGTATTATTCAAATATATTAATTTAGTAATTAATTATGTTAGACGCATATAAGCGGAAATTGATAAATTTAGTTGGGGGGTTCATAATTAAGCTTAAAGTACAGTATAAATTTTATTATGTAATTAAAAAATTTAATTAAATTTCGATGTAGGTATTTAATATTTATATTAATTATATTGCATTAAAAATTATAAGCAATTCAAATTTTAATTTACATTGTTTTAATTAAATAGTTAAATATTGTTTATTGTCTATGCTGCATTCTAGTCCAATTATATTTCTATATTTATAACTTTCAATCTTTACAGGTAGATACATTATAAATATTATTAATAAGTTCTCAAAAAAATAAAAACGTTTAGATTTTCAACTATAAGTGTGGTTCCTGATTCTGATAATAAACTATAGTTGGTAAAATGCTTAAATATTTTTCAAAATAACCAAGAAACTTTTAGAAATTTTTACTCAAAACCTCATTTTTGCTCAAATCAATATTGTTTTTTTGTTGTAATTCAAAAATCAATAAGTATCAACTTTTGAAATTTTTATTGAATTAGCTTTAAGGTCATAATTATAGTTTAAACAATAGAGATGATACAATTTTCAAAATATTTTGACTATTTTTGTTCATAAAATAGGTATTTGAAATCTTCTACCATTTTTTTAGTTAACTTTCGATGTGTCAATAATATTTTTTTTCCTTAGTCATTTAGTCAAAAACGTTTTAGCGATAATTAATACAAGTTAATCAATTAAAAACCAATTAAATAGTTTAACAAAAACTTATTTTATTCGTATAATTCGATACAATAGAATTTTAGTTCTTATATTTAACTTACAATAAGTATGTTCGTGCCATCCTAAACTTTAATTTTAAACAAAATATTTTATATTTTATAATATCCGTAATTCGCATTATATAATAATATAAGATTCACAGTTCTTAATCGAACGACAAACATAAAAGAGTTCTGTACACACAATTTTAACTTTAAATATTGTTTTAGAAAATCTTTACAAGAACAAACCATAGTGTTTCATTTATTTCAATACAATTTATGTTCCCCGAAACCTATCTACTTAAAATACAATAAAATTTATTTTTGTTAAGACATGCTACATGCAGTGCCGCAACTACCGCCGGTGCAGGCGGTGCAAGGCACCGCCTGAGGGGCCTTCAAAATGTATGTATCGGGGCCTCAGATTTGTATGAATTTTTTTTTTGTACATAATAAATATAACCAAAATTCCAAAATATAATAAAAAAAAAATTAATCCTTATCAGCGTGAGATTTAAATAATAATTATGCGATATTATATTATAGTCAATTTCGTCCGAAAGGCTATATTTAATTACAAATTAAAATGTAATTTATATTAATAAAAAAGCAACAAATTATATGAATATAGGTATAATGTAGTATATTAATTAAGTATTAATCACGTTTGTTTTCATACTTTGTGTCTTTGTTGAAGTGTTTGGTAGTATAGATTTAGCTTCTATTTTATAGATAGGAGGCTTGATATAAATGAAGAAAATCTTCGTTAATTTTTCAATCATCGTTACAGTTTCTGCATACAGATTGCATACAGCAATAATTGTCCAATTTAAAGAAAGGTTCACAGGTTTATACGAAGTAACTAACAAACTTAATTTTCTTGTATCTCAAAATATCTTAAAGTGTAGTGAACTAGTGAACGTGAACATGATGTTGTAAAGGCAACTTATGGCTCTACTATTTTATAAAACTGACACCAGTACAGATATAATTAGATAAATGTTATGTATTAAAAATATATTTTAAAATTCTCTAAAAACAATATACAGCATAAAAAAATCTTTTGCAGTGTCTATTAGACATTTAGACAATGATGTGGCTTCTATTTAGAAGATATTTTCAGTGTATGTATTATTTTCCTAACATTGCCCGTCGGCCGTCACTGTAGCAAATGTAGAACGTTCATTTTTCAAATTAAAAATTACATAAAATTATTTAAGAGGAAGTCTCACCCGCATGTGTTGTCTCCGTCTTACACACGTACGACATAGTAAATTTTCGTTCACCAGTTTCAATAGTATGCTTTTAATTTTAATATTAGAGTGAATTAACCTATTATCAAACTTTTAGGTAAGAACATTATATGTGTTCTCTCGTGGGCTTTTTACGATATTTTAATTTTTAAATGAAATATGATCATTTTCAAATAATTAATAGTTTCATACTCATAACTCACCTAAAAATTAAAATATCGTAAAATGTAATTTGTGTTGGTTGGTCTTAATAAAATTTATTGTTTCCAACTAAGTTGTTCCATAGGTTTCAAAAGTTTTTGAAGTAGAGTGGAAGTTGAAATTATAAGAGAAAGTAGCATAAATATTTATTTTTGTGGTGTATGATATTTGAATACTATTGTATACTTCATCAAATCATAGGTTATTAATTTTTCAACGACTCAACATTTAGATACCACTGACAATAAGGGGCATAAGGGGACTAGGGGCCTCTAAAATTAGCTGGCACCTGGGCCTCAAAATTGTAGTTGCGGCACTGGCTACATGTAAATCAACCGTTGCCGTTACAAATAATCCTCAATAAACGGCTCTAAACTTTAGAGTCCAAAGTATAAAGTAATTTCTACGCGTTAGTGTTTTTAAACTTTTTTGATTCGTGACTCACTTTTCTTACCATACATTTTTCGCGACCCGTACTTAATTTGTTAACTAAAAAACAAAAACAAAAAAAAGTTTAAATAGCCACTATTTGTTACTATTGGTAACGTTGTTATGTTTATACTTTTCACCACTTTTCCGAATAACAATATCCATCATATACCACAATTTTGCAAATTTATCCAAAAACTATACATATTATACGAAATAAAACTAAAATGACACTACGTTTATATGGTTTAACCGATAAACTAAACTCAACTAACATTTATATTTTATAATACAACGATATCAACTCTGAAAACAAAGAAAACAGCGTAATTTATAAAATATAATCTATAATATGTACCTATAGACTATACTATAGATAAATGACAAGAACTTTTATCGATTAAATTTGGCTAACGCTATACCATTATTTCATTTGATTGTTTTTCTTATCTTCTACAAACATAAAATAGTACATTTTACTCAAAAACTATTTTATCTGATGTCGTAAGACATACAGGTACATAATAAATTATAATATTATATAATATATATATATGTGTGGATATGAATTTTTTAAATTTTAAACAGAAGACTTCCGTGACCCAATTGTATAGCTTGCGTGACTCAAATTTGGATCACGATCCACCAGTTGAAGACTACTGTTCTATATCTAAATAGTATATATCATCATTTAACTTTTCAAAAAAAAATTTCCAAGCCGTTCATATTTTCAGTAAATAATTGAACTTTTGTACTTCTTCCATTCATGCGCTACACCTTTATTGTATCATAATGACAATGCAAATTATTATTCATATCTATAACAATATCTCTTAAAAATGTTATTTTGCAGTGTACTGGCCACATAGCCACAAGATGAGTAAACGAGTATATACAAATCCATGCCCTCGTAAAATAATAATCGCTTTACCTTAACATTGGGTATTCATTTTGTAATGAGCCGGTCTTGGTGAAGATGGCTCAACACGATTTAACGACGAAGTCCACTTTGTCGTATATCTTCTTCAGAGAGCGTAGGAAATTTGAAGTCAATAAATAACTCGTTTATAAGTTTGAAATTAAGTTATTTATTTACTGAGACAAAGTATAATAATAAAAGCTAGCCCGATGTGTTGTTAAGTATAGAACAACGCCACCGATCTATGCGTAAGTGAGGTTTAACTATGTCTAATTCTTAATACTACCACAACCCCTTTTATATTAAACTATTATGGGCGTAGTCCCCAAAAGATACGTACGTGCCATGGTAAACAGGAAATTCGACTATAGTTTCTATTTCGTGTTTACTATGACCGATTATTTGAATACATAATTTTAATTCTAAGAATTTATATAAAAGATTATTAAAAACTATGTTCATAAATCAAATTATTTAATTATCTATTATTAAGTGTAATATTTTAATATTCAGTATTCTAAACAATTAATATCAGCTCAGGGTAACAGAAATAAGGTAATTAAATAATAGCGTAATACGGTCGGATTACTACAATTTTATTTTTGGATATATTGTTTCCGTGGTCAACTTTCTATTCCTCAGACATTTTTCTGACTTTTATACTGTATGCCAGCATTTTTTACAGATATGAAATCCTATGTACTTATTATGTATCACAGTACGTCAGTAATAACGTATTTATGCAGGTGATATGGGGGATAAATCCACTCTCCTTTCCTTTTTTTTTGACCATGTATATAAGCAGTGCAGTTATTGATGTTAATTCAAGGCTGGGCAAGTTAACTATTTTTTTTAACTCATTAAGTTAAGTTAATATAGAAAAAAGTAAGTTAAGTTTAAAGTTAAAAGTTACCTCTATTTTTTTTTTAACTTGCAAAAGTTACAAGTTAATTAGAAAATAAAAGTAACTTAACTTAGTTAAAAATTAGTTACTTTTTTTTTTAGTATAAAATTAATAATTATACCTGCCTACCTTTTTTAAGCTAACAAATAACATAATAATTCAATAAATGTATGTAATAAAGTTATTTACTGTAGTTAGGTACTTATATTTGTATATTATACTTTAATCAATGATGAAATCCAATAAAATAATAAAATAATTGTTATGTATTTGTTAACATAAATGATCTACAACTATACTAAATATTTTCTGTGAACATGCAATATGTCATAATATTATGATAATTATTTTTATAAATTATTGTCTAATAATTGTTAATTAATATATTTAAAATTTCAGATTTTTTTTTATAAAATTAATTTGTACAAAATTGAATTTATTTTAAATCTGTGGTTTAGGAAAAAAATTAACTTACTGTGCCAATAAAATTAATTAACTTGTTAGTTACTGAATAACTTGGAAAAAATGTAACTCGTTAATTAACTTAGTTAAAAGTAACTTAACTTTTTAACTTAACTTTAACTTATTAACTCGTTAATGCCCAGCCTTGGATGTTATACGTCAGTACCAAAATCTGTCCACAAATAAACCGAAGACTTGGTGAATATACTAATGGCTCTCCGTTTGTAATAAATAATCGTTTATAAAATGTTTGCCTATCACAATCATATATTATGCAGCTAACGGATATAAATTATAAATCAATAATACATCATACCTAATCGAACGCGCTTTCCCAGGCGTTTAGTTTAGGCAAATTAAGTATTTCCTCATGCACGTGATGATCAGACATTGGTATTGCCAAACCATCACGACTACAAGGCGTAGGTCACGGGTTGTTCTACGGAAAATAAAACTCTTCGTGTACCAGCTGGGGCAGCTCGTATAGCGTAATATTATGATCATCAGAACCAACGAAACTAATATTATAATATGAGTGAAATATTATAAATAAATACATGCATATGAATAAAAAAATTATTATAATTTACAGTGTAAAAATGTGTTTCTCTAATTCTCTTTTAAAAGGTAAATAGTAACTAAATTACGTATCTACTGTTATACGTATTTTATAAACAGTTTCTAATACAATTTACCAAATACAACACAAAACATCACAAAAAAAACCAATATATAATATAGGATGACCATGATAGTAAACAATATCTTTGGTTTTGACTCTACGCCACAGCCCATCTATTACGTAGGCGCTATTTGGTAAAGTAGGACTTGAGTGTTTTTAACATCAAAAGTTTTGAAATTCTCATAATAACCTCTAGTTAGGTATTTCTTTGAAATTTCGCACTAGCTGCAGCTTAACAAAAGTTTCAGAAAATTATTTGTCACGATACAGTCAACGATTCGTCTAAAATTTTAAGTATATCATGTAGGACATGCAGTCAATTTATAAAAATCCTTAGAGAGTTAATATTTTGTCCATCATAATATTTAGGTATGATAAAAAATATTAGTAGAAAAACCTGTCAAACAAAGCAAATCGAATATAAACATAATATCAACACATGTAAATGTATACATTGATTTAGTATAGCATTCAGACAAAACAGCTCTACAGCCTGCTGCGCAGACAAACTCGACGATAATTTGTTTGAACAATATAATATGAACATATTGTACCGCAAAACGTAATATAATATTATATTATATCATTATGAAAATGAAACCAAAATTTCATACATCCAGTGTTTAGTATTCTGAGAATAAAAGAAAAAGCATACTCAAAACGGTAAAACTAACTATAACAATATTAAATCAATATTTCAGTTTGTGTACTGAAGCTAATAATATAATTTATATATTATATAATAAGATTAATAAGAACTACATAAGAAACGCGTAAAACAGAAACATCTATCCACGTTTGCAGAAGTATGATTATAATAAATAATATTAACATTATTAATGTGCTAGAGTAGTTCTAAATTCATTTCGAAATTCAAACGGCCAATGAAACCTAAACAGAGCATTTCTACAAAAACAATTAAAATTCTATCGACCGCCGTCTGCAGCCATAGTGAAATTAGCATCGTCGAAATATAATTATAATACAGACGAATTTCTCAAAACGAAAAAATGAAAATATTATCACCACTCTCGATTTATAGGTAGTAAATATATGTAGATCGTGTAGAAGTGCAGCAAACATTATTATGTTACCTAACCTCCTAATCAGAAAAAAAGAAGCACCCTTATTGTCTCTTTAATATCATTCTAGAATTCGTAACTTAACCTAACCTTTGATTAGGTTTTTATCAAGCTCCGAGACCTGAATCTGATAAAAGTCTGTACGTTTCGCTGATATATTGTATATCGCACATGTGCTGTTCGAAACACTCATCTTTTTTGGTTCGCTAATATAAATTGGGTCCCATTTTTATAAAATTGTTTGTGTGAATTGCGGCCTAAATATTTTTTATTCATACAAAATCACATTATTTTTACAACCCCATATTTTCCTTCCCATTTTTTTACTTAGGACTGATAATGTAATTGAATTAAAAAATTGGTATGATTAACAATATTGGCCATTGGGTTTGTTGTGTTTGATTGAAAAATAACAATAACACTATATGGCTGCAATAGCTGCTATAGTAAGTAGTAATAAGGTTATATTATAGTGAAATATCTACATGGTAGATTATTACTATAATCTTTAAAAAATTTTACCGTCTGAAAATAAACAGAACATTATCCCGGGACGCAATATTTACGTACTTTTCAAAATTTACAATCATAACGCAATTCAAAATGACTGTATCACCTTTTTTTGGGAATGAAATTTACTGATTACTGTTTTTTTTTTCTATACGTATTCTCGCCGTCGGCGACTGGTTTTCACGAGCGCGGGTGACTTGGAGGTTAGGACCTCCAAGGTATTGGGTTGGTACTTAAAATACTATTTTTCACGCGTTCACCAGAGTATACAGACGTGCCGTGATCCACCATCCACGTCGTGGTTGTCTATACCACGACAGTGTATATCCGCGTCGTCTGCAGTAGTTGTAAAGTGTATTCCGGCGTTGTGTATACGCGTGTTCGCTTCGCATCCGCGTTGTCAAAATATATGTGTACGCCGGAAGTGGCCTATTCGTAGTCATACTACATTGCGTCATGTCCTGCCTTCACCACCGTATGTGTGTATTATACACCGGTCATATCACTATGAATTCGCGACTATCGTTTTTTTGTCGCGTCGTGCGTTACATTGACGATGTAATGCATTCGTCCATTTTCGAGCACGCTGCAGTGTGTATACCGGACGCGACCAGATACAGTGCTCGAATTTGTTTCGTGTTTACCTTAGTAATTGTTTAATATAATATATTTTGATATTAGCGGAAACCCGTGGATGGTGTTGCACTGCTGCTGCAAAAAGTAAAAATAAATAAAAACCGAACACGCGTGTCTTTTATGTTTTTCAAACATGCGGCGATCTGTTTGACAACAGTACACAGCTCGGGTGGGAGACATGTACGCGTGATAGCCGTCGATACTGTTTACATATTATTATAATTTATATTCAAAGATATTATGTATTATGTATATACATCGTACATGGCACTCCGCAGTGCCGATCTAGTTAAATTGGTTTGACCGTGTGTGCGTGAGTGTATTGTATATATACCTATACACACACATATACGACGATAATGATATACTTGCAAAGCGTGCGTGTGTCAGGCAAACAATATTTATAGGTATATAATATAAAGTATAATATAATATTATTAATATCGTATACATACGCGAGACTGCAATTGAACGTAAACCTCTATATAGTACGTACAATGGCCGAGGCCTAAAGTTGTATTAGTGTAGCACGGCATTCAACGACAGCGTTGAAAAATGTAAAAGCTTACAATTAATTATATTGTTATAGTTATATAACGGACAGTACGGTATTCTATAGGTTTTCAGGCGCTGTGGTGTGCAACTCTAAATGTACACTTAAAACCGATGTTGGGTAAGTAATTTTAAAAAATTGAATTACTTTACTGTTATTTAGAAATAAAAGTAATTAAATTACTTTATTCTTCAATCAGTAAACGTTAATTTCGCGTTACAAAAAAAAAAAAATTAATTAACAATCATTATTCGACAAGCAATGGAGATAGAATTATTAGATTAAAATTATAATATAAAAATATAAAAAAGAAAAAATTCCTAGTACTTAAAATTTTAAAGTTAGAATTTTCATGAAATTTGAGAATTTGTCAAAATTGCAAAAATTTGTAAACTATTTTTTAGTTAAAATGTATATCATTTTTAATATTCATACAATCATAACTGTGATTTAAAAATTTAACATGAGCTTTCTCATAAGTTGTTGTTACTAGAATTAAAATATGTGCAAACAAATTTTTGTTAGTCATTATAAGTTTAAATTTGGAAAAAATTTGGTAATTATTATCTATACAAAGAATAAAGATTTCCGGTATTTTGTTGTAATTTCAAATTATTATTCTCTGGCACTTGAAATTTTTGACATAAATTATTATTTCTTTAACACACAATGACATTTCCAAAATGCAATGTTTTTGGAAAAAATTGATTCAACCTACCATTTACTAATAGTAAAATTAATTACTTTAATGGTAATATAAATATATCATACAAATAATTAGTAATATATAGACTAACAGATCGTCTTCGTTTAGAATCGTTTTTCGTATGCAATGATTTATCAATGACCTCATATTTAACACATACATTACATAATATACTATATTATACATTGTACCCATTGGGTTATTCAATGACGAGGTATATTCAATACATTATTCTATATGAGAACGATTAACAATTTCCCTCCTTTTTTATATTTGCAATACTCGAAACAAGTCAAAACGGCTTAACGGTACTGTGTTATAATGTTATATTATAGAAATTACTTATCAAAAGTTAATACATTTTCGATGCTTATTAACAATTTTAACGAAATTCACACACACACACACATATATATAGGTACTATTATATCAGTAGTTTACAGCTAATAACTAATTACGATTTATGACACACTACTCATAAGCCATAAAATATATATTTATTAGCTACGT
Source organism: Schizaphis graminum (assembly GCA_020882235.1). Classification (NCBI taxonomy): domain Eukaryota; kingdom Metazoa; phylum Arthropoda; class Insecta; order Hemiptera; family Aphididae; genus Schizaphis; species Schizaphis graminum. The sequence goes on from CM037032.1 coordinate 71,349,951, forward strand.
ATTTATGTAATATTGTATACACTAAAGTTTTCTCCGCGGGAGGTATATCGTAAATATGGACAACGGCGAAGTACCCAAGGAATCAACCCTCACGATTAACTTTCAGTTAAACAATTTATTTTTAGTTAAAAAAAAATATATATATATAATATGAACTATATTCGAGTATTTAGCATTATCTGAAAATTTCCTAATTTCTTTTGCCTAAGACAATAATATGTTTATCGAAAAGTTGATATTTATCAAGAATCAGGACACATGCATAAAAGATGGATATCGGCTACAAACGAATTGCGTGCAATTACACAGAATCGTGTCGTAAATTTTTTCTAGGGTTACATCCTTACATCATTACATGAGACACAAGTTATTATATCTCCTAGTTTTTTTTAGTTTTTTTTTAAAATAAAGTTTATTTATACCAATTTATTTTTAGAAATAATATACTATAATATACATTTTAAAAATAATTAAAATTTATTAATATTAATAAAAAAAAAAGACTGTTAATAAGAACAACCTTAAATATAGCGACTTATTTTCCTCCGATTCTGTCAAACCACATCTTAAAATTAAATTGGTTTTCATTGACTTTTGTTGTCAGCTTTCGTTTCCGGCTATTGGAAATAGTCAAAAATTTCTTTACCGTATTAATCTTATAAAAATGTAACCTAGGAGGTTGATAGAATAACAAAATGACAATTATGAGAGCTCGGTACTCGGCATAATATGTTGCCACATCCATTGCTACTACCGTTGCACCGTGCACTAAAGCCCACCAAATGAGGTTACTCTTATTTGAGACAGAGGTAGCCGAATGAATAAAATAAAATTAGTAATATTTAAACACCATATTATATATTATTAATGTGAGGTGTTTTCTGATATATTAAACAATTAAAAGTAAAATATCATTACGTATTATTTATTACAATTTTTAATACGTTAAATCAGAAAAGTATTATAACGTTGTTTAATATTTTAAAATCGTATAAAACCATGAAACCCTAACCTAACCTGACCGGAAGTGCGTCTTAACAGTTTAATCCGAGCGCGTACATTATATTAAATACGATAAATTATAATTAAATAATATAATATACACAACAACAATACGGTCTTCCGGACGTAAAATGTGTGCAATTTTTCATACGGTCTCGCTCAATAATAATAACAATACGTTGGTTACTACGGAACTACTCCATTAATTTAAATTTTAAATGCTTATAACATTCATAATACTCATAATTAATAAGTAGGTCCAAAATTTTATTTTTATAGATTTAAACATTAGGGGGTGGGGTGGACCTCTGACTAGGGTAGGTTAAATTTGAATGCAATGATAGGTATCATAGTATACGAAAAACGATTCTGAACGGAGATGATTTGTCAGTCTGGGATATATTATATTTAAATATTGTCATATACTCTATTTTGAAAAAAATTCACAAATTCAAACACTTAAGTAAAAGCTTCAAGATCTTACGTTTGATAATTTTTTAAAAATAATAAAAATCGAAAATTATTTATTAGTAAAACGTAATTTTACACGCGTATTTTTGATTTAAAATTAAAATTAAAACTTTAAACACTCGTAAAAATTTTTAAATTGAATAATCCACAAACTTTTTTATAATTATTCTAAGCTTAACTTATGGACAGCATAGTATTAAATTTTCAATTCTTAGCTTTTGATAGTAAAATATTTATAAATTTTTAACTACCAAATAGTGAAAAATATTCACGATTTTGACGAATTTTTGTCAATATTTGAACTTCAAATGCTAATAAAAAAAAATTGTGCCTATGTGTTTTTATAATTTTTGAATGAGAGTTAGAACAAGTTATGTGGACCCTTCAATTAAATTTTCAAGTAATTTGTCCCAGCTAAATTTTTTTATCAACATTTATAAAAAAAAAATAAAAAAAAATTTCAAATTTCAAATGCCTATAAATAGCTCAAAAAAAGTCAAAATGTTTTGAAAATCAAATCACGTAAAGAAAATGGCAATCTAAATAACTAGTAAAATTTTCAAGTATTTACGACTTATACTGTTTGAATAACAACAAATATCAAAAATCGTTTGAGGATAAACCGTTATTTAACGCGGTTTTGTAAAAATTTAAATTTCAAACCCTTATAAAAATTTTTGTCTGAATCCGGTAGAGTTTTTTTTACAGATATTTGAAGAAAAATTTATGGAGCACCTTTTACCAAATTTTCAAAACTTAGTTATAAAAGAAAAAAATTTTACGATTTTTCAACCACAAAATTACTTGCAAATTTTCGCAATTTTGACATATTTCGTATAAATTCGAACTTTATCACTTTAAGAACAACTTATAAGAAACCTTGTATTAAATTTTCAAGATTTTCTGGCCGGCCAAAAAATTTTTATCGTTATTTAAAAAAAAAATACTTAGAAAAATTAAAAATTTTAATTGTCTATAAATAGTTAAAAAAAATGTCAAAATTCTTTGAAAATTTAACTGTGTATGGAGAACGCTAATATAAACATTTGGTGAAAATTTTAAGTATTTACATCGATTAGTTTTTGAGTTTTAGCAAAATAAAAATTTGATTTTGACGAAAACTGGTTTTGCGTAAAAAAATCCCGTTTTTTCCGTCATTTTTTTAAGGTTTTTTCCGACTCATTTAAAAAATATTGAAAACTTTTGACCCCCCAAAGTACCAACTAGATCCGATTTCCTTTTCAAAGAGGGGCAGAAGTTGAAAATCGAAGCATTTTTACTGCCCCAAATGTTGTCGACAGACACAAAAAAAAAAAATAAATAAAAAAAAAAACACACATCATTGTAAAATCAATACATTCATCACTCCGAATCTAAAATAGTAAGCAAATATCAGTTTTTTTTTTTTTGCATAAACTATGTATAAGAAAAATATTTTCAAACCGCTTAAAATTTTTCGATTAAATGAATGTAGTCACTTAAATGAATCACCTGGTACAGTGGTACACTACTATACTAGACTCAATTACATTACCGAGATCGGAATGCGTCCGATTACAATATTTATTACGTATACAACTCATCAGCGCCGCCCTTATCGATTTTCACGAAAGGGGCCGCCTAAACGGACACAACGGCGCTCGAGTTGCGCTGGGTTCAGTTCCGGCGTCCCGTCCGCCAGCGACGGTCCGCGACCAAAATAATATAACAACGTGTCGCCGTCGCGTAGTGTTTCGCCCGCGAACATATTATTATAAATTAAAATATATTCTACAATAAATTTACATTGATACTTCCGCAAGATGATGATAGGAGATGGTTTTTTTCTTACCTAGGTATTATATAATAATAATTTTTAGTTATAGTTTAACTATTTATAATATATCCGAACGTTAGTAAAAGTTAAAAATCCACCTTTATTCTATATACCTAAGTTCTTTTCGAATACAAATCAATATAAACCGACATCGACAGGTTTTAAAATATTATATTATTATTACTGACGAGTGATGATCAATACAGGTAGTGACAATTGATGAGATGAATTATTGAAGGGTTCAATGCAACAATCAGATTACTCCATATTTTGGTAAAACTGTTTTATTCAGTAATATTATGATAAAGAAAAAAATTATTTGTTTTTGAAATATAGTACAACATCATATGATATTGCATTGGACCTTTCAATTATTCTAATTTTGTTAAGTATGTAGCTCATGGTATGTTTAATATAGATTCTATCTCCTATTCTCACACTATAATTATTATATTCATCTATTAATGAAAAAAATGTATGCATAAAAAAATAAGTAGGTATTATATTTTAAATTTTTAACCATTAAATTACTTCGATACAACAAATATTTTTAACGTAAAAAATAACTAGTCAACAACAAAGGTAATATTAATTAGGTACTTTAATTTAAATGTTTAGTGTATCCTTAAAACTAACACTCTAATTTATATTGTAAATAATTCATCATGATACTTAAGTTATAATTTTAATAGTTTAAATAATTAAATATAAGATTTATTATACATTTTACGAAGCTCACATTTTGAAAAAATTCTTAAAATTATTGTTAAAATGCTTTTAAAAATATACGTATTATTTTATTAGAATAAAAGTGATTATATTATTTTTTCTCTTGAAACCTTATTAGTTATTACGTTATTAAAATCTTAAATCATTAAATAAATTTGATGATTCAGATTTAGAATTAAAAATTATAACGTTAAATGTTAGTAAACCTACTGTTTAAAAACAAAATATATAGATATAGGGTATATCCCAACAAAATAATTCAGAATTATTGCATAATATAGTGTTTTATATAAATATATAATCAAATATCAATATCTTCCTTTCTTTTATAAATTTATAAATGAATCTCATATATAATATTATATGTGGTACTGGAGTCGTAGTAATATATTATTATTTAAACTATGGTGTTATTTTAAAGTAGGTACTAACTATACTAACTAAAATTAATATAATTAATTCGCGTGTTTATAAAAAAATATACAATATACATATTTTAGCCATAAAAGTGTATTCAAAATTCAAATAATAAAAATATTTTTATATTTAATCAATTCAAATGGACTTAATTTATTTATAAATAAAAGCATTATTAAGTATACTTAATTATATATTTTTAAAAACATGAACTACGTTTATAATTGTATTTAAGGTAATTATATAAGATATGGTATAATATTTTATGATTAAATAATTATCACAAATATTACTATTTAATTCTAAAATAATTTAAAAAATCGAGTTTCTGAAAAATGAGTAATAAAAAAAAAATCATTGTTTAAAATAATTGGATAAAAATAAGATGAGACACTCGATAGAAATATACAAAATTAGTATTTACTATTTAGCCTTTCCTACACGACTGTCGACCGTGTTAAAGTTACTAGAAAATTTAAAACGTTTGTATAATTATTAAATATTTTGTTTTCTTTATGACACTAACTTTTGGAATTTTTAAGTACCTTACTATAGTATTCTAGAGACATGGAATTTTTTAAATATTATTATTAATTATTATTATTTAAAGACTTATTATTCACGCTACTATTTTTTAACAAAGCTGTGTATGGTGTTTTAACCTACACTTTGTCATTTTATTACATAATACTACAATACGTTGTATTTGTATAGAATATATGTTCTAGAGTGGGTAACCACAGTATTTACCGTCGTTGATTAGTCAATAATGAAAAAAAACATTGGCCTTTATTCCGCGTTCATTTGCTTTTAGATCAAAGCATTTTTGCGTCGTCATCCGCAAGTGCGTATACAGATTACAGATTAATAAAATTCCAACCAAATGAATCTTGTGCATGTCTGTTAGTAAGCCTCACAATTTCCGCTCTGAAGAAGAGTGTCACCTATTTACATGTTTCCCGAGGATTGTAGGAAAATTGGCTTTTAATAATATATCATATACCTATATATTATACAAACAATTACAAATGTAGTTTTTTCAGAACGTGTGAAACGAGACAATTATTAATATGTCCGTAATATAGACATATAGTAAATTACTGAAATATATTAGACGACCTTCCCACAAGTTATCTATACACTTAATTTTAATACATGATGTTAAACAACACTACAACAGATTGCAATTTTAGTTTTAAACATTAATCACGCTCATAATTTCAATCTCAATAATATATTATTACGTGGCACACTAGCACAAAAACAAAACTATCACGGATCACTATTCACGTATTTCGTTATGATTTTATGAACATTTATCTCAAAACAGTCAAAACTCGGATTATAAACGATGATTTAGTGCTGCAAGTGTCGAGCAGAAAATGCACATAATAATAAACCGTAAAAAAAAAAGACCCACGCGGCCACGCATATAAAACTATTAAATACTCAACGATATTTCGGTATCATCTATGACCTATTTGACCATGTGTTACCTATTGACTATAATGGCTATATATGCTTATATATTCATTATATATATATCCTTATATCCTTTTCTTTATAAATATGTATTGTAAAAAATATATCCTTTTCTTTATAAATATGTATTGTAAAAAATATACAATAGACGGAGCTCGTGTAGGTACTTATAGATGAAATATTCATGTAACATACCAATCGTTGGACATATTTTTTTTAATTTTACTATATATTATAATTTATTATTAGGTATACCTACAAATAGATATTATAATAATGTATAAATTTCCGTAAAAAAATGTCTGTGGCAATAATTTACAATGTAGGTAACTATATAATGTTGAATAAAGGTTAAAAAATTGAAAACTTTTTAAAATAATTTTAACATCGTTAAAAAAAACTTTTATAGATAGATAAATAATGAATTATAATATATACTTACTGTAATTTTTAAAAATGTACTTACATAATGTATACCTAATATTTAATTTAGTTAACTTACTTATATCTTATCTGGTATATACATAATACTATATTTATAAGTTTATATATAGCAAGGGTGGCCAAACCGCGGCTCGCATCTTATCGTAACATTTAAAAAAAAAATTTGAAAACATAAATTTATATATTTGAAAAAGTATAATATTTTATTAAATTACAGTGTATAGAAAAAAATTTGTAAAAATAAAAGTGTTCTTGATATAATTTTTCTTTATAGACTATTTTCTTATTTGTTGCGTGTTTATTTTGCTTGTAAGCTTTTTAAAATCAGGACTATATGTTGTTAACGCAGTCCTTAAACATACCTTATCTTATATTATTTGCAATATCACATATATATAAAAATTATATAATAATATGACTTTTTTTTTACATTTTGGCTCTTCCATATTTATTAATATATTTGGTGGCTCGCGAGTCTCTTCTCGCTGGCCACCCCTGTTATATAGTAGGTATAGCTAAAAACTAAAATACCTTTTTTTATTTCATCGTATTCATATGACACCCCCGCGAATTAAATAAGTATACAAACATAATATACATTATATATAATACGTTTTACATATACATTTTTTGTATATTCTCAGATCTTATAATATTATAATAAAATACATGGTGCCAACTGCCAAGTCTATACGTTGAAATATAAAACTTCAATTTCGATTTATTACGATGTCAATATAAACCTTTTGTTACGGTATCTAGACGCAAAGTAAATATTTTAATAGTTTGTCCGGTACAATGGTATGGTGTACAACTACATAATATTGTGTACTCTGTGATAAAAAAAAAAAATAAAAACATTGTACAGCTTTCCGGTGCACAAGTCCGCTCCAATACGCAATACGCGGGGTCACATATATGTATGATGTGCAGCGTACCATATGTGTCCATATGCAGAGTAATAATAATAACAATATATTAATATATTATGCATATCATTATCTAATGACAATAATAATAATATTATGTATTGTACACAAAAATGTTGCGTGTAGATTTCACGTGGACGTAAACATGTCGTCGGCCGGGACGTGTGTTTCCGGAGAGGATATCCGGTGGCGGTCGGCAGGCCTTTGTCATCATCGCTGCATGTCGTCGCATCGCCACGGACCATAGTCATATTGGGCACCACAAGCCTTTGAATTCGTAACCGTGCAGGCTAAGGACCGCACCGATCTTGGACGATGGGTAACTTGCAAAGTTCGACGCCGTCGTCGCGCGGCGGTCCGAAAAGCCGGAACAAAAGGCCATCGGCCACGGGGACTCGCGATTGGCTGTTAGGGGGCGCGACGAGGGTGCTACGGAAACCAGTTGCACCGGCGCCGGCGGCGGCAGAGGTGGAGGCGGCAACGGCGGATCACGTGACCGTGACCAGTCGTGACCTCCGCCGGCAGCGGACTCCCCCGGCCCGCGACGACGATACCGATCATCATGCAGATGAGCAGCAACAACAACACCGGCAGGAGCACCACTGCAGCAACCGCCGCCACCGCAACGACCGCGACGACGAGTCCGCCCGCAGTTCCTCGGAAGAGGAGGACTCCTCAGTATTCGCCGACACGCTGACCAGTCCGCAGAGTGTGTACTCGGACGCCAGAGACGAACCGGACAACATCATGGTGGTGAACGGCGGCGAAACGTTCGGCGGCAGTACCGGGCGCACAGCCGCCGCCGCCCACCAGGCTTTCACGATCGTCAAGCACCGCAAAGTCGAACTGAACCCGGCCAAGTTACAATCGGCAGTCGCCAATGGTAAGTTCTGCATACTTATACGACGATATATTATTGTCTATAATAGAATATTCAATCCAAATTCAAAGACCACCGCCGATCCCCAACAACTGCTACCGCCCACTATATGAATTTTACATTGGCCTCTCCATATTAGTCGTGAGATGTCCAAGTATACAGCTATAGAATAATATTATACGGATGGTTTTGGTAGCGTAAAAACTTTGCACCACTTTTAGAATACTTACCATGGTCCGTGTTAATATACTTATATTATATTAGGTATACAATAATAGTAATAGTAAGTAGTATATAGTTACATCAAATGTGGTAATATTATTTACACGCAGTGATAAACATTTTTTTTATTCAAATTGGCATCATTGACGTATTCTAATGGAATAATTATTTTAATTCAACGACTTAAACGACTTAAACCAGTAATAATAGTAGCATATATTTGTATATAAATATTATTTTATTAAACCTAACGCGCCACACGCCGTTTGTTTAAAGAAAAATTATTACCATAATAAATAATTCTACTAAAATTTCTATAAATAAATAATTTCTAATACAACAGAATTTTTTTATTCATTTTTTGATCTGCATTTCATTAGATCATACATTTTTTAAGTTAATAAAAGTAGAATAGTTTAAAAGTTTTTTCAAAGATTTTTTTTTAATATATTCTATTGATAGTTATTTTTTATAAATTTATGAAGTACAGTAAATACGACTTTTTTGGATTAATTTTAATATCCTAAAAAAGTATTTAAAGTAGATAGGCTCAAGCAAAAAAATAAGCTCATTTTACAATTTAAAAATAGATATACCTATTTTATCTAATCTATTCACTCACATTGATGCAACCCATTGTCAATATATTAGAAATAACATTAATTATTGAATTTGATATACCTATAATATGAAAAAATATATTTAATTTACTGTTTAATTTTTCTGTCATATGTCTTTTATAAATTATGTAATCGAAAATACTAATACTCTGTATAAGGAACGAGTACAATCTCTGCTAAATTTTCTTTGTTATTCATATAATTTTTTTCATTTCGAAAAAAAATCACCATTTTTTAAAGTCATGTATTACCATATGGTATTATCATGCATGGTTAATAAAAATTGTAATCTCGTTTAAAATTAAGCAAACTAAAAAATAAATTAAATTAAATCACAAGGTTCAAGTTGTAATATCTAATCTATTATTGGTTTTATAAACTTTTAGTTAGACAACAAAATCTTGCAAAATCTTATAGAGAAGTTTTATATGCTTATTAATTTATTGCATTATTATTAGTTTAAATTTCTAAATTATAAAAAAAATTAAATTTTGTTATAATAAATTAATAAATACTAATAAATGGTTATGTGTCATATAAAGGTATTTAAAAAATCTAATAATATTCTTATCAATTATAATAAAATCATTATTTAAATTTATATATTTATTCATATATCAGTAAGTACTAAGTATATCAATCAGTAAAAATATTTCGTATTGTTAATGAAAAACATATATTACTAAGCCAAAAAAATTGGGTATGATTTTGATTCATTTAAATATGTAAATTAAAATATTTATAATTATTTCAACAGTTTAATATTATTTAAGTAAAATGACAAAGTTATTTTAAACCTAAAACCATAACTTGAAAGAATAAAATAATATTACAATTAAATAGCTTGTTGAAAACTAACTGTCAGTGGTATTTACATATTTAACCAATATAACAGACTTTTCTTATTCTAATTATTTAACTGGATTTCAAAATTAAAATTAAATAAACAAATAAGTCAAATACCGGGATGAAATATTCATTCAAATAGTTTTATAGTTAATTTACTATTGTGACTAAGCACGGTAGACTTTTAACAATAGTTTACACCATAATACATCCAATGACTTTCGATCACAGAAGATGATTAGAATATTATATATTATTCTTAATAACGAATCTATAGAGTCAAACGTCATTGGAACACGTCCAAAATTACGACTCCGGGGATGTAAAAATCGTTTGTCGATTCTTGTTTTTTTTTTATATACATCCACCATGAAGACCACACAAAGGCACAATATTATAAAACATGATATCCATTAAATAATGTTATATTTACTATATTATAACCGAGCTAAAAAAAAATAAGCAAGTATCACTTTCGTGAAAAACGACTGAAGTCTGGTCGTGTACAATTTACGGTCTGCACAATATTTACAGTAATAATAAGTAATAAGTAATAACTATACCTAATAACATATATTTGCGCATAGGAAGATAAACCAATCCCGAGAAATTTTCCATATTAAAAAATAATTCGAGTTTAAATTATTACTGTTGTGCTTATAATTTTCATATTATCAGTGTACTACCTAATGATTTTAATTTTCATATAAAACCTAACCAAACCCATATTTACACAAAGAACTTTTATGAGCAATTTTATAATTTAAATATCCAAACATATGTCCTAATAAACATAAATATTTTTTGCTAAAATATTAATTATGTTCACTAAAAATAAAATTGCTGATATACTTTTTATAAAATTAATACATTAATAATATGAGATATTTGCTGCTTCTAATTTTAATTTTAGGCATTTGAGAGATGACATAATATTGATAATCAAAATAGTAATGGACTATATGTATAGCACAATTAATCTTAGGATTACTTAAGTGCATTATTTAGTAATTTATAAATTATAACTCGAAATTAAAATCTTAAGAAACAAAAATAAATTTGAATTTATTTTAAGGAAATATTTATATTTATATTGATATATAACAAAATAGTACAATTACACAATGTTAAACGTATAATAACAATTTTAGTGCGAACGTTCTTCTAACTTGCAATAATTTTGGGCTATTAATATATACAATATGTTATTAATTGTTATTTTTATTATTTACCTATTCATACATGTTATATTGAATGAAAACTATCAATTGTACTCAGTACTGTTTCCTTTAATTTTGAATAGGATATCAAATGAACCATTATTTAAATTATACGATGTATTGTCTATGAATTCATGATAAATGTAAACTAATAAGTAGTTTATATGGTTTTTAATTTTTTGGTATATTGTTAAATTTTGGTTTTTAAAATAATAAAACGTGAAATTTGTTTTTAGATACTATTTAAAGTTTAAACTTTATATATAATTTCTGATTACATTCTTAATTTATTCTGTATTTTATAAATATAACTCATAAATCATAATAATTATTGTTTTATTATCAACTTTAACATTACCTGCATAGTTAAATAGTTGATCATTATTGACTATGTTAAAGTAGATATCTTTGAAACATTTCGGAGGAAAAAAGTTATAATATTATATTACTGATGAATTGCGATAAAGCGAAAGAAGTGATACGAGTGCCCGTCATCATGCCTATATTTTTTTTATTAAAACCAACAAGAATACAGTTTAAAAATGCGTATAATATTATGTAGTGTGGGAGAGATTGAGAGACAACAAGTTTGCATATCAACTGTCTAGACACATGCGTGTCGCCTGAAGACATACAATGCAGTAGTATACTAGTATGAATAATCAACTTGCAGTAAGATGCAAATATGGAAGTCATTTAGGCCCCTAGCCCAAGTAATAAATTATATATGTATAATAATTCTTAGTATGCTCATAATCTCATTAATTATTTATGCAAATAACTAAATTGTTTTTTATCGATAAGAACAAAAACAAAAGACATGTAATAATGTATAGGTAGTATGATTAGTATGAATACTCATGATATGTAAAGCTTTATATTCTTATTATAAATAATAAATATACGTTATAATAACTATTAATAAGTAGGTTGTAGGTACTTAAGTAATATTTCGTAATACAATACGGCAGTGTAAACTTATCGTTAACGGACAATGGACATCAATACATCACCAATAAGCATCTAACTATATTTCAATATAAATCGCACAAAAACACATGATAGAATTATTAATAAATGTATTAATAATAAAATAATTAGAATGTAGGAAATGATTACAAGATTTACATGTTAATATATGGTACAGTATTATTGTCTTCTATCGTTTATAAAGCAAGATATTGTCACTTGACACTTACTAAAACAGTATAGGTATATCAAATATCAATTATTGTCGTAGAATAAAGATTAATTTGAAAAAAATTTCACTGTATCAATATATGTCATGCAGCCAATTTTTTTTTAACAATTAACAAATATCTGTTATATCTTATTAGTAGATTTCAAATAATTAAAAACTTATAGCTGCAATCCAAATTAATAATTAGCATTTCAAAAGTTCGAAATTACTTCATAGAGCCCATAGAGGAAACGTGAAAAATAATATATTTTTTTAGATTTATTAAAATAGAAAAATAATTTTTTATTATATATAAACAATGTCAGGTACGATAGGGCGATCACCCCCCAACCATCGACATGGAAATGTTTTTTTTTACGTAATTCTTATGGCCTATTTAATTGTTTATGTGGTTGCAATATTATTATAAGCTATAGACATGTTAGCCGGTAATCGAACGACACAATATAATACAAATCCCTCTTCAAAATATTATAATACTGATATACCTATATTATATAAATATTTTTGAAATACCCACCCCCTCTCACCACGTAGAAACCCTAGATCTACAATTGTATGTAGACATAGCTGTTGTTTAACTTTATTATAACTTACTAATTTTATCATAAAGACATACAATGAAAATAATATATTACCTACTTCAAATGAGTTTAACTATTAAAAATTATCATGTACTTTAAAAAGGAATAATTATATCAACTAAAAATGTAAGTGCAAAAATAATTATAATATTAGGTATATTCGTAAATGTGATCCTTATAATTAACTTCAATAAACAAATTAACTGAAAATGTATAATAACGTGGTATTTATGTTAATGTAATTCTCAATAACGGACAATTTTTAACTGTAGACTTATATTTTTTCTGTTGGTAGGTTTCGATGTAGTAATTACCAAATAAACAGATCATAGGTGACAACCATAAAAAAGTGTGTATAAGTTATATAATTAACGTTGTAAATTTATAATAATATATATTATTCTCATTTCTCACATATTAGTTCAAAGAAAAAGTACCGTTTAGGTTTCTTCGTGTAATAACTACCTTGGATTGGTTAAAAAGTTTCTAGTTGAGAGTGGTATTTTAGAAAATAATATAATATATTATATTATGAAAAATCTCATTACTATGTCTAATACTTTGATCATCACGTACAATCTGAAACAAGATAAAATACATTTGTACCGTAAAATTAACAAGCTAAAGTCATGACTCACGATGAAAATCTCTGAAAAATTATAAACATACATTTATATACTCTTCAGAAAATGAAATGAAAATAATTTGGAAAGGAAATTCATTTATCATATTAAAAATAACAAATATAAAAGCAATATATTTATTTATTTTTTATTTTTTGATACTAACAAAACTTACAGACGGTATTTTCTATAAAGCTTGAGAAAGCCAGTAGATATAATAATTATAAGTATAAAATTATAAAAATGTTAAACATAAGTATTGTAAGTAAATATGTAGTTAGTAAGTTAAGGTACCACATAGCTGTAGTTACAATGTATTCTACAAAATTATATCATGTAACTTATTTAAACTATAATAAAAAAGATCAATAAATTAAAAATATATACATATATATATATTGTATAATTATTGAAATTTGACGATTTCAAGTATTCACAGAATCAATTAAAATAAAATAATCAATTGAGCACAAAGCAAATAACAAAGTGATTGGTAATTTTAACGTTATCGATCAATATTAGTTATAATTATTTGTTTTAAAAAAAATATATTTATACCTATTATATTTTTTTTCGTGATTAATAATTATTATGTAATGACCAGGAAAAGTATAAACGTAATAAGTATACAATTGATTTAATATTATTACATTAGATAAATAATAAAATCACAAAAAATATTAAAGAATGTGCTAAAAATATGAAATTGCCAAAACAAATAAAACAAAACATAAATTATGAAATTTACATAGACAAATTGAACAATCTACTTGAAATAATACGTCATGGTGAATAATAATTTACTATTATTAGAAATTTTTACTGTGTATCTTTTTTTGGTGAATACTACTTCTGTTTTATCATAATCCAGTTGTGTTCCAAAAATCATTTATTTAAATGCATTTCATTAAATATGAATGTATGCATTTTATTATCATAATATTATTTAAAATATGAAAATTTACAATATGTACAAAGTATACAATGCGACAATACATACAATTAAGTAAATTTAATTAGGAAAGGAATTGATAAGCGTGAGTAAGTAAGTCACTAAGTGGCGGTACCCAGACGAATATAATATAATATTGTATTTGCACTACAGTAATACAAAGAACTATAGAGAAATTATGATTATTATATTCTAACTAAATATTGCAGCCTGCGGGTTATCTAGTTATTAGTTATTACATACATTTTAATTTTGATTAAGTATAGGTATATACCTATATGATATATTTAAGTATTTAAACATTTTAAACTCATAATATATAACAATAGTTTATATTTATCGTAAATAAGTACAACATATTATATGACCGACGTATGGCGACTACCATATCAATCTTATCTAAAGACTGAAATATTTATGTAGTAGGTAAATGTGAAGTAAATTAGAAAAAATAACAATTTGTACAACTTATTTAAAATTCGAACGTAATGAACGATAGTATAAACACTATAAACTAATTATAATTATTTCATACAATAACACAAGTCAACACTCAACTTTACTATAACACATACACATAACTATAAACGATCCACAGTAAAATAATGTTTAAAAACACTTATTTACTAAATAAGTCAATGTATTTTTACTTGATTATTTCTTGCTTGTTAGTCTCTGATTTCAACATTATATATATATATATATTATATATATATATATATATTTATATAATTTTTTATATATCTAATATTATATTATAGTATACAAAATACTATATAGTTATATATTATACATCATAACTAAAATATACCCAATGATTAATCGACATAATTAATTGTTTACATGTCATTACACGAATTTAAACCTTATTAAAATTCATTAAACTCCACAATTTAGAGCTCTATAAATATAATTATAACTAAATCATTAAAATCATCTGAATAAAATACTTATTTTATGTTTAAATTTTAATTTCATAAATATTTGAACTTCAAATAATTATACGAAAAAATATCATGATTAAATAATTTTGACATTTTTAACACTTGAGTAAAACAACTTAGGTGGACTCTTGTACTCGTATTAAATTGTCAAACTTCTTTAACGAGAAACAAACATTTATCAACATCAATAAAAATAAGAAAATAAAACAAGTCGACAATAATTTAAAAAATCTAAATCTAAAATGTCTTCAAAATAATATTTTTTAAATTACATAATGATTAGAAAATGATAATATACATATTTGGTGGAAATAGTCTCAAAGTACTAACTATATCAATAATTTGCTATACTCATAATGTTAAAAATATAATAGAACTAAAAAAGCAAAATAGAAATATGAAAATATGATATCATCCTAGAAACAAAAAATAAAATAAACACACATCATCAATGTAAAACCAATACATTCCTTGACTCCTTGTATATCGATTCGCTAGAACCTAAAAGGGATGTTAAGCTTATCTGCTATCTTAAGACTTTTATAAGATAAAAAAAAAAATCGAAATTTAATTTAGGTAGTTAAAAATTAGTTACTTTAGGTAATATTTCATGTTACCCCGCACCGTTTATATAAATAAATAAAAATTACCTGACTATAGAAAATTAATTGATTGAATAATTTACTACATATTTTTGAATAAAATGTACCAGTCCTAACTCGCAAGTAAGGAATGATTATATGAATCTAAAAAGTAATTTGTTATGTTCTCTTAGCTTTTCAAATCGTTGAGGCCTAGTCTTTCACATTTTCAATAATCAAACCAAGTTATCGTTTAAACACCAAAAATATACTTGAATATTAAAAGAATGGCTAAAAGACAATGTAGACAGATACCTAAATGTATCCGTGAATGACAAATAACGACATTAAAAATTATGAATGACGATTTACAAAACAAGGTATATTATTCTTGTTTATTCAGCTGTCTTGGCCCAAACAAAAGTAAAGCCGAGAGATACATAATACAAGCGCTTAATAATATACGTATGTGGTTACCTATTATTGAATAACTGCGCTCAAGAATATATTAAACTTGTTTAAACATCTCATTTATATTAGAAAATAGAAACTCGTCCGATTTTTTTTTTTTTTTTTACTACGCACTTACCTATAATATAGGTAGGCAGTTTGGCACTAAACTGCTCTGAGGTATACACACCGATACATCAACACAATGGTATAACACGGTAACACACACGCACACATCAACGACGTCAACGGGCGCAACAAGTGTGATCGAGCCACTGAGCCCGAACTACACGTCTCCTGCGGCTATATATATATAATTTTTGATGAATAAAATAGTAATAACAATAATAATAATAATAAAATCAATAATATCAGTTATTATATCTTTCCATCATAGCACGGTGATGTTTATTATTTATATCATAATAATGTTGTTTAGATAGTAGAAGGCACTGCACTGACACACGGTGCGGCTGTGCTACGAACGGGGATTACATGTGCGATAAAATACGCACGCACGTTATCGGAGACCGAAGAGCGTTTCTACAAAGTTTTATTTTTCCCCTCGACACGCGTCGATCTATTCCTATTCCAGCTCGTCGTTATCATTGTACACACACACACACACACACACACACACACACGAACGCGAGCGCACGCGCATCCAATGTGCATGATAACACCACGATGATAATATTATATTATACAATATAACTACTTACTATTTCGATGTTATTATATTATTATTATGCACCTGTACCACGAGCCACGCGGCGTCGTCGGTCAATGCGTGCGAGATAACGCGCACACCATCCCGGTCCGGTGTAAACACGCGAACGACCTCGCACCACATCGCACATGTCGTCGTCGGGAATCGGAAAGCACTCTTCAGTCGATGACCGACCGATCGATAATGATTGTTGACACTTAAATAATTATAATTTTCGTATTGTTAGTTTACACTATAATACCGATACGTGCGTGTACGTAATGTAAAAAAATCCGGGAGATAATATTATTATTATTGTTATTATTGTTATTTGCATACAAGACAAACGTCAGTCAGAGACGGTTGAACAGCACTCTCCGACGGCAGTTCGCCGGCCGGTCGAATAGAATAATTTTTTGTCATAGCTTTTGATATTTTCACGTGTTGACAAAATCTAAATCGTTCAATACCGTTATCGAGTGCGTGTTCGTCGTATTATTATTTTTTGTCGTCGTCTGTACTCAGTTGCGCGCGACAGCCCCCTCGGTCCTCATCAGCGTCTGATAAAACGGTAAAGTAATTTTTGTTTTATTTCATACTATTTATAGGCATTTTGTTTTTACTTTGAGCATTTCATTCTCGCGTTTTGCGTGGATCTCTACGTATATTACCTATATATTACCTACGAGGATTAAGTAGAATACGTTTTGTAGTTAACTATGCTTTACGCGTAGTCTGTTTGAGTTAAGCTCCACGAGGCTCCCAACCTAATCTAATTTCGAACATATTATGTGTTACCTTAATCTAAAATAATTTTTCAACACTTGTTACACTATTATTTTTTTATTTTATAACATTAGTTAGTGTACATTTCCATGCAGAATTGAGAACACGCTGAGGTAGAACGGGTTATAATTTTTCCCAAAACCCAGATTTTTATATAAAAAAAAAAGTACTGAAGTATGTAGATAATACTTTTTTACTAAAATAAGCTTAGAATTAATTTGACTTTTTAACATTTCTATGAAATCCGGAAATATATAGTGATATCATCAAATTTGAAAGTGATGAATGATGATAAATCAACGTATTATATTCCAAAAACTATACTGATTCCTGAATGGTTCTTTTGAAAATACTCTAAAGCATATATTTATTAATTATTTTCTGATTTTTCTGTCAAGAGTTTTTTATTATTCGTTGAGAAACTACAAGGAAATAATAAATGATATTTTCGAACTGTATCTATAACGTCAACAATTTTTATTTTAGATTTATAAAGATGTTAGGTATACGTGAAACTTTTTGAGCTTTCTTTCTACACAAGAAATTGTTCATCAAAAATTTTTTTTTTAAACATTGGTTTTAAGAACAATATAATACTCCACTATTCGCTTAAAATTTAAAAAGGTTTTTTCTAACATTTATAAAAAAAATTTATTTTAAATTACGAGTAGCAATTTGTAATATTTACAATTCTTTGCAATAATTCCGGGTTGTCAGTAAAATTATTCAAAAGTTTAAACACAAAATACGTATACATCAATAAAATTACGTCTAGATTTTAATAAAACCATATTAAGCTTTAGCTCCACAGCTTCACTTCAAAAATAGGATGACCAGTTAAATCAAATTTATGCGCTATTATACAAAGGAAATATCTTAGTACTTTTTCAATTTTATCTGTTAAATACTTAAATCTATTTGTCTAGGATTTTATTAGATTATTCAAATAATAACTAAAAAATAATTATTATATCATTTTTTTATATTATTATAACTATCTTTATTTTATAACTTACTGTAATACTTAACTTGTATGAAAAATGTAATTTAAATAAATATAAATTTAAAATAATTTAGTGGTTTTACTGTAAATTTTAATATTTAAACGTATTTAAATTGTAAATAGGTAGTATATAATAGAATATAAGACGCCAATGGTCAAGTAATCAAGGTATAATTAGCAAAGGTTAACACTGAAACTTAACATACAATTGAATCCTTATTTACTGGTAAAATTAATCATACTTTTTGATTCATAAAAAAAAATACGGGTACTAAATTTAAGTAAAGCAAATATTACATATTATAATATACATACATATGTAATAACATTCATCCCGGAAAAAAAGTATCACGGCATGATGCGAATACAGTAATATAAAAACTACTAACTTAAGTATTTTCTTCGTCCTATGTGCAAAATGGATTGTTAACGTTTTCGGATTTTTGTGGTTTACTGTCGATTGTGTGTTGGAGAAACCGCAACGAAATTATTACATTATAAACCGACTATGGTTAGATCAATCTTTTTTTAAAATACATATGCACACATAGTTATTAAGTCTATTGAGTACTATATGGAGGAAAAAAACTAAACATTCATTTTTCTCATGCATACGAATTTTTACTGAAACAGCCTATCGATCAAACACAATGAATAAATAAAGACCAATAATGTAACATCTTTAAACCGCTGAAATCAACTGTGTGGAACGGATTCGAGGCTTTTATGGGTATTGGCGTTTAGGCCATGAAACAAAACCAAAAACGATGCACAAACGAGTTTCGTAGTTAATCTTATTATACGGTGGTTTAAAAACGATTTAATTTTCACAATTACTAGCATATTATGCATATATTTATAAATATATAATATCGAACAAAAGCTAGGAATTTCAAAAATGTCATTTTAAATTTGCATGTAAAAAAAAAAATGTTTTCTCCACATGGAATAATTTACTCCAATAGCCGCTTTGAAAATAAAAAATAAATATGAATATGTTATTTAAACATGAATGTTTTATTTATATACGGTCAACGGTCAAGAAATAACATCGATGTCATTCGCACAATGCTAGTATTTCAAGACGTTTATACCTACTAATACACTGTTTCAGTGTTACGTAACCTTACGGCTTATATAAAGTTATGTATATTGTGTACTTACTACTTATACCAAACACCATAAACGTGATCATCAAAACTCCGATTTATTACGAACTATAGGATTTAAACAAGTGAACTTCTTAAAAAATGTAATATTCCTCGTAAAAGTATTAAAACTTTTAGTTTGTGAGTTAATTTTTACATAGATATTACAGCAATATTGTTTTTAATAGTATAGTTTATATTTGTTAAATTGTTTAGATTTAGATTTATATTTAGACTTTAGAGTGGTCTTCGGTGGTATGATAGGTGTTATTGTAATGTTTAAGAAGCCATACTACTTGTATTATAGAAACACAATATTGTTGGGTGTTCTATAAGATATCCTATACAGTATACACGTATCAAATTGTAATTAGGTACCCACCTATACTAATTTATTCACTACTGAATTCACTTTATCATGTAGAATATTTTTATTAAATAATATAAATACAACATTGGATGATTTACTCATAGTAATATTATAACTACGAGATGAAAGTATTATACAACGAGTTCCTTTTGTATTATATTATATTTCCAATAAATTTAATTATTTTTTGTATTAGTAAATTTCATTTTTAAGAATTTTCCTACATATATTTCAAATTATTTTGTTAAATGTAGATATATATATATATGTTCAATATAATACAAAATACAAAATAATATCCTGCTTTCGTTGCAAATCATCTTATACAAATCCACTAATTTAAACAATTTTTGAAGGTATAGTTAGTAAAATATTATGTGAAAATGTTAATATAAAGTTTGGTATAATATTCCAACTACCAGTAATCTATATTCTATAGAAAAGAGTATGACATCTTACATTAAGAAAAAACGCAGGTATACGTCATAATATGGTAATATACACTATTAAAAATAATTACGGTGTTTTTTCATGAAATCTAAATTCTTCATAGATACGGTCGCAGGAGACTAATACTTTACCCGTATAAGGTCATGGTCCATTGAACGATGCTAATGAAGCAATCAACCGGTGCACAACGGAGAAAACGAGCGTTCCACGATATTATTATTAGAACAAAAGAACAACATCTGTGAATTGATTCGCTTTTTCGTTGTTTTTACTTTTTAATATATTTCATGATTTATTGAAATTTCAAGGCATCATAATATTTCAGTTTGCTCCATTAGATCATTTACCCATTTTACCCACTATTATTCTGAAGTTAATACCTAATAATAGCCTAACCTAGGCTTAAATTATATTTGTAAACATTAAATTATTTATTATTATAGCCTATAGGTATGTATAATAATAATTAAAATTTTTTTAAATTTAATTGCATATATTAATATTGCTACAAACGTGAATACATATATTATAATCGGTTACCTTAAAAACATAATATAACACTATAACGTATAACGTACAACACAACAATTATTATTGATAATAACAAATATTATAATCTTAAATAAAAAAGTTGTAGGTACACATTTTTTTATTATTCTATAAAACTATTATGGTGTACCGTATACGAAATTGTTAACTGTGATTAAAATAGTTAGTACTTATTTTATGGTAAAATATGACATATTTAATTTTTAATTTATTTTATTTAACTACCTACGAAAATAATATGAAATAATATGTAGATTTTTGAAACAAACATGGTAATATGTAAAACATCTTGTTTTCGTATGATGAACCATTACTTTAAATTTTACTCATATTTAAATCTGATCAAATAATTTTCTTAATATATTGAATTGAAAATATTATTATTCGTATCTTACAATAATATTACAACTACAACTTTTGTATTTTAAATATATATATAAACGAGTTTAAATTCGCTAGATCCTTAAGCTTATTTTCAAAATATATCAATCTTATTTAAAATAAGTACCTAACCAGTTATCTTCCAATTGAAAATCAAATTTCACTAATTATCATGTGTTTACTCTAACACTTAGTTGAATAATAGAGATGCATGATATGAATATACAAATAAAAACACTGCATATTCAAAAGTTTTGACTATGTTTTTTAAAATATTGTTCATTGATTAGTTTAAAATTCTTTTTTTGAATTAAAATGCATACATTAATTATTGTTTATACTATTTAACTTTGGATCGAATTAAATTAAATTTAAGTAAAAAAAAAAAATTTTTTTTAGTATAAAATTTGTTTTTTACTTAACATATTTCACATTATACATGATTCATAATTATTTTTACTGTAAGTCAAGGTGAAAGACAAGAGTAAATATAGGTTATAACTTTATAAGGTTAAACTAATCTAACAAATAATGTTTATTGATAGGTTATAGGTAGTTTTATTTTGAAAAGAAAATATGCAATTTTATTATTATCATTTTAATATTATATGTTATAGATTATAATTTTCAATTTTATTTTACACAAATGACATCGTAAATAAAATAAAATGATTACTTATTATGTATATGGTTATGCAATATGCCAATATCGCCATTCTTTAATATTATCATATAAAGACAAATACAATTTAGTTACGTATATTGTATAATATTAGTGAAGCATAAAATACTTAATGAACCTTTCTAAATGTTTTTATAAAATATTAAGGAAAATATTAGATTGCGATCTGAGCCTTGAGTTTTGTTTATTCAATCATATTTAAAACTCTCACGCTCAACCGGTGCAATGCATCTTGGATAATCATACTACGTGCAAGGACAAGAGATTTGTACCCACCGTATTTTAATTTTTTCCAACCCACCCCGATAGTTGTTCTCACTGGAGTTGAACACATTAAATACGAAATAAACATAAGAGTACAGGAACTACGCTACCGAACACGAACACTTTTATATAACACATAAATACACGGTTTTAACAATGGATAAACGGATAGTATATTAGGTAGGGCACACCAACTATTATGACTAAACACCTGTTCAAGTCATTTTCAGTGTATTAATTGGATGGTGTAGCAAAATAATATTTAAACTTTGCTAAATAAGTTTTAAGTACCTTTAGGATCGTGAGAAAATAATTTCAAAACCAAGAAACATAATCACCTTTACGTATGAATGAAAGAAAATATTAATCCGTACATAGTACATACATTTTCATAACCTCTCCCAACACATTAAATTATGATTATAAACATAATAATATGAAAATTGTTTGTTTTAATCTGTTTATTCAATGTTGATGGTTGGCCGTTGGGTGTACCATTACCATCTATAGCAATAATGATTATTATTTTCAATTGAACATGTTAGTCTTAATTAATACAGTAAATATTTATGTATATATAATAGCTAAATTTAATTTATCATATTATAATGTATTAATGTGTATAATATCCCACCATACAGTACATATTACACTAAAGACATTAAGCCATGACTTTTATAACTTTTTTATAATGAAGTATGAGTATAATAATATCTAATGTAAAATTATAAATTAAACGTCTTGAGTAGTAATATAAAAAATATTTATAAAAAACAATATAATAATGTATCGTCAAATCTTTATATTTTCTAATTAAAATAAAAGCATGATGTTCATGTTATTACAAGCTATTTTCAAATTAAAAACTAATCATCACATCAATACTTTTTTCTTGTATAATATTAAACAGTTGCCTAGTTTTCACTTACCTATTTCCATTTGCTATTTGATTAATTGTAAATAGATAGGTAATAGCATTGATTATAAATACAAATGTATTTATAATTTTATTGTATTTATAATCAATGGTAATAGGTATATGATTTGCATTAAAAAATATATCAGTTTATTTTAACACGATGATGTGTCTACTACAATGAAAACAAATTCAAGGTATAATTTCCAATTTATAATTAAATTAGGAATATTTTTTTATAAGTGTAATACTATGTAGAATCTACACTGTAAGTCTGTAGATATTAGAAATGAGGTCGAAGGTGTTAAAACAATCTGCAAATTCATAGTTATTAATGCGTTTCTATTTTCTTTATAAACAAATACACGTCATTGTGAACATCAAAACAGTTACGTGAAAAACAGCAATATTCGTTGATTCTGTCTTTCCAAAATTTGCATATCCAAATATAGTGAGGACGGGGGTTCAAACCCTTCCTTGTTGTATTTTTTCCTTATATATAGATACAAACTTAAAAATTTTTTTATTGAACATATAAATATATATATTTTATATAGCTCACCTTCCCCATTATAAATATCTATGTTCGCCATTGTGTAGCATGATGTGAAATGTGAATCAAATGCAGTAATAACGTATTCCTATTTACTGCAACCATAATTTTGTGTAGGTACCTATCTATATATTACGGTTTCATATCGTGCGACATGAACTATATACCTATTACTTACGGTCTATACTTATACATGTATATACGATATATCTAAACTAAATGTATGTACGATTGATTTGTATTTGTAGGTCAGGTACAGGTTGTGGACTCGGCGGTTAGACGCAGCAACACCTCGCAACTGAGCGACGGTCCCAAAGACGGGAGCGTTCTCAGGAGGGTCGCCAAGGTCACGCTGGACCAGGCCACCAAAGACCAAAAACCAGTGAGACCGAAACACGTACCGGAAAAGTTGGACTTCAGGAACCGTGAAAAGTTTGAAGGTAAGCGATTTTTCGTCCGGTGTAGCAACACACGGACATAATATATACTATAATATAGACACCTATTGCAAGCGAGAGCACCCGCACGTTCACCGCTGTGAATCAAATTGCATTTTACACAAAACCGGTTTTCGATTATTTTTTGGCTACGACCAGAGACCGAAAGGTAGAAAAAAAGATACCGGCTAGCCTTGGAAAAAACTCACTAATAGGAAAAGAAAAAAGATCAACAGTAATCACCGCCTCATGTACTAATATTGAATGACTGTGGGAAAACAATAACCTCTAGTTTGGTATGGTGGTAGTCGAAGATATGATTATTATATTATTTTTCAGTAAAATATCAGTATTGGGTACTTTTTATTCCGTCGATAATGAAAAATTTGTTTGCATTGTGAGCTGGCAATCGATATATAATTGTCTATGCCCCGTCCATCTAGTGCAAGTGGGCGTATTATATGTTATACATATAATATACTGATTACTGAGTGAATATTTTTTTAACATTTAACACTCATTATCTTCAAAAGTATGAATGTTTTGTTTAAATAATATTTCAATTATGATTATAAATTAACATTAAAAAAAAACATTTCTTCAATAAAACGATTCTGGCCAATTTTTCAATGTAATGTACAGATAAAATAAAGTCACTTGTATACATTTATTAGTAATATTGTCAAATGTTCAGGTGTCCCCGGCTACAGCACACTAGCACATCTGACCAGTCCGTCCCTGTGTAGGTACTGGTTTTTTTACTTTACCTATACTTTTACCTACCCCTGTATGATTACCTCCGCTCGTCAACACTTTCAATACTTATAAGTTTATAACTTATTAATTAGACACTCGTTCGAAATTCGATATTACTTTTCAAACAAATGAGTTTCACTTTTAAAAGAATCAGTATATACGTATACTATAATAAACGTATATAAACAAAAAATATCGATTTACTTGATTACTGTTTCGTCTGTAAAAATGCATTGACAGATAATGTATATTAACATATAAAATCTTATTAATTGACATTTTTTTTTCTAAAGAAAATATGTAGAACATATATTATTTTATTATAATACATCTAGATTCTAGGTAGGCGTGAAGAAATATAATACATATATATAGGTACCATTTCTCCATATATTATATCCTCTCACGAGAAATTGACATTTTCTTGTTTATATACGATAATAGTGATTTGTTATACCATAGTTCGTAATAATATTACATTTACCTACTACATTTTTATGACGGAGGTCAAAGGAAGACGTTTCGACGATGCTTAAATTATCTTTATTTACAAGCAGGGGCGTCGCTTCTGTTGGATATACAACATTAACCATGATTCATCCGACATTATTATTTTACATTTTGCAGTTTATGATTTATCAGTAGGCATCCTAACGGTAGGTGGTAGTAGTGCATTGTATGTTTATAACGTTTATCTACTGATGTGGTCTGTGGTTTGAGTGACTAAACAATAAACATACATGTGTTTATGTACATATTTTAAGAGGAGTTAACTATGTTTTATTAATATGACATAAAAATTTATTTAGAAATACAATTTGGCACTAACTTTTTTTAACTTGATGTAACTAATTAAAAAAATAAACAACGTTCCTATATCAACATGCAAGTATGCAACGACCAATACGATATTATTAATAGCAGCCAACTATATCATTTTACGTAACATTTCGTCATGTGCATTGTATGTCATATTATATTTTTGTGATGTACCTATCTTATTCTATCTATAAAAACTAATATACTTACACCGTATTTACGTAACACTAAAATTGCGTAATACTCTTTGCACGCTAATATGAGAGTAATATATATATTATAATGATTTTTTTACAATAAACGAACGACAAAAAAATGTTATCTACTGGTATTATTATAATCATAATTTTTAAAAAAATAATGATAATTTCTAATATTAGTACCTATCAATTATTATTGTAATTTTGTCTCATATACACATTTTCAAATCATGTTGACATTGAAAAAATCTAACTACTAAGCAAAACAAAATATATTATCTAAGATATACTTGTATATTATTAAGATATTATCTGTAAAAAAAAACATCTCTTAAAATTGTTTGCCCCAGTTCAAACATAACATATTAATAGAATAATATTATACGTCATACTATTTATTATTATATTATGGGTATTGAGTATAGGTAAAGTAATAATCTATAATACTTCTACATAAATTATAAGGTATACTATATGATTCTGTCGTTACTGGTGTATACGATATCGGATATGTGGGCCGACGCCATACACTTATTTTAAATGTTGAAGCAATCATCCACCTCACAGCCCAAAGTTTGTGTACCAATTAGCTCAAAATAATATTAATTTCTACAAATTTATTAAATAATTTTAAAAAGTTCATTAGTCACTATCACTCATTCGTCAAAAAAAAAAACATAATTAATAATTATGTCGTCGATTTGTTCTCTTATTTTCTAGTTTTGGTAACACTGTGAATTTAAAAAGAATTCTTTATAAAAAAATTCTGACCACTCCCTTAGATAAGGGTTCAGTTATGGTCTCATTTTATCCCTATACGTGTGGTACTTAATACTTTTCATACTTATTCTCTCTACTACTATTATAAATTTCAAAAAGATAAATATATAATATAATGGATTGTATGAATTTACAGCATGGTTGGCGACTTGGCGTATCCCATTGTCATTTAGGTACTCGAGTTTTATAAATCAATTTATTATTACAGCTGATCGTCAAACGACTTTCAATGTTGTTGTAGAAGATCGTCAAGATCGAATAAAAAAAGAACACACGCGCGCGACGTCCCGACGTCTATTAAGAAAACGCCACACCCGCATGTTTTGTCTTCGTCTAATGTATAACATGGCAAATTTGCGTTCAGCAGAATCAATTTTATACTGATAACTTTATGATTTCTTATTAGAGGGAATTGATCAATTATAAGACTTGTAGGTAAAAATATTATAATAAAGGACATTGTATTGTAAGTTTTTTATTGAAATTTAAATATTTAAGCGAATAATTTTCTATAAATTAAAATATCAATAAAAGATTACAAAATATCAAAGGTATTATTCTTACCTTTGAGTTTCATTATAAATCAATTTTATCTTTCCACTTTAATATTATAGTTAACAACACAAAATTCCAAGTAACTCCTGATCACGCGAACATTCTAGCAAAACCAATACCATGTAGTCTGTAATTTTTGATAAAAAAATAAACTATGGGGATAGATTTACTCACACACAGTTACAAGTTATCAAGGCCATCTTTAACCTTTTTGAGGTCCTTGGGCCTGGGCAGTGGTATAATGGGACCCCTACAACTTGGACAGAGTACTATTAATTATTTTTATTTTTATTTTATTACTATTATTATTATTATTATAACTAATAGCGATTATCTTTTAGTTTTTCTCAAAATAAGTTTATTTATCAGTAATAAATATCGATTACAGTTGGTGATCTGTCAGGACTCAGGAGCTAGGCCTCCCTAGACACGTGCCCAAAGTGTCCAATGGGAAAGAGGTGCCTGTAAGTTATTTAAAACACTTTCTAAAGCTCTACACCCAGACAACTTGAAATACACGATAACCTTTATTATTGAGTGTAATGTTAATTTTATGTCAATTAAATGTCTATCATATAAAATAATATACATTTATGAACATACAAAATATTCGAATATTTTTAGTTTTTTTATTTATAGTTTTTCATAAAAATACGACTATGATCGCGTCAACAACTTCGTCTGTAATATAATATAATATAATAAACGTCTCTCCACACGATAATGCAAATTTAAAATAAGATTCAAATAAAAATATTAAATTAAAGAAAAACAATGACATCATATGTCTGCCAGATAAATACAATTAAATATATAAATGTAATAATGTTCTTATTAGAAATATAATTTATTGTTTCCGAATAATTTAATTTGAGATTTGTTGCTGGATAATTGGCAAAATATGTTCGTGTTAGCTCAAATTAAACATAACAGGTTTTTTTCACAACTGTAAGTATACTGAAAAAATTACAGTGCGTTCAGTACCCTCCAGCCTTACACACGTAATAACGCATACGGGCGGTTGATGCACATCATCGGTAACCCTTATACTATAATATCATTCGTAAAAATTCTCCCACGGGTTCGTTCGGAGGGCGTGGTGCCGGCGGGAGCACGAGGGGAAGGCGATTCCTGCGATTGTATATAGGTACACAACGGGGTTCGGCCCGCGACGGCTGTTGCTGCCGCGCAGCTCTCCCAATAGTCTGTGGAGTCTTTGGACGGACTGCTGCACAGCGAAGGAGATAGTTTTTCGATCTAATCGGATCGCGGTCACCCGTCCGTCCGTCAAACCGATTTTTATCTATTGTAGACCGCCGACACGCGCGTGATACGTCCGTCATCGCGGCTTATTTTTTTTTTCACTATTATTATTATTGCGCCGCGATCACGATCGAATTTTCCTAACTATTTATTTCACTCAGACGGCGTACCGCGCCGCAAAGTCGTGTGTTCCTTTTTCCGGTTGTTTATTCGTGATGTCGGACAGCACGCGCGCCTCCCCAAAAACGGACGACCGTCGTGACTCTGCGCCGTGGAGGTGACGCGCGTGCGCGAAAACCGGCAGGTGGCTGTTTTGTGTTCGGGTCGTATTATTATAGGTAGGTACATTATATACTGATGCAGTATCCATGTCGAATAATAATATCATGTAATATAATATATACAATATAATATAGCTGCAGCAGCAACGCCGAGACGCGCGTGTCCCTATGTCTTATGTACGAGTGCGTAGAAAGGGAGAGAGTGTATATGTGTGTGTGTGAGCGTGTGAGAGAGAACGAGAGATTTACAGATAGCTCGTTGGCCCAAAAGATGTATAATATAAATTATAATAATATGATAAAATGTTCGTGTATACGTACTGCCGCGTGTATATACTTCGTACAGCCGTTTTCAGCCGGTGGTCGACCTTCTTGGCCGTCGTCGTCATCGTCGCCGCCGCCGCCGCCGCCGTCGTCGCAATGTCCCACACCACATGGTAATATTATCGGTACTAATCAGTGTGCGTTTGGACGTTCGATCGGTCGCAATAATCTCGCGCGTCTTCTACAACCGTGTAATAAAAACGTCGTATTGCCGTTCGCGTGAACGTGTTTACAGTGGTTAACCCATCCGTCGTCAACGCATAACCACATAATATTATACCTGTAACATTGTTAAACGCAGTGATTGAATATCTTTATTATACGACTGTTTTTCGCGCGTAAAAAAGGCAGCTGCAGCGCGACGGAATACGGCGCGAGTGATCATCATATTCTGTACGACGTACGTGTGGGTAGTAGTAACAATTTTATATTAAAATATGCGAGATACCTTTACGGTTTGGCCATCGCAGTAGCAACTATATTTAAAACCTACCTGTAGGCTATAGGTACTTAATTACAAGAAATTAAAAAAAAAACAGTATACCTATTTATTATATTTACACGTCATATTATACGGACGTTTTAGTGAATGAATATTGATGTTGATTATAACTATTTATTTGGTGGGTTATGGGAAGAAGCGAAATATTTCTATGGTATGATCACTCGGTTTTTTTTTTTTTAGTTAATAGAATTAGATATTTTATAACATATTGCAAGCACATGTTTTAAAAAAAAAAAATGTTCAAATATTATTTCTATAACCTTCACGTTTTGACTTCACGCTAAATTCAACATCAAAAAACATCAACCTACCCGGTGACTTTCGTTTTTATTTATTTATTTTTTCATAGGCAAAGATATGAAAAATAGCTTGTCACCCTTATAATTAATACAAAATTTGTATTACAAATAGATGTTTATGTTTGATCGTAAAATATGATTCAGTGTTGATAATCACCAAAGTACCTACGTTTTTAATATGAGCTATGAATTAAAATTATTACAGATACAATATATTATTATTATTTATTATATATTATAGCATTAGTGGTTGATAACTTTGATAAATAATTACAATAAATCTGTAACTGAATCTTTTCAGAAATAAGCGCAAACCTGCGTGCATTTTTTAACCTAATTGCGTCGATAACTATCATTATAATAAGTATAGAATTTAATTATGAATGAAATATATTTTTAAAATCGCAAAATATTAGTTAAATATTAAATATATTGGTTAAATTTAACAAACAAAATAAAATTAATCATAATTTATTTATATTTTGCTATTCCTATAATTTCACAAAAATTATCTTAATATTAGTAACCATAATAATATTATCATAAAAATATGTTTGAAAAAAATGCACATTTAAATTCCTAGTAGGTACATGCATAATTATTAGTAGCTTAAGTAGTTACTTAATAAACAGGTTAAAATTCAAAACTTGAAATATATTTTTTATTAGGTAACTAAAACTTAGGTATAATAATAATTGCAATAAATATTAATCATAATAGTTATAATTAAATTTTCATAAAAACATGTTACACAAGTTGAAATTTATCAGATATATTTTTGTAAAAGCTAATATTATATTTTTTAAATGTTTTATTTGTTTCTCAAAAATACTTATGTGTTATACTTATCAATGTTTTACAGTCTAAATAGGGGTGTCCAACCTTTTGTGAAAACTGATTCACATCGTGCGAGTAGAAGTTATTGTGGGCTACAAATATTTTAATAATAATACATTAAAATTTAATGATTAAATTACAATACAATAATATATTTTATTTATAATTTCGCTATCGCTATTGGTCCAATAAAAATGACACTTTCATATTATACTATAAATATTTATTTGATTTTTAATATTTTTTAGATTTATATTCTTAAAATAGTTTTTCTCATAATCTTAATATAATATTATATATAATTAATTGATTGTGTTTTAATTGGAGTGTGGACCGTAGCGTGGAGGTTGGACACTCCTGGTTCATTACATACAATTATCGACTTTAAGTACACAAGTGTAGTCAATCAATTGTATTATTGTACTAATTTTAATGAATTTACCTTTTCGTGCTTATTCTAATTCTATATTATATTATATACCTATAGTAGCCTCCTCTAACCATAGGTGCCTATATTGATTATGTATAATGTATATTATATTGATTCTATATATTCCCTAATTTTAACTGTTTATTCTAAATATGACTGTATAGAAATAAGTGTATAACTAAATGATCTTAAAAAGTTCTATTGTCTAACATGTTAACTAATATCTTTATCTTAATTTCATCTTATAGGTATTAAAAATAATTATAAAGCTATAGTTGCGGTGGACAGATCATAACCTTCCTCAAAAACTTGTTTTTCTATACTGATGAGTAATGACATACTTGTGAATCGATTGGTTAGTTTATTTAAAGTATTATAATTTATAACTTATAAATAAATAAAAGTCACAATAATAATAATCTAACGTAGGTAATTTTTATTGCAATAAACATTTTTAATTATGATTCGTTAGCATGTCAAAAAACACTTGTTCGTTTTCACTATTTTCAGATTGCGTCAATTCTATTGATAATAATTATATATTTATGTGTTATAAGTTATAACTTATAACGCATTACTATTTTATATTATTATTTTATTAACAAAACATAATTCATTACCACATAATACAAAATTGTATATTACTAATTTTTAACATAAAAATATTTAAGTTAAATTTCTAACGAATAAATTTAGCTTTGCAAATTATTTTTGTAAATTTTAACCACATGATATAATACCTTAAAGTTTATATTCAAATTAATTTATTATTAAACATATGTATTTAGGTACTCTTTATATTTGTATAATCTTTAAGCTTTAAAGCAAATACATCCTTCAATTAATTGTGCTAATTACATAATTACAAGAACAATTAAAAAGTTAGGAAGCTGTGATTTCCGCGGAGGTGGTTCCGCGGAATAATATATTAAGATATGATTATGTATAATATTATAATTATTAATAGTAGGTAGTTTATTTTATCTCTCCAGACTAACAATTCAAATACTGATATAATATAAATATATGATGTCCGTCTATTATTTTTTATATATACCAAGTTAGTCGACATATCTTCTACTAATTTTATAATAACAATATAGAAACAATCATAATAGCTTTTAGTTTTCTCATGAAGAGGAATAAAAAATATACCTCCAAAGTGAATCATTAAACCTTCCACTTTTAAATATTTGTATAATGTATACGTTATGATAAAATGTTTTTTACTTAATACATTTATCAATAACAGATTATTTAGCTTACATAAGCAAATTAAGGACCGTTGGGTGCAGTTATTTCCTAATTCCTATTCCTGCTTCATTTATATTTATACAATTATGTGCCAATAGTGTGGCATTTCCATATTGTAAAAAGTGTAAACAAAAAATTTTAATGATTTTACTATAGGATGTCAATAATTTATTAAATGGTACATTTTTTTTAAAAATATGTTCCTTATATCATTAGCTTTTTTGTTAGAGAATCAGAGTCATTTAGTTATAGTAGGTAGGTAGGTACCTACTGTTAAGATATAAATTATTTAAATTATTTTAGTATAAAGCTGTTAGAAGCAAAATTATTAATTTTATTGACTTTCTAATAACTATTGTACAAATTAAATTCTAAAATATATTATATTTTATAAACATACAAAAATTTGATTATTTTTTTATTTATTTTTTTAAATTTTTTAAAATTTATAAAAACATAATAAATATGATAATGCATCAGCTGTGTAAAATCTGAAATTTTAAAATACCACATGGTTTTCTACGTTATGATGCACTACAAAAAAATATGTTTATTAACGAAAAATATATATACAGAGTGATTCTTTTAAGTGGGTACACTAATTATCTCGAAAAGTATTCATGTTTTTGAAAATATTTTTTTACATAGTTTCAAAATTGTTAAAAAATCAACGTTTTTATTAAAAAATTATATTTTTAAATATTTTTTATCATTATAATTTTTTAAGTTTTTTACTTTTTTGAATGACAACATAGAATTTTAGTTTCATATTCCAAAGCAAAATAATTTTTTGAGTATTTTGATACATAAAAATTGAATTTAGGGCTAGTAGTTTATGAGTTATATGTATTTAAAGTTTAGACAAGCGGAGTGGAGTGGTACGGGGTTACCCCGCAAAATGTTTGTCCACTACTCGGCTTGTCTAAACTTTAAATAAGTATAACTCATAAACTACTCACACTAAATTCGAATTTTTTGTTTCAAAATACTCAGAAAATTATTCTACTTTGGAATATGAAATTAAAAATCTATGTTGTCATTCAAAAAAGTAAAAAACTTAAAAAATTATAAGGATAAAAAATATTTAAAAATATATTTTTTTAATAAAAACGTTGTTTTTTTAACAATTTGAAACTATGTAAAAAAATATTTTCAAAAACATGAATACTTTTCGAGATAATTAGTGTACCCACTTAAAAGAATCACCCTGTATACGACTTGACCCTCAAAAATGGTGTATTATTTTGTTAGTCTAAAAAATATTTAAATAGCTTCACGTCATTGTTATTATTGTAATATAATATCTATAAAGAAAAGTAAATAATGTTATTAAAGCGACATTAATTCTACTGCCTAGGATACGAACAAACTAAATATTTATAATACGTATAACCTTATGATTCCGTATTCTCGATTTAACGGTTTGAGATTTCCGTCAGATGGTTTGACTGGATAGTATTTTGAATCGATTACCGTATTATTATTTTATGTTTCGGTGTACCTATAATTGACGGACGTACTAACCTGACAGGTGTGAAAAGTGCACAAGCGAGTGCATCAATGTACTCGTTATACAGCTATTATTTGTTCTTTATTCTCTAGTGGTATTTTTTTTACGGGTGTACATGACGACTGACGAGACATTGATTAAAAAAATATAGGTAGGTAGTAGGTACCAGCTACGGTATTTTTTTTAAGACAACAATACCGGCATATTGTATTCATTAAATAAAATAAAAATACATAATATATTTAATGCTTTTATCATTATTATGTTTGCAAATTATTTTTAATATTCAATGTATACATAATAATTGTTTTTAATGTTATATTTTTTAGTGTATTGTAGGAATCGCTTATTGTTTATGTATATATAAATATATATTACGTACCTAAATTAATTTATTATGTACGTACCAATGTTTAAAAACACAAATATTTGAAGCATTTAAAATATCAAGATTTTCTTTTAATTTAATAATTTATCCATCGATATTCTATACATTTTGTAAAAAGAAGTTTAGATTACAATTAATACAGATTTTACTTATATTTATTATTACTTAGTAACAAAATGATTGAATCTAGAGCATTCTCATTGTCAGTGACTTTTATTATACACACTTTAATATAAATCGTTGTGCAACTGATGATTCAAATATGTACCTTTACGTGATAACCACAGGCTAACTTTTACTGTTGACGGCCTACATAGAAATTACATATTGTTAAAATAAGAAAAATGTAATCAGAAATAAAACAAAACCAAAAAATGAATTGTTAACAAACTAAGACCACTATATACATTATTGTTCGACCAGGCAAATAATTTACTTGAGGTTGCGTGAGAAATTATTGTAATTTATTATTAAAAGTCTTAAATACGTATATGCATAGTGCTCTGTATATATAGGTATG
Organism: Schizaphis graminum; assembly: GCA_020882235.1. Taxonomy (NCBI): domain Eukaryota; kingdom Metazoa; phylum Arthropoda; class Insecta; order Hemiptera; family Aphididae; genus Schizaphis; species Schizaphis graminum. Next base: position 71,385,333 of record CM037032.1, read on the forward strand.
TATACATTATATAGGTACAGCTAAAATGAAATAAAAACAATTTTATTTTTACTATACCATTGAGTGCACCTATCAATACTATATATATTGACGGATTTAATTACAATGTAGTGTGTGAATGTGTTGTAATATTCTAAACCCTACCCTACAGTCATGTAATATATACATCGTGTATAGTGTATACTGTATACGAGGCGTAGTTTGTTGACCGCATTTACAATAGCCATGCATAATAACATTAACCAAAGAACTTATCATAAGTTGCAATCATCACGGATCATCGGTTTTGTCGATCACGAATATAGTTTTAACCAGATAGCACAATATATAGGTATTAAATTCCAAACAGAATTTCATATGAATAACAACTATAATTAAAAAAAAAAAAAATCAAAAACGACTGACTATCTGCCGTACGATATTTGCCTGAATGACCTAGTATACCTTTTTTAAATTAAACAAATGTTTTATACAAAACATTGTTTAAAACGCACAGTAATAGAGTGAAATTGTTTTCATTAATTTATATCGTGATTCTGTGATGTTGTTGAAAGTCGACCTGGAATTTTGGTATCTATTACTCCAAATAAAACTTTCCATTTTACATAATACATAATAATAAAATACTAAATTACCATGGATTATAATAAGTGCAAGGGTAATACAACACGGTTAATGGCTTGACAAGTTAAAAAATTGTAATTCAATATTATTGATTTTAAAAAAAGTTGGCTTGACTGGTACTATGAAATCTAATAAAATTCGTTACAATATTAGTTTTTTAATGACAATATTTCGGTTAACTACAATCAATAAAAGTAAAAATAGATTACCTATACAATAAAAAGTAAGATCTTTTATTAAAAAATATTAAGTGAATCATAAACATTTTACGTCAGCGTGATATTTTTTTTAAGTATATTTAATACCTATCCAACTGTATAGTTAAATACAATTATCATAATAATTCCTTATGGTTTTGTTTATACTTATGCATTTGATGTGAAGGTAGTCAGTATAATTTTATAAATCATAACAATCATAGCATAGCTCAACTGCTCAACGTAAAGTTCCGCTTAGGTTAAATTCATTCAAACCCAGAATAAATGTTATAACTTATAGTTATACTTAAAAAAAGTTTATAGTGTGCAATTTATTCTTATTCAAGGTCTTATTTTTATATTGTTTTTTATTAATCAGAGTATAAAATAATAAAAAATTTAAGTTAATAGATTTTATAGGCTGGTAAAAAGTATAATATTTAAATATAATGATTTTAATTTTTATATATACATATATTAAAATTGTATATTATGTATATATGAGGTTACAGTTTTTTTTTTTTTTTAAGGAGCTTGGTAAATCCTTGGTTTAACTCCTAGTAGAAACATATAAAACAAAACTAATAACGTCAAATACAAAGCCAAAGTTATGTGAATATATAGTTTATCCGATAAGTTCTCTTATTCTTGTACTTATTAGCTACTATGTCTAAATTTAAAAGAACGAATGTAATTTAATATCTATCAATTTAATAATGAAAATATAATTTTTAATAGTTTTCAGAACTGTTCGTAGAAAATTTGTTCTAAATTCTTCCTCCATTCCCTCACTTATAACTCTATTTTTGAAAAATTTTATAATTTGTTTAAAAGCGTTATAACTAGGGCTGGGATTTATATGTAAATACATATTTTTATAAAAGCATGATAAATTAATTATTGTAAATGATAAATTTGTTTCACGTGATTTGCAATGAAATAAGACATATTTTATTTTACATATTTTTACATATTTCGTCATAAATACAATATGTTTTTACATATTTTGTAAAATTTCTGCTTTTTATTACATATTACGTAAATTTTGACGATTTCGGTGATTTAATTCATACTTCGATAATAGTACTCGTACAAATTGTAAGTGTATGCATAATATGGGAAATAAGTGGGTATTAGTTAAATATTAATAACTTTATTATAGTTTATCCTATTTGTTTCTGTTCGATAACCATACATTAATATTCTTAGATTACACTTTGTATTCAACAATTATTAGACAAAATATATTTACAAATGTTCGCATGGCTGTGAAAATATCTTTATATTTTATATTTTTTAAATTAAATTTATTAGAAATTAAAAACAATTAGGTAGTTGTATATTATTCAAAAATTATTTAGAATTTAATTTTAATTTTACACGTTGACATAATTTAAAAGTTTTCTCATTACATATTTTTTATTTTATATTATATATTTTGGCCATTTTAATTACATATATATATGTACATATTTTTGGTTTTTTATTACATATTAATCCCAGTCTTAGTTATAACTTTAGTAAATGAGTGCAGATGATAAAACGGTCACGCGTACCAAGTGAAAGAAACGACTAAATTTAATGTAGTTGACGAACACAAAAAAATATTTGTATGCCAATGAAAAACTATGATCTATATATTATAGTGAATTGATTATTCAAAAAAGTATAATTAATAATAGTTGCCCGTGAAAGGGCAGCTGTAATATGAAAAAAAACACTGAGTGCAAGTTTAAGCTTCCAACCTCATGCTCCATTTATAAATGAGAATCGTTTGCGGTTATAAAAGCTATTAATCAAATTCAAGAAGTCCATTTGTCAAACACAACCATATTTTAACTTTCTCAGAGATATAAATAACATTGCACATTCATGGGAATAAAAAATGCCAAATTAATCTGTATGTTATATACCAAGTACACCGAGTATGGTGAGAAATAAAAAAACTGTTATTAGAAAAAAGTGTATTATCAATATATTATCGGATAATTAATTATCCCACCCCATTAATATTTCTAACTTTAATACTATCTAAAAACTACATGTTTACTCAAAAATAAAAACAAAATTCAAGTACAACTGATAAGTTAATCTAAAATTCCAACTCACAAGACTAAATAAAATAAAATATCCAAATAGACAAATGAACACACCCCCTAGGTGATTTTTAGGAAACTCCGAGGTAGTATTTAATAACCAAGTTACGTAGATTCCTAATGAATAAAAAAATAACCCACAATTTGTCTATTTTAAAGTTTTATGCGGAGTTTGTCTAAATAAACGTAAGTTATATTCTTGTTCGATTTATAAGAACTCCTCTCTAATAAATGGCTAACTTCCGGTTCAAATTGCATAAGCTTTTCTCACCTAGACTCGGTTAAAAAAGAATCAACTGACTCATCATCACCTTGAAACTATTAAAGAAATTATGATTTCAACTTGTATACCTAAAATAATAATGTGTTATTTTTTTACTATTAATTTATTTATACTTACAAAACCAACTGTAAAACTTTTAAATCCAATGACGAATGACTCTTCGGATCAGGATAAAAATAAATAAATAATAGCTATTTTACTCGTATATACCTATATGCCTAAAAGCAAACTTAAATACTCAATTAAAACTTAGTCATCAATACCTGAAATAAAGTTATAAATTTGAACAATATTTATAAATCTATTAAAATATTAAATTACTAAATATTATTTCAAATAGTGATAAATTATAAATCTCGTCCATAAAATATACATACACATTTTTACATCTACATAGAGAATATATTATTTACTTGAGATTCCAGTGTCCACTTTTTCAGCCCTACTACGAGTACTATGTCCTTCTTAGTAACTTTCTTCAGTTCTATGCCATAGTAAGACTATCGTTATTCCATAAATCGCATAAATCGTACAAGGTTTATGTGTTTTTTCCATAGAGTAATACTCTATGGTTTTTTTCAACTGAAATACAAATTTATTGTACCGACATAATAAATAGGCCAGGGAGTTTATGTAATAAGCAAATTCTATGTACCTATAACGCTATAACTTTCTATGAGATTTGAATATTGATTCTATGCATACGATTTATAGCCGACTTGTAACCTAAAAAAAAAATGCATTTGTCGACTATTGTCGTTTTAAAATTATATTTTATTATAAATTTGATCTTTTTATTTATATGTACGACATTTTTGTAAAAATGCACAGGTTAACATGTTTGATATATTGTACACATTATTACTATAAACAGTTGAGTAAGTAACAACCAACTAATTAATCGTATTTATGTTTATTTATATGGCTATGAAAATTTGAAGTAAAATATATAGGTATTATTATAAACTATTTTATTAACTGTTAAGTTTAATTTAATCGTTTTACCGCGAAAGAAAAAACCGATTTAACTATATCTCTTAAAACAGTTATTATATTGTATTTATTATTATTATTACATCTTATGTACTACGTGTATTAATAATCATTAGATTTTTTAAAACCTAACAAAGCATTTACAAATTTCTTTCAAAAATAACAATTTTAAGGAGTAAAATTTCGCTAACATCATTGATATACTTTGGTATAACTAATAATATGATAATCAAAATTCATATTTTATTTCTCATTATGTATAATAATATAACGTTTATTGTATTTGTATGATATATGTATGTGAATTCGAATGCTGCCCTTCTTCCACCGCAAACAAAAATTCTCGTTGATAATATTTTTGCGTGTATACTAATCACGGAAAACAGATACCCTCCGGCTACAAGTAGCAGCGGACGTCAGTTCATTTAACATAAATATAATGTATTATATAAATATAATATATTATGCTCTCGTGTATGGACTCGATATTATTACGTTTACGGCTTTACGTATATATACGTATTAAATTCTTAATCGAATTTCGCACAGTAATTATTTTTGACCGAGTACTTTACTACTTTCCATTGTAATATTGACTCCTGCAGTAAAATATATATATATACGTACTGTATATCACGTTTATTTTATTTCTACGTTAAAAATGTGTCCAACAGACGTCTGCACCGGGTGTCCTTGAATTTATTAAAAATATGATTGTATAATTACGACTAGAAATGTGTTTTTCTCGGCAATTTACCCAACTACTCCAAAACGTATATAGGTATTTAAATAAACGTATTACAATATATTATATTATAAATAGTGATATGATATTGGCGAAGATGACGGGTCCAGTTATTTGCTTTTCGTGCTATCTGCGGTATGCCCGTCATATAATAATATATAGTTAGATACTCTACATTATCATTATTAAACCTTACCAGCATACAAAAAACGAACGACCCATGCCAAAAACGCGTTCAACCGCCGTAATTTTACTATTGCAATAATGTTATAATCACTTGTGGCGTATTATTTTAAGATAATCTAATAGTTCCTGTCCTTACATATCTTATAACACTATGCACATCATAAAATAATAATTTTTAAAAATACGTTTTTTTCGTCTTCTCTCGCACTTGGTGGCATGAGCATCACCATAACAGAATAACATATTACATCGTACACCAAGCGCGCTCATCCTCTTTTCTTCTTCAATAATATGGTTATTCAAAATGTAATTTTCGGAATTTTTAAATATACTTAAGTTATATATTTTCAAATTTTTAAGATTTTTTTTGTATTACTAGAGGAATAGTATTTGCGGAGATACAGACTTATTTTTTTTCAAAAGACAATCCCCTTTTTATACAATAAATGATTTAGTGAATATATTTTTTGAAAACATTAATATACCTATCAGAAACGAAATTCGAACGAGTAGTTATCATTGAGTTATCTAATGTACTGAGGATAATAGGGCCATGATAATGAGTTTGAAAAATGTAAAGGCTATAAATCGATTTGAACATTTTAATAATTTATATTAATCTATTAATATTTATAATTTAATAAAAATAGCCCAATAATAATAAATACTAGATTTGATATTACATCTATTTTATATTATTACAAAACCATTTTAAAGACTATATAAGATTACCCTTAATATAAACATTTAATTAACTGAAAAATTACTCGTTTGAATTTTGAAGTAGATACATCAACATTTTTTAAAAAGCATTATTCACTAAATAATATGTAATAAAAAGAGCGGTTATCATTTGAAAATTAAAAGTATGTATCACTATAAAAGTCACTTCTCTGAATACCAAAAACGTCAAGAGTTTAAAAATATTGTATTAAAGTATATTTTAAAATTTCAAAAATCAAAATTTGAATACATTTTTAGTAAATGAACAAATGGCGGTGAGCATACTTGGTGAATCACTCTGTATAAAACATATTAGAATCAATATTTACAATATTATGCGTATTATTTTTATTCTTACTATTATTTGTGAACTGTCAAAACATATTTTTACTCAAATCAAATCGCTATCGTTTATACTATTATATGAAGTATGATGAATATTGTGTAACACCGCGGATATCTTTTTTTTGTTTGATGTAGGTCAAGTACTGATAAACTGGCTCGTTTCATCGTTCAATACGGAGGAACGCCGAAGGGATGCCCGGTTGCTGTTGCCTCAAATCTGTACGGATTTGGTGACCGCGGGCGTCATCAAACAGATACAAGACAAAGATGCTACGGTAGCCGGCGACTTGTTTAGAGTGAGTGTAACGTTATTTTTTAGTATATTATATGCATGTTGGATGTACCTATTTAACAGTTAGCAGTGCAAAAATATTATGTGTACCTATGTTCATCAACTATTACGGTTTTTAGTAGGTATGTAGGTGAGTACACATATAGACACTGCAGCTGTAACGAGAGGACCCGTGCATTATATTGCATAATTATTAATTTTTTGATTACCCAGTGGCTTAATAAGAGGAGTACCGCAAACTGTAGTAGGTCCTTAGAGGGAAATTTAAAAAAATGGAATATTAAAGTTTTATTTTTTATAATAGTTGTAATTATATTTTACAATATATCTCTTAATTTACAATATTTATATGACTATTTTCATTATAATATTTAATATATATCTATAATATCTATTATTAACAAAGTGATTTACCAAGCATACTCTCCCCCCATTGTTTCATTAAACAGTTCATTTATAAAAATTCTGATTTTATGAATTTTTAAATAGAATAGCTATACATATAATGATATTATTTTAAAATATACTTAAACATTGTATACCCCACAGAAGCGTTTTATTGTAATATCAAAATTTGTACCTATTTCAAATAAAAATCATTCCTATTTTCTATAGTTAATTTTTTTTTTTTTATGGATGTATCCAAGTCGAAATTTGAATGAACAGTGTTTGAGTTATTTAACTTTGTGACCAAATACAAAAGGTTTGTTAGAGCATTTAAAAATAGAGAAATTTGTATTACCATAAAATGGTTTACTCAAGTGGTGTAAACAATTTAAATATTTTCAAATAGAGTTCTTAAATATACTTAAAACTTCCAAAACTTAGAATTTTTGTAAATGCATTATTATTATTGGAAAAATAGAGTTAGCGTACTTGGTGTAACACTCTGTATATATATATGATAATAAAATGAGTTGTTAGATTTTTTTTTAATTTAGCTAAGACGAGATTCTAAATACATTACTGGATATAAGGGTCATATATATGTATTATTAACTATTATATTATAATAATATAGTTTATAAACAGTATATTGCTGCATCGCGACACACCTATAGTTGCATTTATTATTTATACAAGTAGGTACTCACGACACATTTACATTAAGAATAGGCGGAGGAAAAAACTGCCCGCCCAACACAAATTTCGCATATTTGGCGTAGAATTACATAAAAACACTCGTTGTTGATAATTATATCTTACACCGTAAGATGTTTAATATTCGAAGAAATGTATAGAGGTTGGGTTAGATAGCTTATGGTTAGGTATGGGACGATTTTAGAGTATACAAACCTGTATTATTAATTGCATAAACGTTAAATTATTATCACTTAATAAAGTTTTGAACGCCGAATAATAAACATTTCGTATGTCTTAAATTTTGTGTTACATGTATGATAATATGATTTAGAATACATTTATATTAAAATAAAACATTTATTTTCTATGGATTAATATTTATTTGAGTAGGATAGTACGTATTTTTATTTTAGAATTAAATATTTATATATATATAAAAAATGTAATTAATAACTTATTCAATGTGTCTATGAAAAAATTTAATGCTTACAGCCTGTAATAGTGAATTACTGAATTGAATTAAAACTCAATTATTTTAAATTATTTTCCATCTATTAATACATTATTTTTAATTATGATAAAAACATCTATAACTTAATAAAATGCATAATAATTTAAAAATTAGCTAACAATATAATTTTAAGTGGAAGTTTTACTTCATTGAGGAAATAGTTAACATGTTGAAATATTGAATATTTATGTTCTATGTATGAAATTCCAATGAAAACAAAAATAATAACAGATACGTTAGAAGCGTACGTAATTATAGCTATGGTGTTTTTTTGACAGAATAATTTATTGATCCAATAACCATTCTGTTTTTAACAAGTACCTATTTAAAAAATAATGTTAATAGTTATTTGTCTTTGACTCGTCCATTTTATTTTATTAAATTTATCAAGGACCTTTGGGTAGTGTACAATGTACATGCTCTATTTATGACAAACTCTGAATTGTTTTAAACTATGACTATATAGACGAGACTATAGATCAACTTTCGTTTTAGGTATTCTCGGTCCTCTTACTTTAGAAATAAAGTCAATAACAACTAAATTATTACCGGTTTAGAATACCTACACGATTACACGAATCTTGTGTAACCTTGAAAAATTATCATTAATACACAATAATCTATAAAAATTACTTTATACGAAATACATAGACCATCTTTATAGTGATTAAGTAATATTGTAATTTTAATTGTATCTGCAGAAAACCTAAATAATAGTAGTGATACTGCAGGTCAGTATAGTTACCTCACACAATAATTTATTGTTATGCATTAAAAACGATAATTATTGTTTAATATTTTTAATGACATTTCGTGTTACTGATTTCAATAACTAATAAGAAACATTAAAATATATAACCCGTATCCATTCAAAGTTGGATAACTTTAAAAAGAAAAAATAAGACTTAATCAATACGTGGGAAGTCTGTGGGCGTTTTTCTTAAATTAGTATCAGGTTTTTCAAATGACAACCCACTAGACTATAGTATATTAATATGTCACTAAAATAAGTTCTACCTTTATATATTACAACAATGATACTACTATATATAGGTAATTGTAATACAATATTGTGATTAAACATCTCACTCATACAAGTGCTCTTTATATATTATATTGTACGCAACAAACCGATATGAAACTATTAACTAATATTAAATCTAATTAAATGTGCATTTGTGTTTTATGTTTAGTCGGACCTCATGTACTACTGGGCTCGTTCTGAATTGATTAACACCCCATCGTCGTCTCCGGGACGTATTGGACAACCGGCATGGTTAACGGATAAAAATTTGGGTATTATTCATATATATGTTGTATATATTATATTACACAAACGTATACCTTTTTTAAATATTAATTTATATAATATAATAATTTGTCAAAGGCGGTGTTGAAAACGGTAAAGATGGACCAACGTCTCAAGCGTATTCGAATTCAGAAGAACTACAAGAAATACAAAACAAAACGGTTTCAAAGCAGGTATTTATATATCATGTACCTAAATCTACAATAATCTAAATATACATATTAATATAGTATCCTTATTTATATTGTATTCATTTTTTTTAAATGTTCCGTGGTCAAAACATATGCTAAATAAATTTATAATATGTATTTTTATATAATGTAATTTATAAGCTGCAATGACTTTTGTTTGTTATTAAAGCTAAATTCTTTGTATACATTTTTTAGTCACCGTTTAAAAACGGCATTGGAGCGATACACAAAAAAAGCATGCAAGATTCGGAAAATATATCTGATTATCCGCCAACTAAAAGTCCTAAACCAACTAGTTTGCCAATAAGACGCAAGAAGTCGTTATCGTCTTTAACTGATAAATTTTCGACTCTATCAATAGACCAGTCAAATATTCCTGTTAAACAGATAAATGGAAATACACCCGATGAAACGGTCATAAAAAAAGTGAATGGTGTTCAATCACCAATCAAAAAAACATCGATTTCATCAACGCCTAACCAAAGTTCCAAAGATACTCCATCTTCAATACAGAGTTCTAACGGTGACGATTCCACCGTGTTTTATACCCCGGTCGGCGTTAACGATCTAACGTACAATGGTTTGTCTCCAATAACAACGCCAAAAAGTTCCTCTCTTAATAAGATCGTCTTCGGTGGTCTAACCCCAATTTTTGACCCAATAAGTGATAATAGTACGATTGTTGAAAGTGCAGATTCACTATTAAGTTCACCAGAAGTCGCCGTAGAAGCTATTAAGTGTGATTTTTCAACGAATTCACCGACTTTGAAGAACGAAAGCGATACAATTGACGAGAAACAAATACCGCAAGATGTCGCTTTATCGTCACACATCGATAGCGACAAAGACGTTTCGTCGACAATAAATACAACATCGTTTTCTCCTAAAAATAACATTAAAACTTCACTGTTTTCGTCATGTTCTGAAAGTCCTGTTTCCCCTGAAAAATGTCACCCTATTCCAGAAATCAGTACTTCACTTCCTATTCCTCCTCCACCACCCCCTCCGCCCTCACTTATTGGAAGTATCATTCCGCCGCCGCCGCCACCACCACCACCACCACCACCTTTTCCACAAGCACAACTTTCTGAAAGTATTATCCCACCTCCACCCCCTCTACCACAACTCTCTGGAAGTACTATTCCACCACCACCTCCGTTACCACAACTCCCTAGAAGTACTATTCCACCTCCACCTCCACCTCCTCTTCCGCCTTCTACAAGTTGTACACTTCCTCCGCCACCACCTATATTATGCAGCATGCCAAGTGCTATTCCACCACCACCGGCACCATTATTAAACAAATCAGTTTCTGGATTCAATGGTCCGCCGCCACCTCCACCCCCAATGACTGGACCAACACCATTTCCTGCGCCACCTATTGGTGGTTGGAACGCTCAACGCGATCGTGAGTATTTTATCGAATATACCTAATCAATTGATAAAATAACTAAAAGTTAAATGTTCATATTAAAATAGTATTACGTAAAAAGCCAATAACTCCGCCGGTACCTATGAGACCTTTATATTGGACAAGAGTTATTTTGAAAGAACCTATTATTGAAACATACACACCAACTACTCCAGATTCACCAGATAGGTAAATACAAAAATATAATGAATGTAAACGGTGTACAATTTAAAAAAATAACTAAATACGAACTTGTATAGTTTAAAACCACTGTGGAGTGATCTAGAAGAAGCCCCAATACCGAATATAAACGAGTTTTCACAGCTTTTCTCTCGACAAGCAGTAGAACCAAAATTAGCAAAAAAAAAGGTGCAACTAAAAAAAAAAACAGAGGTGAGTTGTACGTTTGCAATCTCCGTAAAAATATAAAAATAGTATTCTTGACTAAATATTTTCTACGTGATTATATAGGAATTTAAACAATTGTTGGACACTAAAAGATCGCGAAACGTAGGCATACTAGCTCAAAGTTTACATTTGGATTTTTCTGAAATCGAAAATGGTAAATAGTTATTGCACTATAACTGATATTGATTTAAATATTGGCCAATGTTTGTTTTTCAGCTCTTTATAATTTCGATACGTCTGTAGTAAGCGTTGAAGTACTTCAACAAATTTATGAAGTGGTAAGTATCAAGTACCTACATAAATATATAATATGAAATGACTAATGAATACATACCATTATGTCATTATTTGAGTTTCGTTTTTGAAGTACACGTTTGCATATATAATACATATATATATATATATATATATTTATATTTATATGTTTAATGTGTGTTGTTGAACAGTCGGCGACAGAAGAAGAATTGGGATTGATTAAAGGTCATGTGGCAGCTCATCCGGATCAGCCACTCGACAAACCTGAACAGTTCCTGTTAGAACTCAGCGAAATACCGCATTTTGGCGAGCGCGTCGCGTGTTTAATATTCCAATCCGATTTCAATGATGCCTTGAACAACATAGCGAACAAATTGAATAACATGAAAGCTACTTCTAGGGTAAATTTTATATACGAAATAAAACATTACATACTATACAAATTATGTTGGTACATTCTCGAGATTTTTATTATCATATATATTTATAGTTCCTAATGACTTCCGAGGGTTTAAAAAAAGTGTTGGCCATCATATTAGCATTAGGGAATTACATGAATGGAGGTAATCGGCAACGTGGTCAAGCAGACGGATTCGGTTTAGAAATCTTACCTAAACTTCGAGATGTCAAAAGCAAAGGTAAAAAAAATATATGTTTAAATAGGACGTTCTGCTGCTGTATAGTAATATTAGTAATACGTTCTGAGTGTCTCTTTATTTAGTATGTATCACTGTAATAGATAGGGTAGGTACGTTGTTAAAGTTGAATTTCAAGTACCTATCTACAGTTATTCATTTTTAGATTAAAGCAAATAAATATTCCCGTTTTTCTGTATTTTTTTTTAGTTTTTTTTCAATTATTTTAAAATTTAGATAACTATACTATTAACTTTCCAACGTACCTACTACCTACGTAGTAATATATCTAGATTCAATCTACCATTTAAAATTCCTCAATGTTTAAATTTGAAGTAAATCATCGGTTTAGAACTAACACATTAATATTTTTACTCTAGAATTAAGATAAAAATATTTAAAAAAAAATAATTTTTCATAACAAATAACTAAAAAGTCTAGCCGTTTGACCATCTTATTTTTTTCCAAACAATTAAAATATTTTTTTCATTACAAAAATGATTAGTTTGATAATCATAAAAAGTTTCACAATAGAATATAATGTAATAGGTACTTATGCAAAATGATAGTCTACATCCGCATGGGCGGACCCATTCACCGTTTTGTGTATATATACGCAACAAAATATTATTTTTTTTTTGTGTCTCGACTTATAGTACTGAATGTTTTATAGATAACTCAATGACTCTGTTACATTTTATTGTTCAAACATACATAAATGAATGTAAAGAACCAATGAAAGAAACATTACCTGTGCCAGAGCCCAGTGATGTAGACCGAGCAGCACACGTAACTTTTGATGACTTACAACAAGGTCTAAAGGAATTAAAAATAAAACTGGCTGGTTAGTATTGTAGTAAATATTTTATTCACAAAAACAATGTACAGTGTTCGTTAAATATTAGTTTCATATTTTTTATAGGTTGCAAGAAAAAAGCTGACAAAGTAATATTGTCGTCTGCTTATGATAGCTTGGAACCATTCAAAACAAAAATGGAATCATTTATTTCTATGGGTATGATATCCTAACTCTCATTACACTAAGAATTTTTATTGTATAGCTTGGAATATTTTTCAAACTCAAATTATTAACGATACTAAATTTAAGTTATATCAAATAAAATAATACTTAACTAGGTACCTATTATACAAATTTAAATATTTAAAAATTTCCAAGTAATACATATAAACCCTAGATCAAAAGAAATTTATTAAATATTATTAATATGAATTGTTTATTTTTTGCAGCGCACAGACAACTAGAAAATGAACATGAGAACTTAGAAGAGAGTAAAAAACTGTAAGGATAAAATACTTAAATATTATATCCTATATATAATATATATTAAAATACATTATTAAGGTTTAACAAAACTTTTTTTTAGGTTTATTAAACTAATGCGATTTTATCAATTCCAACCAAAAACTAGTAAAAGTCTCTTAGATGTTGCACCAAAAGATTTTTTCCCACTATGGTTACCATTCTGTACAGACTTCAAAGATTTTTGGAACATGGAACAACAACGAATCGTAAAAGAAAAGTAATTATTATCATTTATAGTCCTAAATATACTTTAATTAAGGTATTGTAATTATACAAATTACATTTCATTATACATACATTTTAGACTTTTAGAAAGTAAAAGAAGAACGAAAGAAAGACAACAACTAGTTAGAACAAATAAGAAATCACTAGAAGGACTGGTAATAATAATTGTTTAACTTATTGAAATCGAAAACAATACTCTTAGAAATGTGATAAATCTTAACTAATTTGTATATTTTTTTTTCTAGAAAAATCAAATTCAATCAAAATTTAAATGATTTTCTTAACGTCAATTTCAGAAACGAAAAAATTTTTTTTTAATCAAATTCAAGACTGAAAGAACATATGTTGTTATCTATCTACTCTTCTGCATAGCTTAAAAATTTATGTTAAGATGAAAATGTTGTGAAAATATGTATGCACGATCGCTTAAGTGTTTATATATTTCTTTTTTTTTTTCACAAGTTTAATAATGTTAATTGTAAGTCTACTGTTATAAGTTGAGAGTATAAATGTTATTCGTACTAACCACTAAAAGATTAAATTTGTTTATACATTTTAATTTTAATCTTTTAAAACATTATTTTTTTAACTGTTGGATTTATTGTAAAGACTGACTAGAAATTTTAAGTAAAATCTATATAATATATAATATACATTAGTTGGATATATAAAATATATTAATTATTATATTGTGTTTTTGTACACTTCCATTATACACTATTACACTAATGTATAATTAAATAAATAATATGATTTGTAAAACTTAATATATAAATGCTACTTATTTATCCAAAAATCTGTGATAATCGGACCTTGAAAATAGACCATAGTTGCCACCATGGTAGTGCTTAGTTATCTTAAAATCATTATTAATTTAATGATAGAAATATTGTGTTATAATGACTTTAGTATTCAATGAATAATACATACCTAATTGATATGTTTGTTCGATTCTAGTCACACTGAATTTAAAAATTAAGAATGTGCAACAATACAACATGCAAATAACAATAATCGGTATCTGGTGCTTGGATATAATTAAATCTTTTTAAACATATATAGGCAAAATTCTATAAATGTGAAATCACACTTTTTAAAAAGACCCCTAACAACAAACTTTGTCCGAGGTAATAACAGTAAAAATAATTGATTCCCAATAAACGCCAAACAGAATACAGGAGAATAGTAACAGCATATTTCAGATTGATAATATAAATATTAAAATATTATATGACGTGTACTATACCACTTTATGTTGTTGCATTCGATTTTTCACATATTCAAGTACTAAATATTCTTAGGCATCATATAATATCTTTTATATTCACAAGATAACATTATCACTATTTTAAAATGTCATAAAATAGTACATAGTGAATCCATGAATTTTTATTTACATTAATTTAGATGTACTCAACAATCTATATTAATATTATTTTTTTGTATAATTGCATAAATATTTAGTACAGAAGCAAAATGTAAAAAAAATATGATATATTGTCATTAATAAGTAATAACCATCACATATTAACTAATAAATAAATTACTCAATAAATTCTTCATTAAGATTAGGAATAAAATTATTTAAGTCCAATATTAATAGACATAATTATTGTACTTAAAATAAATTTTAAAAAAACCTAAAAATAGCAGTTTTAAATAAAATATAATTTAATTTAAAAAAGCAGTATCTTTTTATTAACTTCAAAAGTAATAATTATACCATACTTATTTTTACTAATATTATACTTAACAAATTTCAGGAAGTTGTATAATCTATAATAATTAGGTACAGTATTCATCTTTTTAAATGATTAACTTAATAGTTCATAATTTTTATTTTAGTACAGACAATTGTGTAATCTAAATTCTTTGTAACAATATCCAATACTAAGGTAAAAATTAGACATTTAGAACATATCATATAAAAGTTGAAAAATTTTAAGCATTAAAATAACCCTAAAATATAATTTAAGACATAAAAGTCATATATTTCATGTAATGTAATTTAATTATTATCGTACCTAATTGTATATTATATTATTGGAAAGAAACTTCAAAAATATAATATAAATTTATAAAAAAAAGCTTTTAAAGTAGTGTAAGATGAACAAACATTCCTTAAATTTAACGAATGGCGATTAATCCAGACTCAATCAATTTTTGGATCTTACTAGCAATTTCTGGATTTTTCAAATGACTAAAAATCATAAAAATAAAATTATATTAATTAAAAAGTACATAACTAGCTCATTAGTAAATATTATTTACTATTAATTGACTTACTCGCTTAAAGCTTTAGGGTCATTCTGCATTTGTTCAAGTATAAGACGCATTGCAGGGTCCCTAATAATATCTTGAACTTCAGGATCAGCCATAGCACGCTTGCGCATTTCTTCGGGATCTGAATTTGCAGCTATAGAGCATGATCGGTAACCTTCCAAGGCTTCCTAAAATTATATATATTTATATTAAATACATGAATAAAATAAATTAACTTGATCAACTTACAGTATTAGATGAATCTATTTCCAATGCTTTTTGATATGCTGATAAAGCTTTAGAAGATTGTTGCATACCTTGTAAAATTTTACCTTTTCTAATCCATCCTTTTACTATAATATAAAAATAAAATTAATTAATAATTATAAAATTCAATTCTTTTGTTATTCTAAATAAAATATGCTTACAAAATTTAGGATCCAATTCAACACATTTTTCACAGTCTTTTAAACCAAGATCAAAAGCAGCTAATTTTGTATAGCAAGCAGCCCGATTACTATAATATTTAGGTTCATCAGGATTGCGCAGAATTGCTTCACTATAAAATTTGACGGCATCCGCAAATTGACCTAAAGAAAAATTATAGTTGTTTTATTTTAACTACAGATGATAAAACTAAATAAAAATATAAAAAATCTATTAAGATCCATATATTATAAATTTTCTGTTAATTATACAAATATCCTAAGCAATTAATTTATTCAATAATGCATAATTTTATCAAACGTTTAAATCTAAACCACTAAGTTAATACAGTGCTTTGAACTACCATAAAGGGACTACAGTTAACCTTAATTAAAATAAAATGGTGATGGTATTTTTTTTTTGCATATCAGCGTGTGAATAATAATAAACATTGGAATTTCCAAGTCCAATCTGGAAATATTATTTGCCCATATAATATAAATTAATGATAAATTTATAAATGGTGCACTTTTGTTCAATCATAAGCATGTTAATAAATATAATATGGTCACTATTTTCAGGCTACTTGAAATATCAGAACTGAGGTTTAACGGATATTAATTTTGAACACAAATTCTGCTATATTATCAAGTTTACTATGTATTAATCTAGGCAATTTTTAATATAAAAAATGCTTATTTTATACCTGATACAATAATTAAAATATAGAATTACCATTTTTTATTTAAACATTTCAGTTGAAAAAATAAATACTAAAAATTGTCCCAATTAAAATATAGTTAAACTTGAAAAATTATAAATAAATCAAAATCCATTTTTAAAATTAAATTATGGTCTAAACCAAAATTCTGTTTTTCAAACAATAATTGTGAAATAATAATCACCTTTATTGAAAAATTCATTTCCTTTTTCTTTGGCTTCTTCAGCTTTTACTGGATCAATATATGCTTTGCGATCTTCTTCTTTTATTTTTTTTTCTAGTTCAGAAATAATGGTTTTTACTTCTGGAGTTCTGTGTTCTGACATAGATTTTTGAAAATATGTTTTTGCACTTTTATAGTCCTAATTATAAAAATGATAAATATAATATTGAATAATGAATGTATTAAGAATACATAAGAAAAATTTAATAATTCTTACCTCAAGTTTTTTATAAGCATTTCCAATTCTAGAAAAGGCTTTGGCAATTAATTTGAAATCTGCTCTATTTTCTCTACCTACTTCGACTGCTTTTTCACACTGGTCAATGCATTTCTTATAGTCTTTTTGTTCAAAATAAACAGCTAAACAAATTCAAAAGATTAACATTAAAACAAATACTTATAGATATTTTATTTTACAATGTAAATAAAACCTAAATACATATAATATTTTAAATTTTAACTTGGCTAGTTTTACTATGTTGAGCAATCACACATATAAAAATTTTTCGATACTTAACTTATTTTCACATTTAGATAGTTTATGTTTTATATATTTTTTAAAAATATTACTTAAGTTAACTACTTAAGGTTATAAATTTATTTAGAAAAAATGTTAAAATATGATTTTATAAATTGCAGTCATCATAGGCGCAATTTCAATAAAAAAACTGAGGGTGCTTAAGCTCTTTATTTTCCGGGCATAGCGTTGAAGAACTACTAATTGTAATATTGCTCCCCTATTTGCGCCTATGGCAGTCATACAATTAAGTGTTTATATTATTGACTAGCTATTATTATTTATTTAGACATATAATATATTATACCCAAAACATTTGAGCAATACTTTCCTGAAAATATGGTATAAACAAATTAATGGGTGATAAAGCAGCCGTAAATAAATGCCACATTAGAAATAAATTTGACCAGATAATTGCTCACCCTAGAGAAAAATTATTAATACTTCTTTTAATATTTGAAATTGTATTCTATTGTATTATTATCATATAAATAGATGTTGGTAGCTTGTAAACTTAATTAAAGGTGTAATTTCTAGAATGTACCCATTTTACTTATATAAAATATTAAATAATGTCAATAGAATTAAATAAATGGAAACCATGTCTTTTTATGTTTTTTTTTTTACGAGAACACATTGAGAGGTGGACAAAAACTGGTCAAACTCGCACATGCCCATCCTACTCCAGATAGTAGCCGTATACAGTTGCGTTGGTAGTAACCAACAGATGGCAACCAATTATAAAATAAATACTTATTTTATGAAAGGACATGAGATTTTGTCTTGATAAAAAAGCGCTATGTGGTGTGTTTTTTTTTTTTTTGAAAAATAGTGCAGTTGAAAATTATAAAATGGTTAGAAGACTAGAATGTAATTAACAAGGCTTACACTATCACTTTAAATTAAATAAATATATTATGGTGTTAATCGTAAATGTTTTAATACTATAAAAATAGATATAATTAATTGTAGCATCATACCAGCAACATTGTTGTAAAATGTCATATTTGTAGGTTCTAACTCAATAGCTTTGTTGTAATGTGCAAGAGCTGCTTCAAAATTTTTCTTTTTGTATTCTTCATTACCTAAGTCTTTTTCTTTTTTAGCCTAAACATAAAAACATGTATAACTATATATATATATATGTATATAAATAGCAGAAGAATAATATTATTTGTTAATACTATAAAAATAAAATAAGTATTATATAACTAGGGTTAAGATCATTAAAATATAAATTTAATTTAAGTTTATACGGTAGTAAATATAATTTTACTTCTGTTATTTTAGAATTGTTATTTAAGGTTATACATTTATTTAATTGCATGAAGTAACTGTTAAATGATACATATCTTAATTACCTCTTTTTGTTCTTCTGTTAAACTTTCATCTTCGGTTTTTTCAGGGGGTGGTGGTGTTGGTTCCCTTTTTTGTTTTGGAGGTGGAGGTGATGGTTCAGTATCCATTTTTTCATCATCCCCCATTAAATTAATGCCCATCATTACACTTAATGCAGCTGATATTCTAGGATCTTGCATATTCATTCTATAATTGAAAAATTGTAATTTAGTAAAAATTCCAATTGTGGTATATAGTGTTTTAATCAATAAAGATTTAAACAATTAATTAAACAATTATTAAACAATTCAGCTATACACTCCATCCCAAAAGAGAATAATAAGTCGGCCGACCGGTTTTCGTCCATGTCCGCGCATCCGTCCATATCCGTCAGCCGATTTAAGTGGGAGAAACAAGTCTACATGCGCGAAAAGTGATTATTTTCTTTTGGGATGGAGTGTAGTACATGTCACATAAAATGGGACTCGATTAGAGCATGCCGGGTGATGGTTTTTATTCAAATTAATGGTTCTTACATTTATGATAATAATTTATAGTTTAATGATGCATTATTATTAGTAACCCTGGCAAAAAAAACTCCTGGCACACTAAGAATGAAGTCTCATTTGATGTGAAACTTACCATAGTAAAAATATTTATTCAGAAAAAAAAACAAATAAATAATATGTTATAGTTATTCAAGAACTATTTCAATAATAGTTGAATAACATACACAAAGAACTAAGTTGCTTCTCAGAAATACAATGATAAATAATAATAAGTTCAATTTTGAATGTTTTTCTGTACCTAGCTACCAATTGTATATAGATATTATAAATTACAAGTAATACATTAATATTTTTTTGAACGAATTTCTCAATTACTATTTATTGGTAAATCTATATTACTAGATTAGATACCACAAAAATACCCTAATTTCAAAACAATCTATTGAAGAGGTTCCTAATATAATTTTAATGTTTCGTTTTTACTGAGACAGCTATTAAAATAATATTAAATTAGAATACACGTTCTATCAATTAAGCTTATTATTTAACTATTTACCAGGCGGCCAATAAATTCAAAATCTGATACTATACTCTACAAATAGTTAAAATGAATGTTACTCAAAATACATTTATAATAAGTAGTGATGGGTCTAACTGTTTGATTTGAAATTTGAACTCTGTATAAAAAAAATTTAAGTCTAACTGTTAAATATCTTTTACTATTCAAAAATCAAACTATACCAATAGTTACCAATAGGCCGCATACCTATTTTCATAATATTGCTATTTTTGTTTTTATCATATTTATTGTAGCAGAAAAATCTATTTTGGTTAAACCCATGTTAATATTCCAATACCAGGTAGTGCGGTTCATGAAAACATTTACAAAAATGTTAAGTTAGAGTTCAATTTAATTTTAATTCAAAATTCAGTTAGGTTTGGTTTGGGTTCGAAAAATAATTTAAAATTCAATTTGATTTAAAAAATCAAGACTCGGCCCATCACAAATAATATATAATAAGTTAGTGATTCCACTTTGATTTTGATGTATTTGCATCTTTTTTATGAATACCTGACAAGGGCTTTAAAATCCAAGCCTTAATATCATGCAATTAAACGTATCAAATTTTATGTTTTTGAATATAAATTAAAATAACTTACATTAACTTTTGAGGATCTCTCTGGCATTCCATTAGTAGACTCATGAACTGTTTATCATTAATCAAATCTTTGGTTCTGGGATCTTGTGCAAGTTTTAAAAAAGCTTCTGCTGGAAACATGTTATTGCCTCCAAAAGAAGGTTGAGTTTGTTTCACTTCTCTTAAGCCATCAAGCAACTGCTGATTATTAGGGTCAAACTTTAAGCCATCTTCATATGCTTTAGCAGCATCATCTTTACGGCCTAAAAATGATAAAGCTGTTCCTTTTCTCGAATATCCCTAAACATTTTTTTAAAAATATCTTGAGTAGATATAAAGCATTTAAAGATTATAAATATATCTAGGTTGACATACTTTAGGCCAATCTGGTTTAATAGACAGAGTTTTTTCAGCATCTTCCAATGCATTTTGGTATTTGCCTTGCTTTGCATACGCAGCCGATCTGTTACTAAAAAGTACATGGTTGTTGGGGTCTAGAGCAATAGCTTCAGTGTAATGTTCAATAGCTTGTTCATAATTTCCAATTGCCAAGGCAGCATTACCTTTATCTTTCAAATCCAGCGCCTAAAACATGATAAAAATGTTTTAACCACATGTATGAGCCATCATGGATATTTTCTCCAATGGTTTACTAATTATAAATATATACTTGTCAAATTTTTTAAGTATAATAATGTAACATTTTAATTGAGTTCGTATTAAAGACAAGTCTAATTAATTAACAACGATTATGCTTACCATAATTTAAAATTTAGTTTATTCAGTTGTTTCAATTTAAAAATGAAATTAACAATGAATTATAATTATGAAACTAAAGTATTAAATAGCTTGGTAAATACTATTTAATATAATGTCAATTCTGAATCGAAGCACACGAGGAAGCGTTACAACTTTAAATGATT
Organism: Schizaphis graminum; assembly: GCA_020882235.1. Lineage (NCBI taxonomy): Eukaryota > Metazoa > Arthropoda > Insecta > Hemiptera > Aphididae > Schizaphis > Schizaphis graminum. Next base: position 71,407,227 of record CM037032.1, read on the forward strand.
TAAAATCCAAGTTGACAAATTGGAACTGAATTCTCAATTCTGTACAATCGAAGTAGAACTGTAGAAGAATATTCTAGAAGTGTCGAGACTCGAATACTCGATACTCGAGGAGAAAAACAATCACCGGGCAGTGTTACCAATGTTTTTTCAATTCCAATAGTGAACTACTACTGCATAATATAATAATAACAACCACATCAAATTAAACCAATAAACCATACATAACCAAACCTGAAACCATTATATTATCATAATATAATCTGTAAGTTGTAACCATTAATATAAAAAAAATTTATAAAATGGGTTCACCTTATAATATTAATTTTAAATCGTACTAAATGTCTAGGTATACCACAGATATATAAAATAATTTATTTTATATATCTGTGAGGTATACAAATTTTAAGTATAGTAATTATTACTTATTAGGTACCTATGAATTATGGTGAGTATGATCGCATTGAGATTTGAGCCACATTTGCGTTGTGAGCACTAATTATTTAGTATTTACCGTTTACCATGATTTAGCATAGAAATAAATCTGGTAGCAGTGATGACTAATGATCATCACCTACTTTTGTACCATTAGATTCCTTAATTAATTGCATAGAATAAAATACCTTGATTAAATGTCAATAGCATGCTCTCATACTTAACAGGTACCTATTTTAAAAATAGATTTTAAAAGTCCAAAACCAATATAATATAAGTGTAAATAAATATAGATGTGATTTGATATGGCTTCATATTAACTTATTGAATCACTTATTAGCACGGTTTAAGATTCTATCTTTATAGTGTACATAGGTGTCCTCACGGGGAGTTCCGGGTGTGCCTGGGCACCCCCCCCCCCCCCCGATATGTTTTTGGAGCCATAAAAATGATATTTTTTCTAAAATATGTTGTAAAAAAATTATGTTTTGGGATAAAAAAATATAATAAAACTTAAAATATTTTAAATTTGCGTGGTAAAACTTATTATGATTATAATAGCTAGATGTTATTGACTACAAAAGTAAAAATAATAAATAAAATATATTGCAATTATCTTAAACTAAATTTAAAGTCCAACAATCTAATAAAATATTACATAACTTGGTACTAGTAATAATACTGATGATATAATTTAAGTAATGTTTATCAGGCATTATAATTTATTAAAATATCTACATGTCTTATTAAGAGAGAGCCCAAATTAAGAAAAGGACCCGAAAAAATTGTAGGCACCCCCCGAAATTCAAGTTTGCGCACGCCTATGACTCTATGAGTGTATAAGAAACGTTGGTTAAGTAAAAAAAGTAGGTGATCACTCTACCCCAGTATTTTTCAAATTTCAAACTGGATGCCGCGGCAGTGGTGGCAAGACGTGTGTCGCTGTTTTCCCATAAATTACCAATTGCATTGAATTGTGATATAAGAAAATGCGGGTATGTGTCAACACTGTCAACTATTCGTCTAAGAATAAAAAATATTTGTTAGCCCATCAATCACTCAATCACATATTTCTAACTAAATCTTTATATAATTATAATTAATTAAAACAATTTTGTTCATCTAAAAAAAAGGTCAATGTGCCGTGTATAATATTATAAGTTTGAAAACCACTGCTCTACCCTTTAGTAAAGTGTAACTCAACATTGAGTATGTCACTGTAGGGTTAGGGTATGTGTTAAATGTAAACATAATGACAAATCATTGCATACAAAAAAATTACTTCTAAAATGATAAAATGAACCACATAGATAGTAGGTAGGTCAAATTAATTTTTGATGAAAATGTCATAGTGTACAAGTATAAAATATAAGAATATACATTAAAAGTTGCGAGTTTCCCAAGAGTAGACAATATGTAGTATTATTTAATTTAGTGCTATTATTAATTTAAATATAATCGTTATCATTTACAACTTACAACTAAAATAAAGTATGAAAATTATTTTTTCAAAGGTCGGGACGATATGTCGATATGTCACCTCATTGGAGAGCATGTTTTATTGCAAAATGTAATGTCTAATATATATTTTGTACTAAAAATAGAATACATATTTAATTATATTTATTAGAAATATACAAGACAAAGGGTACTTACATTTTTGAAATTCGATTAAATGATGATGTAATTTTTTTATTTTTTTGAATAAGTGGAATGTTTGTGGATTAGTCAAAAAATGTATATTTAAATATTTTAAACTGATTGAATATAAGCTAGCTATTTTGGTACAATTTCAGTTGAATAATATATATAATATACTATATTTTTAACATATAAATACATTTATTAAAAAATCACCAAGTCATTTACAAAAATATTCCATTCACATAACATTCATTGGACATTTCCAATAATAAAAAAAAAGTTAACGTGCATATCAAATACATTCCAATAATATTATTACATAAAAACAGGGGGAGGGGAAATCAATAATAATTTAAAAATTACAAAATACACATTGAACTATTTATGTACTAATTTAAATATATCTAGATTTTAAAAATGATAATGAAATTATAATCAGGTGGTTTTAGGCTGAATGCTAATATAGGAAAAATTAAAACAACATTGATATATAAATTCTTCAACACTTGATTGAACTGTTATTAGGTAACTGAAGTACATTCATCGATTTCACAAGATCGTCAGACTGAAATAAGCGTTTTAAAATTAGCTTTACATAAACAAACAACAACATTTATAAATATAACATACAATTTCATCATCTTCTTCATCTTCATCATAATCACCTTCAATTTCAAATGCTAATTTTCCAGCATAACTCTCAATGTTTGGATCGACTTTATCTAACAAACATTCAATTAGATTAGCTCTATTTAGAGCTACAGCAAAGTGTAATGCCGTGTATCCACTTTTATAATCCTAAAAATTAATAATTAAATAGTTAGTTATTTGTTTAAAATATTTTTCAGTGCTGCTCAACTATGTTATGAATTATGATTATAACACAAATGTAATAAATTCTACTTAAGTCTTATTTCACAGCATCACATATTGTATGCCATACTTAAATGAATAATGATAGTATGTTTCCCTCGTCAATATGACACGCATTAACTTAACCAATGTAAACTGAAAACTCGTGCATACAATATGTAACTATGTGACCAAAAAAAATGATGCAATTACCATAAACTAAAAATCACTAGTGCATTTAAAATCCAAATTAATTTTTAATACTATATTATAACAAACTAAACAAACATTTTTAAAAACAAAAAAATTGTATAACTTACTGTGATATTCACATTTTTTGAACTATTAACAATAAATCTAAGTAAATTTGGATGGTTAGCAATTGTTGCAATATGAATACACGCCAAACCTAAAACAAAAATACATAAATTTAATTAAATTTAAAAATATTCACAAATATACCAATATATTAAAATTATATATCGCATAGAATTCAATATTTCATTGCACCTCTATTATATACTTAATTTTTTTATTATCATACATTTAGAGTAATCATTTACTATCAACAAGTACAATCTACTGATAAATTTGATTGGCTTATTTTAATTTAATAAACATGTCATATACTATCATAATATTAAATATGGTGAGAGGAATGTAATCAAAAATATGTCCCTGTGTCCCTGTTAAGTGTTGCTACTCTCTTTTCTACATTGTGGTTGTACCATATAGTCTAGTACAGTGTTTCCCAAAGTGTGTTCCGCGGAACCTTTGGGTTCCGTGGGACAATTTCAAGGGTTCCTCCAAATCTATGTGATAATTGAGGAAATTATTTTATATTATATTTAGATTATTTATATTATTAAAAATTATTATTTTAAATAATTATTTAAAGAAGGGGGTTCCGCAAAACACAAATTATTTCTCAAGGGTGCCGTGGTCGTAAAAGTTTGGGAACCGCTGGTCTAGTAAGATATATCTCTCATCCTCTATCCTCCCTTCCACAGCACACATCTGTACACCACTATTTTAACTATCCTAACAATAAATAATAATTAAAATAAAATCTAATTATACATACTACACGAAACTTAATTCTAAAATCAATAAATTTATTTTTAAAAACTTGATAAATATTTTTAAATCAGGGTTTGTATAGGGCTATTTATAGTATATGATCTACCAGCGATGTTACAAATAAAATATATGATTCCCACTTTAATTTGATGGCCTATTCAAAAACTAAACATGTATTCATAAGTAATAATTATTTTTCTAAATCATAAAACTGTTACACAATAAAATTCAATAAGTAAAATAGTTCAACATTCCATAAATAAAAAAAAAAGTTATCTTTCGCTATAAAAACGTTTGCCTTTCCTCGAAAATGAATTAGTAATAATAAATTGCGTTTATTTATTTCCCCATCAATAAATTTCATAAATTAACTAGTAATTATAAGCCACATAGTAAACTATATTTTAAGTTTATGATTATCAAGCCACTAAAATTTGTAAATGTACGGTATCCAAACTGCTATAAGACATTGTTGTCGCCAACAATTCAGACTCCAGGTCCATGTTTTTTTTTAGAAATACGCCTCAACTACCAGGTTTATTGGAGTTTAAGATATACATGTTTAATTATAATTTACATAATGATACTAGAGTATAAAGAAGAAAAGTATATAAGATAAATAATATGATACAAATAAGTATATAGTAATATGAATTGTATGTGGTATGTTAAGAATTTTCCATGTCCATGTATTTTCCAATAGAAAATAGAGTATTATAGCCTGCTGTATAACAGAATGCAATACCAGACACACAGTTGCCAATAGACCACTATACAATAAGACAACTAATGATTGACATAACCCAATAAACTAAAGGTTAATAATAAATTCAAGTTTATAAAAAAAAACAAATTATTAGGATATACTAAGCAAAGATAGTCTTAAGTCTTAATATTAACTAAACCTAATTTATTTTTTGGAAACAATAGTTACTAAAATAGTTTTTTAACAATATTATTAAAATTTTTATCTCAAAAGTACCAACTACACTTTGTTCAAATCAATTTTTCAGCGCATTCCCAAATAATACCCAGTCATAAGTAAATCAGTTTTGATAGCATGGTACATAATGCAGGGGTTGCGCAGAATCGGTGTATTTTCTTGCTGGACAGAGTATAGATTAAATTTACTACCAAAAATATACCTCAAAATTTATAATAAAAGCAATTTTTCTACAAAAAAATATTTTTATCCGACTTAAAAATTAAAAAATATACATCATTATAAATTCAATATATTTTTTGATTCACTCAAAATCTAAAAACTGTATAAAATATAATGTTTTAATTAATAGAATGTTAATATCCCTACTGGCTATAAAACAATAAATAATAATATATTATATCTTTGAATAATAAAAAACATTTATAAAATAATATTTAACAAATTTTATTATTTTTAATCTAGGTACTTATCACACTTAAATTCATTCCATACATTCACATGACATCATTATAAAAATCACTATGAATCACGGTCAAATCTATAAACACTCAACAGGTTGGGGGACAATCAAGGACAATGTATTATATAAAATCTTTTAAATTAATGCTTACTGTCCATAAAGTAGTTCCTCCTTTCTTGTAAAACTCATTAAATATTTATTTAACTACTTAAATTTAATAAATGTTAATATAAAATTCATGTAATTAATCTTTTTAAAAATTGAATAAAAATAAAAAGTCAAGTAATAAAAATTTCCAAAATCATACATTTATCACTTAGTAATCTGAAAATATTATTTATCTTTAAAAAGTTTAGGTAAATGTGAAAAATATGAATATTTATATAGCCCAGTACTTAATATAATTTTATTTGGTATTCAAACCTTAATTACACACCGATATTAAATACCGTCCGAAGTTTAGAATATTGTACATAATCCAGTAAGCTAACTATTTTAAATATAAAATGATACCAGCCACAATAACATTAAAATAAAATGATATAGGTACTCGGTAAAAAATTTATTTTATTCACTAAATGTTATTTTAAATTAATGTTTTTTTTTCAATAGGTAATTGAATAGTATTTTTAAAAAAATGTTAACTGATAGCTATTTCATGCACCAGATTTTGAATTTTCAAACTAGGATCACCAACAATTTTTTGAGAACTATACACTGTTTACCATTAGTTGTTTATACGGTTTTTAAGATTTAAAGTTCCAAAGTTACCAATATTAATAGGTCCAAATAAATATATTATCAATCAGATACATTTATCAAATTTAAAATATTTTTTTTAATTTATAATACAAATTAGATACATACCATCATAATTAATAGTATCGAATATTTTTGGTAGTAATACATAACTAGCTAATATTCTCAAGCAATCTAGTTTTCCACCATAACATGCCAAATGAACTGCTGTATTTCCATTACAATCTAATATTTCTGCATTGGCATTGGCCATCATTAGGTATTTTACAATTTCACATTGGTTTGTGATAACAGCCAAATGGAGAGCACTCTAAAAACCAAAATTAAGTTATCAATCAATATGAGTATAAAAAAATATTTATACATATATTATAATAATATAATGCAACGTAAAGATAAAAATAAAATTAAAATACCTATTTACTAACAAATAATAAAATAATAAGTTTCACAGATTCAATTAATTAAAAATAAAATATGTTATAAGTAAATTAATTAGTAGACTAGTAATGATTTAGAATATTAAATTCATTAATAAAATCAAAAAGCAATATCGTTATTGTATGATATTAAGAGGGTAAAAATATAAAAATTGTGTATATTACAGTATTAAATTTCATTATGCTTGATAAATAATTAAATAATAAGTAACAAACTGATTTTAAATTTTAACAATATACATAGTTTACTAGTATTTTCTATTTATTCATTGTGTACAGTGAAACCTCTGAATAGCGGACACTCTTGGTCACCAACATTTTGTCCGTTATTCAGAGGGGATACATTTTTGAAATTTATTTGTATAATAATGTATTATGTATGTAAATATACATATATGTAATGTTTTTACTTATTATTTATTGTAAGTTATTACATTTTTATATTTTTACAAATTACATATTATTATTTAAAGTATATTTTTACAATCAAAATCAAAAATTATTATTTAATATTTATCATTACATTTTTATATTTTTACAATTACAATTAAAATTATACAAAATACATATTTTAACATATTTTTAAATTATTTTTGTTTGAAAAAATCGGTGAGCTTTGTCTGTTTATAATTACACCGTCTCTGTACAATCTCATTAGTAATATCATTCGCTAATGTTACAGCAGAAGTAAAAATAGAATTGCTCTTTACCTCTATTGATGAAATGAAATGACTTACGCTCACCGATAACCGAATTTGTCATAATCGTATCGTCCCATAACGAGTTTGTTATCGTAATTATGTTACATTATTACAAGAGTGCATACGAATGTGAATACGTATTATAGATAGGCATATTACAGATTATATTTTCAAACAATGATTAGGGATTTACCATTATTTTAAAAATTCCCTAATAAAATAATGTCCGTTATTCGAAGAGTCCGCTATTCGGAGGTTTTCCTATTAAAAAGTAGGGAAAATGTCCCCGTTCCCCAAAAAACGTCCGCTATTGGGAGGTGTCTGTTAGTGGAGGTTTCACTGTATACTGGTACATAAGTTAACATGTAATAATGATAACATATGCCTATATATTTGGCTAACAAAATTGTTGCCACTAGTTAACAGTTAAAATTCATAAATATTTTTAATATTGCTAAAAAACATAGAATGTCAAAACTGATAAAAAATGAAACAATGAAGTATTTTTAATGGAATGAAACATGACATTAAGTTGGCAAATAGAGAACTTTGAAGCCAAATTGTACAACTGTAAATGGGTAATTAAGTAGTTTAAAATATAATAGTTAATTTGATAATTTTAAATTTAAATTATCTTGAAAATAAATAAATATACAGATAATGTTTAATTATTTACAATGTTCTTCAATTTGACTTCATATATGATCGTATTAAACACTTACTTGGCCATCATCATTTCGTATATCTAAAAGTTTGGAATCTGGACAAATATCAATTAACCGTTTTGAAACTTGGATATATCCATGGAGAATAGCAAGATGAAGTTGTCTAAAAAAACAAAATAAATTTACAATTACATAAATGAATATTAATTTAAATAAATAACAATATTTATAAAGTAATAATCCAACAATAAATTATCAATTAAGCACAAATTATAGGTAGACTATTAGAAATTGGTCTTTATCAGATTCTAGAAATATAGAGTAAACATAAATTTGGTATCTTAGACTTTTACATGAGGTGAGTTCAATAAGAACGTGTCTACTTCGGTCCCTATACATTGCTAAGATGAAAAACAAACCTTCAGCAAAATGCATACAACAGTGCAACTAAATAGAAAAATCGATATCCGCTTTGTAGAGAAAATGCTAAATAATACAGCATCATAGATGGCAAGTTAGCTTTAGCAGGAATCTTATGAAAAAGAAGGGAAGCAATTTTTAAACAGTTTAAAGTTTGAAAGTGGATCCAAGGTCATAATATTTTAGAAAGGTTAGAGGCTTTATTTAAACTATTGTAACAGATTATTTTTAAGAATAATTAAGAATGTCTTATATTTTTTATAATAAACAATTCATGAATTTAATTAAATCTAGGTAGGTACATACGTGTCACCATCTTCATTCTGTTGAAAATAAAACTGCCAATTCTTTTCAGTTTTGGAATAGGGTTTGCAAGTGTCTTTTTGATCAACATCCAATTCACTCAGACAGCCTGATTCGCAGATATCTAAGCCACTATCCACAACAATTTTTGGTGCATCCTTTAGTTGTTTGGAATTGAGCTCTTCGTTTTTTGGTTCAAATTCAATATTCTCTTTGGATAACATATCACAAGACAGATTGGCACCAGACAAAAATCCAGAATCCATTTTTATATTGGCATTGTCTTTGGTAACCTTCTCGTTTTTAATGGACTGCTGTTGTTTCTCCCGCTTCCCTGAAAGTTCCATTTTTAGTTTGTCTGCGTTGCTCTTGGACCACATACTTTATGTCAATAAAAAGTGCGTTTATAAGTGAAAAAACTATTCACGACGATATTATAAGAATATTTTTATACTGTATAAACTAGAGCACAAAGGCCTGATCACAACCTAATTATAATATTTTATGTCTGTGGGTAAGTGAATAACAGTAGTAATGGTTGAACAGAACCTCTTGTCGTTTTCAAAAATAAAATAAAATCGGAAACAATAGTGGCGCGATAAAATAAAAAAATAAAGTAAAATATATAGGTACAAAACAGATTTTTCAAAAATATAGAACACAAATTAATACAAATGGACTAGAGACGATAATAATTTTTGATTCGAAAACCGATCGGAAGACTATTACACAATTACACAATCATACCGCACGCACGAAATACATTTACTTGAAAAAAAAAAAACAAAATGGATAAACAATAATTATTTAGGACGGTACGAATTCAGACTCGATTGCCACATGCCAGTATAGCACTTGCACTCACTGCGACCGACGACGCACACGAGCGGAGCACAACAGCAGACTACACCGTAGTACTGTAGCAGTAAAGCAGTGAGTAAAGCAGACTAAAGCCAACTACTAACGTACTACACGCCAATTCACAAGTGTGTATTTTGACTGTGGCCGGGGAACACCGAACTGAGAGCGATGACGGTCGGACGGAATATCATTATCATAATAATATTATTGTGGTAAATAATAAAAATAATATTATTATGTGGGTACGATATTATTATTATTATTATCACGGCGCGGAAATACAGGAATCGTAGACAGCTGTTAATGCGGTCTTGGTATTAATACCAACCATACAATAATATATATACAGAATTATATAAATCTGAGGTACCAACTGTTTGTCAAGTATCACTGTGTCAGCAGTAAGTTGTAGCTGAGTAGCTTTGGTCAACAGAAATATTATGAAAGTGAAGGGCGCACGAATGCGGGATCATGGGGCATATGCCATATAGTTCATAACACGGTTGTGATTCGATGTCGTTATTAATATTATTACGTCGGGCTGGCGGCCAGTGGCCTATGGTTCAGTATAGAACTGCCTTAAAGAGTGAGTGGTGGATTGGTAAAATATACGAGTACTACAGCAGAGTGCCAAGTCGTTCTACTATGATTTTATTAAACACAAGAATGTTATTAAATTATTTATATTTAAAATGATATTTTTATTTATAGCAATGCTAAAAAAAAAGTATTCAGAAGGCTGGTAAATTGGAAGATGTGAGTGAACCAAATCGAAAATTTGGTTGTTTATGTGGAAACACTTGGAGGGAAAAATATATTTTATTTTTTATTTTGCGCTCAAAAATCATAAGTAAAATGAATTATCGGGGTATAGAATTTTGTGGTTCGGAATGTTCGGATACTGATGTACAGTGCCTGATTTAGGGGGGTACCTGGGTGACTAGTCACCCGGCCCCAATTTAGAGCGGCCCTCAAATGTTTTGCTAGTTTATATATTTTTTTATTGTAGAATTATAAAATTTAAAAAAAAGAATAATAAAAATTGTCATAATATTATCTATGATATTGACTCCGTATTAACGCTATTAATTACATAAGATAATTAATAACATTATATGAGACCTCTTTTTATTAAATCCCCGGCCTCAAAATTTGTAAATCAGGCTCTGCTGATGTATTTGCAATTACATGTAACATGTTTAAGTCTATACTAAATACTAATAATACTCTATAGATATAATATCTAAACATTCATTTATAACCCGTAAAGTACCTATCAACCAACATTTTAAATATTCACAAATTTAAACTACAGCAATTTTTAGTACGATAATCGAGTATCTTCTTAATGCTATTGACTATTGTACTTGTTTTTTATATTTTTCCTCTTCATAACTAAGTATAAATATTCATGATTTAAATATACCTATACCTATTATACTAGAATAGTAGAATATATCTAACTTTTAAATTTATAATATTGCAAACTAGAATTGCATTATAATTTAAGTTTTTTTTCTCTTAAATATTAAAATATTAACGCGCCCTTATAAATTAAAGATACCATGTCACAAGGCCAAAATGAGTTAATTTTTTCCTTAGATTTTTATTATTATGTAATCTATACCTACAAAATAAAAAACGTTGTATAACTGTTTATTTTAATATCACATCAGTCTATTGAACAGGAAAATAATTAATAAACAACAAATATTTCATTCGGTATTAAATATAAACATATGAATAATCACTTAATAGTTCTTTTTTAAATTTTAGAAATTAAAACCAATATTTTTAAGAATGCTATTAAAACTAATAGAAAATACTAAATAGTAAAAACTATCTATTACTACCATTGATTATAAGTACTTATAACCACGATTAAAATTAAAAATATATCTTAAATCGTGCTTACAACCTACAAGTTATAATCAATGATATTATATAGCAGCTGATTATCAGATATATCAGAGTATAATTAGAAATTGGTTCTTTGGGTTATTTTATCATTATTCATAAACCTCGTAATTATTTTGAATTAAGTAGTTATTATTAAAATTTTAAATGCTTATAATTGTAACAAACTATCAAAGTTTATTATAAATACTACTTGGAAATTGGAATAATAATATTATTTATTTTGCAACTATTATCTATAATAACTATAATGGTATAGCTAAATAACACTACTAAAGTGCTAAAGTGCTATATTACTTTTTAGTTTTTATAATACTTACTACCTACCTACATTTTAGGTATACCATATTACGTTTACTTATGTAGATTATGTTAATTGTTAGGTTGCCTAGGTAGGCACCTGATTAAAGTATTAGATACATACTCGGTATACTTATACCTTTTAAATAATGTGAAAAACCAATGATTACACGTTATTATATATAGTACACATTATCCACGTACTTATACTAATTATTATGAAATATGTATTTTTATTTTGTGTTTAAAAATTATCTATGTAAATGTAAAATGGCATTGTATATATATAAATAACTAAACTATAAAAATGCCTAATAAAACGAATTAAAAATACTCTTTATTTTGTGAAAAACCAACAACAATAATTCATAATAAACTATTTAGAAAGTGTCATAAAAACAAGTTTATATTTTCACTGCAGTTGTTTGTTGTATAAAAATACTACAGTTTAAATATAAAAAACCTAACTGGAAGATCAACTATAACATTATTATAAATAAATTCAAGAATCTTTATTTGCTATTTGTAAAAATGTGAAAAAATTATTATAAATATAATATTATATAGATATAATTAGATAGCAATAGCAAATACAGATTATATTTGTAAATTATGAATAGCCTTTATTTCAAAGTGTTGACATTTTTCGAAATTATCTTAAAGAAAAATTTAAGATATACATACAAATATAAAATATTAGGATTTTAAATCATTTTATTTTTAACTTTATTGATGAAATCGCTATTAATTTGTGATTTTAGATGACAATCAGTTTTTTAAATTTCGTAGAATATTTTTAAAAGCTGTTATATAAATAATAAAAAAAATGAATTGTAATATTATATTTGTTGCTTTTTGAAGGTTGCATTTAAAAAAATTAAAAACTGAGTGTTTATTTAAAAAATTTGGAATTGTATTATTTTTTTTTTAATTATATAAATCATAAATTTAAAATTAATGTTTTCAATTCTAATATTATCAAAATAATGTTTTTTTAATTTTTTTTACTTACATTATACTCATCATATATTCATATGTAAATAATATGATGATAATTATTGAACTATAGGTCGCGTACAAAAAATGTCTAGTATAGTAAAATAATTAATGCGTAATGTAATTAAAATTACGGACACAATAGTTGAATAGTGTATCAAAACACTTATATATATATATAGTATAATATACTAATTTTACAATGTGACTTCTAATAACATAGATTTTTAAATATTTTTAACATTTTAATACTAAAATATTAAATGATAAATATTTTTTAAATATTTTTATGTAAATTGAAAATAATTATAAGATTACTATTACAGAGCGTATATCTATTTATTTAATTTGTTATTGAAAATTATATAGGTAAATACAAATGCTTATGCTATTATTGTTTAGTTATAATTATAGAACATGAGTATTATTTAATTATTCAATTTACACTAAACTTTGTTCGTAATTATTAATTAATGTGCATAATACACGTACATTATAACATGCAATTTATTATTTTGTTTGGTGTCTTGATAATTTACCGAAATTTTAAGTACAAACAATATAGATACTAACTATTTGAATGGAAGTTTAGTAGTTTAAGAAAACATTATATTTTTCATAGTATGTTTTGAGATGTTACATTTACATTTATTACTTTTAGACTCCTGACAAATTATTTACAAATTAGTAAAATCGAGAATGATTAACTGAAGGTTGGCAAGATAATTTTGCTCAATCGATTAATTGTTGTGTCCTCGTTATTTTAGCAATAAATATAGCTGAATAAGGGGATTCAATTACATTTTAATATTTTATCGTAATAAATTATACTAGAACACATCCATTGCCCATTGCATATTGTTAATAATATGAGCAACTGCTTCCAAAATAAAAATATTACCATTTCTCAAAAATAAATTTCCAACAAAAACCTTGGTTCATGTAAAATAAACAGTTTCACGATATAGAATTATGATACCTATATATGTGGGTCGTGGATCATGGATAAAAAAACAAATTAAAAATACATACATCAGTTCCGCTCAGAAACTGAAACTTCCACAATAGACTAAATAAATAATATTAAAGATGCTTTTTCAAAATCTTCGAAAAAACCTCCAAACTCAAATTAAAATCTTACCAAACTCAAGAGTCAAAACATCTCCTTAGAAGATCACGAAGACAATCAAACAACTTAAAAAAAGAGTTGACTTTCACGTTCATAAGTAATTGTAAAAGTATAAAAACATTAAGTACTAAAACATCTATGTAAGTATGTTAACATAACTAATAAAATAGAAAAAAAAAATATTATTTATGACTAAAAAAATAAAAATTATCATAAATACCTACATCTTGAAAAACATAAGTACTAATAATTTGAACATTTTGAAAAAAAGATATACTAAAAATTAATAGTTTACCAAATACCAACAATCTATTTCATCTATTTAGGTACTCTGTCTTCACGTCTAAATACGTCAATATTATGTAACAATATAGACAATAGCGGAAGTCAGCACGTTTAGCTGATCAGTATAGGTTTTTCGGGCTCGTCTCTACCGCATATAAATAAAAATAAAACCGAAAGATCTATGAAAATCATATAAAGTAACTAATACTATAATTATTATGAGCATTAATATATCATATAATTTCATTACATAATTAAAATAATGAATAGCTATATTAAAATATTTTATTAAATTTTTGTTTTTTATATTTTAAATAATAGTATTCCAAAACCCAATAGTAGTTTTTATTAAGACACACACGTGGCACATTAGTTCACACAGTATAATTCACAAACCATTATCATCATCCCTTTTTCCTTTCAATAATTTATTCAAAATTTGATTTTTGCATTTTTTAAATTCGAGATTTTTTACTACTTGTAAGATGTGACATATAAAAATACAAACTTATATTTTTCAAATAAAACACTGTAAATTTATTAGTGGATAATTATTCTTATTCTAATTACATAGGTATATTTTATATTTTTGTTAAACTATATTATTAACCACAATTTAAAAGTTTTAACAACTAGAAAATTACTTATACTTGTTTGAATTTTAAATAAAATACCTATATAAACATTTTTAAAACAATTATACAATAAATAATTTACAGTAGAGAAAGAAGTACCACAAGACACTTCTTAAGTAACTAATCCAAAAAAATTCAAGGATTCAAAAATATTAAAAATCAAAATTTAAATAAATCTATTATTGAAGAAAAATGGAAGAGAGCATAATTAATGAATCACTGTATATATTCAAATTAAGACTAGGAATTTAATGCATTTATTCTTGAATTTTTTGATAGTAAAAATTAACTTAAAGTTCAATCAAAATTTGGTTTACATAATATTATATATACCTATAAGGCTATAAATACTAGTACACTCTACACTCCAAGTGTCTCTGTCTTACAAATGTGTAATATGGCAAATTTACGATCATCAGTTCGCATTTAGATTCATTAGTTTAAACATTTCAGAAAATCAACCTATCATGAAACGTATAACGGTAAGAATATTATTTGTTTTTATATGTTTTTTTTAAGACGGTTTTATTTTCTATTGATTAGAGAATTTTGCGCATAACTTTCTAAAAAATTGAATTATCGTAAAAAAAACAGAAGGGCGCAGATAATGATCTTATAGTTTCATAATAGGTCAATTCATTTTAATTTTTAAACTGACGAAGTTATAAACGTGAATTTCTAAACGTTAATTTTCTGTTATGCACTTGTATAAGAGGAAATCAACAATTACCATTTTTTTAATGCATTAAATCCGTATTCCTGATAAACACACTAATTATTGTTTTATTAATGATATATACACTATATACTATTGTTATAAATATATTGTTATGTATAAATACCTAAAAACAGTTTGCGAACAACCATCGTTGACATCATCTGGTTTGCCGACTCTTCGTCGACGACAACGCGTGCATCTGAAGCGATCAGTGCGAATCCGTGATCGCGGAAACGCATGCTTATATCTGTAAGTCGCAGACTCTAAACGCGACCAACTAGTTTCCGTCAACGTAAGATAGGTATAATAACTTTATCAATATTTGGATTCCGTGTAGCTCTTGATAGCCGACGTGCTGATCAGGTACTCGCGGGTTCAGGTGCACATAACACAGACGGAACAGCATACGCGAGCGAAAGAATCAGAAGCACACAGACTCTGCAACGGTCGCAAACAGCGAGCAACGATTGCGGTAGGTAATAAAATAGCACCAGTGTAATAGGTCGTCGTTCGCGGGCGGCGAGAGTTGACAATATAGACGATGGAAAATTAGTAAACATATACGCGATTGTTAAGAAACTGTTATATTTTGACTTGTTCAGCGGAAGCCGGTAAGCGGCGTGTACTACGCGCGAATATATTTTGTAACGGACGGCATTGTAGTAGAGGATGTATATATATAGGTAGTATAATAGGTATATATAATATCACATTGCCGTCATAGATGTCGACAATCACGTTGTTCCGGATTCAAATTTTTTAATAATAATCACGTGTGATCGAGGTGCACCGCCGTCGCGGGTCGACCTGTAGCCAACTGCAGGCGTTATGGCGGTAGTGGCGTGATATCGTTGTCGTTCGAATGACGCGCGCGAAAAGTCGACACGGCAGAGCTTTTGGCGCGGCGTCCCGGAAAGAAAATCGCTTATTATAATACTATGCATGTGAGACAAGCGTTATCGTTTTCGTCGTCGTCTATGGCCGTTGTTGTCGTTGTTGTTGTTGTTGTTGTATAACGTTATTGTATTTTACCATTGATAATATAATATTATTCTATAGTATACTTATATACAATAATTCGTCCGGCCGATGTGTGTACAACGCGTGTATATGTCGGCGCAGCACTGCAGCGGCGTACGCCGTTTGAACATCGCCGCAGCACTGTTTCGCGGGCACCCGACCGGTATTACCTATTTCGCGATCGGAACGCGTCGCAGCTGAGGAATGTTCTTGGACGGGGAAAACCGTCGTAGCGTGTGTCGGACAGCCGGGGCAGTGTTAGCGGCGGCGGCGGCGGCGGCGGCGACGGCCGTCGTCTGGCAAATCGCAATCGCCATTATGTTATTGTATATTATGTTATTATTGTATCGCATCGACGACGATGACGCCGCCGCCGCCGCCGATGATGATGATGATGATGATGATGACGGTAGGTCGCACTAAAAACCAGCGGCGGCGGCAGTCGATTTGCATCGGGTATTTCCCAGCGCTGAGGTCACACACCCGCGGCCGCCGCCGTTGCTACATAATAATACATTAATACGTACACACGCGGCTGACGGTGGCCCCGCGAATCGCCGCATGCGAGATCAGCGAATACACGACCGAGTCGACCGACCAACGCATGTCACGATCGTTTGGTTTTTAATTCCGTGGCAATTTTTTTTCCATGAAACGGTTTAAAACGGTTTCCCGTAAAACTGTAAAACCTAACGCGATAGTTATTGTATAGGTGTAATAGGTACTGCAGACATGTCGCATTAAAAAGCTCAGAATTTCGTGTATTTGCAATATTTGCGTGTGTATTATAAAAAATATGGATTAAAAAAAATCACAGATCAGCTAAAACTTCGAATTACACTCGTACAAATTCAAATCCAAAATTTTAAATTATTAATTTTTTTGGTAATTAATTTTCAATAAGAATAAGCGCTAAAAAAAATGAAATGGATTACATTAAAAAAAAAGTAACCCAAATTAAGGGCATATTTCAGTATTTTCAAACGCATACGTGCTGCATACATCCGCAGTTATTAGTAGATAACTTCCTGGTTTATATTCCTTATAAATAATATTATGCGTAAAAAACTACACGTATTACGTCGTAACACGTCCGTTCGTATGAGAACCTCCGTTATGTACGACACTTGAAATAACGCATTGTGTACCTAAATCATGTCGCAGTGGCAATTTATCCGCAAGATTGTAAAAAACCGAATTCTTTCATTTTGCGATTGTAAGCCGTACGCGTGATATCGTACATATATCGTTTGTTTCCGGGAACGAATGTCGAAAATACAAGCTAAACACGCGTAATGCGTAGGTTCCTTCTAAATTGTAGTGTATCACTCAAAATCCCCAGAGGTAATATTCAAGCCGGTTTGTCCGGAAAAAGAAATTGTTGAATTATGTATTTAGGTACTCTGTGTTAAAATGTTCGATAATACCATATACAATATTACGCCTGCCATCCGGTGTTTACATATTATACCAACACTTAAAAATAGTAAAATAATCGTGACATATGGAACCATACGTGAATATAACATAATATGTATAATATGTTAGTTGGTATATCTAATCCAAGTCGTAAACTATAATATTCGCAAAATTATTCTACCCAAACGCCGATTTGTTTTGCTTAGATCCATTGCCACCGCAGTTGTTTACACTTAGTCGTATATCTATATGGTCGTAACTCGTATTGATGGTAAATGTATACTTATTTTTTTATAACTATAATATTAATATTATATCAATATCATATAATCATATTATTCATATTTATGATTTGTATCCGCCTATTAATTGTCTTTGGAAGTAGCTACAACGTTGACGTCAATGAGCTTATTATTAATGAATAATGTATAAAAAAAAAAGTACACGAGTGTGCGCAATGATCTATGCATTTATGTACAGACTTTAAGTAAATACAAATTTATTTCGATTATAATTTAAAGTATGATCGTATGTCTGTATGTACTATGTTTATTGAAAAATGTACATCGTATATGGATATGTTTAAATGTTTAATCATGATTCATGGTATATAATATTATAAATAATTACACTATAAATCATAATAGGTACACAAATACACAACTTATAACCTTATAAGGTATCTACGTAATAATAATAAAATATTTATATTACAATAGTTGAAAAATAAACTTTTTTTTTAACTCCTGTAAGATCATCTTTTGAGAAGCTTTAAATCACCCTCACTGATCCGTGACAAATTAAATACCCGCAGATTTACCCCCACTAAATGTAAGCTACAAAAATACAAAGATTTTTAATTCAATCATTTTTATGGTTTTGGCCAAGTATAAAATACAAGTCTAAAATTATTTCCTATCATAATAACTATTTTATTTTCTGTAATTTATGGCAAACCTATAAACAAAACATTATTAGTTTTTCGTGAGCCAACATATCCCTATCTGAGCATCTGTTTAAAATGAAAATTTTGGGAAATCCTGGTTAGTCCACGCCTATACGTGCACTTGAAATTGTGTGTAAATATTTCAAATGTTTTCTTCAACTGAGTGGCTAATCTAATGTCCTACTAGCTGCTAACTTTACTACTACCCGGTAGTAGTATATAGTTTAACTGAGTACCGACAAATTATAATTAAATATTTCTGATGAAAGTGAAGAAATAATGAAATTAAATTTTTATGAAATCAATGATAATATTTAAAGAAATAATTAGTAGTTATAAATGGATTTTAATTAAAAATTATACATATATATGTGTGTTTAAACATCAAGAATTAATAGTATTATAGTGTACATTATAATATTAGAATTTATAATACATTCAGCTAATAGTTTTATGGTGATAACTGATAAGTAATAACATAAGCATAACAATTATTCATATTATGTTATATTATTATGACGTCTTTTTTACATACCTACCTACATTGTTTCCGTGTAGCCGGTGTAGGCGTTTACAATTTATTCGTATGATGATGAAACTGTTGTTTTGTATGATAAAATAATAAATAGAGTAGGTATTAGAGTGTAAATAAGTGTATAACAGTCAACAATCTGAACAATCAATGTTTACATAATCTATTTCATTAAGTAGGTACTAATATTTTTAAGCTCCCGTTTATAATTTATATTAATTATTTAATATATTTTATTACAATAGGTATTTGATATTATAGCCTAATAGCCTATCCTCTATAGTCTATACAGGTACATGGGTTTTCATTACTTGCTAGCCCGGTGAAACATGATTCTGCCCGCCCTACCTTTTTACACTCAAGCCAGTTTTTACCTGTAAAAAACACACCACGAGTCTATAATATAAGTATTGCTTTTCTAATGATTTTTCAATAAACTACCTACCATTTAAAATATAACTCAGTCTTCGACTCAAAAGTTCGAGTTAATCAAGTTCGACTGTATTAATACATATAATTATAAACATTTATATTATATTATTTTTTTTATCCTTTTAACAATTTTCCTTAATTCTTCCAAATTTTATAGGCTTAGAATTGTTAACAAAATTAAATTGTTGGCTTGATTAAAAATTATTACTTATTCTGACATTAGTACACTCAATAAAAAATATATTTTTTTAATTATACGATATCCTAATATTTACGGAAATATATATATAAATAAAATTATAATATAATAATAAAATGTGTCACAAAATGTTGGTTCCATTACTTTTAAATATTTTAGTAAAGCTAGTATATAATATATAGGTATTTCATTTTGTTCCAATTTTGTCCAAGTTTGCATTATAACTTTCAATTTGTTTTCTTGTTCTTTTCTAGGTTTGTTTATACGATTTTCTTTAATATTTTTTAAAATAAGTTTCATTTTGGGTATCTAATGAGTAACAATATGTCAATATATTAATAAATTCATGAATGGAAGAATGTGGAATGTAAAACTGTAAGTTATAATGTCGGTGGAATGATTCTAGTCCATTGGTCTATTCCTTTGAAGGCTTACCGGCCCATAAAATTGGTCGAAAAACAGTACCAGGGCATTTATAATTTATTGTCAAATATGTAATCCGTAAAATCAAAGTTATCACTGTTATCAGTATAGGAGCATTTTCAATTATAAACATGAAAAGACATCGCCTACTAAATTTTCGGGCAAGAATCCAAGAGCAAAAAAACATTTTAACCAAAGACCTGTAGTGACTATTTCTGACTGAATAATTGTATTCTTTTAATAAGTTACTATTGCTTTAGATTTTCTAAAACAACTTTTTCCTAAGTGGAATCTAGTTAATTTAAAGGCCATAATTTTGTTATTTACTATTTAGTAAGACTTCTTTAATAGCATTGAGTGTGCTTTTTTCATAATCAAAATAGAAATTAGAATTAGCCAATGATTTTGATAAATTTTATGCCCGTCAACTTTAACCATAATTTTGTAAATGTGCGTTACATATCTGTATAAACTTTTATGGATTTACCTACTAGTGGATTTACCTAACCCGAGGCATCCTAATTATTACAATTCAAATGTTGAGATTTTCAAGAAACTCATTATATTTCCTAGTGTCTACTGTAGACTGAACTACTGTAGTTATAATATTCACAATATAATATAATATATTCCTGGCATTTCTGCTGCTACTTATATTAGGCATGTTACGTTTACGTAGCTATATGGTAGTTAATTATATTGCTGCATTTTGTGCATTCCTAATAATATTATGATTCAAAATAAAATTTATGATGAAGTAAATCGTAAATGTGTATTATATATTTATATAGTATTAAAATTGCATGTTGATGAATGTCGAGTACTTAGTAAACACTAATTATTAGTTATGTAAAACTATACGTATCTTTCGTCAAGGATGCTGAGAGACAACGTAACAGCACATAATATTACAATGAAGTGTAAAATTATTATTAGCTGTTTGTTACAAACCAACATATTTATCTCGCAATGTTAGTCATATCATATTTGTTATATTTATTATTTTGAATTCATAGATGGGGAATATTATTATTAACCTCGTTGGGTGCGATCGTAATAATATTGTCAAATATATATTTATTTATTTTTTTTATCACACGTAACCTCAACGCATAATAACGCCATTGTTCTCTACTGTCAAACACAGTCATGTAAAAACCCTTTAAGACCGACACACCACACACATGACACATTATGTACCTATTGTCGACTGTCGTATTGATTTATACATTATACATAAGTACATAAGCAATATTATAGGCATAACCTTCTCGCGAATACGAACAATGAATATAAACAAATGCGTCGTACGCCTTTAATACAACTGAAACTGTCACATAATAGCAACGTTATAGATAGAAAGAGAGAGACTTATGAATATAAAAAGAGAAAGACTGAGAGAGAGAGAGAGTAGATATATATAATATGGTATGTATAATGCGGTGTTGGGTATTCCCTGTGCATAGATCCCGGAGAAAGCGTAGAAAGGTGAAATTCGTGTTCCGCACCACACGGACAAAATACGATAGCGTTTAGGTTTGTATAATGTAATATGTATAATATTATATTTCATTAGTTATTAGTAAGTTATTAGTGAATAGTAATAATAATACATAATATCTAATAAATACTGTATATAAAACAGTCAAGCACTTACGTAGGTTGTGGTCTATATGGTTGTTTGGTGAGAGTATACCAAATTACTGATGATGTACTATAGACATACAGTGCTTTGCCGAGGTTAATAACATTTCGGACACCCGCAGTATTGGACTTTGTTTAACGTTACTTATCTAAAAAAAAACCCAACGTCCATATAATTACTAATTACATTACAACAAATTATACGTTTTACAGTGTGTGCGTGATGTGGGTAAATGTGGGTTTTACAGATAGACACGGTGGGCGCATTTTCAGATGTAGGCGAAAAACTGTATTAATTTATCGATTCTTCTAAAATACCCGCTAAATTACATTACAATTTACAGGTAATGATGTAATATTATAATCGTATTTATAATAAGTCCACGTGCAGAGATCACATTATAGTTGTATGTTTGAAGAGGCATGAAAATCATTTATAACTGTACAATATGGTTATGTAACAAACTAAAATAAGGCGATTGTTTTACTATTTTATATACATTTTTAAATTTACGAAAAATTTATTTCTTTGTTTAATTGTACTGATTTGTTGTAAATTTAATATTAAATAACAATTATGTAGTTAGGTACCGTTTCTACATTGTGTTAACAAATTATGTTGATGTAAATAATAATAATTAATATAAGTAGGTATAATCACTTACACAGTTATACCTTTATTTTGTCAATGATTAAAAACCAGTAGTTAGTAACTACTATAGTGAACGAGTATGCTCTATGCACGTCATTTAGGACGATTTATAATGACGACAATTAAAACCGTATTAATTTTAATTGTATTATATATTAATTATTAATTAATAAAATTAAGACTTATATACTTATACTTGTATAATACATTATACATTATACTATAACCTATTGTTTTTTTTTAAATTTTACATGATTTAATAATTGTATTCATATGGACAGGTAAAATAATTTGTAAGCTCGATTGTTTGAATCTATAACATCCGGAGTTTGGATATTGGTTGCAAGTGGTTATTGTCACTTGAAAGTATATAAAATGGATGAGGTAAAAAAAATTTCCGCGTCGTAACTATTTTCAGTTACATGATTCACCTAACGTGGGTCGAAAACACCGGAAATCGCAATGTAGAAATTGCTAATATACATCATAAAACATAAAACGTAAAATATATTATGGTAGGTATTACAAACCACGTATAATTTATATATTTCAATGATTAATTAGATATTGGCCAAATAAATATTTGTAAACACAACACTATAATAGTCATTGCAATCACTACTCACTCATAAGGCTGACAGGTTGCTGTAGAAGCCGTGCTCCCAAGTTACTAACCAAAATCTATATGGGTATTACTGAGAATTATTTCTAGGTACTGAATTACCAGATTACTTTATGTTCCCAAGAACCACAATAAAAGTAATAAAACCCAACCGTATTAAGTGCTTTCGAGCTAAATACGCAGATGGGCACATTTATTTTCCTTGACCAACTATCGTAGAATGCACAACTTAAAACATAACATAATAATATAATATAATATAATTAAGTACGATTATTTCTTTATAATATTTAAAATATGTAATTACTAATATTTTGTTGAAAGATTTGGATTACAGCAATAAATAATAAGCACAATATATAGACAAGATTTAGGGATAATTTGTGCATGTTAGAAAAAGAAACCGAGCGTGTTCGATTAAAATTCAAAAACTTATATATTAATAATACAGAGTATGTAGTATTATATTACGAGTGTATTACATAATATACCGTCTATAAATCATTGTTTTATGTAACATACCGTATAAAAACGAATATTGACCAGTAAATGTATCGAAACAAAATTTAAGTTTTTATTGTATCATAATAATAGTCACTACATGTAGTATGTACTATGTAACATACTCGTATGTGCGTGTATACACTGTACACCTTAAATAATATAGTCAATAGATCATAACTATAGTCTATAGACTATAAGTATAAGTACTTATACTAGGTTTATTTGAAAAATGTTCTATTTTATTTGAAATGTCTTAATTTTTTTCAGCAATGAATTCTATGTAGCCGTGTAGGTAGTAGATACTAACTAACGCGTTTGATATATCAATATATTATAATATTAAAATATTATAATTTAAATTATTATTATCTAATAATGTAAGCCTAATTATACACACGATTAATTGTATTCTCCAAATAGATTTATAAACTAAGTAGAGTCAGCTTTATTTATTTATTTATATATGTTTATTTTTAAGTGACATGTAATTGTCGAGATATTATAATTTATGTGTTAAAATCTCATTAAATAAATAATAAAAACTATTATTACATATTAATTTATACAATTTAAAAATATATTAATTTCAGCGAGATACAACGGACACTACTACGTATTTAAGTATGTTATTTTTGTTTCAAACAAGGTAATACATAAACGTTGAATATTAAGCGAGTTTCGCGTATATTGGGTTTTTTTTATTGCAAATTGTTTTCTTCTGTGTCGACTATGATCAGTAGGTACTATAATCATTACTGTTGTGCACGCCGCATATTATACGGACCGTAATGGGAAAAAATTACCGTGATGGTTGTAAAAATAACAACGTTTATAAATAATAGTATATTATATATTATATAATATATTAATATGTAATATGTATGTTTTATATTTTACCTATATCAATTTATAATACAAAAATAAGATTATTATTTCTATTGTGATTATTTTGAGAACATTATTATACAGATACTTTGCGTAGATATTTATATACAAACAGCCATCGCGCGTAACGCGTAATACGTCTAATATTCGATATGTACAAAATATTATGTTTAGTTTATGAAAAACATATTTATATATTTTTTGCTACACGTTTTTACAAAGCGGCTCTACTGATGATTCTCATTACCGGTTGGTGTGGTCGGGTGATGACGTGCTTTTATGCAAAATGTCGAGGTCACTATAATAGTACTATATCAGCCATTATATATATATATACATTTTCCGTGTAGTATATCATAGACTTAAGTAGGTACGTCACTGAAGAATGACGGTGTACTGTATATTGTATGTATATATAATGTATTATTTGTATGACGATTAACCAGACACACTTTTTTTTCGCGGGATAGTACCCTTTTTGCTGCAATGCCCAAGAGACCTTAATGATAGTGCTCATTAAATGCACGGTATATATTATATTATAATATAATTTTTCATAATTTAATTATTAATTTATTTTATGGTTCGATCTAACGCATTTATGCATATTAATAGTACAGCAATACACTATAGTAGTATAGTACCATAAATAATGTTTTTTCACCACGATATAAACAAGCTACTAGTAAAATTAATGTACATTATACATTATAATTAGTATATTTATATTTAATATAGATAATTTTTTTCATGTTAGAGGAGCTAAAATTTAAATTACTTTTTTGGATTCTTATTTTTTACATAATTATATACATAATGTATTAATTATATTATATAACGTTAAACCTATACATGACGCATCGATAGGTAAAACAATTTCAGCATTTGCTGATAAAGTAATAACTGATAAGAGATAGCTATTATGACTGAGCCTTTGTAATAATATAGAATAATTTCTGCAGTATAGGTATAATAGTATGTTACACGTCTATTACGCTTGCTAGCTGGCAGTGGAGATATAATTATTATACACGTTATTATGTATAAAAATTTGGCACACATTATTAGTCATAATATTAACATTGAATATTATTTTTTAGTAACTTTTGTTAACATTTTATCACAAATATTGACGTATTTCATTAAATACTTGATACATTTGACGCGTTTTGTTTTATTTATTTATCAGTTCATCACGTTAATAATTATTGTTATTCAATAGACAATAATTATTCGCCACTTCCATATAAAATATTTATTGAACACATCCCCTATGTTCCATGTAACAAATAAATAAATGCACGTCAATATTACTATAAAACTATGCCGCAACACATACGTGACGTGTATAATAAAAATAGCTCGCGAAGAAGTTGTGCAACTAAGTAGACGGGAAGTGATGACTGATAATACTATTAAATTTATTGATGTCTTTTATTAACAAATTATAAAATTTAAGACACACGAATTTCCTATATTATAATATTATGGTTGTATACTTACTAAATTTAATATAAATATAATATACTAAATATAATTGTATAGCTAACTAAAACTAACTAACTACTAACTTTTATTTTATACCTATCTGCAGGCTGCTGCAGCAATGACATATTTTATTTAAAAATTCATGTTATTTAATTAAATTAACGAACACATATAATTTATATAAATTCATTTTAATAAGAAGTAAATAATAATAGTATTAATAGTATTATACAGGTTTATTATGATTTATGATATTATGCATTAACCTCAAATTGTCAATAGAATACTGTAACTTTGTTATTCGACACAAAAATGTACCTCTATTGCATATACGTTACGCCGTACATAATGCTTATGTATACTGTATATCGTATATGATACACCGATTATTGCCTACTGCGGAGAAAATGAGAAATAATTGTTCACCTTGGCATTGGATAGCTGATATTTATAATACAGATATTGAATATTAAATATTTGAAACTATGATAAAATATAATTCTATTAATAACGATTCTTAGCTAAACTCTAAGTCTGTTTATATTATTGACAATATTGTGTTATATTTTCAAAATAAGGTGCCTATTTTAATTTTTTCAAAAATGCATTTAGTCAATGTAAACGTAATATCTACATACATAGCAACATAACACAATTTATTTGTTGGCAATATTATCACTTATATGGTCAATAATCATATGGTTGTTAAAAGTATTAATGATTTTTTTTTATTCATAAAGGTCAAATAAGTTATAAATTTTTATTTTTTTATTTTTCATTAATAATATGAAAATGAAACTATACGTTATATTTCAATATAGTCCATACCGATACCTAGTCCTATACTAATTACCTATAAGCTTATAAATACTATTGCTATATAATATGTAAACAAATGATTGAAAATTTAATATAAGATTCTTCAACAGTTTTTTTATCTAAGAGTAAAAATAAAAAGTTTTTCGTAAAATCACATTAATATTTACAAGCGTTTGAAGTACAAATTTCCATACATAATAGAAAAATGGTTTAATCTTCAATATTGAGGGTGGTTTCTGGATAAACTCCAAACTGAATCTAGTCAGTACTTATAAGAGGCAAAAATTGTATTAGTATTCAAATAAACAATATTGTTCAAAATTATCGGGAAAAAAAATTAAGGAAAAAATGAGAATTTTAATGAAATAAAAAAAAAAAATTATAAAATATGTCAGAAAAAAACACGAATCAGTATTTAACATAAAATTCGTTAAAATAATTTTTTTTTGTGTTTTGGAGTTTATTCATTTTGAAATGAAAAATAATCATAAACTGTAATGTAAAAGGTACTTTCCTGTTATACGAGACTACGGCTATTTTCGCGACTACCTCCGTTATATAAGACTACCGTGATTTTTTTGTGAAACATCACAATCCTGTTATTTAAGACTACCAAAATGGTACTTTTCTGTTAAACGAGAATATGGCTATTAAATACTTTTATATATATATATAATTCAAACAATCTCTACAATACCTACTGATTAAAAAAATATCAAATAATTAAATGTGCATTACACAAATATAAATATTAAATAAAACTAAGGTAGTCTGTGATAATAAGAAAGTGTGTAAAAAATTTTAGTAGTCTTAAATAACAGGATTGTGATGTTTCATACAAAAATCGCGGTAGTCTTGTATAACAGGAAAGTACGATTTTGTTAGTATTAAATAACAGGATTGTGATGTTGTCAAAAATCATGGTAGTCCCGTGTAACAGGAAAGCACCGTAAAATTATTACATTCAAAATTTTAGTAAATAATAATAATTTATCAATATTTACAGTGTCACCTGATATGCCTTACATCAGATAAAACTCGATCTCTTGATTTTGGAATTTAGATTTTTGGGACTCAATCGCAACATTTCAGGAATCCTAATTAATAATTACACCATCTGTGCCCTATGATAGCACATGCACAAATAACAATGCGTCAATACATTATTGATGTTACTACACAAGAATATAATATAATAATACTATTGTAATGAAAGTTAATCTTGAAAATAATATATATATGTATTTTACATTATTATTTTTCTATAAAATATGTATTATTAATATTATTATTTATTATTAATTTATATACCTATAATATTATGAACTATGAAGGACCTTAACTATTATCATAGGAAGTATGTAATACGTAATATTACGTTTTTCTTCAGCATTATAATATTTACAATTTTTCGGTGAACTCGTTGACTTATGAAACACGACCAAATTATTATGGCCAATGGTTGTACTGTTGTAGGTGCCGCTATCGCCGGTAAATAAATTAAAAGGCCTGCGCGCGCGCTGACTGTTTTTAAACCAAAACGGGTCGTGTATGAAGTAGGCAACGTTCATGCCGAGTCGTCCAGTCTTCGCCGTAGCCAACATCAACCGGTACGACCCGCGACCCGTTTCCGTCTACCGAAATCCAACCGCCAAAACCGACGACTGTTGTTGTTCGTTCGTAATTTCGTGTGCTATTACTATAGTAATACTACAACTGCTATTGTGTATCTGTGGCCCGTGCGATTCGTCGTCATAATAATAATAATAACACACACCGTCAACCGGTGGTACGTTCTACGATAATAATAATATTATATTATATTGTTTGCCGGGTGCATTGTGCTCGTATGCGTTTACGTGAAAAGAAAAAATAACCCAACGTGTGTTGCACCCGTTTGTGCGATTTAGTGTTGTACAGTTGTACTGTTGTAGTTGTGTTCCGGTGGTGGAGGACATCTGTTGGTGCTGCTGTTGCGGTGTTTATTTAGAAAAAAAAAAAAAGGTAAACCGGCACGATTTATTTAATCTCTGTGCACCTACCCATCATCATCATCATCTAAGACGTTTTGAACAATTATACATCTGCTGCCGCCGCACTGTATAGCGTCGCACGCGTTGTGTTTTTTCGTGATCCTTGATCCTTCACGGTTTCTGTTTGGTAAGCCCAACACTGAATACATCGAACTGGCCATAGCCGTACACGGAGTCCGCCACAATGTCCGACAAACAGATCTACTATTCGGATAAATATTACGACGACAAGTACGAATACAGGTTTGTACTATGCCCATTGCTGGTATTGTTTTTTGTAATCGAATGGGTAATCCGCCAGGTCCACACATAGTGATCAAAAATCAAATTTTCCAAGTATAAACAAGACGATATAATTTATTTTTTAAAACATCATTTTTTTCCGTGTACCTAGTCGTTTTTAGAGATAAGCTTATTATACATTTTAAGTAAGATGAGTTATAATTTATAAGTATTTCAATGCCGCTAGGTATGTGTTAATAATAAAATTGAGGTTCATATTGATACTGTATGTTAAATAAAATATATACTCTAGTTTATGACTGTGATTTATATCATTAAAGTATTATAAACATTTAGCTATATTTTTATGTGTAGATACTGTTTTTTTTTTTTTTAATTGACTACTTCACAGTATACCTGTAAATTAAAATTTAGTTTCTTTAAAATTTGTTTATTTGTAGGCATCTACATATGATATACTAAGTGTCTATTTCTATAATTATCTAGTATTAAAATATATTTTATCCAATATATTTTTATGCAATAGGTTTTTTTGATAATATTTTATTTTACTAGAAAAGTGTAGAAATGAGCTAGGTATTAGGTAGATATTATTTAACAATGTTTCAAATTGAGGCGCAGAGTAAAACTTGTTAACTTATTTTTAGACTTATTTTAGGAAGTTAAATATTTGTTTTTATTTTATATCTTATGTCATAATATGGGACTTGCTGAGTATATATAAGTTTTTATGTGAAATATAAATCAAAATAGTTTAAGAATTGCTGTGATATATATATTTGATCATAATTCATGCTGCACTCAATGTTATATATAATAATTATGGGCACTACCTTAGTAATTTAATAATTTTTGCATTCTAATACCTAATAATTTAAATTGTTTTTTATTAATTATTCAGTTATTCTAGGTATAATTTTTATTGTTTCAACAGTATATTTTTTAAAGTTACATATATTTTAACCTAGTTTACGTTAAAACATTGATAGTATTATTTTAATTTTATTACATATATTTTTAGACATGTTGTGTTGCCTAAAGAAATGGCAAAAAGCATACCTAAAACACATTTACTTTCTGAAGACGAATGGAGATCAATTGGAGTACAACAGAGCAAGGGATGGGTACATTATATGATCCATGAACCAGGTAAGTTTTTGCAATTTACTGTTTATATATTAATGACACTTAACATGTAAACTGTAATATACTAATATACAATGTTTTACAATGATTTTTAGGCTGCTAGGTGCTATAACTCATTATTTTTAAAATATCATACTGTTTTGAATCTTATATTATTTAAAAACAAGAATTATTTTTAATAATTTTTGGAATAATGCTCTCTTATATGTGTAGTAATACCAGTAACTAGTAATGATGAAAATTACCTTTTAAAATAGTTTAAAATATTCATCTTAAATTTTGAATATTATCACTGTTTAATATTTTGGTATACCAAAATATTGGATAAAATAAAGGATAATTAAATTTGTTTGTAGTGTATATATATACTTTTTTTTGATATAAATTTGATAGTTTTAATAATATTTACTTATTTAGATGGATTAATTTGAATAAAATAAAATATTAAACAACTATTATATTCAGATAGTTCAATATAATATTTGTTGCATGTGTATACAGTGGTGTTCCCATTAATTTTTTTGAGAGTATACTTTATCATCAAATATAAACATTTAATACAATAAGAATATTTTTCTTATGGTCTATAGGAGTAAAGTCGGTAAAGAGCATGTCGATAATATGGAAAAAATTGAAATTGAGAGCATACACAGTATACCCATAATATTGAAAAAAAATCTTGAAATTATACGATGTATATGTAGTATACCCCAGGGTGGTCCAACCTTTTGTAGTTGGCGAGCCAATTTAAACTTTCATAAAAACACCGGGGGCCGCCAGATGAAAAAAAATTATATTATTAGGTACCTATTTATATTTTATTTCATATAATACACAAATTATTAATTATTATTAAAAAATTACAATAATACATTACGTCATATATTATTGTGATTTAAAATTTAAATTTTTATTGCTGGAGGGGCCAAAAAAAAGCTTCGCGGGCCGCGGGTTGGATCCCCCTGGTATACCCTATGTGGCTATGTGAATACCCCTGTGTGTATATTAATTATTAAGTATAGTAGAAACTCATTAACCGCCAATCTCTATTGTAACTAATGCAACTGGCATCTTAAATTACCTTAGCTGCCGGTAATTGGAAAATCCAAAAAATCATGTGTTCAAAAAATACAAACACATTGATTGTGATCTATTAAAATATAAAAGTGTTTGGATGGATCAACCAATGTATGTTTATAGCAAAATTTCTGTTAATTGTTTATGTATTGCCTTGTAGTGATAGTTAATCGAGTTTCTACAATGCTAAAAAATTTTAATTTGAAAAAAATATTTCCAATAAGTACAATAAGAAGAAAATAATAAATTGTAAATTAAAATTTTTTTAGACCACCTACCCTTTGAATCTTCATTTTACTCACCTAATGAATGGTTATTTTTTGTTCTTTACAGAACCTCACATTTTATTATTCAAAAGACCACGGACCAACTGAACTTTCTACATACCCAATACTGTTGAATGTCTTATTGAACAATGCAAAGAAGGTAGGGGATGGAAAATTTAGTATCTAAGTATTGTAATGTTCTGTTGTATATATAAAACAATGAAAAATGTTGATTAGTTTCAACTTTTTTCTGAGTAAATGTAATGTTTATTCACTCTGTTATGTTTCAATAATTGAATTTATTTTTAAAATGTAATCGTAAATATTTACTCTGTAAGTCTTGATTATTAAATATTTTTATTATTAAATACATTTTTTTTAAATCAAATACTATTCTAGGTTTTTGTAACAAACAAAAAAAAAAAAAACATGAGAAATACCTAATGTTTTGATTATTTTTATTGTACAATATAAAATATAACTACTTGTACTATAAGTAATTTTTTTTAAACTTAGGTTTATTGAAAAATGTGTTTATTTTAAAAATAAATCTAAAAATTAATTGATTAAAAATGCATACTTATTCTATGTATATTAGATTGAAAGGAAGTTTTTATCATATCTTTAACAATATTAGTACATATTTGTTAGTTGGAAACTCGTCTTGTGTCCAATTGTACTTCTTGTTGTAACTTAGGTGGTAATTCGCGATAAATAGCCTCTGGTATATTGTCTGAAATAATGGTTTATAGAATGTGATAGTTGGTTTATTGAAAATATTGTAAGTGTGTTGCTTACCATTGCAGCGATAAACCAAATCTGACCATATGATCATTTCTTGGGAGAAGCAGAACACTCCTAATCTACCCCCTTTGAATGTGTAATCAAACACATTTCCGGAATCCGTTACCATATTTTGTCCCTCGAATATTCTCAATCTGATAAGACCAATCTTTGGACGATGCAATAATATCCATCTGTAGGCTGTTTTTCCTTTCCAACCAATGTTCCGTGGATCTTTCCACAATAGTTTCACCTGTTTTGAAAATCAAAAAGTAAAACAACGATGTGAGTTTTTTTATTTTTTCTCTAA
Source organism: Schizaphis graminum (assembly GCA_020882235.1). Classification (NCBI taxonomy): domain Eukaryota; kingdom Metazoa; phylum Arthropoda; class Insecta; order Hemiptera; family Aphididae; genus Schizaphis; species Schizaphis graminum. Next base: position 71,440,213 of record CM037032.1, read on the forward strand.
AAATTGTTTTTTTTTTTATTCTCGCCTGTTTGTCCGTGCTCTCTGTATTCCACAGGGCGTTTCTTAACATTTGTCCAGGTCCGGTTTCCGAGTGTACGGCTTTGATCTGTATTCCAGGTTCAGCTACAGCTCTGAACGGTGTCGCTTGCCAGTATGTTTGCGTACCTTTTTTCCACATCACTGTATAAAACTTATGATTGTCTTGGTAACTGAATACAAAACCTACGTAGTCGTCATCGATGTCGGTGTCCACGAAGAAGGTACCTTCAAAGTCGACGCCGCCGAACGAATCGTAACCTACATCGACATAGATAATATACATTATTCATTGTAGTCCTTTGATGGTGTCTAACAATACCACCAGATTGGCCAAATCTCCATTTATGTTTAATATTATATTATTTTGTAAGTATAAAATAATGTAACAACCGATATTACTATAGCACCAAACCTGAGGTGTACACGGATACTGACCTACAGCCAAACCGGGATCGCTGTTCATAGTCTGTACGAATTCGGCTCCCTTGTTGTACACCACCCAATTGGGATCGATTTGCGAATCACCTTCAGGGTCTAACACCACCGTCTGGTATGTCCTAAAGTCCGTGGTGAATATCTTGGAGTTATTAGGGCAGTTGTCCAAATGGTTTGGCACCTTATCGTAGTCATTGTCGTCTTGGCATATGTCCCCGATTCCGTTGCCTGTACACGGGGAGGATGCGATTAACGCGAATCGCAAGGTTATTTTATTTTAATGATGGAACGTTTGCAGGACAATAATGGTTACCGTTTACTGACCGTCGAAGTCGGCCTGGTCCGGATTGTACACAAGCATACAATTATCCTGCGCGTTGCCGATGCCATCGCCATCAATATCCGGATCGCACTCGTCACCCTTGCCGTCACCGTCTGTATCTAGCTGATTGGAATTTGCTACTTTAGGACAGTTGTCCACGCTGTCCTGAATGCCGTCTCTGTGTTGTAGAAGAGCGTTATTATTAATATTATACTTTATGTGTGTCCTTAACTATTTATTGTCTAAATTCGAATCGTAAACATAAATTAATACTATAGTGTATAGCCTATAGGTACCTCATAAGTAATTCATACGGGAACTAAAAAATATATAAATTTTATTTTTTTTTCATGTACATTTTAAGTTGAAATTTGGTAAAATTTTATAGTAAAACAAATAAAAACTATTTAATTATTTTGTGTTATTTTCAAAAATCTTTTTGGGGATTATTAACTATAATGTATATTATTATATTTTATGTACATAAAGGCATTTTAAAAATATTTAGATTAATTTTATGCTATTTTATACTTATAAAAATAAATTGCTTTATTAATTAATGGCAATATATTAATTGTATGATAGTTGACCAATATACCGCCTCCACTTGGAATTATTTTCATAATAGCTTTTTATATAATTTTTTATTGAATTCAAATTTATCATGTCCATTTCAAGGATCTACTCAACAATATATTCTCAACTCTTACTGTACAACAGAGTTCTTATCTACTTTTAATTCTTTTTATTTTTTCAACAGAACTGGTTTTTTTTTACCATTCAAAGCACAAACTATTGATTTACTGTGCTATACTAAAATATATATTTAATTTGAACATTTCATTGCTCCTAAAATTGATGCAAAAAATAAACGTAAACATAAAAAAAATTATAAAATCAATAAATTCATAGCTTGACTCAAAATCTAAAATATAATGTATTATTCCAAAAATGTGTTAAACGGGTTAAAGATACAACTATTTTTTATGACAAATTATATTTCACAAAAATTGACTGATAACATGATCTAGTCTTATGTGTAACAACTGTAACATGTTTATTGGATCACTATATTATTATTATAGTTAATTATATTTATAACGTACCTGTCCCTGTCGATGTCGCTGTCGCAAGCGTCACCTATCAGGTCTTTGTCAGAGTCTGTTTGCGTTGGATTGTGCATGCTTGGGCAATTGTCGCAAACGTCACCGAGACCATCGCCATCCGTGTCCTTTTGGTCGGGATTTGCTTTTTTCGGACAGTTGTCTTCGTGATTTAGTATGCCTAAAATGTTTGTCATAAAGTGTAATAATTTATAATATTGTATTAATTCTTAGAATATATTTATATTTATAATAATTTATTTACGCATATCAATTAATAGTACATACCGTCGTTGTCGATGTCCGCATCGCAAGCGTCTCCTATCCCGTCGTTGTCCGTGTCGTGCTGATCCAGGTTTGGTATGGTCGGACAGTTGTCGCAAGCATCGCCTTTTTTGTCAGCCCCATCTTGATCGGAATCCATTTGGTCCGGGTTGGACACCAAAGGACAGTTGTCCTATATCAACAACCGAGAAATCAATAAACTTATTCTGTTACTCAATACTAGTAGTAGTAGTGATGAAGTTGTTTTGTGTGCAGTATACAATGATTGAAATTACTGCGTTTATATTATACATAATACATTATAATAGTAAACCTGTAGTTTCTAGGAATATGAAACCGAGGAAATGTAAAACAATTAAAAATGTGTCAACCTCGAGTGACACTAATTTCCAAATTATGGATTGAACATTGAATCCATTGTTGGCTTAACCAATCTGTATATGTCCCTAGCTGTACACGGGTTGCCCATTGGTAACATAAAGTTGGATAAAGCCAACACTTGTTTTTTAATTGTACTAGTGAAATTGTAGATTTTTCTATAGAGATACAATATAGTTCTATAAAATTGAAAATAAATATTTTTATGCTTATAGCCTATAAGTACTCATTAATTAATAACTCGAAATATTTTTTTTATATAATATTAGGAGGTGTTTATAGACTATAGCCTATAGGTCTAGAGTATAATATGTACCTATTTTATAAATAAACATATATTGATATGTGTGGATACTTCAATAAATAAAAAAGAAATTCGCTGCATTTTTTTCATACGTTATTGTCGTATTTATAATATACCTATATACGTATAACAATGCATAATTTCATCATTATACATCATTATAAACAGAATCCACGATAATCATAGATAAATATATAATATTGATTGACTACTATTGTGACTTCTTCCTTTCTCCTCAATCCCAACCAAACTTAACATCGCCATGATTTTTACTATATTGCCATAAAATATAACACGACTACGACTACCATTGTCTTACCGGTGTATTTGGTACGCCATCGTTGTCGGCGTCGTCGTCGCATACATCACCAATGCCGTCATGATCTGCGTCTTCTTGTCCCGAATTGGGTACCCTCACACAATTGTCCTATGTCCCAAAAACAAACAAAACGCTTTCTATATGTTTCCGTTGGTTATATTTATTGGAATATTATTATATTATTATACTAACCTTTTTACACCGCGTGTCATTGCATGCCAAATCAATATCTGGCCATCTGTCCAAATCCAAATCTGGTCCGCATATTTTACCGTTTCCAGCCCAGCCCACAACACACTAAAATATCAAATGACGATGAGTACTAGGATACTATTGTATTACTAAAGTATTTATAAGTAATTATACATTTTTACTATTTACTAGTCTATGAGCGACTACTAAACAGTATACACACATCATTGAATCGTTATTAAAATTTAATACGAATAGGTACGTGGGTACGTCATATACTTGATACGTCTATATACTTTAATAATTATATTATAATAATATAGCATTGATATAAAATTATATTTACTTCACAAGAAAATTTTCCTGTAGTTGATCTAACACACTCTCCATTTTGATGACATGTAGTACCATCCGGACACATCCATGGGGTTTTCTTTAGATTTTCGACTGATAAACAGCCTAACGACTGGTTTCCTATGTATCCCGATCGACAGCCACCGCAACGATAAGAACCCTACTCAGCAAAAAAATATTTAATAAAAACTGAATTTTTTGAGTTGCTGATGAAGCAACTAGTAAGTACATACTATACGTAAATTATATACATAAACATAAAATATTATGTAAATTATATATTAATTATTGATTATTAACTTAACATACGCAGCAAGAGCGTAATCGAACGAGAGATCCGGAGATATACACGTAGCATTTTTAATCACAAATAATGAAATTTATTTTAGTATTTGTATATTATATATGTTATACAAGCTTTCATAGCACAAAAATAATATTAATAAAATTATTTTTATAATGTATAGACTCAATATATTATATTATTAGATCAATTAGGTATAGTAATAAACTAATAAAAGTAGTATAGGTACTTTTGATACTTATGTAATTGTAAATGTAATTCAGAAATTTCATGATAGAACTTAAGGTCTACGTGTAAATAAGCTTAAAATATAGCTCTAATAGAGTCCCATGCTGTATAACAATTAACAAATAACCAAAAATTACTTTAATATCGATATATCTAGTAGACGTTTTTGCAGTGGTGTATTTATATGGGGGGATAAATCCTTCCCTAGTTAATACTAAATACATCACTGCAGTATGTATGTATACCTATCTATTTTAAAATTCAAATTATCTATACCTACTTTTTTAATCCTGTGTTAAATGTAATATAAAATTACTTTTGGTATGAATAGCAATAATAAACTAGTTTTCGTCGATGCTAAGAAACATCGAAGTTCTCACCTCGGTATTCACACATTGTGAGTTTGGTGCACAGCCGCCGTTTCGGCCGTCAGCGCATTCATCAATATCCACGCACCGGTGACGACCCTCGTCCGTCCTCCTTGTGCCTTCGGCGCCGATACCCTGGGACGGGCCTATGGTCGTGTAACCTGGTGGACATTGACCGCATTTATAACCAGGTCGAAGGTTTGTACACTGTACCCGTGGATCACAAGGTTCGTCTAGATCACACTGTAATAATCGAAACAATTTGAATTACACACAAGTATATAACATAATAACAAAATAAAATTAATAATAACGAAGGCATTGGTAGACTTGATGGAGGAGATTTTAAATCCCTTGTATATATGTATTAGTACCATAATCTCCAGATAGCTTTTATTTGGTACCTATATTTTTTCTTTGGTTAACAGATTTAATAGTACCTACCATTTTAGCCATTGTAATTTGTTAGTAAACACAGTATAATGTAATATGTATAATCCGTAGGTAAAAATTTATTCTACTATGAGCTCTCTATCATTAAAAATTCTTAAGTCTGTTAACCACCTCAGATATTTGTACATAAAAAGTAAAACACTGATTTAACATATTATCATTAAAACATCTCACTTCGTCCAGGTCAACGCAGTTCGTCCCGTTTCCAGTAAACCCTATTGGACAATTGCCACACTTGAAGAAAGGCGGTTCTTCACATGGCAGGCATTGGACGCCTACAAAGATGAAAAATAATTATATTATATTTTTCATAACTAAGCCAGAATAGATTGGAAAAATCGAGTTAAATATAAAGGGATATTACATTATTACCAACAAAACAAAAATCAACTATATAATAAATTATGAATTCGTCAATTTTTGTAGCTTTTTAAATAGAAAATATTATATAGACTTTAAATTATTATTTCTCGATACCAGAGTAATATATACTTGATAAATGATACACATTATATTAATATACATGTGTTGATAATGTACATGAACCTACCTGGAGAACAAGGAGCCAAGTCACATCCACGTGGACGGCACCTTTGACCGTCGCCGATGAACCCTTCCGGACAGGGACCGCACCTGAAACCTTCCACGGTATCCTGACACCTGACGCCTATAAAAGCATGTCGATGGATTATATATAAAGTATTATTTAATACTGACTGTAAATCAGTGGTGAAAATAGGAGAACTTTTATAAGGGAGGTTAGTGCTTTTTATGTCATTCTTGTGTTTATATTTTATTTTAACAGTACAACACACCAGAATTTTAAAAAGCTTTTCCCAACGTATCTCAAATAAATATTTAAATATTTAATTTCTTCATTAACCAACGGCTATATTAAAAATAATAAAATCCGGTACTTTTACATTATCTAGTCTATATCTTTTACCATTAAATTTTGTTATCTCGATGGACTCCTATGTCTATGTGTCTATATCTAACTACTGAATTAGTTTCCGGATGATCTACCGGTTAAATTGGACTAGACAAACGAAATGAACGAATTGAATCCTATAAACTTTCATTATGATACTAAAACTACGTATGTAATAAAACTAACTTTTTCAACTATAGTTAAAAAACTATTATAAATAAAACCAACTACATTTATACAGGTTAACATGTTTGCATGTACGACTTTATAAAGTCAATCTTAATACAAGAATAAGCAATAAGCTTCACTTACATCAATAGGTACTAATGATAATAAAATAGGTATAATTAGTAATAGTCTTATTGAATACCAAATAAAATAAAATGTATGTGGTATAGATTTATAACATACAGTTTTAGATTCTTAGTGAAGCAACAATGAATGTGTATTGATAATTGATATTATAATGATCTATAACTATGTGTATAAATTATGCAAATACGACATAATGATTTACTTCTTTGTGGGTGGTTAGTGGTTACCTAGAAAATTAGATCTATTTAATATTTTTAAGGGTAAAGGTTTAAAATCCCAGTATTTTTTAAAATGACCGGGAAAAAGTAAAAGAAAAAAAATTTAAGAAAAACGGGAAGTTTTATGTATTACCAGTTTTTAACGAAATTGATTTTGTTTTTTTTGCGTATCTCAAAAATGAATAATAATAGATAAGTACTTTTAAAAAATATTATTCGTAGAAAGGTACTTGAAACGTTTAAAATATATATTAATATATTTTTGACAGATAATGGAATTTTAAATGCAAGTTTTCGCCAAAAATTAATTCAACCTATATTGTATAATATTCGTTTTATCGTTAACAAACTAACAGTAAAATATATTACTTTAATGGTAATATAAATAAATATATAATAATGTAGGCACTATTAGTTATAAATAGACGCAAGATTGTCTTCTGAATCATTTTTCATAAAATACAATGATTTATTATTGAATTTTAATTGAACACATATATATATTATAATGACTTGCACAATGACGTGGTAAGCTTGATACCTATACTAGAGGTGGTATTCTATACTGTAAAGCAGAGATACTTTGAGTAGAACCTATTATCCAGTATTTATTTTTGCGGAGGCCTTTTGAATATTTTTGGGTGAGCTAGACCCCTCATTATTGGCGCTCAAGCATCTACTATCACAGCCTATGATAAATATCTATTGTAAATCTACGCAGTAAATCGTGATTGGAGAAACATGTATTTTATTCATTTTATTAATTTAACAATAAATAAAATAATAATACTAGTGTTTGTTTTGAGGAGGTGCTTTGCCAGAGAGGATTTAATCCATAATCTCGTCACTTCAAAGATTTCAATCAACCAATAAGACGTTTTATCGGTGAACAGCCTATTATTAATATTATATTACTGTATTATACATGCACGATGCGCATAATTTATAAATACCTGGAGCACATGGTTTCACTGCGCACGTCCGGCCTGGTTTGCACATCTTGCCGTCGCCGACCAGTCCTTGCGGACATCGACCACACCGCGGTCCGTCGGGCGTGTCACGGCACTCCGCTCCGGGAAAACACACCGGCGGGTTACTATTGCAACTAGGTTTCGGCGGCAGGGTCGGCGTGTTACCACCACCTGTCCAATACCGATTATTTAAATAATCGTAATAATAAATCGTAATAATAAAGGTATTGTGTGATTTTTATTCGTTTTTCTTTCATGCTAATTTAGATAAATACATATTTTTTTTTATAGGAATACCTATACCGGAAACGGCGTAAGTGATGTATTATAGTTTATTGGTATTTTTATGAAGAAAAAAAAGCGTTACATCGAGATAAGATTTATTACTTAAACGGTAGTATATTTTAGATTTTATTACATTTTCCGAAATGTATAATAATATTTCTTATTTGAAATATTTACATAGACAACGCTGACACGCTGTATGTAGATTCCATGTTTCGCGCATTCAAAATTTAATCATAGGTTTAAGTTTTAATTTTTACAATAACGATGTTAACTTAAGTATATAACTTATTTGTACACAAATAATACAATCTGTGCACTAGTGCTTGAAGTCATGATGTACCTAGTAATCTGGAAACATATTTATTATTTACTGTGTAGTGTGTAAGCCTAAATTTGTTTTTAATAAAAAAGAGATAATGATGAAATAATTAAAACATTATAATATATTATTGTGTATTTTTTAGTTAAGATATGTTTTTATTATTTTTAATAAAAGTTTTAAACTTTATTACTCATGAATCGTATTTTTTTATTTATTCATATAATATATCTAAATGATATTAGCAATATATTTTTATTAGAGAAAGATGAAGGGTTTTGAGTAAGAGTTATAAATAGTAATTTACCTAAACTTGCATTAGAATTTTTTCTAAATATTCACTAAAAAACAAATTGTTCATATATTTAATCAACATAATCAATTATCATTGATAATAATTTTTATCTTGGTTGTTAATTTCTAAAGCTTTAAAAACAAATTTTCGTCGTAATTTTAAGAATAGACAATTATTTATCATTTTTTATGCACAATTTTGAACTGATCTTCAATAAGTTTTCAACTTGTTGTTTATATTAAAAAAATTATAAATATTTAATAATTATTTCATCATGCTTATGATAATATAGAGTATTTATAGGTATTCCCAAAGACCAGCCTTGGACAAAAAATACACATTAAATAATACATACTACTCCACAATTGTATAGGTACAGTACGCTGACCAAGGCTGGACTTGGGTGGTATTTGATCAAAAAAAAAAAAAAGAATACTTTGTAAAAAAATAAAATAAAGAAAATTTTATTTGCGTAAAAACACAACGGTGCAATAGGTTACAAACGGTTACTAAATCTGATTTTTACGTATATTAATGAGAAGTTAGTATAAGTAGTATAAAAAAAAAAAAAGTCGTTTTTCAAGTATGTATGCTACTAATTATTAAATTATATAAATCAAATAACTAGAGTCGAAGTCCAGCCCTGGATCACTGTGAGCCTACGTTTTCCTCATACCTGGCCTGCAGAAGTCATCACACTGCTCAAGCAATTGACGGAGTCTATAGATCTCAAGTCGCTATAAAAATATTCAGTTAAATTAATGACTATAAGTTGTTAGTTTAAGCTCTCAGGCATTTTTTTAATTCCACTTACTTGGGCTTCAACATCTTCTCTAAGTTTTTTAACCATCTGCATCAATTCTTGAATAGTTTTTACGAAAAACAAATCTAAAAATACAATAAGATACAATAGGTTTTAATGTTTTGTTTAATGTCATATGCTGTGTGTCAGTATATGTAAACTACCTATAACCTATGTATAGTGGTGTTAAAATATAACAACGTTTCTCTACTTACCATCACAGTCATGGTTGATTGGAATATCACCTAAAATTCATAAATATATATGATGAAATACAAAAACAGTATTATAATACGTATTTTAAATTGGTATATATTTTGAAAATTACCTCTTCCGATACTTGGCATTCGAATTCCTATTTCGGTAACTGAAAGTGGTTGTGGTTGGGATTGTATCGCAGGCATTTGTTCCACGTCTTCCGCATCGTCCTCAACATTTGGACATTTTTGAGCTGTTAAAGTAGTTTTCCAATCTGTGTCTGGGAATACTTGAATCGCGAATCTTTTTTCGCGCGTCTACAAGATCATAAAAACAGATATCTATTAAAATTAACTTAAATTAGGAAAAATATTTTTTATGATTAAAATTAAATTAACTAAAAGTTAGACGTTACAATCATTGGCGTATTTATGGGAGAATTAAGTGACGCAAGACCTCCCTGAATAATCTAAACTTGATTTTATTTCATTTCGTTTAAATATTTGTATATTTAAATAAAATATATGAAACTTTTATTTCAAATAAATTACGGGTGGTCTATATACTATGTACCTAATATTTGCTTATAATATCATGTATGTTTATATCTGTTCAGTACAGCTAATATTTTAAATAAACTATAAAACAGTACATTTTGGATAAACTATAAGATCCGCTCAGAATCTTTTTCAAATATCAATATAATATTGTCACGTTCGTATTAAAAATAAAAATATACGCTTATACACTACTTTTCCTTTTATTATATATTCGCTTCGCGTGACAAGCTTTTTTAAACTTGAACTTAAAAAAAAATAGAAAGTTACTGCTCTAGTAGGCGTAAAATGTACCTCGTAAATCGTCATTGAGTAGGTCACTACTCACTATAATGGATGTGTATATGTTAAATTACAATTCAATAACATTTCATGGTAAACGAAAAACGATTTTGAGTAAAGACTGTCAGCTTATATTTCTTAGGATAATTTAATCATACATATTTGTATTGCTATTGTAGTAACTTATAACAAATAGGTACTTGTACGTAAGTGTTTTCAATACCTATTCTTAAATTTCTATAAGTTATAAGATTTATATGAAATCTTATTTTAAAATGTCAATCTTTTTTTTTTGAATGAGTAAAAAATTTAAAAATTTTAAATGTTTATAAATATTAAATAGCATAAAAAGTGTCAAGATATTTAAAAAAATGTTTCATGTCTAGAAATTGAGAATACAAATACTTAGTAAAAAAGTTACAAGACTTATTTATTTTTAAAATGCTTTAAAAACAACATCTATTTTTTTAACAATTCCTTTTTGTCAATAATAAGTAGGTACCAACTAGATGACATTAGATCAGTGGTGGTTATAAGGGGGGGGGCGATAGGTGGATCGCCCCCCCCTTGGTATTTGGTTTTTAAATTTATTTTATTCATATATTATACTACATTTTTTTAGGGGAAAATATTCCAAATAATGGGTTAGAAGCTCTAATTTCATGTCCGGAATCAGTGTTTCCAAATATCCATTATATTATGCTTAGTATTATATTATTTGTAAACTACCTATTATTGTTGCTTCACCAGAACGCAGCTTTTCTAAACTTAGAAGGTACCTATTATAAGTAATGTACCTATAAATCATTTAACTTTGGAGTAATTGAGTATTAGATATTGCTCAATAAAAATTAAAATAAAAACTCAAACTTCAAGGTATATTAGTGTTAAATATTATATTTACCTAGTTTAATATTAACTAAATGGTATAGTGGTATACAATACAAATGGTTAAAAAGTTTACTTTTCTAGTTTACTTCACTCTACTAAAATTAAAAATATTATGGAAAAAAAAGTACCTACTTAATTTTTTTTTGCTTATGCTTTTCATAATAATAGGTACTATACAAATATTTTCATTAATATATAAACATTATTATAATATTATACATTAATTATAGGTACTATTACCTATAATCCGTATGTACCTATATTTTATATTATATGTATATTGTATATACTATAAATAATAATGCTATGGGGTTGTGGGAGGGTTGGTTTTATTTTCGCCCCACCCTTGAACAGCATGTATAACCGCCACTGCATTAGATCTAACTTCCTAGTTTCCTACCACAACTACCCTAAAAGTTGAATATTGGGAGATTTTTCTATTCCTAAAGGTAACATCAGACAAAAAAAATTAAAACACTTAAGGATTTAAATAATTTTTACCTTTAGATCATTAAATAAACTTCAGATATTATATGTATTGTTATATAATAAAACGTAACTAAAATACGAGATGTATTTACTATTTAGTATATTAATTATGACTGATGAGGAACTAGTATATATTTAAAATCGTACCTACTAATTATACGATATTGTTGCATGTCTATTTTCATGTGTAGCTATGTACCAATATGTCACAAAATATTTATAGCATGATATAAATTATTGTATAACTGAAGGAAATAATATGATCATTATATTACTAAAGGAAAATAGTCACGAAATATGGACATCAACATTCAACGTATCACCATATGTTAGTACGTCTGTACCTACTATCTATTTATGGTTATGAATATATAATTTTTGGTTTGAAATATATATCCTGTGTGACTGTGTTATGTGAATAAAAGCAAGTAAATTCTAAATTAAAATTTGAAATGTTATGCATATTTTGCATTAAATTTCTATACGCATTATGTATGTTATTGTAATTATTATGTGTTATACATGATACGTAATTACACCAACATTTTAATGAAATATTGATATACGTATTCGAGTTTTTTTAAGTACAGTTACCTACACGACATAGGACTATATAAGTTTTAAATTTTATCTGTCAATATAAATAAAAAGCACAACCATATTATACTTTATGTTTTGTTTTACTTTACTTGGCTTAAGACACTATGAATTTAGATTCAAATTTGTTAAATAAAAAAAAAAAGTTAATCCTTTTATTATTTCAATAAGTATTTAGGTGTTAACGCGTGAGTAAATATTTAAATGTTTGTTTACTGTACGTTAATTTGATTTTTATATTATTTTTAGATTATTTAAAATAATACGACTATTTTAATGGTTTATGATTAAAATAATCATTTTTTAGTGTATACGAATGCAGCTTGTTAATGGATATTAATGTATAAACTGTACAGTTTTTAGTTTTATTTTTAATATATAAGCTTGATAATTACTCACCATTTGTAAATGAGGATCTCTCATGTCGAAATATACTTCTCGAAGAGTTTTAATCGTTTGCAGTGTACCGAAGTGTTCGCAGTTGACGTACAATGTCATGGTAGCTCCTGGTTTCCTCTGATCCACGGCCAACACAAGGGTCTTTGATGACAAATTGCTACTCAAAGATTTTACATTGTAGAATTCAGTTTGTGTATTTCCATTGCTCTTGGTTGATATTATTACTAAAAAATGTGTATAATATATTATATTTTATTTGAATAAAAAAAATTGCTTATGGATTTTTAAAAAATGTCTATACGTCTAGTTATAAATTGTAAAATAAGAAATTTTATTAACTTTATTGGTTTTTATTAGCGGATCAAAAAAAATTAATTAATTTCTAAAACACATGTTTTTGATTTTTCGTATCTAAAATACAATTTTATTATTATCTTTATAATAATATAAATCAGTGTATACATCATATTATTATTGTTAAAATATTTTTAACTACCTAATAAATTGAGTTAAACGTATAAACAGTTTTGAAATTAAAAAAAAAAATAGAGCAGTTATCGTCCCACTACTCAAACTGGTATAATTTTGAATACATTAAATATTATACTAACATTCAATTTATATGCATCTCATAATTATATACTGCCAGTAGTCAGTACGATGTATTACTTTATATGTTATTCAAATTTCACTATAATCCGAGTTATTTACGGTCTAGACAATGGGCTTCTCCGGAAACCATGTGTATTGGTATTTTTTCCTCACTTCACTCACGTACCTAGAGATTTTTTTACGTCTCTTGTTCGTCAAGAACTTTAATAGGCTAGTATAATGCGCGAGATGTCGTGGGATTGTCCGGTGGTTTATCCTTTTAAGGACGTATGTCTAACTGGATCTTCGGAGGAATTTGCCGATCACTGTTTCTTTTTTTTTATCCTTTTCCTTAGCTTTGCCACTCATTTTTTTTTTATTGATGGTATAATATACCAATATACCATATCTATAATATATATTGTATCAAAAGAGTAATAGAATATGCTATAACAATTCGTCATTCACATTTTTACTAATAATCTACAATTATAAAATTATTTAATACACATTTCAAAGTTTATTATTTAGATAAATTTAAATTATAATTTTAAAATAGAAAATTATTATTAAATATTAATTTTTTATGTAATATTATTTAGGTTTATTGAAGGATAGTAAATTTGTCATATTTTAATCATATGCTTGGGAGCTTATTGATAATGGTGTATACTAATAAAAATAAAACAATAATTTATCCAAAAGTTGTGAAAGCCATATGATGAAAAAATTTATTTTGGAAAGTAATTTAAATACATCAATACATCATGTGTATTGTATCTTATATTTTGTCTTATAACTTTATATTTATAACTTAAAATTGTATTATAATATGTATAAGCACTAGATATAACAAGTTATATATAGGTATAGTTACTTCCGAGTTCCGGGGCTATTTCAATAAAAATAAATGCTATATTTCTAAAACCTATATACCCAATAACCATACATAAAAAGAATATATATCAGTTCCTATTATGGTAAGAACCATTTATTATTAAACAAGTCACTAAAGAAATGCGGTCCTCGTAAAAAAAAAATATATAAAAATACTAAATAGGCCAGGACACATTTTTGGAACTAACGGTTTATCAACCCATAAAATAAAATTAAACAAGGTGATTAATGTTTTTTTAAGAGAATTAATTCATAGAATTTAAATTGTTTGTCGTACGTTTTTTAGCTATTGTACAAACAACAAACTAAATCAAAACAATCAAAACTTCTGACAACTGCGAGATTATTGTTTGATATTAAAGTAATAAAGATAAAAAATTAAAAGATGAAAATATATAATAGTTACATATAAAAAAAACCAACATGTTAATAACCGTAATCAAAAATGAAACAACTTTTATTACATAACTTATTTCACTAGAAAATAGAAGTTTATGAAATTGTTTAAATTTTTATTCACATAGGTAATAAAGCTATATTGCTGTTTACATTATAGACGGCGTTGTCTATTCATCCGTATAAAACTGTTGCATTATATTAAACATGATAATTATATACGGGCATAATATGAAACTCGAGTAACTCAATACAAGTATCCAGTAGGCACAGAGCACATCATATCGGTTCTACACAAAATACTGTGCATAATAATATCATATTCGATATACCTACCTACCTAAAAGTAATTTAAAAACTGTGGAACAAAAAATTGCGGTAATCTCATGAAAAGTATTCTGCAAATACGATGTTATTGGTTTACACATGAGATAATAATATTTATATGAAATATTTTTTAGTTCACCGAGTATCGGATTCAATACGACAAGCCAATATGCACACGGAGTAGGTATATACTCATTACTCATATAAGACTTACGCATCAAGTATAATATACCATCAACGGCGGCAGTGGTTTTAGGATAAAGATTTATAACGTCGGTTTTTTCTTCTGTTACTTTACATAAACAATATCAAATAACATAATATATCTCTTCTATACATACCTTGTCCTTCGAACCTATCGATCTTTAACACGAACTGATAGGAACCGGGAAATTCGATGGTGGCAACGGTTTCGGGTTTGCGGTGCTTCCGTCCGTTCGGCGGTCCTTCGTCTTTGACCACTATTGTAAACCTATCGCTAGTCACTGCTTCTTCGAAGGCTTTCGAGGCGTCTACAGAAACATATTATACAGATATTATACAGATTAATCATGCGTGTACTTTTGTTTCTCTAATCATAAATTTATTACACATTATGCATTGTACGTGTTTGACAAAATCTTCGATTTTAATTTCAAAACGTAATATAACCATTAGGGTAACACATTGTGTCAACAAATAATGAAAAGTAAATTGAATTACGAACATAAATGTTCATTATTGGAATAAAATAATTTATCTAGTTCAAATATTCGTGTGAGTGTGTATGTCTTTACGTATTAGTTTGTCCCACACGCGTCCCGCACACATGGCGCGTGTTGGTGTATTAAATCAGTCATCAAACGCGTCAGTTAAATAACTTTAGCGTAAATAATTATTGTCATTTACAACGGCCCGTGTGGTTATTGTGTACACGATAGATTTGCCAAGAGTTCTGGACCCAACCGACCATCACGACGCTCATAAATATAAGTCATGTGTACTAAAAATAAATCATGCGTTCTTAGTAAACGTCCATCAAAGTATAAGTAAGTATAATACAGTTAGCCAGTTAGGTAAACGTACCTACGTAAATAGTTATTTTACGCTGAATTAGCAGAATATTGTGTTCAAACGGCTCATGTTAACATTTAAATGTCTTTTAAAAGTGAAAGTGGCTTAGACATACCTAGTTGAAATAAGAATATGTAATTTTTTGATCTGCATCTAAAATTTATTCCCATCCTACATAATATTATATATAAATATATATTACAATAAAATGTAACTTTTCAATATTACCAACCATTTTTTAATAAGTTTTTATTCAAGACAATGGGTACATTAATTTATATATTTTATATATTTTTATTAATTGTTTAAAAAATATTTATTACAATAAAAATTGCGATCTGTTAAGAAACATTTATAGAAAATTGTTTAGTGATCACGTTGTTAAATAATAAATATTCTTTCCATAAATTATAAATGCAAGTTGCATTATGATTCATCATTTTCTCAAGAAAAATCATAGAAACTCAGGTCTCAGCTAAGTTTTGTAATAAATGTAAATACAATTAAATAGTGGTGTAGTATTTTATAGCTGGATAAAAGTCAAACATAAAACTCGTTTCTACGCCTTTAATGTCATTCAAAATTAAGCTATTAATGTATCTACACAAATTGTAAACAATTTTATTATCTTCCATATTCAGTAATTCATGTAAAGACCACATTCGAATTTAAAAAGTAGGCACCTACAGATCGTAATATATTATACAATAAACAAGATTTTCTAATTATTTTTTTATGTCGAAGGCTGGTTTTAATATTATTATTTTATGTTATATTTTATTCGAGTTGTCTTTAAATTTTATTTTTGTAATGTTATTATTTTTATATAGATAACAAATTATTATATTTGTTTATATTAAATTACCCATAACTATAAATAAAATAAATGTTAAATATTATTATTAAAATAAAATCGATTCCGATCCAAATAAAATTAAAAGTTTTACATTTTTTCAGAATGACTAAATAAAAAACATATAATAGGTACTACAAATTAATTATTTTAGAATACCTATCTAATAAATTAGTACTTCGTATAAGTTATAATTTTATTGCAGGAGTTATTAATTATTATAATATTATTAACCACTGTTAGATTTTGCCAGAGTATAAAATTATACTTTTTATAGATGTGCAATTATAAATTTATAATTTAAAAGATAAATAATTACCATGGCCAATTCACAAATCGCAATAGTAAGAATATAGAAATAGTTTTTGAATGAATAATATTTATTTTTTAGCATATATACTCCATGAATATTATAGAACTCTATAAATCAAATTTAAATTACATATACCAATCTTCTATTTGATATTAGTCGAAAGTTGTTTTTTTTCATATAGGTACATTCGTGTTTGCATAATAATTTATTATACGAGTATTTATATCTATAATTAGAAGTTTAGATCTGCTTGTCATCCTTGTCATATTAATTATATCTTACTCCAGGGTACACAATGTAAGGTAGGTATATATTATTGAATTTGTCTGTATATGTTTTACATACATAGAGGTATATTCGTATAATGTATAATATACAATCTAATTGAAATAAATCATAAACATATTTACGTTTGGTTTAACTATAATAGATATTAATATACAGAGTGATTCTTTTATCGAACAACATTCATTAACTAAAGATTTATTAATGTTTTTGACAATATTATTTTTACATAATTTTCAATCGAAGTAAAACATTTTTTTTTTTTAAATAATACATTTTTTCGTCGTTATTTTCTAAGTTATTACTTTTTTAAATAACAACATGTTAACATGCATTTTTATTTCTATTTCCAAAAGCAAAATATTTTTCTGAGTTTTTTGATAAATAAAAATCGAAATTTAGACGATTAGTTTATGAGTTAGTAAGGGGAAATCCTCAAAATGTTGGTCTACTATTCCGAAAAATATTCTGCTTTAGAATATGAAATTAAAATAAATTATAACGATAAAAAATATAATTTATATTTTTTAAATGTTGTTTTATTTTAATTAGAAATTATGTTAGAAGTATATTTTCAAAAACGTTAATAGATTAGAAATAATGAGTGTTCCTTAAAAGAATCACTCAGTTATATAATATTATTAGGTATTTCTTATACATTCATACAACTAAAGATAGATACAGTCAATTATGATTTGATAGATTAAATTTATAACATTTTGTAAGAATTTATTGATTTACGAAGCTATGAATAAACTTACGGTCATCCTCTATATACCCTAAATTTAACTGTTTAAGTCTCAAAATAATTTGTATTTATAATGTCTATTAAAATTTGTAATATTTTCATTTACAATTACTATTATATAATCTGAAGTATACATTACATAAAATTATACATGTAATAAAGAACATTTTCATTGTATAATTCTTAACAAGATGTTTTTCGAATTTAAATTAAATTAATAACAAACGGATATGTGTTAAATTGTGAAGAATTATTTAAAATTTGATACGGTAAGGTAAGCGTTTATTATATAAAAATCTTTTGACTATAAAAAACAAATTCCCATAAATAACATTTGTATAGAAAACGAACTTCAAAACTTTTTACATTTTTTCTATCGAATCTTATGGTTAATGATCAATTAATTTGTGTCATATACCTACAGACTTTATAGTTCATTACTAAGATATATATATTAAGAAGATTCTTGTGCAGAATATTTAGTCGTGAATATTTTTAAACATATAAAACTTACTATGTAATAAAACATGACTACTTGATGTCGTAGTTAATTTGTAATATTTAGTTATAATAATTAATAATTTAAATTGACTAAAAATTCTATATAAAAGACATTTTAATATAAAATTTATTTATACACGCAAGTTAATTGACCACCGTCCACCTATAACTTAAAAGAAGTCATTTACTATTATAACTTATTGTTACTTGTGTAAAATACGTACAGCAGTATAGTTGTGTCGAGAATATATTATTTTCGTATGGGGATTATTACTTTTGAATATAATTTATCAACTTTATTAGAATAGTTACCTATAGTAACAATAATAAGAAAGTTTTCATTTTTGAAAGAGGAGAGCTGGATTTTATATCAAAATGTCCAAGAATTTACACTTTTTGAATATTTCTGAGAACTGAGTATGCTATACGAATACTGTAAATATAGACTTTCAGTACGACCATTATACATTTATACCTGTATTATCTACATAAATTAATATTGTAAAAAAAAACATTATAGTAAGTCAACTATTGTTTTTTTAGGCACCAATACATTACTTTGAGTAATTATATTATATTGAATGAGCACAAAAACGTAAAATTAGTATAAATAATACGAAGAGTTAAAAATTGCAGTTTTACTCGTAGTAAATCATGAAAGTAAAAAACAGAGTGCAGTAGATTTTCAGGTCCCTGCTAAGGTTCTTTACAGTCCGCCCTTTATAATTGTACGCCATCACCGCAAATTAAATTCAATACTTATAAATATACGTCATAATGCATACTACAAATATTATATAGTATAAACCTCTATATATATAGTACAGAAATCATATTTTCAATTATATGCCATATGTTTTTAAATAATTATTTTACCTATATATTAATATTATTTTTTTAGCAACATTTTTTTTTTGAAGGCGGGGGGGGGGGGGGCGATTGCACATTGTACCAATTTGCAATAAACGTGTATGCGGTCATTTATGTTTAAACATAATGTATGTATATATAGGTACTTCGCATATCTCTATATACGTACCATTGTCGACGGTAGCAGCGTCGGTGCGGGCGTTGAACACCAACAACGCGCAGGCAGCAAGAGCGACGAAAATCGTCGTTGCTCTCATTTCGCGGTGGTCGTGATGACGGGGTCTCGGGTCCTGGGAGCTTGGTGGTCCGCGAATCGTTGTCACCGTGATCGCCGCCGCCGATGTACAGCCGGTGCAGCGCGCGTGAAACTGTACGACGCCGTACGCGGCTCGCGTGGCTCGTTTGCGACCTCCTACTCACAAACCGGTCGACGGCGTCCGTCCGTGTAGAGCGCGACGCATCACACGCACACGCGAGTGCGACCGTTCAACACTATATTATACAATAGTAATATAATAATATAATAATAAAAAAATAATAATCATCATTATAATAACGATACGATACCGGCCAATATAGTAATAACACTACCAGTCTCGCGCGCAGAACAGACGCCTACGCGCGAAACGTATAGCCGCACACGTCATGAGCGCGCAGATGGTCGCACCCTATTATAATATTGTAACGTTTGGAAATGCGCGCGTGATGTCGGGCTATATATTGTCGTTTATTCATATAGGTATTCATTTATTTTTTACATTAATATACATTTCATTTGTCCAAGGACGAGATTTCCGCTCTTCGGCGCTATCCTCTTCGTCGATCCCGTAGCGGTTAACTCTATATTGTATATACACGATGATATTATATCATATTATACTCCAGCTGCTGCACCGACCGCCATTGCGGCACGCGCGTACGGCTCTCGTCTCTGTTTAACGTCTGTAACGGCGACGGACCATCGATATCCCAACTTTATATGCGAGCGTAACGTAAACATCCGACTTGGAGTGCCGGTCGGGTTCTGATTTCTGGTCGGTCGTATACCATATTGCAGCATATGGATAACGCATTCGAATCTTCGCCACTGAATGCCAAACACGTGTGCCGACTGCGAGACACACTTGATAATCTTGGACGATGGGTAATGGTCAGACTGCGCAGTCAGAAAGTATAAGTTATTAACCTCTATATATGGCTCTATGTATAGTCTGTACGGTCAACTGCGATGATAATACTATATGTATATATATAGTTAATATACGATGAACATATGGTACCAATTTCAGGTGCCGTTGTTAAAAGTCTTACATATATTATATAATATATATATAAATATATATATATATATATGTATATTGTACGCACCCGCAATTGGATTTTGGCCACTTTTGTAGTATGTTGTTATTAATTTATTATGCTTTTAATATTGTCCAAAATTGATCTTGAAATGACTATGTAAAAAATCGTGACCACGTATTTTTAATATTTTTAAATTTTGTGTTAAATTTTCAAGGTTTTTTACTGAGCTCAAACATTTTTATCAACACTAAAAAATATATATTATATTTAATATTTTAAAATATAAAAAACCTAATTAAAAAAATTAGTTCAAATTTTTAAAAACTTTCATTGTTTACATTAAATAATAATTTAATTAGTTGTGGAATGTATTAACTTTCTGCAATTAATATATTATATAAGTTACAAGTAGGAAATAGCAAAATAGAAAAAATCATAAAATGCGAAATAATTAAGAATTACACGTTTGAATTTTCAATATCATCAAAATTTAACACATTGACGATAAAACTTCAATCGCTCATAAAAAATTTACTCGTTTGTGCTAAACTTATTTTTCTAAAAAACAATAAAAACTTACGAGATGTTAAAATTACAAATTTTATATATTTTTAACATAAAAATAATTTACATATTAATTAAATACAAAAAGTGTTTTGATAACATATTTTTTTTATTCGACCTAAGTATATTTTAAGTGTAGTAAAAATGCTAAATATTCAACTTTTCAAATAGTTTTTAGTAGCAAATTAAATTAAACGTAATTAGTACTTTGATGTTAAAGTTAAAAAGGTGGGCAAGTGGATATCGCTCTGCTCGCTTTAATATAAGATTTATATACATTATTGTAAAATCAAAACATTCCTCATTTCGTTCATAATCTAAAAAAAAATATTTAGATCTAATACAGATAGAAAAAATCTGTCATTTTTACACAAAATCAATATTTGATAAAATCGTTTATGCATTTTTGGTTTCCATAAGAGAAAAAAATAACTGTTGGGACATGACATTTTCAACAAATATTCATAAAGGCATTTAATATTTTAGTATATTGTGTTTTTTTAAATATTTTGATTTTTTTTTTAGTATTTACTCGTATGAATATTTGAAATGTTTTACTTTTTATTTTGTTTGATCTAAAGATGGGCTCGGAATAGGCAAATTGCATTTTTTACCTAAATTAAGTGGTCAAATTGCACTTAGGTTAAAAAAAAAGTAGGTAATGGTCGAACTGCACTCGAATAACAAATAGGTATAATGAATAATGATCGAACTGCAATCGGGTTTAAAACAGATGTTCAAAAAATAATGTTAATTTAAAATTTGTACAACATTAGTTTCCCTTTTGCTTAAAATACAATCATTAGTATACTAATTATTATTTTTTATAATTTTTAATTTTATATAATTGAATGTATATTACAATATGTATATATTATTTAATGAAATTATTTTTTGTATAAATTATAAGAAAGTGTTTTATATAATATTATACATTATATTATATAAAACTGCACTGCTTGTTGAACCCGAGTGAAATTGAACTAAAATGAATGCAATTCGACCTTACCTGATGGGCCAGAACTGGTTCTTCAGTTCCATTGATACTTTAACAATCGAAGGAACCGATAATTGTTGGTTCTATTCTAACATGATTATTTATCGGTATCGGTTCTTTTTACTTAAAAAAAGCCAATTAGGAATCCAGATACTAACATAGTAACATATTCCATCATTGAGGAAGGAATTGTGACTTTCCTAGACTTCAAAAATTATCATTTAAGTATCTTTGTACTCCACTAGGAATTTTTTTCTGAAAGGCTTTTTTCAACATCTGGGTTGATTTTTAATAAGAAAAGAAAATGGCTAAACTCAAATAAATTGAGATTATTGATTTTCTTAAACAAAAAACTGGGTGAATTATCAATATTATATACATTGATAATTTATTATTTAATATAAAATATAAATAAAAATACTAAAAATTATTTTTTTATAACTATTACTTATATTTTAGAATAAAATTCTTTATAAATGCATTATTCTTATTTAAAATAATATTTGAAAAAAGAATCGGTATTGGAACCAGTATTAATAACCGACGTTAAAATTTTGAAACCAGGCAAGAACTGGAATCAATGATTTTTTAAGAACCGACCTATCACTAAAAGTATTATAATAAAACTTTTAACTGTTGAGTAAAATATATGCACAATTTTTTTTTTTATTCAAACTGAATAAGGACCTTCTTATTTTTTAAATAATTTATATTTGTATAAAAATAGATTTAAAGAAATTGGTTGGATATTAGTGTAATGACTAATGAGTTTCATACTAAATAATACTCGTAATATTTATTATTACATGCAGAATAATAACACCTGAGTATTGTTCAAATAGGCAACTCATTATACAATTCGAGGCATCCAATTGAGTTTGAAATTTATTACGATTAATTGATATACTTAATGAAATTGGTAAAATTAAAAAATACAAATCAATACATTATAATATAACATTAAATTAAATAAATCATAAATTTAATATTTACAAAAATCTAAGGATTACATGAATAAGTAATGATGATAAATAAAATAAGTAATGATTAAATTTTAAAATAGAAAATTTATAAATATATCATAAGAAGTAAAAAAATCAAAAGCATTAATGGAAATATTAATAATACAGGAACTTTCCCTGATACACCGGTACTACTCAGGTGTTCATTATTTTTAGTTATTAAATAGTGCATTACTCCATCATTCATGTTTACGCTGTTTCTGCTTTTCAATAATTCGGATTTTTGTTTTTGCTAAAAAAAAAAAAAAAATTTTATGTGACAAATATATTTTATAATATGTGCTTAATTGTATTAATCTAACTAATTTTATTTTATTTTATTTGCAATTGTAGCTTGAATTATAGTTAGTAACACTAGTATAAAATAAGAAGAACACTTCGCTAAATTTTGTTTTATTAAATTGAAATAGTATGCTGTATCATACTTTATGGCTGATGTTTTATAATTATTATTCATTAATAAATGGTTATAGATTAGTAATATTTGAAAAAATATTAAACCAAAGTAACTAAAAGTATACGGTTTTGTAAAGTATAATATCAAATTATATGTTATAAACATAAAAAACGTTACACCCTTATAAGAATTCATTTAGATAAATTTAAATAAAATATTATATATTTTGAAATATTTTTAAAATTGTTTTCCTTGAATTAAATCCTAAATATTATTTGATAGTTTAAAGTTTAAATTATACCTTTTTCGTAAGTACTTGATCTTCCTCTTCAGAAAGTGAACATTTTTCATATTTTATATTATTGATCTGAAATTAAATCATTTATATACATTAATAAACATTATACAGTATAAGTATATCTATGATTTCTATTCTACCATATAAATTTAAAACTAGTTATTAATAAAATATTAACAATAATAACACTAATATACTATAACAGTAAAACAATGTCAATTTTCTCAAACACTATAAATACTCCTACACTCTTCCCCTACAAATGACTCAGTATTTAATAAAAAATATCTAATAATCATAATTCGTAAATTGTTTGTTGACATTGAACACACGCTTTTATTAAATGCTATAATTACATTTTATTCTACTAATATTATACAAAAGGTCTAAAAACTATTTACTGATTATTTTATTTACAACGTTTACAGTTTTAAATGTTTTAATTAGTGTGAAATACGTACACATATATTCATGATAAGATATTTGTTTAAATCATAACAGCGAATAAGTAATAACTAATAATATTATCAGTTTAGTATGTTAAATACTTAAGAGGTTAGAGGACTCTATGTGTAAATGTGTTAGTGTAATAGTGTGTTACTATTGTAAGTTACTTCATTTTACAAAATAACATGTAGAAATGTACAAAGGAAAATTTATGTTTAGAACCAATTTTTTATTTTTTTATTTAATATTAAACTGATTTGAATTATTATCAATCTTAAAAATCGTTTGTCAATTTATTATATGTGCTTATACTTAGGTTGGTTTTTATGATAATTTTGCTTTTAACTGAGTACCTATATGAACATTTTTAAATTGTAATTTTTTGCATAGGTACGTTTAATTATCGATAATTTAAATAATGTAACACCCTAACGCGTTTCTTTAAATATGGATAATTTTTTTACATTTAAGTTTGATGATATATTAATTTACTAATAATTAAGCTAATAACACAAAGTTTGTTCTTCTGAACGCAAATTGTCTATGTTGTATATACTTTTGTAAGACAGATACAACTCATAATTTATGTCATAATCTTAAAATAAAATTTAAAGTTTAACAGTTTATTATTTGTTTAAAAAAAATTCAAATCATATAATATATTTTAAATAGTAAAATAATTAGTTTGAATAGGTAATAAATCATTAAATAAAGTTATCGATTTAAAAGTAGATTTTTTAAAAAGAATAACATTTTTTTTTTTGCGATATATATAGGCATATAGCTATTATTATATTTATTAATGACTTACCATAATTTATTTTTCTGTTTTATTAGTTGACTTTTGCTATCATATATTTAGACACATTATTTAAAAGACATATATATTATATTTGTAGTCAAATTATCATTATGTATTGACTTATTTATCATAAAAAAATATTTTACAAAACAATTGATCATTCCACCAACCTTGCTGTTCAATAGAATAACATGTACTAATGGCAAGATACAATGGTCAATAATATTTACCTATCTAACTATAAGTATATAATATATGTCTAAAATCTATAAATAATATTAGTGTTGAATAATTTACTGGTTTTCGACCTTTGAACAATTAGGTGTATACTGTATTACATAAATAATGAGATCATATAACTTTATATATTTCTTATCTTTAAATAATATTTATAAATAAGAAATAAATTTAGGTTTACTCTAATACCTGTCAGAGATATCTTAATATTTGATAACTTTGGATTGGCAATTTTGATTTATAACATTGGTTTTAAAATATAAAAAAATATACTAATATAAATCTACAAATAAATGATTGCTGTGATGTTTTTTGTACATACATAATATTATTATATAATAATAATAATTTTAATTTTAAGTACCATAGGTATATACTTTAGTTGTCAGTTTTACATAATATAGTCATAAAATAATGCAAATCTACTATTATTGGTGTACTTACATAATATTTACTGGATATTAAGATTGATTTTCATTAGTCCATATGTTGTCTGTATTCTTTTGTTTTTAAAAATAATACATAGAAATGCTTTTTTATTAATGAATTATGGTTATATTACTTAATAAAAGACACATACGACATACAAATAACACTATTTGAGAATTTGAGATTACTTACACAGTTACACTAACAATATATTGTGTATAATACTGTAGTTATAGATTCTTATATAGTTATATAGTCACATAAAGTTTGTTGAAACTATAACGATACAGAGGTTTTATTTAATGTTAGTATCTTTGAAACCGTGTTAAAGATAACATTGATTATCACATACAAACGTCAGAAATGTGTTTTTAATTCTATTAAATGTATTAATCTATTATTTATAGGCATTCTATGTCCTTTCTTAGTTGCAAGTTTGTGCTGCTTTGTTTATTTGTCTATATTTGCCTTGTAAACCCTTGTAAGCCTTGTAAGCCTTGTATTTGCCTAATTTAACTTGTAAACAACCTTGTCATTCCGTTGCGTTTAATAAACTTTTTGTTTAGTCGCCTAATTACTTTTGTATAACATTATTAATACACTAATTAATACTTGTAGATAGGTTAATGGGTATACAATATAAGGGGGTGTGATGTTCATTATATTATAATGGGCATTTGATAATTGTATAATTGAAACTAATTATTATAAATAATATAGATTGTAATGAAATCTTAATCCATACTAATTAATAAACAAAAAATAATGATAACTATAAATTATGATTAATTTTACACGCTAACCAGACAAAATTATATTCTTTATATTGGCTATTATCGTTGTTAAATGCATTTATAAATATAAGTATTCTATACTAATCAATAAATCAACGAAAGTTTCTTCTAAAAATGTTCAAACTTGAACTTTTGAATATTAAAAATAATAAATATACCTATTACCTATATATATTGTATAAAAATACAATAATTTTTTAACTATTTTTGTACTTCAACTTTATTAATATAGTTCTCGATGTATATTGTGGAGGGAAGGGATCTCAAGGCTTCACTCCTCCCCCACTGAATGAAATTGGGTAAATTTGTAGACCATATAAACAGTAATCGTGTAGTGAGAGCCACTTTAATTTGGATAATGCTAGTCCCCCCAAAAAAATTATCTATACATATTATTTATGTTCTAACGGTAATTTTTTGCAAAAAGTATAGGGAATTTTATCGGGAATCAATTCAGATACAGCTGTAAACAAGGCCGTATCTGGGGGGGGGGTTTTGGGGGTTCAAACCCCCCCCCCGAAATTTTTCGCATATTCCATATTTAATTACCTACACAATATTATAATACAATTAGAACACACATTTTTGGCTTACAACCCCCCCCCCCCCCCGAAATTAATTTCCAGTTACGGCCTTGGCTGTAAAATTTATCAGTTAGACTATATAGTTATTATTGATGTCATTAAAGTAGATATTTGATGTAAATAATGATATTCGATACTTATTTTGTACTAAAATTATTACGTCGAAAATTGTAGGAACTAAAAAGGCAAATTACCTACCAATTGACAAAGATAATTGTAAAAATGGGTTCATACCCACTTTGCCGAATCCCAATTCGCCGACAACTCAGTTTGCCGACAAATATACCAGTTTTAAAATATTTCTAAAATATTCCCATTTCGCCGACAGTTTAGTTTGTCTTGGTTCACCGACAAATTATTAATAAAGTTTCAATTTTTCCGATTCGCTGACAGTGGATGATACATTTAAATTCACCCTCAAATTATTTATGCAAATATATACATTACACTGTTTTGTAATGGGTGTTATAGTGCCAATGGTTATGGACTTATGGTATGTTATATTATTTCAAAAATTAATATATATATATATATTAACATATTATATAAATATATACTTATATTCATATTTTTATACATTATAATATATTAAATTCATATATTTATTTATATTTAGTTTTATGCTCTTTTACCGAATAAAAGCAATAATACTTATAAGAGAATGTTCAATATAATTAAAGAAGCTGCCTTGAGAAATGATTTTGCTTTTAAACTAAAAACATTTCAAATCGATTTTGAAATAGGAATGATTTTTGCCAAAAAAGATTTATTTGGTTATTGCACAGAAATAAAAGGATACCTTTTTCATTTTGGAAAATCTATATGGCGTTAAGTACCATAGGCGGACATTGGGGGGGCTTAGGGGGGCTTAGCCCCCCTAAATATTTTAATAGCCCCCAAAATCGAAACTTAATTTGCTAAAAAGCCCCTACGGATTACTTTACATTGGATTATTATAGCCCCCCTAAAATTTCAACCAAATGTCCGCCTATGTTAAGTACAAACATTTGGATTAGTGCACGATTATTATATACAATGATGAAGTAAAAATACTGTTCGAAGAATATGTGCCGTGGCTGTATATATAATAATATATCATAATCTACTTTTATTTTTATATAATATATATACTGACAATGTATTAATAACCATTTATACATGACAAATTTATATTTACTTTTATTTTTTAATAAGTTGGAAAATTGGGAACATGTAAAAAAATAGTCGGCGAACTGGGGTGTCGGCGAATTGGGATTCGGCAAATTGGGTTTTGGCGACATGGGAAGTCACGGTAAAAATGTATGAAAAAATAATAATTATCCAAATAATTATTCGAAATAAAAAATAAATAACATGTTTTCTTTAAAATTTGTATTGTGGGTCGTAACTCCTATATAGTTTTATAGTATATAATTAGTATATATATTATATACTTACATATATATAGTATGTATTATAGTTAAGTGTTGATTAACGATATTCTATGAAATAAATCGTTTATAAATTAATGAAATAGCTAGTAGGTAATCTATGGTTAAGTATAAAATGTATAATTTAATCAGTTATTTTATACAATAATATAATTCATTACGTTAAAGTGTTAATTCAATTGTACATATTGTTACTTTACTGTTCGTCAGTACAACTTTAATATTATAGATAAGACTGACATCATCGCTCGTCATAAATTATTATATTATATTATACTATATTAGGTAATTCTAGTATTTGTTAAATATAATATATATTGTATATTATGTACCTACTAGAATAAAAATTAAATTTTATGACGTTATAATTAAATAAATAGCCTATATGATTAGAATTTAAAGTATAATAATTTACATTTTTTTTATATCTATGGATATATACATGAAATGCTGTTCGTTGGTAAGCTCGTGACTTAAAAACGGATAGACTGATCGAGTTCTTTTTTTTTTAATGTTTATAATAGTTCAAAGAAGGTTTTAAAGAAGGAAAAATTTAAAAATTTGTACGGAAAATTTAAAAAATCAGGAAAAACTAACTGCTTTTTTTGATGAGATTTTTGCATGCCATCTTTTTTTAATAGTTTTAAGTTATTAATAAATAATAATAACTTCTTAAAGTAGTAATAACTTATGATGAGTATCGAATATCAAGACCGTAAGACGTTACGATTAGTCTTAAAAAAAACAGTTAATAATTTAATTTTTAATTAAAAAACATAGATGTAACAATTTATTTTATTTATGATCAGTAAAACATAAATAAACAAAAAAAATGATAATATTTAATATTTACTAATAATGAAAAATAGTAAATAAAGAGTAAGGACGAATAACAAACGTATATACAGGTAATTTTAACCACTAACTCTTAAATAAACTAAATAATATACGTGACTTGGGTATCAAAAATTACACAAAGAACTATTGTTTTAATTTATTCACCTTGTTAAATTATTTATCATATATTAATTGTTGTGGTTTTAGATTGTTTTGATTCTGACAGTACTTAATGATTAAAATTATATCAAAGTAAAAATTATATATTTCAAACAATGTATATTCCAAATATTAGTGTTTTATGTTGACATATTGTATTAATGTATTATTATATAGTTATGGGACATGGACAAGGGGAAAATGGTTGTTATAAAAATGAATTTAAAAATTTATAAAAATTATAAACATCAATGTAACACAAAATTATTTGTTGAAAACTAAGTTTGTGTGAGATTTAGAATAAGGTACTACCTAATTACTTAATTATTATGACGTTGAGTCATTTAAAATATACAATTACAATATTTTAATAGGTTTACATAAAACAGTTATTTAATATTAATACTTTGAGTTTTGAGAAAGGATTAAATGGTAATTTCCCATAGTGATTTTTTTTCTCGCGTATTTTTATAACACATCAAAGACTGATGAACAATTTGAGATAGATTATAGATAAACTACTATAATCTTACTAGGTTGAGGTTTTTTCATTTCTTGTGTTATTAATGTTAACTATAGTTCAGTGGTGTGATTTTAGATTTTGAAATATTTGTTCCTGTCTTGGTTTTCACTTTGGCACCGTCAAAGATATTATTTTGAACTGGTGAGGTAGTGAGTGAGTAGTAAATAGCAACTAGTGGTGCAACAAATATTTATTTATTTATTTTTGGGGGTGTTTCATAAAAATAAATTACTCATAACTGAAATTTCAATATAAATTAGACTACTTCATAATAGGAAAGATTTATAAAAAAATCTCACACATTGAGAGAATTCTTCTAGCGTTTGACAGAATAATTTTAATTAGGAAAAAAACAATTAATTAAAAATAATATACTATGACATAACTTTTATTTTGAAGAGATGCAGTTAGATCAGTTAATACCAAAAAATCCCAACGATCAGTCCAGTAGGTCGTTAAAAATAAACCGATTAAAATTCACTCTTTGTCCTACACAAAGTATACCATTGAACTATATCTAGAAAAGTACAAATATTATTATAAAATTATTATTACCCTTTACTAATAGAAACATCCGTATGAGTTTATTTAAGAAACACTTAACTTTTGTTTATATTAAAAATATTAGTTTAATATCGGTGAAAATGTATCCATTTATAAAAATATTCTAAATAATTTCCAATTAGTTTTCAATGTTTTCATACAATTTTTTTTACCAAACTATTGGTTGTTTATTTTTTCCACTTCATAATTTAACTTTAAATCAAAATATGTAATTATACAAGACAATGAGTTTAATTTAAAATTTTAATGATTTTTTTTAATTTATGATTTCTAAAGATTGTTATCCTTGTATCGCATAATATGCTTTTCTTTGGAACATATTTTCTTAAATATACATTTTTTTAATCATTAAAAAATATTTGAATACGATAAAACTATACACTTAAATCATAAAATTGTTTTAACTACATAAAATATTATGTATAATACTATAGTACTAAAATATCCGATTATTCGTATTGTTTTTTATAGTGAAACATAGTTTTTAAAATCAATATTGTTTAAGTTTAAATAAAAATTGTACATAAACATAACTTTATACCAAAATAAAACATTTATATTAAACCTGCAGGAATTATTTAAGCTACTCGTACATCATATTATATCTAGATAATAAAGATACCTACGTATCGTATGCGAAAGGCGTAGTTTATACAAGCTGGTATCAGCTGTCGTATATGTTTTCAGTTACGTTTTGCGTGTAGTCACAGAATGACGTTTGATGATGATGAGTGGTGACGAATATTTAGACTGATGTTTTTAATATTTGATAAAAGTGATTTAAAATGAAATATAAACATATTTAAAAACTTAATTTTAAATTTATTAAATTACATTTGATAAATACTGTTATGTTAAACGTTTTAAAAAAAATATGAACAGTTCTATGGATACTACCACAACCACTACTACTACTACTACTACAACTCTGAAGTCAAAAAGATTTCCAACCATGTTTAAGAAAATAATGCTTTCAAGTTAGTTGAATAATTTCAAAAAGTACTAACTATTTTTGATATTTATATAAAATTAAAAAAAAATACTTATACATATACATAAATATACAAAAATATATTAATTGTAAATACTTTTGCTTTATATTTAATGTGTTCATAAAGATTAAATCGAAATGTTATAAGTAATCGTTATTCATTTGTTAAATTGAAAACATTATTATATACTTAGTTGCTTTGCGCAAAATATAAGGTATTCGTGTAATTATTTATATTATGTTCTTTGAACTAACAGTTGAGTAAATGATTAAAAATATTATTGAACTACTTATGACACTAAAATTTTTAAGACTATAGGAAAAAAACACAATTTAATTTTACCAAATTATAATATCATCTATAGATACAATTAAATTATCATTATAATACTCCTTCTCTAGGTGCCTAGTAAATAAATAATAATTAATAATTGGATTTAATAATCTAATAAAACTTATAAATACATTTATTTCAAAAAGTTTTTACTAAGTATGTCTACACATATAGATTCAGTAATAAAATTTAGTCTTAAAACTGTAACTACGTTTTTAATAAGATAGACAGATAATTAAAAAAAGAGTGCAATTATAAATAATTTATGAGAATAACATCAAACTAATATATAAGTAAGATACCTTATAATTTATATGCAAAATAAACACGCACAACCCATTGTATCTTTAAATTTTGTATAATGTCTAACATATAAAATTAGAAAAATAAAAAAATGTATGGGCAATTGCAGCATTATGGTTAAAATATATAGGTACATTAAATAATGTATATACTATTTGCTTATATTTTAAATACTTTTTTAGGTTTAAAATGTTCGTACTTAACTAATTATGAAAAATGTTTAGATAGTTGGCTAATACATTGATTTTTTTATACAATATCAACAAACTAGAATATTATCCATGGTAACGGGTTATTTGTGTAGAAATTGGATACAAATTTATTCTTTGAAATTAAAATATATTTACCGTATTTAGGTAGAACTTAAAAATTGTACACAACTGAAAAGAAAAATCCTCTTTACGCAATAATATGAGATTTATTGCGTCATAAATTTATGAAATATATTTTCTATAGAAAACAAAGAATTTATTATAAAAAAATTAATCAATCAATATAAAATATGTACTGTATAACGTTAATAATAGGTTTTATAATAAAGCACAAAATAAAAAAACAAATTCAAGTTATCAAATTATGAATGAGAAGATATAACGTAGTAGTTATATGTGTTTTAAAATAAACCCGTAATACTAATAAAAAACTTTTTACTTATAATATTGACTCTTCTAATTTAAATTTTGTGAAATGTACACTTAATTTTATATTTATAAGTTAGAATCTAACCATTAGATGTTAAATTGTTGAAATATAAATGTAACAAATAATGATGTTTTATGAAATGAAAAATGGTGCGCATTTGTTTAGGATTAAAAACCATTTCAAAAGATGCAACTTCGGCTGTCAAATCGTCTGTTCAAAAGAAAACATCGGCTAAAAAAAAGTCAAAAGCGGCAATAGAAGCTGAACAGGAAGTTGTGGGTATGTCAAGGCGGCCAAACACAGCCACATTGGGCAAACCACTGTTGGACAAGCAGGCGGAGAACAGAACGGAAGTACGGCCATCAACTACAAAACGTCCGGTTTGTCAACAATTTAATAGTAGAACATATCGGGTGAAAACCAAGGACCGAAAAAGCGTGCTAAGCTTACCAGAAGTAACTAAACAGACATCGAAAAATCGTAAAAGTCATTTACCAATTAAAGTGAAACCGATTGCTCCCACTCCACCAATACGGCAACGTATCCAAAAGATGTCTCCATCAAACGAACAGGACAATATTAAAGAAAATATTAATAGCGAAAAAAAAGAAGAAAAACCAGAAGAATATATACCAGAAAAATGGGTTCCAACCGCTATTGGATCGGCGAGGAAGAAAAGGCTTGTTTTGTGCTATTTGTGCGGTAAAGAATTCGGTACTGCTTCGTTGCCATTTCACGAACCACAGTGTCTCAAGGTACGCTATAATAATTATTAACTAAGGTAACGCCTAGGGATTATAGGTAAAGAGTTTACATATACTCGCGTATATTAGCATTTTATTAAAAATATAAAATAATTTGTATTAAACATTACTAGCACTATATATGTCGCCTTTAAATGCTTAACTATTTCTTTTTTAATGAATGTACTTAAATTCAAATGCTAATCAATTGAAATATTATATTGATAGATATACTCAAAGAAAATATAGTTAAAATATTATTTTATGGTACTGAAAAATTTAAAAAAAAAAAGGTTGATAGAAAAAAATAGTATATTATTCGATTTATCACGTATTTTTATTTTTATTGGGTACACTATAATTATTTATTGTCCTTGAACTTGAAAATAAATATCATGTCCCTTATTATTATGCTTTGTTTAATTTTTTTTTTCATTTTTATTTTATATATCAAAATAATTTTTAACAAACATTGATAAATTATACTTCGTGACGATAGTTATATAGAGACAACCCCAATATGATAAATAATAATGGGTATATTCTATCGTTAGATATACAAGATATGGTATTATAATATACTACATTGTTTCTGTTCTGATATGTTTATTGTATATATATATATTATTATTATTATAACAAACAATATTAAATTAATTTTATAAATAATGAATATGTAGCATTTTTTATGATTTCCATCATAAAAAAATAATAATTCTATTTAATCATTATAAAATTATAATACGAACTTTCTTTGAAATTGGTTAATTTAAATATTAATGCATGTTTTTATGACGCATTAAATAAAAGCAAAAATAAAGTTGGTCGAAATATAACTGAAAACTATACCGGATACCTCGAATGTAGGTATGTCCAGCTGAATATAGGTTAAACGTGGGAAGTGAACCTACATTATTTAATAAAAAAAACATTAATTTGTTCTGTTTTTCTTCGTTTTAAACGTATTTATATATATAAGAAAGTTGAATCCTTTCTTGATTACAAGTTTATTTTTTTTCAACCTCAACTGTATTTCTATTTTTAGTATAGTTTATATATTGAACTCTGTTTACACAGTCAAAAAAAACAATGCATCCAATGTGAGAGCAAAAATAATAATGGGTGTGCACCTAAATAGGTAGTTGCTTGTTCAGGAAGTCCGTAATATGTCTATAATATGGTTTTTGAAACACTGCTCCCATTGTTTAAAAGAGGATGTTATACATAACGAGTAGTTTTTGCAATAACCTACCGGTATCAATAAAACTAATACCGAACTAAATTAATTGGGCTCTAATAACACTTATACTTATGTAATTCAAAATAAATATAAAAAGTTTTTCAAACAGTTAATAAATTTTTTTTAAATTATTTAATAATTGTATAAATGTTGTATCTAACAATTTATTATTTAAAAAAGTAAATAAGTATAATACATAGATTATTCGATTAATAAAATAAGTTATAGTTAATGAAAACTATGGGAAAGTCTGTCGAGGACATATTTAGGAATAGGAATAAATATACACATATTTCTGTGATGGCCGAGCGGAAGAGTGTTAGCATAATAAAACTAGAGTGGTTTTTAAATGAAAATCAGTCATTATAAAATATAGACCTTGAAAATTAGAAATCTCAAAATAGTCAAAACAAATAACAAAATTCATATTGACCACGACAATACCTAAATAAGTAGTTACGATGTAACTATACTTATTTTAAATTAATTATCACAAACTTCGGAAAGTTATATTACCATAATTCTCAATGACCCCTTCACCTATTAATAAACTACCCATTACTATGCCCTAACCTAACCTTATATAATATATACCTTATTTAACGTCAATATAATTTAATTTAATTAATAAAAATATTTTCATAATAATTTATTAAGTTGATGAAATTTTAAGACATGCATATTATATACATTTAAAATTAAGAGAACGCCATACCCGCATATGTTGTCTCCGTCTTACACACTTATGACATGGCAAATTTTCGTTCACCAATTTCAGTATTGTACTGTTAGTTTTGATATTAAAGTGAATTGACCTATTATAAAATTTAAAGGTAAGAATGTAAGATTATTATCCAGGGCCCCCACGTTGCTTTTTAATATTATTATTATTTTTAAGTACCTAAATTATAATCTTTTTGAAACTGTACATTTTAATATTATCATAAATTCATAACTGTTAGATCCTTACAATTAACGATTACTTGTGAAACATCTTTATACTATATTATATTAAAATTTTTTTTGTGTACAGTAATTTTGCTTTTCATAAATAATGGGGGGGCTATTATGTTGTACTATAGGTTTTAGTACTCCCATACATTTTACCCTAGTTGGCCCATGTTTTTAGTAGAATGTTGTTGAAATCACGTTTACTGACATTTTGATAGTAATTCCCTAAATAATTAGAGTTTAGATAAATATTGAACAAAATTGAAAATTATGTTTTCAAATAATCATTTGAATTCTATAGAACTTATATTGTGACATCGTGCATGGAAATCCAATCTTTAATGATGCTACTCACTGCCAATTTTGCAATTTTGAACTTTTCTACCCTAAAACGTATTAAGAGAAAGTTAGAAAAAAAATAATAAATATAAAAATACCTATACAATTTAAATTTCTAAATTATGTTGTGTTATTTTTATATGCTACACGCATTATTATTTTGGGGTATTTTATGTACCTTACGTGGCTATTCTTTAAACGTTTAATACCTACCTACTATTGATTTTAAATTGACATTAAAACTATAAAACATAATATATAGTAGGAATATAAAATAGAAACTGATATAATTACTGTAAAGATAAGGGTTCTTGAATTTGATAATGTCTATGTAAATTTTTTTAACAGAAATGGACCCTAGAAAATTCTCGATTACCTGAACATTTACAAAGAACCATGCCAAAGAAACCGGAAAATCAAACTATTTCTGTTGATGATTGGAATCAGTTAGCATGGGAAGCCACTCAGGTATAATATATTATGGAAAAATTAAATTTCCAGCTAAATCATATATATTAACTTAAAAAGTCAATACATGAGTTGAAGTTCGATGAACTGAAAACCAACTGTTCAACGAATGCGAGTGGGCAGAAGTTATGACTCATATGATGCAGTTAATTCGTTTATGGTATAATCAACTATTATAACTGGTTATACGCTTTATTTGTACGCCCAAACATTGGTGTACATACGAAGGTGTATATTATTATATTGGTATTCCCTCTTAAATATATGTAGTCAAATAATGACAATTTTTAATTCGAACAGTAAGAAAATGATGCGGCTTTTCTACAAAGAAAAATTGTAGATAGATAACATTTCATATTATCTTAGGCGTGTTGCATAAAATTACTAGCTAGTTATAAAAATGTACTATTACGCATGTAATAATTGCAGTCAAATTTGGTGCCATGCGATTTTTGTCAAAGGAAGTTCCTAGCAAACAGACTCGAAGCCCACGCAAGAGTTTGTATTGAATCCAAGAAAAAAACAGTGCCGGTAAGTGGATAATTGTTTGATTAAATTTATTTAAAATGGTTACTGGGTAACATACATATACTATTAATTTGACAACTACTATTTATATTTATAATCTGTCGATTGATAAATGATAAGTACTTTTAATTTGCATGTTACGAATGTTACGTTAAATATAAGCAATATTTATTTTAGATATTCAATTAATGTATTTTGTTTGTTGGATACCAATATACCAATATGCTATGCAAATAAGCGGGCGGTTTTCATTTGGGCGAATGACCCAAAATAATATATCGTTTGGGCGAATTTATACATATCATTTGGGCGAAATTTACACGGGACTCTAATTTATTCAATATATCGTTTGGGCGAGTTGTAAATATATTTTTATAAAAATGAATTTTTAGAGACTATTAGGACTCTCAGCCAACTCTAATTGATATGGTAAAAAATGCATTGTATTGTTATTATCTTAACTAAATTTTTTTTATTAGCATGGTATCTCATATGCCCATTTGTTTAATAAAATTTATTATATTCTTATATAAATATTATCATAATAATATATTGTATTAAAAATCCTAATTAATTATAATAATTAACAATTAGCATGATATCTCTGCCCATTTTTTTAATGTAATCGATTATTGTTAATGTTCTGGTTTGATATTCTTCCCATGATTTTAATGTATAGTTTTGTTTTTCTTTAGTATTTTTACGTACCTAATATAGATTTTTTATGTTGATAGAATTAATTTTTATAAAGTTATAATTTATTAATAGTTATCACCAATCAGCAGAAACGATATAATAATAATATTGAGTTGAATACATTGTATAGTAAATACGAATATAAAAATTATTGTATAGGTAAGTATGCTACTTCCCTATTATTCCCTGTATTATATATCCCTATATAATTCATAAATTAATTCGCCTAAACGATCAGTTAATTTCTCGCCCAAATGATATCTACTCTACTCAGGTAAATTTTGGGTTATTCGCCCAAATGAATGACGCCCAAATAAGCTGTATCCAATCATAGGTACTTGCAAGTTGTATAATATTCTGTAACCGTATTTTGTATTTTGAGCTTAACCGTACATATTAATATAAATAAATAAATAAACAAATGTTTGGGCATTGAAAAATGTCGATTTATATCAGCTAGAATTAGAAACTGCTTATTCGATTGTATTATAAAAATTTGTTATTTTTCGTCTGACATTATACAATAAATTACCATATTAAAATTTAAAATACTCGAGATCAAAAAATACATTGCATATTATTTTTCTTAATCTCTGTCTAGGTCAATTACGTCATTCTATAAAATGTATGCAGATTTAATGCACATATAATATATGGCGTATATTTTATATAGGTCATATGTAGGTACATACATATAAATATTATACTTATTGTAAGTAATAAATAAAATATGTTAAATTATTAATAGTAATTTAGCAACTGATTTTATACGAAGTTTATATATTATAAAAAATGATAAAATATATAATAATATATTCTATACCCAAGGTTTTTCTTTTAAAGGTAAACACTAATTTTCTCGAAAATATTAACGTTCTTACATGTAAATATTATTTTTACATAATTTGAACATACTGTGAATTAAGGATAAGGAATATCTAGCAAAATGTTGCTCCACTACTATGATCATCTAAACATAACCAATAAATTCCTGGATGGTAGTCATACTAAAAAAGTTTTGGTAAATAGTTATTTATTTTTTGATAGTTTTTTTTTTATTATTTATTTATTTAAAAAATCACTGATACAAATATTTACATCATACGAAATGTTTATTATCATTTTTAATCGAAATATACTGACAAAAATGACAACTTTTTAATAACATAGTATATCGTATTATCGTATATCTCAAAATTCAAATCTTTATCTTTATTAACCTACGTCGGATATATTATATATATACTGTCTAAATACAACTCAACAAACCAAATAATAAAAATATAATCAATAGGTATTATAGTATTTAATTAGAAAAGTCGGCAGTGTTCAAAGTCCAAAAACATAGTTGTGACATGTAACAAGTAGGTATGTGATATTGGTACTTACAAGATTATTTGTTAATTAGTCAGGTAAATGTATGTATGTATATATATTTATACTAATTAGAATGTTAATTGTGCACCAGAATTTTTTACCTCGGACTTTATTTTGATATAGTCTATCTAGATTCCTCTACTTCTAAGTTATAAAACATAACCACTCGCTTAAAATTATTTTATTATACATTGCGATTCTCAGGAAAATATTTGGTAAAATATAAAAAAATCAAAAATGCTTTTATATACGTACCTTACGCGTGTAAATAAGTTGTATAGGTTATACCAACTTATTATTTATATTATTTGTACACTATACACTATAATATAGTTATGTACATATTTTCATAAAAGGTACGATGTGCACTCGATATTTCGATATTTCGAAGTAAAATATTTCCAGCAATGAGTGATCATGAAATCTAACTTAGGTATCAAAACATAGGTGTTATGTAAATATGCACATGATATTCATGTAAAAGAAAAGAAATAAAAGCCCAGTAGATTTTTGAATTTTTTCCTCGGCTCAGAAATTAATTTAAAAATCTATAATCAATAGGTGGCCAGGTCGGTAATAAAAAATTACGTAATTAGCAAACATCAATATATTTTAAAATACTATCTTTGAAAATAATACGTAAAACGTAAGATTTTATGATTAACTGAATAGCGAACATTTAAAATTACATCCACGAAACATTTTGAACTAGACATCCGTCAAATATACAAAATACTCAAAATATAAACTGCACACAGTAAAACATGGCCATACTAGAAATTAGATTTTAAATTTTAATTTATGAAAAATGACCAACAGTTTCCAATGTTTTCATAATTGTATTGTCCACAATTATATTATTTGCCATGCTAATATTAAATGTGTATTTTCTTAGAAAGAGTGTCAAACTACTCAAACTCAACTACTCAAGTATACAAAGAATAATATATTATATTCAAATAACATATTTCCGTTATCATTAATCATATAAAACGTTGCACGTATTTTATTATAGGTTACCACCTATAAACATTTGAGGTATCTTCGTGACGTCGTAGCTAGGTATTAGGTACCTATATAGTAGATACATACTTATAAACACGTTATATGAGTATAATACTATATAATATATCGAATTCATATATCGATTGAATGCCATTATGTAAACGACAAGGGTATCAAAAGAAGAAGAACAAATACGAACATATTAGTATAAGTACGCGTAATAACTAATATTATATATTAAGTGCGCTAAAATCGTCAACGCTGCGAGGTGTGTGTGGTACAACGACCGTATACCGGGTGAAAAGTAATTCTTTTATCATGTTCATAAATCATTCATAACTCTGTTACAACGTTTTAAAAATATGTAATTTTCAACGTTAAATTTTCTAAGTTGTAAAGAATATGAATTTAAAAACGCGTTATTGTACAAAAAAGTAACCAATTTGAAAAAAAATAGTAAAAATTATAGTTTATTATAAATAAATTATGTTTTTCTTTTATTACTCACAGTTATGTAGAAAGCATATTTTCAAAAACATTTATAGTTTTTTAAATAGTGAGTAGTTCATGACGATAAAAATCGAGTTAAAAATATTACCCTGTATAATAAATAATAATAAATATTATATTGTGCAAGGTGCACCGTTTCGTGATTTCGTCTAGACGCGTCATTTATTTTATTTATACGCGTGACACTAATAATTTAATATCCCGTTTTTGTCAGGCGCCGAAGTTACCCGTTAAAGCGGCCGTAATCATGGACAGACCAAAAAAGAAACCGGCACCGTGTTACGTGTGCGGTCGCCTGTTCGGGACCGCGTCCATAGGGATCCACGAACCACAGTGTCTGATCAAGTGGACCCGAGAAAATGATAGCTTAGCACCGCATCTCCGACGACCTGTTCCCACTAAACCGGAAGTGATCATCGATGAAGGTAATGCGTGATATCACTATTGTGTTTGGCATATATAACATACCTACCATAATACCTATGAAATAATCGTGTGTGTGTCAACGATACCATATTCAATAGTTCAGTACCTACCCATATAATTCTATAACTTTATCTATAAGCCTGTGTAGTAGTACATATTATTATATATTTATATACGTACCATCTATAATATTATGATTCAATCATATAACTTTTATGACATTTAAAAAACACTGTTAAATGACTTAAATGTAAATATTATTTTAGTAAAATAATTAAAATATGTTTTTTACAAAAAATATCGAATTTTTTAAACTATATTTTTCTTTGAAAATGTCTTATCTCATTTAAATGTTAAGGGTGATTTTTATTTTATATTCTAGAGCAGAATCTCTCAAAACATGTTCAGAGTAGTGAGTACATTATAAAGGAACATTTTCATACATATTTATTATTCATTAATTGTTAATAATAAATGTAATAATCTATATTATTCTCTTTATATTAAAGCGCACCTTGTTATTAACTTATTATGCTTGTTTAAAATACTATTATGGGGCTTTAGTCCGTTTAAATGAATGATCATGAATCATTTTTTAAGTTTAGTCAAGTGCAACAACTACAGCATACCGTCATACTTCGAGTACCTACCTACCTAATATTTTCTGAGCAGGTTCCCACGCTAATCCAATTTTTTTAAATTTAATCAATAACTATTATACACATACAAGTCTATAAGTAGGTAGGTAATGTTTAAAAATATATGAAATCATTTTTTTTTAATGAAAATTTGAAAGTAAATAAAAAAAAATTTTCTATTTAAAATTAAAATAAAAAATAACCAAATTCAACCAATCTAAAGCTTTAGGTATTATCATTTATCGTGTAACGTGTATGTGTAGCCATTGTAGGTGTACGTGTACCTATCGTCTAATAATATTATTATTTATTTGTATTAAACAAATAGCTTTTATTTAGTATATTATTTTAAACAATTTAAACCGTGTAGAATATTTATTTTTTAGAAAAATATTTTCGATGAATTGACTTATCGTAGGTAGTCGTTATATCATTATATGGATTCATTTTATAAATATGTTTGCACACGCCCAAAATAAGAATGTAATAACTACATACCTAATAGGTAAGTTTGTACCAAGGTATGAAACATCAGGCTTCGCTAAATACTATAAAAAAACTCAATTTTAAAAATGGGTATTCATTTTGTTTCTAAATCATCGAGTCTGACTCCAAATTAATTTTGTTAACGGTACTAACCTATATTGTAAAGGTTGGTTTATCGCGTGTCATGTGTGCAGATGGCATGACGACTCTCTATTCAACATTTCAAATGAACGAATCGTTTAGTTAACGGCTTCAAATGTAATTTAGATGATTTAGGTAAACCATATTATATTAGTGCGTTACATAGTTACACTCAAATTAAATAGTATAATAATGATTAAATCATTACCTGTACATTATAGTTTTGTTTCACGAACGGTTATAAATCAAAAGGAATTTCTAAGCCAAAAAAATGTATAGGTACCTACACTAACCTAGGTATACTATCTATCAATTACGTTTCATGTCGTAAGAGTTATACCGCAGTACATTGAAAATAAAGCTCAAAGATAAATGATAATGTATAATAATAATAAAGATCTAAATCTTAGATGCAATAGATATAGTAATATAATATAATATGATCTAAGGTCTACGCATGTTTTTTGCGTAGATATTAACCAAAGTGGGCGTATAAGCCGTAAAGCTAAAATCTCTACAAATAGGCCTAAGAACGGACTGAGATATACCTATTAGTGGGTCTAAGCAATCCGTATAACAATACAATGCTCAAAATCATGTTTCAGTACCTCTTTACCAAATAATTCAATGGATGTAATTTGGACAACTTGGTAAATGTCTATATAAATCATAATTAGCATGAAAATAAATTTGTGCATAATAACGTACCTATCATATTATACTGATATTACTATTTTCTTATCTTACCGCATTAGGTAGGCCAATACAAAAAGTGCGCAGCCTATACTGTAATCACGAATCATATTATTATATTGTTAACCAATATTGGAAAATAATAATTACATCGTTGCGGTACGTTTTACAGTGACGGGCAAGGTGGACCAGCAGGCTACCAGAGAAGAACACTGGAAATCGTACTTGTCGCAGCTTGTGCCGTGCGACCGGTGTAAACGGACATTCGACCCTGACCGGTTGGAAGTGCATCAAAGAAGTTGTAAAGGAGTGACGAATAAATGAAAACAATATTATTGACGGTTGTCGTAATTTTTGTCAAAACCCGATTTATTTAATAAACAAAGGTGTACCTACCTATTCGTCCTATTCTATATACTAATAAAATCAGCGAATCAACCTAGCCAGTAGGTAGCCCTTGTAAAAATCAGTCGATTAACTCACGATTACCACCTTCTGCACGTCGCTGACAGATAATAGATATTATATAGTACCTATCATTACAATGATCGATTTTTTTCTTCGTATAAAATATAAATGACTTCTGATCACATATTTTCTATAATACCTTTATATTACCCACTCATTACTCATATGATTTATTGATTAAGTGTAGTTAATTTCCTTATATTTATACTATTTATAGACTCGAAAATAAAATTATTAAATTATTAATTTAACTGTTGAGAGGAGTGTGGTGAGAAAATTGACGTGTGTGTGTGTGGGGGGGGGGGGGTTCAAGTAT
The DNA here is from genome assembly GCA_020882235.1 of Schizaphis graminum. Taxonomy (NCBI): domain Eukaryota; kingdom Metazoa; phylum Arthropoda; class Insecta; order Hemiptera; family Aphididae; genus Schizaphis; species Schizaphis graminum. The sequence goes on from CM037032.1 coordinate 71,484,364, forward strand.
GAAGGAGCTTGACTTTTACCTAACTTGACGATTTGTTTTTTTTTTTAGTTAACAACAAATTAAACTTATAGATTTAAATATTATATAGCTATAATTGCTATATAATATAGGTACCTACTGTATATACTTATAGGGCTCGGAAGTTAATGCATGTTGCATTTTTTTTTGGAATATTTTAAACAATTTTCTCCTGGCCACAAATTTGTTTCATTAGCATGTGAATCTGAACAATTTATTTTGATTTTCTATTTTTTTGCATTTTTGGTGTTTATTTACTTTTTAAGTAATTTTTTGACATTTTTATGTCATTTTTAGTTTATTTTACTGATTTCACATCATTAGTTTACTTCTTATAGTTTCTTGTCGACCATTATTCCGATAACTTACTTAAAATTTTAAAACTACCATGGACTACATGGACTAAGATTAGTACCAGGGGTTAAAGTGGGAAACAATTCCAAAGGGGACTAATGTCTCCATATAGTTTTAAGCGTTCCATATATAATTTTATGTATAATGTCTAATATATAAAATCCTAATTTGTTAAAGGGGACGCTTTTTAACCGCTGTCATAGGTAAGGGGACTGAGTCCTCCTGCGTCCCCCTCACTTTAACCCCTGATTAGTACTTATCCGGGTTATATCTGGTTAAACCTTACGACCCCCCCCCCCCGTGAGCATGCCCCTGACTGTTGACGGTATTTTAATATTACATAATTATAAACGATAAATTAGTTAATACTAATTGATTTCACTTCAAATTTAAAATTGTATTCAGAAGACCAGAACACACACAAATAAGTTATGTATAAAATTCTGTACGAATGAAATGTTTATTGTTATATTTGTATACTGTGTATAGTACCTATTAGCAGTACTTAAAATAATTTGTGATTTAAATGTGTGTATATAGTTAAGTGAATAATTTACCTGTTTATTTAGTGTTTCTTTCAGGTACTTCTTCGGGGGGGGCAGGCCCCCCGGAAAATGTCTAGTGCCCCCTCGGAGAAAATTTGATATTGTGTAAATAAAATAATACGTATTATAATTGCCTCTTCGATTTTTTTAAATACCTCTCCGAAGAAAATTGTCTGAAAGAAACATTGTTTACGTAGGTAGGTACCTATTACGTACGTAGGTATTTGAACATTTTACCATAATAATTAGTAACTTCTAATTTTTTTTTTTTTTAATTTAATATTTATTATAATAAACTAGCTGTTTACCTACAGGTATGAGTTATTTTTTAATAAAATTGCATAAGTTTATATAATATTACTGTCAATCGACACCAATGGAAATTCAAAGTTTCAATGTTTTAATTTTTTAATAATACAAATCTGGATAAAATACTTTAAATATATCTTTGATATTGTAGGCAGTGGTGGCATCTGTGGGGGGCATGAGGGTGCAGTTGCACCCACGACAATTTTTCTAGGGGGCAAAAGTATTATTTTGCACCTACAGCTAGACAACAGTCAAAAATATTATACTAATTTAAGTATAGAATACAGATTTATTTATTTTTTTTATTACTTTTGTAATAGCAGCAGTTAAATACAGTGGCGCAACTAGAAAAAAATTTCGGGAGGGGGGTGTAGGATTACATTATTACAATATATATACATAAGATTATATAGGTTATTATACAAGGCTTCGGAGAAATTTCGGAGGGGGTTACAACTCCTTAACCCCCCCTGGTTAAATATTGGGAAGTGTGGCGAAACACCCCCTTCAGGTTTGGGAATCACCATGAACGTTTGCACCCACATGAGTTTCTACCACGATTAAAGATATAATATTATATAATACGTATTATATCTAAATATATATATATGTATTATATAATATTATAATATAATATTATATCTTTAATCGTGGTTTCTACCAAGTGCCGATTATGATGTAGGTTAGGCATTTATTTATTTACAAAAAGTGCCAAGTACGATATTTACGAGAATATATAAACTGAGACAGATAGTAATACATACGGAAACGTACCCATTCATTGCAAAATTTCAATTAAGTAACTTTATATATAGTTTCGTGATATAAGGTGACAGGAGGGCCGAAAGGAATGTGAGGGAAACGGGAACCTTTTACAGTTTTTCTCGCAGGAAGTCAGTGGACATTTTTTATCACCATGCTTAAACCAGTTTTGTTAAGTAAAAAACAAATTTATATACTCCAATCTTAATCCCTAAGGAAATGAATAGGTTTTAAATTCTTTGGACAACAGTTGTAATTTATAAGACATAATTACTGCAACTATAAATAATTACCTATCTTCATTGTTTCAAGTATTTGCAGCGTTACGTAAAACCATAGTCAGTGGTGTAGTTGTAAATAATTTTTTTGGTATACCTACTCCTAAATTGAGAAATAAATAATACACGGGGGGCTTGCCCCCACACCACCTGTATACCAATTAACTTTATCTTTATTTATCTATTATTATAAATATATTTAAATACATAATAATATATTATTCCATTATAAAAAATATATTTATTATTTATAATTTATAAAATTTTCCGCTTTGTTTTTCCAATGGCTCCACTTTTCTTGAATGTTATCATCGATCTGTGCTACAACAGCCAGCTTCCAACATATTATTTGGTTGGGTTTCCTATACTAAGAAGTGGCCCATTTATATTGATAAACATAATATATAAGATTTGTTATATTTTATATTGTCAATTTAGATCTGAACATTAAATTAAATTCCAGTTCATATAAGCATTTTTAATTCCTGTAGTTCTTCATTCATTGTACTAGTAGAGATGTATTCAATAAAAATCTATGGTCCAATTGTTGTATTTCATTCTTTACATTTCTTAAATATAGGTACACCATATTATAGCCGTCGATATATTAACTCATAATATTAATTTAATTTTAAATATTTGTTTTATTAAGGGGATTGGAAGCGTTGATTTTCTGTCTTTGTCTTACACACGTGGAATATAAGAAAAATAGCTATACGCGCCTGACGAAAATTAAGGTACTTCTAGTTGTTCGATTTAAAATATGTTAAGATGATTGAATTGGTATACAAGTTTACTTTGCATCGGTCGAAGCACTTTTTCGATTGTTTTATTGTTTAAATAAATATTTTAAATTTAATAAATTTAACAATTTTTATTATTAAATATATATTGAAAATATTAAAAATATACTTCGACCGATGCAAAGTAAACTTGTATACCAATTCAATCATCTTTACATATTTTAAATCGAACAACTAGAAGTACCTTAATTTTTGTCAGGCGCATATAGCTATTTTTCTTATATTCCACGTGTGTAAGACAAAGACAGAAAATCAACGTTTCCAATCCCCTTAAATTAAATGTAATAAATGACAAGCAATATCACTTATCAGTGTCTATTAACTAATATCTACTAGCTGCCTAATTTATTATGTTTACGTAGTATTATGTTTATAGTCAATGATTTTGAATTGAAAAAAATCAGAAATGTTTAAATTATATGTATCATCCAAAAGGCTATGAGTATGAGCGTATACCCTACGTTTTATTTTCTTTCCTATACGCATTTAAGAATTTTAGCGTTTTGGGTATACTATGCCATATTATATCCTCGACTACATAGTGTATGTAGGTATAGCTTTGAAATGGGGTTTTCTTAGTTTCTTGCAGAAAAATTTGTTAGTAGCGAAGATTAAAAACACCATTATGGTGTATATTAACTTAATATAGGAACATTATACACAGTAGAACCCCTCAATTATCCGTCACCTGATTAACCATCAGACAAAAACAAAATGCGCATTGCAGTGAAATCTTATTCCCCAAAATTATTGAAAAATAATGTGCATGTATATGTTTAAATCAATATTTATTGCTCGCTTAAGGAGATTGGAAGCGTTGATTTTCTGTCTTTGTCTTACACACGTGGAATATAGGAAAAATAGCTATACGCACCTGACAAAAATTAAGGTAGGTACTTCTAGTTGTTCGATTTAAAATATGTAAAGATGATTGAATTGATATACAAGTTTACTTTGCATTGGTCGAAGTATGTTTTTAATATTTTCAATATATATTTAATAATAAAAATTGACAAATTTATTAAATTTAAAATATTTGTTTTAAACAATAAAACAATCGAAAAAGTGCTTCGACCAATGCAAAGTAAACTTGTATACCAATTCAATCATCTTTAAATATTTTAAACCGAACTTCCACGCGTGTAAGACAAAGACAGAAAATCAACGCTTCCAATCCCCTTAACCGTATTTTCGATTATCAAAGCTTTGGTACTGACACTGACGGTTAATAGGTTTTATTGTGGTTACTTTACAGCAGTAATAATTTATTTATGCATTTAATTTTGATTTATTAAAATTGTCTATAAAATAATAGTTTATCAACCACTCAGAAAAATTTCAACATTAAAATTCCACAAATCAGGATTTTGAATTATTATTGACAAAAATTAGCCTTAGTAACCACCTGTCATTACTTATCAATTGAATGTTATTACTTTAGTAAATCAATAAATTAGAGCTGTTTCTGTAATTTCAATTATTACATGAAAGTTTAAAACAAAGTAGCAAAAAAAAAACTACCCTCTCATTATATGAGGAACAAAAAACAATAATTTGCCCATAATTTGGTCATGATGATGTTTTTTTAGATATAATATTACAGTAAAATAATATATTTTTTTTTAATATTTAAAACAGTATGAATGAAAAAAATTACATTACATTTTGAGAAACATACTAACATATTTATAAGGAAAAATAAGATATATAAAAATATATCAAATTAACCAAAATGGTATAAATGATTTTATCATTTCTAATTTTCAATAAATAGTAGTGACTTTTTGAGTTAAATACTGATAACACTAAATGTATATAAATTTTATGTATTGTAAAATACTTATTGCTTATACCTCAACCAAACCAGTCATGTACTCATCATCGTAGGCTGAAAGCTTAAAAGTTGTAGAAGTAAAATTGAACAACAGACTTCATTTTCATATTAATGTTTTTTTATTAGGTATATTTTAGTGACATGCACAGCGTTACACCAAACGCATTTTTGATGAAACACATATTATTATCACCAGTAAATGATCAATAGTTTTTTAGTTTGGAAAATGGAAACAATCATATAAACCCAGGCACTGCCATACATTTGGAAAAAAAAACTTGACCATATTCATCAATTCTTTTAAAATAGTTTAGTCTTATGGAAAATTAAAGTTTGTTTTTGTAGCATAAAACAAGTATTGTTCAAAATTAAGACAAAAATATTATTTGTGGAAATAACATCAAGTCTTCCGTACTATTGTGTTTTAACAATAAAATAATAATAAAAAAAAATGCGGTGATTTTAAAGTAAATATCATGTTTACAATTTATCAAGGTATGAATTGATGTCTGGTAATCCATCCTTAAGACCTTTACGTTTACGTGTATCCTAAAATTAAATAAAAACACAACAGTTATTTAAATGTTAACAATTAAAATTATTTTATCTTACCATAACAACATTGAATGGTTTTGATCCTGTTTCACATGGGTCACCTGGGAATATTTGCCAATGATCGAATACACACTGTGGGAAAGCTTGTCCTCCAGTGTTACTACGCAAATCAGCAGTGAATCCTTAAAAAAAAAAAAAAAAATAGTAAATAAATAAGTTAACTGAAATTAATTTTTTTAATTGATATTATATATAAAATGTTTGAATTCATCATAGCTTAAAATCATCATTGAACATAAGGATAGAGGTTCTGTGACAGCGTTCTGATGAATTATTATAAAATTAATTTTCTTCCATTTGCACTTTCAACACTGTCCCCATTTATGGACGAATAAAAATTCGCCCGCCAATTACAGAGTGAATCATTTATGCTGGAAGGTATTAAATATAAATTCAATAAATATGGAACTATAGTAGTATGAGTGTATTGCATCAGATAGGAATTTGATGAATATAGCGACATATACCTAATTTTAATTTACCACTAAAGGAAAGTCTATTACTTTATTTATTCAAAGTAAAAGAGGCAAATCGTGGTATCAACTATTAAGTTTAATTTTTACAAAATTGTTATGTAGTAATATGAATGTATTACATCAGATAAAAACCTGAAGAACATAGCGACATATACCTAATTTTAATTTACCACTAAAGGAAAGTCTATTACTTTATTTATTCAAAGTAAAAGAGGCAAATCGTGGTATGACTATAATTTTTAAAATTGTTTTGAAATAAATGTAGTAGTAATAATTAATCATAGTATTACACCAAGTAAAAACCTAAACATAATACCTCCTGTGATAATGAGATGCAAATACGAAAGAGGTAAATTAAGATAAAACAAAAAAACCTTAAGAATAAATTATAAGCTTACCGAAAGATTCGTTGACAGGCAAGTATGCTTTAACAACAAACATGGGTGTACCGACAACTTGACTTTCTTCAAAAACGTGTCCTCTACGTCTGTTCAAAACACTGTAGATACCTCCTACTGCAACTTCAGGGCACTAAAAACGATTGCACAAAAAGTTATAAATAAAACTATTATATACTTAGAATACAAATAGTTATATAATTACAACTTACTTGAATTTCACACAAGTACACAGGTTCCATAATTCTTGGGTGAGCAGCTAAAATTGAAGCGTACATACAACGACGAGCAGTTGGAATGATTTGACCACCTCCTCTGTGGATAGCATCAGCATGTAATGTAACATCATAAATATTGAATCTAACTGCACGCATGTTTTCTTCAGCCAAAACTCCCTAGAAAAGTAATAACAAATTTAAGTTAAAATTGAAAAAGAACATTTCTTTCAAAATAAATTTCATTACAGTAAAGTAACATACATTTAATATTCAGACACTTTCAACCATCATAAAAAGATAAATCTCTCTGGTGGAAACCGCGAAAGATATAATAATAGTATCATCATAAAAATATTTTTATCTTTTTTTAACCTTTAACTACAGACAATAACGGTACTGGTTAGTAATACCATGTCATTAAACAATACATGAAATATGTAATATACTCAATTATTTTTTAATTTGGAAACTGCAAAATAATCCTTGTATATTATGAATCTTATTAGAGTAAGACTTAATATAAAATATAAAAATAAATTACTCAGACACTTTCAACCATCATTAAAAGATAGAATCTCTCTGGTGGAAACCGCGAAAGATATAACAATAGTATCATCATAGAAAATATTTTAAACATACACATTATATATTGAGTATTATTAATTTAACAATAGTTTATTTCACCTGTTGTAATATAATAATTATCAGACACTTTCAACCATCACTAAGCTAAATTGCTGTCTGGTGGAAACCGCGAAAGATATAAAATAGTATCATCATATAAATATTAGTCTTATTTGTTCATCCAGAATGGAAGAAATTATGATAACTGGGTGATACCATATTATGAATAATCTATTGAATTGAAATAATTTAAGTACCTTTATTTGGAAACTTTTGCAGTGTGTTAAAAGTGCAATATTAATAATTAACTGATAGAACATGGAAATAAATTACTCAGACACTTTCAACCATCATTAAGCAAAATGCATCTGGTGGAAACCGCGAAAGATATAACAATAGTATCATCATAAAAAATGTTTCAAACATACACACAATATTGAGTATTATCAATTTAACAATAGTTTATTTCACCTGTTGTAATATAATAATTATCAGACACTTTCAACCATCACTAAGCTAAATTGCTGTCTGGTGGAAACCGCGAAAGATATAAGAGTGTATCATCACAAAAAAAAATATTATAATAGAAATATTGTAAAAAAGAGATAAAAACTTTTAATTTTGTCACTTGAATTAAACATTAATATTGTTTTTATACTCACTCTCCTAATAAAAATGATATATATAATACATTTTCAATCAATATATTATAAAATTATTAATAGACTAGGAACTGAAACAATATATGCTCAGACACTTTCAACCATCATAAGAAATATTTTCTGGTGGAAACCGCGAAAGAATAATACTTGTATCATCATAGCAAATTTATCATACAAGAATAATAACAAATAAATATATTACCTCTTTGGTTGCCCATTGGAATCCAGCAACAACTGAATCCTTGATTTCATTAAGATATTGCACTCCCTTGGTACAATCAATCAACAAATTGGGACCGGTTCCATCAGGACCGAAAGCCCAGATTTTACGAGCTTCAGTAACATCATATTCATATTTTTCACCCAAGTAACGAGCACGCGCCTTGAATTCATCTCTTGGGTTGACTTGACCCTGTATATCAGAATAAATGTAAATAAAATATAATACTTTAAACAAATTCAAACTTACCCCTTCAATGTCTTCAGCCAAACCATCTGGGAATGGTTGACATTTCATGAATAATCTGTTATGCTTATTGGGCGATTTTGACAAACACATGATTTCAGATTCTTCATTCACAGTTTCTCTGTATGATACCACTGGATCAGATTTCTTGATCGGAATACAAGCATGATCTTCTTCCAAATCTTTCAAACAAATTTCCAAATGCAATTCACCGGCACCAGCAACAATGTGTTCACCTGATTCTTCAATGATACATTGTACCATAGGGTCAGACTTAGCCAAACGTTTAAGACCTTCAACCAATTTGGGTAAATCAGCAGGGTTCTTGGGCTCAACAGCAATACGCACAACAGGAGAAACACTGAACTTCATGACTTTCATGTTGTGAGCATCTTTGAAGGTTGTAATTGTTCCAGTTTTTACCAAAAATTGATCAACACCAACCAATCCACAAATGTTACCTAAAAAAAAAATATTCAACTTTTAATAAGCATGAAACTTAACCAACTAAATATCAAGTACATACCACTGGGAACATCTTCAATAGCTTCGGTGTAACGTCCCATCATCAAAATTGTTCTTTGGATAGCTTTTTCATATAAATCTTCTTTCTTGCCAGGGGTATAGTTAGGTCCCATAATACGAGCTTTCATGCCAGTAGCTACCTAAAACATGAAGTTATAAATTAGATGTGCATAATTAATATTTCAAAAATAGTTAGTAACTCACCCTTCCAGAGAATACACGACCGAAAGCATAGAAACGTCCTTTGTCAGATGTTGGTACCATTTTGGAAATGTACATCATGAGTGGTGCATCTGGGTCACAGTTCTATAATAAAATAAAACCATTTAATACAGTTTATATAATATAATTAAATCAATTGATAATTTACCTTGACACCAAGAGCAGCTTCATCATCATGAGGTCCTTCGTACAACATTTCCATACGGTATTTCTGGGCAACAACAGGAGATGGCAAATGGATGGCTATCATCTGAAGTAAAGCTTCTCCAGCAGGTAACCAAGTACGCATAACAACCTAGTTTATAAAATTAAAAGTTTATTTCTAGTACTCATAAGTAGTCTACATAAGAATATTATTTTATAAACTTTACTCAGATGGAGAAGGGTTAATATGAATATCAACATGTATATTCTTATCAGAACAAATTTTTATCATCATTGTAAAATTAAATATTAATATAATAATCCAACTATACTTTAATAATTATACAACATATATGACAAGACAATTTGAGTACATTATATAATTTTGTATCTTTTAACTCAGATGGAGAAGGGTTAATGTAAATATCAACATATATATTCTAGTCAGAATAAATTTCGATCATCATTATTATGAATACAATTTTAAGATAACAAAAAAAACTTATATGAAATTAAACTATGAACACGAACAAAGTGATTATTATCATTCGACATTCCAAAATAATATATAAATTTAGTATCTCAAAACTAATTTTTAAATATTTACCTTCAACAAGGCTTTTCCATCCTTATCTTGATCTTCGTGTTTTAATTCAATACCAAGTTTTTTTAATAAATCAGTAGCTTCTTCTTTCTTATAGTTCATGATTGAGTTGAACACCTATAATAATAAATAATTAAATTAATTATTTCTTCGAACAAATAGTATTTAATATTATATTATAACAAATGTATAATTAGATAAACCATCAGTTTGTAATAAAATTATTTGTCTTCAATAATTACTCAGAACAGGTCTGTGAGTATTGATCATCATTGGTTGATAAAATCTCAAAAATTTAGTTTAAATAGTAACAGGCTAATATATTTTAATTACCGAAGTAAATAAAAATTAAACAATCAAATATAACTGCAGTAGTAATTTGCTTTGATATTGTGACTTATATTATTATAAATTTTAATTTACCATATAAACAAACAATCAGTTATATTTATAATAAGAATGTCTTCAAAATAGCTCAGAACAGGTCTGTGATAAGTAATCATCATGAGTTTGTTATAAGGCTGACAAAACTTAAAATTTCTATTTATCTCAAAATATAATTGGGCAATAAATTTACTAGAATAAATAATTTACATCTCAGACGGCCGTTCTTAAGATTTCGTCACAAATCAAAATCAGGAGCATTGGTGTGCAAAGAACATCATCATAGATGAAATGTATTTATTAACACCTATATTTAATAATTAAAATCAAGTTATTATTGATTTTGATCATTCATCAAGTGAGATACAAAAATCAGTAATAAAAAAAAAAAAAAAATAATGCTAAAAATTTAGAAAATTGTGCATGAATAAATTATTAATGCCTCAGACGGCCGTTCTTAAGATATCGTCATAATTCAATATCAGGAGCATTGGTGTGCAAAGAACATCATCACAGGTAAAAATAATTTATCTATGATAATTAACAATTATTAATTAGTTTTAAATAAATAAAAAAATTAATTATCCAAACCAATTTGAATCACAACTAAATTTGAAATGCATAATTATGGATACTGAAATCTATTTAAAAAATCGTATCAAAATATACCAATTCTAATCAATAAATGTTTTGAACTTTAAATTTTACAAGAGATCTCAGACGGCCGTTCTTAAGATATCGTCACAGTACAATATCAGGGGCATTGGTGTGCAAAGAACATCATCATTGAATAATTTTATCATCAAATTAATTATAAATAAGACTCCTAATTAACATTAACTATGTCATAACAACTTCAGTCGGCCGTTCTTAAAATATCATCACAAGATAATATCAGGAGCATTGGTGTGCAAAGAACATCATCACAAGTCATATAAAAGAAATGAATAAGAAAAGATCATGAAACTTAGTAATTAAAATTTTAAGTAATTCAATATGATTAGTCATTAGTCAAATACTAGCTGACATGTTAAAAAACTTAATTTAAATAATAATAATATATACCTTGTAAATAGGATCCAAAATGTACATGCAGAAAGAACGTTGGTTGTTGTCATCCTTGAGCTTGGCCCATTTCTTTGTTTTGGGGTTGAAGAAATTTTCTCCCCACAATCTGTAATTAAAAATAATTTATAGGTTATTATATATATTTTAATTGAATTTTTTCTAATTTAAATAGTCACCTGTTCATAAGTTTAACAACATCAATCTTGAATTTTTCGGCATACATTTCAGCAAACTGCTTAAGAGTGAAAGCCCATCCATGAAGACCAGATCCAAAACCAACACTACCCTTGCTAGGGTCAACCTAAAAAAAAAAAAACTGATTAATACCGTATACTTAAATAAACACACCAAATTAAAAATATATCATTTTAATCTTTCAGACGTGGAGAAGGGTAATAAAGTTTCATATAAATATAACTTATCAACAGCTTTATATATGTATCATCACAAAGATCAAGATAAATGAAAATATTGGGTAATTTAATGATCTACTACATAATAAGTGGTAATACATGGGGGTCTTCGAAATATTGCGAGACAAAAACAATAGATGGCAAGTCAATGTGATGAACATCATGAACATCATTGAAAGACCATGTAGTATATACATCAAATTTACATAATATTAACTCAAGTTTAATACAAGCATATAAGCATCTGTATAACATGGAGTTTTATTTAATTATAACATTGTATATAAAATTAGAGCAATCCGTTTTGTTTTAGCACTAACAATATCATAAATATAATATTGATTATTAGCTCTACTAATAAAAAAATAATAAGAGCTTGTAAAACAGTATAAAATCACTAAAAAACTATACAAATGAAGTAATAACGTCATACATTATATTTTAAAATAAAAAATAATAATAATAAGTTGTTTTTAAATTTATAAGTTATTAAGCTGAATTTAAAATAAAATTATTGAAATGTATACCAATATATATATATATAGCAAATTTCTGAGTCTAAAAGTATCAAATTAAGTTTAGCAGTCTAGTTTGACTGAGTGAACTGACTAATTATCAAACTTTAAGGCAAGGACAATACCCTAATGAAATATTAACTTTAATTTACAATGTTGTAATTGTTAAGAGGACACCGAATACCCGCATGTGTTGTCTCTGTCTTAAACACACATAACATAATTAAAAAAAACTATTTTGCACGTACAATTTAACTCCCTCAACATTTAAATCAAAATTACCAAAATTCCAAATCACAGTGAGAAGAACTTTACCTGTGATATAGGGTTTTAATAACGTGAATGCAATTAGTCATCGATTTGAGAACTTTAGGTATTTTTCATTTAATTATTAAAAATTATTGGTTACCACCATCAAAAAAATTAAAACGCTACGCCACAAGTTAAGTTCTTCTCAATGTGATTTGAAATTTTGATATAAATATTGAGGGAGTAAAATTATCCCGCGCAAATTTTACTATGTTACGTGTGTTCAAGACAGAGACAACACATGCGGGAATAGCATCCTCTTAAATCATGAAACAAGAATTTATAATTTGTATATTTTCACATTTAAAAGTTTTGGACTATCAAATTATGAATGTAGGTGAATACATTAATATCATTTTATTTTATAGACTTACTGCGGTTAGTGACAATGTGAATCTATATTATTCAATAATTATATATTCAAAATTATATAATTTCAATCTTTCAGACGTGGAGAAGGGTAATAAAGTTTCATATAAGTGTATCTTATCAACAGCTTTAAATAGTCATCATCATAAAGATTGAATTTACTTTGAGATATATAAATTACACTTTAGTATTAAGATATTATAAATTACCTGGACTTCTCCCATGGGACCACTATCATCAGAATATGTAGCAATAATGATGTTAACATTTTCAACAATACGTTGGAAAGTTTGGTACAAATCTTCAGATTCCAATTGCAATTCTAATAAAGCACGGTCCATTTTGTTCATGAACAAAATTGGCTTAATTCTTTCAGCTATGGCTTGACGTAATACAGTCTCAGTTTGTACACACACACCTTAAAAGAAAATAAATATTAGGAAAACAGTTAATTTATAAAAATATTACAAGAAAAACTAGTATATACCTGAGACACAGTCAACAACAACCAAGGCTCCATCAGTAACACGGAGGGCAGCAGTAACTTCACTGGAGAAATCAACGTGTCCAGGTGAATCGATCAAGTTGATTAAGAAACCCTTTTCATCAGGATCACGTTGATCTACATTCTTAATGAAGACTAAATCTTTTTCTTGTAATTCAAAGTACATAGAGATGGCAGTAGACTTGATAGTAATACAACGATCTTGTTCATCTTTACGTGTGTCAGTGAAACGCATATCTCCAGCTTTAGCATTAGCTATAATTCCAGCTTTGGATACCAAAGAGTCAGTTAAAGTTGATTTTCCATGATCCACATGAGCGATGACGGACATGTTACGAATATTCTTCTTCTTGTCCATCATCGAACGGATCTCGTCTACCGTGAAGTTCACCTAATATGCATTAAGTAGTGAAACCAATGTGTACAATAATTATAATAAAATTAAAATAATGTAATTTTCAGTCAGACTCATTAAATCAGTATTTCCCTCCATATTATGTCAGGATAATTAATTTGTCATCATTCTATTAAATACCTAATACACTAAATTTATTTTTGTAGTTCAAATGATTTTGTCAGACTCATTAAATCAGATTTTCCCTCCAGTAATATTCAGGCAAGAAAAAAAAATCATCATTCACAAATCATTGGAAATATATAATCAATGTGTTTATAAATAAATTAATGAAAGGTTTGTTTTATAAGTTATTATTATTGAATTACCATAATGGTAATATTCCAAATCAATATGCAGATTAATGTCAATCAGAAAATAAAAATGTTTTAAATAAATATGAACAAAAATTAGTGTTTCTATACATAATAACATTGCAGAAGTTGCTGGGAAGATGAATAAAAACCGTCGCTTCTCCAAAAAGAATTATTTTGAAAAATAGTTTTTATTAAATATAATTTAGAAGTAAATATTGAAAATAATTTCATCACGTTATGCAAACCATATTATCTGATATCATACCATTGCAATAACAAGTTGTTCACTAGGTGATCTCTATTAACACCATTAACGTTTGGGTCTAAGACTTAATGCAACGACAGGACATTCGCAGATCGATATAGAAACTGAATACATTGTAGATGACACCATTTAGATGTAATAATAAAACAATATACATACAAAGGGCTAAACACGACGCGATAGACCATAAATCAACAACACTTGGATACTCGTAAGAAAAACATACTAATCGCAATATCGCTTTTTTTTTATAACTATTAAAAGAATTTGAGTATGCGTGGAGATCATGATCGGTAGTTAGAAAGAAATCTGGTGGAAATCCAAGAAGTGTTGACTTCAAAAACCACGACTCGTCCGATTTTGGAAAAACAAGAGAAATCGCGACCCCGGAAAACCGTGACAAAGATTAGCGCAAGGGATAGTTGGAATTTTCTTCAACTCCCAAAGTGCGAAAAACCTAACCGGACACGGGTGTCCCGCCTCGACCTGCCGCTACCACGTCATCTCGACGGATGACGCTACCACCACTAAATGCACGGCCAGACCAAAATAAATTAACGGAACAAGCCGGACGGTGGAGAAACGGACGGCCGTCACACAGTATTAAACAGTAACGTAACAACAAATGCAATTAATACTCACCATTTTGAGATGTTTTTGGATGAAATCTGCTCAGAAAAATCAAATTATGTTGCACGAGTGTCGGGAGCCGACGTTGCAACAGAAAGGACGGTGTGCGGAACAGTTCGTCAGACCGTCGGACTACAGAAAACACCGCTACCCCCCCACCACCGATAACCAGCGGTCGCCATGACACGTTGCACAGAGCTGCCGTTCATGGGAATAATCATACCCCGCCTTCATCGTTGTAACATACCACCGCGTCGGAACACTGGCGACGTGTGATGCACATGGTTGCCAACCTCGTGTCCCGCAAAATGATGTGGTAGACTTGACGTGTTTTTTAATATTCCTATTTCGTTCTCCCACCCCAAATCATAGATAATAAAGATTTATTATCTATGCCCCAAATGGAATATTGTTCTAATCACGGACTAAGATATTTAGATATGCGTCCTATCTCTTGAATTATTGTAGACTGTAGTTCTAATGATCGAACACAATTGTGAATGGAATATGGATATACACATTAATCTAAGACCGTGATATAGACTATGTACCTACAAGTCTACAACAGTTAAAACTGTTAGTAGCAGCTGGTAGCTGCAATATTATTATTTATTGTAGTTCGAATTCGCAATACTCAGCCATTTACTCATTTACGATTTATGCTATTATATTTGACGATCGAAAGAAACAGATTGATTAGAAAAATCTAGATTCTTTCTATTCTTTTTTTTATTATTTAAGCAAAGTTAATTTACAACCTGTAATATTATACATGCAATAAATAAATTTGGTAGCTTAACTGAATAAACAACATGAAATAATTAGAAATAATGCAGGCTTTCTATTCGTGAATTTTATACCATAAAACGATATCAATTTTATCGTACATAGAGAGTAAAAAATAAAAATGTTTATTAAGTATTTATTTTTTATTGTCTATAAATATGATGGTATCTTTTCTACCGTTTGGATTATAAATGTAAAGCACCATACAATTATAAACCTATACTGGCTTTAGTAGTTTAGTGCTATACTAAAGAAAGTAGTGAAAGTGTATATAGAATTTACAAAAAAATAAAACATTTCATACCCTAAGACTCATAGTTAATATTATATATTTATTATCTATATTCGTAATATTTTATACACGACCCACGATTTAAGATAGTATGGTTGCCCGACGAATCATTATAAAGTGTCTACCGAAATCACTATTAAAAACAGCTGGAAAATGCACTACTAGCGCTTGAATGTAATAGTGGCTATAGCCTATAAGCACGAATTAAGATATATAGGTATATCTTAATTCGTGCCTATAAGCTCAAATACCGTGCTGGCGGGCTACTATTCTTAAATCATGATCGGCACACATCATTTCACAAGCGCTAGTGTACAATATTCCAGCTGTTCTAGTTATTGAATTTGGTTGACAGTTTAAAACGTTCTTATCATAGGTCGTCGGGCAACCATACTATCTTAAATCGTGACACGACCTAAAGAAAAACCATTACGTATTTTACCATAAAAACACGTTTTTCTTTGTCATCGTATGGTGGAATTAATACCTTTAGTTCCACAACACATTTGATCCAATGATCTTTTGTTTCGTAAAAGTTAGGAAAAAATATTTTTTGGAACAAGCTATTAATATTTTAAAGATGCATTGATGGAAACAATTTTCCAAAGATATTGGAATTCTAATAAACAGAATTTGAAATATAATTGAAATGGTGTTCCAAACATATCTATTTACATTAATATTTTTTGGTTTAAAATGTAATATTGTGTTAGGAACACATTTTTAATCTGTTCCACAGAACTTAAGGCATATAACCCATATTACCAAAAATATTGTGTATGGGATCATGAAATATTTGATCCAAAAAATTATGTGTATTCCATGAAATCTAATCTGTTTTCGAAAAATAATAAATCTTACTTTCTTCTAGGTTTATAAGTTATAACCTTAAACTTGCATTTACTTAACTATGATTTGTACCCAGTCCAGTCTTATTATATTATACAAAACATTTTGAATAAAAATAATCCGTGATTGTTTATTGAATATTTCGTTATCAAGTTGAGGTATTGATGGATGAGTCATAATAGTCATATTGTATAAACTTGAAAGTATGGTAAGAAGTAAAAATAATAAGTAAGTATAATGCTCAGATTTTAATGCAAAGTTCATTATTTATTTTAAGCCGAGATTAAAGGGGGCAGAAGGCCATGATCTTAGAACTATTCAACTATATAAGACTTGGGATCTATTTAGAAGCCTCTAATTTTACACCATGCCTTTATAATAATGCAATTATTATTTATATTACTTATTAGTTAATATTATGTGTGAAAGAAAATATTTAATATGTATTAAAAAAAAAAAATTATCTTTATGATATTTAAGGTTATTATCAATGTAATGAGACATCTTTACGACACGATTACATGAATACATTATACATAAATAAATTTGTTTCAGGAAAAGCTAGAAATATTTTATAAATTGAATATTTCTATAAGTTATGTTTAATTTTTTATGAAAATAAATTTAGTTATATACAATTTTCTCTATTTTGTTTTGGACATTTAAAAAATTATCAACGGTGCTTTATAAATCTTAATCCAGTCATAATTTTTTAAAGGTCCCAACATTAAATAAAATAAAGTTGTCAATAATTATAGGTATCATCATTTTCATAAAAAGAATGATACGTTTTAATAAAAAAAATTACATAAATTAATAACATTTTAGATTCTGTACGGAGTGATGAATGTATTAATTTTATAACGATGTGTTTCTTTTTGTGACTGTCATCACGTTTTTTACATTTATTATACAATAACGATAGATCATTGATTTACACAAATATTAAATATGAAAAAAATTGGATCATATAACTTTGTTGGATAGCTCATGATTTGTAACTCCTGGCCGCGAGTTTCCAAACGTGCTTTAAATAATGTACGCTTATATAGTTTTACCGGTAAGATCAGCTATAATAATATGTTACATAATATATTAATATATCTCAAAATAGTGTTTTTTTTCTTAAACATACAGTGTCCCATTAGGATTTACGTATTGCGATAGCTTTTGAAATAATCAAGATATAAATTTATTATAATTTTGTTTTTTTAATAAGATTCAAAGGAACAAAAACTACAAATATTTTATGTGTTAAATTATTTTAATGTTTTGGTAAAAAAGTTAAAAAAATATATTTTTTATTTAATTGTTTTCAAAAAAATTTAAGATACCCATTAGAGTTTTTTTTTTCTGAAAATACATTTTAATTTCATCAATCTCCTGATTTTGAAATTTTTCTAGTTTCGAGAAAAACACTCAAAGCGTTCGCCGGCCGAAACGATCATGCGGGGTACATGTTGGGGTTAATCGGCAATAAACGACCAAAGAAAAAATAACAACTAAGAAACTAAAAAGCGGGTAAGTGAGTATCGCTCTGCTGTACATTAGGGGGTGGGGTGGACCTCGGACTAGGGTAGGTTAAATTTGAATGCAATGATAGGTATCATTGTATACGAAAAACGATTCTGAACGGAGATGATTTGTCAGTCTAGGATATATTATATTTAAATATTGTCATAATATATTCTATTTTGAAACAAATTCAAACATTTAAGTAAAAGTTTCAAGATTCTACGTTTGGTAATTTTTTAAAATAACAAAAATCGAAAATTATTTATTAGTAAAACGTTATTTTACACGTATATTTAAAATTAAAACTTTAAACACTCGTAAAATTTTTTAAATTGAATAATCCTCAAACTTTTTTATAATTATTCTAAGCTTAACTTATGGACAGCATAGTATTAAATTTTCAATTCTTAGCTTTGGATAGTAAAATATTTATAAATTTTCAACTAGCAAATAGTGAAAAATATTCATGATTTTGACGAATTTTTGTCAATATTTGAACTTCAAATGCTAATAAAAAAAAATTGTGCCTATGTATTTTTATAATTTTTGAATGAGAGTTAGAACATGTTATGAGGATCCTTCAATTAAATTTTCAAGTAATTTGTCCCAGCTAAATTTTTTTTATCAACATTTATAAAAAATAAATAAAAAAAATTGAAAATTTCAATTGTCTATAAATAGCTCAAAAAAATTCAAAATGTTTTGAAAATCAAATCACGTAAAGAAAATGGCAATTTAAATAACTGGTAAAATTTTCAAGTATTTACGACTTATACTGTTTGAATAACAACAAATATCAAAAATCGTTTGAGGCTAAACCGTTATTTAACGCGGTTTTGTAAAAATTTAAATTTCAAACACTCATAAAAATTTTTTATCTGAATCCGGTAGAGTTTTTTTTACAGATAATTGAAGAAAAATGTATGGAGAACCTTGTATCAAATTTTCAAAACTTAGTTATAAAAGAAAAAAGTTTTACGATTTTTCAACCACAAAATTACTTGCAAATTTTCGCAATTTTGACATATTTCGTATAAATTCGAACTTTAAGCACTTATAAAAAAAAATTGTGACTAACGATTTCGGATTTTTTTTTATCACTTTAAGAAAAACTTATAAGAAACCTTGTATTAAATTTTCAAGATTTTCTGGCCGGTCAAAAAAATTTTATCGTAATTTTAAAAATAAATACTAAATAAAATCAAAAATTTCAATTGTCTCTAAATAGCTCAAAAAAGTCTAAATTCATTGAAAATTTAACTTTGTTTTGAGATTTGAGAACGCTAATATAAACATTTGATGAAAATTTTAAGTGTTTACATCAATCAGTTTTTGAGTTATAGCAAAATAAAAAATCGATTTGGTCGAAAACTGTTTTTGCGTAAAAATTCCCGTTTTTCTGTCATTTTTTTTGTTTTTCTCTATTTTTTTGAAAACTGTTGGAAAATGTTTACTTTTCACCTCTATAATGCACCAAGGATATCCACTTTGCCATCGGAAACCACCCCCAAAGTTTGAAATTGAAGCATTATTTCGACTAGTTATGCTGTACACAGACACAAAAACAAAAAAAAAAACAAAAAAAAAAAACACAAATCATTGTAAAATCAATACATTCATCACTCCGTTCAGAATCTAAAATATAAAATATTGAAATTTTAATGTATTTCTTTTGAAAAATGTTGTTTTTTTTTTACTGCATAAAATTATGTGGAAAAATGTATACAAATATATCTTTCATTCTTCGTCTTTATATAGGTATACCTAGTATATTTTTATATATTAAATACAATATAACTTAGTATAGTCTATTAATATAGATAGGGACCGGGTGGCAGTATTGAGATAAACAGTTCCCACCCGAAACTTGTTTCTTTTATGGCGGAAAAAAGAAGTATAATAATATAGAGTAAAATACTAGATACTAAGATGGTTTTTTTATTACTGGAAATATCCTATGTAGACTTTTCATACTTTCTTTTATGATCAATAAATACCTATATTTAAAATTTTTAAAAATTGTTTTTTTACTGTGTTCTTTTTTTCCTATGTATTTTTTTCCGGGATTCCACATGTTGACATGTTTGATATAATGATTTTAATATCATATTAAATAATTCACAGTTTTTTTTGAAACTAGAAAAAATATTAAAAATCAGGAGATTAATGAAATTAAAATGTATTTTAAGAAAAATTAACTCCAGACCCGTACCGACTACCGAGCCATTTTTTATCCTGAGAGTCTCAGGCTGAGACAGAACTCTATTATAGTAATGCGTCCCTTGGTTGTGGGGGTGACATACTCACAGTTTTTAATATATCTTAATAAGATTCGGAAAAATCTGAAAATTTGTAATTAAGTTTCGAGAAAAACAAGAAATACTATTTTTAACCACACCCGCAAATTTATAATACTTAACTCCTTACTCCTTTTTTTTTTTTTATAATTAACAAATCAATTTGAAATTTACAAATTATTAGGTAGGTATTTCAAAATAATAGTTAATAATAATTAAAATAAAATAAAATAATTATTATTTAAAACAGAATTTTTTTTGCTTTTGTGTGTCAGCAAATTTGTCAATAATTTCTTCATTATCCAATTTATTAGCAATTTATGTTTCTATTGAAGTATGATGGCCATATTTGAAAATCTCTCCTGAACCATTGTAGATTTTTAGTAAGTTTTTATTAATTTAGGTTTGCCAAAACTTCTTTCATGTGAAGCTGTTATGTGTTTGTGAAGGGCATTGAGAGAAAAATCCTTGTATAATTCTTTAAGCTTATAATCATGAATCATTTCTAAATTTATAATGCACATAAAAACATTAATGATTGAATACTTGGGAAAATTTATAAAGCTGCTTGTTTAAAATCTTTAATTTCTTCAACTATTTCCGCAGTATTTATATCCTTATTATATTTTGGTCCTAGATTAGCAGCTGCTTTTTGCAAATCTTGAAAATTCATGTATCATATTAGTTAATGAATGACTGGAAACAAATTCAAAATCGTTTGATATTTCCATAATTGGCTTACAGTTTTATACTACAATTTCATCTCAGTAAGAAAAATATCTATTGAGTCTATAATGGCAATTCAAAAATTAAACGAAAAATAAAGTTTTAAGAATAACATAATAAACACTAAACACTATTTACTAATAAGTAATAATAATTCAATATTTCAATAATTGTAAAGCAATAGATGAGTATAATCAATGAATAAATATATTTTATATTAAAAATATAATATTACAGTTACGGATCGGTGCATAATATTGCAAAATATTTATTATATTGTCAACAATACAGTATTATACAATACCTAATCAATATACATTTTCTTAAATTAATCATTTAATATTTTTGTGACTCCCAGCAACAGGCGCCCAAGGCAAGCGAGTATAATACCTAGTCATCCTATTTACGGCTCTGATGAACTCCACAAAATGGCTATATCTTTAACTTTTTTGAAAATAATTGAATAAAAAAATATAGGTTTTAACTTTTTTACCAATAAGCATTAAAATAAATTAAAACATGAAATATATGTAGTTCTTGACGCTTGACGTTTTTGTCTCTTTGAATATTATTAAAAAACCAGAATAATTATGATATCTCCATTATTTTAGGAGATATCATAATAGGTAAATCCTCACGGGATGTTCTGTATATGTAACAATCCTTATTCCTTAGTAAAAATTAATGTTATCGAATCCTCTGTAGTTCTTAAACGTTAAACACGAATGTGATACAATTTCAAAACATAGTAATGCTAATGACTACTTAGTTATAAATTATAAAAAAAACTATATAGATAAAATTTTAACATTGATTTTTAGTCAGTCTTATATATTATAATGCTATAAAATAAATTAAATTAAATATAGAAGTTATTATATAAATTAATGAAAAAATAGTAATAAAAAAGTTTTTTCAAAATATTTAATGTATAAAAGTTTTCAAAAATATTAAATAGGTTTTTATTAAATACTTCAGTTTAGAATTTAGATCAATTAGATCTATTTTATGATGTCTAAAAAATGATTAATATTGATGTATTTGAAGATTCTTAATAAGACTATAATATACCTAGTAAGTATTAGTGTATTAATATTTTTCCAGGTTTTAATGGAATAAAAAACCAGTATAAGTAGGTAGGTAATTATTTATTTTTGGTAATATTTAAATAATGTACTATCTATAAAGAAATTAGGCATAACATCAAGTTCGTTCAACAATCAACATATTATTTAAATGAACTTTGGTCATTTTTTTCCAATGTATAATAATAGAAATACGAAATTGATCATACTTCAGCTTTTGTAAGCCAATATGAAACTATGAAAGGCCAAAATGGTATTGTCTTGATCATGAGCTTCTTAATTCTGGGCTTTAAATTATATCTGTGTGTTATTGCCGTGATTCCACATTATATATTTTTATTTCTTTAAGTAATCAACATTATTCTAACATTTTTAGTTCTTACTATAATTTTTATTTCAAATAACAGTTATTCTAAATTCTTCTAAAATATTTGTTCTAAACTTAAATATATTGTGTAATAAAAATCCATTTACCTAGTACAAATGTAATTAGAAAAAAACGATCGATATAATTTAGATCAATGAGCCTTAGAAAGTATAAATATTAGAAGCCAGAAGGTTAGAAGCATCATTATATTTATTCTGTGGTAGCATCACAGAACATTATGGTAGCATCGATAGCATACATAAGCTATAAAACAATTGGTCATTAATCATTATAATTTAAAATAAATAAATGAAATAAGCACCAATATGTTCCCAACATTAAACTAAATTTGAACAAATTGGCTTTGGGATAAAAGGTAATAGACTGGAACCACTTTCTTGATTTTTTTTGTTTCCATGAAATCTATCAATGTTATTACTATTTTTTTCTTCTTAGATATAGTTTTTTTAGTTTTCTTTAAACTGATAACCACAGATATAGATAATAATTATTAGATATGCAT
The DNA here is from genome assembly GCA_020882235.1 of Schizaphis graminum. NCBI lineage: Eukaryota > Metazoa > Arthropoda > Insecta > Hemiptera > Aphididae > Schizaphis > Schizaphis graminum. The sequence goes on from CM037032.1 coordinate 71,507,830, forward strand.
AGATTAGTATATTATGCGTATTAGTCATATACTCATATGGTATTAGTATATATACTATATAGTATATGTGGTATATGTGCGAGAGGCCGAGAGCTAACTTCACAGACATTCATACAAAATGTAAGTTATGGTTTTATAATACATTCAATTATCTATAAAAAAAAATTTGTATTGCATGCCTGATAGATCAATAATCGTAAAGGAAGGAAGTGAGATGGTTTAGAGTATAAATACTATTATTATAATATTATAATAGTTAGAATAAATATATTGAAATGAAATGCAAGTTAAAAATGAATATAAACATGTATATAATCTTAAAGTCATGTATTAAAATAACTAATTAAACTGTAATCTCGAGGTGAAGGTGTTTAAAGTGCCGTGATATCATTTAATATTTAATAATTTAAAAAGTATAAATAGTGATTTTGTAAGTTGTCTTTTATGTGGTATTCTTTATCTGGGTGACTGGGGTAAATAAATACAAAATCATATCTTGTTTACTTTTACTATAATTTTTGTTAGTGCTCTAGTTTATAAGATTATGACTTGTTTAGATAAAATAATATGTATCTCACAGTATTCACCAGGCTTAGCCTACTACCTATATCAAGTTAATACATCCATTGCTATTACTATTAAATTTATGTGACTCCATAATTATAATATAGTAATTTGGTTATGGTTTGAATGTACAGTGTATATAATTACATGCTTTGTTCAAAATAAACTAATCATTATTTATTTTGTATAGGTCGCCATCATCTAGACATTATTCTAGATCCAAGGATTCATACAATAATAAGAAAAATATTGACGAACAAAAAAAGCACAAAAATGATAAGCATTCGTCAAAAAAAAAAAAAAAATCTAAATCTAAGCACAAGAGTAAAAGAAGGTAAAATCTGTTGATAAATATTACTAAATTATACCCAAAGTGTTGCCAATTAAGTATTGGAAGTAAAAAAATATACTTATATAAATAATTATTAGAATATTTATTAGAATTTATAAATAAATAAAATAAGGCATTTAAAAAAGAAAAATGAACAGTGTTTAACCATTTCTATATTTTATTTAAAATAGAAATAGCAATCTCCCTTAGTCTTACACTATATATTATATACTAATACTATAATTAGTGTTTATTATTATAAATAAAACATAACATCCACAATATTAAATGTAACACATGGATGAACATTTGATTGCATTTTTGGGGGGGCCTATAATAATCCAATATTAGTGACCTGCAGTGGTTTCATTTTTCAACCTTTTTCTATACACAAGTATAACATATTGCCTTCTAATTTTGGGGGACTAAGCCTCCCTAAGCCCTCCCACGATGTCCGCCTATATTGTAACATGATTTTATGATTGCAATTTTTTAACACGATCATTTGGTATATAAGTGACATGTTATAATGTAATTCCATCAATCAAACTAAATTTATATTAATGATAACATAAATAGACATGTTGGATATAGCTCAGACTTATATCAAATCTCGATAATATAATTAGTATTTGGTATGGTTAAAAACAATATATAATATAAATATCATGCTAATAGTGTATTTTGATTTATGTACAGGTCATCATCAAGTGATTCCTCATCTAACAATGATGAGGCAAAATTATTACAACGTCTGCAGCAAGAAAGACTTAGAGTTGCTGAAGAAAGAAAACAGCAAAAAGAATTAATTAAAGCTATGGAGACTCCAGAAGAAAAGCGGTTTAGGCGTTTAATGAAGAAAACAGCTAAAGAAAGAAAACGAAAAGAGTTAATGGGTTGGGATAATGATTACCTTCATTATACAAATGCTGACAATCCATTTGGAGATGCAAATTTGCTTTCTACATTTGTTTGGGATAAAAAAATGGCTAAAGATGGTTTAGTAGGCGTTAGCCATGAAGAACTAGAGCTAAGAAATAGACAAAAAATGGAAGAAAACAAAAGAGAATTAGAAAAAGTTAAAAAACGACGAATGGAAAGAGAAATGGAAAGACAACAAAGGGAAGATGAGATGGCATTATTACAAAGAAGTAAAGAAGCAGCACAGTTTAAAGAATGGGAAAAAAGTGAAGACCAGTTTCATTTACAGCAAGCTCGTTTGCGATCTACTATTCGAATTGAGGACGGCAGAGGTAATATCAATGTAATAAAAATAAAAATCTATACAAATAATATATTGACATTGATGTTTATTTTTCAGCTAAACCAATTGATCTTCTTGCTAAGTATATAAGTACTGAAGAAGAAGTAGATGCTGTTGAAATGCATGAACCTTATATTTACTTAAATGGCTTAAAACTTAAAGATTTAGAAGATCTTGTAGAAGATATAAAAGTTTACATGGAACTTGAAAAAGGAAAAAACTTTGATTACTGGAATGATATAACAGTCATTGTAGAAGATGAGTTACATAAAATGAGAAGAATACAAAAACAATCAGCTTACACAGGTAAATGTCATATCTTTTTGGGAAAACACATATTATTTAAAACTTGATATTCAATAAATTTGATATTTTTATTTTTTTTTATCAAATACTCAATTACTATAGTATTATAAAAAAAGTTCAAACTAAAAATTGGGAAATGTGAAAATTGTATGTATACTGTGTAGCAGTAGTTTTCAACCTTTTTAACCATGCGGCACACTTATTATGCTAAAAAATTTTCGAGGCACACCAATCTATATAATCTGTAAAGCATATTTTATATATATACCTATATATATACATTATACATATACATACATACCAATAAAACTATTAACAGATTTTTTGCGGCACACTTCAAAAGCGCTCACGGCACACCGGTTGAAAACCTCTGCTGTATAGCCTAGGCATTGACGTCAATGTTCAATTTATCTACTTATAGTATTGATGTTAAATACATTCTTGCAGTTAAAGATTGAACAATGCATTAGGATAAAATTTATTTTATACATCTAAATTGTTGCCTAACTTAAAAAAATTCTCAGAACTTAAAGTGTTCAATTGTTTGTGTCCCAATACCTAATTTTGATATAGCTTGTGATTCTACTCATCTGTTACTGGTTATTAATATGAAAATTACATATATAAATTATTCAAGGTGATTAGGTAATTTAATTGTTATCAAATTTATATCAAAAATTAATTTGTACAATATTATAAGTAGGTACCTACTGATATATTTAAATCAGTTATAGAATATAACATGCTGAAAAATAAATAATATGCAAGAGACCTAATTGCCTGATATTAATATAATTTCATAAAATTAGATAAAGTATTCGAAAAAAATCTAAGATAAAATTATTACGATATTTTTCATAAAACCATAGGAATCGCTAGAGTTTAAGAATTTGAAACAGATTACAGAAAAACTGGTAGTAACAGTAAGAAATAGGCTTATTACTCTTAATGCCATCTTGGTAAAAATGTGCTGATCATTAATAATAAAATACTTATTGGTTATAATTACTTATAAATTATTTTATACTGTGAACTTATAATCATATTTAACAACCAATCTTGGAAATTGATATAATTGACTTCAAATAAAAATATCAGAAAAAAATGATTTTTTTATAATTTCCTTACGTTATTGTATCATTTTGGTTGTTAGCGTTACTTTTCAGTTAATGGTATCTTTCTAATTATCGACTTTGACAGTGCATGTCAGTTAGTAAGCTATAAAATGATTTGTAATAAAATCAAATATAATGTGGAAAATGACATATTTTTATTTTTTATTTCACAATGTTGTATTTTTTAAACTGGCATTGAAGAATTGTGATCAAATATTTAATAATACTCAATCTTTATCACCAAATCATTATCGGTAACATATTTATTTAGTAATTTTAAATCTATTGTTTAGTATAGTGAATTTTAACACTTCAGTACCACCAACAATATTAGGTATTCAATAATATTTTATTTAATAAACATGTTTAGGTGTTGGTCGGAGGGAAGGTATCCATCAATCAGTAGCTCATGAAGTTGCTCATATTTTTAGAGGTAAGACTGCTGAACAGCTGGATCAATTAAAAATTCAAATTGAAAAAAAAATTAATAGTAAAGCTGAAGGTGTTGACATTGGGTACTGGGAAACTCTACTGTCACAACTAAAAGGTATGCATGATTACTATTGATACAATTACAATTTTTTTTTTTATTTAAACTAAATTAGTATTTTAATTATTAATATTAATATTAATATATATAATATATAGCTCATGTTGCAAGAGCTCGACTTAGAGATCGCCACCAAGAAAATCTAAAGAAAAAACTTGAAGTATTAAAAGCACAACAAAAAATGGATGAATCACAGTTTGATCCCGAAGAAGGAAGCAGTAATAGCCGTCAACAATTGACTAAAATTAATGAGTCATCAGGTCAAGATCAACCATCAACCTCTACCAGTAAATCTCCCTCTAGAAAAGAAAAAGACCAAAGTTCTGAAGAAGATATAAGGTAAATTTAATCATATATATATTTATATTATAGCCAATATTATCATTTATTTTTAATTAGTGATGCTGAACAAGAAGCCAAAAATATAATAGAGGAATGTGCTGCAGATTATGAAGCTTGTGGATATAGTCCCGTATATATTTCTCCTAATAGCGTAGAACTGGGTACTTTAGTTGTATCAGAAATCGATGATGAGAAAAGACTGACATTCGCTAGACTACAAGTACAAGGCACGGGGACACGTATTGAAGTAAGCTTATCACATACAATAAATATTCAAGTGTCAATTTCATATGTTGTTCGTAAAAACCATGATAATAATATAAATTCAATACTGAAAAATACATAACATTAGTTGTCATAAATAACTGTACACGGACTAACATACAGACAGTTATATGATTCTATATTTATTGAGAGATACTGAAATTTGATGCCAATTGAAAAGTAATAGGGTTATTTGTTTAAATATTTATCAAAAAGAAATGAGTAGAAAAGTTAATTTACATTCATAAATAATTTATGGAATAAGTCAATCCTTAGACGTATAAAAGTGTACATACAATAAAAAAACATGTGTTAAAATAATCTATCTAGTAAAACTTTTTGTCAATATTCATTCGAATAAATTTATTTATGTTTATGAAAAACATTTTTTTATAGAATGTCATGGCTGCAGAAGAAATAGCTTTGCAAAAAGAAGCTAGAAAGGGAATGACAAATGAAGAAGCTGAATTCTCAGTAGAATCTGAATTAGACCATCAAGTTTATTTATGGTCAGATAAGTACAGACCACGAAAACCCAGATATTTTAATAGGTAAACAATATAATAAATTATATTAGTTTTAAATGTTTAAACTATTAAAATCAATTTTATATACATAGGGTACATACTGGATTTGAGTGGAATAAGTACAATCAAACTCATTATGATATGGATAATCCTCCACCAAAAATTGTTCAAGGATATAAGTTTAATATTTTTTATCCAGATTTAATAAATAAAAGTTCAACTCCACAATATTTTTTGGTAAATTCAAAACAAAAATTGAAAAATTATTGTAGTTGTATAAAGCTAATTTTTACCATAATACTTATTATTTAATATTTATATTTTTGTAGACTGCATGTGGAGATAACCCAGAATTTGCGGTTTTGAGATTTCATGCAGGTCCTCCATATGAAGATATTGCATTCAAAATAGTCAACAGAGAGTGGGAATATTCATACAAAAGAGGATTTCGTTGTCAATTTCATAACAATATTTTTCAGTTATGGTTTCATTTCAAACGTTATCGATATAGACGATAATTTAAATTGTTTTTCTTTATTTTTTTTTTATCAATATATGTACATAAATTAATTAAACTACAACTTTTATGGAATTTAACTGTTTATTCATTAATAAAAATATAATATTTTAAAAAGTGTAAAAACTTTAAATTTCTATTAGTTTATTTTACTATTATGTTTAATTAAATGAAACATAACTATATATTAGTTGGTGGAGATATGTTGTTGGGAGAAAAAAGTTTGTTTTCAAAACTACAATTGAATTTGTGATGTGCTCATCCATACCAGAATACAGTATTATATAATGCGACGCTAGAATATATCAGCTCGTGGCAAAAATATAACTTTTGTTTTAGTTCAAAATTTCATACATTAATATTATATGATTTTTTACAATCTTATTAAAATTCACATGTATGAATGGCTTAAAGTTTTATTATATTTAATATAATATTATTTTATTTTTTAAACGAATATAATATAGGTAAAAAACTATCTTTCTTTTTATGTAATACTTATAGGTAATGACATTGTTGACAACAAACATTTAAAAAATTTATCACCAAGTTCATTTTTTACTGATTGAAACACATCCCTATTGAACTTTATTTAGTAGGTATTTGTCTTCATAACATTTGATCTGATTATCACTAAGAGTCAAAGTCTAAACATAATAAATGATTTTTTTTTAGATTAGATGTAAAGTATTATTTTAATCTATCTGTGTAGGTTCTAAAGGTCACATAGGTAGCTCTTTGTGATGGTCACAAAATTAGGTGTCTAGTCCAATATACCTAAGAATATAACTAATTAATGTGTTGTATTTAATATTTACAAAGTATAAAATAAAGATTTATTGTAAAAAAAAAAAAAAAAATTAAAAACATAAAACTAATAAAATCGATCAAAACAAACTTTGTCCTTTTACTATAAAAAAAATAAAACCTTGTCTCTTAAAATTTGTACCTAAATTAAATAAATTAGGGACTAATAAAGATTTAAATTTTAAGTACCTACTAATAATATATAGGTAATATGTTACGGGTAAAGTAGAAAATCCAGACATTGTATTACAATGTCCAGGCACTTTGCACAATATCTGAACAAATTATTTTTTAATACTTAAATTTTCCTATATTGACTGGACTTTGTATAATAATATCCGGGTAAATTGAACAGTGCCCGGACTCAAGTGGGCAAAGTGAATTAAATACAGCTCACTGCACACATTTATATCGAATAAAATGAATGCGTAATAATTACCTATACAAATTGTACTTGTTTCTATGTGACTTACTACTTACAAGATACCTACCTATTTAATTTAGAAACGAATATACGTGCATTGGGAATTGTGATAGTCGGAACCAATTCAGTATTTACGACACCTAAAAGAAAAGTTCATCTAGGTTAATCATATACGAAAAGCACATATTTCTGAGAAGTCACAAGACAATTTTTTAAATTGTGTAGTCAAAGGTACGATAGCTTAACTTACAACCACGGTTATCTACTAGGTAGTAGATAATTGTGCTTACAACACATGTAAGACCAATCGGTGTAAATGCAAAAAATATAGTCGAATTTGTAACTCAAAGTGCCATAAATCATAATAAATGGTAGTGGTGTATGTGATAAATAAAAAAATAAATATAATATTCTATAATTCTATATGTAGGTAGGTACCTAATATTATATTTTATTAATAATTAATTAAAATAACTATAGTAATAACAATATTCGTCTAATTCGTGTTAAACCACCTTTAAATAATAATATAAATTCTTCATACAAGTAAGTAGTTATACCTAATAGATACCTAGGTAACCTAATATATTATACGAATGATTCAATGGATAATATACCTACTTAAAAATTATTAACACCTAAGTAGGTAGGTAATTAATATTTGAGTCGGCTATTCCAAGTGTTTTTTTTTTTATATTCATTAAAATCCAGTAAGATGTTCTATATTTAATTTTTATATTTTCAATATTTAACCTATACAAACTAGTGACTAAAGTGCCAAACTTTCTACGTTGCCCGTAACATATACGAAAATAAAAAAATAAAGGTTTTTGTATCTTTATTTTTCACCTGTAGGTACCTGCAGTGTATTTTAGTTTTAGATATTGTATCTTAACTAAATACTAATTATGGAGAGGATTTGAAATCGAAGCAGGTATTGGCCGTCAAGAAAATGATTAAGTTAAATATATGACGTCTTGAATACGTTGTTTTATTGTTTAGTTAGTTTTCTGTTATACCGACATGACGGAAGTATAGATACAGTTACATAGTTAAAATGTTTTAGTGTTTGCCCCTGAGCCACCAACTTTATATACTTACCTACGTAAGCATTCCATTATAATTTCAACCGTTAAACTCTGACACCGTAGGTTTACAAAGCGGTGTACTTATACGACTTTGTAAAAACTTTTAAAGTTACCTAGGTACCTAATATAGAAATAGGTATATCATCTAAGTAAATAATCGTAGCCAAGTAATCCATTTAAATCAATGAGACAATAATGTGTTGTATTTAATGTTTTAAATTCAAGTGATTAACTATAAATAGTTCGTGGACGTTATTTAGATATTTTCCAAAGGGGAATAGGAAGGAAATAAAATTAAAATGTACTTACCATTACCCGAAGTGTTTTTACTAAGAACCCCAATCAGTGGCGTAGCCAGGATTTTTTTTAGGGGAGGGGTGTTTTTAGTAATAAAATAAATCTACAATCGTGTTGAAATAATAAAATAATTGAATGATAATGATTATTATCACCAGTGCAGTCGATAACGTGAATATGGCATAACAGAATACATTTCACCACGAATAAACTATTGTATTAATTCTATATTATAAACATTATATTTTTGATAAAAATACGGCCGAAGGGGAGGTTTCAACACCCAACCCCCCCTGGCTACTAGCCCAATCCTATATGACTCGTATAACCTCCAGTTTTTTAGCTGAAAAAACTTAAGAAATAAAATGTTATTTCAAATAATTTCAATTTATTTATAATATTATAAAATAACAGACTTTTTATATGTACCTACCACTTTTTGATGACACTAAGATAACATTTTTTTACGATTTTATTCACGGAGTTGTTCCAAATATATTTCTGAATGTTCCAAGTGTTATACATCGCACTTTTTTCAATTTTTGGTCAGGAGAGGTCGGGGAGGTACTGAAGGAGAGAACACATTGTATTGAGTTTTCCATCGTTCTAAGTTCTAACAATACCTACTTTTGAATTTGAATGATTTCATAATTTTTTTCATACAGTTCCAAATACTCCCTTTATCCTTAAGTGTCGCGTCACTTTTTTCCATTTTTGTCTATTGTGGATCTTTATAATTTTAACACACGAGGTTACTCATAAGTTATGAATAACAATAGGTACAGTTCTTACGGCAATTCGAAAATATCAAAAATACACAGAAACCTTATTTTTATAGGAAATTTAATTTATAATTTTTATGAAATATTTCAACAAAAAGTTATCATTTTATTGTATTTTGGACAATACTAATCCTATGTATGAAACTTTTTGCTTGTATTGTATTATTATTTCTATATCCACTATGAAATGTTTATTATTATTATTAAATGCTATTGTAGCTTATACTGTGGACTTATTTTTACCATTTTACGTATTTAAGATACAACTTAATAACATGATAAATAATAGAATGGGCATGGTAGCTTTTCAAAAATCAATTCAAACTATTTATTATCAATAGAAGAATAAACTAGCGGATGGTGTGCCTTAATCATAAAATAATTAATGTATAGTAAAATATCTTTGGAAAAAGAACTTTCACACTATCTTTGGCCAAAACCATTTTTCGTCGTTTAATCGTTTTTCAGTGAGATCAAAATTAGGGCTGTAGCCCATTTGCGCCCAAGAGCAGCCCGATTGCGCCCCGAGGGTTATGGACATTTGCGCCCAAAATAAAAAACTTAACACACCGATTTATAACCCAAATGCGCCCATTTTGCATGCAACGTTGCCGTTGTTTTTTAAAATTTAAAAATCCTACGTAAAATCAAAATTAATAAAAAGTAATAATTTTAAAAATAATGTTAAAATATACTACACAGTATGCATGTTATATGTATAGGTACCTATATAAATATTATTTATATTGCATTAAATTATAAATTTCAAATAGAAATATTTTTACGTAAAATCAAAATAATTAATAAATACAATTACAATAATATACATATATAAATATATATAAATTTTAAATATTATTAAAAATGCATAAAATAAATGTATATAGAACCAAAATAAATAATTCATATTAGTTGTCAGTTGTTGTTTAAGATTGTTTAAAAATATAAAATCCTACATCAAAAATAATTAAAATTAATAATATATATTAGTCAATAATAAGAATGTTAATAATGCAAAAAATAATTAAATTACAATAATATTAAAATAATATTATTTAAATAATAATAATTAATATTGGTTTCGATTAGCTTGGGAAACGATCAAATATTATTTTACATTTTATAGTTACACACCATTACGCCAAAATACTCAATAAATGGCAACGTTACACGATTTTCACCTAATCTGAATCGGGCGCATGTGGGCTATGATTTGGGGCGCAAATGGGTTGCGCCGAAAATTAGTACCTACATTCACGAATGCTGCAGTCAAGGCCGTAACTGGAAATTAATTTCGGAGGGGGTTGTAAGCCAAAAATGTGTGTTCTAATTGTATTATAATATTGTGTAAGTAATTAAATATGGAATATGCGAAAAATTTCGGGGGGGGGGGGTTTGAACCCCCAAAACCCCCCCAGATACGGCCTTGGCTGCAGTGACCTATTCAATGACGAGGTACCCATACGATTACACTTGAAACCTTCTATACATTTCAAAGTGCTAATCCAGTAGGTATGACCTAACCTAACTGAATTTTTTTTATTGGCTTTGCGCATAGACATTTTACGTCTTGACCAAGTCTCTAATTTAATAAACAATTACCAAAACCAAAGCAACAATAGAAATCAGTAAAACCAATATGTTAAAATACAATTAATTTACTTATAGACACCTAAATATAGTTATTTTTTAATTAAGTTAATAAAAATTCGTTTGTTTATACTTTTTAATATAGGTATCTCACTATAGGTAGGTAAATCGCTAGCCGAAAATATTACATTACGTGAAGTGTTCCCTATATAATTAAATTAATAAGACAGTTTCAAAATTAGGATTTCAGTATTATGGAGATTTTGTAACTTAAGTCTCAAGTACGAAACATCAAGTGATGACGCACACCCACGTCCGCTTATCAGGGACGCCCGTGGGCCGTAAGCTAGTCCGTGGTTTATACATATTTATGACGGACTGGGTTTGGGTGCTAATTGTTAATGTCCTATTATCATATAGAGCCCGGCTGGTCGTTTATAACGTTGAATTAATATACTATAGATACATATTTAATCAACGCTTATATATATGTATGAAAATTTTTATAGTTATTATACTTATTAGGGTCTGTATTGATAGTTTATTTATTAATAATACACAAATATTATATTTAATATATATATATATATATAAGTGCTAAGTAGTATATTATATGTAAGAGAGTTAGCTGCAGAAATATAGACTGGCCGGGAGGATGAGTTGCTAAACTAAAATAATATAATGTAATAGACCATACATTTTTGTTTTATAAAATGTGGTAAAAATAATATTAACTAAAATAAAGCGGTGGTGGACATTGTCCCTCCGCTACGGACACGCTTGTATATACGTATTAGAGACAACATAGCCGAAGGTCTTTAGGCGATCATCTTTTATTCGCATTTTCGCGTTACTCTGCGGTTCAATCTATATATCCACATTTCACGTGGAAGGTGAAATTCAGTTACCCGTTATACGTCACTCTTCTTTTAAAATATTTAAGTAAATATTATACAATACGTAATTAATAGTATATATTTTTGATATAAGGCGTCGTTTAAAACCACACACTTACCACTCATAACCATATTGTTCAATACCGCACAAATTGTTTCTATTATTGAAAAGGAAATTTGAAAGGCTAATAATTCAAAACCACACGCAGTTAATTGACAATTAAAATTAAACATTTATAGTTATTAAACAAATTGTTATAAAAATAATTTAATGTGAGATAAATTAATAAAGTATGTGTAGTAGATATTATTTAGATTAGAATAAATGTACATGTTAATGTTTTCATGTATTCTTATAAATTTATGATTTTGATTAAATATGATAACTAGTGTACGGTTTTAAACAATAATATAATTTTAGATATATTTGTACGTTATTGATACATAACAGTGTGTGTTGTTATTTTAATATATAAATAGGTACGCTCGTGTATAGGTTATAACTTTATAAGGATTTAAATACAAAATGTAATAAAGGCATTTTGGTCTTTTGAGTATACAATGGTCGTCTCTTAATGTAATCACTAGGGCTAGGAAAATGAAGCACTAAAAACCTACAATAAAGGAATTAAAAAATTGCCAATAATGCTACAAAAAAAAGCATTTAACCAGGAAAATGCAACTAAAAAAGACTTAAACATTTTTAAGTTTAGCTAAAAAATATTGTTAATATCAAAAACTAATTAATTAAACACATTTTTATATGTTCACACCAATTAATTCTTAGAACAACTAATTACAATTTATAAATATTGAAAAAAATAAATTCTATCTATTTTCAGAAATATTTTCCGGTAAGGCGATAATATTTCAATACGAATTCACAAAATATATATAAATATAATTATTAATTATACAATTAAAATAAATGAAAAAATAATAATTTAGATAAATATGTACGTAAATGTTAAATATGCGTATAATTAACAAAAATCAATTAAAAAGCTAATAAACTGACAAAAAAGTACCAATAAAGCATTTATTTACGAATATCACAAGAAAAAGCAAAAAAAGCAAAAACAAAATTGCATATTTGAACTCTGTGATGAATGAATCGAATTTTGTTTTTGATTAGCTATATGTCCTGGAGTAGGTACTATGAAACAGTGGCGCCGAGTCCTATCTTTAGGTCAGGTCACGGCCTGATCACATTTTTAAAAGGTGGCCGGCGATCAGAGGGGGGGGGGTGGACGTCTTGGCAATATTTTAATGACAATTCAACATAAAAACTATGTACCAATGTTATGATACCATGAAATATGATAATGTATAATTTAAAATACTGTGTTAAGCTAACATTTTGAGAGATTCCGGATAAGGCTTGTGGCCGCTAGGGTGGCTTGGGGCCATTGTATTTTCATTTGGCCTGAGTACATTTTTAGAAGTTCGGCGCCACTGCTATGAAAGAAAATGCAAATGCTACAAAATCCTAGCCCTAGTAATCACTTAGGCACTCTATAAAGTGGATAACATAAGCCGACTGACAACATAAACAAAAATTAAAGTATGGACATACGTAAAACGATAGAACATGAAATATTTTCAGCGGACAAAGGAATTTAAACAGCTGTTTATACTATTATGTTCTATGGTAATACGGTTATGTTCTTACTATTATACTTTTCGATATCAATATGCGATAAATAACATAAACTGATTTGGTATAATAAGCGGCAACCACTATTACTGTATTTGCATAAATGTATACTATATATTAATTATAGAACAATGCAAAACTACGTATTATATCAAATTTAAAAAAACCAAGTTAGGTACTTATAATAGTTTTTGTTTGACGGTAAACTAATTTTTTGATTGATTAAATTTGATCCGACTGAAAAAATGTTCTCTTAATGATAGGCGTAATAGGATCATCTTTTATAATTATTGCATCAAGCAGATTATCGAGTGAATTCGACGTCCATATTTCCGAGTGATAATATCATTAAGTATAATGGGTATAATAAAAAATCTCCAAAGTATTAAAAATATGAGACAATTGTGCAATAATGTATTGTATTCATTAGGTAACTATTATTTAATAATTTAATTTTTCGTTTAATGTTTGGAGTAATTATTAAAGTGGGTAGTAATTGTATTTTTGTTACATAAAAAAAATTCTCAATTTAATATATCGTAATATAAAATAAAATATTATTATCAAAACGATAACATTAATGTTTGAAAATGATAATTAATAAAAATACTAAAAATATAAATTATTCTACTGAATAATACATAGAATACCTTAAAAGTTACACAGTTTTTCTATGTTTACAAAGGAGCCAAATTCAAAAAATTAATCTTGCCCAACCATTTCCGAATATTAAATTGTGAGATCGGTAATGATACGGATGGACGATCGATTTCCTAAAACAGACTTTCTTGGATTTCGGAGCCTATACATCTTTGCACTGCGGCTCGAGCATTGCCGTTAAAAAATCAGCATAAAAAATGCATGTCACTATATCAGTAATGTGACCAAATGACAAATTAAATAACCTGGGCATTTTGAAACTTAATATCAAATTTACTTACAAATGAGTAATTGAAGCAAAAGTTAAACCACATTTACCAAATAAAAAAAATTAAAGGATTAACGACCAATTAACGACGATTAATAGCGTATAACTTTTAAATTTTGGAAGATATGAAAACCAAACTTTTAAGGTATTCTATAGGTATTAATGGTATTATTGAGTAGGATAAAACAATAAAAAACATAGGTTAATCGAATTTTTTATTTCAAAATTTTTTATTAATGGAATACTAATTGTTACATTATGCAATAAATCTAAGTTTAATATGATTTATAACATTATATTACGGTACTAATGAAGTTATAAAAAAAAAATTATTATCTAAAGTTGCTGTACAGACGTATAGGGAATATATAGTGTGGATATAATTCATTTATTAACTATCAACAAAAAAAAGCGGGTAAGTGAGTATCGCTCTGCTGTACATTAGGGGGTGGGATGGACCTCGGACTAGGGTAGGTTAAATTTGAATGCAATGATAGGTATCATTGTATACGAAAAACGATTCTGAACGGAGATGATTTGTCAATCTAGGATATGTTAATATATTATATTAAAATATTGTCATATATTCTATTTTGAAACAAATTCAAACATTTAAGTAAAAGTTTTAAGATCTTACGTTTGATAATGTTTTAAAAATAACAAAAATCGAAAATTATTTATTAGTAAAACGTTATTTTACAAGTGTATTTTTGATTTCAAATTAAAATTAAAACTTTAAACACTCGTAAAATTTTTTCAATTGAATAATCCTCAAACTTTTTTATAATTATTCTAAGCTTAACTTATGGACAGCATAGTATTAAATTTTCAATTCTTAGCTTTTGATAGTAAAATATTTATACATTTTTAAATACCAAATAGTGAAAAATATTCATGATTTTGACGAATTTTTATCAATATTTGAACTTCAAATGCTAATAAAAAAAATTATGCCTATGTATTTTTATAATTTTTGAATCAGAGTTAGAACAAGTTATGTGGACCCTTCAATTAAATTTTCAAGTAATTTGTCCCAGCTAAATTTTTTTTATCAACATTTATAAAAAAAAATTGATTATTTCAAATGCCTATAATTAGCTCAAAAAAAGTCAAAATATTTTGAAATTCAAATCACGTAAAGAAAATGGCTATCTTAATAACTGGTAAAATTTTCAAGTATTTACGACTTTTACTTTTTGAATAACAACAAATATCAAAAATCGTTTGAGGCTAAATCATTATTTAACGCGGTTTTGTAAAAATTTAAATTTCAAACACTCATAAAATTTTTTTGTCTGAATCCAGTAGAGTTTTTTTTACAGATATTTGAAGAAAAATGTATGGAAAACCTTGTACCAAATTTTCAAAACTTAGTTATAAAAGAAAAAATTTTACGATTTTTTAACCACAAAATTACTTGCCAATTTTCGCAATTTTGACATATTTCGTATAAATTCGTACTTTAAGTACTTATAAAAAAAAATTGTGACTAACGATTTCGGATTTTTTTTATCACTTGAAGAACAACTTATAAGAAACCTTGTATTAAATTTTCAAGATTTTCTGGCCGGCCAAAAAAATTTTATCGTTATTTTAAAAAAAAATACTAAAAAAAATAAAAAATTTCAATTGTCTATAAATAGCTCAAAAAGAGTCAAAATTCTTTGAAAATTTAACTGTGTATGGAGAACGCTAATTTTAACATTTTGTGAAAATTTCAAGTGTTTACATCGATTAGTTTTTGAGTTATAGCAAAATAAAAAATTCGATTTTGTCGAAAACTGTTTTTGCGTAAAAATTCCCGTTTTTCTGTCATTTTTTTTTTGTTTTTCTCGATTTTTTTTAAAACTGTTGGAAAATGTTTACTTTTCACCTCTATAATGCACCAATGATATCCACTTTGCCATCGGAAACCACCCCCAAAGTTTGAAATTGAAGCATTATTTCGACTAGTTATGCTGTACACAGACACAAAAACAAAAAAACAAAAAAAAAAAAAAAAAACACACATCATTGTAAAATCAATACATTCATCACTCCGTTCAGAATCTAAAAAACTCATAATAAATAATAAATTATTTGAAGTAATACGCATTTTATTTTTAAAATACTAATTTTTGATAAAAAAATGTTTATTTTTTCAATTTAATAAAAATAATTTGCACATTTCTAGTTTAATATTGCGTATGTTAGTTAATAGGACAACTAAATAGCTTTAATATGAAAAAAATTACGTTAAAATGTTGAAAAGTTTTGAAGATACTTAAAAATTAAATGGTAGGTTCGGTTTTGTTAAAAAAAAGGTAAATAGCTCATCCTAACGTAAAAAATAAAAAGTTAGACCCCTCTTTAAAGGGTCATTCTTCATGATTTTTGGTATAATTTCATATGATGTCGGCTGGTCATTTCCCAGCAAAAAACATTGTATATTTATAATAAAACATTAATAATATTATGTAAACGTTTAAAAATATTTATTCAGTACATTTCATGGGGAAAATACTGTGTGGGTAATATTGTATTCTAGGGATTTTTTTTCTAGACTTGGGGAAAAGTTTTTTTCTGAGGTTTTTAATTCCACAATAAAAAAGAAATTTATTTGATACTATATACTGCAATGTATGCAATATGCAGTACCACATATATATTAAAGTATTATTAATTATCATTAGCCACGATTATATTGTAAATTACATAGTGTAGATAGGTTTAAATTTTAAAATAATTCTCATTTAAAATTTTGAATTTGGGAAAATATTTATAATTATAATAAAGCAAAAATGTTTTGTCGATACATATTTATTATTATTATATTTTTATAGCTATACCAACTATATTTGAGTTTGTTGTTAAAATAATATATTTGTATTTTAAAAAAACAAGACAATTAATGTTATAAATACTTAAATTTTGCATGGTTTACAATGAGACAAATATGTAAACGACAATACCTATACAATTATTGTTTATAATTTACACGATTTAATATGGTTCAAACCAGTGGCGGCTATCCTCAAAAAAATATGTGTTGCTGAAAATATTTCTGATGACCTACCACCCACCACAACCTACAAAATATTAGTTATAAAATATAAATCACCAATATTCAATCAGTGGGTCATATATTTTTCCAATTTTTGATAATTTTGCATGTGTTGCTCAAGCAACACATAGACCATAGGATAGCCGCCACTGGTTCAAACACTTAATGAATTAATAAATATCCTCTGTATCAGCGTACTCATAATATTGTGGTATTTGTACTACTCACTAGTAACTATACCGACTTGTCACTTTAAGGGACCTAGATAATTTTCAGGGGAAAGAGGTTCAAAATAATTATGTATTATAATTTTAATAAATTCTGAATATAAGTTTTTAAATTTGGTTAACTATGAAAAAATTAAGATTTATTACGATCGTTTTTGAAATATTTATGTTAGTATTAAAAATTATTTTGAACATTTGTGAAATCTTAAAGATTATTTTTTGTGGAGAAGGAAGATTCTTGATTTCATAGTCCCCTCGTTTATAGTTTTGACTATATCTTCCTAAAGCGTTATTACTTATCACTTATCAGTTATCATGTTTTATTTTATTTTAGTCAAATCTTGAATGAAAATATTATAACATATATTTCAATATTTATTTAACATACTATAGGTTTGCAATATTAAATTCATCTTATCAAATATGTTGATATGAATATGATTTTATACCTATTGTCTGATATTATATACATAGTACATATACATATATTTTATATCTGTTAGCTATAAGCCTATAACACACTAGCATGTCATGTAAATCGTAAAGTGTGATGTAAGGAATTTAAATAAATATTTTCATTTAAGAATCGAAAAATATTTTATTATAATACCACTATTTTATAAAATATTTAAATTAACGTTTTTGTTTATATTTTATATTTTAATTATAGAGGTTTTGTAATATTATTAAATAAGTAGTTTATAATATTACAATTATTAATTATCTCGTACCAAAAATTATTTATAAAATTAGGTACATTAACTACTTATTGGTACTTTTAATAATATTTTATATTTTAAGTTAATATACTGAAATATTTTACTCTTAATATTATATAGATAGAGATATTGGAGTAGGTAGTGGATTAGGTGGATCGTAGATGTCTACATAAAAATACAATTGGAAACAGTGATAAATTATTGTAACATTTGAAAAATAGTAAAAATAAGACGTGAAATAGATGTCTACAATCCCGCCAGCCACAGACGACATGCACACTCCTATCGGATGACACTGATAAGTGATAACTCTTACGAAGATAAATAGTTAACGCTTTGTAATTTGTACATAAACTTTATGTTAAATTTTTATTTAATTCAATATTTACTATCACTTATTGTACACAACTTTTCTCAAATTATAAAAATATAAATGTATTATAAATAACTTAATTATTACGTGTAATCAAAATTGTAATAACATGCAATGCGTTAACACATTTTATGTACACCTATTATAAAATTAATTAATAAAATAAATAAATAAAATAAAAATAATTAATTAAAACCTATTAAAAAATCGTCGACTATACAAAAGTTATTTTAGGTGTACCAAAATGGCTTGTCTATTTTTAAGCTTTTAGCACTCTTTAAATATGTATCGAGTAAATTTGTATTCTGGACTGAAAAATCGTTAGGTGATTATTAGTATGAAAAATAAATAAATTACGATATAATATATATATTATATATTAAAAATATTCATATTTACGGATATTGTTAATTTTTGTTTATTTTTTCAGTTATAATATTTATTGACTCTTCAAATAAATATTACGCATGCCAATTTACCTTTAAAGCAGTAACGCTGATATGTACGAAAATAAATATTTAAATATAGTTCTTAATATTATTAACCCCGAACTCGGTTTGCACTCTGCGATGATAGTTTATCGTTTATAATAATATGCTTAAATGCTTAATTAATTGCACGTGAATTGTTTGTGAACGCAGATCGATGCGGCTCGATAGGAATTTAGAGCATTTAAATCTTATACGGATTAGAGTATTGCATAACGCAGTGCCGTATGAGGATAGGGGTGGTTAGGGGGTTGTAACTTCTCCCAAAATGTCTTCGAAATTAAAAAAAAAAAATACTAATAGTTTGAAAAAAGAATAGTGTTATTAATAAATTATTACATTTAATAGTTTACACAAATAATACAAATCAATGATATATAAGTCTAGTCTAGTGTGTACATAATTAAAACTATTCTAGTTTATCGTTTCATATATTATATAAACATTTTTTTTTTTGTTAATAGATTTAGTTCATGCCAGACGGAATATAATATTGAAAAAAATTCGGTGGTTCTGGTGGAATTTTGACTTATAGATATAATTGTATAATTATATTAATGTATTGTTGATAATCGACACCTTTTTATTACTTGTTTAAATTTTAAATAATCTAATCACTAATCAGGACAGTTCGCCGTTAGATACCTGACGCAGCCACATGGTCTCTAACTAACTGTGTGAGAGTTCTGCCCTTTGTATGTTCAGAATGGTGAAATAAACACAACACGGGGGAGGGGAATGTTAACCGTAGAATAATAATACAACTTTAACTCATACACACACATATATACGTATTAGGTTTAGATAAGTAAGGCTCCATCATTTGGAAGGCATTAAACGATACCCGTCTCCCTCGATAATTAACCCCTATACGAACACGTACATCGCCGTAGGTTAAAGAGTTCTACATTTATCTTTATAAGTGCACTGGTTGCTGTGCAATCGATTGCTTTTAGAATACTATAATATGTGTGGTGTTTCAGTGTTTGAATTATCGTTTAGTTCTTGCTTATTTCAATGTATTTCATTGTACCTGTTTCGATTTTAAACTTGTTAAAACTGTTATAATTATTATTGTATTATATTTTTATTATTTTTCTGTATCAGTCCATGTATTTGGATTTCAATATTTATATGAATTATATTTATTACAAAACTAGCACATGACTACCTACATAGTTTGAATTGATAAAAATATTTGTTCATTACTTAATATTAATTTTTAAATATATTTCGATGTTTATGTTTTATACATGAGGACCATCATAAAATTGTTTACGTTTTATTAGCATGAATTTGGAATCCATTGTAGGTTTATTGATAATTTTTTCATTTAGTATATATTTTTTTCAGTATTGAAAATGTTAAAAATGATCTCATTCTGTTATTGTTTTTTCGAGTACAAAAGGAAATATTGTTATACGTTTCAAGTTCGACGAGTCTGAGATAATTTTAAGTTATTATAGTGGTTTCCAATGATTGTTTTAGGGATATATAATACGGCAGTGTCATATGAGTGAAATAAATATATATATATATATATATATTTTATATTATATGGTTAAACAAATCACGGTAAAAAAAGTCCGAAGCATAAGAAGTTCATTGTTCGTTGTATTTAAGTTTGCAGTAAAAAAATCCGGTATCTTTGTATAGAAAAACTGGAAATTCGTTATTTAAAAAATATAAATTATTATAGTTATAGATTCTTGTTTTATAAAAAAAAATCCGAATTAATTATTCATAAAAAAAAATAACATACCTATATACTTATGATTGTATAAGTAAAACTTGATAAACTAGATAATTTAGATAAAAGCAATGGTTTAATATTGCATTCTTCCAAAAGACAAGTAGTGTTCAAAGTTCAAAGAAAGTTATTATGTATATCACTATAACAAGTTGTGATATTACTGATATTACTGATATATTGGGATGTACTTATACAACACGATTAGTTGTTAGTTTCGTCAGGCAAATCATTTAATTAAAATTTATACTATTACTATTTACTAATTGGAATATTAATTGTTAACCATCACATCGAATTTTTCATTTTACCTAATTATATGTACCAGACTTTTTTTTATGGATATTTTGGTAGGTAGCCTAGTAGACTATCAGTCTATACCGTTTAAAGCCTAAGTTAAAACTTAATTAAAATTATTACCAGGTGGCAAAATTATTGATAGTATCTATTATATATCTATTATATATTAAACATATACTTGATTACCTGCAATTAATTAATAATTTATATTACCTCATAGGCGTGCGCAGACTTTGTTCGCAGGGTATGCAGGCATGCAGCTTATAAAATGTGCCCCCCCCATATACAGGGTGTAACCGATAGAACTGACTTTTGGAATAACTTTTTTTCTAATCAATTTTTTTTATTTTTTTTTTATTTATCATTTATAGACCCTAGTGCTACATGTACAATATAAAAAAAATTTTTTTAAAAAAATTGAAAAACTAAAAAAAGTTATAACGCTCCAAATTAATTTATGCAAAAAAATAATGATATTTTAAAAAATTCTAAAAAATAAACTAATTGATTTGGATAAATATTTTTACCATCAAAATTTTTCTTTCAATAAAATTTACAAATTGGCTATTTTGAATTTTTCCAATAAAAATTTATTCAAATTTTATTTTTTTATTTTTTTATTAAAAAATAAAATTTTTTTTTAAATATTGTACATGTAGCGCTAGGGTCTATAAATTATAAATAAAAAAAAAAAAATAAAAAAAAAATTGATTAGAAAAAAGTTATTCCAAAAGTCAGTTCTATCGGTTACACCCTGTATATAAATACCCCTAAAATAAATGTGCATGACATTATATTATAGGTTACTACTTTACATAAGAAAAAATAGATTTTTCATCGTTTTTGATTATTTTTTTTTTTTTTTTACAAACATGTTTATTTAAATGAAAATGTACATTATACAATATAATTGTTATAATTCAAGCCTTCTCTTCCCTGGTATACTTTAACTACTATATTATTATATTAATTATTATCAGTATTTAGATATCGTCAAATTAAAGAATAGATGTAATCGCTGTCATTTCTTGGGATATATAAATAGTAAATACCTACACTAAAAATAAAATCAATATTTCCTTAAATTATTGAGAACCGTCCTAAATTAATTTAAAAACAAGTCCTTATTCCATATCGGTATCGCATTACCATTTTATAAAAATCCCGTTTAAATTATGAACAGAGACATTGTTCATGACGTTCATGTGCCCCAAGCGTCTGTCGCAGGGTATGCAAGTGCATACCCTGCATACCCCGTGCGCACGCCTATGTATTACCTTAATATGAAACTAAATATGTATTATAATTCAATATTATATTAAGGAATGTTATTATTTATTGTAATTTATAATCATGATTTTACTGTTTATTTTAAGCTTATAATATTTATGTTTATCACTATCTAAATTATATTTCTTTAAAGATAAAAAATATATTTAAGAATATTTAAATACTTAATTGTAAAATCTTCTTTATTATTGTCTCTTATTTGTATAGTACCTATTTAGACGATTATGAAATACCTACTGGAATGAATAAACTTCAACTAGATTGACCTTTATTTTTATACATCACATGAATTATAACTTCATACATTATAATGTGCTATAATATGATAATAATCATAATCAACATTAATTGGTGTAAACTAAATAGTAAATTGGCTATTATACCTATATACTAACCTATGTATATGTATGTGATATGCATTTCATAATGTATGCATCTATCTAACTTATTAAACACTATTAGTAATAAATAATAATACAAGTAATAATAATAATAAAGTTTATTGACGCCCTTGTTAGGGCAATAAAGTGAACATGTTTTTTTTACAAGAAATGCACAATATTATATAACTAATAATTAAATAAATGTTATTAAAGAATATGATATACAATTATGATGAATTTTAATACAATTTCAATTTATATTTCAAGTTATATAACTACGATATAACTACTAGTTAATTACAATGAGAAATTTATTAATTGAAAGTTAAACATAGATTCCGAAGTTTGGGTTCATTATCAAAATTAAAGTCGAAATTATCCAGACTATTACAGACCTAAAACATTCGAATTTTTGATTCACTTAAACTATATTATTGCATGTAGAATGACAAAAAATTTTTAGGTCGTTTTAGGCCTAATTTAGAATGTAGAAACCAGCCATTCTATTTGTATTAAAACTTCGGGACATATAACAGTACCTTTGATCATTTTAAAAAGAAATAATACCATTGAACGTTTAGCCTATAGAAAAAAGAGAATGCATATTATATTTTATAGAAATATATTATATTATACATATTTATTTATTTATATAGGTACCTAATAGATAATAAGTTATAAGTAGGTAATAGACTTCAACGTCTGTTACTGTTGATACAAGAGGAGTGTAATGCATTATTCGTGAATTGTGCTATGATGGATTTGGACATACGTGCCGTGTACTGTGTGCATAGGTAATGCAATTGCATATTGGAAAATTTTCCAATATCAGTTTTATGTATGTACCTACTTATAGCGTGCGCGGTGTTTACGGTATATACGGTTGGCCATCGGTTTTACGTACCTGGACGAAATTTATGTTTATGATACGTTATGGTATTAATCACGCTAAGTGGTGAAATATCTCATTTAAGGTACCTACCTTCACCAACATTTAATACGTACCTACATGTTTTTTCTTCACAAGTAATATTTTTGTCAAATGAAAACACGGCTATATGCGGAACGTGCTTTCCGGTAATTGTCATATAATCCACTTGTAATATTTTCAGAACAACGAACTCTCGAATCGATTGTATCGAGTAAACTACCTACTCGTGTCGTGGTTCTTCGCCTGCATAATATATTATTATTATTATGATTAGAAATAGGCTAGTGTCATTGTCATTTTACCAGGAACACGTGTTTTATCATTGTATACTATATATAGGTACCAAATTGTTGAATGATGCACCCACGCAAAAACCCAATATAATATAGATATACAGAGTGATCAATTTTAGTGTCTACACTCAGTGTTTTGGAAAGTTGTAATTTATTTAAAAATATTGCTTTAACATAATTTGATAATTTAATAATAAAATACATTTTTCTTTTCAAATTCCAAAGTAGAATAATTAAATTTTTAAATGAGTAGTTTATTAGTTATAACTTATAAGTATTAAAGTTTTGATAAGTTGAGTAGAGTGGTACAAGGCTACAGGGGTTCGCCGCAAAATTTTAGTCCACCGGGGAATAGTAAGTTCCTAAACGAGAGTAGTAGGTAAAAAATTACATGTTCATTAATTCCTACAAATATTATGTCTAAGTTCTTTCAAAGTAAAAAAAGGTATGTATAGTATATCCCTACACTAACCGTATTGATTTATTTAATTTGTTTATTTTTTTAAATACATTATAGCATCATTTCTACTTCATTTTAATGTATAAAATATGATATTATATTTTATTATAAAAATAAAAATGATTGTTTAAATAATATAGTTTTATCAAATATAATATAATATTTTTTTTACAAGTATTCAATAATTTAACATTTATATAATAAGTATAGGTAATCATTGAATATAATTAATATACACAATAAACTACTTTAATATACTATCATATTAAAGTAACTACAGATAAACGATTCATATTGGAATTAACATAAATAATTCTTTGTACTATGTAGGAACTTACATAGGTGTTATATCATTTTTTACGCAGTGTAGGTACTAACATATGTTTTTTTTACCTCGTATAGAAATTTACATTCACCCAGTTCATACTCCAATTTACTCCTTTCATATAATATTATAGTTTTAAAAATCTTAAAAAGTTGTAGCTTACTAATAAGTTACTCGTTTGAAATTCGGTTTTAATAGATTGAAATATTCTGAATAATATTCTGGTCCGGTTAGGTAAGATATTAAAAATATACGTCATCATTAAAAAAATTAAAAACTTAAAAATGAGTAAAAACTATGATACTTTTTAGAAATTTTGTTTTCAAATGATATCGAGTCAAAACTATTCGAAATAACGAGTATATATACAGTATACATGTGTTTTCATATTTTCGGTTTTGGAAAAAAAACCAACCGCAAGTAAGGTACCTCTGTTGTAATACATCTCCTTGGTGAATAATTACAATCATCGTTGTTATAAGTGTATGCCAAAGCCGCGATGCGATGCGACACGCATTTACGACGATCTCCGATCAGCTGTGACTATAGGTATACACTATACTGCATATATATTCTATATACATTATAATATATACTTATATAATGTATACATTTTTTTTATGTCACCGTGCCTATATATCTCGCGCGCGTCCCTTCTACGATGAGCGTAGGTATACTTACTGCAAATTTATGAAAATCTTATTCATACACAGATATTCACTATATCCAGACGACATCCATGACAAATAAGCACAATGTGGAATCCGTCCACCCGCGGGCACACGCGGTATTGTTGTTGTTATTATTATTACCGTATAGCGCCGCGTATAATATGTAATATGTATATTATGTTTTTTACTATTACTATTTTTTTTTTTTTTTTGTATAAATTATTATGCGATATCGAGTTGACCCGAACCCGGTTCGTCCGCGTGACCTCCAAATCAGACTGCAGCGGCCGTGGCGGCGGTAATAGCGGTAGCGATGGCGGCAACAGGCCGCGCCGGGAGATTGATATAGTAATAATAATAATAACATTATTTTTCGTGTGGTCAGTTTCCCAGACGTCGTCGTGCGTGTACGCAACTACGTGCGTACGTACGTGTTGTACTGCCGTCTAACACGTACAGTATTGTCCGTTGTCGTCTTCGAAAGTTCCTCCACGGCTCCACCCCTCCTCGGCGACTACCCCTCAAACAGTAACCGTAATAATAATATCGACTCTTACTATTGTATCGCGGACAGTGTGCGTATGCGTGTAGTGCTATTGGTCGTATTGCAGTGGTGCGCGTTTAGTAATTTTTATTTAAAATTTTTTTGTAATTTTATGTACATATACATACATAGAGGACAATTTTTTTTACTCGCGAAACAATCAGTTCTTGCAGTCCAGCGAGTCGCCTTGACCGTAACACAGGTATACTATTGTCCGTCTATTTAATTCACCAATAATTTTAATTGTTAATAACATATATACTGACTAGCGAGCACTACTATTTTCCGCCCGAAGTTGTATAACATTCTACTGCAGCGAATTTGAAACGGACTAGAACGTTTAGTATATAGAAAATAACGTATCAAAGGTTAAAAGCATCTATTTTTTACTCGTATTTATTGCGATTGTTTATGAAAAACACGTCCGACGAATATAAGTCTATAAAACTTTGTGCCAGCTGAGGTTTATTAAATTTCAACAATGATGTGCATCATCTATTTAACTTGTCTTAGAATTACTGACGAACCAAATAATAAGACAAAGGTATCATATTAGGTTTGTATATGTAAATATAAAATTATTATATAGTTTGTGTATAATATATCGCAGTATTTAATAGTATATCTATATATATAAATGCATCATATGTTACGAATTGTTTCAGAGTTGTAAGGTTAAATTTTAATTCAGTCTTGCACATTATTGTTTATCAATATTTTTTTATATACACACGTGTTATTGATGTCTTTAGTATAATGTTTTTGTTATAGTAAATTTTTAAACAAATAATAAAATATTTTCAATTTAGATCATTTTTAGTTTCATAAATTGAAACTTTTAAAGAGATAATTTAATCGTATATTATAGTATATATGTGAGTTTTTATGTAGTGACGTTTCTTTTAATTAGTTTGTGTTATTTATACTAATTTTAAATATTATCATGATAACTAAAAAAAAAAAAAATGAATATTTATAAAAATAATTGATTAATATCTGTTTGGTATACCTAAAATTAATAAAACACCTGTTATAACTTATTATAATGGCTATTATATTTGAATATATATCGTATCAAACTATTAAATATAATACATAATATTACTACGATATGATATTTACCTGATATAAAATATAAATGGGTTGGTACACATAGTAGTAGATTTACATTTCATTGAAATGATAGTCGGTAAAATCATAAGATGGACTTCGTATAAAATTTACCCACGACTCGTGACATTCTTACCTTTTACAAAAACTTTTCGTTGTAATGTAACATATCTCCGTCACCGTTAGCATTTAAACATTTTTCAACTAAACGACTGTTAAATCCACCGCTATATGATATTTATAAGAATCTTCTTCTTATTTTTTTTTAAATACACCTCAAAATGTATGGAATAATATTTTACGAATAAAAGATTACAAAGATTATTTCATCATTTAAAATAGTTAACACGTGACAATATGCACACGCTGCATAATGTAATAATGATGAATTGTATACGATCGAATGATATTACTATGCTACTATAGTTATTATACGTATTTCATGAATATGATTATATAGTATAGAACAATACTATAATGTTAAATTGTCTATAGTTTTAACTTTTAAGCCACTTGAATTTTTTACGTTAGGAATATTCAATAATTATTGCTATCCAATAGAGTTTTTAAATTTTATTCAAGATTGCAGGAAATTAATTAATTAATTAATTAATGTAAGTTATTACATTGTATTATCAATATTAATCGTAATTCGTGTTGTTGTTTTAAATATATTAGTGCATAGAATAGTTGTTTAGTAAGCTTGTAAACATATATCGATCAATATTATTTTGATATATCTTGTTATTATTATTTTTTTTTTGAATTTAATTATTTGCATAGCTAACGGTTTATAATTTCCAACTTGTACATGTTTAATTACTGAATATGAACAAAATTATAAATAACTAATAACTATAATAATTCAAATAATATAACAATTTATTAACTTGGTTATTTAACACACTTAATTAAATTATGTTTATGCTACAAATAAAATGATTATTAATTATGATATTGAGAAACGAGTACCTGAATAATTCAAACGATAGTAAAAGTTTTATAATTTAACAATATTTCATTAGCAAATAATTTATTTGGAATAAGTACTACTTAAATGTGCTATACCTACATGAATAATAATTTTTATTCAATTTTAACTTAATTTGTAACATTAAAAAAAAAATTGTATGATTAATATTTTGAAAAAAATGATTAAGCAAGAATATATTATTTATAGATAATTGATATTGAAATACAGTAAAAAACTTTACAATTGATAATTGATGATTAAAAAATGAGATTGATGAAAATATTTGGTAATATTTTATCATTTTTATATCATTTATACAATTTTTACCTACCGCTAATTTACATTTTAGATCAAATTAATGATTATTCATAAGCACACAAAAGAATATGGATATATGATTTAGATGGGCTACAATAAGTAATATTACGTGTATATTTTAAATCTCGAATTCAAAGATATAAAATTATAAAATAATGTTGTGTAACTTTTTATGTACTGTTACCAGCCCTCCATCTAAAAAATATCATTAAATTGTAAAACCATTATACTGCTGTTAGATTAATTTGTTTATGACTTATTATTGTATAAAACTAAACCTACAAGTTAAATTATTGATATAATCATGATCTGAATTTTCTGATTTGCACAAAGATACGCTTAAACTATAGTTGTGAGTATAATGTAAAACTTATATAATCAATAAGTAAATGTTATTGTTGTTGTGAAAATATACGTATGTAGGTGCGCATTTCTTTTTAAAATGTTCTGTCATAAACTTGTCAGGTAGTTGTTTCTAAAGCTATTTAAATTATTATCCAGGAAAATATTGGTTATAACTTATAATAATTAATTCATATATACCACTGTAAAATGTGATTTTTAGTTATATGCTAAAACCAGTTAAGTATAGTTAAACATTTGGAATTATTACTATAGCATATTAGCATCAGAACTAGTTTTTATGTTAATTGTTGTACATGAAAAAATTCATTGATACATATTATTTAGGTAGAAGATTAAAAATATTAACAACAAAGATTATTTTTATCTTGTTGGTATAATTTCTAATCCTTTTTTTTTACTTAGTAAAAACTTAAAGCTCAGGACTTTGGTTATAGGTATTCTATTTAAATTATTTAATTACGAGCATTATGTGAATTTATAATTTTTTAATTTTAATAGGCTAAATTGTATTTTAAGTTATATTTACTTTTACCTTTTTTTCTGAAAATATTCCGTATCAGTACAATTGCATACAATTTTATGTATTAATTTTTATTTACGTGATAACTGATAACATATTCCAATATTTAACTATTCATACTTATTTTATGGGGATTAAATTTGACTTAGCTATATTATAGCTTTAAATAAATAAAAAAAAAATATATATATATATAATTATTTAAACTCATATACCTATATATATTTATAATTAAATATTATGAAAGAAACAACGAAATTGAATATAGTATAAAATAAATGTTGATGAAAATAATTTTAGTACCTATATAATATATACTATTATACGTCTATATAGTCTATTATTAAATACGTAACTTCAATCGAAATAGAAGTCAACACGGATGTTTTGTAATAAGAAAGACATTTTGGATGGATATGATACTGTTTAGTGATTCAACGTTGTAACACAGCAAAATAAAAATTGCATAAAAAATAAATAAAAAGTGTACAAAAAAGAACGCTTTGAATCAGAGATTGAGCAACTATCTTTTTAAATACTAACTGTTGACAATAAAAATTAACTTCATACAATATGTTTTATAATTTAATAGGAAAAGAAAATCCAATAAAAATAAACGTATTTTGTTATTATGGAACATGATGATTATAGCTCTAATAGATCAGGGTACCTACAATATTTTTCAGTTTATGGTTACATATTTGGACCATAATAACGAGGTTAAAATAATAATAATAATAAAAAAAATTTTTTCAAGAATAAATAATTTAGGTAATGCTAGTGCCTATGTATCAACTTTTTTTAAAAAAAATATTCGTAATCATATTACACTTGTGGTTATCATAATACCGGACTTAGCAAACTCAGCGAACTTAGATCACTAAAAAATAATTTATTTCTTTTAATAATTTTATTCTGATTCTATTTAAAATAAACTCATTATTATTTGTGTTAATAAGCATATACAATTGCGCAGGTAATATTATATTGTTTTTAATGACCTTTACGTGTCACCAGTTAACAGTAAATAGTAATAGATAGGTAACAATAGTAGGAAACCGGAAGGAAAGCTTAGTAGGCGCGTTGTGGAAAAAAAAATGTCTGCTATAATTTATAATCTATGAACGATTTTTGTTTATACTCTTAAAATATATTCAGCTATTTTATTATTGCAATGTGAATTTAAATAGTTTTAATAAATCAAATACATTTTTAGTATATAGAATCTATACTATAGATACATTTAAACGAGTTGAACTGGTTCTGTAGAAGTGGCCTCCAAACATAAAACATTTGTTTATCAAAGAACCATTGTAATTGTTTATCTATTTCAATATGTTACCTATATTTTTAAATATATTTAATGACAAGTTTATCTATCAAGTTCAATTTGAGTAACAAATTTTGTCTTTTTAGATAGAAAGTTTCTTGTAGAAGGTACTTAAAAATAGTAATGATTTGATTTTTATATAGGTATAAAAAATCTAATAATTAAATGTGGTTATAATTGAGTTAAATTTTGAATTTTAATCTTTTATAAAATTAATTTTAATATTTAACAGGAAGTAAGAACAATACTACCAAATCCCTTGACAGACAATAGTTTATAACTAAAAAAAATATATACTTAAACACAATTAATCATCTTAAATTATAAATGTAAATAATATAATAAAACACTGATAGTGTTCTAATTAAATATTAAAACATATTATACATACTATAGAATCTATTATGTTTTTCATAGGATGTGAATTATCAAAATACCTATAATTTATTATTTGTTTATTAGATATTTTATTATTTATATTTTATTTTAAATACGTTTACTCTGAAATGTTTTTACAATAAACAAACGTACTGTAAATATATTGAAATTGTATTATGAAAATTATGAATTGAAATTCATAAACATTATTCAATTTTTCTGAACTCTAAGTTTTTATTTTGAAAGATGAATATTCTATGCATAATGGCATTTAATCTTTTTTTATCATTTAAATAATTCATGTTTTGGCATACGTTTTTATAGTTAAATAAACTACAAGACTTTTAATGCGTTTTTCAATAGCTCGATGATTGAACTTTGCTCCACCATCTAACACGTTATCAATCATTTTAGTACACATGTAGGTACACCCACAGTTTCATTCCCGTTCTGCATTATATCTATTATCATAAATTTAATTAAAACACAATCTACAAATATTGTTATTTATTTATGGTATTTGATTTTGTTGCGTATTACATACCTAGTGAATATCATGCAAGACAGGAAACGAATAATTTTTCTTTTTACTATAATAGCGGTTTTGGTATCGATTTATTTTGTTTGTATCAGTTTATTGAATGTCTCCTTGAACTATTTATAATGAGCTAATTTAGTTTTTTACTTTAGCAATGAGCAACGACATTTGCTTGTGATTCCCAGTTATATTGGATTATGATACTAGAGTAACTATTAGACTATAATAGTATCATTTATAAGAAAGTAAATGTAATTTTTTAATAGTTGCAATTTTTTTTAAAATATTTAGATTTAGATATATCTATATAATGCGTAGCTTAAATTAATAACTCGTTAGTATTACCAATTATCAAAATGCGTATAATTTATTCTTAACTATAAGATTATACATGATGTAGGTATGTTATAAAAATATATAATAAATTAGATTATTATAAAATAAATAGTAAATATAATGATTAGGTAAATAATAGAACATTTTATTCTTATTATTTAACTATATTTTTGATAATATTATGTACAATGTACATAAATAGTATAATTTACATACTTTTATATGATGCAATCCATTACTCACCAATCATTATCATTATAATAAATAATAACACTGTAAAGAAAAACAACTATTTATTAAATTACCTAGTTAATATATATTGTATAATATTATATATTGTTATTTGTCACTAAATAGGTATTAGGCATTTTATATACGAATATTAGATAACTCATCGAATACCAAATTACATTTTGGTAGGTATATGAAAGTATGAAAAAGGTGCACCTATAATAGGCGTAAATTGAGTGAGGGGTTTACCTACATTTTTTTAAAAGTTTTTCAAGAAATTTAAGGTTATTTATTAGGAAAAATTATGAAATGTAAAACATAATTCCTAATCAGGATATCCGATAGCCGATAGGTATGTATTATGTTAACATTTAAGCTTTATGGATGAATTTTGTATTGTAAATTTGTAATAAAACTAAAATGATTGAGATATCCGTTAATATTTTATAATGACAACGATATACGCAGTTAAATAAATAATTTTGAAGTTTTTATATACATTTTATATAATAAATGTTACAATAAAATTGTAAAATTTATATGTAGGGGCTGTGGGGGTCAAAGCCCTCCGCGGCCTGTTCTATGTTTATAATTTTAGGCCCCCCTTTTTACAAAGCAAATTTACGCCTACCTAACCTAACCTATTAGTTATTGTTTATTATACATAATTTTAAGATCCAAGAGGTGTAGGGGTAGTAAGTACTATAAATTAGTAACTTATAAAATTGTTCGATAATTTTAATAATTATTATTCACGTCAATACGTTACACACTTACATGTTACATTGTATGTTATAATACAAAATTAGGTTAAGTAAATTTTAATACAAAATATCTATTCTTAAATTAAAATAAAATTATAAAATGTATGCTCTAAGCTTGGCACTTTGATAATTGTTCAGAAATTTCATCATTTAAAAAATACATTGATTGGCGGATACATTGTTTTATGAGTTCTGAGTTGGAAGGATAAATAATTATTGACAAAATGAAGATATTTATTTTTATTCAATTGAAAAAATAACAGTACAATAATAATAGCTACATATAAATGGTTAGACATTTTTAATTTTTAAGTTTAAAAATAATCATTCTAATGCTTAATATTATTACCTAAATAGCGTACCAGATAAGTTGTTAAAACCATTGCTCACTCTACATTAATCACTTATGAACTTTAGTTTATCCAAAATAAATATTTTATACTTTGCTTTAACTAAGACGAAATTTACTGCATAAATCTACAGAAAGTATAAATATTCATGGGTTGCCTTATCTTTGTTTTACGGAGAAAAAAAAATAGATTGTTGAATAAGTACTGCAGATGTTTTTGAATCAGAATTTATTTTCTACATTGTCCACGATAATATTAATTTTAGCTTGATTTTGTGTTATCATTTATTATTTTTCTGGACAATGGTAATTTACGCCATTTCAGAATTTAAAATTTGTGCTACCTACAAGTGGATAAAGTTACTTAATTTGTATTTTTCAACTTTCCTCTATTCAAATAATAAACCATGCCATTTTTACTATATTAAAATGATAATTTTTAGGACCATAAGTAATGGTGGGGTAAATTTTGTCTATCATGTTTATTTACCATAGGAGTAAAATATATTTTCGTAGTTCTTGTTTATACACCACTACAACTCTATAATACTTAAATGTTTGCAATAGTATATAATACTTGAAAAATAATTTGATTTGTCTTTTTTAATTTTGATTATTTTTCTAATGTTGAAATTTGTATTCATTGCAAGATACCTAACGTAAGTTCAAGGCGTAATGTGTTCTTTTATATAATCATGATTTGGTTAGATGCATAAACCAATTTAAAGTGTAAGATTAGATTAGATTAGGTTAACCACAACTCACAATTAATTCATATTATCTAAAATTGAAATTTTTAAGTAACTATGCTAAACAATATTATACAAAATTTTAAATGATGTTACCTATATATGTAGTTTGAATGCATTTTAATGATACATATTCAGGGCGTGGTTAACATATTATATAATTGCTTTTGAATACAATTTGTGAAATTAGAAATGTCCATTTTCATGCTATTGATTATTTTATTAAATTATAAATTATAAAATATGTTTCTATATAAAATGCTTTTTTTTTAATCAATAATATAATTTACCATGATTTTTTGTACTAAATATCACGTATATTTATTAAACATATTTTTTTTTTAATTTGTGACGAGATAGATTTTTATTTTTTTTTAATTAAGAATAGTAACAGGTAAATACATGAATTATATTTAAATAATAATGACGAATTTACAACTAAATTAATCTATTTAATCCAAATTTTTAAAGGAATCAAAAAAATATTTTTTGTTGATAATTCTGCCCCAAGAGTTTCAATAAGTCGTTGGATAATTTATGGTTGATTTTAAACTACGCTGGAATACCGGTTAAATGGCAATGAAAAGATCTAATACAGCTCCTACAGTTTTATTTTCTTATTTGTAATGGGTATATGGAAACTCCACCAGTGTTAAGGCCTTCCTATATTAAATACGTTGACATCTGTTGCGACGCATAGGTTGTAATTTCTAAAGTTGATATGTATAACTTAACAGGATATCTTAAACAAATAAACTCCAAAATTAAAAAAAATAAATAAAGGATAATGTGACATATTTAATGATTATTATTTATTACGATTATTTATTATGATTATTTAACGTAATACACATTACAATGTGTCATTTATTTGTTCAGACAGCAATTATTATTTTTATTTTTAAGTTTTGTATATGTTTTATATTATGCGCATACCTAATTATTATTTAATGTGAAATATTATTATCATATTATTATATTATAGGTTTTATTGGGCATGTACCAGTTGCCCTCAAAAGTACCTTTTTTTATACCAATTCCCCCCGAACTACCTAGAGAAAAATATACCAGTTGCCCTCAACTAAATGTACCAGTTGCTCCCAACCGAATGTACCAGTTGTCCTCACATGTTAATATATACACGATTACAATATATAACCCGTAAAATAGGGGAGGTAAATATACAAATAATAAATAAATTATGACAAAAATTCATAATAAATAATTTAATTATAATACTAAGTGGCTAATTATGTTTTTTATAATAATTGCTAACAGATTTTATAAAATCTAATCTACTTATACTTTTGTTTTTGTATTTATTTATAAAATCCTCGATCCTGGCTTTTTTGTTTAAGTATGTGCGATTTGTAATATTTTTAAGTTCGTTTACACTGCTTATAGCAATGTATGTATTTGTTTATACTTCTTTTATGACATTTACGAAAATAAAAATATTAGGATGTGCACTACTAAAGTTCCTTGAAAATGACGAATGAAATCATTCACATGCATTTGTAGTCCTTTCTGAATCAATTGAATTCATAGCCCACAGTGAAGGTGGAAAAGTCGAACTTAAGGAAATATATGTGTCAACTAAATAGTCAGAAAATTCAACTAATTTTTCTGATAAAGGCTGAATTGACATCAGATCCTCAACAAAACAATCGTCTACTTCACTAGAGGGTGGTAATGAGAGACCGAAAATTAAGTGAAGCCATTTTCCAATATCTGAATTTGGATCCATATAATCCGGCTTTAATCCTAACTGTTGTATGCGTTTCCATCATGACTGAGTTAGATGAAATCTGCACCCCACAACTAATTAATGGCCAAACAACTTTAGAAGCTACATGGATACTTTGTTCAAAATCAGATACAATAATTGACGGATTGAATTTAAGTTCAAAGCCAGAGCATTTTTATTTTAACATATTAAATAATAATTCATACGTTTTCGATGATTTGTTAGGTAGTAATAAAAACACTAATGGAATATAATGTCCATTTTTGACACAGAGTATTGTAAAAAGTTGTAAAAAAAATTTCGCACAGTATTCAAATGTTCTGTCTACGAAAATGTTATCTCGAGTATACAAAAAAATTTTAAATTTGATTCTGTAGTTAAATATACTATATTTTCTATTTCGTTGTTATATAATAGAAAATTCTCACCTTTGTAAGTATTTAATTGTAATAGTGTTAATGCTGAGTGAACTTCAGAAATAGATTTTGGAAGTGGTGGAAGTGTTTTTCTTCTTGCACGATAAATGCTTCTGTGAATGGAGTTTACATCGTTTAATGTTACATCCACGATATTTGATTGAACTTCTTCACGTATTAATTTTAATGGGCGCTTGGAAATGTCATCCACAGCTTTCCGTTTTAAATTATTGGAAATGGTTACTTTTGTTAAATTTTTACGTGGTGAATGTTTGTGTTCGATAAGCGATTTTAAAAGCACAGTTTCATCTTCAGTCATAAACAGCTTTGACGTACATGATTTTAATGTACATCGCCATTTCACACTAGCTTGTGTAATGCGATCTTTATAAAAAGTATAATTATTTAAAACTATCAAAATATTACCCTTTTCACTATACACTCGTGTAATATTTTCCATCGTGTTAATAACGTCAGTGCTTTTCGTCTACTAAAATGTACCTATCAAAAGACGTATCATCGTACGTACCTACATTGTATCATATAATAATTTATAACAACCATAAAAATACTAATAAATAAATAAATGATAATAACAAGCGTATTCCGATAAAGCCTAATATAGTAATTGACATTAGGTAATCGGCTGTCCACTTAGACGCGTCTAAAATTACGCGTTTTGATAAAATCCTTGCTTCGCATCAAGTAGGCTATTATTATTAATACAATTTTCATTTTATCCATCTTATTTGTATAATATATAATATTTGATACAATATTATATGTAATTCCAATCATATGAATTTGTTTAAGTATTATTATTTATTATTATTGTATTATTGACATTTGTATATTTACCTCCCCTATTTTACGGGCTATATACTGTAATCGTGTATATATTAACATGTGAGGGCAACTGGTACATTCGGTTGTGGGCAACTGGTACATTTGGTTGAGGGCAACTGGTATATTTTTAAAATCCTGATAACAGTCGTGGGGGACAGCTGGTCAACACCCGTTTTATTAATTTTATAAACTGTTACCTGTTTTTTTTCCTGGCGAAGTTATTTACACTAAAAAGGTATTATTGTGGTGGAGTTTACTTGCGCCCAGTTTTTATTCTTAATTTAGAAGTCATTGTAATATATAGTGATTATTATCTGTTTGATTGGAAATAGGACGTCATATGTCGCATATAATGAAGGTTCTTGAGAGACTTAAAGTGAATAAAAAGTTGATAAAAGTACTCACAACAATTGGACGATTTACGAATGTATATAGTGATTATTTAATTCGCACAAAACATGAACTATTTTTATACACTATTGTATAACATTGACATTTACGGGCCATTCAAATTTTTATAGGTATTTTTTTTCTGAAAGATAAAATTTGATGTGGGAGAACTGTTATCATTACATAAATTAAAGTTTTACATACAAAATGACATTTTTAAATATAATAGAGAATATTTTAGTGATTTATAGTCACTACAAACACATTTACATAATTTTTGACTTGAATTTGAATAAATTATGTAATATGTGAAACAATTTTGTTAAAAATCAATTAAAGTTTAACGTTTATCTTACCGTATTACTAATTTTTGATTAGTTATACAAATATGTTATAAAATAAATATCCGTAGAAATAAGAACTCATTACTGTATCCGCTAATTGGCTAATCAGAATAACTTTTTATATACCTATCGAATTATCTTTGGATTCAAAATTAACACATCTCTCACAGTATAACTAGTGACTTCTTCACTACTCAGTGACACGGTATACTCGAAAATGAATTTTGCGACTTACTACAGTACCAGGTT
Organism: Schizaphis graminum; assembly: GCA_020882235.1. Classification (NCBI taxonomy): domain Eukaryota; kingdom Metazoa; phylum Arthropoda; class Insecta; order Hemiptera; family Aphididae; genus Schizaphis; species Schizaphis graminum. Next base: position 71,545,830 of record CM037032.1, read on the forward strand.
ATATGTAGGGCAACATGGGCAACATATAGGCAACATGTATCTATTTAATGATACACTAACATTTAATGAACCAATCTATCAATCACGAGCCACTAAAACATGTTTAAGAGACCATTAACTCACTAATGATTCATTAAAGTTTAGTGATGCAACATACTTAGTATGATGGGTTCCTATCAGGTGTTCCTACTTCCTATTCGTAGTTTATTTTTATTTCAAGGAATTCTGTTACATAAAATTCAATTTACATGGTTGAAATGGTGTATAAATGTGTTTTGGTCGATCTTGAAGCTAGTGATTCAGAATAAATCTTTAGGGTCCTTAATATCGGCTTGGGACTGATCCCCAGGGTCTTTACTATCTAGACTCGATTGTTTGACATATTTGTGGCATAGGTCATATAATATCAGAGTTCCGTTGTAGAGTATCTCTACTTTAGAATATTAACATATAGGTAGTATTTTATTTTATTTATTATGAATAACTATACGAAGATCAAAATATATGATTAAACTTTAATAGTATACATAAACATTATTATTATCATTTTTATATAATATACTGTATATATAATAATTATGTATGATGATATTAATAACATAAAAATACGGTTGAAAATAAAAATTGTATTTAAATTATTATTTATTTATATTGATAAAAGGCAAGGTTCTGAGATTTTAATACAATCCTGTACTCAAGGATATGCACCTCGAAACCAATATTTTAAATTTCTTATTTCAAAAAGAAGGTTCATATACACTAATTAATTGGTTCACGAACAAAAAGTTGTTGTTTATTTGTATAGGATTGCCGTGGTTTACATAACATAAAATAGTTATTATAATGATATTTGTAATTTTAAACCCATATTTTGTATTTGCTCAAATTTATCTAATTTAATTTGTTCAAAATATGTGTAGTTTAAATTAACGGAGTTTAAGGCTGGGTAAATCCACTGGTATTATTTGATTAGTCACGTAAACGCTGTACAAGATCAGTTATAATTACTAAATATATCTATTATTATATAACACAATAAAGGCCGAACACGAAGACCCTTACAAATCTACAGTTTATGATCAATTTTCATAAAATTGTTGTTGATAAATCCAACTAGTTCTGTAATGTCATATGCTACTTTTTACTTTTCCACACATAAATGATGAATAATTTAATTGACTAACAAAGAATTACTATTATTTTTTTTTATTATCTATGTTTTTGTCATTAGTTAGGTACAGAAAATAAAATAGTTATTAAAACTGTGTATAATTTTAGACTTATAAGTTATAATTAATATTTGGTATTAATAATTTAAATAACTGTGTTAAAACTGTGCAGTTTAAAAACGGGTAAATTTATGGACATTTAATTTGTCGCAGTCACAGTAGGATTAAGTAGTATAAAACATTATTATAGTATTGTTATTATTTATTTATTAATATTATATGTTATCGTTATTACTAAAATATTTAATACTGGTATACTATGATGTGTGTCCTTCAGTTATCTAGGTAATTCAAATCACTCGTCTAGTGATTTTGTTTTTATAATCAGAACAGTTCTAAGAAGTTTAACTAAATACGACCTTTTATCAACGGTTATCACTTTATTGAAAAACCGAAACATATCGTTTCAATATGTACAACGTATAGCTATAGTTTTATAATGATATACAATTATTTTGGTAGAAAAAATTATTATTCCATTTGTTAAAAAAGTATTTTTATATAATTATTTTATTCAATAACCAAGTCATAAAGTAATATTATATTAATCGTTAAATATTTTATAATTACGTAATACGTAGTATAATATTTTATTTTCATATTTTAATTCATCTAAATGAAAATATATATTGTAATTGTATTTTTGTGTTTTTCAATATGTTTATTGATTTAAAAAATTTAAATGTGTCATATTAAATGAGTAAACTCAATCAATGATTCAGTTTATTTGATAAGATGTTTTTCGAGCGGGCTGATTAAAGTCATCAACAGAAATAGTTTTATGTAAGTATAGTAATTAGTGGAGTAATTACTAAAGTAAATTTATTTATCACACGGTTAGTTAGGGTGGGGGTATTGTAAAAGCATACTTCGGGTCTTCTGAATGTTTATAATCCAATTATTTTGTGTTCACATTAATCATTATGTATGTAGGTATAACCCCTATTTACCAGAATTAATAAATTATTTATCATTTAAAAAAAATAAGAATATATGTATAAGTATTATTGTTTTTAGATTAAACTGTACAGCTACAGTTGGCAACTTAAATTTTCGATATTCTTAAATGAACAAAATACACGGAAATATTAATTTGATAATTATAATGCACAACTGAAACGTATATATAATATAAAAGCTACGGATGTATGAGTATAATCATATCGGGAACTTGAGAATTTTATTAAATTGATAAGTATTAAGTATTATAAATTGTTGAATAGTTATAGAGTATTATTTTATTTTTGTTACGTATAGCCGTATAGGTACTGTTACCTTATTTTATTACTATAACATTATCTTTTTACGGAAACGGAAATCGTATTACCTATAAAAAACTGCGTCACAATTTTAGCAATGACAAATTTAATATTGAAAGGTTTGAAACTATACAAGTAGAATGTAGTATGGATATCATTAACCGACAATTGTATTCAACATGATATATATTATAGTATTATACAATGCTGACTGATCGTTTTTCCTGTCAAATCAAATACCGGTGGATTACCCGTTCTTAATCTCCGTTAAATGTAAACTGCACAAATTTTAACACAGTTATTTGGGTTGTTTCAACTTAATAGAAAATACAGGTTTGAAATTATGTTAATGATAATAACTATTTTATTTAATGTAACCAATGGCAACTCTTTACAAAGGAAAAAATATTTATTTTTCGCGACCCAACAAATCCTTTAAGATCTATTAGTTATTGTATAGTTTACAATTTTTGGAATGCTTGCGTTATCATTTGAATTATTCAAAAATTTAAAATAAAATGAGAGTAAAAACTTAAGCTTTAAATGGCTTACTTTAAGAGTTTATACAAATAATAAACAAAGCAACTCTTATTTTTATAAAATTTACGCTAAAATCGTAATATTTCTATCTACGTGCTATCGCAATAATATAATTGATAATCGGTATAATTATAGGATATAGCTTATAACAAACGCGTATAAAATATATTTGAAAAAAATATTGGTGGATATGATAGGTATTAGGTGTACAGTAGAACGTATATTTATTATTTGATATTAAACGTTGAATGTTTTTCGGACTTATATTGCAGTAAATATTCCTCCGATTGTAAATTATAATATACGACGCATGTAATGTGTACGTGTGTATTATGTAGGTAGGTGTAGGTTTATGCCACGCGGCAATTTAATAATGCGAATACGAAAAGAAAACAGTCGATACCACGAGCGATTAAACTCGTCGGCTGACGGATAATTTATTGCAATGCCGGCGAGGGAGGAGAATAATATTATAAATATTCAATAGATCTGATAAAAAAAAATAATAAAAAATAAAAATAAACCACCAAATTTATATGATATTATATAACGTCGTGGACAGGCGTGCGGTACACGTATTCGTCGAGTAAGCTTCGCGGCAAACGCATGTGCAAGACAAACGGCCGCCGCCGAATCCCCGATAGTGTGCCTCTCTCTATTGGCAGCTTGATAACAGAACCGTCGTGGTACTTAAATGGAAACAGCGTCTCGAGCGAATCATCGTTCCGTTCCGCGCGCGAGTCCGTCGCTCACTCGCGCGAATTGATCGCGAGAAAAATAGCCTGTCCGACAGTAAAGTATAATATTAACATAGGTATATTGTATTGTTATTGTTTGAAAAAAAAATATAAAAAAATAAAAATAATTACCGCGGCACTCGGAGAACTGCCGCCGGACGACGCTCGGAAAATTAATCGTATAATTACCTATTATGCGGTCGCTTTCCCGAAAGGTAGGTGGTGTAGCACTAATGATATAGGTACTATTAATGATATATTATACCTACCTATTATTTGCTCCGTGGGTGAAATGGTGAGAAATGTGGGAAATTGCGGAGATGAAAATATGCCCTTAAATATGTAACTATAAATCGGGGAATTGTTTTTTTAGTCGCTTTAAATTTCGCGTGTTAACCGGGCCCCGAGATTTTTTAAATTATATAGGTATAATAGGTATACAGTATACACATTATGATATTTGTAAGCTGGATGCAAATCAAATTGTGTTAAGTGGCCGCTACACCAGCATTTGTTTTCTCTGTTCATCTCCCACAAAATATAGGAACAAAAATACTCCGTATTTCCACGATTACGGCTTTCTGGTTCAGTTTAGGAAAAAAACACCTATTATATATTTTATAAATAAGAGTATTTCCTGTGCATTGACCAGATAGATTTTTAATATTTACATTTTTTTATAAATATAAGCATGTTTTAATTTAAAACAATTTCGATTATTTTTAGCCATTAATAATTTATTCAAAATAATAAATATTAAAAATCTATCCGGTTAATGCACAGGAAATACTCTCCTTTATAAAATATATAATAGGTACATTTGCCCTAAACTGAACTAGAGAGTCGTAATTGTGGAAATACGGAGTATCTTGTTCCTATATTATGTGTAAGATAGACAGAGAAAACAAATACTGGTGTAGCGGCCCCTTAAGAGCTATGTGAAATTATCCGACGGGCGTAAGCCTACGGGTTTGATTACACTATATTATTTGTATTATTTTATTAAATCTTATATTATACAACAAATACTGTGTTAGATAATATGCACCTATATATAATTGTTTCATGTTTCAAAATAATAGCGATGTAGTCATTAAAGTGTCAGCATATTAACCAATGACCTATTCGTCACATACATAAATAGCTAAGTAATATAAAAAAATCGTATTATTTCCTGTTAATGAAATAAAGTATTATGTTTCTAACTATCTATATTAATAAAAGGCATTGTTGTGTATGTGTATGTGTGTAAGTGATCCACCGCTAAGTCTATCGAATCCATGGTTCTGAAATTAAGTATTTAAGATAATACTATACCCTAGAATGTGTACATCGAAGCCAATTATTTAAATTTTACATTTTAAAGATGGGCTCACATAAAGGGATTTGTTGACTCAGGAAAAATTAATATATTTTTGTTTGCATATGGTTGCTGTTTGTGAGGTAAATAAAATAAAATAGTTATTATAATTGGATATAATTTAAGACCAGTATTTTACGTATGTATTTTGTCAAAACTACCCAAATTACTGTCTTAAAGATATGTTTAGCTTATATGTAACTAAACTCCGTTAGACAGGGTAAATCACACTGGCATTAATTAATTTGTTACGGGCAACGTTATGCAGGATCAGCGCTAGTTGTTTATATTATATAATATTATATGTAAATTCCTTAACTTTTTATTAATATCATATTTAATTAGTATTATTTGATTTTAAAATCAATGGTTTTACAAATTTTAATAGAATGAGTAAACTATTTTAATCATTATCGATAAAATGATAATATTATGTAATAAAACAAATAAAGGAAATGTCTAAAATTTAAAAACTAGCCCAGTGGGTGTACTAAAACTCTAATATAGCTTTAGTAGCTCCAATGTGTTTATTGTTTTTTTATATTTTATATTTTATGTAAAATGTATATATTATACATAATATTATACAACTGGGATTTTATTTATAAAGTTTTCCCGCTTAGTCATCTTAATATGAATAAAGAGAAAATACACGTTTAAATATTAACAAAAATTATCAATCATTTTTTATAAAAATAATGTAATTCATATAAATTTTTATAGGATTATGATTTGATGAAATAATTTTAAAACAATTGTAAAATGTATGTACAACCTAATAATTAACTTCAAATACGAGTACCTAAGGTGTAAAAATATAATATTATAGTATAAATTATTATAGGTATAATTTTAAAATTATTATAAAATATATATATTATTTGTATTATGTTTAAAGAATAAAATAAAATAAACTATAGCTATTATTATTATTTAATAAACGAGTAATGTATTGAACATTAATTAAAAAACTGAAAATAATATGTTTGTTGGATTTATTTATTTTTAATTGATACAAGATATTAGTATCTTCTAAGTTGTTATAGTAATTATGAATTATTTTTCAAACTTTAATATTGAAATTTTTCGAAATTTATTAATTTATTATACTTCAACTTTAATTATTATTTTATCTATATAATATACGTATAATAGTAATACATATATTTTTTTTATTATTAACAAGGCTGTGAATTTAATGCACTTAAAAACTATTAAATATACATGCATATATTATGCACTAAAAACTGACAAAATATGCTCTCATTTTTCAAAAATATGCAAAAAAACTTTTAAAATTTAACTTTTATTCTAATTTTTTATTAATTTTAGTTTAAATATTAGTAATATTGCAAATTGGTATTCTTGCATGAGTATATGACTTATTGGGCTTGACTAGTCTTGATATTTGTCGTGTACAAAATCTATAAAAATGATATACTTAGAATAGAATATGTTTCTATTTAAAATTATATTTTTATATATATATTATATATATTTTATTATACCTTTAAAGTAGTTATTGCATTGTACAATTAACGATTTTTGTCATCCATTATGTTCGACTTGATAAGTAAATTAATTTAATCTTTACTTCAAGAGAGTACAATAGTCAATGTGTATTATTGATATTATTGATATCCGATTAAAAAAGAATAGTACAAAATAAAGCATTTATAAAAAAAAAATCGTTAAAACATGCATTTATATGCCCTAACTCATAACATATGCAAAAATATGCAAAATAAGATTTGGTATTGGAACTATAAATAAGTCAAAACATATTTTGGCCGAATCCATTTTTGTATACGGTGTAGTAAAAAAACATGCAAATGCATTAAATTCACATCTTTGATTATTAATTAGTTTTTAATTATTAAATTATGCGTGCAAGAAAAATATTTATTATTTATAAAATTACCAGGTACAAGTAAAGTCTATGATCTTTGAAGGAGTTAAAAATTCATAAGTCCTTAAAACAAATTGTTGATTCTGTATCATAGGTTAAAAATTCGACTATATGTATTATCATATAATTTTTTTATCTACTAAAATATTTAGGTGTATATTATACATATTATGTCAATACTGTACTATCAACTAGTGAGTAAATTTACAAATCATTGGATAGAATATTTTACTTATATTTTTATTGAAAAAATATTAAAATTAATCTTTAAAAATGATAGGTGTAATTATTACTAATCTACGATTTTTTTTCGAGCTGGTTTAAAAAAATATTATACTCAAAATTTGATAGAGTACTTAAGTGTTTAAAAAAAAAATATTTGTTCAATGTGGTTGGTATTGTTTTTGTGGCATGTACTAAAATATGCAGTTGAATAAATTACCAAATAAAGTTCAAAATGAAAATAACAATAATTGCATGTCAAGTTACTATTTCAAAATTTGAAGTCAATGAATTATTTAATGGATCAGTCTTAAAGGGACCTGACTAGACCTTTGTAATGAGAATAATGTTCATTCAGTTGAAAATTCCATGTATGAAAATTTGATTAAATTGATTGACAGAGCTAACTACAAATTGAAGGCCTTACTGCAACAATAAGGCAATTTCATATTTTGAAAAAATTAGGCTGTTTTCTGAAAAAAAATAAAGGTAAAATGTCACGTAATTGATTAGTGCAACAAATATAATAATAATATCACAGATTATTTTTAGATAAATTGTTGGTAAAAGTATATTTTTTCGAAAAATTTGAATGAAACTAATATTGGTGTGGTTAATAAATTTTTCAAATATTGAATTCAATACTTCGTAATTTTGTATGCTTGATAAAACTGAATTTATTTTCGATTTCATTTATTTTATCTCGATAAGTATCATAATATTTAGTTTTTGGTATGGTATTTTGAATTAATTGCTAGTAAATTACTGCTGAAATTCGATTTGTTTCCAATATAGTATTTTGGATTCATCGAATAAACATTTCAATTTATAAAAGCTGTAATACAGCCTTTAACAAAACTAGTTTTATTGAATATTTTTCATGATATCGATATCTTATTAATTTATCGATATGATTAGTAAAATGTTTAAGATAACGTTTTATGAATTTTAAATTGTTTGAATAGTATACAGTTATGCTTTATCAGGGCCGCTAACCTGTTCCAAGCGGCAAAACATTTAAACTGTACCTATTTGAAAAATAAAATGTTACATTGGTTTTTATAAATAATTTTTTTGTTTTATGCCTAAGAAAATTTTAAAAAATAATTTATAAATTTAGTGGTTCGCAATATGAAAAAAAAAAAGAAAAAAAAATTGAAAGAAGAAAAAGTTATAGCGCAACAATTACAATTGGACAACTTTTTTAAAAAGCTAGATTTTTGAAATATTATATATCTAATAATAAAAATATCTTTTATATACAGTAGGTAACCGTCGTCTATTATACATAATTATATAAAATAATAAAATAGGATTTTTGTGCATACTTTGATGTTAAGTACGTATAAAATATCGAAGATTTCGAAGAAGAATTAATATAATTTAAAAACATTATAAAAGATTTTCCATTAGAAGGAAAATTATCATTTGCTTCATTACACAAATTAATTTTTACATCGACTTTAAAAAAAATCGTTTCCAAGTATAGAAATAATGTTAAGAACTATTTGTTCTCTACCTTCTTCAAATGCAAGTGGTGAAAGATTGTTTTCTCTATTAATAAAACGTGTAAAAAGTAATTTGCAATCATCTTTAATCCATGAAAAATATCAATATCATGTATTGAATCTGATATATGGTTAAAGGTATGAAGTGAGAAGAATTAATACATAAATTTGCTACAACGAAATCCAGAAAAAAAGATATTTAAATAGCTATGAAATAATCAATTATAAACTATTTTGACTATATTATTGTAAATCAACATTATTATAATTATTTAACTTATTAATGTTTACTTGTGTTATATTTTAAATTAGAGTTAAATCACTTTTTAAAAATTGTTTATATTTGTGTATTTAATATTTATAGATAGATACATAAATTATACTTTTAAAATTTTTTTTCTGGTTATGAGGAAGTGGGAAAAAGCGACAAAAATGGTTTGCTCCATGGCGGTATTGGACCTTAACACGGCTCCGTGCTTTATAATATCATTATAGTCATGAATCATGAGTAAATTTCAAATATGTTTGATAACATTACATGTTTTGTTACTTAAAATTATTTTAAGTACTTACTATTTTTCAGAAAAAAGTACAATATTAGGTACCTAAGTAAATAATTTTTAGTTGGATAAACTATGTTTGGAATTTATATTAATTTTAATTTACTTATTTATATTATATTGTACAAGGATTTAATTTAACCTAAGGGACTATTTAAAAAGTTTTAAATTATAAAATATCATATTTGTGCACCTTCACGAAAGTACCTATTATTATAATTTAGTTTTTAGTTATTATTTTGAAACAGACCCTGTAAGTAACTGTACATAGAGTAAACAAAATGTACAATTATGTAATAGTTTGTTACTAATAAAATTCCAAAGTATTTAACCTAACTTTGTTGACTTTTATAACCATAGAATCAACCATGTTTAGTTATTTAAATTTACCTAACATATAAAAATAAATGTTGTATTGAAAGTAGTTTGATATTTCTAAAAATTAAATGATGAAAAACAATATTGTGACGAATGACTAAAAATGTAAATTTCGTATAATTTAATTTATATTTTACGTTATAAAATAATATATTCTTTTATAAATTATACTCCAATAGAATAAGAATATTTTATATTATTTTTACAAGTAAATAACATTTTTAGCAAATGGCTTCATATTTTTTAAAAAACAATTTTTTGTTTATTTATATTAACAACAACAAAAAAACAAAATCATAAATATATCAATAATAAATGACTGATTTATACATTTTTAAATAAAATACATTATTTTGCACGAGCAGTTTTAAATGGTTGTAATATTATATATAGTCAAAATCTTAAAACCAAGTACCTACGTACAACTGATAGATATAGATACCACTAAACTATACGCTCATCAAAATGCAGAATATATTGATGAATTATTAGTTGTATTTTGAATTTGAACGTGATAATATTAATTTATTTGATAACAATTTCGAAGTGGAGTTGAAGTTTTGCTCACCAAGAATTTTCAAAACTTCACAGAGTAGTAGCTAATTATAGTCGTTACCAAATGTAAAGAAAATTAATATAAAGTTCTTCTTTAATAGTATGAGGCTATATGAAATGTTTGATTCATTATTTTAATATCAAAACTAACTATTTAAAAATTAAAACATATAACGAGGGAAATAGTTTTTTGTTTTATCATAAAACTAAAGCACGAAAACGCAATATTTTTCAATTATGTATATATTAAACTTTACATTTAAAACAGACTTGATACATTTATAAAAATATATTATAATTATGTGTACGATATTAAACGTTATTTCAAACATAGCAAGCCCCATTTCAAAATTAAACACCTATAAATTGTTTTTTTATCATAGCTTTAACATCTACCCTCTTCTCTCGACAACCTCTATTTTAAATTCATAATTGTCATTTGTACAATTTTAAATCAATTTTTATTTCGTCGCAATAGAAATAATATATTTACCGAATAATAATAGTTCTTATACAGGTGTACCTAATAGAAAAAATATAACCTATAAATAATACTTGTATTAAAATAAATATCATTAGTTAATATTTTATACTAAAGATTAGGCTTTTTATATACAAGCTGGTTTATTTTCAATACATGGAACGACGCCACAAAGGCTGAATATCACAAGAGGTTACTAAATCAACGGCAGACTTACAATTTGGCGCCTATTAAGTCAAATCTTCTGTCGAATTATGTTATCCTTGATGTAGGCAATTGGTATATATTATGTTTATTTGCGAACAAAATTTAGCGAGCAAACTGATTCATATTATATGTATAAAAATCGGGTTCACACAATTTTAGGACACACATATTGTATGTATTACTGTATATTAGTATATTCTTGTATATACGAGTACACAAGAAAATTATCAATGACATTATCATTTTGAATAGATTTTTCACATACAGAACATAAATCTAATTTACATCTAAAATATTAGTAATTATATAAATGTATAGCATATAAATTAAGTAAATATGGCTCTATATAGGTTTATATTGATAAATTAAAAAAATTGTGATCAGACGTGAGTAAATAAAAAATTTGAATTATGTTAAAAGTAAATGATGAAAACGATCGAATTACAATTTATTAAGCTTTTTATGGGTATATAATTTTAGTTATTTATTTTTTATTATTTTATACGAAATTGTAAATAGGTGTTGTATTTAAGAATGGAGTTTTGTATTAGTTACAATAAATTTTCGAACACCTGCTAATTTTGACACTGAAATAATTAAATAAACTCTTAATTGAATTAATTAATCGGAATTGTATAATGACATATTGTCTCACAGATAAAAATATAATATGCAATTGTTTGCTCAGTTTAAACTCAATTAATTGTTGAAATTGAATTAAAATATTCAAAAATTTTTACGTCAGAGTTACATTTGATAATTCAATTTTTTCACTAATTACTTGATTTCTTTAAAAACTTAACATCGTTTTATCGGTGGCTTAATTAATCAAGTTCACACGAAATTTATTTTCTCCGTGTCCGTATTTTTCTCACTTATCTCTCTCTTACTCTCTATAACTGTGCTTTTCCACTTTAGACTTTATTCACGTGTCTGCACCAGAGAATACTTTTTCATCTTTATTGTTACGAGTATATTGAAATCTAAGGTGTTTTGTAGACGTCTCTAAAGTAGAAATTTTAATATGTGTTCCTGGTATAGTTGATAATGATAATTTAGCCTATCCATATGAAAATAAAATAGCATTGTTATTTATTTCTTGGAATATAATGTATAGTAGGTATGAGCTATATTCTTTATGTACTGCTTAATTAATGTGGGACATTATATTATATCTGGAGTATTATAATATAATATAATTGATATAATTCAACATTTTCTTAAGAGAGGCACTGCAGACGCACAGTTAAATTTATTAGTTATTAAAAAATCTTTTGAAGTGGTTAAAACTTGTTAAAGTAAACCCGCTAACTTCAAAGTAGATATAATATCATTCTATAGTGCTTTGAAGTTATTAACATTTTTTTGACAGAGACTTATTAACAGAATCATTGTTCACAATTTTCCGAATGTTCATGTCGTTATATCTTTTGACTATACACGCATTCAACAATAGGTTTTGTGACGGGTAGAGGGCTGAAATCTGTTGGTGAAGATATTATGTCTTCAGGGAGAAATAATATCTATTGGGAGAAACAAACGATTTAATTTATTTTTGCTCGGCTTAGGAAACAACGAAGATGACGAAGATGTTAATACATTCCATTTTGACATGTTATTACACAAACCATTGACATATGGTTTTACAGCATAATTATTTTGTCTAAAATATCACATGATGCCAATTTCTGAAAATTTTAACGGGTGCCATACGTATGTATACTATACGACGGTCGACATAGAACTGAGTGTAGATATTAGATATATTAATTATATATTTGTAAAGAATAAAATAAGTAGTGTTAAAGACACTACAGATAAAGTATTTTCTTAATATTATATTATGCTTTATATCTTTTATAACTTTTTCATATAGTTATTAAAAATAAATCCTGATTGCTTGCATATTTGTATGCTGTAGCCTGTATAGCATGAAGGTAATATGCTCTTTACGTTGATTTTAAGATCAAAACTAATACAAATTTATTTGCAATTTTTTATTGTTTATTTTTTTGTTTTATTGTTATAATTAATATTATTTATTGCATGTGTTTCGCATTATTTGTACACACTTATAATAATAATGCTCCAACATTATTTTCTGTTTTACTTATTAGAGTATTAGGCAGAGAGATTGCTATAGAAATAGAACTACTATTATATATAAAAAAAAATATGCATATATACAAATATTATTAGTACAAACAATGTTTTTGATTTATTAAATTATTATATTATTATGAAACAGAGATATACAAATGTGCTAAATTATAAGGTACCTAGGTAGTGGATTGTATGCACAATATTACAAATTACAATATTATATCATTTATGGTTTGAAGAAATCATGACACTAGATAGTTTTGATTTACTTTTAATTATCTTTTATAATATACTCATTGTATAAACATTTAAAATTAAAACCATGCATTTATTTTTTTATTTTAGTAATACCACTGACCATTTTTTTTAAATAACCAGCTGCAGTGGCCATCGGAATAAGATATTTAAATTTTATATGTATTTTTATTATTTAAAAATTGATTTAATGTAGTTAATAGATGCACATATTATGAAAATCTGTAAACGACTTGTGGATAGTTATAAGATATTAAAATTTGTTCAGTAAATTGGTGCTAACAATGAATTTTAAATAGTGACGGTGATATAGAGTACGGTTCTTAATTGAGCGATTTGGCCTGTGATTCTGAAAGTAAAGAATTTTCTCTTTCTTATTACTGATTTGTAATAAATTCACTAATAATGTATAATTTATTGTATTAGTCATTATCTATATACTCTACTTAATGGCTTATGTATTGATATTAAAGAAACTTGAATATATATTGTGACACAAACATTTTCAAAACTATTGAAATTAGTAATTGGTATCTACTAACATTTTATCTATATGTTTTATGGTCACTGAGTAAAACAAAATAATCACATACGTTTGCGGTAAGACATTTGCTTTAAAAGTGCTACATTACCTTATAAAGTATATATTATTGCGCGTAACTAAACATTAAAGTTGTGACATTTTTCTGTTCTTCAAACGTAAATATTGTCTGTAGAACTACCTGTTAGTGGACATTTTTCAGTATTTGATCATTGTAACGAATTGGATTGAATGTTACAAACAACAATTGATGGATGTGAGAAATTAGAAGATTGAAATGCTTAGTAACTAAATTATCGCATTGTAACTTACTCGATCAATAATGTGGCATAAATTATAAAAAATTAAATAGTTGTTTTAAAGATAAAGTCGTTAATACCAGTTTATCAAGCTGACTTATTTTGATTAGATATGCAATTGGAACGAATTAAAATTGAATTTTCGTGATGATTTATTGTATTTCCATTAACAGACGGTGGATCATTAATTTTACAAGAATTGTGAAACACGCTGTTGGATTTGTAATAGAAAACGAGAATTTTTTTTTTTCTTGTAACTGAAGTTGACGGATTTCGATTTTGCTTGTAAGTAAAACATTACAGACGTTTTTTTTTTTGTACTTATATTGACAGAACTTAGTTGGTAATAATTAAAGCAATACTGTAGAGAAATAGAGATTATAAAGAAAATTAGCTTTTTGATAAATTATTATAATATATTGCGAAGTTAATGCAACAGAAAAATGTTCAACGAGTATAAATTATAAAGGGCTTTATAACTCTGTTTTCAAATGTAGTAAAAAGATTTAAATTTTAAATTGTAAAATCAATGTTATTTTCATTATGTTAGATTCGTTAAAATATTTTTGGATAATTTTTGATTTTTAATTTACAAATTAACCATACAAGTTTAGTTTCTTGAAATAATATAGTATTGCTAATAAATATTATTTAATATTATTAGTTCATGCATTGTTTGTACATAATATATAACTATATAATTATTTAAATTAAATAAAACGTTAAGACGGTACTTATAATATTTATGATATAATTTAAGTGCATTAGTGCATATCTAATAATTTTTAGATACTAATTTGATATTTTCATATTAAATACATATTTGTATCCTTTACATGTAGGTATTAAATTACACGGATATTCGTAATTCAGAAGTTTGATAATAACCATTATTTTACGAAATACTAATAGGGTAAACAATTCTATAGGTATTAGATACCATCGAAAAATGTAAGTGGCACAATATCGTATTTGATATCTAATTCGTTGGATATTCGTATACATTCAAACATTTTGTCAAAAACGTGTTTTTGTTTAGCTATGTAAATATTTTTTCAAACTAAGCTTTAAACTAATTTTTATCATTCTCATTTGTCAACGTCATCTAACCAAGATTTATGGATATTTGGGAATACATGTTATATCATTAGAACATGTGTTTATATTATATTGTTATTCAATTATAATTAACGAGAAATCGTAATCTATATTTTACAGATAATGAATTGAACACAGTGAACTAATTTTGCGGAACATTCAATGACGACAGTTGAGGTCTGTTAGTGTGTACGCGTGCGCGCGCCTTTGTGTGTGTGTCGTCTGTTCGTGTCGCGTGTGTAGAATCAGTTTGAACGTGATCCCTACGTTCGGGAGCAACATTATACCGTCGCCGATTGCAGCTGCCAGCGTCGCCACTGCGATCACTGTCGCCACTGTCGCAACCGCTGTTACCGACGTTTGCCATGGAAGTGATGGACTCGGACCCAAACACCGTGTTGCACTCGGTCACCAAGGACGTGCACAATTCACCACCTGTGAACACCTGGCATAGTATGGACAACGTGACGAACGCGTCCATGTTCGACGAGTCGAATCTCCCGTATGACATGAAATTCAACGAGGGCCACGTGGTCGCCATAGTCACTTACAGTATACTCATGGTCGTCTCGGCCATAGGCAACATCACGGTGCTGACGATCATCCTGAAACGCAGACGCAAGGCTGGCACGAGGATACACGCGATGCTCATGCACCTTGCTATCGCCGATTTGTTGGTAAGAGACCGCTAGCAATCCATCGGTTATCCGCGGGTTTTTTTGTTTCCGTTATATTATGTTAAGGAATCTAAGTCTATTCTCCCGCCCCCCTTTCACAGAATTCACAAACAGTTTAATTACTGATTAAAACGCTGTTTTATCATTAATTTTAATTTTAAAGATTGCAGGTTATCGAGAGAGTAACATTTTAATTTATTGTTTGACAAAATGAACCAAGATTATACGATAAGAATTGACACAATTACCTATGTAATGAGCTTGATACGTTTAAAATACATGTTATTCATCAATGAGAAGAGCTTGGAATACTATAGTATGACTATTGACTAACAAGAGTTTGGTATACTCATGTGGATATTTAAAAATATCAACCATCCGTTTTGCTTGTTATACAGTTAAATATAAGACTATAAATTATAATACCCAGGATAAAATCTTTTTCTCATTGAAAACGTATTTTTTCCTCACCCAAAAATCAAGAAGAATTGTTACATATTACACAATATCCACGTTTACGTAATATTGTGAATTGTGATTATGCATAATATTTATGTATTGAGAATACATTTTGTAGATTTAAAATGTTGAAAGTAAATTCTAGATAATAAAACAAATTGTTGATACATTTCTATGACAATAATTTCAAGCACAATTAATCTAATAATATAATATCAAAATAAGTATTTAGTTGATCGAGAGATTATTTTTATATTTAACTATATAGTTAAGTAATTCAAAATAATAATATTTATACTGCATAAAAAAAAGTATTCGTTTTTAAATATTTCGGAGTGCATTTATTTTAAACTTGTTTTAAAATATTATATAATACTATTTACACTGAATTATATCCATATCATTATAATGTTTAATATTAAAAGTACTCTATAACATTCTCATAAATAACTTTAAGTACTTAATTAATTTTTAAATCTATAATAAAATAATAAATACTTATGCAATTGATAATATTATTCAAATATATTAATATTAAAACTAATTCAATTAATTCTTGTTACCACAAAAAAAAATTATTTTGTAAAATACATTTATATTTGCTTTTTGAATTATTATAAATTAATATAACCAACTATAAAATAATGGCCAAAACGAAATAAATCATAAATAACTCAATATAATAATATTAAATATATAAACTATTAAGATATGCGTTAAAAAAAGTACAAAATATATGTTTAATTTATTAAGAATAAATTATTTATTTATTATATTTGTTCAATATTTTTGTATTTAATTTTCACTCAAGGTAAAATTATTATAGTATAACGAATTATTGAAATTTATTTTATGTAGTTTTAATTAAAAAATACTATTATTTATACTGTTCTTATACACATACTTGTTCATCTTTATAATATATAATGATTTAAAAAATGAAATTAAAATAATTTGTATGCATGTTTATTTTTTTATATTTTTAGGTAACTTTCTTGATGATGCCGTTGGAAATAACGTGGGCATGGACTGTGCAATGGGTTCTCGGTGATCCACTTTGCCGTATCATGTCATTTTTCCGAATATTTGGATTGTATCTTTCCAGTTTCATATTGATTTGTATCAGCGTTGATAGGTGTGTAACATCTTTTAGTTTCAATAAGTTTATACTTTGTTGTAGTTAGACATGTCTAATAGTACTAAGCATAATAGTATTCGAGTTAAATATTGTAATATATGTTTATTATATTCCATGTTTTTGGGTCTTAAACTATACATTTTATTTAGTATGTGTACAATACACGGTAAGGAACTTCTAAAGTTAGCTGCAAAGTATACAAGTCATGCGTACCTATCTAATAAAAAATAATATAGTTCAAATTTTAAGAAATTGTTTAATTGTCCAAAAAAATAATATTAGAATACATGCATCGGAATGTATGGAGTATTAGTTAGAGAATAAGCCCAGTCTCAGTCCAGTACTTCAAAGCCATGTTTTAAAATGTTCTTGAGATTAGGTTGATGAAAAATGGTATATTTAGATATTCCATTCGCATTTTTAAATGTTTTCAAAAGTTATGTTATTATTAATGCCATTATGATAAATGCAATGCGCGTTCATCATCAATAACAGTTATCTGATTCAATACCATCACTATCATCTTTGAAGTTTAAAATAAAAACAGAAATCTATTATGAAGTCTTTCTTGACTTCATTTTTCATTTTTAAAGTGGCTACTGTTTTAAGCAGAAATTTCAAATATTTTTGTTTTTTTGATTTCATAAATTATGTTATTATAATCATGAAACAAAAAAATAAATATTTATTTTGAAGCAATTTAAAAAAAAAATACCTAAAAACATTTTATTAACAAAATAATAAACATTTTATTATTTACTTATTTATCTTGTAAATTTAATGGATGGAAGTCAAAGGGAATAAATAATTAAAAACAATTGACAATAATTAAAAAGAACTAAACAATGATAGGTTAATAATACAAAATTATATTTATTTTGTTTCTATATAAGTAAATATGGATTTCAACTATTAGTTAATTTTGTCTCTAGATGTTTAAATTACATACAAACTATAGGTATTTATAATAAATTGAAATAGTTTAAAAAATGTGTATATATTTAATATACTTATTAAATATCGTATCTTAAGAACATTCTATTTGTTGTTTTTCTTAAAATTATATTAAAAATAAAGCGAAGATAAATTTTGGATTTTCTATATTGGCTTGTTCGCTTTTAAATTAATATTTATAAATATTCTTTTCTAATATTGAATTATATAATACTGTTGAATGTATATTTTTTATTTAATTATTAATATAAACAGTATATTATATTATTATCTACAAATAGTAAACAATCAATAATACAATTATTATTAATTATTCTAAAATGTTGCAAATCGCAATTTTTGTTGTTAAACAATTGCGTAGATTAAATAATGCCTTTTTATCTAGTTTTATTTATTACGCCTGCGTCCGAGTTCAGTCCTAAATATAATAGAGATGGGTAAGTGGATAGCACTCTGCTGTACATTAAGTGTCGAGTAGGTTACCGTAATGGATGTGTTAAATTTGAATTCAATGATATATCATTGTCTACGAAAAACAATTTTGAACGCAGACGGTTTATCAGCCTATATCACTAAGTATGTTTCGTGATAATAAATTATGTTTTTTTTTTGATATTGATATTAAAATATTGTATTATTAGTAACAGGTTCATTTTTTTTATAAAGAATTAAAAAACAATATAAATTACTAAAAATGTATTCAAAAATAATGTAAAGTTTGCATACAAATTGGTCAGAATGTAAGATGACAAAATGTATTAAATTTTATATAATATATTAAAATTTTGATAATTAGGTAGGTATATACAAGTATTCAAAATAGTTAATAAAGACTATAAAAAAACAGTTATCAGAAAAAAAAATAAGTTGTCTTTAAAAAATAACCTACAGTACGTTATAAAACTGTATAAAATAATTTAAAGCATCAAGAATCCAATAATAAATTAAAATATAATTGATGATGTTTGTAAAAAAACAGCAAAAAAATATTCATAAAGAACTTTCTTATCATGGTGTTAAGATTACATACTGATTTTTTTATACTATGAATAAAATAAAATATAAAATTGTTATACTTTTATTTTTTTTACTATGAATTTAAGATTATTTTTATAAATGATTAAATTATGAACATGTACTAATATTTCAGTTAACCAACTTTTTATTAGAGACGGGACTAGTATCTTTATACTTTTTTTTTAATCAGGATGGGGAATTAATAAAAAAAAGGTTCTTGGGACGAAATTCGGATGCCATTAAAAAATGTATTAGTGCGTATAATTAGAAAAAGTTTTGACCACATCGATTTGTAATTATTTGTTGACAGGCTTTTTTTTTTTATCATTTATGTAATACCATTTGAAATATGACAGTCAATCAATAATTATAAATGATCACTTTTTAATTTTTATTAATTACAGTTCTTTGAGTAGGTATAAAACATAAACTATGAGTTTATTCACCAAGCTAGTTTCGGATCTTCCATTGAAGTATTAATATTGGAGTTAATTGGCGTGAGGAATTAGACACGTTACATCTTTAACTGTCATTTAAGTAGCATCTAAAACATTGCATACTATTAGTCTTAAAATTAAATTTTATAGGTTTATTATAAACATTGTAGAGTAAATATTTTTTTCGTTTATGTTCTATTATAATTTAAGGTTTATATTTAAGCTATACATTTAATACGTTGTAGTTAATAACATTTAAGGGCGCCAATTTATAATATATATTTTTATAACCTGCCCGAATCCCTAATAATATGGTTATCTTCTTTATAGTAATCATTTAATTAGTTATTAAAATATAATATTAAGTATATATATATATATTGTTGGCTTCAATAAAAATTACGGACATGATAAAGTAATGAAAACCATACAATATATATTAATTAAACAGTAGGCATCAATTATTTATGTATAATAATAATATAATATAACAAATTGTAAAGAACATGCATTTAAAACAAAAATTTAGTATGGACTTCAAGTAAATAATTTCAATACTATATTGTTCATTAACTGAGAAAATATAAAAATTTTTTAGGGAAATATAAAATAAAACAAAATATCATCATTATATTATGAACTTGGAAATTAATTAATCTAATGACTCGTCGATTTAGTTATTAAATATTTTATTTAAAAAACACGAGTCCCTTGATGGAGCGTTTTATTTTGAACAACTTCAATCAAGTGTTGACACAAATATTAATACTGTTATAACCTATAAGTATCACGTATACAAATTTCATATTCCACAACTGAAAGTTGGCGAGAGAAATAAGTAAGTGTTAAGTGTAGAAGGACAATTAAAAATAGATAAATTATCCATGCCTATACCGATCATGGGCGAATCTTACATTTTAATATAATTAATATGGTGTGAAAATAAAAGTTCACAACCACAAAATACCCAATGATTTTTCAACTAAAGAATCACGAAGTGGTGAAGTATCAAAATATGTTAATTATAAATTAAACTTTACTAAAAAAAAAAAAGAAAAAAGAAAAAAATACTGACATATTATATTGAATATTGAAATTGCACTACATTTTAAAACCAATGATGTTAGTGTATTCGACATCGGTTAATGATTTTATAACTTTATACAAATATTAATACCATCAAGAAATTATAAAGTATTGAAGTAATAAATTGTAAAAATAAATCAGTAATTAATAAATTTTGATCAAAATAAACACCGGAAATCATCTAGAGCTTCGAAAATATTGTTATAAAAAAATTATAAATTATTAAACAGTGAATTTCAATTCAAATCATACAAAACTTATATTTATTTTCTGAAACATTTTTAAAATATAATCGATTGGAGAAATAACTAGTTGAAGAACTTTAATGTACTGAATGAAGTTTAACATTTTAAACATGGTGAACAAAGAAAATAATTATTAACTATAATGCGTTTTATAATGTATTATTTTTTGTACCCGTATAAATTATTATTTTGTAATTAATATTCTAAAATCCGTATTGTATTTTTAATATAATTTTCAGGTACTTGGCTGTTTTGCAGCCAATGCGTTTATATCAGATGGATCGCAGGGGAAAGTTAATGATTGCAGTGGCTTGGATTGCATCAGTCATCTGTAGCTTACCGCAGGTAATTGTTGTTTAATAATTAGGTTATCGATAACGCACACGTTTGTTCATATAATTAACGTGTACTTTCCATGTATTTGTAAATATGGTATAATTTATTACATTATTTGATTTGTTATTTAAATAGTTTTAAACAAAACGTTTACTTAATGATCATTAGTGAAAACTATTAAAAATGTAAATGGACTGAGGGTTGAGAATGTTTTATTTTATTTATTTTATATATGAGTTAAATTCGCATAATATTATCACTGATAAAATAATTGTCTACATTTATCAGATAATCTCCCATTGAACTATGAACAAACTTTGAACATTTAACTCATTAACCAGATCAAAATGTTTGCTTTATTTACACCGTAGACTTACATATTTCACGTGGAACGACACCCTAATGCCACATGGTACGAACAGTGCGTCACTTATAACGCTTTTTCGTCCAAATTGCACGAGCTGGCTTACTTATATTTCGGCATGTTCATGATGTACTGGTTGCCTCTAATCGTTATACTATTCTGCTACGCTTCCATCATCATTGAAATATATAGAAGGTCCAGGGAATCGATTTGCGGACAAGGTAAGTTATAGGAATAGTTATAAGACACTAGTTTTAAGAGAGGGAGCTACTGGTTTTACAATAAAGGTAGATAAAAATGGGTCGTAATTTAAAAAAACAACATTTTTACAGTCTTTATTGTGTGCTACTTTTTTCTAGTTTATTTTGTATATGGCATTGAACACAAATAAGATTTACTTGAGAGTGTTTTTTAAAACATCGTTGAATCCAAAATAATTTAAGAAATGCGAATAATTGATTCTAAACAAATATTGAACATTTTAAAAATCATTAAATTTCTTATCCTTTTGTGTTTGTTAAATTTAAAGACATTCTTCTCAGTGGCCCATTCAGTTCCAATAATCTGTTCACGTTATTTTTTTTCAAAACTTGTTATTTATAAGGTTTCCAACATTTAAGCGAAATATAATTTTTTTAGTATTATTAAGAAATTAAACATCTTATTGTATTATTATGATTTATGATCTTTTATAAAATAAATTATTTGTTTTCTGGATAAAAATATTAAACAATATTAAATATTAAAATATTAAATTGAAACGTCGTACTACAGTAAAGTGTTAATAATCTAAAATAAATTTGTTTAGATAAATAAATAATAATATATAAGGGTAATTTCTCTTAAACTATTTGAAATATTTCTTATAAATGCGTAAGGGTAAGTTATAAATTTAACTATAGATTATGCAAATACGGGAATTTAAATGCAAGTTATAGTTTGTATCCTTGATAAACAAATATAAAAAATAAGTACTTATTTTGTTTCACAATAGAACCAAATACATTGTAGATTCTTAAATTCTTCCCTTAAGTTTTATTCTATATTATAATTTGTATAAACATATAAAAAATATTGGAAGTACTTTACATTTATTTGATTGTTGAAGTTTTGTAGTTTGGGATAGTAAAAAAAAAAAAGGTTTCTAAATGAAGGAAATGCATATAATCATACAAATACAAAACAAATACCAAAACCAAATAAATTTCAGCCAGAATAGGTACATTTTATTCTAAAGATATGTGCTACGTGTATATATATATATATATTTGTGTTGTATTATTTTTCCGGGTGAGATGGTTAAAACGGGGAAAAACAACATTATTCAGTTGAATTGAATCAATTGATATATAATTTTTAACATAATTTCATCGGATTAATTTATGTAATATATATTTCTATAATCAATGATAATATACTTAAAGATTTTTTTTTTAATATCATTAATTTTGTAGGTACAGATAATGTACGCCGTCTGGGATTTTTAGGACGTGCCAAAAGTAGAACATTAAAGATGACAATCATTATTGTAATAGTGTTTGTTGTTTGTTGGACTCCCTACTACATTATGGCTATTTGGTAAGTGTTTTTTTAAAAAATTAATTTGGAAATCATATTATTTTTTTTATTATTATTAAAATAATAACGGTGATATTGTTTTAAAAACCAATTCCCGTTAAGCATTTAGCGAATTTAATTTGTTTATTGAAAAATGTATCAAAAGGCTATTACTATTAACGTTTTTTATTTGTTTTGAGTAAGTTTCAACGTTATGCATAATTAACTATCACTACCTGTCACATAAAAATAATGCTATATTCGTGTATGGTAGTGGTTTTAATACCATCGTTGATCGATACGAGTTAATAGCCTTATGTATAAATTCAATTGAATATATTACTGTATATTTGCATTAGTTTATACCTAATCATAATTTACATAGAATCGTCATGACCGTTTTATGATGAAAGAAAATTTAATTGATTGGATTATTTAGGATATTATACATTCATATTATAGAGTACAAAATATATACAAATAAACACTATTTCACATTTTTATATTTAGAATTTAGTGATTTATGGGTATATTATTTATGTCTACAATAAGTTTTAGTTAAAAAAATAACTACTTATAAAGTTAGTAAAAAATTTGGTTGTATTCATTATCTAGTTAAAATACGCTTAGAATAATATAAATTGAATGTTGACAGGGAGTAAACTAAGTATTTTTTTTAACATAAAAATATATGTATATAATACTATATTGCATAAAAAATTGTATCAAGTTCGATGAATTCAACAAATAATCTCAAAAAGTAAAAAAAAAAAGCGGGTAAGTGGGTATCGCTCTGCTGTACATTAGGGGGTGGGGTGGACCTCAGACTATGGTAGATTAAATTTGAATGCAATGATAGATATCATTGTATACGAAAAACGATTCTGAACGAAGATGATTTGTCAGTTTAGGATATATTATATTAAAATATTGTCATATATTCTATTTTGAAACAAATAGTATAGTTTTTATATGTTACTATGGTTACTTTATAGTATCTGTTTATTAATAAAAATATTAGGCAACATACGCATAATGAGAGTATGCAATTTAATTTAAATTTTGAAATATTTCGTATAAATTCGAACTTTAAGCACTTCTAAAAAAAAATTGTGACTAACGATTTCGAATTTTTTTTTATCACTTTAAGAACAAATTATAAGAAACATTGTATTAAATTTTCAAGATTTTCTGGGCACCCAAACATTTTTTATCGGCATTTGAAGAAAAAAAACTTAGAAAAGTCGAAAATTTCAATTGCCTATAAGTAGATTAAAAAGTCTTATTAGTTTTCCATTGGAAATTTTCAATAATTAACTATTAATTTATAATTTGTTATAAATTATTATATAATTATAATAAAATGATGGTGAATTTTTTTAAATAAAATTTGAAGTGAAAATTTTAATGTTATTATTCATAAATTCATAAAAATTTGAAAATTATTTAACTATTAAAAATATATTATATTTTTGATTTTTATAACTATAGTTTAAAAATGTGATACATTCCTTATAGTTATAGCACTAAAAAAGTACATTTTTAGCACTCTAATATGCACTTAAGAATACCAAAATAAGCCTAATAAATTGGAAAATATGTAAATTCAAATTTCAACAAGGATTTTATCTTAAATTTTTTTTACAAATTAACTTTTAGATTTTTTAAATTTTACAAGTTTTTTTTATAAAATACCTATGGTTGTAGGACTTACATCATTTGTCTATACAATTAAACAAAATTTTAAGGTGGCACATTCAAAATGTTGTCAAAAATAATTATCTCCATAAATAAGACCACCCTATTGTAGGTATTTGGTAAATAGATACTTTGCTTGACACAAACAATTTAAATATAATTGTTGTAAATAAATTAATAACAGAATGTAATAAATTTAAGTGAATTCATTTTATTTAATTTAAAAATTATATTAAACAATTAGATGTTTTCTTATATTTTCAAATTTGAATGATCTATAGTTATTTGACAATAGAGTTTTTTATGCTAAAAATGACCGTTTAACATCAACGGACGTCATGGGTGGTAAGTACTTAAAAATGCTAAGTCGCTACAATTTAAACCTCCAGTAAAATTCTGAATGTTTCTTCACCAATTAGAACTTTTGATATTTTTATTAACATAAAGACGAGACCATAATTTTTTCCAGTACATGATTGAATTTATTTTGAATAGTTTTTCCATTTAAATCACATATTGTTTCAGAGATTTTTGATATCTTTAACTATTTTAATTGAATCTGATAATGGTACGTGTTACTGTTATAATTTTTCAATTTCCGAGGTTAATTTGTCAAAGTTTGACTTAATATATTATTATAATATGTTATTGTCTAATCTAGGTTTTATAATGTAGTTTTAAGCATATTTAATAGTAACTGTAAAGTTTCTATTTAAAATAAAAATAATTATTTTTATTACCACGTTAATTCAACTTTCCCTACTGGTGAAAATTGGCTTCGGAAGTAAGGTTAGGTTTGGCGCTTCCATTTTAAAAACAAGTAAACGGCTTGTTTAAAGTGCTTTTCTAAAGATATTTTTACACTTGAAATAACTTTATGTACTGCGTGAAATTTACTTCTTACTTTTCTGCAACCCTATGCAGTACATGTACAACACATGTTACGTGAATTATTTTCGAGTAAAGACACTTTTTTGTACTTATCCTGATTTAACAATGTAAGGCGCGGAATCAGATAAAAATAAAAGTACATTGCCATGTTAGATACCAGTTTTGCCATGATAAACTAAGTTTGCTGAAAATTGTGGAAAGGTTAGCTTTTTTTAATTCATCTGAATTGTATGAAAAAATGTTGATTATATAATTTTCATCAAGAATTGTAACTATTAAATTTGTAATTTGTAACAACCTTCCGCATCGGTAGTTTTATCGATACTTATGCAAATTGTTTTGTGTTAAATTTTTTTCCTAATTTTATCCATGGTCTCATTATAAATATTGTCTAAATATCCTTTTCACATAAAGATTCACTAAGAATTTAATTTGTTATACATATTTCTATGTTTTGAATTTTTTTATTTGTTTAAAAATATGTTAGCGGAAATAAGAGTCTCATACAAATCTTTGTTAAATTAGGTTTTTCTAATAATATTACTTGTCGCTGTCAGTAACTGTTGTTGTTTCCGATTTAATTGATATTGATAACGGGTGAGGCCTTTGATTGATATGTTTATCACTTTTTACATGTGATACGTTAAACTTTTGTTAGAATTAACTTAAATTTCACAAATTATACAAAATAATACGTTTGTATCAATTGAAAAAATATTGGAACCAAATTCATTAAAATAATTAAAGAGTCGATTCATTAAACTTTGTTTTACTTTAGGCATTTTTAAATCTATATAAAAATACTAGAATATAGTTGTATAGGTAACACATTAGTTCACGATCAATCGCACATGCAACACATTTCAATTACGGAGAAAACTAAAATCAAATCATTGTGTATGTTCACAATGCGATTATAATGCTATGACCTACATTAACACAACGAATTCGGTAATTGCAGTATGTCCGACATGTTTTAAAAATAACCAAACTATTGGGAACGAACGGAATTGACAGGTGTGATCGACGATAACAACCGAATATTTTATTTTAAAATATAAATGCATTTTTGTTTTTGTTCGCATAATCGTATTTGTATGATTTTTATCTAAAATCTCTTATTTTAATACAATTTTGTAAAATATCTTTTTATACATAAGAATACCTATAAAAAGTGTCTAGCAGTGGTCTATTACTAGACTTGATATAGTTTGATAACTGAAATAAAATAATATGATTTTCTGCTTTGATATTTAAGTGATAGGGAATGTTCAGTTCATGTACATCTAATTTAATATAATATAAACTAAACTAAGTGAACCGTTCAAAAACATTTTATATAGAGTTAAAGTATTACTGATTGCTTTTATTATAAAACTCTATCATTTATATCTGTGCAAATCTAATAAAATCTATTCTGTTATTAATGTTTAAAAATATTATTTTCAATTAATTAATAGTAGGCGCATTTATGGGAAGATGCAGATATTAGTATTCGAAGAACTATTTTACGGTTAAATTATTGTTTATGTTATCATATGTGTAGTCATTTTGCATATACAATGCGCCGTCTTACGCAATGGTTCAATAGAATACTAAAATTAATTTGATATTAGATAATAATGTATCTACTATAATAGTACTATAAGGTATTTATTCTATTTCTGGACAGGTTAAAATGAATGAAATTATATTCAGGGACCACGTCTGTCTATTTATATTGATTAAATTTAATATGTAGGAGTACCCATATAAACAAGCTTATTTTACGGTAAATATTGTATTAATTTTATTAACAAAAATAAGAAAATATAATACAAAATATAGATTTTTATTCAAATAATATTAATAGTACGATATTTTGCCATGTTGGTAACCAATAAAATTATTTATGAATCACTGAACTAAACACTTGGTACCTAATATACGCGTATGGCGATATTTTATTGCTCACATAACATTATGAAAATTATATACAAGTATAAGATACATTTTTTTTTCAAATGCAAATAAATAAAAATATGCATATTACTCCTGAATCAGTGAATCGCTCATTGAAAAAAATATGGTACATCCATATTGCTTTTATTTAGTTTATTTCGCAATCACGGTGCGACAGAAAAACTTTAACTCTCAATACGAATTCAAAATATTTGCTTATATTTTACGAATATTATAAAAATAAATGTAATTCGAGCATTAAATTGTACTTGATATTTAAATATACATGTTGTCATACAATTTAAGTTAAAGTGTTTGTGAGACAATTGTTCGAAAAGATGAGAAAAAAATAATAAGTCTACATACCTAATATAATCAATTTGATTATTTTATATTTTACCATTCTAAATGATACACTAACACAACCTACTATTTAACTAATGTATTCATTTCATAATAATTATTATGAAAAAAAAAGTTCTTTTTCAAATTATTTTTAAAAAAAAAAGCGGGTAAGTGAGTATCGCTCTGCTGTACATTAGGGGGTGGGGTGGACCTGGGACTAGGGTAGGTTAAATTTGAATGCAATGATAGGTATCATTGTATACGAAAAACGATTCTGAACGGAGATGATTTGTCAGTCTAGGATATATTACATAAAAATCGAAAATTATTTATTAGTAAAACGTTATTTTACACGTTTATTTTTGATTTCAAATTAAAATTAAAACTTTAAACACACGTGAAATTTTTTAAATTGAATAATCCTCAAACTTTTTTATAATTATTCTAAGCTTAACTTATGGACAGCATAGTATTAAATTTTCAATTCTTAGCTTTTGATAGAAAAATATTTATAAATTTTTAACTACCAAATAGTGAAAAATATTTATGATTTTGACGAATTTTTGTCAATATTTGAACTTCAAATGCTAATAAAAAAAAATTGTGCCTATGTATTTTTATAATTTTTGAATGAGAGTTAGAACAAGTTATGTGGACCCTTCAATTAAATTTTCAAGTAATTTGTCCCAGCTAAATTTTTTTTATCAACATTTATAAAAAAAAAATAAAAAAAATTTGAAAATTTAAATTGTCTATAAATAGCTCAAAAAAAGTCAAAATGTTTTGAAAATCAAATCACGTAAAGAAAATGGCAATCTAAATAACTGGTAAAATTTTCAAGTATTTACGACTTATACTGTTTGAATAACAACAAATATCAAAAATCGTTTGAGGCTAAACCGTTATTTAACGCGGTTTTGTAAAAATTTAAATTTCAAACACTCATAAAATTTTTTTGTCTGAATCCAGTAGAGTTTTTTTTACAGATAATTGAAGAAAAATGTATGGAGAATCTTGTATCAAATTTTCAAAACTTAATTATAAAAGTAAAAAATTTTACGAATTTTCAACCACAAAATTACTTGCCAATTTTCGCAATTTTGACATATTTCGTATAAATTCGAACTTTAAGCACTTATAAAAAAAAATTGTGACTAACGATTTCGGATTTTTTTTTATCACTTTAAGAACAACTTATAAGAAACCTTGTATTAAATTTTCAAGATTTTCTGGCCGGCCAAAAAATTTTTATCGTTATTTAAAAAAAAAATACTAAAAAAAATTAAAAATTTCAATTGTCTATAAATAGCTCAAAAAAAGTCAAAATTCTTTGAAAATTTAACTGTATATAGATAACACTAATATAAACATTTGGTGAAAATTTCAAGTGTTTACATCGATTAGTTTTTGAGTTATAGTAAAATAAAAATTTCGATTTTTCGAAAACTGTTTTTGCGTAAAAATTCCCGTTTTTCTGTCATTTTTTTTTTGTTTTTCTCGATTTTTTTGAAAACTGTTGGAAAATGTTTACTTTTCACCTCTATAATGCACCAAGGATATCCACTTTGCCATCGGAAACCACCCCCAAAGTTTGAAATTGAAGCATTATTTCGACTAGTTATGCTGTACACAGACACAAAAACAAAAAAAAAAACAAAAAAAAAAACAAAAAAAAAAAAAAAAAAAAAAAAAAAAAAAAAAACACACATCATTGTAAAATCAATACATTCATCACTCCGTTCAGAATCTAAAAATATCAATATAGTATGCTTTTATGACTGCAAAAGTGTATTTAAGATATACAGTCGATTCCGCTTAATAGAGACACCGGTTAATAAGGATAACCGCTTATAGGGATAATTCTTCAATTACGAAAACAAATGTATACTTGCAGGGTGAACGTTCACCGCTTATCTGGGCCAAGAATCCGGATAATCGGCACATTTTTATCAAGTATATTAACAGAAAAATAGTTTGACAATCGCGACCGTCTTGCATAATCGATTATTAGATTACATTTTATCTTATCGTATGTTCAAATGTGATATTCATGATAATGTAATATCATGTTTTTATTTCTGAACTATCAATTAATTTCTATAGTAATTTATCAATTTTTCAACAAATTTATATGTTTGTTTTTGTATTTCGTATTATTGGGACAACCGCTTTATTGGGACAAAATAACACGCAACCGATGTGTCCCAATAAAGCGGAATCGACTGTAATTCTAGTAAATGTAGTCTGTAGTTTTAATTTAGATTTATCTTTCATTTTATTAAATGAAAATTATACATTATAAAAATACATATAAATAGCACATTTAAAAAACTAATTAATGTTTTAATTTTGAACTTTAGCCAATGTTTTGTTTTAGAAATATTATTAATAATTTAAATAGAACTAATTTAATTAATACATGAAAAATATTTTGTTTAATAAGTAGTTATTTAAATCAAAGAGGTTTGAACGTGTTAAATAAATAATGATTATCATTAAAATTATTCGGTGAACATAAAAAATAATTAGCACCAAAATATGTAGTATGGCGTAAGGGAATTGCTGTCCTATAGCGAACCGTAAATATAATTTACGATTAATAATATTAAATTACTATTGAAAATAAATTATTATAAGTTGTTGTCCAAAATTATTTAATACGTAATATTATATTATTACTATTTCCATACCTGTATTAATTATTATTGTTTTCAAGATTATATAAAATAATATAATTTTTTTATCATTTGTCAAACCTATTGTTAGTAATACTGTAAATAATTATAAAAAATACAAAGTAATATAATATGTAATTATTTACTAGGTACCGATTAGTATACAATGTAGGTATCAAAAATTAAATCAATGAGTTTATTCGTTTTATGATTTTAAAACATGGAATAAAGGTATTTAATTTGTCAATATAGTACGTTATGTAGATATCTATTTTATAAAAATATCATTTTAATTTTTAACTATCTATTTAATGCTAGTTTATGCATAATATTAAATGAACTATTATAACGATTACCACTGCATCTTTAGTGTAGTTGAAACAAATGATTTTTTTGAATATTTTCTTCCGTGATTTTAGATATGATATAATAATGGTATACATACTTGAATACATATAATTTTTTAATTTTCCATTATAGAAAAATGGGAATAAATAATTTATTCGATTTTATTTTTATCTGATGTTGGTGAATAATTAATCAAATTCCATCTTTATATTTGTATGTATACTGATGCGAGTGAAAGACCTATTTTTTTTTATATAATATGCCGAAATATTAATTTTGGGTGAATTCAAATGACAACACGTGTACTTATAAATGAAATAATATGAATAATATGTAAAGGAATGTTCATGTGGTTGACGGCACAAAAAAATTATAGATAAAAAATAATCCCAATAAAAAACTTTTCTTAACGGTATTTTCTCACTAGTAAATCTATTTAGTAAGTTCAACGAACACATATTATATAAACGACGTGATGATCAAAAAGTACTTTTCTATATTATGATTATAATACAATTTAGGTTTACACTTTTGTTGTCAATTTTAAACATATAAAGACTTTTTTTTAATTTTATTCCTATTGTAAGGTTTAAAGTTATAAATAGTTAAACGATTTATTTCATTGGAAAGGTGACTGAAAAATTTTCAAATATTTAAAACATACTTGTTTATTTTTCCTGACTATTTCATCTGATATTTCAAAGAAAATATATAATTTCTAGTATCTTGAAAAATTTAAAAATATTCAGACATTTGTTTGACAGTTGCGAGATGACGAATGCAATTTTATATTACTATACAATATCTTATTTGAAACATTTTGGTTATCTGAAGATAAAGTTAATAACTTTACCATACATACCATACATTTTTATTATTTTATATTATTACGATACTTTTGACATTTTTGAGAACGGTATTAAAATAAAATTTCTTTTTCAAATGCAAGTAAGTTTTTGCGTTTTTTTTTAAATAATAAAATAACTCAACAACTTTCATGTAATGTCTTTGTGATTTTGAAACTTTATTTACAAAGTAGATAAGTTTTTTCTTCGAATTTCTCATATTTACCTAGAATAATGCGTAATTTAGAAAAATCACAGTAAACATAATTATAAATTCGTACATAATACTTTATTATTAGTATGCGCAATGTACTCAGCTGTAGCTGTCCTAGCTATTTCATTACAAAATAGGTATATAATATCACTGTTTTTAACATATTATCATTAATTATTTATAGGCTAACTGAGTTTCCTTCAGAATGATTTATCACATAATGATGTCTATAGCATAATAATATATAATTATTTAAAATATTTGCGAGTTTAAATAAAATAACTACTTTACATAACTTAGTTCCAATACAATAATTGGAAATTGAAGATGTACTTAACGAGTCTGACTAAATATTTGACTTGAAAACTATTTTTTAAATTCTTAATACCTAATTTTAAATTTATTTTTAATCAGAACATTAAATTGGATAATAAAATACATTTAAAACGTTTAAAAGTAACACGAATTTAAGAAAATTACAATTTATTATATGAGCATATTCGATATTAAATACGCTTTATGATTTTTCCATACATAATTAATTTTTTTAATATATTTTTTTTATTTTAACTATTTCTAAAAGTATTATTTTTCATCTGTTTTGATTTTAACTTCTAAATAAGAATATTTTTTGTAAATCTATATCAGATAGAATGTAATTTATTATTATATTAAAAATTATTTTAATAAAAAATGCTTATCTTCGAATTTGTTTGTTGAATATTTATCTTCTATTTATCTATTAATGCGTTTTATATTTAAGCATAATATTTTTGTTAAGGATATAATTCCTATATATTTAAATAATATTTGATTTTTCACGGTTTTCACTGGTGTCTATTTCTGATACGGTAAATCAGTGACATATAAATACCATATGCGAGATTAAAAAAAGGATTTTAATGTTACATTACTTACATTTTATATATCACTTAGTTTTAGAGTTCAATTTAACATTTTATAAAAATAAAAAGTAAATATAAATATATTTTTTTTACCGACGACTTGGTAGCAGTAAAGGGAGCCAGTGATAAAACAAGATTACTTTTGTATAAATATTTATGGTGGGTTGAAAGACTATTATTATAAATTATTAAATTATTATTGAAAAAAAGTTAGGTATTGTGGACTTCTTAATGATACAGAACAAAATATGTAAGATGCGTCTTTGATCTGTTTTTAAGCATACATTTATATCATACTATATAAGATAAAATCCGTAATAGTGGTTCACGCCATTACACTAACTAACAAATTACCCTTAAATTAAATTTATATTATTGTCAACTTAGTCTATCTCAAGAGTTATAATTTCATAAAGCTCATATTTTAATGCCATGAGCTGTCACGTACTACAAACAGCGGTAAACGAGAGTATAATATATATTATAGCCTTATCGTTTGTGGATTGGAGCCATTATATTATCTATAATCTGTTGGATTTATATAAACAACAATGATAAATCATAATGTGAGATTTTTTAGCTATATAGTATGAATTTTTCTTGTGGGTACCTACCTACGCAGTGTTGCGTTACTGATATATGGTCTGATGAAAATACAATTTGAATTAGCATACAGTTTCGGAAAATACGATTTCAAAATAATTATAATATGCTTACAATTTCCTTCAGTTGAATTGCGTACAAATCACGGGTTCGGCGTGCCATTGAATAATTTAATTTTACTAGTATAGATGGGTTGGCCCACCGGGAAATATCCTTATGTTCTCGTGGGCATTAAGTACTAGGTCCGATTACGAGAAAAAACTATATACATTTTTAATGTGATATCATATTATAATATTATTTTATTGCTCTCTTTGAGTTTCTATTCGATACACCTGAAATTTTTTTCACACCTTTAGCCATCCATTCAGTATATTTTGTTATGATAAAATTCAAGCGAATAGCGAAAAGCGACAGCCATGATGTGATCTGTTCAAATTACGGTGGAGCCTCTATTTAAATGAATTTGAAGGATTTTTTTTAAAAAAATTCGTTAAATAAAAATTTGTTTTAAAACTAATAATACTGTTTTCATTTAAAAAACTCAGCTGTTAGTGTTCTAAATGTATGCAAATAATAATTTATACAATATTTATGTGTAATAATAGTAATAAATTAATAAAAATAAACCTAAATGGTTTATTTAAATAATCATATTAGATACATGTAAATTATAATTTTTTTTTCTTTGTTGTCGAAGAACTTTCTGGTATCTTGTTAACAACTTTTGTTCTATTCTGATTAAAAAATGCTCGCATTTATTCCAATTTACGAGTGGGTACTTTATATATAGGTACATAAAATGTAATAATAAATTAATTTTAAAATTATTTTTAAGGAAATAACACAAAATTATTTCGTTAAATAGAAACGTTTGAATGAAAATGATTCTATAAAATATTTCATTGTATAAAGAATTTTGTTAAAAAGAGGTTTCACTGTATATAATTTAATTGTTCAAATCTCACTTACCTGGCTTTGCACGATACAAATAAAAATATAAAACAATGTTACTTTACTTGTATAGTGTATATTATTGACTAATAAGTATATATAATAGAAACCGCTTATTAGGAACACGTATAGTTGATACAATCGCGTTATTGAAACAAACTGTCTAGGGAGCATCAATAGAGCAGTTATGTTAAAACATCGAAAATCAATCGGATTATTGAAACAATACATCGGTTATTTGAAACAATAAGGTACTGTTATTATACTACTACGATACATTATCTTATTTGTACTATTATCGTTTTAGTTTAGCTTTAGCGTGCGTACGTAAAGGCACGTATTTAGTGTTTCTTTTTTCTAAAAACGTCTAAATACCGAGGTTTAAGTTCGGGATAGAAGTGCGACTTGTTAAAGTCATACAATATGTTTACAAAAATTATTTTATATGTGGTTCGATCAAATGTTTTTCATCTCCATCAAATAGGATTTTCGACGATTGAAATAAACATTGAAAAATGAAAGTAGTAGTCGGAAAATAAAATACTCGACACAAAAAAACAGACATTGATAAATACATATTTTAAATAACATAAAATAATTCATTTTTTTTTCATAGTAAATAAAACCAATAACTTATTATAATTAATTAGTTAATTGACATATTAAAAATATTCCTAATAAGCGACTTCTACTGTATTATGTTTATACATAACATTTTACGGCTTACATAATCAATCAAAAGTATCAGTTGTAGTCTGCCCACAAAACATTCTACGAAATTCAACAAAATATAAATTTGTTTTTAAAAAAGATAATATACTTTTGTCATATTATACTTTTGTCATATATTAAAATACTATGTAAT
Source organism: Schizaphis graminum (assembly GCA_020882235.1). NCBI lineage: Eukaryota > Metazoa > Arthropoda > Insecta > Hemiptera > Aphididae > Schizaphis > Schizaphis graminum. Next base: position 71,581,625 of record CM037032.1, read on the forward strand.
TATTTAAAGATATTTTTTTGGGAAATAATACCTTAAAATAATTTTAAAATATGGGATGACACAAAATTATCGAAAAAAATTATTTATCAATATTTTTCACAGTTTTTAAAATAAAATAACATATTATATTTTAAAGATTTTTTTATAATACTTTGAGTATTCCTAAGATAATAGATTGAAATTTAATTATTATCTTTTTAAACTTATAACTTAAAAAAAAATGTAATAAATTTGAAAATATTCATATGTGATGCACCCAAATTTATTACTTGAGCAATAGCTAGCTACCATGGGCTAAAAAAAAGGTATAGAACCACAGCACTATGCTCGTATATATGTGCACTACACACACAACACATTTTTTTTTATCATTATTTAAAATAAAAGAACATTCAATATGACCTTTTTTGACACAATATTTTAATATTTAGTTTATTGCATATTATACATAATACAGCATACATGTATAAGTGGCATAAAAATATATTGTTTTCGGACGTGAAACATCGATGACGGATAAAGATCGTTAGTCACTCGAATCATAATTTATTATGTTAATGTATAATTATTATATGTGATGAGATAAGTAAAATAAGAAGGAACTGAGCTTACACACTTGCTTGGTTTGTCTATTACTGCAAAAGTGTCTCGTGATGTTGGTAAGTACGAGACGACGTGTGCTCGGGTAATAATGTTTCAAATGCGTTTGTCCACGAGTTGCCCGTGTTAATATGTTCGTGGCGTTACGAAGAATACATCGTAATAACATAATATTATTAATATTATTACTATTATTGTTGTTCTTGTCGTTATCATATTATTTTAACGTCACGCTGAATGGTTTTTACGATTTCCACGCCTTTCCACCCGACGCGAAACGTCAACGTGGACCAATAACCCTGCTGGCTCTTGTCCATTTCCTTAATTTCCACTCCCCTATTCCCATCTTTGAATCAATCTTTGCTCCAAAGATACACGTGTAGTTCACCTTTAGCGAAAGACTGTTTCATATTATAATAGTCGTTTTGTTTCAACGCTCGAAACACGCGTAATATAGAGCACGTACAAGTATAATATATTATATTGTATTTTTTTCTTTATGATGTGACGTGACGTACAGTAAGGAAAAGTAAATGTTTTATGTGTGGTTTTTATACATTAATATGATCACTTTTCGTGTGTGTTTTTTTTTTAAAAATCATTTTTGTGTTGAAAACGAGGTATATTCATCATATTATTAGAGAAACAACAAACTTAATATAAAATAATATACGGATGTCGTTAAATTTGATGCGTATATTTTTTTACGGTGTAAATAAAAATATTTCTACATAGATACCGTGAATTAACTCGATTTGACCAGAGATTGTAAAACATCAAAAACAAGAGAACCGTTAATTTCATCAAACAGTGAATTTATTACGTTATTGATTTTTTTTATAGGTATATTAATTTTTCAACTAGTTGATTTAGTGTTTACGTTAAACGTCAATAAATAATATGTCAATATAATCGATTCATTCTAAATAAATTTTGAACTTAACGATCATAATATTTATTAATAATACATAGTATATTAAATCGTTAATTAATTAACAATCAGTATGTAAAATTATAGAAGTACCTTGCAAATAGCCCGAAAATGCGAAAACTTAAAACTTAGGTTTATTGAGACTTAATCGTTCCTAAGAATATAGATTATAGATGATTATAATGCATATCAGTTTGTAAAATGTTTATATATGTTTATATTATAATAATATATTAATGAATCTCCAATAAATTGAAAGATATTTTATTTAGTTTTTGTCATTTTGGTCATTGAAATTGGATGAATAGTGAATACCACAATAAAATATAATGTATAGATTTTACCTATATATTTTTATAGTAGATATGTCTACACAAAAACGTTTTAAAAAAATTGAAAGTTATTCTACAGCAATTTAAAATTCCAAAGATTCATAGGCACATTTTATTTATAGTTATTTAAAGTTCAAATGTTGATAAAATCGGATATTTAAACGAAAATTAAAGATATTTTCTAATATTTTAGTTATTATGTAGTTATTAAAAAACTTAATCGGAGAGACTTGAAACTTTTGGCCATTGCATATTATATTATTTTCTATGAAAGAAACATTTAAAATATTCAGACTAAAATTAGTCCATTTTATCGCGATCCAACTTACAGCATGTTCGTTGATACTACGCTAAACATTTGTTTTCATTTCATTTATAAACACACCCATTACAGTCACTTACGTAATAACGAGATAGTTTAATATTTGATTTTGATACGGCTTTTATAGGTTATAAATACACATTGTGCGAAACTTTATAATCGTGGCTAAAGATACATATGTATATATTACATGAGCATATTCATATGGTTGTATTACAATTATATAATCTACATCCACGCTTATAACAGTTATAACCAATAATAACAAATTAAGGAACATCGTTAACCCCTAATATAGGTATGCCTGTAGGGTACACTAATAATTAGAGCATTCTAAATTGGTCTACGTAGATAGTAATAATATGATCAAATAAATGTGATTGAGATACATCATTTAAAGAAGAACGAGTTAGATAAGTTAACCTGTATACAAATTAGAAATATATAATAATATTGTGATTAATAGTAACAAGTAAAATATTTCTTACAAAGATGCTTTTTATATCATTCTTAATAGGTATATAGCATAAATCTATAAAAGATTTTTTTATTTTATAAATTTTTGTTTTCATTAAAAAGCGTAATTAAAATTGTATACATTAATGTTTGTACATTAAGTAATTTTCATAATAGTTTAAAATAACGGAAAATTATAGAGTGGAAAGGTACGCAGTTGTACCATCAGACTAAAGATTTATTGAAATAATCAATATTTTGTACAGAGTTACTGACGGACCAATATTGACAAAATATTGATGGTAAATTAAATAATATATACTCTGTTTTGGTATGTTTTGTATAAAAGAAATTTAAAGTTTGATAGTTCATTGGGTTGATTTCAAACTGTACGTTTTGTATTATTTAATGAAAATCCAGCAAATATTTCAGTATTGTATACAAACATTTAAATTTAATTTGCGAAAATCGCTATTCTAAGGTTTATGTATTGAAATAATAGATCGTAGATCGAGAACGGAGAGCTCTATAAACATAGTATCGATAACATCGAATGCTTAGAAATGTAATTAAATTATTTTGGACTATAATTATATGTATACATATATCTTTTCTTTTCTTTTTTACTATAAAACGTAACACGGAAACTTCTTTTCTTTAGTACATTATTATTATTTATATGCTATGCGAGCTTAAACCATTAAATATTTATTTTTCCACGCAAGTTTTGTTAACAAGATCATTCCATTAAGAATGACAGCTGTTTCCTGTCTGACATTTGAAATAATACTCGATTTTCATTCTTAACGAGAGATAATAATAGTAACCACCAGATTCAATAATGTCGTTCGACGTCCTCTATCACATAAGTGTGCAATTTTTGAAAGGTATAGATGACAAACTCCGATGCGGTTATTTCGCAGTTGTCTAATGTTGTTGTTTTCAAGGATTTTTTTATGAGTACATGAAAATAGGTACCTCTATAATAACATTAATAAATATAGTTTACACTTTTGACAACAATCGCGTGTTCAATAAATTGCTACCCCGTGGAGAGTGATGATGTTGGTAAGTAGGATAATGCCCAGTGGGGGTACCTTTTCTTAACTCAACCCTCTAATCAATTTGTTTTTGTTTTTATTTTTATTGACACGGCCTTGTTAACGAAGTATTTTTTACGGTTACAACGGTCACCTCGTTTATAATATAAAAATTTACTTTAAAAACAAACGTTTGCGTTCCTAGAGTTGACTTTAATCTAAATTTAAACAATGAATCGATGTGGCTTATTACACATTTATTAAACTGAAAATCAATTATAATGTAAATACCGTCTTTAATAAAAATACCAACAATGGCAATTAAAATCATGTCAATAAACGAATATCAACTAATAATTGTGTATTTTAATATTGATGCTAAGCTAATATAAACCATTGCAATCTGGTCATAAATAACTTAAAAACATTTTATGCTATGGAACTTTGCTCATTAAATATTTAGTTATTCTTTTCGTCCAAAATGTTTTTGTTATGCTAAAATATTTTTATATGAATTAAAATAACTTATTATAGTCATAACAATTCGGACGAAAAATATAACTTAAAATATTATGTTTAGATTGCATATCAACTATTTAAATACCAGTGGCTATTTTCATCAATTATATTAGAAATTACAATTAGAAATTAGAAATTTATTGTAATAAAATATTATATTTCAAATAAATTATTTTTTAAAAACTTGATACTTTAATTTATTTAATATTTCTGCACTATAAACGTGTCTACATATAAATAAGAATACCATTTCGATTGATAATTATTTCAAAACAAATTATATTTTACAGATTTAATTATTGAAAAATTACACATAGTCACTTTATGTTCATAAATGTTTAAAGTTTAAATATTAAAGTAAACCAATATAATAGATGAATTCCAATTTACTGATTACCGGTGCTGTGCATTTAATTGCATATAACGATTATTATGGATGTTTGAATTTAAAATATATAAGATACAGATTTGATTCAAACCATTTTAATTATCTACTTGGATTTATTTTATTTTCATATAACAATATATATGTATAAATATATATATTTAAAAAAAATGATAAATTTTGAGTATTAGATCAAAAAATAATATTTGTGATATTCTAATATTTTAATGTATAAGGTGTCAAATTTAAACACGTATTATAAATATTACTTAAATTCGTTATCATTTTTTTTATGCAGTTAATTAATTATGTTTTTTAGATGTATATATTTTGTTTAAGTGAATTTTTTAAATTAAATCATATGTATTTAGTGGTATTTATCAAGCAATAAACAATAAACATAATTTTTAATTTATTTTATTATTTTTTTTTTTTTACTACTACAACTACTAAGATTTACAAAATTATAAATTTATCTTACAAAATAATAATTATTTTTGTTACTGAAATATAAATCTAGTATTATTTTTGAATAGTGTTGCACATATTAACTTTATTGAATAAGGAAATGATCTTTTTAGATTAATTCTTTTGTGGGTTCAAGGATTTGGTAAAGCTGTTTGGAATTTTCAGATTAGATTTGAATTTTGTATTAAGTATTTTCTGCATAATATCGAATATATTGGAATTTTTAGTGTATATTTTATATTTTTTGAGTGCATAAGTGACAAATGCATATATATGTCATAGCTTTTTATTAAATTCAATTTACAGTTTTGATGGTAAACTTAAAATAAAAAAAAGCGGGTAAGTGAGTATCGCTATGCTGTACATTAGGGGGTGGGGTGGACCTCGGACTAGGGTAGGTTAAATTTGAATGCAATGATAGGTATCATTGAATACGAAAAACGATTCTGAACGGAGATGATTTGGCAGTCTAGGATATATTATATTTAAATATTGTCATACATTCTATTTTGAAACAAATTCCAACATTTAAGTAAAAGTTTCAAGATCTTACGTTTAGTAATTTTTTAAAAATAACAAAAATCGAAAATTAATTAGTAGTAAAACGTTATTTTACACGCGTATTTTTGATTTCAAAATAAAATTAAAACTTTAAACACTAGTAAAAATTTTTAAATTGAATAATCCTCAAACTTTTTATAATTATTTTAAGCTTAACTTATGGACAGCATAGTATTAAATTTTCAATTCTTAGCTTTTGATAGTAAAATATTTATAAATTTTTAACTACCAAATAGTGAAAAATATTCATGATTTTGACGAATTTTTGTCAATATTTGAACTTCAAATGGTAATAAAAAAAATTGTGCATATGTATTTTTAGAATTTTTGGAAGTGAGTTAGAACAAGTTATGTGGACCCTTCAATTAAATTTTCAAGTAATTTGTCCCAGCTAAGTTTTTTTTATCAACATTTATAAAAAAAATTGAAAATTTTAAATGCCTATAAATAGCTCAAAAAAAGTCAAAATATTTTGAAAATCAAATCACGTAAAGAAAATGGCAATCTAAATAACTGGTAAAATTTTCAAGTATTTATGACTTATACGATTTGAATAACAACAAATATCAAAAATCGTTTGAGGCTAATCCGTTATTTAACGCGGTTTTGTAAAAATTTAAATTTCAAACACTCATAAAAATTTTTTGTCTGAATCTGGTAGAGTTTTTTTTACAGATATTTGAAGAAAAATGTATGGAGAACCTTGTACCAAATTTTCAAAACTTAGTTTTAAAAGAAAAAAATTTTACGATTTTTCAACCACAAAATTACTTGCAAATTTTCGCAATTTTGACATATTTCGTATAAATTCGAACTTTAAGCACTTATAAAAAAAATTTGTGAATAACGATTTCGGATTTTTTTTTATCACTTTAAGAACAACTTATAAGAAACCTTGTATTAAATTTTCAAGATTTTCTGGCCGGCCAAACAATTTTTATCGTTATTTTAAAAAAAAATACTAAAAAAAATTAAAAATTTCAATTGTCTATAGACAAAAAAAGTCAAAATTCATTCTTTGAAAATTTAACTATGTATGGAGAACGCTAATATAAACATTTGGTGAAAATTTCAAGTGTTCACATCGATTAGTTTTTGAGTTATAGCAAAATAAAAAATTCGATTTTGTCGAAAACTGGTTTTGCGTAAAAAATCCCGTTTTTCCCTCATTTTTTTAGGGTTTTTCCCGACTCATTTAAAAAATATTAATAAAAATTTTTAACTTTTGACTCCCCAAAGTATTAACTAGATTCTATTTCCTTTTCAAAGAGGGGCTGAAGTCCAAAATCGAAGCATTTTAAAAAAATAGCTCAAATAGCTCAAAAAAAGTCAAAATATTTTGAAAATCAAATCACGTAAAGAAAATGGCAATCTAAATAACTGGTAAAATTTTCAAGTATTTGTGACTTATACTATTTGAATAACAACAAATATCAAAAATCGTTTGAGGCTAATCCGTTATTTAACGCGGTTTTGTAAAAATTTAAATTTCAAACACTCATAAAAATTTTTTGTCTGAATCCGGTAGAGTTTTTTTTACAGATATTTGAAGAAAAATGTATGGAGAACCTTGTACCAAATTTTCAAAACTTAGTTTTAAAAGAAAAAAATTTTACAATTTTTCAACCACAAAATTACTTGCAAATTTTCGCAATTTTGACATTTTTGTTTTCGCAATTTCGTATAAATTCGAACTTTAAGCACTTATAAAAAAAAAATTGTGACTAACGATTTCGGATTTTTTTTTATCACTTTAAGAACAACTTATAAGAAACCTTGTATTAAATTTTCAAGATTTTCTGGCCGGCCAAACAATTTTTATCGTTATTTTAAAAAAAAATTAAAAATTTCAATTGTCTATAAATAGCTCAAAAAAAGTCAAAATTCTTTGAAAATTTAACTATGTATGGAGAACGCTAATATAAACATTTGGTGAAAATTTCAAGAGTTCACATCGATTAGTTTTTGAGTTATAGCAAAAAAAAAATTCGATTTTTTTGAAAACTGTTGGAAAATGTTTACTTTTCACCTCTATAATGCACCAAGGATATCCACTTTGCCATCGGAAACCACCCCCAAAGTTTGAAATTGAAGCATATTTCGACTAGCTATGCTGTACACAGACACAAAAACAAAAAAAAACACACATCATTGTAAAATCAATACATTCATCACTCCGTTCAGAATCTAAAAGTGTTTATCTATGACACATACGACATGCTATTTATTTTAAATTTGATTTCGCCAATACCAAGTGATGTGTGCTATAAATTACATCAAGAACATTGTGTTTTTATAATAAATGTTGCTTTTACACACTGTACAGTAACTTGTACATAGTTATAAGAGCTTTATGTACTTTTACTATACATCTTTTCTTTAGTTATTGGCTTGTGTGTTTATAAATGTTTATCAAATCATTATCATCAGTACGGTATAACTCTGATGAAGTATGGACAATAGTATTTGACATTAGTATTTATCATTTGATGACGTATGGAGAATGTAGTTTACACACTACAATCCAGCAATACAATACAAAAAGAGAATTGAAAATAAAAATGTAAAAGCAAGTCAAACTCAAATTCAGTAATAAATAATAATAGTTTTTGAGTACGAAAACGGATTGTGATTATAAATTTATAATTTATCAGTTACTTTGTATAATTATAGAATTTGATAATTTAATTGTTATTATAAATACAAAAACACCTGCAGTTATATTATACGAAGATTCTTTCAAATTTAAACTCTTATTTTCTAGAAAAGTATTATATTTTTATAACATAATTTAAAATCATAAAAAACAATTTTTTTACTTTTTTTTTAACCAGAATATATATGAAATTGCATATAATCCATGTTTTACTTATAAGTTATAAGTTATAACTAATTAAATATTTATTCGAAATTCGATTTTTACTTTGAAATTCTTAGTAATATACATTGCTATATATTCACAACTTAATACTTTTTCTGAAAAATGAATGTTTACTTTCAAAAAAAATTACCTTGTATTATATTGAATTACCTTACGTACATATTTTGTGTTTGATAAGACAAAAAAAAAATAAAAATAAATAATAAAGGTTTTCACGAATGCTACATATTTTTTAAAATTAATTCAATATTTATATTAAATAATATGATATATTATCTTGGAAAATTAATTCAAAGATGTTCAGAAAATAAGATGTTTTATTGTGATTAACATTTCAGTTCTAACGGAAGTCAATATACTCTACAGAAAAGAAAACGGCACATACCTACTTAATTGTTTTTTCTTCATCTGTATTCATAATATAGCTTTGTTGAGTCTTGTAAGCCAAGGTTTGTGCTTGGTATCCTTAAAATTCAAAAATCCCGTCTAACTTCAACTTTTTTTTTTTATTTTATATTGATTTTATAACTTAAAATTATTTAACTATTTTTATGTGATATAAAAATATGTATACTTTATTGATATTACATTTTTTTTATTAATGTAGGTGTATTATTAAATAATTTTATTTGACTACTTTTTAAATTTCTTTGCATTATTATAAAAATAAAATTAACCTTTATTTATTTATTACGGAGATTTACTTTAGAAGCGAATATTAGAAAAATATACAAATTATTTTTTATTATTATATTTTAAAAATAAAATTCTTGATCAAATCTTATTTAAATTTCTTCTTTGACATTAGTACAATATATATAGTACACCTACCGTTATCTTTGAATTACTATCCCAAACATATTGATATACTTACAATTTTACAGGATATTTTTATTACGTCATCACTAATATTGAAAATTGAAGATTCGTTATTAATCTACTAACAAAAACCATTTACATATATCGTTATAGCTATATGAAATTCTACTAAAAATACTACAGTGTTGATTGTTTTAAATTTATCGTTCTAATTATATTTTATAAATGAAAAATAAGTTTAAGTATATTTTTAGGCCAGTTTGACAATTTGAATTTGAACTGTTTAATGACTATATTGAATTATTGTGTTATACTGAGTTCAAAATGCGTTTTGAAAATTTGAGAACGAGCATCATAGGATTTTTATTAAAGATCCATCGGGTGGTAAAAACAGATTTTAAACTCGAAAGCAAATTTTATCGTATTATTAATTAATGCGTGCCTTTTATTTTTACAATTATCTACAATAAATTATTATTAATTTTTATGTTTTTAATAATAATTTGTCACACGACGGTTTTTGTTACACAGGTACTGGACAGACCACAAGTCCGCACAGATGGTCGATCAGAAGGTACAGCATGCGCTCTTCATGTTTGCGTGTACCAATTCGTGTATGAACCCGATCGTATACGGAGCGTTCAATATACGTACCAGGAGGACGCTGGTGACCCAGGTGAGACCCAGTGCCAGTTTGGCGTCCACCGCATGCACCACTGAAATACGACTGCCTGCGCTTTCCATATCGGTTCGCCGGGTCGAATGACAATAATAATAATTAATAAGTTATGACTAATAACATTCCCTTGGCCGTCCATTTAACTGTCGGTCATTGTTCACATAATATTACAGTAATGTACAAAGACGCTCACACACACACACACACACACACACACACACACACACACACATATCTTACAGCTATCCTTGTTATCAGTATAACGTCTTTAAACTTGTACGAGTTTTCGCATGCATTGTTGTTAGAAATTAAAATTAATATTAAGTTTTCTCCTTTTACCATTTGTGGTGCATTCGTAATGACCCAGCGTGCCATAGTATGATATAAGTAAAAGTCAATAAACCAAAGATCTAGTATACCCTGTATAGTTAAGTTACGGAAAGGTGTATAAATATTAAATACGCTCTACAAAAAACAGTATAATAAGATTGAAATTATGTATTTTTATTATTTATTCTATTAAATTCGTGGTTAATTATAATATACTTTTTTATACTCAATACGTACAAATTAAATATAATATTATAACATATACGTGATTTTCCGTTTTCCACGATCAACTCGCACTCGTATCTATAGTATGACATATCTATAATACATAATAATAAATGTGAAAAGCATTTTTTTTAACAACTGTTTTAGTAACGCGAGGAGGCATCAAGCAACATTAAACATTAACAAATATTTCACTGAAATTCTTCGATAAAACTAAATTATGAGGAATAATATCTTAAAAAAAATGTATGTTTGTATAATATCATTATTTTTGGAATTTTTGAACCGATTACTTTAAATTTCTTTCAGGATAAGAATACGATATAGTGTGGTAATGGATCTCTCTCTTTCTCTACTATCAATCAATATCTTTATAGGTCTATATTATAGTATAAACATTATCGTAATATTTATTAACAATAATATTGGCAGTAGAACATTTTTTATTCATTGTGTCTATATAAATATATTTATAAGTACATATTTTTCGTATTTTTTTTTTTTTTTTTTTAGTTCAATCTTTTAAATTTAACAGAAATTAAATTAATTTTATTTACGATTTATTTTCTTTTAAATTAAATCAAAGAAATTGATAAGATATTTTAAACCTAAAAATATGTTTAGGTGTAATATAATTCATGTTTGTTTTAGGTATGTAAAATTAATTAAAGGTCTTAACGCTTCTTTTTATTAATAGTTAGGTACCAATGTTAAAAAGTTTACGTATGAACTAAAATAGTTAGTATTGAAATAGTTATTGGCACCTTCATAATTAGATAATTTTAAGAAATAACTAATAAAATATGCTATTCAAGCTATGATAATAAATTGATTTCCTTATTGAAAATATATAACTAATCAATCAAATTGACTATAAATAACTTTACATATTACAGTTTAGCCTTATTTAATTAACATAGTATAGTATGTGTTGTTTCGTTCTGTTAACCATTAAAAAAATTAATATCAAAATATTATACATATTTGAACTAACGATTGAATAATATTTAAATTACGCTAATATAGTACTATGTCTTATATTTATTTATAAATTGCAAATACCTTCGTGTTTATCTATTGACTAACTTAATTGTTTATTTATTTACTCATTACTTTTTAAAAATTATACTTTGAACATTAAGAAAGAAATCGTTAGTTCAACTTTTTTTTAAATCATATATTATAGTAATATTTTGCTGTTATTATATATTGCACTAGGCCACAATTTCTAAAACTTCTACTGAAACCAGATTGTTGGACTTTTGAAGCCCGCCAGATGGACGGTGATGATATATACATATATATACATTTAAACTTTAATTTTTAATTTTAACCACATTTTAATAAAATTTTTAGTTGTAAAAAAATTTCGGTCATAATTATTATTTATTAATTATTTTAATTGAAACACATGTAATATCAATAACATGCGCAAAAATAAACGATTTTTTAATTATGTTATATCTCAACTTAACAATAGGTATCTATGTATAAACAAGTGAACAATTTACATGTACCTACGAGTTAAAATAATATAATATTAAACTCGATATTTGCGAACTTCTTCGACAATAGTTACCCATACACATATAAAATATTATAATTATATAATATATAATTATTGTATGTATAGATATTTAAATTTTATAACTGGTAATAGTCATCTAGGTAAATATTATATGTGTACCTATAACATATTTCATGCATCACACACATCTAAAACTTATCTACCACAGTTGAAAATTAATAATAATAAAAAAAAAAGGAAACTAAATATTTCTCCAACATTTTTGTTTTATACAATCGCACTAGCCACAATGAGAGGATGATTCAATTATTGTAACCACTTTTTAATACCATTCGTAATAATCGTGATTTATTATTGAATTCATTAAATTATTATCAGAACTAATGATAGAACGCCTGAAGGCATATTGAAATGTAACGATCAAACTTCTGATAAATGGCTTTTTAGATTAAATATAGCAATAAAATATAATTTGGATGGTGATAGCACGCTGGTAGAATTGCTTTAAAGACAATCAAACAAGTAAAAAATAACAATACACTTTTTATTGAAAATTTCAGCTCATAGCACATTAGATTAATTTGCTTCATGCCATAATTGTTCAGCTTATTTTTAAGTGCATTATGATAGATATAATAATTTAAAATCAAAACTGATACATTTTTAGTTGTGGTAATTTTGTTCTAGATGTGTAGTAATAATATATTTTTTTAAATCAGTCAGCACAGTGGTGTATGGAGATATCCTAATGATTTAATGTATAACTAAGTAGATAGGTAACATAATATAACTATTTCATTCCAATTTCTTTCTATTCATTTCTATTAATTTATCGCGTTTCCCCTTATCACCGTAAATTACTGTGCGCAGTCCTTTCAATAACATGTGAATAATTCTTATAAGAATATTTTTGTTGCTAATTGACCAATGATGATGGCAAATAGGACAGAAATAGTTTTGTAGTTTAGCGCTTGCTTCTATGATCTAATGTAATTTATTTAATTTGATTGCATTGGCTTGATAGATATTAATGCATTTTTTTTATTATTATTATTATTAAATTTTAAATAGAACATTGCATGTTTTTATTCTTAACTGTACAGATAATATTAATAATGTAAGTTAATTTTTCAAAGTTTATGATTTTTAATAAAAATATTATTTATTTATAATTTGTGTTAACTAATTAAATATAATGAACATAATAGTATAATACATATAGATTGAACATAATTTGTGTTTATATAAGAGTTAAGTTAAGTTTTATAAATATTAGTGTTTCTATTGTGAATACACAATACAGATAAATTTATCACTGATTATTAGAATATGATTAATATTTATTAAATTTGCAATTATTATAATTAATATTATTAAATGGCTTATTTTATTTAAATCAATGTCATTTAAATATGAAATATTTATAATTTATCCTAAATGCTTAGAATGGAAAGAATTCTAATCATTGTCAATGTTTTGGTGTTTGGTAATTTTAAGATTATCCAAAAACCCAGCGTGTTCTTAGAATAATCACAAGTTCTTGATCTATGATGTTTAAAATTAACTTGATATTGTGTTAAACGGAAAAACTTTACAAAAATATATTTTATTGGTCTAACTGGTCTAAGTGGTTTCAACTTTTAAAGTGTAAGATTATATCATAATAGCTTGACCTATTTTTTTCTTTGACTTAATATTATATATTAAATATAATTTAAAAAATTAAATGTTTATATATATATATATATATATATATATATATATATATTATATATTATATATTATATTATATTATATTATATATTATATTATATTATATTATATTATATATATATTGGCATCAAAACCTTAAACTTAAACAAAACACCATCTGCATATTATAATGTACCATAATATTATAAATCATAACTCATATTAAGCTAGTTTGCTTTAATGCTTTGTTTTATATTATTAGCCGTGTAGGTACCTAGGTACTTATAGTTTTATCGTTTTAATACTACCGAAAATGATTATATTTTAATATTTTAGATTTATGTTTAAAACAATGATGTGAATTGAAGTGTGAAATGTGCTTAGTACAAAATATGAATTATATTTTAGTGAAGTTTTATATTCTATGGAATATTTTGTCATTGTTAATTTGACAATTAGTTAGCTTATTAAAATTCTGGTTGTTGATATTTTTTACTATTTTCAGACAATATTTTCAAATAATTTGATCTCTTATACTATTTAATGAGTGTAATTTGATGATAACATATTTTTTAAAATTAAAATCATCCTATTTTCCTGTAAAAATAAGCAGATGATTTCTATGTTTTTAAATACTTAGTTGTATAAATAAAAATCGGATATTGGATCGAGTTGTTTCTAAATGATTAAAATTTAAATGAACTTACTCAGAAAAAACCTACATTATGATGTTTTAAAAACTATATTAATTATTATCAATATATTAGTAATTTATAATTGATTTTATTTGTCTGAGTATAATTATACTTTATAAATAAAATATAATGAAAAACTACAGACAATATTGTTTTAAATTTAAATTTTAATGGATCAATATTTTTAAAAAAATCGGCTGTTTAATAATTTACAGTAAAGAAAGTTAATTCTCTTTCAAAAATAGCAATTATATCCCCACAGAACAGCATGCTTATTCAATAGAACTGTAATTAGGACTCGGGGGGCCCAGAGTAAATATAAAGTGCAGGAGCTAAAATTATAGATTAATAATTAAATTTATCAGTACAGTTTGTACAGACTTAAAATTAAAATTTAGGTAATTATTTGTTTAAATAAATAAAAATATAATAATAAATTAACCATTTAAAGACAAAACAAATACTTCACTTATAATCATAAAAAAATTTGATTATGATAACGTATTATCATTGTATTGTCAATGCTTGTTGAATTTATCAATTATCGAATTTTAAGTTAAAATAATTCTATAAGGTTTCCGGTAGACTTATGTTTTGATTTTGTAATGTGCATTGATTTAAAATGTTGAATATTTTGATGATATAAAATTATTTTAAACGGTGACAATGTCAAATTCAATTATTGCAAACATTTACAATATAATATATATAACTTAAGAATTATTATCAAATGGTTTTTCTGATAGACAAAAGTCTACAAGTCTATCTTATTAATCATAATAAGTGGTTATGTTAGAAATTAATAACAAAATTGGGAAATATGATAAGCTGCGACAAAATTACACATTTTCTAAAAGCCGATATGTAAACTGCGGCGAAAAAAAATTAACATTATAAAATCTGCGACAAAACCGATTAGATACAATATACAAGCTGCGCCAATTTATTTTATATATATAATGTTTATTACATGTTGAATAACCACTCATTTTTTAATTATATTTAAATTTAAAATTATTTAGCATTATTAATTGTTTGCCGTTTTGGCTAAACACGTTTGTAAGTTCCATATTAAATAAAATATTAAACGACAAAGCACGTACTAAGTAAAATTATCACTTGTAATAATATTTTACTCATGAAAAAGCCGATATTTAGAATATTGCGTTAAAACTTAAAAATAAATTTGGATTTTTGTTACAATTTTGTATCCAAAATAACAAAAATAACATATTAATTAAATAATACAATGTACATAATATATGCGTTTATTACATTATTACTTATTATAATAATACATGTATGATGCATGTATATACCTATATATTTTATCATATCGGTATATACATAGTTTCTATATATATTATGTGTATAAAATAAATTGTCAAATTTTGTATAATGTATATTATCGATTTTGTCGCAGATTGTATAATGTTAATTTTTTCCAGCAGTTTATACATATTATCGAATTTTAGAAAAGGTGTAATTTTGTCACAGTTTACATACAGTCTCTGTGAGTCTCTGATCCATCATCACCTATAATTAATAATTCAATACATAATTAAACCGACAGTTTTCCAAAATTATTTTATTTAAAGTTAAAAAACTCAAAATCAGTAACTAAACTTAAATTAATGAATAAAAACAATTTTTTTTTTTTTTTTTTTTTATTGAGCAAAAGACATCGGCGACAACGGCCATTAGTCATAAACATTACATTATAATATATTACATTTTTTTTTTTTTGGTATTTTACATATGATAATTTTAAATTAAGTCGTACAAATTATATTTTCTTAAAAAAGACAAGATTTGGAGTGTGGAGTCTGCATTTGGACCGAGGGCTGTATCTAGGGTGGTTGGGATGTTTAGCTGATCGAGTGCTTCTGTGTATTGTCGGCATTCTGTGAGGATATGATGTACTGATAGTTCGGTGCCACAAATTGTGCAGATAGGCTTTTCGTCTTTTGTCATGAGGTACCCGTGGGTAAGTCGGGTATGCCCGATGCGGAATCTATTAATGATTACTTTCTCTCTTCGTTTTGTGAGGGAATTGGGCCAACTGAATTTTTTTTTGTGTTAAACTGAAATACGGTTCATTTGATATTAAAGGTATACGATATCTAGAAATAAAAGTTATAATAAAAATAATATAAATATACTATATCAATAGTTTGTGTTTGAATATTTTAAAAATATGTTGTTTTTGTATATTTTATGAATAAAAAAATTTGAAAACAATGATCATACATGTCTATTAATAGTGAATATAGAACTAAAAATACTTAAAAACGTATAAAAACAAAACTATTTATAAAAGATACTATTATAAATATTTGAGATTATTTGAAAAATTGATGGTTTTTCATTTTTAAATAACCTACTTCACAAGCCTTCAAAGAAGTTTGGCACAAAAGCTTACAATTCAAACTTAAAAAGTTTCTCTCATCTTCTTTATTATTATTAATTAAATTATACTTAACTGATAGACACTTTCAAGTCCAATATAATATATCAACATCGGGAATTGCTAAAATTAAAGATGGTGTTCCACGAGGTGGCATAATATCCTCCATCCTCTTTAATATTTATGAAGTATTTGGTTATGCCGACGACAAAGTCATATTAATCTAATAATGAGGATTCTTTAGCTATCTCATCAAATTTACAAATTCATCTTGATCAGCTGCCTGAGTGGTATGAAATTTGGCGAGTTAAAATAAATAAAAATAAATCTATACATACAACATTCATACTCAAACAAGGAATATACCCAAACATCACCCTAAATAACTTATCAATTCTACATCCGACAAAGTTAGATACTTAACCTAAATAATCAGGGGCGGCGCTAAGGCCAGGGTGGATAGTGCTCCCCAACATATAATTTTTCCTCTCCATTGCCCCCTCCCTATAATTTAATGTTAAAAATATGTAAGTAAATAAAGAAATTGTACATCATTATTAATATATAAAATAGTAGGTAATAAATTACTTTAAGGAGTTTTTAAACTTCAATTATATTATTTTAAGTTTGACTGTTATATTTAATTAAATATGATTTTTTTGCATATTTAGAAACATATATACTTAATAGAGTTAATATTAACGGTACACTTTTTAAAATTTCATACATTAAATAATAAAAAGTTATATATTGTTACATGCAAATTGCAAATAAAAGAAAACTGAGGACATTTGAAGTTTTACTGTAATACATTTGTAATAATAATAAACTAGGTATATTTTTTGATTATTTATTTAGAAATATTACATATTATACCCAAAACATTTTTAGCAATACTTTTCTGAAAATATGGTATAAAACAAATTAATGGATGATCGAGTAATTATAGATTAATGTCTCACCTGAAAAAATTTTTTCCTGGTATCGCTCCCCTCCTCAATAACGAATATCTATCGCTGCCTGTAAATAATCTACCTTTGAGCCAAAAGCCTAAATAATCATGTACGGCTTAGACTCTTTTTAATTAGAAATCAATGCTCCACTCTAAACATTAAACTACTAATCTATAAAGCTCTACTCAAATCAATCTGTATGTATGGAATTCAACTATAAGGTGTGACAAAAAAGTCTAATACTAATAGAATACAAACGTTCCAAAATTTATCACTCCAACGACTATCCTATGTTCCACTCTATATATCTAATCTAACTCTTCTTAATGATATCTATTTGTGAACAATACAAGAAGAAGCACATATCTTTTACACACGTTTCCATAAGCAATTTCCAAACGTATCCTAACTCTCCCATAAAAGACCTTTCCATCTTACACTTTCAGATAATCCTAATCGCAGATTAAAAAGAAAGTGCTGTGACCTTTTGCAAAACTTTCATATCTAACGCTTCTAAAAAAAAAAATATATATATATAATTCATAAATAAAAAACTAATCAATTAGCCAAAAGTCACATATGGGCTTATGAGTGGCTATTTAAATCATACCTTTCATGTTATATTATATCAGTCTCATAATATAAACTTATTTTGCTGATTTTGTATAGAATGTTTATGTTAAATAAAAAATAAAAAACGATTTTATCAAAAAATAAATATTCCCATTATTATTTTTCCCGTTTATTTTGAAAAATATTGAGCTTGTTACTTATGATACTCTTAAATAGAAATACTTCAATATTGATACGGTGTTTTTACTTGTGTAAGAAATGTCATCAAACATAATAAAATTGTCACTGTAAAACGAAAATATTAATCACTCCGTACATAATCTCTTCAGTAGCTCTCATTAGCTCTTATACATATATATAAATAATAAACAATATAATATATATTTAAATACACAAAAATGTAGTTGTTTTAATTGAAATATGTATCGTCGGCATTCGTCGCGTATTTAGTCTTTATCGCAGCTTTTAAATATTCAGTATATTATACTGTATTGTACTGCAAGTATTTATTATATTAAATACATTATATTTTAATGTTGAAACTCTAAATATTTATTAAATTATTTATATAATTTTCACAATACGTTAGTATATTATTTTGAAACAAACGTAAGTTTATAATCGCTTTATGTGGCTTAATTATATTTCAATTATTTCATAGAAATCCCTCGGTGACCAGAGACAACATATATACGCCTAACATTTTCTACTCATGCCTTTTAACTTAGTCATCCGACTTGAAAGCTTTTCGTCAAGCTTATGCCGGGTTTATGAATAATCACTAAACATTTAATGAATCAATAGTGAACTAATACAGTAGTGCTCAAACATAATTTAGTGACCTGTAATTGATCCATTAAATTTTATTAAACCATAGAATTAATCAATTTTTTCATGGAACTCGGCATTAGTATCTTGGGAAATTTATTTTAAAAAATACAACGGAGATGTTCTATTACTAGCATATATTGCCGACGATTATGCAATGTCTTTGACTTGATAAAACGTGAAAAGACAAAAAATATAGATAATAATATATATTTCTTTTTTGTTTAGAATCTAATAAAATACTTGTATATGACTAAATTCAAATTGTCAATTCAAATGTGATAAGTATTAATTTTATTTTGATAGGTAAAAGTATTAAAAGCACTCAAATATATATATTGTTCTTTATAAACAAATTGTAAAGACTTTAAAGTTTTTAAACTTTAAAAATTGAGTTTAGTATAGACGTTTAGCTATGGTGCGTGAATAAAATGAACGAGGAAACAGGTAATAATTTACTATCCTAAAAAGTAAAAATAAATACATTTTTGATCTAAAGTAAGTGCATTTCTATAAATTTATTTTATTATTAGGTATATTACATATTATAATGTTTCTTCATAATGTATTATATGTTAACCATATATTTATTGGAAATTATAATTTAATTTAATTTTCCATAGTCTCTTGCTATGTTTAATAAAAATTCAGTTAATAATATGCACCGCACATATTGAACATAAGATATGTTTTTAAAATAAATGTAAGTAAATAAATGTAACTATTATAGAGGTATTTTATAACTTATTTTTTGTACTTAACATCATTAAATGTTACTAAAATAAACTACTAAATTTTAGTATACTGCTTAGACTCGTGCTTTTTACTCTCCTTAAAATTAATTTCTTAGTCTACTTAATGTACAAAAACTATGATTTACTCAAATATAATAGATTTAGAGCTTAGCATAATACTCTAATTATAAAAAATTGCCACTACACTAAATAATGTACAATACTAAAATATAGGTACCTATTATATAATAAAATATAGAAAGTAAAATTGACATAAATAATATATTTTATAGGTATTCGTATTCCTAAACATGATTAAAAAACTCGAAAACTCAATGTTGTTTCATATTATACGTACGGGATTGTTTTGTTTAACATAAAAATTAAGCTTAGTGTCAAACTTCATGGTTTTTAATTATTGCACCCTGCATGAAACCATGTGTAATTACTAATTTGTAAATAATTTTATAATCATTGGCGATCGATAACTTTTTACGATATTTTATTCAAGCTTTTTTCTTTCCCCACTGTATCTGATCAAAAAAGTTATAATTATGCACTATAGTCTATAAGTGGGGTATTCTATGATGAATGACATTTAATATTTAAAAAAAAAAATGTTAGCAAATGTGTACCACTCTGATGTACATTAGGTGTCAGTGGGTTACTATTATGTGTGTGTGTGTTAAACTTGAATTCAATGCTAATAATTGTATACGAAAAACGATTCTGAGTGGAGATGGTAAGTCAGTCTAAATCACTCTGTATATTTTGTGATAAAAGTAATTGATTTTACTTTTAGTAATTTTTTCTGAAAACATTACATTATTTATACTATTAATATCCAATTATTTATATTATTAGCATATAATTATTAAAATAATATTTATTTAATATCGTATAAACTTAAATAACTCAAAATTTAACAATATATTATAAGATATATTATACGATATATATTATATATATATTTATAAATCCCCTAAATCAATAAATATAGATAATATCTTAAAATAAGACAAAAAGGTCGTTGCGTATAGAAAAATTTATAATAATAATAATAATTTATAATAATATAATTATCGTCGTTATTTATTGTTTAACTAAGTCATTTCGTCCAACTTTAAACTTAAAATGTCTATAAAAATAATTGCTTTTATATATTTTTTTAGATTTTATAGTTTTAGTATAAGCTACTTATAATAAATTTGAACTTTCAATACTCATAAAAATTGTTTTTTTGATATAGGAATATATATATATATCTTGGTTTAAAATTTTGTGAAGAACTGTATTAAATTTATTTTCAAATCCTAGATTCAATTCTCTACCAGAAACCACGCTTCTTTTTGAAATCAAAGCTTTTTAACTGTCTCAAAAGGTGATAAAGACAAAAAAAAAACACACACACATTATTGTAGAATCAATACTTCATTGATCCGCCAGAATTTAAAATATATGAACAAAATTATGTGTCAATATTAACTTACTAATTCATAGATACTTACTTACTACTGATTTAGAAGTGAAAATGTTTATTTACTTTGTTTCTTTTCACACCGGACAGTTGTCTATGCTTATTATTTCAGTCCATTTATATACCAACCTGCCTAGGGTTTACATTAAATCGAGATCGAGTATGAAGTGATTGCAAGTGATCGTGTCACCGTTCGTAGAAGAAAAATAAATTAGACCAAAATTGTTATGTCAAGTGTAGGTCATAGATAAAAAAAAAAAAATCTTTATGGACGGGTCATCGGCTGATTTTATCACGAGAGAATTAACTGCGATTATTATGTTAGGGTACGATTTCGTTTTATCTATATGAACAAACAATAAAGCTGTATTATAAATAAAATAGTACACGTGTTTTGGTTCTGTGCAATTTCGAGCGTAGTGCGGCTTATAATAACGAATATACAACAAATTCCGAATAATAACGATCTACCGATTTACGCGCTAAATATGTATTCTTAACGGTGAAGGTGTATATTATTATATCACTGACATCATAATGATTTTAAAACCACAATAAAATCGTATTCACACACATAGCATTATATGCAAATGCCCCGAAGAGAGTCATCTTCTAGGTACTCGGAATAACGACGCATAATATGCATATAATAATATCGTAATATGTATATGCACGGAATAGGTGAGTAAAATGACCCAAAACCACAGTGTTCTAGTTCTGTCATTTCGTGCTCCCTAAAAATGCAACACGCCTGCAAAAGACTAATACTATATTTATACTTGTGCCTCAAATTACCATAGAATATATATATAGTTTTTTATAATATCACT
Organism: Schizaphis graminum; assembly: GCA_020882235.1. NCBI lineage: Eukaryota > Metazoa > Arthropoda > Insecta > Hemiptera > Aphididae > Schizaphis > Schizaphis graminum. The sequence goes on from CM037032.1 coordinate 71,603,890, forward strand.
ACCGTCGCGAACCATATATTATTATTATTATCATTGATTATAAATAAATAATAATAATAATATATCACTATAGTCATTCTCATTCACTAGGTAATGTTCGGGTTATCGTGAATTTGTCTGTATTGAACAGTATCGAGTTATATTATTTATCTTCTTATTATTATTATTTATTGCTTGTTGTTGAACGTTAATATTCCGAGTATACTTACCTCTGGCGCACTCGATCACCGATCGCTAATAATATGTAATAAATAATAATAATCACGATTCCCTGCCACCATCCAATCTGCAATAATTATTCCAACTTAAACTCCCCTTAAACGTATCCACTATGAAAAAAAAAAATTATAATTATTAATATTTATCTATCTCTATTTGCGTAATAATAATAATTATAATAGGTATAATTATAATAGGTACTGTTGTGCATATACTCAAGACTAACAAAAATCAAAACCAAAATAATAGTGTATACGATTTGCGTAGTTTAAAATTTGAATTCAATCCCGTATGACGGATAATATGAACTAAATATTACAGCTTAATTGGTCCATATATTACAACGTTTTACGGATGACGTGTCCCGACTCTGAACGGGTAAAGATATAAAAATGTGAACGATAACACATGTAAGTTATTACCTAATTATTATTCTATGCATTTCATATCAAAGACCTAACCTAACATAAAATACATACAACTATAAAATAACGAATTATATATTACATAAAGTTATTAAATACGAGTCTCAATAAATGATAATAATATATATCTATTTAAATGTTAAGAATACCAGTGGGCATGTATTCATATATTTGTGTTTGGTACGTATTTACCAAGAAATAATCATGTTTAAAGCTAAGTTTATTCACATAAAATCATTTGAATTACTTATTAAAATATTCTTATCATTTTTTATCAACTCGATCTTTAAAAGTAATAATTAATTTAAATTGATTTACCCAACTATATTAATGGATGTTGAGATTAATTTTGCACATTGAATATAACTACGTACCTATTGAATAATAATTATTAATTTTCTTGGAAATTACTAGGATATACTGGGTATCTAATTAAAATGTTTGGCAAATGCTTGGAAGAATATTTTATTTTCGGGAAATTACTTAAAAGTGTTCACATTAAAAAATAATTAGATGTATAAATATTTTAAAATGAATTGTGCATTCACATATATCATTTATTTCGTTTATAGTTTGAATTATAATATATTAATGGAAACCATTACACTGGTAAATGCACAATTTTTAATTTTTAATTTATTTTTTCATTGTCAAACATTAACAACTATTATTATACTTTGATTTTAAAATATTTATAGTATGTTAACCGTCTGATGTTGATATAGGTTAAATACGAATAAGCAGAATTTACGATATATTATACGTAGTAGTAACTTTGTAACGTATCAATATAATATAGATAAACAAAAATATATTCAAAACCCAATAAATGATTGCTACGAGCCATCTGGTATTTAATATACACAAATTAATTTATTTTAAACCTCCGAAAATTCAGTCTAAATCAATTTATAAATCACAGCCCACAGGGTTGTACATTTTTTTGACAGCTTGATGAAATTATACACTCCAAGTACTTGTATTTTACTCCTATAATTGATTGTGTATTACCACACATTTGATGTAAATGGAACATTGTACTAAAATAATAATTTAAGCGTATGATGGTTAAACGATTTTATTATTATATACAATACCTAGTAAACAGTCAATAATCGTTCAAGTCAATTTATAAAATATAATATTATATGCCAGTGTGCCACATAAACTACTTTAGATTACATTTTTTATAGTATATAAATTATACGTATTTGTATAAATAAAGTATAAGCTGTTAGCATTATTGAAATAAAAATAAAATTATTAAAAATTATAATGATAAAATATAAAACAGAAACGATTGTTTTCATATTTTCATTCAAATTTCATTTGATATATTGTATGTATAAATGCATAGTTTCAATTGAACAACAGAGTACTCGATTTTAATGTAAAAGCTGTGTATATATAACTGAAAAAAAAAAGATAAACCAATTGGTTAAAAATCTATGTCACTTATTATTACATACAGTATAAACAACTACTTTAATGTTTGAAAAGTTTTTGAACATTCAAGTTAACAGTTATTAGCCATGCACATAAAACATCACGTTCCCAGCCTAATGGATTTACAGGTGCATAGAAGCAACAGTTTTAAATTATTCTAAATATGTGTCATAAAATACTTTTTCTTAACCGGGCTCAAGTTCAATATTTCTTAAAAAGAAAAGCAATTGGGATTCTTTTATGACTGATTGGTTGTAACACGTATAACATTTTTGATTAAACAATTTTTTTTTTTTTTTTATTATTAGCTTTTAGTTTAACTATTACAGCTCAACAATTATCTTATAATAAACATTTTAATAGTAACAGATTATTGTTATCTTATATTTACTATCTCCGAGTGGAGAGTACATGTGTGATAAATTATAATGAGCAATAAGTGGTATGACTACTATGACTGAGATAATTATGGAGAAATAGTACCTTTAGCAATCAGTGAATTTAGTACAGAGGAGAGGAGGGAGATAAGGGGATTGATCAGTGAGCTCATATTAGAAATGAAACTTGATAAAATTTCGCCAACTTGATTGGAATGTGGACTTTGATTTCTGGTGGCTTCTGCGTATGATTTGTGTGTGGTTTGATGAGGATTGGAGATCGGGCCTTTCCGAGGGAATCTCGGATAGGCTTTTTTGAAAGCGGCCTTGAATACCGGGCAGCCCTTGTAATTGGTGGTGTGGTCCTTGGAGCATAAGGCGCATTTGGCAGGACTACTGATGATTAAACAATTATAATTGTTTTCCAACTTTTTAGAAAAAAAAAATGTTCTTCTTAAAATGTCGTTTTCAAAATATGTCTCAAAAACCTGTGACCTCAAGCTTATAATATTATGATTCAATTTTATTAACGTTGGCCATCTAATAAATATGATATTTTTATTTTCAGTTAAATTTCGTATTTTCAACAACGAAATTTAATAATCCAGGGTTTCAATAAAGTATTTTTCACGAAGTATGAGATAATATGATGTTTGATGTGTTCTAAAAAATAGTAAAAATAAAGTGGTGTTCATTGAGCTGAATTAAAAACCAAGAATCAAAGATTCTTTTGATATGTACTCTGCGGACGGAAGAATTCATTTGGTTTAGTTTTAATATCCCAAATACTTGTATAATGAATCAAATATTTTTCGTATTAATTTAGACTATGTTAAATATTTTACCATGGACAATACTAGATGTTGGTGAATACACGGAACGAAACTAACTAAAAAATATGATGACACAAGAAGGTTTTTTTTTATTCTTGAATTTGCACGCTATTACATTATTAACTATATATACATATTGATTAAGCTAAAAACGTCATAAAATAAAAAAAAAACACAAAAAAATAACTCCATATCAATATTAAATATTAACAATAATGTCAACAGTGTAAAATAAGGTATATATGTTTGATAGATAGAAATCATTAGGTATGCCGATGGAAGATATGACATATGAAACCATACAAATTGTACGTTATATTCACAAATAATTTAATTTATAAGAAAAAATTCAAATATTAACTACAAATTATGATTGATAAAAAATAAGTAATAGTTAAAAATAGGTATTTAATATAAAGATATTTCTAAGTCGATTTATAAAAAATATGAGACTAATCAATAGCTGTTTTGTAAGATTTTATATTATAGTTGTTATATAAATATATTGGAAAAAATATTTAATTTTATATTTTATTTTTAATTATTTATTAGATCATATCACAAAATATAGAGTTTGAAGATCAATTTTTGAATAAATAACAGCATATTATTATTCTCTTGGTGTATTATTTGTTATATATTTAAAAAAATATATATTAAAAACATTTTAATTATGGAAAAAAAATGATTATATGCTTTGTAAATAACACTTGGTGAATAATATAGTCTCAAAATCAATGCAAGGACGCCAAGGGCAGGGTTATAAAAAATGCGCATTTAATCAAGTTTATAATTTACACTTTATAGTTAGATTCATTTTAATGGACCTATCACGAACGGGTCGAATTAATGTTTAAGGGTCTTACATTAAATATACTAAAACGAACCAAACGGATGTTTGTGCAAACATAAATACAATTGAATTGTGTGTCAGACTGATAGATTTAATTATTGTATATTTATTCACCCGAAATCCTTTGAAGTTGGCAGTATGATTTAATTGTGGGGAGCGAGCGCACATTTCTTAGTTGGAGTTTCCTGTCCGTTCCCTAGTGTCGGCTTTAACTTTATTGGAAGACCCTTTTGCTAATTTATTATGGATATCGATTTGTCACCCATTATAAGAAAAAAAATATATGACGATCGGGTTTTTATTTATTGGCAATAATATTCATGGACATATAATCAATAAATAATATTAGTCATCGAACAAGTATAATTAAAGCAATAATGTTGTCGTATAATACTAAAGAAAGTCATGATATTTATTATTAATGACAAGAGTTATTAAGTATTTAATCAAAATTAAATTCTTAAAAAAATTTGTAGCTATGTTTATGTTTAAATTATTTCAATATAAATCTTAATTCTTTATAAATTTTTAACTTATATAAATAAGAAGTAGCTTATTTAAATAGCCTCCCCCCCTAACCCCTCTCATAAAAAAAAATTATAATAATTAAAATAAACACTATTTAAATGGTTACAACATCAAACTAGAAAATGTCAACAGAATTAACATTATTATTGCAATTAACAGTTACACAACTTTAACAGTGATTACAATTTTTAATTACTATAATATATACAAACAAGTAAAGATTTAAATCGATATATTCTTGATTTTGGTATAATATATAGTTATAATACATTAACACCTGTGTTAATGTATTTTCGTTTTTATGTTTGTAAAGCTAAATAATTTTATTTTGTTTTAAAATTATAATTATTTTTTATAATTTTTAAAATAATACACTTATACATATATAAGTTATAACTAGATAATATTAAAGTAATCTTTTTAATTAAAATCTAATATTACTTATTATTACTGTTTTATCCAATTAATTCGTAAAAACACTAAAAACATCCGAAATACGTGAAAACATTGTAGTGGGGGACGTGTGATTTCTTCCGGTTGGTATAAATTAATGTCTTCTGATATTACTCACATGTTTCTTGGTTTCTTAAATGTATATCTCCTTAGATACTTATTTTGAAATAGTAGCCTTAACAGGCTTAGTCTCAGACATAACCGATTATAAGCTCATTAGGTACTCTTATTTAGGGCTTAACTCTTCTACTTTAGTGTCTTGGGTGATGGTAGTGCTTGTGATATCTAACAAAATGTACTTTTACAATTCCAGGCTTTGTGTCTCAATTAAGCTAGGGCAGTGTTTTTAACCTTGGTATTATAGCGACACACTATTAAAATTGTTCATACTTTGTGACACACGATAAAAAAAAAATAAGAGTAATGGTTAATATTGAATATTTATAATTAATTGATAATGTAAACTTAAAAAGAGCATACAAATAAAGTGAGGTACGGCGCATGTTTTCAGTATAAATTATAAGTATACTATATACTGTTTAAAATTTTAAATATCGATAAACTAAAGTTTATCAATTAGAATGACGATAATGATGAAATGTATTTAATGCTGATAGCTGATAATCTACTTTTATTCATGATAGAAATTATATTAATTACGAAATACCTATTAAGTTTTGTAAATAGTGTCAACAAGGTTCGTACATTTTGTGTCATTGAATATTAGTAGGTACATCCCGCGACACGTTTTGACTTATCCGGCGACACACCGGTTAAGAAACACTGAGCTTGGAACTCACTATTTTTATTACCGCCCTACACATGACCGTAGACTCGAACAGTGGTCTTAACTTAATCTTCTTTTAATCTTTAATAAAATTCAAGTATATTATAAAACATCTTGTCCCTTCGTGTAAAATTTGAATAAAGGTTTAATAACTGGACGAGCATTGTATGTAGCTTGTAAAAGACAAATTTAAACAAAGAAAACGAAACAATAACATAATATTATATTCAAGCATAATTCTTATTTTAAAAATATTACTTTATATTCATTAAATATTAATAATTATTTTCAAAAATAAAGAGGTTGAATTAGTAATTAATGCTTATTATGAGTTTTTTAATATAATATTTTTAAATGTTTATGTTTATAAAGTTTTTGCTGTATTAATGTTGTTGAAGATTTTATTTTAGGTAAAATTACATTATTATTAAAAAAAAAACTTATAAATTAATTATGTTCAAATTCTAAAAAACAAACTTCAAAACTATTAAAATTCCAATTTTTTATATGGTATATAATGAGGGCTAGCAAACGAGATAGTAAGCTTTTTAAACAAAATATTAATTAAAATACTTTAATTATTTTATTATTTTCTCTCTTGATTATTTAATAACTTCGTAGTATTTCTTTTTATTTCATCAATTTAAATATTTTACTACACAATAATTTAGTAACGAAATAAGTATTGATGTCATTAAATCATTTTCAGTTAAATAATAACAATAATATGAATTATGTATTCTGACTTTAATACTTTATGAACATATTGATTTCATTTGATTGAAAAATAATATGCATATCGAACTCTATTGATTCAACGAGAAGTTTTCTGTTTACGTGTAAATAAATACATGGATGTTTTTAAATAAAATAATAATAATATTATATTCTGATTACTTGTAAAATATTGAACATTTGAATATGATATTATAATACTGTATACAGTATAGAATTTATTAATTAACCCAAGTACATATAGTTTTCAATACACTAATACCATATTATTCAGAATGTATATATGCGCCGAGCAACGTAATGGATGCTTTTAATGAGATTCAGTTTTTTAAATACTTTTTTTCTCAGAATTATGAATTTAAAATTATAATAACATTTTATATATATATATATAAAAAAAAAAAACAGTATATTAAATTGCACAGAAAATATTCTGTGAGGATTTCAATATACTTTCGATTTATTTAGTTATTAATAAATAATATTAGCATGGTTCTTATTTTACTATGGTATTTTATTATAAATTTTTTCTTGAATAAAGATACCTTTTATTTTTATTTACGGTTTTTTATTTTAAACTTTCGTAATATCTTTACAATAATATTTATTATCTTCAATACACAAGAAAAGATAAATGGTTTAACAAACGTCCGAACTATTTTAAATAGTAGATACATAGGTACTAACTCTTACGCGTTTAAGTTTAAAATCAATTTATTGTCAAGTTCAAACTCTTATTTCGGAACAATTTAAATATTAAATAAAGTAATAACCTAAATGTATGGTTGTAATTTTTAATTTATATTTACTTAAAATTTACAATTCTTTTCAAGATAATTCGGAATAATAATAAATAATAAATTTAATTACTTTTACAAAATTAAAACATAATTATTATACGTAAGTCTCATACTGCGAATTTATCTCGTTTATGTAGTTAGGACTATTGTAAAAAGTAGATATTATATAAAGTTTTAATCATTTGGTTAGTTCCGTGTATAATCTTTTGAAATATAATATTCAGTATCCATGTACGAGTATTTACATTAAATTTCAATACGTCTATATATTTAATTGTATATTTAAATTGTACATAATTATGAACAACATTTAAAAAAATATTAATTAACAAAATTATTATACCATATAGACAAAAAATATTTCACCATATCTCTTGATTGTGATCTATCGAGTATAATATGATGTCTCATAACTCTTATGTTTTCTATAATAAAGAGATGTGTTTCAATACGAAATAATGATTTTTTTAACTCTTAATGTAATAAAACTATTTCTTTTTAAATGTAAGAATAAATGATTTTAATACAAAGTTTATTTTCTTGAACAAATTTTTATTTAGTGTTACACATTTATTTAAAGTTTTATATTTCTATAAAAAATTTTATATTTTAGATCATTTTGTTTTCCTTTAAAAACCACAATCGTATAGGTTTACAGTGTTTACACTCAAGTAATTAAATCATACATGTTCGATGTTTTGATTAGAATTCTAATAATTCTAATAGAATATTTTTTTTTTTTTTATAACCTCTACCTAAAATTTTTAAATTTAAATAAATTGTACAGTTGATACAAACAAACAACTCAAATGTAGGTGTCTTTATTTGAGAATGAAATAAGAGGACAACTATTGAGTTTAAATCTAGATTAAACTAAAAAAAAAATCGATTTTACTATTTGGGAATAATTAAATTAATATGAGGATAATTTTTTTATATATTTATATTCAAAATATAACAAGATTTCAATATGAGTTAATATACTTTATTATCGAGTAGGATTTGACTAGGTGGGTACCTTTTTGTTTCATGTATTTTTTAAAATAGTATTTTGTTCGCATTTTATTAAAAATAAATTCAATCATGTGGAAGTTCTTTGAAGCCTGTCGTGTTATTTTTGGCACAGATCGCAGATATTTGGTAGACCGCTTGTGCACTCAACTGTTGGGTGGTTTTTGCTTTACCGCACAACGCGCTTTTGTTAATTATACGCCACGGTTGTCACCTATAAATATACTTTCGTCTATACACTAGCCGCAGTTACTATTATAGACACGTTATTGAACAACGAGTATATGAAGACGAACATAATATACTACGAGTATCGGAACTTTGTGTTTGCGATTTAAATGCCGATCGTATCACAGAAATATAACTAAATTATTATAATCATTATTTATTTATTAATTTTTTTGATATTTGAGTCCAACACAAATCGCTTAATCAAATTTTGTCATGTAATTTAGAAAAATACTGGTTTCAAAAAAATTAAGCAATTTTTAGAAAAAAAACTTCAAAGAAACTGTGGTAATAATTATGATATTATTATTATATCAAAGGACACTAACATTCATAGATTAATGAACACATTAAACTATGCGTCTTTTAAGTTAAAATACAATTGATTTAATGATTTGATTATTTGTACAGTATAAATAATGTTGAATTTTTGAAAATTTAATATAAGGTTCCTCGTAAGATGTTATTAGTCGAGATAATAAAAATAAAAGTTAATCCTTAAATCCGCAATAGTTTTTCTGGAGCATAAAAGTTGAAATTAAAAATCAGACGAAATTACACGTTTAAACGAAGAATAACGATATAAGATATTTTGTTATAATTCAAAAACATTATTCCCGAGGTCTTAAAACTTTAACGTATACCTACTTTGAATTTTAGTATATAAAATTACATTTTAAAATAACCTTAAATAATATTTTTGAATTATAATAAAATAACTAAAAAAGCCATTTTTTGTTTAAATAACTTATTTTATTTAAATTAAAACTTCAATCGCTTACAAAAAAATAATTTTTATGTATGTTTAATTAATATTTATTAGTTATGAAAATATTATCATTACTTAAAATTAAAAAGTTAAAAAAATTTCAAATTTCAAATACATTTAAAATATTTAAAATAATTTAAATAATAAATTGTATTATGTACCTATGGTAAATCTTATATTAATAACAGTGGGACAATATACAATTTCTACAGTAAATATTTTTTAAATAATAACAAAATAATAAAAATCGGCTGATGAAACATAATTTTTATACATATTTTTATATGAAAAATTACTATAAATTTACATGAAACTTTTCTTTTAATTACCAATAAATACATTTATAAGAAATCTTGTATTCAAAACCTTAAGTGATAAAGTTAACATTTAATGTATTTTATAATAATTGTTACTTTCAAACAAAAATTTATCGTGTATAAATCGAAAAAAAGGCATAGATGATCTAAGAAGAGCCTAAGTATGTTAAAAACTATATCATGTCTTTTTAATGCTAATAATATGAATATTTGCAGAGAATTACGATAAAAAAAATCGATTTTATATAAATCTAATTTTTCAAAATTTCCATTTTTCTTATAATTTTTATTTTTCTTCATTATTTTGAAAAGTCCTGAAAATTTGCACTTTTGAGACCTATCAAAGTTACTTAATAGATCTAATACGCTCCACAAATCAACCTGAAATAAAATAACATACCTATACCTTGTAAAATCAATACATTTATCACGATTCACTTAAAATCTTTAGAAAAATTATATGTTTATTACAAAAAAATTATTGCTAATAAAATATCAAATAAATATTATGATTTCAAAATAGTCTTATGGTAAATGATTCTTTATTTTGCTTAAAATGTTAATTATATAGAAAGTCGAAAATCAATTTTTCTGTTTAATAGTTGCGCAAGGGTCCAACTTTTTTTCTATAAATTAACTATTAAGTAATTCTTTAATGATTTTTAACTATATTTAGTTTATTTATTATTGAATAAAATTAATTAACATAGATAATTATTGTTAAATAAAAATTATTTATTATAAATTACTTATTATATTATGTATTTACATCATATTATGCAATTCATAAAATTAACATGTACAACTGTATCTGTTAATATTTAATTAATATAATTTTATTAAGTATAAAAGATAAAAAATGATAGATACACGTGAAAAGGAAAATTTGTTAGTATTAAAGAAAATATATTTTTAAATATTAATAAAAATGTATTATAAATTGTTTTATTTCATAAAAAATTTAAAGTAAAAATCAAATTATTTAATAATATATGATTTATATTTGAATTTGTTTAATTAATTATTTAAATATTGATTAAAATCAGGTAACCGTCTAAAAATTGAATTTAATTAATTTATAATTTAACATTTTTGCTTGAAAATTGTTTGATTTAAGGTCTATATTGAAAAATTGAAAAGAAAATTTACCTCTTATATTCTTAGTAATTTTTTAATCTTATTATACACATTTATTTTATACTTGATGGTTGATTTAATCATCTTTATATCTTATTCGTTTTATTTTATTTTACTTTATATTAACTAGTTAAACTATTGAATGTATTTTTATTTCAAGGCACAGGTACCTACTTGTTAAAAAGTTAAGTGAATGTTGATTTCGATTTCCCTATAAAAGAAATAATACATTAATTCTATATTACTCTATATAATTGCGTATACGTGTCCTACATGGTTAAATTTTTATGCAGAGAAAATAAGTAAACCAAATAATCTTAAAGTTTATAAAATACAACTTTTAATTAATTTTAACTTATTAACGAATGCATGGAACACAAGTATACTAACAGATTATACACGGAAATTATAGTATTAAACTGATAAAAAAATTCTAACTAGAGAGATTGTAAAGAAGAATACAATTTAAATCCAATTACAATGAATTAATTAAAATACTATACGGGCAGTAATTAGAATTAATATTTGTTTGTGCAAAAACAATTATCAAGTTAAATGCCCTATATATTACTTAATACATGGTAAAGTTATTAATATAAGGATGACTTCAATTATATATAATAAATATATTAAAAATACATTATAAAATAAAACAATAATTTATAAAACTACAGTAAGTAATTTAATATTACTTGACAATTTTTTGTATACCTAAGCTTTTACATGACATTAAATTTGATGTACAAATAATAACTAAATATTAACTATACAATAACGAGTTATTGTAGAACATTGTAGAACAATTGATTCAATCATTGTTAATTTCAAAGTTGTAACAATAGACTTTTTGATTAATCTTATATAAGATACAATTACCCTGATTAAGTTTGAGATTATGGAAACGATTTCCATGAGTATGTCACAAACAACATAATAAAGTTAACTAATTTACTGAACCTACTGATTACTAGTGCTATTGAATTATCTTTTACTTATCATATTTTAATTTCGTTGATAATTTTTAGGAAAATTAACAAACTAGTAATTTAACAAATATCATTAACCGTTAACAACATTTAATACGAATAATTATAAGACTATGACAGTAAAACAAAATAAATAAATCATTATTCATTAAATGTAATGAAAACTTTATTATAGGGTTTTATTTTAATTATTACAATTATTACAATCAAATTGATAAACAAAAGAAATCTGATTTTAATTTTACAATTCACATTTAAGAAGTATTTAGTTAGATACTGCAGTGCCAGTGAGTGCCACAACTTACTATCACGTGTGCAACATGTTCACCGCTCACTGGCCTCCAAGTTTTATCTTTCCTATCTTTTCCTCTATCTTTCTTTTCAATTTTATACTTTTATAGTTCACTTTAAGTATTCATTTAAGTATCTACCTACTGTCAATTTTCTGTGTGCTTATTAATTTAAGAATGGAATATTATTATCTAATATCCATAATAATAGTTGTTGAAAGTAGTTGATAGTTGTTTTTTTTTTTAAGAATCAAAAGTATTCAAATGATCAATTTGTGTTAGCGAGATTGCCTATACATTTTTAATTATAAACTACGATTATTTTCAATATTATGGTTAATGTTACACTCACATTAATACTATATATTGATGTATTGAGTATAAAATTATTGTTATTATCATCACAATATAATAACTGAAAAAAGCAAAACATAAGTATAAAAACATTTAATTTTTAATTATTAATATTAGGCCAAACAGTTTTAAAATAAAAAAATCTTATCTTTATCTTTATCTTTACATTAACTTCATGATTTTTAATAGTTTTTAGTTGCTAGAAAAATTATTAAAAAAAAAAAATAGTGTTTGTCCCATTACTACAGGTAATGGGTTTGTAAGTTATCATGAGATTCTAAACACAAAATATTTTAGTTACCAATTATTTTTTAATAATTATAATATTATAATATAATTTATAATTATTAAAATATTAAATATGTGATATAAATCTATTTTCATAATTTATGATTGACGGACTTAAAGTGTTTTCATTTTGTGTATTAAAGATTCTTAAAGTTTAAGATAACTTTGAAACTTTTTAATTACTTAATTTCCAAATAAAAAAATAAAGTCACTTTTTTAACTTTTTAATAAAAAAAATTCGTATATCGTATAATATGTATGGTTAAGAAGTTAATTAATAAAATAATTATATTGACTTGGTAGTAGTTAGTTAAATACTCCTTATTAAACTCTTGCACACGGGTCTCCAAACATGTTGTTCTAGCACATATAAATCAACATCACACATATTGTGTACTTTCATAGTACAACAGAACCAGGTCAAAAATAATTGCAAGGCTCAATGCAAAAATTATTATGGATCCTAACAGCATAAATATCTATTTTTAGTATCTTTAAAATATTTACATTTTACTATTCCGATTAAATGAGTCAAAATTAACTAACTTCAGAAGAAGAATCGTTTATCATTTAGTAAAATTAGAAAAAAATATTGAAGTTTTTGAATTGCGTCAACACAAAGACACAACAACAAGTACAATATATAGCATGTCTGGCAATCTAGAATAAATGGAAGTGACCGTCTGGGAGCGAAGACATTTTGACGCAGCTATTCGAGTATAAAAACGTTTTAATAACGCAATTATTTTACATTTATACGACGAAAATATAAAAGACTTAACAATATGATTTTATCTGTATAGGAATATTATCCGATGCTATCAAAATCAATAAAAATTACTTCCATACTAGTAAACTTCTACGATAATTATTATTCTTGTTAATCGAAAGCACCATTGTTTGATTTACCCTTACATAGTTATTTACTATAATATATTACATAAAAGTAATTTAAAATATTTTATAATATTATAAGCAACCTATGAAATAAGTAAAATGTTTCTATTTCAACATACTAAATATTTACAGCGTTTCAACGTTTATTTAATGAAATTAGATCTTGGTCAATGCCTGTTTACTGAAAATAGTTGTATTCATGATGTATATATTTAATAAGCCAAGTTTCGCATACTTAGAAAAATTTAGTGGGCAGTAATAAGTGTAAGGCACAAGTTTATTCAAGGATTTACAGTTTAGAAGTACTGAAAAGCATTAATAAAACCACTCATGATTCAAAGGCTGGAACAGACAGTGGTTGATATTAATTGTTTGAAAAATAGAGCGGAACCATGAAACCAACATTAACTGATTTAACTGTATTCAGTGGATTGATTTCTAAATTATTATAAGCGGCGAAAGTAATAATACTATAATATTAAATCAATTAAAATTTAATAAATTATTAATAATATAACATATTGTTATTTATATGCACGTAAGTGTATTAAAAAGGAACAGATCAGTCCGAGACCTTCCAGTCACGCCTTTCTCGAGGTTCACTTACTATGTTTTGGTGATTGACAAGGTCTTATTGAATTTTAGGATGCAACACTGTCAAGTATATTATTGAAAAAAGTAATACGGCAAAAACGAAATGAAATTCCAAAGGAAATACCACTTTAGAAATACCAGACTTTATTTCAAAGTGTACATACGTTTAGCTACAGGTAATACAAAGGTATATTTTTTACTGGACGATAGTGAATAAGGTGAGAATCGTAATTTAATTTTTAGAAGAAAATTGTTTAAAAATTGTATACAGTTCAAAAGTTTCGTATTGAAAGAGATCGTTTAAAATTTCTCCAGTTATTTTCTATATCTGGTTTTGTGATGTACTTACCGAAGCGTTGAGACCTGTTCGCTTATGTATAAACACTCTTTAACTAAGAAAAAATATAGTTTTTTTAAAATATTACACCGACTAAAGCCTAAATAAAACTCGACTTGACGACTTAAATATCCGATAATTTTGAACAAATGATAATTAAATCTATATGAAAACAGAAGATTTTAACGCTGAGATTTATGTCGTCTATTATTTAATCAAAGATGTTAAACGTACATATATATAAAATTAATATCAAAGTAATTCTGATTTTTCAATCTTAGTGAAAATGGTTGTATTATTTATATCAATTGATGATATTGATTTGGCTATGAATCGTTGTTCAAAAACTTATCAGATAATCATTATTAGATTAGTTTTAAAAAAAATTAATTAAGACAACTAAAAATCATAGAAAGCGTCGATACCTTTAATTTCACTAAATAGTGGAATGTGTATCATTGAGCCTTAAATAAAAAAAAAACAAACCAATAATCATGCTGGAGTACCGGAGTGGCCTATAGAAAAATGAATGAACGTAGAGATAACTGTTAATCATCCAATTTTGTATTTTTTTTATAACGTACCTTCAGAAAGTTAGGCCTACCAGGGACGGTCCTGCTTAAAATAAAATTAATCACTTTCCTTGTTTTTAATGGTAGACATTAATGAGTTAATAAGTTAAGTTACATTTTTAGAATTGTGTTTTTTAAAGTAACATCAAAAATTAAAAAGTAAATTTTTTTTACATTTCGATTGAATTTATTTAATTTAAGCACGACAATTAGCTATAACTACGTGCTAAAATTGCACATATTTTGACGGCAGAGTATATATGTATGTATTATTTGATGAATATAAATAATATATTGAAGGGTCGCCATTTCGCCGAGATCAAGGGACCGGGACGTATACGAGATTTTGTGCTTATCAACCGAATATCGTTTTCGAATTACGAGCAGGCATCGTCCGTTAGGTAAATAATAAAAAAAAAACACATTTCCAATTCACGGCGTAAGATTAAGTCGATGAATTTGGACGAAATTAAGAAATTACTTTATGATAATTAAAAGCCCGACGGCATAAGATCTTCGCCGACATTAACAAACATAAGGTCACCTTCCGATAAAACATCAATCACAAACGGATTTATATACATTTCGTCGGCGCGCAGAGTATATATAGTTACCGTCATTTATAACGCCGGAAAACCTATGTGTGCCATAATATGGTGTTGCTTCAATAGCACAATGCGATTTGCCTAAACGACCGTCTCGCATCCGTGTCGTCGCACACATAAGTGTACGGTGACCGTGAGGAAAAAAACAAACGTACGTCGTAAACACAAATATACGTTTATATTTATCGTACCGGCATGGACAGCAACGACGTAATTAATAATGAGGTTACACACTATAATTGTTATAATACGGGAAATACAACTGGCCGCGGCGGTAATTTAAAACAATATCGTAGGCGTAGTGTGCGTTACAAATGCAAACAGCAATGTGCACTTTGCGACGCCCCGTGTGCGCACTGCCGTGACGGAATTTTTCACTCCTCCTCCGCGTAGTTAAATCGACGTAGTAAAAGAAAGTAAAGAGATAGCGCGCACGCGAGACAAAGAGAGAGAGAGAGAGAGAGAGAGAGAGAGAGAAATAGAGCGAACCCTAAAAGTTCGATTAACTTAATAACTGGCCGAAATTCTCAATATAAAATGTTATGGTGTCAGTTATTGCGGGGACCTAGGGCGGCAACGAGTAGCGGAGTGGAGCTTTTGTGCAAGCGCCGCCGCAGGTATATACGGTTATTGTCGATCGGCGGATAACTTGACCGGCGGGACGCTATCGAACTAATGTCACAAATAATATAATATATTAATATGTTTATTATTTATAAAATATCTCACCCATTCTATTCGTCTCGAACTACTGTTACATTTCAAGTCACTTTTGGACCTTTGTATCGCATACATGTTGTCGTTTTGTTTTGTTTGAACCGTCGAACATGAACAACTTGATTATTTCCGACCTACTGATTCAACTTGAACATCAGTTTATATGGAATGGTAATCAATTGCTACATAATTCAACATTATTAACATATTACAAACACCCGAAGGGTTTCTGAGCACTCTGAGCATTTGAAATGTGTAGATTGTAGATTTTATTATTTTTCATAAAGCGTATTCAAGTTTATACATAATTTGTGTATTTAAATTGGGTAAATTTTCATTTGTTGTTAAATTCTGTAAACATGCAGCACGCCACGTTGCCATTACAACTTTTATTTCAGCTGAACAAGTCAACAAACAAAAATAATTAACTTAGCGTAAAACTGCTCAAATTATATCAGTAAATTAGAGGTTCCTAATTTGATTGTGTAAAAGTTCATATTAATCCAAACGATGTGCTTGTTTTAAAGGTGTAACACGGAATTTAACGGCCCTTTGTCACAGCTCATTTTTCTGTTTAAATACCATAAACAAATATAAATTAAAACACTTAGGTATACGTGTATGTTATCTTCGTAATATTTATTTAAATATGATTTTTTAAGACTTAAATATTTATGAATATTAAAATATTGAATAGGTGTTAATTATTTTTATACAGAGTGGTTCGTTATAAGTATGATAATTCCATTTATTTTTTCAATAATATAGTAATTCAACATTTTGAAAATTTTAAATAATTTATCATACTTTTAAATTCTTCAGATTTTTTTTTTATTAATAATAATCAATCAACATTTATAATTTACAAAAAAAGTCTAATTATAATAAATTCTAGATCCTATATAATTAACCTATTTTATATTTTTGTAAAACCATTTTTTAAGGACGACCTATCCTTAGTATAACAATTTTAAAAACTAAGAAAATACTTTATCAAATTTTGATTCTGAAACGTCAACATTTTCAAATAAATTATCTACTTAATAATGAGTGTTAAAAGTAAAAAAAAGGTTAATTATATTATTTACCAAAAAAAAGTTCGTATTATCACAAAGTACTCATTAAGAAATTTAAAAAAAAATTCAAGAATTAGTATAAAATATAGTTTTTGAGTATAATATTTAATTTTTTAAGTATCAGAATTTGAATAAATGTATTATTAATGAAAAAAATAAAGTCATGCTCAGTCAATCATCCAGATTAACATATATTTAAATGATTAATACAACTTAAATATACGATATATAATATATATGTATGATAGTTTGTATAGTATAAAAACAAATAAATAAATAATAGTAAATATTATGTAATAATATGTAAATTGTATCGGTATATGTAAAATAAATTACGATGTGTACGGTAAATATTTTATCTAAAAAATAATTATCTCATTGTGAATGAATTACACGATGTTAAATTGGTGAAACTATTTTATGAAGTGTGAAAAAGTCATTTCCATTTCACGAAAAAATCAATTTCACCTAGTTGCTATGGCATATAGGTACATACTTTTATCGATTTTGCTTATTGTATATTGCATAAAAAATACATAGTTTGGTTTAACCGATGTTTAATTAAGCTAAGTTCTCTGGTTCTGTTTATCTTGTTGTAACTTGAACAGTTTACATTTTTTGGTTAAAAAAAAAATAACTTCTAACTTTTTTGTTTCTTTATTGACTTGAACTTAATGACTAAAAAATAAATAACTAATGTGACTTTTTATTTTTAACATTACGCGTATTAGAGTATGGTAACTATTCATAAATTATTTATAAAATAGTTGTAAATATAATATATGCGTGTATTATTTTTTTTTCTTATATATAATTACGAGTATATGAATTGTATTGCCAAAGGAAATTTAATTTAGCCCTTTATTCCTAAATACGGGTTTTTAATACCCTATTTAACCATTTTAGATCTTTTTGTAAATGAATGTTCAAATTCTTAAGATTTTAAATATCATTATTATTCATAAAGGGTTTGAGTTTTAACATGTGCGTTAAGAACAGAAGTCTTAAATCAGAACTAAAGTATGCATAAGTAGTTTTATTACTTGGCTATATCTAAATATTCCAAATCATATTCAAATGATATAATATATATTTTAATACAAAATGACTAATGATCAAACCAGTGAATGTATTTTTTTAATTAGTTGTTATTATTTATTTTTGTTCGTTCTTTGATATATTACCAAATTTGAAACTAATTTTTACTTTTAGTTATTTAATTTCCAATCAAAAATAAAATACAATTTAAACATAACTGATGTAATAAACAATAAATAATAATCAAATATACCTACTGTTATTTTTGTTATTTTTTTTTATTAAGAAAATATTTTTATAACTGCAATATATAATATATTATGCTTTAAAACTGGCGACGAGCTAAAATAGACTAAAAATAAATATAAAATATAATAATATTCAGATATTCAATACTATGGTAAATGCAAATAGTATTATTAATATCCAGAAAGTGAAATGCTTTTTATCTTTAAATATTATTATACTCATGAAAAAAAAGAAATGTAAAATTCTATATTATACCAATTGGAAATTATTGACGAAAAGTGATTAAGTGTTTTGTGTAGCCATCCATCGTATAAATGTAGGTATGTATCATATTTCAGTGTTCCACTAACAAAAAAACCATAATAATATAATATCAATAAATGCTACATATTAAATACAATTTTAACTTTAATTTAATAAGCAATATCAATTTTAGGTACTTAAATATGGTTTAATCCACATATAATTTGTATAAATTAATTATTTTAGATTCTGAACGAAGTGATGAATGTATTGATTTTACTATGATATGTGTTTTTTTTTTTGTGTCTAACGACAACATTTGGAGCAGTAATAATGCTCCGATTTTTGATTTCAGCCCCTCTTTGAATAGGAAAATTCATCTAGTTGGTACTTTGGGGGGGGGGGGTCAAAAGTAAAATTTTCAAATAGTTTCCAAAAAAATCGAGAAAAACAAAAAAAAATATGACAGAAAAATGGAAATTTTACGAAAAACCACTTTTCGACAAAATCGATTTTTTGATTATTAATAAACAGATACTATAAAGTAATCATAGTAACATATAAAACTATACTATTTGTTTCAAAATGGAATATAATATATCCTAAACTGACAAATCATCTTCGTTCAGAATCGTTTTTCGTATACAATGATACCTATCATTGCATTCAAATTTATACCATAGTCTGAGGTCCACCCCACCCCCTAATATATAGCAGAGCGATACCCACTTACCCGCTTTTTATGGTTATAGTTTTCATAAAAAAGTAATTTTAAATAAAATATATACGTATTTTTTTATATTGCATACTTAAAATGTTATACATTTTATACATTATTAATTAGATACTGTTTTTTTATGTTTTTAAGACTGGTTATAATACTTATTTGTTAGGTATATCGTATATCCGATTTTATTTGTAATACATAGTTCTTCAACTGGTAAATACATATTATAAATAAATATTTTGACACATAACAATATTATTGTCATACATGATGATTTGGTACGTTATTAATAAATTAAATATTTATGTTCTGTGTGTGTTTATTCAATATACATAATTGTTATTTAATTAAATGACACGTTTAACGTGATATCGTTACGACAAATCCATACAATAAAATGAATATTATAAACCATATACCTACTGTGAATTCCAAACATATTGACATCTATGTCCGGAATTATTAAATGTGTTGAAAAATGTCACTCAAGGTTTTTTTATCATTATAGGAAACTTTATAGAAATGTATTACTTCTATTACAGTTATTCAGTGTTTGGAAAATTAGGTGGGAGACAACAAATTAAATAGTAATTGTATAGATTATAATTTTCGAAGCGAAACAATAATGCTGTGTACTTCATGTGTCAAATAGTAATGACATATGGATATTATCATTATTTTAAATTGTTATATTTCAAATTGTAGACTTTGATAGAATTGACTTATGAACATCCCATTGCTTAATTATCCATTATGTAAATTTAGTTTGTTAACGAATTTTTTAATATATTTTTATTTATAATTTATTTGATACAATTTTACTTTAATACCTACCACATTGTTTGCAATTTATTGGACAAGGTAGCAGCCCATATTATATTTGCAAGTATATAACTATCCTATAGCTAAAAATAAACTATAAAATTATTTTGAAAAGTTTATCTACTATACCAGTCAGAGTAACTCGCTATAATACAGCACACACGACACTAAATCAACGAAACTGTTGTAAACTAAAATAGCATTACTATAGCATTAACACTACGATAAATATAAAGATAAAAAGTGTTTTACTTGGAGAGATAAATATAAAATGTATAAAATTATTTAAAACACCTAATAAATAATACGATAGTCATAATTATGCGGATATCCCAGCCATAGCCTGTATATAGCAAAACACAAAACATTGGTAGACCGGGGCTAGTTGTCACATGGGTTGGTTGTCACAAAGTTAATAACTTTGAAACTCTATGGTATTTTAGATTTATGTTCGTTATATGAACTATACATAATGAATATATTCATTTTTATCTCGGCTATGAGCTGATTGCAGTCGTACACGTGATACATTTTAAGACGAAAAAGTGAAAATTACGTTTGTGAGTAATTTTTTTTTTCCGTTAATACTTAATATAATGTTTTCTATTTATATATTTCAGTTAAATTTATAGTTATTAATTTGAAAAATAACTAGCGCATTAAGTATTAACGTACATTTTAGTTTAAAAATCTAATTTATTATCAAATAGCAGGTAGTTTATAATTTATTGTCACAAATTAGGAAAAAATTGTTGTCAAATTTAATACATATTAAAAATTAAAGTTTAATTTTGATGTTTACTATTTCATTTATCTGGGACAATTGACTCCGATTGTGTAGCAACAAACTCCGAGACATTGAGGTATGTTGTTACAAATTCCATAGTTTTAAAGAAATGTAAAAAATGTGTTCTAACTTAAAATTAGTGTTTGATTTTTTTTTTTTTAATGTATTCTCAAGATGATATTTTAAATAGTATGATAATAGCACTTAAGAAAAAAAGCCAGTTTCCTCTAATCATGTTTAAATTTAGATAACTAGTACGCAAACGGTTATAGACTGCATGTTAGGAGAATAATTAATTTCGCTGTTAAGGTTATGGCAAGGTTATAAACTTAAATTAAGTTAATTTTACAGCTAACTTTGCTTTAAAGCACTTTGCTATAAATCCATTACTTTAGTAAAAATGATACTATAATATATGCATTCCTAACCGAAAAAAAATAATTATTTATGTATTATTGTTCTCGTGTGGTTATAATTTCAAAACAAGAACTACCTTAACAAATTACAATAGTTTTAAAATAAAAATAAAAATTTAATATTTATATGTTTGTTTGCGTTTGTACAGGGTGTTGGAGAATCTGTAGCTTCGGTGAGAGTGGTCACATGGCACAAATTGACTGTGCGATCAAAAACAAATCGCAAATCTACTATTGGTAATAAATCAGCATTATTCAAACCTATTCAGAATGGTAATACGGATGATGACATTCTGGTCAACGAGAACGTTACAGTTGCCACGACGTTGTGTAATGATAATAGCGACACTAACGATAAAAATATTTAAAGGCGAAAAAGTGATAAAACAAACGAGTTGTAATATTATAATTCTTTTCAAAATATCAGTTTGTATATTTTATAAACATGTACATTGTAAATGATAATCTAGTACAATTTGTAAACTAATTAAAATTCACTGATTACCTATTGTTCATAGATACCATATTATTCCATTCAAAATCCAGAAGAAAAATTAATAAATAAACTATTTGTGTGAATATCATCTGGTAATAAATATAGGTACTGATTACGGTTACTATATTTTAAATCATACTAGGTATACAATAATATTTATTCATTTTGAATATCTATAAACAGTGTACCTATTAATTGTATAAATAATTATACAATTTTATCATAATATAGTTGGTAAAGATATAGTTTATACAATTTAATGTCACTTACATATAATATATATACATATATATATACTTTTTTGAATTATTATTATAATAATAAGTAAAATGTTCTTGACAAAATATTGATTTTTTTTGTTTGACTAAGTATTTTGTTACGAAACCATTAAAGTTACAAAAAACGTTTCTTTTTTTTTTTGTGAATAAAAAATAAATAAAAATTATATTATGTTAAGTAAATAATTTATAATTAATCTCTATGAGATAGTTCAAATTTAAATAATGTTGGTGTTATTTTTTATGATCAATGATCATTTATACATATAAAAACAATTGTATACGCGATGAATGTAAATTGTAATATATTTTATTGTTAAATATAGTGAAAATTCAAATAATATAGTGAACGTACATTGAAGTTGATTTACAATATTAAAATCAAATGGTATTATAATAACGTGTTTGGTATAGTGATGATGTATTTTAATTTGTACACTCTTCATTCACATATAATTGTGTAGTATTTAGTTGTTTAGTAATTACTAATTACAAATAAGTATAGGTACGAGTATTACAACTAAGGAGAACCAATACGATGTTTATGATATGATTGTCTGTTAGCTAATTATTATTACATGTTATTACTTTAGATTTATCTGATTGTAAAATTATAGATTATAATATTTAGCTTGAAAATTATGGAAAATAAATTCATAAAAATGATTGGTTTAAAATATTTTAGTTGTATTTATTTATTTTATTTATATTGAACCTATATTAATAAAATTCAATATTTGTGTGTGTGGTGTGTGTGTGTGTGTGTGTGTGTGTGTGTGTATAGGTGTTAAGGATTACACATGTAATCCGTAGGCTGCATTAAAAAAAATAGTTATTATGATTGAATACAATTTTAAGCATGTAATATATTATAATTTAGCCAAAAACATTCAAATGAATATTATGTTATCAATGTGTGTAGTTTGTACATAACAAACTTTAAGACGGGGTAAATCTCCTGGTATTATTTAATGTGTCACGGGTAACGCTATGGAGGATCAGCTATACTTAATAAATACATCTACTATACAGTGTGATTCTTTTATCATTAAACACTCATTATTTCAAAAAGTGTTAACTTTTTTCAATTTTTTTTTTCAAAATTTTTAGTTTCATACTTTTCTAAAACTATAAAAAATTTTTATTTTTTTCATCCTTATATTTAATAGTGAAATCACTATCAACTTTTGATTTTCAAATGATAACCTGTATTTAATATGTCATAAAATAGTAGAGCTATTTTTTTTATGGATTTTAACGTTAAAGTTATTTATTTTTCATTTAACTGTCCGTGAATTATTGCTGCTCAAAGTTGGGTGGTTTAAGGTTTTTAGGTGTTCGTCTTACAGGTTATTACGATTGTGAGTTAGTAATACAGGTACAAAGTTCATCACTGCGCCGATAATTGATGACAAGTTTATTATATATTATGATTATATGAAACAAGAAGTATTATAAAAACCGAAAACCACCAAACTTTGAAAAGCTATAGGTATCTTGCTAAAAAATTAAAGAAAATAATAATTTGAACATTAAAATTCATAAAAAAATTAACCCTATTAATTCAGTATATTTTAAGAATAGGATATAGGTAGGTACAATTTTAAAATCAAAAGTTGATATTGGTTTCACTATTGAATAAAAGGGTGAAAAAAACAAAAATCGTACAGTTTAAGAAAGTCATGAAACAAAATATTTTGAAAAAAAAATTATAAAAAGTCAATACTTTACGAAATAATGAGTGTTAAATGATAAAATAATCATCTTGTATAACATTAAAGGCCTAAAACAAATGCCCTATACATAAATTCAGTGTTTGTGCGATTTTCATAAAATATTCTTCAATAGATTCAGCTAGATCCATAATGTCACAGGCTACTCTTTCTTTTTCAACATATATATGAATGTTGAATAATATAGCTTACTTACGAAAAACTATTTTTTTTTTTTTTGTGTTAATTTATATATTGTAACTGACTATATACATTGGTTACTGAAAAGAAAATAGTTATTGTGATTGGATATAATTTTAGACCAACATTATAAATTTGGTCGAAACAACCAATAATAACTATATTAATCTTTGGAAGTATAATTTGTCACCGACGACACCGGGTAGAATTATGTGATATAAAATAATAGCAAAATGTAATGCTTTTTTTATACCTACTCGTTTGATTATTAATTTTGTTTTCGGTAATTACACAAAACTTGAAAATAAAACACATTGTTGTTGATGAAAAAAAGTTTTTCATAGTTGTTAGTTGTTCAAATTAATAATTTACATATAACATTATGTCCTTGCGACAGTGACACAAATCGTGTGGCATGTTTATATGGGTCTTATTATTTACAATAGGTGTAAGAATAAAATATAGTTTTTGACACACCAAATATTCGACTTGAACGATTTTCTACGTAACGGTTTACGGGATATTATGCGCGTGCTACAGTACAAACATTAAAAGACAAACAACTAAGACAAATAATACTTGTGGATGTATATTATTATAGATACACGAAGAATATTTTTTGGATAACCGTAGTCGATATAGTATGGCATGGACGTATGATTATATTATATAATGACAAACAGAAAATATATAGGATATTATAACTCACATCGTCACGGAACTCGGTAGGTGTCCAGACAAACGTTTACACGGTCGACTAACTAGGTCTAAGCGAGCTGTGAGTTTCGCCCACAGTGCGATTTGTATAAAGTGAATATTTTCAAACTTGTGAAGTAAGTATTGAAGTACTTTTTTTGTGATTTAAAATACATTTTGAAAAAAAAAATGTTTGAATTATACTGGAAATATATATTTATTTTATTATTATTATATTAAAAATACAAAAATATGAAATAAAAAAAAATCGTAAATTTAATCAATTGCATAACAGTTACTATGTTAAAAAAGAAAAAAAACCAAATAAAACCTTTGCTGTTGAAAGTTTAGAACATACACAATTTTGTAACTACACCTCAATTTTACATTTAAAACTGAATGTTCATAATAATATTATGCTATAACTAAGTTTTAAATTCTATAAGATTTGTACAGTAGAAGTGTTCTCTAAAACTATTCATAGTAAAATATATATACATATATATCGATTTTGTGATTTTGTGAAAGTGCACTTTGAAAATATACGATCTTGTTCAATTGATATTTGATATAGATGCTCAAACTTACTTTTATGCTAAATCCTTTGGGAAATATCCATCGATATTGGATTCTGTCTCCAGTCTCCATTCAATTAAAATAAAATATTTATATTATGTATACTAAAAAAAATTCTTACCTCGAAAAGTTGGTCTTGAATAGTTTTCACGGACAAGTAAATATTAAAAACTTTTTTTTTTCAAATTTTATTTGATCCAGGAATTTCTAATGTGAAATTCTTATTCATCGTCTTTTTCTCATCGTCTCATTATATTCATTCTTCACATTTACTTATTGTATAGATTGTAAATTTTCATAAAATAAACATTAAAAAAAAAATTTGTATTTGTACCTATTGAAATTTAACAAAACATTTCATGAGTATATTTGGAAGTTATAGATATTTTTTATATATATTAGAGAATTTTTCCACGCCAATAAAGCGTTTAACATTATAATATGTCAGGATACATCAGGAAATTTATGTAGTGTACAGTGTAAATATTAAAATAATATAATAAATGAATATATATTACAGGTTTCTGATACTCAAACTTAATATTGCGTTTATATATAGACGTATAGTATTATATTACCTACTTAATATTTATTGCGTGATCGGTCGTCCGTTGACGCGATATACGTGATGCAGCAACCCAAGCATTTCGTTCTGACGCCGTTCCAAAAGTTTTGCATCAGATGGAGTGTACTTTTCGATTCTTCCTCGGACCGTCTGTCCAGGATTGAAACGGTGCTCAGGTCCGTTCAATTTTCGACGATAATGATCACGTCGGGGATGACCATGACTTCGGTGCTGATCGCCGACAACAAAAAAGCACTTGAATCATTCACGTACTTCGTGATTTGCGTGTTCTTGTTGGCCATCATCACGTTCGCCATCCGGACGAAACGTTTCAACCGGACCATGCTGCTAATGGTTGTCAACGAGTTCCCCAGCTACGAAAGGCCCATGCCGGATGAGCTCAAGCGCAAGATGTCGGCAATACGCACGTCGTACGGCGAATTCACGATGAAGGTAATGGTCTCGTATCTCACACTGGTCTTGTTCGAAATACCGGCCACGGCTATGGTGCCACTGACGGCTGCCAGTCTCACCGACGTTAAGTTAGGTTCACAGAGCACGCAAATGGTGGTCCTATGGTTCCCGGGTGACACGAGTCAGGTAAATCTACTGCAAACATAAATTGTTACATATTTTTATTCATTTTTGTTCACATATAAAAAGTATTTAAGTGTTTAGTATTAATCATAACTCAATTAGGTTAAAATTATGTAATCCAATAGTATTTTTAAGGATTGGTTACGGAAGTATCTAAGGGTAAATAATCCATTGATTTAAATCTATAAATGAGTTTATATTCTAAAGTTTTTATTTTTTACAACAATGCTGGGTAAATCATAGTATTAATGAGATATATTTATTAATATCAAATACTTACCCATGCGATTTTAAACTCGGACGAATACAATTTAATTTAGGGGAATATAAATCATTTTTATTTAGATTAAGATACATCAATGGCATAGGTGTTAAAAACAAAAAAATATTAAAATGTATGTAGTTTTGCCAATCTAGACAAAAGTAATTTCATTTTATTTTGATAGACCTAAGACAAACTATCAAAAATTATCAACAAACTGTTTAGGTTTTTCTATGCTTAACAATTAACTTGAATATCATCCGAAGTCGGAATTCTATGATTTATGGTATATGCATGAAATATTTAAAAATACATTTAGCCATCATTTAAATAGTAGTAAATAAAATGTTCCAAAAACAGTTCACCCAAATGTATTATACTGGTTGTACATAGTTGTCGAGTTTTACATAATATATTTTTATCATTTTGTATCAATATCTAATACTAATACTAATATAGTACATTTTACCGTAAAAAAAAAAAAATATATATTGTGTGATATAATATGTGATTGATTTATTACTAACATAACTGTTTTTTTTATTATAAATATTTTAATTTCTGTTTTTTTTTTTTTATAAATATAAATTCACCTAGCATTTTTTTATAGATTATGTGATAGTTATTAAATCTAAAACGTAAACATTTTAAAATTTATGCTAAATTTAATAACATACCGTTTATACTTCCACCTCAAAACTTATCGATTCGAAAATCATAAAATATAATACAATAAATAAGCTTTTACGGTTATACATAATTCAATTACAGTTTTATAAAGAATTAGGGTTTATCATAAAAACAAAGCGTTTTTACAATTGTTATGTTTACTAGTCTGCACTTGAACAATACTCTTCGTTAGGTATCAGGGTATAATATTTTAATTTTTTTTTTTACAGCAGTATTCATTTTTAGTAAATAAATACAATAAATAATCTTTTATGCATAACCCTACAGTTTAACTATCTTAAATCCTAATTCCTAATTTTCAATAATTGCAATGTAATACAAAATATAATATTATCCTGCGAAAATATTTGTATTTTAAAATATTATTATATGATGTAAAAAATATAATAATATTTTTTTAAAGTCACAAGTACTCACGAGATCACGAATAATATTCTTGAATTAAAAAAAAAAACTAAAATCGTCATTCTTCATTCAAATATCTAATTTCGTTTAAATTTGATCTAAGAACGTCTTTAAAAAAAATCATATTTTTAATATTATTAAGTTATAGGGTGAACTACTTATGATAAACTTGTGTTTAATTTTCAATTCTTATCAAAAAAATTAAACATTTTATACATTGTTTTGACGAAATTCACTACAATTAAATATTCAAAAGCTTATAAATAAAAACTGATTATGTATCTTTAATGTTTTTAAATAGCTGTAATAAAACTTTATAAAAACCTTGTATTAAATTTCCAAGCTCTTTAAAAGTGAATATTTTTTTTTATCGACATTATTAAAAATACTAAAAAAATTTAAAAATGTATAAATATCTTAAAAAGAGACACAATTATACAATTAGTAGAAAATACTAACAAACATTTAGAGAACATATTACGCGTCTTCAGGGTAAAGTTTTCTTGTTGAAAAACAAACACAAAATCGATTTTGTAGAATCCTTGTTTTGAGTAAATATTAGGTACGGTTTCTTTTTTTTCCCGATTATTTTGAAAAATACTAGAAAATATTACTTTTTTTCCAAAAGTACCAAATAGATCTCATTTACAACTAGAAAGTTTCCTCAAAGTTCAAAATACTAAAAGGTGATGCCAGACAGAAAAAAAACACACACATCATTGAAAAATCAATATATTCATTATTTTGTTCAGTCAAAAAAAAAAAAGAAAAATACCTATAATATACGAATATACGCAACACCAGTTTTCGTCAAAGTATTTATTTTTGTTAGTTTGCTGTAATTCACAAAGGAAAAAACAAATACTAGACATTTTCATCGAATATTTTAGCATTTTCTGTGCATATAAAATAATCGAAAATATTAATTTTTTTGAGATTCTATTATTTGAGACTTTTGTTTGTATGTTTTAGATTCTGAACGGAGTGATGAATGTATTGATTTTACAATGATGTGTGTTTTTTTTATTTATTTATTTATTTTTTTTTTTTGTGTCCGACGACAACATTTGGAGCAGTAAAAATGCTTCGATTTTGGACTTCAGCCCCTCTTTGAAAAGGAAATAGAATCTAGTTAATACTTTGGGGAGTCAAAAGTTAAAAATTTTTATTAATATTTTTTAAATGAGTCGAGAAAAACCCTAAAAAAATTAGGGAAAAACGGGATTTTTTACGCAAAACCAGTTTTCGACAAAATCGAATTTTTTATTTTGCTATAACTCAAAAACTAATCGATGTGAACACTTGAAATTTTCACCAAATGTTTATATTAGCGTTCTCCATACATAGTTAAATTTTCAAAGAATTT
This sequence comes from Schizaphis graminum, assembly GCA_020882235.1. Classification (NCBI taxonomy): domain Eukaryota; kingdom Metazoa; phylum Arthropoda; class Insecta; order Hemiptera; family Aphididae; genus Schizaphis; species Schizaphis graminum. The sequence continues at coordinate 71,633,650 of CM037032.1, forward strand.
TGACTTTTTTTGTCTATAGACAATTGAAATTTTAAATTTTTTTTAGTATTTTTTTTTAAAATAACGATGAAAATTGTTTGGCCGGCCAGAAAATCTTGAAAATTTAATACAAGGTTTCTTATAAGTTGTTCTTAAAGTGATAAAAAAAAATCCGAAATCGTTATTCACAATTTTTTTTTATAAGTGCTTAAAGTTCGAATTTATACGAAATATGTCAAAATTGCGAAAATTTGCAAGTAATTTTGTGGTTGAAAAATCGTAAAATTTTTTTCTTTTAAAACTAAGTTTTGAAAATTTGGTACAAGGTTCTCCATACATTTTTCTTCAAATATCTGTAAAAAAAACTCTACCAGATTCAGACAAAAATTTTTTATGAGTGTTTGAAATTTAAATTTTTACAAAACCACGTTAAATAACGGATTAGCCTCAAACGATTTTTGATATTTGTTGTTATTCAAATAGTATAAGTCATAAATACTTGAAAATTTTACCAGTTATTTAGATTGCCATTTTCTTTACGTGATTTGATTTTCAAAATATTTTGACTTTTTTTGAGCTATTTATACTTTATAGGCATTTAAAATTTTCAATTTTTTTTATAAATGTTGATAAAAAAAACTTAGCTGGGACAAATAACTTGAAAATTTAATTGAAGGGTCCACATAACTTGTTCTAACTCACTTCCAAAAATTCTAAAAATACCTATGCACAATTTTTTTTATTAGCATTTGAAGTTCAAATATTGACAAAAATTCGTCAAAATCATGAATATTTTTCACTATTTGGTAGTTAAAAATTTATAAATAATTTTATTATCAAAAGGTAATAATTGAAAATTTAATACTATGCTGTCCATAAGTTAAGCTTAAAATAATTATAAAAAGTTTGAGGATTATTCAATTTAAAAAATTTTACTAGAGTTTAAAGTTTTAATTTTATTTTGAAATCAAAAATACACTTGTAAAATAACATTTTACTACAAATAATTTTCGATTTTTGTTATTTTTAAAAAATTACTAAACGTAAGATCTTGAAACTTTTACTTAAATGTTGGAATTTGTTTCAAAATAGAATGTATGACAATATTTAAATATAATATTTCCTAGACTGCCAAATCATCTCCGTTCAGAATCGTTTTTCGTTTACAATGATACCTATCATTGCATTCAAATTTAACCTACCCTAGTCCGAGGTCCACCCCACCCCCTAATGTACAGCATAGCGATACTCACTTACCCGCTTTTTTTTTTTATATTTACGTCAATTCAATTTTATTTCAAGATTCATTACCAATTAAAAAAATAATTTGTCATCGTTAAACCACGTTTTTTTTAAACATTTCAAAACAATATGTTGGTGTAATTGGCTTATATTTGGCCATTGTTCTATTTCCTAAAATATAAACAGTAGAAACTTGAAACAGTCCTTTTTTTATACACAGGTATACATAAACAATAAAATATCTTTTTCTATAGACTTTATATATACGTACATATAATATACAATATATTATGCATTATAATATATTACATGTTATTTTTGAAATAAGGCTATTATTTTTATTTAAATTAATCTTTTAAAGATATTTGAAAAGTTAATAACAAAATTCAAAGCGTTCACAAATGTTTTGATATTTTTTTTCTTAATTTATTTAAAAGTACAAATATTGATTTGATAGTATTCATAAATGTATTGTTTTCGTTTCAATTGTAAATATTTATAAACAATATAATTTAAAGTATATACTTACGTATTTCATGATAAAAGGTAATTGTATCATCATTTTTATTTTTATTTTCAATAGTTTTATGATTACTTAAATTTAATATCAGTTTATCATTCTCAGACTTCAGGTATAACTGCAAAGTGATGTGTATGTAATATTTCTTTTGAATGCGGCATACACCTACCAATAATATCGATTTTCCAATTATACTCACCTCATAAGTCATAATACATATAATATCATACATTTTGCAGATCGGGATGTATACGGTTTCGTTTGTGATACAGTTTTTGATCGTCATGGTCGTAAAGTTCATCATAACTGGCATCATGTGTTCATTTACGTTCTTCGTCAGCCAAATGATATCCGAGTTCCAGATACTGTCCGCCTACATCGAGCACGCGGTCGAAATCGTCGAGTACGATCAGTCCACCGACAAGACCACCGAACAGAAGCTCTTGGATCACGTGAAAAGCTGCGTGATGCTTCACCACCGGCTGATTGACTTCAAAGACCAGCTGAACGAAAGTTACGGATACATCATACTGCTGGAGCTTATGTTTAGCACGCTCTACTTCTGTCTGTCGGCGTTCAACATGATATTCGTGGGCAACCGGTTCGTTATAGCCAAAGGTCTGCTGACGCTCTCCAACTACCTGGCCGAGCTGTTCATATTCTGCATGTACGGCAGTATGGTCGAGGACACGCACGTGGACTTACTCAGGGCCTCGTACTCTGCCGCGTGGTACGCGCAACCCGTGCGCTTCCGCCGGTCACTGATGATGATCATGTCCAGGACGCAAACGTCGTTGCAGTTGACCATCGGCAAGGTGTTCGTAGCCAACTTGCCACTGTTCTTGTCCGTGCTCAAGGTCTCCTATTCGGGCGTCAACGCACTCAGGGCGGCAAATGCCAAGTAAAGTCGTTATAGCTATACTGTTATTATATCGCAGAGTTGTGGAGAGGAGGGCAACAAACACACACACGCACACATAAATATTTCCGACAAAAATCGGTTTTAAATTTTTATTTTTTATCCTCTCTTTACATATACGCTATATTTTACGCATTAGAACTCTGTTCATTATTAGATTGAATAATCTTATTTTCGTATCTCCGGCTAGTATAGGTTTACGCATCGAAGGCAGCTGGTGATTTAAATAAGGAAAATTATAGTGTTAAAACTTTTATTAATGATCCAAGATCACATAAAATGCCAACGTCATACCCACATCATATGTGATGCTCCACAGAATATAAAATATTATACGATAATACCGAGAAAACGTGTGTATACCTACTTATATAACTTTTTGGCATATCGGTATAAAATATATGTCGACGCACATCACTGCATATTTAACGACCAAAAAAATACGTGTGTATGCGAACGATTAAAAAACAAAATATTTGGCGAGGAAAGAGTTTAAATATTATATAATTTTCCTCTTATTATTAGAACCTAGTGAAAGAATAATCGTTAGGTATTATTCTCATTTTGAAAAATTCAATTTACCATACTTTATTATCTAAACGTACGGTAATATTTTTACTTTTTGGTTTCGATTTTACTTTATTTGAATATTCTTCAAGTATAGGTTTATATTATAGTAAATATTATATTTAATACACCCGTAATCTAATTCAGATGACATCAATATATTATCATTGTTATACATATCATGTTACTGCACTTATTTCTTGACGAGACAAACAAAATTAATGAAAAAATGAGAATTACAAATTTATTTATTTATTATTATTTTTATCAATAATATTAACATAATATATATTATTTTATGATTTTACGAATAATGTGAAATATAATTGTAACATGATACTATATAAAATTAATGTAATAAAATTCAATAATACGGTTTAGATGTACCTATTATGAGTTGTCATAATGAAAATCAGCGGTGAACGTCAGGGCAATACGGTTGTATATATTTTATGAGTTTTGTGGAGTTAACCATAAAACGTAAACAAAGTATTGTTATAAGACAAAAATATTTTGGGGCCACACCAAAACACCATACAAATTACCCAACTCGTCGATTATACAATTTAATTTTTTTTTATTTCTGCAATACTTATAATAAATCAACATTTTATTAAATCCTGATAATTTATTATATTCTTAATCATACTTTGAGGAGAATATCATCTATAGACCAAGGGACCAAACTTTTTATAATAAAAATTTACTAAGGAAATATGTCTATATCAACTACAGGAATTATTTTTGTCAACAGTCCACGGGATTTATTAGGGGAGTTACTATAAAATGTATAATAATATATTTTAACTAGTGGAGATTGACTTTTAAATCGTCTGGAATCGATCGATCGATCACGATCGACTGTTTGAGCAACCTCTACTATAGAATATAGTTGCATATTATATAATATTATACATATTATTAACAATTCCTATAAAAAGATAAATATTGAATGCAGAATAATAAATCTTCAATTCAAATATGTATATTAATAAAAATTAATAATTTCGACAATAACAAGCAACATATAATTTTATAAATGATTTTTTTTTAACTTTCCATCATATACTATTACAGTATTACATAATTTATTTATAAATTAAATATTTGCTATATAAGTGTATTTGTTGTTTGATGTAAGGTTGATCGTAAACAGATAAAGAGACCCTCCACTGAAGTCGCGTAGAACTGACCTTTCTACAACTAATTTTTAATATTTATAAATGAAAATCAGAATATTGTTGAATGTTAGACCTTAAACACATACACATGTTATCATAGAACACAATAACGATTGGACATGAAAACATTAATACATTATTTAATCTTCTTAAAAGTTAAGAACCCTTTTGTAGAATAAAACTTCTTACATTACTGACTAATAGTAAGAGTTACCATGAACTTTTAAAAAAGCACTTAGAACAATACCTTTTGACCATATAATAGCTCTAAATTTGCAATTCGCATAGTCGTAATAATAAATTATGATAAGTTTTTTACTGGGTTATATTTTCAACAAAGTGAAAAAAACCTCAACGTTAGGTACTACAGAATAGTACTTTTTTTGAATAATATAGGTAGTAGCCATAATAACTAATAGTCAATATGTATTGTATATCGTGTATGTAATAAAAAAAAAGCGGGTAAGTGAGTATCGCTCTGCTGTACATTAGGGGGTGGGGTGGACCTCGGACTAGGGTAGGTTAAATTTGAATGCAATGATAGGTATCATTGTATACGAAAAACGATTCTGAACGGAGATGATTTGTCAATCTGGGATATATTATATTTAAATATTGTCATACATTCTATTTTAAAACAAATTCAAACATTTAAGTAAAAGCTTCAAGATGGTGAAATTTTCAAGTATCTACGACTTATACTATTTGAATAACAACAAATATCAAAAATCGTTTGAGGCTAATCCGTTATTTAACGCGGTTTTGTAAAAATTTAAATTTCAAACACTCATAAAAAATTTTTGTCTGAATCCGGTAGAGTTTTTTTTACAGATATTTGAAGAAAAATGTATGGAGAACCTTGTACCACATTTTCAAAACTTAGTTTTAAAAGAAAAAATTTTACGATTTTTCAACCACAAAATTACTTGCAAATTTTCGCAATTTTGACATATTTCGTATAAATTCGAACTTTAAGCACTTATAAAAAAAAATTGTGACTAAGGATTTCGGATTTTTTTTTATCACTTTAAGAAAAACTTATAAGAAACCTTGTATTAAATTTTCAAGATTTTCTGGCCGGCCAAAAAAATTTTATCGTTATTTTAAAAAAAAATACTAAAAAAAATTAAAAATTTCAATTGTCTATAAATAGCTCAAAAAAAGTTAAAGTTCTTTGAAAATTTAACTGTGTATGGAGAACGCTAATATAAACATTTTGTGAAAATTTCAAGTATTTACATCAATTAGTTTTTGAATTACAACCATATAAAAAAATCGATTTTTTTGAAAACTGTTGGAAAATGTTTACTTTTCACCTCTATAATGCACCAAGGATATCCACTTTGCCATCGGAAACTACCCCCAAAGTTTGAAATTGAAGCATTATTTCGACTAGTTATGCTGTACACAGAGACAAAAAAATAAAAAACACACATCATTGTAAAATCAATACATTCATCACTCCGTTCAGAATCTAAAATAAATTGACAAAAGCTTAGACAAATAGTATTATTTATTTAAATAATTCTAACTTGGTATTTTACGAAATATAAAATGTTCACATTCATTTTATTAGTCCACATATTATTTACATAATATTAGATAAAAAAAAAAAATTTTATTTTTTATAAATTGTATAAAATCATACGGAATTTTAATTTTGAGCAGAGCGATTGATTTTATCAAGATGTATTTTATTTTTATTATCTGTATATGAGTACACGATAAGGAGTCGATAAAATGCTTCGATTTTCAAAAAAGGGGGTGGTTTTGGATAAAAAATAGAATCTAGCTTATATTTTAAAAAGGTCAAACTTAAAAACTCACAATACTTATTTTTAAAATTGGGAAAAACAAACAAAAAATTAAGGAAAAACGAGAAATTTTACACAAATTTAATTGTGTTTTTGATGTAACTTAAAAATTAATAACTGTAGATACTTAAAATAATCACCAAATGTTTATATTAGCATTTTTATATTTACGATAAAATTTAGAAAATATATTGATTATTTTTTAAATATTAATAGACTAGGTTAGGACTAATAAGAAATTTTAATTTTTTTTTAAATTTTGTGCGATAAAAAAATATCCAATGGGTCAAATTCTTAAAAAAATAATACAGGATTCTACAAAATTTATTTTTATATTTGTATAAAAATATTAAAAACACGTAAGCATATTATTTTTTTTTTTATATAGGTATGCATTTTAAGTTATAATTTTGATGACTATTTTGTAGTTAAAAATGCATTAAAACTTTTTCTTTTGTATCTAAATTTTGAAAATAATTGTCATAAGTAGTTCATAGTGAAACCATAAAATCTAAAAATATAATATAATGACAGTTATTTTTCATAGACGTTTTAAATTTAAATTTAGATGAAATCACTTATTTCAACGATAAATAACGATACATTCATTATTTGTTTGTTATAAAAACATTATTCATAGTAACTTTTATGTATTTTATTTTATTATGAATTATAATAAAAATATTATTTTTTTAAATTGATTTTAAAATATTATCTATTTTTAGGTACTATAAATCTATTTTTACTGTTTTATAGTACATAAAGAAAGATGTCATTAGATTTTAAAATTGTGTCATAAAAGTTAATATAATATGTTATATTTATATATTATGATAATAATTAAATACTAATAATATAGTGAAAGTAATATTTTTGGAAAAAAAAATGTATCATCCTATTATAATAGTAAAATTAAAATAAATGACTTTAATAGCAATCTCAAAAAAATTATCACAAAATAAACTGAGTGATTCAGTCTACCACGCCATCTCCGCTCAGAACCGTTTGTTTGTGTATAATAATACAATGATAATCGTTTAATTCAAATTGAAGACACCTGCTATAATAGTAACCCACTCGATACCTATTGTACAGCAGAACGATACCCATTTTTTAAATGTATTTAAGTAAACCACATTTCCGGTAGAATGATGTTATGTATACTTTAAGTTTATACCTATTTAAAATTGTAAATTTAATAATGAATTAACGAACAATAAATGTTTACAAATATTCAACTGTTATACTAGTAGTAAGTTTGAAATAGGTTACCTAAACAGTTTAATTTAATTCAGTGATTTAGATTCTGCCATTCATTTTATAAGTCAACAAACATTAAATAAACAATATTCAGTTTCCTTTCTTTTAAGAATGATTTTTTACAATATTTTGGATAACGTTAGCAAAAAGCTTACGGATGATATTATATATAAGATAAACGAGATTTGTTTGATTTTAAAATTGAAATTGTATTAAATTTCCTCTACAATGTGAGGAAATAAGAAAGTTTCAGAGTAGCGTTAAAAAGGTGTGTTAAAAATAGTAGATATTGCTTTTTTTTGTAGATTTTTTAAGATAAAATTGATTATCATATGTCATTTTCAGTGTTATTTTGTCAAGTATTTTTTTATTAAAAATACTATTCCTGAATGTGTTGGATACTTAGCCGGGTAGAACATTAGGAAGAAGTAGGTTTATTAAGTTGTCTAGAAAAAGGATAAAAAATTTTAATTTTAATTAAATTTTTTTCAGAAAGATATATATATTTTTTTTAACTTGAGTACAAAATTAATGTGTATTATCAGTTTAAAGTATAATATTTATACTTAATATAATAAAGCTGAAAAGTTTGTTTGTTTGAACACGTTAATCTCTGAAACTACTAGCAGGATTTGAAAAGTTATTTTCGCATTTGATAGTCCAGTTCTTGAAGAAGGTTATATGCTATTTTACAACTACGTACAACCCTTAGGAGTCGATTAAAAAGAAATAAATCAGAAAAAACGAAATAATAACGTTGATATATGATACGACGCGACGTGGTTGGTTGTAGACCAACAATGTCCACATTATACTTGTCTGTTAATGATAAAATAAGTTTTTAAAAGTTCTATTATAAAATGTGGTAATTTTTTTACGAGTATCGAAGTAAAATAGGACAGCTTTAAAGTTTAAAGTTATAAAAGGCAAGCCATGTCGTATGTGAATAACGAATTGAACAACGTTTGAATTACATAAAAGCTGTCATTTTAATGGGAAACTAAATGCAAGATAATAGTTAGTATTTTAATAATATATATTTTTATCAAAATCTAAAGTTTATAAATTTTTAATGAGTATGAATTGTTTTTAAAAACGTGTACTTCAGTAATAAATTATGCATTTTTTGTACTATATTACAATATTTAAATAATAAAACAACTTCCTAAATAAAGTATAAATTAAAGCTTTATCAATATATATAAATCTTAAGAAATTCTTATCATTTTATGCTTCATTTTCTGATTAATACAAAATTTTATTCTATTTTTAAGATTTAGAATTATAGAAAAAAATATACACCGTAAGATTATTATTTCTTAAGATATCACGTTATTTTAAAAACCAAAAGATTGTCTATTGATAGATTTTCTTTACAATATGCATAATACATATATTAGCATTTTTTAATTTAAATATTTTACATATTGATAACATATTGAAAAAAAACGTAACACAGTGATTATATATATTGATGTTGGCCACCCAGTGGCCTACCGATTTCCATAATATCTGCAGTGTTCAACGTATATTCTTAAAATAGTTTTTTCTTAGATTGTTTATTCTGATTTTTTTTTAATATACTTACACTGGTAATTATTCCTGATTTCATAAACGTGGCATCTGTCATTTGTTAATATCGTGAAGATTTTCTTAAAATGTTGTGTTTGCATTTTGATTTATTATATAATTAGTAATTGTTAGTGCCTTAGTTTTAACTTTTAATTTGAAGTATGGACCGTCGAAAAAGGCTAAATGGCGCTTGTTACAAAAAAACAGTACTCGTTGAAAAATAAAAACTTACCTACTCTTATAAATAGTTGTATGAAAATTCAAGACATGTTTAAATCTTCAAAATTAACATCTAAAGGTAATATGTTATTTTATTTTACAATTTTTCTCTGTGTGGGTATATAGGTATTACATTTCAAAACTAGTTACTTTCTTTTTGATTAACTAAAAGTTCGGTATTTACAATAAATACAGTTTAAAATTCATTTGAAAATCACTCTTAAAATCGAATATAAAAGAAGAAAAATTAAATATACTGGCAATCCTAAATGTTGAAAATGGTATGACTAGGTATATAAATGTTATTAATACTTTGGCACCAAACAAGTTCTTATAAAATTCTATAAAATATTTTATTATATTTCATTATCATTTGTCATCGTTAACTAATATTTTTTTAGGATGGAGTAAAAGCGGCAAAATTATGTTGCCCTAGAATGCATTTTTTTTAAATGTTCTCATGACTGTAAATTATTTTTATCATTTTGCGAAAGCCAAATGGTGGTTCGAGGATTTTTTTTACATTACGCGTGGCTTATAAATACGTATATATACTTACGTTTTCTATGCGTAAAATATCCATAAATACATAAAAACTGTATATATGTTATGTAGTATCATTTTTCCTAACGACGGTCTTTATCAATGTATAATGGAACGATGAGAGGAAGTTTTAAAACCACTCTTATACAGTAGGTAAGCAGACTGTAGATTTCCTTTTATGTTTTTCTCATCAGACTTGTTGTGTATGTTTAACATCTAACATATTGAGTTATTGCCAATATATTTTAAACTAATACTTAGAAACAATAGAACATAAAATAAACAAAATACACACAAAAAAATCAAAAATATACTACTGCAATATACATAAGGTATGTTAAATATGCAAAAATTATTATTAAATATGCGAAAAATTGTTTTAAAAATACTCCCCCCCCCCAAAAAAAAATGTATAAATATATTCTTTGGTAATAGTTTTATTTAATATAGAAAATAGAATGACCTGATGGAAAATTGCAGTTAGTTTGAGATGTTATTTTATTATTGAACTGAAAAAATATTATCGGAATCTAAATAGTATTAATACAAATATATTTTCAATATTTATGGAGTTGTATATTAAAATACGCAGGTAAGTCAAAAATAAAAATATTAAATTTTTTTAGAAAACACAAAATATTTACTTTTTGAATAACAGTGAAAAACTATGCAGTTTTCTGTAGAATTGACAAAATGTGCATTTTAAACTTATCATTGCATATAAAAAATGGATATTTAGTTCTGCTATAAATTAAAAATGTATAGAACAATTTGTGACTCCTAATGTCTAAAACTTCAGAGTCCTAATTGTAACAATATAATCCATGAAGTTTCTGTTACCATTGATGTTACATTTTTTATATTTTAAAACAAAATGTTCATAAAACGTGATGCTGAAAAGAAATGTTATCTACGGATGATACATTTTTAAAACGTTAATATTTTTTTGTCATTTAAATGACTAAGATTAATTTTTAAATGTATGATTTCGTTTATTACCATATCCTAACCTACTATTTTTCTGAGTATTTATTTAGGTATTACATTTTATATTAAATTCGGTGGTTATCTGAATTTATATTTTAAACGCCTGTATTTTATTTAATGAATTTTTAGTACCTATATCTATCACGAACTATAGAATCTAGTTCAATTATAGTGTATATAAATTTGAACTTATTAGATGCATCAAAACTTTAATATTCATTTGAAATTCTAATTAGTTTACACTAAAATTTAAATTTAAATTTTGAATATTTTAAAATATTCATTTGGTTTAGGTCCTTTGTTACCTATATTTCATTCAAAAAATTTAATTAAAGTTTATGTTTGTTTGAATTAGTATTTTTTTTATTAAGTGAAACTTCATTACCGAGGATATGAGAAAAATATTAAGTCATGTGAACGACTTATCGACGCGAACGCCCAAATTTTCGCCTGAATGTGACATCTTAACATACCCAAAGACGCTTCATTTATTATGATAACTCTGAAAATAATAATCGAATTTGTATGATTTTTGTACCTATATTAACATACTTCTTCCACGAAACCATTTCTTTGGAAAAATCACTATTGAAAAAAGTAGACTTATCCACGGAAAAAAAATTTGGTTATGGTAAGTACTTATAGTAGTTGGATAATTGCGAGTTGGTGCAATAATTATTTCAGCTGTGTCAAACAATGTGTTACTAAAATGAATTAGTTGAACAATAATATTATAGTCAAACCAACTCGCTTCATATAGTTATTGCAACTATATAAACTAGTATTTCAAATATATAAACATATGAAATGATTGATGTACAAATATTAAACAGTTATAGCAACCATAACCCTGGCGCAATTTACTGTACCGCCTAATTCAAAACTTAGTAAAATGTCATATGATAAAAATTTGATTTAAATACAATTAAAAACATATAGGCACATCGGATACCTTTTTCACATTACTCATGCGATAACTAGTTCAAAGAAGGATTCGTTTGCGACCTGTGTCTTCGTCTACATCTACTTTTGCGATCTGATGTATAATTTATATTATTATTATTTTTATCGCTTATAAGTATTAGTATTTTTAATCACTATTATCAATTTTATGACTCAAATGTCATATTATACTCATATAAAACCAAAATTTTAACCTGAAAATCGTTTTCATTATCATTATAAATATAAAAAATTAACCTTAGGATAAAGCTCTGTATTGACTTACTTTGTTCATAGTGAACAGTTAGTAACAAAATTGCAAATAAACAAGTTAAATTATTCATCCTTTCTCCAGACATACGATTTATAGACATCTCATTTTAAACCAATATTAAAATACATTTTAAGTAAAAAAAACTCTCTTCTTATTGCAAAATATATGGTAGTCAACCAACCGAGTTAAAACAATCGATCATAAGATGAAATAAAAACCTAAAAATCAACATGGAAAATTAAAAAAAAAAATCAAGTTAAAATTGATCATGCTAAACTCTATTGGACAAAAGAGACCCTACCGAATGTCAATCTTTCATTCTTTTGGACTACCTACACTAAAAATCAAACATAGATTTAATGAATGAATATAAAGATCACAGAGAGAAACATAAATAAGTCATATTATTGCTGCAAATTTAGGTCCAAACTCAACCAATGAGTAACAATGTACAATTGAATTCTTTAGGCAAACACAAATACTAGATTATCTATATATTTATATCAATAAATTATTATTTTTTATTATTATGGTGTCCAGTGGCGTAGCCAGGATTTTTTTTAAGGGGGTTTTTTTTTAGTAATAAAATAAAATAAATCTACAACCGTATTGAAATAATAAAATAATTGAATGATAATGATTATAATCACCAGTGCAGTCGATAACGTGAATACAGCATAACAGAATATATTTAACCACGAATAAATGATTGTATTTTTATATTATAAAAATTATATTTTTGATAAAAATACGGCCGAAGGGGGGGGGGGGGGGGGGTTTCAACCCCCAAACCCCCCCTGGCTACGCCACTGATGGTGTCTTATTATGTTGTCTCAAAAATAACTGCACTGGATTTAAAACTGCTATATTTCAAATTTATTTATGTAAAAACTAAAAATAACAAAATAAACATATTATCTTCAAAAGAAATTGAGGTTCATACATGAAAAATAATATCGGGCATATGCCCCCTCCTACATATACATAATCCAGATATTTCATGTATCTAAAATTCAACAAATTGCGTGGTTTGTTCTAGTAAACTCCTGACTTAATGTATCCCTATAGGAAAAAATCACACTGTGTCAAATCGCATGAACAAGGTTTGGTGTTTAGACGTGTTCTCTACGATTTGATGGGACAATAGAAGTGATCGCGTGTAGGGCTAATAGATGGGGGCATATACCCGATATTGTTTTTCATGTTCAAAATCTTCTAAAGAGAATGATATGTTTTTTTGTTATAATTACATAAATAAATTTGTTCTATTCTATAGCAGTTTTAAATCTGGCATTATTTTTTAGAAACCCTTAAATCATCTATATTATTATCTTGTCATACAAAAAACAAATCTTATTATAAGATTCATATTGTATAAAATATCTATATCTAAGGTATATCATTTGAACACTACGTGTTAATATCCTAAATATTTCAATTTGTTAAATATCATGTAGGTATATATGCATTTATATAATACTTGTATTATAATAGTGCTAATGGCTCAGTCGCTGAAGTGAATTTTTTTTATAATCAACAATGATGTAAAAAAAAATACATTGTTAAATATTTATTTAGGCTAATAGATATTCAATAGTATTGAATTATACAACTAACAAATCTAATAATATTATACTTATATTATTTAAAGTAACACATTTTACATAATTTTAGTTAATGTATTACATACATTCCTTAGTGTTAATTGAAAACATTTTTTACTTTTAAAATTAATATTTATAAAAAAAAAAAATTGTAATTTATACGTTGAAAAAAAAATTGAATTTATTTAGTTTTTTAAATACACTATTCAAACATTTTATTCAGTTGTTTAATACTTATTTCATAAACTAATACAGTAACCGAAATGAATAGCTGCATTTTTGATAATGGAACTTAAATATAAAATGAATAATCAATATTTACCCAATTTCACTGTCGTTTATGTGAAAAGTATTCAAACAGAAACCTACCCTTTGTATAATATCAAAAGAAATGTAAAATGTACAATGGTAAAATACCAAAACATATAAACTGTAAATAAATATTAAAATAATATTATTTATAGTGTATGAGTTATCTATTTTTATTTGATTAACTATTTGTTCTTTTATTTCAGGTCAAAACATTTAGTTTTTTTTTAGTATTCTGGTGTATAATTTTTCTATATTACAATCATAAAACTAATCATATATCAATTTATAAATTAAAACTATTCAAAATAAAACATTATAAATTAATGTAATCATACTGCGTGTATTATACTACCTAATTTAAGAGGTGCTAAAGAGATTTTTTTTTTGACAAGAAATATACAATCTGTACCCTTGGGCACAATAAGAATATGTGATATAATACATTTTTTACATGAAAACGTGAGGGAAGAAGCCATCCAGTGAAAGCACTACCTAATTTTTTTTAATATATGTATATTTTTTTCTTTTGTATTATTTTAATTATTCATTTAGTAAATCTCGACACCAATTTCTTTTCAGTCGTCGTGTGGAGTTGCCAGGAATTGTGCGAGAAGCTAAATTAGAAATAAGGGGATTAGGATAATGTGGAAGCCTGTTATGGAATCTTTTGTAATATGTTACTGCTTCAGCGTGAACTGATTTTATATTTAAATCTGTGTGCAATGTGTGGTTGGAGACGTATGGTGGGGCGTTAGTGATTAATCTTAAAATTTTATTTTGAACGGTTTGGATTTTGTTTACATTGGTTACTTTTGCGTTGCCCCATAGAAAGAGATTTTTTAAAAATTATTTTGACAAAAAATGTATTAAAAACATATAGAATTAGAAAAGCTTCAATGTATTTTCATAGACATTTTTATTTATTCCACGTCAGTAAAACTATAGGTTGTCAAAAAAATAGGTAGATACAAGCATTTCATATTTTGAAAAATATTCTCAGGTATAATTATTGTTCTATGTTTATTCTAAAATCTACAGGTCATTTTATCAAAATATTTAGAAAATGTATTTTTTTAAATTTTCAATTTAACTTAATAACATTAAATTTCCAAGAATAGTTATTTAAATGAAAATGAAATAATATGTATAAATTGTCGTAACGCTTAGTCTTATATTTTATTTTAATCTACTTTACATATTAAATAACATATTATGTTGTCCCAAATCTACACTTTTTTTACTTTTAGAAACATCAACAGTGTATTTACAAATTATTGTAATCAATAATTATTATTATATAGATATTATTACATTATAAATTACAACAAGTTTTTATGATAAATAATAATTTATAAATACGTATTATACTTGTATTCTTTTTAATCATATTATAAACTAGCCACATTAATAATGTTTTGATTTAAAAATCACCCATTTATTTCAATTTAAAATTATATGTCTAAATATTTCATTGAGATTTACCATAAAATATTATAATAAAAAAATATTAATAAATTGTAATATTCACAATTAATATATACATTCATTTATTAATTACATAAATTATGTTTTGACATAAAAGTCGCCCACTTATTTTAATTTGACATTGCACTTTTGAATATTTTATTGAAATTTTCCATTAAATATAAAAACAAAATACATAGAAATTCACATTAAAAATTCCTTTGATGTAATTTTCATAACAATCCTGTCAAAATTAATTGTATAATATCACCCAAATTATATTTATACAATTTCGTTAAGTACATTTAATGTATATGTATGTATATTGTATATAAAAAATACGTTTCCCTAAAACTTTTCAGAGCAGATAATATGCAAACAGTGTTGAAAATATGCATTACATAAATGTAGTATTGTTGTTTTTGGCCACATGTACAATATTTGCAAGTCAATCTGACAATAATTTCGATGCAAAATTTAAATTAATGGAACAATTTTTAACAGCCAAAAATCTAGACAGTGCTCTTTTGTACACGTGTTGGTCACTGCCAGGTAATAAATAAAATTTATTAGGTTATTATAATATATTGTTATAAATTTATAACTAACGTAGTTGATTTTCTGTCATACATTAGATCGAATAAAACATATGAAAAAATTCAATGAAAAAAAAATAGCGGTCTCATACCGCGATAAAGAAGATTTTTATGGAAATTTGAAATTGGATGAATTGTTCACAATAACACTGTACTCTCCTTTGCTAGGAATAATCGTCGATTGGTCATGTGATGATGACTCACTATTTAAGGTAATTTATTAATATATATTTATTTTTATGGCAATATGGAAAAAAATACTAAAAATAAAAATATGTTATTTCCGTAAACTAATAATAACTTAAGATAATACCAATGCCAGAACTTGCGCTAAAGAAATATTAGAGCTGCACATTCTGTGTTTTTCAAAAGTGAAAAAATTTTATACTTGCTTCGCTCGCGTATAATATATAACACATACTATATAATATCATAAATTCATAAATATTAAATATTGTCAGTTTAAAGTTTAAATAACAAAATTCCTTAAATTATATTTTGATTAACAACAATTAATATTAATCTAATTTTTAAATGTTTTTTCTTTTTTATGACAATCTATTCAACGATAACAATATTTTCTAATTGGAGATGGTTATTTGGTGGCATAACGCAATGGTCATGACCACGGTTTATCTTAAAGACCGTAGTGGCGTAATAGATTTAATCTCTTGATATTCATAGATAAATCATCAATGTGTCAATCATAATTTCTAATTAATTTGAAAAACAAAATAAAATAAAATGATATCTATGTTATTAGCTCATAGACATATAGAATTAATTATTAAAAATTTAAAACATATTATTTTTTATGAACTGCACAACATTTAAATAAGAACTGCACATTTTATGCACAACTGCACAATATTAGCGCAAGCTCTGACCAATACAAATTGTTTATAGTACCATAATTATATGTATAGTATATACTATATATATTATACCTATATATTTTTTTTTTCAACAACCATGAAGCTTCAGTGACTTTTATTTTTATAATAGCGTAGGTATTTGTAGATATATTTTTTTGGTATCTAGCCAAAATAATGAAAAATAGATAGCGAAAAGAAAAATATCAAATTAAAAATATCGAAAAAAGATTTAACAAAAATGAATTATAGCGAGAGAAAATATATTGAATTAATGGGGAAAACTATAAATAATAATATAACCATATTTCTTGTAACTATATTTTTTATTATTTATTTTTTGAGAAGATAATGGGCCACGCTGAACATGTTCACGGGGAGGGGTTCGAATATTACCAGATATCAGTTAATTATAGTAATACGAGTACTTAAATGGCTAAATGATAACTAGGGAACGGATTTAAATACTCTAAAAAACGAGAAAAATGCCTTAGAAAATACGATTTAATGCATCCATAACATAATTTTTTTATAAATGCATTAAAAAAATGCTTTTAAAATTATATTCAACATTGAAAAAATTTGTTTAATTTTTATTCTTAGGTATTAATTATTCGTATCATTTTCATCATCTTTCTTTTTATCCTGAAAATTATTTTTAAAAAATTAATATACAGTTTAAAATTTAAATAGATACATTTGTTATACTTTTACCTTATGTTTCATAATAACACTTTATAATCAGGTGTTGCTTAATTTTTATCAAATTTTATCAATTTCAATATATAAAAATGCACTAAAAATGTAAAATAAAAGTTAAATTTTTTTTATGTATTAACTATCACACTTGTCATTATGGAAATTGATATGTTGAGTATTATTTAGAATACATTAATCAGGAAAATTTCTTAATCAGGAAAAACATGTTATCAAAAAAAAAAAAAAATGTACATAAATATAAAAAATACCCACGTAATATCACTCTTCGTCTAATAACGCTAATGATAATGCAAATTACTTAAAAGGTATCTTTTATAACTTAAGCTTAACAATGTAAGATTCGTAACTAAAAATTTGTAATTTGTTTCTATAAAATAAACGAAAATAAGTCTTAAAAAAAATGTTCGACTGAAAGCGATTTATTTCATTATGTAGCACAAAATCACAGTATTCTTCAAAAAGTGTAACTTACATTTCATAGCATTTTTCACGGGAAGATTACATAGTTTTTGACCTTCAATTTGTGGCTCATCAAAAATATTTTATCTCACGTATAATATTTACACAGATGACCTTGTGTAAACTCATGATTTTTCAAACTTTTTCATAAAAACTGAAATAATTGTTTCGATTAATAAAAAAACATAATTGCTTAACTTAATTTATTTATTAATATCTATTGTTTTCCCTCGTAAAAAAGTGATGTACATATATTACATTTTTTAAGAAATAATACGCGGTAAAATTAATGTCTTTAAGGTGACATTCCCGCTTGAACTTCTAAAATCCCCTTATAAAAAGGTGTTGTGAATGTACAAATATATATACTATTCCTTTTGTGAATAAAAATAATATAAACAAATTACATTTCACTGTTTTGAATTTCGTAACAATGTAAACGTGGCTTTTATTATTTTCGCTATTTCATTATTTTTTTCACCATTATGTCCTTGAATCCTTTTTTTTAATGTAGGTAAATTTATAAAAATCATTAAAAATCTAAAAGAAAAGAAAAGTAAATCTCAGAATTTTAAATATTATTTCAATTTATTAGCTTCATGTAAAACGTTTATATAACAGTTATACTTGATCAAGTTAATTTTTAAAAAACTATTCATATTGTCAGAGAAAACTTTTTAAGAAAATTTTTAAAGAACTGTAGTTATATAAAGACATTTGAAATTTTTAATTTTTTTAGTTTAATTTTTTATAGATTTTATTAATAAAAAAATGCATTCAAAAAATTTAAAATTTAAAACAAGATAGTTTTTTTATATAAATGTGTATAAATATTTAAAACACTAGTTGCCAGTAGCGTATATTATAGAAATAATTTTTGGGGTGGGCTATAGTAGATAGAAATTATTAAGTGATCTAACACCTAGAGGCATATTTTTAAATGCACATTTACCTAAGGTATTTCGGGGGGGCTGCGGCCCACTAGGCCTCCCCCCTATATACGCCACTGCTAGTTGCAATTTATTTGTATAGGCATTTTATGTTAAAATTTGTCGATACGTCAAAATCGCGAAAATTTGCAAATTGTTTTGCAGTTAAAAATTATAAAATGTGTAATATTTTTAAGTAACGTTTGAAATAAGTTCCTCGTCTGTAATTAATATTCATACCAAATACTTGAAAATTGCATAAAAGGTTTTCAAAATTAAAGTTTAACGTTATAAGAAATTCATACACAAAATGATAATATATCATTAAACAATTTTATATTTTAATAATAATAAAAATTTAATTTTTTGTATAAATTTTTATTTTATTTTTTCCAGTTAAATAGACTTATATTACGCATTTTATATTACAATGTTTTTTGATTAGACATATTTTTATTTACAATTAATAATAATTAAATTTAGTTATTGTTTATCAATAAATGAATATAAATCAAACATTATGAGTGTTTGTTCAAGTATTTTAAATATTTTTATAAAAATATATTCAGTATAACTATTAAAATAAATAAAATGTAGCTACCTACTCAATAAAGTTTCTAGTTTAAAAATTGTTTATCATCGTTTAATATAAATATTGACATTGTTTATGTTAAGTTTTCAGAAAGTTGGTTATGGAATGCAAGTTATCATTGGCTTATGGTGATGAGTAAAAAATCAAATAATAACATTCAAAGTTTCTTAACATCAAAAAATATAAACCTCACCATCAGTAGTGAAATTTTATTAGCATATCCTAATGTAATAGATAACATTATTACTAATTGGCATATTTTAGACATTTATCGTACAGCTTTCAAACCAAGAGGAAAACTAATGATTGATGTTGTAAATAAAACTTTTGGTACATGGGGGAACCGATTATGGAAATTTGATAAAAGATCAAATTTACAAAACTTAACGTTAAATGTTGTTACTATAGTAAGTATGGCATTAAATTTTAAAAAATTGCCTATTATTATAGTTATAACTTATACAATACGAGAAATGAGAATATAAAAAATATTTTGTGTAATAGTTCAAAGAATGTATACATCTTTTCCAAGAGAGAATACATTTAAATGTTTTATTTAAAATAAAATTTTTATGTATTTCAAATAGAATAAATATAAAATAATAAAATATTAAAATTATTTGATTAAATTAGAGCAAAAAAAAGCGGGTAAGTGAGTATCGCTCTGCTGTACATTAGGGGGTGGGATGGACCTCAGACTAGGGAAGGTTAAATTTGAATGCAATGATAGGTATCATTGTATACGAAAAACGATTCTGAACGGAGATGATTTGTCAGTCTAGGATATATTCTATTTAAATTATATCATATATTCTATTTTGAAACAAATTCAAACATTTAAGTAAAAATTTTTCAAGATAAAGTAAAAGGAAGTAGTCAAGTAATTTTTTAAAAATAACAAAAATCGAAAATTATTTATTAGTTAAAAGTTATTTTACACGTGTATTTTTGATTTCAAATTAAAATTAAAACTTTAAACACACGTAAAATTTTTTAAATTGAACAATCCTCAAACTTTTTTATAATTATTCTAAGCTTAACTTATGGACAGCATAGTATTAAATTTTCAATTCTTAGCTTTTGATAGAAAAATATTTATAAATTTTTAACTACCAAATAGTGAAAAATATTCATGATTTTGACGAATTTTTGTCAATATTTGAACTTCAAATGCTAATAAAAAAAAATTGTGCCTATGTATTTTTATAATTTTTGAATGAGAGTTAGAACAAGTTATGTGGACCCTTCAATTAAATTTTCAAGTAATTTGTCCCACCTAAATTTTTTTTATCAACATTTATAAAAAAAAAATAAAAAAAATTTGAAAATTTCAATTGTCTATAAATAGCTCAAAAAAAGTCAAAATGTTTTGAAAATCAAATCACGTAAAGAAAATGGCAATCTAAATAACTGGTAAAATTTTCAAGTATTTACGACTTATACTGTTTGAATAACAACAAATATCAAAAATCGTTTGAGGCTAAACCGTTATTTAACGCGGTTTTGTAAAAATTTAAATTTCAAACACTCATAAAAATTTTTTGTCTGAATCCAGTAGAGTTTTTTTTACAGATAATTGAAGAAAAATGTATGGAGAACCTTGTATCAAATTTTCAAAACTTAGTTATAAAAGTAAAAAATTTTACGAATTTTCAACCACAAAATTACTTGCCAATTTTCGCAATTTTGACATATTTCGTATAAATTCGAACTTTAAGCACTTATAAAAAAAAATTGTGACTAACGATTTCGGATTTTTTTTTATCACTTTAAGAACAACTTATAAGAAACCTTGTATTAAATTTTCAAGATTTTCTGGCCGGCCAAAAAATTTTTATCGTTATTTAAAAAAAAAATACTAAAAAAAATTAAAAATTTCAATTGCCTATAAATAGCTCAAAAAAAGTCAAAATGTTTTGAAAATCAAATCACGTAAAGAAAATGGCAATCTAAATAACTGGTAAAATTTTCAAGTATTTACGACTTATACTGTTTGAATAACAACAAATATCAAAAATCGTTTGAGGCTAAACCGTTATTTAACGCGGTTTTGTAAAAATTTAAATTTCAAACACTCATAAAAATTTTTTGTCTGAATCCAGTAGAGTTTTTTTTACAGATAATTGAAGAAAAATGTATGGAGAACCTTGTATCAAATTTTCAAAACTTAGTTATAAAAGTAAAAAATTTTACGAATTTTCAACCACAAAATTACTTGCCAATTTTCGCAATTTTGACATATTTCGTATAAATTCGAACTTTAAGCACTTATAAAAAAAAATTGTGACTAACGATTTCGGATTTTTTTTTATCACTTTAAGAACAACTTATAAGAAACCTTGTATTAAATTTTCAAGATTTTCTGGCCGGCCAAAAAATTTTTATCGTTATTTAAAAAAAAAATACTAAAAAAAATTAAAAATTTCAATTGCCTATAAATAGCTCAAAAAAAGTCAAAATGTTTTGAAAATCAAATCACGTAAAGAAAATGGCAATCTAAATAACTGGTAAAATTTTCAAGTATTTACGACTTATACTGTTTGAATAACAACAAATATCAAAAATCGTTTGAGGCTAAACCGTTATTTAACGCGGTTTTGTAAAAATTTAAATTTCAAACACTCATAAAAATTTTTTGTCTGAATCCAGTAGAGTTTTTTTTACAGATAATTGAAGAAAAATGTATGGAGAACCTTGTATCAAATTTTCAAAACTTAGTTATAAAAGTAAAAAATTTTACGAATTTTCAACCACAAAATTACTTGCCAATTTTCGCAATTTTGACATATTTCGTATAAATTCGAACTTTAAGCACTTATAAAAAAAAATTGTGACTAACGATTTCGGATTTTTTTTTATCACTTTAAGAACAACTTATAAGAAACCTTGTATTAAATTTTCAAGATTTTCTGGCCGGCCAAAAAATTTTTATCGTTATTTAAAAAAAAAATACTAAAAAAAATTAAAAATTTCAATTGTCTATAAATAGCTCAAAAAAAGTCAAAATTCTTTGAAAATTTAACTGTGTATGGAGAACGCTAATATAAACATTTGGTGAAAGTTTCAAGTATTTTCATCTATTAGTTTTTGAGTTATAGCAAAATAAAAAATTCGATTTTGTCGAAAACTGGTTTTGCGTAAAAAATCCCGTTTTTCCGTCATTTTTTTTATGTTTTTCCCGACTCATTTAAAAAATATTGAAAAATTTTGACTTTTGACCCCCCAAAGTACCAACTAGATTCGATTTCCTTTTCAAAGAGGGGCTGAAGTCCAAAATCGAAGCATTTTTACTGCTCCAAATGTTGTCGTCAGACACAAAAATAAAAAAAAAAAAAAAAAAAAAAAAAAAAAAAAAAAAAAAAAAAATAAAAAAAAAAACACACATCATTGTAAAATCAATACATTCATCACTCCGTTCAGAATCTAAAAGTGAAAATAGTACTGTAAAACTACTGTCATAATACCTATATGAGCTAATTTTAGCGTGATTAAAAGGTTCATAAGATATATTAAGATATATTACAACTTTAGTCGCCCAACGACGATATACCTAATAAATCCAGGTACAACTTCTACCACTGTAGATCTCTGTTTTGATATCATATAATTTAATCATTTAATTTTATTAAGTAAGAAATTGTTGTGTGGTTATCGTTTTCTTCTCGATGCAAATAATATTTTTGAGGGTAGTATAGTTTTAAATTTTCAAGATAGGTAACACATTACAATAACATAATGAATTTCAAAACTTATTAATAATCCTGGATCTAATTTTCGTATAATAGAATAAAAACATAAGCTTTTTAGACTTCTTACGCGTTAGTCCAAAGTACCAAACTAGAGTAGATACTATAAACTATAAATTATTATAAAACGAATTATATGAATACAGAATAACATATTATTATAAATAATTTATGTTACTAGTTAATAGTTAGCTAGTTATATACATAGAAATGTTATAACTGAAGTCTATAGTATGCTATTATATGTCTAAGAAAAGCGATTATAGTACTTAAGTGCAAAGTGCCAAAGTGTTTTGATAATCTTAATTAATGTGTGAACTATCGTGACTAGAATTCACGTAAAAAAAGACAGCAACTTTCTAAAAAAAAATTTAATATCTCATTTACAATTTCCACATTATGTTACGTTATACATTTAGAGAGCTTGAGCGAAAAACAATGTTGATAACTAATATATACCTACCTATTGAATATTTAATGAATAATTTCCACTTTTTTAATCAGTTAATAACTCACGTGGATTTTAAACTGTTCTAAATATTATTTTTGATAATGTGTACCTATACTACCTATAGTATCAACTGTTTGAATACGTTGATTGAATATCTTATTATTATAATTGTAATAAAGTGTAAATATTCAGGTACAATTTGACTTAATATAAACAGACTATGTAATTATAATGTATCAAAAAGAAACAAAAACGTTACGACATTTTTTTTATTATTATTTTGTTTCCCTGTCAATAACATAATCCTAACTTACTGTTAATTTAAAGTAGGTGCATTTTTTTTAACGAAATTAACAAGATATAAAGTTATTTATAATATTACTATAACACTTGAGTAAACTAATAAATTAATAAACATATACTATATTACCAAAGTGTACGAAATAATGTGATTTTATAAATTGTACAATTTTAGAAAGATAAAAAATGACGTACAATTAAATTAAATTAGATCGTATGCGGAGGCGTGCACGCTAGAGTCGATGTATATTATATAGGGTGGGTTGCTTAGTCTGTAAAATCGTTCGCTGCTAGCAGAATTTAAGTGGTTGGAAAAATTGTTTGTTAATTGTTATGGTTATCTGAAAATATTTGTGAAGAGTCGCAATACAAAAAAATCATGGAGCGTTAAATATTATCCTCAAAACTTTTGATTGAAAAACTTGGATTTTGTTTATGTGCATTTTAGCAAAATTATTACCACAAATAGAGCTGCATGTATTTATTATGGGTGTAGAATTTTCTTGTAAAGCATGAGTGAAAATCGTAAGATAATATAGTTATATAATAATATTTTAGAGCAACCCATATGGTGCCTTGGCTAAGAAAAATGGCACGGATATTAAACCATCTAGTGAAGAACTGATCAAATATTTAAAGACGTTTAATTTGGACCGCTTGAACTCCGTGCAAAAATTTAGCTTTGCCATAATGTATCCGTTGACGAGAATTTTACTAAATATGACGTAAAGTATTATTACAGAAATTAAAATATTATGTATCATATTATGTACTCCTCTAACCTATAATAATATATTGCATGTATAGTATCTAAAAAAATATCTTTCCTGTGCAAAACTATATATAACTACTTACTACTGAACATAATATGTACTAGATTGAAAATTCAAACGACGAATTCGTGGGGTTACAAGGTCAATAACAAATGGGACGGAATAGTCGGACTGTTGATGTCCGGAGAAGCCGATTTTTCTATAAGCATAAACGCGTTGCGATCTGAAAGATATGAAGTCGTCGATTACTCTGCTATTTCCACTTGGAAACATTTGTATGCAAAGTTATTAAACATTTTAATTAGTTTAGGATAAAAAACATTCGACGTTAATATTTATACGCTTTAAACAGTTTAAAATAAATTTAATAATATTGGTATAATATTGAATTGCTGATACGTTTTTTCTTCATTGAAAATCACTTGTTTCTCAGACCTTGTTTCATCTTCCGCCATCCACGATCGTCTACGGCTTCAACGAACATATTCTTGCGTCCGTTCGAAACAACCGTTTGGTTATCGATATTATGTATAGTGATATTGTCTGGACTTGTTTATTGTACAATCGTGCATTATGAATCAAATCAAACGTTCTCGTTGAGAGTGTTAAGTGACATCGTCCTCTTAAAGATCGGCACGTTATGTCAACAAGGTAGGTATGTAATAATGTTCTTATAGTACCTATACTTACCTATTACAATGTATCATATTATTCTGTTCTGTTATCTATACATATGAGTATATGATGTCGATGATGTCACATTTTATGTAATCGAAATGTATTTTTAAGGCATGTTGTTTAATATACGGATTCGTTTTTTTTTTCTAGGTACAGTCATGGAACCTACAAAATTCAGCAATAGGCTAATTGTCCTTTTAATGTTTGTGTTCAGTTTGGTTATGTATCAGTTTTATTCATCGAGTATTGTCTCCGGACTATTGCGCCCGACCGTAATGAACATCGATTCGGTTCAAAAACTTGAAGAAAGTGGATTAGACGTTGGCGTTGAAGATTTCAATATTATTACTAAAGTGATTGAAGTACGCTAAATCATATTAAATTGTACATTTATACACTCTATTGTGGTCTTGTATTGAAATGTACATTAATTAGTATTATGTAATTATGCGTTGTCTGTACTAACTACTAATAATACCTATTTTATATCATTATATGTTGAATGCGTACCTATGTGTAAAGGTATACGGGGAAATTAATCCGTTTTTGAAAAAAATTGTCGACAATAAAATTAAACCAAAATCAGAGTATCTATTAGCTAAAGATGGAGTAAAAAAAATTAAAAAAGGTCACTATGCATTTTTCACCGATCCGGCGACCAGTTATTGGCTAATAAACGACATTTTCACCGAGAAGGAAAAATGCGATTTATCAGAATTACCACTCCACAGACATGAAACTACTGGCTACTTGGTTCAGAAAAATTCTCCATACAGAAAATTAATCAACTATGCGTAATATTATATTATTCAGTTATTTTGAAGGATATTTCAACAAGGAACGATAAACAAATTTATCAATTTATGTACATTATTTTTCAGAAATGTTATTTTATTGGAAACTGGACTTATGCAAAGAGAACTCAGTATATGGCATGCTGAAAAACCAAAATGCGCCGCTGGAAAAACTACAACCGAAGAATCTTTGGTCAGCGTAGAAATTAAAGACATAGCATCACTAATAGCTTTTCTGATCATCGGGTTTATTGGTTCATTCACAATTCTAGTACTGGAAATAATTGTACATCGCCATGAAACAACAATTACAGCTATCTTAATAAAAAAAAACTGAAATACCTATTCATCGAAAATATAAAAATCGCTTTTTTTAGGTGGCAATTTTACGTATGCTATATGCGTTTATATTATATATAATCTTTATTTTTTTTCTAATTTCACAGACAAGTGCGAACTATAAGAAATAAGTTTACACAAAATAACATAATTATTTATTATTTTGATTCTAATCTTTAGAAATTATGTTTACTTTAGTCTATAATATATATATTTAACATCAAATGTAAGAACATTTAGGTAATAGGTTTTTTCTAAATTTATTTTAATATTTTCTTAATTTTGTCCATTTGATTATATAATAGCATCATATACAATTATTTGTTCTATAGTCTAAGTTTATAAATAATAAATTAAGTTACTGTGGTCAGTACTGGTATGCTGGTTTTTAAATGTACTCGCGCTTTTGTATCTACATAATATTTAGAATAACTTTTAAAACATACACACTTTTTTTATGATTTTTTGATTTTTAATTATTTTAAACGAAATAAACTGCTATAAATATAGCACTCACGCTTATGAATTATATTGTGTTATTTTAATAAAAATAGCTTTTCGCATAGTAAAATCAATGTGTTTTGTAATTATTGTAAAATCGCCAAATTTTCAAACATTTTTAAAAGTTTGATAATTTAAACCACTATGTTTTAATAATTTATTGAAAAAAACATAAGCAATAAATATTCACCCAAGACTAGGTATTCGATCTAATAAAAAATTACTAAGCTGAAGCTAAAATGTCCAGTGCTTTTTTTTTCTCAAACAAGGTTTTTTTTTTATTTCCATGTACCGTAAAGCCGGGTGATTAGGGTCTTTGAGGGGAATCGGGTCAAAAACTTTTTTTTATCGTAACATTGATACCGGTACTTTTTGTATTGCACGTGAAAATGGTAGAATATTAAAAATGTCGAGTTTCACTGAACCTACTATTATAGCTGTCTGTCAGTACCAGAGTAGGTATAGAAGGTTATCAAATGACAACGATATCGGATATAAATATAATATCAAAATTATGATTGAAATTTCTTTGAATAATTATAATCGTAAAACCTTTCGATATCAATCACTAATATAATATGATATGTTTAATGCTTATATACATATTATAAAAGTAATAATACAAAAACCGTGTTACTGGTGGTACGGATAATAATATGACATACCTATTACGATTAATTTAATTATTGATATTATTATTATTATAACTATGTCATGAAACATCCGAGGAAGATAATATTAGTAATCAACAGTCTCACGGGAATGATAACACATCCTAAGCTTCACATTTTGGTCTGGCGTTACGTTTGTTTTACATGTTTTTCCTCCACTTATTTGAAAAATCTGATTTTTGAAATTGAGGATTTTTAAAAATAATATAATACTTAAGACTAAACACAAATCTAAGCGATTAACTAAGCTTGAGTACTTACATAGAATAAATAAATATTCATACTTGTATAATTAAAAAAAATTAAATCATAAATTTATCTTTTTTTAGATATTAATTCTTTATTTTTAAAGAATTTTTGTAATGAACACAGTAACAATGGCGTAACCAAGGGGGAGGTCAGGATTCAGACCCCCCCCCCCCCCGAAATTTTTCTTGAAATAAGATTGAATAGGTTTAAATTCCTATTATATTTAAAACTTGTATGACATAACATATTTATACCCTAAGCCCCCCACACAAAAAATATTTTTCTGGCTACGATCTTACACGGTAAATGTAGCTTTTTTTAATGTTGTATATAAATAAGTAATGATTCTACAGCTACAGCCCTACAGTAATCGTAATATATAAGTGCTGAAGTGGTTTGAAATAATTGACATAAGCTAGGAGTTTCCGTCCTACTAACAACATTTTCCAAGACCTTTTTCACATCAACAATCGACCTTCTTCCAATTTCAATAAACGTTGGTTTTTAGCTGTACTCCAAGAAGCAAGGTCTTAGATCGTCAAACATCTCCCTTAGGTCATTGTCCAGCCTATTTATCAGTCTCCTCATTCTATTCACCATATTTCACCTAGTCATTCACCATTATGATCAGGAATTGTATCTGAATTCTGGAGAGGTGTCCAGATTGTGGCTTTAAACTGTTAAAAACCCGTTGCATACAGCACTGCAGTGTGGCTTTATCATAAATGGAATGACATTGAATTTTAAACATTTAATGACATTTTTATCTATAATTTAATCTGCAAAATAATGTTCGTAAAATTGAAGAAATTTTTAAAATTCTAACTTAAGACGTCTATAAAAAAAAATCATTGAAAATGTACGATTAGATTTAATTTTAATTTCACTAACAACATCTTGAAAAAAAATTGTTATGATGGTTATAGAAAAAAATGTCTATAAATATCTCAAAAAGATTCAAAATATTTTTAAAATTGCATCACATAAAAAAAATATTATTATTAACATTTTGTAATAATCTCAAGTATTTATAATTATTCGTTTTAGAACTACAGCAAAGTTATCAGGCATAACAGCCTATTAGCTATATAAATTTTTATCGCCACACGCAGAAGACAGTACACTGAGATAACACTTATTATAGGAGACAAAAAAAAATCAAAACTCTTCATAATGTACATGGAATATTAAAACTATATTATATATTATGCAAAATGAATGGAATGATTCCAATATTATTATAAAAATGTAGTAATATGATATCCTATAAATAGTAGTCTATAAATTAACTATAACTAAAAAATTGTGTTTAATTATTTAAAAAAAGAAAATATAACATAATAAACATAACATTTTCTTAAATCTAATTTTCTTATCAACTTAGGGTAACAATTTTATATCTTGTTCACACACAATTGACATTCCTCTACAAAAGAAAAAAAAATTTTAATTTAATTAAAAATTTCAAAAATTGTATATACAATTGATATGCTTAAAATTTACAAAAATAAACTTACTCATTACTTCTTTTCACCTCATAATAAGTATCAACCATATCTCTGGCAGATAATTTACGTAAGAAATTAGCATCATGAGTAATGATGAGTAATTGGAATGATTTTTGAGCACTGCGACGTGTTATAATTCTTTAAAAAAATTATATTATTTATATTTTTATTATAACAAATAATATTGTATTTATTTTTATTTAACATACTCTGATAATGATTCAGCTAAGCTTTGAATATTAGATTCATCTAAATTTGTAGTAGGCTCATCTAGTGCAAGTATACCACAATTTTTACTGAAAGTTTCTGCTAATGCCATTCTTACAATTAAGCATGCCAAAACCTAATATATGTATATATAAAAAAAAAATCAGACAAATATTAAAAATAAAAAATATGTTCACTTATACTTTTTGGCCTGCACTACATCTCCCTCGCATATCCAATTCAACATCATTTTTTATCTGTACGACTCTATAATTAAAGGTTCTTCTCTTAACTAAACAATAAATATACTCAGTTTATAAAACAATTTTAAAAATAATAATTAATATATACATATTATTTAAAAATATCATTACGTGTATCTGTTTGTATTGGTTTATCATCAGAAGATGTTCTTATTTGAATATAGTCAATGTCATTGCCAGTATAAATATCTCTCCATAATTTTTTAATAATAGTATTAATACTTTGCATCCTTTCTTTATGAAACCGATTCATTGCCCATTCAAGAGCTTTGTTATACTTCATCAAATCTTTTTCAACACGGCTTAATATTTCTAACTGCACTTTTTCATGTAAATATATGTCTTCAGAATTTTTGAAATGAATAGCTGTCAACTCTTCTGTGATTTGCCTAATGATATTCTCCAGTTCTTGTTTTCTACCAAGAGATTTATTTTTCTAAAAAAATAATACATTAGATCTTTGTTGTCATCGATTATTCAATAGAAAACTGAATAATATTACCTCAACTAATAAACTTTCAGCTTTTTTTCTGTTAACTAATTTTTCACTGATCAAACTGCTTACATCCATAGTTCCAACATCTTCATGAAGTTTGTTTATTTTAGATAAACATTCAATTTCTTCTTTTGATTTTAGTCTTAATTTTTTGTTATTCTCTAAGTCTATTTTTTTAACCTAAAAAGAATAATTTTTAGTAAATTAATATAAATATATTTTTTAATTTTAATTATTAAATACTATTTAAAATCAATGATTATATTTAAAATATGATAGAAAATTAATTGGTATTGATATATTATTGAACTGAAAAAAAAGTTTAAAATAATACTGGCAAATATTAATAATGTACAACATTAGAAACGAATAAACAATAAATACATTTATCGATTTAACTATAAGATAATAGTTTAACTTAAGCATATTAGCATGATAGAAATTAAATTTGCAGCATAACCAATATCATCAAATATAATGATGTAATTATAAACACATACATTAAATTATATTATGTGTTATATTCAATATTATTTCAAATACATTGGTCATTAATGCAGAAAAAAAATTATTATTTTTTAGGAAATAACTATGCAAAATGTGTATGAAAAACAATGAAATATGCATATTTTCCTTAAAATTAATAAAATATGCATTTTCAATTTTTTAACTCGCCATTGTATAGCTTAAATTTCTAATTTAGTCTTCTATAAATCAAGAGCATATACAACAATATGCAACTCCTACAACTTTAAAAGTTTAAAGCCCTAATTATACATATTGAATTGTCGTCAAAATATGGGTAATAACTTGTTTAATATGGTAAATAATTTTCAGTATTTTTTATTTATGTTTAAAGGCATTTGATACCATGATTTTCTGTTTTTGTTTAACACACGCGCGACATAGGATTTTAGACGGATCTTTTGCCAATTATAGCAATTGATATAATGAAGCGATAAGAATTCTAAAAACAGATTTGAATTGGTAGTTGAGTCTACTTGAAATCAACTTTTCCAGATTTTTGACTTTTTGATTTTAACTTCTTCAAAAATTGAAATACTGCAATTTTTAATTACTCTTTTAGATTCTGAACGGAGTGATGAATGTATTGATTTTACAATGATGTGTGTTTTTTTTTTTATTTTTTTTATTTTTTTTTATTTTTTTTTTTTTTTGTGTCTGTCGACACAGTTTGGGGCAGTAAAAATGCTTCGATTTTCAACTTCTGCCCCTCTTTGAAAAGGAAATCGGATCTAGTTGGTACTTTGGGGGGTCAAAAGTTAAAAATTTTCAATATTTTTTAAATGAGTCGGGAAAAACCTTAAAAAAATGACGGAAAAAACGGGATTTTTTACGCACAACCAGTTTTCGTCAAAATCAAATTTTTATTTTGCTATAACTCAAAAACTACTTGATGTAAATACTTGAAATTTTCACAAAATGTTTATATTAGCGTTCTCAATACACAGTTCAATTTTTAAAGAATTTTGACTTTTTTTAAGCTATTTATAGGCAATTGAAATTTTTAATTTTTTTTAGTATTTATTTTAAATAAAGATAAATATTTTTTGGCCGACCAGAAAATCTTGAAAATTTAATACAAGGTTTCTTATAAGTTGCTCTTAAAGTGATAAAAAAAAATCCGAAATCGTTAGTCACAATTTTTTTTTATAAGTGCTTAAAGTTCGAATTTATACGAAATATGTCAAAATTGCGAAAATTTGCAAGTAATTTTGTGGTTGAAAAATTGTAAAATTTTTTTATTTTATAACTAAGTTTTGAAAATTTGGTACAAGGTTCTCCATACATTTTTCTTCAATTATCTGTAAAAAAAACTCTACCGGATTCAGACAAAAATTTTTTATGAGTGTTTGAAATTTAAATTTTTACAAAACCGCATTAAATAACGGTTTAGCCTCAAACGATTTTTGATATTTGTTGTTATTCAAACAGTATAAGTCGTAAATACTTGAAAATTTTACCAGTTATTTAGATTGCCATTTTCTTTACGTGATTTGATTTTCAAAACATTTTGACTTTTTTTGAGTCATTTATAGAAAATTGAAATTTACAATTATTTTTTATTTTTTTTTTATAAATGTTGATAAAAAAAATTTTGTTGGGACAAATTACTTGAAAATTTAATTGAAGGGTCCACATAACTTGTTCTAACTCTCATTCAAAAATTATAAAAATACATAGGCACAATTTTTTTTTATTAGCATTTGAACTTCAAATATTGACATAAATTCGTCAAAATCATGAATACTTTTCACTATTTGGTAGTTAAAAATTTATAAATATTTTTCTATCAAAAGCTAAGAATTGAAAATTTAATACTATGCTGTCCATAAGTTAAGCTTAGAATAATTATAAAAAAGTTTGAGGATTGTTCAATTGAAAAAATTTCACGTGTGTTTAAAGTTTTAATTTTAATTTGAAATCAAAAATACACGTGTAAAATAACTTTTTACTAATAAATAATTTTCGATTTTTGTTATTTTTAAAAAATTACTAAACGTAAGATCTTGAAACTTTTACTTAAATGTTTGAATTAGTTTCAAAGTAGAATATATTACAATATTTAAGTATAATATATCCTAGACTGACAAATCATCTCCGTTCAGAATCGTTTTTCGTATACAATGATACCTATCATTGCATTCAAATTTAACCTTCCCTAGTCCAAGGTCCATTCCACCCCCTAATGTACAGCAGAGCGATACTCACTTACCCGCTTTTTTTTAACATAATTTTTTTTAGGAATTTGGAAGAAAATATCAAAGCTGTGAGAAAGTCGTTTCTAAATAGACTTGACGAAAAATTCAAATCTGTTTTCAGAATTCTTATCGCTTCATTAGATCAATTGCTATGATTGGCAAAAGATCCGTCTAAAATACTATGTTGTGTGTGCATTAGACAAAAACAGAAAATCACGGTATCGAATCCCCTTAATGATAATATTAAAAATAAAGATTACCTCTTGATTGGTATTATATTCATTTATGGAATCAATTTGTTTTTGTAAAATTTTCTGTTCTTCAATATAATTCATTTTTTTATTAGTGAGATCATCCAATAATTTATTTGTTTCCTTAATGCGCAGAGTCCATTCTTTTTTTTCATAATTATCAATTGAAGACTGCAAATTATTTATTTCTTGAATTTTTTTTTCAAGAATGATTATCTGAAAATGTTTAAATTATTATAATGAGAAAGTTTGATAATCTATGATAAGGGACACAATTACTTCTCTTCTATTATTTTCAATTTGTCTGCTTTGTTGTTTTTTAGTTTGCTCAAAAGTATTTATACATGTATTCAACTTTTCTTGTATTGGTTCTATTGTTTCTCTGGCATTGTCCAATTCTAAACTTAATGTTGCTTCAAGATTCTGTAAATCTTTCAATTTATCTATTACACTCTTTTCATCTTGCATTTTACTTTTTATATTTAATTCATCACTAGTAATTTTATTTTGTTGTGTTTGTAATTTATGTAAAGTTTCAGTATATTCATTTAATGCATGCTGTTTTTTTTCCAAAACATTGCAAATTTCATTTATAGTATTTTTTAAAGCATTCTTTTCAGATATTGTTTCTTGAAGATTTCTAATGGAACCAGATTCACTCATTTTTGTTGTTAAACGCTGCTCTTCTTTTAAATATCGTTTAATATCATTATCAAAACTATCAATCATTACTACATCAGATTGAATATTCTTTGCATTTGTTTCATTAGTTTCTAGTTTTCCATTTTCATCTGATAATTTAGTAAGTTCATCACGACATTTTTTCAAGTTATTACTAATAATTTCAAGTTCATTTCTAAGAAAAAAAATTTAATTTTAAAATGTGTAAATATAATATAAAGAATATTAAATTAAATAGATTTACTGAAGTTTAGGTATTTCTGTTTGTTTCAAAACTGATATTCGAGTATAAGTAGGTCTTAATTGTTGAAGTTTTGATTGCTTTTCTAAATGTATTTCTAATTGTGTAGTTGTCATTTCTAATTCACTTGGAATTTTATGTACTCTCATATTTAACTATAATGATAAGTTAATATTAATAAGTAAGTACACTTTAGACATCAGTCTTAAAAAGAGTTATAATTTTAAAACTAACATCATTAATCAGTTCGGTAACTTCATCAACAGAACTAAAACATCGATGACATAATGGACAATTAGGATCCTGAGCTTCCAAATTTTTTATGTACCGCCTAAAAAGATGACCAGAAGTTGATACAGAACCTTTTTGAGCCTATAAAAATAAAATTAAATATATTTTAAAATGTAACTGTTAAAATTAAAAACCAAATTAAAAATTAGTTATAACAAAACAAACAGATCATAATAATAGACATATAAGCATTTTATTATTTGCCTGGGAGTTATGCAGAGTTAAAATATTTAATGAGAGGAACATTATTAATTTATGAACCAACATATAAGATAATACTTATTTAATACTGAAAAGTTAGCTTATTAAAATACTTAGTTAAATCATATACATATTATTATATACTACACACGTGAGACTGAGGACCATCCCAAAGTTAAGCCCTTAATACTAGCAAATAAACAACAGAAATTAAAATATTTTATACAAAAACCGCAGAAAACAGATAACATACATATGTATAAAACATATTGGGAATAACTAATAACCAATTTTGTTGACATTAGATAATAACTACAGTCAAAAAAGACTACACTTCTCCCAGTAAATGACTGCAGTAAAAGATAAAAACTAATTGTTAATTAATGAATTTAGGTTTTAAATATAGCTTTAAACAATATAATATATTGATTAACAAATAAATTATACTTACTTGCAATTCTTCTACTTTTTCATTGACTTCTTTTAATATTGTTTCATATTCTTGACCTTGGCACATATCACTTAGAGCATTCTCATCATTGGAAAGATCTATTTGTTTTGTACGCAATTTTTCTTTAGTGTGGTTATAATTTGCTTCTAATGTAGTTAACTGTTTTTGTTTTTCTGCTATACTTTTCCGATTGCATTTGATTGTCTCAGACTAAAATTTTAAAATAATTTATTTAGTTATAAATATAATATAATATATAGAATACACTAATATAAAACACTTACTAATTTATCTAAAAATGATGTAAACTCAAATTTGAGTTTTTCCTGTGGAATAAATCCAAGTAAATCTTTTAACACACTGTTAACTTTGTTTTTACTAAACAATAACAAAATATATTTATAATTAATTTAATCTTTTAATCATTAAATACTTCTACTTACAGTATTTTGAGTTTATTCTCTATTCCAGTCTTATTCAATAGAACAGTATCAAGCTCTGCTTGTACAACACTTAATAGCTGCAATTTTTGTACTTCTTTTTCTATAATTTCTAATTGTGTATTTTGTCTAAAAATATTAAAATAGATAAATAAAAATTATGGTTACTTTAATAAGAATATTAAATAATATTAAACATATTTACTCATATTTTTCTGCTTTTTTTTTATTTATTTCTGTTTTAACATCATCAATATTGAAAGATTCCTTGAGCATATTTAATTTTGTTTCAATGTCAAGTTTTGATTCTTGTAAAGCTGATAACTTTTCAGCTGAATGTCTTACCTTAATATTAAACATTAATCATCAAGATAATATTATTTAAAATTTACAAAACAAATGTAATTACTTGTTCAATATTTTTTTTATACTTTTGAATTTCAGAAGTATTTTCCAAAATTTGTTTTTCTTTGATTTTAATTTCTTGATCTAGTTTTGCTTTTTCTACTCTCATTGAATCAATATTTGATTGCAATTTACTTTCAATTTCTCTGTGTTCTTTTTGTGTAGATTCTAATTTATCATTCATAGAAATTAGGCTATTTGAAAGATTACTAATCACTTGTGAACGATTGAATTCTGTTAAGTCTGGCACTATACATACATGCATTTTAGTAAAAAATTAATTTCAAACTACAAAATAACTCAATATTCACCATTAATCTGCATTGCATTGCCTAATTCAATTATTTTTACATTTTGTTTTTGTACATTATTTTGGTTTTGTTTTTCTTCACTTTGATATCTTCCTAAATTTACTTGTTCTTTGCTTATATTTTCTTGAATTTTATTTTCATTGGTAATTGCATCATTTTTTAAACAAATAAGATTATTTTTTTCTTTTTCTTTTTGACTGTACAAAAATAACATAAATAATTAGAGGTAATATCGTCAATGTAATACTTGTAAATAATATAATACTAATTTAAGAATACCTGTGTTATAATTAGTAAATAATATTGAAGTATTGTAATTAAAACAAAATATTAAAAATTAATAAATAAAATATAATGACATTCTATATATTTATTTAATACATATTTTATCTTAACTACACCTATTATAGTTTCATTGTTTTAATATTTAATTTAAAATATTTTTTTTAAGTTACATATAAGCCCAAGATTATTTTATCACTTCTTA
Source organism: Schizaphis graminum (assembly GCA_020882235.1). Lineage (NCBI taxonomy): Eukaryota > Metazoa > Arthropoda > Insecta > Hemiptera > Aphididae > Schizaphis > Schizaphis graminum. The sequence goes on from CM037032.1 coordinate 71,670,675, forward strand.
TCCAATAAATAAATATTTTAATTAACTTACAGCAAATTTTTATTAAAATTTTCTAATGCTTCATCAAGATCTGAGTCATTTCCTTTAAACTCTAGCTTGATCAATAATTTCAATTCCTTCTTAGCTAATTGAATAGAGTTCAAAGTTCCTTCAGCAGTTAATAATTTATTTTTTAAAGAAGAAAAATGTTCTTCTTTATACAAAATTTCTCTATATATCTCATCTAATGGCTCTATTTCTTTTTCTATATTGTTCATTTTTTGTTGCAATTCATCTAAACAACATTTTTTATTTTCAAGTGTAGCCCTTTTGTTACGTGCTTCTTCTCGATATGTCCAATAATGTTGTATATTATTATTGGTTGCCCTTTTATCTAAAAACATTTAATTATAAATATTAAATAGTAAAATAGAAATACTAGCATAATTTTGAAGTATAAACCAACAATCATACAGATTATTCAATAATTAACTACATGAATACAGAAGAGAAGTACAAATTGTGAAAACTATTTATGATAGCTACTAGATTAGTAGCATGGGCGGATATCTGCCCATGATTAGTAGTATCTTTTATGTATTATATGTAAAACAAACGGTAATAAAATACCTTAGTAAAAATGTGGCATACTTAAAGGTAACATAACAATGAATTCAAATATCAGTCTTATTTACCTGGCTAAAGGGTGCCTTAAATATTTATTTAATGTTAGGGAGAGGGACCATAACTAAAATGTGCACTTCATTATTTTATGAGTATCACATAGACATACAAATTCTTTTTAAACTAATAAAATAGAGTATGGTTAACTTAACACATTATGCATACCACTCAAATATGTTCATATATTTCCATGCACACAACTACATAATTGATAAATAATAAGTACAGTAAAACCTTAATAAGACGGAATCGCTTGGGATCATGAAATTTTTCTGTGTTAACAGGGTTTCTGTTTTACTGAAGTACCGTCTTATCGAGATTTTACTGTGTATTTACAACTTATTATTTTAATCAGGCACGTATCCAGGAGGGGGAGGGTTCAAATCTCAAATTGCACCTATGAGTAAACCTAATTTTTTACATACTGATTTTCATATCGAATATTTTTATCTTATCTATTTGTCTAAAATTATCAAATTATTGTCATTTGACAATCTACAGAATACGAACTAACAACTGTAATTCGAAATGTATTCGGCAATAGTCAATGTATTATAAAAACATATTCATTTTATACAACATTGATTGTATTGGTTACTTTACAATGCCTAAGTGCCCAAGTTCAATTTAATTTGTGCTTTTTAGTTGCATATTTTATATCTCACCTCCAGCAATACCCTTTATTTCTGATTGAATTTGTTTAATGCATTTGTCATATTTTCCAACATCAAATATAGAATCAAATTTTTCTTTTACTTTCTTATCTTCATCTAAAGGCCTGTGAAAAAATGTTTAGTTTTTAATTGTTAATGCATTAACTGTACAATTTTTAAACATACCAACTAGAGTCCTCTTGATGACAAAAAACAACATCTTTTAAAATAGATTTTGAAACACCTAAATAAGTACACATGACATCATCAAGATCTGCACATTTGTGTGAAGTACTCTGACCCTAAATTTGTATGTAACACAAATAATCAATAGTAAAAATATATAGAGAATACAAACATCTTTATATTTATTTTTAATTTAAAAGCAATAATTATTGACCATTTTTCAAAAAAAAAAAAACCATCAATGTTTGTTTAATTTGGGAAATTAGATGATATTTTCAGGTATATAAGCATAAACATAGGTTCTCCCTAATCACTTTAAGAATAATTTATATTTATATATATTGTTAAATTTTATAATAATGAAAAAAGCATGCTTTATAAAAAATAAAAATTCTCCCCTTCCAAAAAAATATATTATTATTTTTTATAGTTTTTAATATTTCTTATTAACTAATATAAAACATGCATTGTTTTTATTTTATTTATTTATTTACTCACTTTTCTAGAAATTGTTTGATCGAGCGATTTTGTAGTGACAGTTGTTAATTTTTGAGTTGATTCCAATGTCTTAGAAACTACCACACGAGTATCTTTAGTATCATGAAATGATAGTTTTACATTACCTTTAACCTAAAACACACACAAATACAATGGTTTTGTTTTTTAAATAATCTTTTTAAATTTTTGTAAAAAATAAAAATAAAACTTAAAAAATATATATGGTAATTACAGTATGATGATCTGATAGTTTAGGATCCCAAACAAAACCACCTTGTTTTGTATTTCTTGGTAGATCTGAACATGTGATATATTTTAGACACTCAATTATAGTAGTTTTTCCACAACCATTTTGCCCTAAGATCAAAGTCAAGGGTCTTTGGAATTTTAAAGTTTGTTTTTCATCGGGATGATAACTTCTAATACCTTGAATTGATATTGATTCTAATGTAGACATTTTCTAAAATAAAAACATTTTCATTTTTATTATAAATTGAATATGGGTTTTTTTTTTCAATATTTTTTATCAACATAAATAAAAATATTCCAAAATCACATATAATAAAATGTATTTTTTATAACTTGTTATGAAATTAAAATATTAAAATATAAAATATATGGAAATAATATTCTAATTTTATTTGATTATGAAAGTTAATCAACAATCAAATGATTAAAATAATAAAACTAAAAAATTGTTCAATTCTAAATGAATTGTATATTTATAAGTGATATGTTACAATTTTTTAGATAATGACTATAAAAAATAAAAACATGATCTGAGGCTATAGACAGATAGTTTAGATTTGAATGAATTCAAAATTGTATATCAGTAGTTCATTATACATGGAAATTCAAAAATGTACTTAATGTTTATTGTTTGAGCAGTTTTTATTATTTCTCGTAAGTTTTATTTTTTTAAGCTTAATCTTATACATAAATAATAATAAATTAAAATCATAATTTTTAAACTAAATATAAATAAATCTCATGCTGTGTAACCTAACACTATGTACAGTTAACTCATTTGAAATGGAAAACATTGAGAGTAATTTAGAAAAAATTAATTTTATTACATACTGAAAATTACAGAATATAAAATACTCAGTTTGTCACGCCTATTATATGTTGATAGCTCAATATAATATTTTAGTGGTAAGGTATTTAAGTTAATGGATAAACAATTTTTAAAAATTGTTTGGGTTGGTATAATTTAGTTCAGTTCCACTGTAATAAATTATGATTCAGTTTTAATATCAAAGTTAGCATAATGTTCCAAAACCACATGAAATTGAGAGACTAACTTTGAATTTACAATATTATCCATAATCAACTGAAACTGTAATATTTTTATGTTTAAACCTATAATTGTAAAAATTGAAATACCTATGCTTAATATGATTTAATATAACCACATCTGTGATTTTGTGTAGGTACCTATACCTAATTATAATTTCAAAAATCATTGTCCAACCTTAAGTCCAAGGCTGGACAAAACCCAGGAGCTCCAAGCTATGGCAATATTATCTCCACTATGAGTCCTGCACACGCTTATAGAGCTATAGTTAATAAAACCACTTTACATTTAAGTGATTGGATAGATAAAAAAATGTATGTATAATAATGTAAAACATACATTAACATTTTATAAAAATGTGTATCTAAGAAAATATCGAACTCAAAAAAATTAATGGTTCTCATTTATAACTTATACAAAACCATTAAAATAATTTATTGATGGAAAATATTGTATAAGTTATTTAAATTAGGTGGCTGGTAGAATTAAAATTGAACAAGACTAAATATAGATCAATAACAAACAAAATTAAACATAATTTCAAAAGTTACAAATCTCATATATTAATTATGTTATATACTCACTACACAACAGTTTTCCAGATAAAAAGATACAAATCTAGCATCTGCAATGAATTAGATTACAATGCAAAATTTGAAAACGGAGAACAGAAGTAATCCACTAGACACTATAGTCAGTTAGTAATCACTAATCAATTATCAAAGCCTACTCAGTTGTAATTGTAGTGTATATAACTGTATTGTCACTCACTATAATATATAATACATATATTATTATATATAATACATTACTCACACGATTCAACATTCAAATTTCAGTTGCTTTGAAGTCTGAAATCATGTCTGTGAAGATAATGCCGGCATGGCTATAGAATTTCCTCATAGGTTATTCAGTATCTATACCATGGTTGTTAAGACTGTCCAAGATACAGATTTCTATATAGGCCCTATGATTGGTTTATACATTTGGAGCGAAAATTTAAATTATTACATACTTGTTATTTATTTAAACATTGGTCAGATTTCCAACCCATCACTTGCTTCAAGACATAAACAACGACCTAGAGTTAAATTATGGGCAATAAATTAAATATACCAATAAAAAAAATAATAATAATAATCCTTAGTTGCAAATCCACCTTAACTAGGCAAATTGCCTGATATAGTATACCTATAGGCATAAAGCCGTCCTACCAAGTAAAGTAAAGTAAAATTTATTTAATATGGTATAGAAATAAAAGAATTTTCAATTGTAATACTCGTGTCTCATAAATCATAATATACTAATATGATAACAATATAACATACAGTTTGATATTATAATTACATTTTCACGGGGTGCCGCCACTGGGCGACTTCCCCCTCCTGCTAATCAATCATCATTACATTTACTTATTGTATAACATGTAAATACAGATTGTAAATATTATGTTTTGATCAATATAAAAAAAAAACTACATTTCATAGCAATGGCATAATTAATTATAAAGAAGGTCTGTTGAGATGAGGAGGACAGATCCTTCCCAGAGCCTTATTTTACTAATATTTTTTTAAAAATAGTTCCTCACAGGAAGTTAATACTTAAACCAAAAAATCAAAAAAAAATATATAAGTATAATATTGATTCATTCATACTTCATATATATATATTAATAGGTATATTTTGTAAAAATATGTTTTCTGCATAATATATACGGGGTGTTTCACGAAGATCTGACAAATGAAATAACTTTTGTAGTTTTGTTCTAATCAATATTTTTTAAAAAAATTTTTTAAATATAATTATTATTATTAATTATTATTTTATTATAATTATTATTTTTCATAGACACTTGCGCTTCATTTTTAATATACATTTTTTATTTTTTATTTTTTAATACTGAAAATAAAAAACTATAGATTGATAAGAAAAATTTCCAAAATATTCGAAAATAACCAATTTGTAAATCTAAATTTAAAAAAAAATTAGATGATAAAAACATTTATTTAAGTCCAGTGGCTGATTTTTTACAATTTTTTTTAATATCAATATTCTCGTTAAGTATAAATTACGATCTAGTTTATGTAAAAAGTAAAACAATAAGAAAATAGTTAGATTTTAACATGCACTTATTTAAAAATATTTATATAAAATTAAATAAATTAATTTTATGAAATTATAATGTTTCAAACATAAACTAGATCGTAATTACTAATTTACCTAACGACAATATTGATATTTAAAAAATTGTAAAAAATCAGCCACTGGACTTAAAAATTGTTTTTACCATCTAAATTTTTTTTTAAATTAGATTTACAAAATGGCTATTTTGAATATTTTTAAATTTTTTTTTAATCAATTTTTAAGTTTTTTATTTTCTGTATTAAAAAATAAAAAATGTATACTAAAATATAGCGCAACTGCGCAAGTGCTTATATAAAATATGACTTATATTTAAAAGAAATTTTATAAAAATATTAATAATTAGAACAATAGTTATTTCATTGTTTCATTTGTCAGACTTTCGTGAGACACTGTATGCTACAGCCTACAGGCTAAGTCGAAATCAACCAATCGGGTAAAGCTCAAGAATATATTTTTATGATAGTACTATATTATAATATAATAGTACACAAATATAATAGACGTATATAATAGTATGCTACAGTTTTCCCCAATTAAGGTTGATCACAACTATATGTTTGGAGCATTCCTCACGGTAATTCATAGTTTAATATTATATAATATACATGTATAATTATGATACCTTTTGGTTTCTTTGACGTTTAGCTCCGGGAAAAACACCTTCATACTTCATAGTACTTTTGTTATGTGGCCTTAGCAGTTCTTGAATTGGGGGTGGACGTGGGGGGACGGAGTCCGCTTTCTTTTTTATTTTTATTTTAGGTACCCTTCTATTTATTTGAAATGGAACTTACGGAACGCTGAAAACGCAACATTTGATGTAGTGAATTTGTAAATCATCAATTTTTTCTGATGCAAAATATACCTATAACCTATAGCCATAATATTTGTATCTTTGTATCGACTATGAAAAAAAAAATTGGTTAATAATAACGGGTAATTAATATAAATATAACCAATCATTAGGTTGCGGAGACCACACCTAGAACTTTTCTCTATGCGACCGCTTTGATCCTAGATATTGTGAACGTGACTATTTTTCACTTTTATTATAATAATATATAAAAGAAGAAATGTCAAATCTTTGAGTGTTTTACCGACAAATTTTACAATTCACTTTGTAATAGCGATTGGCCACAGTTCAGTTAATTGCTCAGTTTTTATAGGAAATCAATTAAAAAATTACAATTTTACAAATACTAAAAAAAAAAATTAACGTTCTCGTAATGTGTACAATGTTTCGAACAAATCCGTATGTCATTCAACTGCGTCGCAGCCACCGAATAATCGGATCAAAATCGAATCGCACGCGTTGTCAGATCATTACAGTGGCACACAAGACGGGCAGCTCAAACGAGAGCGATACACCCGTAACGCGGAACTCTGACGAAGTGACGAGTCACTGGAACTGTGCCATATGCTCGCTAGATCCGACGTACGCGCGACTTGTCATTTCTGCGGAACGTAAGCCGCCGTAGCTCTGCGCATAATATGTCGACAATGACGATAAAGCACAGGGAAACGGGGTTTTACGAGTATACGTTCTGTTTGGGAAACATACTTGAACACTTACGAATAACGTATTCTTACGAATGACTGTTTATCAAAAAATATAGATAGGTACTAGATGCCTTCCCTAATCGCGCAAGTCTGCCCCGGGTGGGTTTTGCTACGACGGAGGACAAACAGTGAATCATAGAAAACAAATATAATATAATATGCAGTGAATGTGAATGCTGGACGTTTAGCCGGGCCTTTTATACCCGATGTTCTGTGACACATAACAAGAAACCGTAGAAACCCTAATAGTGCAATCGCCGATAAACGCACAATTTAAATAAAAGTTATTATAAGAATAAAATAATAATAATAATAATAATAAAAATAGTAATAATAATAATAATAAGATAAAGAATAAGAATAATAAAAATGATTATAATAAAAAGGAAAAGAAGAATCTAGAACATGATAAGTTTTTTGTAGGTGTATTGATGAGTTATTATAATATAACATGTTATATATCTTTATAAATCGTAATTTAAATTATAATCTTATCTAACTTTCTGTATGCATATAAATATATAATTATAATTTCTCATATAATTTAGACGTGTATTATTATTTAAGCTTTTCTTATTATGTAACACCTTTTAAAAAAATAAAAATGTATCTTATCCCAATGGCCATGTAGCCGAGGGTTATTCTTTTTTTTAATAAAAAAAAAAAAATTATAATGTCATTGGATGTTGTGTAATAAATAAATAAGTGTTTCTTTATTTTAAAATATTTTTATACAATAAATTTAATGATTTTAAGGATTATGGATGGCTGAAGGTGATGTGGGAGGCTTTGCTCCGCACAGTAATGTGATATTGAATTTTGTGTGGAACGCTCGTTTGTCCAACATCCGCAGAGTCTAGGACTGTTGCAGGGCGTGGTATTATGGTGGCCGTCAGTGAACGGGTTGGTGGTCGGGTACTCGGGTTGTCGGCGGTGCTCGAGGTGCGCTGATCGACTGTCCACCGTGTCTTGGATTGCAGAAACTGCTGGGCTTTGTAAAGTTTCTCCTAACCGCTTTTGTCACTGGGTGTCTGGGTCACAGCTTGTGTCCCTTTTGAAGACTGCTGTGCGGTCTTCCAGGCTACGCATGTAGGCGGCCCACATACCGGGTCCCGGCGTAGTTGCAGGGTCACTGTCAGCTGCCGTCGTCGCCGGCTATGACACCTCCGTACTTGCAGTCCAGATCGGCGATCAGCTGCTGGCTCTGGTCCAATAGTTCCGAGGCTTGCTGACCATTATGGTCGGTCGCTTCTTTGGTTAGGTTTTGTGCGCTAATGTCGCACGTTTATTATTTATTATTATTATATTTTTTCGAGTTTACTTGGAGAACTGTGATATGTTTATTAAAAAGTTAACATAAACTAAAATACTAAATGTTTGAAATTCAAAAACTTTGGGTTAGGTTAAGTGAAAGCGTGAACATTGTCGTTTAATCATCAAAAATGACTGAACGACAATTCAAAATCGTATTTTATTTATAAATTTTTAACATGTGTTGAACCATGCTGCTTATAATTTCGTATAGTTACGAAATTTTGTAGCGAGATTCAAAAATATATAATATATATTGAGGTTTGATAAATAATTAATTAAATTTTATTTTAATTAATTTGTCAATATTTCTTGTATTTTTATTTCAATAAATTAAATATAATACTGTGCGGTTATGAGACTATTTTTCTATTTGTATTTTATTTAGTTCATATTTTGAAGTCTATACCTATCTATTTTTTATTTTACCTACTTAATTTTATGTATTGCACACAAAGTATTAAATAATATTAATGCATATGGTTTAATGGTTATGATAAATAGGGTACACTTAGTTATAATTTTAGGTGAAGAAGTGAAGAATATCAGCATCCGACAAAATACAATGTAGACAGATTTTACATAGTGCCCTGCCGTGTGGCGAAGACAAGTTTCGGAACCCGTTCAAGATCTTCAGTTCGTATATATTATTTTATTTATTATTATAGTTTTACTGTATTATTTGTGTATAGATACCTACACTTACGAATGATGTATTTTAGAAAAATTTAATAAAAATATAGTGAATATGAACTGAAAGTGAAAATCTTGAACGGGTCTCTTAAATTTCATTCACCGCACGACGAGGCACTGTAAAATCCATCTACACTGTTTTTTGTCAGATTCATTACCTGAAACTATAATCAATAGTTTTCCTATATAGTATATATCATACATCATAACTATTTTCATAAATATTGTACAATCGGTTTTATATGATACACTGAAATACTGAATTCATAAATAAAAAATGTAAAAGTTATATATTTATTATCAGTGTAATAATGTATGTCAAATCAAAATGTTCATGCTATTTGAATGTTTTTAATATATCCAAACGTAGAAACATGAATTAAATTTTAAATAATGGAACCAATCACATGAATTTGTAGATCGTTCATTACTACTTCACATTTCTGCTCACGTGAGACTGTGGATCAATATAAAATACCTATATAAACAGGGTGTCCCGTGAGGATTTACCCATTGAAATATTCCTGAAATAATGGCGATATCATAATTTTGGTTTTTTAATACGAACTACAAATATTTCATGGTTTAATTTATTTTTATGTTTTGATAAAAATGTGAAAAAATATGTTTTTTTATTTAATTATTTTCAAAAAAATTGAAGATAGCCATTTTGTAGAGTTAATTTTTCTGAAAATATTGATGTTTCAACATTTTAATTTCATTTATCTCCTGATTTTTAATATTTTTTTCTAGTTTCGAAAAAAAACTGTGAATTATTTAATATGATTATGGTATTTGTATCAAACATGTGGCACACGTGTTCATATGAAGTGCAAACTTTTTCAGTGTTAATGGATTTAAACTTTTGTGTAGTGATATTTATAATAATAAATAATAATAATAATGCATATATTTACAGTAATACTTTTTATATTGTAACATAATTTAATTAATAATTAATGATCACAGAGCTGATTTTTGACTCAAGTATATAGCGGTGCTTAAATAAATAATAATATTTTAATACAAAATACACCTTGTGAATAAAAAAAAAAATGTGCAATGAAATATTATAAAAGTTATGAATACTACAATTATTCAATAATAATGAATGCATTGTAATCATTAGTATAAATATAATAATATAAATAATAAATTAATAAATATCATGTAATAAACAAATTTGAAAAATAATTGTGTTGTTTTCTGTCTATTATAGGTATCTTTGATTTTAACATTCAAAATAAAACAACACACATTCTTAAAAATCTTAAAATAGAAATAGTATAAAATAAACAGTAGGTAATTCGATTAGATATTACAGCCTTTTGGATATAGGATTTTTATCCTTTTGTTAAATATGTGCATTTCCCGCTAATCGAACCACTTTCATTAAAAAATCTTACAAAATAAATTAACAATAGATACTTTGATAGCCAAATACTATTTAAACATTGGAAGAAGTTATAAACTAAAATAAAAACATACATTAAAACGAAACATATTGGCAAAACTAAAACATTATCACAGTCATATTTTTTAGTATATTTTTTTAATCATTGGTAACGAATGCTTATATCCACATTATAATCATATATATTTTTTAAAGAAACTTACAATTACTTTTTTCTTATTAATTAAACCCTCTGTATAATCCTTTAATATTTAAGGTTTAAATTAATATTCACTATTCATCAATGGTATAGAAAAATCAATCATATTTGGTAGAACAATAACTTTCTGTTAACATAAAATACACACATAAATATAAATTTATATTCTAAAATGTATTAACAATATACTTACTTCAAATTCTTTAATTAAAATATTATGTAAAGCTTTAGTAAGAACATCCATGAGTGGAACATTTGTATCATTTACTTTTGGCTTAGCTTCAAAGTTTATCTGCGGACTTCCTTTGAAAGAAACCCTAAGTAAATGAAAAAAAGGAAATGTATAATTTATTAACTAAGCTATCAAATATTAAAATTAAATAAAGGTATTAGTAATAAGTAATTAATATTAAAGTTATATTCATAATTAATGATATATAAGAAATGTTTTTGTAGTGATGGATTACAGAGGCCGAAATTTGCGGCTCTCTAAGTCCATACACGAAAATAATTATTTTATTATCAAAAAAAATATATACTATATATGTATATTATTATACATTATATTTTTTTTGCTTTTAATATGAAATATCTGCACAGGCCATCATAATCAACTAAAATTAAGTGTGTACAATACATATACAAAATCCATATTTTTATTTTAATATGAACTACTAGAGAATTATTATATAATAAATTATTTATAACAATATTATTTTATGTATAAATTTAATTAATTTAAATCAAAAATCAATTATATAAAAGCAAATACTATAATATTGAGAACATTTTTAATGGATCTTTAAAAATTGGGAAATTATATATATTGTAACTTTTGGCTACGCTGTCTCAAAAGATCGCTGACCCCTGGTATATCTTAATCTATAATATTTAATATAATACCCATTAATCACTATTATAATATGCAATTACTGAGTGCTAATAGTTAAAAAGATAAAGTTAATACTTTAATTATTTGTTGTATACTAACAGTGGCGTACCCAGGATTTTTGAATGGGGGGGGGGCTAAACAAAGTAAATAAAAGTTTGACATCTTATCACTAGCTTCAATAAAGTCTTATAGCTGTTAATTGTAATATTTCATTATTATATACTTTTTATAACATATACATAATATATTAGTGATATATTTAAATAGTAGGAAGTAGGGACTGATTTATTATTATTACAAAATGTACTCCATAACACGGCCAATGGGGGGGGGGGCTGAAGCCCCCTAAGCCCCCCCCTGGATACGCCACTGTATACTAATAGCAAAATATTTCAGTCAATAGTAGAATTTAAATAATTGTAATTTTATTAAAAATCTACAAATTAACAAGGTAAGAATAATATTGAAAGTAGGTTATAAATATAATAATCAAATAAATAACCCTTGCTATTAGCAAGTAAAATTTAACTATTATAGTTTTGACAATTTTACTACTATTTAAAATTGTATTTAATTAATAATTTACCAAATACGATCGGTGGGCGGTGGAGGCAAATTAATTATAAGTGTCCCGACTATTTGTTTCACATCAATAACAAGAGTAAGTTCTTTCTTAGCAACATTTTCAAAAACTTTTCTAACAAATTTCAGTTCAAGAAAACCAGAAGAGCAATTTTCCATAAATCTTGTGATACGACTTCCTTGTGGTGGAGGTGGATCATTTAAGGACTGCTGTTCAAATAATCTTTCTGCAAAATTAACATCCTCTCGTGTATGGCCTTCATCATTTGATGTCTCACCACTATCTTCTTGATTAGAATCATACACAGCACTTCTTCTAAAATTTTTTTTCAAATTATATAACAAATAAAATGTACCAATTAACTATACAAATAGTTAATACTAAAATAATTAAAGTAAAAATGATACTATCCAATTAAAATAGTTACTAGTAATTATAATACCTAAAAAATAATAAAATATGACACTTCATTATCCTAATTTATTTTTTTATCATTCTTTCATAACAATAGGTAGATAATTATATAAATTTTTAGAAACAGAATCCATACAAACAAAGCTAACGGATTATGCTAATTAATTTCTGATGAATTAAAAAAGAAAAATGAGATGTTGAACAGACGAATAGTAATCGTTTAATAAGTAGAAAGAATTTTAAATATTAGAAGTGAGAATAATATGATTAACTCATGAAATACATTTCATTGTATCTACTTTAAAAATATATATTATTGTTAAATCTATTTTTTTGGAACTATGCTGTTTAGTTGTTTTTAATATAGACACAAGAAGTTCAAGAGTATGCAAGATGTAACATACTCATAAGATCAAAATAATAGGATACTACTTTTTTTTTCATAGTAAATGGAGATTTAAATTTACCTATATTCTGTAGCTATCAGATGTTTAGTTTTAATAATTAGAAATTTCTATAATCAACTAAAACGTTAAAAATAATAAAAAAAGTAATTAATTAAAATTTCTTTATACACTTCTTCTTTTTGTTGTCGAGTTTCTTCTTTTTTTAATTTCATAAGGTTAAGTTTAGTATCAACTGATGCTTGAAATGATCCATTATAAGAAATGTCAACTTCAAACCATATTCCTCGATGATCTATCCAAGGTTTTGATACACTGCGTATAGAAGGAATCTCACCCTTTCCAAAACATAAGCTCCGAATTACAAGCATATCCATTACTTTTGGTAACTATATGTAAAAAAAAAAACACCAAGTTATATAAAAAAAAAATATTAGTTTGCAGTGATTATTATTTTTGAATGAGTTTAATTTACCCTAATAGCATTTAACTTTCTTTGAAATTTGTCAGCAATCATTTCAAGTATTTTAGGATTTTGTAAGTAATCAAAGCATACACGACCCAAAAGCATATTTAACCATAAATACTGTTGATCATCAGAAATTTCATTAATTTGAGCAGCAATTAAATTCTAAAAACATTTATGTATTTTAAAATATGTAAACAAGGTTAGGATAAAAGAAATAAAATTAATTAACATAAAAATACAGTAAATCCCATAACGGTATGGCAGAAAAATGATAACTAAGGCCAACAATTATATGCCCTAAAAATCTATAAAATATGTATGCAGTTATACCTTAAAAATTACTAAAATATGCTCTAAAAAAAAATTTTATTGTAAAAATGATTAAATGATTTTTTTTTTTTATATATATTATACTATAATGCAATTATTTGTTGAGTCTTTTGTTGTTGGTCGCTGAGTCTTTGAATACCACATGAGTGCTTAGACGTTTTAAGATGTAAAACTGCAAATTGTTTTTCACATGTTATCTTTGCCTCTCATATTTTACAAAACAATAGATTCCCATCCGAATAAAATATATTTTCTCTAAATTCAGAGATGTAACTATTGAAACGACTAGTGTTAGAAGTTTTCACTTTAGGCATTTTCAAACGATTGATTTAATAACGCACTGCACGAGTATAAAGAACAACTGACGACTGCGATAGGTACGATAAATTTAAAATATTATATTTATATCTAGGTGATTTTGTTACCAATCAACGGACATATAATTGTTGACCTTAATGATTAGTGATTAAGATTAGATTACCTCTTTTTATAAATGAGTTGAAATACCCATAATGGTATATGAGTGAAATAAATTAATATTTTGTGATTCACGAGTTTTTAAGATCTTAAATATGGTGCAAAAATATACTAAATGCTAAAATATGCAAAATAAAATTTTGTATACAGCATCGTTAGGTTATGAAACAAATGTTGGTATAAACTAGCTATTTTTTTGACCAACCAATAAAAATATGCAAATGTTGGCTCTAATGATAACACTAAAATAAAATAAATTATAACTAATACTAATTACAGTATGCTCTACATTTTTTTCTAACCAATCTTTGTTTCAATTAATTTACTGTATTTATGAAAATAGAGTGTTTTAGTGAGTTAAACCCCCTTAAATTTTGAACATAGTTTTTACCATAAATTATCATTGTCCATTGATTACAAGTACTGGTATTATTTTGTAAATATAATAACATATATATATATTATATTATACAATAACAATAATATTTTAATACCTCTTTTTTTTTTTGATCAGTCAATATTGGATGATTAGATAATTCGTAAACATTAAATAGATAACCAAGATAAGCTTTGATAAATTTGTTGTGTTCTTCTACATTTTGCTTTTTCTTATTGGTCAATTCATCAGCAGCTACCACATCAAATGCAGAAGAAAGATTTAATCGGTGAAACCATAATTCTTTTTCTGGGTCATTTCTAGCAAATAAATATATTTTATCGGAATCAGTTTTCCATTCACTATCTACTTCATTTTCTTCTTCAAAGTCATTTGATTTATCAGCATTTTTTGATGCACATGGCGCTGGTTCATTGATTTTACGGTCATTTTTGGAGTCAGTTTGGATAACCTATAATTAAGTTATTAATTAATATTTATTCGATTTATTCATCAGTAATACATTTTAAATCATACAATTAATTTTTGATAAATCATCATATTCAGATATATTTAAAAATTAGTTTTTGTTAAAAATAAATTTAGTTTAACTTGTAAATAGACAAAATTAATTTGTATACAATAAAAAAATTTTTTTTGCCCTTACATCAGTCTTTAATTTTTTCTTTTCATTTTGTTTATTTTCAGAATAATTAGCTTCATTTTTAAAGTCATAATCATCTTTCATATCTGATATGCCACATTCCAACATTTCCTCGTAATATGACTCTACAATGAATATAATACAAAGAACAAAATAAAAAAAGTATGTGAGTATTGCTATATTGTACGTTAGGTGTCAATATTAAGATACTATAATGGATCATGAATATATTAAATTTGAATTCAATGATCTATCATTGTATCTGAAAGACGATTCTGAGATGATCTGTCAGTCTATAATACAAGCTATATTTCACAATATATTTTTTTGATAAACATACCTATTCATTTTAATTAGAATTTAAAGTATCTACAAGTTACATCAAGAACAGAAAATCAAGACAAAAACAAATTTGTAAAAATATTACTATTTATCCTCAGTTTTTTTTCCTGTTATAAAAAAGTTTTGAGAATTATTTACTTTTGACCTGCTTACGTTTTAACTGGATCCTCTTAACTACTAGAATTCTCTATTTTCATTATTTAAAATCAAATCAAAGTATTTTTACTGTTCCAAAAGGTGATAAGTGAGAGAAAAAACGCACATTATTGCAAAATTAATATATTCATCGCTCCATTCAGAATCTAATATTCTCTTATTTTGTTTTTTACTCAAGAAATACTTTACTTCAGAAACACCACAATAGTTTAGTATTATTTATTATTTAATTATAACTCTATAATCATCATGTTTATTATATAATTTTTTGTTAAATTTTACTATAATATTGTATTAATGTATTAAAAATTATTATTAATGATCAAAATATATTACGAGCTTGTAATGACGGTGTGACATAATCTTTACACATCCACTCATCTGGTCCTTGAATAAATTTTCTAAATTTTAATGAGCGTCTAACACCAATTAATGAATCGGAGTTTAATTCTATACAAATAGGGTATTTTTTACTCCATTTTCTAAAAAAAAAATACAATTATTTTCCAAAATATCTAATATATAAATATTACATACCTTTTATTTACTAAATTTTGAGGTAATAAAGTAATTTTACATTTTGACAACTTGTACATGCACTCCTTAACAAACAATAATTTAGGTTTGGTTTCATTGTATAAAGACCTTTTAGGAACTTTATAATATGGATAAGACATAATAAGTATTGATCCTTTTAATCTAACATATACAGAAATTGTAAGTGAAAGTCGATAAGTTTCTGGGCGATAATCATAGAGAAATTGGTTCATCCATCCCTAGTTATAATAGTAAACAATTTATTTTTAGTAAATTTTTAAAACTTCAATCACAAATTTAAGTAAATAAGTTTCAAATTTTTTTCATAATTACTTTAAACAACATCAAGCGTGGATCAAGATCATATAAACCTTTCAATGATCGTATAATAGTAGCTTCATTATCAGGAATATAATCTAAATTAGGTAGGAACTGATTTTTTCTAAAATCTTCAGTTGTAAACATTTCTAAGACATGTCTAAACTTAAATGCAATAAGACTACCAAGCATAAAAGTATTCTGAAAAATAAAAATAGCAAAGTATGTAAAATGTTTTTGAGAGTTCTGAAAATAATGGTTTAGTCAGACGACGGCATACATAAAAAACATTTTTTTTTATAAAAAATTAATAATTTGTATACTGTTTATAGGCAAATTTTAATTTATATTTTTATTAAAAATGTCTTCAGCATTAATTCCCTATAAAATAATAACATAACAAATTAAATATTGTATCTACAAATACACAATCTTATATTCTTATTTATGTATATTTCTGACTATATCATTGTTTTTGGACAAAAAATTATATAAAAACTATAAAGTGGATTTGGTTAACATTTGATTTGTTTCTTTGTAATTATTTATTTCACTGTACTTACTATATATATTGGAATAAATTTGTAGCTAACATAACATCCGGTTATACCAAACAAAATAAATATAATATATTTCATTTTATCTTTCGGTTTTAGACGTTCATTTTCTGAGCAATCATATTTAATTACTTCTGCTGTATTTGATTTTAGCTCTAAGTCTTCTAAAGCATCTTTTGCTGTCTCTACATTATCTACTGGTGTGTTTTTTTCTGTCATCTTTGTGTATCTGCGGCGAATACCAAACAAATGTTTATCAATAACATTATAATGAATTTGTTCTTCTTCTTCAGCTTCATCAATTTCATTAGATATCAGAGAAACAGAATCATCATCTTGACCAGAGTCATCAGTTTTCCTAACAACAAATAATATTATATATGTTTTAAATATAAAATAAAAATATCATTACTTTGACGCCATGCTTAAATCACCACCACTATCGCTCCTCCACAATCCTTCTTTAATATCTGATAGAAAACTGTCAAGGCGCTTAATAGTTGTATCACAAGGTGAATATTCAGCATCTAAGCTAGTTGATCTTTTTAATCCAAATAAACCTAAATATTGAGAATTTCCAAAGGATTGTTCAGGTGTTTTTAATTGTTCATCAGTTGACCCTAATATAAATAAACAATAGTCAAAATACATAGTTTATATTATACTGAATAGACAAAAAATAATCATTTTTAAAAAGTATATTAAAATTTGTTTAAATAATTTTGTTTACTATATCACTATGCAAGTTTAAATACCTGTTGATTGTATTTTTGTGGGAGTAGTACACAATCCCTCTACCTCTTCATCTTCAGCATTAAATCGTACCGAAAACGACATTTTCTCTAAGTTGAAAAATCACATAAATTATTTTGAAAAACTAAAAAATTAAATGAAGCTTTAATATAATATGTGTAGCTAAAATAAAGTAATATTATTTAGTGTACACTTAATATGTCACACACACATTATACATGTGCATAAAATATCAATGTATTTAAAAAATTAAAACAATACAATTGTATGACCTTCTACAATGGAATTATGGATAATCGTTGTTACGCCAAAACAAACAATAGGTACTTACCCTTTCCCACAGTTCTTCGAGTTTTTGACAACTCCATGAAATACAACGAACGCGTTACTACATAAGGAACTTCAATAAATGGCTTTATCAACTCAAATGTTTGATTAAATCATCGTGAAAATTATAAAAATCATTAAATATTATAATTAATTTTAATTTATAAAAATACAGATACTAAAAAAAGTTTCAAATCACTTATAAAAATGTATTTTATATCAATTTATCATCATAGATCAATATTAATATCCATAAACGTTGTTTTTTTATCACTGATATCATTCTTATCAGTTAAGACATCAAATGACTTTCAAGTCATAGATAATATAGGTATTAACATATCATTTTTAGTATTTTTACTGATTTTTGATTTATTTGAAGTATTTTTTTTATGTCCTATTGAGGACATTATATAATGTATATAGTACCAGTGGTGAATCAATTTTTTTCTGTATAGCGGTACATTCCTCCATTGAATAATCATTGATTTTATTAATCTAGTTTCCACCATTATATTTTCATCTCCTAATTTCTCGCATACCTATCCCAACCAACATACATTCTATAAATTATCCGCTTTTGTTTCATGTTTTAAAATGTTAAGTATTTTATAAAATAATGTAGGTTTTAATTTCGAATAGGTATAACTTTAATTTTTGTATGTATTTACTAACATCATGAATGGTCATTGAATGGTCAACATGTCAACTACAAAAAAGTTAATGTTAATGTAGTAATTTTTTAAATAAGGTTTTAGTAATAGACAAATTTCTTTTTCATAAAATTTTTATTTAATTACAGCGGTATCTCAATAACTTGAACCTCTATAAGTCGAATTTTCGATAACTTGATTTTTTTTCCAGTTATCGAGGTTCCAATGCATTTTTATTATTATTATTTACCTACCTACTTTTATCTTTTGACTTTTAAAAACTAAAAAGTCATTACTAATGAGTCATTAGGTATTTAGTAGTAAAATACTAGGTGATCAGGTAGATATTCAAATTACCTTAAGTTATTTTTAGAAAAAATATTTATGTTCCAAATTGACCAAATTAATAACCTTATTAGTGACATCCTACAGGGATAGATCCATTCCAAGTGAAGAAGGCAGTGATTAATAATTATTTTATAAAAGAATTGTAATGAAAGGCTTTATTATTTTTTTTTTTTTATTAAATAAAAGTGTATTTATTAAATAAAAGTCTATTATTAAATAAAAGTGTATTAAAAGGCTTAAAAAATAATATAACACACCATCAGGTTAATTATACCAAATAATAATAATTTTTTTTTTTTAACAAGTTAACATTTTAATATTTATTCTAATTAATAATTATTCACAAGAACTTGAAACTTTTACGTACATTATTATATTTTATATAAGTACCTACACAATGGCATTTTAAAATATTTAAATTAATTTCAAGGTAGGTATTTTACTATTGTTTATTGCCTATTATTCATACCATATTACTATATTACTATTTACTTATTAGTAAAATAAATTACGTAGGTACTGTATTATAAATAGCAACATAAATATACGATAAAATGAACCTAGTTATGTATAGACGCTGACTGAACGTCTCCGCTTAGTATCTTAATTCTTAGTTATGATGTAATGTCTCAATGATAGTGATAAATTTAAATTTAAGTCATCGCAGTGACTTATTCAATAACGAGGTATGCTACAACCATACAGAGCAACTACCTTTTTTCATTTTTTTTTATTACTAAGTACCTTTAAATTTTTTTTAATTTGTTAGAAAAAAAGCTTGAAAATTCAATAGGTTGACCTATACCAAATATATTATAAAATAATCTTATAGTAATTAAAAAAAATTTATTAACATTTTATTTATTTATTTGATACAAGATTAAGTTAATTTATTTGAAATTGAGAAAAAGTACAGTGTTAGGTCAAAAATTGTTTTTTATTTTTATTTTTTTTTAAGCGATATTGATGTTAATATTTTGATGACTTTGCAGGATACACAAACATATAATAACAATTTATTCTCGTTTCTCAATTAATTTATTTTGTTATAATTCAAATTTCAAAATATATTGATCATAGAAACTTGAAACAGTCTTTTTATTACCTACTTATTTCTGTAATGAATTTAATGTCGTAGTCTTGTATAATAATCGTTGGTCACACAGTCACACTGATTTGGTACATTTAAAAGTGAGGTAGTGAACTGTAGTCTTAAATTAATATTTTACAACAAGACTTGGATACCTATAGTTGAATTTTACGTTCTTAGTTCTTATAGAGTACAGCCAATATAGGCATTACAGCATACGCGTTATAGTAATTTTATCGAGTGTTAATTTATTTATCTAAATAAATCTTTAAATTATATAAATGAGGTATAAGATATTACATAATAGTGACAAGTTAATGTGGCTTATGTAAAGATAAAATATTTAGTCTTAAATTTTGAATTATTAAAGTAGTTTTGGATTATAATTAAAGTTTTGAAGTAATTTTTTTTAATATTACAAATCGTCATTCCTAAAATAAATGTTACGACCACAATTTTACAAAGAATGTTGTACTGATATTATCTAATATTTTCGGTAAACATTCCATTGTTCAATTCAACGACAAATCGAAAATGTCCCTTCGATGTACAATAGTTTTTCCTAATATATATATTATATATGAGTTTATATATGAGTTTATATATGAGTTTATAGCGATTTATTATATCTGTGTACGTATCTTATGTATGTGGTCTCTTATATAACGCGAAATAAGTGTCAAAAGTTTAGTAGCTCATAAAGCAGAAAAACGAGATTTTTTACAAAATTAATCTTTTAGATAGGTACTTTACATGTCAATTGTCGAACTTAACCCAGAGATAATTTTCCTCACTGTTGATATACTGCAGCCATCAATATATCAATATTATTTATCAAGTGGATGTAGGTACCTACTTTTAGTTGTACGGCGTACACTATTCAACGTGCAACGCAGTAATATATAACTGTCTAAATGACAGAAATAGGGCAAGCATTAAGCGAACTGACGTTTATAATGAAGGGTCTTTTATATAATCATAGGTACTTATAGCCTATAGGTCTCGTATCAATTTTAACGTTGCCTCATTTAGTCATTTGCCTCATCATAGTTGTTACTTGTTATTGATTTGTATAGAAAGAATACGAATCAAATATTTTAAGAATTTAGAATTTAGATAATAGATGTTATATTATGTTATTAACAATAACAAAATATGCGGGAAAAATATGAAGACATACTCATACTAGGTATATAACATGATCTTTTTATAAATTTAAATCTAATTTTTGTGGGAAAAATAATTCACATATAGGTACGTAATGCAATTTGTTAAATTTAATTTTGAAAAACAGGAGTACTACGGAGTACGGACGTCTAGTTGTTAGACGTCACAAAATCCATTTATCGGGTAAATCTTGTCCCAGGATTGTTTTTTATCATCTCGACTGTAAAGGCTCTATTTTTTTATATACACAATATTTTCTGTTGCTTTTTACAGGCTTAAAATCTGTTTTTAAGTCTATCTTGTATTGTTATAAACTGTATTCCTTGATTTATAATTAGCACAATTAGATTTTTCGTAGAAATTAATTTATCTTGACGATATTTTGATTAGTGGAAATATTATATATTATTATATAGTAAAATATAGACGTAAATTATGACGATAACTTGAATAGTTGATTATTATTAAGTCTGGGATTTTGATATATGATGTCAATTTTTTTTCTTGATGTTCTAACACGTAGGTTCATAAACAAAATATGTGTTTCAGGTGGTACTTATTATTTTAATGTAGTTTTTATTTTGCATTTTTAACAAATTAAACTTTAAATGATGATTTTAACAGCAAGTTATATAGAATAAATAAATTAAAATAATTTTTAACGCATTTTCATAATGTATTTTTTTTAAATTTTTAATGAATTTTTGAATTTTTTTAAGAGCGTTTCTTATAATAATTTAGAGCATTAAAATCCCAGCCTAATTATTATATACGTGCATGTCTCATGTCTGCATGTTCAATCGGAGAAAAATTAAAAATTATTTTTAACAATTATTTAGTATACAAAAACAAAAATTAGTGTAACTCATTTAAAAATATGCATGCATTTGTTTTAAGAGTAAATGATAGATTTCCAAGTATAGGATCATCAATATGTGTCTGTTTTCTAACCCTAATTGTATCTCTTTGCCGAAAATTACATTTTTTTTTTGCTATTTATATAACGCTAATACTTAGCGCGTAATTGACACTCATTTGCACGACCTATACTGAAATCCTAAATTACATATTCACCTACAAAATAAAAATATACATTGGACAGAGGGAGTAATAATCAAATAATACTAATTATTATTTAAAAAAAAAAAATTACAAATGATTATTTTAGAAATATACATGGAAATCCTTCATTTTTAAAATAATTTTAAAATTCTGGCCTGAACTTTCTGAACACTCATTCTTCGTTGGAGACATAAACGTTTAAGAGGACGCCATGTGTTATCTCTGTCTTATTACTCTTATTAACATACATCATAACAAATTTGCGTTCAGCAGAAAACATTTTGTCTTATTAGCTTTAATATTAGAGTAAATTTACCTATTATAAAATGTAAAGGTAAGAATATTATCTAAAAAATTACATATGATTTTATTGATAATATTATCATTTTAAAGTGAGTTATGAACATTTTAAAGTAGTAATATTTTACATAGCTCACTTTAAAATTATATAATATTAATAAAAGAATATATAATTTTTTAGATAATTTTCTTAGCTTTTAATTTTATTATAGGTAAATTTACTCTAATATTAAAGCTAACATCACAAAATGTGTTTTGCTGAACGTAAATTTATTATAATATACGTTAGTAAGACAGATATTACATGCGGGTATGGTGTCTCATTAATACAGAAAGATTAATATTAGCTTACGATGATAGTATGATACATTGATGCACTATATTGACATTTTACAGAATTAACAGTTTTATTTTAGAAAACTTTCACATAATACTAACTTTTTTCAAATAATTGATGTCGAATTTGCATGTAATATATTATTTAGAAATGTATTTAGTTATGTATGTTATTTTTAAGACGTACCTATATTATTTTTATTGTTTGTTAATTCATACATTTATTTTTTATATATGACATTATAATTTTATAGCAATTAATAAGACTTACGTTTTTGAAAAAGTAAGATATTTTTTTTATGTTTGTGTATAACACTATATCATACTATTTACTAAAAAATGTATTAATTTACCTATATAATATTATAATATACCTACCTACATATAATGTTCCTTTGATTATTATTCTTAATTATAGTAATATAGTTCACAGTGAAAACTCCGAAAACATTTTCCTTGGGCGTCGTAATTATATTTTATTCTAAGAGGTAGACGTATAAACTTATATGATATGCCGGATTTTTGTTGGCAGTTTTGTCTAACTGTATAACGCGTGTACAACAAAACTATGCAAATAATTTCGTTTCGAATACGCTACAATATAATGACTATATAGGTATAGTAGTTTTGAGTGAGCGCTTAAGATAATCCGCAAACTCTTCGCTTCTAATATATATAGGTATATTATATAGGTTAATAAACTTACTTCATTTCTATATCACAAACGTTTTTTTGTGCAAACTAGTTTTTATTATATATTATTCTGGTTTGCTGTGTATTCACATACTTACACGTCGTTAGATAATGTTTTATTCGAGAATAATTGTATTATAATTCTTATACCATACGTTTTGCAAGACTATCAGTATCAGAATAATTATCATATTTGATTATATTATATTGAATTTATTATGTTCATCAACTTATTGCAGTCGATTTTTGCGGAAAAAGTTTAAGCCTCGGGTGACCCATCAAAGTCAATCAGTACTTTTTTCTAGAATATTTATCAAATTTCAAAATTTTTTATAGAATATAATTGTGTTCTGATAATGACAATATAACTCAAATTTTACAATATTGAATTTACAAATTATTTTGACTGTATTTGAATTAAACACCTAAACAGAATTTTGAAATTTGTTTTTTGTCATCATAAAATTTGCAATTTTAAAATAAAACATCTTAATATTATTCATAAAGTTCATTGTTTTACTATGATGTTGAAGTGAACTTTTATTGTCTTTTAATAATAAAAAATAAATTGATGTATGAATTATATGGTTAATGTCATTACGTGTATAACCTAACCTAACAAATCATGTGTATTTAAGATGAATACAATTTATGTGGCTGTCGAGAATTCGGTCGATATAGTGCTATGACACAAGCACATTTTTTTTACACTTTATGTAATAAATAAACTAATAGACAAATTATTAAATGCATATTGTATAATAAATGCAAATAGCTATATGCTAAAGTTCAGCATAATAGTCTCAATGCAGTATTTTAAAATATTATATGTAAATTGTGATAGCATACCTATAGAGTTTAGGTACTTGTAAAGTAAATACAATTAAATAAATATTATTATTTAAATCCAAGTATATACTATATAGTATATATACATTATATTTAAAAAAATTTTAGAATAAAGTATTTAAAATATATTTAAAATACTTATTTTTATTTTTTGCATAGGGGGCAACAGTGGATCTTGACAATTTAAAAAGTACTGTAGTCATGCACTGAAGCAGATAAAATAAACTGATTTGATACTTTATTAAAATTTATGGTGTCTAATAGATACTTGGACTGTGAATCAATACATTTTTTCCATTACAGTAGGTATATGTTGAATATAAATCTATTGTAACCATACAATGAAATTGTCGACGTAAATTCAATATACCTGTCGGGGGTAATGTTCTTTTACAGGATTTAATTTTATAATAGAATCTTGGAAATATATGATACATTAAAGTATTTTAAACTATTTTAAAAACTTGAGTGTATTTGTACTTAAAATGTATTAAAAAATACATTTATAATCAGGTAATTAATTAAATATTTTTTCATTTAAGTATTTTAAACGGGTAGGTATTTATTATTTAAATAATTTTATAAAGTATTTGCATAGAACTACAGTTGTATAGTTTTCTCCTATGCGTTGATGTGTAGGTATATTTAATATATAAAAATATACTTAGTATTATCATATAAATTAAATTATTATAAGTTAATAGGTATATAATATTCAGAATAATGATATGGATGCATATAACAAGTTTGTACTCATTTTATTTTTTAATATCTATGTAAATATAATGTCCTCGTGTATTGTCATTTTCATGAGCCAATAAGCGATCTATTTTGGTATTAATAACAATACATCTCATACTTTTATATACCTATGTTCTCTTTGTATAGTTATTATGCATCCCACGTTATAACATAAAATTACTGAGAAACAAAGGTTTGCACACAACAAAATGCTATTATGTTACCTTGACAGTTTCACGAGTCGTTTGTGCACATTCTCATCTTACATATTTTGTTAACTTGGGTACCTACCTATGACCTTTTCCTTTGTGTAAACGATTATCTAAACTCTAAAGCACAGACTCTAATATACACATAAATATATGTTTATAGAGTACCTACCACCTACTTATCAACTATATATTATTATCTATGATGTAGATAGTATAGGTACTAGGTACACAACGAAATTACATTTTTAAAGTACTTACAGCCAACATTATATTATTATAAGTTCTAAATTAGAATTATAAAGGATAGTTGTACAAAATAAATGTATACATTCATTTCAGATACCTATATATTGGATAATACAAAACCTTTGTCCATTTGTTCCTTAATTACATTAGTATTTGTTTAAATCTACTTACTTTATATATACATGGGATGTTTGAATGTTTCACAAATCACTACAATACAAATTGTGCTCCGTTGAGTAATGTTTTCTACTTTGTGAATCGTATTATGTCGATCTGGCTAATTTTATCAAACAATTCGCAATTTTTTAATGTAGGTTCGACGTATGTAAACAATTGATAGTTGATACACATAAATTGTAAATATTATATTCATTTATAAGTTAATAATAGTAGGTACTCGTCACAACAAATATGGTTATATAAATTATATAATTTTATGTAATTTATAGGGACTGTATAATAATTATACACATTTGGTAGAAAGACAAATTAATATTAATATCGATTTTATTGATTATATAGTAGTCAAACACATTTATGATTAATCTGCGCTGAAAAAACCACAACTAACTATGTATAATGTTTACATAAAATTTATAAATTTAAAATATAATTAACTAATAAAATTTCAAAAATTAAAACAACGTGGTTGATAGAAACATTCATAATAATCGTTTACATCGTCCAGGAATATAATAATTTTTATGTTTAAAACTAACTACAATTATATTTAGCTCATGGCCAAAACAATTTAATAATTAATATACTCTATTTAAATAGAAATTATTAAAATTATAGACTTAATTATACAACAAAAAGAAGGAGGAAGACATTTACAATATTTTATGGTAGGAATCGTCTACTGATCTAATTCATAAGATGAAAAAAAAATATAATTAAAAAAAAAAATTATCTATACGCATAAGTATATATTCTTAATACGTTTCTAACTACAAATTACAATAATGTATAAATACATTTTTTATACATTGTATATATTCACTAATAAACATATAATTGTATTTAGTGTTTGTTGGGTCATAAATTAAATCACATTTACAATACGCAAATCTTTGAATAAAAATATAGAAGTATTCTTACACATATTATGAAAATTGAGTAATCGACTGTATGCTATATTATTGTTATGTTACTTAATAATGTGCAGACACAAATATTTCTTTTATTTTATACTAAATGACCAAAATGGTAATTAATACAACAATAATATTGTTATTAATGATTACCATGATTTTTATTAACCATGGATAGTGAAGGTATAGTTAAATAGTTATGGTAACTATTATTTTCTTGTAAAATACACATAGGTACCTATATATATATAGATGCATATTATTATCTAAACTGTAAACTATTAAAATGTTATTTAATACATTGCTAACTTTAAGGGAATGTTTTAGTAGATAGGTAGTAATATTGTTTGCTCTATTGTTTCTAGTAAACGGTGTTGGCTTCGTTTTATATGCTTCAATTTCATTTTACAAGTTATATATTATATACATAAAAAAAAAATTCATCGTACTTTTTTTAATACAGTCGATAATTACGAAATATAGCACATTATTAAATATAGATAATATTAATATTATTAATAATTTATTTTACTACTAGATAATATGAATTCATCACACACCATACAGTAAAGAAACCAAGTCGGTAAATAATACTAAGTGTAATAATATGGTTTATAATGGTATTTGGCTTATCACTAGTTATTTTCTTTAAAAAAAACACCAATATATATAATATTATAGCATTACACGAAGACTCTACGTTCCGTTAATTATACAGCCTAACGAATGTTACATTATAATAATAGTACTTATAATATTACGATGCATTTATTTTGTCCGACTTATTTTTTAGGTAAACTTAATTTAATAGGACAAGACGATAATATTATTACAACAATAGTACGCGAAACGTACAGCCCTATGTCTTAACGACGAGAACAAAACCGATCAACTTTGTCGTAGGTATACATTATTTTCATATAAGCTGCGGCGTAGTTAATTTAATGTGTGTTATCGGAGTAATAACACTAATAACCATAAACGGGTTGCTAAAAAGTAGGTAAAAGTCGAGACGAATCTAACACTAGTCGTTTAACTTAATATGTACACGTTATAACCTACAGGTATACACGAATATCATAGACCATCGGTGTATATAATATTATTATGTAACGATCGTAATAAAATGTAGTAAGTACAAGTACATATAATATACCGTATATATATATATATACACATTTGTGTTGTGCATATATAATATGTAATAATAATCTTCATTAAACGGAAAAAAATTCCACCTACAAATGATCGATATCGTACGAAAAACAATATATTATATTTTAAATTACGAGTATTTATAATAATGTATTTTTTACGCATTGTCTCAGGTGCGTTTTTCTCTTTTTTTTTTTCAACGACTCGTGACTCTACCAATAATTATAGCGATAATAATAAAAATAATCACGAAAATATGAATATAACACTAATATTTATTATTATATTACGTTTACGCGAAGACGTGGCAATGTACTTACACGATTATATATAGGTACGACGACGTACGACAATAAAACATATTATGCGCGTTTGCTTATATATGTATAGGAGTAATTGCATAATTACACTCGTGCGGATAACAGGTATGTATTTAGTGCGTCTGCATATTAAACAATATTACATAATATATGCGCAGGTAGGTACTATATAAACAACGTGAATAATAATATTATCGTTCTGTTAAAATATAATATTATATAATAATTGTCCCCTAACGTTTTTCTCGCGTATGTGTCGTGTGTGTGTGTGTTGTGTGTGTGCGCGTGTGTGTGTTTAAGAATCAAAAACGGCTAACATCTAACCTTTTTTTTTTTTTATGTAAATATTTTTAATAAACATATTATTATTTTTTTTTTTGTGTTTAGTACATATTTTTTGGTAAACAGCAGCAGCAGCAGCAGCAGTAGAGAGAGAAAGAGAGAAAGAGAGAGAGAGAGAGAGTGAGTGAGTGTGTAAAACGAGTATACTTCGGTTACCGCGGTTTATGTCCGGTTGGTTATCAGTTTATCACTTATCCGACCGGCATTCTAAGGACGCCCTTGTAGCACACACGCGTGTTGTAATACTCTGATGTTGCTCCTCGTAATATCCGGTACGATGCGCTCAGGGTTGCCGGTGGTCCGCGACCGCCGACGGTTGTGTCGGCGACACCGCTGGCACCGGCGGTGGCGACGTGGCCGTCGTGGCCGTCGTATTTTCGGCGGCGGCCACCGGTTGTACGGCGGGCAGCAACAGACACGACTGCTTACATCCCAATATGCGCAGCTTGTTGTCCCGACTGAGACGCGGACTCTGCGCGTGGTGCACGGCGGCCGCGCACTGTCCGTCGCGCGACGGCCGGTGACGGTGCAGATGTTGGCCGCGGCCACCGTCGACGCCCGCGCCGCCCGCGACACCGGCGCCGGTGTCGTCGCCGTCAACGCCGCTGTACTGCTGTAGCATGTCCGTGAACGTCTTGTTCTTGGGCGGGACCGTCCGCCGCAGCGTGGGCGTGCGTATCCTGTCCAGGCTGTCGTCGGGCACGAAACTGGCGTCGTCCAACCACGAACCGGACAGCTGCTGCTGTTGGCTCTGCTCGAACTCGCCCGAGTAGATGACGTTCACCGTTCCGCCGCCGGACGTCTCGTCATCGGCCAGCGACGACGCTCCGAAGTCGCATCCGTTGGCGCCGCACTCGTCCGTCATCCGGCGGTGGCGGTGCTGGTGTTCCGGCCAGAACGACGGTTGCCGGAACTTGCGCGTCCACGGCCACTGGACCGGGTGTTTGCGCACGTACTTGTACAGCGTTAACAACAAGAACCCGAGCACGACGACAAAGCACAGTGGCCCCACCGTCGCGTATATGAAGAAGTCGATGTCCGCGTGCCGGTCACTCACCACGGCCGTCGCCTCCTCCATCGACTGTGGCTTTTGCGATTTCAGTGACATGAATTTCTCCACCTGCAGTAAGCAAAAAAATAAAAAAATCATCGTTATTGTCATCGTAACATATCATGTGAATACGACATAGACATTAATCATCATCATTATGAATGTGATTATAATATATTATGTATGGTAATTGTGCTCTTTTTAATATGTCAAGCACACGCCCAGACAGATTAAGTATATTATGTCACATATAACCACTAAGCCATATTTATAATTGCATTTGGTCAACAATTGCTTAGTAAATATAAAGCACGAGAAGACATCTATAAGTTAGTGCCAGTCATTTGCCTTTAAAAAAAAAGGCGACAATATATCAATCATATTGTACTATACATTTGTAATTTGTGATATTATAGATTTCTCTCATTATAGTCAACAAACACATATGGTTTTGGAAAAAAATAGATAATAATATACAATTTAATCCAAGTTATAACGTTTAGTATAAGTTATAAGGGCTTAATTAAAATTCAAGTTCGATTAGGAATTTTTATTTATTTTTTCAACATGTATCTAAACATTCTAAAATGTTAAGTTGATACTTGGAAAAATCATAATAATGTATATTATTTAGGTCTATCCACCTAAAAGCAAAACTTAATCGGCTTAATACTTTTACACCGTCGCAATATACTTAGAATTTATAATACATAATAGCTGTTGTTCTTTGTATAATGTACCATACATATATATAACGTGTAGGTACTACACCTAAGCATTAACCGTTCATTAACGAATTATGTTGAAATTTAAAATAGGTATTGTTGTATAATGGGATTTGTGAAATTTTTAATTCATTATGTTTTTATTTCCAATTGTCTTCTTTTTATTTTTCGTTTTTGTTTAAATAATAAAACCCAAAAAGACCGTTAATTTTTTTTTTGTTTAAAAATGTAAAATGTTTATATTAATTCCGTACATGTTCATAAGATTTAACTTTGAATAGTAAATTAAATTTAAGTACCATATTTCTGGTTCACTATTGTATGTATATAAATTGTATATAGTATAAACCTATAGAGGTAGGGGATAATAGATAACATTATAATCGCTGTATACAAGCATTTTCAAAGATTAAAGTTTCAGGATTAAAAAATGAATATTTGAATTCAAAACATTTTTCTAACGTAGTTATACTGGTAATATTATAGCAATACCTATTGTTTTTAGAAATATTTAAAATGGTTTTAAACATTCTATAAATATTACATTTATTTACTATGGTGTAAAGCTACAATGTGCTTCTAACGAAGTACAATTCGGAATTTGTATTAATATTATTATTCGATTATCAAATTTTGATACACGCCGATTCGAGAGGACCAATTAATCAACTATTATATGATACCAATAATAATATTATAATTCATCTGAATATTTAAAAAATTTAAACGTATTATAATATTTAATTTGAAACAATAATTACATTATAATTTATAATTTATAAGGTTTTAAATTAATTTATATTTTTAATCTCTATCCACTTTATTTTTTAATATCCGGTAGGGTTGTATTTAGTATAAGAACTTCTGTTCTGCAAATTTAATTATTTACAACATTATAATTTGTCAGTAAGTAGATATAAGAACTTTTTTAAATTAATCTCATATCTTTCTCAGCAAATGCAATTTGCATGATTCTATTTATTCAGACAAATATTCCACGAACGAAAATTGTGTATTTTATGTATGGAATTTTGAACAACATGAATATCCATCCATCTACGATTAGGATATTAATATTAACACGAAAATATTTTTTAATATAAAATTATTTCGGTTGAATGAAAGTAGTTTGTCGTTTAGGAGTTTTATATTAATAAAAATTATTATTACCTTCGGCTTACATTATATAAATATTAGAATATTAGATTGAATAACATTATATTTGTTCAAAATACCTATGCTATATTTACGAATTCATATTTTAACGACGTATTGAAATTTGCAACCTTAAGAGTTTAAACGATACAAATGTTTTATAATTTAAACTCTATAAATTCCTGAAACCTTACAGATTGAATACATTATGAATTTTTTATGTGAGTTTAATAGGCTATGTAATGTATTTTGAGTATACGATATAAATATAATAAATATCTAAGTAATTAAAAATATCTCAATTAGGTATTGCAGGCCCATAGAAAATTCAAAAATCAGAATTTGAATAAATTCATCACTGAAAGAAAAAATGGGAATAAGCATGCTGAACGAATCTTTCTATGTATTATTATTAATATTATTGTTGGTGTGGGAAAAACAAGAATTAACGATAATAGAATAAATGATTTTTCCGTGAAGTTTTTGTCGTCTCGTTGCAGCAGTTCTTCTTATTCGATTTCCATCAAGCACACGCTCGGCACGCATTAGCAGCGGCACGATGGCGGTCTTTATATCAATTTGCCGTCTGTTTCTCTCCGTTTCTCATTCACTCTCTCTTTCTCTAACTCACTATGGTCCTCTTGTTTTTGTCAGCAACATCAGTGCCAGTGACATGAAGTATGATCCCGGTATGGCGGGCGCCAGTGACACGACGAAATAATGCGTTTCCACATTAAGGGTGAAGATGGACCGTTTTGTAAAGTAGGTCGCCCGCGTCGGTTGATTTCAAATAACTCTGCGAGAGCATTAATTTGTCGTGCGAGGGACGGACGTGTATATTTTATATATATATATATACACTCATGGTTAATATATACGTAGAGCACTCGACAAATTCTAGTCTCTTTTAACCATCGTACGAATACTCGTACGTGTACAGTACCTGTCATAGAACGACTGTAGTTGTTATATGTCCATACAATAGTAATAATCCATTTTTGGATGAAATAAGATTATTTGATTTTTTTTTTATCTGTGTGTCAGTGAAACCAATAGGTTTGACACTTTTAATTAATCCCTAAAAAAAAGAAATGAAAATACTTAATTTGATATAAAATAAATTAAGCATTTCGTTGATCATATTTTTAACAATGTTGGAGAAAATTTTTTTTTCAGAAAAGCAGTTTTAGTTTTTAATATTTCACGTAATTTTTTAAAAACTATACTCGCTGAAGGCATGAAAAATTATGAGTCTATTTTATTGTTATTGTGTTCAAATTTAACTTAATAATGTCTTAATTTATAAAATGATACAATAAGATTTATTTTATTCTCGTGTATCTTACACATTTAATCGAAGAGTTTAAACAAACATTAATTTAGCCAACGTAATATAGTTAAAATAATATTGAATATAATCATATTGAGCTATACCTATTACAATTCATTTATTATTTATAAAGTGATTTATTGTGAAATATTATAGTACATACCTACCTACTATAGTACTATGTAAATATAATTTTAGAATCGTATAAATAATACGTCGTACAATAATTTGTAAAAAAATAGTTATAGTTTGATTTAATGAATTTCTATTATACAAGTAATTCATCTTAAAAATGATTAGATGACCACACATTTTTAGTAAATAAATTATATTAAAGTATTAAACCGTTAATGAGAGATTGTCGATAGAATCATTCTGAAAACAACCTAATAAATTAGTAATGTCAATACTATTTCATCTGAATTTGTACATAGGACAGTTATAATAACACACGGGATCATACTTCTGGTACCAGGTATAACTAATATTTTTAAAAATGTGTGTAAAACGTTAAAAACTAAAACTTAATGTTTTATAAAACAAAATAAAAAAATAAAGTTATTTCATTCCGTCAAAATTGTATCAATTTTAAAAATATTGTTTTTCTATGTGATAAAAATAAGATCTACAATATTGTTACTTTGAAAAATAAGTTCTTATAATAACTTTATGAAAAAAACTAACAGCTGATGGGTCTGGTGTAAATTAATCTAATTCTATCGGGAGTACCATTGGTTTAAAAAATACCTAGCTTGGTGCATAATTGAGATATTAGTTTTCTAATAAGGAGTATGGTTTTTATTTATAATGTTGGTGCCAATAATTTAGCAGTCTGATGCATAATATTAAGTAGAAATGTTGTTCTATTGGCTATTTCTAGTTTTATTATCTAGTTATCATTTATCAGTCATTTTTTATATAAATTAAACCAGTATTAGGGAAATCACTCAGTAAGAAATACGGCTGGTTGGCAACGGCGATTGAAAAGGAAGGTGTAAAATCGAGAAAAGAAGATAGTAAAATTG
Organism: Schizaphis graminum; assembly: GCA_020882235.1. Taxonomy (NCBI): domain Eukaryota; kingdom Metazoa; phylum Arthropoda; class Insecta; order Hemiptera; family Aphididae; genus Schizaphis; species Schizaphis graminum. The sequence continues at coordinate 71,704,787 of CM037032.1, forward strand.
GGGCACGGGCCGTCGTCTAACGGTCACTGTGTAATAAAAACCAACCCCCTTTGATTTTGACATCTTAATAATAATAATAATAATAATAATAAACGATTCAGAATCGTGGTGAGCTTTGATAAATTATTATAGTTGTACTTGATAATGTTATTATAATCTAAATAACCAAGAATTAAAAAATACAATTTAGGAAGAGCGCATTTTCTCGCTCCCTTTGCTCCGGCACTGAACATCTTATAATATATATATACGTATAATATAGCTTATCGTAGCCGTTACGCAATAATTAAAATACACATAAATTATTTATACGTATATATATTATATATTATAACCTATACATGTATAAATAATACGGTCCCAGTTGATGGGAACATTTATTTAATAGTCAAGATTTTATTTTTTTTAATTAGAAATGCGCGACAAACGAATTACGGAGAGTGTAGTTTTGTTTCTGAACACTCAACCAGCGAAATATTATGGACCTATTATAGAGCGCACTGATAAAATATGAAAATATTTAAATACACTGCTACGGATAAAATATTATAAAATATAGTAGACTGTGTGCAGTAGTGTGTACTCGAAAAGAAAATTCTGCGAACAATATTAATATCAGTGTATAATATGCTTGGGACGCTTTTATGTTTTTTTTTAGTATAGAACTATAATGCGCATTTTAATTTTACGCTGTCTACTCCATAAAACCTCTGTGGGTTAATTATTATTTATACGTTTATGTATATTATATATATATATATAGACTTGTTGACTGCTTTTAATTTCACTCCGGTTTTTTTATTTTTAATAGAGAACGATGATGATAACGCGATGGTAAATAACGTATTTGCATATGGCACATACGTATATAATATTATTAATTTTGTACATAGTTTAATTTTAGGTATGTCGTATTTGTTTGAATATCGTAATTAAACACTAAAAACATTTAATACGTATACGGTCAGTTTTGTTGTTGTTATATAAGGTCTATAGTTTAAATGAAATATTACCATTTTAAATTAGGTTATGGTTATAACAATGTGGTATTTTTCTCCTCATAAAAATGAAATATGAATTTAAACTACTTAATTAGGTATCAACATTAATCTACAAGATGTTTGAAATTCTAAAATAATGAAATTTAACGTGTGTTGTTGAAATCGTTGAATGACAATATTTTTGTCTAGAATAGTAGTTTTTATTATTATGATTAAAAATAACTATGTCAGACAGGGCGATGCCGTACACGAATAGTATTGATCAGAAAGTCTACAGCGAGTCGTTTAACCAAACGCACACATAACTTATATATTATTAACCGCGTTTTCGAGTCGACGGCAGACTTTAATTCGGTAAAATAATTAGTTAGCGGTGAAGCGTATTGCTCGACGATTATAGGTACACCGGTACACATGTAAAAAATAAAATCAATACAGTCTCACGATACCGTAGAAATAGTTTTATAATTTCAATCAGTCCTATTTATAATTCGAATGTAATCGTATAACTTGTGCAGGTCACTACCACGTAAGCGCGGTCAAATGTAATGTTTATAATATTCCAACTTATTATTTAATATATATATTTATGTTATATACAGAGTGTCCTGTATAAAAAAGTTAATAAATATATTTTTTTATTTAATTATTTTCAAAAAAATTGAAGATAGCCATTTTGTATAGTTTCTATTTTTGAAAATATTGAAATTTCAACATTTTAATTTCATTTATACCCTGACTTTTAATATTTTTTCTAGTTTAAAAAATAAAAATTGCATGTGGGCCACATGTTTGATAAAATGATACTTTATAATATTAAAAATCAAGAGATTAATGAAATTAAAATATTGAAACGTCAATATTTTTAGAAAAATGAACTCTGCAAAATGGCTATCTTAAATAATTAAATAAAAAAAACATATTTTTCAACTTTTTTACCAAAAAATAAAAATAAATTAAAACATGAAATATTTTTAATTCTTGTCCCCGTGAATCTTATTAAAAAACCAGAATTATATCTCCATTATTTCAGGAGATATTGCAAAAGGTAAATCCTCACGGGACACCCTGTATTACTACACAGCAGTATTTACTCAACATTTCAATTAAAAAACAATTTTAGCAGTATGCACGCGATTTACTTAAACCTTATATAAATATTGTGAGACGTTATAATGGCACTCGGCTGCAGCAATAGTCGACGGTGTAAATAATTTTATGCGATCGCTGTTAACTTTTTTAATTGCGACGGCAAAATCATTATTATTATATAATAACATTGAATTCAAACGTGTAGTAGTATTTCAAGTGAAGCTGATAATAAAAATAATAATGAGTATGAATACCTCTCAGCTATAGAGTAAATCACACAATCAACACAATCAATTCATGTTGGGCACATTTGGTGTAGTCACACGGGAAATTTGTCTAATGGGCGTAGGTACCTTACCATAAAACCAATCATTATGTTGGTAAATTATTGCCGCGTTGACTCGTATAGGCCCATTTCACAAACCATACTAATGATAAGCAATAGCAGTTTTTATTTTGTCTTTTAATTGATATGATTTCTAAAACTACACACATTATTGGTGGTAAAAACAAAGGCGGAATGTATAGATTTACTGAATTCTGCATAGATTGTATCAGTGAAAAATAGTGTTACCTAATTATTTTTAATATATTAGTTATCAACGACGACAAAATAAATCAAGACAAATAATTAATAATTAATAAAGTCCAAAATACTATTTCGCTTACATTAAAACATCTGTATTATATTTAATGGAAAGCACTTTAGATATTTTTTTTAATTCCATAGACGTTTCTGTACGAGCATAAAATTGTATTCCAAATGAATAATATATCACTGACCACTGTTACAAAAAGTATTTTTAGTATAGAGTTAACATTAACGATCTTTATAATCATTTATGAATACTTGTATTATTCATGGTAGCGCAACGACCGACAGAAAAATAACATAATTAATTATTTTATTTTGAATTTTATTAGGACAAAACCGAATCGAACGTGTTAGAAGAAGATGATAGCAAATCAAATATACTATATTTAATGTCATTAAAAACAACTATTTTTTATCGCTATATTTTTTTTAACTGTTTAACTTCATTTTAGTGACAATATGCATTTTTTTGTATCAAAAAACTCCAAAAAATATTCTGCTTTGGGATAAGGAATATAAATATATGTTCTCATTCAAAAGAATTGAAACTTATAACAATCAAAATTTTGTATTTTATTTCCAAACACTTTGATTTATTATTATAACTTAAAATTACGCAAAAGAACTATTTTTAAAAACATTAGTGTTTTCTGAAATAATGAATGTCTTACGTTACACGGATCACACCGTATAATAATTATAATTTTACGATACAGTGTTCAATAATACTTAATGAACATTTTATTTTGTTTCACTTTATAATAAATAGACTGCACACGAACTGCATACCTAAAAGGTAAACTATAGTCGCCACTACTAATTACGTCCGCTGTTTTCGCAATACACGTCCGAGTTGTATCCTCAGCAGCTTGTCTGCGATGTTTCTAAACTGTGTTCACAAGAATTATTATTCGGCGATACGAGTAGACTAGTAAAAATGTGTTTATGTGTGTATCGATATCCTATTTGTCAGTACAATTTATTGATATAAATTAATTTAGCTCATGTTGACATATCAGTTGTATTAACATTACAATGATCACGCTGCAATCGTTTTTTAAACGTACTGTACCTACGTAATATTTTTAAATTTTTACTTTGTGACATAATGAAAAAATCATGAAAATGCATATTCTTAATCCCACCATTTGTAAAAATGATAGTCCCCAGTTTCAAAAAGTATGAAAAAGGAAAATCGCAGACGTAACTCGGATGTGTCGTTGAGCAATCATGGACCGCGCGACTCAGACTAAACATTACCATTTTTGGACGTGGTTCGAATACGCTGAATAACTTGTATAATTAGGATTATTTATTACAGTTCTACTAACCCGATATTCTTCTCCGGACAGTTCCATCAGCGTGGCGTTGGTTTCGACCAGGTTGTGCAGCGGGTCATCATCCTCGACCACCCGATCGGAGATGGCCGCCGCGGTCTTGTCAGAGGCCGATGGAGACCAGGACGAAAGCGAGGAAGACGCTACGGCGGCCACGGCGGCTACGGACGCGGCCGACGAGGCCCGTTCGGAGACAGGCACCACGCTGACGTTGACCATGAGACGCGGAGGGACGACCAACACGCGGTTGATCTTGACCTCGTCGTATTCCAGCGACAGCCTGGCCGCGAGGTTCAGCTTGAGGTATTTGGCGAAATCGGTGCGTCGCATCTGTGCTACGGTTGAGTTGCCGGACAACAGTAACACGAACCATCGGCTGGGCGTGTTTTGATCGGCGGCCAATACAGACGACGACGACGAATCCGATGACGAGTCGCCTCCATTGCTTTCGGCTTCGGCACCAGCCGTGGCTCCCTGAGACCGCATGGCGTCTTCCAGAACGCGTTCCTGTTCCTCACTCGCTTCGTCCCATCGCTCGAACAGGCTTTTGTTGCCAGCCACGACGGCTACCGTCACCGCTTTGGACGAGGGCGCCGCGCCGGGTCCCACTTCCGCATCGCCATTAGTCACCGGTCCTCTTTCCTTCTCTCCCACACCGTTCTTGACCATATCTTTGGTCGACATTGTAAAGTATCCCTTGTTGGCGGCCGCGGCTTGCGTGGCCGGATCGTCTTTGTGGTTGAACCAGCTCTTCAGCATGTTGGCCACAAGGTTTTTGTTGTTCAGGTCCCGTCCGTAATCGCCACCGCCCACCGACTCTTCGGACGACTGCGACGACGACGGTTGGTCCGTGCTGGTCTGAACGACGTCCGCCCACGATTCCAGCGGTCTGATAGTGGTGGCCGGTTCCGGTTTGGTGGCCATCGCCGACACGTTGCGTCCGTCCGCCGGCAAAGTAGCCGCGGCGGCCGTCTGCACGTTCCAAACGGTTTCGGCGGACGCAGCCGCGGTCGTGGACGTGACGGACGCCTCCGCCGGTGAGGTGCTGGTGCTGCCGTTGGTAACGTCAGTTAGGTTGCCGCTCAAGAACGCTCCTTGTAGCGTGCTGGGCGTCGGTTCTTTTAACGGGTTTGTCGCTTCGTTTCTCGACGGTAATGTCACTTTGTCCTCGACCGCCACTCCGATGGCCACAGCGTTCACTGTAAACAGAAAACGAACCTTAGATTATGAAATGCGCTATCGCAATCACAGCATCGAAGTCCTATATTACGTATAACATACTTACCAACGTGTTTACGTTAATCGTAAATATAAAAAATGCATTTCAGTGGCAGATCTAAAACTTATTTAATAGGGAGGGGACAAACTGCTAATATAAAATACATACAAATTATAATATTGTATTACTTTAGTAGTTTAGTACATCAAATTTTTTTTGATAATTCATACTAAGTATTAATATAAGATTACTAAAATAAATCAAAGACCACAAAAAAAAGTCCTTGTAAAGGCGAACCATACGAAGTCTATCTGATATAACTTGATTCAAGTGATTAGAAATCCAAACTTTATATTTGTATAGAGCTTTTTTTTTAAAAACAATCAATAAAAAATGTAAAATACATTTTTCTTAGTTATTTATTTATTATTTTTATATAATATACTCTAAAACAATTTTATTACGATTTATAGTGTAATTTAAATTTTAAATATTTTAAGTTATAATTAATTTCATTGAATATATATTTATATACAAATCATCTATCCATTATTCTATTTATTTATGTGTTAGGATTTATTTTTTCTTTGTAGCCTGTAGGCTATAATAGTGTAAATATAATGGTAGTATTTTTTTTAAGAAATTTGATTCCCCGGAAAAAGTTCAAAAACTGGTCTGTAAAAAATAATAAATCACACGTGTAACAGAGTAATGTTATTGTTATTTTTCAATGTCAAAGAAATTTTTATTTTCATATAATTATGATTTCCTTCCTACCAATGATTTTATAAAATATAAATGATTTTGGTATAATAATATTTGATCCGTATAGTCAGTAATAATTGCTGTATACAGATTTAAATTGGAAAATTAAATTAAAAATAAATACAGCAGATGCGCAATGTTTTTTTCTATATGATACTGTTACTATACTCCTATTTGTTAAATTCTATAAAACAACAATGTGCATCAGTGGTGCTACTATATGAAAATATTATTTACAGTTGAGTGCCGAGTGTGTTTATTATTATAATAATATGCGTATGAAATAAATCAAGTCATCAACAAAATAATAGTTTATAGTGTTTACACTATTACCATTAATATTTTATTAATTATTGAATACAGTCGTATGCTGAATTAACTTTACAATTAATTATAATTTTTGATCTGTATTATTATCTGACTAGTGATAGAAGATGATATTATACACTTTATAGAGTGTATAATTTTTTTAATGTAAAAAATGTATAGTTTATTGTTATCTGATTGTGATGACAAGATAATATTATTATTATCTGTGACTGAGAGCAAATATAAAATATATTTCAACTTTTAAGTGAAAAATTCTGGTTATAGTTATGGCGTTTTTTAAGTTTTATTTCTTTTGTTGGTTTTAAATTGAAATAAATTATTATTATTCACTTGAATGAACATTACCGTTGACAAGCGTCTATATTATTTTTAAACTTATTTTTATTTAATTTTTTTTTTTTATATTATTGTACTTAGTGTTTTCTCTATAAAAATATGATTTGAGTAAACTATGAACAAATAATAATATATTTCCAGTCTCGGTAGTTTAAATTTATTTTATTTTTTTTTTTTTAGTAATTTTAATGTAATAATATATTTTAGAAAACTAACTGTCGCTTACAATTCTTTCTGTTTTTACACACTTAAAATAACGAGAACTTTTGTAACTTTGGTTCATTTTCAGAATATTAACGACACTTTTTAAAGCATTTCAGAATATTTAAAAAATTGAATTTTCTCTAAAATACGTGTTTTCAAAAGTTTCTGTAACGCTTTTACAAAAGTTTATTCAAAGATTTTTAATAATATGATGTTATATTTTTAGGAAACAAAAAGTTGTTTTAATTAATTTTTAATTTAAGCTGAGTTCTTGTGGATATGTTAAATTATATTTGAATAAAAATAAATAAAAAAAAACTCACAAAATACTTACGTATTATAAATTTACCAGACACTAATTTCTATAGGTGCCCAAGTTATTATCATCAGTTTTAAGATTTAAATACATTATAATCACAGATAAATACTTCTCTTAGATAAAATATTTTTTAGACGACACCGTTATTTGATAAGGTTATGTTAAATAAACCTTAAACTTCACTCTAAATCTTTATTCATAAATAATTATTTACCATTAGTCGTTCACGGTTGTCTAACTGGATAACCGAGAATGAACAAATCTAATCATTTAATCTATAACTGTGATTTGTCAATGGATTTTTTTAGAATTTTTATGTTAAAATAATATTACCGATTTTAATGTTTCTCTTGTACCTTCTCCAATATTAAAATTAGTTTCTAGAATTTGTTTATACCTAATGATGATGACGTAGATTTTGTTTTTTTTTTCATTTTAGGTTTTAAACGAGCTATGGGATATATTGATTTTATAAAAGAAAGTTTTATTTTTTATTTTTTAAAGTACCTATGCTATCACTTTCTGTATAGGGACTTTAAAAGTTCATGTAGTCCAATCAATAAATTGAAAATTGAACATAGATAGTACTTTAGTTTTTTGAGAGGTAATTTCTCAATACCTTTTTTTAGCAAGTATACTGAAAATCCGAGACCATATACTCATTGTAACCATAAGAGAAACCACAAAAAACAACATTTACGATGCATTATTTTTTGCTCACAGCAAAGTCGATTTTGTTTATTTTCCTACAATTTGGAAAATAATAATCCTTCCTGAGGGATAAAATGTTCACAAATTATTAACAATATACAAATAAATTAGTGATATAATTTTTAAATCTGTTTTTTCAACTTTACCATACAACTATTACATTGTTAATTTTTATTATTTAAATTGTTCTTTGTACATGCTTTTCTAAAAAGATATTTTTATGAATTCAAAATTTTTTTCATAATATCAGACTCTCCTTATTTTACTATGAGATAAATAAACACTTAATAAAACATTGATGTACGTGTGTGGTTATGTTTTTCTGACGAAATATTTAAAATTATTATGTTCATATTATGACCAACTCGCAAAATAATACATCCTTTAGATAACCGGTAGAACGTGTGTTGGATAAATTACGATAATTATTATTCGACCTCATATTATATAATATTATTATGATTAAATATTATATGGTGCACTGACACGAGTACCACATTGCAGTACATGTGCGTACGAGCAGTATAATACACGATGAAATTTGCATAATGTATACCATACCATAGATTAAATGTTTGTATTAAACGTAATGCAATTTTGAATACGAACCAAGGGCTGCGGAATCAATGGATATCATCAGTTGCGCACAAATGAAATACATCACAACGCCAATGTGATAAAATGATTTCTGGCGAGTACGTATCTGGAAGCATTTGGTTCCCTCCATTTTTATAAATTATTTTTTGTATTGTATTGCTTCTGTGTTCCGCGTTGTCTTGTATCGTTCTCGCTTACGTTACATCTAAAACAATATACACATACATGAAACAATCGTTAAATATTGCATAATCGGTCTAGAAAAAAATAATTTTAGAATGTGTAATGCTACATATTTTGTAGGCATATATTTTAAAGTGGGTATACCTATTTGTCAATAATGGAAAATAGTTTCTGAATTCCCGATGATTTTCGTACGATGTGGTATGTAATCTTAAAATATATAAGTTATATGTATGAATGACAGTTATTAATAACATAACATTTTTATACTATTTTGATACAATTAATAATTATATATGTTAGTACCTATCTATTATTTTTTTTTTTAAATATAACGTACGTTAATTGTAATTTTCAAAAAACTATTATTTAGAATGATTCAATACCTACTAAATTCATGGTATGCAATCATTGTCCTATCATAGCCATATTTAGAAATTTAACGCTTAGGGAAAACAAAAATAATCGCCCAATTATAAAACGTTAATTTAAAAAATCAATTTTTAAAATAAAATATAATCTAGTATGTCTTAAAAAACAAGAAATATAATAATTAAATTTTCTTCCCGTGTGTTGACTAAGAAAAATCCCCAATTATTATATTATAATTAATGTTGGAAATTAGATCAATTTCTACGGTTAATACTACAAAGGCATTTTCGTTAACGATAATGTGTATTAACGGATAATAAAAAATTTAAAAAAATAAAAATATAATATTAACTGTAGGAAATAAGTGAATATAGTTAAGAGAGGATAAAATATGAAAACAACGTAAATTTAAAAATAAAATAGCCATATAAGAAAATAACCCCTGTTACCCCTTTTAAATACGGCTCTAATACCTACTCTAATTTTCAATCAGTATAATATTAAATATATTCTATAAAAACTACGAAGTTCCAGAAAAATAAAATACTTTACTGCCTCGGAATTATCCAATCACATAATATTAAATTTTATATCTCGTAATCAGTATTATATACTTATAATTGTAAAATATTAGTTATTAATAATTATATGCATATAAATAAGAAAAAAAAAGTTCCTAATAACATCAGATACACTGTTTTTCTATTAGGTCACCCCCTTCAAAACAGTATTTTTTTACTGATAGCTAGTTAATAACGATGACCTAAATAAAAAGTCAATAATTTATGACTTGACTTTATCATTTTAGATAGCCCAAGTTTTTTTTGTCTATTATTTTAATAGTACGGGGTGAGGAGGCTAGGCTAATATATTTTTAAAAAGACATTATTTTTGACATGAAGTGGTCATCGAATAAATGGTTATGTTTGACGTCATTATATGTTTTATAGTATAATAATATCCTTGCCGTCTATAAGTTGGTGAAGTTAAGCTACACATTGCGTGTTTTCTAAGATACGATATGGTCAATATACTCAATATTATTTCTGGTGAGAATACGTTTGCAATAATAAATCACTATTTCTTGTTTATGGCCATAAATGGACATACGGATACGGTTTCTGTGTATATAATATATATATGGTCGGTCTTTTGTTATATTTCCAAAGCACACACACCCGCGTACGATAAAAGATAAATAGTCATCTCTTTTATTTCCTGCGCGCGAACGCGTATCCATTATCACACAAAATGCTTTTACTTTCGATCTTGGAGGTATACAGAGAAATATAATTCATTTTCGTATTCTGGACAAAGAGTGATACATCACATGAATACATCCAAGTTGAAAGCTGTTCAAAAATAAAAGTTTAATACTGTTGTTTAAATTTATTCAGTTATATGTGAGCATTTAAATTAAAATTTTTTCATTTTCTTCACGTTTTGAAAATAATAAAAACTTAATTATTTTATCGAATTTTAATGGGTAATTCTTATTTCCTTATTATTTTGTACATTACGAATAACTTATCCAATATACTTGTTTGAATAATTAAACATTTTAATTTGGAATATTGAAGATTATAATGAGTATAACATAATATCTATATTCTATGTTTATATAGTGACTTATTGTAAGTTATTATAAGGCAACATAGTTAAGCATTTCAGATTAGAATCATACGGCAAGACAATTTTAAGTTAAACTTATGATTTTATCATAATTAATAAATGATTTTAAGCAAGTTATATTTATATACTTCAAGGTTAACATAATTTAAAATTATTTGTATTTTTTGTGGAATATTAATAAAAACAAATTTATAATTGTTTGTAAATAAATCAATCATAAATTTAAAACGCTCGGATTACATAAATACCTGTTATAAAAAAAAGTTTCACCGAGTAACCATTAAGTTCACTATAAGTACAACCATAAAAGTTTCTTGACTCTTTTCGTAATTAATAAATTGAAAAGTTCACATGTAAAACTGAAAGTTTTACTCATTGATTCTGTAATTCTATTATACTTGTAATGAATTAATATTTAAAACTAGCATGAATACACAAATTTATTTAGATTTTCATTTTAGATTTTTTTTTCTTTATGTTAAAATAAAATTAAGTAATTATCTAATAGAATAATGTATTAATGTTATGACAGAATATGTTCAAAGCTGTTTCCGATTTTAATACTTTATATCAGACTTATTTATAGTAAAAATATTAAATTTTGATTTTTAACTTTATTATATGCCTTATACTAAAACTAAATAAATGTGTTTGATTGGATTATAGACTATAATTATCATTTGAAGAGGAGGTTATATACCTAACCTAGTTTTATTAATCATTAATTTTGATAAGCGATGAAAATAAAATGTAATTAGTGACAGTTTTACAGTATAAATTGGACTTAAAAATATGAATATTACTGTCTTAATTACCTGCCGATGTAATAAAAAATACATTAAAATTTATTAGATTGTTAAATATATTGGTAGTGTCACTAATTTTGTATACTTAATTCAAAATCATATTATGGCTATAAAAATATTTTTTTCTTCTTTGTAGTATATGTATACAATATATAATATTAGATATAGATATCACACTGTTGGTATTTGTGATGCGAATCGATATAATACATTTATATCAAATGGTATATTTTACATGTTGTATATAATTATTTTATACAAAAAAAAAACACAAGTACCTATTATAATTTAATGTTGCTAAAATTAGATCGTTAATCTTTTATTTTGTTATTATTAAAAGTCATTAAATATTTTTATTTCTTGTTAATTTGAAGTTATATTACCCATCTAAAAAACATTTACTAAACATAAAACTCCCAGTATTTTATTTTTTTTATTGTTGTTAATACATTTGCATTTGAATGAGTAATGTTAATGTAATCTGCGTAATTTTCAATAATATTTTAATCTACCGTAAATAAATCGTGTATGTAATATTATGGTTTAATACAATAAATATTAATAATACTTTATAGTTTAATACACACGGTATTGTTGTAGTATGGTACAAAGTTATTTTAGGTATAATACAAACAACATATTATATATATATCGTTTTTTTTTACATCACTAGTTGGTGTATACATTAATAAGTTCGTAAATAAAATGTATATACAATCGGTATTTTAGCTTGTGCTCAGCCACGCGCGAGCCCACATCTCGCAGGTGGGGTTAATATTATGATTTATAATAATATACAACGTACAACCTGTACATAACAACTACACGTCACGGCTGCATTGACGTGCTTTGAAGAATGTGACTTACTTGTAACGCTGTACAGCCGGGATAATATATTATCACGGAGTCAACGTTTTTGAATTTCATTGTTATCCACTGATGTGTTATATTAAAACAATATTTAAAGCTAATGAATATTATTATTTTTTAACGGTCGGATACCTATATATTATATTTTATATGCATGTGCACACCGTACGTATAGTTTAATAGTGGTAATACACTGTGTACGATAATAATATTAATATAACCATTCTCACTATATTACATTTTGTGGCGGGGCAACTGTATAGGTATAATACTTTGTCATCATAACTCTATTATTCCGACAGAGAATATAATATTATTATATTATTATGGCAAGCGTTATATGAGTTAGTTAATCACCGAACGTGTTTAGATATTTGTAAATTCTGCAATATATTATAATATGCGCCGTGTGCCCGAATGTGTAATGCGTTTATTCGCGACGATGATTCCATTTTCGCATAATTTATTTTATCTCTTAAATGTGTTTTTGTTGCCATTATTATTTTTATTTATTTGTTTATTATTATTATTTTATTTTTTTGTTTAGTGTCGTCATTTTGAAACGTGTGTAGACATAACAATAAACAACAACATAGCCGAAGAAAGCGAGTATTGTGTTTAAAATATTAACGAGGACATGCATAACGTTTTTAAGCATACATTTCGGTTGTAAGCTAAAACTTATAAAAACGATTGCACCCTATAGACGAAAATGTGTTAAATGTTGTGTTTCAATCTCATTTCAGATATTTTCTTTAAATACCGAATGATTTACTTGACTATATAATACAAAAGGGAATTGCTTACGATCAATAAGAAAAAATAAGCTTTATAGTTAAATCTATTTTGTTTTAGTAAGTATTAGTACATGATAAAATTATTGTATGATTATCTGACACGTGTTCAAATTTTATTCTTTGAGTGAGTTATAAAACAATATTTAGAGAAATGTGTTGAAGTTTAATAATTTGTACTTAACTCGCTGAAAGAAAAACTGTGAATAAGCAACTTTACATAAGTCTAATAAATATATGCAAAATTTCAAACTTTATATAAACACATTTACATAATAATATGGTGGTTGATAATTACTTGATATCTAAATAATAATATTAACCTACTACGATCTAACTCAATCTCCAGAGCGTTAAATGTTTACTATTACGAACTTATGGTGCTCCAAACACAGTTAACATGCACGTAGTTAGTTTCGTTCAAATTCATTTTAAGTGATTAAACGAACGAACCCGAAGTCATGAACATTTTAATATAATGCACTATATGCCTGTTGTAATGTATAATTACGCTCATGATTTATACACAAATTAATTGAAACAGTTCAACTGTTATAATATGTATATGAAGTTGGCTGAATGTTTTCAAACTCTAAAATATGAAACAATATAATATATTATAATATAATGTGTAGGATTTTGTTAATAGACATCAGCAGAGGAAAATTATTCGCGAACGTCGCAGCTCACAAAGTTTCAATCCCACTCATAATTTTAATGGCATGTACCTAATTAAAAAAGTATACCATCTCAATGTTTTATTCGTGCACATCGAATACGTCGGTATGAATCTAGTACGTGTCTGTCGCGCCGTTTTTATAATATAATAACACACATAAAATGTTACACGCGCCGCGGTAACACACACATTGAAATTCGTGCGTTTAGCACGCACAGCTCGTAATAACACTAATAATAATAATATGATATATTATTTTAAAATAATATATAGATACACAATAACACTCGGCGAATGGCGAGTCACTTTATACCTTATAATGTCGTGTATGTTACACACTATATGTACACGGGATCTATTAAACGAATTCATGTATTTAATAGTGTTGCGTATACCTGCCCCCGTTACACCGTATAAACACATATTATACAGGCACACTGTTTCCATTGTTTTGTATTAATTTGTTGAACTATATTATATATTATAACGCGAATGTCAATGACGGCAGTGTGAGCGCAGAGTGCGTGTGTGTGTGTGTGTGCACAGGTATAGGTCGATTAAAACCCATACGGTCGGTTGGACTCGAGTGCGTGCCGCCCGGAGAGCGACGTGGGAGCACACCTAATAATAATAATAATAATAATAATATATAATATTGTGCATGGTGCTGCTGCTGCCGTGAGCACCAGATAATAATCCCAGCGAAAATGCGAATTACTTCGTTACTATGGGGACCGTCAAAATCGATAGGAACATGTTTTACGGCACATTGCGTCCGTATATCATTATTACTACACATAATTTTATACACCTATAGAATATTTATTTTTTATTATAAATCAGCAGATGTAATTGAAAATTATATAATATGGCACGGCCGACTAGTGTTGCGAGGTGTATACTGGCGTGACGAAGGTAATATAATATAACGTCGACGGATGATCGCGACGAGACGTGCCGTCGTGTAGCTGCATCTGTAGGTGGCATACGCTGCACGTGAAATACTCGCTATGCTCCGAAACAGATAGAAATTAAATACAATTTTATATCATACATTTATATATAACTAGACTAAGTTCAAAAAAATTGTCTTTTATGAATTTAAATATTAAATTACTATTTTTTTATTTGCGTTTCGGGTGAGGGAGGTTTAGATACTTTTTTTAATAGCGATATCCCATATTGTTTTTAATTTCATATTTTGAAAAAGAAAATGCCGGTGTTTAAAATATAAACAAATATTAAACTCATTTTATTAACCTATAAAGATTTTAAGTTTATAAGTTTATAAACTTATGGATAACAAAAAAATCTTATTGCGCACGTTTTCACATCTCATCAACGACGTTAAATTGTTTTCACAAAAATACAACTCTACTAAGACCTTTTTTTTCTAAAAACAAAAACTACTGAGATAATGGTAGCGTTTTGTGTTTGAGGAATTGCTCTGTACATAGATGTCTATCGAAAAAACTCCATGCAGCTTTTTTCCAACGCTCAGAAATCTCATATATATAAGTCTGCCGTTGGTCGCTGTTGCCGATTAGGTACATTAACAGTTTTTTTTCAATAATATAATAATAATAAATAAAAACATTATTACAGCTAGTATCAAACTAGCAACTTTTGACAATCGGTATTCGTCTGGCGTATCGCGCATTCGAAAATATTATTATACTCGTGCTAACACGCGCGTCTCGTGCATATAGCCAGCCACCGTCGTCTGTTGAATAACAATCGAGTTCGTTGAAATTTTGTAGAGACGGATTTCTGTAATATATATTGCCTATTATTATTATTATTATTATTATTTATCATTACTATTATTATGCGACGTGTAACTAGTCGTAGATCCAATTGATTGTCTGAAAAGATGTCGGAGCCAAACCGTGAATAAATATAATTATCGAGCAATAATATTATAATTGGATTCGGAGAAAAGAATCAAGGGTTTTTTAACGATGTATATCATAAATAAATTAAAATTGAAGTTAAATTATTTTAATAATTATGATAGTTAATGTCTATATATTATATATATTTTAGGATCTCTGCATATCACAGTGTTATTTTATCTCGACAAAAATTCCATGTACTGGTCGATCTGCCGTGGGCCCGTGTAGAATTTTGAGTATATACCAACGAATAATTATTAACTTTGTCATTTATATTAAGTGTGAACACCGATGTAAACTAATGAGTATTGTAATCATTTTACTGCGGGTAGTCTTCTGCGTCATATAAAACGCATAAAGAATAATAATAATAGCAGAAACCGAGTCCGTGTACAGTATTTTGTTATTAAGCGATTTCTGTTTTAATTTACAAATAAAATGTAACTCAACTATAGAAAATTGGTCCCCCGCTATTCGTTTTACAATTATCAACACACTTTGGTTTTTAATTAACTTTTTTGAAAAGAAAAATATATATATCCGTTACGCTTACGATTAACGAACAACGAAAAAAGCTATATTATTGTTATGATCGCATTTTTTTAAACTGTCAATTATATTTTGAACTAAGAAAAAAACTTAAACATGAAATATAATTAATATATTTTTAGCGTGTGACAGAAAACTGATAGATTTATTAACTATGTGAATCAATATGATGTAATAAAGGTCATATTTTCTTTAAAATGTCCAAGAAATATTTAATTTTGACTATTTTGATATATATTACAACTTATCAAATGCTATTGTACTATTATATTATTATAAAGTATAATACATAAATATAGTATAATATATTATTATTATAAACACATTTTGTAACACGGCGATATGTATAGGCAATTTAGGTACATATAAAACTAATATTGTCTACAAAGTACTAATAAAAATATATTATGTAATATTCAATTATATTTAAATGTATACAATATATTTCACACTCATATCCATTTTCATTCGCACCGTGAGTTCAATAAAGTGAAAGGTGGCTAAAAATATTATTAATATATATAGTTATAGTTGAAATATATCTTTTAATAATACAGGTAAGTAAATTATAATAAACGAATTTATTAATAAAAACCTGTAACTGTTGTATCAAATAATTTTTATTATTAATTTAATTTTTTTTTTAGAATGTAGTTGCTATAGAGTTCAAAAAAAAAAAAATACAAATACCTATAAAAGAAACCTAATATTCAATTCATTTCAATATCATGCTTGAATTGTTTATAATTTGATCAAAGCTTGTAAATAATATCTATAAATATGTATGGAAGTACGTATTTATATATACACATATAAAAAAAAAACACGACAGAATAAATTGAGTGTACCCCATGGTATATTTTAGTTATTTATATTAATATATGATTTTTATAAATATATGAATGTATATGCGTGTATGTGTATATTTTTTTTTATAGAAACATTAGTATTATATGTTATATTGCATTTCACAAAAGTTATACTAAGATAAATTTGACTGCTACCATTTTAATGTTGTGATATGTGTTCGCAACTAATCAAATGTGATGATTAAAAAAAAAAAAAAAACCAAGCACTTTAAGCATATTTGATATATTATCCACAGCTGGTTTTTTTTTAATAGGACTATTTGCATGAAAAGTAAACCATTAATCTTTTCCCATGCAAAATATCAATATTTAATTTAATAAAGTAGAACGATGGTGGTATTTAATAGCTGGAAATTACTTTCCTCACTGAGTAAATGTAATCTAGTAAATCCTTCGTCATTATGCATAGTATCAATAATACATAAAAAATTATTATAATTATCACGCGTATTCTTTTCGATTTACTGTTCCATTATCATTTATACTCCAAGGAAAATAAAAAATGACTATTCTTCAAATTTTAAATCTAATTATTAACACTTTTATTATCCCATTAATTAATTTTTCATTGTATATATATATTTGTTTTATTTTCTGAGAAACAAAATAAGTGTAAAAACTACTATCGCTGATTGATTTATTATTGTCTCAACGATGGCTTAATGAGTGTAAGAATACATCGAATGTTTTTTCTGTATCTGAGGTTTTAGTTAATAATAAAATCCGATAAGAACTTTGAGTGCCGAAAATTCGATTTGCAGTTTAAAATATAATTGTTTTTCCATTCCCCTCAAACCATACACTAAGTAACTAGCATTGTTAAAGATTCCACATATTATTATGTTGAACGCATAATTTCTATGCAATTTCGTCGTCGTCGTTGTTGTTGTTGTTGCTGCTATTTATTCGTTGAACAGATAACAGATGTACAGTGTACACAGATGTAACAGCAATATACGCAAATGTAATACTTGTGTTAAGTTTGTTGTGATGTTTGTTTTAGTTTGAGTACAAATTTCATTATATATCATGTTTTGCATACGAGGTCGATAGATACGATACAGTCCGTTCATTTTTATAACTATAATACTATATATATTATTCTATTTTGAAAAGATACATTTTTTAGTTCTTGCAACTTCGTGAGAAGTTTCGTAAACAAAAAAATGAAAATTTTGTCTTATTCCATTACCGTTTTTAGAATCAATATAGAAAAAATAAGTAATTTAAGAGAAAACATTTTTTTAATATTTATATAGTTGATATTTTTGTGTTTTTATAAATTATATTATTTTTCTTCTTAATTTAAAAATTCCGAGATTAAATTTTTAAGTTTATTTAATAATTTATGTTATATTTACACATTTGAATTCCTTGATTTTATAATAATCTTAATTTTAGGATTATTTTAAAAATAGCAATAATTTTTAATTATTAATACATTTAATCTGTTTGGTAAGTATTAAGTTGTTTGTGTTATTTGTATGTGTCCAAAACATTTTTCTAATGTATTACTTTTTGTTTCAGCTGTATCTTATTGTTATATAATTCTTCGTGTTGTATTTATTATTATATTTATTTCAATCAAATAAATTTAAATTCAACGATAAAATCTTTACCTATTAGTAAATTGTTGTCATAGTATAATTACATTGTATCTTTTTTAAGTAAAATGAATTATAACTATAACGAAAAACCTAACTTATATTAATCATTTTTAGTATATTTAATTTATAGTTAACTTTATTATTGTCAATTTTTGTATAATAATATTAAAATTAACTAATAGATACTTATTAATTTAAAATTAGCATTCATATTAACATATCGTAATTTTAGAAAAAAGTACAATGAAACAACAAACTGTTTCTTTTTTTTTTTAACGCTGAAGTTCAGCCATGTTTTAAATTATATTACGTTTTATTTTTAAATTGATTAATCTACCATCATGATATTGTATTTTATATTTTGATTAAATTTACCCAAAGTGTATCGAAATTGTATAAGTGAATGGTTTTTGTATAATTGTTTTTATAATGCTTAAAGTAACAATATCAGAGTACTATGTAAATAATAATGTCCCTAGGGATTGCAGATTGTATTTTTTTCTTTAAATTCAATTGTTACTGTTATTATAGTAAGGGAAGATATTAGTGGTATTTCTTGTCACTAGTAAGACGGGTTGACATATTTCGAAGGGATGCTTCCATTTATGTGGATTGCAGCTTGTGTTTAAGTTTTCATTTGGAAAATGAAAATTACGTCTTGTTGTCTTGTCAGAAAATAAAATAGTTTCAATATATACAGAGTGTTTCACTAAGGATGCTCACCCGGTTCTTTTCTCTAATAGTTTAGTTATTCAAAATTTGATTTTTGAAATTTTTAAATATACTTAAAGACTATATTTTCAAAGACTTGATTAGATTTATTTAGGCACTTCGAAAATTTAAATACTTTTTTGAACTATTAATAAAGGAATGTTCTGTGGCGTTACAAATTTCAGTTTTTCAATTTAAAATCATCCTTATAAATTTTGATTAGTTTAAATGGAGATTTTAATATTAAATAAGTGTCTTATATAGTTATTAAACATTATGTACAAAGGATATTATTATTAAATATTCATATAAATATATTATGAATTGTTTTTATTTTATATATTTATAAAAAAAAATTAGATAAGCTACTTGATAGAACAGGAAGGATATGTATTTTTTATTAATAATTTTTTTAATTTTTAAACATTTAATTAATCTATTAACATTTTATACATTTTTAATAATTATATAAACCAGCGGTTCCCAACTTTTTTAGTTTTTCAGACCACCAATTTTATAAAAAATATCTTTGAGGCCCACCAATGAATAATAGCTTACCTATAAACACACATACACACACACATTTATATATATATATATATATATATAATATTATTAAAAAAAAAAAACATATAATAAAAATATGTAATAATATTTTTTTAAATATAAACGTTATTAATGTTAATATTATAATATGGTCTGCTACGGCCCAGTTAATCGCTGCCGGTAGTCCACTCAATTGTGGACCGCAGCCATGGGTTGGGAGCCGCTGATCTAAATAATAACTAATAAGAGCACGACTCAATCAATTATTATTATGAATATTGAATACATTTCAATATTTTTTAATTCTATAAATAACCATAAAGTGGGGGTATTATCGAGGACTAGAATTTTCTAGAATTTTCAGATTTATGAAACTGCATTATTAAAAAAAATGGGTAAGTGAGTTAGAGCAGGTGATTAACTCTGTATAAGAAGATCGATTTAAATGTTAATGCTTATTATTTCTTAGTTTTAACTATTTTGAAAATATTTTTTTTTTACATTATTTTATTTCTTTTCATGAATATTTTTGAGAAAAAAACTACTTTCATTTTTACAATTATATATTTTTTTAAGTTTTTACTTTTTAAAATAATAATATATACATTAAATTTCATATTTTATAGAAAGCAAGGTATTTTTCGAAGTATATGAGTATATTCAAATTGAGTTTTAAAACTAATCAGAAATAAGTATATTCAAATTTAAATGAGTAGATACAGAATAGTAGCATAGACATTAGACACGCAAAATATTGGTCCACTCTGTTCATAAAAATTTAGCATATTAATAATTAGTAAATGACTTATTCAACATTTGATTTTCTCCACTGAAATACTCAAAAAAATATTCTACTATGGAGTATGAAATTAAAATTGCATATTACTATTAAAAAACTAAAAAAACATCTTAACGATAAAAATTATAAAGACATAATTTTTCCGAGTGTAATATGCAGTGATGGAAATAGATAACTAAACAATTACCTAGATACTATTAGATGATTGTAGCAAAAAATTATCAAGATAAAAATAAAGATAATAATGCATTAAAATAAACATATAGATAATTAGTTATTTTTAATGATAATTATTTGTATTGTTTTTATACCTATAGCTTTATGATTGAATAAAAGATAACTGTATAATATTTATGATAACAATATAATATAAAGAAATTATTATAATTAATTAATACAGAATTTTTCAAGCTTTGAGAACGTATCACGAACACGTTCAATCAGAATCTTTTTACAAATGTGACGCTGTTTATCGCATCACTACGTTTATATTTATTATTTATAATTATTTAAGTGTACAAGATAATATGGCACTAACCTTCTCCAAGTTAAGTAAAGTAAGACAAATTTCCAATATCTATATTATCTGCAGTCCATCTGTATATAATATTATATATTATGTTATCTTTATATTTACATTTGCACTTCCCAATTTGCTCCAATTTGCTCTTTGAAATTTACTGTACGTTATATACTTTTCACACAACTTATAATGTGTAGTGTGTACCTTAAATTATCTGAAGATATTAAATAAGGTACTTATGATAAGTACGTGATTTTTATTATAGCATATAATCGCAAAATAAAATTGGTATCTTAATAATACAAAAAAAATATGATATTCATATAGTATACACGTCATGTACTCATGTGTATATCATATTATTAAGTAGGCAGAAACTCCCCATGTATAATTTATTAGAATAACCACTAAGCACACCTCTAGATTGTTCAACACTTAGGTACATGTGAAAATGTTTACTTATATTTTAATAAAAAAAATCATGAATAATATATACCATACTTGGTTTTAGTTTTGAAAATGTTTCATAGTTATCTAAGTAATTGCTGGTTCATAAACATTTATTTTAAATCTCAATGGTTATATTTTAATACGATTATTTTATTACAAGTGTTCTCATTTCAGAGAAGATATTTTAACTAAACTTTATTTAATGTTAGTTTCTCAGCATTACATTGTATAAAAATATGCAAAGTTTTTTTAGTAGATGTCTTTTAAATTTTAATGCTTCTTTCGGCAAGTTGTTGTATATAGGTACAAGTGTTAACAGTCATTTTAAGTCACTAATTTATTTTCTAAATTATATTTCTCATATACTTTATTTTTTAACTAATGTTTACAATTAAATTAACTGTTATAATCAAGTTAAATATTTCTATGAAGAAAAATTCTTATGAAACATCATTTTTAAAATTTGATTCAATCAGTTGGCCATCTTTGATTATATTTCTTTCAGTCTTAGTATAAGTTTACTTGTAATTTATTTTGCCGTGTGCTTGAATTTATTTACAACCTACAGAGTTTTATTTTAATTTGTTCAAAAGAAATACACTGTGTTAAGAAATTTTTCTTATACTTTGTACTGATTTAAATTGTTAATATGATAATATAAATATATTATGCATATTTTTAAGTAATAATATTTCTTACGTTCAAAGCTTTAAGCGGTCAACACCACGCTCTTTTGGATTTCTATTGGCATAACAAGTGTGGACTCATTGTAAAGTTTTTTTAAATGAACACGGGTTCTACAGCGTATCATTGATATCCATACATGAATATTGTTATATAAACTTTATTCGTATAATGTCCATTGCGTTCGTCAAAACGCAAATAGAAGCATATATATATATATATATGGGATTTCCGTCCGAAATATGTTAGCACAAAAGCTCGAGAATAGTGAACATGCGCATGGTGCATAAATCCTATAGACCATTATTATGACATGGTCATGCGATAAAAAGGTTCTGGAGATATTATTTATTCAGAAAATAATTGGTTATATTATAATATAACATGTGTGGTATTCTGCGGACAATACGCATTGTTGGCAAAATCGTTGACTCAGGGTCATAGAGCCGTTTTAACGCAATAGGCACTGGGCATACAATACATCCCTTATTCTCTGGGTTCAAATAATTTTGGTTTTCCTCTCATTCTTCCCATCCGATCTCACGTTCATTTATCATGGAGGTAGATAAGCTTCTCTCCTCTTTTTTTTTTATGCGAATCTATGAATCTGTGTCATGTGTCACGTGTTAACGTTTCATATATTATTTTGTTTATCACCGCTTTCATCTTTCCTATAAAACGATTTGTTATTTTACTACATAATAGTTACTGTTATTAGAAAATAATATCGCGAATTCATTTTTGTTAATAACCTGTGGGAGGTAATCAGTCTAGCGCTCGTGTCTTATTTCTATTTTACAATCACTATTAATTATTTTTTTCTAATATAGTATCTATTAATATCGTCCTGATAACGTCATAAAAGTATGTCAATCAATAGCATTATAATAAAATATGAATTACAACTAATCATAATAGTAAGACATAATTTTTATAATCGTTTAAATGTTTTGATATGTCAATATAACCGAACAATCAATTATAATATTATAATATACGTTGTGTACGCAATCAAATATTTACGAACATATTTGAAATATTAGCTTCGTCTTGTTATTAACAATGTACATCCACGTCATATAATAATATGTTTTATCAACATGAATGTAATATCACGTGTGAGTATAAGACTTAGTGGTAAATAGGTATATCCTAACACGCGGGTTCGTTTTGATTATTTTTCTTATATTATGATGACCAATTATATACTATGACCATTGACTTGATATATTGTTATTATTTTAATATGTAATTCGAATTGTCCATGCTTAAACACAATGAAGTTGTACATACTACATGATTGCCGTATACCCTAGATTAAAAATAAATATTACTACATCCTTGTCTCGATATTTAATATATAAAAGTAATAAAGAATTTTTATGGAAAAGGCTTAAAACGTACTTATAGTTATAAGGGACTGTAACGTTAAGTCACTTTAGAGCTATTTCAGAACGCTTTATTATATTATATCCTAATATCCGTTTTACGAAAGTTATAACGTAGGTAAGTCACTATGAGCTTTTGGTAATATGTGGCGTTGGGGGATTTACTATACCCTTCCTTTACAAGTACGGAGCTTAGTCAAGGGGTAAAAGAAAATATTACTGTATTCGGATGGTTGCGTATTCACGGAAAAATACGCATCCGCTTTATTTATTATTTACAGTTTTCATTGTTTCGTTATTTGTTAGCTATAAGACGAATATAATAAACGTTTAACTTAACACTTATTAAATGCATTTATTTATAATTAATTACAAAATTTAGGCTTATGTAGATTTTATACAAACTTGACGAATCGGGTGTAAATAGTAATACACACTCTTAAAGACATAATATACACAAGTAGATACAAAATAGTCTTAAGAGTAGTTTATTTATCTTTCAGTTTTAATTGTATATCTTTCATTTATCTGAGTTAATTTAACACGATTCTGCATTGTAGTGATTTAATATCTCTGTGTACATTCCCAGGATATTGATATTAATTTTGATTATCTATATTAAATAAATATCAACTATTAACTTTATATTATGGTGAATAACATTATTTTGTATACTTTAGTGGGTCGTTATCGTGCTTGCAATATTGGAACAGAGCCAAATACATATTATAAACCAAGTTGCAGAATGTTGTACTCGTGACAGGTCTGTATTAGTTTTTACGGTCCCGTTAAAAAATTAGTTGCGATGTCGTTGACATGCAACTGGATGTTGCTTCATAAATTTAAAAATTTTACTGGCTGAAAATCACCTCAGGACTGTTATTTATCGTTATACTATCCCGGGAGAATTTTCCCGCGTTAGAATAATTTATGCGGTTCCGTGTAATTTTTCTCCTTCCATTTTAGGAAATGTTACATATTTCACTAAACAGCAGCTGATTCAAAAAAAAAGATCAGAAAAACTGAACACTGACTTCTAACCCTTGTGAAAAATGAGATCCGGTCAAACAGATTTAGAGCATATTTGTACAAATATTATACATGTATTTTTTTTAATTTTCATTTCGTGTACAACGTCAAATAATACAAATAAATAATGGTTCACATGGAAAAGAATAATGTATTGTAAAATCATTTTGAAATGATTAGTTCTATAAAAAATATGTTGTTTGTCGAAGAGTAATATTAACAAAAATTAAAACTTTTCCATTGTAATTTATTTTAATCATTCGTTGTTGTTCGTAATCAATTAACATTTCATAAACTTTGTTATAGAACATTATTAAAAACTTTGTTTTCATATAAACAAAATTTAAGTATAAAAATAACAGAAACAATGAAATTTAGTTGAAATGTTGTTTAAATCAATATTATACATATTATTTTCTACATTTCTTTAAATGCGATAAAATTATATTTTTTGTTGGATAATTGTATTTTATATGCTTCGATAAAACAAAATAATAAACGTATATCATTTCAATTTATCATATCTATAATTTAGACTTGTATACAATACTCAGTCGTTATTCAATTTTATATACTTTTATTTTTTTTAATTTAAACAAATACATTAGAATATCAAAAAGTTAAACCATAATGACGTCGTTTACTATATGATTTCTGGTTATTGTTTTGAAGGTTTTATATAGTATAAACTGCATACAAATAACGAAAATATGATATGCCTGCCTATAAGTTATGATCTGTATAATAAATAGAAGGCGCATTTAAATATTATTATGAATTATGGAGCAGTATTTTGGTGAGGTCGTTATAGACAAGGCTTTGTTTTGTTGTTCCGGTATGAGTTTTGCACTTGTCAGCCTAAATACATTAAATCTATATCATAATTTAAAATTACTCATATTGATAAACTATTATTTAATACACCAACGTAAGAAATAAAAAAAATAAGATTTAAGATCATCCAAACTACAAAATGTTTATTATCTGTATAATACATAACAAAATTACCATTGTACTTTTTTTCGTAATTTCTTAATAAAGTTTTAAGAAATAATATTTAACAATAATCGTATCAACAATAATAATAAATACAAATACTTTTTATTTAAATTAACACAAACAATATATTTAAAATCAAAAATGAATAATTCACTTTTTATTAATAAAAATATTAATGTTTTATTAATTTATTTTATCTTAATGTTATCAATGATCGTTTACTTTTATTTTTTAATTATTGTATTAGGATTGGTGAACATTTAAAATTAAAGAGAAATAGGAAGAAAAAAATATGAGAAGCATTAACATGATATATGGTTTGGTAAGAAAAACGATAAGTAACAAGTAGTTAAATAACTTTTATATGGTGAACAAACGAAAAAAATGAGAAAAAAATTAAGGTTTCCTGTTATATGTAGGTACCTACTATAAAGACAAATATAGAATATGATACACAAATAATATATTAATATACATATTATATTATATTGTATTGTATATATCTACTTTTATTGGTTTATTTTTCATATGTGTTTTCAATATTTTCATTTTTTTCTGATTGTCATTAATTCAGATTAATATTAAACATATATCCTTGCAAACAAGTACAATACAATAATAATTTAATTAAACTCACTAAACTCATGTCCCATCGTAAAAAATACAAACTTTCAGCATAAGTAGAAATAATTTTACAATTTTATAAGCCTCCCAAAAAATAAAACATCAAAGATGGTTTTAAATAAAAATAAGTCAATACGGCCATGTTGTTTCAAACTAACTTAAAAAATTTATAAATTTACATAATATTAATATTATAAATTATTTGTCATTAAAATGGTAATTGAAAAACAAC
This sequence comes from Schizaphis graminum, assembly GCA_020882235.1. Classification (NCBI taxonomy): domain Eukaryota; kingdom Metazoa; phylum Arthropoda; class Insecta; order Hemiptera; family Aphididae; genus Schizaphis; species Schizaphis graminum. The sequence goes on from CM037032.1 coordinate 71,731,534, forward strand.
GGAAATGTATAACAGTATACATTTTTATAATTGATTATTAAGTAGGTATCCATATCTAAGAATGATTATTATGTATTTTATAAGTTATTAAAATGTATATGTAGATTTTAATCGCCTCGGTTGGCAATTTAAGGCCCGTTTCACATGGACGCGTATCATACGCGCGCGTTTCAAACGTCGCGTTCAGAATTACGTTATTTATATTGACTATTTCACATGGACGCGTATGAAACGCGACGCGTTTTTGGATACGCGGTCGAAACGCGTCCCCGTACGCGGCGCGTATCAAACGCGAGCGTGCCAGCTATTACATGCAATGACAGGTTTCACATAGGCGCGTATCATACGCGCGCTGATCAAATTTTGAAAAATAATTTTAGTATTATGTTTTACAAGTTCTCAAGCAAGTGAAGTTCTTCTCTTAATAAGTTCATACACATCGAGAACTTATATTATTAAATTACATACTATAATTTCACTATGAACTCAATAGACACTGAGCATATAATAATTGAGGTACAAAGCCATCCTAATCTTTGGAACCATAGTGTTGAAGAATACAAAGATCGAGATTTAAGACTTAAAGCTTGGGAGGATGTGACAAAAAAAGTAGTGTCCACATATGACACCATGCCTAAAGCTGAGAAGAAAAAAGCAGGTAAGTAAAACAAAAATTATTCAAGTATTTGTTCCATACTAATATAAGTACGATAGGTATATTTAAGTACTTAAACATTAATTCTACAACTAATTTAACTGAGTAAAAAACAATTCGACATAAAACCTATAAACACGTTATATCATAAATTATAAGGAGGTAAATTCATAAAACAATGTATCAAAAAAATGAACTGGAAGCTAATAATAAAAAAAAAAATAGGTAGTAATTAAATATACCTATATTTAAAAATAAACTTGAATGTAGGTATAGGTCTCATTTTATAAAATATTTTACTGTTGTATTCTTAGCACCTCAATGTGTTAATCTTTTTTAATTTTTATACTATACCTAAAAAATGGTTTAAAAACGTATAAAAATATTCATTAATTCAAATTCTTTATAATAAATAATCAGGTTTTATTAAATACATTTATCTTGCCATTCTAATTTTCCTGCATCACTTATAAAATAATTGGCAAACTTGTCTCTTATTGTATTTCCACATCTAGTCACATTATTATTTTGTATATTAACCTCGTTTACGTTTTCTAAACCTTCAATAGTAAGAGTGTTTTCAAAATTAAATCCATCTCTAACGCGTATAAAATTATGAAGGATACAGCATGCCTTTACGATACATACAGCCAACTCAACATTCACATTCATTGGTTTGTGAAAAATACGAAACTTATTAGATAATATTCCAAAACTGCATTCAATATTTCTTCTTGCTCGCGATAAACGATAGTTAAAAATTTTTTTTTTATAGTTTAAATTCTTTCGTGCATAAGGCCGTAAAATGTTTTTTGATAACCCGAAAGCTTCATCCGCAACTATTACAAATGGATAAATTTCATCATCGTTTCCAGGAAAAGGCATTGGGTTAGGAATATTTAAAGTATTATTTTCAAGTTTTTGGTAAAATGTAGAGTTTTTAAACACGCTTGAATCGCAGAATTTCCCTTGCGCTCCAACATCCACAAAAATGAAACAATAATTTGCCAAAATTTTGGATATCATATTATTACATAAACGTTTAGATTATGTACAAATAGGCTCGTAAACCATAACGATGATATAAACGTAGCATGGTGTATGAAAACTACTTTGATATAATATTATCAGCTAACAATTTCCTCGAAAAATTCCATCGGACGTCACTCTTGTTATCGGATATATTTAATTATCGTCACTAAACCGAGTCCGTACAACTATATAATATACAATAATATAATGGTAATAATAATAATAAAAATCAAATTAATTATGTATTATGCGTGTGCGATATCGTATTTTGTGGAATAATAATGTAACACTAGCGGAGAGGCGAATCGGAATGCAATCGAGTAAATAACGGACCGAAACGGAAAAAAAAAATTATAACTTTAACCCGAGACCGCAGACACCCGGTGAGCACGTTACACACCGTCGCGTGGGACGTCATCCGATCGAATCATAATTTTATACCTATCGCAATGATGTTATAACCATTAAAATATTACGGTGTAAGCGATTTATACGCGAGTACGTACACGACTCGACCGATCCACGGCCAGTGCGGCGGCTACCCACTGCGGCGGCACTGACAGATCGCGTATGCATTATACATTATTGTATATATGATATATACATATATTGTTGTGATTTCAGTGCACCAGTGCACGCAGAGTTTTAGCTATCATTGCGTGTTATGCGTATAATGTATGTTTTAATGATTAAATGTATAAATAAATCAGTAAATCGCTTTAGTCCACTGGCGTTAATGGTTACGTACATAGTTTATGTTCGTGTATAATATATACGAGCTTTCCTTGATGTGACAACGGTAATTATTTACATCCATCCCCTTCGAGAGGACGAGAGAGAGAGAGAGAGAGAGAGAGAGAGAGAGAGCACATGCAGTTTCAGCACTCGGTAATCCACAGTCTGAGCGCCACTGATAGCTTATCACGGTAAGCGAGATTTGACGCGGGTGCCCACGTCCTACGTGAATGACCACGCGAATACAGTTGCGATAACGCGACAACGACCGCTACCGTCGCGGCCGATAGAGACGACGAACAAACGGTGCCGACCGATTTGGTGCGATATCGTCATCGGCGTACACGAATTATAATATTTAAATATCGCAAACCGTATTCCGATAACGTATACGCAAGTGACATATCCCGTCGTCGACGACGTTCCATTATATCAGGTATATATATCATATATTAATACGTGAGCACGATAAATAAGCGAGTTTTCGCGAAGTCTGATGCGAGAGCAGATCGTTTACGACTGTGATGTTCGTGTACCGAAGATCCGCCAAAGCGAAAATGTGTACAAGTCGTATATACCTCGTCCCCGCAAAGGGTCCCGCTAAAATATGGACAATTATCATCAGCGATATAGGAGCGATAACGTTTTACTCGTATAGTGAACCGTTCGGTTTCTGTGCCTCCGCGAAAACTCGCTTATCAACGTGTGTACGGATAACGATGACGATGGAAAATTACTACGAAATTATTGTATATATATATAATATATATAAAAAAAAAAAAAAACGATATTGTGTAGATCGCGGTGATCGAGTTCGGCTCTTACCTTACGCGCGGCCGCTTTGCCGTACAGTACCCTGTCGATGACGACTGCTGCTCCGGGGGTGCTAGTGAATCTCGTGCCGCTGCTGCGCTGCGTGTGTCGAGCGCGATCGCCGGGAACACTCTCCGGTCGGTCGTCCGGCGGGGTACGGAATATATTATGATATACGGATCGGAGGCGCCAGCGACGGTGGCGACTACGACGGCGGCGGCGGCGGCGATGATGACGACGACGACGACGGTGGCGGCAGTGGCGGCGGTGACGACGACGACGTCGGTGGCGGCGATGGCGATGGCGACGACGACGCCGGCCCGATTCCTTCGGCCTCGCAGAGAGAGTTCGATATTACCGGGTGCGGTTGTACCTGCGCAAACGGGCGGACCGGCGGCGGCGCGGGCCCTTCGCCGCAACCACCAACGCCGCCGCCGGAGTCTCCCGCTCGACCCTCTCGCCGCCACACAGGGCGATCGGAAAATCGATCGTACCGCCGCCGCCACCACGTGCTAACTGCAGCAGACCGTTTCCCGCAGATTACGAAGAACTCGCCACCGGACATGTACGAAACGGCCGAGCGATAATAATTGATCGTTTTATTACGCTGGCTGATGTTCGTTGCGCATAAAAATCGTAAATCTTGGTGCGACAGCTCGCGCGGTGCATCTTCACAAAAACGTAAACAAATCGTCGTCGGATAGCACTCGCAACATGGCTTACGTTGGCTTGCGGCCGCAGATCTAGAAACGAGGGGATAGACCGGGGGGATGTCTGTACACAACTAAAATAATTTTAGTAAATACGATTTGATAACAATATATTATAAAAGATTCTACATGTTTTAAATTTGTGGAATTTGAGATGCATACAATTCTATAAATAAATACATAAAATAATATATGTTTCCAAAGTGAAGTGGGCTGAAGCCCCTTAGCCATCCGCGCGCCTCTACCTAGACGCGATTGCAGCTTGTTGCAGTATACGTATAGATTCGACGTTATTTTCATCCCTAAGATCAGCCCCGTCCCCGCACCACCACAATAATTATATACAATTACATTTCACGCCGAATACGGCGGCAACAAGTCATACACCACAATGATTGTTATGTTATTATGTGATTACAGCTTAGAATAGTATTATATCAACTAATAACACGATTCGGAGCACCTATATATACGGCATACGCGTGCGTTTAACAACAATAACGTCAATATTATAGTTATGTGTGATCGTGTACTACCGCAGCATCAACCCCAACGCGACCGTCCTGTAATATGCATGTGTTTTGTCTTTTGCCCGATCCTCGTGTACCACTCGATCTTAAGATATAATAATATTCCTGAGTGTGTGCACGTCATCGTAGCGGGCGACCCGTGACGCGACTATGATCATATTTCAACTGCGTATAGTGCGGCGACAGAGGAAGAGAAACCAAATACGCTGAACAGAGGGAGGAAATAAAAACTATTTCTCTTCGCTATTCTTCCTGGTAAATTGCTTTTCCGGACCGGATCGCTGCCTCCGCGCCGTTTACGTGTTTCACCGCAGACAAGACTTTAAATAAAATGAGATGGAGAAAACTCTCGTTGACAATAACAGAAAACGAAATAAGATTCGGATGGGTATAATATTTATTATGTATTATTTGTCTGTCTACATACGATTTATTGACAGCTTCTCGCACGCGTTTCGATGTATACGTAATTTAATTGAAACGATTTTATAACAATTTAATAATAAACATATAGACGCATGTACCAAACGATTGCGATAAGAAAAATTTACCACTTGGGAATACCTATGTATATATATTAGATTCGTGTCGCACGATTAGATTTATGTTTATACGTGTCCCGCGACGGAAATCACGTACAGTAGTAGTAAATTACAAATTATGATACACATATTATACACATAATATTAAAATATTGTGATAATGCCTAAACTTTCGAAGTGAACATCGGTTTGACGAGGTCTATAATAAGTTATAATAATCATGTATATCAGTATATCTAATAATATATAGTATGTTATACTGCAGATGACGCATTACAACTAGAATTATAAATAACATATTTGGTATTGTTCTTCAATTTTAGATTATATTTCGTTCGTGTTGCAATAAAGTATATATTAACTCATAAACCTTATTAGACCATAAATGCAAATATCTTATGTTTGCTGAAACTACTTATTTGCTTTCGATAGCTTGTTGACAACCGAAGTTTTATAGACACTGAATATCAAACTTATAACTAGTAAGAGTAACCAGTGATTCCAATAATATAACATTCGAACGGATGCTTTTATACTATAAAGTATAAGGTATTATTATGTAAGAAAAAGTTATTATGCATTTGTATGATCTATGTTCGTATTAATTGATTTTTTGATAAACTTTACCAGAAAGTTCAAATTAAATATTAAAATGAAATAAATAATATACACATAAATCATCATTACTGAATGTTGCACTCGTTACTAAAAATTAAAAATACAACAAAAGAGAGGTTATTTTTTTAACCTTTTTGGCATTCAAAAATAGTAACTTTCTTCTTGAAATTCAAAATTGAACCTAAATAGGTACGTTTAACGTTTAATTTTAAATTGGTGTTATTGGTAGTTTTCTACAAAATGTCAAAAAACTATATGCAGACAAGCATTCGTTGTAATATTGAATTTTTTACTCAAAAACCGAGGGACGTGAAACAATGGCCGTGTATCAACTACATAGTATCCTTATTCTTCATGACCTTGCTTCAAATTTAGTTTAATTAGTTTACAAATCGATTAATTTATTTACATTTTTTTTATTATTATTAAACTTTGAAGTTTGAACATTAATTATTAGTTTCGATCGTTACTATACATTTACTAGTTATAATAAGTTATTGTATACACATAGTTCTATGCATTGTAAATTACCATACAGGGTTCTTGATTATTATTCAGACTGTATACTAAAATTTAATAACCATAGGACTATACGTTCGAATTTTAATTTTAATTCACCAAATCTTTGGAAAAGTTGTCTACTTAATAAATTAAAATAAATTAGCGGTTCTAATTTAAAAAAAAAACCACCTCAGCACACTCCTTAAATGGTATTAAATACCGATTGAAGTATTTGAAAATAATGTCTTTAAGTACATTTAAAAATTCCAAAATCAGAATTTGACTAAAAAATTATTGTTAGAGAATAAAAGGAGATGTACTTGTTAATGCTTGTTGAATCATCCAACATAAAAAACTTATTTAACTAAAACCTAACCTAATTCTATTAAATTTTCATATTCTTTACTTTCAGTTAAAGAATTTACCATTGTTTATAATTGAATATAAAATTAAAAAGTTAAAAGTAATTTTATCTATAGTTTCTTTAGAACTTTTTATCGTGTTACTTTGAACATTTACTTTGCATTATTTGTTTATTTAGTTCAATTTTTTTTATGCTGATAAGAAATTCTCAGTTATACATACCTACCTTCTAAAAGTTCTCTACAGGGATTCGTGACCTATAAAAGATTAAAAACAATATAAGAGCCGTTGTTTATGATGTATTAAAATTTGTTATCACATTTACTATAGTATAAAAGCTTTAAACGTTAAGTTGATAATAGTTTTTAAGTATTTTATTAGCTGAGTAATAATATATTTTTTTTAGAATTTAATATATATTTTTCAATTTCTAAATTATTTTAATACCTATATTATTAATATAATTTCATATTTTAAGAATCAATTTTTAATAGTTTGAATTATTTAAATATTTAAGATTTTAAATTATTGTCATAAAGGGTTTTTCCTTAACTTATTTAAAAATCAAAGAAATTTAAATCTAATTAGTCTTTAGTATAATTTATATATATAAGATTGTTTTTAAGACAAAATTAATTAACTATATTTTTTATCGAGGTTATATATTTTAGTGAAGTAAGGGGAATGAATGCAGTTAAAATTATTTTATAAGTTCATGCTTTTAAACATAAATACACGGGAAACAATTAAAGAAAACTTTTAAATATACCTACGTAGAAAATAAACAGTTTAATTGAAATAATTGTAATAATTGTACCCTAAGTATAGAAAAGAGTCATTATATAAACACAGATTGTAGATTCAATGCTTATTTGTATTTAGCCATTTTATGAGAAAATTATAAATGTTAATTAAATTTTATATTATTCTGTTTTTGTGTTTTAAATATGTACTATTTATTGTTACCTTGAAATTGATGGCATTTCGCATATTTCTCTTATGAGACAATTCTTTGTTTTGTTCTCTATGTCTAAAAAATACATAAAAATATGTATTCAGGAATTGAAGATTAGTCGTTTAAAAACAATAAATATCAATAACATATTTTTCTGTTTTCGATTTATATTAAATTTAATTGTAAATTTAGATTATATTATTACAACTAGAAAATACTGAATCCACTAAATTAGATATTTATGAATTAATGACTAATAATTTTTAATATATACAATAAACACATATATTAAATCAACATTCCACATTATTGACATAATATATTATATTATTATGTACATTTTACGTATTGTCTAAACAATACATATCTCATATCGTACGGTCAATAATAAATACTAATCTTGTATATAATTAGAATACATTTAAATTCATTATTAAAGTTCTATAACATTAGCTTCTATTTCACTCATATAATACTAAATAATATATAATATATTGTATATTAACTATATAACGTTTAAAATAAACTAATTAAAATTTTAACATTTTCCTGTGTAAAATAGGTAGTAACTAGTAAGTTGTATTAATACAAACATTTATTATTATCTACCATCAACATTACTTTGTTATTTAAATTCAATGTTAGTTGTTACACGTCATAAATATACGTAATAACATTATAAAAGCTCATAATGAAACAATTTATGACGAAACGCGAATACAACATGTAGCAAAATAGTAATATAATATTATAATATTTTGTTAAAATGTAAGCGACTTTATAACAGTTAATTCGGGTATTACGCGCGTCATTTGTGGTCTATGTTATGTGGGTTTTTGAATTTATGATTTTTAAGGGTTTTATACAGTGTTGGGGGTTAATTTGGGTGCAAAGCCTTGAATGAAACAAAACAAATTAATTAAAAACAGGCATGTGCCACGCTGTTGATATTAATCATAAATTTAAAGTGGGCATTAACTATTATATATTACGATAAGCCAGAACAAATGAGATAGATTATGTTAAAGTATATTTTATAAATTAATAATTTTTATGGTTTCAATTGTTATTAATGTCACGTTCAAAAACAAATAAAATCTTAATTTAAGAATTGTGAACTTACACGTTTTTAATTCTTACTGCATTTTTATATTGTAAGTTTATAACAATAGTCAATAGATATTCTGATATCGCATAACATTAAACCAATGATGGACTTCTTAGTTCTTATTGTCCTATTTCATAATCGATTTTATTTTTTTAATAACAAAATATAATCATAATAATGCCTTAATTCTATATAAAAATATAAACATGTGTTATACATTATAACAATTCATTGCAAAATGTAACCAAAAACTAAAGATTTTATGCGAATGGGTTGAGTTCTAGTACCTATCTAGCAATAACCAAATAAAGTGTTAATTTAGGTACTTTATCACATAAAAATTAAATTAATAATGACATAAATATATATGAATACTAATATAATTTCTATATGATTTTAAATGATTTAAACTAAAGTTACTATACGTAAATATTTTTTATATCTCTTTGAAATTATGAAGTAATAAATTTTGATACTGTACTTATATAACAAAGAAAAGCCATTATAAATTGGACATTTGGAGCCAAAAATGGTAGAACAAAAAGGAATATTAATATTAAAATTGTTCTTTAACCTAGTAGATACTATATAGTTATGTTGTATAACTTGTATACAATATAATCTTTAATATTAACTTTATACATGTTAACTAAATAAAACGTATAAATAGATCATAATAATTCTAAACATCAAGTTTCTTATAAAGTGTAAGATATAAACTTTGCTTGAACAAAATGATTTTAATTTAATAATTAATATTTACAGTTTATACTTTAATATGGATATTATAACTTATAAGCATCACTAAATACTATAGAATCATATTATGTAAAAATAAATTAATATATAAATATACGGGTATTTGTATTTAAAATACGACGAAAAGTTTTAAATTAAAAAAAAAATAGTTTTCTCACATTTATTTACATAATAAATAAGTCTATAATATGTGATGATTAAAATCACATCAAGATTTTTAACGCCGTCCACTTTACTTAAAGATATACAATTATACATAGTCTTAAGTATATTCAGTGAGATATATAAGCACATAGAAAAAAATTTAAAAAGTATTTATAATTTTATTATTATTAAATATAATATTATATTTGGATTTATTAACATTAAGTTGTAAATTATTTTTATTAAACCAAACTTTAATTTTATCCAAGCATATTATATTATTATCAAGTAACCACTATTATGATATAAAAATTTACTTTATCATAACTCATCATAGTATAACAGTATAATTCTGAATCCAAACTTAAATTTAAAAGAACATTTAGGTGTATAATAAAATATATAAGACTAAGAACTATGTTCTGAGGAACTGAAAAAGTATTTATGTAATCCTCGCTATATTGATTATCAAATCTAATTTTCTATAGTCTATTAAAAATAAATGAATTTAATAAGAGTAGGTAATGTTTTTTTTTCTCTTATGCCACAGTAAAATGGCTTTATAAGGAATACGTCATAATTTATAGATAGAAAGCTTTTTTGAAGTCTAAAAATATGCCTATAACCTTAAACTTATTGTCAAGATTATTATAAATAAATTGTGATTTTTTTTACTAAAATATTAATATTTGACATATTTAAACGTAAACCAAACTGATAAAAAATATTTAAAAATTTATATTTATTTAAAAAATGCATTAGTCATTTTTCAAAAATAATAATATTAATGTGATAAATATGGATGTGACAAAAAATTTGTAGTTAAAATATATATCAGACATTAATAATATAATATTTGATTAAAATGGTTTTAATTTTAAATTAATTTATTAATAAAAAGTTTTGATCACTTTTTTCACATCTTATATTTTTAAAAGATATCGAACCTAAAATTTTGTTCTATTCTAGTATTATCGAATTTTAAGATTGACAGTATTGTCTGTGTTTTGTTGGAATTATTTTTCAGGTACTTTAATTTTAATGTATATTAAATATGTATAAAGTATTTAAAAAATACTCTTAAATACTCAATAAGTAAACACCTATGATAAATTACAGGAAATGTTGCTACCTCTAAATTTTATAATAAATCAATCCTCTAAAATAATAAAATTAACGAAACTAAACATGAACGTCATGAACTTTTAATCGTAAATTTGATATGATACCTACGTAAAACAGATACATCAAATGCGGTTATGACGTTCTCTTATAAAACCAATAAATTATTTATAAATATATATAATAGGTACATTGTGCATTATATTTTAAAGCTATTATAATATGATTAATATTTTTCTATTGATATGAATGTAGGCATTGTGCACACATATCTACCAAGATAAAAATTTAACGAAATATGAAAAACTATAATTAAACTCAAGATTAAATGTTATAATTGTATAAAAGTATATTTAATTAACAATGGTATTTATTAAATTTTTTTTTAGGTATTTTTGAACAGATAAATCAACGTGGAAATATGTTTATGTACGATATTTAATTGTTTTATAAATCAATTTGTGTAATTAATAGTTTTTTAATGTAAAATAAATAATGTATATCGAATTCCTCTAATACAAATTGTATAATTCTTGTAAAAATACAGATAAAAAATATTGTTTAATACAATTTTGTACTATATATTTATAATATAAAAACCTATACTATAATCTATTTTTATGTAAGTATTTATTATATACAGAGTATTCAGGATATTTACGTACAATTAGTGTCTATCAATCAAAGATTTTTATACCTTAATTATTTATAAATCAGTGATACATAATAGAAATCATAACTAATGCATAGGTAATGTAATTTCTTTAAAGTAAAGTTTATATATCAATATACCTGCAATAACATGAACATATATTATCGCATTTAATATTTGATAAACATTTTTTTTTTTTTTTTTTTTTAATGCATTTTATTTAAAAATTCTATTATGTATTTATATTACAAACACATTGTACAGGAATTATTACACTGTAAAAATAACATGCCTAAATTGTAAATCCAATTACAAACATTTTTTAATTTACTAAATAAGTGACAGTTGAATAGAAATATTTGTATCTATAAATTTAATGATAATTGATAATCAACACATTTTCTAAAATTAGTAAAATAACCAAGTAAAACATTTAAAACCGTATTACCTATTATATTAAATCCAAAAAAAATTTGGAGTTTTTGAAATAGGAATTAAATATGAAATAATGTTCAAAACATAAATTTTTATAACGTTATACAAGAAAGAAATTTCTTTTTTAAAGTATTAAATTAAAGAAGTAATTTTTAAGGTTATTTATTATTTATTTAGTAATGTATTATGTTTATTTTTAAATAAAAATGATTAAAAATTTACATTATTAAAAAACATGGGAAATCATTTTGCTATATAGAAGGTAAAGTAGGTTTAAAGTGTACTTCGTCATTAAGATCACTGCAGCAATTTATGTGTTGTAAATTTTGATGTAAAGATAAATCATTTGCAAAAGAAAAAAATGCTGAGCGGAGACGTTTGACCTTAATTTCTAAATGTTATGGACATTTTATAATTTATTTTTTATGATTTTTAGTAATAGGTGTAGTATGTTGAAAAAATATTTATACAAAATATCGCATTTAAAAGGACGTTAAAGTGCTACACCTGCTGTGTTGTCTCTGTTTTACTATCGTACATCATAGCAAATTTGCGTTCAGCAGAACACATTTTGTGATTTTAGCTTTAATATTAGAGTAAATTTATCTATTATACAATTTAAAGTCAATAATATTATCTAAAAAACTACCTATGATATTATTGATATTATTTTAAAATAAGTTATAGCTACGTAAAATATTACAACTTAAAAAGGTTCATAACTAACTTTAAAATAATTATATCAATAAAACCATATGACATGTCTTGAATAATATTCTTAATTTTAAATTTAATATCAGGTAAACTTACTCAAATATTAAAACTAACATCACAAAATGCGTTCTGTTGAACGCAAATTCACTATGATGTACGTTAGTAAGACAGAAACAACATATGCCTACATAGCGTCATCTTGATAAGATATTGGAATGATTATAATAGTTTATTGTTTGTCATATGATAAATTATTGTTTTTAACTTATAAAGCAATACGTATATCGATGAGCTGCAAAATTGCAGTATGATAAAGGTTAGGCCTTAGGCCATAATATTATAATAAATATTTTTAAAATATCACTGTTTATATTATACTATAATTCAAACAAAAAGTTTCAAGTCTCTAAAATTAATATTTTTCAATTTACAGTACCTAAGCATAAAATAAAATAATAAATCATTATAAGAATAGGTAACATAAATTTTGAACAAAATATCAAATTTTATCAAAATTAAAAATTTAAACACTTATGAAAAAATTGTGCCTATGTACAGCATTTTAGAGTTATATTTTCTAATCTTTTGAGTTAAAAAAAAATACTAAATAGTTTATAAAGAGTCAAAATATAATTAAAATACCAATAACTAAGAGAAAAAATTGAAACTATGTAACTGCTCAAAAAAGTGATAAAAAGTACACATCTTTATAAACCTAATACATTTATTGATTCACTCTTCACTCATTATCTTAAATTACAAATAATTAATTAATCTATTTATACGTTTTTCAAAAGAATCAAAATTAAAATTCCAACAATATTTATAAAACCTCTATCTTATCAGTGACATGACTCTTTTCTTCGGAGTAAATGAACTTTAAAACACTACGATAAACGTGTATTTTTCAGCGAATCAAAGCTTTTTATTCTGAACTACCAAGTACCAACATTTTAAAATACACGTGGCCTCGATTAAATCATCACGCTTAAACGCTGTAGTCATGAATTAAAAAAATTATTTTTCTTATATCATACCTAGTAAAATATTAATATTTACAGCTAATAAAACGTACTCCGATAGTATTAATGTATGATAATCATAAATATAAAAATTATGATAACATATTGTAACTTGGTGATTATATTTGATATAATATATACTTATCTATACATGACAATTAAAATACATAAATATATATATATATTCAATACACAGAAATGTGTCATCTGCAAATACTTGTCAGATTTAAACACTACAGCAATTTTAGTTAAAATCATCTTGTATAATCATTGAGTATTAACTGTTTAAAAGAAATTATTATAATTTAACTACATATACCCCTTAAAATATTGCAGTGATCTAGGGTTTAGTACTAGCTATTGTATATTTTCAGGGTTAGGTGTAGTATTTTCTAATTATTATCAGTTATATAATTTAAAGTAACATGGAAATGTAACCTATTACAATTTGTGTTACTTATATAAAATTTTATTTTATATTACATTATAATATTTAGCTATTTATTTATATTTAATGAACAACATTTAATTTTTTTTTTTGTTTTATACTATTATGCATTAAATTATATTTAATATAAATATAAAAAGTATTAAACAACATTTCATCTAATACATTTTTAAGATAAACTATTTTAAAATAATGCTTAAAATAAATAGTACTCGTATTTGGAAAAAGTATAGAATAACTTTACTGTAAAAATATATGAATACTTTTACAAATATAATTCACAATATCGCTAAATATATATACGGGGTGTTTCACGATGAACTGACACTTTTGAACTTAACTTATGTGTGCAATTGTCAGTTCATCGTGAAACACCCTGTATATCAAAACTTTTATTAATCAAATGTATTATAGATTATAACACAATAATAGGTAATGTATATTAATGCTGGGTTGCATGAAACCGTTCTTTAAATTTATTTAATGAATAGTTTTATTGAATCATTAAGTAATTTTATTTAGCGTTTTGGGTTGCACAAACAGTTGAATAATTTTGTATTGGTTTCAAACATGATATACCAAGGTTTAAGCACAGAAAATATTAAATTTAATCTAGTTTGTTGCTTATCACAGAAAATTGATAACAACTTATTGACAAGCCGTATAGGTTGTTAGTTGTTACCGACCATTGTTTAATGAACGAATACATTTTTATTCAACCGAAATCGGATCATTAGTTTAATTGACTGGTAACCAATAGTTTAATGACTCAATAACGCTATTGAACGTTTATTTAAAGTTTAGTGGATGAATAACTTTTTATTCATTCAACAGCGTACTATTGGTTCATTAAATATTTAATGAACGTTCACGCAACCAGGCATAAATCTAACATTTATTTTCATTTTGAAATACGTATTGTGTCTTAGTTATGATTACTTTTTGTAACTTATAATAATTTAATGTTAATGTTACATATAGTTATATGACTGTAACTTGTTATCAGTTTTTCTAAATAATAATAAAAGTAACTAGGTAATACTTTGTGATAAAAGATAAGAATGTAAAATTAGACTAATTTTTATCCAATTAGTAGTTACAATAATACAATATATACTGAAGTCCGTAACATGTCCAACACTGTGTATAATACTATAGATTCTAAGCAAAAAGATAAACTTACTTTATAATGATATTGTGTATTTGTTTACCAAATCTGTTTTTGCCTTTTAAAGTTGTAAAGTAATAACAATCAATCCTAAACTATGAAGATTGATTTTCAGACTTCAGTGATTTAAAAATGCATAAATGGTTTCAAAATAAACAGGAAAAAGTTTTAAAAACCGATTATATTTCATCAATATAGTTTTTGTCGTTTTTGACTAATTCGATCAACAAATAAATAACCATATATTATACTTAAGATTTTCAACAATATTTTTGTTTTTCCATACTATTTATAGATATTTGAAATCATCGATTTTTTAGATGTAACGTTGATAAAATTTTTGTTTATTAATCAAGATACATAAAAATGTAATACGTTTCTCACTGGTTGTTTTTAATATTCTTACAGCAATTAAAACATATCAAAAATACATAACCACAATTTTTTTTTTATATGAAGGTTCATTTTAATTTCAATATTTAAAATTCAAAAATTTATTGAAAAAGACTCCTCATAAACTTTTCTTACTAATATTAAAAACAAATATGACCTTTAAACGTACATTTTTATAGTCGATTGAAATTTAAATTACAATGAAATCGAAAATTCGTAAAATTACAATTGCTCATCAAACAAATTTTATTATTTTGTTGCAATTCAAAAAATATTAATCTTAGTAATTTACAACATTCCATTGATTGTTAATATAATTATCATATTCTATAAACAATAAAAATTTTAAACTATTCGAACTAATTTTAAGCTATTTATAAGCATTTGACATTTTTTAATTTTTTTTTAATGTTGATAAAAATGTTTATGCTGTCAATATTGCTTATAAATTATATGTTAAAAATAATAATACAATTATTATTATCTAATATATAAAATATTTTTACAAAAATTAGATCAATACACTTTATTAATAAAAGTAATTAAAAAAAATTATGAAATATTCTTGAAAAATAAATTCTGATCACCTTATTCATTCTCTGCTCAGATTTATTATTAGTGTTCAATGATTTATCATTGAATTAAAACTAAAGTGATCTGTTGAATAGCAAGGTACACAAATCTACTTTACAGGGGAATTACTTCTCCAAGTTTATTTATTTTTGTTAATTTTAATGTCAAAATCACTTAAGGTGTTTAACAGAAATATACTTGTGTTATCGATAATGATGTATTTCATATGCGTAAAACGAACTTAGTTTGGGTTGGGTGTAATATCGATGTATGACCTATAAACAGTTTAAATGTTTCTAAATTGTATGAGTGTTTAAAATAACCGAAGTAAACTAAGAAATGATAAATTTCGGTCATTGCATTGCAATATTTATATCAATACAGCTAATATATAGGATGGTAAACTTTTAGATTGTGAAACTTTTTTAATATATCCCTTTAAAGACTAGAATTGATAACCTCTTTTGCGTTATTCCGCACAAGTCATTCAAGGTTTAAAAATGTATATTAGACAGTTATTTCATTTGATTTTTATTTTATGATAATATTGATTAAATTCGATTTTTAAGATTTTGATGCTGTCAATATCAATAATCATCAAAACTTAAGCTACAAGACAGTGTAGACAATTTCAAAATCGAGTGACCTAACACAGCTAGTGTAACTAATTTTGAGGTTGATGAATCTTATAATGAAATCAGGTTTATAAGAAATTAAAAGCTGAGAAAATGAACACTCGATATGATAAACACTTAAAAAGTTTTGACATCACTCGACAAAGAGAGATGATAAAAAAGTTTAATCATTTGAAAATTGATCACCCTGTACAAACAAACATCATACATGCATTCAATTGTCACATATAAAATGATAATATAAATTGATTGCAGTACAGGTATGCTATCAAAACCTATGTAAAAGCATATTATAGCGATAAAATACTAATTTATAATCACGTACCTACCATAATATAATAACTTTTAAGCCATAATTAATTTTTATCTCGTTCATATATAGTCGCATAGCAAAATTAATTTTTTCAGCACATAAGAACAATTTTTTTCAAGAATAAACCTAATATTATCTTATATGAAATTTAATATTCATAATAATTGTATTTTATACATGGCTGTTTCACTCATACAAAATAAAATGTGCTTGTGTAGTTGGATATACCTAACGAAAACAAAATCACAATATAAATGCGATGTCACATACTTTGCACATATATTGGTCCAATAGAGTTATGTCAATTAATATTATAGTTATAGAACACTGGATTATAACATTCTGTAAAAAATTTATAGTTAAATTATAATTGTAATTATTAGTTAATGAACGAATAAAAATTAAATAACAAAGTGTAAAAACAAAATAAATGAACTTATTATAATAAACATGTATGTTTTAATTTGTCGGAATGTATAACGGGTAGTAATTACAGTTGAGCTAAAAACAATTCCCATACATTATATTTTTTGTGATCACAAAAATTTAGAAATAATACTGCAGATATTATATATATTATAAAAATACAATATATATTATATTATTAAATTTATTACACTTCATTATATATGTATTATTCTTTTTTAAATTTAAAAACAAAAAGTGTATATTATGTACTTTCACATCAGATTTTCATATTATTGTTTTTCAAGCATGATTTCAAAACTTAACTAAGACCCAAGGCGTGCTCTCATTGTCCTGAATTTAAATAAAATATAAATTTGGTGCAATATTCTTTACTTACTTGTACTATTTTATCATATATTTTGGTTTAAGATGTATCTTTTTTTTATTTATATTACAAATAAAAAATATTTAAAAAGTCTCTATGTTATGAATCAACAGTATATTAACTCAACATAATATCAAGGCTTTTTTCGTGTTTATCTACTTTGAATGTATAACAAATATAAGTTAAATTGTAATAGTAATCAATTAAATAATGATATGATAGTAGTAATATCTTTGTTACTACATTTAAGTATTTTCAAATATTTTGTTTTATTAATGCAAATGTTATCTTCATACAGTAGTTTATGTTTATAATACGATTCACGTAGAACGGAGATAATATTATTTTTAAAGGACTACATTAAACCAAGGGCATACGCCTTTATTCAATACATAGCAATATTGTAAGTCTGTAAGTATGTTTATACTCAATAGTGATTTTAGTTTTAGTACATAGTTCTGTATTTAATTTAGATATATATTCACGAATAAAACTGTTTAAAATTCATACTAACATTTGAAATCTTAAATACATATAGTATATTTGCGTTTTAAGACAAGAAATTAATAAACAAAAAATTCAAATTAATACTCAAGGTATAAAATTGATCAAAAGTATTAAAAATATATAACAAGATACCAAAAAAATGTATTTTGTTTATGAATAAAATTTTGTTTTTATACTTATAGACGTAATCTGTGGGCAAGAGAGATCTTGCATATTGTTATAGTATAGGTGCAAATATATCGATTTTCTCACTATTTTAAGTTCTAATTCATTCAATATTAAAATTTTTACCAACATTATACTTGAGCTTGAATATTATTTTTCTGAATTCTTTTTGATTAGTATTATTAATTTATAATTACATTTTTTATATTGTAATAGGTACAGATTATATGAATTGAGTAGGTAGTAAAGAGGTTGGGTATTGGAACAACTAGCTGCTGTGAACCAGCTATAATACTTTCTCGTTCAAACGACTTCGATCCTCTGGGTATAAGCTGCGGGTCTTCTCAAGTTGGATATTAATTCGAATTATTGACAATTAATTTTTCTTATCTAATTTAAGTAGTTGTTCAGTCTAGGTTCATAGATACACTTAAAGATTTATTATTAGAATATCAATTATGGATAGTATCGACTTGTTATATTTTCATTAGTTTTTAATTTTAAAATTTTATAAATCTTCAAAAATTGCTACTATATAATATTTAAATATATAGGTTTATTTATTATTAGTAAATTATTCAAGGGATAGAATATCCTCTCCAATATATTTTTGGACACAAAAATATTAATCATATTTCGTCACACCCCTCCCCCTACAGGAAAATATTTCTGAACCAAGTTCTGCTACTAACACATTCTCACAGTATAAAAAAAAATTATAATACTAAAACTATAAAACTATGTATAATATATTTATATATTTGAATATTTCACTATTATCCACTGATATATACCTATAATCAAATGAAACAATTTTTAAATTAAGTTTTCAAGTAAAAAATTTTAATCACGTATATTAAATAAGATAAGTTTAAGACATATTAGTAATAAGTAATAATATAATATAGTAAACTGTTGAACGACAAAACATTTCTTATATTATAATAATATTAACAATGGCTACGTCTCAAAGTTTATGAATGTGCTTTGCTAATCTGCTATCTAAGCCGTGGGAAAATATGCATAAACAATGTCCAGGAAAACTCATTTATATTGACAATATATGTTTCTTCAAAGATTTAAAGTCCAAACATTGTTATAGTATTTTAGATAATATATTTCAAATAAAAATAAAATAAATCATACCGATTATTTCAGTAAACAAAGTGTATTGTCAGCGGTGCTCTTTATATATATTTTTTTCTATTATTATAACAATGAATACAAATAACAAACAAAAATCAATTTTTTAACTCAGAATACCTTTAAATCTGATATAACTGAAAACATAACGTAAGAAATCGTACCTAATGCCTATAAATTATATTAAAATATTCTAATTTATTATTTTAGTAGTAACATTATAGTAGCAGGATTAATATTTTTGACACATAAATGAATACAAAAAAAAATCCTTAATATATTAAAAATCAACACACTTATTTAGATAAAAAATTTACAAATTATAATACGTTATTGTTTTGTTTGTTTTCAGGGAGTTAAAACATTATTAATAGGTATTTATCATTTTATATAGATAAAAGTAGACACAGAAATAAATTTATAATGAAATGTATACATATTTATATTTTAAACTTTCTAACAGAATAATATAAAACTTTTTAAATATGATATATATTTTAAACTTTTTTTATATTAACTATTAGCTGTTGCTTGAAGTAATATAATCGAATTTTATCAAAAAAAAAAAAAAAACTGTTTAAAAACAAACAATCAAAAAAGGTGAAAATATTTATACAAAATTGAAGGGTAAAGATTTTTATCACTGCAGTAAAATATAATTATTATATTATATATTTTATTGTTATTAGGTTTTTAATTTCAAATAACAATAATTTACATAGTAGATAATATTATTTATAGTCTTGTTATCATTTAGCCATAATCATTATAAGTGTTTAAAACAAGTTTTATGATAATTACCTTAATATACTACAGAAATTTACAATAAATTGAGAAAAAGTGGAAATTTAATATGTTGTACCTACTTAATGTATGGTAATGGACTATTTATCTCTGGGTACCTTATTTCTATAAAAATCACGCAATAAAAATGTGAACGTATTATAAATAAATGTTAAGTATAAACCTGCACATAAGTGCATTACAATTTAATTTACAAAGGAAATACAAAGGTAGGTATGCAAATCAAGTATATTTGAACTGAAAAAAAGTTTTAGCTTAAATACATTCAATTTAATTAACTCAGCTGTTAAAATGTAATGGAAAATTTCACATTTGACGTCAAATTTATATAAATTAATAAATTAAAAACATAATGGTTTTATAACGACAATTACTAATAAGTATAATAATAAATTATGCTGTAATTTGAGCGCCTATTTATAACAATATAATGTTTCCATGGAAACCCGTGCTTCCAGTTGAGGTTTTTAATTAGGTATTATATATTATCACAATACAATAATTTTATTAATTTTGAGTTTGAATGCAATTATGATTTTAAATTTTTCTGATTTTATTTAATTGACTTAAGTAATTAAATTTTCAAAAGCAGACTTATTATATTACTATTATATTGTACTCATTACCTAAGGTTTTCACAGCCTACATACCTATCCTCCCCTATATTAAATTTAAATATAATACATAAAGTGTACATCTAAAATATACATAATAGTATAACAATATATAATAAATAAAAATATAAATACCTACCTACATATAAAAGCTTTATAATATAAGAAATATAGAAATTTAATTTATATTTGTTTATATAATTTAATTGATTGCTAAAAACGTTAGCGAACATTGATTTGCGTAATGGTTAAAATAAAGTCCATACAATTTACAATAATTTAAAATTAATGTATTTTCTTCACTTTAATATAAATAATGGTTTCGTGTTTTCATATGATATTTTCACCAAAATTCTAACTGTAATACCGTTCGACAAAATTGTACTTAATAAAATCAAAAAAATATTCAAATAGAAGTTAGTTACATGGAAAATAAATAATAATTTATTATATTATAATATTTAATGGAAGAGAAAACATTAAGTAACTTTATGTTCACCTTTTTATAAATATTTGTTTTATTATTGTAAATTGTATACAATTGAAAAGTGTAGGCTATAACCTAGAAACATACATTTTAATGCTCATTTTTACCAAAACTTTTTCCGTAGTAGTAATAAATGGCTAATTTTATTTTTAGCATTACTTATAAAGGTAAGAATGTAAATTTAATTCTCAAAAATATCAACAAAAAAATGTTTTAAATTACTATTTTAAGCGCATATTATTTTTAAACAAGCCTAAAAAGATTCATTAAATGAGTTTAAAATTGACTTGACATAAACTGTTTAAACGGTTAGAAGTTTTAAGTTCACGGTCACCTATAATATTTTGTAGGTATTAAAAATTGGAATTAGGCATATTGGATTTGTATTTGACTGTCATGTCAGATGTCAAATTTCATTTATAACTTTACAACATATCCGGTGATTTCTAATTAAAATATTTTTATATTATCATCTACAATAATATATATATATATATATATTGTATACTAAATGAAAGATGAAATACTAAAATGTCATATCAAATAATTTTTATGATGGTTTCGTATTTTTCTAAAATGATTAATTTTTATTACATTGTGCACGCATAGGCAATGTGTACTTAAAAAACAAGAAATTAATACTTTATAAAACGCTTGAATTCTCGAACAAACTTTTATTAATTTAATTTGAAAATAAAAGATATTGAAAAATACATACTGTTTAAAAAAATAATAATATGAATTGTTTTACAAGAATCAGCTCAATATCATACTAAATAGTAACTATATGAAACTAGTTAGAACAAAATATAATATTGTAGTATAGCATGATTGAAATTAGATTTAACGTTAGTATGATTTTAATGCCACTTCTTCCTATCTTATCTTATCTTATCAGTAGGGTTATAGGATTCATATACATTGGTATAGTTTTATAAATCTTATACGTGATCATCTGAGCAAAAGGGTTTAAAAGGCTAAACTCTTCAGAAACAAAAACAGTCCTTCTAAAATCTTTGCTTTCATAAAGTTTTATATTTGTAAAAAAATATAACAAATCGTAACTACCTCATAGGCTAGTATAATATATACATAGATAAATCAAATACATAAAATATAGCCATAGTAAATTAGCTGTTGGATATTGATTTTTTTTTTATGAAATTTCAAAGCATACTACGCATATTGTTTAGTAACTAATGACAAAGTTCTTTTTCTGACATCGTCTGTTCATTTTTTTTTTTTTTTTTTAATGAAATCAATCAGGAATGTAAAATTTTGATAATTACATTATGTTATTATTTGAACATTATTTTACCCATTGGATGGATGGGGTCGTTAAACTTAAATACCTAATATTCATAATTTATGTAATTCGCCTAATTTATGCACATTCCGATTATTTACAAACTCTCTACTGCAGTCTTATATAAAAAAAAAAATAAATAAATAAAAGAATAATAAATTAAGATTCGACTTAACACGTAATATTGTATATATTTTTTTATAGATACCAATTTGATTTTTAAATTCCATTGTAAATAAATGTTTGGCTCAGGTACTAAAGTTTTGGTTAGTCTACGCTATTTTAATTTATTCTATCGTCAATCCATATTACCTCAAAAATGTTCATGTACAAATTTAAAATGTTTTAGTCGTATTATTCTGTACATTAGTATATATTCCCATTAAAATTAAAATCTTGAAAAATGTATGGCAAAACGTGCTATGTACACTACAACACCATAGTTGTAGATATGTAAGTAATTGTCATCTAAATGGTACATTTGTATACAATATTGATCATTATCAAAAAATGATTCCTAATGGAGATAATTTATTACCACAAATATAACTCATTTTTTAAAAGATGGCATGTAAGCAGAAAATAACATTTTATGATTTTTATTGCATACAAAATAATGTACTACGTACAAATAGTTATCTTGAAGTAATGTCACAGTTCAATTCTTACTGAAATTCTAAAAAATGTATGTTATCAATAATAATTATTATAAATATAAAATCAATTGACGTATTTAATATGTTTTCTTAAAAGCTACTTAGTTAATAATCTATGGTATAAATAAAAAAAAAATAGAAACTCGGTATTTTGTTCAATCATTTTTATTTTATTTCATAATCACAGATATTAGCTACTAAACCGACAAAATAGTATATACAATATCGTGTACAAGTTTTAAGTAGTGTTTGTTATTGATTATTTAAAAATAGTTATTAGGTAGTTATATACATTATACAACTATATAATACATATTATAATAATTTAATAAATAATAATATATTATTAAACTATAATTAAATAATAATTACTCGTATACAATAAATAATAGCGATTTTATTTAACTAAAATTGTATACATGTAATTCTGTATCAAATCATTTAAAATATTTATATATACGGTTTTTAAATACTCGTCTAGTTTAAATCGATATTGTAAAATTATTATTTTTTTAGCTTCCCGTGCCATAATTGAAAATAATGAATCCGATTTATCTGAATGAACTTTATAATATTATAAACCCTTAATGATCTTAACCTTCAAATTAGTTAGGATGTGGAAGGTCGTAATTATTATTTCATTTATTAAAAACGCAGATAGGATCGAAAAAAATATGTTTGTGAAATTTAAATCTAATAATAAAATTATTATCCAACATAATGGCATGATAAGAAATTACTATGTATATTTAAAAATAACTGTCAACGTTTTCAAAAATTGATTAATTTTAATAGTTTTCGTCTGCAAATTTTACTCATCAAACGATCAAACTGTTTCAGTATAAGTAATTTATTCAACAACATGAATAATATATGATTTTTGAGCTTATTATTGTTTAGAATTGTTCAGTAACTGTAAAAAAGATTATAAACATTTGTCAATCAATAGGATGTACTTAATAATAAGTATAATTTGTTCTAATTAAACCCTTTCTAGTTTTTTTAATTTTAGTCATAAGTGAGTTTACGATATTTCTTTCATTTTATTAAACTAAATTATACAATTTTTAAATCATCGTGAAAAATTCCAACCGCAATATAAGTTTGAAATTTTTTTTAAATACAAATTTCCACGTAGAAGCGTATAATGATAAATATTAAAAAAAAAACCACTCCGACAACCAATTAGGGCACGCTGTAGTCACCATCAACGAAGATGTTGTTTAACGATGTATTTATTATCAATGTTATTATTGAATACGCATAACATAATGCGATTAAGTGACCGAGTTCACTGTTTTTTGGCGTCTCACACCATAACGTTAAGGTACGGGTATTTAGTTTTAGTCTGCTGCTGCTGAGAGTGCTGCACGCAGTTCGTTACGAAAAAAACGCGCAAACACATTATATATAAGGTACATTACCTAAGTTTACAACTTTAAACGTTTCGTTAACGTCCGCAAACGCGCATCGGGTTTTTCAATACTTTTTTAATTTTTTTAATTTTTAATTTTTTTAATTTTTAATTTTTATTGTTTTATTGAAATAGTTTTCAATCGATACTTTTTAAATACATTTTAAACAAATAAACTAACTAAAATAACTAAACGTTTCAAAATGCACAATTTTATAGGAAGCAAATTTAAGGCCAACTGTAGACAATTATTCGCAGCAATTTCAGGTTAGTTTGTATACTATATATGTATACAATAATAATTATTAGTACTATGTTATTACATATTAAGTGTACTTTTTTCTTAATTTAATTTAATTTGAAATACTTATTTTAAAAACATATTATATAATTAGTAAATTTTAGAGCATTTTAACTAGTTGTCCTGTACATTTTTCTAAACAAATAATAAAACGTAATGTTTATATTATATAAAACATACATATAAACAGACACACAGACACACAGACACACAGACACACACACACACAGACACACACACACACACACACACACACACACACACACACACATACATAATCATACACAAGGAATATAAATAACCGTGTTAGAATCACTTTGAAAACTTAAAATGGCTTTGGAGTATATAAGTATATTTACCGGAAGTATTTAATTAAAATAACTATTTTACCATTTAACTTCAAGAATAAAAAACAATTTTAAGCAAATATTCCTTTGTATTTATTTATTCTAAAACAATATTTAAATATAAAATATAAAACTAAACAATATTGAATTTTTTTTTAATTTTAAATCATTTTTAGTTAAACGTTTAATTTAATCTTTTATTTAATTTTATTTCGAAAGAGTACATACACTATCCTCTTGTATTTAAGTTTACATATAATGTACACAGTATGTGTAAATCATCTTATCTATTCTATAGTTCATTGGGTTCATATTAAAATAATTGAATCTTATCATAATTTATATGGTTTTATTTTTGATCTATAACGATATATGATGATTTATTAACGTTATTTTACAATATTCATAGTTTTTATGCTTATAGTATATTTCGTTGAAAACAGTAGGATATTTATAAATTACTACTTACTAAGTATAATAAATTTAAATGATTTTAAGCCAGAACGATGGAACTAGGGATTACTACAATGTACATGTTTTTCTTTTCATTTTTTCGGAAAACCTTTTTAGTAGGTTGTTAAAGTGGTTCAATAATTTCGTTAACATGTCTATAGATTAAGAACTGAACACAGATGGTAACGTGTCATAATAACTCAAAAAGCTGTTGTTTTTTAAATTGCCTGTCGGTTATCAAAAACATATTGTTTATATTATTGTTATTATCACAGCCATAATGTCTTCTCGATTATCGAGACCACCTACCTCCTACGTATTTTTATTTGTCGAGACTACTTTCGGTAAGCTAACGAATACGCAGCACATGCACAATGTACGCAAACTACGCATCGGTCACTATTATATATACCTATATATTAACGTGCCGGCATAGAACGGATATGGAGATGGATTTAATTTGTACCGGGTCATCGTTTTGTTTAAATCAACATTAAACATTAATTATACATTTATTACACAATAATTCACGTGTGTGTATATATCAACACCGAACACACACTAACACATACACCTTTAATATTATTGGTTGATATACAGTACAAAATAAATGCGTCGTACATAATACATTTTTAAACGTCAACTATAATACGGTAACGTATATACATAGTGACGAATTAAAAACGATCAACTACGCTGTTCAGAATCTCGCGCGCGACTATTTTTTTTTCTGATAACGATGACCAATATTTGTAGACTACACATGTATAAATACCGAGTGATTTCGTTATCCGGTCTGATGAGTATATTGAACTAATCAGACTGCTATTATAATATTAAAACTAAACGAATCTGATATAATTATGTTCGCTAAAATCAAATCGGTTACACGAATTATTATTATTATTATTATTATTATCATGCATAATATACGATATAAATGCGTTGGAATTGACAATAAATTGCGATTATGTAGCTGCGCTAAAATCGCTGAACATAGCGTCGTCAGATTTTCGATGTCTTATTACGGGACGTTTCTGCAGGTCGACCGTCGAGGGACCGTCGACCGAGGTCGAGTTCTCGGGTTAGCTCGTAAAAAACGGTCGTCGAAAAGCGTCGTTCCGATAAAACGTATATATGATATGTACAGATATACACACAGTATACAGCGGAGTGGCAAACGTTATGATGTTAAAGGTGGTGTACATTATATACCTTACCAATACGGTATAAATTACGCGCGAGTCGTCCGTACACATAGGTATAAACGTGTACGAGAGAAGGTATGTGCTGCGGTCGATTTGCGTTTGAGATAATGTTTAAATTTATAAAAAAAATGTACACCGTATCGTACGTACGACTGACATCGTATATAAATTACGCGGAGGCCCGAGGACAGGAAAATAGAAATTATTGTAGTGTATCGCAGATACACGCGCATACGTACAACACGCATAAAGTACTACGTTCAGATGCCTACGTAGGAACGCACACTGTGCCCGGCAACTAAACAACACACGTCGCGCGTGTCAGTATATATAACACCGTAAATTTCAAAACGAATCGCATAGCATGCACCTTGCAGCACGAGCGTTTCCAGCGCAGTCCACACCACCTCCTCGTTGTCCCCTCCCACCACCCCCCCCCCCCCCATACGGCGACGACACAACCTCTGCCCACCCGACGGCACCCTGCTCCCCCGTAACCGCAGTTTAACACACCGGGGCCGGTATGATATACGCGCGATTTGCGATTATGAAAATATCGTATTATACTCGCTAACGACATAATATTAATAATTGTTCGGTATATGTATATATTATGGCGTACAGGTATATAGACTGCATTATAATATTATTTGCACATATTTTATATGCTATTTATGTATTATTATACTTACACATTCTGACGTTAATCGCGGACGTCGGATTAAATCGTATACGGCACCAATTACCATGTATTATATAATTGTTATTATGATAGTACTCTGCTGTATCGTTTCAATACGACTATAATAGTGTAGCTGATGGCATATGTATATAATATGTATATAGTATATACATTATTTTTGTACACATTATTACCGTTCGTTCATTATTAACGAATTACGTCTGCAGTTGCACGTGATCGGTAAGCACGTAATATATAATATAATATGTACATATTATATGTGTATTAAATTTTTAATTTGTAATATCATACCATACAATTCATGATTATTTTTTACCCGTCAATAGCGCCGAGCTAAACAAAATCCCGCCGAACGGTAACCCAATTAAATAAATAAAAATTTATAAAAATATAGGTAATAAAATTAGCACGAGGTATAGACTGCGTACACGATAATGTGTTGATAATGCTTATACAGTAGGTATAATAATAGGTATACCTATGTTTAATGATATATATATATATATAGATAGATAGATAGATATAGTGGTTGTGCAACTTGGATACGCGTTTTAGAGTGGTCAATTATAATTTATTAATACTCGGCAGAAGTATAAGATAATAAACTATAAATAGTAATGACTGGAAATCTATAAAACATCGTTCAATTCGTTCTATGTACAGTGGCGTGATAAGTATTATGTAAAAACATATTTTCACGACTAGTCTCATTTGCCATAGACATTATAGATCCATAATATAAGTGTTCATACGCCTTGATATAATATGATCATAGTCATATAATATATAGTGTATATGTCGGGGCTAAAAATAAACAGACTTTAACAATCAATGAAAATCTCGAATTTCCGAAATCATAAGACTCCAATCTAATTAACAACGAATGAAGAAAATCATCAAAAATTACTGTTTTTCGAACGTGCTTATTGGTTATTTTCAATATCGAGTAATTTACAATCTTCTACTCGAAAACAACACTCATCGTTCACGTCATTGGCTGAGATCAATATGTTAATCGTCTGTCACTCGTAAAATGTATGATATATAGGTATATACAGTCTACCTCCATATCAATACCATTAATATTTGTTTATAATATGACTGTCCGATCCTAGTAATCGCGTGATCTCTTTCCTTTAAGTCTGATTTATGTAATACTGTAAAGGAAAATAAACAAATTACCAATAATTGGATAGGTTATAGGTTCGATAATTTAATAGGTACCTACCTATCTCCTAGATTCTCCTAGAGTCTATAGTAGAAGTAACACACAAGCAAACTCTGTGATAGGAAGTCTGTAGTTTTTTACGTGCCTGTACCCCATACACCCGTTATACTATTGATTTTATAATAGACTATTATAAAATCAATGATTATATGTAAGTGTAAATACGTGATTATAAGACTAGACATTTATCAACAAGTTCATTGTCATCTTTCATCGATCTGCAGTATATGTATACAAACTCTATAACTCAACATAAGTCACAAACCGTATATAGACATAAAATACAAAAGTATCATCACAGTTAATGCAGTATAAACACTGTACCTATACCTCTTCTACGCCTGATTTATGTCATGTAATTCTCCATTATTGATTGATCGATATTTTTCTTTATATAATAATTATATGATTCTGACGATATTTTTGGTATACCGTCAATACCGATATTTTAGTAATCTGTATTTGCACTACATATCTAAATCGTAAAAAAAAATTATTTATTGGAGTAAATAATAATAATAATAATAATAATAATAGCAACCAATAACACGTGGATAATTATAACCTACTATAACTATATATGTACACAATTAAGTAAAGAAATATTTGAGCATAAAGGTGTGCGCATCAAAAAACTGGTGATACCTATTACCAGAGTCTGGTTTGTCATGCGGCAATATTCAATTGTATATACAGTAGAATCCGCTTAATTGGGACACATTGGGCGGTGACTTATTTGTCCCCATTATCCGACTGTCCCGATTAACCGAAAACTAATAAACCGATACATTCGTTCGGGACTATGCAAATCTATCCCTATTAAGCGGTTGTCCCCTTTATGTGGTGTCCCAAATAAGCGGATTCTACTGTTTAAATGTATAATATTATGTATACAACGATCGCGAGCTTTAGTGCTACGAAAGAGACTTCAATGAGGAATTAAAATTAGAGGTGGACATTTGAATACTTTTGTAGTTTCCTCCCGTGGTTTGAAATACCCTCGATCCCACCGCATTTGCAAGCTATAATTTATTATTATATTATACTATCGTGGATATTGATATGTGTTTATACTAGTACATGTGGTGGAAAACGGTGTAGGTTTTAGGTTTTATAGCCGACGAGAACGGTAGAAAACTAAACATAATAATATTAAATTTGAACATTCTCGCCACCAATCACCATAATCGTGATACCACGCATACCGAAAACCCGATTGAAATAATATCGTATGCTATTAATTTTATACCTCAACCTTAATACTATTATACCACATATTGTACCAGGAATGAATCCAGGAGAGGACTAGTGGCCCAGCCCCCCTCCCAGAGTCCAGACATATTTTTTCTTAAATTGTTTAATACGTATTTCTACAGATTCTGATATTACATTATTACTTTATGTATTTCAAATCATATATATATATACATATATCTGATAATATAATATATTATACGTATCATTCTGGGGTGTACAAACTAAGATAGTACTATCTTAATTCATGGTGGGCAGTGCTTTCAATATTGTTATTTTAAATAATAATAATTGTAAATAATATCTGTATAAAACCGGATGGATTTAACTTAACGCTTCAATAGATATTATATTATTGTTATATGATACATGTTTACTATGGGTATTAACCATTCGACTAGACGTCTTAGACCTAAAATAATAAAAAAATAAATTGTCATACGAACTTACCGGGTCCGGGTTGTCTGATCGTACGTACAAAAAGCTTTATCGGCGCATTTAATATATAAAACATAAATACCGATATCCTGAGCACAATTATTATGACGTGTACAATTGTACAATATTATATAAAATATAATAAATAACATGCTATACTATTATTATTCCATTTTTTTCCGTTCGAAACATAGAGACGGATGGGAACTATTTGTCACAATACTGCCATCTAGTTCAAAAAATTATCATAGCTATGTATAATTGTAAGAATAGTATAAACTTACAAGTAACAATGTAACTACATTGAATGGAGTGTCATTTTTACCAGTTTCCCAGTGTTAACTTATCATGGAGAGGGGTTTGAAGCTCACCCTGTATATAAGTATATAAATCAAGTTACATTAAGGCATATAGTACAGAATATAATATGACTAGGTCATCAAATCAATAACTGATTAACATTTTTTTTATTTCTACTGTTTTAAGAACTTACTCAATGCGCATATTCTAACCATCACAGCTGCCTGCGCAAAACGCTGTAAGTTTATTCATACCGTTTAAAAATTTAACTAGACACAATCAATTACATTTAATATGACACGTTTTTTTTTTTTTTGTCTACGTTAAACGACCACATTAATACTCTACGTTACTGCGGCCTACCTACCTACCTACCTGCTACACCATGCCCACCTACCAAAAGATTATACAATTAAATAGTTTTTCAGCAGCTGTTTTACGATAAGTGAAATAAATTACATGATATATTACACAGTGTATGACATAACTAAATGTTTAAAAAAAACATAGGTAATTGTTATTATTACTCAGTGAACGTGTTAAAAAAAAGAATAAAAAACTAACAACATATTGAGTGTACCTAAATATAATTTATATTTTACACGGTTTTTGATATTCTTATTATTTTCCATTTAGGATTATTATTAAGTATAAAATATTTACACTTATCATGAAATTCGATTACAGACAATTTAGTAGAAGAGATTTTAACTAAAAATAAATTAAACAAACGAAAAATAAACAAAATGTTTACACATTTTTTGTTCTCAATACAAACTCGAATAAATGGATTATTTACCAACATAGGTACTGCAATTTAATATTCAAATGAAACTATTATTGCATTTTACTGTAGTTATTTCAGAATTATTTCTGAGTATTTTTTACCACAGCTCCCAGTTATTTTAAAATTTATTTATTTATTTTTGTAGTTGTTATTTAAATATATTTTTTAATCCAAAACTTATAAATCTATGATTAAATTACTAGGCAGTTGGGACGTATACCTATTAAGAATTTTAATTTTACTTTGGTTAATAATTATAAAGGTAATAATTTTTTGATATAAACCTTGCTTAATATCAAAAAGTATTCTTAGATTTATTTTAAAGTTGAAAGCAATTCTATATATCTCAAATATCTGTTATAACTTGAGAGAGTGTATAACTTTATATCTTTTCTTTAGTTTACAATTTTAATGAAGTGGTTATAAATAAATAAATAATATATTCGTATATATAATATATTTTTATTTAAATAATATTGAACTTAAGATAAGGTATATAAGGTATATTATTCGTAACAATTTTAAAAGAAGAAAGCAGTGATATACATTTTAAAAACCTATTTCTATTTTTATTAACTACTTTATAGATTATTCTCATCTACTATATTTATGTCTACAAACTTTAAATAATCATGATTATTGATTAATAATAAATCAATCAATAATATTATATTATATGAACGTGGAATAGATAATTTATAATACATAATGTAGACTTCCACTTAAAAATCGAGAGTCTAAATTGTTTTAAAAATAAAGGAGTAAAATATGAAAATTATTTCCAAATATATCTAGTAGCAATGTCTATTTTGTTGATAGAAAAATTACCCTATAATATGACAACTAGTATTTACGTTCGTCCGTTAAGAACGCAATCCCAAAAACGTGGAAATTCTAAATTATTAAATGCTATGCATTACTACATTGTAGTTGAAATATAATTAATATTTTGATAAGATGTTACGGAATTCATTATCATCACATATTTGTCAATCCGTTAAAAAAAACCTAAGGTATAATATTTTGTAATATTCAGATATTATGAAGAAATGTTGATATTTTTTACCTACGAAATAATAATATTATATTTTATACTTACCCATATTTATATAAATAATTTCAAATCATACTAAATCTTTTAAATTGTGTCAACAAATAACCTCTTTGCCTATAATATTTTTCTTTAACAATGGAAATTATAAATACTTCAGTATAATAACGTTAAAGTATTAAGCAATATTTTAAATCGGTAGCCATTATATAAATAATCTTAACCTTTAATAGTGTCATAACTTATTATACCACATTAAAAATAATACCACCCCTCTTTACTGTAAATAGTTAAGTAAATGATTTTTTTAAATTCTTTGATGTATATAAATTTAAATTTTAATGAACAGTATCAGAGCTATTAAACATTATATGTTAAGGGTAATAAAGAATAATCCTTAATAATGGATGTTAATAATGGATGTTAATAATGAATAAACCTTTTATTTTTTTATATAGAATAAACTTATTTATAAAGCTTAATAATTGAGAAATAACTCGTTTAAAACATGATTTTGTAGACATCGAGATTTTCAAAAAAATAATTAGCTTAACAATTTACAGTGAAAAATACCTAATGATAGTTCTCATTTGAAAAAATTTGTAACGTCACAATCTCCAACAACCATAATTTGAATCAAATAACCAATGCATAATTAAATGAAAATTACATGGAGGATAGGGGTAAGTATGCTTGCATACTTTGTAAATCAACACGGTGTACCTATATTGAACTCCTATATAGAAATACAGGACAGTGTTGTCAATGTTGAATGTGCCCAAAACTCAAGTACAATATAACTATTAACCACATATTAACATGCTACATAGGTAAACGTAATATTTAATTTATGTAATAAGAATATTAATATAATATTGTTTTAATGTCATGACGCACTTGATCCGGTCGTAAATTGACGGTCATACTTATTACGAGCAACCAACTACAGGAAGCAATAATCAACGGTGTTAATAACAATAAATTATGTGATTATTATTTTATTAATGTTCCAGTGAATCTCGTCACGTTTTCGTTTGGAGTCTACACGGGATGGTCCTCAACGGTTGCGCCGATGCTCAAAGACCCAAAGCAGACTCCACTCGACCACGTGATGACGGACAACTCAATTTCTTGGGCCTGCAGTTGGGGCATGCTCAGCGCCATACTGGGAACATTCTTCTGGGGCATGTTGGCGGACAACTTCGGCCGGAAAGCCACTGGTTTCCTGACCATGTTACCGTACCTGATCAGTTGGATCATCTTGCTGGTGGTCAAAACGGAGACGGCTCTGATGGTGTCCCGGTTTTTGGGTGGCCTGGGGGCTAGCGGGGCGGCTATAAACTGTCCTATGTTCGTTGGTGAGGTGAGCGATGAGGCCATGAAGGCTGGTTTAGGCTCGCTGTTCATACTCATGTACAACATCGGCGTGCTATACGTATACGTGTTCGGCGTGATGGTCAATTACACCTATCTGAACGTGGCCTGTCTGGCCATCAGCTTGCTGTTCATGGTCGTGTGGATGTACGTGCCCGAGTCACCGATATTCCTCATCCAGAAGAAGCGGATGGACGAGGCGAGACGGTCGCTCATGTGGTTTCGGGGTAAGGACAACGACAAAGAGGTGAGCGAGGAGATAGACTCGCTGATGCGGCACAGCGACCAGACGAATAAGGCCACGCTGGCTGACTACAAAAAACGCGGCACGGTCAAGGCGCTGCTCATCGGCTTGGTGTTCCAGGCGGGCACGCAGTTCAGCGGCATAAACATCATACTCATGTACACCGTGGACATATTTCAGAACAGCGGCAGCAACATGTCCCCGCACTCGTGTACCATACTGGTAGGTGTGGTGCAAGTCATCGGGTCCGCGGTCGCGACGTTAACGGTGCACAGGGCCGGCCGAAAAGTTTTCCTAATGTTCACGTACGGAATCACCGCCCTGGCACTGATCACCATCGGATCGTGTTTCTACGTCAACAAGGTGGACTCATCCATCAACACTGGCATACTGCCTGTGTTCAGCCTTTCGGTGCACGTGATCGCATTCTCACTGGGCCTGGGCATGGTGCCGTACATCATCTACACCGAGGTGTTCCCGGCCAACGTGCGCAATATATGCATGTCCATGCTGATGTTCTTTAACAACGTGCTGGGCTTCGCCATCATCAAAGCGTACCCGTCTTTGTCGGAAGCGTTGCATATATCCGGCTGCTTCTGGATGTTCGGCGCCGTGTGCCTAGCCGTCGTGCCGTACACGTACCTGTTCGTGCCCGAAACCAAGGACAAGACGTACGACGAGATCCGCCGCGAGCTGCTGCTGTGGTTCCCGGACAGGCGGCACAAGGACAAGGCGGCGGCGGTGGACAAGGAGGCCGCTGTGGACCAGGCGGATGGCGACGCAGGCAACGTGGTCGTTGTCGAAGCCAACGAGATGAAAGTCTGCATGGGCAAGGACCAGAGTTGCTTCACGACACCCCAATGCGCACGCGACAACGTCAAATAATAACAGACACATGGGGTTATACGTTCCTGTGCGTGTACACTGCTGCGGCACGTATACACGAGTAAAGGCCACTACTATAATATTATTACTGTTATAATTATTATGTAGTGTCTAATATCTGTGAATAAAACTGATTTACTCGGGGGGGAGGGGGGAGAGTGGGAAAATGTAAAAAAATCTAATAGAAAAACCTACTTTTTTTGTATTTTTTGTATTTATACGCCACCAAGTTCGTTTTTTATATATTTATTTGCATCATTTTTTATGACGACTGTAGGGTTTTGTATATTTTGTGTGTGTATGTGTTTGTGGTAAATTAATAATTTGAATTAACATATTGTAACAAGTATAACAAGTATTATGAATAATTTAAGTATAATTATAATTTTAAATACCTATATATATCTTAATTTTAAGTTTTAAAATAATATTAATAATTGTTATAACGATATTTTATGCACAGAATTCATATACTTAGACAACAAATACGATAAGGTGACAATCACTTGTTTGTCTAATCACAGTTTTGTATTTAGACTTAATGTGTATTATAAACTAATTTATATTTATAAATATTTTTTATACTATACTAAATCTCATTAAAAGTAAATATAATTTTAAAACTCTGGAGTTGTTGTGACATTATTTAATTATTTATAAATTAAACCTATATTGTACAGCGTTGCAAGCAAATTAATTATGTAATTGTTTTAATATACTACGAGCAGGTGAATAATTTTGTTTACAGTAAACAATTAAACTAAATTAATATGCAAAAAAAAGTTCGTTTCAAATCTCTATCATGCAAACATTTCTGTAATAACTATAACCATAACAATACTTTAAAATGTTATACCAGTAGCACCTACAGTTTTTTTTTTAAATTATATAATTGATAATTTCAATATTAATTATACTATTTTATTTTACTCCATCACGTTAGTACAGTGACCTAATAACTATTGAGTAATTTAATAATAAATTGTATTGCTTATTGGTCGTTAGCCATCCATTGTAATAGGCAATAGCATACAAGAATCAGATTCAAACATACTAATATTATAATCATTTAAAAAACCTCTGGATAATATATTATAATGTGTCAAACGAACATTATTTAAGCTGGTTATATATTAATATTTCATTTATAAAGTATAAATAATATAGTTATTATTCAATTATCACAAAATTATTAAAATTTAAAAACATACTAAAAAAAAGACATATAATACTGAAACTTTTAAAATAAATCAGAAGTTTAAGAACCGTTTTTTTTTATTAATTTAAAAATCTGATAAAATACGAGTATATATTTTGTTATACTACAATATCATACAATGTACAAACCAATTATATAATATTATTTAAATGTATTGCACTTTGTAAACTCACTTAGTAGATAATTTTTGCTAAACTTAATAATACTGCAGTAATTGAATCACATCTGCTTCAGAAGAGCCTACCTATTACACACCAGTCGCCAACTGTGATCCACCCACGATCATTCGTAACCGGAATTATGTCTAGCTTTTTATCATTTATCAGTTATACCTTCATTAGTTCATTGTAATAATGTACATGTATATCATATGACATTTCTGTTTCGTAGACTCAATTAAATTGTTTATGATATCACTGTAAAAAAATATAACAAATTAAACGTTACCCTTTTCTTAAGACCAAAAATTGTCTCTATACTTGGATAATTGATCAAGGTGAAAATAATAAATATAAATGACTTAGCGAGCTAATGGTTGTTTAAATGTTTAATAAAAGGTCTAGATACAATTTCGTTCCCGTGCAAAGATATATCCGTGTATTTAACCTAACCATTGATTAAAATATATACGTTGTAGGTACCTATACTCAAACAATGAACTAGCATTTTTTTAATTGAATATGGTAATATTTGTTTCCTTGATAATTTATATTGAATACTTATTTTTTAGCGTTATAGTATAATAGAATAAACTCTACAGAATTGTTAGACTTTTACAAAGCGTCGACGAATATAAACATTAAATACATTATATTAATTAGTAAAAAAAACTTAAAATACCAGTAATAACGATAATCCTCAATATTATAATTGTTATAACTTATAATTAATAATTTTGTTTTTGTTTCACAAAATAATTAATACTTAGTAAATGAAAATTAATAATATAACTATATAGTTTATTTGATTATAATATTAAATCTAATCTATCGTCTATATAATGTTTATGCATTCATATAATATTTATATATTACCTATGCGAGTATTTGACTGTATAGTGTATAGGAACGAATCCAATTATATAGTTAGGTACTCCCTACTTAAATTTTAAAGCACCACTTAATAATTTTAATTGAACACAATTCTTAGTTGATTAACTATAATAATTAATATTGTTTTATAAATAATTATTTCAATGAATTTAAAAATGGACCAAAGTACTTAAATGTTATTATTAGAATATAAGACGAGATTTTATCCCTCTGTTTACCAAATAAACGATATAATATATTAATTATTAAATGATACTGTGTTTGATATGAGAAATACATAAAATATACAATATAATATAATACATGACTATTATTTTAAGTTCATATATATTTTACTCTGGTATATAATATATTTGCGTTCTTTTTCAAATATTTTAATACATTTTTTTTTCTACAGTAAATGAAACTATAAATACTTTTTTCAAAAAGTATTACATATATTATATACAATACTACGAAAGTACGAAATGTATTCTTTAAAAGGTATTATATAAGCTCAATATATACTTATTATTTTTTTTATATGTACGGATCTTTCAAATCGTACGTTGTATATACCTTTATTATATAAACGTTGGTGATTTAAATGTAATCGCAATACTGTAGGAATCAAACGTGTATGTAGGTATGCTCTTCGCCATTTCCGTAACAAATATTATACGATTCAGACCTTAACTCATAAAAGCAGCTCAGATGTAATATACCTAGCCACATACAATATCGTTATTATGATTTTATATGTAAAACTGGTGAGTGGGTTAAGGGTTAAAACTATATCGTACCGTAGTTATAGTAAAAACGCTATTTTTGAATGGCACACGCAAAACGGAAAATTATTCGGAACACCATACATATTATAGGCAACTGCAGATATACCTCGCTCATATTGGTATAGAAAAACATCATAATATGTTATTACCATTACGGATGTATGAGCAATTTATCGTTGATGTATGTATGTGCATTACGAAGCAATCGGGTTAACACCCAACGATTGCAAAATAGGCGTATTTGTCGATGTAGAGAGAAAATCGACGAATACACTTACATACCACCACCACCATCACCACCAGTCTCTAATTTTATACTGCAGATTTATAATCGCCTATAATTTACTTAAAATGTTTTTCCTTTAAAGTTGTTTTAGTAAGCATTATATATTCTTAATTTCGAAAAGTATTTCTATCTAAAAAATCCTAACTTAACCCTTGCATTCTTTGGTGAACTGTTTGACTTATTTTACTTTGTTTGAGAAAAAAATGTTTGGTTTTTGTACATTTACACAATCCGCTATACGTACTAGTTTAAATTAATTACATTTCTTATTGATAATTAATATGCACTTCACTAGACTATAGTTTGTTCCAAATAGTATTTAAATATTATAATATACGCATTTATATTTGATATATATACATATGTTTCAGGTAAAGTACGAATATCGGTAAATCTTAGGTTTTACTGACTGCAGTCGGAAAATGTCCGAATTTCGGACAATTATCGATCGATTACGGTAAAACCTAGAATACACAAAATATAGTTTGGTCAAACTCCGAAAGATTTCTGTAGTTCGGACTTTTACAAAGAAGATTTGGTTAATCTTAGGATAAACAACTAGCATTGATAAAAGTCCGAAATTTTTTACCAATTTTATGTTATTAATAATAGTAATTATTATTTAAGTATAGTAAGTACTTTATTAGATTCTCCCTACTCTCCTTAGATAGATACACATTAATA
This sequence comes from Schizaphis graminum, assembly GCA_020882235.1. Lineage (NCBI taxonomy): Eukaryota > Metazoa > Arthropoda > Insecta > Hemiptera > Aphididae > Schizaphis > Schizaphis graminum. Next base: position 71,770,947 of record CM037032.1, read on the forward strand.
TTATTATTAATTATTATATATTGTATTTTATTATTGTATTTATAATACCTAATATATTCGAATTTAGAACAAATTTATTATTAAATATTACGATTATTACATTTGTATTTTATTTATTTGTGCAGGCTTGGTTACCGTGGCATCTTGAATTTCACAATAAATTGTTTGACTGAGTAAACCTATTAATTATATATCAGCAAATCGAAGCAATCGAATCTTATCAATCCTTATCCACTAGTCAAAGACAGTTGTGATATTACTTGACGAATAGAAATTATATTGTTTGGAATTATTACCGATTCTAAACATTTTTAATTTTTAATTTATAAAACCAATACTGCTTGTAAAATTATTTTCAATAGATCTAAATTTAAATTTATTATCTGTCTTATTAACCTGTTCTGTATCTTAAACTAAATTGTATGTATACAACACACTGTTTAGTAGGAAAAACTTTTATCACATAGATAGGTATACATTTTTGGCTAATTATTTATTGATTGACGATAGGTACTCGTGCATTGTGCAATGTATTTAGGGAGTAGCTAATTAAGTGCTTGGTATACTTAAATAATAACTATTAACTAATATTATTAAACACATAATTGATAAAAAATTTCGGACTTTTATCAACACTATAGTTGTTTATCGTAAAATTAACCAAATCTTGTTTGTAAAAGTCCAAACTACAGAAATCATTTCGGAGTTTGACCAAACTATTTTGTTTATCCTAAGTTTTACCAATATCCGTACTTTTACCGTAACATATTATACACAGATTATTGCAATAATATATTAAACACTAAAAAGGTCATAAATATTTATAGCCACTAGATGAACTTTCTGTTTCATATAAGTATGCGATCTAACAATAAAAATTCGTAAGTACTTGTATATATGTCACAAGGTTTAAACTTCAAAGTATAGATATGCTTGTAAATCTATAAACAAGATACGGCACAAGTTAAAAACAATATAAAAGTTTTGTTTTTAGACCACTGCTAGAATTACTTTTATTTAAAATATTATAAATACCAATATACGTAGATGTATAGAGAACGCGATATAAAATCAATTTAATCATTAGTCCTGAGAATTTATCTAAATGTCTCCAACTATTTTACTTCAATTAAATTTAAAAATTATATTAAATATTATAATAATTCCGACCACGCACTTGAGAGTTGAGATAACTCAAAATCGATATTTTATATACCTATTATATTAAGTATATTTATTATCAAAGTTAATACGTTTAGAGGAGTAGTATTTAAATCATGTAATTTCATGGAAAAATAATATAAAAAAAAAGTAATTTTGCAGTTACGTTTCAAAAACTATTTAATATTAATCTTCTAATACCTATAAATAAATGAAAAAAAACAAAAATACTTTAAAAATTATATCACAACTTGAAAACGTTAATTTAAAATTTAAATATCTGATTTGGTGATAAATTCAAGTATTTTATACTATCTACGGCAAAGTTCTCAAAATGTGGGTGGCAATAACATTTTTATACATATTTTTTATAATATAAAGTATCTAATATTAGATTACTATAAAATATATACAGTGAAGCGTCAATTTTTTGTATATCAATTTACACACTACGGACTTTAATATATATATATTTATTTTATATTTTAAAATCTTAAATTTAAATTAATTATATCACATATTTTCAACAATACATATTTATTTATTTTATCGTATAATATCCACACTTTATATGCATCAGCACATTAGTTTTATTTTAACTATATAAAACATTACCTTTTTAGATTCTGAATGTATTGATTTTATAATGATGTGTGTTTTTTATTTTTGTCTGTCATCACGTTTTGTAGTAGCAATAAATAATAATGCTTCGATTTTTGACTTCAGCCCCTCCTTGAAAAGAAAAATTCATCTAGTTGGTACTTTAAAAATTTCCAGTAGTTTTCAAAAATGTCGGGAAAAACCCTGAAAAAATAACGGAAAAATAGGAATTTTTACGCATAACTACTGTTCGACAAAATCGATTTTTTGATTTTGCTGTAACTCAAAAACGAATCATTGTAAATACTTGAAATTTTCACCAAATGTTTATATTATAGTTATCTGTTTACGATTAAATTTTCAAAATATTTTAACATTTTTTAAGCTACTTATAGACAATTGAATTTTTTGACTTTTTTAAGTTTTTTTTCTTAAAATGCCGATAAAAAAAATTTGGCTTTCCAAAAAATCTTTAAAATTTAACACAAGGTTTATTATAAGTTGTACTTATCGAAGTAAAAAAAAAATCAAAAATCGTTAGTCACAATTTTTGTTTATAAGCATTTAAAGTTCAAATGTTTACGAAATTTATCAAAATCACAAAAATTTGCAAGGAATTTTGAAGTTAAAATGTTTATAAAATTTTTGTGATTTATACTTAAGGTTCAAAAATTCAATACAAGGTTATCCGTAAGTTTTCCTTCAAGTAACTGTAAAAAAAAATTCCAGCGTCAATATAGAAAACATTTTATGAGCGTATAAAATTAAATTTTTTACGAAATCGCCTAAAATAATTATATATTATAATAATTTAAATATAGGTAATAATATATTATACCCAACTAATTATTATTGACTAACAAATCATCTCCGTTAAGAATCGTTTTTCGTATACAATGATACCCGTCATTGCATTCAAATTTAACACATCCATTATAGTGACCAGTAACCTACTCCCCATCTCTACTATATACAGCAGAACGATACCCACTTGCCCATTTCTTTTTCTTTAATTCTCTGTATTCAGTTTTAAAAAAAATTTTGGTTAATAACCTTAATAGTTGAAGCCTGTACCTAAATCTTTAAATAAAAATCATTTAAATTCACGTTCATAGTATATTTTTATGCATTGTTTGATTATCAGTACAAATCGATTATCCGCCACCCCTTTCTATCAAAATTGATGTAGATAAACAACGTTCCACTGTAGGTATATAAAACAATTAAACAATTTTATGTTTAAATTCGAGTAAAAATTTAAATAAATAAGATATAGTGTTTTTTGTATAACTTTATTTTACATTTGAATTTAGTTTTATCATTGATTATAATTATCAGTGACAATTACAATAGTGTATAGAATATATAGATACCAGAGGCGTGCTACCACGACGCTGTGACAAAATTAATCGCTAAAACACCAATCAACACTGAAAAAAGAGCATTAATATGTTGTATAAATTGTTAAAATTTAAACATATATCAAAATGCATTCTACCTTTTACCTATAACTTGTAAAGTTTAGGAAGCTTCAATCTTCGATGTTTTGAATATTATAATAAAAGAAAAAAATCGATTTGATCGAAAACTTATTTCGTATTCCCATTTTTTCGTAATGGCTTACTGAAGGTATTAGTTTTTCTCAATTATTTTGAAAACTATAGTGAATTCTAAACACACCAAAGTAAAAAATAGAGACTAATTTTTACTAAAAGTCATCCTTTTCTGCTATTTTGTCTCAGGAAAAAAATACACAATTCATAATAAAATCATTAGTTTGACCATTTTTTTTAGTCTAACTCAAATAAATTCATAAAATTTCTAATAGATTTAAACTTTTTCATCAAAAACCCGGTATCTGGCCTTAACATTAGTTTGGTGTAATATATACTAAAAGTATTGAATTTTTCGTGTTTGTACTTTTTTAGTCAAAATATGTATTATAAATACTTAACAAATATACAAGATTAATAAAAAGTCAATAATTTGTATTTATCCTAAGAAATTTTTTTATATTATTGACCAAATTGTGTAAAAAGACAACAACAAAAAACTTGCTATGTATATGAATCATCCATTAATAGTAATCACCAATGTATCAATAATATGACATATGTATTCTATATCTGTTATATAATTCTTTATAGCATTTTTCTCAAATACATGCATGCAGATACGAAAACGAATAAATAATACATATCCTGGATTTTGTTATGGTTAGATAAAACGAGGTATAATATAGGTAGGTACACACTATAATATTGTATGATTTATTCTCTGCAAATTCACATAACATTTTGGTTTTACACGTCAGAATTTTACATAAATAGGATGTACCTTTTTTATCATCATTGGAAGGGTAGGTACCTATAACCACAGTGTCCTCATATAAGTTAACTGCAAACGTTGTTTTTATTTTGGCAGTGTGTCAGATTTTTGTAATCTGTATCACTGCCAATATTTTCTATTTATCTGATGGCTGTCAAATATATATTAAACATTATAATATATTACATTTATCTTGAAAAAAAAATTAAGTATGAAATGATTTTTATATTTATGAATTTCATTTTTACACTCTAATACGTTAGGTTATAACGGTTATAATCAGTTCATAAATTAAATTAACACTTGGAAAAAATACATAAAGTGTAAAAAAAATGTATCTGTTTTATAATAAAACATAACTTAATAACTCAGTTAGAATGATACGTATAATATTAAATATAAATTACAACCAAGTGTCACTATACTTTTCCATACGAAAACCCTTAAATGTATATTAAAAAGGAAAGTATCTGTTGAAAATAAATAGCTTGAACTAAAGTATATGGATTTTATAGCTTCGTTTGATTTAATGATTTATTATTATTTAGAATTTTAATACCATTGTCTTTTATAAATTCTATAAAATATATATATAAGCAATTCACATCAAAACAAAAAGAAAAGCTTTAAACCGTAGACTTCTTCAATTGTGTTCCCTATTAAAATCCGAACTATCACTACAAAAAAATATATTTATATACAAACTACTCATCCTTTCTTTGGCCACTCACTAATGGAATCCAATTTTGGGGAATATCCAAAAACTCAAATATAAAAATAATACAATCCTTCCATTCAATATCCTTCAGAACAATAACCTATGTTCTAACCGTCATATTTTAGTAATCGAACCCTCCTTAATGACTTCAACATGATTGGCATTCCCATTCTAGCATCTAAATTCTACAAACGATTCCATGTAATAAACTACATAACCATTTAAATCTTCTCTAGATCTACCTGATACAATCCGTTAACTGAAAAGAATATGATCCAGAGATCGTTTTACATATATTACTCAAATTTATATAAAAAAAAATCAATTCTCGAACTCAGTTCTAGTTAATGTATAATTGTATGAACTATTAATGCTATTATATACTCATGTATATATTATTTAAAGTGATATCAATGGATATTTTCTATACTCATTACGTCTCCCTTATTTCTTTTTTTTCGTTTTTCGTAAAATATACTCATTATATTATTTAATATAGATATTAAATATTAAATGTATGTATATATATTATTTTAAAACTAATAATTTTCTTGCCATCTAAAATATAAAACAATTAATTAGAATTAATAAATTTAATTTGTATTTATATATTACTATTGATAATCCTGTACAACTATAAGAGAAAAAATCGTACCAGAAGTAAAAGGGTAAGTCGCTTTGCTGGTATAATATTCCCAGATGGCTGCGCACATTAGGAAACTAATAGTTTAATGGGGCTTAATTTCGACGTAGCATTATGTAATGGTATCATTTAAGATCCAGCTCCGACCTGAGTCCTCTAACCTTTAATTATAATTTATTAAACGGCATTATAGTTGCACTTAAATACTCGTATTATCTTTGAATTGTTTATTTCCATACAACTTTTAGTGTTTTTTAATAACACCCATCAACTATCGGTTTATGCGAACATTTAAATCCACTCTTCTCTCGTGTACATGCTATTGAAAGGCTTACTAGTTACCAGCACTTTTTAGTTTCTTACTTACAGTATACAATAATGAATTTTACATATAATGTAGCATGGAGATATTTATGTAGGTAGGTAAATAATTTTATAAAAAATAAAATTATTATAGAATTGAACAAAAACATTGTATTACTGCAATTTCCCAAAAAACCTCAATATAATTAATAATTATTACTCACACCTCTCTTTTAATATTAGTACTACAAATAAAATAATTTTCTTATTTTTAGATTAAAGAAATAAATGTAAGTTTTCTTAAACTTTGATTTACGTTTATAATAATCACAATATCATTCTAGTATAAAATACTAAATTAGAGTAAGTCATATAATTATTATATTCAAATCATAACTCTTAATAACAACATATTATATTTGTTTATGACATATTTTAAATACTTAATAAGTATGAGGTACTTACCTTATTTTTATAATATTATTATATATTTATATACAGACATACAAACAGTCCCGCGGAGATTTAATATATTTATAACGTAGTTAGGATGATGGAAATTATTCACAGTACCTATTCCACAAATCTAAATTAGACATTTAGAAGGTAAATTCTCAGGGGACTGAAACGTATTTAGTTCTTAGGTTATAATGTAATATTATTTTGTTTTTAAATAAACCTCATTTACGTTTACTAAACATAAATACTTAAAAAAATACTAAATTTCGTTTAGTTAAATAATATATTGTACTATCTATTTAACAAACATCAAAATTCAACATCACCAAAACTATATTTAATTGTCTGTAAACAAAATTCACTTTAAAGTAGATACTTAGAGTCATAGTAAACAATATTTAATTATTCAATAACATCAACTGTTTCACTCAAAATATAACTTTAATTCTAAACATCATAAACATAAGATACATAATACATACCATACCGTACATTTAATAAATGTAAGTACCTACCTATCTACTTATTATATGGCACAATCAAATTAGCATTGTATAAAAGGAAAACCTAATTCTGTTATAGATACTATATTGTAAGATAATAGGTATTTATACAAAACATGATAAATATAGAGTTCAATTTTTACTAAAACAGGATAAATTAATTACTTACGAGTATGTATAAATAAGAAATCTATAATCAACTTAAAATAGGTATATTATAATAACGATTGTGCCAATGCAGTAGCTAAACAATTTAATACGACCATACAATAGTCTATTTAAAGATTTTTTTTATTGAAAATAAAAACCACGTCAGCTCTGGCTATTGGTCTGATAGTGACTTAAATTATAATACGTAGGTAAATAAATAATATATATATATATATATACATAAAAAATAAAGTTGACTTAAAGATGGTTCATATTTTTCGTTTTATAGATTGAGTTATTTTAAATAAATAAATAGATTGGGCATAATTCTAGTTTAGCAATAACCTATCAATTTTTAAAAATTTTTTTTTCAAAATATGTGGTTTTTAACGCTTAATAGATTGGTGAAATCAAAACTTTTCTAACAGACTTACTTTTGAAATTTTTGCACGTAAACATTGAAAAACACCATTTTAAAATTTCATAATAAATCCTTTCTTAAAATAGCTGAAAATCAGTTTTTTTAACATATATATTTTTTTTTTAATGTACAGTTTTAGATGAAAAAGTTTTAGTGAAGTCAAAATTGAGCTATCTGGCTTAGTTTTAGAGTTACAGGTTGCTTATTATATCCGAGAGCCGCAACACGCGTATAGACATTGTCCATACCACACGCGTCGTTTTTTAGTTTAATTTTTACATTTTTACATTTTTATTGAAAGTCGAAGGATATTTTCGATTTGCGGAGTGAATCAACGGTGTCGAGGAGTGTAGCGACGAGTGCCGCAACAACACAGGAATAGGCATTGCCCATACCAACACACGCAAATTTTTTTAAATATTATTTTTATTAATGATGCTTATTTTGATAACTACCGATATATATATATATATATATTATATTGGCTTTATAAATAAAATTGTAACTATCTGTTTACCTGTATTATATTTTTTCATATATTAAGAAACTTTTAATACCTTTATTTCTAAAACTATAAGCCAGATAGCACGATTCTAACTTCACTAAAATTTTTTCATCTAAAACTGTACATTAAAAAAAAAAAATCTTAAAAAAACTGATTTTCAGCTAATTTAAGAAAGGATTTATTATGAATTTTGAAAATGGTGTTTGTCAATGTCTACATGCAAAAACTTCAAAAGTAAGTACATTAGGTAAATTTTGATTTCATCAATCTATTAAGCATTGAAAAACTACACATATTGAAAAAAAAAATTAAAAATAATAAATTCTAAGTATTTTTTTTTTAAAAAATACGCATAACGAAAAAATAAAGTTTTTGAAAGTTTTCATCAATTACTTCAAAACGAGGTTTGAGCGGGCCTTCTTTTTACCTTCTTATAAACACCTTACAACACACATTTTGAAAAAAAAAATTTTAAAATTGATAGGTTGCTAAACTAGAATCGTTCCAGGGCCGGACTGGCCCACTGTGCTACTGTGCTACAGCACAGTAGGCCGTGGCGATGAAAGAAAAAAAATCTTTACTGAGATTACAGAATAGTGACCAGATTATCTGTTTGTATAGCACCTTGGTACCTAATTATATTTTTTAAATGTTCTCAATGCACGATTATTTTACCTATGTATAGGTATTATAAATTATATTATACTGAAATCTAGTCTGAATCAACTTTTTGGCAGTAAATCTAGTATTTACCGTGATTAATGCATATTATATACTATCAACGTGAGAAAGGCCAAAGGCGTGCATAATATTTATTTTGTCTAGTATCATGGGACATGGATTATGGATATCATCACATAATTAATCATGGTTGTTGAATATAAAGTTTATAAGAAAGTGCCTCCCTCTAGGCTCTAACCTCTTTAAATTCTACCAAATATCAATTTCGTAAAACAAAAAAGTGGGTATCGCTCTACTGTATATTAGGGGGTGGGGTGGACCTCAGACTATGGTAGGTTAAATTTAAATGCAATGATAATTATCATTGTATACGAAAAACGATTCTAAACGAAGATGATTTGTCAGTTTAGGATATATTATATTTAAATATTGTCATATATTCTATTTTGAAACAAATAGTAGGTATAGTTACTATATGTTACTATAGTTACTTTATAGTATCTGTTTATTAATAAAAATAGTATTTGGCAACATACGCATAATGAGAGTATGAAATTTAATTTAAATTTTGACATATTTCGTATAAATTCGAACTTTAAGCACTTATAAAAAAAAATTGTGACTAACGATTTCGGATTTTTTTTTATCACTTTAAGAAAAACTTATAAGAAACCTTGTATTAAATTTTCAAGATTTTATTAGAATTTTAGAATTTAAAGAGGTTAGAGCCTAGAGGGAGGCACTTTCTTATAAACTTTATATTCAACAACCATGATTAATTATGTGATGATATCCATAATCCATGTCCCATGATACTAGACAAAATAAATATTATGCACGCCTTTGAATGCTATATGCCTATAATTTCTTTATTTTATGCAATAGCCATTACCATATGATTATACAACAATTACTAAACGCCACTATAATTAACCAATAAGTGGTCAAGTACATCTGGCTTCAAGTTTTCAGCCGAAAAAACCAAACTCATATAATATTCAAAAACAAAAACAAAAATACAATTTCAATCATCATAGATAAACATGTAATCAAAAATAACAAAAATATTAAAATTCTTGGTATAATATTAGATTTAAAATGTTCCTTGTCGAACCTAATAGTATAACTAAGGTTTCAATAAAAAAAAAAAAAAAAAAAATGTTCCTGGATACCTCACATTCTGCACCTAAAACTATTATAAAAACTTTATCTCATATTACCTCATGAGGAGCTCATTTTTCCGTACTTATCAAGTCCACAAAGCATTCATCTAGTCTAAACTTGATCATGGATCACTCTTATTCTCTTCGGAAAATCTATGTCATCTAAAAATGCTCGAAATTCTATAATTCTATAGAAATTCAAAAATCAACAATAATCTTCTATTCGAAATATTTATTGGAAAAAATACCATGTTTTATAAATTATAAGAAATAAAAAATATTTAATTCAAGTAAGTATATTGTAAACATTATATATTTTTTAATATTTATTAAATACCTTCTACAGCTGTATGAACCGACTTCTCCCGTGAAAAAATGAAATAATATAAAATATGGCACTATCTCGGTTTTAGTGTAAATCTTAGTTTGCGGGAAATCGACTTTATGATTAATAATTTGACCGAGATAGACAATACGCATGTGGCTTAAAATAACATTCAATTATTTTTACTCGTCCAAAAACCAAAAAATATTATCATTATTCCACTCGGTGTCTATGAAATGAAGAAATACACATCACCATTATAAAATCAATATAATATGATCATTGCCCCGCTATGGCCTATGAATCTAATATAATATGTTGTATAATTATATAATTATTGTATTGTAATAATATAACAAACGGGAGAGTACATAATACAATACAGCCATACACAAACAGGTATAGGGTATACGACCAGTGACCAATGACCTGCAGTGATGGTATGTAATGTACCATTTACCTTTTGTATGTGCAGTGTTTGTAATGTGGTCACAACTGAACACGTATTGCGTAAGTTGTAAATTATAATTTATAGTCCCTTAAACATGGAATATTACATATCTGGACGACTGAACCTATACCTGTATATCAATTAATTAATTACCAAATTAATATGCATGTATCTATATGCTGTATATGCTCAACGGTGCACTGTATATTTTATAATGCAGAGTATCTATACATGTAAATAGTCATTTATACATATTATCTATTGACATATTGTACTGTACAGTGATTTGATTGATGGTGGTGCCGTGGTAGGAAGGGTGTGCAAGCTCATATATTTACAAAATAAAATTTTATAAATAAATAATTATTAATATTTTACTATAATGGGAGAGAACGACTAAACCTAACGCGTGAATTGTTTTACATAAAAATAAATGTGAATTAAAATTTTTGTGAATGAATAAATTTTATGATTTTAAATTTTTTTGTTTTTATACCAGTAAATGTATTTGTTAAAACGAATTAGTTTTTCCGTTCCTATAGTCACGCTGGTAACCCTCTTCTTCCGTCCAACAATATCTCTCGCCGAATACTTATTATTTATATTATATTTATATATACCTAAAGAATTTTGAATAAAAACGTTAATAATTTTTTTTTTTATCCGATTTGCCTCAAAATATATCATAATCATATAATAAAATTTCTTTTTAGGCTAAATGTAATAAGCGAATAACATGAGTTACATTTCTAATTTCATATTATATATTATATAATATATGTACCTAATATGTCAGATGTCTATATGTATTATAAGATATTAAGATTTATAACTAATATGTATACTTACATAAAATAGAAACACCTATAGTGTTTAAAAATCTAGTGGTTTTTTGTAACGAAACTTCCTTTGAGTCTGTGTACCTATAAATAATGTTGCACTTCGAACTCAGTTTTTAATCGTTGGACGAGTTCCTTACTCAATTTATCTGATGACTGACTACAGACTGAGGAAAATTAAAAAATAAAAATGTATGTACATTTTTAAGGCATAAGTAATATGTTCTAACTTACCTACTGATAAATTGATAAATAATATTGGTAAATTGGTTGATAATATCATATTTTTTAAATTTGGCGCTCATTACGTTTGCATTATCATCCTCTACCTATTTAGTAAAAGTGAGCCTTTTTGTAGGTTATGTATCAAAGGCAAGACAATCAAATATCAATATTCTATTATTCAAAAACTATTAGTTAAAGTATTATTAGTTTTTATTTTTTAGTTTTTACATTAAAGCTTCGTAGGTAACTGGTAAACGTATTAATTATTAAGTACACGGTAATACGGCATTAAATCGTATATTTATTATTTATTTTTTATTTTTTACCAAGTTTGCATTTTGTGATCAGTTTTTGACTCATCATGTCCGCTCAGTGTGAGAAAGTTAACTCTACTAGTCCAGCCTACGAGTTTGGTCCTAAATTAAAGCTGTTGCGCTCCAATGACCAGGTCCGAGAACTGCAGACCATACTTAGAGACAAGTAAGTTTGTGGTACCCGATACGAATGCATTTATGAAACTAAAGCGTTCGTACGGTCCACAGAAACACAAGTCGAACGGATTTCAAATTTTATGCTGACCGTCTAATTCGTCTAGTCATTGAGGAAAGCTTAAACCAGTTACCATTTGATACTTGTATGGTTATGACACCTACAGGTAATTACTACAAGGGTACCAAATACCAAAGAGGTAACTGTGGTGTCAGTATTGTACGTAGTGGGGAGGCTATGGAACAAGTAAGAATTTCATAATACTTTGAAAACCTATTTGAAATGTATCATTGTTTGATTGTTAAGGGTCTACGAGACTGTTGTCGATCGATACGCATTGGTAAAATATTGGTAGAATCAGATTCAGATACTCATGAAGCCCGTGTGGTATATGCTAAATTTCCTCATGATATAGCTGATAGGAAAGTTTTATTAATGTATCCAATAATGAGTAAGTAATGCATTGATGAAAAATTACGCAGACAACACACTCAATAATACATTGTTTTTAGGTACTGGTAATACTGTTATTAAAGCAGTGAATGTGTTAAAGGAACATCGAGTGGCTGAAGACAATATAATTCTATCAAACTTATTTACTACACCTATTGCTGCTCAAACTATAACCACGGCATTCCCATTGGTTTGTTTTATTTACAAATGACCTTTATAAATTTTCGACTCAATATTTATTAAATTATTTTTATGACTTTTATACTTAGATGACCATACTAACATCAGAACTATATCACATCGCACCCAATCATTTTGGCCAAAAATATTTTGGTACTGATTAAATATGTTATTTAATTTATTATTAATATTTGCACAACATTACATTTTTGGTAAGTAAGACTTTACCATGCAAATTACAATGTGACCAATTTAAACAGACTTAATTATATATTTTTTTTTCAACAATTTTTTCCTATCGGTCAATTTTAATCATAAGATACAATTTACAACATCTTATAACTTTATTTCGACAATTTTTGTTATTGTTATTACATAGATAGGTAATTAATTATAATTTTGTTCTAAGAACTTTTATATTTCGACTGAAATGTATTCAATATAAAGCTGTTTATTTACAGTAAATTTGAATAAATGATTTAATTTTAAGTTTTTATAAATTATCCTTTAAATAAAATGGGCAGGTAAAAAAAATGAGCAATCAATTATAAACAGTTTTTAATTATTTTGATACATTTTATATAATTAATATTTTAGAGCTATAAGAATTAACATTGCGATGGGTTGTGTATTTTGTAATGAAATATTGTCTTTGTAAAGGTACATGAACTATTTTAATTTATTCATTCATTCTAAAACATAATTCTCACCATAATGAACCAAACTACATTTTAACCTTTAACCATAAGTTAATTTAACCATAGGGTATAAACTTTTATAAGTTGAGATATTCAAATGCCATTTACAGAAAAACTAATGTTAATATAACTAAAATGAAGTTAGTAGGTTTTTAAAAAAATATTATCTTTTATACTTCTAAGTGTTTTTTTAAATAATTTTACTAAAATACTTTAAAAAATATATTTTATATACTTATGACATAAATGTCATAATTGAATCACTAAACTAATGTTTTTTATACAACATTTTTTCACATAAACAATTAAAATATAAACTTCTGCTAAAACCATAAGATTAAAATCTAATTATCTTACTGATATTTTATATTTTTTGAGGTGTTTATAAATGGTTTCTACAGTTTATTAATGGAACTATGCTTTTAGTATTATATTATACTTATATTTATCTATGCCTATAATTACATAAGTCTTATTAAATAAATAATATACAATAAAATTTAAAAAAAAATTTTTTTGGAACGATAAATTGATTTAATTTTTTTTTATCAAAAACTATTATATATTGATAAATAAAAATAAACTATTTAGTATTTAATCAATACTGTTACATATTTTAATATTTTACTTTTTATCAATTTTGTATAATTTTATATAAATCTCATAAAACAATTATTTTTAAGAACTGTGTACACAAAATAAATTTGAATTAAACAATAAGTATTATTTGGTTTAACTGGTTACAAGTGACGTAATTAGTAATACTTTACAAACAAACAATTTAATGTTTATACAACAAAGCAATCATTAGAAAAATTAAATGCCAAAACATTATGTATTACAAAATTTAAAATAAAACAATAATTATATTAATTTTTTTAATATACATTTTAGCAATACTTTGGTTAAAATATTCATACTTTTATTACTATCTAAAACTTACTTAAATATTACAAGTATACTTTAAAAATAATGAATTGTATGTAAAGTATTTCAAAATTTCAAATACATAGTCTAAAAAAGATTATCAAATGTTAGTATATTGTCTATAACATGGTACTTGCTGGTTATCATTCTATCAACAAAATTATTAAATGCTATCTAGTAATATCATTTCAAATAGTTAAAAAAATATATAATAAAAGATAATGTTCATTGTTTAAATTTAACTTAGTATATATTATATATCTCATTAAAAGCTACAATACAAATTATAGCTATTTACATTTTGAGGTTACTTCAAATTTATGTAATTGTTTAAGTGTAAATTGATTAATCATTACAAGTTATGAAAATATACAAGTAGAGTAATTTTGATGCGTATAACTGATTATTGCCATATATATATATCTGTAATGGCTATATTATTTACTAGTATGTTTTGTTATGTATTTTACTAAATTTAAATGATCTTACATTATTTATTTTGTATAATATTTAATAAATGTTTGATTTTAGTAAAATATAATAATGGACATATTTAGAAAATTTAAAAATATTATCCTTATTTTAACTTAAATTTTATTGTTGTTAAATTAGTTTTTAATTTTCATATTACAATTTAAAATGTTTAACATTTATTATTTTTAAACTGAAACAAAAAAAGATTTATGTAGCAAAAATATCATAGTTTGTCAAATAATAACTACGGAATTCTAATTGATTTGTCTAAAGTGTCATCTGTGTTAAATTAAAGAGTTATGTAAAGATTATAACATCATTCCTTCCATGCAAAAGTGTTCACAAACTTCTTTACTTTAATATAAATAACAATTTTCTTTATTATTATTACTTTAAAAAATGCTGTATCATAGCTGTTTTTAATATGTACCATAATGCTCTTAAAAAATTAAGATAAAAATAAATAAGAAGATTTTATTCTTATATTTATTCCATTATCTAAATCCAGATTTCATATTTTAGGTTTTAAAATTATGACACAAACTATTATCCAAATAGCCATCAAGTGTAAATTGCAAAAATTACTAATTTTATTTTTTAAATATTACAAATAAATATGGTTAAGTCATTAAAAATCCTTATGCTATCTAGGAAGTAGATACCACTGAATCATTTGAAACTAATTACAACATAAAAGTTCATACTGGATTTTGAAGATATGATTTAAGGTATTTTCATACCATAAATTAGTATTAGACAATTTTCAATTAAAGAAAAAATTACAATCACTAAATATACATATAACAATAAATATATCTAATCTCCACTATTTACAGAAATACTCTTTAAACTATTAAAATCGTGTGAGTAATTGCTTACAATCTACCTACACCAATAAAACTATATTGAAAGTGAAAACCAGTATTCTGATTGATTAAAGGTTGATAATTATGACAACACTTACAATGCAAAGACTTGAATTACAAAATTAAGTTATTGTTAAATTTTAAATAAAAAAAAAAGAAGTGAAATAGGTAACTGCTCTTCTGTAGAGTAATCAGTAGGGGTCGAGTTTATCTCGTCAGTGAGTCCCTTTACTATAAGTTTTAAATTTGAATTCAATAATAAATGATTGCATAAGAAAACTGAAAAGAAATGCTAAGAGAAGGCAATCTGTCAGATTATATTACTAAGTATATTTGTATTGCTATTAAAGTAATTTATCTTACTATTAATAATAAATAATAATGGTAGACAGTAGTTAGAATTAATTTTTATTTAGTAAATACATTTTAAAATCTTATTTTTAAATCTAATGTATAAACATTCAACTCTCAATGACCCATATTATCTAACGATGGAAACAACAACAAAATCAAATTTAAACAAATTCCAAGCTTTTTGATCTATAAATTTTCCGGACTACTAACAAATTCTCTCTGGTACATCAGAAACCTAACACTCACAACAATTTAAAAATTCCAAGTCTTCTCACTCGCATTCAATCACCACAAAAAAAGCTTTAATCATACTAATTCTTCTATCGCTAATCTCTCCTCTCTCTCACTTCATAATACCCCAACCCATTATCTCAAACGTAATTGGCTATGTAACTTGCTCTAATTAAATAAATAAAAATACTCCATTGAAGTAGTGTCTTGAGGCAACCCCTTCATTCATGCCACCCAAGACTTGTACAAATTATGAATTTACAAGATTTCTATTGAATGAAAAAAATATTATTGACGTTTATAAAAAAAAAGAAAATGTAAAATGATATGTAATTATATATTATATAATATACCTTAAAATACTCAAAATATTTTTATAATTTAGAGTATGTTGCTTATGGAAAATGTTACTATAGTTAATATTTTAATGCCAAATATGTTTATTTGTTGAGTTACTCCAAAACAATAAAATCGAGGAATTTTATCAAGAATTTTTTGCTTCCAAAACCTGTCCTCAAAGCTGAAAATCAAAGCATTTTTATGGCCACCCAAGGTGATGACTGATGAGTGATAACAGACAGAATAATATCACATTGCAAAATCAATGTATTCATTACTCTGCTCATAATCTATAAGTTCATAGGTATAGTATCTATGTTTAATTTGGTAGGTATACTACAACTTTTTTTAACTTAATAATTGAATTTCAATATAAAGTTAAAAATTCCTAATTCCTACTTATGTATAATATATTTAATTGTATAAATAATCATCATATTATATCTAAATGCAGTGTAAACATTGATTATATAGTAATAATTTTATATTAATAGTATTTATAATCAATGATAATATAATATACAATATACACAATGACTAAAAGAGTCTACACTTTACATACAGCTTAGCAGGTGGTTGAAGCAAACGAGAAAAAAATAAAATAAATCGATTTATATTCTTTCTATGCGAGGATGAAATTATGAAAAATGAGAAATAATAATATCGTGATTTAACTGGTTCAAGGAACAACCGAAAAATAGTTTTTGCGCGCATGAAGAATCGCCCGTGATTTCTGCATGTTTTCATTGCTAGATGACGCTACCATACACGTATTTTCAATTAAATATGGATTTTTCACAATATTATATACATGTACTTGCGAGCGGCAACGACTAATGAACTGATTGATCTAGTACACTTCTATACTCAACAAGACAGTGGCGGATTACCCATTAGGCTCGTGAGGCTCGAGCCTAGGGCGCCAAATTGTTTCATGTTATTTTATTTTTATGAACAAAAAAAAAAAATAAAGGAATTCAAATGGGGTAGGTACTCATAATTGTTTGTATCTGAAGCCTGAAGGAATTGGCTACGTGTTTCTTGTTATAACTTGCGTTATTACACAATACGCATGAGAAATACGCAGCCGCTAAATAAGAATAATGCAAAATTAATATCGATTTAATATAAACTGATCGACGTTGGCGATTCCGCGAGTAAATATAAATAAATTTATCGGCGGAAATGTTTGAATGTTCGACGTTTGATGAAAAGATATGATTATTTCCAAACCGTATTATACAATATACGGTTGTAGGACACTTTGTACGGTCACCCGGAAAAAATGAAAACCGCGGACAGTTTGTACTATTTCAGAAAGTAATAAAATTTACATGGCGGACAGTTTGTACTATTTCAAAAAGTAATAAAATGTATATGGCGGGCAGTTTGTACTATTTCAGGTAAACAAAAATATTGAGACATGAAATGTTAGACATAATTATTTGTTATTACAAAACACAGGTAGTTAACAATGTTCATACATAAATAATAATAATAATAATCAGGGCTAGGATTTGTATGCAATAACAAATTTATTGTAAAATATGCATTTTATTTACCAAAATATGCAAAAATATGCATTTAAATTGTTATAAGATAAATACAAAAATATAGTTAAAAAAAAAATATTTATTTGTTGAAATACATCAATGATTGGCTGTTTGTCTTAATATAATATAATTGAGAAATAAAATAAAATAATTTAGAAATAAAATTTATAATTCACATTTCACATACAATAGTGGAAATTAAAAATATTTTTAATTTTATGTTTGAAAAATTGGAAAATTTATGTTTGACTGCAAATAACCAAGTGTTATACTTTAATCAGCAAGGCTAAAATTAAATACGAAATATTAATATTAAGTTATAAATATTAATTACGAAATATATTATAAAACATGAATTTTTCGCAATAATATTCTTTTACTCAATATGAAATACATGAATTTATAATATGAATTTTATCCAAAGTATGCAAAAACATTTACATACCGTACAAAACGTCCGCGATCGAATTTTACCAATTTATTATCACCGTACAAAGTGTCCGCGATCGATTTCTATAAATTTATTATCACCGTACAAAGTGTCCGCGATATGCAACTCAAACAATAGATAGTACAAACTGTCCGTTTACCACAATATACATCTATACTTGGCACGGCGACAATCGAAATCTTTATGACATTATTTGGGTATATTATTATGACTATTAATTCATTGTGTGTTACACAACTAAAAGTACCCATCATATTATTATTTTTCAATTTATTTTGCTGTGAACGTAGTAACAAGTACAACATTACTTCGTGGAGGTCTATTAAATTATTCGTAACTATATAATATTATAATACTATTGTAATCAACTTATTTTGTATTGTATTGTACCTATTAAATACCTTCAACTTTTAAGTACTTATTAAAATAAAATATGAATTATAAAAATAATTATGTATATTATATTTTACTGTATATTTAAACGTAAGAAGTAGCATACAAATGGGGGAGGGGTTTGGGATAAATCATACATAAAATATATTATCCAGTTTTGAAATGATAAGAATAAAAAAATGAAAATATACACGTCATGAAAATAATATATTTCATGCAATATGTGAGTAATATAGTAATATTACTTAAAATAATTGATTTTTCTTACATTATGACATTATAATTTTACATTTACATAACAAATTTCTTAGTAAGAAAATGAAAATAAAACAATATAAGTTTTGGAGGTTAATGAAAATCGCCTTCTTGTGGTGTCGTCTAGGTAGTGCTAAATGGTACTCAAAAATATTATAAGAAAATTATTAATTAGATACAAGAAGATCTTTGCATAATATTGTTATTCGGGCCTAGTTTATACGTTTATCATTTTTACCTGAAAAAAAACCGGGCCGAGTTGTACACATCTATAATTTTTAATTAAAAAAAAAACCGGGCCTAGGGTCCATGGTAGTCCATATTGTGCATTGATAAATAATTTTTCCCAATTAAAAGCCCGGAAAGAACTGGATTAAACCATTCGTACTCTTTATACACCTAATTTTGTAACTTGTACATAACCCAACTTGTAAGATTTATATTATGTAATACAATATTTGAACTAAAGTGTAAATTAATAATTATCCAACCATATAGTACCTTTAAACAATTTCTGACTCACGGGACGGCTATATCACTATTCGTGTCAGTGTATTCAAATTACGATTTTTGGATAGTATTAAAAAAGGGGGGTGGTAAACACTGAGCGTGCCTATGGGCGCCGAGAAGGTTAATCCGCCACTGCAACAAGAGCTATGAAACATAAAAGCATATTTAAATTTGTCATAAAATCTAAACAAACTATAGACTCCCTCATTTGGATTCCTATATCTTCTGATAGTATACAAAATAATACACAGTACTATGCAGCCGACAATCAAACATATTATCTTACTTTTCTGTAAAGTTGTATCGTCTATATGAGTATATGACTGATATCATCACATCAAAGGTAGTCAAGTAGACATAAAATAACTCTTGTTAAGTACAACAATTTGACTGACTATATCATACAAAGAAAATTAATTTTAAATATCAACTAGTCGTAGATAATTTTTTTCTTCGATGTCTATATCGGAACTACAAAAGTTGATTTTTAATTAGAAATTGCATCTTTTTAGTAAATTTAAATATAAAAAAACAATTAGGTACTACAAATTTATAAAATTTAAAATACAACGAATTTCCATTGGTAACTACTAATTTTTATTTCGTAGATATTTATTACCACTGTACCATACCAGTATACCACACATAATTGTATACCTACCTCAACAATAATTAAATGTGTGTAAGTACAGTTGAATAACTTTAATCTACATTTGGTGGTTCATTTATTCTCTATGTAACTAGGTACTTTAAATATTTCTGAATTTATTAACTTAAAAATTTTGTTTACGATTCGTTATTTCTGGGGCTAGGATTTATATGCTATAGACAATTGTCAAATATGCATTTTATTTACCAAAATATGCAAAACCAAATTTTTATTATTTCTAGAATATTATTATTTATCATAATTTAT
Source organism: Schizaphis graminum (assembly GCA_020882235.1). Classification (NCBI taxonomy): domain Eukaryota; kingdom Metazoa; phylum Arthropoda; class Insecta; order Hemiptera; family Aphididae; genus Schizaphis; species Schizaphis graminum. Next base: position 71,791,511 of record CM037032.1, read on the forward strand.
TATTATTATTATATTAAATATTAGTTTATATTAGTAATAACTTATTAACTTATTACTTATTTCAAAATTATGTATTATTAACACTACAATATACCTAATTTATATAACCTCAGGTTAAATGTAGATACTAGATACATAATGAAATATGTAGGTATAACATATGTACCCAATAACCCAATATCCATAACACGTTATTTTCACACTACGGGGATAGAAAAAAAAGGTAGTATATATAATATATGATGGTTATTAATTAATAATTATTATGATGTTCGTAAAAAACAATAAAACAATTACAGTAGACAGGTGTAATCGTAATGAGGTCACATTTAGATCGACTTAAATATTAAATAGATTAGTTCAATGTGTATACTCACAACTCACTCATTAGGTACTTATACTAGAAAAAAGGATAATTCTTTGGTTTTTTTTTGATTTACATACTTCTCAAAATACCTATATAATAATATTATACATCATTATTTGTAAATAAACCATGAATCATATTGTGTTTTTTATACTTGTAAAATTATATTATATATTCTACAATGTACTTAAATTCTACATTTACCATTGTAGACAAAACGTACATATGACGACGATAAAGTCGTAGATATCTACCAGCTATGTGCCTATGTAATCAGTGATCACTAATCACTCATCTTAGTCTTATTATTTGTTTACCTGTATAGTTGTATAATTTATATAAGTACGTTAAAAATGTTTAATGTTTTCTATCCACCCACGCGTTTCTTCTGACTTTCTTTTTCTAGACTTTTTTTTACCCGTTATAATCAAATTATATTAGTTTTTATTTCCTTTTGTTTGTTGTAAACGTAGGAACTCTTTAGAACTTGGTAGTCGGTAATCGGTATATTGTAAATACTAAATATAATATATCACGCCGCATTTACGTCATCATACCTACACTTTCTCCCCGTTGTATATACGAATATACGTATACATAATGTTTAGGTTTGTGTATAATCGCATATGTCAATTGTTCATAATAATGTATTCATAATCCTAAAATACGTATACACTATAATCTATTATATATTTTGTAGCTATACTAGCTATATCAAAAGTACCAATCAAAATACTATGTTAGAAACTGCGAACGTATTATATTACACAAATTAATACTATATAATAGGTATGGTATTTTGTACAATACGAATTGTAAGGTCTAGTACGTTTTCCAATTGAGTAGACTGTTTTAAAATCAAATTCAATATCAAAATTTACGTAAAATTGCTACCATTCACTTGTATCGATCGATTCATTCGTATTAGTGAGCCCCTATAGTTTGAGCTCCAGATGCGCTGCTAGATCAATTTAATAATGTATACATAAATATATTAGAAAATATTTATAGGTAGTAGAGACCCTCTTACTTTGAACATTTTATTGTTCGTCAAACTACTGGCATTAAACATGTAAATAATTTATATAATCATATACCTATTTACATAGGTAACTTAAACGTAAACAAGTAAAACTTTATAAAAATTACACTTTTAGCCAAATTTTTAGAGTATATAGTATTTACAGGTATATATACAATTAACTAATAGTATTCAGAAACTATTGAAAGTGTAACTAAAGCAATAACAATAATTTTAGTAAATTAAAAAAAAATATATTTTTTGTGGCGACGCATGCCCTGCATGGGTCAAGATACACTGAACTATAAATATATATAATATTGTTTTACATTATATTATGTTATAACTATCTATAATCTATATTATATGCCTACTATGTTGCAACTGACATAATATGTATTGTTTAGTGTTAAAAAAGAAATATACACCTACTCATAATTATTATCGATTCTAATCAAACTGATCATACACTATTGATATATTTTCAGTGGCCAACCCTTCAATTTTTATTAGTTGTTTTCCATCTCACCATTTATTTTGTTTTAAATCTTTTAGATTTTTAAAAATAAACTGTTTTCATAATGTGTAGCTATTGAGGCTAATTTTTGTTTATAAAAATTATTGTATTACATTCGACATTAAATATCAGTAAACCAAAACGTCACTTAGTTTCTAATAAAGTTATAATCTCACATAATTTTATTATAATGATATATTAGCCATTAAGTAATCATATTCACTATAGTTATTAATTATTATAATTAACCGCGATGGATAACAGCATAGAATTATGCCAAGTTATTCTACTGTAACTTGTAAAAACGCAAAAATAAAGAACTACCGTACTGGACTACTAATTGGATAATGCCACCCTTCTACTTATTTTCATCCATCACGTCGATCAGTCAAGTAAATTATACTAAAACAAATTAAGAAAACATTGATTTTTGTACAGCACGATGAGTGTATGGGGGTATACAGTGTTATATTTACAACTTTATAGGATAAAACCTTTAGCTCCCTAGCTGATCCCTATCAGACGGCGTTTTTCCGCACATATTATTGTTATTCGGTATAGGTAGTACTTACCGAATTATTTGAAATATATAATCCATTTACAATACATACAAATTATACAAAAATCAGGATCAGTTAAATATTTATGTATATATTATCCTCTATTGTGCTTATTGTAAAAAAAGTGTATACATCAGATTGTACAAATTATAATAAAAATGCCAAAAATAATATGTATTTATCCGTGTAGGACAACTATGTGAGGGTCTGACAGACCTAGTCTCATCTGCATGCATATACATTTCTTGGTTATTTCGGGAACTTTATTTTAATAGTAAAGTCAATATTATAGATTATTTCATATTTGATATCCGTAATTAAACATTATATTATTATGTCTATATGTAATGTAAATTTTATTATTATAGTTACTGTAAAAAAAATATATAGCTATACGAATATGTTAGTGTGTGGGTTTATATATGTGTTTCAAAAAAAGCTAACTGTGTATAAAAATCAATACCTCGGAACCTAGCATATTCTTATGTAGGTAACAATAATAATCGTGTTCATACTAAAATAATGTATGAATATACCCGAATATAAATGAAATTAATATTCCAAATTCCAAATGTGTATAATCAAGTAGGTACCTAATTTAAAAAATTTGAAAACGATTTTTAAACTTTTGATGAAAATATAATTAGATACTATAATGTAAAAATCAGATTTTTATTATTATTTATTTTTACAACCAGAAATAATTTTTGGGGTGGGCTATAGTAAATAGAAATTATTAAGTGATCTAACACCTAGAGGCATATTATTAAATGCACATTTACCTAAGGTATTTCGGGGGGGGGAGGGCTGCGGCCCACTAGCCCCCCCTATATACGCCACTGTTTACAACTATTAACACGTAGAATTTAGATTCAAATTATTTTTCACTAAATCCTATTATTGAATAGGTTTTTTAATCAAGTCCTCTTATACAGGGTGATTCTTTTAAGTGGGTACACTAATTATCTCGAAAAGTATTCATGTTTTTGAAAATATTTTTTTACATAATTTCAAGTTCTTAAAAAAACAACGTTTTTATTAAAAAATTATATTTTTAAATATTTTTTATCCTTATAATTTTTAAGTTTTTTACTTTTTTGAATGACAACATAGATTTTTAATTTCATATTCCAAATCAGAATAATTTTCTGAGTATTTTGAAACAAAAAATTCGAATTTAAGGTGAGTAGTTTATGAGTTATACTTATTTAAAGTTTAGACAAGCGGAGTAGTGGACAAACATTTTGCGGGGTAACCCCTTACCACTCCACTCCGCTTGTCTAAACTTTAAATACATATAACTCATAAACTACTAGCCCTAAATTCAATTTTTATGTATCAAAATACTCAAAAAATTATTTTGCTTTGGAATATGAAATTAAAATTCTATGTTGTCATTCAAAAAAGTAAAAAACTTAAAAAATTATAATGATAAAAAATATTTAAAAATATAATTTTTTAATAAAAATGTTGCTTTTTTAACAATTTTGAACTACGTAAAAAAATATTTTCAAAAACATGAATACTTTTCGAGATAATTAGTGTACCCACTTAAAAGAATCACTCTGTATATCCTTTCATCTATTGTGCATATTGTAAAAAAAAAAGTAATATTTCTCCATTTCTCCCATTATAGAAATTGTACAAATTAAAAATAAATATGACAAAACTTAAACCTCAATAACAAAAAAATTGTTTAAATTTGGATATTTTCATATAATTCCTATTTCCTTATTTAATAGGGATTACCTATAAAAAAATAATACAATAGACTATAGGTATTTTAAGAACCAATTGTTGATTGTATTGTAAATTTTTAAATCTCAATCATAAAATTATTCTACTAGAAAGAGTTGGGGCCGCATATAAACGACGACAATTTTCATATGGAACCGTATTTTTCAGGAAAATAATTATCTGGACTAGATTTCTTGAAGGGAAAAATATTTCAAAATAATGGTTTAATAAAGGAATGATATTTTCAAAGATTAATGTATTCTTGCCCTCCAAAAGAGTTATACTAGTTATAGTATCCTATCTTAAATTATAAAATTTTGGTTTAGCTCATACAATAGATATATTACTATGCTACCCCTAGGCATACTACTTTAAAACAGATTTATTTTATTCCAATAATTACACTATATAGTACTATACGAAAAATATTGAAGTATGACTTTATTCATAAGAAGCCAATATTTTGTATTCAATCTAATGTCTAATGACTATTAAATACATTTAGGAACTTAAATATTAGCACAGTGTGTATTTTTTATAAGTTTACCTTGTTTGAATAATAATGGTCACACGAAAATGACCTTGACGATCAGGCATCAAGCTAACAACGCGGTTCTCTTTCAATCGTAATAATAGTAGTTTTATCTGTAGAGATAGACATTTTGGTTCAATTATTTTGTGTTCGAAAGCTAATTGTATGTCATTTTATTGTATACGTATCTATATAGTTATATGATTGACCTTTACAGGCACATGCGAGCTATTAAATACGACACCATGTGATAATAATAATGTAATGTCGTATCGTCCTCTCGCAAAATGAAATTATAAAAATTATTAATTTCCAATTCAAAACCGCTGCGGAGTTGCAATTATTTTATATTTTAATAGGTATATAGTAGGTATATTGTTGTTATAATTTTATGTTCATGATACGCTTGGAAAATTCACCCTGCGCAACGTGTTGACAGATCATTATTATACTGTTTCGTAATCCAAGTGTTAAAATTAAGCTGATAACAATTATCATAATAATATATAAGTTCATAACCTTTTAGTTAAAAAAAAATAAAATTAAATAAATAGGGCATTTAAACTGTAATATCGTACGTATATATGGGAACTTGATTAATAATTCCCTGTTTTTGAGGCTAGGACGCGCCTGGTAGGTGCCTACGTCTCGATAAAAAATAAAAAATGTGCAGTGTGCACACCAACTAAGAGAGAAAAATAGTAAATACCTGTATTATTTGTGATGCTATTTATTTATTTAATTTCTGCACTGAACAGCGCCGATGTACGTGTGCCGTGTAATAATGATGATATCGTCGTGAAATGTGAAAAGCGGCTGCGAAGAATGTCTTGTAAAAATAATGCGATTGCGATACATATTATGTACACTCCGTTTTTCTCTGGTAGATTTTCCATATTTATTAATAGGATTTCCGGGCACGCTGGTTTTCCACGAATCGTGTTGATATAGAATCACGAAATAGATTTAATCTATTCCGCGATGGAATAGAATACGGCACTGACCGATGATAAGATATTAACCATAATAACTTTATTATCCTACACGTGTTATATAACGTAATAATAATACGATACGGGTATTGGGAATTTGCGAAAATAATAACAGGTATTCCCCTCAAAACAGACACTAACCAGAGTTTTAAATACAACTCGTGTAATGATAATATTATTATTAGACATTAGTGTTAATTTTGAATTATTATTGTCAAACGCATGTTATATAAATAATATGTATATTATTTTTACAGAGACTATACCTGTAGGCTGTAGGCTGTGATAAATTAAGGACCAGAACTTTTTCTATCAGATCGCTATAAAAATGCCGAGAAAACCTTCTATTTTTAGGTATTGTTCCAAATTTTGAGCGAAGAAAGGAATGTAGGTATTTATTGGTTAATGATTTTTAAATGATAAATATATTTTTTTCCGGCATTACATTTTGGTAAATATTTACTTCAGCATGTAGGTTGTTGGTACACTTAAAAAGTGTAAAAATAAAAATAATAATTGGGAAAACCGAAGAACTAATAAAAAAAATAGGAAAACAAAAAGATTTACGCAACACCAATTTTCGAAAAGATCAATTTTATTTTTATTTGTAATTCAGAAATTATCTTACGGACTTAATATGTTCACGAACTATTTGGATTAGCAATTTCTAAACACAATATAATTTTCCAGATGCCTATGCCCTATAGTTTCAGTAGTTTCACTCTTTTTACTTATGAGTTATGTTTATACCACAAACATTGTTTATTCACACAATAGTACAATACCTTAGATATATAATGACTTATATAAGTAGAATATCTTTAATTCGAATCATTGTTTTTGTCTAAAATATTAACTCAACCTACTGAATTACAATTATATTAAGTAGGTACTAGGTATTTTCAATAATATAAACATAATATATCTAAGTAAAATTATCTTTAGAAAATAAGAAATAGACGTTGATCCTTCCGTCAAATCATATACGAAGATTCAAATTTAACTCAGTGACCTTTCTCAATTACAAAGTACAATCGAGTCAATCGAGACCTACTTACTGTTAAGCGAGTTTTCCGGTTTTTTATGGTGGGAGGGGGGTTTCTTTGACCTTTTAACAGCAAAGACTTATTGACGACATACAGCGATCAATGAGAGACGAACTCAAAACGTATCTGACACACGACAAGTTTGACGCTACGAGTATATAATAATATACTTATATAGGTACATATATACCGTGCGTGGGTGCGACCGGACGTCCGCTATTGATTACGACCTTCGTTTCCGGTAGCAATTACGATTTATTTATTTTAACAGCCGACGATGTGCTCCAAAATGTTTTCTGATGTTAGTCTGGACGTAAAAAGGACTAAATAAAACGCGAAGAATTGGATGGATAAATGCTTGATAATTTTTATAGGTACTTACACGTATACCTACTACCGATGTAATCTGAAAGAAACTTAAGAAACTGCGAACACTGCTCACAAAAATAGTTCGAGATATTCAAGCTTATGAGACCTTATCATGTAAGAAACGTATCTACAAGCAAAAATATTTTGGAATGTAATCCATTGCGAAGCGTTAAGATTATTCTGTTATAATTTTAATATTATTGTACATCATATTGCTATAACATAATACCACATGATATTATGTAGTGTGCTGTTGAAAAATATTTTAAAAGAGTATACGACTTTATGTAATTATAAATAACCTATTCACAAATTGTGAATTTTGTATTTCAGCAAAGCATAAAATTAAAATTAGATTTAATTATTTTAATTTTTAATTTTTATCTAGTCATATAAATAATCTAAGTGCATAATATAACCTTTCGTATTACGAAAGTAATTTTAATACTAGCAGTGACACAGTTTTAAAATTATAACTCTAAAAAAAAAATGTAATCATTTTTAGTAATCTATTGTAAATAATTAATTTGAAACATCTATATAATATTAATCAACACTACTTAAGTTGAATTTGTCAATAATGAATAAAATACTAAACAGTAAACGATAATTTATTAGTTTGACAAATTATTTCTTGATATCATTTTTACGATTTGTTAAATACTTAAATTTGATTATTCTATAAGTTTTTATAAGTTATAACTATGGATGTCAAAACACCACTGCAATAAAATGATATTTTAATTTGTTGTTTAATTGTTGGACTCGGCATGTATCACTTTTGTTACATCATAAAATACAATATTCTACAAATTACAATACTCTGAATACTCAAACCTACATAAATTTTATCTTATTTTCACATTCTGTTATTTACTTAGTTTAAAATATTTTAGTAGGTACACGAATTCGTTCATATATGTATGTATATAAGTATATTATATATTTACCAACTATATAAAATCGAATATTATGTATTATTGTCTATTTTAATTTATAAACAAAATATGTAAAATATATATTTGATAGATTCGCGATTCATGTATTTTGACTAAAATGTCAACATCATATTATAATAATCACATATAGTGTTGTCGTTTGACGTGTTATATATCGCCCCAACTGAACAATTGACATAGTTTTTGATATATAGGTACGCGTCTCTCTCAAACTTAACGAACAGTAAATAACGTTATCTACAAAGTAACGATAACGTCATACGATTTTTAGTATTTGACGGCAATGTAAACGATGACTCACGATCATTTCCGTCCGGTGTACAAAGATTATACAAATATTATAAATTAAATAGTGTATATTTTAGTATGAACTTGAAAAGTTGAAACCATGTTTTTCCTTTTATGAATTCCAGATAACTCCGATATAGCGATATGGCATATGTGTACAGAGATGATAGGAAAATAAAATAACTACCTACAGTTGATTTTTTTCTATTTATTCAAATTTAGCATTGCTGTTTCAATAATGGCGTAAGTATATCAGATACGAATTAGTATGGACTCTGAATGTATGGTTAAGAGCTTAACTAACTCGATATAATAGCTAACAAATATTGTTATTTTTACGAGGAAAAACCATTTGCACATTATAAATGCTAAAAAAGACTTGAGTATAGATTATTAAACCAATCATTTTCCTCCACAATACTATACTAAGTCTATCATAATAATTAAATAATTAATAAGACGAGTTTATATCCCTCCCATAATGTAAAACAAAAAACGTGATATATCAGAAATGAAAATATAATATAATTTTTTTTTTTATATTAATATAATACATTTTTATTTAAAGATAAATTTTAATAATTGAGGAAATAGACACAATTTTAGTTAAAGAATATATTTAGAAGAAAATGAAGAAATATAAATTAATCATTTTAGATAAAACATTAATTTATTTTTGAAGGAAAATTGTTCTACCAATCTTTACGGGTACAAGTTGCTCACTCGTCCACTTCAAACAATGATTTACTAATTATTATAAAATTGTATTATAGAGTTTTTTATTATTCTATCTTGTGTGTATTTTTTGTGCTGAAGACGATAGAGGAACTAAATACATTTTTCAATAGGTACTTAAAATTCTATGTGGCTATAAGACACGTGTCTTAACAAAAATTACTTTTAAAGTTTTTTAAAGAAAACCTACGACATAATAATTATATGAAAAAAACAAGCAACATTTACGTGTGTATGATATGGACAATACAACGAACTCAGCTCAATATAACGTTGCGTGGCTTTTTTCAATTTATCAATTCATAGCTAAATTACTAAAATGAATAATGAATAATGTAATAGGGTAAATGTGAAAGTAGAAATGTAACACCCTTATCATTTTTCTTTGAATTGTATACACTTTAAAAGTTTCAAACTAAAACAACTTGTTTATTGTATTATGTATTCCTAATTCCTATAGATAAAGTACCTTTAAAATAATGTAAGCAATAAGCATGCCTTTTTTAAGAAGTAGATATTCAATATAATATTGTAAGCAAATATCTTAATGCGCGTGGTCGTATTGTGTGAGTGTCTCTAGTAGACCAAAATTTAATACAATATTTTATTCTTATGAGGAACTAATTCAGATCTAATTAAATCTCGACAAAATTACACCTTATCAGATTTTAATTGAAATTTCAAAAATCGACTCCTAAGATAACTAGGAAAAAAAAGCTAATAAACTCAAATCATTTAATAGAATTTAAATCCGTTGTTGTACCTATTGCCAAATTTTTAGTTCTAACTTCTAAATCAGAAAATGAATACGCTACCTACTTTGAAAATTCCAATCTCTTTAAGAACAATAAGTACCAAGGATCATCTGTTATATTCTTATATTTTTATAACTTTTACAACAATTTAATATCAGTACCTATCACAAAAATGCAATTTTTAAGTACATTTTTATTTTTAAATTATTATTATTATTGTTCTTATTTTTTTAAATTGGATAAAAATATGATAAATTAAATTCCTTATATTTGAGAAGTTTTTACTTGACAGATATTTGAGGGACTAATTATTCAAAGTTACATTCCTTCTCCACAGAGAGGATTTTTTTTATGACTCGTTATTATTAATTGAATATTAAGAATTCTCTATAACACCAATAAGGTTTCTTAATTATTTTTATTTTTTACCATATCATTTAAAATCCTATTAAGTTTCATACCCAAAATGTATGTAGGATCAAGTCAATTAATTATTATAACTACCTACAATAAACTAAAATTTTATATTTTCTCCGATAGTGTGCATAGAGTACCTATACTAGTGTACATATAATATTTTGTGGGCACATGGTTGTTCAAGAACTATATTATTATATTTCTCGTATTATAATACACTTTAAAGTACCTATTAATATTATGCATTATGCATTATATTATGCATTATTTTAAGATAATATGGAATGTACGAAAGCTGCGTATTCATAGACTCATACTATATAATTAATTGTACGCCAATTTACATTGATAGTTTTTATCTGTACATTATAGTTATAACCTAATAATTCTGACCAGTTAAACCAGTGGTTTTCAACCTGGGTGTCGCGAATGAAACATTTGGGGGTCGCCAAAAATAATAGACGAAAAGATTTTACGTATTTATCGTATACCATATTATATAATATGTTTTATCAGTAATTAAATCAAATTTTGATGAACAAAACAACATTTTTTTTGAAGATGGTCACACTACCAAAAAATAAAAAATGGGGGTCACGATCCAAAAAAGGTTGAAAACCACTGAGTTAAACCGTGGTTCGCGGACGACAATTGTGCAATTTTCAAAAAGAAACATTAATATGTATCGCGACCGTTTTGTACTACTACCCTATAAGTGACCTTATTAATTTTAGTTTCTAGTATCCTACCTGTGCTTTTGTCTTAGACTTAAACGATCGCAAGACAGTTTATAATTATGTTTATATGAACTGGAAGAATACAAAACCATAAGCATGCACATACACATCATCAACCTTACATAGTACCTATATATTGTCATATTGATAGTGTTATATTTTGTTATTCCAGAAAGTGTCAATCTGGAATTCATCGGTTTTTCATATTTCAACTATCATCATTCATTACATTTGATCCCGGCTGAAAAACATTTTTAACATTAAATTGAAAATAGTATATGCTAGTATACGCGCATTCATGTTGAATCAAAATATTTTTTAGTTTAATAAAATAATTATTATACAGAATACTTCAATTCATTTTAAAATCTCACGTTTCTTTACATTTAAATAAATAAATATATTTATTTTTTTTATGGATTTTGGTTATTTTATGTGTAAACGTTAAAAAATTAATATTTTGAATACTTCATATTGTACGTTTGTACGTTATTATTCATATTGTTTTATTTCAAAAATAAGTCAAGAGTAAAATGTGTAAGAAATAAATATTATAAAGATTATAGTGTTTACATGCACAGGATGTTCAAAAAAATTTAATAGAGATCACAATACACTTTATAGCCATTTTGTGCCGCTTTTAAAATATTCTATATTTATACATCATGATAAAAAAAAATTAATAGAAGTTTACTTTGGTGTTAGAGGTATTTACATTGTAATATAAATTATTATTATTTTATTGACTTTTTCTATTTACATACAATTTTGCATAAACACGGTTTTAAATGTTAAATATTTATCTATTGACTATTGCTTATTGCTATATGTATTGTGATTGATGATAGGTAAATTGAAGGCTATAATAATATTACAATAAAAATTATTTAATTTTCACTGTTAAAAATTGATATAATAATTTTATATAATAAATAAACATGTAAAACAACTTTTACATGTTTATTTATTACCTATGTCAAATCTTTAAAATATGTATCGATACTTTAGACGTATACCCTGGCCTATCTAAATTTCGATTTAGCACTAATTAGACATAAGATATATTTACTAAATAAATAATATTAATCTCGAAATGTCGATAAGCTAAAGGTAATTGTAAAAAAGATTATGATGAACGTTAAAACACTCCAGTTTAACATAATATAATAACGCACATTACTCACTTGATCTTCAACAATGCGTGCAGCTCGTTAGTCACTTAAAAGCTTTTATGATCTATTATCGGTATATTTAACCTAACCTAACCTTTACGGTCCTTTATGTGAGGCAGTATTACTCCTTATTAGTCCTTACAAATACTCACCAATTGCAGCATCTGCCATCTGAGATCATGGCGATCTTTCGGGTCTGGTCGCTACGATTACCACAGATGTTTTCATTATTACCTTTACGGGCTTTACGTAGTTGAAGAACGCTCTCTTATCGATTAGATTTTTCGGGATTAACTGGTCCGTCAACTATCGACTGTGTAACATTACCACATCTTTTTCTGTCCACGTTTTGTACATCGCATCGTTAGTTTAATGCCTTTCCAACGTTTAATGTAGCGATCATAGTTCATTGTGATCGGAAGGAGTTTGAACATGATTTTAAGCATTTTATTTAGCAATAGGTACTATTGGTACTAATACGTTTAACAATAATATTGTGTGATGATAAATATTATAATTATTATAGAAAAATTTATATAAAAAAAGAAAAAAATGTAGATTTAAAAATAAATGTATTAGTATGATAAAACTAGTATTAGAAATAATAATAATATAATTTATGAATTTAGCAAAATTAAATTTAAAATCTAGTTTCTATTTCTTAGTCAATAAATGATTTATTAAGTGTATAATAATTAATAACAAATATTTTGATAAACCGCAACCTATATTTTTATTGAAATAACACGTAGTTTTCATTAGCTAATATCTATAAACCTCCCAAGCGGCAATCTTATTTGCGTAAATGAGTATAGGTAGATAATAATACGACTATTTTATTTTAATTATCCATTACCAGGATTTAAATCAACTGTACTATGAGAATTCTTTAAAGCTCAATTTTGAGTTCTACTACCTGTTAGAATAAAGCCCAGACGCTAGTCTATATAGACGTATAGTATATCTACATTTTTTATAGCTACTATATTATATGATGAAATTATTATTCACATAATATACAGATATTATATGAATAATCGACGCTTCGTGCTAAGTTTAATATTACAGATAAAGACGTTTTGGAGAGTATATTAAATGAAGTTCATTATTTTTTAGTGCGCACGCAAAGACGACAGCGTCGAATTTTCAGTGTCGCTCGATCGTCCGATTCGACGGTCGGCGCAAAAACTAAAAGTATATAATATACTATATACATATTGTACGGTAAACAACCTCCGAAAACGTCAATGCACTCGGCGGCTTTCCCTTGTTGCCACCCCTCAGCCGACCGTCGTGCAGTTTTCCGCGTCATATAACAGATGCCGCGACGAAAGATTGATTTCCTCAGTTTTGTAGATATTTATATAGGCGACACGCGTACACACTATGCGTACAAACACAATACATTTTATTTTGTATAAACACACATATACACCGTACATAACACAATTATTATATATACACAAACATATTATTATAATACGCATATTATGTTGTAGACTATATGTATACTATATTACTATATTATACAAGTCCCGCCAGAGTCATTTCGAAAAACGGGATTTCGTGTTTATTGCATTATACTCAAAACATTCCTTGTTTTTAAGAGTATACCCATTTACATAAACTTCAATACAAATGATATTATACGTGCAAAGTTTTTTATTCACGCAGGCGGACACATAGCTATCTATAAGTATAATATACAGTATACCTACATGATTTTATATTATATAATATTTATATTATACAACTGTCAAATTTCAATAATGTGGTCTCTCACTTAGTTCCGGGGATGTTTCTCTGAAACTGCCGGGCAGATATTGAGATATTTATATATCGACAAACGGCATACGTAAAAAAATCGGTTTCGATCGCCTTCTAACCGACTTATACGACCTATAGTAAAAATATAGACTTCGGATTGCGGACAATTACACGTAGCGCCATCTGTCCGATTCGACCAATGATTTTTTAAAAAAATTTCTGCAGAACCACTTACTTAACCGTATTAAAACTTAAGTCTGTGTTGTTTACATTCTTTTTTGCGGTCAGTAGCAAAGGCCAGGAGTAAATATGCTTATACAGGATTTATAGTATACTTAACATATAATATATAGTAGGTATACGTCATACGAGTACCTACTTTATGATTTCTAAATAATATATATTAGCTATAACCATTAATAGCCAATAGCCAATAGGTATTGTAGTTTGTTATGGCTCACAAATGTATTATATCATGTATTTATACAACAGACTAAGATGCACTTTAAATTGATGTTTATTAAGCGATTTATATCATACATTTATATTTTATTTTTCGAGGTATAAAATTATTATATTATGTAGTAAAGCAAAAAATAACTTTATTATATTATAATATCGTAAATAAATGGTTTTTAAATTTCAGTAAAACACTATTAACAGTAAATAGTAATAACGTAATATTATAATATAATAATTATTCTCAGTTACATTAACTAACATGAGTTATAGCCTATAGACTCTATAGAGCAGTGGTGGGCAAACTTTTTTAATAGGGGGCCACAAAGTTTAAGAAATTCTAGAGGAGGGCCATAATTATAGAAAAAATGCATTTTGGGTTAAAGCTTTGAATCATATAATATTATAAAAACATGACACTTTTATACTATACAGGCCATATACTATCCATGTCGATGGACCCTCGGCGGGCCGGATTAAATACTTTCGCGGGCCGGAGTTGGCCCGCGGGCCGTACTTTGCCCATCACTGCTATAGAGTATAGAGTATAGGTACTTAGACATGGATATTACATTTATTACAAACACGTGTATTCGTGTAAATATTATATTATGTATTATTATGTTACTGTATTATAGTATTGAATACCTACATGGCTTCATATATTTTAGACATTTTGAAAAATAAGTATTTCTGAAATGTTTATTGAAGGATACCTAGCAGCAAGTATTTAGGGTTTTTTTTTATTTCAAATGAAGCGCAAAAAGTACAGAATAATTCATCAATTATTTAACAACTAACAGCTGTCCAAAGTTTTGCCAATTTCTTCAACTTCATGTTGAAAAAAACGCATTCGATGAATTATACTAAAAAATTTTATGTTACGAATAATATTAGTAATTTATTTATAAAATGTAGACGATATCGATATATTTATTTAAATAATATTTTATTAATTATAACAAAATATCAATAGTCATAGTCATAGGCTTACACGTGTTTTTTTTAATTTTATTTCGTATAATACAATAAGTTCACTATTTGTCAAATTATTAATTTACTAAATTTTCAATATTAAATTGTATTATAGTCTTATAGGTATACCTATTACAAACTTAGTTACTGAAAAAACAACAAATACACACCTGACATGTATGTGTATTAAACAATAGATTAATGCATAAAACAGTAGTTGTAACCGTTGTAGGTACCTACCTACATATACAAAAAATGTATATATTAATATAATAATAGTTATTATTTTTAAGCTTATTTTAATCGGAATAATATCTTGCAATCTATACCCAATTCTTTTCTGCATTAGTGAATAAATTATGTTAAATATAAATAAATATATCATTTAAACTAAAAATATTTGACTGCATTATTAGAAATTTATAATATTATTGTGTTTTTCTAAAATTACATGTTCGCATGCATATTATAATATGAATTATGATGATATGCAGCTATGGTTTTGAGAGGGGGTCGATATGGGCATTCCCCCTTCCTGGCAATGTTTTTTTTTTATTCAAACAAGTTGACCTAAAGTCACCGGCGCCTCACTACAGGCCACAGCTGTCTCCGCTGTACACAACGACGACAATGCTATTAACATGCAGGTTAATACAATACAGTTTAGTAATTCGCAGTAATGTAATGTCTATCTGTGTGTAAAAAAAAAATATTATATAATATAATATTATCGTCCAGTATAAGGTCGACTAGGTCGAGTTATAATTATTGGGAAATAATAGTAATAACGATTATGGGGCCCCGAGTTCGGAGCAGGGCGGCCCGTGGTGACGACTCCTCCCCTCCTCCTAAAGTCCGCACGATTTGATGTGCGGACATCAAGTCTATGGACATATATTATCATAATAAAATATTTATACACCAATGCTAAAAGAGTGCAGTGGGTCGACTCTCCCAGATTTCGCCTCTCCCTATATTATTAAGCCACATATTATACTAAAATAATATATAAAGGTATATAATACACCTATAGCAGAACATTATATATGTATGTTTACTACATCTGTTACAAGTATAGGTAATAGTAATAATTATTAACGGCCAAGGTGTGTCTGGCGGTAAACTAGACCCACTACCACCACCAACAAACTTTATTTACTCAATGGCGATTCTGTAGTCAGCTGCAGCAATGGTGAATTTATACAATAAATTAATAATATAATATATTATAGACCACATAGACATTATTGGATTACTATAAGTATCAAAATAATTCGACAGACCACTCACGACGCGATAGACAGATCGCGAGTGTTATAAACATATAGGTTTCTTATATATTGTTATAATATATAATATATTGACATCTATGTACATATATTTTACAGGTATAACCTACTATCAGTTTCGCGTTAAGAATTTTTAATGGAGAGGGATGAACAAATTGAATCAAAAATGTATCACGAGATACTGCGGTAACAAAAAAATTTACAATATACACATTCAAATGCTAAAAACATCATGTTTATGATACGCCTTTTTTTAAAAAACTGTATTGACATTTACTGATGTATAGTTATATACTATATATACACACTATACACTATACAGTGTGATATACACAAAATAATTCAATCGGAAGACTTTAAATTTGATTTTGGTTTTACTGCATGAAGAACTTAATACTTGTTTTTGAAAAACACTTTTTCAACTGATCTACTCCCCATCCCCTTATGGGCTAAAATGTGAATTTCATTACTTTCTTTTAAGAAATATTTAAACTTAGTTTCAACTTTGCTTAGTTTATTTTATCTTAAAATCGACTGATTGAGAGTGAGTTAAAGTTTAAATACATAACATGATTTTTAAAGAATATTATACAAGAAAATACTGTTTAAAATGCGATAAATACAAACATAAATCAAGTTTAACTCTCTCAATCAGTTAATTTTTAGATAGAAAAAACTTCATCTACTATCTTATATCTTATTTTTGTATAAAATATCATATTGTATCGTAATACAATCATATTTTAGCCCACATAAACAGAATACAGTAAGCGTATGAAAAGCATTCCTATCACAAAAGTTTTTGTTATTTTGGATAAAAAATATCACGAAAGGATCTATTCACCGACCCTTTTCCCAAATAAAAATACCCCTGCATAATATCAATATAAACATGAGCATTTCTACCTAATTCTACCTGTTTATTAAATTTATGATGGACAGGCGGAAAAAAAAGCATTAGTTAAGAATTAATTTCGAACGGAACAAAAATAGGAAAATCGGAATTGGACTCCTTTGGTATATCAGTCTTAGACCATTGTATTTATATGTAAAGGGTTCTAGCTGAAGTTCGAAACATTTAAGGTTGATAAACCAATTGTGTTCGGTCATTTTTAATTTTTTGGTGGGTTGATGATAGATTAACCGCACCAAATAATATAGCCAGCCATTAGCCAATGGTTATTTAAATTTAAACAATGTAAAAATGTGCTTTTTATGCATAAAATATTGTAATAATATGTGGTTTGAAAAATAGACACTGAGGTTTGTGCAGGCATTAAGATTTTATCAGTATGTAATATTTTATAACATGTTATCTATGATAATTCATAAATTATATTAAGTTTTAGGTACTCTGATGAAGCTTTTACTCGAATGAAATAAAAACACACAGCAATGCATATTTATTATTAATATGTTATAAATAAATTATAATCGTATATATAATATCATAAAAGTATCATTGTGTTACTACATTATACCAAATAGTAACAATACCTAGTGTGCAATGCAAGAAGTGCAATGAACCGATTAGGACAATAAATAGCTATAACGATGATAAAAATTTGATTTCGTCCATAAAAGATAGCCATAAAGGTTTCACTTAAGTAGCCAAGTTAATAGGTGTCCCAAATACTACTATAAAATATTGGCTGCAAATCAGCTCTTAAATAATATTTTAAATCCAAACATTTTTGAAAACAAAATACCTATACTTAACCAATTACTCAACTACATCAATCTATAAATATAAAAGGTATTTGATTTTCAATAATTTTAATAAATTATAATGTATTATAAGTTTAATTTTTGATAATTCAATATAGATGGAATTATATTAAACAAAAACAACATTTTTTATTCCTGAAAATAAAAACCAAAGGTAAATAAGATAATAAATTGGTATACCTACTGAACTAAGTTATAACATTTTTTTAGGCAAAAAGCATGAGCCATCTTCTAACCAAATAAATTCAAAACTGATACACAGTAATAGTATATATTAATATGTATAATATTCCCGATTTAATAATAATAATAATATTATTATATTAGGTAAGTAAAAAGCCAAATTATATTGTAATATAAAAATCATACAAAAAATACCTACTTCAAATTTATTTTCAAGTTAGATTTTTAAGCGAATTTTCTTTTGACAGATCGATTTTAATATTATGGGAGAATTATACTATAAATATATAGTGCGCAATCGAAATTAATATATTATATTATAGAGTTTAAATTTTATTTGAGATTGTTTATCGGGAATTTTTGTTGATTTGCTGCTTGGTGTCCTGTTGTCAGTCATGACCCCTGACCGCGCCCTTCACAACGTGCGTCATCATCATCATACACAGCTAAACTAGACAAGAATATCATCGGGAATGATTATCGAATGATAAACAAAAATAATATATAATATATTAATAATTAACAGACGTACTATGGATAAACATTTCGACACACGGTGTGCACCGTGCACGCGAATGAAGTATACTTACATAATAACGTCACATAATATACGTACCTAATGGTAATAAATAATAATAATGTTGTACCGGTCGTACGTAACTTCGATTGGCGACGAATTCGCGAGTAATATTATTGACACATTTGTCGTCATTCGTGCCTAAGACGCGTATAATTAGACGTTATGTATATTATATTACATTATCATAATTTACTGACGCGGCGAACGGGCACAAAAAAGGCGACGTACGACAACCGCTACGCAGAAGGAAAATCCGTCGACGATTGTTTGATGACCAGAGCCCAGAGGCCAGAGGTATAACGTCGTCGTCAAGTTTCGGTTCGGTGTCATCGTCGCATACTCCAGCCCATAATACGATGTTGTAGGTAAACGTGTGTCACGCATTAAAAGAAGGTGAACCATTTAATAAAATAAGTGTTTAAATTCATTAGTTCGAAGTATTAACTTTTTTGAAAATATTTCTATTTACAATATTTGACGTAACTAATTGCATGAACATACTTGAAAAAAAAATATTAATTTTTTTGAGATTTTACCTACTTATTTTTTGAATGACAACATACATTTTCAATTTCATATTTCGAAAAGGTAATTATAGGTACTTATAGTTTTATTATAATATATCTATACATTTAAATTAAATTTCAAACGAGTTGTATAATATTAAGCTTTTAATAATGACATTTAGAAAAGCGAAAAAAAACTAGTGGCACAGCGGTACCAATCCTTGCTAAGATGTTAGTCCACTATTCAGACATTTTTTTTTGTAAAATTGTAAATGTATGTTGTATTGTTGTCAGACATTGTTTTATAACATTTTGTTTTGTAATGATATCAAATTATATAAAAAGTTATATTTTCAGAACATTTAAAATATTTTGAAATAACCAGTATTGACACCTAAACGAATCATCCTGTATGGGATACATATATATATATATATTATTTAAGTAAACATTATATTGCGCTGGCGAGTGTTTTACTCACTGAGTAATAATTACTTTACGCGGTTCTAACCGATAATAATGATATCTGCCCATACTCCGTAGACTTAAATTACACATAGGCAGTAGATAGGCCGCGCATACGTTATTATTATATATAATGTGTATAATATATCGGTTGTGCGTGTTCACCGAAACGTGCGCGTTGTGTGTATAGTTTGTAGAAAAGAGAAGAAAAGATACTTTGATCCCCAGACATTTCAATTGTTATCAACAATCGCGATATTGACTATCAATAGACGTCAGACGTTCGTTTTTTGTTATTAAAAATTCATTATGCGAGAAGAACGTGTGTATAATATTATATAGGTACTTGTGTTAAAGGGGCTTATATGTATTGTGCATATAACCTATAGACACGCAGTATGTGCATTTAAAATATTATGTGCACTCGGTATACGAAAATACTTTGCCGGAGTATAATATCACGAACAAAAGTCAAGGCAAAATAATGATGCGATTAATGAGATAACATTTAAATTGTATGTGTAAAAATAAATATTTAAAAAGTTTCCATTTTCTAATATGGTTTATATTCTCGACGAAAAATAATATAATGCAGGTACGAGTTAGCCCACGAAAAACAAAAATAAAAACAAGTCAACGCCATATTAAACCAGTACATTTTCCTCGATTTGCATTTGATATTTATGTACATAATACGTACCTCTATCTATATATTATACAGTAAAATTAAAAGCGCGTTTTTCGCTTGTTAGTGGGTACCTACCTACATAATTGAATTCTAGACGGGATAAGCATGCAAGTTCGACGAGGGTAAAATTTAGCAACAGATGAATACATTATATATTTATGTGACATAATATAATATACAGTAGGTAGGGTAGGTACATTGTAAGGTTTACAAATTAGTAATTAGCATAATTTATATGTACCTATAACAAAAACCATATGCAACAAGGTTAAATGTTAATATATGGTTGGTACCTAAACGGTTATATCTTCACTGATGAATTAATTTTTTTTGATTATTAAATTTAATTAGATTAATTTTCAACTTATTATTTGTAATTATTAATTAGCATAGTAAAGATTACTTAATAACTATTGTCTATTATGAGCGATTCTAACTGTTATATGTATAATATTGTAATAATAATAAATTGTAAAAAATTCGTAAAATTTAATTTGAAAACAATACAATTTTTAGAAATACAAATTTCAAAAATAATAATGAATATGAAAAAATATATTTGTTAATAACTTATTAAAGTAATATAAATAATATAAATAATTCGTAAGGCTAGTATCGGTATTGGATGCTCTTGAATATAATAAAAAAAAAAATGTCATATACTTTTAAAAGATTTTATAAAGTAACTACATCATATTATTTTGTGATCAAATGGACAATTAATATATTTTATTTTTCTTGTAATAGTCTTATCGTAGCGATAAATATTAATATTTTCAATGGTATTCTGATGGAATAATAGTATATTTTGTGTGATTATAACAGTGACTGTGAGGTTCGAAAGTCAAAACACATATCTCATTTTGAAAATTGATTCATGGACTAACACATACTTATTTGCTATGAATACTTACCCATAGCCAAGTAAGTTCGTGAAATAACAAGCAGTGAATACTGAATAGTATATTCATTAGTCAAGCTTTACAAATCTCTAAATTTTTCTTATCTAGTTATTAATAATGAAATTATATAAACCAATATTTAAAAAGTATATGAATTAATTTGGGAAAAAATAATAAGACTCAACAAGTTAAAATTGAACATAATATTATATCCTCGGCAAAATAATTTGTAAGTTGTAATTATCTTAGACATATTGAATTTGAATAATAGATTACACAAACTTAACGCACAGTTTTCTTTTTTCAAAGACCTTTTTCATCTTCTCTGTATATAATATGAGTCGATGAAATGCCACCAAACACATTTTTACAAACCGTCTACCATCGGACTTGAGTAATACCCAGTGACTAGCAGTGGCGCAACTAAGGCCCCCCCCGGGTGATGAATAAAGGTCTTTAGCACTCCCCCTTTTTTTTTAACTAACTATTATTATTTTAGTGAAATATCATTAATTTTATGTTTTAAAATTATAGAAAATTTCATGAAAAAAATTAAAACTATTTGGTCGTAATATTTATGTCATAAAATATGATTCGATATATTCATATTTCTATAATTGATGGACGATTAACAATTAAGTATAAATTACAGAAAAATAGATTAATACGAGCTATAGCTAACAGGTCGCATAAAAAAGTACTATATTATAGATACATTATATTATGCAAGCTGCAATTGATTGCAATATTACTTGTAAACCCAAATAAATTTTCGTTTTATTGGGTAAATCTTGAGAAAATAAAATAAAATTTCTTTCCAAATTTACACAAGTTTTTGCAAATTGCAATCATAATTTCAGTAAGTTCTGCTACTTGCGAGCTAAGTTTTCAACAATATGGTGGATTGAATACTGGCTATAATACAAGCATCATGCTTCAGCAAAGGTTTACCAATTTATCTTTGTTGAACATTGAAAAAAATTTATTAAATTAGCTATACACCGAAAATATTTTGACTAAATATTGCATGAAAACGAAACCCAGAAAAATTATGCTGATTTAAAATGTATAATACATATAATCCATATAACACAATTATGAAATTAAAATGTGTCATTTTAAATCTGTTTTTATTAATTTTTGTAAGGATTGTGATAATATGTATTTAAAGTTTTGATGTATTGACTAATATATTATGTTTAAAGGTAGTGTAGCTTTCACAGCTCTGTGAGGCATTAACAGTTTGAGTATGGACCAATTAGGTTCTTTATATTTTACGGTCAGTATTATACCAATTATTGCGCTTATGTATAAATATTTATTTATTTATATTATATTATGTGTTAATACTCGCAAAAAAAAAACCAGTTGTAATTATATAACTAACTAATAAGTTTTTTTTATTGTAAAATGTTTAGAGCCCAATTGGTACCTACATAAAAAAATTTTTTTAAGCGCAATTGGTAAACTGTCAATAGTATTAGAACCCCACGTTTTAGAGGTCTAGTTTCGCCTATGGTGGCCAGCGGCTTATATGTGTAGAGATTTTTGGCCTGTCCTGAAACACCTAAACGAATATATTTACATTAAAATTTAAAAATAAATCGCATCTTTCAATTATATTATACTCGTATATGACCACTGATCGTAAAATTTGTAATTTTATTTTCTTAGAAGTTAATGGCCTAAGCATATTTTATTATTCAGTTCATTAGAAAAAAATACAATTATAAATACATACAATATCTATGAATTATGATTATTACTTTACTTCTTTAAATATAACTCATTTTCTATTTTATATATTTAAAAAAATGTTGCTAACTTTGGAATAAATAAATCATGCATGTCAGCTAGTGGCGTAAATATAGGGGGGGGGTATTATAATCATAATAACAAGTCCCATATAAAAGTGCTATACCCTGTAATATTGTATTATATTTATTATTTATTCAGAAAAGTATTTCTGACTTCTGTACCTATACTTCAGTATTTCTACAGATTTTTTTCTATAGGATTTTTATATTAATATAAAATAAATAAAAAAAACAGTAACCTTAGAATGTTGCCGTTATTTTAATGTAAAAAATATAATTTACTTCGGAAGCCAACTTAAATGCACTGATTTTATACATCGAATGGAAAATTGAACATTTTCAAGGGGAAAATAAATCCATTCAGTGGTATATAGGTAGGTACCTATGTATTATACACAGTTGATTCGTAACAACTTGAAACTTGATAGCACCATGAAGTGAATTCAATTCACCTAAATCAATTTCGATGTACATTTAATTGGATAACAATGTATTAAGAAAACTTATTTTTCTAAATTTATAAAATTCTAGTTATTTTAAATAAACATATGAAATATAACTCAGAAATGAATTTTTCAAATAATTAATTAAAACGATATAGATACCCATTACTTGAGTATAACATATATTATAGACAAGATGGGAACATTAACGTTCTTTATAACTTTATAATAATGTATTACATTAGCTTTATCTTTGAGAATTCGAGGAAGATTAAATAATAAGTATAAATAATGATAATGTTAATCATTCTAAAACACTTAATTTCAAAAAATGTTGAAAGTGACACATCCGTTATGAGTCATAATTTATTTTGAATATTTTGATTTACTTTTAATTAGTTATACTAATAACTAATTATATAGTAAAACAGTTTTTTAAACCATAAAATTAAAGTTAAAGAATATAATAAATACTAAAATTGATTAAAAATATAAATATAAAAAATATATTTAATATTAATCTGCATACCGATACGGAAAATCTTCTTCATTGTTTCACAGTACCTAGTTTTTTAGATTACTGCAGTAGAGGTTACCCATCTTTAAATAATGAAGAATGACAAAATATAGACTAAACGTATAATACATTACATACATACCATTTTTAAACGCCAACATAATAAATTACCTAAAATGTCGTATTAAAATACTTTATTTCCGCTCATTTTGTTACTTGAAATGTAATAACTTCCTACTCACTAAATACTAAAAATTACATTGATCAAAATGATATTTAGTATTGTAACCATTAACCTATATGTGTGAAAATTAAGTGACCTTTATATATATATACATTTTACTACACAATTGTCAATCACAGTATTATATAATATATTATATGACCTAAGTATTGTGTTGACAAGTAGTATTTCGTTTCAATTATAAGACAAGAGGCGCCGTTTCTTAATAGAAGAAAAAATAATTATAATTTGATACTGCTTCAATAACAATTTTTTTTCAATTATATACATTTTTATTACCCATAAAAGCTATTATTATATACATACTTTTTTAATCGTCATAATATTACTATGACGTTTTTAAAATACTTTATTTCCACGCATTTTATAATTAGAAATTTAATTTACTGTTATGACACTAAAAGTTCGAAAAAATTTTTAAATTGCGACATTTTGCACATATGTCCAGTACTTACAATTAGGTAGTATAGGTATAAGTAATCAATACCCGAGTTACCGTGTGCTTTAAGCTTTAGCGTGTTAACTTGAATTTATTTTAACATACGACGTATCTACGTCGTATACCTATATATATATATATTGCTATAACTTACAATAGAATATTAAAGATAAAAATATATTTATTGGGAAAAAAAACATTTGTAACACAATCATTTAGACAACATTTTACATTGTAGAAGTATTCAGTAATGAAACTTCATAGACATATTAGAGTTTTGAAAATAATATAATAATATACAATATAATGATATTACGGCAATTCATCATCGTTTCTTTTGTACATAAAATGCGTTATTGACGCCATATGCATATATATATTTAAGCTACAGCCACAGGTACACGGTACACTCGACTACTACTCAAGTATAAATAATTAATAATTAATTATTTATTAAGTTTATATCTTGTAATAAAAGTTGAATAAAATTATGCTATTTAATCATGAACATTTTATTTGAATAGACGAATTCGAATTAAAAGTCTTGGTGTTTATTTTGTAGCCAAAAAAAAACATAAAATATTTGTCCTTTGGTCGAGTCTCTTCGTATTGTATACACGCTATGTCACTATATATATATATATGTATAATGTATATATATATATATATATATATATATATATATATATTATATATATATACATTTATATTGTTGCAATTAATTGAATGACGTTTTTTGTTGTAAACAAAAATATAATATATTATAAACATATGTTGCATAACGATATATAACTTGTTTTTAAACACAAATCACAAAAATGCATATAATATAACTAATCACAAATAATGTTTCTCATAGGTTCACAAATATGCAATACAAATGTGCAGACCTATTTAAAGCAATCAAACAGTTTTGATTTCAGATTTAAGAAAATATTTACCTTAATACAGTAAAATTATTTTATACAGGTACTTACGTATTTCAAGTCGAACAGTTAACAGAATTCGAATTTAGTCGCCGAAAACAATACTTAATATTATAGTATAATTATGGAAAACAATAATTGTATAAACGTGGTAACAGTTTACAGTAACATAATATGTTTATTTCATTTGTCTTTTACAAAAGTCAATAATATAATAAGGGTTATAATAAATTAATCCAATAACTATATAATATGCAGCCTAAATCATATAATTTAACATTATGCAAATACCATCCCAAATTTGTTGTGTTTTTAATTCCATAAAAAATAACCAAAGTTACATAATAATATAATCGATATTTTGTTCCAATACATAAATTCCACGTACTTTTAAGAGACAACTTTATTTTTTTTCCTTAACTATTGTAGAGTCTTCTGAAATAACATAAAAATAAACGAGTCATTTTAACAAACAATAATAATATTCGAAATCGAATTATATAATAATAAAATAATACCTATGTACCTATATCGCGGGGAGGGGGGATACAATTAACATAAAAAACATAATAGTAATAATAATAATAGTAATGTTAACAACACGTTTAATAATAGAAAATAATAATGTAAAGGAGGACTGTATGCACAACACTACAAGAGGAAGGCCATACCGCAAGCAATGTGTGCATAAAATTAAAACAATAAAAAAAAAAAAATAGTCACTATTATAATATAATATATAGTTATAATTTTTATTGGTTTTTCGGGCGACCGCGATTACCCAGTTATCGGCATCCGGTTACAGTACATATATACGGCATGATATTATTACTATAATAATAATTAAATATAATATAGTTCGTGCACACATTGATCGTCTTCGGACGTTCGTGTGACCCTGTACTATGTAGCTCCCGAGTCGTCGACGCACGGTGATCATCTGCAGAGCTGTCATTGTCGGACACTACGACACCGTAATGTATCTCGATGTCTCGAGGGTTGAATAATAATAATAATGTTATGTGATCATCGTGGTCGAATGACGTGAAAAAATATCGTTGGGGGTGTGAAGTAATAATTAAAATATCACATCGCGCGAAAAGATAAAACCGTATAATGAAGTCAAACATCGATAGTATAATATTATGGCACGATCACATTTTGAATTTTCTGATATGATATCTGTAACATAATGGTAAGTCATGTGTGTGTGTGTATGTGTTTGTGTGTGGCGAGTGTTAGAAATAATACAAAAACATTACGAATTTACGTTCTACTATGTGTGTGTGGATGACAACGCTGTCGGTGGAGACGAAACGGAAAAGAAAACGAATTTCCGCAGATTTTTGTCATTCAAATCTCCGCTGTCCCATAATATTATATAGTATTATTACGCAAAACGTGTGTATGCCCATAATATTATATACCTATTATTGTTATACCGTGATGGTATAAAGCTTCAATGTTAATATTTACTTTACGGGAAGTGTTCTCTACTCTAGCTCCTTTAAATTTACGTTTCTATACTGTATATAAATTGTATTTTCTTAATTTCTTTTAAAATAATGTATACTTATTAGTCACCGTAGATTAATTATTATTTTATTTTCTCGCGGTTATACGAAGCTATACAGAGGAATATAATGGCTTTATCGTTATTTTTTAAAAATATTTTCGTTTAAAGATCAAACAAGTGATACGATATTATAATAATATATCATTGTTTGACATGATATTAATGTGTAATACATTATATTACTCGATCACAGTGACAGAAAACTCAGTTTTTGAATATTATATAATTAGGTATAGTAGGTATATAAATTAATTATACTATTGGTCCGGTTGGTACACAGTTGAGCCAAAATCCGTTTTCAAAAGTAAAAAATAAAATAAAAACAGTTATATGGCCGTAAAAAAAAAAAAAAATACATAATAATAATAATTAATAATATAACTTATCGCGGTCCCGCAATATCCTGTATGCGATATTGTCACGATAAGGTTGTTAACGGAGGAAGCTCTAGCACAGTATTATCTCATCTATCAACATAATAATATTATATTATATGACCAGACCTAATAATAATATTTGTATAATATATAATGTATTCAGGAAGACTACGCACGTACAAAATATAATAATATCAATAGTAATAATAATAATAATAATAATAGTAATGATACAAACAAATTGGATAACTAATATTAGTAGGATTAAAACACTGCTGCAGGCTCTGCTTTATCGTCTAAAACGAAATAATATAGCGCACAGCTTAAAAAACTTGTATCATTGCTCCCTCTCATACCAGCAACACAGATACGACATATTATTTATATTATAATATACAAACGGAATCGAAAAACAAAACTAAACAATATATAATAATAATAATAATAATAATAATAAATGATATAAATAAAAACAAAATGTAAATAAAACTACGGGCGTCGGACTTTTTTAAACGCGGCTTAGCTCGCAATTTATGTTTTATATAATATAATAATATATATATGTATGAAAAAAAATATGCTATCGATATAATTTTATACAGTAATATATAATTTATTCATAATATATAATAATAATAATAATAATATAATGGTGCATTTTACAACATTAACCGTTAATTAATAAGGCACAACGACTTAAACACTATATAATGTAAATCATACGATTATAAAACATCGAAACGACACGAGACGTCCGCCGTCGCGGTTTGTAGAAGATAGAAGAAGATCGCCCATATATAATATTAGGTACTGTTACAACACTATAATATATTATATTATATAATATTATCGTATTGTAAACCGTACACGGACGACACCACGCCAGTGAATTCGAGATCCGCGGCCGGATTCTGACGCGAAAAAAACGGAAAGTCTCCTGTCTGGCACCGCGTCGTAATTATTTCGCATTAACAATATTATATAGATCTCGGGCGAGTCCGATGACTTATTTTCTTCGGGTGTCCGCGAAGCGCACAACACACGACGACGCTGCAGCAGTCTGCGTGTGACAGACGCGATGGCGACCGCGGTCGCGCGCAGTGGTGGTTTTTGTTCGACACAATATCAATAATTGTTTTAAACAGTAGTTATTTGTATAAAGTTAAACGGTTATCGTTTTTACACGCCCGGTGTTGTAGTTGTAAAACGCGACACGAGAAGACGAATAATGTACAATTCGGGAATTTCGTTTTCGACGTTATATATGTTATAATTGACTCTCGTTGCGTGTCCGAGAAATAAAAAACGGCATTTTACGCTCGCATTTTAAGCCACAAATTTTGTTGTTGCACAATAACGTGGTGATGATAATAATACACATCGAATAACCGTTATACCATGTATTACCATCGTCATCGTATCACAGATATATAAGTGAGTTAAAAATATTAATTTGATAAACATTATTTTTTTTTTTTTTTTGTATCTGTCGGGAAAGTGGTCGGAGGGTGTGGGGAGGAGGGATTGTTTGAAAGGCACACCCGCCGTTGTTGGTGCGCACAAACGGAACATACTTTTTTTATGATTATAATAATTTTATTTTTATTTGTAGAACGACGTTAAAAACGATATTTTATGACACGGCGGCAGCAAAGGTGTGGACGACGAGCACTTACTACTCATCGCCGCATCACCATTGGTTGTAAGTGTTGTAATCACCGTAGTACTGGCCGGAACCGCCGTAGTTTTGGTGATGACTGGGCCTGGCTATGTGCTCAGTAGAACAGCACGAGTGAAACCGGTTGTTGTAACCGCCCGCGTACGGCTGTTCCCGGTTACCGTTGTTGTTGCTGCTGTTGCTGTTGCTACTGCTTCCGCCACCGTTGTTGTTACCGTTACTGCCGCTGTAGTACTGGTTCTGTGGCAGCGGCGGCGGCTGTTGTTGCTGGTAGTGCATCCGGTCGTACGGCCTGTAATACTCCTGTTGGTGGTTCTGGTACGGCGTCTGCTGGTTTTGGTGATGGTATTCTTGGTGGTACCGCTGCTGTTGGGCGTGATGATGATGGTTCCGGTTGTACGGGTCCTGGTGGTGGTACGGAGGTACCTGGTGCCTGCCTACCGCGGCACCGGTCACGTCGTAGCCCGCGTACTGTTGGGCGGCCACAGCAGCAGCCGCAGCGGCGGCGGCGGCCGCCGTTCTGGTCTGTTTGCTGTTGCGCCGGTTTTGGCCGCCGCCGCGCTGCGCTCGTCCACGCCTGTTCTGTTGCCGCGGCGGTTCGAACGACGACGCCACCGTCGCCGACACAGCGTGCTGTTCGTCGGGCCGCTGCGACGTCCCGGCGCCGGTTTGTTGCGCGGCGCCTGACCGGCCGGCCGACTGACATTCGCCGATGTTCGAGTCTTTGGGCGGTTCGTAGTACTCGTGCTGCGAGAACCTGCCTATCTCGGTGGACCCGAAAGCT
This sequence comes from Schizaphis graminum, assembly GCA_020882235.1. Classification (NCBI taxonomy): domain Eukaryota; kingdom Metazoa; phylum Arthropoda; class Insecta; order Hemiptera; family Aphididae; genus Schizaphis; species Schizaphis graminum. The sequence continues at coordinate 71,822,058 of CM037032.1, forward strand.
TGATGAAAGTTCGGTAACCGGCCGTTGGATTCCCTGCTCTCGCACGGCAAGTCGCCGACGAGTTTCCCGCCGTTGCCACCAGCGCCCGCCACACCACCACCACCGCCCCCGTCACAAACGTCCGTCCGGTTACCGTGGTCGACGACTTCGTCGTTTATGATGGTCGAGAGCCAGTCAATGGACTCCTCCTGGGAAATCGGCATGGAAAAAAACAAAACAAAAACGGTTTTCTAATTGTTCAAACACACTGCGAACACACACACACACACACACACACACACACACACACACACACACACACACACACATATATATATGTATGTGCAAAGTCTTATAATATAACGACAGATGCACACGCGGGAAAACACGGACGAGGAAAGGACAGACGGACGACCGTATTATAGCACGAGTGCAGGCGGCGAGTACAATAATATATATGGTTAGATACAAAGTAGGTTGCAAACACGACGTGCGTGTTGGAAATGGAATAGTAGGTACAGACTATATTATTATTCGTGTATTAGGTTTCATCGGACTTACCTTGATGATCTTGTCGTTTTCGGTCATGTTTTGGTGGCCGCCCAAGAAGTCTGCCATGGGATCTGTCATGTCGGCCTGGGACACCGGATGGTTGTTGGCGGCGAACGATTCCGCCGAAGACGTCGACGCCCCTGCAACGATTAAATGACGTACTCGCATAAATTACACAGATAACGTCATTTGCACGACACATATAAATGGAAACCATATTGATACTGTGTACTGCGAGTATCAATATAGGCAACATCATCGCACGGTGTGCAAACACCATTGTGTGCGTGAGAAATAGATAAATGTAATAATAATATTATTTAGAACGAAATTAACCTGTCGACGTAGCCTGATGATAACCGTGGTTCAGGAAGTTTCCTGTACTGTCGCCGATATGTGTGTTGCACGCGTTATGTGATAAACCGGCATGCTGAAATACAAATTTACAAACTATAAACATACGACGAATAATAATTCAACGCGTTTCTCGCATTTTACAGCGAACACTGCGCGATAACATGACATTATATATATATATATATTTAATTTATTATTGTTATCGCCGGGCACTCGGGCGTATTATAATATCATATATATTATAAAGCACAGGTGCGATATTAAAACGTATAATATGCATAGCATATTATTATTATTATGCTTGACACGATAGTTATAAGATTATGACGGCGAAGAAAGGTTCAACGATACAAGATCGAGGATCACAGATCGAATTTATTGAACTTAACTTACTATACTTTCGATGAACATTGCAATATAATGTATCGTCTGCGACCTTCGTAAGGACAACAAAATAAATGTGCGTGCTGCAGCCATAGCTGTTTCAATTTTGCGTCAGCTGTTGGCTGTAAAATTAGAGTGAATTGACGACTCATTAACTATATCTGCGTTCTTTCTTTGATTTTTACGTTATTTTAATTTTTAAGCAATTTATGCGTATTTATTAATACCATACTCATATAATATAATCATATAGTTAAAATATCGTAATAAACCAACGATAGAGCACAGTGATATATTTTTGTTTAACAATATACAGTATAAGACCTATTCACCCTAATATTTAAGCTACGACACAAAAATTTGAGCTGCTTAACGTACATTTTGGTACGATGTGCGCGTTAATAAAACGGAGACCGATAACTGCACACGTAGATACTATTGAGACATACGTAAACCTTAAGGTATACTTAAGGTAACCTTTAGGTTTAGTACATATACTATATTACTATACATATATATATTATACAGTTGTACCTACGTTTAAGCATTGTTGATCGCCACTCACCATTTGCGCATGATCGGCGGCCCCCGACGACGGCGAACCGTACCAAGAGGACTCGGTGGCAGCATAGTTGAAGTAACCGGCATTGGGCTGCGCACCGTACCCGATACCGCCGTAGGGCGTGTAGTCGGGTTGCTGCTGGTACTGTTGCAACATGACTTCCTCCGGTCGGGCAGAAGACGACGTCGTCGATGCCTCGTCGACCTTCGGGCGCTGGTGCAGCTGAGGACTCTGCTGCAGGCGACTGGTGGTGATGGTGGATGTGGTGCGACTCGACGATACGCGGATCGCCGGATAGACGGGAGCCGGACCGGCGATGATCAACCGCCCTCGCGGTTCGTCGATACCTGCAGCTTGACCGTCAAGGTGACAAAGAGGGGACGTGGATACGTGTTCCGCACTGTGATCTTGGTGTTCCGATATCTCACCGTAATCTTGTCGCAGCTTTCTTTTACCGAAACCGTCAACTTCGTCTTGGCGCCGACCGCGCACCGATTTTTCTTCTAACTGATCAACGACGACGTCTTGTAATTTCTGAAACACGCGCAACGATCAGATGAGAAATAATTTTAAACTGTAATTCATGCCACAGAAAGTTGTTTAACAATAATGTTATTCAATAATATATTATACATTAATACAATCTTAAAACGACGACCACTCATTCCCCCCTCTATAGTTCATATATATTATATATACGTATTATAATAATGAATTTATTTTGTTTTCCTTTAAGTTTTGTTAATTCTTAATAACACTGTGTTGCGTACTATTTAATTTCTAGCTACTTTGCAATACACTGTATCTCTGTTCTAATGAACATTGTAATATCGTAATAGTCAAATAAATAAATAAATAACACACTTTGGTGATTTCCTAATTTAATTATATCTGCTGAATAATATACAACATACCTCAGGTATATTCAAAAAGTACCAATTTTTTATTTTTAATAAATAAAGTAACTATATTTTAATATATTATTTAAAGATATCTCCTCCTGCAGACCGAATGCAATGGTATTATCAGCGATCTTTTTGTTTTTCCAATTTTCTTGAAACTGTTATATAAGGTTTTATGCGTAAAGCTTAATATTCTGCTGTTGAATTCGTTTTATGACAAAAATTACTTTCAGAAAAAGTAAAATATCACTCGGCGATCTGCAGGATTGTATCAGAATTCAGAGTGAACATAATGAGATTACAGGGACACGTTTTTTTTTGTTTTACCAGCCTGTAAATGCACAAATCCGGCAATGCGACACGTGTTATGGTAATATCTTGCAGAATCCCGGTTCTTAGGCATAATTTTTTTCTATCATTTACGGCTAATCTACTCACGTAAATAAATGTCCTTACATAGAATACTTGATCAATTGATTCATAAATATTTTAGTTTAAAGTTATATCAAAGGTATATTTAAATAGTAACGTTAAATATCGCTCATAATAGTATTTTTTAAACTTAAGGCAAGATAATGATTAAGAAACTACCTAAAATATGAAAATAAATGTCCTATAAATGATTAAATTTATATAAAAAAAATGAAATTGTTTTATTATTTGATTATTGAACTATATTTTGTATTTTTAACATTTAATCCCAGCCAACCCATTTTAACTCGAGACAATTATACCTCAAAAAACCTGATTTGCGGTACACCACTTGTAAGTAGCACTTGTCCTGACTCCTGATACTTTTGAATAGACTTCTATTATAATATAGTACGGCGATAGTTAAATAAAACGCGAAATATATATGTATTTAAAACAATTAATTTGGCATTATGATCGCTTTAACTACATAAAGAGAAAATATGGCGGCACTCGTGGCATGCAAAACTTTAGGAACTCGAAATTTACCCAATAATAACATAATATATCTTTAAACTTTTTTTTTCATTGTACATAAGCAATACGTTTAATACGATACATTTAACATAATGTACTGCGAATCTTTTTTGACAGATGACGTTCCGCGGTGTATATACTTTAATCCCGTCGATCACGTTTCGTTTCCCTTTTCATATTTTAGTCTACAATGGATAATAAATACATATATTATCTAAAATTAGAATGTTTTATTACAACTATCTGTGCAGCCAATTTAAATCCAGAAAAATCATCGCGTGTTTCATAAATATATATATACATACATTTACGAGACTTATATACTTTTAAAACTTTCGAACCATTATTTATTAATGAATCTTTCGAGATTACTGCTCCGGTATACATTTTTTCTTATAATCTTTTCGATTTATTTTCCATTCAAAAATATAACTTCACATTATACATTTATGAGATTCTCGTCTTGGCATTCCATTAAAAAAAAAGTACAGCTGTTCGTTTCACAAATTTTCACCTAACTTAATTAAGTAGTTGCCGAGGGATAATATTACACAATTAGACATGTGATTAACCAGTGTTGTGTTTTTACCTAACAGTCGGGTCAGCGACGTTTAAATCTACTTTGATCCTAATTTAATAATTTAAATCTCAGGTTACATCCAAAAAGATTATTTTAAAAGTGACTATAAATTAAACGTTTAACAAAAATATGCTATTATATTTATAAAATGAATTTCATTTTTTTAAGGCTATATTACACAAACTGCAGTTAATTACTTTATTTATGTTTAGAACTTATATCATTCATATATAATATGTGTATCCATCAATATTAATTATAAGTATACGGATTAAGCAAATATATAAAATGGTATATATGTACTTGTACTATATGATATACTACAACTCATTATGGTAATTCTTTTATCTTTCTGAAATGATCTAATTCTCATAACTAATTATTTGGTTATCATGAAAAATTCTGAAAATAATCTGATTATAATAATTACTCAAATCATTATAAAATCGACATTTTATACAAGCTAAAAAACAAAATGTACTAATCAAAGAAAACACGTGACCAAAAAAAAATCTTTAATTTAAGTTGATTTTAATTATTTTTTAGCTGTTATTATTATTATTACTACTATATAATATAAACATATTATTAATATAATCGCAATGATATGTAATAGGACAATAATAGACAAAGTTGGACAAACTACTTATTTAAGTGTACAAAAAATAATATGATATCATTATTTTTATTAAGTCCTAAATTTCGAACGTTATGTTCCTATTATATTATAATATAAAAACAATATCCAGTTGAATCCTGCAGAACGTATAAAATTTAAACAAATATTTCTCGAATAGGGTTTTCTTATAAAAAAAAAAAAACTAGCTCGAATATGGAATTTGTTTAATTTGATTTGCTTGTAAAATATACGATTTATTTCTCGAAAAAGTATAGCCCATTAAAAAAAAGGTAAGTAACTGACTGAAATTGGTTAAAATATTTCATCATATTTTGTTCAATATATATGTATATACAAATACTAATAAATATATATTATCAAAATACAATTAAAGTCACTTGTATTAGTATTTAGTAGTATTGAACTAATTGAATAGAGAGATAATTTAATAGAATAAATAGTTTTAACAACAAATTATACATTTGTAGGTTTTATAAAGCGATAAAAATTAGACATTAATTAAACAAAATTTATCTGATAGGTATTCTGAAAGTGATTATAATGTTTATATCACGGTACTTATACAGTTAATTAATTTGATGGATATAAACATAAATAATATTAAATTTAATACTACAATTTTATTATTTCACAAACCATAATATAAAAAAGGAATGAAAAAATTCGAAATTTGAGTAGAAAAATAAAAATAAATATATTATGCATATTTATTAATATTCGAGCAAATAGATAACCCGCAAATTAATCTAGATAATTATATAATTTACTGTATAAATATATTATATTTTCGGCGAGATAGGTTTTTGAGTAAAATGTCGAGACTCTAACTGATCTGGCGTGCGTGTGAAAAGTCCCGCCACTTGTAAAAATCAATCCGGCCAACCCACAGAGAGAACAGAAGTGTGCACACGAAAGAGAGTGAGAGAGAGAGAGAGAGAGAGAGAGAGTGAACGAGAGAGAGAAAGAGTAAGGAGTGACAGAAAAAAGAGAAAAGGGGGGAAAGAAAAAGGGAAAATCCATTACACCGCAATATAATATATACGGGTATATTCTGTACGGTAAAAGTGTGAAATACGTTTAGAAGAAAAATAAATTCATTATTTTAAGTGATGGAATAGATAAAAAAAAATGATCGGGTTTCAAAAATTCAAGAGCAAATCCCTCAAACTGCATTGTTACGACTTGGTGGTATACTGGGAGGGAGGTATTTGGTTTTTGTATATTTTCTAAGTGTGCATTACGCCATTTATTGAAACAGTATTCCAGAAATATATTTACCGGAGTGTACCCAAACGGATTTATAAGAATACATATATTTAGATTGACAATTTTGGACTGTAATATAGGCCGGTTTATAATTAACTACACAATTCATAAATACATAGTAATAAGACGTTTGCCCAGTGAAAGTATAGTCAAGATAAAAGTCCCTTCCCTGAAAACTATTAACAATAATATTACTATAGTTTAATAATATTCATATATTAATAAACCTAAATTTGCAATGATAAATTCCTTAAATCACGAAGAGTATATATTGAGTTCGAGTTTATATTTTTTAATGATAAGAGTATTAGATTCATAAACGAAATGGTAGATGTATCGATATTACAATTGAACATTAATTATATCAAGTTGAGATAAGGCAATTTAACTACAAGTTTAAACCTTCTAACTTAAATTTTTATATCAATGTTCTATAAAGCGGAAAAAGCTTCAATCTTCCACTTTGAGAATAGTTTCTGGTAAAAAAAATAATGTATTCTTGTTGATACTGTAGTGTTCAAAGTAAACATTTCCGATACTTTAAACAATAATTAGAGAAAACTAGAATATTTATGCATAACCTTTTTTGACAAACTCAAATTTATAATTTTATTATTTAAAAATTAAAAAAAAAAACCTTACATTTATATTAATATTTTCTAGTGGTAATAAAAATTTAAATTTAAGCATAGCATTTTAGTTATATTCTACTATTTTATAAAGAAAATATTCAGTTATTGAGTTATTTGTATGACAAATAATTATTATATTAAGTACTATGCCATACGCCAAAATGAGTAAAGTGAAACTCTCAATCGATTTCTGTACTTATATCTAATTTAACTATTTCCAAAACTAATATTTTCGGGACCATCAAAAATACTGTCAGTAGTCCACGGAATACCTACTTCACCTGGATATATTATTTTAAAATATACATTATACCCTTATATTAAACTTAACATTTATGTAAACATAATTTATACCTACTCATACTTAAATAAATTTATTTTTCCATTGATAGTGTATATAAAATGTTATTTATACAAGTAGTATACTATACATATATATACTTATTACTTATTAAAGTTTGTTGATGAATCGGCGACATGGAATAAATTATTCGCCTTATTTCGATTTCATCTATTTATATATATATATAAATATAATTTATTACATTAAATAAATACTTACACCAAAAATAAATAACGATGTTTTAATCATTTTTTTATTAGCGCTGTTTTTTTCATTTGTCTAGACACTTTATATCGAAATTAAATTCACATTTACTGTAATCGATCAGACATTGGCATATACATATTCTTGGAAATGATTATTCCAAAACATTCGAAAAATTTCACACTAAGTGTCGTTCAAATGACATTTCAGAATATTAATATATTATGCTCTATAATCTATACTCTTTATTATAATATACACAAAATATAATCGTAAAATTATATCTTTTCCCTACAGCCAAAACACGATTAGGTATAGCGAAAATGGTCTAAATACAATTTGCGACGACAGCGGACCGTCTAATCAATGAAAGAAAATTTGCAAACAACTGCAAAAACAAATAATACACACTGCCAATATATTATTATAAATTTAAACATAACACGGGTGCGCTTTGGCCTCGCGTAAATGTATTTCCGGTGTACACACGATATCATATTATACATTCGTATAAAACATATAGGTAGTAACAAACAACCGATAGGTGTTCAGGACAAATGTACATTTATTTAACCGGTCAGTTTAAAACTGAATAAAAATACACAGACGCCGCTGTCGAGTAGCAATAGACGATATTGGTAATAGATGTTACGACAACGGGTAAATCAGACGAAAAAAATCTGATTTCTGGGCGTATTATAGCGTATATACAATGTATAACATTTGGCTATTTTTTAGCTATACAATGAAATGTGAACGTCAAGAATAGAGCCGAGTTTACAATATTTTGGTTACTTTTTTTAGCATGCGTTATTTCGTGTATAAAATATCAAAATTATATGCATCATCTGAACCGCCTTTATCATAAGCTTGTAAGTTTTAGTATAATATTATAAACGTGTATTATATACAATTGCAAGCCGTCCATTGCAAGCCATTCGACATCATGTTGGACACTGAAAATTGTTATTATTGATATATGATAAGTATATATTCTTTTTTAAATTGCATGAAAGCAAGTTATGTTTGGTTTTTAAAAAATTGCAAATGTGTAAACTCTGGTTAAAGATAATGATTTATGCCCGAGTACATTGTAACGTTCGGCGGAGGTACATAATACTACAATATATTATTATATTTTGTGCGATACAAATTCCTATAGTAGCAGCAGCCGCATCAGTTCTTCAGCCCCCTGTCCCCTCTCCACACGGAACGCTCACTGACATAGAATGACGTTTCCGCAGCCGCCCCATAGTGTTACATCATTGTCGTCGAAGTCTTCCAATTTAAAATTAAAAAAGCATCACGTAGGTACTTTTCATAACTACTATATGTACGCCTTATACGCTGGATAATACACAGTATATATATATATATATATATTATATCTGCCTATATACACATGCGCAGTGAGTACTCACAATAACTATATATATATTATACGCAACACACATGCAATGTATACGAGCATATATAATATAGTAATAATATGCGCCGACAGGCCGAGAATTATTAACGACGTCGAGAATAAGAGACTCTATATAAACATTATATATATGTATATAATACATACATATTATATATTTATTGTTATTTTTTTCCTTGCCCGTTTCGTCTCTTCCGCCGCAGCGAATTTAACACCATGGCGTGTGCGCACGCTAAAAAAAAGAAAAAAATCGCTACCATATTTGTCAAACACCACACGTCGCAGTAACGATTATTGTTGTTGTTATTATTATTATTATTATTTTACGCAAAACGACGTCTATCTACGCCATCATCATATATACTTACATATTATATATATAGACAATGTTATATTATATACGACGTGTGTGTGAATTCGGAATTGCATGTTTTTCGTCGTGAATAAAAAATCGCCACTATATTATTATAGTATACCTATCTATCGAATTCAAAAAGCGAGCAAAGCTTTTTTCCGCGGAAAAATACACACGACAAATAATAGATCAGCGGCGTAGAAAACGCATCGCATGTCATATAGTAGAAAAATCGTTAATCACACGTTTGGCGACAATAATAACCATACTTCGACGAGTAAGAAGATTAATTATTTATACAACACGTTTTTTATGGTGACATAATGGCATAATAGATGCCTTTAAATATTAAATCCAATCTAGAGGTTTAAGTAGGCGTATTATGTTAATAATGCATATAGCTGTCTGAAATTATATCCTTTTAAAAATGTTCAAAGCTTTCGTGTATACCTACTTAACGACGTCAAGTTTTTAAATTATTTCGTTACGATTATGTATATATTTATAAATACGAAAGCAGCAAGCTATCATCATAGTCATAGGGTGTGTAGGGCGTCCACCGATCGGTTTACCGTTAATAAATCTAACCGCTGCACTGTCCCTCCTCTATCTAACATATTATACGACTCCGACCGCACGCCACATAAACAACAAAGTGTATAATAATGTCTACAACCTTTTACTTTTTTATTTATTTTCCAAATTCGTCGATTTGTATAAACCTGTAGTCTATATGCTCGTTGTAATAAAGTGCAGTCGCGCACTGCACATGGCGGGAAAACGGAAACGCGCATAGATCGGAGTGCACCAGTGCAGTAAGTTGGGTACTATGCCATATAACCGATATGCAATATATTTTAGATAATATAGGGGCGGTGAAGGCTATTATGGCGACCGGAAATATACGAGCTGCTATATATAGCTCATCGATTCACACGGTTGCCCCCAGCCAGGGTGCGACGGTTATTATCGGTGTCGGCCAATTATTTAAATATCGTCGTAAAAAATATATAAATTAAATTTACAAAATATCATTCGATACGAGCTGTAAAAATAATATAATACCTATATGATCAAAGTTAAATTGTCGGGATTAGTGCAACAATTTTAATGTTCTTCGGGTGTTAGTGGTAGGTACTACGGTCGCGTCAAAACACAATATGGCATACATGTAACGCCAGCACGCAGAAACTTATTTTTGCGAAAATATTGTAATCTGTTGCTAGTGGGGTATTTTGAATAACTATTCAATAGGCGAAATAGGGTATAAATTAGAAATTGATTGAAATCTTACGTTTATTGCACTACGAAAATGTTGCAGTATTTGTTCAAAATTGCATATTATCATAGTTCCTCTTTTTGTTTTGAAGGGTCAGTACACTTTCCGTAAGCTACTACGCATGCTATATGTTTATATGACATGTAATATTGTACAGTATACATTATTTGTATAATGATTCAAGAAAAAAAGAGAAAACGATAGTTTATTATTTACCTCGAATGAGAACGTCCCTATTTTAAGATCGTAAAATGTACGTTTTTATGTGGGAATGTCGCGATATGGTTATACGTTTCACAATTTTTACTCTCAACTCTTTCCTTATTACTATTGTTGTTATTTTCTTTAGAACATAATCGTATAGTATATTGAGCACGTGGCCTATCGGATTTCAGAACAATATATTTGAAGGAAAACATAATAATATATATAGTATATACAATATACATAATAAATTATAATAACACAATATGTTGAGATTGTAAAGAATCAATAAAAAAACATTTTAGAGGGCACATACAGCAACATATACTTACAACACTATACCTAGTGACGTGAAGTTTACAATAATTTCGTTACTGCACTAAATGACGAGTTCTCCCTCTATTGATGCCCAAACCTTTTATTGCCGACGTTTCTTTCTTGGTATCGTATCGCGTCACGCTCCACAAGAGATCGGGGTCAATTTTACAATATATTATACCGTGTGTCCCAGAAAACAGGGTACACTTTATCATTCATTACCCTTTTAATATTTTTAAATTCTGTTTGCGGGACGTTAAACTAGACAGATGGATCATAAATTCCTAAGACTTACAATTTTTTTAACTCGTGTAGTTTACGCATGCGCAACACAACTTCATTTTTTTTTAATGGCAACCCCTATTTTTAATATCATTTTCGAATTAATCTATTTTTTTCAAGCAATTTTGATGTATCAACATGTATTTTAAACCCAAAATTGTCGAAGTTAGAGCTAGGTATAATTTTGAAAAAAATGTATTAAATTAAATTTTTTTTTTAGTTAATGTATTTTTTCGTTCTAAATATCATTTAATACTTAATACATTTATTATTAGTAATAAATTATTTATTATCTATGAATTATTTAACGAAAAAATACGTTATAACTAAAAAAAAAATTAATTTAATACATTTTTTTCAAAGTTATACCTAGCTCTAACTTTGCCAATTTTGAGTTTAAAATACATGTTGATACATCAAAATTGCTTGAAAAAAATAGATTAATTCGAAAATGATATTAAAAATAGGGGTTGCCATTAAAAAAAAATGAAGTTGTGTTGCGCATGCGTAAACTACACGAGTTAAAAAAATTGTAAGTCTTAGAAATTTATGATCCATTTGTCTAGTTTAACGTCCCGCAAACAGAATTGAAAAATATTTAAAGGATAATGAGTAATAAAGTGTACCCTGTTTTCAGGGACACACGGTATAATCTTACACACACCTTACTCATCAGTACACAAATACATATTGTCACATAACGTCAATCCTTACGTTAAAGATGTTACAACGCATGCTGAGAGTATAAGGATCAAATCACAAGGGTGAAAATTGCAAAGAAAGAAAACGATTTTACGTTTCTGTTTAGTCGCATCGTAATGAATGACGATACTGATAAGTAGTGTAGAAAGACAAAATAATACAGTATTTTTTTAATTGCATAGTAACAAATATTTGCTTGAGTATTATAGCATTTCTGTACGTTAAATATTTTTGTAACTACATTTAATAAAATTGGTAGATTGCCAATCAAATGATTCTGTCTTATAATTCTCAAGAATAAATCGAACTGATTTACAACCCACGTTGTTATTTAATCAATTTATATAATAAAATCTAATATTACATGTTATATTATACTACAATGAAACCCCGGTTGATTGTGACTGTGAATTAAATTTAATCTCAGAATACCAGATAAATATACAACAATAATTTAATATTATTTATTATATACTATATAGTATAATATACATATTATACATATTATGATGATATCTGATGGTTGATTTATGTAATTAGTTAATAGTAATTACCAAATCCATTTTATTAGGCTGTTAAAGCCATTAGGCAATTTTAAATATTGGCATTTTATTATATTAGAATTAGAATCATAGAATGTCTATGTGTGAGGGAGCTATAAACGTTAATTAAGATTCTAAAATATTTCAAAAGTTCCGTTAAGCCTAATAATTTACTAGTGAAATCTGTTAAAAGCAAAAAAATAGTTTTTCAAGTACTTCAGTGATCCTATTCAAATTTTGTTTTAAGGTTTGTATTCATTCATCTTTTTACTAGGTAGCTTATGTAAAAAAAATATGCAACATTTATTTATAACTTAATAATGTAAATACATAAAACCGAAAAAATATTTATTTATTATTTATTTTAAGGCTTGTTAAATTAGAAAACATTTTTCTTACATAACATAGAAAATAAGCTAATAAATTCATACAATAAAGATCTAAAATAAATACATAAACTAACCTTTCATTTATTGAACAAAAAATATAGGGTGCTCAAACAATCTTAAGAACTGCTTCTGAACGTTGAGAAAAATTGAATTGCATATTTTATAAAAATATAATAATAATATTATATCATTATTATGAAAATTAAACTTAAAAAGATATAATTTTCGACTTAAATCATTAAGTTTGTATATTACATAAATTAAACAAATTTCGTTAATAACGAAATAATAAAAATCACATTATAATATATTATACTAAATTTCGTAAATGCAGAACTTAAAATATATTATTTATCAAATTACAAATTATTACGACGTACGATAATAATATACGAGTTGATACTTATATTTTTTTAAATAAACACGTAGGTACTTTATATTATAGGTATATTATCTGCAAGTATAAATGTACACACATTTGACAATACGCATGCTGTGAACGAAACACCGTCCGTTTGAATGCTAAAAACCACATTAAAATAAATTTAAAAAACGCGTCGACTAGCGATAAACATAATAATATATTAATTATTATGCTGAGCTGCTGAGTAACGGCCAGATAAAGAAAAAAGAACGAAAAAAAAAATCAATGCCCTTTTCAACTCGGACACAGTTTGATTGCACAACCATAATAATATAATATGTACTTACTACGGGCGGAAGAGGAATCCAATCGAGAGAGTTCTTACGTTATCATCAATTTTATTCATCCAATATACATAATACTATACTAAACAAATGCGTAATAATCGAGGTACATACAATAGACTAGAGTGATAGCCTATATATCAGGGGTGGCCAGCGAGAAGACTCGCGAGCCACCAAATATATTAATAAATATGGAAAAGCCAAAATGTAAAAAAAAGGTCATATTCGGATTTATATGATTTTTATATAAGTGTGATATAGTAAATAAGATAAGATGAGGTATCGTATTTAATAAAATATGAAGAATACGATAACAATAATTGTACAATAATCTCAAATTTAATTTAATAAAATATTATACTTTTTCAAATACACAAATTCATGTTTTTAAATTTTTTTTTAAAATATTACGATAAGATGCGAGCCGCGGTTTGGCTACCCCTGCCATATATTATAATATTAGTATTAAATCATTGATATAGACAAATAAAATGAAATCGGTAAATATTCGCAACCAAAAGGTCTATTGGAAAGGGGGAGAGGGGCGATCCATGCATAATTAAATATTATAGACGATAAAACAATAAAATATTATCGTGAGTAGCTGTAGAGTGAGCGACGCAGGATAGGGGTTACTACCTAAAAGTGGTGAATCTAGGGGTTTCATCTCCTCCCCCTAAAATGCGTTAAAAAAATGGATCTCTTATCGAGTAATGTACCTATACATTATACATATTATGTACATACAAAAATATAAATCTTCCTTTCAATGAGAAAATCTTAAATCCACCACTGCCGGGTTAAAATTCTCTTCACAACATAATCGACCTTGTTAAACGTTAGGACCAGTTGCAAAAATCTTTTTGTTTCCAACGATTATCATCCTTAATGATCACACAAATGTGTCCGAGCGCACCCGATCATAATTATTATTACTATACTCGCCCCTCTCAACATATGAAATAGTTAAAAAAATGTACATAAATATATTATATAATATATTAATATTGTGCGCATTCAAGTGACATGCTGGTAGGTATAGATACACTAGCAAATAGATTTACTTTTAGTATAGAGCGATTCGCACCCGTAAACTATTATAATAGTTTATCAATTCAATAGAATATAATATAAACCAACATTAAATATTAATATAAAAGTATATGAATATAATAATATTCAATATTCGCTATATATATGTACCTATTATGTATTTATACATACTAAATACAACAAGAACACATATGCAATAATATTACAGGCCTGTCGACGAGAATGTGAAAAGAATATTCAAAAACCTTCTAAAAATGAAAAATCAATTTTAAAAGATAAGCTGATTGAACATAGAACATCTGCAAAACACTTATGATTATGTTATACTTTCATATCACAAAATTCTATATGTATAACGCTCTCGTTAAATGTACACATAAATGCCTGGCCTAAAATGAATTTTAGAACTTATTAATTATTATTATTTTCGAGAAATAGGTATTAATAAGTATAGCTGCAGCAGGTGGGTATTTGCAAACGACGCAAAAAAAAAATGCAACTGTCAGTACGAAATGAAAACAAAATAACATGTAGACAATACTATTAATAATACTATTAATACTTAATTCTAATTATTAATAATTTCATTACTAATAATAAAAAAAATACTTTTGCCGCAACAAAAACCAGCGATGTTTTAATTTTAACCGTATAATATGATAATAATTAATATAACAATAATGGAATGCGGTCGTCGTGCGATCACGATATTATGTTATTAATTATTATTACTCGCGACCGTGTACACACACTTTACACTATAGGTAGTAGGTACATGACGTAATATTGTCATTTATCACAACAGAAACGCTGTTTTTCCATTTTCATCTCGCGGAAACCGTGTGTCCGTCACGCACGTCATCACGACGAGACGACACACACACACGAACGCGATATGCTTATGAACTCCTCTCGTGTGGTGCACCTCCGGCGGCCGGCTACACGTGACTCAACACGTGGCTCACCACATATAATAATAATAGTAATAGTAATAATAATAATATATTGGATTGTTCAGATGGCGCTCTGTACGCCGCGCGCTTATACACGACGTGTATAATATGATAATGTAACGCACCACCGCCGCCTTTTTCCCGCGCTTATATTATTACACAACTCTATCCACTCGTCCGCCCGCCGAACACCACTCCCGAACTATACGTATTCCCGTTTTGCCCGAGGGAGTTGCCCGTTTCCTTTTTTTCTCGGTTTTTATGGATTTTCCGCGTCGGACGACGACCGCCGCCGCCGCTACCACTACCACTACAATAACGACTACCATTCAACCACCGCCACCTCCACCACACACGAGCCTCGGAAAACATCAATTTTTATCCACGGGGGTTCATCCTCCCCAACAGCAGGTCCCCCACTACCACCAAAAAACGGAAGCGAGCTTTATATAAATATATGGACTATGGACCCACAAAAGCCCGAAAACAGCGTAATCCACATATTATACACAATACAATCCGAAATAATCCTGGAATATAGTTATCACACGAGTTGAGTCGATTTCCAAAACTGACGCCCCAGTCGTTCCACGATTTTATGGCGATCACATAGGTTGATAAGTACAGATCGTATACGAAATATTCTAATATATCTAACGCCCAGAACAGTCGTAACATTATATCTATATATATACACCATAACATCAAAATCGTATGTCAAACGAGACGGAGGCGATACTGAACCATGCAAATAAAATTAAGAATTACTTCACGCGATAAAAAAAAAAACAATTAAATTTGAAATTCGAACTTGACAATATGTACTAATAATTTGTAAACATGTCTGCATCGCGTTTCTATTATTCTTAAATTTATACGACCACCGAACGATACGTCTATAAAAGATGGTGTAAAAATATTGTTAATAATGACATTATCATATATATTATATAATATACAAATGAAACTGTGACATGAAATACGGTAGCAGGTATAATAGTAATTAGTAACGGAAGACCCCAGAAAATTGGTTGAGACACATTTTGTACATATTTCGATAAAATTTTTTTCACTTCTAATGATATCCATTAACTTCAAACTAGACAGATATTATAAATATGTTATTGTAAAAATAAATCTCAATCGACCGACCACTATTATATTATAATATCGCGTAGGCATAGTACTACGTTGTGCGTGTACAGTAAACACAAACCACGTTTCAAAGTCGCACACACGCGTTGCTGCGGTAAACGAACCGGCGGCGGCTAACGAACCAGACGCGCGAGAAGTTTCTTAACCCTATAATTCGCTCAGCAGAAACGCCTACGCTACCGCCGCCGAATCGATACGAACGCTCGGCGGCGACCGACAGACGACAGGCGCGCGTAATCGAAAAACCGTCCTCCTCGTCGGGGTTGACGTCGCCTAAATTTAATTTCCGAGCTGGTGTGTGCCCACGGAGGTTATAATAATAATGTTATTATAGGTAGGTTATATATTATATACCTATACATAAATAAAACAAATATATAGGTGATGGTGTGCGTATATAGTATGAAGGAAGCCTAGGATATACGACGACGACGATGATGGACGGTCGACGAGCGTGGTAGGGGATTATGTGTGTGAACAGTTTTTGTCGAACAGTTTCCGCAAAAATGACTCTCACGAGAACATATTTTAAACTTCGAAAAAGCACTACTCGATGGTGCTCCTCGAGTAATAACGTCGTAATTATATATATATATAGGTTTAACGCTATGACTTTAAGAGTATACATTATATTATCCAAAGAATACAGATACTGCACACATGCATCACACAAAATCTATTTTTCTCCGACAAAGATTATATTATATATTTTATATTTATATTATCAATATACATAATCCAATGCCACTAAAACGTCCTACATTTTTAACAGCGATGTTATTTTAAATGATATTTATAATATAATATATTACATATACATGGGCCACCACCCGAAATAATTTTTAAGAGTTGGGGGCTTGGAGTCCATTATTTTCTTAAAGAATAAATATTTGTATATAAGCTATACATACAGTATACATGGTATTTATAACCAACAATTAATCGTCATTATCGTTTCGTTTTGTAATTGAATCAACAATTAGGTATATCTAGATATTTTATGGACAGAATTGTATATTGTAGTTCTTCACTACAGCATGGTACCCCACTTAATAATAATTACTATTACAGTCGACTTTAGCGTTATTGTAACGATGTTACGACAAGAAAATTGTTATTTTACCATTAAATTTATTAATTATCGTGATATTTTAATGGCGTCGTGTCCTATTCGATTTGTCGAAAAAATCATAACGAAATTGTTTTCTAATCTTAACACGAACATTATTATTTTAATGGATTTATTAGACTTAACGACTTCAACAATTAAATGTCTTTTTTCTATTTAAGTTTTATTGTGTAAATTGTAGTATTAAATATGAAAAACCTTTGAACTAATTCATCTGATAATTCAACACTAATTAAGTTTAATAAAGTAAGACAACGTTTTATATTTTTAATGTCAGTTTGGATTTTAACTTGATTATAGTCTTGTTAATACAAAGTGATCCATAAAGCATCCTCACCTTCAATTCTGATTTTTTTTAAATTTTATGTATACCTAATTGAAATCATATTTACTTAAGCCATTCAAAGTCCTGTTACCAAAAAAATTTATATTAATGAAAACCATCGATTTTATACTAGCTCAAAATTAATTGTTCAAAATTATCTATTAATTATTATTAATTACCTATCTGTTAAGATAATTTAACATTTTGATGCATATAAATCGATTTTTGAACGAGTAGTTTTTGATTTATTAAACATTATGTAAAATGTAAATACTGAAGATAAAAGTCAGCATAGTCTATGATATAATAGGTTTAGGTGATATGTATATTGGAAGTTATGTTTTAAAATGATGGTAGTTAATATTTATTTATTACGAGTAGCATTAATTAATTCATTATTATTGATTAAGATTGAACAACTATATTAAGTTATTAAACTAAATATTGTATTTATTTTATATTTTATCCAAAGCCATTATTAAGAACTACTATATTTAGTACATACATGCAGTTTAAGAACTCAAAAACTTATCGTTCAAATTTGTATTAAGATAAAAATAATTAACTTAGTGTGTTTAATAATTAACAGTAAAAAAAGGGGTAAATCACCATAGGATATTCTGTAAGTTGTATAAATAATCTAAGTATTTACCTATTAGAAGCTATGGTATTAAAGTATACTTAAAAACTCCAAAATACAGAGAATAATTCTTAAAAGGCAACTCCTAGCAGTATTTTACTATTAAGTATTAAGAGGACGTCATACTCGCATGTGTTGTCTCTGTCTTACGAACGTAAGACATACCAAATTTGCGTGCAGCAGATTCAACTTTATGCTGTTAGCTTTAGTATTAATCAATTTACCTATTATTAAACTTAAAAGTAATAATATTATTTAGTGCAACTCATAGGCTTTTGTTTATATTTTAATTTTTAAACGAATTACAAGCATTTTAAAGTCTTAATATTTTACATAACTATAAGTCACTTAAAAATTAAGATATCAATAAAAGCCAATGAAATGCCCTAGATAAATATTATTACTTTTAAGTTTGATAATAGGTAAATTGACTCTAATATTAAAGCTAGTAGCATAAAATTGAATCTACTGAACGCAAATTTGTCATGTCTTAATAACACTTGCGGATATGACATCTTCTTAACGCTTACTTTTTCACGGATAAATTGAGAAATTATTTTAACGAAACGCTTCGTAACATGCAATCTGACAAATATTGAAACATACATTCAATAAATTTACAAGCCTAATAATACTAAATTATTTTATACTTTAGAGTTTAAATAATATAATTAAATATTTTAGTTATTCGAAAGCAAATATTAAGCAATGTTATATACTCTTAAAAAACATTATTTTTAATAAATTAAGTATACGTCACATGATGAAAACAATAAGTTATTCAAAGATACATTATTTTAATTATTATTTATTAGGTACTCTAATTATGATTTAAATAGTTAAATAATTATTTAATGTGTCTAAACTTCAATTATCTTTAATTTGACTAGTTTATATATATATATATTAAAATATTAAATCGATAATAACTATTTGTTTACTTGTACAGCTGTATCTTGTAATATGTTAAAAGATAATTTAAAAAAAACATATAGTTAAATAGTTAATACTTTTTTTAAGTGATAAAATAATGATAATTTTTTATGTTTAAATACCATTTAATAATAATATCATCATAAACTTTGAAATTAGTTCGGCAAAAAAAATATTAATATGTATGAGACATGAGTAAAACGGTTAGGTACGCAAGCTTAGCTTATATTTTTTGGATATTCAACTGAGAATTACTAATACAGAAATACAAGTCGTTAACCGCTACGTGAACTTGGTATTTAATGACAGGTATATGTGTATAATATAAATGTATAATTATTCATTGACCATCGAACATATACGACTTGCGTACCTATATATAACGACATGCACACAAAACATAATAAGACTAATTTTAATTTATTTTACATTTAAATTATGATTTTTGAAACGCATTGTCGATAAGTATTGATACGAATACGTTTTAAAAAGTAACTTAACTTGACGCGATAGACTATACAACGTGTATTTATCATTTATCTATCCCTTCTAATTGATCGAATT
The DNA here is from genome assembly GCA_020882235.1 of Schizaphis graminum. Classification (NCBI taxonomy): domain Eukaryota; kingdom Metazoa; phylum Arthropoda; class Insecta; order Hemiptera; family Aphididae; genus Schizaphis; species Schizaphis graminum. The sequence continues at coordinate 71,842,364 of CM037032.1, forward strand.
TAATGAGAATTTATAGTTTAAGTAAAATAACAATATATTATATAGGTACCTTTTAATTATTATATATTTATAATTTATACATATTATATAAGCATAAACATGCCATTAAAGAGGTATATTTAAGTTTACATAATTGTTACTATAAACTATAAAGTAATTTTAACCAAGTAGCTGTTTTTAGTGGCATGTATACATTGTGTATACAATGAGAGCAATTTTAAATCAAAGTGTAATACCAACTTAATATATTATGATATGTACAAGTTACATGACAGTATACCACCATCTAATGGAAATAATTTTCTTAATCGTGCAAATTTGACGTGTAACTTTAAGAGAATAGACCTTCGTGTTTATCAAGCAGAATAATATGATGTAATTACCTATACGTACAAGGTAAACAGTACTGTAATTTAGGCACGTGTAATAAGGACAATATTGTTTTGATGACATTAAAAATCATATACACTAACTTTTCCAGAGTATGCCGAAAAAAACTTTATAGTTGTAAGTGCGCACGAGTAAGTTGAATTATAAGTACTTATAAAGTTATAACTTATCACTTTACAATGATACTACAGTATACGCACAAATCTGAGATTGCGGAATGAAAATAAAAGTGTGTACCGTCATACAATCGAAAAGGATATACATTACACTCGAACACTTATTGTAAAATTCGAGTATTTACAAGTTAGATTGTTATATATATATATTAACAATAACATTAAGTTAGTTTTAAATTTTTACAAATGTCCTATATGACTTAGTCAATGGGAAGGAAGACTTTACTGTACAGTTGCACAGCTGCAGACATCTAAGTAATATTCAAATTACCCATAAACCTGTTTACTGTTGAATCATGTAACCATTGCCTTTTATAAAACATAAAAGATAAAAAATTTCAGATCGGAAAATCCCGAGAACAGGGTGGTAGTTAAGGTTGAAAGCTCTAAAGCTGATCAGTCGGAATTATACAGCAAGAACTAATCGAAACCCTTCACTCGGATCAGGTGTTTCTCAACGCAACCTACCGGCAGTTGAAAAACCTTGAAAATCCCTTCTTCACGCGATATGTAGACAGGTAGTTCATTCGACACCAACTACGGGTTCAAGATTTATAGCCTTCTGAAAGGATGAATCATTTTAGAATGCCCCGTATTTCTTACCTATTATAGGTACCATGTATGATATATTATTACGTCAAGTCTTAGTGTATACAAATAATATTGTGAGACTATACGCGCGAGAACTCTCTTCGTCGTGACAACGACTTGAAATCGAATCGGCGGCGCACACACGAAAAAAAAACAAAACAAAAACCGTTCCCTCTTCAACAAACCGAATTTTTTTTTTTTGTTTTTAAAACACAAGCATTATTCGTCGTACGCGGGCATGTTGTTATAATAATAATATTATACATCGTCCTCGTCGTCGCAGTATGTATGTGTTTGTGTATATTATTGTTGAAATATATAGAACAGTCCGAATCAGCAGCGCCGTTCGGTGTACGTGTGCGCGCGCGTGTTATGCGTTCCACAGGTGGTAAAAATCAATTATTCGTGGTAGCGCGCACGCGCCCGGCGTCCGTCGCGCTAGTGGAAACGACACCACACGAGTACTACACGACTATAATACAATATATTATTATCATAGTAGTAATACTACTAGTAGTAGTCAAATTATTATTATTAATAGTAGTAGTAATAGTGGTGGTAGTGGTATGGAGAGATATAATATATCGTAAATTCGTACATGGATAGAGGTGGAGAGAGAGATATAACAATAACACTTCGTTGTAGGGTATACGTATAATATAACGCGTTGTGTGCATGTACATAATATGTTTACGTGCGTATGTGTAGTAGTAGTGTAGTACACTGACTGTACTCGGAGTGATACCGTACAACGTACGCGACGCGTTAACATCAGTAGACGTCTACATAACACAATATTATAATATTATATATATACAATATCATATATAGGTATATGATATAGGTATACTATGCACATCGCGGTATACCGCCTATCACCCATGCCTGTAACCTAACCGGCCGGTGCGCGTTCGCGTAACAATACTTTGCGCATGTTACCGTCATAATTCATATTATTATTTATTATTATTATTATTATTATTATTATTATTACTGTTGGCGTGTTGTAGTAACTATGATAATCGTATTTTATTGACGGTGATAATATTGCGTCGTGTGCTTATAACACACGTGTGCGAAATACGCCGCGATGTCGGAACGTATTTATTATATGAGGAGGAGCAATGGGATTCCAGCTTTCTTCGTCAAAAAGTTTCGGAATTCTTTCCTAAAATGTGTCAAGTTTTGCTTATCAAAAAATATACTGGAAAACACATATTATATTTACAGCTCAGGCCGAAGTTTACGAATGTCTCAATGTCCCTTGTCCAAAAAAAAAAAAAAAAAATAACACAACCTTGATCACTATATAATGTATATATACGCGATACGCCCCTGACGACACAGGCGACGTATGCGTGCGTCGCGTGATGAAAATGACCCGGCTAGTGTCAAAACTACAGGAGTTGTTTTCGATAAACGATCCGAAACGGTTTTTTTTTTCGAAAGCATTCCGCGTGTCGAAAACGTCTTTTGCCCCGACGAATAAGGGGCGACAAATGACACCGGCGACACGTAACAACCATTACGAATATCATACAATGATAGAGAAGAAAAAATGGATGCACGGTTATAATAGGTATTATATTATTATGATATGTGCTCGCCGACAACAACGACGACGACGGGGCCCGATCGACGGTGGCCGTGTATGTTACACGCGCCTATGTGTAGTCTCGTAGCGCATCGTTCGGTCGTTTTCGTCATCGGGACACGCAGCGCGCGACAGAACGGGCAGGACGAGGGGACACACGCGATATCATTATATGCGCGCACATACGCACAATTATTATTATACGTGTATATACGTCAGTAGCAAAAACAGCAGCAGCAGTGGCGTGCGTGTTGCGCAATCCGTCACATTTGCGAGAAATCGCCCGGAGAGGACTTATATATTACACTAATATTATTATTGCTTATACGTACGAAAAGTACTATAGGCCATCGTGTTTACTATGTATATAGGTACGGAAAAAAGGGTCGTCCGAAATCAATAACGTGCCCAGGAGGCGCGCGGTCACCGAGCCGAAGTATAATATTGTGTGCGTGTATGTGTATCTATATACCTAACTACAACTATATAATATATATATATAGTAAATACATACACACGCAAGTATATAATATGTGTAGTAGTCGCAAGTATATATATATATAGGTATATATAATGATATACGCAGCGGGATTTCGCGTGTTCGATACGACCGGGATAGGAACAGTAGTGGCGGCAACGGCAGAACGCTTTATATATAATGTGTGCACGAGAAGCCAGTCGTCGGCTGTATTGTATTATTATTATTATTATTGTTATAGTGCAGGCGACGCGACCGGAGCTAAAGAGAGAGAGAAAAAACAACGCTAATAGGATTTACGAAACAACGTGGGGGCGGCTTCAGTGGCACCGTGGCTTTATGTATTTTGGAATGGGATAAAAGCTCTGCTGTTGTCACAAGGATAAATCCTAAGGACTTCGTCAAAAGTATCTCTTCATTTTTTTTCTATTTTTTGTTATTCGGCTTGAAATTGATTCCGGAAGACGCGCAACCAGTAAGAGCAGTCGTGTGTATAAATATATACGTGTATACCCGTCGGCCGTCGCCGATACTGTCCTTAGTTGAATTTTCATGATGCAATTTATACAGTTTTCCATTCGACGGCGTGCGAAATGCACAGACGCGACGTATCCACATTATTATTACGGTACAGGGATCGAACTGACCGTTTTTCTCCGAAAAGAACCGAAAATCACAAAAACCCAACGAAGAAATGTCGTAAGCAAGCATACATTTTTAAAGAATATGTATATATATTGTCCTTTTTGGATATCTAAAACTGAAATCCACCCAGTTTTTTTTAATGTTTCAATTTATTCGGGTTCAAATTTAAAGACCGCCTCTACAGCAGTGTACCCAAACAACTCTTTTTTTCGTATGGCAATACAAAGTAAACTCGTAAATATTTCGTGCATTCGAAAAATGTAATATTGTGCGGTAAGCCTCTGGGCGCAAGACGCAATACGCAATAATAATGTAGTATTGTTATTTGTTGCACAATTAGATTTGCGTATTTCTATTAATATACTTACAGTTACGATGAAACTACAAATATCAGTTTTTTTTTGAATTTAACAACATGATAAATGTGTTTTCAAATATGAAAACCACTATAAGAAAAATATTGTAAAAATAATACGATAAGAAATAACAGATTTATTTCTGTTATCACACCAAACATTTTACTACGAGTCCATGAAAGTATAACATAATAACATCTGATGTTTATAAGCCATTCATTTCTCACAAAAGTATAATACTCTACTATGTATAGATAATTGGATAAAAATTCTCGATGGAAATTATGATTCATTTTTAAGCAGTGTCAACAACCAATCAATATTCGAGAAATTTCGATAGGAGTCATTAATATAACTCTGCAAAGCGTTTTACATTTTAGAGATCAATATATATTAATGCTATCGGACATTTTTATTGGTGCATTAATGATGCTATCAACAAACATTTGAGTCGTTTACCTATGTAAAAACAGTATAGAAGGGTGCACGGTGCACTATAGTGACATTGCTTATACGTAAATGTTATGTTGTGATTACGCTTTAAAAATGTACTTAGAAACCAACTGTTATAATTATTGCTTTAGTTAAAAATTTCATTTACACAAACACCAACTGTATTTAACTCGCAGACAATTGGAGCCGAGTCATTTTGGCTGTATAATGTATGGATAATTATCTTGAAATTACGTAATTTTGAAATGTGTTACTATGATAAATAGTTAAAACGCACTATTCAGTGCAAGTGCGTATTATAAATTCTTATTACTGGAAAAACATGTATAGGTATTAGGTATCTATATTCAAGTATGTCGTTACAGATACAAATCGCTCTTCTACACATATATAGGTACTTCGAGAATATGTATTATACGAAATTCACAGATGTACGCAGAATTCGTTTATGGCGAGGGATACCATTTAATATAATATATAAAATGTTTATTCCATATGTAAATGTAATATTTCATAAAATAAGTCATTATACATGGTTTACTTATGAAGGATTAAACCTCTAAACCACCCCCTCCCTGTCGATACGCCACTGACGAAATTAACTAGTGTCATTTTATACGGTAACGATATGAAAATCATAAAGGATGTTAATATTAATTTGTTAGTGTCCACCATCATACCACATGTTAAAATATATATATTATAATAAATATTTGTGTGTACGCATACGCAATATTATTATGTTATGATATATTCGTATGTACAACACATTTTAAAATCATCGAGATAGGAAATGAGTCGCGCCCGAGATAATTTATATAATGATACTTAGACTTGGCAACAGTGCGTAAATGCGCGTCGCGACCATTGTATACTAACATTGCACTCGTGTATATATACATATGGGAGGTAGACGTATACACACTTACTTACGCATACTCACACACACTCGCGCACGCGCACGGGTCCAATAAGTTTGATTTCCGGTGTTATCCGACTGACAATAATAATAATTTCACTAAATATATACTACCGAAAAATGTCCCATTGTTTCGGTTCCCCTGTGTTTCACCACTGCTACAGTCGGCCGAGTCGCGCGCGTACGGTAAAATCCTACGCCCGGCGCCGGCGGTGCGTCCGCGTGCAAGTCGTCGAATCGTCGCGACGTTCCACCACGACCGCCGACCAACCACCTATAAAACTTTATTCGATATTCACCGGTGGCCGGAGGGGTGGTACCAACGAGGTCGCGTCATTGACACTGCGGCGGGACACGAATCGTGATAATAATATTATGATACAATTGTTGGCCTCTTACTACGGATGGAAATATGCGCGGCACGTGCATTGGATTCAAAAGCATTTGATGGGGTGGTGATAAACGCGCGTATATTCGATATTGTGATACAGGGTAGTTTTAACATCTGTGTAATATAATCAATAGCGTCGAGTCGTCGACTTTCCGGGGTGTATAATACCTGGAGGGTAGATTTGATGATAACACAAACAAAACTAAACGAGCAATAATTATCGTCAAATCTTCCAGGTGTGACCTGTAAACCCTTCTACCAACGGTAGAAAACGTTTTCGCGTCGTGCGCGCGCGGTTAGGAGGTTAGGACGGTTAGGTCGAAGTCAGCGTTGTCGCACTTTCTTACATTACACCCGCGTCGTCATAGCTGTTGTTGTTTTTTAGTACTCGGTCGCATGCATTATTGTTATTGTCGCTACCATCGTTTTGCTGCTACCAACACTACAATGCACATTGATATAATGTTTCGCCGGAAATTTGTTGAAAAAAAAAAACAAAAAAAATGGTAAAAGGCTGATATCTGAGTGGAAATAGGAAAATAATAAATATCAAACGGTAAGTAATCGTCGTCACTATCGACGCCAAATTGTAATAGGCCTCGATGAGGTCAGGCAGGAAACTCGAGAGAGGCGGTGAAATGTAAATGTTACAGAAAACGAAATGATAAGTATAAACGAAAACGAAAAAAAATCATAAAACCGTTGGACAACAACGACGACGCCGCCGCCGCCGCCGTTTGCGTACGCGGTCTGTGTGCAGACGAGCGCGCGCACACTGCTACGCGTATAATGTAGTGCACATACACGCATGAAACGTGGCAACGTGCGATATTGAAATCAACGTCGTCGCCGGCAGCGGCGGCGGTGGTGGTGTCGGTGTCGGTGACGACGGCGGTGGCAGCGGTGTCTCAGTGACGACAGTTATTTATTATATTGTTATTAGGAAGTATTTTTCTTCTTTTCATTATTTGTACTGCGTTCTAAGCGAGACGCGACTGAGCGAAAACTTTTGGAGAAAGGAGACCGCAAATCTAACACCGATTTTAGGGCGCCATCACGGCACGGTGAGCGCGGGCGTAGGGTGCTTACCGATACGTTTTTTTTCTACTTTACACGACGCTTATCCTGACCTAACTGAAATGTTTATTTTAATAATAATATTATTATTTCAATTATAACAACAACCTTTTATTTGAGGTAATAACATACGCGACGTGCGGGCTGGGGGAAATAGTAGTGATTTAAAATGTCGATTATTATTATTTCTTTTTAAACTACTACTGCAGCCGTTTTACACGATAGTCACTTACGTAAATATTGTATAAAACAACGTGTAGACGTCGTAGTTTTGATCGAAAGCGGGGTCCACAAGTCGTCCAAAAATATTTATGAGCACGACAATATTTTATTTTCAGGAGCGTACACGGAGGGTTTTTTTAGACGACCACCCCCTCTCCAAAATTTCAGGAAAATTATCAAGTATAAGTTTTTATAGAATAAAAGTGATGTTTGCCGATTAATTTCTTGTTATATATATGCATGTAAATATACACAACCTTAACCTCTCTCCCACCCCCTCCACCAAAATACAAATTATTTACCCGCTTGTTTTATTTATATTATTGTCTTTATTCGGTTATATGTTCGAGTCCAAACATGATTTTGAACGTTTCAAATAAATATTATCTACAATAAGAAAGAATAATTATTGTTGTATATACAAAACGATATTTCAACCCGATTACCTTTAAAATAAATGTTCGATAACAATCATAATATGTCAGGTATTTATACCGAATTTGAAAGTAAAATGATTGTATCTTCATAATATATTATTACATATTATTATTGTGTATACATCGGTAGGAATTTTAAATACGATTTGTTTGTATTATACATGTAAACGTAATAAACGTGTACGATCAATGTGCGTTGTGCACCACAACGTATTAACGAGGAAAACATACGTAATAAAAATAATACATTTATTATATTATTTATTAGTTATTACTTATTAGTTATAAACCTAATTAGTTATTTTTTAATAATTATAGAAAGTAGTAATACTAATAACCTTAACTTACAATTAATCTAAAGTTGTAAACAGTAAAATATTCAAATTTCGTATTTCACTTAGCATTAACTGAAGTATTATAGGTATCTTTATATTTTTAAGCATTATAATTAAATCCTGTACCACGTATTACAGCTTATAATTGTGCCTATTTCTACTTATTACACATATTTAAAATGTGAATACAGTAAACTGATAATAATGAAGGTTCATAATATAATACCTAATTCATAATACTATAAATTTGTTGTAACAAGTGAATATAACAAACCTCGAAATATAGCTCCAGGGCGCTCCAGGGATAATATTATTAAGATTACGTTCAATATCAGTATGGAAAAATAACTGTATTGGAAAATAAATGTCAGTGTCCATTACAATATCCATCAATATGCCATCGTGATATATTCGAGATTTGTCAGTCATAATAACATAATATATTAGGTACATAAAAATAAATTCGTTTTATATAATATATTCCCGTATAATAGCGGAATAATATACTCACTCGTTAAGTATTAACGTCTAACGTTTTCAAAAAATTATTCGAATAAGTTAAAGCTAGCATGTTATGGCTGCATCCAAATTGTCTCTTATACTTAAAAACTGTCATCCAGAATTGGATTCTGGATTATTTTAGATATTTCACTAGTTGGGTCCCAAATATTTTTCGGTAAGTATGTATACTGCATCGTATTGTCATTTACAGACGTGATAATTCAGACACCCGTCTAATTAGCACAGTGAGTTCAACGCAAAATACATGGATGCATGTGCATACGACATTTATAGACTAGGTGTAAATTTGACGTAGGTAATTATATTTTGGTGCATTTTTTCAAATGTACATTGTACATAAGTTGAAATATCGTCTTGCATCGAAATAAAAAGCTAAACCTCACCGTTGTATATTATGTTCGTGCAGTCGACATTACCACACGTCCACACTACGATAAACATATGATATAAGTGATATAACTATATAAGCATACAAAATTATCGGACAATAACTAATGTAGGAAATGCCTAAAATAATTTGAAATTCAATTAGTAAAAATAAAAAAAATTAGAATATAATCTCTGAATTTATTGGTACCTGATGATTTTGCAGCATACAGAAACGTTAATAATTCATTTAATATGATTCAGGTTATTTAATAATATTTTCCATTATTTATTATTTACGAGTATATGTAAATGCATAATGTAAATTATAAAAATTAGAAGAAAAATTTAAATTGTTTTTATAATCTAGGAACGAATTATTTAAATACATCTTTTGTAACAACCCATGAAACCAAGAAAACCTGTAAATTGTATTATTGGTTCGTTATCAATACCGTTTTCGATTATTGTGACAATGAGTGAACATAAAAATATAAAATACATAATATAATTTAGTTTTGTGGACCAAAACTTTCGTCGTATTTAGTTGTACTCCAAACAAATACTATAATCGTAAAATCGTAACAAAAATAAATTTAATACATACTAATGTACTTGATTTTAATTCAATATGGGGCAAAATTATGTTACGAAATCCACGTCGTCAATACGTGAAACACGTCTACTATGCAGTAAAATATAATTGTATATTATTATAATATCGATTACTGGCGTTTAACATTGTTATTGTTATCATTATAATATTATGACGATGATGATGATGATGATAATGATAACGATGATGATAGTAATACAAATAAAAACAAAATACTGCAGTAACCGCCAATATGGTATGTCTGAGGGTGTGTAATCAATGTTACATTTTATCTTAAATCTAACTATATAGAACATTCTATAGAATGGCTTGTAATAAATATGGTTATACTATGGCAGACATAATAATATAATATCACAAAATACCTCAGTACACGTTTAAGCACTCTGATTTAGTATGTGTTCGTCGGTTGCAAGCATCATCACTACATCAATAAGTACAAACGTCTGTGTCAGGGAGACGGCAAAATGATAACCTTTGGCTCCGTTACGATAAAACAAAATAAATACTATGATGTACCTAACTAACAACCATTCGAAATAGACGTGGAGTCGTGGAAGTCTAACTGACAAACGAAACAAAAAAAAAATATAATAATAATAATAATAATATAATAACAGTACAACGCAATAAAATTCTTGCGGTTATTTGTTTAAAAAACAAAAATTTAACGCGTCATTCACGCTACATATTTACATATAAATTAATCCAATTAATTCAAAGAATATACAAAAATAATATTACCAACATTGACGATAACGTGAAAAACCGCGTGATTATAATTAACATTAATAAAATCTCAATCACAGAAAATTACTCTTTTACACTCTGTTGTCAAATATTTATCAGGATAATTATATATTTTCGATGTTACCACGGTAACACGTCATATAGTGACATTATATTGTATTGTAATATCCGATTTGAATATTGATTTGTTAGTGACATACTCAATTTATAAATATCATAACAATTGTTGAATGAAATATGTGTCATTGGATAGGAAAGCAATTCGAAATCGAATTATATTAACCCCGTACATTTCAAAATATACACCCGAATTGATACGTATCAAAAAGTTATTATGCTGACAATACCTACATAATTATACTAGTATAATATTAATTATATATATATATATATATATATATATATATATATATATATACATACCGTATAGGTATGGTAGGGATATTATTATTTATATTATATTATTATTATTATTATTATTTTTTATTTGTTAAACTATTAGATATCGACTGCTTTTAATGGTGCCAAAATATATTTTCATATTATTAAACAGTTAAACTGCCGTTCAAAAAATTACTACTTAAAACGAAACAGGTGATGTAATACAATCCCATCGGAAGAGCTATACTCCGTTCGGCGTACATCGACCAAGGCTATACTTTAAGATTCCGATTAATAATATAATATTATCATCAATAAAACACGTCGACCGATTAAAATTTCTTTTGCGATAAAAATAGAATGACATATTTTCTAATTAAAAGGTGTGGTGGATATATCAACGGTCAAATATCGTGTTAATTAATAGTGTAATAAACACCCGTCAACTGTACGTGAGAAAATATAAATAATAAAAATAATTCGATAGAAATCATCATTCGCTGTATCGTGACAAGTATATATCCTATTTTTCGTATCAACGGATTATTATTATTTGCAATTATTTTTAAAAAGTGTACACTATATTATAGTATAGCTGTAATTTAGTGACTATATTATACGACTATAATAGTGTATTTGAATAATAAATCATTTATACCAGGCTAAAACATAAAAAAGAAACTATTACTTTGATAAAAGAAAAACATTGGGAAAAAATACGCTGTACAATCAACACTGCTGCTCACACCGCATTTTATTATTTTAATGAGTCGAATCGTTTTTAGAAAATATTTTACTCAATCATAGTAATAATAAATAATAATTTCGCTTAGTGTAATTGTGTGAACTTCACCTGTAGAAAAAAAAAATTAAAAAGATATAAGACGAAACTTAGGGAAGGATAAGGTGCAACCGTAAAAACTAAAATGACATATTTGAAGTCAGTCTTAAGGTATGGAATTTGCTATTAATGAGGAATACAGTCATGTAGATACAAATAGCATAGTAATATACCTACATACATTTGTTTCATACATTAACTATTGTAAATATAGGACTACATTTTTCATATTTTTTCATAGTAAACAGTAAAAAGTATTTTAGACTTAAAGAACTATTTTTCTAGAATTTGCAAATTTTTAAAAATTTGTTTTTTAAACAGATTTGTTTAATGTTTTTCATAAATCACGAGAAAGTTACTAAAAAAGCGAACTTATAATAATAAGTTCGGTGGTAGGTATTTGATTTTAGATAATTATATACGTATTTTTTTTAAAATCAATTAGAAATTACTTATAAAAATCTAAATCTAAAATTTAATATGTTTAATATTAAGTTCATTAATTAATTAATTAAAATAAAAACTTTTTAGGCTAGTATTTTTCTATTAGATTATTAAATACGCATATTTCAAGATTATAATTACTAATAAGGTTTAATTTTAACATATTTTATATCGATATTTAATGCTATAGAATCCAAAACCCCCAATATATACGTGAATACGAAAACAAACATTTAGGTCGTCAAACAATAAACAAAGTTATCGATGTAACAATTTTCTTAATATTTTGTAGTTTTAATAATTTGAAAAGTAAATTTTACAATAATTAATTAACATATCAGTTAGATATGTCTTGTAAGATCTTCCTTTATTCACTACAAATAAATTGTATATTATCATGATACCTAATTATAATTGTTTCATAAAAATGTATATATTTAAACAAATTAACTAAACTCAAATAGTTTATAAGTACGTATACATTTAAATAAATCAATCAGTATTTTTAAATAACTAAATAATTTATATTATTTTTTATGTTCATTAGAACTTGTCAAAGTTCACTAGGTTTGTATATCTAGCATAGGATAAGTTTATTATTATGCGTTATTTTATCTCTTTCGTTTTTATGATACTTTCTTGAGGCTAATATAAAATATTCTAATGTGCAATTCTGAGTGAAAATCGTACTGGTAGATAAATGCCGGTCTAATACAGTAACACAGAAACCACTTGTTGACAATACAATAACATTACTAAGGTAAAACGTTCGTATTCGTTAGGTTCACGTATGTTACGTGTCGTCTTGTCACACAACACGTGTGAATCTAAAATAGTCACATGTGCCGTAAATATTTCGTATTTACCAATACAAACAGAATATTATGATAAATTTAAAATAATAATTCAATTGCTAAAATAAATGTTCTGATAATAATTTAATATTGTATAATATGCCCATTATAATATATTATATTCGTCAGTAGTTTTTGAAGAGTTTCTGAAGGAGTTCTAACTTTTTAAGTGTTTTGTATGATATAATAAAGGAAAGTAAGGTAATTTCTAGGATGTTCTTGGACAGTTCGCAGTCAAGGAGCGTAATTGAAACTTGTTTCGAGGCCCGTCCGTTGTAGTCAGGATACATTCACAATAATTATTGAGTTCACTCTCATTGAATTACGGTTATTTGTTTTCTCAAAAAGTTTTCGACCATATTTAAACTGAGTAAAACCTCTGGGGTTCATGTTCAATCATCAGTCGTCACAAATTGTTTTAAATAGTTTCTAAATGGTTTTCCCAGGAAATGTCTCAATTTTAAACTCGTCTGAGGTGATAAATAATTATATACACCTATACAATATTTCAACGGAAATTGTAATTCGGTTATCTTTATAAATTAATATACTTTTGAAGTTATTGATTAATACACAATAATAATGATTTTCGTTATTCGTTAATAGAATATAAAACATTTTGCATCATGGAAAAAAAAACAAAAAATAATTTTAACTTTATTCATTCCAGCGGTTGAAGCGAAAGTAAATAATACTTTTTAAAAATGGGATATTTGGTTTACAACATTTCTGAACTTAACTATTTGCATTTTATTATGTACAACAAATAGTACTATAGTAGTTTAATCAATAGGTACATACAAATATTTAAAACTTAAGAAATTGTGTTAACGATCATCAATTGGTCATTTCTTGTCATATTTAGATAGGTATTATATTTTTATGAATGTGGATCATATTTTATGGAATAACTCTATAGAAAATTGATTATGATAAAAATACTAATTGTACCCAACATTGATATTTCGTAATGAATCAATTAACAATTTCTTTCAAAAAAGAAAATAATAAATTTTTATTTTTAAACAATTTTATAAAATTTACTTAACTTCTATTATTATGGAACACTATGCAATATAACAATAATAACGTCAAGGAATAACGTATAATAAATTACAAATTAAGTTTGTTTTTAGAAATTTCTTACCCGTACTTTATAAACCTATCGCCAATAAACAATATATTGTTGAACCTAATAATACCGTAATATTTTTCGGATCACCTCGTCAAAATACGATAGTATTAAAAAATAAAACACATCGTAAACCCAAAAACTTACAAGTTACGACTGCCCACTTACTAGAAAGTCTCAAATCGTATCGTATATAATATCAAAAATATTATAAAAGAGCGTAGTAGTAAATGTATGTACTTACTGCTTACGGTGCCGGACACGAGTCGGATATTAAAACAACCAATTTTCCTGAGCGCGAAAAAATGATTCAAAACCGAAATTTCACCGGATGGGGCGAATTTTTCAAAACCACCGCGAAGAGAATAACAAACAAAAATAAAATAAATTAAAGACGCACTTTGTTGACTGTGGAAAAACCACTTTGCATCGGTATATAATATGAATACGAGCGAATTTTCGCGGCAAACGATCGCGGAGAAGAGCACCGGTGGCAACGACGGCGACGACGACGAGTGTGGAGTGACGTCGGCGGCGGCGGCGGCGGTACGGCACGACACCACGATAGACACACTGTGTGTGCGGCGCGCACGGTGCGGCGGCGCAGCGTCGGAGGTGGTGGTGACGACGACGACGACGACGGCGGCGGAGACGAGCCCCAAGGCTGTTACGCGCGTTAAGTGCCACGCCCGCGCCACCCACCCCACCCCATACCCATTCGTGCAGGGAGCGCGCGCGCAGTCCGCCGCGCTAGACACGCGCCCGTCTGCCCGCTGCTACCGCCGACGAATTTCGTTGCTCGCGTTATCATGATATTTTTCACGCGGGTGCGCGTTATCAGTATTCGCCCGAAATAGCACACGTGCTCGCATGATAACAGCCACGGCATATAATATTGCCGTCGGATATGGACGTTAACATGGCCGACGACTTCGGTCAATAGTTTTTTTTTTTGTTTATTTTCGCACTCTAGTACTCTACGCTCCTCCTCGAACGTGTCACGACGGTTATCGGCGTGACAACAGTTGCCAAAGACCAAATTTTTTTCTGTACGGTCGTTTTTTTTTTAAATTTAATTCAAGACTGCCCGCCGGAAAGGTCGAATGACGAGCTCGACGTCTTTTCAGCGACCGAATGAAATAAAGGTTACATCGGCGTATTTATAGAAATGCTACAACGGGGAATCGCCTCTCGGCCACGGGTGCCGTAGACGGGCCTATTATTACTTCCATTGCACCTGTTTATATATTGGGAATCGGGCTCGTTTTCGAGTGTATAAAAATATTCCCAGTACGTCTGCAAGACGATCACCGTTGCAGGCGAACGCTGAAAAAAACGTTCCATTTCACTCCCCCGAGCGTCGCGGCGCGCGTTATGAAAAAATTGCACGATTGCTGCCTCTAGAAAAACACGGCGTAATCTTATACTTTGGTAACTATTCACGGGATGCAATATTTTTATTCCCGGACAGGACAGCGTTTTTATTGCATAATTGATTAAGGTCTTCGATGGAAACGTTATGACGTGTTTACGATCTTAGCGGTTTTTACCTGTCCTGAACATTGATAATGAAGATCCGGATAGGCATACAACTATAGTAGTATGGGGCTGTAGTTGTTTTCGTGGAAAAGAGAAAGAATATTATAATAAATAATATTATGCTATTATTATTTATGCTCTTAGGAGGTTTCTCTGTCTAACATAGGGTATATTTTCATGGGCGTATGTAATTGGTCCACCCCCCCCCCTCAAAAACATATGTAATTTGCACCACATAAAACTAAATAAAAGCAGGGCATTATTTAATTTACGCGATATTTTACCTTCAAAAATTGTATTTTGTGCTACTTTTAAATAACTAAACAATATTAGATTCTGAACGAAGTGAAGAATGTATTGATTTTACTATGATGTGTGTTATTTACTCAAAAACGAATCATTGTAAATACTTAAAATTTTCACCAAATGTTTATATTATGGTTATCTCTTTACAGTTAAATTTTCAAAATATTTTGACCATTTTTAAGCTACTTATAGACAATTGAAATTTTCGACTTTTCTAAGTTTTTTTTCTTCAAATGCTGATAAAAATTTTTAGGATGGCCAGAAAATCTTGAAAATTTAATACAAGGTTTCTTATAAGTTGTTCTTAAAGTGATAAAAAAAAATTCGAAATCGTTAGTCAAAATTTTTTTTTTATAAGTGCTTAAAGTTCGAATTTATACGAAATATGTCAAAATTTAAATTAAATTTCATACGCTCATAATAATGCGAATGTTGGCCAAATACTTTTTTATTAATAAACAGATACTATAAAGTAACTATAGTAACATAATATAGTAACTATACTATTTGTTTTAAAATAGAATATATGACAATATTTAAATATAATATATCCTAAACTGACAAATCATCTTCGTTCAGAATCGTTTTTCGTATACAATGATACCTATGATTGCACACAAATTTAACCTACCATAGTCCGAGGTCCACCCCACCCCCTAATATATACAGCAGAGCGATACCCACTTACCCGCTTTTTTTTTTTATAGATAACATATTTTATTTTTAATCATTGATCAATTAAATTTATAAATTACATTTTTTAAATACCTTTAATACCAATAATAATATAATAATTATAATACCTTTGCTCGCCTTTTTTTTATACTTGCATCTTAAATATGAAAGTAAGCGTTTTTATAAATTTTATTTTATCTATAGTCTTCATATATTTTTTGAAAATGTTCAACCAATTTTTATATAAAGTAGAATTCTGTTTTTTGAGATATACCTATAATATTAATTATATTATAATTAATATTTCTGTTTGAAATCTTTTCGGTACGTCCAAAAAGTGGTAAATAGTAAGATGTGGGTGATAGAACCATAGATCTTATATACGCCATTATAAGTATAAGTTATATACTTCTATAAATAAGGTCGAGCGATAGAACTATTAGAACTTACAATTGCATCGTACATTTTATGATTCGCAAGTATTTATATAGTGAGAACTAGTAACGTGATGTTTGCAGCACATATTATTGGCAGAAATTTAGCCTCCTTAATGGTATATGCATAGGCAAAATTTGGAAAGACTTGGGTGTGTTTAGCACCCTTAATTTTGAAATTAGCACCCCGAAATTGTTTCATGTTAATTTAGATTTTAATAGTAACAGCTAGGTATCCATAAACTTAAGATAATATCATGAAAATAGAGAGAAGAGCTTCAGCACCCCCAGTTTTTTCATTGAAATTGCTCCCCTAAGTTTATGTGTCAATTAAATAATCTATATATTTTAGAAATCTTATGTCATTAGGAATTGGTGACATAAAATTTTCAATAAAACAGTCACTAACCTCATTTGAAGATAAGAATGGCAACCCAAATATGACTACAACCACTTGTTCTCTTCTGTTTTATTATTTTGATTTACAATTTACATTGGATAGACCTAATTCTTGAATTTTTCTACACCACGATTGAGCGAGATGAAATTTACAACCAAATATTTCAGTATCTTCCCACATTTGTTTTAGTGCTAAATGAATTGCTTATTTGAAATGAGATATAAATAAATTTGGTTTTTGACAGAGTTCACGTGCATTACACAGTGTTATGATATTTTAAAATAAATTGACGTAAGATGAAGTTTTTTTGTTTGAAAGTAATGCTAATAAAAGTGATACATAATGATCAATGCGTAAACCATACAAAGAAAAAATTGCATAAATAACTTTGGTATATCATGTATTCGTATACAACCGATGCGATATCAGTAAATTTATCAGCTGGTAAATTCCAACAATCGAAGTTAAAAGTGTGGCGCATATTACATATTCCATTTCGTTATTTTCTATTGTGGTGCAAATTACCAAAATTAATTTTTAGATATGGCGCAAATTACAAGTAATTAAATTGGCGTAAATTACCATCTCCCGTTTCGCCGAACAAAAATTCCCCCTCCCGATAAGGTCGATAGCCAAATCATTATTTTATTATCTATGGCCCTGGATAAGTATTAAATGTAATTATCGCTCTATGAAAAACACCGTTTATCTTATCATCGTAATAATAACGATTTGACAACGTTCGTTTTCGTATGATTTAAATAATTATATTTAAAATAATTCATTAAATAATAATTAATCATATTATTTATTTGTAAAATTGTAATCCATATACGTTAATTACGATATTATGTATGCCAATATCCCATACACATGGAACACGCGCGGAATGTTTATTTTTTTAATATTTACTTAACAGCGATTGATCGTGTCAATAATCGGTTACGTGTCACATACATTATTATTACTGAACACACTGTGTTGCTTATAATTGTTTATGAGACGGCCAATTATTTTATAAGTGCACACACAGTTTAGTGTGATAGTTCCCATTACACATTATATCGTCCTAATAATATATTGTGGAGTCGATCAGATTATTCCTATACCCTTTTGACATTTTTTCTTCTGTCTATATATTTTATGTACAACATTACTACCAACTTGTATAATGTTTTAAAATTGTTAAATATGTGACGCATGAACGTTAATCAAACCCAAGGTCAACTTACTTACGAACAAACTCAAAAATATGTAAACTATGTTTGTTTATATTTATTTGTACCAGTAAACACACCTCGGTGTAATAATAAATAAACACAGGTTGTACAAATTATAATAATAATAATAATTTAAATTCGTAAATATTCGTGTATTGGGTAAGACACAAAATAATATACTCATTTATATGGGTATATCTACAATATTTCCATATTGGTATGTTTATATTATGTCGGTGATCCGGGAAATTAATGGCGCCACAATGTTTTCGTCAACATAGTTTTATAATGATAAATTCGTATCCAAGTGCGTTGAACGCACATATTTTGCTATATCATAATTATAGTATAAACTAAAAATGATAACAATTCAGTTAACTAATGCCAATCAAAATTAAAAAGAGTAGTCGTACGCTCGTATCACATTTTTATCCATTGCTATTTAACAATTTTAACTCTCGATGTTTGTCAATATAATATGCACGTTAGATTAATTGTTATTTGTTTTTTTTTTTATATCAAAACGTAAGATAAATAGGTTGGTTATGTCTATAAGTGCTAATGGAATTATTTAAACAAAATTTTTCCAAATGACTATTATAACTATTAATTATTAGTTACTATTTTGACCACTGTCAACATTCATTTGTATCTTGTCTGTGGTCTGTCTGATGTCTGAATATCCCTACTTCAATATTAAAGTTTCAAGCTCTTCAACCAAACCTGGCACAATAAAAATTATCGTTTTTATTACACGTGCACGGTATATCAGATAGTTATTTTATTTCATTCTGTTTGGTCTATTAATCGTTATCGTCTGCACTCGGGTGCATTATATAGTGTACCTACATGTTTAGCATGACCTGCAGCTTAACTAAGATAATATCGTTACATGTATATCAAATATTATTGTACGCGTAACTGTGTAACACTAATATTATTACGGTATAATATGTCTACCTACCTAAATGTGTTGAAGGCGATAATTTTTAATATTAACTTCTGCGACAATCAGCTGACGAATGAGAGTTATGTGTTTGGTTACAGAACAATAGAAACGAGCCCATATCGTACTTACTGAACAGTAACCGTTACCTGCAGGCTGCAGCAGTCCCCGTTTAGGTTAGGTGTACATTTTACTACTGTTAATTTTTTTTTTTACATACTGACCAGTCTACCTCACTAATTTAGCAACAGTCGTTATTTTAGTATTTTACTACATTTTCATAGCGGTGACGATTAGATGATTAAACTATTTATCTATATTATATATTTAAATAATTTACTCTTAATCTAAACTCTAATATGTAAAAGTTTAGTAACAATATGTACCACTACGTTCTATGAGAGTTTTTATTTTTTAATGATGTGCCCTATGAAAACAATATTATGTTTTACAAAATATCGTAACGATGATTAAATATTCAAATATTTGTATATAATTTATTATTATTAATTGATAGTAGTAAGTACAATTATGGATGTCTTTTAAAAACTCAATTTAATATTTAACATATCTAAACTTAAAGTACAATAAAATGACTTAGGTTATAAAAATATTTATGAGTTTTATAAATTTGATACATAATTCATTCATAAAAGTATTTATGAAAATATAGTTCATAATTTTAATTTTAATAACAAATTCATTAAATAATTTAATAAGAATATGCAATTTAATTAATTGTGTATACTGACACTAAAATATAAATTGTAATATTGTATAGAGGGATAAGATAGGTAGGTATCTTTCTATTCTTTTTCAAAAAACTATTTTTATACATTATCCTAAAAACTTGCTTGCTTATAATTTTACAATTTTTTTATATTTATGAAAAAAGTAAACTGCTTTAGCATTTAGCGGCTTTACACTTAAAATCTAACCAAATTGAATTCTTAAAATATTATCATAATCACAGTGCTATTTTCTATATTTTAAGTAATATTAATAATAATAAATCATCATTGAAGTAAAAAAAACTAACGTATGATTTATACTAATACATTTAAAGGTTTATATCTTTCATAATGATTAGTGATTTCCAAATCAGAATTAAGAGTAGAATCGGGACCCACCTATGTTAAAGACTAAAAATGCAATTATTGTAAGATATTAAATCTAAGTTTTTAACTTAGTATTGTCTGTTTTTGAATATTTAAATATTTTCTCACAACAACAACAACAATAATATTTATTTATTGTTATACTTTTAGTATGGAATATTTTTATCATTGATATGATTTTTGCCATTTAGTTATAATCAATTATACCGAAAATGGCAAAAAATCGTCATGGACTCTAAAAACATATATTATACATAATATAATATCAATTATCAATATAGATATTGTCTGAAACAAAAATACACCTCAGTGGAGTAGAGATGATAAAAAAAACATGAACAATTTTATTAAAAAATAATAATAATATCATTGATTAAATTTACATAATATTCGTAAATACCTATATAAATTAATTAATAGTAATATTACTAGTAATATTTTTAACAGTGTATAATTATAAAGTTATGTGTACTGCAGTGTACACCATATGATATACCAATATTATATTACAATGTTCAATTAGGGATAAGAATATAATATATAGGAATTTCGAATATATTATTTTCTATTGACGGGGGACCACATCCAATTATCGGCCCCTCTAGATCTTAATCCAGACTAGATGATATAAAATTTATCTATACATTATGTATACTATATTATACTCTTATATAATATTTACTCTGTATTTATATATATATATCATAAAGATTCAGTTTTATTTTTATCTAGTTGATTGCGGGTTCCTAAATTTATATAGTTATATCATATTTCTTGGTTGTGAATGATATCAAATTTGGATAAAAGTCGTATAAGTAAAATATAATATTTAACTAATAAGGAATTAAAAACGCAAATAAAAGAAGATTTATAATGATTTTCAGCTAGATGTGTGAAAAATATTGTAATAGTGTTCTAAAAATTCTCTAAATTTTTCAAATATTTAGTTAACACATAGATGATGAACAATAGCCTGTACTTTCCACAGTAACGAGTCAGCTGTATACGAATATATACATAATATAGAGGCAAGGATGTGTTTAATTTTTTTTTCAGAAATCCCCTCCGGTACTATGTACGTTCGAAAGTCAGCGACGACAATAGACTTATTATGTTTTAGTTTTTTTTCTCTCTTTTCTTTTTTATTAGAAATATACATAATATAAGGCGAGCGAGTTGAACGCGTGTGTTGTGGAGATGCGAGAGAAGAACACAAGTGGGTGTGCCATTTGGGCCGACTATGGTTGTCGCTTTCACAGTTTCATGTGTTGTCGCAATGCCGGGAGTGAGAAAAACTATACAAAAATAATAATAATAATAATAATTTTCAAATATTACACATAAGTAGTTTGCGGAATACCTCGTTTTTTAATTAATAAATCCCATAAAATTCAGAAAAGCACTACGATCATAATATTACATTTATAGTCTATCCATATACTTGATGTAGGTACCTATATAAGATATGTATAAACACACTTATATCAATATTTCTAGAAAAATCACCCTTGCAACTCCAGATTAATTCAGATTATATAATTTTACATATAAAAGCAAGATAACTTTTAAAATAGTCATTGATAGAAAATTTTAAAAGTACTTATTATTGCATTAACATACATACGTAATAATAATATATCTATTTAAAAGACTAGATAAATATATCTATATTTTATAGATTATTATACTTAATGCATATTAGCTTATAAACATAAACATTTTAACTTTTAAGTTATAGCTACCTAGGACAAACACATATAATATTTTACTGTTGTATCAAAATTATAATAAACTGTAAAATTAAATGTATCAAATATTAGTGTTACAATAATACAATACAAATATCAACAATTTATTTAAAAATGTCATCATATTTTTATTTAATAAATTATTAAAAAATTATTTCCTTTAAACTTTAAATAAAATAACCATTGAACAATGGTAAAGAATATAAAGAATATAGAATCATATAAAGAATATACATTCTTTAACTATTCCATAAAAACTCAACATTTTAATTTTATTAATTTGAAAAAAAATATAATTATATTTTGAGAATTCCAGTCCAACCATGTTGTTTTTACAAGTATAGAAATAGTTAAGGTATTTCTTGTTGTTACATCTTCAAGTAGTAGTTATCTATATAATAACCCGAAAATATTTGTTTTAAAAATTAGTAAGGTACTTACTCTTATTCTTATATACAAAAATTGCACTAAAAATACTTTGTAGAATTACTTGAATTTGAATTCAACACTTTTGCGCCCAAAATACTTAAATATCAACTTATTTAGCACCAAAATCACATTCGGAGAAGTAAGTACTAAAAAGCTTTCAATACTTATTTAATCCTATTAAAAATTTAATAACTCATCCCAAATTCCAACAATATATAGAAATTGTGTAATTTTTATAAATTATTATAATTTTTTTTTTATTATTACTTTGATAGATGTTGAATATTATAGACTACTTAAAAACATTTAAGAATAATATAAATAATAAGATTCTATAAAAAGTGCTATATGTATTATGTCTTTAAATTAACTTCTATATTAGTTTTATAAAGTTATAAATTTATAATACATTGATTACAATTATTCATATTTGAATACGTACTTCTTAGTTCTTATACGTATACTATAAACATGTATAATATACATCTTGATTTAGACTTGTATGTATATTTGTACATGAATTTATGTATTTTTTGTTAGAGTTAAATTAATTCTACATTATTATTTACTAACTACTATAGTTTTTTTATATATTGAGTTTGGGGAACCATTTTATGACAGTGTATGTCTATGACCCATTGTATCCACCCAGTAAGTAATGATAATGATTATTTCATTCCAAATTTTTCCCATCATATATAATATTTATATATAAATACCTGTAATATATTTGTAGGATATTTTAATGTATATTATTAATAATTAAATATCTACTCAGGCATTTATAAACAGGGTGGTCGCCGGTCGGGTACTCGTACCTCCACCAATCGAAATGTTAAAAAAAAATGTTTTAATATATTATTCATTACTCATAAAGAAATTCATAATTTTTATATCAAATAATTTTGTGGAAACAATTTAACGACAAATTAACATAGTTTGTTTATTGACGATAGAAATGTTAAGTTAATTTATTTATAACCTCCCCCCTCACACAATATTTTTTTCTGAAAATACGTGTTTGTTAATACATCATTCCTAGTAATTTTATAGTTCATTCTCTATAAAACCCTACGTAAAATAGCTCATTATTGCTGTCATAAGACACTTACACAAACACGAATCATATTGATATGATATCTATATTATATTTGTGGAAATATGTATTATAAAATATGAACATATAATATAAGAGAATGGTTGGTGTCAAATAAGAATCACATTTTCGATCGAAGTCGAAAAACTTTGTACAGAACCTCACAACAGTACATAAAATTGTAAGGCTTTAATATATATATATATATTATATACATATACATGCATATATATAATATATATATTATATATATAAGCAAGAACATATAGAGGAACTTAAGGAGTGGGGGATCAATACGTTGACGTGCGACCACTCGTGTCGATGATAAGGGAGATCACCACCACCCCGAAGGGTTGGTAGCCACACTGAGGGGGCGGTGATCAATACGGTGCCGTGGGTCAGTAAACCTCACCTACTACACCGACCTCCACAATATCATCCCTTCCCCTCTTAAAACTCCCCACCACCACTCTAGAGTATATATAATATATAAATATATATATATATATATATATATATATATATATATATATATATATATATATATATATATGTGTGTGTGTGTGTGTGTGTGTGTGTGTGTGTGTGTGTGTGTGTGTATGTGTGTGTGTTTAATGTATAAACTTTATATATAGACATACGGTACATACACAGAGGCTACATAACAAGCACCTGTAAGGATTCTTCCGTTCAGCATACCCCGGGCTCTTCTCTTGCTCACTTCAGTGTGTGTTTAGTCAATATAAGAGTCCCCTATTCTCTCTCATCCACTCACTCATTCTATCACTAATGGTCGGCATATATTTTGCATCGATGGTGAACAGTTGTACAATTACACTTTTTTTAATTATAGAGTGTTTTTTCCGTTTCAGTTGTAATTTATATTACAGCATTTTAGATATTATATGGGCGAGATATCAAAAAATTTGATCATTTTATTATTGTAACTAGTTGAGCAATAAGCAGCTATCATCGATAAAAACAACAAATTTTATTACAGAATTTAAATACGTTAGACTTTTATTGAATAAACTTGTTGCGTTACTGAAACGAATTTTGACAAATTTCTTAATATACCTAAAAGGCTATTTTTATTTAATTTAAAAACACTCCCAGATAGCGCTAATGTTTTGAATTTCTGGTATACTCGTCAGTCGTCTCTTATTACTAATCGTATTGTCTTCCAGAATGTTAAATTATTATTATAGATTTAATTAGCAGGATAACGCTATACCATTAGTAGTAGTACTAGGAAAATATTTTCTCAAAATACATAAATATGTATAAAAAAAGCGGGTAAGTGAGTATCGCTCTGCTGTACATTAGGGGGTGGGATGGACCTCGGACTAGGGAAGGTTAAATTTGAATGCAATGATAGGTATCATTGTATACGAAAAACGATTCTGAACGGAGATGATTTGTCAGTCTAGAATATATTATAAAAAAATCGAAAATTATTTATTAGTAAAACGTTATTTTACACGTGTATTTTTGATTTCAAATTAAAATTAAAACTTTAAACACTCGTAAAATTTTTTTAATTGAATAATCCTCAAACTTTTTTATAATTGTTCTAAGCTTAACTTATGGACAGCATAGATTGAAATTTTCAATTCTTAGCTTTTGATAGAAAAATATTTATAAATTTTTAAATACCAAATAGTGAAAATATTCATGATTTTGACGAATTTTTGTCAATATTTGAACTTCAAATGCTAATAAAAAAAAATTGTGCCTATGTATTTTTATAATTTATGAATGAGAGTTAGAACAAGTTATGTGGACCCTTCAATTAAATTTTCAAGTAATTTGTTCCAGCTAAATTTTTTTTATCAACATTTATAAAAAAAAAATAAAAAAAAATTGAAAATTTCAATTGTCTATAAATAGCTCAAAAAAAGTCAAAATGTTTTGAAAATCTAATCACGTAAAGAAAATGGCAATCTAAATAACTGGTAAAATTTTCAAGTGTTTACGACTTATACTGTTTGAATAACAACAAATATCAAAAATCGTTTGAGGCTAAACCGTTATTTAACGCGGTTTTGTAAAAATTTAAATTTCAAACACTCATAAAAAATTTTTGTCTGAATCAGGTAGAGTTTTTTTTACAGATATTTGAAGAAAAATGTATGGAGAACCTTGTACCAAATTTTCAAAACTTAGTTGTAAAAGAAAAAAATTTTACGATTTTTCAACCACAAAATTACTTGCAAATTTTCGCAATTTTGACATATTTCGTATAAATTCGAACTTTAAGCACTTATAAAAAAAAATTGTGACTAACGATTTCGGATTTTTTTTTATCACTTTAAGAAAAACTCATAAGAAACCTCGCATTAAATTTTTAAGATTTTCTGGCCGGCCAAAAAATTTTTATCGTTATTTTAAAAAAAATACTAAAAAAAATTAAAAATTTCAATTGTGTATAAATAGCTCAAAAAAAGTCTAAATTCTTTGAAAATTTAACTGTGTATGGAGAACGCTAATATAAACATTTGGTGAAAATTTCAAGTGTTTACATCGATTAGTTTTTGAGTTATAGCAAAATAAAAAATTCGATTTTGTCGAAAACCGGTTATGCGTAAAAATTCCCGTTTTTCTGTCATTTTTTTTATGCTTTTCTCGATTTTTTTGAAAACTGTTGGAAAATGTTTACTTTTCACCTCTATAATGCACCAAGGATATCCACTTTGCCATCGGAAACCACCCCCAAAGTTTGAAATTGAAGCATTATTTCGACTACTTATGCTGTACACAGACACAAAAACAAAAAAAAAAACAAAAAAAAAAACACACATCATTGTAAAATCAATACATTCATCACTCCGTTCAGAATCTAAAAATGTTTATGGGGTAGTCGCTTTGCTGCTTAGTAGGTGTACTTGAGTGTGCATAATCATTGAGTAGATCACTGTAATGGATATGTTAAACTGAAGTTCCACGATAAATAATTGCATACAAAAAGCGATTCAGAATGGAGCCTGTCTAGTGGTGTTATTTCAGTTTTTGAGAAGTTTTGACTGGCCC
Source organism: Schizaphis graminum (assembly GCA_020882235.1). NCBI lineage: Eukaryota > Metazoa > Arthropoda > Insecta > Hemiptera > Aphididae > Schizaphis > Schizaphis graminum. Next base: position 71,869,275 of record CM037032.1, read on the forward strand.
GTAAAAAAAAAACCACTCGCTAACACAATTACATTTTTATCTCATTACAAATACCTTTTAACATAATTTTATACATAAATGTACTATTATAGTACGCATAAATAACATACTTTTTTAGAGATAACAATGATTATATAATAAATATATAATATGTAGAGGGATACTCAGTAGGTATTACCTATTATCTTTATAGTACCATACATTGTACTTAATGCTATTAGCTACTATATGATGACTTATTTCGAGGAGAATTTCACCTCAATTTTTGTTCTATTTACGCCAAGTATTAGTATAAGGGTATTTATAAAAAATAAAAACAAAACATACAATGAGTTATTAAGTATTTATTATTAATTTATGTTTTTCAAGAGTTGCTTAGATGCTAGGCAATAATAGGGTATCTTCTACTTTTCATAGGTCCAAACAGTTTGATTTAAATCTATTTACGAAGCTGTTTCCTTCTCCACACCTATAACTAATAAACTAATAAGGATACAATCATACAGATACCCTATAATTATTTATATATTAGCACGAGCTACGAATCATGATTACATTTTATTTAGGAATGACATGAATCATGTTTGCGGGCTTGGGGCTCAAAACTAGCATATACCCGGCCCGGCCGGCCCGATAGAGGCCCGCTTCTTCCAAAGGGGGGGAATGGGGAATACCCACCCTACCCTACTAATGACACTACTGGGGTAACTAAAATTTCTAAAGATATTTTATTATATAGAATTTATAAAATTATTAATAATTTATTATCTATTATTATTTATTAATAATTTTGATAACATAACGAATAATTTTCTTATATAATTTGGTTATTAGTAATTTTATTAATATGAAAAAAACAAAGTACAGGTACCAATTATTTAATTGAATTTGTATATTATTCATTATTGTGTCATGACTCATGAGTTATTATACTTATTAAATGTTACTTGTTAACATATGTATATATAACTAAATCATGTTAGTTAAAGCAGGTATTGAGGTATATATATACATTAGAAAATTATCAAGTTAACATAATATCAAAACTTTTTTTCATACTAATAAACATAATATGATGTACCTATATGGCTATATCATACAACAAAATCATAATTTTTATTAGAATTTATTGTACAGCTTCGTGTTGGTACGATGTCAATATAATATTTTGTAAGGATTCATCAAAAATATTGATTTTTTTTAGTTTTTTAGTATAGTGAAATAATGAACATTCACATAATCACATTTAACGCTTCAAAATTAAAAAGATCACTAAACAAAATATGAATAATATTTAGGCAATATAAAATATATGATTGTGTAAATTATGTAGCATATGTATTATGTACTCGTTTATCTTATGTATAAATTACTAATGAATAATGATATATATTTTACGTATATATAGCAATTAGTAGGTATAATATATAATAATATGTACGAAAAATGTATAGCCGGTAGTTAAAGATTAAAATAGCAAAAAAACGTTGATTTTCGTTGTACAAAGCCGTGTTGTAGGAAAATAGAATTAGCGCATAAATATAATAATTATTTTTAAATAACACGAACTAAACATAAAATTATATAACATTTTAAATAATGTAAAAACTTGTTTTATTTATTGGTAATAAATAAACGAGTAAGGAAATACTTATATATGAGTACTTAACTTACTTTATTCCACATTTCATAATATCAGGAGTGTCAGTTTCGGGATGCATCATACAAAGATGTTATTCTATTGATTTTCCTATTATATTTTACAAATTTGTTGTTGAAATTAATAAACTTTTTTCTAACTTAAATAATTATAAAATTATATATACCTATATAATAAAAATAATATAATTGAATGGTTTTAGACATTTTTATTGATAAAAGATCATTTTTGAATTTAAAGAAATTTTGCTAATAATCTATAGAATATATAGTTATTGAATATTTTTAATAGGCACCTACTTCAGTGATAACTTAAATTATCTTCTGAATTTGATTATGCTTAATCAATTTTAATCGAAAACGTCTTTTAACATTATTTACCGATTTGTTTTCATTTAGTTAAAATAAAATACAATTAATTATTATAATTACGTAACATTAAATAATAATTTTTAAAATTTACTCCTAAGTATTTTGAAAACAGTTCTGATTGTGGTTGGCTATTTATATATTATTGTATTTCATTCTATAAAAAATTCTAAAATAAGCACTATAATTTGAAACAGTAATTTATTTTATTAATGATTCATCATAGAATTTTTATATAAACATATAAATATGCATAATAACAACTAATAAGTAAAAAAAATAAATAATGTTAAAATATAACACTTTTTTTTAAACATAATTTCTTTATTAGGCAATCTGTTATAAAAGTTGAACAATAAGCTTAATAGATAATTAAATTTTAAGTAAACACAGGAAAACACAGAGTGAAGAGACCTCCCGATGGAGGTACTTCGTCAAAACATAGTTTATTATCGCTAACTTATGCAACTGCAATTACATTTTTTTTACATATATTTACATAACAGCTAGTAAATTTATACTCATGTGAGCAGATTACGACACAACTGTCCTTTTAGTCTCTTTTGGAGATTACCAGGTATGGATATGGAATCGAGTTGAGAAATAAGTGGATTGGGATGACGATGTAATTGGTTATTGAAGCGTTTGTAATATAGTTTTGCTAATTCCATGACTGTAGATATTTTTAGATTGGACTGGAGAGATTTATTTGAGATATAGAATAAAGCTTTTAAAATGGTATGAAGGATTTTAGACTAGACTCTTTGGATACTACTGGTATTTGAAATTTTTTGCTCCCCAGAGCTAAATGCTGTATGTCCAGATGGGTCTAAGCTCTAAGCAATAGTTTGTAAATTAATAATTTATTTGGTAGTTTTATATTTTTGGAGATTAATAAGGGACGGAGGAGGCGTAGGCGATTATTTAAAGATTGAACTTTGTTTTTAATATGAGATAGCCAGGTAACGTATACATTGAACTATAGATAAAAGTTGGCTATTGAGAGAAAGTGGTTGACATATTCCTTGACGGATAGTCAAGGTGCAATGGATGGACTTATTCTCATTCATTTTAACTCCCCATTTTCTATACCAGGTTTTGGGAAGATTGAGATGATTTTGGACGTAGAAGGAGGCTAGACAGAGATCTGCACTGACAGCTGTGATAACACATTTATTAAATTAATAGTTCATAATTTTAATTATTTATTGAAATATATTATATTAGTTAAATAAATGATTATAAATTAATTTTTCTCCAATTTGATCTAAAAATAGAAAAACAAAAAAGTATCAATGAAAAAATATTAAACAAGAACTGAAAAATTAAAAAATTAAATACCTACTAATATAATAATTGTAAAAAGAAATGATGTATTAATGAATTGCTGCAGTTTTTTCTACGGAAATTGTATAATATAGTTATTTACAAGAGTTTTTATCGAGTTTCCTCCTTTTCCATTTCCTCTTAGTCCAGGTCGTCCAGGAATCGGGATTCACTTATTTCTTTCAAAAACGTAATCAAACTGATAAAATGTTGGAAAAATCATAATATTAAATAAATACAATTTAAATCTAAAAAATGTGTTAGAATATCTACGGATGTTTAAAAAATTCATTTTGAATAGACTTTATACTTTTATAAAGATATGTATTTTACAAATCATGTACTAATAAATTTTCTTACAGCTTGTATTATCGAATTTATCTCCTATGATTAATAAATGTATTAATGACAGTATTATGAGTAGCGAAATCAAAAGTTTGAAAACAAATATCACCCATCAAAATAATTTGAGTTATAGTTTTTAGTTTTAAGTATTAAACTTTTGATAAATATAAAAAATAAATTATTAATAGATAATTTAAATACAATATTATAATTAATAATATAGACATACCTAATAATAAAATATTAACTTTGCGTACATTATTATTTTAACAATTGTAAATCACAATGCTACAGATGTTTTAAAAATGTATATTTAATTGAAATTTCTATTAGTCGTTAGTGTTTTTTTATCGTTCACAATGATCAATAATTAAACAAATTTATATAATATATTTAAACAGTATTTACTATTTATATAGTGTCTTCATCAAATACTAATTTTTAAAAGATTATTATTTTGTTTGGCTATGAATAATAAAATAATTTTGAATAATTAAGTATTAGCTATCTAAAGCAGTGGTTCCTAACCTATGGGCCGCAGGTAGCATGAGACTGACAATGGACCATAATATATATGTATATATGTGTAATGTTTATGTATACATAGGTGTGCTATTAATGGATCTCAATTTTTTTTTATAAAATTGGTAGTTCACACAACTAAAAACGTTGGGAACCGCTAATCTAGAACATTACAAATAAGATTAACATAATTAATTAGTTTTAATTTTAAGATTTTAAAATTTAAAATATTCTGTACATTATAATATATCATATATGTCATAACAATTTATTTTTAAGAATATAAACAAACTTAAATGATACAAATACTAATAAATGAGAAATTAATTAATAAATTATTTTTCATCTGTTAAATTGTATCAGTATAATAAAGGTATTATTGTCATTTATTTAATTATCATATTATCTAAAATTAAATACAAACTTTTCGCATTTATAAACATTCATAAAATTATATTATAGTACAAATGGCTTGAGAAATACCTGTTGTTTACCTTAGCAATGGGTTAGCTATTCCCCTTCTTTGTCGAAACATATACAGATACCGTCAGGGAGAGAGAATAATCAGAATTGTACGCGTGCGGTTGACTACTACTGCTGCTACTACTACCTGTTGATTTGAATGAACTTCCCATACCAATGAAAAGTTCGGTGCACCAGAATTATTACTCCCCAAATCTATATAGGTTAACTTATTTTATACAAAGCGCTTATTATTCAATTATACTAATTAAATGTACTCCTCAAATTGCCTTCTATACCCATATCCATATTAAAAATCAATATAAGAATCAATTATCATATTGATTTTATGTTCGTATTATTATTTATTAGTGATATGTTTGGAAAATATTATTTTTATTTTCGTGTATTATTGATACATTTTTTTACTGATTACTGTTAAAGATTAAATAAGCACAAAATAACCATACGCATTAGGGATTTTTTTACGTTTGTTTGTTATAAAAATATAAAATTAATTTTACTACACATAGCAAAAGAGGGAAAATACTTAACGTGTTTAAATTTGGTTTTCAAAACAATTTAGCTAATATCTAATATAAAATGACGGCTGTTTCAATAATTTAGAATTTAGATAAATTATGTAGGTACTCTATTACTAACGAGCTTTTTTCGAATACGAATTCATTGTAAAATAATATTCAAATTGTTGATTTACTATATTTATTGGAGGTAATCCGAACCACCAAAAAATCTAGGAAGATAATTTGAGTGCGACCAAAAAGCCACCTATCTTTATAAGTTACCTAAAAAATTCAAAAGATGACATCTTAATAAAAACCCAATTACCCAATTAGTATTAAGACTAATAATTTTGAATTATACGTTATATATGTTTAGTTAATAAATAAACCACTTTAGAATAATTGTAATTAAAAAATATTTCTTTACTTTTTATTTTTATCTTTATACTTAAATAATAACCTTATTACAGTCATTAATATGTGATTTAACTTAACAAAATATAATTTATACTATATATTTTATAGATTTCGTTTAATAAAGATTGCAAATATAAAGAATAAAGAATAAATAATACAAAACTACGTACCTTATTAAGTTGACATTATATTGAAATTAAATGAGGTGTGCAAGTGTTTTGTAGAAAAAACTTATAAACCTTTTACATTGTAAGCACTAAGCACTATATAATTAAATTTTAAGAGCAAAATGACCATTATGATGGACATTTTTAATATTGGTATTTTAATTTTGAGTTTCTTGTGATATACATGTTATTTATCAGACAATGTTTATCTACAAGCATGTTCGGTTTCGGTAGACCAGTGCTCACTGTATATAGAATCAAAAATGGTACACCTTGGCTGTAGTTTTGTAAATATTAAATATCACATAGTTTTTACATCATTTTTATGTTATTTTGTGATAATGTGGTATAGTTGAGCGATAGTTGTTGCTATCACAATATTAATGATCATTAAATGATTATTAAATATTAATTTACTATCACGAATAATAATATTATACTATTAGTATTTCATAAAGATGCTTATTGAGACCAATGACAAACACATTTGATAGATTTGTAAAAAAAAAGTCACGAGGGGAATCAAACCCTCGCATGTTGCCTTACACATGAATAACATAGCATATCTACGTTCTAGATTAATCATTAGAAAAAATTTCTTATTATAGTATTTGTAAAGGAGAATATAATCAGAATCTGAGCAGTTTTTTCATTAATTTATATTAAACCATTATATTATGGATTTAAAAAAAATAATTATTATTATACCTAAGTACTTTTAACTCGTTTTAAAATTAAAAAAGCAAAAATACTTTTTACTCGAGTTCAGAATTCTCAATGACAAAGTTGATATTATACAAATTTTCTCGATTATAAATTATGAAAAAAACAGTACGAATTTGATATTTAGATTTAATTATAATGTATTATACGAATAATATTTACAATAATATCAATATCTAATAGTGTATCGCTAAATCATGTAACAAATGATATTACAATTTAAAATACTTTTTTAATATATTAGATATATGCATACAACAACCTCCGCATGATCGTATAGTTGACTAAAATGTTATTAGTAATTTTCAGTTAAATAATTAAATTACTGTTTGGTAACCGTTAGGGATCAAATTATTTAAATGATTAATACTTAATAGGTATATATTGTTAAATATAATTTGAGAAACCTTTAATAAATATTTTCAATGTTCATATATTTTTTTCGTATATGCTAGTATAATATACAATTATAGCAGTTTAACATATTATTTTATATATCAATTATATCATTTAAGCGAAAAATTATTACTTACCAGAGGCGTTATTATTGGCGTGGCGCATGATTTTGAAAACTTGACTTTAACTAGTTTCCCGACTACTCTTGAACCATTGGAAGTATTAGGTTCTGTGCTATTTGTAAATGTATTTGCTAATTTTTCTTGATCATTTTCTGAAAATTAAACAAATTAATTAATTTAATTAAAAAAATAATAAATACTTAAACAGTAAATTATTGATATTATTTTGAATTTAATAATGTCTATAAACTCATACATAATATGTTTAATAAGTTTCAAATTTTATCTTAGGTACAATAAATTTATATTGTACCTTCATAATAGATACTATTGTAATCTATATATTGCATTTTAAATTATTCTATATAGAGTATATAAATATAATATAGAAAATAAATAAACTTATTTATATTAATAACATTTGGATTATTTTTATTTTATCAGTGAAACAATATTAATTAAATGTCTCTTAAATTAATTCCAGTGACTCAAAATCACATACTTTCTTTAATTAATACGAAATCGTTAGTAATCTGTAAAGAGTACAAGTAAGAAAAGTTCGTTTTATAAAATAAATGTTGATCGTTACTTAAGTGAATATTAATAATAATGAATATTTCGTATTTTTGAACACTACACTTTTAAATGCATTGATGAATTAATAGTAAATATTAAATTACTATTAACGCATAACCACAAAATAATGTACCAAACATAAACACAAAATAAATATAAATATTATACTACATTGTATATTTTGAATATTGATTATTTTATGAATTTAATTAAACCCAAGTTATATTTTAATTAATTTAATTTATATAAAATTTAAATAATCATCAACCATGGCGTTTATAGTAAACATAGTAGTACTCACCTATTTAACACATTATATATTATGGTTGATGAATTATTTAAAACTATTTTCCAAATAAATCTCTTTTTTTTTTGTAAAATTTTAAAATGTCGTATCCACATATTATGTTGTTTTTGTCTACTAACTCGTATTGCTGCCCATTACTACATATCAAAATGTACGTACGACAATTCTAATTTTGTGTAGTAAGCTTGGATATTAGAATAATAAATTAAACTTATTATCAAACTTAAAGGTAAGAACATTATCTGTATTATCTCATTGGTAGTTTTACGATAATTTAATTTTTCAGTCAGTAAAGTCAGTTATATGAGTATATATAAAATAAAATACAAAAATGTTCGTAACACCCTAAACAATCAATCATATTGTAAAAAATCAAAAATAAAAGGAAAATATAGATAAAGTTCATACCTTTAGATTTGATGATAAGTCAATTCATATTAATATTAAAGCTATAACAACATAACATTTGAATTTATGAACGTAAATTTCCATGTTGTTTATTTGTAAGACGGAAACAACACAGCGTGCTTGTCTTTTTAACTTAACTGAGAAATTAAAAATAAATCTTCATTTTCATAAGTTCAACAATTAACACCCAATATTTTATAAAAATACAATTATACAATGTAAATTTTTTATATGCATTTTAAAATTGATTAAAGTCTTTAGAACTATAAGAAATTAGAACAGAAATTTTCTTTAATATTAGCTTTTTACTATATTTAGGTATGTACTTAAAAATTGAATTACACTGAAACGTCCATAGGTAATATTAAATTAAATTTAGTAAAATGTTATACAATATGTTATCGTTACTATAATCTGGGCATTAGACGAATAAACAATTAATTTAAAAGGATATTGATTATTTTTTGTTTCATTGTTGACAGTTTAATAATTTTATATAATAATATATTAGATGTTTTTAAGGTTGTTGTAGTTTATCTTACCACATATTATGTACAATTTATAACCCATCGATTTAATTTTGGCACTAGAAAATGATTAAGATTTAAACAAAAACTGTGATCAAATAACTATACTATATACCTAGTATATATTGAAATAATATTTTAATCCTACTCTCTATCATCATTCATGAGATCATTTTTTAAAAATATAACATGGTTTTTGGACCAGTGTTTTTTTTTTAAATCTTAACTGTTACCGAGTGCTAAGATGAACTGAACGGGTTATATTATGATATAAAGTGTTTATTTAACTTATGTGAATTAAAAGGCGTTTCGACAACGATTTTTGGAATATCGTATCGTCAGTGTACCTTTGATACACCTATAAATAGTAAATCGTAATATTACCAATTCGCAGTTTGAAGAACCAAACAAATGTTCCGGTGTTATTGCTGCACTTTCACCGTGAATTGTGGTCAAATCAAAAACAATATTAACGATAATTCTTCATTGGTACTTCATAATGTTATGATATTATGAAATAATTATGATGAAAAAAACACGTCCAAGTAGTAGTATACGTAATCGTCGTAATCGACAGGAAAAATTCAAATCACTTTAAACAACAACATGCATAAGTACGTAGATTATTCTACATGCACGCGAATACGATAGGTGTGGGTAGGCGTGGGTGTGTGGTGTGTTACAGTACGCGTACGTGTAAGCATAATTGTATGTATGCGTGTCGTCTTGGAGCGTTAGCGAAGCATATTGAGCTTTCGCGCGCACGTGCTGGTTGCTGGTTGCCGGTTGTCACGTATATATTACGGTGCGCGCGCAGGTGAGGAATACACGCGCGCGCGCGCGCGCGCTCACCACCGGCAGACGTATCCACCGAGCGCGACTGCGTGAGTCAGATTCGGCGGAGCGGTGTACAGCAGCCCTACCGGCAGGACGTGGACGTGGAGGTGGTGAACAAACGGGAAAAGGAGCGAGAAACGTTTACGGTTAGGCTGTCGCTCTATACACCCCACACGCATATGCGGTGGTGTCGCCAGGAGTCTTTTCTCGGTGTGCGTTTGCGCCCGCCCCGCCGTCACACCGGTGGCGGCGTGTGAACGTAATAATAATAATGGGTATGTACGTGTGGCAGAGGCCGGTGCGGGTGGATGTGTTTGGCTGTGGGGAAGCCGTATATATTGGTTGGGGGTTGTTTGGAGCGCGCGCGGTCGGCTGACGCGTGGGTAGCCGCCGTCACAGACGCCGACGCCGGCGACCGACACAGGCGCGCGCGGTTCAGGCGACAGTGGCGGTGTTCGCGCGCACCGCCAGTGGAATCAATACCGCCGCCGAGGCCAATCCATCGGTTTTCGACCGCACGGCGCCGAGGCGCCGACGACACGTCGCACCGCCACCACCACCACACCACCACCACCACCGCTACCATTGCCACTCACCCGGTGAGCGTGTTCAGGTGTGTGTGACTTTTTGGGAGTGTGTGCGCATAGGAAAAATTCGTCCATCTAAACTCTAAATGCTTATTAATTAACAATTGTTATTTCAATGTTGTTATAGTATACCTAATAATACTTATCTGTATTTTTATCTACATTTTTATTTTTTAGAAAAATGTCCTACTTAAGGTTATGAAATTAAAAATGTACCTAGGTTGTGATTTAAAAATCAAGAGTTGATAATTGGATCAACCAACGTCCGACAAACACCAGAATGAAAAAATAAATGCAATATGAAATATTAGAGTTCTGAGTTGCATGTAAGTATAGGTAGTATCTAACGTTTTTCAAAAAGAACATTTTTGAAAAGATTGTTTCATATTTTTATATATATTATCCTGTAGATAATATAATATATAAGTATATATAATTTTTAATGATAAACAAAATATTCAAAACAATATCATGATAAAAGTACTACTATAGGATTTGTGGTGGTAGAATTCCGGGTGCTATATGGTGAGCACCCTTATAGCCCTTGCGCCTCTGTGTTTTCTGTATAATATACTGTATGGATTTTTGGTCGAGGTGGGAGCGGTAGGCGTTGGTCGCCTATGTAGTATTCTGAGGGTTTCGTGGTTGATATGCCCCCAGGGCGGAGGGAGAAAAACCATGCTCGGTGTAATAGGTTATACCAGGGTCGTGAAGAACGGTGTGGGTTAGTGGTGACGGGGTAAGCGTGAACGCGACAAACTCTTTCCTTATATAATATATAACAGGGGTGGCCAGCGAGAAAAGACTTGCGAGCCACCAAATATATTAATAAATATGGAAGAGCCAAAATGTAAAAAAAAAAAAGGTTATATTATTATATAATTTTATAATATAATATATGATATTGTATTATTGTAAATAAGATAAGGTACCTATGGTATTTAATAAAATATGAAGAATAAGATAACAATAATTGTACAATAATCTCAAATTACTTAAACCTTCGATTGCATTTCTAGAAAATCCCTTTGTAATTAACGTTTTTGAAAATGGATGTCCAATATTAAAATCGATTTCAATGGATACGGCAGCTTTAGAAATTGAACTCTTGGAATTATTGGAAGATGAAGGACTGAAGCAGCTCAAATACAGTTGTCATTCTTTGTTGGAATTTTGGAAACATGTGCCTGTTATTAAATATCCAAAAATTACTCTTTGCGCTCAAAAGTTAATATCGATTTTTAGAACAACATATTCTTGTGAGTCTTTATACTCAACCATGAAAATGATTAAATCTAAACATCGATCAACATTAACGGATGATCATTTAACTGAATTGTTAAGGACTGCGTTAACAACATATAGTCCTGATTTTAAAAAGCTTACAAGCAAAATAAACACGCAACAAATAAGAAAATAGTCAATTAAGAAAAATGATATCAAGAATACTTTATTTTTACAAATTTTATTCTATACACTGTAATTTAATAAAATATTATACTTTTTCAAATACATAAATTCATATTAAAAATTTTTTTTTTTTTAAATGTTACGATAAGATGCGAGCTGCAAAAGTCTATGACGTGAGCCGCGGTTTGGCCACCCCTGATATATAATATGTATCGTAATATTATTGTATACATATTAGTACATTACCCTTTCGCATAATATAAGTGCAGGGTATCTCACGAACGGGCGAATATTGTATTAGGTAGGTAGGTAATAATTATAATTTATGATATATTATTATATAGTAAAATTATGTATGTACGGGTGAATAAATACAATGCATACATAGGCAGTATTAGGGCGGGTAAGACGAAATTATTTAACCTATATTTTTTATTATATGACGTATATTTTTCCATGTCACGCGGTCTTAAGTCAAGTGCCAAATCTGCAAGTGATTCGAAATGTATAATATTTGACTCATTGACTCCATATATATAGTGGCTAGTTGGCTAATACCTAATTTACTAAGAATATTTTATTCAAATGAGCAACGTATAGCAGAAATAAACTAAATACACAACATAGCTACAGTCCTAAAATTGAAAAAAAAGTATTTAGAACGATGTGGCAATGTGACTATGTTAGAAATAATAATAATTATGATTGGAATATCAATATGTTTGCAGTATACCTGATAAAAGTATAATATTATGAATATTCACTTAGTTATTTTTATCAACTCAATATCAATATAAAATATATTATGCGAGTATACATAATACATTTTGATATAGATTATAGGTATATAAATAAGTATAGTTTTTAAATAATAATAACTATGATGTATTGATCTTTAAATAACAAGAAAAAAAGGTTTTGAATGTAAATAATTACATATTGAAACACTGATAAAAATTATCCATAAATTATCTGAATGGAAACAATTTATTAGTTATTAGTTAGTTTTATAGTTATATATATAGTATAAGATTCAAATTATTTAAATATAAAAACATTACCTTCTATTTAAAAATTTTAGTTATAGGTACTTATTTTTTTTCTTGCTACGTTTGAGTTTGAAATATTTTGCTATATTATTACATAGATGCTAAATCGTTTTATAGTTATATAACAATTCTAAACAATATATTATAAATATACAATATAGTCTATCTCTATATTATGATTATAATAACGTTTTCATTCGAAAAATAAATTTTCGCATTAATATGCAATGTACATTTTCATACGTGAGTGTATTATATACAACTTTACCAAGCAAATACCTAGTTTGACCTTACACGCGTATACAATGTGATGTAGCGAAAAAAATCAATGAACATGTAAACTTACAAAAACGTATTTCGGTCAAGTTGTCTCGTCAGTTTTCAAACTTTTATCATGATAAGAGTAGTAAGAAAAAAGTAATAGTATTCGATTTTGTTAAAAAATCTGCTCAAACTATATATACATCTTATAATGTGTTTCATTAAAAGATATTTAAATATATTATTACATCGTGATCGTATTTTATATTAAACTGAAAATATAACTATTGGAATTGGCTGACGGACGTATTCGTAAAGTTCCTATCTAAAGTTGTAACAAGCGTAATTAGAAGGGGGTGTGTTGCGCGATGGTTTTTGCAAACCATGCAGTATGAGAATTGGTTGGACAAATTGCTCGTCTATGTGAGCCATTCTTAAGTTTGTAAGCGCAACATCGTTATAATTTTTTGTATACATTTAAATGAAGCCCTTAATATATAAAAATAACTAATAAGCATCATAATTATATGTTACGTGCATCAAATAAAGTGTGGTACTCTGTTGTAGTACTACGCCAGTCACCATTATCCAGTTAATACCGTTATTGCCTATTGGTCATTAAAATAAAGTAATATGATAATTGTATAGAACTATGAGTGTTATTAAAAGAAAGATTAAGGTATTTTCTTTCCTTTTCTCATAATCTTTTAATTTTTTCCCACAATACAAATTATATATTATGTTTTATATTATACCGAGACAGAACCCTCTAAGAAATTGGTATAAGAACGTAACTAGGTAAAATAACAGACTATTATGGTTAACTTAGTTGACATTTCTAATTTATAAAATTACCTATAATATTAATATTCTAAAATTTAGGTTGGGCTTTAAACTAGAGTATATATAAATATATAATATTGAATTGTATTTTAAAAAATCTAAAAAGGATCCGGACAAGCTAGTTTTTTATTACTTATATAATTTATGTATTAAAAGAACGGTGTATTGTGGTATTCATATCATAATTATAAATGTATTTATAATACCTATTTAATAATATTATTTAATGTTTCATCATTTTTTTATTATAAAGTTATATCATATTATAAACTATTTATAATATTACCTAATTTAATAAACTAATCAGTAATGGCCAATAGGACAGGTGAACTCTTAACTCTTAACAATTAAATTATTACCTGCATGGCATGGAAGTTCTGGTAGATTGTACATCGTGCGAGCTTTAGTTGCAGTTTCATAATATTTATGTTTGTCTCTGATGTTTAAATGTTTCCACATATAGTTGAGTCTAACAAGTTTAAAATAGTAAAAGAAACTATTAATAATAATAATCATAATGGATTGAAATAAATTTTAAAAATTTTAATAAAATCCATCGAAAAATTACTTTAAAAACTTTACAAAATGTTATTATTATTGTCTATTATAGTATTATAAGACTGTAAAAGTATAACAATTTCATATAAAAAAAAAATTAGAAACTCGTTAAGCTATATAGTAGATTTTGAGTTAATTTTGTTGACCGTTATATTATTGAGTAGTTCACTATAATGGGCATAATATCTACAAGTTAAATTTGAATTGACAAATCATTGTATGTGTATGAAAAACTATTCTCATTGGAGATGGTGTGTCAATCTTTATTTGTAAAAATATTTTATGATATATTTTTATCACTATAAATTTGAAGTTATTTCTTTTTTTATTGGTAATTCTATATGTTTGTACCTTTGTTATACTTGAACTAGGTAATTTTTTACAAAATCATATAATTGAAAATATTACATCAGTAGTATTATTATTAAGCTAATAAGTTATTGACTAAAAAGTTATGTGTTATAATTTACAAATCAATACCAACATATCGTAGAATGATTATATTCATATTTAATATTATCTATGGCATGTTAAGTTATTAATCAGTAATCACTATTTACTATTACAGAAATTTAATAAAATATTATTATAAATTAAGTATATAAATACTAAATAATTTTATAATCAACTATTGAAAAATTGTTCTCAGTAACTTAATATGTTAAATTGTTAACCAACTTAACTGATTATTAGATAATCGAACATTTAACTAGGTATTCATGTTTTGACGAAAATTAAATTAATTAGTGAATAATTATTTTTTTAATTTTGCATACCAATTTCTTCATCATTTAACATCTTGTGATATAATTAGGTTTTAGTTTGGATTAGTCAGAAAACTGATGATTAAGTATTTTCTTAGTGTGTTTATGCATGTTAACATTTACAATTTTTTAATTTTTAGTATACTTATATGAATATGTTATTAGAATAGATTTTTAATTAATAACTATACTTTTTATAACTTATGATGACAATACTGTAACTAGCTACTGGTTTGTAATAAATTCGTAGACATTATGGATACTATTTTAAATTCTACAGAATAACCAGAATAATGTTAAATACATACATTTATTTAGTTATACCTTAAATGGCTTAAACACATTATATATTATAAATTAAAAGGCGATAAAAATAGTTTTCAACTACATTTAATCTTTCATATTTACTTACTTTATAGTTTATGAAAATTAATTTTTGTATATTATAATAATTCATCGATTTTATTACTTAAGGGTTGGATTGTTTTTACATAGTTTCTCTCCCCTCCTCCTCTACCCTCCTCTAAATATCATCTATAATATCAACACGTTTATTATAGTGGTGCATTATTAATCGGCCATTATGTTTATTTATTATCATTTTATACTAGGCACTTGTTGTTCAGCTACGCAATCTGCACAAATCGTCCAAGTTTTATTTTTTCTTTCAATATGTTACAGTTTATTTGGATTTTGGATAGTGTTTTTATTAAAATTGTATCAAAGTTTCCTTTAAGTAACAACTTTTATAACATCAGTCTTACGATAAGACCTGTTTCTAAGATTATGAAAAGAAAATGGTAACGTGTGGTTAAATATATATGAAAAAAATGTCTGGTCATTCATTGACGCAAAATATTTTATAGCAAACCGGAAAGATATCAAGTACAATATTAAGAAAAAAAAAATCAGAAAAAACATTGTAATTATTGTGTCATGATAACATTTTACATTATCAAAAAAAAAAAATCGTAAGGATTGAATGGAATTTTTATTTTAAATAATTTGTATTATCTATATTGTTATAAGAATATGTTTTCAATTAATAAATAATAATGTAGGTATAGGTCTTTTTATTTTTAATTACTATTATTATAATAATAGGTACTATATGCGTAAGTCTTAATCTCATCTCATATATTTATTAAAAACTGTTATCATGAAGTGTGAAATATGTGATATTGTTTTAAAATAATAATATACCTACTGTTAGATTATTTATAAATCATAATAAATAAATAAGTAACTGAAAACAATCTACATATGTAGGTCGTAGTTATAACTTCTACTTCAATACTATCGCCTCAATCGATTGAGTAATATAAAATATATAACATGTTTAAATGTTTAATGTTAAGAACTATTTTTGGTGTAAATACTTACATAGTTTTATGATAAGTTTCACTTTTATGGGGATATAAGTAATTCAGCTGTTTGCGAAAATCTTCACAGAATATATAAAATGAGCTGAAGCTCAAATTTGCCCTGGCTCGACCATACACTCGTTTCCCAGCTTTATTCTCATTGGGAATTGATTTCGATTGATGTATTGTATTATTATTAATAGACGTAGATAACTCTGGTTGTAATGCAATATCGAGTTTTGGCTTGATTTCCGGTTTTGGTAAAAATTTTGATTTTTGCTCAGGAGTATCTTCATTATTGATGAAATACATCGTGTATTATCTCTAACATCAAATTTGAACAAATCAAAACATTTTTGTATTTCAGTTTAAAAAGTGATTTAAAATTAAACTAGGTGTATGTAATTAAAAATTGTATTTACCTGTGTTAAAGTTTATCGAATATAATATTATATTTTATCCATCCGGATATAAATTCCAATAATTGATTTATCGTTAGAAGATTAACTATAAATAATAACGTTTCATTCAACATATATAGTTACGATAAAAAATATCTCTTAACGATTTTCCAAATGACGGAAAATTGGGTACACATAGAGACAAAGAGTACATGACCGATGAGCATCATGGAAGAAAAATATATTCAACGTTGTTCGTGAGTATGAAAAACATTGTATTAAAAATTGTTCCAATAGATAAATTTAGATTAAAACATTTTACTATTTATTATGCATGTATATGATTTTATTGAGGCGTATAATATTAATTAACTTGCGTGTACAAATATGTAGGTTATTTCATAAACTATAATTGTTATTATTAAAAATAAATATATTATTATAATATCTATGTCCAATTAATATAATAATTTATACGAAAAATACAATTTTAAAAACATCAATGGTGTAAATAATAATAACTTCGACGTAGGTAGATTATCTTATAAATTATATTTCATACCTATAAGTACGTCTTAATAAGTATTTTTTCCCATATTTCATTTTCAGATGTTGGTTATGGCTAATAATTATTATGTCATTATATATTCATATGATTATACAAATGCATTATTTGTATGTACTCAGTACACTTAACATAAGAACGTTATAAATTATATCTATTATTAAAAATGACCCACCATAATTTTGCAAAAATATTACATTTAAACAATTAATTCTAAATTACAATATAATAAACAGAATAGATCAATTTTCAAAAATGTTATCTGTCTATGACAAAGTAATAATATTATAATTTATAATATATTAAGATCAAGTATGTTGTATGTATTACCTATAGTCTATAAGCATAGGAATACCTATATATTAGGTAGGACAATAATACATATATCTAATATCTATAATAACTAATAAGTGTCCCTAAGTCATACTTAAAAATTTAAATCTCAACAGCAGCCAGCGAAATTTATTTACAACAAATCTACAACTTGCTTACACATCATAGAGGTATGTACATTTTAATATGCTATCTCCTCGACTGTTGCATTTAATTATTAACAAACTTCAATTATGTAACTAACATAATTATAGCGCAATATAACTAATTAATATTATTTGCTCGTACCTCAGACATAATCAGCTACCCGTTAAAAATGTACTTATGTAAAATATTGTTATTAAAATAATAATTAATATTTAATACCAAAAGCGTACTGTGCAAGAGATTGGGTAGATCGGGTTAGAGTGTAGATGACTAGATGAGTGCTGAGTAACGAGTAGGAATCCGAGGCACCACTGAAAATAACATCGATCAGAACTCAGAATATTAATTACAATATTGTTTATTTCATTTTGCATAACTGCATGCGCCATCTATGTGTCGATATTAAAGCTATTCTGCATCGAGCGCAAAATATTAATTCATTTTCCGACACACCGCGCAACGACGATTAAACATGATATCATTCATAATATGAATATGATATAAATTACGGTCATGAAGAAGTTTTAATGGTCACGATCTCGATTTAAGAAATACCCATACTATAATATAGATATCTTTTCGTGAAATAAATACGATAACCGATGATGTTATTTAATATTTTAACCAATGCTCCACGTGTGCGAAGATAAGGTTTTAAAAATAAAAATTTTTATTTTTGAAAAACATTAATCTCTTCGAATAACGTTCGATAAATTGAAACAACGAACTATTCAATAAGAGACATGAAGATACACGAGAGGAAGTCACACAGTTGAGACCGCATAATACCTACAATTTTATATTATTTAATATTCGTGTGTTAGATCACGGAACCAGTTCTGTTTGAGGTGTCTGTTTTGTTTAGGTAGGTGAGTGAAACTAAATAACTTACTAGCTGGTTAGAATTGTATTGAAGTGTTGCGTTGAAATTTTCGTAAAAAAATGTAGCAGTTTTATTGTTTGAACAAATTAAGGTCAACTACCCAATATTATACCTAATAATCAAAAGTAAAAAATGTCTTAACTCGGAATTATAAAGTAAAGTTTACACATTTTAATTTTAAATATCTATTCTATTAACAGTCATTATACATTTTAACCAAATAAATATAATTACCAATTGATCATATAATACGTCGATAGTAGGTAAATACATATTAACATTTAACAATATAGTTACGATAATCTATTAATGTTTTAAGACTCAAAATTTAAATAATTAAATACGTAGATAAATAATTATTTAAAAAAAAAAATCAATTCGTAAGTAAGAAGTTAATTATTTACATTTAACTTTAAAATATTTAGTAATTTAATTTTACTTAACTACATTCATGTAAATTATTGTATGTATAGAATTAGTTAGATATCAGTGTAAGTACATAAATTATAATAAATATAAAAACACCATTAGAATATTTCAATATTCAAAATATTCAAATATGTATAGGATTAAATAAAAACAAATTAAATTATACGAAAAACGTTTGGTTTGAAACTTTATTGAAAATATTAACTACATATTATTTTAGGACAATATAGACTATATAATCATATTATTCTATGATTTGTATTATTCATTTGTTGAATTTTCGTTACTATTAAAAAAACCTGTATTGTACCATTTATAAAATATTGGAAATCTTTAGTATTTATTAAAATAATTTGTGAAACATTTAATAGATATTTATCAAATAATTTAAACTGAATTAAACATTAAATATTAAATTAATTGAAGAAATGAAAAAAGAAAATAATAAATATTTTTGGTTTATAAAGTAAAAAATAATTATTGAACTATTTTCTGTTGTCTGGAGAGTATACATCGGCTCCAGCAACGCCAGTTCCTTTTGAATCACCTAGCCATGGATATTTCCTTGGACATTCCTTACACGTGGACAAATACCTGAAATCGTCATGATATTTATTAATTATTTTTTTCTTCTAAAATATTATAAAGCTATTGTATTTTGATACATCTACTTAAATTTTAAAAATATATTCATTTATAAATTATTTAATAGATTTCGTGCATATAAGTCGTGTGGTTAAGTTTGGCAAACATTTAAAAACCATTAAAACTGCAAATTTATATTTTAATTTCATCTTTTAGTACATCACTTATTATAATTAATAGATAATGCAATTAATGCATACAGGCAATAGTCAATACTCAATAGGTGATAGTGATCGCCTGTTTTTGACTCACCATCAATTATCAAAGTAATAAAAATTGCGAATGCATTCAATGTTAACTGCCATATATTTATGAAAGTCTTTATTTTTATTACCTTGAAATTTCTAAATTTTTAAAAAAAATTGTATCCAGTACATTCGTTCTGGTTACTTATAACTACTTAGTATTTAGGTATAAAAATTATGCATATTACGAATTAAACTTGAATATAACTTCATATTTATATTGCTCATTATAGACTTTTATCATTGTTTAAGATGCTCGGTTCATATGTGCCATGTGCGGTTACATATAAATACCTATACATTACCTGCTTAGTGCTTATATAGCCATATAGGTATTCAATACTTAAATACATTGCTCGAACATTTTATAAAAATCTTTAGTTTTCTATTTAGCCCGTAACATAATATATAATACATAGATTACAATAAATTACCTCGTTCCGGATACATTGGTTTCTGGATGCTTAAATGATAATGGACATTTATTCGGTAAATTACAAGGTGGTGAAGGTAATTGTTCGGGTTTATCACACATCCATGGTTCAAATCCAGACAAATCTTTGGTGGTTTTTGGATCAGTCATCCACGTTAATGCTTGTGTAGTTGTGACAAACCATACGTCCGGCCTAAGTTGAAAATTTAGTTTTAATTAGTTAAGTTTTTATCAACTTTATTATTATAAATATTAATTACTGTTTATTTGCCCAGTCAATGAACTTATGCAGTCCATCTTCAAGCTCTTTAATTTGGAACCAGTTAGTGTGGAAAGGCATCATGTAAGGTGCCCGATTTTGCGAATAATACCGTTCGAAATCTTCACGGAGCCATTCGAACACTTCAGTAGCATCATGACTATGCAATACGCATTGATCTAAATACGGACAGTGGCCGCCTTCGTAAGTCGCCACGTAATGAGCGTTCAAAGGAACTTCCCAAGTACCTGTAATAATTATTTAAAAAAATGTAACATTAAAATTTACATTACTTAAAAAAGAATGAAATGATCAAACTGATATTGATTATACTTTTTTAATATATTTTTTTTTCTAGAAATTAACCTTTAAATGATTTGGTTGGGCAAGTTCCAGACTTGCATTCATGTGGAATCTTATAATCTAAAGAGTATGGCCATATTGGTACCCTAGATGGAGGTATACCGATCGAACTATCATATACGAACCCGTAGTCTTCGATTACCTAGAATTAAATTAATATATTATATTATTGTGTATACTTGAAAAGATTTAAACATTTTCCAGTTGTGTTATTTTTTAAATTTATATATTGAGTTAAAACTATTATTAAATTATATTAAAGGGAAAAGAAAATCAATTTTCAATAAAAAAAAAAGTTAAATACTAATATAAGAAAATCAGTTATAGTCATTGATTGATAAAAATAAAATAATATTGCATATTATATGAAAGTATATACAATTTCATATGTGATAACACAATTTATGTAGAATAAAAATTCTCAAATTAATTAAACATTTCTATGATTGAATGCATTAAAAAAAAAAGAAAGATATATGAAGTTGTAAGAAATAATATAAAATAATATATTTTATCTTCAAACTATTTTATAATCACCTATATAAATATATATAATACAAAATTTTAAAAACCTCGTATTGCGTGTTTCTACCAGGCTTTAAGAATGGTGCTCTCATGCCAACTATATCGCTTTTCGTTAAATTTGCGAAGTTGACTAAGATCTCTCTCATTCCAATCATTTCAGCGACCCATTCTTCATATCCTTTATCATGTAATCCTTTTTGTAATCTACGAATACATAATTTAATTTAAATTAACTTTTTTTTAGATATCAATAATATTTGTTATTAGAATATTGGTTTTAAATCACAAAAACAGTAAAATATGAATTTTAAATAAAACAAGCTTTAAAGAGGATTTTTTTTACATTAATTTTAAATTAATTGTTGTTTTAATAATAATAATAATGTTATTAATATTATAATCTTTATTTGTAGAGAGTTTTAAATCTTAATTTAATATAAATAAGGAAATTCATAATCGTAAGACTCCTCGATTTAAATTATATTTAAAAAGAAATTTACTCTGCTAGTATGTTTTTAAAAATAATTAATATCTATTAATATTAATTTAAACAGTAAAAAAGCATTAAAAATAAAAACACAAAATTCAAAATCCAAAATTTTGTAAATTTATTCTGCATTACATGTTTCATATTTATAGCTAATAAATCTTTGCTTTGAACCAGTAAAAAAAAACAAATGCCATCCAAATCTGTACTCAGGTACCTACTCAAATTATTATTAATACGTATCAATGTATTATAAACATCAACAATATAATTTTTCAGTGTTATAAACTACATATAATTATTGAAGTTTAGTTTATATTATATATTTATATATACTTACGACACAGTTTCAACACCAATCTCATGGCCTTTGTGTGCGAATTCTTGTACCATATTATAATCACAGTATTCGTGTGATATGAAGAATGTACCTTTAATGAGACATCCGTTAGGATTTTTCTTATTGTGGGAAAATACTTTTTGATAGTGATCATAATTATTTTGATTCAATGCTCCGTCAAATGTCAACAGAATCATTTGGGGTGTCTAAAAACATTTTTGAGAATACAAACCAAGTCAAAATATTATTTTATTATGGGAAAAAAAACATACTTCTTTTGGATCTAAACCACCAGGTATGATGGTTCCGTCTCTGGAGCAAAAACAATAAGGTAATGTACACTGACTTGTATCACATTTTTGAGCTAAATCAATAGGATTCTCTGTACTTGGAGCTTCAGCTAAATCAAATCATATTGTATTGTTAGTATTTTATTGTATACTAATATGAATAAAACCTTACTTGTAGGAAGAGGTCCACACCGGGCTTCATTTTTAAACGTACATAATTTGTTAACATCGTCGAAATATAAGCCCGCAGGACAACGATTTAGGTATGGAAAATTATCTACACACTGAAAATGTGATTATGTTTAAAAAATATGTGTATAGACATTTATACAATCAAATTTTGAAAATACCTGATAAAAACGACGACATGTGGCTGGATCAGCATAGTTTCCATTTCCACCGACTTCAGGGCAGACAAAAGTTTCTCCAGTAGTTTCACATAGTGCTAAAATAAATTTAAAGACATTTTATCAATATATATATACATTAAGTATTATTGAATTCATTATATTATATAATTATTATAACATAAAAGAGCATAAAATATTTATTAAATATCAAGGTTGTATCGTTATATATTTTGTACCTATTTAAATAATACAAATTATATAACATTATGGAATTTATTATTATTTTAAAAATATATTAAATATTTTATAGTTTTGTAATAAGTTCCAAGGTTATTTTCTTCCACAATATTTTTTGTATTAGAATAAAAAATATGGAGATTAATAAATTCAACATAAAACTGTTTAGATTTATTAATGTAAAAATAAAACATATCAAAAATAGTCAAAATAAACCTGTTATGACAAAAACAAAAATTCGATGAAAGTAAACAATTTGCATTAGTTTTACGTAAAAATTTAATTAACCACCACTTCTAGAAATTAATTTAAATAAACTTCAATTACATTCAATTCGAAGCCACAAAACTAATAAATATAGGTACTGGTTATTTTCAAGTTAGGTAGTGACCGCATTAATTTTTATGTATCCAGGAGATATAAAACAATCGTGAGTCATAAATTAAATCGTTTTATGTAAAATAATTATAGAAATATACATTTCTTAAAACTAAAAACTTCCCATAATTTAATGCTAAGTTTATAGTTTTATGTTTTTAACTTCGATTGTAAATTTGTCAAAAACGAATCGTTATTGTTCAGAAATACTACATCTAATAAAATATTGAAATTAAAATTACGCAAATATTTGGATTACTTATTGATCTATAGGTACAGTTATTTATAAATATATGCTCGAATTATATTCTATATTTTTATATGATTAAACATTTAAACGATCGAATTACAATTAACCGCTGGAATAGGTAGTAGGGCTAATCTAAATTAGTTTGGTGCACCATGTCCTAAGAATTTCTTGTAAAGTTCAACGTTCTTTAGCGACCTTAGCACATATTATAATTATTAAAAACTCCACATATAATTTTTTTTATTATGCTCCTAGAATAATAATTACATAATGATGTGTGAGAAGGTATTGTGGGAAGTGATAGTAGATCATGTGGTATACACATAATCGACATTTAAAAAGATGAATTGAAATGTTACGCTTTCACAGTAAGGCCGAATATTAATCTCAATACAATAATGTCTGAAATTTTCAGTTTCAAAAACGAATAAAAATCGTTGTTTTTTTTTTTAATAAAATCCATGCTCATACGTATGTACCTATGAACAGACTAAAATATTGATTTGATGATCATGTTTTATATTTTCCAGCATTTATAAATTGTCACTAATTGTTATTTGAAATCGGTTTCACTGATTTCACTTTTACCCACCGTGAGCTTGTTACGATTTATTACCAATTTCTCCTAATATAAAATAAATGATGGTAACTAATTTCAAGCAAGTGACTTGTTGATTCAGATCGAACAAATATTTATTTCTTAAATGTCGAATAATTTGCATAATTTTATAAAGAGAATTATATTTATTGGACTTATAATGATATTTTTTATCATTTTTAAACTTAAAATTGCTCCAAAAGTTAAATTTAGCTTTACGGTAACAAACATTTAAAAATTGAGTCTAGTTGATACATTGATTAAGTCATTTTATGATTTTGACAGTAATTTTTCAAACTGTCGACAATCGTGAAAAAATATTAATAAGCGTCGTTTTTTAAATTTAATCGAACGTTGCTCAGAATCGTGTTACGAATACGACAGTTGATAGTATATTATAATATTAATACACTAGTATTCAGTATTTGGCACCGATACGCGAATCAAGAACTCTACATCCGGTATTTGCGTTTTAAATATATGTATGTATTGTTTTAATATGTCTACCATTTTATTCACAATGATCCAAAAATATTAAATAAATTATAATTTAAATAACAATTGTCAATATTACCCTGTTTTTCTTATCTATCGTACACAACTTGTATTGCCTATCAAGATAATTTAATTTATTTTTTTAAATCGAAACTTAACCAATCATTAGTTTGATACCAGTAATACTTGTATCCATAAACAATTTGAATTAATCTAAACATTTCAAAAACTAATGATACTATGTATAGTCGAATAAAATACACATGTTATATTTTGTAAATTTCTATTAAGTTTTTTATATAAATATACTTTTATTTACAATAAAAGTGTTTCAAAATAATTATAATATCTTTTTAGCTAAGACAAAAATAAAGGTATACCATTTATATTTTTTGATTGATTCATTTTTATTATAAATTTATATAAAAGAATATATTTTTAAATTGTTAGGTAAATGCAACATAAATATAATTTAATGGGCTACACTTTAAATACACATTAATTTGTTATTTAACTGAAAAATTCAGACTTTCGTTAATGACCATGACATTATACCTATAATATTTACATATAATATGTGCTTATATAGCTATTATTATGATATTAAGCTCGTAGTTTGAATGAATTATTGTGATCGACATGCGTTTTTAGGTATTTGATCAAAAATAATAAAATTGCAGACATCAAGTATACATATGTGTAATAAATACATCAATAAAAATCTATATAGATAAAAAAAACTGTATTCTAAATTATTCAACAATATTATTTTATCCTGCAATATACCTATAGTTTATATATATATAAGCTTAAAGTTTATAAGCTTAATTCATAAAACATAATATAAGTTATGCTATGCAATATATAATCTTATTATGTCCTGTTACGTAAAAATGTTAATAAACTCTATGTAATGCATAAAGTATATGTATATGAGACAGACACGAATATCTGCTTAGTAAATATTTGTAGTTTTTTAAATGATTTGTATTCAGGTTAAATCACGGCTAATCATATTATTTTTTAGATAATTTAACAAAACATAAACTTACCGATTGGAAAAATGTAAAACGCAATCACTGCGATCACTTTAAGTGCAGAATCCATTCCTACGTCGTAGTCTTGGTTTACGAGATCACAAAAAAAAACAAATATTTACGTCATTTTTTGAAAGCAATATTCTTTATTCTACCAGTGACCAACTTGCTTGCGTACTGTTGTTGAACTGTGTTGTACAGGTGCACTGTGTACGGTGGTAATCTAAGGTTGACCACTTTCTCACACCATAACCAGTTCCAAGACAATTTTTGATTCATCATTATAATTTTTACTATTACTATAATTATTATTATATTTATTACGATCGTCAACAAAATCGTTCGTATTATGTGTGTATAATAATATAATACGATATATTATAGCGTGGTTGTATTTGTTGCATACAAAGTCAAGGACAAGACGGATCAACGTAGACAGACAAATAATTCGTAATGGTTTATTCTTTATTCCATTGAATAACGTATAATAAAAGACTTATTTATTTCTTTATTCAACATTAATATATATATTTCATATGGTTATAATATGTAGGTACGCAAGTGATGAAATAGTTGTAATTAGGTAGGTATGTATTATGTAACTTTGCTTAAAAAAATAAAATCTAAATACATGAAAATCGATTTGAAACATACCTTTTTACGGCTTTACATTTACCATTTAAATAGAGGGCTAGAAAAATACATTGTTAATACATTTTAGCTGTTAGTATAATTTTAAGACTATAGTTATACGTATATTAATCTGGGCGCTGTGTATAAATATTGTTTTTTTAACTATTTAATTTATACTTAAAAAAAAACAATGCCAAGCAATAATACATAACAAATATAAGATAAATTATTCGAACTGCTATTACAAATTAGGAAAAAAGTTAGATAAAGTTTGGTTTAGTATTATATTATGAAAAAAGACACGTGACATTTTTTTCGTACTTTCTCTAAAATAAACTATCAGTTAGATATATTCATCATTGATTTTCGAAACCAGAAGTTCAAGATTTATTACTTTCTTTTAAATTTTTTTTCGAATCAACTGAAAAAACTTGATAATAGAATGTTAAGAAATGTCGTTATGTGGTTAATTAACTACCAGAATTTAATGAAAAAGAATTAAGATTGCTATTTCGATAAATAGATTCCTTTTAATGAGAAAGACTTAAAAACAAAATATCTACCATCGTTAACTTAACTATTTGTTCTCTTTTTTAGTCTGACTAATATTAATAATATATAACTAAATATTACGATTATAGACATGTAGACAGTCTAAATACTTTAACACACAATATAATCTATTGATTATTAATGATATTTTAATTTTGATACGTCTAAAATATACAATATTTAAAGTTTACTAATTATTATAGGTATTAAGGTATTATCAAGTATTTATTTAAATATTTTATTTATTGTGCATTATTATATTTATACATCAAATTTATGTAAAAAGTCCTACAAATTTGGCCAGTTAAAAATTAATCATAATAACTTAAATGTTAAAATATTATTTATCTCTATGTAATATTTAAATTCTAATAATATGTTAACTATAATAATATATCGTAACTATTTAAACTAACTTATTAATTATGTTTGTATTATTAATACAGTTTGATTAATTTAATATTTCAATAATTAAAAAAAATGTATCAGTATTTAAATTATTATACAAGCCTTAATTTTTGTTTTAATAATTCGACTAAATACCTATACCTACATTATAAAAAGTATTTATATTTGATTTATTTTTATCATTTTCTTAAACGATAATATTCCATGAATCAGCTACCTTGGTTTCATATTTTTCAAGCTGCAGTAAAGAAAAAATGTTGAAAATATATTTGATTTCTACACTAGTAATTTAGACGTTTTAAGGATAAATGTACCTTTTCGGTAATATTGTCTTTGCAAGACATTCGAATTTTTTCCACAGTTGCTGGAGCATCCAATCTAAAATACCCTGTGACACCAGCATCTTCTCTAGCCGAATATATGGCATTTTTAATTGCGAAAAATATCGAAGCTGATAAAAACAATGGCGGTTCTCCAATAGCCTAAATATTACAATATATTATTATACTATACAGTACGAAGATATCCTGTAACGGAAAGTTAAAAAATTATTTTTTACTTTTGATGAATAAACAGCTCTTGGATTTTCTGAACCTTTCAGTAATGAAACTGTAAACTGTTTCGG
This sequence comes from Schizaphis graminum, assembly GCA_020882235.1. Classification (NCBI taxonomy): domain Eukaryota; kingdom Metazoa; phylum Arthropoda; class Insecta; order Hemiptera; family Aphididae; genus Schizaphis; species Schizaphis graminum. The sequence goes on from CM037032.1 coordinate 71,897,706, forward strand.
TATATCCGAAAAACCAGGTATTTTATATGTACCAGGTCCCCTCGTATATAATACTCCTTTTGGACTATAAACAAGTTCTTCTAATGTAAATAATCCATAACCTTGCATAAAAGCTCCTTCAATTTGTCCTACATCAATTGCTGGATTCAGACTCTGTCCCACGTCCATTACTATGTCTGTGCTTAAAACCTGATCGAGAGAAAGAAAAAACGAACATAATAACCTGTTTAATGTAGAAAATATGAACCCTGTATACTTCATGGTCACCAGTTAAACAGTCCACTTCGACCACCGAAACAGCTGCCCCACTGGTATAATACAAAACATAGTTATCTGTGCCTTGATCTGTTGTTGTTCCTATAATGTGATTTCTACGAACAACATAAGTAATTAATTTTCATGGTTACCAAACATAATTTTTATTAGTATTATTCCTTTAAGTTAATTATCAAAAATCAATAGATAAGTTGTGTAAAAAAAAATAATTAATACGCGATTGATGAGTATTAAAAATCCAAGTTTTTTTTTTTTTGCTGTATCTTATATAGTAAGCAATTGTACAGTATACACATACATATCAATTTGCATTGTACATATATATTTTCAATATTTTTATATAATATAATACGATTTTTTTTAGATATTAAAAGTTTATAGGTACTGATTTTCATTAACTTCTGAGCATGACCTTTATTTAAACTCGATATGTATGTAAGAAGTGTATAATATAATAATATTCATTAAACTTATAACAATACTATTTTTGTATTTTTTATTCTAAGGTCCAACTAACATAATATAATACAATACATACATTTAAATATATAATGGCGATATTACTGTGGTATACCGAGGAAATAACTTACAAAGTTACAAATATATCTTATGTTAAACAAATATATTTTGTCTATTGAATCATACTTTTATTAATGATTAAATATAGTTTAAGAAAACCCGATGTTATGTGTCTTACTAAAAAAAAACAGTAAAGGCGTCACTAAACTTACGCGTAAAATCCAGAAGCACACAAGTTAACTTTTTCAAAATACGCAGTCTTTACCAATTCAGCCCACGAACCTCCGGGATTCCTCTTCTTGATTGGTTCTAATCTGGCTTTAATGATCTCACAAGCGTTCTGCAACACGATTGTCACAGCGATAACAGTACAATAAATATACCCAATAAATTTATGATGATTAAATTATAACATGTAAACCATGACAAAATAGATATAATATTCATCATCACAGTTTTTTGATTAAATTTTGATATTTTTTCACTTCTCCTATATATATTGTAGTTCTTTACTTCTATTTATTATTCAAATTTTTATTACCTATTTAACTATTATTATATATATGTTATATGTGGATGTGATGGTATGAAGGAAATTAGCATACTGCATAAGCTGTGATGTTACCTATCGATATCTTGTCATGATGTAAACGAAAAAAATAAGTTGTACAAATATTAGTGACAACAACGAAGCCACCCGGTATGACTAAGACCATAACGGGGCTATTGTGCTTGTAGCTCTCCTCTAATTAACACGTTATATTACTATATTAGAATAAAATTTAAAACTGCATTTGGTGGTGAATGTATTGTATCTAAAATGTTATATTTTACCCACGGTATCTGCCGCTTACCAAACTTATGAGGGATCTTAGTTGTTAAACCTCTTCTAAATTACAAAACTTTCCCCCAAAGAAAAGTCTCGGCTTCGCTACTGACTTGCGTGTTACGTATACTCACGAGAACGGCCATCCCGTTGAGGTCAGAGCTGAAACTGCCAGCGGTCGGAGACGCGTTTGCTATTTTGTCTGTACTGGTCTCTTTGATATGTATCGACTCGGCGGGTATGTCCAAGGCCCTACTAGCCACTTGGATCATTTTCGTGTGTAGTCCCTGGCCCATTTCGACGCCGCCGTGCGCCAACAGTACGGATCCGTCAATGTAGACGAGCAACAGTGCACCAGCTTGGTTCAAAAATTTTGAGCCACCCGAGAAACCGATACCGTACATCGTTGGTACGCCTGCAATGCCACGTTTTTTCCAACGGTTCATTCTAAAACCGTATTGTTTATGTATGGTTATTGGTTTGTGATTAGTGAACGAATTGTAAAAAAATAAAATGGAGAAACTATAAAGACGACAATTTACAAAAAGCAAATGCAAAACTAACTAAAGCCACTACCAGCAGCAATACAGATAATTTAGATTTATATGACTCTATTATAGGCTCTAGTTATTATATTACGTATAATAATAGGTATTATTTTCATTTATAGTAATGGTGTTATCAAAATTTGAAAAAATAATCCCTGCGAACTACAACTCTGACTCGAGCTTGGATACGATCGACGTAAACATATTTCAGTTATAGGTATGCATAGATCTCCTATAAGGTCTATATGGTTATATGACTCAATAGTGCATAAGTTTGAAATGTAAGTATCAAAAACCATCTATTTAATAATATATTGAATATAAAATACATTATTTTAAATTAGTTAAAGTTTTTAAAATATTTTTTTTACGTGATTTCCAATTCCTATCAAAATTTTTTTTAAAACCATTATTTTTAATATTTTTTATCGTTGTATTTTTTTAAAGTTTTTTATTTTTCTAAATGACAACATATATTTTTAATTTTATAAAGCAGAATATTTTTCAGATTATTTTGATATATTATAAAAATCAAATGAATAATTTGAGTTATAAGTATTTAAAGTTTGATTGGCTGGAGTAGTAGACCAATATTTTACGGAGTATCCTCGTATCACTCACCATTCCAGAAAAAAAAACTTTAAATAATTATAACTCATAAATAAGTCATCTGAATTTCGATTTTTATGTATAGAAATACTTCAAAAAATATTCTGCTCTAGAATATGAAATAAAAAATTTAGATTATCATTCAAAAAAGTAAAAAAACTTATAAATATATTGTTTTATTTTGACTGGAAATTATGTAAGACAAATATTTTCCAAAACGTTTATAGATTTTTAAATGAGTGTTGTTTTATAAAAGAAGCACTCTATATACATATTATGTCAACATGAGGTTTCGTCCGCATTACAAGTGTCAGTGGTGGAGGTTTGTAGGGATATACTATTAATTTCTAATCTTTACTACACAAATTCATTCAAGGTTTTTATACAACTCTTCTATATATATATAATATATATATGTCCAGATTGTACAGTTTTTCAATTAATTAGAAAGTTAGTAAAGTTCATGATGCAGCACTAATATTTAAATGCAGGTTGTTAATGTAATATACTCGTGTATGACTAATGGCCTCCCTTTTACCAAGATTGACAATTGTTTTTACTAACTTTCCAATTAATGAACATATACTATATATTATTATAATAGACGTAACAGTTATAATATGCGTAACACGTATAAGATATACCTATTGAACTTTTCGATTTCGATAGACTTCAAGGTATATTTTGATCTTTCCAATACCTCGTCCCAACAATTTTTAGCGGTAAAATTAGATATCAATTGATTATAATAAGTTATCTGTCCGTTTTCGAAGAAATTCTTTGCTCTCACTGCATTTGAATCAATATTTAGTTCTCTAGATATGTGATCGATAATTGATTCCGCGAAAAACATTCCTTGGGGTGCACCAAACCCTCTAAAAGCCGTATTTGATGGTAAATTTGTAGCACAAATATATCCCGATATTCTAATATGCGGGACATAATACGTATTCGTTAAATGAGTAACGCATCTTTCAATTGTCTGTAAAATATAAACATAAATGTAATATATATAATATTACGATTTAATAAATAATTAAAATAATAATAATATTTTATATGTATATACTCAATACAAATTACTTAAAAAAATATATAAGTATACTCACTCCCGCAGACAGATCTCTAGAACTTCCACCGTTACCATACACAGCAATGTCCAAAGCCTGAATTTGTCCATGTTCGTTAAATCCTACACGATAGTGGCATAAAAATGGATTTCTTCCACCAGTGATCAACATGTCTTCGTGTCGATCCAGCATACATCTAACTGATTTTCCAGTTCTAGAAAAAAAATAAAATATATTTTCTAATATCAAACCTTCCATCCCTGCAGTCTTACTTTACAGCAGCTACTGCACATGGCGCCGCTATAGTAAATGCTTTAGTTTCTTTACCACCAAAGCCACCACCAAGACGTTTTGTTTTGCAAACTATACGATTTGCTGGTATGTCTAAGCAATGTGATATGCTTTCCTGATCAAACAAGATGTTTATAAAAAGTATTTACATTAATTTAAATTTTGATCTAAATATTATGTATTGAATATTAACTAAACAAAAAAAATAAGAGATTTTTTAGCATATGACATCAATGTATGTATAAAGAATTCGGAAAGAGATTTATTGATTACCTAAGTCTAGTTTTTACAACTTATTACTAAGGCTTGAATTTCAATGCATTTGTACCTTTTTTTTTGATTTATAATGTCTTACACGATAATATCCAAGCTACAAATGTGTTTTAATTTCAAATACTCCGTGTTCTAACCACAAAATTGTTGGGGCATTTTTTGCATTTTAACGAATTTTATACTTTTTAGGGTATTTTTGACGTTTTTAATGCCATTTTAAAAATTTTTTAGGACATTTTCGACTTAATTAATTGTGGTATTATTACTAAAAAAACTAACTTCATTGAAATACAAGTACTAGATAGCACTACGTATTATAAATTATTTACATTTTGAACTTAACATCAGGTAACCTGGTTTTAAGTTAGACTATACTGAAATTTATCTTTATGTCTCATCATCCAATTAGCTGATTTAATTGCATACAACTTAACAACTTTTATCGGAGTATTTTCTTATCGAGCAATAATATTATATCGGTGGTACGTGTTGGCATTTTTTGATAATTTTTGATATTTTTAGGACATTTTTTAAAATTTTTAGGTCATAAATGCATTTTTTAGTCATTTTATACCATTTTATGGGCTTAAACTAAATATTGTTGATAATAAATACATAAAATATAGATTTTTAAACCACCTACTATACATTTTAATCTATTTTTATTATTGTAAGTTTTAAATTTCAGGATATAGGTATTAGGTAATTAAATTAAATTGTTATTTATAAAAAATATTCAATTATAGTACCTATGCATGATTTTTTTCTATAACAATATTAATATTATGCTTTTAGCTATTATTTTTATAATTTGTATTTAATTATTATTTAAAATAGAAAACATTTTGAATTTATTTTAAAATTTAAACATATTATTTTTGTTCTGAATTGACAACAATTTTAAAACAAAAAAACATAAATAACATTATTATGTATAATGTTCGTATAATTTATACCTGTAAATCATTTGGCGCTTGTGTTGAACTTATTATTTCTATCTCATTATGTTCATTCATCGGTATTGCTATACAACATTGAGTTTCTAAATAAAAATGATCTTGCCCGCCAGTTCTTAAGGTACCGTTTAGACTATAGTTTGATTCTTTAAATCCTTGATCTATGCATCCTTTTTCAAAATAGGCGCACCGACCATCATAATACGATTCATTTTTAATAGCTTCCTATAAACATTTACAGTAACCAAAAATATCGTAAGCAATTTAAATTCATTCATTCTGTCGAACACCAGACATATTATTTTGTGTGTAAATTATTACTTATTACATTCTTATAAAAAGTCTATACATTTGTATCTATACTAGTTTATTTTTAAAATGACTTCTGATTAAGATTGTATTAACTTGTTCGCTCATAGTATATTGTAGTGGCTTTTCATGCTTATGATACAAGTGTAAACAATCATAATTATATTTATTACACACATTAAAATTTTTAATTGATCAAATTAACCATAAATATTTAAACTTAACATACCTCGATGGTAATTATCGGTTTTAGTTCTTCATACTGAACATGGATTAATTTAACTGCATCCTGTGCGGTGATTGGATCTACAGCGACTAATCCGCAAATTATTTGCCCAAAATTCACCACCTGAGAAATAGGTTTAATTTTTTGTTCGAATTCTGAATTGTAATACTTTAAATTGTAAACAAGTATATAACAAATAACATTGCATTATAATACCTTTTCTCTAGCAAATACATAGTCATCTTTAATCGGCATTATGCCGACCATATTGCGGCTTCCTGGTAGATCTTTTTCGTCGACTATGGTCACCACGCCAGGTTGTGATAAAGCCTCGGTATAGTCTACACTTATAATTTTAGCATGGGCATGTATAGATGTTTTAACAGCTAAATAAAGTTCATCGGAATGACGAGGTATATCGTCGCAATATACTGCTTCGCCTATGATAATTCATATTATATAATAGTTTATGTAAACAACTTAAAAATATTAAATTTTTTTTCATAAAAAAAAGTTTTTTATCATTTGATTTCCGGAACTAATATTATATTATTGTATTTTTCCGTATAATAGTTGTAAATATAATTTTATTGATAAAAAAATTAGGGGTACTAATAATAAATATTATTAACTAGTATATATTTATTTACAAACAATGTGATACCTGTAGTTTGCTGTATAGCTGATTTGTGAACTAATGGTTTACCAACAGCGTCATTTGGGCTTGAAGAATTTGAAGGTATATTATGGTATTGAGCGTATTTACAATTATGTGTAATAACATTGTTGCCATTAATTAATTGGTGTGAATCTATCATTGTCAAATTTAATTGATTGCACACGTAAAGGTAAAATTTAAAAAATAGGCTAAAAAATATAAAATCTCATTTAAACGTACACCATAACAAAAAATTATTGTAATAATTTAATCATTATAATCACCTTAGAACAAGACTTTTACGATAAGTCACCATTCCTCCGGGGGCATTTGATGTCAAAGGTAAGTCTTTAAGTAACTCTAAATATACATCATCTAACAAAGACTCAGACCATTCGCTGTTGATTATTAATGATTTAGTTTTTTGTGCAATAACTGCAGTAGCTGACATTCCACCAAAAACTAGCTCTGCATCTTTTACTATATTATTTGATATATTTATTTCTACATAAAATGCAGCATTTACCAAGGCTATGTCATCTTCTTTTCTTCTTGATTGTTTAATCGATTTAAAAAATGTATTCTAAAACAATTTTTTAAATTTTTAATGATTATACATTATACATGTAAGCACTTTAACGAATTAAACAATTACTCCAAACGTTTACTTTTTGTGTAAATGGAATAAACAAATCTATTACAACCTCATCTGGATTTAAAGCATTTCGTCGATAACCCGTAAAAAACGTATGGTCCATCTTCAAATATCTTATTCCATTTTCTAGGAATAAAATATAAATCGTGAGATTAATACATTTATTTATAGAATTCTTACATTTGCAATTATAAAATAAATTATTACGTTTACTCTGCACTTTAAGCTGACAACGAGCTGCTAAAAATATTGGATTTAAATCCGATATAGGACTTCCCGTTATAATATTCCCGGCTATGCACTATAAAAATGATAAATGAAATATAAAATTAGAATTTAATATCCATAATCCATACTGCTATACTTAATTACAAACAATAATTTTAGAACTGATGGGTGAACTTACAGCAACATTCCGAATTTGTTTACTTGCAAACAAAGGTATCATCTCTAATATAGATTTTATTATCTTAGTTTTATGATCTAACAATCAATAATTATTTGATTAAAGTTTGTCATATTAATAATGTTCATTAAATAGTTTAAACATCTTACCTGGTATAATATCAATTATTTTCTTTAGTTCATTTTCTAATTGGTTAATAGTTACCGCAGCTCCAACAATTAATCCTTTAACACACTTTTTAATGATATTTAACTCAGAAACCTTATTTGGCTGTATCATTACAGGATATTGACAATTTTTTAATTTTATTTCAACTCCTATTTATTTAAATGATATTAAAATATTAATTTTACAGTTATATGAATTTTATTTTTATGTACTTTACCAATTTCAGTATTCCCGACAACTATACGAGCATTAGGATATTTATATTTAAGTTTCAATAGTTCCAAAAGTGATGTTGGTCTATACCACGTAGTCTTTTTACCTCTAAATATCAAATATTCTTTATCGAACTCATTTGTAAGCTACGCAAATACTAAATGTAGATACTTATACAGTAAATAAGTAAATATATTATTTTTGTTTCTCACCATAAGTTCAGGTGGAAAAATTGGTTCTTGAGAAGGATCATACGGTGAGAATTCGGATGAATTGCACATATCTTTATCGCCATTTTCAATTTTCTTAGTCTTCATACAACATTTATTTCCCATGGTACATCCATTAGAGATTTTACCACAAGTAGTTAATGTCATCAACCCCTCTAAAATAGGTCTATAACCTGTACATCTACACAAATTGCCTGAAATATAATAGTTAACAAGCAGTTTGAACGTTTAAGTTTAAAAAATGATTAAATCTACCTTGTAAAGCAATTTCTAAATCATTTTCATCAGGTGTTTTTTCTAATGATCTGAGCATGGCATAAACAGACATCACAATACCAGGTGTACAAAAACCGCATTGTGATCCATGACTTTTCGCTATTCGTTCTTGAATAGGATGCAATCTTGTTTTTGTGTTACCAATGCCTTCAACAGTTATTATAGCACATCCGTGTAAGCTGACTACAGGGCATAAACAGGCATTGACAGACATATGTCTAAATTTTAGTTAATTAAAGAGTTTTTATCTTTATGAATGATGTACAATAAGTGTACACATTATACGTATTTATTTAAAATGCTTGTTCATATTTTAGACTTAAGTAGATCAAAGGATACAATGGAGACTTCTTAATGTGGTCATATTTTGATACCATTACAGTACAAGCTCCGCATCCTCCTTCAGCACATCCCAATTTAGTTCCACATAAATTTACTGTAGTAATAAATTTAAGGAATTTTTAATTAGCATAATTTATTGATGTATGCATAATGGTGTCGCGTTTTCTTTTAGACTCTGAACGAAGTGATGAATGTATTAATTTTACAATGACGTGTTTTTTTTATGAGTTATAATAAATTTTCGATAAAATGCTTTGATTTTGATATTCACCCGTAAAATAATTATTTCTCTTACAGTTTTTGATATTTTATTGTATTTCAAAAAATAAAAAATAAAAACAGATACTTAAATTGTTCACGAAATTTTAAAATCATCAATTTCGTTAAACATTTTTAAAAAAAATTTTAGCGATTTTTGTATTATTTTACACTTTTTATTTTGTTTTTTTCTATAAATGTAGATCAAAAATTATTCACAGAGTCAAAATTATTGAATATTTAATACAAGATCCACAAAAGTTATTCTTATATCTGTTTAAAAATATTAAAAGTGTATAGGTACAATTTTTTATATACAACATTTTATGTTAGAATTTTGACCAAATTTGTCAATCGCAAAAAATTACAAATTATTTAGTAGTTAGAAATTCGTTAAAGTTTTTCTTTTTATATCTAAGTTTAGAAAATATGATAAAAGATAATTCATACGTCATAAGTATTTCATAATGAAAATATATAAACACAATTATTTTTTACAGACAAGTTCAAATTTGGACAAAATTTCTTATTTTAACAATAAAAGACGATTTTAATTATATTTTTATAATTTAAAAATTTTTTTTGTAATAACTTAAAACTTTTACGTATTTTTTAATATAGTTATGAAATTTATTACACACAATGATTTTTATTCATTTAAGATATTATGTTTTTTAGTTATATAGGTCGATAAAACGTGGTAAATATTATTATTATAAATTATAATACATCTTTTTTTATTTAATGCATAATAGGTAATTTAGAAAATTAAATTGTACTTGTAATAGTACCCATTATGCTGAAACATTTTAATAATAATAAACGAAAAAAAAAGAAAATTAAAAGAATACCCAAAAATGTTATACATGATGAGGGAGGCCATCCAGTGATCATCAATTTTATTATAATAATTAAATATTAATAAAATAATAAATTACTTCAATAAGAAGCCTTAAGTATCAAAAAAAAAAAATTATAAAACATACTTAGTAATATAAGCTCATATATTTCTCCCCTCAGAGTCAATTTTTGTATAATAATAATATATCATTGAATACAAATCTAACACACCCATATATTAGTGACACACTCGATACCATTTGCCAATATATTTTTTTAAATTAACACAATCATTTACAAAGGATACATTTATTTCTTAAATAATAAAGTAAAGTCCAATGTGGGTCAGCTTTATCTTCGACAACCTGTTTAATAAAGTTTTATAAGTTTTTATTTTACAAAGTATAGTTTAGGTTATGTAAATATATTTAAAATGGACTAATACGAATGACTAATGTGGTAAAAATTAATCAACCATTTGTAAAAAAGAAATATATAATAATTACAGGATTTCATATTTGTACACTGAAAAACAATGTACAAGACTCCCAAACAAACTATGAAAATCACAATACATAATATGAGCATTCTACTTCTACACTACAGTTAAAAGTATAAATCCAATACATGACTACCAATAAAGAACCCACAATATACTGCAGCACTGGTTACTAGCTGTAATGCTGCATATTATAAGAAATCCTAGTAGACCATCTAATGAATTCATTTTCAATAAGAACAATATCCATAATGGTGCCACAATATAAAATATAATCAAATTTTATTTTAAAATTAAGAATATTTTTATATATATATATATATATATATATATATATAAATATAATAGCTATTTTATGCGTTTTAGACAAATAAATTTTTTTGAATAAACCGTCTAATAAACACAAATAATATAAATACAAGTATAAAATAAGTAATACAAGTATCAAAAATAATTTTTATCTATTTATAAATAGTAATAGACGACAGGATGTTAATCCTAAATAATATGATAATTAATAGGATTCAATATTTTGTGATTATACTATAGCAGTAAATGTATTCTTTAGTAGATGCATGGAAATTCCAAATTCATATTTATTTGATTTTATTATTTTCATATTAATTACCATTTTTCTACGATTAAAAACATATTTGTTTTTCTTACCTTTTTACCGTTGACAAAAAATATTAAGGTGGAAGTAATGTTTTCCATTATTCAGCTTTTGTACAAAAATTCCATACAAATGTACAATTTCTTAAATTGGATAAATTAAATTAAAAAAACTGTTGTAATATTCAAAAATAATCTTAATCAATAATAATTCACTTGTACGATAATTTCATAAACACACATCATCTTACTGAGAGCTACAATTTATAGTGGTTTTTAAAAATATATATTCATATATCTAATAAGGCTTCAGAAACCATAATTTGTTGTGGGTATTTTTTAAACTAAAAGATATTATATTTTATAATATTGATTTCAAACCTGCGTTATTTTAACATTATACGTCAATGAAGTATATAATATCCTGTGCGCGTATAACATATTTTTAAGAACTTGCTTTTGTGCACATCAAAAGTAATAAAAGGGTTTATTATTATATTAATAGTAAGGTCAGCAGTATGTCAACGATGCATCGAATCAAAATAAAGAATTACTGTTACCAAACGTTTTAGAAAGTCTGGGATAGGATTTACTATGTATAGAATATAATATATGTTTTAATTTACCTATTGTGATTTATTTTATTATTTAATGTTTTAGTTATTATAGATATAATTCAATAATAATAAAACTATAATTTCTTTTTACTTGTGAAATTAAAATTTGACATAATTTGAAAAAATATTGACACATCATATGCGTGTTTCCACCTAAGACAGTGATTTGAAAACAAATCTTATAGAACCATTAGAAACTGTTTTTAAAAATTAATTAGACAGGTTATATGCTATAAAATATTATATTGTTTAAACTAGTTATATCAGTACAAAATCAATGTAATAAATAAATAAATAATACCTAAGTAAAAACAATTATAAAACTAATTTTAAGATGAATAAATTATTATTTGACATATTGCTTTAATAAATGTCTTAACAATATTAAATTGTTTCATTAAGAGATTCATTTTCATTCACCAACGAAACTATGGAAGAATTAGGTTTTGTAGTTTCTTCTTCATATTCATCGTCGCTCTCTAATAATAAGTCTTCAGACACCGTCGAAGGTGTAGTTGTTGTTGATTTAAGAAGCATTAAGCTAGGCTTGGGAGGTACTAACCCGACAATCTCAACCTATAAAAGTATAAAAGAATATATTATAAGGTTTAATATGGTAAAATAATTTAAAACGTATAACATTTTTAATTACTAAAATACGTAGGATTGAATTTAACTTTTCAATACATTTAAGAGAAATTATTTTATAATTTCCTCTTTGAAAAAAACATTAACTTTTATAATTTAATGATTAGTCGTCGTAAAAAGGAGTTCTTTTACAAACATAGTCTTAACTTTTATCATGAACTTCTCAAGGATGTATAATATTATTCACATATCTAATGTATTAAGTTTGAAATGAAAAAATGAAACGAAAAAAATTGCAATTCTTCTTTATACCGATAACGAATAATAAATTATGTATATTAATTAATTTACTATTTTTATTAGTGTACCTATTTATTAAAATACATTAAATTAAATAAACAACAATACAAATATTAATTATTAATACCTAGCATAATAGCATATTTACATTTATAAGTTGAAATAACATTGAAACTTTACTTAGTTTCCATTTTGAGATTTTTTATGTTTTGTTCTCCCCCTCTTAAAATAGATACCCATGTTTACATACATGATATATCTATTAATATATTATTTATATTTAATTTTACTTTATACCTAAGTTATAAAATCTTACTAAAAAAATTACCTTTTTTTTATCTACTTCACAATTTCGTCCAATGTATCCATCAGCACAAAGACATCTATAATTTCCATCTTCTTCTGGAAGACTTACACATGTAGCTCCATTTTGGCATGTCACATTGTTAGTTTCACAATATTTCAGTTCTAAAAAATATAAATAATAATTACTCTTAATCCTGATAATAAATAATAATAACTCTATAGTTAATTTAGTTGTTGTTTGTGTTAAACACAAGTACCTTGATCGCAGAGCATTCCACCCCAGCCGGGTTTACAATTACATTCCCACGGACGGTTACACGTGCCATGAACACAGCCTGGGTATGCGAAACATTGAGTACAGTTTTTACCCCACCAGCCTACTTTGCACCTATAATCATTAATGAATAAATGTTTTATTTTTTAGTGTATACACCAGCACTGGTAATTAATATTATTCATTAAATACATACCTGCATTCATTTGGTTTACGACAATATCCTCGATCTCGATGACAACCTTCAGAGCACACAGCTGTAAAAAATATATTTAATTTAGAAAAAAACTGTTTATATATTAAACACAATTTACTTACGTATCTGACACAAAATCCCTTGCCATCCCTTTTCACATTTACATTCTAATGGTTTAGAGCATGTCCCATGCATACATCCTGGCAATGGTTGACATTCTTTGCAAAGATCACCAGTCCAGCCTAAACGACACCTACATTATTTCAACAGACACGATTATACAAGAAAAACATATATAAATGCATCTTGAGTTTATTTAAATAAATTAAAAACTAACCTTTGTAATAGAATTTTCGAACAACATTTTATACATAACAGTTTGAAACTTGCAAGTTACATATTATTTTTAATATATAACTTCATATTATTATTTAAAATAGTTATGGTTATAGATATAACTTGAAAACGTTTATAATTTTTCAACTTGAATAATTTTTATAAATTAAAATATTAATTAAATATCAATTAGCATAAAAAGCACCTGTTTATGTATCATATATTTTTTTATTAATATATTTAGATTACTGAAAATTATTTTTCATTTAACATTTTTTTTTTTAATTTTATTGATTTTTACAAAAAAAAAATATATATATTTAAAATTAAAATATGTTTAAGTATTATAATTTAGATAAATAAGTTTTAATTTCTCTAAATTTTAATAAACGGTTTAGTTATAACATAAATAGGTGAAGATAATTATGCAAAGTCAATTAAGCTTACCTGCATTCTCCCGGCCAGTCACAATACCCCTTACTTGGATGACAGTCTTCGTGGCATACCGCTATTAGTACGTTACGCATAAATAAAACATGTAAATTATTTAGATAATTTTAATGCACCATCCACACGCTTCTTAACTTTCAATAAAAAATCATCATTACGTTCTGAACAGAATATGCCGTCCCAGCCTTCTAAGCACTTGCATTCGAAGCTATTGTTGCAGTAACCGTGTTGGCAGCCGGGCAGTGTTATACACTTGTTGCACATTTCACCGTAAAAACCTAAAATAATAATCTCAACGCGATTGGTCATTATACACTATTCCAGTGTAACACCTGGATTTCAGTTATCAGGTATTACTCACCTAACTTGCAACGGCATTCGGATGGCCGTTTGCAGTAACCTTGAATTGGGTCACAACCTTTTTTGCAAATTGGCACATCGCAAAGGTCACCTATCCACCCGGGTAGACATTTCATATCACCATTGTCATCGCAAACGTAATGACTCGATTCATTTTGTGTCGCTGGAGCCTCGCAAGCCTATATTGAGAAATTAGGTACATGCTATTTATAACAATACAACTCTGATGAAATATATCGAAACTGATTATTCCGAACGGACATATAGTTATAATTATAGTCATCAAAATTGTTAAAGTATAAAATGCTAAAAAATAATATACTTATTAATAACTAATTAATAAATATACATATATTTTATTTCAATTAAACTTTCTTATTCATTATTAATTATTATTATAAAATATATCGCTACTGAGTACAGACTATATCAATAATTATGAGTCATCTCATCCTACGCTGTATTATAATTATTTATTATTTAATATCGTTCGTTATAATAAATGACATAGATCAGGTAACAATAGGAAAATACAATGTAAATTATTTGTTTTATCGTCCTCAATTAGGTGTATTAACAAACGAAATTTAATCATAAATACAATTCTAAATCTATGAATGAATTATTTAATTCCTCTCTGAATACAATGATAGAGCTCATTAGTCACTTTAAATGATTGTTATAGTCTTATAGGTAGGTAGTCAACATATATTGAGTACCTATAATAAAAGATATATTTAACAATATTTTCAATTTCGTAATCAATTAAATATTTAAAAAGATATATAGAATAATATTTTTAAGAAACTGCAAATAAAATTCTTTAATTTATAAATATTTATTTATTAAGGCCAAACTATTTCATTAAGAGTTAAAAAATATTTTAAGTCGACGGTAAATAAATTATTCCTGTGCAAAGTAGATATAACTGTAATATAAACACTCGTAGGTGCCCTGCAATCATAAGTATATACACATGTAATAAATAAGTGTACTGTTAAATATTATTAATTTTCCACTCACTACTAGTTTCAATTATCAATTAATGTTTAAAAAGATTTGTCTATCAAGTTTCTACCAAACACAATATAAGCTATTCAGTTATTATTACTTATAACTTATAAGTAATTGAGACTAAAAATGTATAGGATTTTTTTAGTTTCTTTAAATGATATATAGAATATAAATATCGACATCCACGACCCACTATAATATAAGTAATATATTAATAACATAATTAATGACATAAATGATTTACTATTAAATCTGTACATTTTTAATACATTTGTATAGCTATAGTATGTAGGCTATCAGTTTACCGTTGTACAAAACCTGAGCGTTTTAGAACATACATATGTACGAGTATAACTTGTATGATACACAAATCGACACTTCGGCTAACACATCCTTGTTTATATAGTGGGTCACTAGGCTAACAGATCTGATCACGGACTTAACTATATAAGTATATAGTCAACGTGACCGATGATAATCATAATTAGAAAGTCAGTGTGAACCCTTATTGTTTCATTTAAAACGTAATTGTTTATTGTTAAAACTAATTTTACAAAAATATTGAAATTATCACTTTGTCAATACTAATTACTAATATAATTAAATAAACAAGCAAACGAACTGTTAAAAAAAAAAATAATAACATTATTCAATACTCACTAGTCCACGATTTACATTTTTAATTTGGAGTAAAAACACAAACAATACAATTTGATATAATAATTTATTGAAATTATAAAAAAGTTAGCATTTTTATAATACTTCTTAAGTAATAATAATAATATTTTTTACCTGTTTTTTCCATTTTGGGATATTTTTGGATGCAGCTAAAATCCTTGGAACTCCAAAAGCACACAAAGTAAAAAGTACGGCTAGGGTACGTCTATCGGTCATGTTGACCAAACGACGTCGTATCAATGCTTTCACCAGAACTACACTGACTCATCCGAACATCCGAAGTAACCACTTCCCATTTCTTTTTGTAATTAGCATAAAAACATGAGCGTTAGATTCTTAGGTGTTCTCTGATATTGCCACAATAGCGGGGAGACAAAAAATTCTTCAATAATTAAAAAAAAAATTATTTATTATTACCAGAATAATTAATAAATTAAAACCTGTAAATATCTTATGTAGAACGTGTTATAAATCTTATGTATTATAAAATATTATAAATTGTATGTAGATATTTCTAATATTACAACAAAATACAACATATTATACTATAATTTATTCACACATACATAAATTAAATATATTAAAATCATTTTTTTTAATAAAATTAAATATTATGATCTTATTTATAAATATATATATATATATAAATAAAAACTATTAATTATAATATATATTATATAGATTATAGGTACTTATAATATAATGTAAATTAAAAATCAAACTGATGTTCTATTATTGAACAGTTTCCTCACTTAAATATTCAATTCTTTATTACAATTATTACTTTTTCTCACAAATGTACTTATAATACTTTTAGATAGTAAAAAAGTATTAAAAATAAAAATCATATATTATTTGATTCTTTTAAAATTATTAGTATTCCAAAGTTTAGCATATTTAAATTAGATTGTAGTTTATAGTATAAAGTAAATTATCTTATATTTTTATTATATGTGTATTTATTTTAGACTAAAATATTTGTAGTATATATTTTTATTATCTGAACAATGCTACAGAGTTTTTCAAGTGGAATTTTTCAGGCTTTCAATAAAATCATAGGCGCAGCCAGGTGGTGTGCAGGGTATGCGGTGGCACCTTCTAAACAAAAATAAAATTCTTTAAATATGATGCTTTTAGATTCTGAAAGTAGCAAGTCATTGGCCATTGTTTATAATATATTATACTATTTATACTGACTACAGGTAATACTGATAATTTGTAGTATTTTAATAATTTCATTTTGTAGCTAATGCTATGAAATGCAATACAAATCATAGTTCAATATTTTTATTATAGTTTATATTATACGTAATAATCACTTTTTCACTGTGGAGGGGGGAGTTAAGATTTCCAGAAATATTTGCACCCTTGAATTAAATGGCTGGTTTCTCCTATGAATAAAATATACAAGTATTTTAGTATTTTATTTTCGAATTGTATAAAATCAATAGTAGTATTCCCGTATTAGCAATTGACTGCAATGTATAAAAACAATGTCCCATATAATCGAAAGTTGTAATTAATAAGCGTTGAACAACTACCGAAGTAATTTTAGATATTCCACAGTCCACACGATCACACCTAGTAACCTATAGTAGACAACAAGAAAACCCTAAAACTAGAAAGACTAATCATTTCTGTATTCTATATTATATTTATATACATCACATTTAAAAAATAAATAATTGTTACAATTGTGATTATTGAATTTTAAAAACAAATTATTTTAACAAAATACCTTTATTAGATAATATTTTATACAATAGCAAATCAATAAAAAAATTTTTAACCATTTCCACAACCTAGCCATAAACTAATTAAAACATTTCCAAGGATTATAGGTGAATTATTATATCAAATTATTAAATGTCATTCTTTTTTTTATGATGCGGAGTCACAACTACAGGGAAATGAACCACAATATTATTATTTTCACTTCACAATTAATAATGGTGTGTATTACATGGCAGTTTAATTTTTGTGAATCTCAATGTCGCATAAACTCCTGTCCAACAAAACGCGTCATTCGTTTTCCGAAGATTATACGCGATAGACAGTGATTTTGATTACTAATGCAGGTTTTTTAATACAATAACTAATGATCTTCTTTTAACCACCATACATAAGTTTGTGTTACTGACTATTCAGTTAATTAACAACACTCATTATTCTAGTATAACAACGTTGTTATAAAAATATTATTTTTAAATATTTTACAGAGTTAAACATTTTTAAGTTTTTTATTTTCTTATATTTTTCAGAATATTTTGGTACATATAAATCAAAATTCAAATTGTGATCATATGTAATGTGTATAATAATACATTATTTGATTGTGATTAACTGATAACAAAATAAAACCTTGGTAAAATAGTTGTGTATCATACAATTACACAAAAATTAAGACCGTTTTTAGTATTCATATTGATGTATCTATTGTTGCACATTATAAATAAATTGTAATTGTTTTAAATTATCAATACCTATAGATCTTATATTTGTTATAAATAATAATAATAATTTAATGGGGTAGGGGATAAAAAATAGGTTCACACTCTTAACGCCAAAATGCTTAGAACTATATATTTTGTCGACACTCAATTTATTAAATTTCCAATTTTTTTTCGCTCCTTGCTTTAGTATTTATAAGTTATATTGTTAGTATCAACTATATCATATTTTTAAATTCATAAATCTTAATATCAGGAAAGATATTAAAATGATTAAATATATTATGATTAAAGTATGAAGACTGGGAAACAATTGGTTAATTAGTAAAACCTAGAATTTCAGGCTTCTACCGATTGATCTTAGTATATTCTTAGGACCTGATCAAGCTTTTACAAACGAAATAGTATATCTTGGAATAAACAATCTATTATGGTAAAAATCCGAAATAGGTGTAAAAAATAATTGAAAGGTAAAATATAAATGAATGATCTATATTCTATACATCTATACAATATATTCATACACGAGTATATTAACCTTATTTACTCATTTTAATAATAAATATATATTTATTAAAAAGTATATAAAATCATTTATTAATAACATGATATTATAAAGATTACAGATTTTCTTAAATTTTAGGACAAATCTCATGTAATGTATAAGCTAGACCTTATTATTAAAGTTTAGATTACAATAAGTCAATGAAACTAATAATTGAAAATATATATTAATAGGAATTAGGAAGTTTTATTTCTTGGATGAATTCGAGAATATAAACAAAATATTTTATATTCTATATATATTTTTTTACATATTATTTTAGCTTAAAATATAATATCTAAATAAATATAATTGATTTATCTTCATAATAATAAATTGTAAGTAAAAATAACCAATATTGGCAACACTAGACGAGCCGGCCGGTGAACAACGCCCCACTCTCCGAGGCCATTGACTTAAATTTCTATGTGACCGTAAAAGTGTAGTTTAGTATAAAGTTAACTCCTTTAATTTGTGCACTAATATACGCTGGTCGGTAACGTATACACAATACACATAATTGTACATTACACATTTTTTCTATATACATTTTATATACGGCGTTTGTGGCTTTGTGTTATATTTACACAATAACAAATAATAATAACTTAAACGCACGCAATACTTACGTAGAACGAATCATAATATTATAACATAGTTGGCCGAATTGGATTCAGGATTACTGAAGTAGTATGAAAGTATAAATATTTATACTTGAAATGTGACTTTAACTCAATATGACATACAATATAATATTTACCAAAGAGGTAATACAATAGCATTTGGTGTAGTATAAGTTATCTAGTTAAAATATACTTAGGCGTTAAATTAGTTAATTGGATTCTATTTTTTATCTATTTAGATTTGTGTTAACCAGTGGTGTATTGGGGGGTATACGGGGGTATACGGCGTATACTTACTCCTCTAGTTTTTTTTTTAGCGTATACTCTCTAAATAAACGACGATACGCGGGTATACGACCGTATAGCTCCGTATACCTGTTAAGAATTTTCAAAAATGAATAAATGCACTAAAAATACTACAAAAATGACCTTAAAGAATAAAATTCCCTAAAAATGCAAAATAATAACTGCTGTACCATAAAATTCTATATTTCATGAATTAAATTTCTATAAAAACGAGCCTCAAATGTAATCATTAGAAAAAAAGATGCAAATGCATCAAGTTCCGGACCCTAGCAATCATGATTAGTATTTAGTGCACTAATCACTAAGTTATTAGCAGTTAGTAAAATTAAAATAGTAACCATTCTAATTTCTTGGACTGTACTAATTGTTTAAAGTTTTTCTCTGGTCAATACTGATAATTAGAATAAATGTTGTTAGTGAATTCGAGCGAAGCGAGAAAAAATTTTTTTTTTATTCAATGTTATAGGTATATCTTTCAATCTTTGACACCTAAGATCTAGAAGGCGTATACCCACGAATATTTTTAGCAATACACCACTGGTGTTAACATATTAACATCATCTTGTTAACAATATAGAACGTTGTAGAATTATTAATTTATAATTTATTATGATTTACGAATATTTCATAATCCATAACTCTTCAATCAATCTAAAATAATTAAATAAGTATAATTTGGCAACATTAATTGAACACGTTTATTAAATCAAAATTATTTTTATCTTTACAGAATATATGTATCATTGAATAATTATAATGTACAAGAAATTGTAATAAAAAGGAATACATATGTCAAATAAATAACTATCAGTTAATTTTACTGACCTTTAACTTTCAAGAATTATATTGTTATAGGTAATAATTATATAATTTAAATACACATATGTTATAAACCTGTACTAAAACTTATATTACGATTTAGACATTCAGAACAATAATATTATCTTAATCTATAAAATAAAATTTAAATGTATATGGACATAACCATAATTTGGGAAAATTTAAGCTCCGCTAAAATTTTGTAAATTACTCTAAAAACATTTTACTACCGTATCTAAGTAGCAATAAGTTAGACGTTAATAGTTAACAAAACATAAATTTAACTTAAAAACTTAAAAGTTATTACTTATGAGAAATAAAATATTAATTTAACTCAGTTAAAACAAGTTAATCTACTTTCATTATTTATAGTGTAGGACGTAAGTGTTTATATTTATTTTACTTTAATTAATAATTTAAGATGAAAAAAAAATAATATAATTTTATTCAATAAAATAAAATATTTTTTATTAATTTTTTTTTTTATCCTAATATAAATATAATAATATAATTTTCTTATATCAAATAGCGATTAAAAGTAATTTAATATTATTTCTACCTAATCTAATCGTATATTTGAACCTTTTGTTGTATACTTGTATATTATACCACACCACTGTTATTCGAACAAATATTTTAGTTTCCCACATAATACTAATAATAACTAGTAATAAAAATAACTGAATCAGACTATTTTCCATTCTCAGTCAATCTCATACCATTGTCGTTACTTGATCTTGAATTTGAAAACTGTTTTAATATTGATTTGTACAACACTAAACCAAATATTGACCACCTGAATAAATTGTATAATTATTTAAAAAACACTTATTTTGATGAACCAGCAATTTTCCCACCTAAAGTTTGGACAGAATCTTCTTCCGCATTCACAAAATCCACAAATGCTTGTGAATCATTCCATGCTTATTTTAACGCAAATTTTAACCATAGCCATCCAAATATTTTTATGTTTATAGAATAGATATATTAAAGATTATTTATACAGAAATTAACATACAATTACAAAGTATACATAAATCAAATAGTTGCTATAAATTATAATAATAAATTAAAAAGACAACAACAATTATTTAATAAACTAATCTAAAATTATAAAGTACAAAAAAATAATGCATTTCATTATATAAAAACAATTACACATTATTACTCAATCAACATGACAAAATCAATAATAACAATTTTAATAAAACTAATATGACGATGAATTTTTCTAAAAATAAAATATTATTTATTATGAATTAATATTACAAATATTTTTGAAGGATATACAACCACCTACACGTGGTGTCCTCTGAGTTACGCAAAATGGTTCTAATTTTTTTTTTTATCGTGTGTTTTTAGAGGAATTAATGGAACAAAATTATTTAAAGGAATTTACAATATGAGAATTTACCATTTAATTTTTTAGGGAAGTTTACATTTGCCCCCTTATTTCTTATAAAGAGTCAAGTTCTCAGTAAATACAAATGGTAAAATCATAGATAATACCAGATTATGTAAACTTTAAATCATACTTAATAATTCAATGTAAAGGGTTAGTCTTTTATCATCTTTAGAAATGACTTAATTACTTTTTCTACACGAATTATATAAATAAATATTAACGTAGGTACATAACTCAAACGTAAGAGTATATTGTCATCATTAAAAGGAGTTGGAAGACATATAAACCGTAACTATGAAGTTAAATATGTGGTAATCACTAATCATAAGTCATAATGACATCTCACGACCGTGAGATTTAATATATATTATTATTTTAAATTATTTGATTATATTTTATAAACTAACATTGTAATAAACAAAAAATTAAAACGGTTATGGAGTAAAAAAAGATACATAATACCATAATATAGTATATTATATCATATTTAATCATTCATTATTTTTGAAATTTGTAGATATAAAATACATTTAAAAAATCTGTTTTTACTTAATATAGAACAAAACTTTAATTGGTTTATTAATCAATATTTTGTAAGATAATTTTCCCATAAAACCTATTCGAAAAAAAGGGGGATATTTTTGTAGTCTGTTGAATATAGTACCTGTAGGTTTAGAGAAGTATATACGGGGCTTGGTAAATTGAGTCCCAAATGACCCAAACTCGGTAAATTGAGTCCTAGGAAAAAACAGGTAGTAGGTAAGTTGAGTCCCGGAAAAAATTAGGTAGTAGGTAAGTTTAGTCCCGGGGAAAAACGAATTATATGCATTTTAAATTTAAAAATATGCCTGCAAACGTCAGAATATTATGCAAAAATATGCACTACAATTTTTATTTATGAATTTTGGACATTTATTGACTGCATGTATAAGATTTTGAAATAATAATTATTAATTATATAATTATTTTTTTCCCCAACGATAAAATAACGATACACTCATAGCAATTAATTTGTAAATAAATGGAGTGTATAATAATATAATGTAATGTATAATAATAATGACATTTTTTTTTCATTTTTTTTTATTCATTTATAAGTATTTGTAATATTTTTAATCAATATCAATGAAGTTTTTACTGAGTGCATAATATATATATATAATAATAATGATAAATTTTAATGATAACATTTTTAAATTAATTTGTTAATAAATTGAGTGTAAATTATTTTGATTATTGTTTTATTAACACTATTATTATTTTTATTTTATGTGTTATGTGTCTTATGTGTATATTGCAAGACTAATGTTTTTTTACAGCAATACGAGCGGTATCAATTTTTTATAGGACTTAACATTATCTTTTGAAGAAGATTACATTACAATTGTAGGAGTTTACAAATAAATAGCTTAACATAAGTCAAAATATTTAGTTACTTCCAATTTTTTCCCGGGACTCAATTTACCTACTACCTGTTTTTTCCCTGGACTCAATTTACCGTTTTCAAAATGTACCTATAACTTATCTCGGACTCAATTTACCTAGCCCCGTATATACCTCATTATTCTCATTATTATAAGTACCTATTACTATAAATTGTAATAATGATTAATGCTACGTATATGGTCAAAAGGATGTGTTAAATTTAATTTCAATACATAGAAATAAGCAATAACAATACGAAAAACAATTATAAGCGGGGATGGTATCATATCAATCTCGATATATACCTAATGAATAATGATATTTTATATTTTATTTATGATAGGTATTATTAATTAATAATTTAGATCTTATTTTTGTTAAAAACATTGTATATGAATTATGATTATAAGTCGATACAAAATAATGATGAAAAAATTAAAAAAACTATACTATAAAGTATAAGGTATAAATAGCTTCGATGATTTATAAAAAATAATAATAATAAACAAAATAGATAATAATTTCAAGTAATGACTTAAAACTGTTTGATATTTTGTGTATATTAATGTTTATAATGTTTTTGTATACCTACAACGTAATTCGAATATTATGTATAAAAAAAATAACGAATACTTATATATTATATTATTGATATGTTTGAACCACTGTAAGGAAAACATAATATGTTTTCTGATGAACTTTGAATTACATTTTGAAGTGTTTTAGCTATAATATTTAAAGGTTAATAAATTGTAAAATGTCTAATGTTTATAAATATCACAAAAGTAGGAAAAATACTTCCAGTCCCAACGATTAATCATTTTTGAATTACAACTAAAAATAAAAATGATTGATGTTGCATAATGCGTAAATATTCCAGTTTTTCCACATTTTTTTTTTTTTAGTTCTTTCCAATTATTTTGAAAAGTAAAAATAATTTTTAATTTATTTAATGTTCAAATTAGATCTAATTTTTCTAGTAGAAATACTATTCTCAATAATGAAAATTGAAACTTTTTTTTGTTTACACAATAAAAAACACACATCATTAAGTTTAGTTTCTGAAGATTTATAGGCTCAAAAAATACAAGAATATACTTCTTGATAATATGCATAAAAAACCAAATTATATTAAATGATTTTTTTTTTATTAATTTTTTATATATTTAGTGCTTTTGTTTTAATTATCTTACTTCCATATCTAAATTATTCAATCATTTAAATATATATATATATATATAAATATTATACTATATAAGCCAATATAATACATACATAGTATAATATACACACACACCTAGATTGTAATTGATGCCAAGAATTGTAGAGCTGTATGTCGTATAGAAAGTACACTATGTTAGAATTTTATTTTTAAATCGCATTTTTTTAGAATATTTAAAAAAAAATCAATATAAAAATACATAACGTGTAAAATGTTCAATAATAAGCAAACTCTTTAAAATAAATGTTAAATTTCTTTTAATTCTAAATCTATTTTTTTATTTGACTCTGCTTTAGGGCTAATTTAATTATCTAAAATAAACATTCAAATTATAGAAATCCCTAAATCTATTCACATAATTTTGAAGAACCATTACCTACATTTATTGTTCCGTTCTGAAACAAAAACGTAAAGTTTACTTTTAAGTTTTGAGCGAATTAAAAAATAATATATTGATTTATTATTATACATATGTATATAAATGTCTGATACATTACTTTTCATAGGAAATAGAAATTTTATAAGTTAGCATAAACTTTCAAAATTGTTTTTTTGTCCTTTGGAAAATACTGAAATACATCATACATATTATATAAGTACACGCTAAAAATGTCAAAAATCATAAAAAGTATTTTTATAGATAGTTTAATAGTTTAACTGCTTAACAGCAAATTATTTAATAATAATTATTATTTTTTTTTCATAACAGCTTTGGTTAGGTATTAAGACTTGACATTTTGATTTAAGGCCACTCGCATATTTATTATAATATTCCTACTTTATTATAGATTGGATGTTTTTAATAAAGAATTTATAATCGCTAATTATTTTTCGTTTTAAAGAATATCTATAATATTGTTAAACAATCTTATAAACATGATTATAAATTCCACTCCGATTCATTTTTTAGATTTTTAGAATTAGATTTAGAATTGTGAACATTTCCCCTCCTCTTATAGCTATAATTAATAATTTATTAATAATTGTACTGTAGTGATGGCATCGGCATGCAAGGGTCGATCCTGCCATTTCAGTATTTCACCTTAAATCCTTGAGTGCTTAGAGCTTAGGACCAACAATAATTTGTCTGCCTTGCCATGTTAATGCATATAGTTGAAAATTATAAAATATAAATAAAGTATCTTAAAATTATTTGAATTATTTATAAAATGTAATAATATAAATAATAAAACAGTAGAGTTTCTGATTAATTAACCTTTTGAAAAAACTATGAAGGTAATTATAATTTATAACTTATATGTTATATTATACTACGTTTTTATTTTTGAATTGTGTATGAATATTAAATACAATAATATTCATTCTTTAACACGATTTTGGAATTTTTATTCATTACTTGACCCGACTCAAGACTAGCTTTAGGATTAAAATAATTGTGTATTTTATAATAAAAATTTGTAATTACCTACAATATAAGTGTCTTTAAAATACCTATTTTTTTTTTTTTTAATAATACCATTCATTATAATTTATTCAACATTAATGAAGAAATGCCCATCTCTCGGTAAAAACAGAGAAAATAATGTAGATTATCTATAAATTAGTAAATTACACAACATAAATCATATAATAACTGATATGAACGACAGTATAAAATACCATATCTGATACTAAAAAAAAAAAATCGATGTACTTTACGAAACAAAAAAAAAGTTCTATAGGGTTTTTTCAAAGTATTACTGTGCTCCCTATACTTATAGTCTTGTATTTGTCTGACCATTTACTAAGTATATTACTACTTTATATCTAATAAATTTTTCGTTAGTCTCTATAAAACATAAATTGTTTATAATGCTATCTATGAAAAATTATAATTTTTGACACCAATTTTATAGTACTTCATGCATACGTATACGCTTATTACTATCTTATGTTTGTTTAATATTCATTTTATGTCATTAATTCATTATATATATATATAATATACATAAAAATTAAAATAAATATCTATTTTTTATTTTAAACATGACTCATGAGGCCCAGGGGCCAGAGCCCACGAGTGTACCCCCGAATTCCGATAATGGACCTAACTACCTGTCCTGTCTACACTACCACAACATCCACAACAGCCGATTATTATTTTGTATTAATTACTATTTCATTGTATTTACTTTTTAGTGAATAATAATACATTATACAATACTAGTGTTTTTTCATTACTCGTGGATTTATATCTGTTAAGTGTAGCGATAGTTTTGTTGTTAAAAATTGTTATAGCTCCAGATTAACCCTCTTAGGTGTAAAGTTCTGGCGTCGCGTTTGTCGGGCTGTACTTTTGTATGATTGATAGCGTGCAATGAAAACAATTTTACAAATAATATGTAAAAGATATATTGTTGTAGATGTAAATTGACTGTTAAAATGAATAATTGTAACTAATAATGAAATATTAATATTAGATTATATAACGTGAATACGTGATACAAATGAATTAGTGAAGTGCACCTATTATATTATATACATTTCCTTTTTTTTACGAGGCGACACGGTCTTATCGGGTACGACCCGGGTGTCGGGTTGGCGACACTGACGTGTCGACGGTTCGTGACGACAATCGCGAGTCTGCGCGTAAGCCCCGCCGCGGCTGCCCGACGCCCTCCATTAGTTGAGTTTGTCGGCCGGCTGCGGACGCTACGAAAAGGTTTTTGTGTGCTGTGTTGTGTTGTTTTTATTATTTTTTTTTTACACCAGTGATGATGCTCTGATAATAATAAAATAGGCGAACGGCAACGCCCGGATATTGTAATATATTATTATTGGACTATAGGATATTGTTTGTGCGATCTCCAGAAGGATACTTTTATACAAATTATACACCGCCCCAAACACGGAATAACATTTGATCGTCCGCGGTTCGGCACCAGGTAAGCGATCGTTTATTGTTATGCATCTAAGTTTTCGTTGCAACCGTTTTATGCCGGTCGTTAACACTAAGTCGTCAAGTGTTATTTGGTGTGAAATATTCGTGCATACGCTTTTGCAAAACGACAATTATAATTATTAGTGAACTCGCCGTCTCGTCGTTAGCCTTGACCAACATAACGATGTACTATTTAATTTTAACGTTTAATAATATAATCAGTTCGTCAGTTCGACGACAGCAAAACAGTAGTTTATGTAGTATTTACCATTCGTAGTCGCATTGATTCGACACAGTCGAATTTGCACATTAAAACTCGTTTCCGCCCGTCATCAAGGGATGACTTCGAAGGGGGAATGGCAACATTTCCGTTTGCTAAAGCTCGGAGAAGAGGGTAGCACCATGCCACCATGGATCGGTTGTTTTTATATTATCTCTATTTTTTTATGTTTAAAATAACTTTTGCTTACTTTTATTGTTTCTAGTACAATTATCGAATCACTCTTCGAAACGATGAATTGTTTGTATCTATGTTGAAAGTGGTTTGTGACGTTATTGTACACTGTACACATTAAGCCACTGTCATTCCGACTTAAAGTCGTTCATTGTTATCGCGAAACCGAAGACAATATTATGATAAAGATTACGTCTTTTCGGAGAATACAAGGGCAACTGAAATATGAATATATTTTTCAGTAGAAACTTTTCACTAGTAAAAGTAATAATTTTTATTAGGACCCACACTACCTTACGGTAATAGATCGAACTAGACTTGTGTACCGATAGTATTTTAGGATTGTGTTACACAATACGCGTTTGATGGTTTCGCGAAAGTCGTCCCCTTTGATGGGCGTCAATCGTCTTCGGGCCGGTTCTCCGTGTTCAATTTAAATCGTCCCACAGTGTTCTCCGATGTCTGCTCATGTATTCCGTCCATGAATGAATTCCGTTTGTTTAACATTTATTAAGTAGGTAATAAAACAGGCGTTTCCGCTTGAAATTGTATGTGTTACCGATTATTGTTAATTGTACGCTTTCAAGTTTTGCAAGGTTAAACGTCAGTAGGTTTTATTTTCATTAGGAGCTTTTTTTAAATGTATGTTTATCATGTACAATTAAAAAATATTATGTAAATAAATGCTAATGAATGTGAAAACTAAATAGATAAAGAATATTTCATTTAATTATAAATCGTTCTCATTCATAAAATCTTTAAAAACCCATTCATTTTATTTGCTATCAGATAATCATTAAATATTTAATGGATTACAGTGTTTACATTCAATTGATTTGAACTCAAAAATATGTAGGTACTTAAACCTAACAGATAATTAATTTCCACTAGATACCTATAACAACATACCAAATATTTTTCGAATTAATGATAGTACAAATACCTAATTAATATACCTAAATGTTTAAATGAAAGACGTAAGTACGTATTATACGAGGTATTATATAAGCGGAAATCACTACTTTCTGCCAAATTACGAAAAATAAGTAATGCCAAATCATTTGCAATCAATTATTGTGTAATTATTTTTGATTTATACTTATACCTTGGTAACATTTGAAAAAGCAATATTCATAAATTCATAATCGACTAAACAAATTTTTTTTAAATGTAAAAAAACAAAAATAAATAATAATAGGTAAATCAAAATTCTTGATATTTTAAATTTTTTAAAGTCTTGAAGGTATTAAATATTATATTATATTTAATACTTTCGATATTAATATAAAGACAACGTTAAAACAACTTATATATAATAAATAATTAGTAATCAGTCAGAAATGCATCAGTTGCGTAAACCCAAATTTATCCTATTGTAATAATTTTAAAATTGGGTGTGTCTTAGTCTACGTAACATGGATTCAACTTAATTTTAACATTGTAAAAATACTTAGTGTATTGAGCTATTGACACAATTAAATTAATAAATATATATAAAAAAAAACTTAATTTTATTAATTATGATAAGTAAAAATACTCTTCGATTCAAATTGCGGCAATAAGTATAAACACCTAAAAAAAAAATGTAAAATAATAAATTTTAACATATTAAATCTGCTTAGTTGTCTTTTCTTCACGTTAAAAATATTGTTATAACCATTTGGGAAATTATTATTCGAGATCATGACATCATACTTACTGGTGGGTCATCGGTTAATGTAGTCTTGACGAGATTCCGCCTCCGCCAACTGAATACTTCCTTGATACTATTACACTACGCCAAAAACATAAACCTACCTACGTATTCAAGTATTTATATGGTATTTTACTATTCCCCATACAGTAATTTTATACCATTGATTTTAGAATGCGCCTTACTTAACAATAATAATTTATTATTAATTGAATTTAAAAACAACATAGAATATTAAGCTTTGACATTTTTTCTGAGCTTAATTACATTTGGCATATTTATACGGTATAGTGGTGTTGACAAACCACATTCTGGCCATATGCCAAAGTTTCGGGAATTTTCTGAAATTTTAATATAAAAAATGAAAAATTATATCAGTAGTTTTGGTCATAAAATAGATAAAATAAAAAAAGAACAGACAGGTATAATAGCCTTTCAAATATTTATACTTAAAGTAATATCATTAATTAATTCTTTTTTTGTAAATAAACGATAACGATAAGGTACATGTCTCGAGTATATGTCACAGAATATATTATTCTGTGTATATGTCGCTATTAATGCGTTAAGCCCACTCGACTTTTCTATCCATTAAATATTTTAAGGGATTTTATGAATCTCTGGCGACTAATTGTAGCCATCACTATCATTTGATAATCCGACGACACAAATACATATTATACACTATTCAAATTTAAAAATACATAAGCCATCTATTTGTTTTATTATGCAAATCAATAATGCTAATTTAAATTTATATTTCACCAAACACCGTTATCTTATTTGTTTATCGATAAGTATTGAAATTTTAAATATTTAAAATAATTAAGAACAATCCCTAATTAGTTTTGATTTGAGCGTGTTCTAGATATTGAAATACAAAAATACTACTAGTTAATAAATGTAAGTGTTTGTCTAATGATTTAATTCCCTTATTAGTTATTAATTATTACTTATATTAGTAAATAAGTTAATTATAACGTTTTTAAATTTTAAACTAAAATGGAGATTTTATTTTGTGTTAATATTCAATCTGATATTATTATTACTTTTTTATATTTTATTACGTTAAAATTACAAACACCATTCTAATTAGTGATCAGTTGATAATTTTAATTTATTTTTTTTATTATTATTAAATGTAATAAATGTTAAAAATTGTAATTCAATGATTTAAATTGTTACCTTTAACTAATGTATTTATATTTTTATACCATATTTTGATATAAAAATTATAATCAATTATTTTGTTGGTACCTACTGTCAACATTTTTACTAACTATCACTCGATTTTAAACATACAATAGTTTTAATCAATAAACAAAATATTTTTCGTATTTTGCTATTTTTACAACAAACGTTTACCAAATCACGTTTAACATTGAATTTTGAAATTTAATTTAATTAAAGTACTTATTTTTTAAATACCAAGTGCATTATATATTTTGTTTAACGTACACAACAATGCCTCACCATAATCGTAACAGGCGCCACTTGGGCTATAAAACCACCCGATATCAATCAATGCGACTACGGAATAACGCTAGGGGTGAAGGTCTGCAGTATCTCGAACCACTACAGCAGTTGTCGCGTTATTGTAGCCTAAGTGTGCGTCTGTGTGAATTAACCCTATTCGACCAGCTGATTCTGACTGAAAGATCGAATTCTGTCTGTTGTTTAATATTTCATTATTATTTATATAAACTAACACATGATTAATACTTACTTAATTCTGTTTAAAATTAAATACCGGTATACCTATAATATTAGTTAAATATATACAATATAATATATCTACCATAAGTAAATAAAAACCTTAGAATATTTTAAATTATGTTATTTAAATTAAATTGAGAATATATCTAATTAATTAATGTTATTATATGATACACAATATTGTTAGATTCTTTAATAATTATAGTAATTATAGTAATAATTATTAGTACTTTCTTACGTTTATACTTATATTTATAAGTTAAGAAAATAAGTGTATCAATAACTAAATATACTAAATACTTATAAAAAACTTTTTAATATAATACTTATCTAATTTTTTTTAACCAATGATTCTTGTATTTTATAACGATCATCATAATGACTAATTTTATTTTAAAAACATTTTTTTTTCTGAATATCACCAACCATTCCGATAAGCATATAGGTTTATCATCTTTGTTGGAATAAATGTTTAGACATTACAATAATTGGCTTATTGTTCAGTTTTATTTTTGACGTATGTGTAGTATCTTACCTTACCTAGGTACTAAATGTGTTAGAATTGTTGGAAAATGAAAACTGTTAATTAAATTTATAAAATATTCAATTTGAATAAAAATAACCAGTGGATGTACCTTTTATTATGAATTAAAAATTAAATTATTATCTAATTATTTATTATAAATATTCAGTACTAATTACAACAGGTATTTACAAATAATAGGTAGCTTATGAAATTATTTTTTGTATAAGTATTTACTATTTAGAATAAAAACAGGGATAAAAACCAAATTAAACTCGTAATTATAATTAATACGTTTTTGGACTCGATCGATTAAAATTCAATCATTAGAATAGATATTATATTATTATATATTTTTAATTTATTATATAGTATCCCCTAGAATATCTAAAGTACTGTTTATTGTCGTGTATGTATTATTTAAGTATAAATGTATAGTATAGGTTCATCAAAACATTCAAAACACTCAAAACTACAACACAATCATACTACATTAATTCAATTATACCATCTATATCTATATTACCTTATTATTTGTCGTAAATTTTGAATAAAATATACCTACCAAGGTAGTTATTTTATTAAATTCCCTCAGTAGTTATAATAATCTTATAATCTTATGTTTGAATTTTTAATTATGTTTGTTTAACCTATCTTAAGATTTACTCTTTATTTATTTTTATTTCGTCGCAGAGTATAGTACTAAACCTAATTTCAACACACTTTTTGTGTTCTCTCTGGCTCAACGCAACAGTTCGTTCTGTTGAATGCTAAACTCAAATTTTGCTATATTGCGCAAATAGTTCTAAACACCAATTGTATATAACTCCACGGTCCAGTTATAAATAAAATACGCCCATAACTTTACTATGTCAAAACTTGACTGCATACAAGTGTTGTCTTGTCTTCAAACATCAAGGATTTTCAATTCTATATTGTTAGATTTTATATTAGAGTTAATTGTCTAATTAATAATTATAAAATCTTAAAATAGGAATAACATTTATATTCTTGTAGATTTTAATTTTAAAGTGATTTATAAGTACATTTGTAAAATATTTACATTTTTATTATTTGGCTCATACCTCAATTAAATTTTTTCTGCACGAATGAGTGCATCAAGTAATCTCTTTATAAATGATATGTTTGTAGTCGACATTTTAAAAATTATATCGTCAAAGTATATTCATATCATCAGTTATTACTTATTTGGCTATTTGTACCACTAATATAAAGTTGTTGCAGGAGTCGCAATAAATCACTAAGAAAATGATTAAAATGTCTATTGAGTATTTATCAAATATATAGTTAAATTAATAATGATTTTAGATTCAAATTTTCTGGATGTATGATGTTATTGTTAATTTGATTATTATAAGTTATAACTAAGGCAAGTAGCAACACTAGCAACTACTGTAATTATTATTTCTGGAATATAATTTACTCAATTGCATTTGATACATTTAAATATATTGGTTACTTATGTATAATTCAGTTTATAAATAAATCTTAACAATTACAATTAGTTAAATCATTATGAAAAGTTCATAGTTTAACAATTATTATTTATTAGCTCTAAGTTCAACATTAAATTACTAATAAAATAATTACCTTACAAGGAATAAATTAATAAAGTAATAACGCTTTAAAAAATATATGATATACTCCATAGTTTCAAATTATTATTGTTATTTATTACTTCTGTTTTATTAAAAAAAAAAAGTAAGAATATTAGATTTGCGTTTTTGTATTATGATTTATTGACTTTTACTTATCTATTTTTACATAGGTACATATTTTATCCAATAATTTTTAAGCATATATTATATCATTGTTATATGTATGTTTACACTTTACAAATTGTAACAAAGTTAACCTTTAACGATTACAATTATTTTAAAAATTTCGGAATTTTTATCTTTATTTCATTTACATGAGAGGTCAAACTAGATTATATTTCATCATTATTTATATTTCTTCCATAAATAATTCAGTTAAAACACCAAAACTAAAATATTTATAATATATTTTTATTTATTATAGGTATATTATTATTCCAAAAATGGTTTTTATATACCTGTATAATAATTTTAAATGTTTTTTAAACGTATTTTGTTAATAAAGTTAGTACCTACCTAGGTACTTAAATAGTTTATGAATTTAGTTTGTGTAATTTATATTTTATTTTATTTATGCAATTTATATATAATAACAGTAGTATAATTAAAAATATATTAATATTTCCGTTAACTGATTAAATTGCTAAGAGTTCAAGTTGCGTGCCTGTTGTCACAAATAGTTGTTATATCATCGAGATAGTTTTTAATTTTACTCTTACTTATTAGTTATTCGACATAAGTCAATAATAAGTGTTACCTATTTTAATTATTCTTTCGTGATAGTTTTTGACCTGAAAATCCTAAATAGTATTTCATCTTGTTCGATGTTCTGATGTATTTAGGTGGTCTGGTTAGACGCAAATTATTTTTATTGATTACGTCATACCTATACACTTAAAAAAAATTTGATGTATCCGCTTTCATATAAATGCGAGTATAAATGGAATTATTGCAATATTTTTTTCTCATTTTGAAAAGTATAGAAACGTACGTCCGAAACATAGACTATAGACATACCTAAAATATTGTAGATAATTGACGTATGTGTTATAACTCATAAGAATATAGCTAGATTTGTTTATAATGATTATATTACTATACTATATAAATAAAATATCATTCAAACAATTTATAACAGTTACAAAATTAACACTCTTTAACTAGGTTCGAGGAATCAATGGTTCATTATAAATTATTTATACTAGGGAATTTAACATAACATAAATATGATAGGTGCGTTTTATTAATGACTACTAACTACAATAATAATAATGATAAAATTAAAACGAAATTGTTTTTATTATTTTTTTTAATGGATCATTGCATATGTTAGATTAACAATAATAATTATAGTATCACTTTTTGTTTCTTTGACCTTTACAAGTTTCAGTATTTTGTAGATACCGCTCCAACAGTAATATTTTAAACGTACATAATCAGCGGAGATGATAATTTAAATATTTTATTTAAATAAAAATGTAGGTACAATTTGTCAATTAAACATTTATCCATTGATACATTACCGTTTACGATGGATTTTGCAAAACTGCTTTTAGTATAGTAGTCTTCGGTTATAACTCAGCGCAACCGGTTTTGATTTTACTTCTTTACCAGGTTCTTGTCTTCTCAATACGAAGCCTTTCAACGAATAATATATTCCTTTAGCGATAATTGTTTTACTAATTCTAGTAACTAGTATTAAACCTAATGCAATACCATACCATACAATTTTAAGCGATGAAATTAATTTTTATCATTAACATTGACACCATAACATTTAGAGGTATAGTGTAATGCGAGGTGTAATGTGTTTGCTACGTATTATGCATTATATATTTCTTTTAATTATTTATTATTAGTTATTACATTTCGTACCGATGCTTCAGTGTATATACATATTATTTATGTTACGGGCAATGTGGAATACCGGGCAATGCATACATTGCCTGGGCAGGACCACATGACCGGGCAATGTAAATCACGAATTTTTTTTAATCAATTAATATTATTATAAATTATTATTATTACCTATTTATAGTATTGATTTTTTTAAAAACAATGATTATAAATTTTATTCATGTATTACATGAATTCATTTATTCATACATACATTGCCCGGTATTCCACATTGCCCGTAACATATATATATATATATATATATCCTTCTTAAAAATAGGAGGAATCGTAGAAATGTTTGGCAAAAATTAGTTAAAATTATAATCTCTGTGATAAATGTAGACGTGTAGTCCGGTAGTTGGTCTTATAACTGAGTTGACCGGAGTTGTCGCTTTGCCAAACATGGTATAATGTTATTCTCGGTGCATTCCTCCCCCGTATAAAGGCGCTTTAAGTTTTTTCTATTCGTCGGGGACCAGCGTTGTCGGATTTTTCGTGTGAATAGGGAAATATTCTTATTGTAATAAACTCCGTGCCTCCGCACATTAGAAACGTCGGTGCTCATTTTTAGGATATTATATACAAACCGTTACCGCCACCGTATATTATGTATAATGTATACGTACCGCTACAGAGTTGGGCCGCCATTAACCGCTTGCACGGAATTCTGAGCGTGTATAAAATCGATAAGTAACGCCGCCGTCTCTCCGAGGCCAGTGGTTTCCAAAACGGAAACGAAAAACCGCCGCTTTTGTTCGGTTCGCGTCGTTGACGTTAAAAAACGAAACCAAAAAAAAAAATGTGTCACGGTGGTTGAACTTGGAGGCCGATTTGGTATATTGTGTATATATTATGGTTTGCGCTATCGAAAATAGTGTTGGCAGATATACAATGATATAAATTATAATTATTATTATCATTAGGTACTCATGTTATAAGTTTATAATGATGATATTATTTTAACAATATTCGATGACCCGCGTGTACATAACGCATTTTTTAGTGAAAGAGTGAGAGGAGGGTCACTTCTGCTGGTCACTGTGGTAAGAACGTGTTTATGTATACAGTGTGTTTTAGTTGAACGAATTGTGTTTGCGTTGCGTTGCTTTATTTTACGCGCGACACATTGTTCTGCTGACGGGTACCGTTACGGACGCTGTATACGCGTGGTTCGCGATGGTCGGGCGGTAAAAGGATCACGACGGCAACGGTGATGACGACAACCCAGTAATTAGACGCACGTAATTTTGTTTGTTTAGAGAGGAAAGAGGGCTCTTATTCAATATCATATGTTGTATATTGTGTCCATTACAACCAATTTTTCACCAATGAAAACTCTATTTTTTTTTAGTAGAACCCTGTAGGAGAAAATTAAAAACAAAGCCTACTGTTCGTCACTAACTACAATTATTTCACTTTCTGTAATGAGTAAGCATTAGATAAATGTAGACGGTCAACACATCATTTTTTTATTCATTTATAGTTTATACATCATACTTATTACAAGAACATTATATCTCGAGATTATTTGGAACTAGGAAGTTTGGTTTTTTTAATAATCGTGACATTATCAACGCATGCATTCTGAAACACAAATTATTTTGTTTTCATTATTATTTTTATTACTCGCTCAGGAATTTATTACTACATGCGGCAATTAACCTGAGGACCGAATTTTCCCCTTTACTCTGCAGTCTGTGCAATAAAACCATAATTTAACTGTGCTTTTTTGCAGCTCTCGCATTATCGTAATTTATGAGTGTCTAATATTTGGCAATGAGAAAAGAATATAATATAGACATTATCTCTGTAATGCATTTTGATTAAACTTTCAGTTTCTATTTTTGATATTGGTTTTTTATTTAAAAACTTAAAGTATTTTTTTTTTTAATGTGGAATTCGTCAGTTATATACCTATACTTATATATAAATACCAACAATCTAATATATATATTTTATGCATTAAATGGATTGTTTTATGGCTACGCGTTAGTTGGGTGTGGCACCCAAATGAAGAACAACGTTTTCCTTGACAAGCCACCATCGGGTCTTGCCCTGGATAAATAAATTGTAAATTTACGCGTGGTGTCTGACCCGTTGCTGAACACATACGTATATTGCCGAAGTGCCGAATTATTATTCTCTCTTGATGCGTAAGCGCCAATATTATAGAATGCAGCACAACCGTGTGATGTGCATCTTATATGAAATAGCTTGTTCAATATTATCATAACTCCGTAAAAAAAATTTTGGTAAACGATATTTATATTAGAAACATATTTTATATTTTATTTTTTAACTATTGTTTGCGTATCATTATTATTGTGTTATTTATATTTTATTTCCATTTTACTATGGTTTCGATATAGTTAACTTATTCACCAGAGTTAGACTTCGTGCGTTTCCGATTAAACACAACGGTTTACACAATTTTATTTTGTATACAGGTATACTGTACTGTATATTGTATAATATGTATATATATTATATTTATCAATGTCAAATCGTACATTGTTATTGAACATATTATAAAATTGTATACATTCTGACCGTAATAGTACTATAACGATAATCGTATTGACAACGTGGTTTAATGATAGTTATAATGTAAGTTCTAAAACATCAACGGGACTACGGGAGTGCATAATTAACGATAAACAATACGCCATATGTACCAAGTACACAATATTTTACAACTCGCTCAATCAATTTACACACAACTATAGTTTCTAAATAATGATGTATATTATATAATCATTATATTTGTATATATTCGTTCTAAATATCTATGCAAAATGGATTTACGTGCATGTGCATTGTGCGGGCAACAAATCTTTTGTTGCATGATAAAATAAAGACTCCTAACTATAATTTATATCATATTTTAATAATATACAATTATTGAATCATAATTTAGATAATTTATTTGCCTTAAATATATTATAATATACAGTAATATAATTTTCTTCTTGGTTGAACACTTAACTGCTAACGGTATAGTTTTTTACTACAAAAATCAAGTAGCTATTTTATCTTCGCTTATTATATATTATTATATATCTATATGTGAAATTAGTACATTGTGAATTACGAACGTGTTTTTTATTGGATTCAATCCGAACGATGACGAATGAACGAGAAGAAGGAAAAGAAAATTATGTTATTATAAAAAAAATCTGGGCCAATTGCTCTGTATAAGTATTATGGCTGTAGCTGATACCACCAAAGGAAATGTTTCACTGTTCTTGTTGTATACTATTTTCCCAGTGACGTCCATTTTGAGAGAGAGCAAAATAAAATACGACAATTTTATTATTATTAACAACTTTACAGGCCAAATGCGCTGCTATGCCAGTGACTGATGACTAGTAGCACGCAAACTGTACCGATTTAAAACTAGCAATGTTCATAATATAATGTGTAAATTGTATACTGGAAGGGCACAGGCCCCATTGTATTAATATGACTGTTTTAAAATTAATCTATTCCAATTTAACCGCAGCTGGTGGATAAAACGCCTACGTTGCATTTTTTTCTCGGACCATTTTTTTCAATATTTATTTTGGAAATGTATGAACAATATTATACAACATTCTGAATTTTTTTTTACTCTTAATGACTTTTAGTCATACGGTGAAAATAAATAGACATGGATTTTTTCATTGTACTTTGTATTTAATTATTTTAATTACTAAAATATTTTATTAAATTGTATCATTATCATGTTTTTTCATTAGATAAAAAATATATATTAACAGTACTTTCAAAATTAAGTTCAATGAAAGATATAGTGTGACTTCAATATATTATTTATTTAAATTTAAATTATAACTTGTAAAAAATAAACCCTTTTGCCCCTTCCTTCGCGTTACATAACGTCTCCTATATACGCATCCGTTTAGTAGCGTACGTATCCCGTGTGAAACGAGTGTTTCAATTTTAAAAATATTCTCAACAGCTTTGAAAAGCGGTTACTGAATTCTATTTTTGTTCGTGCATTGCCTTGTAACTGCTCTCATGTTATGTACTACTCCTACCACGAATTTTTTTCGACCAATTCTTATAATATATACGATATTTTATGTACACTCACGTGGTATTATTCGTTAAGTCGATTTTAGTAGGATTTCGTATACTATACGGGCGGGGCAGGCAAACGTAATTGTCTCTTCGTGCATACCACATTAATATGAAGACAAAATTGTAATGTCAAAAACAAAAAGTATCATGATCCTATTGGCTACTTCAAATGACTGTTTAATTTTTAATATTAGCAACTCCTCTGTCTTTGAGTGATGTCTGAAGTCTAAAGATCTATGCTTTCAATTGCACGTAAACATTAAAATTAAATTGAAGCGTGTGTTTTAAACAGAGATGATTAAAAACAATATTAATTATCTAACAAGGCAAAACGTTCATTTTTATATTATTTTAACTGCATAAACATAGTATACACGTATATCCCCGGTCATATTATATATTATTATATATGACGATAGTTAGGTAAAGCCGGTAAAGGTATATAATATATTTGAATTTAATGCACGCGTGAAATTCAGTACGCAGTATGCAGTTATAAATGTATGTGCAGGCCATCATTGTATAGGATATCCGGTAACAATAATACGTTATTGATTTAACTTCTAGACTATAGAAGATACTATTATTTTCCATTGTATAATTTTCTGTATTTCTATATGATATAATCTAATAATTTATTTTCAAATCATTATTATATCATAATATGAGTTTTGCGTATTAAGTACTATTTAAGTAATTATTTTTTTAAATTTACTAATGAGTATTTAAAGTTATTGTGCATCGAAACACTCCGAAAAATGTTCTACTTTTGAATATGAAATCAAAAATAATATATTGTTTTAAGAAAAGTAGAAAGTAATAACTTGGAAAATGATATGAAACGATGTTAAAAAATAATTTTAACTTTTTTCAAAAACATTCGAAATACGTAAATAATTACGAAAATCAAACATAATATTATTTATTATTTAGAAGTTAGCTTTATA
Organism: Schizaphis graminum; assembly: GCA_020882235.1. Classification (NCBI taxonomy): domain Eukaryota; kingdom Metazoa; phylum Arthropoda; class Insecta; order Hemiptera; family Aphididae; genus Schizaphis; species Schizaphis graminum. The sequence continues at coordinate 71,938,488 of CM037032.1, forward strand.
TATTAACTTTAAGTATGTAAATGAATTACGATTTACATTTTAGATTCTGAACGAAGTGATGAATGTATGGATTTTAATATGATGTGTTTTTTTTTTTTTTTGTGTCGTCGCCCCTCTTTGAATAGGAAAATTAAGGGGAAAATTCATCTAGTTGGTATTTTGGGGGGTTAAAAGTAAAATTTTCAAATAGTTTTCAAAAAAATCGAGAAAAACAAAAAAAAATGACAGAAAAATGGCAATTTTACGAAAAACCACTTTTCGACAAAATCGATTTTTTGATTTTGCTGTTACTCAAAAATGAATTATTGTAAATACTTGAAATTTTCACCAAATTTTTATATTATGGTTATCTCTTTACAGTTAAATTTTCAAAATATTTTGACCATTTTTAAGCTACTTATAGACAATTGAAATTTTCGACTTTTCTACGTTTTTTTTTCTTCAAATGCCGATAAAAAATTTTTGGGTGGCCAGAAAATCTTGAAAATTTAATACAAGGTTTCTTATAAGTTGTTCTTAAAGTGATAAAAAAAAAAATCCGAAATCGTTAGTCACAATTTTTTTTTATAAGTGCTTAAAGTTCGAATTTATACGAAATATTTCAAAATTTAAATTAAATTTCATACTCTCATTATGCGTATGTTGCCTAATACATTTTTTTATTAATAAACAAATACTATAAAGTAACTATAGTAACATATAAAAACTATACTATTTGTTTCAAAATAGAATATATGACAATATTTAAATATAATATATCCTAAACTGACAAATCATCTTCGTTCAGAATCGTTTTTCGTATACAATGATACCTATCATTGCATTCAAATTTAACCTACCATAGTCTGAGGTCCACCCCACCCCCTAATATACAGCAGAGCGATACCCACTTACCCGCTTTTTTCATGTTACAGATATAACAAACTATATAGAGGTGTCTGGCTGTCATGACGACAGATATTTCTGTGGTCCGGTGGGATCCGGCCATACAACAAGATGGAACCGGTATTGTTGAAGATTATGAATATGACGGTGGAAACTCTTCTTCCAGATTATTTGAAAGATCCAGAATTAAAGCTTTGGCTGGTAAGTTCTACTTATTTTATTAACCCAAAAACAGTTATTTCTTTTTATCGAGCAATGTTTTATTGAATGTGGTTGTAGTCTGTAGAGCAGGCATGTCAAACTCAAAGTATCAGATGGGCCAAATATATTGAAAAGTTTACTATTTGGGCCGCACATAAAAATTTAGCGAATTTTTAGCTATTAAATTTACAGAGGAATACATGTAACAAAATTTCACACGGTGTTTATCGAACGACTAACACGCGTGTCGCAAACTGACGATATAAATTATTAATCTTTATTCTATAATGTATAAAGATATAAATATATATAAAACCATCAATAATCCTTTATGGTTTATCAGAAGATAAGATAGTATAATAATGTATACCAAATAAACCACTCTCTAAGTATCTAAAATAGTCGTTACACGACATTAATTTTTTTTTTTGTCCATTAATATTGGTAGCCGCGGGCCACAAAAAAATGAGCCACGGGCCGCATGCGGCCCGCGGGCCGCGTGTTTGACATGCCTGCTGTAGAGACTAGAATGTAGAGAATAGTCCTTCGGTGTTTGCGCAGTCATCTCTCAAATTTAGAGTATTACTCATTTTATCCTTACTTGATAGGGTTTCTGTACTTATATACGTGATTAACTCTGCTTTTCAGACGAAAGAGAAAGTGTACAGAAAAAGACGTTTCAAAAATGGGTAAATTCGCACTTGGTTCGAGTACACTCTCGAATTGGAGATTTATACATAGACCTCAGAGACGGAAAAATGCTTATAAAACTATTGGAAGTTCTTTCTGGAGAAAGATTGGTAACAACTATATTAAAATAAATATTTATTATTCGATTTTTAACATGACTATTTGTATGCAGCCAAAACCTACCAAGGGAAAAATGAGAATACATTGTTTAGAAAATGTAGATAAAGCTTTGCAATTTTTAAAAGACCAGAGAGTACATTTGGAAAACATGGGTTCTCATGATATTGTTGATGGAAATCCAAGGCTTTCGTTGGGTCTTATATGGACAATTATTCTTAGATTCCAAGTATGTACTAACTTTAATTTCTACTATTTAATATACTAATTTAAAATATATATATTATATAATGTCATATTTAAATTTAATATTAGATTCAAGACATTACCATTGAAGAAACTGACAATAAAGAAACAAAATCTGCAAAGGATGCTCTACTTTTGTGGTGCCAAATGAAAACAGCTGGCTACCACAATGTCAATGTTCGCAATTTCACAACTTCCTGGCGAGATGGTCTTGCATTTAATGCAATCATTCACAAACACCGCCCTGACCTTGTACAATTTGAAAAACTAAGCAAAACTAATGCCATGTACAATTTGAATAATGCGTTCAATACGGCTGAAGACAAATTAGGAATTGTAAAATTATTGGATGCTGAAGATGTATTTGTTGAACAACCGGATGAAAAATCAATTATCACATATGTGGTTACATACTATCATTACTTCAGTAAAATGAAACAAGAAACAGTTCAAGGAAAGAGAATTGGTCGTGTCGTTGGAATAGCTATGGAAAATGAACGTACAGCCCAAGAATATGAACGTTTAACTAGTGACTTATTACAATGGATCAAGCAAACAAAAGAGTCATTAGCCGAGAGGAAATTCTTGAATTCTTTGAATGGTGTTCAACAGCAATTACAACAATTTAACAACTATAGAACTGTTGAAAAACCCCCAAAATTTGTCGAAAAAGGAAATTTGGAAGTGTTGCTTTTCACGTTGCAATCTAAAATGAGAGCTAATAATCAAAAACCATACACTCCAAAAGAAGGAAAAATGATTTCAGATATTAATAAGGCTTGGGAACAATTAGAAAAAGCAGAACATGAAAGGGAGTTGGCTTTAAGAGAAGAAATTATTAGACAAGAAAAACTTGAACAACTTGCTCAAAGATTTAATAGAAAAGCAAGCATGCGAGAGACATGGTTAAGTGAAAATCAACGGCTAGTTTCTCAGGTTAGTTTTTAACTAAATTAACATTTTACTTAAAAATAAATTGGTTATATAATGCTTACAGGATAATTTTGGTTTGGATTTGGCGGCTGTAGAAGCAGCTGCAAAAAAGCACGAAGCTATCGAAACAGATATATTTGCTTATGAGGAACGAGTAGAAGCAGTTGTAACAGTTGCGCAAGAATTAGAAACAGAGGACTATCATGATATTGTCCGTATAAATGCAAGGTAAATTTTAATTTTAAATATAATTTTTAAATAATTGCTTTCAGTATAACTTTTTTTATTTCAGAAAAGACAATGTTCTTCGTTTATGGAACTATCTTCTTGAACTCTTAAAAGCTCGTCGTCATCGTCTAGAGTTGTCATTACAATTACAACAAAACTTCCAAGAAATGCTATATATATTGGATTCTATGGAAGAATTGAAAATGAGACTTTTGTCTGATGATTATGGCAAACACTTGATGGGAGTTGAAGATCTTCTTCAAAAGCACAGTCTCGTAGAAGCTGACATTAATGTTTTAGGAGAAAGAGTGAAAAGTGTTGTGCAACATTCGCAACGTTTCTTGGATGAAGAAAATACAGAAGGTTATAGACCCTGTGATCCAGCTGTTATTATTGAAAGAGTTCAGGAACTTGAGGACGCTTATAGTGAATTGGTCAAATTGGCTGTTGAAAGACGTGCTCGTCTTGAAGAAAGCAGGAAATTATGGCAATTTTATTGGGATATGGCTGATGAAGAAAATTGGATTAAGGAAAAAGAACAAATTGTTTCTGCTGGAGATATTGGTCATGACTTGACCACTATTAATCTGTTGCTTTCAAAACATAAAGTAATATAAATACTTGTAAATATTTAGCAATCATTACTTACTATTATTTATTATTTATCAGGCACTAGAAAATGAAATACAGAGTCATGAAAGTCAATTGCTTGAAGTGGTAAAGGTTGGAGAAGATTTGATTAATAGCAACCATTTTGGAGCCGATCGTATACAGGAACGAGTATCCAGTACACATTCTATGTGGGAACATTTAATCGGCTTAGCCAAACAAAGACGCAAACGTTTGGAAGATGCAGTTGATTATCACCAAGTAATTTAATTTTTTTCCTTATCAGTAGCTATTTAAATATTTTAAATATTATTTGTAGGATAATTTAGTAAATGCATATTTTGATTCAATAAGCTTGGTTTTTATATTACAATACCTAAAAAATGGTATGGTGTTTACCTAAAAAAATTTATTTACTTTTAAAATAAAATAAGCTAGTCAAATCAATAAATTATGTTTATGATATCAGATTTAATGCATTTGTATGTTTTTCTATGATGGTTGTTAAAAATTCAATATTTAAATTTAAACAATTTATTTTATGATATTTTAAAATTAAATTAAAAGTTTCACTGCTTAATATTTCCTTACTTTGTTATTTTATACAAAAAATGCACAGTTAACAAATTTAAGTATTTTGAACAATTATTTATATCATAGTAACTATTAAAGTATACTTTCATATACATAACATTTTCAATTACTTTTTCTACCTTTAATTTTGACTTATTACAATCTATTGTTAGTATTTATATTAAATTAATTGTTATGAATGTTTTTGAAAATATTTCACATTTAAAATTATTAAGAGTTTATTGAAGAGTTATCTTCACCTTTTTTTATCAATAATTAAATTGTATATTATTTTAAAATAGTGGTTTGCTGATGCTGATGACGTTGACATTTGGATGTTAGATACTCTAAGATTAGTGTCTTCAGAAGATGTTGGCCGAGATGAAGCTAATGTCCAATCATTGTTAAAGAAACACAAAGAGGTATTTGTTATTAATTTTGTATATTTTATTGTTAACTTTGTATATGTCCATATATTTTCTTTCTTACTATCCATAGGTCAGTGAAGAACTAAAATCCTACTCACAAACTGTTGAAGCATTGCGATCTCAAGCCAATCAATTAAGTGCTGAACCAGGTGCACCGACAAGTGGACCTGAAGTAAATGAGCGTATGTCATCAATTGACAAGCGCTATAAAGAATTGGTTGAATTAGCAAAACTTCGACACCAGAGACTCTTGGATGCTCTTTCTTTATACAAGCTTTTCAGTGAAGCTGATGCTGTACAACAATGGATTGGAGAAAAGGTAATTAGTAAAACTAAAAAATAAATGATTTATTTAACTTATATAACTTATTACTTAAACTTACAATGTTATATCTAAAATATTTTTTTTCAAACTTAAGAACCGTATGTTGGAAACCATGAGCCCTGGAAAGGACATAGAGGATGTTGAAATAATGAAACATCGTTATGATGGTTTTGATAAAGAAATGAATTCAAACGCATCACGAGTTGCAGTTGTGAATCAATTAGCACGGCAATTACTTCATGTTGAACATCCTAACTCAGATGAAATCGTAAACAGACAAAACAATGTAAGTCATAAAATTATGCAATTTTCATCCAGAAATAAATTCAAATATTTTTGTTTATAGTTGAATCATGAATGGGCTGATTTACGAGATAAGGCTGAAGCCAAACGTGACCAACTTAATTCTGCCCATGGTGTACAAACTTTCCATATTGAATGTAGAGAAACTATTTCATGGATTGAAGATAAAAAGAGAATTTTACAATCTACTGACAGTCTAGAAATGGACCTTACTGGCATAATGACTTTACAGGTAAAATAAGTTTATTCTTTTTGCTACTGTATAAAAAATTAAAAAATGTATTGTTTTTATTAAATTAAAAAATGATATAATTACTTATGTTATTTATTACAGCGTCGTTTATCTGGTATGGAAAGAGATTTGGCTGCCATTCAAGCCAAATTAGACTCATTAGAATCTGAAGCACAAATGAATGAGAAAGAACATCCTGAAGAAGCTGCTGTAATCCGAGAAAGAATTGAAACAATCCAAAAAGATTGGGAAGAATTAACACAAATGGTAAGAAAATAAACTTTTTATTTTAACTAAAGATAATATAATTGTTATAATTTCTCAGTTGAAAGAACGAGATTCTAAACTAGAAGAAGCTGGTGACCTTCATCGTTTCCTACGTGATTTAGACCACTTCCAAGTTTGGTTGACCAAAACTCAAACTGATGTTGCTTCAGAAGATATTCCCTCTTCATTATCAGATGCTGAAAAGCTTCTTTCCCAACATCAAGCAATCCGTGAAGAAATTGATAATTACACTGCTGATTATACTCAAATGATGGAGTATGGAGAAAAAGTTACAGCTGTAAGTACAACTATTTATTATCAAATTTATTAGTAAATTATTTATAATTTCATTTTTAGGAACCGGGAACACAAGACGATCCTCAGTATATGTTCTTGCGAGAGAGGCTCAAGGCTTTGCGTGATGGATGGCAAGAATTGCACAAAATGTGGGAGAATAGGCAACAACTTCTTTCCAAATCACTCAATCTGCAAATGTTTAACCGTGACGCTCGTCAAGCTGAAGTATTACTTTCTCAACAAGAACATGCTCTATCTAAAGATGAAGTCCCAGTAAGTTAAAATATTCTCACATAATTAAAAAATAGATATTTTTTATTTTTTATTTTTTTCTAGTCAAATCTTGAACATGCTGAAAACTTAATCAAACGTAATGAAGCTTTCATGACTACAATGGAAGCTAATGAAGACAAAATTAATGCTGTCACTCAATTTGCTAATAAACTTGTTGATGAAGACCATTTCGAAGCTGATAAAATTAAAAAGAAAGCAGCTTCCATACAAGAACGTCGTGATGCAAATCGTGAAAAAGCCCAAGAACTTATGGATCAACTTAAAGATCAATTACAACTTCACCAATTTCTCCAAGATTCTGATGAATTACAACAATGGATCCAAGAAAAGAAGTTTACAGCTCAAGATGAAACGTATCGAAGTGCTAAGACAGTACATAGCAAATGGACTCGTCATCAAGCATTTGAAGCAGAAATTGCATCCAATAAAGATAGATTAGATAGAGTACAGCAATCGGGAGAAGAATTAATGAAAGAAAAACCTGAATTGGCTCAAATAATTCAACCAAAGATATCTGAAATGTTAGGTCAATTTGATGATCTTGAAAAAACCACAAAAGAAAAGGGTGAACGTTTGTTTGATACTAATAGAGAAGTTCTTATACATCAAACTTGTGAAGATATTGATTCATGGATGGATGACCTAGAAAAACAGATTGAAGCTGCTGATACTGGAACTGATTTGGCTTCTGTCAATATACTTATGCAGAAACAACAGATGATTGAAACTCAAATGGCTGTAAAAGCTAAACAAGTTGTTGAATTAGAAACACAAGCTGAATATTTAAAAAAGACTGTACCTGAGAAAGTTGAAACAATTATTCCAAAGAAGACTAAAGTAGAAGAAAGATTTGAACAACTAAAGGAACCATTGAAAGTAAGGCAAAGACAGTTGGAGAAAAAGAAAGAAGCATTCCAATTTAGACGAGATGTTGAAGATGAAAAATTGTGGATTGCTGAAAAGACACCAATGGCTACATCAACTGAGTACGGAAATAGTTTGTTCAATGTCAACATGTTACAAAAGAAAAATCAAGTAAGAAAAATGATATACAATTTATATATTTATACTAATTTAATATACTGTTAGTATATTTTAATTATTAATTATTATTTTTAATTTTATATTTATATTTTAGTCTTTGGGTAATGAAATTGATAACCATGAACACCGCATTAATCTTGTTTGTGGCAATGGTCAAAAGTTAATTGACGAAGGACATGAAGATGCTTCACAATTCACAGACCTCATACATGACTTAACTCAACGCTGGCAACAACTTCAACAAGCTGTTGAACATCGTAGAAAAATGTTACTTCAATCTGAAAAGGCCCAACAAGTATGTTGTATAATTAATCATATTAAAATTAGTTTTTAAAACATTTCAAACTAAACAATATTTAAAATATAAAATATTTTTAAATTCATTTACAGTACTTCTTCGACGCCAGCGAAGCAGAAAGTTGGATGGGTGAACAAGAATTATATATGATGGTGGAAGACCGTGGAAAAGATCAGATTTCAGCACAAAACTTAAAAAAGAAACACGAATCTTTAGAATTAGCTGTTGATAATTATGCCGATACAATCAGACAATTAGGTGAAACTGCTCGTCAACTCACAAGTGAAATGCATCCCGAAAGTGACCAAATAGCTGTAAAACAATCTCAAGTAGATAAATTGTATGCTGGGCTTAAGGATTTGGCTGGAGAACGTAGAGCTAAACTAGATGAAGCTCTGAAATTATTTATGTTGCACCGTGAAGTTGATGATTTGGAACAATGGATTGCTGAACGTGAAATTGTTGCTGGTTCACATGAACTTGGCCAAGATTATGACCATGTCACTGTAAGTTATTTATTTTTTTCATAATTTCCTTGGTATGATACTTGTATCATATTTTTAAAGTTATTATTTAAATCTTTTTATAGTTGTTATGGGAAAGATTTAAGGAATTTGCTCATGATACTGAAGCAACAGGTAGTGAACGTGTAGCAACAGTTAATGGTATTGCTGATCAACTTATTAACATTGGTCACAGTGACTCAGCCACCATTGCTGAATGGAAGGACAGTTTAAATGAACAATGGCAAGATTTACTAGAGCTAATCGAAACTAGAACACAAGTAAACAACTAACATATTTATTTTTTATTTGTTACTAAATAAATATTATACTTTTAGATGTTGGTTGCTTCACGAGAACTACATAAGTTCTTCCACGATTGCAAGGATATGGTTAGTCGTATTGCAGAGAAAAGTCATGAAATGTCTGAAGATCTTGGTCGTGATGCTGGTTCTGTCCACACATTACAACGTAAACATCAGAGTTTCTTACAAGATTTACACACACTCAGCACTCAGGTTCAAACTATTAGCGAGGATTCTGCTCGATTACAAACATCATATGCTGGTGATAAAGCTAAAGAAATTACTGGACGAGAAGCAGAAGTTGTAAATGCTTGGGCTGCTTTACAATCGGAATGTGAATTGCGCAAACAAAAATTAGCCGATACTGGTGATTTACACAAATTCTTCAATATGGTCAGAACATTAACCTTATGGATGGACGACGTTGTAAGACAAATGAACACATCAGAAAAACCAAGGTAATTTTATATTGACTTATAGAATTTATTATCACATTATAATTCTTAATATATTATTTTTTTCTTTCTACATTATAATTATTTTTAGGGATGTTAGTGGAGTAGAATTATTGATGAATAATCACCAGAGTTTAAAAGCAGAAATTGACACCAGAGAAGATAATTTCACAGCATGCATTTCATTAGGAAAAGAATTACTTTCAAGAAACCATTATGCTTCTAATGAAGTAAATTATTATTTGATTTATATTAATAAATTCATTATTAATATTTATTTATAAACTATTTGATTTTTTTAGATAAAAGATAAATTAATGTTATTGAATACCCAGAGAAATTCATTATTGAATAGGTGGGAAGAACGATGGGAAAATCTTCAATTAAGTTCGTTTATGGTAAATCATTTTATATATTATTGTTATATTAAATATTTATTTTATAGTTTTGGAAGTATATCAATTTGCCAGAGATGCTGCAGTTGCCGAAGCATGGTTATTAGCCCAAGAACCATACATTATGAGTCTGGAGTTAGGTGTAAGTTAATTTAACCAACTTTTTAAATAAAATCTATAATACTAGACTATTTCCATGGACATTTTTGTAATAGATGACTATTGATCAAGTGGAAAATTTAATTAAAAAACATGAAGCATTTGAAAAGTCAGCCATAGCACAAGAAGAGAGGTTCTGTGCTTTAGAACGATTGACGACTGTAAGAAGAATAAATAATAATTAAAAATTAAATAATTATTTTAGTAATATTTTAAATTTTATGATTTATTTAGTTTGAATTGAAAGAAATCCAACGTAGAAAAGAAGAGGAAGAACGAAAACGTCAAGAAGAGTTAGCTAAACAAGCAGCTCAAGCAGAAGCCGAAGCAGCTGAAAAAGCTGCGTATGTTAAAAACTATAGGTTTTTCACTAGAAGTATATTTGTTTAAAAATCTACATTTTACTTGCATTTTACAGTGCGGAAGAAGCATCAGAAGCTGATGGAAAACTAGCTAAAGATGGAGAAGGTCGTCCTGGTAAGTTAGCTTTTGTAATTTTAGCTTTTAATTACAATAATCATAATAATGCATGCAAAATAATGGGTGTAAAATAAGTGGTAAAAGTATGTGGTGGTGCTTAGTCATACAAAAATATTAATTTCTAAATAATAATAATAATTATTATTATTAGACTACAATTTTTTTTATTTTTAACTATTAAATTTATAAATATCCAATAGAAATGTTTATAATTTATTTTAATCTAAGTGCCCCATTAAATAGTATACATATTTTATATACATGTATTCTGTTGGTGGATAAAAATTAATTAAAAGAGAAATATGTATAATATTGTAAAAAAGTATTATGAGTATACACAAATAAAATAACAAATTAACCATGCACTCGAGGGTTGTTGATATTGTAATATATTTATTGTTTATTGTATCAAGTAATTTAATGCATTAGAGATGGGATCAAACAAATGATGTGATGTAAATAAACACAATAATGGTTTTAAAGATATTGCAAATTATTAATACACAATATAATATATTTGCATCTGTTTGATTTCATAATTTTCCATGTGTATAAATGTATAAATATAAATATATAATATGTGTATAGAAATGTTTTATTAATACAAGTTATTATCTGTATTCTGTGTGAAAAAGATTAAGTTGTTTTGATGAATAAATTGAAATATTAAGTAGGGAACTCAAAATTCAAAAAACAATATTGAAACATGTATAATATGACCATATTGTTTTTTCTGTTATTTGCACGCTTGCATTCTCTAAATCTAACATTAGCGTCAATACGTAAACCTCCACCCACTAACCTCGCACTGACATCGCCCATCGAAAAACCGACCGCAGGTCAGTTAATTTAATTTAAAAAAAAATCTAATATTTGTAGAACATATTTATTTTATTCTATTATAAACTATTTTGCATGCATTTTACTTAACTTTGTTGAAATATACCGTGGGTATATTATATAGAACGGCGCTATGCTATTGCATGACTCGCTAATATAATTAAAATTGTAGTAATAGCAATAACTTATTATTTTTTCGGCATGAAGTTGAATTGAAAGTGTTTGTTATTAACATATTTTGTAGTGCATGAGAGCTCTGCATCGAGTAGGAAGAGCATTGCCAGTCCCGCCGCACCCGCGGGGGTCGCTAGATCCGCATCTACGTTACCCTCAAGTAAGTATTTCAGCTATCTCAAGCTTGCTTTTAATTTAATTATATTTATATTTTTTTCATTTTTGAAGTTTAATCGTTAGCATGTGGACGTGCTTTCTCATGCTCTGACATGATACTATGTGCGATGACGATTATTTTTTAGTTTGCTTGTTTTGTAAAAGTATTTCTGTTTGTGTGTGTATTTTGAAAACGTAGCTTCGCGAAGCCAATTAGTCAAAGATCGCAACAAGGACAGGTCGCGCTCAAAATCACCGTTCCGCAGTTTCCGGTGGAAAAAATCACCGCAAAAGACCCCGTTGTCTGCTGTGTCAGCTAGTGACGACGAGGCCACCGTTGAACCAACTTCAGGTATTGTAGTCTTAAACATGATGCGAAGGTATCCATCGTATGTATACTTGCTTGTGTGTAAGTCTTGTGCATGGTCATAAGCTATACAATTATTTACAATGATTAGCATGGCGTGGGAGGAAGAAGTTATATGTATACACGGGAATACTAGTATACCGTGTATGGTGTCCATCCATTACATTTGTTTCAATAGTGCTCTGTTGATCGTTGTTACAGATCAATCAGCCACCGAAGCTGATGGTGAAATTCTAGAAGGAATACTCAACAGGAAACACGAATGGGAATCTACCACGAAAAAAGCGTCCAATAGGTAAAAGATGTTCACATTATTTAAAAAAAATTTTATACGCAAAAAATTTGGCTTTTAACCTACATAGATGATAGATAATTTTTCTAGAAATCTTATCGTTATATAACATTTTAATTATTTTATTTCATTCATATTAAATTATAAAAATTAAAGAAATAAATGACAATGGCTTAATCACTATATCATTATAATTTCTGATTCACATATAGCCATATAGGTATTTATATTATTCTATGTGATTTGTTAAGATATATATCATAGCCCGTGGTGTATATGTTAGCGAATGCAACGTTATGGCTAAAAACAGTCAAAACCTTTGACTTTATGGTTTTTTTTCGTTATATTTTTTGAGTTTTATCTTATTTACTAATAAAATATTGAAATATATAAATATACTAATATAAAATTTATTTTAATACAGTAATTTAATAATATATATGTATTATAAGAATAATACGAAAAAAAATTTACTTTCCCGGTAAAATTAAATTGAAAATACTTAGCCCTCCTCTCCCAGGAATGTATTAAGTGTGTGAAACAGGGTTCATTACCTTCAACCATCATCAACTTGAATCATTGATCAATTAAAAGCATAAATATTTTTAGTATCATTCGATTAACTTTGAAAATATAATATTTACCCATTCCATCCTCCTAAAAATAAAAAACACCACTGTTATAATATTAAGTTGTGGACATGACAGTAATAATTTAATTTACAAGTTCACTATAGTATAGCGAACAAAGAGTATCATATTTTAACTTTTTTCATTGCTTTAATATGTTAGTATGTTACTGGCTTACTGCTTACTGCTATTATATAGGGACATTCCTGTACTTACTTTATAATGACGTGTAAAACATATTTCATTTACCCAAAATTTCTCCGTAGATCTTGGGACAAGGTGTTTGTGTGCGTGCAGGGCTCTAACTTGGCGTTCTACAAGGACGCCAAGACAGCCAAAACGTCGCCTGAGACGTACTTCAAGGGCGAGGCGCCCATCGACCTGCATGGCGGCACGGCCGACGTGGCCACCGACTACACTAAAAAGAAGTTCGTGTTGCGCGCCAAATTGGCCAGTGGGGCCGAGTTCCTGTTCCAGGCCCGCAACGAGGCCGAGATGCGCCAATGGGTGAGCACGCTGAAGAACGTGTGCGAACAGGACGCGGCCGGCACGCAGTCCCGATCGCAAACGCTGCCCGCAGTAGGCGACAAACGCGACGAGCCCAAGCGCCGCAGTTTCTTCACGCTGAAGAAGGTGTAAGGTAGACCGTCGTAAACAGACCATCGCGAGATCCCCTCAACCTCCTTCACACAAATCCAAAATCGTGTCGTATTTTTTATTTCACGACCCAAACACGCATTCACTTCAAACACACACACACACATACACGCTGCCTCCGCCGACTCGTGTCGTATATTATATTATTTAATATTAATAATATTGTGTTTTCCTCGCGCCGTGAGCGCGTCTCTTGTATTTTATTTTAATTCGATTTTTATTTCGTTTCAACGCCGTTCGTGTGTGTTTACCTTTTTAACTGCCTTACATTGTATTATCATCATTGACGACAGCTATATAATAATAAGAATAATTATACTATATACATTATATTTTATTCCTTTATACTCGCTTTGAAAATAAAAAGTATATATATATATATATATATGCATGTGTATGTATATGTGTGTGTACTCAAAAAGAGGTAGCTCCCAACAACGTTAGGTTTTTGTTTTTTCACTCCACTCCAACGTTTTATTATTATTTTATATATATATATATCTATTCTATGTGTATACCAATATTAACCAAAACAATATATAATAAATGTTTAGTTTTTTTTTTTATTTATTTATTTTAGATCCTAGAGATGTTTTATTTATTTACTGTATTTTTATTTATTTATTTTTTTTAACGCCTATTTACACCCGTTTAATATCTAATTTATTTATAAACAACTCTTTTAAGCTATAATATTTAATTGACACGTTGTTCATATTAAAGTATTATTTTTGTTATAAATCTAAAATAACAGTAACGCCTGGTCGATTAAATATATTAATTAATAAAATATATTTAGAGCAATTTTAGAATTTTTAAGAATTTTTATTAATTAATTTATATATATAAATATTGATTTATACCTATATTTATTTATATATAAATATACATTTTAAATTACTTTATTTATTAAAATTACCGAAAGAGAAATTTTCTTATAGAAATCACTCCATTTTTAGTTACCTCTAAGGCTTTAAAGTGTACATTTTAATACAATTTTGCTATATTTATTTTTAAATAATATATATTAAAAAAAAAAAAAATCTATATAATATATATTATTCTACTATATCCGGCGTTTGGTTCCTCTACGCTATTTTTATTTTTATTTGATGCTATGAGAAAAATTGTTAACTTTTATGAGATGGAAATGAAAAGATAAATGATGAGTTTACAATATTATATATATATATAGATTTATATATATGACGTGTGTATTTAGGTAGAAATATTATACCTATGGATACTACTCAATGTTTATGTAATTAAAAGAAATTATATATTTAACTTTGCTTAAAAAAAAAAAAAAATGATTTGTTTAGTGGATATAATAAAACTATCTTCAACGAAAATATTCTGTGTTCTTTATTCTTCACGACGGTCTTCAGCATCAATACATATCACAGACTATGCCGATGAACGCGATTGCCACTCATAAATCATTTTTGTATATTATGTTGTATCTTGTATAAACAGAATACTCATCATCCATCTGTCATTAATGACGTATTTACGACCTTATAGGGGAGAAGTCTAGACCCCCTTACCTATCGGAATTTAATGAATACAATATACAACCCTCAGTTATATCTATACGTCATAGTGATACTGATACCTACCAACTAAATGTTAGTTTTTATATTTGTACGTGAATACGTGATTATAACAAGTTATTAAAAAAATTGTGTACTATAATATATTATAAGTACTTAAATATTATAGGGAAAAAAATTTAGAAAAAATGGTCTTTTAGAAAATGAGAGCTGCTGTACGTCTATATTTTACTTTACTATTTGCTAGTTAGATATAAGACGAGAAAAAACACGCCCGGATGGTCTTGAGAGAACGCCACAATTAACGGATTAGTATACATAGATATGTCGTCACTTATGGTCAATATTCAATAAAATGAAAGTAAATTGTAATATTTTTTTACCATCGAAGGGTTTTAAAAATAAATTTTAATTATCAATTTGTATAATGTGAGATTAACGAATAGTTAAGGATTAAAATTAATAAATAACGACCCTGCAGTGGCGGATCCAGGGGGACCTCGGCCCTTCCCCCCCAAACCCCTTCGACATTATTTTTACTTACAACAAATATTTTATTTTATATAATAATTTAATAATTATAATTGATTACATAATATTTATTTTGTAACTATCATAGGGAATTTTATTGCCGTTAATGGAATGAAAACAGATAAAATTAACATTAAAATAAACAACATAAATATCATTATAATGTATTACGTATAATATATGGCTCAGAAGTAATTTTTTAAAGAGCCCTCTCCCCCCAAAAAAAATTCAACTCTGGATCCACCACTATAACGACCAAAGAGACACTGTTGCCAGTGCCTATATATCTACAATCGTATATATCTAAGAACTGTGTATTTCGGATTGAAAAAAAATTTATGTAAATTGTTACATTGATAAGTATCAAAAACAGTTCGTGGTCCATCACCCAATTGGAATTAAAGATGCAACGACGGGCAAGCAAGCAACTGTAGTACTGTAGTACCTCTCATCGTCGGACCGTCGCGATTAATGGATTTCATCGCATATATAAAAAAAAAGTGTTCTGGTTGCAGACCGTCCAGAATAACGTAAAACGTAAGTTTCGAACACAAAGGTTTTTTAAATGTATTTGTAGTTTATAGCTTTATCGATCATGCAAATGGCTACTACCTATATGTATACATAATTTGATTATATATGTATATTCCATAGTCAGCAGGTGGTGCGCGTATGGTCGACGCAACATAATCCTTTTCGCGTTTAACTGGCGCGACTGAGCTATGCGCCTATGCACAGTACCTAAATTTTAATCGAGGTATTTGAGACTAAATAAGTCATACCTATATATGTTTTTCATACTTATAAAATTCGATGCCCTTAACGAATCCACGATATTCTTGAGATTTACTCGTAAAGTCGTAAATATTGCACTATATAATATTAACCTTGGCTACTCGAGACCTAAATCCGGGTGTATTTTTTTTTAATCACCTGACCCTTGACTAGTCCTTGACCACGATAACGAATACGCAAATAAATCGTTGATAGGTACTGCTATTTCTATTATTACTTTAACAATTTTCTTCAAATTATACCTTAAGTTTTAACCCTAGTTAAATATGTGTGCATAGTAAATGACAACAGCTTAACTTGAATACTTGATAATAAATCACTCAAATTTGATAAATCAACAACTCAATTTTAATATACATTTTTATATATCCCGGATATCCAGATTAAATTTCAAATTTTAAGGTTATTTTTAATTTTTAGAGCATTGTAGGTACCTATGCCCTATGGTTTTTAAGATTTAATACAATTATATATTGTTTTTAAATTTTTTCTGAACAGATTCATACGTCGTAAAAATCGAAATTATACACGAGTTGCGACGGAAATATATTAAAAAGAATAGGTAATTTCATTAGTTTTAAATTCAACCTCGTCACCTCTCGAAGCTTAAAATTATTTAGTCCTGCGACATTTTTTTAAACTTGGTTCAAAACACGTACAAATAAAAATAATGGAAGTTCTTTATTTTGAGCTTTAAGAATATAAATTTTTTTCTAAGACATTACATTCTCAACTCTACTTATGAGATGATATAAAACAACCACATAGACATAGGTAGGTATTTGCACGGGGCGAGCACGAGCATAGACAATAAGTCTATGTGACTATGTACTATACTATACTATACTAGGTATACCGTGTGTTAATTTTAAAGGTATCAGGAAATATTTCGAACGCATGGTCTTTAATTTGATTCGGGTTTTTTTTACAGGGTACAGGACATATAAATACATATAAATACATATAATATGTTTTTAATAAATTCTAATTTTTAACTTTTTTTTATCTGTGCATGCATAGTAAAATAAAAATTTCTTAAATAGGAAAGGAACCACTATTTTTGACAATAGATTTGGACTTCTCTATTTTTTTTTTTAGCATCTTTGATCTTTACAGTTTATTGATATCTTCAAAATTGACATTTTTAAGACAGTCGAAAGTTTTAAAATTAGGTGATTATTGTAATTATAGGTATTATCATAATAATTTATTTATTAATTTATTTTGATTAAAACTACAAGGTGTATTTATTATTACATCAAATTTATAAAAAAATATCATTGGAATTTATCGATAAATTATACCTACAAATGTGTGATTAATAAAATATAGAGAGTTGAAAAATGCGATAATTATAAATAAATTACCTAATTTAAAACTTTCGGCTGTCTTAAAAATGTTAATTTTGAAGATATCAAAAAACTGTAAAGAATCTAGTGTCCAAAATGGTGGTTTTTATTTAAGACATTTTTATTTTACTACGCATGTACAATCGCGCAGATAAAAAAAAGTTAAAAATTAGAATTTACCAAAAACATATGTATTTATATGTCCTATACCCTGTAAAAGAAAAACCGAATCCAATTAAAGACAATGCGTTCGAAATATTTCCTGTTACCTTTAAAATTGAACACACGGTATAATTTATTATAAAAGTATTATATTATTAATATTACTAAAAAAATGTTTTAAAGAACATTTAATTATAAAAAAATATTTTATATTTACGTTTTAAGCCG
This sequence comes from Schizaphis graminum, assembly GCA_020882235.1. Lineage (NCBI taxonomy): Eukaryota > Metazoa > Arthropoda > Insecta > Hemiptera > Aphididae > Schizaphis > Schizaphis graminum. Next base: position 71,956,488 of record CM037032.1, read on the forward strand.
GGGAGTGGGGACTAATTGTTCGAGCATAAAATTATGACGGGGACCAATTTTCCGCATACCGACAGTTGTATAGATAGATTTTCGACCAAAAAAAAAAAAAACATTTTGTATCGAATCGAAATTTCAACTAACTATACAAACGTGTTTAAACGTTGAATACCTTCCACGTAGATTCATAGCACTTACGCAGTTTTTTATTTTAACTATGATATGATTCAAATACATAACTAATACTGTTAATCTACCTATAAGTACTTTTAGGGTCGTTATGTGGTTCAAAGCATGACTAAATAGATTTAGTCATGGTTCAAAGCAAATGTACCTATAATCTTACGGAAAACAAAAATTGAAATGTTGAAACAGTATTGTCGTTAGAAACAATATAACAGTCAAATTAAACAATATTATTGTTGTTTTCAACGTGAACCGTAAAAAGTTCTCGAGACGAATAGTAAGGAATAATAAGGATGGTCAAAAATACAACACTTGAATTAGCCTAAATAAAATATATATTTGATTTCATTATAATTAATATTACTCATCATACATGAACATAAAATATATATTAATATTTAATGTATAAATAAAAAAACATTAGATGACTCATTCTGAAAGAAAAAAAAATATATAAATATTTTTCCATTCTTTTTATTTTATTTTAATACTATAAACTATATCAGTCAATACACACTTTGGAACCCAAAAAATAAAGAAATACTATGTTTCACTAAGTTACAAAATAAGAATAAAAAGCAGAAAAAAGGGAAATAAACCAAATAAATAATATTGTACCAATGTTAAATACTACACAAAATAAAACCCTAATTAATAATACAAAAAGACCCGTGAAAAATCGTTGACGACAAAATTAAATATTAATGTTAAGGGTAAACAAATTATACAATGTTAGGACTCCTGAAGCAAACCAAAAGTAAGATAATTGTGCGATGTATACAATTTCTAATACAATTAGAAAACATATGAAACAAAACCATGTGCAAAATGTACACATAGCATTCGACTGAATACAATTAAAAAACTGTTAGTGGTATTTATCAGTTCTATAATATCTTTGGTAAATATTAAACTTATACATGATACATCTATGACTACATTACAATACATTTTATTGCTAAAGAATATAAATTGAAATACTATAGAGTAGGTACAAGGTGATTTTCCTTATTCAGAGAACAAGTTTGTTTCGTATTAATCTCTTTATAATATTATGAGCTAAAAATACTATTCATCAGTAATATTTGAATAATATTAGGGTGTTTTATTTATTTTTTCAGTCTTAGACTCGTTTGGCCTTAAATAGATTATGCTATAAAGAGCAAATTTTATTAATAAATATTAAATATACAACATAATTTGATTTCTTTTTCATTACTCATTATCGTTATTGGCACGCTATATAATATATATTCTAAATTATAAACTTTATATATAATATATACTTTACATTTCCTTTAATGTATTAATAAAAATATTATACTTCGGGTATACCAATATACATTTAAAAATAATGAATTAAACCAGTAAAAATTAACCAAACATCAAACCAAGCCCTTCCCCCCTCTAGAAAAAATATAATTAAATATATATTTATTTAATAATAATAATGACAAATGAATTAGTCAGTAATCAATCTCGAAGATGAAGTTAAAGTTTAAACCTCCAAATGAGTCATGCGTGAAGCGCATCCGACGACATCAAAAAATTCACCGGCTGATGCTGGTGGAAATAATGGTTAAAGTGGCGATAAAGGCGGCCCAGATGTAGCCTGATTTGTTAACTGATATGGAGATGGGAGATCCAATGAGATTTTGTTTAGGAACGGCGATGTGGGAGGCTGCTGTATAATGTAACCACCAGTGGTTGAAGTGGCATTTGAAGACTGGTTAAAACAAGTAACTGGCGATGATCCGGTCAGATAAGAACCAGTAGAATTGTTGACGGGCTGTACAGGCTGTACAGGAACCGTTTGTTGATGTTGTTGGTGTTGTTGTTGTGGGTGTTGTTGCTGTGGCTGCTGTTGGGGAACAGCGTTATTGTTGTATACTTGATATGCACTTTGATTACTCGTATTGGTAGTATTAGTCGAGTGCTCCTTGTGGTAGATATTAATGTGAGCACGCAAACTGTATTTGTTCTTAAACACTTTACCACACACACTGCAACCAGCTGGATTGTACTCGTCACTATGCCTAATGCGCATATGTTTTAATAAGTTAGACTTGTTGGAGATCACTTTTTGGCATAACGGACATGGTCGGCGACCTAGACGGTCTGTCAAAAAAAAAAATTAGAAAATTAGTTAAAATTTGAAAAATTTGACACTATGTAACATAATATTCGTGCAATTATTAATTTGATTTCATCTGAGTACCATTTCACCAACACAAAATAATTATTTGTGTAATTAGTCATTAAATAAAGGGCGCTGCATTTAATATCACTTAGTAATAAAATTTTAAGTTATATACACACTGTAATATTATATAATACTTCAGACAAACAAATTATAGTCTTAAGGCTATGGTATGAACATTTTTTATTCATCTTTAATATATTGAATATTATTTATTTTCAAAACATTAAATGTAGTTTTCATAATTAATGCTATATTGCATCATACTATTATATTACCAGGCAAGTTGAATCTTTTGACAGATCCAATGAAAACAAAACAAAAATTTAATTACACTAAGTTAAAATATTGCTGTTTTAAACTTATCAATAAATACCCTGCAAGATAATAATATAATATATTTCATATATATATATGTATACAATTTTTTTAAACACTGATTAATAATAATATTAAACTTAGATTATATAAAATACACCTATTAAAAACGAATAAATAATTTAATATAGACAACATTTATATATTTTGCTTTACTTTGCATTGATAATGAATGAAAAAAATATTATTTAATATTATTATTCTAAATCCAGTGGCAAAGCATCATAGGAGACAATGAGACAATGTCTACCCACTAAGAAATTAGAACACAGGATAAATAATTTTGTTTTATAAAATATTTACAAATTTTAAAGTCATTTATATTATAAAAATGATATATTATGTTTTAATATTTGTTAAAATTGGTTTTTCGTTATACAGTTATAGGTAGTCTTTAAGAATTATTAAAATATTTAAATTTAATTTATATACTAATATAAAATTAAAGTAATAATTATCTTGTCTTAGAGTTAATATTTAGATAATTTTATACATTAAAATAATCAAATTTTAAAGTATTATCTAAATTTTAATAGAACAAAAATATCTAAAATTCTATTATTATATTCAATTTCAAATATTAAAATAATTGTCAAAAGTATAAACATTATATGTATTGAAATGTAACTAAAATAGTATAATAATGGGAATTGGTTGGAGTTATATTCAAAGAGAAACTTTAAACTTTAAAAATACCATAGCATATTACTATATAGACAAGGATTAGCTGGGATGCATGCCCTTTTTATACTTATAAACCTACTAGGTAGAGATATGCAATAGACAATTATTACAACTTATTAACTAGTGAAAAGTACTAAACATTTTTTATAAAATATTAAAAGTATGCCCTTAAGAGGACACTAACCTACTATCCACATATGTGTTACCTACTTCTAGCAAACATAATATAGCATACCAAATTTGCGTTCATCAGAATTGATTGTGTTGTTAGTCTTAGTATTAGTGTGAATTGACTCTTAAGTTTAAGGTAAGAAAATTATCTGTGCTTAAGCATTGGCATTTCTTCAATATTTTAATTTTTAAGCAAGATATGACTGTAAAATATTATAAATTTTATTTATTTATTTTTCTCTTAAAAAAAACTAATGTTTATTGCTAAGCATAGATCTTGTGCATATTTTTAACTTTTATAACAAGTTATTTCACCATAATATTAATACTAACAAACAATTCATTCTGTTGAGTGCAAATTTGCTATACCATAAATTCACAATACTGAAGAAAACACACGCATGGGTGGTGTCCTCTTAATAATATTCCATTCCATACTTTTATATCCTAGTTCGGGCCTGTTACTATAATAAACATCTGAATAATTTAAGTTATATAATGCACAAAATGCATATCAAATAATATATATTTATAAAACATGCTAGGACACAACACATTAATATATACATATAATTTGAAAATAAATTAACTTAGATAGATGGGAAACAAAATAAATCGACATAAACACAAAAAAAAGTTTGTTTATCACATTCTCAAATAAAAAAAGAGGAGTAGATACCGTATTATAATGAAAGTACATTAATATTCTTAGTCCTAAATATAATTTTTGTGACACCTTTAAGAAATATTATTTACACATTTCTATATTTAAGTTGTAAATAATACATTCTAATATTGTATAAAAATAATAAACAAGGTGATTACATGCTTTAATACTCATGAGATACCTTATTTTACATTTTCAAATCTTGACTATAAAAATTAAAAATTTTATAAGTTTTTAACTACGTAATATTTTAAAAAATATTTTCAAATTTCTTGTGATTTCAGCAAATTTTGCAATTGTATCTTTAATATTTTTAAATTTTTAAATATTAAGGGAAATCTTATTAAATTGTAAAGCTGTCTGAGTGGAGATTTTATTATATATATATAAAAAGATATTGAAGTGGAAAATCAAGCACTTTTAAATTTTAAAACTCCTAAAGATGACAAAAAAAAAATTATTGTAAAATTAATACATTGATTGCTTTGCTCAGAATCTTTATATAGGTGAGTAAATACAGAAGGGCCATAATAATAAGCCTATAACGTTATATTTCAGTTGTTATTTAGGACAAGAGTATACATATTATGTCCATCCATATGTGTAAAAATGTTGTTGTTTAAATAATCAATTTATACTTGCAAATATAGTATAGTTCCAATATTGTTAGAAAATTAACATAAAGCCAAAGTTATTAATATTATAACAATCAATATTATATTAAATAATTAATTGGTGTTATTTTTGTTTAAAGATTGTTAATTATTGAATTTGTACATATTTGGAATGTTTAGTGCTCGAGACTTCCCCCATTACAAACAATACACCATGCTCCGGCTGACCGACAACCATTTTTGTCCACTTACACAAATTATATCACCATTCATCACAATCTGACATTGTGCTCTTGTCGCATGTGCGTTTTGTACGCTTCGCGATACACAAATGAGCTGGGGCAAAGGTAACAACACAGCCGGCGCATCAAGTCCGAATGCATTAAACGCACATGATACTTCAGCGACGACTGGTTGTTGTACATCTGTCCACAATGGGGGCAGTCCCCACACTGGGCCAGGTGGGATCCTGCAAAAATATGTGTACCGCCTGCATGGCTTATAAGCCGAGAAAAACATTGATTTCCAGTAATATATGGAAAAGTTTGTTTTCTTTTACTTTTATAAAATTACAATTTTAGTATACCTATATTCTAGTACATATTTATTTATTTATAAAATATATTCTTATATTATCTAATAATATATAATATATGTATATTACTTTAAAAAAAGTATAATACCTGCAGTTGTTAATGATTGTTCAGATGGACATTGATTTGCCTGTGCTGAAGATAAACCAAAATCAATACCACTAGATGTACTTGTGCGGATTTCTAAATAAATTAATTCAAAATAAACTTCAGTAATAAATTTAAGGAATAAGAGATATAAGAAAAAGTAATTACCTTTAGGATCATTTAACATACGAGAAGCAATTAATGACTTATCAAAAATTGTAGTTGAATGTGAACCAAATTCATCTTTAACTAAATCCACATCTTCATATTCATCAACATCAGGTCCTTGTGCATATGGATCATCACAAAATTCATCTTTTGATCCATCTTCATCAATATAACAGTCAGTATCTACATTACCATCATCAATATCATCGACTTTTAATCGACTCAATATGTCAGTTTCACTACCAGTTGTTTCATCCTGGAAAATAATGAATTAGCCATCGTTAAATTTTAAAAATATTTAAAGTTTAATTCACCATAAACTCTGTGCCATTATCAAATTGTTTTTTCAATTTTACTGGAAGACACTTCTTTCGCTTGGCAGAAACTTTTTCACTGGGGGATTTAGGGGAATCAGATTTTTCTGTTGATGTTGATGTATCATGTTTCTCATCTTGATTGTTATTAGTAGACAGTTGCTGTAGTGGAGGCATATTATTTTTCTCTAAACTTGTTCTGGTTGACTCCTAAAAATAAACTAACCATTAAATAATTGTAATTAAGTAATTAAGTGAAGAACAATATTATATACTAGATCTGTATTTATGGTAGAAGCTGCACCAGCAAGACCTCTAATCTGTAGCAACTCTGCAGTCCGTAAAAACGATGCTAATTTTTTCTCTGATATGTAAACAGTGCCTTGATACACAAAATTGAGCAATGCTTGAACATCGTCTTGGTTTATATCTTTCAATATTACAACTGGATGTCTACAAGGATTATCCTAAAAATATAATTAAGATATTACATCATGTACACAGAAATACATTGCATTAAAAAATAAAAACCAAATTTAAAATTTAGTGCAGTTTGAAAAATAAGGAGTGTTTTGGTTTACCTTGAACACATTTCGAAAGTAAGAACTGCACATAGACAACACAACTTTATGAGCTTTGAACAACTGTCCATCACATGATAAAGTTACATCTACCAGGTCTTCACTAGTGCGAAGGCTGTCCAACTCGGTGACCATGTTCAAAGGATAGTTGTTCCATTTCAAACAGAAGTGATCGGCAGTCATTGTAAACCCGAATCAAACACAGACGACAGTTGTTATAATCACCAAACCCTATAGTAGCCAAACAATAACGATGAACAATACAATGAGTGCAAGCGTTGTACAAGTATAATATTTGTGCATTTATGTGCATCCGGCCACAGTCGAATGCATAATGTTTCGTATCAAAATGTGACACTTGGTGAATATAATACAATAATACATGGGTAATAATAACGATACACATTATTATACACCATAGGTGAGTGTACGTGCGTTGTGCAAGTGGGTATAACGTTATGTAAAAACAAGAAATGGTGAACTTACCGTGCTTGTGGGCTGTTCAGAGACATCCGTATAATGGACGCCAAAACGTTGTTCACGTTTGACGAGAGAAATGGCATGCAAAGGACGAGGCCATTAATAAACCGACTACCGACAAATAACAATCAATGTTCTATTTAAGTATTAATTATTTTTTCTTTTATTATTATTATTATTATTATTATTATTATATTACTATTATTATTATTATTATTATTAATAACAATTAATTAAATTGTTCTTATCTCACTCGATACAAGTTTACCAACAGTGGGAACGAACTCAAAACAGAACGCACACTGCGCGCTCACGTTTTTTTTTCTATTTGCCTGGCGGTCAGACGATTTAAGATAGATAATATACATAATATATATATACAGGCATAGACCTTATACCGTCTATAAGGTCTATGTAAACAGGGTGATTTTTTTATCGAAGAACACTCATTATTTCTGAAAGTATTCATGCTTTTGAAAATATTTTTTTACATGGTTTCAAGTTGTTAAAAAAACAACATTTTTATTAAAAAATTATATTTTAAAATATTTTTTTAAGTTTTTTACTTTTTTGAATGACAGCATATAGTTATAATTTCATATTTCAAAGCCGTATAATTTTCCGAATATTTTAATATATAAAAATCGAATTTAGAGCCAGTAGTTTATGAGTTATAAGTATTTAAAGTTTAGATGCGCGGAGTGGAGTGGTACGGGGTTACCCCGCAAAATGTTTGTCTACTACTCCGCTTCTTTAAACTTTAAATAAGTATAACTCATAAACTACTGGCCCTAAATTCGAATTTTATGTATCAAAATACTCAGAAAATTATTCTGCTTTGGAATATGAAATTAAAACTATATGGTGTCATTCAAAAAAGTAAAAAACTTAAAAAAAATATTTAAAAATATAATTTTTTAATAAAAATGTTGTTTTTTTAACAATTTGAAACTATGTAAAAAAATATTTTCAAAAACATGAATACTTTCAGAAATAATGAGTATTCTTCGATAAAAAAATCACCTTGTAATTTGTATAGATTAATCAACGTCCTAATAACTGACGTCAACGGGTATAAATACGGATGCGTTTCCGAATATCGTCAGTCTACTCTCAACCCTCAAACTGCCAAGAACTAAGAAAACCGGCGGAAGAATAAGAAGAAACAAGACGCAGACGATCGGCGGTGAACCCAGCAAGAGAAGAGAACAATAACCGGAAGAAGCTCGCGCCGCTCGCGGTTAGCAGATATACCGATTATCGGACGAACACCATCGACTACGCCGGATCCTAGCAGTACGCTCAGACCACAAGATACTGTGGTGGGCCACATAAGACTCATCTGGTTGTTCGCCTCAACTGGCTCGGGTAGTTTATAGTTTCGCCCGCTTCTACCCAGCTGCGACCACCGGCTACCGGCAGACATCGTCTATACACAGACCTGCCACGAACACCAGACGAAAATCCTCACGGACGCCGGCCGGTCAAATCTTTTTGTGCGCCCCGCCAAATTGGTGACCACGACGCGTTCCGCCGTTGTCCGTACCTGCGCCCTTCGGTCCTAGCAGTGGCGTATTTGAGAGTTCATGTCGGGGGGGGCGAATTCAAAAAGAGTTTACCCAAACTCATTTGTGATGTATGACTGATGTCACTGGTCTCATCAAAAATAATACTATAATATTTTGATATTTTTACTTCCTCTAAAATTTTTTTTATAATTATTGATTTGCAGCAATCAATGAGTTCATTTTGAATGACAGGACTTATATAGGTTGCTTTAGAGTGTATTGTCTTAAAATTATTTTCTAAAACTAAATCCCCAGCCTTTATTCTATAGTTGAGTAGTTCACGGAAATTTCCTTTATTTACAATAGAAGTACCTTCATTATAATTTTCAAAAAAGTCTCCATTCTCCATGGTCTTGATGACCCCGTAATGGAATATTTTGACGACCTAAGAATATGATAGACTCTATTATGGGTTTTAAATGATTTCGATTTTCTGTTATTTGTTTCATTCTTTCACTGTTTATTAAATTTATTACTTCTTTTTGAGGATTATTAAAATCCATAGATTTATATTATCTATGTTAAAATCATGCTAATAGCTAGAGTCAGTTATCATAGATAATAACAAGTGATTGACCATTTTGATATCCCGTCAACTAGGTTACCGGGGACTAAACACTGAACTAAATACATGGAACCACTGAACTAAATACTGTAAAAATAATGTATTTAGTTCAGTGGGACTAAATGACCCATGGGGATCTAGTTGGCCAGTGATCTACATGACGTAGTGTGCATGACGACATATGTACCCTAAAGAAAAATGTATGTACATTTTTACCAATTTGTTATCATCGATACAATTTTTCGGAATTTTTATTTTTTAATGAAATACTCAAATACCCTATACTCATTAGTTATATAAAATTTTCCTGGTCTAAAAATTCTCAGGGGGGGCGATCGCCCCCATCGCCCCCCCCTCAAATACGCCACTGGGTCCTAGCTCTTATTCTTCAATCGATGACATTATTACAATATATATATATATATAATATTATATAATATTATATATATATATATATAATATTATATAATATTACATTATATATACAATATTCAAACAATTGAATTGAATAAATATAATATTTTAAATAATTTTCCAACGTTGTCTGGGTAATCTTTATACATAAAATGTGATATACATACGTATAATGTACAGCTAAAGGCTCAAGGCTTTGTAGTCGGTGTTTGCCATACAACTCATAAATATAGCAACAATTCATATCTACACGCCGATAAAATACACACACAAAAAAGGTCCAAGTAGATGGATTTATCCATGTATTATAATATTAGAAAACGTAATTATATAGAGTAAAATAAAGACAACGATATCGAGTTCAAGTCTCAGACATCAATAAATAGATTTTGCACTTTTTCTACTTATTCGGTTGACTTTTTAAAAATTTTCTTTCGTAAAAACCTTCTCCAGACAATAACAAATACAACAACAAAAGAATTAGCGAAATCAGTTCAGCCGTTCTCGATTGATGAATTCTTATACATTTCTTATACTGATGGTAAATTATTTTTACCGATTTCAACCAAAATCAAAATTTTGAAAAATCCTTTCTTAATGCCTGATGAAATTATTATAAAAATTTATCCTCAAAATTTCAAGTCGATAACTCAAATAGGTTCGGCTCTGCGTTGATTATTGGTAAAGTACACTTTCCTTTATATATAGAGATATATTGATATACATACAAAATCATCTGAATCATTAAAATTTTATTGTAATATTATTCTAAAAATAATTTCTGGTAAATTTTACTGTATAGAATTTTCAAAAATATTCAGTATAGAAGCCCAAAATTGTGTATGGAGGGCTTGGCTGCCCAAAAAGAATCTTTTATTTATCACATTAATAACAAATATAGGTACATAATACTTATATTTATTTTATACTTATTAGTTATTCATACTTCTAAAGAAAAAAAAATTACGCTTTGTAAGCATCTAAAATGGGCATGTAACAGTTGCCCTCAAAAGTACCTTTTTTTATACCAATTCCCCCCGAACTACCTAGAGAAAAATATACCAGTTGCCCTCAACTAAATGTACCAGTTGCCCCCAACTGAATGTACCAGTTGCCCTCACATGTTAATATATACACGATTACAATATATAGCCCATAAAATAGGGGAGGTAAATATACAAATAATAAATAAATTATGACAAAAGTTCATAATAAATAATTTAATTATAATACTAATAGTGGCATATTCAATGTGATCATTTGTCAAAAGAAATAGTATAAAATGATAGACAAAAATATTCATAATAAATAATTTAATTATAATACTAATAGTGGCATATTCAATGTGATAATTTGTAATCATATGAATTTGTTTATGTATTATTATTTATTATTATTGTATTATTGACATTTGTATATTTACCTCCCCTATTTTACGGGCTATATATTGTAATCGTGTATTGTGTATATATTAACATGTGAGGGCAACTGGTACATTTGGTTGGGGGCAACTGGTATATTTTTAAAATCCTGATAACAGTCGTGGGGGGCAACTGGTCAACACCCTCTAAAATGTATCAAATGTTTAAATACAAAATAAATATAGTTAACAATCAACAGTAAATAGTAGTTTATACTTGACATCATTTATTTTTATTTATGTATTGTAAAATTTGTTTTGCTTGGTTCGCGCACATAAAATTTGATATAACTTCTGGTGTTAAAAATGATTGTATGTATTTTGTGTATGTTGAACGGGATATATGACCTGAAAATAAAATATTTTATTCAAATAATATTACATTCTAAATTTTAATTTTAATTTGCTTCATAATCTCAATTTAATATCAAAGAACCCATAAAATATTTATTTTATTCTAATTGAACTTTAATAATTATTATTTCATGTTTATATTTATATAAACCATAAATAAATAATTGTTCTGTGTCATATTATGATCATCTGAATATTCTGATTACATGTTTACAACTAGTTAGTTAGAAATAAATTCATTAAAAATAAAGATATTTAATATTTTACTGAATTAGGCAAAATTGTATCTTCATTAGAAAACATTTTAAATTAAATAATGTTGAATAATGAATAATACTTTAGGTACATCAAACTGGGGGTTAAATTCCTTGAAACATAATATTTGTATTTATAGAAAATAAATTGTAATTATATTTTACAATTTATTATAAATAAGAAACCAGAACTTGAAATAACTTAAAAATAAAATAAAGACAATAGGTTTTCATATCTACTAGTGTACACTGATATAAAAAACAAATAGATGTAATGGGATAGTATGTAATTTCCACATTTCCATTCCATCTTAACAAAGATTTTAACTAAATTTCAAAAACAAATTTGAGTGGAATGTTCAACAATATATTATTTAAATATTATTTATATCGTACTAACCATGTTTCTGTTTAAAACTAATCCACAACTGAGAGATATTGGGTTGGCCTAGATTTTTTTTAGCACATTTGAATATCTAAGAAAAATAAAATAAAGTACACTTATATTATATTCAATATATATTATCAATAATAATTCAGATTTAAAATGTTTAACTTACATTAGGTGACTTCAAGATGCTAAAGAAATGCTCTTTTATCATATCTTTTGTTTCATCAGGTATGGTCATTCGATTACTATGTTTCCCACGATTGTCTGTAGGTATTATATGACCAACAGTCATCTTTGTACACAATGTTCGTACTAGCGATGGAGTCGTATCATGCAGGATAACAAATGCGCTTTTACACACAGATTGAGTAACTCCGTAATGCTTGACAGCATATTGAAAATATTTTGAAGACTTAACAATTTTTGTGGCGTTTATCTTATTGCCGTCAATGGAAATCATCGCGAACAGATAGATGTGCTTTTCAAATGTTTGTAGCTGTGATAGATCAGACTTAAGACGTGTCTTGAACTCGTCGTCGAACATCAACAAACATTTATTTGAACAGCAATTTGAATTATTGTCGTCTACTTCGGTCATGTCTGTGAAGTTAGCTCCCTGCCTCTCACACATATACCACATATTATAATACCATATGAGATATGACTAATACGCATATTATACTAATCTATGCTCCCGCATGACTAAATAAACTATAATGCATGACAAAATACATAGGCAATAGGCATATCAGCAATATTCCGGACATTCCGGTTTTTGAAGTGAATCGCGCATCCACCCTCTGCCCATCAATGTATTTTGTCATGAAATAAAGTATTGAACTATCTAATAGTAATTAGTAAGGACTAGGGAGTTTTTGCATAACGTCGGTTAAAATTACAGTATGAAATATGAATACTATGAATCCGATAACGTTATTTACCAAAACAAGCATTCGCTCCAAAGTCCAAATACCGGTACGGTTATTTGATTATCGTAATCGGTTATTTTCAACATTTTAACAATCCCGAGCGTTCCAGTTTCTTAAGTTTCTTTATTAGCTGTTAAAGAAAACAGCTGTGATCACGAGTGTAAACGATTAAAGATATAAACGTGGAAATTGGAAAATGGAAAATGGAATTTCGCGGTTGGAAACATACAACATTACTACAATACTACATAAAGTTGAAAGTGTTACTACCAAAAGATGAGAAGTCTATCAAAGTTTCAACTGTTGTTATAAATTTCATGTTTACATAGGTACTTACTACTTACCAAATACCTGCAATATATAATTTTTGATTCACTCAGTGAATTTCACTGTATAATATTGAAATACTGCAGTTGCGTGTTTCGAAACTTACAAAAATAATGTCTTATGATAGCAATTTAAAGATATTAATACATGTTAAGAAAAGCCTCTTTATGTATGGTATTCCCCAGACATAATGTTCTTGATAATATTAATTGTGGTAACCAGGCACGTATACAAAAAAAAAGGTTTTTATTTGGGAGGGGGGGGGTTACAAAATATAGCAATACAAATATTGCCGCAACATTATAAAACAATTTTTCCCTTGTTATTAAAAATTATTTTGGGGTAATAGCTTATTCGATCTATCTAATAAGTAATAACATATTAAAATTGATATAAATATACATTTCAAATTTAACTCGAAAACGTATACAGGATTTCTCATGAATTTTTTTTACCAGAAATTAAAAAAAATAGGTTGGCATGCCATTTAAAACATTAAAACCACATGCATTTATACGCGTTTGAATTAACAAGTAAAGTACCAACTACCTACTCAGCTATTTCTTCTTATATGATCAACTTTTAGAATGTATTGATTTTATGAAATGTTTTTAGATTCTGAACGGAGTGATGAATGTATTGATTTTACAATGATGTTTTTTTTTTTGTGTCTGTGTACAGCATAACTAGTCGAAATAATGCTTAAATTTCAAACTTTGGGGATGGTTTCCGATGGCAAAGTGGATATCCTTGGTGCATTATAGAGGTTAAAAGTAAACATTTTTCAACAGTTTTCAAAAAAATCGATTTTTTGATTTTGCTATAACTCAAAAATTAATCGATGTAAATACTTGATATTTTCACCAAATGTTTAAATTAGCGTTTTTTATATACCGTTAAATTTCCAAAGTATTTTGACTTTTTTTGTTCTATTTATAGACAATGAAATTTTCAATTTTTTTAAGTATTTTTTTTTTTAAAATAACGATAAAAATTTTTTGGCCGGCCAGAAAATCTTGAAAATTTAATACAAGGTTTCTTATAAGTTTTTCTTAAAGTGATAAAAAAAATCCGAGATCGTTAGTCACAATTTTTTTTTATAAGTGCTTAAAGTTCGAATTTATACGAAATATATGTCAAAATTGCGAAAATTTTCAAGTAATTTTGTGGTTGAAAAATCGTAAAAATTTTTTCTTTTATAACTAAGTTTTGAAAATTTGGTTCAAGGTTTTCCATAAAATTTTTCTTCAACTATCTGTAAAAAAAACTCTACCAGACTAAGACAAAAAATTTTTATGAGTGTTTAAAATTTAAAATTTTACAAAACCACGTTAAATAACGGTTTAGCCTCAAACGATTTTTGATATTTGTTGTTATTTAAATAGTATAAGTCGTAAATACTTGAAATTTTTACCAGTTATTTAGAATGCCATTTTCTTTACGTGATTTGATTTTCAAAATATTTTGACTTTTTTTGAGCTATTTATAAGCATTTGAAATAATCAGTTTTTTTTTTATTTTTTTTTTATAAATGTTGATAAAAAAAATTTAGCTGGGACAAATTGCTTTAAAATTTACTAGAAGGGTCCATATAACTTGTTCTAACTCTCATTCAAAAATTATAAAAATACATAGCCACAATTTTTTTTTTATTAGCATTTGAAGTTCAAATATTGACAAAAATTCGTCAAAATCATGAATACTTTTCACTATTTGGTAGTTAAAAATTTATAAATATTTTACTATTAAAAGCTAAGAATTGAAAATTTAATACTATGCTGTCCATAAGTTAAGCTTAGAATAATTATAAAAAAGTTTCAGGATTGTTCAATTTAAAAAATTTCACGTGTGTTTAAAGTTTTAATTTTAATTTGAAATCAAAAATACACGTGTAAAATAACTTTTTACTAATAAATAATTTTCGATTTTTGTTATTTTTAAAAAATTACTTAACGTAAGATCTTGAAACTTTTACTTAAATGTTTGAATTTGTTTCAAAGTAGAATATATTACAATATTTAAGTATAATATATCCTAGACTGACAAATCATCTCCGTTCAGAATCGTTTTTCGTATACAATGATACCTATCATTGCATTCAAATTTAACCTTCCCTAGTCCGAGGTCCATCCCACCCCCTAACAGTGTTGGGTAAATTACTTTTAAAAAGTAATGGAATTACGTTACTCGTTACTTTTAATTACATTTGCGTTACCTAAAATTATTTTTATCACGTTACGTTAATTTTTCATAAATAAAGTAGTGCGTGGTAGTGCGTTTCAAATAACATTACTTTTTTTTTTATCTTAAAATTCAAAAATATCAGTCCATTTGTTTGATTAATAAATAAAAATATATAAATTAACTTAACAACTGATTTTTTATGAAGGAACAAGGAACCAAAAATATTTAAACAAATTTGAGGAAATTAATAAAATGTAATCAAAATTAAAACCTTTAGGTAACAAAACATTGGCTGCCAGCATAAAAATAATAAAATACTTATGTAATAATTATATTTTATTTCATGTAATTGAGTAATTTGCATCGCTTAAATAAATAGGTATCTCAATAACAATTTTTTTAAATGAACTCCCATAGTCCCATACTATATTAAAATAAGTAGGTATGTACTAGTCACTAGCCATTAGATAGTACTTAAATAAAACAATAATAGTAATAATACAAATGCACATTTTGGTATTTTACGACCCCTTTATTCTTTAATAATTATGAATTCTACTTAATTCTACTTTTAATTTTTCTAGAATATTTTATTATCTTATTTTTCTACTACATTCAAAACTATTATTTTAATAAGTAATGTGGAAAATAACGCATTATTGCGTTACTTCATAGAAATTACTTTTAAAAAGTAATTGCGTTACAATTACGTTACTGTAAGTAAAATGT
The DNA here is from genome assembly GCA_020882235.1 of Schizaphis graminum. Taxonomy (NCBI): domain Eukaryota; kingdom Metazoa; phylum Arthropoda; class Insecta; order Hemiptera; family Aphididae; genus Schizaphis; species Schizaphis graminum. The sequence goes on from CM037032.1 coordinate 71,972,734, forward strand.
AATGAAATTACTGCTGCGTTACTGAAAAAGTAATTGCGTTACAATAATTTGTAATTTGCGTTACGTTACTACCCAACACTGCCCCCTAATGTACAGCAGAGCGATACTCACTTACCCGCTTTTTTATTACTAATGTTACTATATAAAAACTTTTTATAATTTCAATTATACTTGTCTTATATATTATTATTTTCTATACCATAGATAATGCAATTTTCAATGTATGTAGATTGTAGGTATATATTATATATAATATATATATTATATTAACACATTTATACCATGAACTTATTCATGCCGTTACGAATTTACGATACATCGGTATCGACTAAATTAGGAAAATATTTGAATCAAAATAGGTATTTAACTGTACATTATGTGTAGCTGCTATAGTGCTATGTTGAATATTTGTTAGAAATCCTAAAACTCGGTAGGCTGGTACCTTGCCTATCCGGCATTAGGTAATCACATTAATCAGTAATCTACTAATAAGTTAATATTAGCCACCAGTCAGTAATATTAGTAATATTACAAATAACTAGATATATAAAATTGAATACGCCGGGTCAACTTGCTCTCATTATATGCAACTCGCGTCTTATTTATAAAATTAGCCAACCACACTTTTATGCGATTTGTTTTTCTCATAAATTAGATCAACCTATGTTACTGAAAAAAAAATAATTATAAAAGCAACATAATATATAATAAAATATCCTTTGAAATATTAACTGACAGACTACCTATCTCCGTTCAGTACCTACTACCTAGTCCACGTCAGACTAGTTTTCTTTTGGCCATGTAACCTAACTGGACGAGTACAATTATTATAATTTTCATGCAATGTCGCCACGTCGGTTTTGGAATTTAAATTCTATATAGGTACGTCAATATAAATGGGTAATTTAGAGTTAAGAACTACAATAATATTAGTTGAAATGAGCAAAAACTAGATATTGTCTATAGGAATAAAGTACACTGAGTACAGTGCCCTTACTTAGTGTATACATTTTCTCTTCCAGAAAAAAATATAATGGAACATTCACAAAAGTTACAATTAAAATATACATAGTAACGATTTATCAGCTGAACTTCCCCTACAATTAGTTATGCTAGTTTTAATAACTGCTATAAAAATATTATTTTTTTTTTTAATTTTGGTTAATTTTGGCTAACACTCGATACTGCTCCAGGGACCCAAGTTTATACTCTTTAATCATAAATATCATAATGAAATACTATTTCAATTTTGTAAATTGACATTTATTAAGTTTTGGGTACTACATTATTGTTGTAAAACAAAGAGTATCGGTTGTGTTTGTGAAATGTTAATTTTATATTTGTCCATTAAATTATTGCACTTCATGATATGATTTCACGTCATACATCTTAATACATAATATTACTATTATAAACTCATATTTTGTTATTTACTCAACCCATATTATTAAGCATTAATACCTTATATTTTTGTAGAATATAAATTTATGGTGCATGAATGTCAAATAGGTACTAGCTCAACACTTAACCTATGTAGTATTATGATCAATAATAGGTGTAATTTTTAATTTAAATTCATAAATGAATATGACTTAAAAATAAAAAAATAAATGTTGACAGAAATTTAGTTGGCACATATTAGCTTTTAGAACACTTAAAAAAAATAATGTGCTTCAATAATAAAAAAATATATATATTAATAATTTACAAATACATTTAATTATTATTATAATTATTTTTTAATGCCAAACTGCAAATTTACTTATTAAAAAAGATATGGTAGATAAATATAAACTATATACATGTGCATAGGTAGTTAGAATACAAGAGAGCTAAGATACAAAAAAAAAAAAATAATAATAATAGAATGATAAATAAACATAATATTAGATGGTAAGGTGGCACAAGGATTGATTATAATTTGTAGTTCTGAGCATCTGAGCATACAATGCATAGAATGGTTGATCTCAAGATAAGTCTTGTTTTATTACATAGATTTGAGGTTGATTTATAAAAGAAGAGAAGTTACTTTAAAAGGTATGGCCGTGTGGTAGCAAGGATTTGTAAACAAATTAAACCATTAATTCTTAGTTGACCTGTCAGAAGGGCTCTCGCAAAGGGAAAACAGTTGGTCTAGCGACTAGAAGTCAAAGAGCTGGCTATCTAAGGAGTCCATTGAAATGAATTTGGAATTTTTAAAATATTGTTATATTCATTTTATGATGAAATATATTGATATACATACAAAATCATCTGAATCATTAAAATTATATTGTAATATTATTCTAAAAATAATTTCTGGTAAATTTTAATGTATAGAATTTTCAAAAATATTCAGTATAGAAGCCCAAAATTGTGTATGGAGGGCTTGGCTGCCCAAAAAGAATCTTTTATTTATCACATTAATAACAAATATAGGTACATAATACTTATATTTATTTTATACTTATTAGTTATTCATACTTCTAAAGAAAAAAAAAATTACGCTTTGTAAGCGTCTAAAATGTATCAAATGTTTAAATACAAAATAAATATAGTTAACAATCAACAGTAAATAGTAGTTTATACTTGACATCATTTATTTTTATTTATGTACTGTAAAATTTGTTTTGCTTGGTTCGCGCACATAAAATTTGATATAACTTCTGGTGTTAAAAATGATTGTATGTATTTTGTGTATGTTGAACGGGATATATGACCTGTAAATAAAATATTTTATTCAAATAATATTACATTCTAAATTTTAATTTTAATTTGCTTCATAATCTCAATTTAATATCAAAGAACCCATAAAATATTTATTTTATTCTAATTGAACTTTAATAATTATTATTTCATGTTTATATTTATATAAACCATAAATAAATAATTGTTCTGTGTCATATTATGATCATCTGAATATTCTGATTACATGTTTACAACTAGTTAGTTAGAAATAAATTCATTAAAAATAAAGATATTTAATATTTTACTGAATTAGGCAAAATTGTATCTTCATTAGAAAACATTTTAAATTAAATAATGTTGAATAATGAATAATACTTTAGGTACATCAAACTGGGGGTTTAATTCCTTGAAACATAATATTTGTATTTATAGAAAATAAATTGTAATTATATTTTACAATTTATTATAAATAAGAAACCAGAACTCGAAATAACTTAAAAATAAAATAAAGACAATAGGTTTTCATATCTACTAGTGTACACTGATATAAAAAACAAATAGATGTAATGGGATAATATGTGATTTCCACATTTCCATTTCATCTTAACAAAGGTTTTAACTAAATTTAAAAAACAAATTTGAGTGGAATGTTCCACAATATATTATTTAAATATTATTTATATCGTACTAACCATGTTTCTGTTTAAAACTAATCCACAACTGAGAGATATTGGGTTGGCCTAGATTTTTTTTAGCACATTTGAATATCTAAGAAAAATAAAATAAAGTACACTTATATTATATTCAATATATATTATCAATAATAATTCAGATTTAAAATGTTTAACTCACATTAGGTGACTTCAAGATGCTAAAGAAATGCTCTTTTATCATATCTTTTGTTTCATCAGGTATGGTCATTCGATTACTATGTTTCCCACGATTGTCTGTAGGTATTATATGACCAACAGTCATCTTTGTACACAATGTTCGTACTAGCGATGGAGTCGTATCATGCAGGATAACAAATGCGCTTTTACACACAGATTGAGTAACTCCGTAATGCTTGACAGCATATTGAAAATATTTTGAAGACTTAACAATTTTTGTGGCGTTTATCTTATTGCCGTCAATGGAAATCATCGCGAACAGATAGATGTGCTTTTCAAATCTTTGTAGCTGTGATAGATCTGACTTAAGACGTGTCTTGAACTCGTCGTCGAACATCAACAGGCATTTATTTGAACAGCAATTATCGTCTACTTCGGTCTTGGACGATGGCGGATTGTCATACTCCGCGTCCGAGTCCTCTTTCTGATCATCAGTATCATATTCGTCTTTATAATCTCTATCGTCCAACTCGTCCATGATTGTCAGTTGAATATTGAATGAGTTTTCTTTACATTTTATTATTATTACCTACTAGGTAATTTCATGTGTTACAAATTCACAATAACAAAAAAATATTAATAAAATAAAAAGGTATAACACTGCGCTCAAAAGTCAAAGTTCAACCGTAAATACCTAACCGAATACGTGAACGTCGTAAATGTCGTGAACGGTAAACTCTAAACCCATATATATTTTGTCATGGGTAAACCAACAAAAATATAGTGATATGGTCGTTTAATCGTTGTCATTAATCGTTTTACCCGCCAAATTTTTTAGGAATAGACGTTTTATTCGAGCCGACCGTCAAACATAACGTTGTCTTGACCGAATGTGACCGTGTTTAAAAAAAAAAAAAATTAAAAAATACACAGATATATCTGTGAAAAAATAACACTAAAAACAAAAACTTTTATAGGTGTTTATAGCCCTATTTTAAATTTTCAAGTCATATTATATGTATTATGTATATTTACATATACTATTTATGTTATGTATTATATTATATTAATATTATTATGTACTTATACTAATGCTCTGTTCATCTAATCTATTTACCCCTCTGCAGAAAAGTCGTAGGTAGGTATTTTCAGGCAGAACTTTTGGATTATCAAGCTATCAATATTAGTAGTGAATTAGTGATCAAATATGTATATCATCATTACGTTTATAGTTACAATTTACAATATAATCATAAGTCAGACTTTGATCGGAGATCGGGGTTTACGTGATACCAGTGGGTTAAGCTAGGGGGATTAGTGGTTAAAATTATAGAAAGATTTTTAAAGATTAGGTATTTAGCACGGATACTAGTATCTATATCCGTGGTATATTTAGCCAGATGTAATAATTTTGTAATTTACGACTCCGCATTTAAAGCATTAGTCTATAACTTATATTGTATAAATGGTTAGATTCTTAACACTTAATAAATAATAATTTATATTTATGTATAAAAACTCAGTGTAATACAAACGGCTCCCGACGATCCCGTCGTAAAAGGTTTCAGTGTTTCACGAATACGTAAATTCCCAAAAGAGTCCAGTATTTAATTTACCAACTTCCCTTAAAAAGGCATATAATATTTACAGATATAATAAATTAAATGCACTTAATCCAATTTAATATATATATATTATTCCAGAGTTCTGTTTTTAGTATTCTTATCGTTGTCGTATAATCGTATAATAATTTATTAATTATGCACATTACAGAAAAATTATTACTTTATCATAGCCATATAGATATGATGATAAGATAAAAATATAAAATATTTATGTCACCTACTTACCTTTTGCTGTGAATCATTCGACATTGTTGACACTTTTTCTCTTTATTAAAAATTTATTAAATTTAATACGAGATTCTTAATAAGTTGCTTTAAAAGCTATTTTAAAATATTAAAGATAATTAGATGAATTAGCGCAATTTTTTTTTAATTAAAAGTTCAAATTGTATTAAAATGTATTAAAATCACGAACATTTGCAAATAATTTTGTAGTTATAATAGTTTATAAAATTTAAAATTTTTAGGCAAGATTTGAAAATGTAATATAAGGTTCCATTAAAGCAGATCATATACTAAAACTAAAATATCCAAAAAGCATAATTATTTTTTTAATCTATACCTAGACAATTGAATTTCAAATTTAAATAAAATTCGATATTAAAACGAAAAACAACGGTTACTTTTTTTAGATCAAAATTATTATTATGAAATACGAATTTATGTGAACTTGAAACTTAATTCAAACTATTACATTTTATAATTTATTAATTTATATTTTATATACAAAATGACATTTAAATTAATTGTAAATATTGCCAGTGGCGTCATTTTAATAAAAACAACTTGGGGTGCTGAAACCCTTTTTATTTGACCAATGACATAAATTATGATAGCGATAATGATCTCCAAGCTCAGTGATCACCCCAAGGCCCAAATGAATCAAATAAATAATAATAAGTACAATATGATACAAACATGGTATAGTTAATAGTAAATACTGTATAGACAACGGCCATGTAGACCATATTATATATAGACTATATAGTTATAGAAGTTATAGTATAATACAATAATTTTATTATTATGTATAATATTAAATAACAATAAATATATGGGTAGACGGTAACCAAGTCGACGTTCGGGCTCGTCGACTCAGTGTAACCGGTAATGGTCAAAGAACAGCGCCAGCAGCTGTTATGCTGTTTTTACTTATAGAGCGCGGGTGGGTGGAACTTGTAGATAACAGCAGCTGTGATATCAGTCGTATCGAGTGATAAACTGGAACGACGGCGGCCAATGATAACAAAATAATCGACGAGAGTGTAAGCAGGCCACCACTCAGCACCACTGCCACTGAGCCGCAAGGCAGCACCCGTGAAACCGTATTCGAGTGTGGTCGTCGTCGTCGTTGATTTCGTCGTCTAGCCGACTAGCCCCCGTACACGCTTACACCGCGCACGCGGTCACACTCGTCAGTTGGCTGTAGCCAGGACGCGCAACGTTCGCACGCGTGCGCTAGTCCGGTCGCGGTTTTTGCTGTGAAAATAATATATTTTTTTTTTAGCTTTTCGTTTTTACTCCCTCTCTTTTTTTCGCCGTTTTGTAGTTACCGCATTCACGCGACTGTAACAACTAACAATCACAATCATAATAATTGACGAACTGCGAATAATAATAACGACAAACAATTGCTGCGCGCAATGAGTCCCGTCGGGAAACCGTCAGAGCAGTCGTTTTATTTACACCGTCGGCGTGCCGCCTCCATCATCGCGCGAACGGTCTCCTCCGAGTCTGGACACAACGAGTGAACGATACTGTCGTCGCCACCACCACCAACAACAAAAGTCACATGGTTCTCACGCCACTACTGCCGTCGTCAAGCAGCAGTTAACACTTAACACGCGGTCCAGTGTCATCCGTTTCTCATTGTCTACAAAAAAATATTCACGATGGATGGCAAAATCAAGAAACTCTACAAAATCGTATTGACCGGTGGTAAGAACGAATCCCCACACACGTATCGTAGGTATTATAAGTATTTAAACTGTAGTTAGGTATTGTGTTTAACTGATTTCGTCTCATGGCTCAAAGGCATTATTATCGTGATATGAGTATATTTCGTTAGGGGAATGTCTTCACTCCCTTCAAGTTTCCTAATTGTGGAGCGCTTTTTTTAAAAAATAATCATACGTGGTCTGGAGATATTGGCAAAATTGTATTATGTTTCCAATCATCATTCATCAGTCGTTTGAGATTGATAACCTACCCCGATGAGGATGGTTAGGGACAAATACAATGACAGGAGTCTTTGTAAATTAAATCATGGTTTCTCAAAGTGCACAATGATAAACTGACCGTTTTGTACACATCTTCAGAAGATGCGCGAGCACCCCGTGGCTCATGCTTCTCGGTATCGTAGTAAGTATCGCCGTTGATATTCTCAGGGTGGGGAAGAAAAATTAAATAACCGTCTCGCCCACTTCCCACCATCGTCCACATTGCGTATGTCGTTTTCGCACATACAGCGTTTTCTTGTCTGGGCTGTCTGTTAATAAATCAAATCGATTTTGTCGGATAAACTCGAACTACAACCAATAAAAACACTTGGCAATAATATAGTATAGGTATACATAAACAATAAACATAATATGTACTCATGGGTTGGGTTGGGTCTACTAAAACCGTTTGTTATTCAATTCTGGCGCCGAGTATTTTCGCACAATATATTTTTATTAAATACTGTTATGTTCTCGTCCTCTTCCTATATTCGCAGAAATCGTTTGGTCCGTTAAAATCTGATTTGGTGATTCATAAATGAGGAGGCGTACTACTTTCAAGTTACTATACCGTTTATACCCAATATATCTCTACGTATCTACAACGCGCATCGTACAGTTATAATTATATAATATTGTCTGGTCAACACTATAATTTAGAGATTTCCGTATTTGTACCATACTCTATAGTGTCTGAAAATACCTAGACGTTAATTCAATGATATTTTTCATTTGATAAAAATGTATAGGTATATTTACCTGTTGTAGTTATATACATTAAACATGTAGTCTTAAATAATAATGCCTAATAGTACCTTTACATTAACTACTGATGTCGTACATCGGTACGATATCATAATATTATTATGTATAATAATACATTATGTTGAGTAAGTGGGATTCGCTGTAAAAGTGACATCGTAAACGATTTTGTATATTGGGATAAGGTCATTACTCATTATCTATCGTTAACCTTACTAGTGAACTGCAATCATTTATTCGATCAACTTGTAATAGATATGACTAATTATTTTGGTTCTTATATTTTATGTTCTGGGGTAGTCGGGTAGAATACTAAAATATTTCCTTACTTATTGTTTGTGTACACATATATAGTAGAATAGTATTATTAGTTAATAATAATAGGAAATAGCTAAATCTTTATTATACCTATATGGTTATCTAATATTGTATTTCAAATTGAACGTTGAATGAAATATAATTATATGAGTCTCAAGTCTCAACTCTACCACTCCACTTCTAACCAATCTAAACTTGAAAAGTTTATGAACTATATCGATCATATAATATAAATATGTACATTTTATATTCGATGTTTACTGTTTATAAATCATATAATTTATAGGCATATAGCTAATATAATATATTCAAAAGAATAGTTTGTTCAGAATATAAATATACAATTTATACCTAGGAACATCAGAAATAAAAACACGGAAAAGAAGTCGGATAATGTTTTAATTTATTAAATTTTAAATAATCCAAAACTTTTAGTCAATTGATGTAAAATAAATATTGATTAATATTTATTTTGTTTACTTATATAATGATTAATATTATTTAAAAAATTTTTACACTATTATTATCGGACCCTTACAAACAAAAATTTCTTAAGTCGGTGTTGCCGAATTTACATATTTTTATGCTGGGTCACCTTGGTCTTGTAATACTTTTAGATTCTGAACGAAGTGATGAATGTATTGCTTTTACTATGATGTGTGTTTTTTTTTTTTTTTTTTTTTTTTTTTTTTTTTTTTTTTTTTTTTTTTTTTGTGTCTGGGGACAACATTTGGAGCAGTAATAATGCTCCGATTTTTGACTTCAGCCCCTCTTTGAATAGGGAATTGAATCTAGTTGGTACTTTAGGGGGGTCAAAATTAAAATTTTCCAATAGTTTTCAAAAAAATCGAGAAAAACAAAAAAAAAATGACAGAAAAATGGAAATTTTACGGAAAAACCACTTTTCGACAAAATCGATTTTTTGATTTTGCTGTAACTCAAAAACGAATTATTGTAAATACTTGAAATTTTCACCAAATGTTTATATTATGGTTATCACTTTACAGTTAAATTTTCAAAATATTTTGACCATTTTTAAGCTACTAATAGACAATTGAAATTTTCGACTTTTCTAAGTTTTTTTTTCTTCAAATGCCGATAAAAATTTTTTGGGTGGCCAGAAAATCTTGAAAATTTAATACAAGGTTTCTTATAAGTTGTTCTTAAAGTGATAAAAAAAAATCCAAAATCGTTAGTCACAATTTTTTTTTATAAGTGTTTAAAGTTCGAATTTATACGAAATATGTCAAAATTTAAATTAAATTTCATACGCTCATAATGCGAATGTTGGCCATAGTAACCATAGTAACATAATATAAAAACTATACTATTTGTTTCAAAATAGAATATTTGACAATATTTAAATATAATATATCCTAAACTGACAAATCATCTTCGTTCAGAATCGTTTTTCGTATACAATGATACCTATCATTGCATTCAAATTTAACCTTCCATAGTCTGAGGTCCACCCCACCCCCTAATATACAGCAGAGCGATACCCACTTACCCGCTTTTTTAGCTTTGTCTACTCCCAACTTTAAGCATTATAAATTATTCTTGGCCAATTTAAAAATTACTATTACAATTTGGATTTTCTAGTTTGATGTGATTAAACTCCGATTAGTTTTCTAACATTATACAATATTTAATTTTTCGATCGAGTCTTATTGAATGTGTTATGATGTTAATATTATGTATCTTTTTTACAGATTAATTTTGCTATATTTATTACCTTACCTTCTGCTACCCATCTATGATCTATATAATGGAGAATTCTGTACTTTAACCTATAATCTAGACTCGAGCATTATTACAGCATAATAAATTAGAACTTTGTTAAAATTTTTTCACCTGTGATTAGTTAGTCATACTTTTTCCCCTAAAAAATTAAATAACGCTTTTTCCATTTTCTTATTTTTTCTGACCTTTCTAACCATTACAATTATAGGTAGTTTTAAGTCTAATTAAAATTGTACAGTGTATCTTTGTTTTTAAGTGTAAATTGTAGTTATTAATAAATAAACAGCTATCAGCATTTGGAAAAATAAAATTGATTTTGTTGTTGGAAGATTCCTTGTAATAAATAAAGTATCGTAATTTTTTCATTTTTTAAAAATTTCATTTTGTAGAACTATGTACAACAGTGGCGTATTTTCAATTTTTTTCTGGAGGGGGTCTAATAAATCCGACATAATATAGATAGGTACTGATATAAAGAAATAATTTTTAATAGATTATAAGAATAAAAAATAGTTGTTTTATTATATTTTAAAGTACAAAATCCAAGCGTCTTTTTTTTTACAATTATTGATGTTTATCTAATACGGATATTTTATAAAGTTGTACAATACAAGGAAAAGTTAAGTTACGCGCAGCGGCGGGTTTTTGAGCGTTCGACTGCGTCTGTTGGCTAATTTTAAGCTATATTTTATATAATTATTTTGTTCACGGGAAAAATTGCATCGTCCACGCGTGCTTACATAAATCGGGGTTTGCAAATATGTAAGAATTTTTAGTTTTTTTTTTTTTAGAGGTTCTGGGGGGTAGTACCCCTGGATCCCCCCGTTAATACGCCACTGATGTACAATATGATATAAAATACATTTTATACAAAACAAATGTACATACTTACCAAGAAAAACGCAGCGTGTCAAATGGTATATAGTTTTTTTTTTACGTAATAGCTGGTATTATATAATTTAAAGGTCATAAATTGGTAGGTTTTTTCCTAAATCTTACTCTATTATAAATTACGATACACGGAAAAAAATTAAACTGATAGGTACTCAGTGATGTACCCGGTATGTTACCTATAAACATACATTTAACGAATATATTAGGTAAGATTATCTCAAGGTTAACATAGAATTTATTTCGTTTTTTTAGGGTTTTATTTTTAGTTTACTAAAAACCAGGTATAGGTAGTGGGTAGATACTATAGCTACCTACATTGTTCATTGTATGTGTTATCCAAAAACGCTTTGTATACAGTCGTGATTTTCATGTTTTTTTTTTATTCTTTAATAGTTTTAGGTATAGGTTTTATCTCAATTCTTATTATATGTATACGTGTATTTGTTTTTTTGCCAGGTAATTCAAGTATTCTGAAAAAAGGTATCATTATATATTTCATAATAATATTACAATATTAGGTGTGAGTGGTGTGACGAATATTTAGGCAAAAAGCCTAAATTTTTGATTTTTTTCTTCATCATTAAAATTAGTAATATTCACTTTTTAGATCAGTTGCATAGAAATATCCAATATATATTTTATTTTTTTTGTTTACCTATGTTTCATTAACCTTTAATATTATCATTCACAAATCTTTATCTTATTACTTATTAGTTATTACGTATAAATATTGGTATAGTTATTTAGTAGAAAATACTGTATAAGCTTATAAATATTTTATGTAGGGTAATCGTATTTTAAAGTTTTTTTCGTAAAGTTAACATTGGAAAATGGGAAATCACGGTGATCCATTCTGTATGACTGTGTTTGTTGTTTCTTAAATTTATAAGTTATACATGTACTATTGTACTATACTTGTAGTTATACAAAAAAATAATAAATAATGCAAAATATTTTTAAGCATAAAACAATAACAATAAAAAATGTTAAATACAAATTAAAAATAGTGTCGACAATTGTAATGTATCAATATATTGGCAGCTTTATCTTATTAATCGAATGCCCGTAAGTCTTAATTTCACGGTAGATTTCTTACATTTTGGTATGAAATATAAAAATAATATTTAATTCATGATAAAATCTAAAGGTTTATTAAAATAATAAATAGTTAGTAAGTAGATTAGGTTTAGCATCAATTATTAGATTATAATAAAACTATTAGATGAGAAGGTATGCAAATAAATGGGTAATCGGTCAAGAAATGTCCTGTCTACTGTGTGTTCAATTACGAGAAAGAAGGTATTATCGTGTATAATCCTGACTTATTATCAGATATAAACAGACAGCATTGATTTGTATAAAAATCCGTACACATTTATAAACTATGAATTATTTGTTATAATTGATGTCTAGTGTTTAAAGTTATTTGAAATATCATAAATTCATAAATATTTTACCTCACTGATTCGGTTAAAAATTATTATTATACAAATATTATAAATGATTACTGATATATTTATAATATTATTTTGGTAAAAGTCTGTATAAAAAACGAGATAAAAGGTGTTTCTTTTATAAATAATGTTTGGTAATTATTACCTTAAATTGAGTAATTTAATTTTGTTTTCTAAAAAAGTAATAAAAATATTGGTCGTGAATTTTAATTAATGCTTGGTATTTTTATTAAAAAGATTAAAATATGTTATATTACTATAACTGCTAAATCAATATTGACCTCGATATTGACGTACAATAAAATAAATAGATTACATAAGGAATTTGAAATTTAAATACTAGTTAATGCTGGAAGAAAGTTTTTCTCATATAAATCTAGTATCAAAAAAAATATACATTTTTCAAAGTACATACAATTTTTGTAAACATTTTAATGTTTTCAAAATCTAATAAATATTTAAATTAAAACTATTTATTTTAGTTTTTTAATTGTTTTTCAAAAATATTTTTCATGAGGACTTAGAACTTTTTGCTATGTAATTAATAATTATATGATTAAAATGTTCACTAAGCATAATAAAATTTTTTAAATATTTATATTAGTTTGGTGTAATCTATACCACGAACCTATATTCATTAATTTGTGATATACATATTATTTGCATTTAGATTAATATTGTTCTAAATATTTTAATAATTTCATTGCGTATAACGCTAACAAATATACATTTTTGAATGACAATTTAATAAGTAATAGGTATACTAATAACTATAATACTGTATTTTTGGTTTAATCATTCAATTTAATCAAGATTTGAACTAGAAATGTCCATGAAATGTCAATTGTGATATGTGTTTTTATATTTTTATATTGTTAGAAGAATAACTTTTGTCGTTATAAAGAACTTTGTTTAATTTTACCTTTATTAATTAAAATTGAAAATGTTATGAATTTTTTATCACAAAATAATTTTTTAATTTTTGATTTTTAAGTTGTTAACATTTAAATTTAAACGCTTATAAAAAAAAATGTATATTTTCAACATCTTTATTTTACTAAATCATTTTTACTTATTTTAGTTAAATATTCAGTAGAATCTTCTGAATTTTAATAAAAAAACTTAAATCGTTGAACTTTTAGATTCTGAACGGAGTGATGAATATATTGATTTTACAATGATGTGTGTTTTTTTTTTATTTATTATTTTTGTGTCTGACGACAACATTTGGAGCAGTAAAAATGCTTCGATTTTTGACTTCAGCCTCTCTTTGAAAAGGAAATTGAATCTAGTTGGTACTTTGGGGGGTCAAAAGTTAAAAATTTTCAATATTTTTTAAATGAGTCGGGAAAATCCCTATAAAAATTAGGGGAAAACGGGATTTTTTACGCAAAACCAGTTTTCGACGAAATCGAATTTTTTATTTTGCTATAACTCAAAAACTAATCGATGTAAATACTTGTAATTTTCACCAAATGTTTATATTAGCGTTATCTATACACAGTTAAATTTACCGGTTAATATTACCGGACTAAGACAAAAAATTTTTATGAGTGTTTGAAATTTAAATTTTTACAAAACCGCGTTAAATAACGGTTTAGCCTCAAACGATTTTTGATATTAGTTGTTATTCAAATAGTATAAGTCGTAAATACTTGAAAATTTTACCAGTTATTTAGATTGCCATTTTATTTACATGATTTGATTTTCAAAATATTTTGACTTTTTTTGAGCTATTTATAAGCATTTGAAATAATCAGTTTTTTTTTATTTTATTTTACGAGTGTTTTAAGTTTTAATTTTAATTTGAAATCAAAAATACACGTGTAAAATAACGTTTTATTAATAAATAGTTTTCGATTTTTGTTATTTTTAAAAAATTTCTAAACATAAGATCTTGAAACTTTTACTTAAATGTCGTGATTCGTGATAAATACTTATTTTGATATAAAACCGAGGAAAACCTCGTTATACATTCTTAATTAGACGTCTGAAATCTCCAATATTTGTTCAGCATTTGACGTTTTCTGTTATGTAACTCGCATATGTTATATTATAGTATATGCCCTAGTAAGTTTTAATACCCAATTTATTTACTAGTACATGGTCTTCAATACTGTTTTAGACATTTTAAAGAAATAACATTGTAATGTTTTTGTATAAAAAATAACTCGATTTCCGTTATCTTGCCGTTTTTTTTGTTATTCTTATTTCTAATTATTAAAAAAAAAAAATAGTAGTAAAATTCTATAATTTTAACTCCCAAAAGTACTATTTAGTTTATATTTATATATTAAAAATCACTAAAAATGTAGAAGATTGAATATTGATAAACATTTTCTGTTCCAAAACGTGATGTCAGAGTCAAAAAGATATCATGGTTGTTCTTACATTTTCCTCGCTCTGCCGAGAATCTTAAATAAACGTTAATTTTTTATACCAGTTTGGTCTTCTCTAATTGACAACTATGAAATAGAATTAATTACTATTTAAGTATGATACAATTTTAAAAGCAGTGTACTTAAATAAATATTTTATTCTAATAAAGTCATTGTTAATTGATATTGATATTAACGTTAATATTGATATAGAATCAGTGACGTATTTAGGGGGGGGCCAGGGGGGGCTTGGGCCCCGGGCGGTCAAATTTTAGGGGCGGTAAATTTTGGAAAGCATTTTGATATAATACGGTAGGTTACAAAAAGTAATTATATACTAATAAAATCATTATTGCTAATTTTCGTGCTAATGAAAAAGCACGACGTAAACATTTTTAATTTTAACATATATATCTTTAATATTCTTTATTAAAATGTTGTCAATTAACCTACATTGAGGTTTTCTGTAGAATTAATAATAAAAAGCGGGTAAGTGGGTATCGCTCTGCTGTATATTAAGGAGTGGGGTGGACCTCGGACTATGGTAGGTTAAATTTGAATGCAATGATAGGTATCATTGTATACGAAAAACGATTCTGAACGAAGATGATTTGTCAGTTTAGGATATATTATATTTAAATATTGTCATATATTCTATTTTGAAACAAATAGTAGGTATAGTTTTTATATGTTACTTAGTTACTTTATAGTATCTGTTTATTAATAAAAAAAGTATTAGGCAACATACGCATAATGAGAGTATGAAATTTAATTTAAATTTTGACATATTTCGTATAAATTCGTAATTTAAGCACTTATAAAAAAAAATTGTGACTAACGATTTCGGATTTTTTTTTTATCACTTTAAGAACAAATTATAAGAAACCTTGTATTAAATTTTTAAGATTTTCTGGCCACCCAAAAATTTTTTATCGGCATTTGAAGAAAAAAAACTTAGAAAAGTCGAAAATTTCAATTGTCTATAAGTAGCTTAAAAATGGTCAAAATATTTTGAAAATTTAACTGTAAAGAGATAATCATAATATAAATATTTGGTGAAAATTTCAAGTATTTACAATAATTCGTTTTTGATTTACAGCAAAATCAAAAAATCGATTTTGTCGAAGAGTGGTTTTTCGTAAAATTGCCGTTTTTCTATCACTTTTTTTTTGTTTTTCTCGATTTTTTTGAAAATTATTTGAAAATGTTTACTTTTGATCCCCCCAAAGTGGCAAATAGATGAATTTTCCTATTCAAAGAGGGGCTGAAGTCAAAAATCGGAGCATTATTACTACTCCAAATGTTGTCGTCAGACACAAAAAAAAAAACACACATCATAGTAAAATCAATACATTCTTCACTTCGTTCAGAATCTAATATAGGTACCTACTATAATAATTATGTAATATTTGCTTCGATGTAAATTAATTTTTTTATGTATTCCTAATATATTATCTTTCCGACTATGAGTGTAGCAAAAAATGCAGTGGTTTCACTATCATGTGTTTTATACATAAGTTGGGAGGGGGCGTTTTTTTTTCTTACCTGGGGCGCAAAATTCCTAAATACGTCTCTGTATAGAATAACTAGATTGTGTAATATTAATACTACAATTTTATTTCAATTATAATTTGAATTAATTATTGTAAAATTATGTAATTAATAATAAATACATAACTTAATTTTATACCTATTAATTGTGCTGTATAAACTATAAAGTATGCATATTTAAAATACGGTTTGTGTACTGTAGGCCACATTATATTTTAATTTATAGTTAAGTATCTATAAATAATATCTCGTATTATAACTATTAATTCACAATATTATGATTATAGTAATGTATTACTATAATAATAGTATATTAATATACCTCTTTATTTGATTTACATATGTTAAACTGAATTTTTGCTTCAGTAATATTGTTTCATAAAATGTCTTTACATATGCATATTATTAACTAAATAACATTTAATAATTGCCTAACTACAAAGAAGAAAAATAGTAATTTCTAATAAATAATTAATTGTTCCAATAACAAGTATTACTGAAACAATATGATGTTTGATATAGGTATAAGGTACTTGGTAACCTACATACAATATACTCAAGGAATTCAGTTTTATAATTAATTACATATCTATCAAAAAAAAAAAAAAAAACCAAGTTATTATAATAAGCGAGGTCAGTGCTCTTCATTATAATTTCTAGCAACATAATAATCATTACACATTTTGGTTTGCCTACCTGAAACGCCGCAAATTAGGTTTAAAATTAATGACTGCTTATAATAAGTATATCTATGTACTATATTTATGCACCATACACGTAGTTAAATGATTATATTAAAAAAATATATTTTAGTATCACATATTTATTAAAGTAATTTTGAATACAATCTTTTTTGTCTCATTCATTATATTATTAATATATTAGATACCTACGTATAAAAATTAAAAATCATAAAAATTATCAGTAGTTATTACTTATTAAACTTAAAATTGTAATACCTACGTACTTTAATAGTATTTATATGATAAATTGATAACTATAGTCTATTGATTATTATTTTTATTTGCTTAAACAGTTAAACATCATATATGAATAATGTTAATATGGATTAAACTAATAACATACTTTTTTACTGAGAAAAGACCCATCGGCCACATAGGACATTAGATATGTACTGGTAAACAGGTTTACTTATATAAAATACATTTTACATTTGAAACAAATATTTGAAAAGTATGTTGTAAAAACATATGAACAATTAACACGACATTGAATATTGACAGAATACTCATACACTCTGAACAAGTTAATACATATACCTACGTTTAATACTTAGTACTAGTAGGTTGAGCGACTATTAAAGTAATTTATATGGTAATTACTAATTAGACATTTGTGACCGTGTGCATCTATGTCATATTAATAAATAATAATTAATAATCTAATCACATCATCTTGTAGTGAATTTTTTACTAGTATAAAATATAGGTAATATGTTTTGTTCAAGTCAACAATTATTTTTGCAAATAAACCAATATTATTTTGTATAATATTTAAATTATGACTGTGCTTTTTTTAGTATCTAACTACCTGCCTAAAAATTAAAATAATTATATTGATTTCATTTTTACTGTAATAATGGTTTATTTATTATTATCTTCGTTGCAATTTAGTATATAAAAAATATCTTGAGTTCAGGTATATTTTTTTTATCGGTTTTACGTTTTATGTATAATTAATCTATCGTATAGTAAAGTTATCTGTTCGCTCGTTTTTTAAAAATGCAATGTAATAATTACTGTTGTTTTTCATTTTTAAGTTTAAAATAATGTAGTTTGATTAAACTATGCCCGATAGTTTCGTTTGAAAAAAATACGTCTACATTCAATATTACATTACATAATAGTTATAATTAAATTTAAACATGTCACACATGGTCTACTAATTTGAATCTGTTTTGTGCTTTTTTATATTAAATAGTTATATCACTTAGTAATTCTAATAATAATATTATTATGAATTGAAGTTTATGATGTTATATTAGGTAATTCTTTTATCAAACAACACTTATTTTTTCAAAATGTATTAACGTTTTTGGAAATATTTTTTTTTTCATAATTTACAGTCGAAATAAAATTACATTTTAAAGTTTTTATTTTTTAGTTTTTTGAATGACAAAATTTCATATTATGAATATAAGAAATATTTTCTTGGGTATTTCAACTCTTAAAAATCGAAACTTCGACGAGTAGTTTAATTAAAGTTTAAAGTTTAGGTGCGTAAAAAATTAAAAATAATTTTTTTAAATTAATGTTATTTTATATTGTTTAGAAATTATGTAAAATAAATATTTTCAAAAAAGTTTATGAATTTGGAAATAATGAGTGTTATTCGATAAAAGAATCACCTTGTATATAAATATACATAGGGAAATGTCGAATTGAATACGAAACAAATTATTTATTACCTTCAAGTGCAATAATTCTACTTTTTACAATCAATTAAGGCATATTTAAAAATATTAATTATTTAATTATTTTAATTTAAACCTATATTTCTATCATTACGATAATACTTATTAAACTTACTTAAGTAGTACCTATACTATTATTTAATTAGAATCTTATTGGTGAATTTGTTATAAGCTTAAATAAAACAATCTAACTATTACTTAATTTTCTTATTTGATAGTACATTTTAGTAAAACATATAATTTTATATGAATACAATTTATTATATAAATCATATGAATTTCGTTGTGTTATACATTTTCGTTTTTTTACGAATTAGCATATAGTTTATTTATGCTGCCTATTAATTAATATAATTTTAAATAAACCACATTTCCTATAAGGCTGCGTTCTAAAGGTTATTAATGTGATATTTATATTGATATGAATATTCAATTTATCTAACAAAACATAGATTATATTGTAACTTAATTAAACTTAAATTTGTTTTAAAAATTAAAGTTTTAGCTTAAAAACAGTACTTGGTATATTTTATCATATACTTAGTCTTACTTATAATATAATATGGGTCATGCAAAATGTATACTTTAAGTAATTTGTTTTTTTTTATTATTGATGAACGATTGCAGTTTATCTTCAGATATTATCGCTATTATATTATCCCTTGGCGTGATTAATTAAATTATGTTACGTATACATTTATCCGTAAATTAGTATTGAATGATTTTTTTTTTAAAACTATCAACAATATGCATTCATTAGTTATTCTTTACGAAATTTAACTAATTCAATAATTAAATAAATGTATTAAACACTACATTTTTCATAAACATCATTAACTATAAATTATTTCATCTAATAAAATATCATCTACGTTTGGCAATGTAGAATTTGTGTAAAAGTTGTACCTAATGTACTTTATAGTAGTTATATTTTGTAAAAACAATTGGTGCTTCATTGGTTACCTAATTAATATTTTTAAACTTTAAGTAAAAGTTTTTGATTTAATATTTTAAATTATTTTTCTACCATAATATATATTACCTAACCTACAAATAAACAAAAACAATTGTCTACCTATCTAAATATAATACGTTTCGTTATTAATAATTGTGCATGTCGCAACATCATACAGCATTATATGTTATATTAAATATTTAAATTTTGAACTTATGGGCTTCATGATTATTGTATATTTGTATTTAATATATTTCAAGGTTTATCGTAAATTATTTTCGTAGTTATTTCACAAAGGTTATTTAATGGTAAATATACTAAAGTTGTAACCGTACTGGCTAAAAAATACATTTGTATAATTTTCATGATCATAGATTAATGATCATGAATGATTATTATGCGTGTTCTTCGTAATTCGCATATTATTCGAATATTTCCGTAAATTATTTGTATTACTTATTTTTCTAACGTGTACGATAATAACTAAAAATACCACTGTATAATGCCATCTTTATATAATGTTTATCCTCTATATATATTAAAAAAAAATAAAAATTAATGTTTTTGTTTTTCTCTATAAAAACTTTTACAATTACATTTTTTTTATTGGTATAATGGTATAATATAATTATATTTAGTTCCCAATGTTAATATCTAATGAATATGTCACTATAATAGTGACCTATATTGTTTAGTTGTATTCTATTGCTTTTAGTTTAATGATAACTTTGATAGATTTACAGCAAAATTGTATGTTAATGAATATTTTGTAGTCTCCTTGAATAAGTAATATAAACATACGTATTTAATATATAAATATCGACGTATCGCGTATATTTTACTATACGTATCTAACAAAGAATAAAGATATTTTTTTTTAAAAACTTGTATTTTTGTTTTTGGGCCACTAATACGTTACTTAATTAAATTATACTCTCAGACTTTAAATATAAATTGATTAGTATTGCTTGCTGTCGATAAGAATATTATTTTATGATAACTTAATTTGTACTTCGTGCATGTGATGTACCGAAACTCAATATGTTCTTACTAAAATTTCACTAACATAATCCATTCTGTTATCTATAATTAGAATCATTCATACAATCTACTAGTAATTGAATACAAATATTAAAATATTTGATAAATAATATAACTAATTACTATTAAAACTAATATACCTACTTATTCTATTCAAATATAAATGTTTACATTTTGAATTCACTTTTTAATTTTTATAAATATATAATACCTATATAATTTGTTAAATTTAGGCCCTTGTGGTGGCAAGACAACGGGACAGTCACGATTATGTACATTCTTTGAGAATTTAGGATGGAAGGTAAAAGTTAAAATAATTATTTCCATTGTTAAAATATCTTGTCGAATTTTTATTTTTTTTAGGTCTATAGAGTTCCAGAGACTGCCAATGTTCTATTAAGGTAATCCATTATTTTTTTTAAAATTTTAATAATAAATTTACATTAAAATGCTAAATATAAGATATATAAAAACAAATTTAAGTCTCATGTATGCTTACTGAAGTTTTTACTTTTATTTTTTTCCATAGTTTTTGATATTTGCTGACCTTACCATATAGGATTTTTTTAAGGCAAGACAACCTTGAACAAGTTATCTTTTTAATCCAAAATTGGCTATAAGAATTAATTTATAGGATTCCTATAATTATTTTTTATACGACGATAAGTTATTTTAAATTTTGTTTCATAAAAATATTGTGTTAACACTTAATCAGGGGTATCATTTAAAAAAAAGTAATTCAGTAACGTATTATGAATTATTATTTATAATACGATAAAACCTGAAAATTTGTTATGTTTAAAAATATTGTTTAATCTTGCGTTCATTTACATTTAATGTACCTTAATAGTTTTAATAAGTAATTAGACAGTAAATCAATATTTAGTGTTTACCTTTTAATTATTTTTTTTTTTACAGTGGTGGTATCAAATTTTCGGAATTAAGTGACGATGAAGGTAATACATTTCGAAATAATATATGAGCATTTATCTGTCTTAATCACGCTATACGTGAGTTTCAATTATATCCTTAAAATGTGAGGATAAAAACGTTATTTTTTTGGCTAACCATCAAATTCAGCCATAATAGTATGTTTTTTACACCGGGCATGTCTGTTTTTTCGCCCTATTGCTTATTATGCCGTATACGTCATATTTCGTCTGTTTTTAAATTGTTATTCTTATACAGCAATAAAATTAACACACCTCCTTTATCGTGACCATGAATTATTCAGCAATCCCTAGGCTGCATTTCAATCTAGCTTAGTAGGTCATAATAAATTTTCAATGTGATATAATATATTTCTATTATAATCGCATAGTATTTGTATTATATCCCCTTTGAAATAGTATTACGTTACGTTTTACGGTTCGTATAATAATATTGATTTTAAAAGCCTCACAAATCATCAAGTTATGAAAGGGGAATTCTTACCCATGGAATGATGAGCCTATGCAGCTAAGCTTGATGCTATTTAGACATGTCATGTCCTTGGGAATTATTATCATTAACCTAATAATATTATTTTTGTTTTCTGTTACAGCCCATAAATTTCAAGAGAACCTTCTTAGATGTATGTTACAAATAGAAAACACGTTTTTTGAACTGGGCGAATCATGCGACCAAGACTGTCTAATCATTTGTGACAGGGGTGCTATGGATGCTGCAGCGTGTAATAAAAATTTTTTTATTATATATTATAAATATAAATAAAAAACGAAAAATGGTGTTGGCGACAAGAAGTATAGTTATTATAATAAAACGAAACAGATAATAATTAACCGATTAAAAAAACTGAAAAAAAATTTAATTGCCAAATAATATTTTACTTGATATAAAAATTTTTTTTTATCTTCAACACAGTAAATGTGATGATATGATTCTATATTAAAATAGTGCACATGTTATTAATATTTAAAAAAATATAAAACATGTACATGTGTGGTACACTATTGTTTACATTTTGGTATTGTTAATTAAATTGTTGTTGATATAATGTTCTGTTTAGTTCATAACATCTGGTTCAGCCTTTTCGTGTTTCTCAATGGTTATTGACCTATAATACCTACTTTAAATGTTGAGTGGAAGGAAAAAATTAATTTCAACTATTTTTATAATAATCAGTGATCACTGTTCAACAACAATGTAGTTTAATGAAATTATTAAAGGTTGTATAGATGATAATTTTGATTATTTGTAATTGAAATTTATTTTATATCTGATCAGTAAAATAGTAGACCCCTTCTACTAAATTTTTATCAATTATTGATAGATAATTATTTTTATTTAAAATTAGTTCATAACAAAATTTGACATTGAATTATTGATAGTGTTCTTGTTAAAAATATAATAACATTGGTTGTAATAAATAAAAGAGTAGACATAAATAAATATTTATACATTTGAAATAATATGTGTATATAATATATATTTGGTCGTGTTTAATTAGTAATATTTAATTAGATATTAGTAAAGCTAAAGTTAATAGAAGTAATTAGAAAAGTTAGTAGATCGAAAAATATGTTATTACTAATACCTAAAAAAATCAAAATACTACTTCTTTACTCAACATACAAATGTTTAGATTAAACAATATTGAACAGTTTACCATTTATTTTTATAGATATTCCTAGTAATAAATGGGATCTGATAATGAAAGAAAATGGTTTGAACATGGTTGACTTGAGAGACAATCGTTACAATCAAATAATTCACATGGTTTCTGCAGCATGTGGGGCTGAAGATTTTTATACAACTGAGGTAAACATGTCATAAATTCTTCTATTGTATTTAACATTATTTAATTTAACATCTATTTTAGGATCATACAAGTAGAAGAGAGGATGTTTCTCTTGCTAAAAGTTTAGATGTCAAAGCTTCAGCATCATGGATCGGGCATCCATACTTTGATGTCATTGATAATTCATCAGATTTTGAAAATAAAATATGCAGAATGATAGCTGTAAATATTAACATTAAAACTAATTGTTGGTGGTCTTAAAAATATTTATATTATTTTTTATTATTATTTTATAGGCTGTTTGTCAGAAATTGGGCCTAGACACTGGTGATAGATTAGCAACAAACTCTAAAAAACGTAAATGGTTAGTGAAATATCTACCCAATGATCAGTTGTTTCCTCCATTTCAAGATTTTGATGTTGTACACAATTACTTGCAGACATATACTAAAAATATGCAAGCTCGTTTACGTAAACGAGGACAAAAAGGTTTTTTATCTGTTTTTACTTATATGACGTCACTGACCGTGACTTAAATTTTTTTGTTTATAGGCCATTGGAATTATACACATACAATTCGCAGGCCTAGAGTCCGTGGTCAAGTAATAGAAGTGAAAACGCAGCTCAGTCACAGAGACTATGTGAATCTGTTGTCACAAAAAGATGAAACCCACTATCCAATTTATAAAAAAAGGCGATGTTTTATACACTACAATCAGTATTTCCAGCTGGACATTTATTGTAAACCTTGTCATAAAAGGTATGTGGCTAGCAACTTTAAATATCAAATAAATTAACATTTCAATCTGGTTTTAGGTGTGAAGGGTTAGTGTTACTTGAGACATATTCTGCTCTTGAGGACCAAGAGCTGCTTGATCGTTTACCAAAATTCCTAGACATTGAAGCTGAGGTTACTGGTAACGCAGCTTATTCAATGTTTAACTTGTCACTCGTTGAAGATTGGGACAAGTCAAAAAATTTTTGTCACTACTTGAAAGGTAATTTTAACTTACCTAGTGGTTTTTAGGAGTAATATTTAGTTATTGTAGGTATGTGAAATTAGACTAGAATTAGATTTTTATTTAAGATATAGTTGTAGCAACTTTTGTAAATTTTTTTTAGGGCCAGATGAAGATCTGAGTGTAGGTGATCATAAAACCAACCAAGTTAGTTACATTCATACAAACGGAAAACTAAGGAAATAGTGACTTTGCTTTTAAATTTTTAATATAGTATTACAATTTTGTTTTTAGATGTTTATCATTGTATAATATTCATTTTTTTTTACGTTTTGTTAAGTAGTATACAAAATTGTTATCAATAGATTGTTAAGTTACTAATCTAGGTACTTTATGTAGTTTGTTACATAAACTACTCATACTTATGTTTATGCATTATTTTTCTTTATATTTGCTATTGTTTTTTTCTTTATTATTATAATTCTTTTTTTTTTGCAACCAGTACATTATATTACATTATACTGTAGGTAGTAAGTTATTTATTTATTATTTTTTAGATATATCTTATAATATTATTATAAGAAATTATTTTTAAAATATATCTAAAACACAAACTGCTTATTATTTGGATTTCCTGCAAATGCTGATTAATTTCAATTGAAGAACGATATAAGGTGTATATTTGCAATATTTGCAATGCACTCGAATGTCATGAAATGCTAATGGTTTAAATTTACTTTAATTGCTAATGAATAATGATGTCTACAAATTTGACACCTGTTAAAGTTTTCCTACAAAAGTATTATTTCACACAGTCAAAAATAGGTACCCGTACTCTTCTTTTGAATGTGGTTAGCATGGCTTTTATGATTGTATAACATTCTTACACATCTTGTTGGGACAACGCCAAGCCCATTTTCCGTTTTGTTTTGGCAATCTATTCAAAACTTATTTTATTTTAAACAACACGGCGCGACGACTACAGTCGGTATTGCTAATCGTCTTCTTTCAAAATTAATAATACCTCATTAATTTTTGTTATGCGTGTGTTGTTGAGCTCGACGGAATATTTATTTTTATATTCAAAGCCAGTTTTTAAACGCTTAAGATCCGACGTAGATTTTCTTTTTGTATTTTTTAAAAAAATAATTATAAATAATAACGGCACACGTATTCGTGTATATAATTTCAACTCGTAGAAATTCGCTGTAGTAGCTATTAGAATCATCAAAATAAAATAATCTTATGTCTACATCACAATACTTATCCCAACAAGGCGAAAACCTCTGAAAGTCCATGTATCAATACTTCGGAGTGAAAACATAAGATGAACAATGACTATTATTATTTTGAATTTGTTGCAGTCCTTTATACCGCAGACGTAAACACGAATAGTTTAGATAACGCGTATGTTATAAATTTATAATACCAATACGAGTGTCAAGTATTATGAGTTGACACTGTATAATATTATAAGGTTCGCGTGTATTACCTAAAGCCAAATAAGAAAATCGTGTGATCACTTGTGCGTAGAACCACACACATCGCGTCAACCATGCTTAAACTAAGTACGTTATTAATTATTTTATTACTTTATAAGCTACGATTTGTTTTCTCCACCTCAAATCGTGTTTCGATGGGAAATTACGACTATGGGCAATTATGAACACTAACTATTAATCAGTTATGGAAAATAAAATTAAAATTCAAGTTACTTTAAAAGTAAATTAGTTAGTTTTAATTCATAATAACATTCTAATATACCGAATTGAATTGAATTAAATGCCTGAAATTATCTAATCTAATACAGAAAACAAAAAGTGCAAAATAGTTAATTTTGTAATCGCTGAAAAATCCATATCTTCTATAACAACTAACGAGGCTATAAAAACATTATATAGGTACTAATTAATTTGATAAGATTTTTTAACTTAAAAAAAAGAATAAAACTTTTAAATTTTATTTCAACTTTCAAAAGTTAACTTATATTATAACTTCATAAGTTCTTAGTTGAATACATGATTAACCTTCGTAGCTATGTGCCTTATACTTTACTAGGTATTTGAACGGTATTAGATGTCGACTAGACGATGAATGTTCTATATTAATACAACGATTAATTAATAATATGTACTAGGTATTAAACCTATATATAGGTACTTACTTTTACCTAGGAACCATTTACCAATTTCCAAATTATCACCAAGCTTTTGGATGTAGTGCATGAGACACTTACGCTTTGTCAGGACGGCAGGATCATATATTATATTTAAAGTATAAACACGTGATATCGATCGGACTATATTATTCTATAAGTGCATTATGTAAACAAATAATTAATTATGATTAGAACTTCAAACTCAACATATTAAATGATTGAAATACAGGAAAAAAAATCGCAAATATCTATCCATTGCGACAATCGTCGATTCGTCGGTGTTTTAATAATTTTTATGGCCAATGAACATTAGGTTAATACAGGGCTTGAAACCGATTGAAATAATTTTGGTTTCGGTTTCGATTTTATATACCGGTTTTTAATTTTTTCGATTTCGGTTTCAATTTTTCAATACCGGTATTAGGAAATTTCGGTTTTGGTTTCGATTTTGTATACCGGTTTTGAAATTTTACGATTTTGGTTTCGATTTTGTATACCAATTTCTAAATTTTTTGGTATCGGTTTCGGTTTTAATTTTTCAATACCGGTATTGAAAATTTAAGTTTCGGTTTTTATATATTTCGGTTTTGGTTTCAGTTTCGATTTAGATAAAATTAAAGTTGAGAAAGTTAGATTACCTAACCTTAACGATAAAAATTAAACAATACTTACCAAATACCAATTAAAAGAAATATATTCATTACTATTAATAAAACAACTAATAATTTTGTAAATAATGAAATGGTTATCAACATTTTAATCACGATCTCACGGACATATTAATGGAATTTACGTATTTAAAATTTTAAAAACACGTAAATTAAAAAAAAAATTAACGGTTTACAATTTTTTGTTTTTTTTGTTTTGAATTTGATACCGGTTTCCTATTTTTTTACGTTTCGGTTTTGACTTTAATACCGGTATTTAATTTTTTTCGGTTTTGGTTTTAAATTATAATACCGGTATCCAATTTTTGCCGATTTCGGTTTTGACTTAAATACCGGTATTCAATTTTTTTCGGTTTCGGTTTTGATTATGGTTTCGGTTTCGGTTTTAAAACGGTTTATACCGGTTTCTGAAATCGGTTTTAAAAACGGTTTCAAGCCCTGGGTTAATACTTTAGGTATTGGTGTAGATGGTAGGTATCAGTGGCGTGGTTAGGATTTACAAAGAAAAAAAAATACAAATAGGTTCAAATTGTCTATGCATTTTTATGAATTCCGACCCCTCAAAAAATATATTAATATTTTTTTGTGATATCGAACATAAAATTTATATATTATGAAATAATCTTCAATATAATTGTTTCTTTCTAACCTTTGTTGTGTTTGTTCCACAAATACAGTAATCATTTCCTCAAAATTCACATTCCAAGTGTTTCTCATCGTTCAATTGAAACTAATATACCTACTGAGCCCGAAGTCGCACAGGCACTTGCACTCGTTAATCTCAACATTTTATCTATACAGGTATTATTTAGTATTATAATTTATAGAATCATTGGAATATAGTGAAAACCATAAATTCTGATTATTACGGTAGCATTAAATTACAAAAAAAAAAAAACAATCATAACATAATTAAAATGAAAAAGTAATTAATTTACAATAGTATTAGGTCTTAGGTGTTAAAGTTGTTTTTTACCAATTATATTTTCGATATGATAACTGATTGGCCACTTGTGCACTCTTGGGCCCGTCACTATTCTATACCAATGCCATACGTGCAGGTTAAATAATAAAATAATATAATCATACCAGTCATATTATAATGTCAAGATAGGAACGAGATTTGTGCGTTTTTTTTTTTTTTTTACTTGCTTCGTGGCCAATAATTATTGATTTAGTCCATTTATTAAACACGAATACACGACTGATTATATTATTATGAATACGCATAATTGGCAGCGCAAATAGATACAGATTAGGTAGGTAGGTAGGTACTAATAGTACCTACCTACTTACCCATACGGATTGTACCTATAAATTTATATATTATATTGTATATCGTCGTGCGGCCTAAATAAAATAAACGACCTACAATATAGGCAAATAGGAAATCTACAATTAATATATATATATATATATATATTCCTAGTTTCAAGTTAATGATTGGCCACTTTATAATATTGTTGTACTTTGTGTTCAATCAAACGAGTTTTTAATTAGGCATTTAACCGTGTAGCTCGTCGCACGCGTTTGAAATTTGATCCCTGACAACTGCAACACAACGTAAAATCGTTTCGATAACCCTATTATACAGGTACGTTATATCTACCTATACCTATTTAATAACTCATAACATTAGGTAACTTAACCATGACGGCGATAATCTATTGGTTAAACATTTTGAAATAGCTATAATCATCTATTATATATATATATATATAGGCGTATAGGTATATAATATTATTATAATTTATATTCACAATATCTCCTTTACATGGTCACTATTATATTTAAAACTTTCAGGCAGTCATCGTATGATCAATAATATTTTTTTACTGATCTATAACGCGACATAATATTGTAAACATGAAATTATAATCAATGTCAGTAAACTACAATATTATATTACGACTATTATGTCGAATCATGTTTTTTGTAAATATTTAACATTGGCACCTTCTATTTGCTCGAAAACAATAATTTGTGTATTAAAAGCATTCAGAAATTTGCACTGCCGAGTGCGATCTACATTCTTATAGTTTCGACTTTTCATATATACCTACCTACTGTAATAGGTATTCAATTATTGTATTTTTTAAACAAAAAAAAAAAAAAAACACCGAATGAATATAAAAAAAATCATGTTACTATTTTGTGTCAATTATTATTATTTTGTTGTTCAATTAGCATTGTTTTATTAATTAATAATTATTTACAATATTCATTATTTAAATTTAGCTTTTATACAGATACCTGTTGGCTATTGTGTACACAATCTCACTGTACAACTAGGTATACTTATATAGTACTCACAATTTTCACGAGTATGGTAATTTGCCATATATATAGGTAGGTAGTTTATAAAATCATTATGGTATATATATTTAACATATAGAACAACATTATTAACAAACAATTATTGTTTATCCAAGTATTGGAATAATTAAAAAATAATAATTACCTTTGGCTTATAGTACGTACTTACTTACTGTTGACAAGTTACCTAGTATCTACTATTATAATTCATTAATATATTACAGGAGATACAGAATAATATTTACGTGCATTTTATTTCGCATATGAATACAGTTTATGTGCATAATGAATATTATACAGCACTTAGCGTTTAAAATGTTATTGTTTTAATTTGATTTTAATTTAATTAAAATATAAACACGTTCAAAAGTTAAATTCATCTTGATAAAATATGATTCCTTGTCTATAGATGTGACGGTTAGTCTATTAACTGTAATATGTAGCCGAGACCTAATGGGTACCTATATTTTGTATTGTAATAACATTGACGTAATAAAAATAATGTATTTATAATTATGTACATAATATTGCTAATTTATATATTTCCATAATAATAATAATAATAATAATAATAGGTATATAGTAATATATCACAGATTATACAAAAGTTTTATGTAATCTGTACTAATATTTTAATATATTTTTTTTTTCAAAAATAAATAATCTAAAATCTTTGTCCTAGTCTTTTGGGCACACGCCACACGCAATGATAATTAATAATTATATTATGTGTTGATTGAATAAAACAGTGAAACTATACACGTTAGAATAATCCGCACAGCAGTGATGACATTATTGTTTACAATGCTAACCAGCTACTATGTTTATCTAATACAATGTTTTTAAAACGATTTTACGAAATAAATTTTCTTTGCTATGTATTCAGTCAAGTTGTGTGCTGTTTTAATTTTATTATTTAGAATGGTGAGATACTCTGCTGAATCAGCACAATATATTTTTCTCTTGCATTTTACGCGCTATTATACGCGCTACGATGCGCTGTTATTGAATGAAAACCATGAATTAAACATTAATAACTTACTATTATACTAACCTACTTGCGTCAATGTATAATACTAACGTCTTGCACATTATACTGCTATGTGTTAAGAGTATAAAGCGCTTAATCCACGATATGTATTAATACAATTTGTTATTGCAGGTATGCTTACTACTTACTTTGCAGCGAGTCATTTTTTACGCCTATTAAAATAGCGAGTGGTTATGCAGTAAACGGTAAACGTTCCGATTTGCATTACAAATTATACTATTTACCTAAATTGGCTATATTACATGTTTTTTTTCTTAAAAAATTTAATTATTTATCCATTCCATTTAAATTATGTATAGGTTAGGTACCTAATTAAATCTATGATCTACCTCAATACCTCATAATAAGCAACCAGAAATGTTCGGGAATGGTATAGAATCACGTGCGGGGCACGTTGATTTTAATTTAAAAAACGTAGAATAATAAATACCATTATATATGTGTACCATGGAATATGATGTAATAATGTATAGGACCTATAGGTATAAGTAATATAGTATTGATTTTATATAATATGTTATAAAATCAATGGTAATATAGGTAGAAAAATACACAACATTTAGTGTATATAGTACCTACATTAATTATCGGTTTGCATAAATCAAATAAGGTCGACCTTGTCTCGAAATGTTAACGTAAATATTCATTTACGAACTGTGCTGCAGCGCCAAACGTCAGTTCAAAATAATAACATAATATTATCTAAGCGTTTGTTAATAATTAAACTATGTTCCAATAAGAGAAGTCCAGTTTGACGTGTGATTGACAATTAATATTGTACTGAAAAAGAGTCTCGTCGATACATTTATTAATTATTTTCTGTAAAGCCTGTATACTTATACATAGTTATACATAGGTAAATTGATCAGAAATCAGGTATGAGTTGGTAATCTGCTAAACCACGAATGCCTATAATTTAATAAACCTATATCAGTCGATAATATGATGCGTATAAACCTAGTGATATGGTATACGTATATACGTATAATAATAATATATAGGTAATATAGGTACCTATAAATGCACAATTTAAAGAGACATAATATTATGTTCTAATAGGTTCAAATTCAACTGAGCGTCAAAAAATATTGGCCGATTGTATGTATTTTTTTTTATATTCAATTATTATTCATAATTATTTGTTATTAGTGTTATTACCTATATGATGTATGTTTCTCATAGGACTGAAAAATATGATTTTTCGCAGTGACACCAAAGTCTGAGCCTACCAACAGTGGATAACTATTATATTGAACTGTAGTAGACATATACGTATTAATATACTATATTGGATAACGATCATTTTAATGGTAAACATTCATTATCATTATTTAGAAAAGTATTAAGGTTTTTGAATATATTCTTTAAAATAATGTGAAGTAACACAACAAATTTTTCTTTTTTCTTAAATCATCGGTTAATTATTTTTATTTCAACATTTCAAGCACTTTAACCACTATTGCTTGACATTTGATTTTCATGTATAAAAATGCAGAGAACAACTTTGTACTTTTAATTTTGAAGTTAGAAGTACATGTTGTAGATTTATAATTGAAAAAACAAAATACAGCAGAAAATTTTTTTAAAAACAGCACTACATACATAAAATTCTTAGACTATAGGCGTGGGTGTATCCTATAAAAAATAGTATACAAGTATAACATGTTATGTAAGTATTGGCATAGGCGTGCGCAGACTTTGACCGCAGGGGGGGCCCTTAATGATTCTTGTACTAATGAATACTAGTATAATTAATATTTAATTGTTAATTTTATAAAGCATTTATTTAATTCAATATGCAAATATAAAAATAAATAAAAATAAAATATAAAGGTATTAAAATGTATAAAAATGAATAATAATAATAATTTTAATCTGAAACTGAAACAGTATAATAATACCTATAAAAAATAGTGAAATAACATAAATAAAGTAGTTGACAGATACACAGTGATAAAAAAATAGACTGCTAGCTGATATCAGATAAATGTTCAATTACTTGTGGATATAATTATAATTTATATGATACAAGTCAAAAAAGTATCGCGTATGTAATTTTTGTCAAAAACAACTCCCATCCAAAAAAAATATATAAATATATATATAATTTGCAACACTTTTTAAAGTAAATGTTGTAGTTTGCGTCACATAAAACTAAGTAAAAGGAGATTATGTAATCTGCGCCATCTTGTGCTTTTAAAAATTGTAATTTATGCCATTATATTTACCTTATTCAAATTGTAATTTGCACAACTTAAAATAACTTAATTTTTTTTTTACAGATTAACATTGTTTTTTTAATTATTGATCAATCATCAATTAAGTTCATTTCTAGAAAATTATTAAAAAAAGTATTAAATAGGTTCAAATTTGGTTATTAAAAAAGCATATAAAAATTAGTCATATACTCATATTATAAGTATATAAATAAATGTATATAAGTATTCCAAGAAATGTACATAGTTAAAAGTGTGGCGCAGATTACATATTGCATTTCATTTTCTGTCGTGGCGCAAATTACCAAAATTAATTTTTTGATGTAACGCAAAATACATGTTATATTTTAATATTTTGGCGCAAATTACATACTTACTTAAATGTACCTATTGGTGACGCAAATCACAAGTAATAAAATTGGCGCAAAATACCATCTCCTATTATAAAATTTGTTTGTGTCAACTCCATTGAATTTTATCCTAAGACGTATAGAGTGTACTGTATAATATACTATATAATGTACAGGTAGATATTATATTTCTTAAATTTTGCATATGACATATGTAAATAATTTTTATAATTTATTTCCAAGCCGATCTGATTGTTTGAAGTACACCAATACTTACTTACAACCAGTGGTGTATTGCTAAAAATATTCGTGGGTATACGCCTTCTAGATCTTAGGTGTCAATGATATACCTATAGCATTGAATCAAAAAAATTTTTTCTTGCTTCGCTCGAATTCAATAACAACATTTATTTTAATTATCAGTATCACTTTGACTAAAGTGTAATGTAATATAAACTCATACTATATACTATAGCTATTTATTTTATTTTTGTGTTATTAAAAAAGAAGAACTTAAAAAAATTAGTACAGTCTAAGAAATTAGAATGGTTACTTTTTTACTAACTGCCAATAACTTAGTGATTAGTGCACTAATCGTGATTGCTAGGGCCCGGAACTTGATGCATTTGCTTCTTTTTTTCCAATGATTACATTCGAGGCTCGTCTTTACAGAAATTTAATTAATGAAATATAGACTTTAATGGTACAGTTTTTATTTTGCATTTTTAGGGAATTTTATGCTTTAAGGTCATTTTTGTACTATTTTTAGTGCATTTTATTTATTTTTGAAAATTCTAATAGGTATACGGGGCTATACGGCCGTATACCCGCGTATATTCGTTTATTTAGACTTTAGAGAGTATACGCTAAAAAAAAAAACTAAAGAAATAAGTATACGCCGTATACCCCCCCAATACACCACTGCTTACAACTAATTTAATGATCTCATATTATGTAAATATAGGCGATATAAGTAGGTATAATAGAAAAAGAGAATTTCTGTGGTGTTTATACTTCGTAGTTCGTATAATCGTATACATAATATTATAATTATAACAATCGTTATAATATTAACGTATCTATCATATATTATAATTTATAATGTGTATATAGGTATTTACGGCGCATGCTAGATGTTGGTTACACTTATCATCATGTGTTTTTTATTATTACAATAAGTACTAAGAAATAAATAATTATAATTTTAGATTCAGAGAAAATATTAAATAAGGAGAAACTACTATTTATACGATATACAAATAATCCTATGTTTATAAATAAAACAGAATATGACAAGAATTTGATAATTTATATATTGAATGATTATTAGAATGATGTATATTGACTACTGTTATATATATAACAGTTACCTTTTTACATTTTTCAGTTAATAATTTTTCAAATAAATAAAAAAATTAATTTGTACTCATATTGACATAACATTATTCTTAGTATACACATGATAATATATTAAGTACACATAATATATAATACTATGCTATATGCCGTATTGTTGTCGTAGGTAATATATATGTTGGTACACATTTATAAGAAATTGTAATCAGGATAAGGGTATAACTAGGTCATTATAATTTTCTTGACTACCTAGTTCCTAGTAATATTACGGAATCATTATAATGTGTATACGTCAAGACACTGAAGGTACATTATTTTTTTACAGTTAATTAGATATACTAGATATATATATATACATATTATATTATCCAGTATCGAATATAATCAAGCTCATTTAAGGGGGTGGTAAAACGTCATTGGTATTTGGTAAGTATTTATTATACAACAACTGTAAACAATTTTTTGGTGAGATGAAATTGATTTTTTTCTCAAAATAGGAGGATAATATTTTTGAATAATAAGTTTACCCGCCAAAAAAAAAAATGCACATATGTTTAATAACAATAAATTAATATTGTTTTTAAACCTATAGCCAATAAATAATTCGTTATCTATGTATTAGTTGTTGATTGTTATAAGTAGAGCTATGAAAAATGAACTAAAAAGCATATAGTATTATTAATCGTGGAAATGCACTAAACATAAAAATCTATCAAATTAATTAAAAAGAAAAAAAACCCATTTTTAATTATTTAATATGATTTACAAAAAAGAAAAACATATTTTATTTATTTAGATAGATGCTTACAAATAATAAATTAGAATCATTAGATTATCAATTAACTTAAGAATAGGTAAATAAAAAGTTAACATTTAAAAGTTTTAAAAATTATTCCAAAATAAAGATATCATAAATTGTATGGTGTGCAAATTAAAAAATAACTTATAAATATATTAACAATTTTAATTGACATGAAGTATTAAAAATTAAAAAGGGATAAAAACGACTTAAAAAGATCTTATAAATCAAAAATGTCTTAAAATGTAAAACATAAGCTTCAAAGTTGAATTCATTGGTATAATGGTATATACCTAATTGAAACATTGTATTATTATGAAGTTGTTTTACAATAAGGTACAAAGAATATATTTTCATACATATGTACAGATGTAGCTAATTTTATTTTTAAAAATAGTATTAATTTAATTTAATTTAATATATTATAATATTTAAACAATCTTTTATTGAATATAATAATAATATTATCATTATAGTTCGCCTGTAAGCTTGTAAAAATATTATTATTTGAGTTAAATAATTTGTATTGATTTGATAATTTGTTTACTCAAAATTCTACAATATTTAATAAATTATAAATTATTATAAGATATATGCCTATTTAATTTAAGTAAAAATTAAAAAAATAATAATAATTTTTGGGTTAATCTGGTTGATTTTAAAATAAGTAAGCGTAAGTGGCACACACGGCGAAGACCGGAAAGTTACAGTTGACAATCCGCTCTTGCCCGTGGATTCACTGTAGTAGACATTAGCTGCAGGATAATATAAAAATTATGTAGCTGTAAAATAGTTTAATCACTTTAATCGCGTTACCCGACATGTGTGATTAATGTCGACACTATATAATAATTGTTAATAATATTACCAACGTATACCTACCTAAGTCAAACCTAATTCTACCAAAACACATTATATATTTATATACATCGTATATAGCGTATAGCTATCTAAGTAGTGCCTATGTAATACCGTGTCTATATACACAATGAGTAAAGAAAAATCCCTTTACGAAAGCATTGAAATTCTAACTCCTATAATATTATTTATAATTTTACAAGTACGAATAGTACGATAGGTATGCCATGTGTTTTATTATCTATTGTGTTTTTATATCCAGGTTCCAGACTAAAATTCTCATCATAAGGAAATAATATTATGAAAAAACGTTATCGGTAATTTAGCGTTATTATACCAATGCACTATATATTATTAAAAATTTATATTCCAGTATTTAATTTAATAATAGAAAAAAAAATAAGCCATATCTCAAACAGCATGATGTCATTGACATTGTGCGTTAAAAGTGGCTGACATCGAATTGAGTCCCAAATATTGAATTGAGTCCCACAAATACCTTTGGGTTATCGGAGTTGAGTCCGACCAATATTGTTAGGTTGTTCGAGTTGAGTCCCTTTCAGCCTATTATTGATTGCTTACATTGTTTTTAATAATAATAATAATAATAATAATAATGTTTTTAAATTGATAATAATTATGTGTGATATAATTTTGTTTTTAAAATAATAATACCAATTATGTGTAATATAATAATGTTAATAATTAAATAGTGGCTGGTAAAACATATACAGATTTTAAAAAGTCAAATCTCCAAATTTGCATATTTATATATTTGTTTGTCTGCTCCTGTAAAAATTTTTCTTTTTCTAACGTTTCTTTACATGATCTTTTTGCTTTGCTTCTTAATTTATATATATGTATTAGACTATTTTCCCAAATGAGTTTCCTCAAGAATACAAATATTTGAATGTTTCGAATGTAAAAAAGCATTTAATTTTGAGTGAATCTTACTGTGTAGGTAGTTATTACATTTTATCTATACGGACTCAATTCAAAAATATTAAGATAATATAAGCTGGACTCAATTCAAACACATAGAAGTAGCATGGACTCAATTCAATATCACCGTTAAAAGTTTTCAGAGTTCGCGACACGTTGTAAAAACCGTAAATGCACGATCATAATATGGTAATCATTATACGACTGAGTGTCGGGCGTGAAGCAAAAATTAAATTTTGTTTTACGATTAGTGAAAATAATTTGGAGACATCTGAATCGATAAATTTAGTTATTTAAGATAAAATTTTTTATCGTTGTGTAAATTTTCTGTGTGACTTTTTAGAGAAAAAAAAATAGATATACGAACTTTGAGTGACTGACAGAAAAGTAGATTGAAAATTTGAAAATAAATTGTTGTATAAATTGGTTATTTGAAGTCGAATAAAGGAAAGATAACTTTATAAGGTCCGCTAAATCATGGCCAATATTTTTACAACATGACGAGATCAAAAGTTATCGAAATTTCAACGAGAAGTTTCTCAATCGTTAAGGTTTATGTGTGTACCTACCAACTACCAATGATCTAATAATAATATGTTAAGACATAGGTGTGACGGGGTTTATGTGTGATGATACGAAAATTATTTGTTTGGCAATTTATAGTAAAACGAGGCGTTTATCGTTTGAACAAAAGGTAACCTATTATAGGTACCTATTTATAATCAAATTCGAGTATCTGAAAATACAAAAAAAAAATTCTTAACATAAAAATTATGAATTACTATAAATCATTAAAAAGCAGAAAAAAAGATGAACACGCTTATAGTAATCACTCTGTATGTACGATTACATGATTTACATATTATACCCATATACACAACCAGTTGGTACCCACAAGTTGTGGGTACCAACTGCAGTGCAGTTGAGTTTACTCGTATACCGTATAGGTAATCGAATACGCCGGCATCATAATATAATATCATAGGTGTAATAATATTAATATTTATACAGACATATCTATATGATTCCTAGGTTATCGATGACACCGTGAGCGCGGGCCAGTGCAGCGTCTGCGTGTACCGCCTATATCGTCGAAACGCGTGACGTAGGTACTAAACAAATACTGATGCGTATATTATAATATTTAATAATTATGATGTGTGTTGGATGCCTATATTATGTAGATTAAAATGTACATAATATTATTTATAATATATTTATGTGGCCGTATAACCGAATAAAAAGGTAACCGCGATTGTTAGCCACGCGGTAAACACGAGAGTCGGACGAGATAAAACAGAACCGTAGACATTATTATTATATAACACTAGCTGCAGTATATAGTGTATCATGTATTGTTCGTTACAGAGCCGTGCGTGTTTGGTAATTTCCGATAAGGCTAAGAAGAAACGAACAAAATACCTCGTCCTCAGCTGTGATGTTTGGAGCATATATTTTTGTCATTTTATATCGTCATATATATATGTATATATACTTATATATAAATAAATAATAACTTATTGCAACGGCGCATTATATTTATGATATGATAGTTATTACTATATACACTCTTATTTTACTCACCGCAAAAAAAACACACTTATTTTATTAGCTTACATTTTTATTGCAAGAAACGTTTGGCGTCAAATGAAATCATTAGGTTGTCAGTCAACGATGCTATGCACTCGCACGGTCTCGGAAATAAACATAATACATACATAATAATATAATATAACATAATATTCTATGGGTGTGTGCTAAAATAATTATCTAGCAAAGTAATTAACAAATAAAAAATGTAGTTAAAAATATGGAATTTAAAAATCACAAAGTTATTGTAATACGGAAAAAACACGAAAAGCATACTATTGAGTTCTATTCTAGGAATCAGGATGACGTATATTACAGCTTTAATGCTAATATACATGACGACTGTATTTACACAAATAATACCATTGGTTATAAATACTAGTATTTATATTCGATGATAATATAAACGAGATTGGAAAATTTGCATGGGTTATCCCAGCGATATAGCTTTTTCAACTTTCCGATATAAAAATACTTACTTTAATACTACTTGCACACTGACGACCACAAACTAAGATATGAGTATTATTATCTTAAGATTATAATTTATTTAAATACATCCTGTAATATATTTTAGTTCGTGCTGATGAGTAATTATTGATTCTGAACTCTGAAGCATATTGCTGCAAATGTTGGTCGGCTGTACAAATGTTATGAACTTATGAGTATGATAAATTGTACATACATCATATTAATTACCATCATCGTAGTAGAAATATCATAAATAATTTAATACCTATCAATTATTATCAAATGTATCAGCATAATGAAATATCCTACGATTCCTACGCCAATATGTACGTTTTATTTTACAGATTTATAAATGATTAATTAGCTTACTAAAAAAATACTCGTGAATTACAAAACTATAAAACTTTTGGTTTTTTTGTCTCTATCTCCCTTAAATACGGCAATGAAATGGATAATAACAGACAAATATTTAAAAGAAACGCGAGTCGTTGAAGTGATGAATTATATGTTTATAAATATAAGCAATAGTGGTACTGTATAATATACAATTACACGGAATTTAAACCAATCTATTTAATATTTAGTTATATTTTTGTCGAGTCAGTCATGTTCAGGAAAATGTTATGCAATTTTAGTTAATATTCATTATTTAATTGAGAAAAAAATTATTTATAAAAATCTATGGATATTGATACTATTTTTAATAACATGCCATGTATAGATTAAATACATATATAAAATAAAAAAGGCTTAATACTATGTAGACTGCATTGAATGAATTAATTTTATTTTGAGGTCGGAGCTATAGTAGCAAAATAATAAAAATAACGGCCCCGAGTACACCTACACAATAATTTAATCATACAAAATTATAAACGATTGTTTATAAAAACATAATATTTACGTGAAATTGTTAACCGTTTATAGTGTACGACCGATTCGATGGCGTTCCGCAAAATGGAATATCTGACTACGCCGAGAACACAAACATGCAATAATAACTTAGTTCGGAGGAATCGGAGGACCGTTGTGGCTAAAGGTTTCGAGCCACGTAGAAAAGATGCAAAGGAGGTATACCTTATTATGTACATAATAAATTAATGTTTTATACACAATTATAAGTCGAATATTTATGGTGTACCTGTCTAGTTGAGTTTACATATAAATTTATAATAATTAATTTTCACTGAAAGGGTTAATGTATTACAATGAAATCGTTTACTTATTTCTTATAAGTGATTATACATAATAAGTGAGCAATGACACATAATCTGAATAATACTATAGAGCAAATATTTAGCAATTTCACTTCAAGTGTAGCCTGCGTTTTAATTCGCAAAATATTCATTGGGGCGTCAATCAGTGTGAAAATATACAAATCGTTTTTATAGGTATCAACGCATAATATATTATATAAACTATAATACCGTTAAAGCGGAAACCTATTAAATGTATAGGCTTATAGTAACCAGTATAGGAATTGTAGAAATGCACTGAGTATACATGCGATAAAATCTGTTTTTTTCATCGTCTGTAAACCTGACTAGACGTGTTTTGTATCGCGTGTGCGCTTTATTAACTGTATACCTAACATAACTTATAACAGTTTATGAGCACCACAAGCTGTATATAATATAACAAAAATGTTTGCATTTTTTTATAATTATGATTTTTAAAATATCGTCTTATGAAATTATTAAGGTTATAAGGTTATTACTTATTAGAGGGTCATATTACAACCAAAGCATTTATTGGAGAGAGAAGGGGTAGTCCTTGCCAGTTAAGCAATCAAAGTTAAATGAAACGCACTAAAATAGATATTTTGAATTTTCCAAAACATACATTTATGAAAATTAGAAATAATAAATCTGTATGTGAGCATTGTAAACTCAAACTTTAGAAAATTCAAAATACCAAATTTATTTATGGTTATATTGAGTTTTAAATGTGTTTGAAAAATGAAATGATACATAATAATATATATCAAGTAATTGTGACTTGTGGTTTTACCTTTAAAATGAAATGATGAAGGATGATAAAATAGAAGATGATCTGATAAATCGTTGTCAGACATGCCTACGGGTGTAGTTTTTAAGACGTTAAATAAATAAAACTCATGTAAAAGTATAGCCCACCACTCTTTAAAATGGTTTTTTTAGTTTTCATACTTATCTATGTACCTATTACTAAAATTAGAGAACTATTAATTAGACATATTAAAAATTTAAAACATAAAAATGTTATCATTTGTTTTCAGAAAAGATATCGTCACGATTCGCGGTCACCAATAAATTTGAATCTGTGGAATTCCATTTGACAAAAATCATTAGCGGGGCCCCACTGGCCACTGTCCTAATACTTGATCAAGTTGAATTTATTTTCCAACCATATATAGAACGAAATTTTCGGATGAAAATAGATATTGGTAATTAGTGGGACACTTACGTCGGTAAACCAAATAACTGCGTACCTAAGTAACATCTTATATATAGCAAGGAAGTTATTCAAATAATAGCATCTCAGATAAGTTAGATAAGCTCTGAGTGCATTTTAATAGATTCTAATTTGAAGTAAAATAACAATTTTAGCTTTCATTATAAAATATAAAACCATTGGTGAGGAGTGAGAACTGTCACCACTTCATCAGAACTGGTGATAATTCAATCATCAAAATTTGCATAGAATTGTTAAAATCATAATATAATATAATGATTATATATTATTCTTTATAGTTTGTGTACTGATTTCACAAAACTTATCATAAGTATTTAACCTCAAGAGTCATACATATAACAAAGATACAAGTTACGATGTAACTTTAATTTTAACAAATTATAATAATATGGAAAATAAGATTATCGGTATTCCTACTGGAATTATAAGCTAACGACAGTGATGTACTTAAATAGCCTAACCAAAACGCCGTCTGATCATAATTTCATAATTGAAATTGACATGACCGAACTTAGTTATTATATCATATTAATTTATTGATATAACTGAACGGTATAATATAAAATATATCAATATACTTTAATGTTAAGTTATTTAAAAATTATAGGGTATTTATGGAAGTAACTAATGAGAAACTCTTATGAAAAATCATGTAATTTGTAATTATTAATTGATATTATTGATCTATTATGATGAATATAATCATATTTGTGTCAATTGATTAAACATTTAATAATTGTATAATATGATGAATAATAAGAGATGAATAAGTTTTTAATAAAATACATAATACACAAAATATGCATACTTAATTTATTGGTATATTTATCTTTTGGCTTTTAATGTAATACAATAGTTTTAAAACAGTGCTAGATTTAACACCGGGTATTCGACTAGCAGCTCCAATCTAAAAACAAAAATAAAAGAATCAAAAAAATACTTGACTATGTTAGTATGTTAATTTTTCCATACAGTTTGTGGTCGAATGTAGGATAACTTTTCAATTTCTTCTTTTGATATACTTAGCGATGTACTGTAAGTAATAGAGTTATAGTTATAAATTATAATATAAATACAATATAGCATAAATATATGTTGTCAGTGAAATACAAATATATTACTGTGTATAATCTATGTCCTTAGGCACAAGTAGAGATTGATCAAGTTCTACACGCTCAATATCTTCTTGTTGATCGTAAATAGATGCTTGGTATAAAGCTTCAATTTTTAGACGTTCACAAATTCGATTGTCTTCAAACTTTCCACCAAATTTATCAGGAAGTACTGTTTCCAATTGTTGTAATGTTATACCTTCTGTAGATAGTCCCAACATATCAAATGCCCTATCACATTATTACAAAAATCAAAAATGTTTTTTTTTATCTATTTTATTTATACTATTTAATATTTATACTTTGTTTGCTGAGAGAATATGCTTACTTTGAACATATAACTGTGAGTGAAAAATGAGGAAGTTTGTTGTTGTAGTAGTGTATAATGCATTTTAGTTTGTGTGCAACTACATTCCCTCGGCAAACAAAGTATATAAATAAATACACACGTTTTGGTCTCTGGGTTTCTAGAAGTTTTTAAGCCCAATGATTTCTTCCACTTATACATAGTCTGAGAAACTGATTTTAATAGTTTAGTTCCTTCTTCTAAGCTGGAAAGTATACTAAGTGTTTGATCAAAACGTTTCTTACTAACGCAGCCAATATTATAACCTATAAAATATTATAAATTATGTTATAATATCTTTTGAATATTCTATAATATTTTATTGTTAAAAATGAACCTTTCTGTGTTAGTCTAATATCTGCGTTATCAGGTCTTAGATGTAAACGAAATTCAGCTCGACCAGTGAACATACGATATGGTTCATCCGTGCCTTGTGTGGTTAAATCATCAACAAGTACACCAATATAAGCCTCGGTTCTACATAAT
Source organism: Schizaphis graminum (assembly GCA_020882235.1). Classification (NCBI taxonomy): domain Eukaryota; kingdom Metazoa; phylum Arthropoda; class Insecta; order Hemiptera; family Aphididae; genus Schizaphis; species Schizaphis graminum. The sequence continues at coordinate 72,016,477 of CM037032.1, forward strand.
GTAAGACTATTTCTGTTTAGGGACTGAAAAAATTGATTACATTTTAAACTAACACAAAAACTTTATTATTTTTAACACTCACTTTAGCACCAGCATTTATTCCAGCTAATATACCTTGAGCGGCTGCTTCTTCATAACCTGTTGTTCCATTTATTTGACCAGCAAAGAATAATCGGCCAATTTTTTTGGTTTCCAATGTAGGATACAACTCACGCGGATCTACATAATCATACTCAACTCCATACCCTGAAAATAACTTGTTAGTTTATTTCTAAACTAAAATTTTTTACCTTACCATATTGGACAATATTAGCATTCTCTAGTCCGTTTATACTTCTTATCATTTTTACTTGCAAATCTTCAGGCAGTGTACATGATAGACCATTTGGATAAACTACATCACTATCAAAGCCTTCTATTTCAAGCCATATCTGGTGATTTCTATCACGAAATCTAAAAATATTTTTTATGTTTTAAACTAAAAATTATAATTTATACTTTTAAGATATATATTATATTTACTTGAGAGATTTAGATTCAAGTGATGGACAATATCGAGGACCCTTTACTTCTTCCTTAATATGTCGATTTATACTTAAATTATCAATTACAATTTGGTGAACTTTACTGTTAGTATATGTTAAGTAAGTTTTTATTTGTTCTTCAGGCTAAACAAAATAGCCAAATAAAAACAATAAATATAAAATACATAACAATCAGACTGATAATATACTTATTTACTTTCAGCCAAACTGAATTGTTCATAAATGAAAACGGTGTTGGTAAATCATCTCCCAGCTGATAATTTAAATTAGTAAAATTAATAGATTGTTTTTCAATTCGAGGTGGTGTACCAGTCTTCATTCTTCCTATATTAAATCCTAAGCTTTTTAAAGTATTGGCTAAGCCAATAGAAGGCTTTGAATTTATCCTGCCTCCTGCCTTAACAGTCATTCCACTGTACATTTCGCCATTTAAAAATGTTCCAGTAGTCAATATTACGCATTTAGTTCTTATCAATGTTTCATTTTCTAATAAAGTAATAATTAAGAAATCAATATTGCATTAAAATAATTTTATTCTTCTGTACAGGAAAAATAATTGACCAAATGTTAATTAGGTGATTTAAAAGACATTTTAAACTAACTTAAATACTTATTTATAAGAAGGATAAGAAGGTCCTTACTTTTTAAGATTAACTTTTTCAATATCTTAGACCATACCTTGAGATATGTATTATGTGTAGATGCTCTTATTATTATTATTTTTTTAATGTAAAAAATATGTTCTCCCAAAAGATATTTTTAGATTTTATTGTTATTTTTAATTTTCAAAGTCAAAAGAAATGTATGTAAAAATACTCTTCTTGGAAAAAGTTAAAATAATGTACATTCATAGTTTAAAAAAGAAAAATATTATTTATGCAATTATATTCTATTTTACTATACTTATTGATGGCATAGCCACAGAATATATTATATATAAAAAAATAAAGCTATTAAAAAATAAATATTCATCCATTGTTGCATACTGTTACTTTGACAAAAATTTAAAAAAGAGCACTGATTTATATTGATAAAATTATAATTTTCAATAAGATAAAATTGACGTTTTGATTAGCTTAATAATTACAATTTAAAGTTGAATATATAAAATATATATATTCAACAATCATAATAAACAAGACAAATTACTTTGTTAACAATGAAACAATATTAATAAATAATACTCATTAAATAAATTGACTAAATTTCTCATTCCCGTTGAACTGCATATAATAATATACTCAATATAAATTATAAAAATAATTGTTTTGAAAAATAAATCCTTGTACAATTTAGAATTTGTAAATATTTGTTTAACTTTAATTTGTTTCATATAAACATTTTTACAAATTTATTTAATTAATTATATCGATTAATTAAATGATGCTAGTGGAAAAAAACATAATCAATTATTTATTTAACATAGAATGTTAAAAAATAACATAATAATATTATAATAGAATAGAATTATATAGTATATAGTATTATATTCTACTACCTAATAACACTCCTGTACATTGGTTATCGCTGTCAAGTAAAATGTTGTCAACAGATCCTTCAATAATATCAAGATTAGGAGTATTTTCAAAAAGTTGTGCTTGCATATGCATTTTATAAAGTTTTCTGTCAATCTGTGCTCTTAGACCCCATACAGCTGGTCCTTTTCTGCGATTTAAAACCTATAATTATACTTAAAGAAGATATTCTAGTTGCATTGATTCACATTACTTTGTAGTGAATGCCCGAGAGATCACAAATTTTTGCACAAAGTCCATCCAGTGCATCAATTTCTCTCATAAGATGTCCCTTACCAATACCACCAAATGAAGGATTACATGACATCTCTCCTGAAAATATATCAAAATTTAACATATATACATGAAAATTGTTACAAACATATTTATAATCTTACCGATAGATGATTTTTTGTGGGTCACTAATAAAGTAGACGCTCCCATTCTAGCGGCGGCGGAACATGCCTCAGTTCCAGCATGCCCACCACCAACAACGATCACATCATATTGTTTTGAACAATGACAATAGTGTTTTATAAAACAAAATTGACGAGTAGGTAATAATTGACCAAAGTGTTTAAAAGATGTGATAAACATTTTAATTTATTTTAAATCATTCAATTACATCGTAACTATATTAATAAATATTAGACAAGAATAAAAAAATATAATAAATATATTACAATAAAATGGCCAAAATTCTAACAATCAAGATAATAATATGAACATTTATAATTTCTTAAATTTGCTTAATAACATTTTATAAAGTACACATAATAAAGCTCATTACATCTTTAAACCTATTTTCAATTTTCATTTTTTATTGTCAACTTAAATAAAACTAATAAAGAATAAACTAAGTACTTATCACTTTATCAGTAATTAGAATTTAACTACTGATAATAATAAAGATAAAATGATAGTAACAGGTTATCGTGTGGTAATAGGTTAAAGTATATACCATGGTTGTAAATAATTTATAAAACATTATATTTTAATTTTTAATTTACTTTTGAGTTTTGAGTTTAAACAACGTTTGAACGTTCTCTGGACTCTGATAGATTTTTATTTTTTAGTAATGCATCACCTAAATGCACCAATTCACTCGAATCGAAGGCCAACTAAAAATGTACATTATACAGGTAAGTTTAAGCGCTAGATAATATTGTACTTATTCTATATTACTGTGAGTAGGTAATGAGTAATAACGTTAATTATTTTAAATGAGGTAAATAGGTATTATCGAATTGAAAATATTGGGTAGACAAATATAAATTAATTCGTAGGTAATTATCGTAATTCTCAACATTCTGTGATTATGTACCTGCGTACCTATATCTCCAGTACTCTCGCCTTAAAATTATTTTATTTAGGTTTTAAAGTAAAAAGTTGCTAACAGTTAAATATCATTATGTCAAGTATAATGGCTTATAAATTTCTTATAAAACTAGTTGTTTTTGGCACATTAATTATTATTTCGTTATTTTTTTATAATTAATTGTCATTTAAATATTAAAATTGAATATGTTAATTTTTAATGAATTAATGGGATTGAATCAACCTGTAAAAATTAATACAAATAATAATTTAAAAAACTGAATATAATTAAAGTTTTATAATTAAAATACCCTGGTGACCAAAGTCTCGTCTTAATATTTATCAGAAATGAAACGTCCGTAAACTCAATTTTTTAACGGGAATGAAACGGCAGGGACAAAATGTCCGTTTATTAGTTCATAAGCAGCTTAAGGGGGATGACTAGGAGTCGCTCCGCACCTCCTCCTTTAAAATTTTATTTCTAAAAAATTGTATTTTGTTATAAGTAAAATAATAAAAAATACATATATACCATCGGTAATTTTAGATACGTACACAACACGTGTGTAGGTACGGCCGGTAGGGGTATGTACCTATTATCTATACCATAAAGTATAAATAAACTATATAATTAATTATATAAAATATACTATTAGTATCATTACAAATATTTGAAATTTTATGACTCATACCACCATTCCTCTAAAAACCAAGTTACTGGAACAGCCTTTGAACCAGGTCGTGAGGGATACTGAAAATTAATGTTGGGAAGGAACGACTAACGAGGAACGGGAAAAAGTTTTTATGTATGAGGAACACGAACTAAAATGTCAGTTCCTCATATCACATATGAAAAAAATGAATGTACGTTATTTTTAATGATAATATTATTTAAAAATTATTTAGTGTTGGCATCACAATCACTTCGTCAACTACTAATAAATTATTAATATAATATACTATACAGACAGTATTCCATTATATTATATTAATTAATATAATTACTATTAAATAATAAAACAATTTGAGCGAAGGAGTTTTTTGTTAACATAACTGAACTTCAATAATTGAAAAAAAAATAATTTTATTATAATTTTTAATAGTTTTATTCTCTTACCTTATTAAAAATTGACAAAATAACTATTCGATGAAAATTTCAAGTCTACGCACAAATAAACCAATTAATTTTTTCAAATATTGGGGCTCCCTAAAAATTCTCATTTTTCCTTCACTCTTTGTCAGTTTATTTAATTATGTAATTTAGCATTGAATAAAATGACCAAAAATTAAATATATATATAGGTAGGTATATTCAAAGATTAATCGTATTAAAATTATTTTTTAGAATAAATATTGCATTGAAAAATTGTCCACAAAAAATATCATTCAGATAGAAAAAAATTAATTTAAAGGAACAGAAACACTACCCTTCTTTTTCGCAATAGGGTCAATAGGGACCAGGAATGAAAAAGAGTCCCAACACAGCGAACACTGCTAAAAATAAATTAGGTATATTATATAATATTTAATATTTATATATTATTATAATTATACTTACCAATTTATAAGTAGTTTAAACAAGCAGTCGTGGCCGAGCGGTTAAGGCGTCTGACTAGAAATCAGATTCCCTCTGGGAGCGTAGGTTCGAATCCTACCGACTGCGATTTACTTTTAAATTTCTCTTGAAATTTTATTTACCAATTCAAGTATTGTTAATATGTGATTCCTTAATTAATTAATCAGCTTTTAATGGCCATACCTACTCTTAGTGTTACGCTCGCTTATTTATAAGTGCCTATTTTTTTTTATATAAATTGCTTATTTTAAATTAAACAAAATAAATTAGAATATAGGTATATTTATTTTTATAAACCTACTGCGTTAATAACGAGATCAAAAATATTATTTTTCACTAAAAATCAATATATAAATAATATATTATATAAACAATATATAAATAAATCTTAATATATCTTATAGTAGGTAAGATAATTTACAAATATATAAGGATAATAGTTAGAATTACAATTATCTAAATAAGTATATTATGCAATGTCAAATTCCATCTAATATAGTGGCGGAGCGATGTAGTATAGTGATTAGTGGTAATGTGGAGAAGTTAAATACAAATCGCACACTGACTATAATATTTATAATTAGTTAATGGTTATATTTTATATACATCGACATAAACACTACAATATTGTGAAGCTCGCAAAGTCGCAAACCCTTCAATGTTATAAATTATTCTATACATAGAATAATTGATACACATACACCATATATTTGTGTGAACCCTGTACCTACAAAAATTTATATTATGTACCTATTGTAGTTTATGAATACAGGTGTCAGGTACTTATTGCTATTCTAACTTATTAATCAATAAATAACATTTTATTACCATTATATTAGCTCATCAAATTATGTGTTTAAAAAATATACATAGTTATAAAAATGCGTTGACTTTGTAGGATTTCATAATATTATATTAATTATTTAAAATTGTCTGTTATAGACTATAACTTATACCTAGTCTATATTATTAATTATTATATAATATAATATAATGTGCGCCTACTATATTGCTCTCTATATATATTATTATTATTGCATGGACACACAGTTGTAATACTATAAGAATACAATGGTAGTAATAACAATGTTATACAAAAAAGTCGGATCAGATGTTATATAGGTACTTATTATTACTATATGTAGGTACCCAGCCACCTAGGTTTTATTATTATCATTCAAGTTTACCAATAACTGCTCTAGGCCGGCATGCACAGTGGGACCAGTCGAAATTATAATATGATTTATATGCGATTTCTGATTCGCCGCCGCAATTCGATTAACTAGGCCCCAGGTCGGGAATATTCATTGCTACACACATAGGTACATACAATATAATATGTATCTATTGAAATTTGTTTTATAACTAACCGTATTACGCTACATTTAAATGGATTGACGACCTACTCGGGTCGTTAACCCCATCAAAAACGTCTACAAGTTGGTAGGTACCTACTACTCTGTACATACAAATAACCAGTAGTATTGCCATTTTAGTTTAGGACGATAAAACGATAATATTAATTGTATTTCATTAAATATTAAAGAATACAATTATTAGTGATTAGTCATTTTACAAAATCATTTTACCTATATACTTTTAAAACAAGTTTCACTATACGTAGAAAATGAACGTTTAATACAAGGATTAATTTTAGTATAATAATCTAATAAGTTAGGTATTAATCAATGTATTTTTTTTTATTGCAATAATTAGTTTAAAATAATTATGAAACAACCCGTATACATTTTTACTTATTTGTACAGTTTTTCTACGGACATTTAGGTTTAAGAAATTGGTATATATATATTATTTTCAATAATTAATACATAATGACTACACGTCATATTATTAACTATATATGACTATAAATAGTATAAATAGTTTCAATATATTTCTTATAGAATTTTAATATTTGTTACTCAGTTAATAAAATAGTTTAAATAGTTAAAAAGTTTGTATACAATTGTTTTAGTAACCACATTTAGTATAGTTGAGTAAACTTAATAATCATTGAAGTCAAGTGAATATATACAATTTATTATATAATTTATTAGTTAGTGCGGTTCAAATGGGGGATAATAAGGCAGAATATTGTACGGATTTTCAATCATACCTTTAAGAAAATATATCTTCTTACATTTAATTTTATATTTAAGTTCAAAACCTAGTTTGATATGTACTGATAAATGTTGATTTATTATACACTTGTATCATAAATATATAAATGTGTTAGATGTACAACTAAGGGAAAAAAAATCTCTCATCCACTTTATAGTAACATTTATGGAAATGTATAGTACATTCTATTGTTTGATTCACCCACTCACGTATTCTATCACTATCCAAAGCCGCTTTTACCAGTGCCAGCTGCACTTAGAATGAGTCAGATACCAAATATGCCAAACGCTGCGGAGATCAGTGATCAACGACTTGAGTCATACAATTGTAAGGATACAAACGTCTATAAGTCAAGTACATGTACTTAGACCAATTGTATGCGGACGTCCGACGTATAGTAGTAGTTGCAGCACGTTGTCAATATTAAATCACTGTACCTATATTAAAATACTGCAACAAGAAATTACAATACATATTATAAAATTTCAAACAAAGATTGACTCAAATAAAGTGTAAAAAATATAGTACGTGATATTGTTAATTTATTTTCACGACTGTTTCAATTATTATCAATACGTAGCAGTTTATTATTTTTTTTTTTGCCGCTTTTTTTGTCAAAAAGTTCAACGCCCCTGTTATACCTATATGTAAATAATAAATAATGTTGAATGTTTTCAATATCTTGATTATCAACTAATCACTTATCAATTTTGTTTTGTATTTAGACATTAAATGAATTATAATATTGATAACGGTAAATACAGAAATTAAAAATTTCCAAATATCAACCATAAACAGTATTGGATCTATTGAATTGGCTCTCGAATTCAGGTAATCAATATTTTAACATGATTTTTTTATTATGATTTTTATGATTAAGTATCCTGATCGATACTCAAAATATTTTGATTACATTTTATAGAGCATAAAAAATTGAATTTTAACCCAGTTTTAGCACTGGAATTTTGGCTTTAGTATTTTTTTTTATTTAAAATTAAAATAAATTAAATTAATTTTGGAGAAGCTTATGATAGCTAAATTTAAACATATTTACTATTAAAATAAATTCTCTCTTTTTACTTCTAATTTTTTCGACAGAATTCATTTTATATTTAAACTACGTAGATGCGAATTGCAACAAATTGTAATGAACTGCGACAGATCGCGGCGAATTGCTAGTACTGTGTTTAATGATATCAGTGTAATCCCTTATATGTATATATTATATAGGTAGTTAAAGACGAGTCGATGATGGTTGTGATTGTTTATTGGATTAACAATTAGATAATTTTAAGCAGTTGTCTGGCACTATATCACTAAAAATATTAAAGTCGTGTGCTCTTTCAAATTTTATATTTTGAGAATCACTTGTTAAAAATTATATTGGAGTTAATTCAATGGTCATAGCAAACAGTTCATTTTTCATCAAATTCGTCCGTTTTTCTAATAACTTAATATAATATGTGGTAATATTTTTGAGTACTTATTATAGTTGTATTATAATAAGTGATGGATTACTTTTAGAACTGATATAATTTTGGTTTTTAAGGTATAATACCGCATTATCGAAGTAGACAATAGTAAATATTGTGTTCGATTATAATAGTGTATATCGATTTATAATTAACTGAAGCTGATACTTACTTTTAAACTTCGACTGTGTAATTTTTCAAAAATTAAATTATAGTATCTATAGGCTATAACTTTATAAGTATTCGGTATACCGAACTACTACAAAGATTCATTTATATACGTATTATCTAACTGTTAATTTTCTATATTTGCTTAATATACTAATATCCTGGTTTTGACTTAGTAATTGAAGTACTTATTTTAGAGTAAATTTGCTTACATTTTTGTACCTAAAGTTTATAAAATGAATCGATTATTTGGTTTTAAAATTTATTTAACCTTATATTAGATTCTGAACGGAGTGATGAATGTATTGATTTTACAGTGATGACGTGTGTTTTTTTTTTTTATTTTTTTTTTGTGTCGTCTGTCATCACGTTTTGGAATAGTAGTAATGCTTCGATTTTTGACTTCAGCCCCTCTTTGAATAGGAAAATTTATCTAGTTGGTAATTTGGGGGTAAAAAGTAAAAAATTTCTAGTAGTTTTCAAAAGCGTCGGGAAAAACCCTGAAAAAATAACGGAAAAAACGGGAATTTTTACGCACAATCACTTTTCGACAAAATTGATTTTGATATTTTTTAAGCTATACTTATAAACAATTGAATTTTTCGACTTTTTTTAAGTTTTTTTTCTTAAAATGCCGATAAAAAAAATTTGGTTATCCAAAAATTTTTAAAATTTAATACAAGGTTTATTATAAGTTGTACTTATCGTAGTAAAAAAAAATCAAAAATCGTTAGTCACAATTTTTGTTTATAAGTATTTTATGTTCAAATGTTTACAAAATTTATCAAAATCGCGAAAATTTGGAAGTAATTTTGAAGTTAAAAATTCATAAAGTTTTTGTGATTTATATACTTAAGGTTCAAAAATCCAATACAAGGTTATCCATAAGTTTTCCTTCAAGTAATTGTAAAAAAAAATTCCAGCGTCAATATAGAAAACATTTTATGAGTATATGAAATTAAATTTTTTACGAAATACAATTATTACAATTTAAATATAGGTAATAATATAATATATCCAACTTATTATCATTGATTGACAAATCATCTCCGTTCAGAATCGTTTTTCGTATACAATGATACCAGTCATTGCATTCAAATTTAACACATCCATTATAGTGACCAGTGACCTACTCTCTATCTCTACTATATAGCAGAGCGATACCCACTTGCCCACTTTTTTATTATTGATTTTCAAAAAAAAAAAAATAGGTAGGATTGCAATTATTAAATATACAAATTATTTGTCATAAATCACAATTGTATTATTGGATATTCGGTATTTAATTAGTGGTTTCAATAATATGTATTAAGGTAGATAGAGTATTCATATCTCTTAAAAACTATAACACCTACGCTCGAAATTAATGCTGTTATGTTTTGTACTATAAACTTATATTATTACAGATATTTAAAAATAATGCATACAGTTTGACTTAATGTGTTTTATACATTTAAAAAATCTTTTATGAAATATGGTTTTTTAATTATTTAAAATTGTGGTAAAATATGAAATTAGTCATCATTTTACTGGGATAAAAATATAATGGTTGAAAAGAGAAAAGTGAGTTTGAAATTTTTCATGGGAAACTTGACAAACAATATTATTTTGAATATACATACCAACATAGCCATTGGCCACAGATGGGTATACATTATATAGTACACTGTACACTTATGAGTTCTCAAGACGTTCACTTAATGTAGTAGAGACTAATCAGTATATTAATATTACTAGTAAATAGTAGACTAGGTAGCTACTGGATCTAATTTTAAATAAATACTCGAAGATTTGTATAGTACCTACAAAACTAAATTATCTTAGTTATTTATAAAAAGTTTAAAAAAGTTTATAATCTAGTGAATTTCAATACAAATTTAATTATAGCAGATAACATAAAGACAATCTATAGATATACGTACCCATAGATTTTATATAAACGTATTCTATTTACTATAATATGAACACTGCAGAATAGTATCCTTATAGTATTAGTAGGATTAATCAGAGTTTTGTAAATGTCTCTGTGGCTCACTAAGATTTGCTTAGGGTAAGGGTTTGATAATTTATTATTATATAAGAGAAGCTTATCTAGGATCCTTTATACATTTACCATAAATACTTATACCAAACGGTATAATTGATGCCGTGGGTATTTAAAATATTAGACAATAGTAGCAACCTTAATATAAATTACAATTTTAATATCGGGTTAAGTAATATGTCATCCACGGTACACTGAAAGTATTTTTAAATTTGTTCAAATTTCAAGAGGATATAGCTCCTTGTTCTCTCTGGCTACGCCACTATACTATCTAGTATTCAAATACAATACAAATGTGTTTAAAATCAATGGTACCGATAAAAACTATCATTGACTATTGACTTAATTATAACGAGTCTACTATCTTTCAGACTTATATTCTAATAAAAAACAGTTTTCGTATTACAATTATATGGGGTTTTTTAAATACCAACAAAATCGGTGATACACAATTTCTGCTAGAACTAAAAACTAAAATAATTTAACACAATTTTCTAAAATAAATATCTATATATAGGTAATTAAAAAAAAATATTCACATAAAATGTTTCTTTCTTCTTTATAACAATACAATGAAAAAGTTTTATATTTAACCACAATGATATTACATTTATATATTTGATATTATTATATTTTTAAATTGCTATTCATAAGACCTTCGGATAATAAACCGATTAAAAAATTGAAAATCTGCATATCAGATGCACCACACAATTTGGTAACGATACACTAAATTTTGTCCGCATTCATATTATATTTTGGTTATACATCAATTTTTTTGTCATAATGGTAGTCTTTAGTCCTGTTGTGAAAAAAGTAAAATTCCCATCCCCCGTGCTTCACCTAAAAAATAAATAATAATTTTTTTTTTATTCTTCTTTACCTATATAATTTTTAATATTATTATTCGTATTCTTATTTCAACATTAAAATTCAAATTTAAACAATACCTATACAAACTCTACGAAAATAGTACACACAAGTATTATATGCATAAATATAGTATGTCAAAAATCGTTGACAAAATGTGTGTGACAAAAAATGTAATCATTTTTTGAATAATTCTACTGTTTGTTATCACATTCAATAGAATATACCAACTATAAAAATATATGAATGTTAGTATTTATTCGATTATTGTTACACAACAATTTTATAATCCTCAAAAAATATGTTAAGGTTAAATAATTAGGTATATGTAGTCCAGATGCATCGCGTCGTGTACAGTCACATTTTTGTTTTCCCGTTACCATTTTTAAATCTCCCAAAATTATTACACTTATTATAATATTTTATACTGTTTAATAAATATTTAAACCATTGAGGTGATTATATGAATGGGTTTTCTGTAAAGTATATAAAAAATACAAATAACTTATACCTACCTATTTAATCGGGGTGAGACATATTCTCCCGCCCCAGAAAAACATATATTATCTACCTACCGTTATCCGCACGATTATCGGTATTCTTATGAGCGTTTACGTAGGTATATAAATAAACAATGGGCTAACTGTAAATGTGGGTTTAAAACCTATCCCATAAATCGTATAGTCTTATTGATGACGGCCTATAATATGTATTAAATTATAATCACCTAACCTAGGGAAACTTTATATTTGTTATAATTTAATGAATATAAGTGAAATTTTTTACGCGAGAACGTGTGAAAAAAATTCGAATAGTTATTATACGAAATGAATGAGATATATTATAATTATACCTACATGCATATTTTATGCTAGAATTTCGAAAGGATTGAGAATGTGGAATGCAATATAATTATTTAATAAGATAAATAAGACAATAAAATATTTAAACGTATTTTTCTTTTTTAAATTCTAATCTACCTAGTTTAGATATTATTATTTCGATTGAACTGGTAATTATTTAAGTCATAATGCAATATAAATCATTTTTAAATGTATTATATACACTTCAAAATACAAATATTTATAATACGTAATCAAGTATTTTAAAATAAATTAATAAAATATTAATGTTTTGATTTCTCATATTTTCAGATTTAAAGTTAGAATGAAGTATTTTATGGAAATTTAACAAAAACAACTTATTTTTTTTTTTATTAATACTATTTATTTACTATTACATTTTAGTTTAATAAATAAATGTAGATAATTATTTCCTAAGTAGTTCATAGAAAACGATTATAGAAGATTTGAGTAGAATTTTCTTGATGGCTTATCATATTTAATTTAAGAGCAATTATATTATTTATATTAAAGTATAATTCCGAGTGAAGTGTTTGTCACATATCAAACTCAATGTAGATATACCAATCAAATGTTATTAATAATGTTTGACTTTTCGTTTATAAAAATATAATATGGTATTAGTTTATATTGTTTTTACTTGTCATTGAATTATCGAATTCAGATAAATACTAAATAATTTAAGATACTAAATTTAAAGTGAGATAATGACGTAAAATGCGTGGTAGCTTATTATTATTTAAATCATTTTAACTCATTTTAATATTACTATTATAAAAGCTTAATTAATAACTATATGATTTTGATAAAATACACTTTATTATTGTAAAGTTAATTTGTGCTTATAGTTTGATAAAAAAAAGTATTTTTTATTTACTTAGAGAATATTTATTTTTACGCTTTTGGGTTGCACTCGGATTATATTTGCACTTATGGGTTACAGCCGGTGAATTAAAGGTATACATCGTCCTCTCTTGACGGTTATATATAGGGTTCGGGACTTCTTGCACTTAAAATTATCGAAATATGCATGCAAATATGCAGTCAAAATCGTCAAAATATGCTTTAAAATATGCAGCTAATTTACTATAAAAAATTTTAAAAATACATAAAATATATAATTAATAAAATAATAAATTATTGTTATAAAAAAAAAAATCTAAAAATTAGGTGGGTACTTAATATAATAAAAATAATTTTTACACAGGTTACTCATCCCTCATCTGTATCGTCTTCATGCTCATCTGTAACATACTAATTGTCGATATTGTCGATAAAAAGGTTGATTATTAAGCGATAAAGAGACTATCGTCGTAAACAGACATACGTGTTAGATACGACAGACTAGTCTACGACCATCTGATTATGATTTTTCCCGACAATTTTACGTTTATAAAAATATAAAATGTGAAATATGCCGAAATATGTTAAAAATTGCTCAAATATGCATTTTTCTTAAAATATGACGAAATATGCAAAAATATGCAAATTCAAACTTAGTATTTAATTTCGTAATTTCATAAAACAAATTTATAACTCACTTAGAATAGACTACGACCACTACAAAAAAACATGCAAATGCAAGAAGTCCCGAACCTTCTTATATAATATTTGCAATGCTTAGCATCAAATCCTAAATATTTTATTTAAAAAAATCAATTTTAGATCCGTCTCTAGTTCTTAAATATTTATTGTATGCACCTATTAAATATTATAATAACATTAGTTGGAGTTATTATGTTTTTTTCACTACAATTATTAAATCATAATATAATGAAATGAAATATGTGTTTAATTTTATAGTACTATCATTTATTATTGACATGTAAAATATAATAACGGAAATCTCATATTTATAAAGTTAATCAATTGAGCGTCGATAAGCATTCAAAAGGATAAGGGTATATAGCCATATTAAATAAGAAAAAGTTCATTTATTTTCATTATGTTAAAAATATTATATTACTAGTAATTTCAGTTAACGTTCTTATATTTTATTCATTAATTTTATTTATTACTATCTGTTCCGTCACGGCGTTGCCCGTGTATTAGATGCGTTAATAATGGGGGAAGCTCACGTCGATCAAACGGTTTTCAAAGTGTATTCGAATAAATACGTGTTTAACAGTAGCGAAGTAGCGAGATGCATTGGAAGTGAAATACGTTATTATTTAGAATGTACTATTATATATTTATTAGTTAAATAAAAAATTCGTCAACTCTATCCAATAGTGTATAGCATGTATTTAAGTACAGTAAGTTTTTTTATGACTCCGCACAAAGGAAAACATATTCTCATTTCTTAGTAATTTTATAAAAAAGTTTGGCCATCCCTGGACTCTAAAGTATTTAAGTATTTTATTTACTTTCTTCTTCTTTTTTTTTAGATTCTGAACGGAGTGAGGAATGTATTGATTTTACAATGATGTGTGTAATAATACTCCGATTTCTGACTTCAGCCCCTCTTTGAATAGGAAAATTCATCTAGTTGGTATTTTGGGGGGTCAAAAGTAAACATTTTCAAATAGTTTTCAAAAAAATCGAGAATAACAAAAAAAAAGTGACAGAAAAATGGCAATTTTACGAAAAACCACTTTTCGACAAAATCGATTTTTTGATTTTGCTTTAACTCAAAAACGAATTATTGTAAATACTTGAAATTTTCACCAAATGTTTATATTATGGTTATTTCTTTACAGTTAAATTTTTAAAATATTTTGACCATTTTTAAGCTACTTATAGACAATTGAAATTTTCGACTTTTCTAAGTTTGTTTTTCTTCCAATGCCGATAAAAATTTTTTAGGTGGCCAGAAATTCTTGAAAATTTAATACAAGGTTTCTTATAAGTTGTTCTTAAAGTGATAAAAAAAAAATCCGAAATCGTTAGTCACAATTTTTTTTTATAAGTGCTTAAAGTTTGAATTTATACGAAATATGTCAAAATTTAAATTAAATTTCATACGCTCATAATGCGTATGTTCGCCAAATACTTTTTTTATTAATAAACAGATACTATAAAGTAACTATTTAATAGTAACATAAAGTAACTATACTATTTGTTTCAAAATAGAATATATGACAATATTTAAATATAATATATCCTAAACTGACAAATCATCTTCGTTCAGAATCGTTTTTCGTATACAATGATACCTATCATTGCATTCAAATTTAAGCTACCATAGTCTGAGGTCCACCCCACCCCCTAATATACAGCAAAGCGATACCCACTTACCCGCTTTTTTTAGTTATCTATTTATTTATCTTCTTTTTTTTATCTAACGCCTCGACCGAACCGCTGGGTCGAGAGACTTGAAATTTTATACAAAGGTTCCTTAAGCAATGTATAGGAGCGTATTAAGAAAGGATTTTTCAAAATTCGACCTCTAAGAGGGTAAAAGGGTTTTTTTTATGTAGCTATAAATATAATATGTATTTTTAATTGTTTAATAATTGTTTGTTATTTCTTCTACGTGGTTGTTAGGATACTAAAAATATGTCTAATTACTTTAGATGTTTTTTTTAAATTGTTTTTACCGTGTAGCTACGGTGTTATAATATATACCATCCACTATTTCAATCTCTTACAGCCTCTTTTTAGTATTAAAAAGTAACCTATGTCTTTTCTCAGCGTCTAAACTATCTGTGTACCAAATTTAATTTAAATCGGTTGAGTAGTTTCGAAGCTTATTTAATACAAACAAACAGTCAAATTTTTCCTCTATATAATATTGGTACAATTATATTATATTATTATGGGTATATGGGTATAATATACCTACTATACTAATATGTAAAAATTGTAGATAGTAGACATGCAGTTTGAATAATGTATATATTATATAACAATAAATTTAATATTAAACGTTATTTTTATTGTGGTAAGAAGATTTGAGAAAACTTTAATGATAAATTTAGATTACAGTTTATTTTGTTTTATTATTCAAAAACTAAGTTTAAACTGTTTTGATGATTAATTTTTTGATATGTTATTTTTTACGCAAAATTGACATTTTGGATTAATTTTAACATCAATATCCAATATAAAAAGTTTAAATTACTTAGAAATATCAAAATGTAGGATATTAGGGAATCTCAACATTATTGTTTTGTTAATAATTTCCTAAATAATCATACAAAATTAATATTGCTAGAAATATTATAAATTTATGAAAAAATTTAACACGGCGTTTCCTATAGATTAACATATGAACATTCATGAATAGGCGAATAGTTAAAACTTATAAGTTGTGTTTTGCATATAACTGTAAACAGCATTATGGGTTTTTTTTAATACTAAAATCAAAAAAATAATAATTATGTCCTATAAGAATAAACAAATTATAATTATTTTTAATTATTTTGAATTTCTTTATATTGATACCTTAACATTTTAAATATTAAAAAAAAAAAAAGAATGAAATTTGTATTATTTTTAAATTTATTAAAATAAATAATATGCTAGTTTTTATTGTATAAATATAATAAACGTCTGATAAATAAGCTACCAAATAACATATGACTATGAATATAGTATGAATCAAAATCAAACATTGAATACAATTTATTAATTCATTGAACATTTAAAAAAATTCGAGACGCTTGATTTAGTGATAGCTATGAGGGTTAATATATTATATATATATATATATATATATTTATATTATTTATAAATATTTTATATCATTTCATAAAAAGTACACAACTTTTATGTATTAGCAATTAGATAATATTTTTTAATTACGGCGTTATACTATATATAATCTTATATTCTTACATATACTTATATATGTTAAACAAGTAATTTTTTTCTCATACATTTTAAAGATGAATTCGATAACGTAAATGTTTTTTTTTTGTTTTTTAAATAATAACTAAATGTGGTAGTAAATAATTTATTATTTTCGATTAGTGAATTTATTTGTTTATGCTTTTTCAATGGTTAGTATGAGTCCTATCTAGTATTCTCATACATCGATTTTTTGATTTTATTTTATTAAAAGCTTTTTACCTGAAACTAAAAGTTTTATAGTTGGTATTGTTTAGCAGCATTTATTTGAACATTTTAAAGATTTAATTTAGGCTTAGGATCTGTAATATGACAAAATATTAAAACAATTCATGTTACACTTTTTTAAATATTAGTATTTATATTAGTCTTATGGTACATTGCGTTAAATTAAAGAAATGTTTAAAATCGGAATATATGTTATTTTGAATTAAAAAATACTGTTTATTTATTATATTATATTGTGTTCTTTTCAATTTATTTTATTGTCGACAGTTAGACATATATTATACTTTATTTTTGTCAGGACATTATTTCGTTTTAATTCTAAGACATGTTTATTTGGGTAAATACACATATTATAAAGAATGTCGATAGAAGAATGGATTAAATTTCTTTAGGTCTTTATCTGATTTTGCCTTTATTGTTATGAAAAATATGGGTATGAAAGATGTCAAACTATGATGCGCATAATGTTTTTGAAAAAAGGGCGAAAAAATAATCTTCAAATGCACGTTATATAATATGTAGGTTATAGTTGTTGTATACAATTCTGCGTTCGAAAAAAAAAGTTGAAATTGAATAGGTACTAGCTAGTGTTTTTAATTTTTATGAATAAAATTGTTTACATTATCAATAAATAATTAACCAATAGATGAAAAAAATAGATTTATGCAATTTATTTTGCATTTTACTAAAATAGTATAATTACACTATTTTACAGTTAAAAACTATGTTTTTTGTAAGAAATATAAAGTATAATAAATCGTATATAACTATTAAAAAAAAAATAATTTCTTGTGTTATTTGTGTGTTAAATATAAACACATTTTATAAAATCATCTTTCTAGTATATGTTAAAATTCAATTTTAATTCAACTACGCGCAAGAACATACTTTATGATTTAAATTATCCAAAAAAGTTGAATTGTATGGTATAAAATCCATAACCGAGAAAAATATAATCTTAAATATTATTAATAATGGAAATATGAGAAATACCCAAGTATTATAATACTCAACTATTACAAGCGGTATCGTTATAACTCGTGAGTACAAAAATAAGATTAAATATTCTAGTAAAACCATCAAAAATATTTATTTCATAAAAGGGTATGATTTAAGTATAGAAATAAAAAAAAAATTTTAAAACTACATTTATCTTAAACCACGTTTTTTTTATCAAGACAACTGTCCAATGAAAACTAGTACTCCTCTTGAGTCACGAGAGTCATCGGGGAAACCGTAGTAAGCCACAACTAAAGATACAAAACGAACACAGCGCGCGAGCAGTCGGGTCAGTATATTCTTGCGCGTCGGCCCACTCACACGCGCGCCGCGTGTCAACCACCACCACTTGTTCTCGCGTACACCAATTGCACGTGCTTCGCCGAATCGTGTTCAATAACTTTATTTTTATTATTGTATAGTCGTAATTTTTTGTGTCACTGGTTTATGAGTTTTTTATTTAACTTTTTTTAAATACATGAATAAGAAAACGCAGGACAAGAGGCGAAGTTGTCGATTGACAAAACATAATAATATATAATACTATCTACTTAGGACAATTAATCACACATTTAACCGTAAGTTCAGATTTATTATTTTTATAACACTTTAATAAAATCAATATTTAATGTTAAATCATGAACAATTAACGGGTTGTTTAATTTCAGTTAACTTAACTTAGTAAAATTATGTTAATCCACAATTAATTTGACCTAAAAATAATTACATTGAAGAAGTCTTGTTATTATTATTAAATTGTTAAGATAGGCCTTAATCGTTTTATTGGTCAATAATTATTTTATTCAATGAAATTAAATTTTTTATTTGATTTGTTTTTGGAATTAATTTTTTACGTGTTTTACAAGCAAAATTAGAGCGTGACCGAGCACAATCTAGTGTGGGTGGCGATTAGCCGATTGTGACTCTTCTTAAACATTTTTTATTTTCATGTATAAAAATTTAAAACAAATTTTTATATGATTATAACGGTCCATTTTGTTTTGTATTTATTATTTATTCATTATTTTCTTAATTTTATATGAATAAAAAAAATTTTACTTACTAATACAAATTATCTTGAGGGTTAAAGTCGTTTATACGAAAATGTAGTTGTTACATATTTACATAATTTTTTAATGAAAGAAGTTATTAAAAAAAATCTTATATTTTAACTAAAATATTTTAAATTATTTTTTTTATTTAAGCTTTTATTGAGTCTTATTTTAACAATTCTATAAGCTATCTTTAAATAAAATATTATTTAGTATAAATAGTACATACATTTAGTATTAAATTGTATAATAACTATATTTTTATTATAAAATTCAGTATTCAGAAAAATAATATTCAAACTAAGGATATTTTACTAATAATAATGTGATAATTCTTCAAAGTAAAGTACATATATCTAATTATGTTTTTTCTCCCTAAAAGTTGATTAAAGACATATTTATTTTTTTATTTTTACTTATTGTTGTCAGTAGGTACTTGGTATTTTAATTTGTCATTTTGTTGATTTTAAATTAATTGGTAGTAATAATATGATACATTAGTTTCCTTATGATTTCTTTAATTCAAAAAATTGTATATTTATGACTTTTTTATTAAAAAAATTTAAATATATTCTTTAGTACCGGTCGTCAACCTTTTCCGTGTATTGTCACTGCGTTAAAGTCTCTCCCGCGGTTATATTATGTATGTACGGATTACTTACTTACAGTGTTGTATTGAATAAGTATTAAAATTGAATGTGCGCCGAATTGATTTGCTAGTCCCTTGAGCGTTACAAAGTTAAATTTCTTATGGTTACTAACGTAATTCAGTAAAACGACCCAAATATCTATACATTTTGACGAATGAAGGTCAAAGTATATTGTTATCGGATATTTTATAGTATATAATAGAAATATTACCGATATTTTAAAACATTGGAATATTCAAATTGAGTAGAATGTATTTTAGATAATTTATATATAGATGATATTAGGT
This sequence comes from Schizaphis graminum, assembly GCA_020882235.1. Lineage (NCBI taxonomy): Eukaryota > Metazoa > Arthropoda > Insecta > Hemiptera > Aphididae > Schizaphis > Schizaphis graminum. The sequence goes on from CM037032.1 coordinate 72,036,974, forward strand.
ATATAGATATTATAGTAGGTACTCAAATAAGAAATGATGACCATTTACAGATATAATAATACTTTTAAATTTATAATAATTATAAATAATAAGTAGGGTCCTAAGGATGTTTATGATTTTGCATATTTTTTTTAGGTTGTCCAATAGTTTCCATTCTTGTATAGAAATGTGTTTCATGATGTATAATATATTCAAAATATCAAAATTTGTATTTGCATATTATAATTGCATACCTATTTTAACATTTTTTATTTATAAATATAATATAATTTGTGTTTTTCTGTTTTCATAAGTACATATTTAACAGTTTTCGATGCAAAATGTTGAAAAATAACGTAATTTTATATTTTATTAACTGAATCTGATATAAGTTTAATTATCTGTTTTTTACAAAGTATTTTGCAAATTATCACTTATTTATTGTTAAGAATTCAATATATTTAGCCATGGCTGCGAGTTTCGTGTTAGCGATTTTTCTTCTAATAAATTCAAAAACGTATTAGCACCAAATAGATGAAGATTTACAACGAAACATTTAAAACAAATAATAATTATTCAATGGAGCTCTTTTTAAAATGTATTTTTTTTATATTTAATTTAATTTTATATAATAAATAAGAGAATTAAAAAATGTATTATACAATAATTAATATAACAAGTACATAAAAATATTACCGACCCAGTTCGTTTATTAATAATTACATTTGTCTCTATATATTTATTACATTTTTTTGTTCTCATTTTTTTATGTATTTTTTTCAAATTTTTCATGCATATTTAATTGTTTTTTAATGCATATAAGTGCATACATATTCATACATTTTTTAGTGCATAAACATCCAAACCCTAATAATAAGTATTATATTATGTTTAATACATTATTAGTTATTAGGTAATAATAATTGTGGATTTAGTTCAGTATGGTTAATATCAAGTAATTTTTTTTTAACTTGACAACTACCAGTATGTATATATGTGTGCGTGTGTGTTCATATGTGCAAAAGGTATGTGTATAATGTTCATGACAATACTTGCATTGGCCGGAGGTCGTCCCATAAATCAAGAGACATTCATGATGGCACCGAGAAGAAGCAGGTCCACTAAGAGATTTTACGAATAGATAATATAATACCGAACGCCAGGGGGGTGGCGAGGGGAGAGAAATACGGTCTGGACATTGTTCTCGCTGTAGGTCGGGGGATAAATGAACTCACGAATCGATATGTGCTCTGAAGACATTATGTTGTTATTTTTTTGTTCTCAGATTTTAAATCCTTGTCCTTATTTTTACCTGACCAACAATAGGAGACCATAATGTACCAATAACCCTTAAACACTGATTATTATTATAAATTACTATTTCTCATAATATTTTACAATGTTATTTCTGGATACTGGGATTAACAACACAATACAGTATCTAGAAAAAAATCAAATTCATGTAGTTACAATAAATAATAATAATTTAAAATAAGTATTGACAGTTTCTTGGTATGGTCATTGGACTGTCTTTTGTAGATTATTGTATCTCCCAATATTGCTTTATGTATTCAAAATTCATAGAAAATGTATAATTTCTTTTTATAATTATCTAAAACTTGTTTATTGTCTAACATTTAAATTACTGTGATTTATAAAATATTTTTTGAGTACTCTAATAATTTGTTTTAGTTAGTAATAATATAAAATATAAAATAGTTTATAGTGTAAAATGTTGTATTTATTAAATGGTTTTAAGTGATTAAAAAAAAAATATATGTGTTCATTCAAAATTGTGTTATAAAATAAAACTAAATATTTGAAAATATTGTTAACATGAAAAAATAATCGAATTCGTATTTAATAATAATAGGCATGTAGTAATTTACTACAACATTAATTTAAATTCCAATTTCGTATAATGACATTCATTTTGTAGGTATTTGTAAGTTAATAGGTGTATATATTTCCAAGAACAAAATTATCATTTTAAGTTTGCAATTTACTAAGGTTTTTTATTTTACTTTGGTATATTGTTTATTATATTTTGTACCATTCTATATAAATTTTATTTTATTTTTTACAAACATTTATTGTTCATTGTTGAGACGCTTATATTAATTTATTATTGGAAGGTATAATGCAGTGCATGAACTGCGAAAGGTTAATGCTTATTGCGATTTAATTATCTACAGTATGACGACATTTGTTTTATTAAGATTTTAATATATCTAAGATTTTTATACGTTCACATCACTAAACGCATTATATTATTATTTAACCATACAGAGTTATAACTCTCTGAAAAGACATCAAACATAAAAATCATTAAAAATAAATAAACAATTTTACTGTGATTTTTAATGGTATATTAGTATGTGCTTATTGAATAATAGAATTGAGAATTTAATTTACAGAATAATAATTTAATTTTTAACAACTTATACTATCATGATTTAATTATTTTCATACATTTATTGTACCTATAGGGCTATTATAGATGTGTATATTAAAAATATTTAAATATTTAAATCTATAATCTAGTTTTCTACCATAATATAAATATTATAATAAATAAAAGAAAATATTGTTTTCTGATTAAATTCATCTTTAAAGTATTATTATACAATTTAAATACTTAAGTAATTGTTTTTCAAAATACCCCAAAACTAAAATTGTTAAGGGAATAAAAAAGTTTTTTTTCTTGAATATTGAAATAATTATAAAATATGATTTAATTCACAGTGCTTGAGCAACACGCCGATGTGTAAATTTATAAATAATAAATATATTAGTTATCATTTGTTGTTACTTATTTGCTTATCCAAAAATCATTGATTTCATAATATACAGCTGATTTGAACTCCAAAGAATATCAAAAATCTACAATTAAATTAATATTTTAGTATTATATTTTGTCGTTAATAACTAAATATTTTGACATTGATGTCCACAATGGCCTGGGTTTTAATTGTATATGTTCTGTTATACGCCGTTAGTGTCCAAACCTAATCTATGTATAAATGGCTGGATAACTTTAATTTATTAAATTAATGCAACGTTTTTTTTATTAATTATTCTCTCACAGTATTTCAGAGTAGCCCTTGAAATATTTAGCAGTGGAATCAAACTATATACAGCGTATACATATAGGTACAGTATAACGTGTTTAATATAAATATATTTTTTTTTATTCACAGAGTAAGCTGTATCTATAGGTACTCTCACATGTAGATACTACTCTTTTTTTTTGTTCGATGAAAAACGGCCCAAGGCACGAAAAGTAATTACTTGTTGCGTTTAATGGCGACAATAAACATTTTTTTCTCTTACGAAACAATGAAATCGGATTCAATGAAAAGAGTTATGTAGAGTACTCCCTTATGTTATACAATACATGTTATACATGCAAAACAAAAAACATATAATACAAATCTCCCGTCGGTTTCTTTAAAACGGCTTTTCGGGTCCAGAGAATTTGTTCTTATTCTATTTCTTTTAATATTTCAAAGGTACTGTGTATTAGTGTAGTGTGTGCGTGCGAGTGTGTGTGTGTTTATTATCAGTCATTGACACCGGGCACACACATCTCAGATACGTACATAATATATTATAATACCATCCATACGCATCTATACCTATATAGTCTTTGACGATTATACTAAGTCGTCCCCTTGCCAGCAGTTTTTCCACTCACGATCTCCATCTCCGCCTTTTTAATTATGCTCCGTGTAGCGCACGAATTCTGAAGTTAAAAATCCGCGCATCGTCTATAATATTATATGGGTTCCTTTATACTGCGGTATAATAATATGATCACCTCTTCGCATAAAGGTACAGACTGAGAGAAGCAAAAGATAAAAAAAAATACCAAGCTGCGGATTTGCTGTTGTGATACTATCTGGGTCATCTAATATCTAATAGAATTTTATGTTATGTATATAATATTTAGTTGACCTGGGTCAATATATTTGTCACAATGTCTTATAGGTATCGCTATTTTTATTTTTTTAATTTTTTTTTAATACATTCATTCTATTCGTGATATTACAATGTTCCGAAACATTTGATACTTAGAACGGACATCGCATAGATTGCAAAATTGTTACTTTGTACACAGGGATATTCAAAGAAAATTGGTAACTTGGTTGCATATTACATATAATATACTTGATATACATTTGAGAAATATCAACCCATCTATACTTAAGAATAATTTACATAAAAAGTACGTTTTTTATGGCTTTATTTTATACTACAATTTAATTAGAGATATTTATATATCTTGAAGTTTTCTTGTGCATTAAGAATTATTGTTGTATGCTTACCGTAATCAACTTATGTTTAGCTTATGAGTTATGACTTATTTTTCTTCCACATTGAAAATAATTTTTAAATTGAAAACCGTTATTATAGTCATCGATCTGTTCCATATATATTATAGTATATGGGTATAGTATATTATAGATACTATATGTACACACATAATATATCAAAATATGAGGTTTTTTTTTGGTACCTGTAGATAATCATCAAATGTGGATAAAAAATTGATTATCCATTTTTTTATATATATATGCGTCAATTTAAATTGGATTAATGGATCACCATGATACATTTTAACATGAGGTTGTTCACGCAAACACGCGTTAAAATTCTGACATGTACGAATACACCGTATTGTAATAACAATGTTCTGATAGCTGAAACTTTAATGCACGTTTACGTTACCATATTCATACATTATTATAAGATATATATATTATTAAGATTACGTGGATAATAAAAACTAAGACATATTGTTATCATAGAACTATTTTATTTATCTACAGTGCTGGGTATTTCTTTTGAATTTTCGATTCTAATCGAATGTAGTTAAATTTATCGTATATAATATAACGTAGGTAAAAATATATTTAATATTTTTAATAATATATAGCATATAATAAATTATTATATAAATCACTCATAACAAAATAAAAATACACGGATGTTCATTGTATTTCTATCTGTCTTCCGATGTTAATTTAAACATCTGATTTTTATAATTTATTAAACGTTTGCGGTAATTATAATAATTATTATAATTATGTCTTAGGATGTTTGTACTTTCAATAAGTTAAAAGCAAAGAAAGCTTTTGTAAGAATATTGTCTAATATGCATAGTTGCACTCACATACAATATAAATAGACATTCATATTATATTACGGACAAATAAAATGTATATACAAATCGAATCAATACATATTTTTCGAGGACAATGATCACTCTATACCCGTTTGAGTATTCACTTCGAGATGGTTATGGCGCGCAGGAGGAATAATAGACTTTGGACGACAATAAATCTTGCCTGCTTCTCCCCTTCTTACCGAGCGTGTTGTTCCCGTCAATATTCCAAATGGTTGAATTATATTATATGATTATAACTATTATTATTATTATTATTAATATGAAGTCGATAGTTGATGTACCTGCAGCTACTATCATATATGTCCACGATACAGCGGCAAAGATACGGTCGATGGTCATCCCGAGTCAAATCGATTATGTACGCGCCCGAAAGTGTTTACCGCGCGTATATATAATATAAATAAATAACATGAAAGAAAAAAGACCATACAGTGCACGAGATATAGGCTTCGGGTGACGGGCGGTGGGTATAGGATAGGAGGATATGTAAGGAAATATATTATGAAGTATATGGGTGTTCGCGTGGCTTATTTGTTAATTTGAAATCGGGTTAATAGCCGAAAATATCGTTACACAACATCTGGTCCTTGGTGACCTTGCAACATACTCATTTCCCATGGTAATCATAATATGTGTATATACGTCCTAAGGTAATATATGAATGGTCACCACTCAAGTGCACACCCGGTCGAATAGGCATAGCCGGGGATGGGCAGCAGCCCGCGGCTGCACCGGTAGTGGTGTGATTTCGTGGTAAAACACGGGAGATTAATAATTTAACGTCCAGCTGGCGAGTCGTGATAAAATCGTAATGGTAATATGGATATCGCAGTAGTAAACATACGTAAACGTTATTTTAATTTAGTATAGTCAAATGAAACGTTTTTCAAGAATTAAATACCGACATACAGATTTAATATTAATGTAATATATTATATACTACATTATCTAGTTATATAAGTTGTAGGTACCTACAACTGAATTTAAAGCGTATAATATTATAATAACGAAGATTAGAGGTGTCTAAGATTATTAAGAGGATATATTTTATTATTTTGTTGTAACGTTGTTTTTAGTTATAAAAATAGTTAATTAGTGTTTTTGAGTATATAACGTTTTATAATCGATTCAACGCCATAAGACGTGATTATAATGCGTCAACAATATTATTTTAATATCCAGTACAGAATGAAATAAAAAACGTCGTACATTTAAAATATTCAGAAAGAAAAATTAATCAGGGTGGTTTTAATATAAGTCTAAACATTTTTGTAGGTTGAAACGATGAATTGTGTTACAATATCAATAAGGAATAATATATATTTATAGCTACCGGAAGCTAAATTTACGAGGTGTAAGATATTATTCCTTCAACTACAATGACTTATTAATCGGTATTATATATGGTCAATAAATAATTATCTTCTTATTTTTCCATTATATAATTTAAATTTAATCTTCAAGTTAAATTTATGAAAGTCATCTATGGACTATGTTATATTGCCTTGGGGTTTAGGGGCATGAAAAAGAATTATTTAAATATCTATATGTCTACCATTTAAAAACCATTTCACTCTATACAATGTTTAATAGTTTACTGAAAGAAAATTGAAGGCTTTTAATTTAATTTATATTTTCTTATTTATACTTTTCATTTTCTCTACTATAATTCATGTCTACATACATCACATCTAATATAATTCAATTTTCAAAAAAACACGAAAGTAAAAATACATGAATAATTCATAAGGAAGTTGAAATATTGTTTCTCCATAATAGTTTGTTTTATTATTTTTGAGATTTATTAATTCAACTATTTTGACTCGTATAGTATTAATAAATGTTATTACGGCTAAAAATCAAGTTTAAACAAACAAATTGGTTTTTTTTTTTTTATGTATGGTTATTTAAAGAATTTCGCTTGATAATGTAATTGATCCGACAATATCATAATAATATCATGCATATCCTATTATATTATATTAAAATATTATTCATGCAAATTTTCAAGTTGACTGGAATTTATTTAGTATGCCTCGCGGCTATTTCTAAAGGAAAGTTGTATATGCATAAAAGTTGTTTTTATTTCCGCTTTTTCTTTCTATCCCTATTATACTTATTAACTTTTCTATTTCATAATCCAAGGTCTCACGATTTTTTTGTTTCTACACCTCTACGCATATTACCATCGTCCAAATTACCATTTTAACGGTGCAGTTCACGCGATCCACATCGTAACGAGTGCCGATTATGTGTCTTATAGCTGTATTATAACGTGTTATCGTCCTGTGTTATAAATTATCGCATCGCCGAACGGCCTGATGACTTTTATATTGTAATTTCGTCCAGGAGTAATGTGCGGCTCATCGGATCGTCTGCTGTGTACGTAGCCATTACTGCACCGATCATATTATACTATATATTATTATATTCGTACGTATAATACATATTATAAAAACGTCGTCTGGAATTTTATCTCCCTCGTCCGCCGTCGATCGTTTTGCAACACGCTGTGGTTGTCCGTGCGATATTCTCTCGAGGACGTTGTTATAATTTATAACCCACTTAATGTAAAAATAAATAAATAGAAATAACGACAAAAAAAATTGTCTCGAGACAATGGAGAGTACGTACGTAAACATCTGTGGCGTGTACATAATAATATTAATATATTATATTTCATTTAAATAATAACAATAACAATAATAATAATCTCCGTATTATTACAATTCTATACTGCTACAGTACACTTAATAGTTAATGTAGGATATACGCTTTCTCTGAAGTGCTCGCCGTGCTGTACTTATACAATAATATAATAATATACAGTCATTATACGTAGACCATCGTCGTCGTAGGTGTCGCACGCACCTCCAACAATATATTATTATTATTTTACAATATTGTTATATAATAATAATAACATATTATTATCATTGCTGACGTGTACCCGTCCCCCGCATAACCTTGACACTGACGTTGTAAAAATATTCATAATTTATATCTTACACCCTATACGTGCGTGTAAGTGTCTATGAGCGCATATTTTAAGCTTTGTGTGTATATATTGTTGAAAGTTATGTATTGGTATTTTGATCGCGATAACAAGTGTAGAAAATATCAACCCTGATGCGAGGGGGCGTTCAAAAAAAAAAAAAAATTTGCAATAACGATTTTATTTATTTACGTTATTGTAGTGTGACGTATGCGTGTATAATATCATATTCATCTATTTTTTCTGAAAATTCGGAAATTATCGTTGAAATACCTACTGTGCGACAATATTATAATATAGGACTGTAACTATAACTACCTTTATCTTTATTTTGATAAATTATTAGCTATCTGTTCCAACACTGTTAGACATAAATCGTATCATTCATATATAGTAGGTATATATAATATTATACCATATAGGAGTTCGGGAGCCGTGGCTCAGAGGCTGCTGCCTGCTGATCATAACGATAGAAATATATGTATATGTACATGTGCCATGTGCGTACTATATGAGAAACAGAGGTATATATTATAATACTATATTATATCGGACGGTTATTTGACTATCGCGTCAATCAGTAAACATTATTAATAATAAAAAATAATTAGTTATTAGGTAATTAAAATATTTTAACAGTCTGTAAATTAAAACTTGAAACAGATTAATGTAAGTTTTTCCTACGAAAAATATAGCTACAATTATATCATATGCAAACAATGCTCATAAATTAAAATGAAACCAATTTTAAAATTTTAGGGAGATGGTGATCCACAATAAAAATTCCCTGTGTGAATGAATTTAAAACCTTTGCAGTAGTGCAGTGGATAAAATCCTCCATTATTGATAGTGTGATTTGAAGAGTGGATGAGGAAGAGGAGGACGACAACGAGTCAATGCGCGCAACCGGTTGTCAGTCGGACTGAGAAGAGCTGTCGGAAAATGCATACGATTGTACGTATACCGCAACCACCCGCTGTTAATTTGTATTAATTAGATAGAGAGAAACGTATGTGTATGTGTGTGCACAGTAGTATTAGTAATAGTAGTTGTTAGTAAAATAAAATAATAGTATACTCTTTGGTCATTCCCCTCGCTGCAATAATGATAATTAAGAAGCGCACTGAACGAAAACCGTCGACGAGAGCGCGCGCGCGAAAACATTCTGCCGCCGCCATTTCAACGCTGTTAGCTAATTGCCACTGCTGACGCTCATTTGCATACTGATTATGATGTGCTATGCACTATAATATGGTATACACAAATGAATATTATCGTTTTTAAAATTAAAGCGATTTTTTTACGCTTTCGACACGTTTAAATCTCTTGAAACGACGTAAGTATATATTATTATGTTCGTCGAATCTGTTTATTTGGGTGAATCGTGTGGAATCGTGTACAGTATTATACATAGTAAAATGATTTCTTATTATATTATTTTTAAAAGTTAATATATATTAACTATTAAGTATTTATATGATTTTATGTATCAGTTATTATATAGTCATAATATAGAAAACAAACATTCGAAATTAACATTGTAAAATAATTTAAAATTCATTTAGGTTACCTTTTATGAGTATTGAGTTTTATATGTATGCGTATACTTTTAAGTTTTCTTTAAAAACATTTGAGATTTTTTTCAGTGTCGTTTGTAGGTTGTATACATGATGTATTATGCAATTATCATTATCTCTAATTATATAATTCTTATATTTCCCATGCATCTTTGTCTTTATTATTAATTATTTGGATTCAATATCTTTGCCGAACGATGCTATAAATGCAACGGTATTGTTGGTTGTGAATACTACAATAGGGAGGTGTATAGAGCTACTCGTTGTGTGTTATATAATACTGCAGGATATTAAGCTCTGTGCGTGGTAATATCGCATTGTAAACCGTTATTACGTATAACAACCATAACAAACGCGTCATCGTTTGCAAATTTCCGCGTGGTTTATATAAAATAAATAATAATATACGCACAGGGGTACCGACTCTATAGACACTCCTGTTGCAAGACGATAAACGCGCACAATCAGTTCGTCGGTTGCAATAGACGATTTGGTATGTATGCGATTTATTTCTCTAGATATGATTACTGTCATTATATTTATAATCGCAATCTAAAAAAATACTTTTTATAAATTGTGACCATATACCATATTACGGTCTTATAATATTTATAAACTGAAATGAATTTATTGCGGATATAAGCAAGTGCATATAATATGTATATTATGTTTCCATTATCGTTGTTTTACACACAAAGATCAAATAAGTAGAAGTCCCGTAAAAAGGTGACAGTTACCACAGTGTTAAAATTACCAAACTTATGCATTTATGCCACATCTGAGCTTATAATATATTGCATATATTCTCATGACATGTGTAAAAAATCTACCATCTAGTTCTTACACAAAGTCACCGAATGTCTTAGGAAAATATGCACTCTATGATGCTTCACGTGCTACTGCACGTCTTGATATCAACAAATTATATACAATATACCTATAAACAACTGCAAAAATCTCAAACCAAAAACTTCAAAAAACATCGCCACTAATCCTGATTACCGTCATCAACAACCAGCCACTGAAAGACTTATAAAATAACCACATGCAAATATTTATATAAATGTAACAAAGGGTTAACAATCATTTAAACCAAGTTCTACTGTTATAAATAGAAATCAAATATTACTTCTTAAATTCCTTGATGTGTTTAATCCATATTAAATTCCATTATATCTCGCTTATCACGATTGTTTTCTTATGTCTCATAAAAGCCGAAAATGTCAAATAATAATAATACATTAAAATTATCTCCTTGTTCTAACGCAGGATGGTGAGTCGTGACCCAATAAGATTGTCTAAATCTTTATCTATCGATCATGAAATTCCATCAATGGATCCTTCAATCAAATCTCCCTTCTCTACAAAGGGTTTTTTAAATTTATTTGATTCTATTTTTTATTAACCTCGACATCGAGTAATTTACAGATTATAAAATTCTTAATGTAAAAAAATAATACATAGACGGTATAATTTTTTTATTGTTAAATTATACGGCATTTTGTCGAAACAACTATTTTAAGTATCCATTGTTTTAATAATATACGTTGTTGTATATAATGTACCTATATATAAGAATATTTATATTTATTTTCTCGGAAAACAAATAATTGAAAGATATCAAATTTCTGAAATAAATTTGCATATATATATAATATACATTAATACATACATAATCACACACGCCGCTTAGTTTGAAAATATATACGAAATTTTAAACAATAAACACATCAACATTCTACATAAACTATAAACTTATATCGAGTGAATAAAATTATTATTTTTTAAAAATCGTATTAGCTGTAACCCTGAAAAACAATCACATTGTGTCCCCCGCGCAACACGTTTTAATATGAGCTCGACGTCGATGACTGTAGCGGCGGTGATGATGATGATGATTCGGTCGGAAACTTCCTACAATGTTTAATCTTGAGACGCGTCCGGCGCAACTGGGTTTCCACGGTCTGATAAACGACTGCAGACGATTGCTATAATATTCGACATCAACATTGCTGTTCTAGTTCATTACACCGCCGCGGCAGTGGACCTCCGTCGTCGAGGATGTGACGCGCACACTCTCGCCGCCATAAATAATAATAATAATAATAATAATATGTGTAGGTACCTATATATAATAGGCGCCATTGTCTGTTTTGATTTTTTTTGTTTTTTTTTGGTTTTCCGATTTCCCTCTAGACGATATCATTTGTAGTCAACTACGCGACGATCATCATTGAAGTCCCGGTATATAATAATATATATATATATACGGCGATGTCGTTTGCGCGAAACCGAGAGTATATATATCATCACAGCATATATATATATATATATATGTTATATATTATATTATATCCATTCATTCATAAGTTTATCGCATGGTGTACTTGTGTTATTATATATATAGGACGATACAATATAACAATATATTAATACGCACACACTCATATATACATAATACATATATATATAATATATATACATATATAGAGTTCCGTGCGTCGCGATCATAGACTTAAATACTTAATCGTAGCTGGTCTCGGAGCTGTGCTACTAATGCATTATATATAATATTATATATTATGTACGATGTCTCCGCAGTAGACTGCCGCTGCAGTTGGTATATCATTCGAGAAAGGTTTTTCTTTATTCTCTTATTATATTATTATATTTCACCACCCCCGCTGTATTGAACTGGAGGATGATGATATTTTAAGCCCCTGTACCACACGCGCCTATATCGTTTTACATAACACACACACACATATCTAATATAATATACAAAAAACATTGACCTTTGTCGTCTGATGCTGCGGCGGCGTGCATTCGGATGGTTTATTTATTTACTTGTCTTTGTTCGGTTCGGTCGCGCGCGCGTACCTACATACATTTATACATATACCAGGCCACGACAAATCGCGAATGCTGCGCAGCCGCTAGCTGCTTATAACATTGTTGAAAACCTGATTTTCAAACTCCACATGCATTATTATCATACGCGTGTATTCTGCTATGCTCCGTATTTAATCTGGCATGGCTAATAATCCGTCTTATTATTATAATATTAAACATCGACGCGCGGGCAGGGTGCCATCAACAGTTCGGGACGCTCCGCATTACGAATTCCGCGCATTTCGGTTACGTCGCGGTTTGGCGATATACCCGATGAAATCCAACCGGTGGCGGTCAATTATATATTTATAATTACGCTACTATACTAATACTATATGCACTATTACTACTACTACTACTACTATTAATAATAGTAATAATACAGAAGTATTGGCGTATTGCACACTCGTCGCGCGTGTTTTCAGCTCGTTATTGAAATAATCCGACAGAGTTGTTTTGTCTGCGTGCCGCATCACCGCTTCGCAGTAAAGTTTTCGAAAAGAGATTTAATGTCATTTTGACGGTTTTCTGCGGATAAACGAGACGCGCCCAGGCTCTCGTATAAATAATTTTAAAATCGAATACACGCGAGTTAAATATATCGCTATTTATTGTCACTGTCGTGTAGGTATTACGAATATTGATGGAATTCTTGTTATTTTCGTCGATTTACCAAATAGGAGCGTGAATATACATACCTACATAATATGCGTATACCTATTCCGTGAAACGATTATATTATATGTATTTTTAATCGCTTTATTATAGCATTGCGTTAAATATTATGTTTTAAAACTATATTCGTTCGTTGAAATACTTTCTTTGGTTATAATTTTCATCCGTTTACGGCCAAAATATCGAACGAAAATTGCTTTTAAAAAACAGTATCTTCCTGTTCTCAAATGTTCTGGTCTTTTTTCAATCACGCATGTATAGTGTATAATATAGACGAGCTAGCTGGCATATCCATTAATAATATTATTTTACGCACGACTTACGAGTGTAATAATGTATAATGTAATTTTATTATATATTGCTAATTACTATATATACATATATTATAGAGTTTCTCGAAAAATCATTAGCTGTCGGATTCGATACCGTACAATTGGTGCTTGAAAATATAATATAATTATCATAGTTATTATACGATATATATTATATTATGTTTACTGAACAGTTGTGTTTTCCGTCCAATCGATAACATGCTTCGCGTGCGATATAAGATATTTCATAGAGATAATATATGCTCGGAGGACTCTCGGTTCGGACGAGATGTTTGTGGAGGATGTTACGAGAACAGGTCGTCGACACGATGACGTGCGATAGATGATAGTCGTTGGCCGTTGCAGGGAGACTCGTCGCCGCAATGTACATACGCGTCTGTATAGACTATAGGACAATCAGTAGCCGTCGGGAAACAATCGTCCGGAATGCGCAACGCTAAAACCACAGCCGCGGCGGTGTGTCGTTTTGTTTCGTCGGCCACCGCGATCGCACGAGCCACAGTCCACGTCGTATCGTTTTTTCGCTGGTCTGATCACATAATATACGTCTAGTACGTGTTTTGGACGATTTTAGATAATTTCACTATAATAACAATAATAATCATAAATATGTCGTGTTCGTGTGTGTGTTAACGCGCGTTGGCCCTTGCAGGCAGGTATATACTGGTGCATTATAAATACCATTATTATACGCGCGCATGTGTGCGGTACACTTATTAAACGATTCGTGAAATTCCCCAGAAAATCGCCGGTGACTAGACGGTGGCGGAGCACGTGTCCGCGCGGCAGTTGCGTAGGAAGGTCAAGGAAGACCGGGCCGTACTCGTCTGAGATTGCCCTACAGCATTACGTGAGATAACACCGAGCACGGGGAAATTAATCATGAACACACACGCGCGTGTTCGCCCGAGAGAGAGTATGGGACGGAAATATGTTTGTATTATTATTATATATTATATAATAGATTTATTATAATATAATATATTGGAGGTATATTATATTATTGGTATCTGCGCACGACAAACGGCGTATGAATCTTTGGATTTCTGTTAAAACTGCTAAATTGAGTCATCATCGGCTGATTTATAGTACGATTTCCTTTTCTTCTCCGATCCGGCAGCGCGCGCGCTGTTTGCATGCGTAATTACATCACGTTATGGAATTTTTGTCTATGTATGTAATATTGTTATATACTATACACACATTGTATATTATTATATGTTTTTGTTTTTCTTCTGTCCGTCCATTCAACCGTGAACAACGGGTCCGTGTATTTTTTTCGGAAACTAATTCACGTAAATCTATATAGTGGAAACGCGCGTGTCTGGACTTGAACGCTTTAACGTCATACATCATAATATTCTTTTAGCGTGATGTGCTCTGTTATAGAAACGTCCGTCGGTCGTATGTGTAGTACACTAATTATAATGTTGGCACAATGCTGCTAAGGTATTTCATACGATCAGGAAGCGTTTAAAAAGTTAAGCCAACGAAATTAAAAATGATCTTGATAATACCGATGATATTATATAGGTACGCCGTACATATATATAAGTTTTTTCCGATTTATGGTCCAAATAGTTGTTCGATCTTATTAACGATATACATTAAAGATTTATTGTAACGAAAAGTTGATAATGATGAAACTTTTTTCTGCATTAATAATAGAATAGAAATATTGTAATTATATTATGATAATATTGAAAGTATTTAAAAATTGAAATAAAGGTATACGAGATATATTATCATAGATATTACGTATACAGTATATAGCATAGACTATGATTAGAATTTAGAATATATAAATTTGATTTATTATTGGTCTCAGAGCTGAGAGCCGATCCCTACAATTATCTTCCTAAATACGCCACTGACTCAATAAAATTTGATTATATTTTACCACTGTTCAATAAAAACAAATAAAGCGCATCGGCTTCCATAGTAAACAGTAATAAAAGTGGTCGCTTTAGAGCCCGGGTTACTATTACTATAGTCATATTTTTTGAACTCGTCTGTCATTTAATTGACCCGTTCTGCAGCTCGAGACGGGTCATAACCAAACTGTGTCATCGCCTCCTAAGTATACATATTATATGTTGTGTTTTCATTACGCTTGTTTTTTTGTATTTTTTGTATTTTATTATTATTATTAAAATAGCGTCGATTATTAAACACTGCGTGTCGACCCCGATTCAATTGTATGCGTTTACAAACACATACGACTGTTTCGTTGCTTTATGTGGTACACGTTCCCAAATTTCAGGACAGCGGTATAATGGACGTTATACCTATTATTATTACTTAATTAAAACTAAAATAAGAACAACACGTGTGAAGTATGATTATACATATATACATTATACAGGTGAAAATGTATGCATATACTATGTATTCCAATAAAATTGGAACTGATTGCGGAATAATATACTGGCTGTATTCAATTTATTTTAATAATAATAAAGGTACACGTGAAACATTAAGTTGAATTTTATTTTGAAAAATTAAATATCCACTACCTGTTATAAAACACTCAATATTATTATGTGTTGAATCTGTTGAAAACATTATATCCGAGCATCATTCGATTAAATTTATTTATTTATTTATTTATTTTTGATGATATACCGTTAAATTATCATCATAATATGTTTTAACTAAATAAACATATTGACTATTTCATCGAGTTTTACCATTTAAATATTATAATGTGCGTTATCATCACAACCGGTTTTTTTTAATTCCTTGCATTTTAAATGCTTAACTGAAATAGAATATCTAAAATTCGATAATTTTTATTTAAAATATTTAAGTAATACCATTATAAAACAAATAATCATGCTTTTTTTTAATTATGTATATTATTATGCAATTGAAGATGTTGCCAAGTTTAAATAAAACTTAATAGTGAGATGAAATATGCATATTTGCGAATAAGTGAAAAAAATTAGAGGGATGGCATTTCTTCTTAAATAGCCTTCTTCGATTTCGATCACTGTTGGGAAAAAAATATAAGAATATTGATTTGCGCATCTCAACGTCAATCCCGTGAGTTGTTAAAAGGCTAACGAAACGTCGAGCAATTAAATGTTGCGCCAAGTATGGAAGAAAAAAATACGTTGTCGTCATTCGATGTAGTTGTAGTATATAGGTACATATGATATCGTTTTGCGTTTATATAATAAACATATATATAATATATATATATATACGATCAGATACTGTATATTATTATATTACAAGTTAGCGCACACAAACTGCGGCGGCGACGGCGACGTTGATTACATTCTGTGTATAAATTAAAATCGAACTTGAAACACACATAGTTTCCAAGTCGTGTGACCGAGGCATTTATTCCCAATGCGCGCGTGTAAAGTGTGTGTAGCTATATGTAAAAATCGTGTTCGCCGCTCTTGTTCGGGTCGTGTACAGATCCCTATCGGATCGAAAATGCATTTTACGCACACGCACATACTTAAATGCAATAGATAACGACGATGACGCGCTCGTCCCGGGGAGCTTATGGTTTAAGACATGGAATATATCAATATACCTAGGTATCAGCTAATATACAATAGTACCTATTTTAGGGCCCTCACCGCAATAGCCGACGGACGGACGCGGTTAAGTTTAAAACACACGAAATTTACGTTTATTTATCTGATTTACTCGGTTTTGTTGTCGTGTACACCACATTATTATGCATATTATGGTAAAACTGCAGCTGTATAAATAACGTTAATTATAATTATATACCTGCGCGACGATACTCTTCGATTGTTGTCTATACGGTATGTCTATACCGCACGCACCTATACAATATTATAGTATAATAATATTATTTAACATTATAATTTTCATGGATCTTACTGTACTAGGTAGTAGGTATAGTTTACGATAATATTATACCCACTCAGTGTGCACCTGTACCGCATGATACCGCGAGATCAGTATATGATTATTTTGTATGACTTTATACATAGGTATATTTTCCATCGTGCAAACACTAATGTGTACCTATATGTATTATTATAAATGTATAATGTTGTTAAAACGTTTAAGTATAACGTCAATGGTTTACAATCGAAATAAACTTATCTATAATACTATAATGATATAATAATATATATTATTATATAATGTACATTATAATATGTTCAGTTCCATTTAATGTGTACGTGTGTGTGTGTATATATAGAGCTTGAATTCAATATTTTTAAGCGTCGGAGCGTAACACGATAAATGTGTCTTAACGATTTCTTCCAATGTCGAAAAACGAACACGCAGTTCGCACTGTCGCTGATAAATTGACTCGTTACCGTATCACTGAATTATTATTATAGATAGGTACATCTAAGGGCCTAAAACCGCTTTAGTACTTGTTTAGTTGTTCTGATGATAACATTTTATTTTATTTATACTATATATGTATGTAGTTGCAATACGTAACTTGCAATAATAACTAAAACTTAGTAATTCTTTAAATTACGATAATATTTTTGTTAAATGCCCCCTCCCTCAACATTGATATTTTTTCATGCGTATATACTTAAATTTATGTGACATCGGTTACTATTTTATAATTTAAAAACAAACTTCCGGGGAACAAAGTATTTGAATAGAATAACTTGAATTAGGAATTCAAATATGACAAAAAATTATTATTTATTTATTTATTGAATAAACGGGCGTGAGCCCAGGTTAAAATAATTAGGTGTACAATACAAACATACAATAACATAATATGAATAGTATAACAAAGTATAAAATATAAAATTAAACTAAACAATGAATACAAAGTGTAAAACTATGAAAGGAACAACGAATCCTCATTGGCTAATTTCAACATTCTCGTAATAGGTTCATTTTTTAGATAGCTTGTAGTGCAGAAGGGTATTAAGAATGAATGATTATTGCGGGTGGATCTAGCAGGAACTCTAAAGTTGATGAGAGAAAGAAGGGATGGGGAATCGACCAAGCCTGTTAGGAGTTTGTTAAGGAAATAGAGATTATTGGAGTGACGACGGTCAGCAAGGGAGGATAAGTTAAGCAAGCTGAGAAGAGGAGTGTAATCGTGAGGAGAGCAGTTTACGTTAAGAGAGTGTTTCATGTAACATATGAAACCTATTATGTAGGTAAAATAGATTTAACGATACTATAGTTAGTACCTACTTATATGTCGATGCTAAGAATGTTTAAAATATCTGTTTGATTCTTCATAAAAATATAAGGATTATAATAATCATTATTCTATGCTATTTATTGATTATGTAAAGTCAATCGTTTACAAGACGAATGTATGAAATAAAATTATCGAATAATTACTATAAATATATTACCTATGTCATAAAGTCATTTGGAAAAAAAATATTATGAAAGTCTTATAGCTTTTTTGTTGTTTGATTTCTTTTTAAACTTAAAATACTACATGTTAGAGGCTGCAGTGCTAATTGGCGATTGGTTTTCGATAATCAAATGATAACATAATATATTGTTTATAGAGATAGACTGCTCAGAGATAAATTTTTACAAAGTTCTGACCAAAAAATGTTGTCAGTATTTAATTTCCAGTTTCTAATTGAAGATATTTTAAAATCTGATTTTGGTCACAAACAAGTTAAGGTAGTATACTCATATATATTATGATAATTTATCAATAATTGTCCTATCTTTGAAGATTATCATATTATTGTTACAACTTATTTCAATTTACTTAAGCTCCTATTTAACTATATAATTCGTGTTTTCTATGTAACCAGTGGTGTATTGCTAAAAATATTCGTGGGTATACGCCTTCTAGATCTTAGGTGTCAAAGATTGAAAGATATACCTATAACATTGAATAAAAAAAAAATTTTTTCTCGCTTCGCTCGAATTCACTAACAACATTTATTCTAATTATCAGTATTGACCAGAGAAAAACTTTAAACAATTAGTACAGTCTAAGAAATTAGAATGGTTACTATTTTAATTTTACTAACTGCTAATAACTTAGTGATTAGTGCACTAAATACTAATCATGATTGCTAGGGCCCGGAACTTGATGCATTTGCATCTTTTTTTCTAATGATTACATTTGAGGCTCGTTTTTATAGAAATTTAATTCATGAAATATAGAATTTTATGGTACAGCAGTTATTATTTTGCATTTTTAGGGAATTTTATTCTTTAAGGTCATTTTTGTAGTATTTTTAGTGCATTTATTCATTTTTGAAAATTCTTAACAGGTATACGGAGCTATACGGTCGTATACCCGCGTATCGTCGTTTATTTAGAGAGTATACGCTAAAAAAAAAACTAGAGGAATAATAGTATACGCCGTATACCCCCGTATACCCCCCAATACACCACTGTATGTAACCCATCAAACTATCAAATATATAATGCGTATTATGTAGATAATATAATATAGTCTGTTTATTTCTTATGTATATATTAATTATTAATCTTTATGGATTTGATAGTATCATTATTATTTTAGGTATAGTGTGTATACTGTATACCTTTAGGTAACTATATACTATAATATATAGCATTCGGAGTTGCCAAAGATTTTATGATAATTAAAATATCCGCATATTTTAACATCACAAAATCACGACGTTAGTTTTCCGTTTACAGATACGGACAGATAATAACAGTATAATATCGAACAATTTTTATAATTTTACAAAAATCAAACTTATTCTTTAAACATTATAATTAAAAAACAAGAATGTTTTTGTGCTATTCTGTTAAAATTCAGAAAATCAGTGATTATATTCTTTGGCAAAAACGTAATGACAAATCATTTGTCCAATAAGATATCATTTTAAATATTATAATATTATGTTTGTATTAATATTTAGTCTCTAAATAGTTACTTTGGGTAATTATTTGAATAATACCGCATCTAGCTCGTGAACCTTTTTTATCTGGCCCTCGCTATATTTTCAAATTACATCATACAATTTCAAAGTCAATCGTCTATACTCTATGCTACGACGCTACGTCTATGTTAAATTAAAATGCATATTTTGAATGACCTTTTTATTTGCTCTCTATACTCTGGCTCGCTAAATATTAATTTTCTAAAAATTGGCCTTCTAATAACTTTCAGTTGCCTATCCCTGCCGTATTTGATAATTAGAAGCAATGGAATTGGCCGATTGTCCACACTGTCCACACTTATTAATGATTTAAAAATAATTAAGTACAAGTTTGTACAATCTAATATTATCGTTATTATTCAATAGAGTTAAGACAGTCATATTCTACGACATTTTGCGTATATGCTGAGAGAATACTCAAGAATGTGGGGTAAGATTGAAAAAAATCTAGTTCAGTGTGCTCCGATTGTTAACGGGTTCCTGTCGGCAATTATGACAATCCTAATCAATTACTTTTCTGTCCGTCTTTCATTTTTTTTTATCTACCAACAAACTGGTTCCCGGTGAGTTTGGTGGTAGTAATTAGCGGCGGTCAAGCGAAAAAAAAAATACAACCTACTGGCTCATCATCATGATAGTTAAACATTTGTCTAATCATTCGGGTACATCAGCTATATTACTTCTACTGCTAGCACCTACACTACGATTTTTATTCACGGTCGAGTTAAATTAAATTCACTTTTTAAATAATATTATCGACTATCTTTGGTGTCAAATTAAAATATTGTTTTATCCATGTTAAATTGTTCAACTGATTTAAAAAACTACTTATCTTTTTATTTCGTGATTTAAATCATAACATAATAAACATAATATTATCTCGTAAATAATAATATATAAGTAGGTGGGTACCTACGTATACATAATAACACTAGTTGTTATTATCATAACGGATCTTACAAACTTCAAACTATTCAGACAATTAAGTCATTACTTTTTTGTCTTGAAATATTAAACAAAACTAAATAACTTTATCTATAATAAACGTTTTGTATCTATGCATAATATTATATAACATTACATTATAATATTATTAATATTATATTATGTATTTAATAATTTTAAACAGCTTTAATTTAATCTTAACACAATCTTGTTTAATTGAATATTTTAAGATCTAAATATTTCTAATATATTAAGTAAAATGTATGTAAGTACCTCGTACCTACAATTATTATTTAAAATCTACTTACGTAATTTAAACACTCGATGAAAATTGTGTACTGATATCTAAAATGTGTTTGTGATTTTATTTGTTTTTTTTTTAGTTTTATTTCTCAATAAATAATACGAATTATTACATTTTCAACCATCTCTCAGTCAGTTTTATGTAATATCAATTAATTTATAAATAGTAGTTACTTGTTGTTGTTGCTTTGTTATAGAATTATTTGGTAAACTTTAATTATGTAGAATGCATATTTCACAATCGAGTAACTAGGTACATCCAGATAAATATAAAATGTGAGTTATAAATAATTTTAAGTTTTCTTTTGTATAAATATAGGAAATAGTAGATATACGAGGATAAATTGACAGAAATGAACATGGTTTCGTAAATAAAGAAATTATATCGTTGTCTTACAAATATAATACATAATAGTTATAATATGTATCAATTTCCGGTATATTTCATTTTTATATCACTCGTTGTAATTATATTTTGTACTTAATCAACTTTTTCTTACGACAGTCCGAAGAACATTTTAATATAATATACGACTTCATATGTCTATTATAGTATTATATTTATATTAGCGTGGACGTATAGATACAAGCCTCACACATTGAGTGTTATTAAAAAAAAAAAAAAAAATGAAATAATAATTCCGAAGCACATTACCGCCAACGTACAACTCATATACAGTGTTAAAGCCGCTCTTGGTTTATATATTTTTACACACGATTATTCGCAAATATTACCGCAGGTACGCTATTAAACGTCGCGGGTCATTATGTACAGGCGAGTACATAATATAATATATATGGTATGGTATTAAGCTGACATTATATTAATATTCCTTACCTCCAGGAAGTGCGTGTAAGGGTTGGGAGGTACAGCTGGTGTGCTTAACACACGTGAACTACAAGAGTTCATATATACATGATGATGTATCGGTATACACGTGGATACCTATGTAATATAATGACGATAAGCTTTGATAAAGTGTTTGACCAGCGTCCAGTACACACGTCGGATAATGATTTTTTTTTGTATATTCGCGCGTGATCTCGACCGACACATGTAAATTATATTATTATTATTATGTACGTATACCCAAGTTGTGTGTGGCGGTCGAACTCTTTACGGACTAGCAAGAGACATTGCCCTCGATTCTACATACTGCAACGTGTGTAATAATAAAACAATATAGTATTATAGTATATAATTCATATAATATATAGTAATATCTATAAGCATAATAAACTTACTTAGACGGTGTGTTTTTCGTGTTACAGTGTGTATTGTGAGGTTCAAAATCCACTTTCTGCGGTGCGATCGCAATCGACATTGACCAATAATTTTTCGTCACAAAAAAACCATTACCAATACTGTCTTACGAGTGAGTAAAATTTTATTTTTTAATTTAGATTAAAAATTATTCATATATATATATTATATACATGTTTATATTTGTATAATAGTTTCACCAGTCTTAAACGCGCGAAATAACTTTAAAACACCACAGTTAGTATTGTTAATATATCATTATTATGTGCACTAATGATATAATAAATCATGAAATTCGATGCGATTATTAAATATACACCTAATTAAAAGTTTGATACATACTCTCAAAATGTATTTAACTATAGCAGGATTTGCTGTTAAATTCAAACTGGTTGATTCAGGCATAAGAAAAAAATCATCTATTTAACTTACCTACTACACTGATCAATGAGATCAATATGCATATTTCTAAATTTTTAATCCATTATGACATTATTCCAGTTTTATAGTATATATTTTGATGATAATACTATTTTCTCAACTCACCTCATCGAAAAATAGTAATGTTATTGAAAATATTTTTTTTAACATAAATTTAAATCATTATAAAACACAATTTTTTAAAAACGTTTCTTCATTTTTAACGTTTTCAATTTTTCATTTTTTTTAACGAATGACAACATATGTTTTAAATACATAAATAAACAAATACAAAATAACGAACACTTATCAATACAGAGTCAAATTTACCAAATTAATGTTTATTATTATATTGTATATGTATTATTTATTTTTATTTTTGAATTTTTCGCTTTATCGTCTCAGTTAATGGACACAAATATAGTCTAGTCTCAAAGGGAGTCCAAGGCTACTATACTATAACTACTATTACTCATTATGCATACTATTTTTACATAAACTTTTTATTATTATTCGGATGTTGTAATATTGTAAATTTTATTTATTTCAAATCGATTTCTATAATATGAATATTGAATAGGTACATGATATATTATGTTATAGTATGTATAATATATTACATTCAATGGCCCAATAATCGGATAACAAAAATGTTCACTACAATGGAATATTATGTCTATTATATAGCTATATGCTATCTATAGGTATGTAATATATTCGATTATCTAGTAAATCTTGCACATATATTTAAATATTTTCAAAAAAAAAAAACCATTATAAGGTAATACATACCGTTAACCATTTGGTTGTATATTATATTATTTTGGAAAGAGGTAATGACAATTTTGAGTTAAAGTTAGATTATATTACATAGTATAGGTTCCTATATAATATAATATAGTATATTATTTGTTTTATATAACACTTTAGGGGTAATCTCTAAACATAATTTTTATTAATCATTGAGTTTCTTACGTATTACTAATATATTATGTATGCATTATGTAGAATGTAGATGTACAACTGTGTATAATTCGAAACATAATAATACGAAACAGATTCGAGATGAAAGTAAATTGAATTATATGTTTGGTTTGACGTTACTATACTTATACAGTATACACTATAGGTACTATAGTGTATTACTAAAACTAAATACAACTATACTATTACTAATTTTATATATTGTAACTACTTGTCGAATACTACCTACACTAGTCGCCGGCGTTTACGACCAAACCAATTAGGTTTATCGGTTGAATACTTTAATAGAACAATTTAGAAGTAGCTCGTGTCCAATGAGAGAAATAATTATTATTATCCATCTCTCCTCTCATAATATGTTATCACTTTATTAGACGGGTCTTAGTTACGAGTAAAATTACTAGGTTTGATGGTCGATAGTGCTATTGTATATATTTATATACAGACGTCGAAAGTCTCCTAGATTTACAGTAAATAGTTAGGTTGATTAAGTTAAAAGAATTTTTGATGATAGACAAAATTTATATTGAAAGTTACTTTTATTTTTTTCAACTTTAAGAAATTACAACGACGGTGGTATTAGGTAGTAGGTACTTACACTACTAAATAGTATAATATTATACATATATAGCTATAATATAGTAATCTATATCGTTTAGTTAAAATATATGATGGATAGATCATAGATGAAAAAATGATTGTTTTTGCTGTCTGTGGTTTACAAGCTTACAACACTGACCGTTTCCGTGCCGATCGTGCGGGTGGCGTAAGGTCCGTGATTGTCTGGCCGGCCTCAGTGCGGTAATGGTCCTCACGCAGATCATAATGACATCACGTTCAACGCACGCCGTTCTATTTATTATTATCGTTATTATTAATGTAATATATATAGGTGACCAATGTGTATATAACAACCGATCGTTATTATGAAATAACAATAGTGTAAAAACGACGTCTCAAGTGTTATTATTATTATTTTTTTAAATATAATTATTATTATATCGTTATAAACACGCATTTTTTATTGATGGAACTAACTATATCGTAGTATTACACAGTGGGGCTGCTGTTCAGTGGCGCAACGGTTGACACGGCTTTATACATTTGGTATAATATTATATCTAAGCGTATATAAATACAAATTTAAATAACTTAATATTAACTTAGTTTTGTTTATTTAATTATAAAATACCTATTTAACTTTTATACTTTGATTTTGCGTATAAAACAGTAAGTGATCACTTCATAAATTATTTATTTTATATAATAGTGATAGTTTTATTTATGTCCACGTATTATGCTAGTAGGTACAATGTAGTTTCCAACAATGTTGTTAAGCACATTATTTTATTGATAAATATTTTTATATGAGTGCAGGTACGAACTGAAAAGGCCACTTTTTGATTTTCTCAATATTTTTAATAACTACAAAGAACGACTAAATTAAAAACAATAAAAGTTAAAAAAAAATTGTTATCAAGTGCGTGGTTTTAATGAGCTCTTCTCTGAATAGTTTTTCGAATTTAATGAATGTTTTAATATTTATAATAACAATAGATACTACTATTCTACTTAGAGGTCTTCTGTATATCTTGTCGTATTCCCATCAGCTACAATAAAAAATACTTTATAGAGGTATTTTTTCAGAAGTTATAAGTGGAAATGTATAAAGTATAGAATTTATAAATTGAATCGGTGAGGCTGGTATGTTTTGATTTGGATGTTATATAATAATGATAATGTTGATAATAATAATTAATATTATGTGCAAGGCACATTAAAATTGAGTTTTTAAGAAAACAATAGAACTTATCGAAATAAAATTGTCAAATTTTGACGGATATAATAGGTATATTCGCTAAGATATTAATCGAGCAAAAAATCAATTGCTTCATAGTTCCGTTGTATCAGGTCGTATCGGTTTATAGTCTCATAAATTGCAGTCATATATGTATATATTGTGGCATATAAGCTATACAGCCTATAAGGCTTATAAAAAGGATGCGATACGTATGTCCGTCATAGAGTTGTGCATATACCTAATATGTGTACGAGATTTTTGGTTTTACATATCAAAAATACGAGAGGGAAAATAACACAAAAGAAAATAAAAAATACTAAAACCATTTTTATGTGATATGTTATAAATTTGTGATATTGTCAGTGTGTTCTATATACCTTATACCTACCTATACCAACAAGGAAATAATGATCTTGAAAGTCTTGAAACAAATCGATAACGAGCTGTAACACGCATGTAACCAATAGCGCGACCAATTGATGTGTATACGTTTATAGATAGTTACTTTACCTACGTATATAATATACCTAGTATAATATAGCTTATAGTATAATATATACTTATAATTTTTTATATGTACGCGTATAACGTTAACATGTAAACACATGTGTAGCATTTTCATTTTTTACGCCTGCTTTTTATTCTTGTAATAATTGTATTTTTCAACACACGATTAATTAATAATATGATATACAACATTAAATTGTAATGATCCGTGTCCTCGTAAAATGCCGTTTGTATATTAAAATAATAATTTAGTTAAGTAGATATAACGTAATTCAGCAGCTATTAAGTTTTTCACGTATCTATGTTTTATGCAGCTTATTAAAATATACTAATAAATATATTATTTTATTAATAAAAATAAAAATTGTAACGGAAAGTATTATGTATTAATTTAAACAACTGTTTAAAACAAAATCAATACAGTAATAATTGTCAATACGACTAAAAATTTTAACGGCAATATTCATTTGATTTTAATTGAAAATAAATATTGTAACCAATTTTGTTTAAGTACATAGTATATATGAATATGTAATATGTTTTATTGAATCTAATAACATCACATATAAATAATAAATATATAATAAAATCGTATGTAGAATGTAGATACTTATTTGTATTTGTTGAAACGCAGTTTTATATTATATTAATATAATTTTTTTAATCATTCGGCATAACCATTTCCGTCGACGTTTAATAATAAAACCGGAAACGAAGAGTTTTGTGTTTTCCTATACCTAATGATGTCAAATACGAGGTCATCGCAGAGAGACCTCACTTTTCTAACAGATTTTCCAGATTGAATGCGATAGTGCACCATGCATATAGTATGCTTGCGCACACTGTCAATAATGTTGTATTGTAGGAACAACATTTTAGAAGTATCATCTAGACCGTATCTAATATAAAAGATTATTTGTATATTTGTATTATTCGCTTTATTTTTTTTTCCGTAAATATCTGTTTATCTAATACATTTAAGGCCATCAATTATTGTTATCGTATATATGTTTTTTTTAATCTTCATTTCATCAAGACTTCTAACCTCCAATATCATTTATTAAAATCTTATATCTACACTTAAATTATAAAGAAGTCTATAACTTAGGAGATTTGATAACAATATTTGCAAAGTTTGAAAGGTTATAAAATTATTAAAGAACTTTAAAAGTGTTTGTTCGTTGTAGTATAGGTTATTCTACATCTAAAACAGCTTTGTTTTCGATTTAAAATATAAATCACACATGTCATATTATACAGTGTAGTGTATGTAACGTGTATAACAATGTACATAATATTGTATTTTCTCATAATTATAAATGTGATTATTAATAATTTTAGTTCATGCAATTTTTTATATATATAGATACAACTATTCCAAATTATTACTCTTAGAAATTATAACCGTAAATGAAGTAACTGTATGATAAAATATTTAAATTTGATTAATCTTAATTTATAATAATTGAACAATAATATAACTGTATTCTATAAATGATACATTTAACTTATTTGAAAATCTACATCTTCATATAAAACAATATAGATTTTTTAAAATTATAAGTACAAATCTAATCCGTGATCTATCTATGTACCTATTGTTTTTCGATATTGTTTATATTAATTAAATTAACAGAAGAATATTAAATAAAATAAGGAAAAAATATTATTTTTATTTATTAATAAGTTTGATAAATTAATAAGTTTATTATCGTGAAAATACCTTATATCGTATGACCCTAGTCAAATTAAAGATTATGTGTAATGTAAATATATCTTACACACCTGCACTGAAACAGTACTTAATTGTGTTCAAATCACGTGTCATATAATTAGCACTTACAGAGAAAGAGTGAGAATAGAATATTTTTCACCTAATTTGGGAAATATATACAAAAAAATTTCCTTTTTCTATAATCTCACACATACTTATATAATCGAAATGTTGAAAGGAAAACGGTTCCCATACAAGCAATACATTTTAACAAGGATGAGAATATTATTTGTAAACATATGATGTATAAGATTGTTTACAGCGTTTGAAGAGAAATCAAACAAAATTGAAATAGCTGTATACTTTTAAAAAATTGATTGACATGAAAAAAACTGAAAACATTTTAAATTATCTTGAATGTATTTATTTTTGTTAGTGATACAATTTTATTACAATAATATAAATATTTGATATTTTTAATTTTATTTGTTTTGTTTGCGTTGTTTTTATATAGTTAAAAATTTAAAATCTTATAAAAGAGTATAATTTCACAACACTATTTAAAGGTCTCAAAGTAATTTACCAGATAAATGTGAACGTTTGTGGTTAAGATCCCTGTCGAACAAGGATATTAAAAGATTAATAACTAATAACTACCTAATAAATGCCTAACTTATAACTCTAACCCCTATCTATATTGTACATAAGAATTTAAACATACCCCCATATTATTAATATAATAAGCTGCTGTAATGTGGCGTAGTTAAACATATGCCTGTGTAAATTTATTAAAATTCAGGTATAATCGACTACGTGCAAAACGAAGGGTTCAATAATAAATCATTATTACGACGGAAACGTTAACAGCGGTGGCGTGCTGCATGGAAGTGTGCGTAGCTACCTGTATTACATTATAAATATATAATGCGTGGATTAAAAAAAAAACCCGCTATTACATACTATTCGAGTGCACGATAGTAATAATTGCACGTCGTCTAAACATCTTGTCGAGATAATAAATTATC
Source organism: Schizaphis graminum (assembly GCA_020882235.1). Taxonomy (NCBI): domain Eukaryota; kingdom Metazoa; phylum Arthropoda; class Insecta; order Hemiptera; family Aphididae; genus Schizaphis; species Schizaphis graminum. The sequence goes on from CM037032.1 coordinate 72,066,444, forward strand.
GTGTCATTTCCCGTGTTTTCGCGATCATCCGAATAAGTACGTCGTCATCACCGGCGCGCGGTCTTTACGTAAGATACGCAAAACTCGTGTACTATATGTACACTGTACAGTGTAATATACTATATACCTATACCAATACAATATTATATTATACGTAAACGCCGTGTGCCGTTAATATCTAACACACAAATATATAAAACGTGGATTTTCTCAAGAGTTTTTTAAGATGTTTTTTTTGGCGTCCGAGAACATTTTTAAAAACTGCAATAATCATAACACACGTCATACTGTAATCAGGTACCCATTTTTTTTATACATTTTAAAGCAAATTTCTAATTGATGTTCTTCTGTAGAAAACCTAAAGATATGTTTATGATTTTTAATGCATGACATTAACATACATAGTTCGTATTTATAATATAAACAAAATGTCCTTAAATTTAGAACAAATTTATTGTATTCATATGATTTAAACTGTTTTTATGTATTGATTTGAAAGTTTAAATCATAGATACTTATACTTTTTGTAAAAACAAATAAATATATAAAAAAAAACCTTATGTTATTATATGAGAAAACTTAGGTAGAAATTTGGTTTTTGAAATATTTAATTTAGTTAGATGTATAATGGTTTTTTTCTTTCTGCATATTATAAAATATTTTGTTTTTTATTATATTATATACACTATATGTTTATATAGGTATATAGAATATAGATAAAATTTTTAAAATTTTTCAGTTATATTTAAAAAAAAAACTGCAGCGATTCAGTCGTTTTTAACAATATATTGAAAATATTGACTATAATATGGGATATTAATCGATAATTAACACTTCATATTTTGCAGAAGTCTTATTTAACTTAAACTTTTTTAAATTTAATTGGTTAAAAAAAAAATAATTACTGTATAACGACAATAGCGAGTAAATAAGGCATAGGGTTCGAATGTATTCCTTAAACTGGATCTTGTTATTAAACGCATCTGCTATAGATTTGCGTATATAAAAATAGGTAACAATAAGTGTACAACTATAAAAAAAATATGGTTTCGTCGTGTAACCGTACCTATAATATGATTTGCCATTATGGAATAGTTGTTTTTAGCATAGTAAAATATTTTTATGTCATATACTCATATGAGATCATCCGTAGACGATCCATAGCCGTAAAAGCAACATTTTTTATACCAATACTGTGTATAATAATATATAATGGTTTAATACTTAAGTTTAATATTTTTTCAAGTACCTACGATTTCCATGTGCGAATAATCGATTATGTAAATACAATTTAACATTATACATTTTTCGCATAGGTATACGTTTTAAATTGGTTTTAAATTGAAAATCACGGTTTATTATTATACATACCTACATGTTTATTTTTATGTAAAGTCAATAATGGGCTATTTTATGGTGTACACTATTTATTCGTTATAAACTAATTTAATACATTATAAACTGCATTGGCTTATAAAGTTAAAAGATTTTCATTCCCGAGAATCTTAGAAATTGCTTGTTCTATACTATATTCTAAGGACCTACTTATTTGTTTCTATAACGTTCTGTCATTGCTTACGCAAGTAACAACACAATTTATATTTTACACTAGTGAAACAACCTATGATGTTACCTATGATCATAGGCTTCTTTGATATTGCTGACAATATTATAGCCTATTATTTTTGACATTAAAATAGAATACGTCTATGGCCTATCTTCCATCAAAACGAATTTTTAGTTCTGTGACGAAATCGAACAGACGCGGAGGTGTTTACGTAAAATTCACATTAATAAGGATTTCATAAAAACGTCTATTACAACAACAACAAAAAATTATGGTTACAGACTTGTACTATCTTGGTAGTTTCATTGTCACGAAGATGGTTGACAACAATATATTATTTTAATAGAAAAAATATATTTATAAAATTACATACATTTAATTTCTCGTTAAAATAACCACGTTTTTCATTTTCGTATTCGACCACAAGAGAAAATTTATTCTGTACAATGATAATTTATAATGTATTTTGATTCATATATTATTATATTTGATGAGATATAACTTTCTTTTTATTGATAATTTGATTTTAAATCTATACCAAAAACATAATATTATGTACAAATGAAAATTTGATTACTGATTTTAAAAAAAATTAGAAATATAATTTCCCCTTACAATGTATACATATATCGATGTTTATTGTTGTATTTTATAAGTGTAGATACAACTATCGTTCGATTGATTTGGTATGCGCCTAAATGAAAGAAAAACAATTAATACTACGTTTACACGTGTGCACGTGTACGAAAATCGTATTACAAAATATTGTGCTATTTCACTTTTTGTCACGTTTCGCAGTCATAAAAGACAATTTGCACAGTTATTATATGTATTATATTACAAATTTACACCATTCGTTTTATAAAAATAATAATAACAATAATGACGGATTGTTAATAATATAATATATATAGCTCGCCATCGTATTACTACAATTATTTCGACATTTAGTTCTTTATAACTTGGCTAAAATTGTAATCAGTGTATTGTAATTCATAATATTGATATTGTTATAATACGTACGCGTGTAGTCGTAATATATTTCTGGCACAGTTGTGGCAGCTCACATATACAAATCCATCAATATAATATTATAATATTACAACGATATACTTACATATTATTATATAGCTATTGAAGTGAGAAATGAAAATCAACGATTGTTCATATTATAACGTTTTGCATGTTTTTTTCACATTTTATTGTAATTTTTATGTTATATTCTGATACAGAACAACAGAACCCGTGTATATTACAACAATATTCCCATTTAATATTATATAATACCTGATTACAATTATAATAATATTATATTTGGATTGCATAAAAACAAACTAGGTACACTTATTAGTTATTACATATATTATTACAGTATAGTCACGTGGAAAAATACCTACTTTTCGTTGTACCTTCCGCAGTCCGGTTTTCAAAAGTAGGTAAAATATAATATAATATACAATGTATGATACTATATTATAGGTAGAGTGCCTGATGTTGTTTACTACGAATAGAATATTGTTACCTATATATATATATAGAAAAGAAAAACGTGGAAATTAAAAACCGATCCTTTTCCATTGCACATACATATATTGTACGTAAACACGCACATCATATTTATAAAACTTATACACAATAGCACCCGGTTTCCGTGTGTCCGCAGACGTTCAATTCATAATACATGTTATCATTATTATTGGTTCTACAGCTGTCCGCAAAACTTCATATTGACACGGGTTCGTTAATAACAATAATAATAATAACGACAATAATAACAACAGTACCGTCAATACCCCATCATAACGCACTGTTGTACGCTAATCCAACAAGGGCACTCTTCTGCGCATCAAGGATGTAGCGTAGAAGTTTTCACTACACAAAACACGTCGCAAATTATATATATAGTTATGTACCTATAGGTACGTTTACGTCTAGTTTATAAAATGGCTGGTACAGTGTGCTATATAGACACTATATAATACTATCATTACCGGTACGACTTCTAATATACCAGTACGTATTATTAGACAGTTCGCGATATCATTTTGTCAGCGTTTTTGGTCGTCTCTTCCGCGTGGGGCTCGTACACGTATAAAGCAGTCAAGGACTATTCCCCGTTCACACCCCCCGACGAAATAGTATCGCCCGCGGCGAGAAAACCGTATACAGACATTATATTTCAATTTCATCATTTTATATTATATTATATTATACACAGTATAGAAGAGTGAAGACCCGTGAAAGTGAACATAATATATAATATTATTATTTTGCCAACAATACTGTGTATAGTGTGTATATGTTATGTATTACTATACGAAAACGTTATGCCGATGTGAGTTCTGTGTTATTCTATTATATTATTCTGTGTTAATTGAGAGTGAATTAGACGCGTCCCATACGCGTACACACGCGGGTTCCCACAGGCAATTCGCGTACCCGTTGTCCGGATTTAGAATATTAAAAAATACGGTACTTTTCGGAGTGGTCTCTGAAAGTTTTTAAATTTCTACATGGCGATTTTATGTTTGAAATAACTTTCACATTTCGTGAAGAATACACCACCGCTAGTGTTACAAAATAATAGCGTTGTTTTTCCATTTTTATATAAACTGCATAATACCGTGTGTACATCATATTACGAATAATAGAATACCTAATAGGAAGAATAACTCGCTGCTGTCTATTATTTTTTAGTTTTTGTTTATATTTTTAGGAGAACCCAGAATATAATGATCATAATTTATATTTAAATAATAATGTATAATACAAACGAAAATAGATAAAATTCATACAATTTTGTATTACGTAATACAATTATGTATACTCGCTTGACTGTTTTTACGAACGGTGGACATGTTGTGATGTATTATTTTTTGAAACGGTCACTATACACGTTAAATAAGTGATAGGTAATTAGCTGGCGGTGTTCGGATAGGTAGCCTGCGGCGTACAGACGTCTACGTTGTGCCGTAAATGGTTAAAAATCAGTCTGTTGATTTTTTCGGACGAATTCTCTTAAGATATTTAATTATTGTTTTATTAAATTTGATTTGTGGTTTCGGTTCGTGTTTTGAAATAATTGTTTTTTTTTTTTTTATCAACTCAGTTTACAATGAATAAGGCGGTATCCGTGGCTGGAATGGCTGGATATATATATATATATTAATATATAGATATACGCAAACGTTAACATCTTGTCTTTCAGGTATAGGTACCTGTTACATGTATAATAATAATGATCCGTAAAATGTGTTTCCGTTTAGCCGTGAGAAGCAACGCTTATTATTACTATATAGTTACTACTGGTGTTTTCATCGTACGTGTATCTAATTATATAACATCAATTATTTCATGGGTTGAAAATAAATTTCATGTTATAACACACACAACCTGAGAATTTGACGTCCCGATTGTCTTAACGAATAAAGTAAAAAGTTAAAGACAGATACAAATAATAAACCAAAGGTGTGAGGTGTAAAATTTCGCTCTTTAAAATATTACGAGAACACGTGGCACAAGGGTGTACAGAGTTATTCACTATAACTATGTACACGCCTATTTTTTCATTTAAAAATAAATTTATTAAAATTCTGATTATTGGAATGTTTTAATATACTTAAATATCATATTTTTAAACTCTTGAGACGATATACTGTTGTACTGACACTTATAAATGAATTCTTACTCTCTAGTGATTAGTGAATAATAATAATTGTTTATTACGCTGCTTGACGATACCATAATAGTATAATACACAACTTAATTTTATTTCCACAACAAATTATAGCGCACACACCTTATTATGATCTATATCTAGATATTATAGATAAATATTTTCAAAATTTAAAATGATATATCATACACACTGTTAAGTTATTTTATTATTTATTAATTAATGAGTCTTATATATTTTTATACACTATCGTAAAAACTCTTTAGATCTACTTCGCTTTATGTTAGAATTTTATTAATCCATAAAAATAGTGTAATACACCAGTCCATAAAATTACAACAATTTGACTATACGTTTCTAGTAGTACAGTTTAGTTCCAATAATTTAAACGTTTGTATTATTCGGTCGGTTGCATTATAAAAACGTAAACGTCTCGACGTTGATAATGTTTTGCCATCGTTATCGATGTGCGTGGCGCGTTCAAATGAAAAATAATAATCGTTGCGATACACATTCGTTTAATATATTGCGTTTGTCAACCTGTGAGAGAATATATTATTATTGGTATTTAGTACCTACGCGGATTTAATAGAATAAAAAAAACGCGCTTGTAGTCAATCACCAAATCTCTATAGTGACGAACTGCACCGTTTATATTGACAGACGTTCTTGCATAAATCATACGAGTTTCTGGGAAGTTTAACGCACGCTGCTGGTGGACTACAGACTAACGAATTATTATACGAGTGTATACCTATACTAAGTGTGTTTGCATGTAGGCTTCTTTTTTCTTATTTAACTTTTGACAAAACGTTTCCGTTTATGGGTTTTCGAACGACAAAAGAAAAAGCCACGCATTTCTTATCAAATAATTTACTATATTATTATACTGCTGCAGTAATAACATGGACACGAAGTGAAAAAATATCGTATACATATGAACCACTATAGCTATGATTAGAGGAGATGACCCGAAGAATAACCTTACCACTTGCCACGTGTGTTGGCGTAATGTGCGCGTGTGTGTATTTGTGTTCTGGGCTTATTTGACGTGTATGAATGATAAATAGAAAGAGATTAGGAGGTAGGATATATATAAATTGTGTCTTCTTTGCATAGGTAATAGGTACAAATGACAAAATAGTTTTCTGTTTTTACTTTTTAATAATTTCAGCCTTAATTTTATGTTTGAGCTATTGTAAAGTAAGATCGTAATATCGACAAGTGATTCCTTTATCGTTGACTGTATCAACTATCGAACTGTCTTTTGGATCGCATGTTAACATTACAAAGAAAAAATTTCGCGCATACGACCCGAGAAAATGTTGGATTAAATATTATATAACAGGTAGTATATCTACTTATATATTACCTATATGGCTATATATAAAAAACACATTATATTTTTAGTTTTCGTCTATTAAGATTCATAAAATTAGTATTCATTTAATTTTTTAAAAATTTACATTTATTAATTCGTACTTATCCAACAACTCTAAATTTAAATAGTTGCAAATAATTTATTAGTTACATAAGATGTTTAATGAAATACAAATCTAAAATATATTATTTAATTGACACAAGAAAATACGTAATAAATGACTAAATAACTGTATAAGTACTAATAAGATACGATTATATATCGATTACGAATAAGATTTGATCAATCTCTATATTTTTATATATATATATATATATATATAATGTTTTGGACAAAATTAATCAAACAGATCAATTAAATTAAATATAATATAAAATAATTACTTGTTTCTGTTAAACAGTTGATTTATTATTATTATTATTATTAATATTAGACCTATATTCAGATTTCTTTTTAATTGGTTTAAGTGAAGGGGAAAATTGGTTATATTCAAATAAATGTAATACCAATATTTTTGTGCGCAATTTTTTTAAATTTAAAAGAGATATGTTCTAATTATTTCTCTTAAATTTTTAAAGCAAATACTATCACGTATACTAATAGATACCTATACTGTGGATAATTTGCATATTGCATATATTTATAAATTGCATTTTTTAAATTATTAATTATTCATGTTAATTTTGCACTATAAAATATATTAGGATTAGACACGCGTCCATTTATTCTTTTCAATATCGCTTTTTTCTATATACTCATCTGAACGCATTACATAATACGTATTCAGTTAGGTATACCAATTTCCTATACATAAACTTTCTAATTACATTATGAGAATTTTCAATTGTAATAATAATTCATTAAATTTCATAATATGAGGTATGGTATTTATGTATTATACCCTTAATGGTTAGTTGTTTTAATTTTAAATCATTTTTCTCAATAATAATAAATTATTGTAAACAGAATATGTACCTAATAAACATCATTCGGATTTACTCTAGATTATACATATTACTTTGTTCGTGAAATTTAGAAAAATCCAATATATATTTTAATAATAAACGTGTATGAAACATTACATTACAACTTTACATTCTACTAGTGTAATTAGTAATTACTAATCAATAATATCATATGAGTTGCCATAACGATGGTGTTTTGAAAAATGCATGAAGGTTTATCAAATAATGCAATGACGAAATAAAGGAAATTTTTTTGCTTAGCGAAATTATTAAAGGTCATTTCATCTTATGTCAGACTACACATTATAATATTACTATAGTGTACAATATTATTATAATTTATAATAAATGATAAAATAATGTGTATCTTTTTAATATATTACACAAGAGCTGCAATGTTTTTCTCATTCCGCGAATAATTATCGACTCATCGATGGATTCCAACCTAATGACGCACACATATATATTATGATATTATTATAATATTATAGGAGTAATACTTTTTTGCAGCGCGTTTCGTTTTGATTTCGCAACAAATATATAATATATCGATTAAGTTAAGTTGACAACATTGTTATGGTTGTAACCTATTTTGTTTTGTATGTCCTCGATAATAATTTGCCACAGTTATACAGTCTGCGACGATAACAACTTAAGCATATGTTCATATTTGTGTTCAATATGATAATGTTTCAAATTTGAAGGTATTTAATGTGAGACATGTTAGGAAAATTATAACGTGAAGTTTAACTAGTTTAAGTATCAATTATATAAAGAAAGTTTATATTATACATAATACATGACTTTTACATTCTTATTGAACTTCTAAGATACGAAGTTATAAACATATTTCGTTTATATTATACCACTCTATATATATTATATAGCGACATTTTCGTAGTTATTCGTTGATCTTTTTTAAAACTACACATCCATAGTTCCACCGCTGAAGCAAAAAAGTTGATATTTTCCTTAGTCATCATTGTACTAAATAATCAAATGCGGTGTCAAATATTATGGATTTTTTTGCATTTTTAATTACAAATACTTTAGCTATGGTTAAAATATAAAGCACTAGTGCACTACATAAAATAGGTACTACATTCATCTAGCTGTCATGCCGGTAACGACTCTTGGGCAAATAATTAATTCGAGTAACAGCTGCTATGCACGAATGATTTTTAATAGAATTTGCTTATAGACTATAATACGTATATATAGTCTATGATTGATGAGAATGAATTATTGTGTTCTAAAATATTGATAATTACATATTATTATAACTGTTAAAGTTAAAATTTTTTAAAGAATTCTGCGTTAAAGATAGAAACGATTAAATCAGTTAATAATATGTCACTTATCAATGCGCTGAAAATAGTATATCTGCCACAGTTATAGATAGACAGCTGTGATACATGTTTAATGTTTATTGTATATAATATATTATATACTAATAAAATAATGTGAGTAAATTATATAATGAACGAACGTGATTTTCATTTTCTGTAAAACGTCGTTACACATTATTACTTGACATACATACATATATATTATATATTATAAATGGATTATGTATACATTAGTAGTATACGATAGGAGTATATTATATAGGAGTACGTCTCCGTTGCTAATTTTTTGCTGATGTTTTAGAAACCTCCGTCGTATACATAATATCCGTTCATCTACGTGTATTTTTAAATCATATCCTATAAAGAAAAGTCGACTAATTACATTTGAATATTTATCAGATCGTTGATGGTGATTAATAATCAAAATAGTCCGGTAGAATTTAATTCGGACGTTTGGAAATGTACAATTATTATTATTGCTCTGAATTCTATGGTAGCATAAAGTATATAGATTTTTTCCGTTATACTTGTAGTACGTTCAGTTCAGAATTCGAGAAATTTTAGGCACCAAGTACCAACCTTAACCATATGCGTTTAATCATAAGCCATAACATACCTTACATTAAATGTAGGCGTCGACCAGACGTAAATTTTCCAATAATGACGTTATCGCGTTTAATAGGTCGAGTTATAATAATTATAACAACAAAAACAATAATGGAATATGCTGCAGTTCGATTGCTAAACCGCGTACCGTTAATGCTTAAAATAATATCTAGGTTGTTGGATCGTGAAACAAAAGGATTCGAAAATGTATATGATATACTATAGGTATGATATAACGACTCCCTATTTATAATGTATATATACCTTAATACCTATTATCTTATGTCCTGCACAAATCTGTGGACGTATAGGCATACTTGACGTTGTTGATTTTTCCCATCTCTGCAGTGGTCGTCATATAAATGCGTACATATATATAATAATCACATAATATAAAATATTATACTAGTCGATTACTGTGCAATAAAATAATAATATCGCAAAAAACTAAAAAAGTGAAAACATTGATGGGACGTATCAAAAACATCACGTGAACTGATGTGTAAGATTATTATAATATACACATAACATTATTGAGTTATAATAATAATATATTAGTATTGTATGTAAAAAAAACTAAACTACGATCGTTTTCTGTGCATAATAAATATTGATTATTGTATTATTCCGTTTACAGCGAAAGCCGGTTACACTTCACGAACAGTTACCACAAAAGCGGTTGGCGTTTAAACCACTACATATTTAACTGCATAAACTATAGGTAAACAATATTATATTTTTATTACATATTTATATTCGTATCGAGACTGAAGTGAATTCTTTTCACCCGTTCGCTGCTAAAGAGATGATGTTTCGTCAATCGTCGGTTATCCCGTGATACAAAAAACCGCAGTCGCGCCAGCGAGATTCTGACTCTAGCCCCAAATTGTCTCGGTCACACAAAAACGTACTCAATAAAATATTTCAGAAAACAATTATTGTATGAACGTTTTATGGTTGGGCAAAACCACAAATTTAAACGTATAGTTTTTATCATTTTTTTGTTGATAAATTTCCAAAGAAGAAATTATGACAACAATAATGCGACGCGTTTAGCAGGTTTCCTAATAAATATTTTGAATTATACACCAACAACGAACTAAGTGTTTTGATTACCTATATATTACCTGTATATTATACAATCCATACCAATCATTACAGTCATTCAGATTTGACTTTTGATGAATTTTCACTCACGTAAGACACGAAAACAATAAAAAAAAAAAACTAAATTCTAATAGAGATTTACTTCAATTTCTGGGGCGAGGCTAAATTAGGCTAAACCTAACGTTAATCATCATTATAGTCTTTACTCGTAATTCTATTCGTCTCGGGCGCAGCTAAACGGAGCACTATGTATTATTCGAGATAACGGTTATTATTTTGATTCGTCCGTGTATTCGTATAATGTTACAACAATCATAAACTTCGTCTAAGTCGGCAGATCTTGTAGGTATAAGGTAGGTATATTTTATTTTATGGTAAGCGCGTCCACCCGCAGTCGTGTCGATAAAAATATCGTACGAGCTTAGGTATAATAATATGCATTGTATCATCATTACGCGTGTCGTGGTCCCCAAGTTTTTCCGAGTAATCTATTAGGCTTTACACGAATCTACCCGTTATCCACAGCTACGCAGTACGATAGACTTAAACGATTCCGGATTCCGTTATCATAATAATATAATATTTTAAATATGTGACGTATGTGTATGTGTACTTATTACTTATACAATATATTATTATTATTATATAGGTATAATATTTTGTCTAAGGGTTCTGGCGTGGCCACGTGACTCCAAGCGCCTACGTTTCGTCCGTAGATTTGTCGCACGTTGTTGTGGGTCAACTCGCGGGGGGGTCTCGGCGCGACATTTAAACGTATTGCGCATATTATTTATAATATTACCCATGCGTATAATATAAACAGCACCGCCCGCCAACCCGGTCAGTTGCACCGCTGTGACGCGAGTCTATGTTACATTAATGGTATGTATAGTGTATACATATTGTCTATGTGTGTGTACACTGTACACGAGTGTAGATAATTATTTTTCGTGTTCTCTCGCACGTCGTATTAGGTATACGAGTAAAAAAAAAAAAAACAACGGTACACGTCGACGATCGAGTTATATTATATTATTATTATAGTAACCCGGTCGATTGACCTTTTTATATAAGCATATTGCCTCCCGACAGGACAATAATATTATAATATATATCATGGCTATATATATATATCACACTTAGGTTTATTAGTCAACTTACGCCCCGCGCCGTCGGACTAGTCGGACTTTCACCCGGTTTTTTACGCGCACGCGTCGGCAGCGGCGTCGCGATTAAAAACAAATAAAAATAAAATACGCTTTTAAACGCCACGACGAACGTATAATATATATAATATAATATGTGTGTAGTAATGTCTGCGTGTAACTATACAATATAAACACAGCTACAGGCATTGCAGCCATTGCATAGGATTAATGTGCCGGTGCCAATTTGCGTTTTCGATATCAAAGTTTGCACATCGGTTTGGCGTTACCGTCGTCGTCGTCTGTGTTATCATTATTATTATGTTATACGTTGGTACATACTTGGCGGACTTTCGTTTTTCGTACTTCTCCCATGGTCTCATATGACTTCATCATGCAAGTCCACCACAGCAACCCTACAATCGTACATGGTGCGCGTACATAACATGTCCGTGTAGTACCTACCTATATTACATATATACCTAACATATATTCGTACAACTGCAGTAATGATGAATAATAATAACACGCAAATCTCTGCGGAAATCATTACTAGTTTTATTATTATTGTTATTATTTTTTTATTCACTTGAGCCATTGTTCCGCAACTGATTATAATATTATATTGTAATTTCATTGTATAATGACATCGCTGTCCGATATATATTATATCAAATAATGGCATATGCATTATGTGATGTGTAGGGTTCGGGCATTATAAAAAAAGCTTTATTACAATACTATATTATAATACTAAAATTGAAGAAAATAGCAACATAAAAAATATTATTTGTTGTATTAATTATTACATGTTAGAAGGTCTAAATTATATTATTACAGCTTAAATTTAAATCGTTTTATTATGTTAATTTTTTTCCGCGTAACTATAACAGTTTTAAACTATACGATTTGTAAAAACCATTATTATTTTTGACACAAATTAGAAAAATAGCATCAAAGTTGATCAAATAATATAATTTAAAATGCTTAAAATATGCAGCATACAATTTTCTAATAATTTGAATCATTGATACATAAAATAAATGTATAATTTAATTTGCTATTTTTATTTACATTCCATAATCATTACCTAGTAAATTATATAAAATCCAAGCCTCACACTGATGAAAAACTTCAGTACGCTCTATTGTTTCTATAATATGCCATAGCGACGGGGGCGTCGCACTGTACAGTTCAGGATTTTGTTAATATTTGATTTTATTATGTTCTATAAAAAAGGTTTGATTCGTTTAGTCCGATCATATTTTATTAAAAAAATTGCGCGTGCCTTGCTGCACATCGTCAGAACTTGTGTCTTTCGTCGCAATCTGCCTTATCGTATACTTATCTAATGTATATATAATATATATACAAATATAATAATATATTATGCATTTCGTTTTTATATATACGTATACAATATGGCGAAGACGCATTACCAATGTTGCATCAGACGCGCCCGCGCCGTATATAATATTACAAACACGTGTTGAATCGTTTTTCGGTGACACTTTGCATACATTATGTCTATTATACCATTTTAACGTCATAATACGTTATTATCACCTCTCACCGAAACCACCTGTGAAGAGTCGATTTTTTTGTGCGTATCACGGTACGCATAATACTGTAGCAGTGGTATAATATATGTAAGTATTATATTATTGCAGTGTATGCAGATATTAACGTTTTTCGATCCGTGTTATACTAGCGTATAAATCGCATATTCGCATGCAATAATTTTGCTATTATAATATTATATATATCTATTATGTAGAGCAGTTAAGTTGAAACACTATCCGAAACGACGGTATCTAATTACATGTATACACTATACATACATGCACACGTCATATCGTCCGGGGTTAAAGCGGCTATAATAAAAAGACGAGTGTTAATATTGGACGACTCGTTCGAGAGGAGAGAGATAAAAATCTATTAGAAAAAAAAACAATACGAAAAAACTCGAATTCTTTGTATTTATGCGGCGCATCTTATATATTATATTATATTAACACGACGCAATTTGTTTACACCTTTTTAGAGTGATATATATTAAAGACGTCAACTTCAAACCGACGTCCGCCCGCCAAACGTTACATAACTGTATGAATATATGGATTATAGGCGTACGAGTATATCTCATCTCATTCGTTCTCGTATACTGCGCGAGAGATAATTTTTTTTACGCGTTTTTGTCTATTTTACTTTTTACTGCAGCTCTTATGTAAGTTACGGCATTTTGTGGTTTGCTCGTTATAACAAAATATTATGTTCACGTACATACTAATATACTTATACTAATTTACTATAAAGGAGATAATACTACCACTATATATATAGTGATGCTGCAGTATATATATATATATTGCAGACTATTACGGAGTGGTTTTTATAAATATTGTTTAAGAATAATTTTTCAAGAAACATTTGTCGGTACTCATTGAAGACGCTATGACCGATATACTATAAATAATAATGCTATATCATATAATATATTATATAGTATGCATAATATAACGCGCGTTGATGTCCGAAAATAAGCGAAAAACGTTTCGTGTCCAACTCACGTATTATATACTTATATATTATAATATAGGTACCATAATATAGTGTATAAAATAAATGACGCACGTCGATATCGAGTTTCGTTTGAAACGTTTGCCGCCTGCAGCAGCTCCACGCGGTATTTGATTTTTTGAAAAATTTCATCACGACATGTTATCGACTTAATATTAACGCGCGTCAAACCACGTCTCATCCGTCGTATCTTTGTGTTCTCGGACGTCTCTTTTACATAGCTATACGCACACGCACACCGCACATACTCAGACCACTGCACGATTATAAATCTGTTACGGCCGATACGAATCTTAGTCTCAATTGCATTCGTAAGGAGGTTAAAGCCCTAAATTTCACCTCTTACACTCGTTGGTACGCCACTATGTTTTTCAGTGGCGTAACTAGGATATTTTTAAGGGGAGAGGGTCCAAAAATAAATTATTTTAAAGTAGCAAGCAAATTTAATTATTATTTTATTGTTTGATTAGTGTAAATATAATGTAAAATTGAATGATAATTAAATGTAAAAATAAAAGTATTTTGTCTAACATTTCTATTATTCAAAAAAGATACGACTTGGTTCAAGGGTAGGGGGTCCGACCCGGGACATCGCACGACACTCATGATTTATACGTCGACAGTGATATAGGTAGTCCTTTTTTGTCACGACTAGCGTGTTTACCCATGACTATATGGCCTAGCCACTGATATAGCTAGCGGTTACTATATTATTTTGTAGTCGTACAATAACATTATAGGTTATTCTAGAAACTTGAGGTGTGATTGTACAAACCGGATAAAGGAAAGGGGAGCAACTACAGCATGGTCACGTCTCAATAACCCATTCTGCATGCAGTCATTGTATTATTAAATAAATATCTTGTCCACATAGAAAAAAGCTGTTAATAATTCTTTATTGTTATTACATATTATTATTATGCAAATTATTTTAAATGCTTACTGACCTTTAGAAAAAAACTTAATTGGGGTCTGGGAATATCACATAAAAACAAAATATAAATGACAAAATTATACATCTCCATACTTTGAGAAACTAACTATGCTATAAACTTCCGCTAATAGATAACTACATTTCTGGCATTTAAAAAAAATTGGCATATGGTATTCAACTTAGGGGTATAAACAAAAAAAGTCAAACATAAATTTACAATCATTTTTTCAACATAATATGATTCTATGGATTTATAATATCACAGGCTCATCATAATAGTACGTTAACAATACATAAACCGTTATAAAACACATAAAAATACAAACACTTCTTGAACAACCCACTCAATATGACGAACAATTTTACACAGCCACAATAAATCTGCCAAATCCATTGATCTATAATTCGTAATTCGTATATAATCCAATAAACCACTAACGTCATTTAAAACACTACTGGCCAAGAGACCTACTAAATCAACAGTAAATTACAAATAATAATTTTCAGTGATTAGCTACAATTCTTCATAATTATTTTTATGATAAATATTTAAAATATTCATACTATGGACAATATTTAGATATTTTACTCTAAATGAAATTATGGTATGATACAATTTATTATTTATCAACAATATATAGTAGATACTCCAATGTTACAGCTAATAATTTTATGTGAAATAGTTCTTTGATTAAAATAATAAAGTATTGGGATCTCGAGCAGTGATAACGTGTACGAGTATAAAAAAAATGTTTAAAAAAAAAATTGAATACATATTTGATTTTGGAGATATAATACTTTAAAAACGTATAGAGACTTTTAGAGACACTGTTCTAGACTTCTAGACGACTTTATCCGAGTTTGTTTACGGTTATATTATTAATTTTTATACTTACACGAAAACGACAAACCTATATTATATGCAGGGTGGTAATACATAATATTGTTCATGGCTTTATTAATTTACTGTTTTAAAAAGGATTTTTATCGAAATTTACGGAAAATCGTGTACGATTGCACGACGAGGCGCACCGTATTAAGTCCCGTTATATGTTTTCATAGTTTGCTGTGTATAATATGTACCATAATATATTATAACTCGTACTATTATTATACATATATTATTATGTCCATACTCTGTAATGCTTTATATTATGTACAAGTTTTGCACAGTGTTTAATTATCGCCGCGATACACACGATGACGACGATGGTGTATATATTATCTCTGCAGCGTAAGGACGACGCCACGACTCGTGTCGTACTTTTTAATTACACTCGCCTTCTCTCGCTAACCTCCGGAAGCTATTAATAAAAAGTTGACTCGCGTAAAAATCTATTAAAGCGTATTCATTATATTGTACATTTTTAAATAGGCATGACACGTGTTAAATATAGGTATAGGTACCTAACCCTATAGCACTGCAAGCACGACTCAAAACAAATATGCGATACAAATTAATTAGAGATATATTGATTGTTGCGATATGTATACCTAAACACGTTTATTATATACACGTCAAATGGTCCGCGAATATCGAATGTTTGTTTTATCGCGAAATTCGCTCACACCTGTTGCAGAAAGAGAGACAATAATAATTTACTCCGACGGCAGCACACCATTACGCGTTGTATATATATATATATATAAATACTATATAGATACGCGTGCATTATAATAGGTATTTACTATGTACCTATGTGGCTATGTATATTATTTGGTTCGTCGATATGTTTTCCGAAACAGGTTCGCGCACTGCAGTCCTCGCATCTATACCCGCTCGCGTTAAAATTCGCTGCTCCGACCAGTCGAATATTTCCGTGCAATAATTATTATTATTATATTATTATTAAACGCGTCCGCTTTGCGATTCGAGATCGTTGCGTGTATCGCGTGGTCCGAGGAAAAAAAATTATAACGCTTTACGTCGAAACCCGTTCTTCTGTGTATACGTTCATAATTTATTCGTGCCAAGTTCAACTTTTTAATGTCAATCTACTCGATAAAATTAAACCATTTACCGGTTTAAAAATTCAGAATGTTTGTATTATTTTTTGTTTTTATTTTTAAATTTATTTACGGCATATTAATCGTTTTATCACCGTTGGATTTTCTTTAAAAATCTTCGAGTTTGGTAGCCTATTTTATTTACGAATTATGTTTTACGTGACAAATATTGTACGTGTTTTCAAATAAATACACTTGAATGCATAAATAAATAATTGCGTTTATTTTCAAGCAAATAAATAATTATTTTTGCAATAAATTAAATGCGTGCAACATGATTGATTCAGGATTTATTATATATAAATTACTACTATATAAACATACAACATATTTACTTGGAGCTATATACAAGCGCCGGTAAACGGTATAATACATTATTGTCTATATACGTAAACGACATAAACAATAAAAATTATAAGTTCATCAATCAATATTATACTAGTTTAATATTTGAAGTATAGGTATTTCTAATATGATATATCATTGTAATTGGCTGAATAACTACACAGGATGTCCTATACTGAGATCTGAAAAATGAAATAACTTTTGTTCTAATTAATATTTTTACAAAATTTCTTTTAAATATAATTTATAGACAATTGACCTACGTTGTTAGTATACATTTTTCATTTTTTATTTTTTAATACTGAAGAAATTTTTTAAAAATATTAATTAGAACAAAAGTTATTTCATTTGTCAGATCTCAGTGGGACACCCTGTATATGTATAAATATCAGTAAACACTTATGTGTTGGTCGGTAATAAAATTTTGAGTGCGACACTGCTCGACGTTTTGGATTAGCTACACGAATGTGTCGTGTGATCGAAGGACAGGGCTCTAAGTTATATAGGCTATAGTGCATAAAGACGAGGAAAAAACAAAACGCTCTCAACCTTGGTGTATTGTTTGCAGATAGATTATATATCCATATACTTTGTAAATGGGAAGTTAATAGTTATTTGCCTTTTGTGTGCTTAATGAAGAAAAAAATCGATAAACAATAATCAAACTTATTCGTACGTACGTGGACAATAATATTATTACTTATTAGTAAGTATAACATATTATATAATAATTATTGTCTTTACTGCATAATATATATTCCGCGCGCGACCAGACTCGGATAGTCGACCGCCTTGGAACGGCGATGACTACGTGTGTTTAATTAGACGATTTCCCGTATATCCTTCCCCTGATTTATCAGAAACTAATTAATATATTATATTGAATCGCATTAGCCCTTGTGCACCGTCTAGCGCAGTGAACATCCCGAATATATAATATTATGTATTAATGAGAAAGAAAGATAAAATATGTATGATTAATAACGAAAAAACAGTTGAGTATTTCAGGGATGTAGTCATGTAGGGGGTAGGACGGTAGGCAATGCTTCATCGGCGATAGTATCATAAATTACGTATATTATTAAGCACAGGTAAATTCCGTCATAGTAGAGCTGTATTATAATACTGCAATATATATATTATATTTAGTAGATACTACTCGATCGGAATTAAATTCGTGATATTAGCACACTCACACGTTTACACGTGGCAGGTCGGCGTTTCGAAATTGTAGGTCACTCCAATCACGCGTGTATAATAATGTATATTATAATAATATTTGAACTGAACTTGTCGCCACTATAGGAGGGCGAGACACCGCAGGCGAAGGCTCGCGAGTCGACTGGATTTCGGCTACAGCCCTATAGGTATACAAATAAAATACGTATAGTGTTTGCCGAGACGTGCGACGGACAGACCGTCATATACAGGTATTTTATGATAATCACGATTTTTTTTTTATAAGATCGCGGTCATACCGTCGATCTTAATTAAACCCCAACGGCAGTCCGTCCCAGGTTTTCTATACCATTGTCATCACCATCATCGGCGGTACGATAGCTGCAGCTGTTGCGGGTGTGCATTCCTTGATAGTCGGTACCACGTACACAAAAGCTCCACACCGACCCCTCGACGATACGGCCGGGGTACTTTACATGTCGTAATAAACCATTATTGTCAATTATTGTGTTCAGTTTTGTTTTTCTTTCATAATTATTACGCGCCAAGCGAGAAAATCGACTGTTGAAAAAATTAAAGATTAAAAAAAAAAATAAAGACAATGATATAGGTTCATTAACCCGGAAGGGGGTCGTTTTTATCGTATGCCGATATATGACATACGGCCGTTAATGTACATGATTTTTTTTTATTTCTTCATTATATATTATTATATCATATTATATCATCGAACGCGTGCACACATAATAATGTAATATAAAATATATAATATATACGTTTTATTGTGTACACACTTATATATATTACTATGTGCAGACGATGATTTTTTTTAATTCCATTCTTTTTACGCGTACCCCATCGTAGGCGTGGGGGAGGGTTATTGCGGGGAGGGGTCGGCATTGTTGTCGGCATCACATATAGGTGCTCATACGCGCGCGCGTGTGTGTGTGTGTCTTTTAAGTGAAACAGCCGACTGTATATAATATAGTGAGTGACCGCGTGGGCGGCTATATATATAAACCTATACACTACCCATACACACATAGTAATACCTATATAAATAATATAGACATGTGCGCACCTTATAATATACTTATTACATATATTATTATCGTATATAGGTATACATACTACGTATTATTATATATACTCGTTTGGGTACCCGCAGTGCGTTCAGGGACAAAAGAGTTGTGTATTATTGCGACGTCGCAAACGTATATAATATATATAGTAATGCTTACGACAAGTCTGCGTCTAGCTAGACATAAAACGACTATTATAACGCTGCGTTGTCCGGCCGCGATAACGTCATCGTCGCGTAAAAGGTTTGCTCGTTAGGGCTGTCATACAATATATTACAGAAATTCATCTACAGTGATATTATCAAATCGGTCTTGCTGTATGTCATACTATATGGTCTTGTATATAGCAATTAAATAATAATAATTATTATTATTGACAATATCTATATTCTATACTATCTGGAGTGTACAGCGATTTTCAAATAGATCTACGTGTGAAAACTGTTTGGTAAAATCTCATATGTTTCGAATCGATCGTGTCCGGACAAAATGTCTCGTGATCATCTGAAGGGACTTCAAACGACTACAATCTACATGCTTAAAAAAACAAGCTAAAATAATTTCCTGGAATAATTAATCATTAAATCATTATATCTACTTACATAATATTTTATATGTATACAGCGAATGGTATTTTTTCATGGATAAAAATTAAAAAATCCCATATTACATTTTCGTTTCAATAATATGACGTACACAATTGATGCGCGTGATCTTCACGGGTAGCAACTTTTTATAGTTACCTACTCGATAAAGATTAGCACGGTGTTTACTCAAAGCATACTGGTATACAACAGTAGTTCAGCAGTACTTATAATTATTATAATTATGTATCCACGACGTTAACACGCACTATATACGTATTTGTACTTTTAGAATATTAGTTTAAGATAATATTATTATTTATTATTATAATACTTATTATTGTTAATTGGTTCTAATGTATTTTATTCCGACTATTTCACACAATGTTATTATCAACAAACATTACACTATCGTAGACATATATTTACGACGATGAGTATTTGTATCAATTGCAAGTACGATGTTGTAAGATAACTTTGATTTTAAAAAAAAATCTGAGATTATAATATCGTAAATGTCTATTCATAATCAATAACTGACTTATCCTGATTTTTTGTTTTATATTATACGACCCAAAGGCATGGGTCACGGTCGAGGTCTAAAGATGACCATTATATTTGAGCTCTAGTATGTTTCTTCTTCTTTAGAAATAAATGACAGTGGTGACCTTCGGGTTCGATATAGGGTGTTTTGAAATAAATCAGATTATAATGAAAATTTTTTAACAAAAATGACGAGTATTGGATGTCGTTCTATTATATTCCTTTATACCTATGTAGTAGTGTAGTTATGACTTTATGAGATTGTAAATAATAACGCGCCGGCGTCGATTACGTAGCTATACGTAAGCTTCTGTACTTAAATATACATAATAACACGGAATAATATGATAAAATAATGGTATTACACAAACTCGATCGGTGTGTATATAATAGAACTTATTAATTTACGTTTAAATATTATTTATATTTTATGAAAATAGTATTAATTATAAATTATGAGACATTATATCACATTAAAAAAAATGTCCATCCATTAATCTTGGAACACTATTATTTATGAATGTATTATGTAATAATAATGATAAAAATAATATCCGAGATAATTTTGATTTATAAGTACCCGTGCGCGTATATAGGTATTATATGTAGGTATGTATTAATGTATACATATACGCAATGTAGTCAAATAAAGTAGTGTGAACAGAGTATAGTATAATGCTGAAGTGTATTGATATGTCAAATTGTCATAGAGATTCTCACTTGTATAAAATCAAAATACAAGAAACCTATACCATATATTATTTGCATATAAACACACAATAGTACCATTTCATATATTATATTAGATCAAATAAATTATTAAAAATAATTTGCTTTAAATATTATTTAATACTATTAGTATAGTTATAGGTATATAGGTACATTCATAAAGAAATCGTTCTTTATAATAAATTAATATAATTATACCACGCCTATAATTTCAGTATTACTTTTTTTTTTAAATATTTATTTTATGTAATTTAAAAACATTTTTGAAAAAAAAAATTTAGTTGTAAGTAAACCATTTTTTCTTAAGTCTTACTTTTTTTGAAAAATAATCTACATTTTTAATTTCATATTTCTAAGAAGATAATTTTTCCGGAATATTCCGCAAATAAAAATTTAGTTGTTAATAAATTAGTTATAAGTATTTAAAGTTTAGATGATCGGAGTAATTGACAAACATTTTGCAGATTGCCACTGAGACCTGAATTATACCTACCCCTAAACCACTACTAATATCCGTCAATCAAAATTGTAAATACTCATAATTAATAAACTACTTATTCGATATTAATTCTTGCGAATCAAAATACTCAGAATTAAAAATGTACTGTATATATATAAGTTAAAATTTAAAACATGATAACGATAAAAAATATAAGTTTTTCAGAAAATGTCTATTTGAATATATTTATTTTCAAACAAATTAAAACTTTTCGAAATTATGAGTATAAACTATTAAATGAATCACCTAGTATATTTATTATTTATATTATATAATTTATAACTGGTGTTTCAACGATTTAAATAAAAATAAAAAACATAATTATTCGTAAATTATTATACATGCGCGTACCTACATATTAAATATTTCTACTTAGTAGGTACATTATACATTATACGTATTACGTATATAATATTATGTATATATATCGATACGAGACATCGCATCCTATCTATCGATTGACCTTCTAAAGCGCAGACACACAATAAAAACGTATACACGCATAATATAGGTATCTAGTATATATATACACCTATACACCAAGTATATAATATACAAATAATGCCGAAGCAGTATTGTCGTACATACTGCAGCGCTGTGTTCATATTATACATGTAGGTATTATATTATACACGTTTACTATAGTGAATGCGTCTGCGACGTGAATGCCTAATACATAATACAACAATATTTATATAAAAGCCGCGCACTCGAACCAACTGTATATAGTCGATGAATATTCCGGATAGCGACGACGACGACGTGAACTTGGGTTGTGATGGCCATCATTTTTTTTTTTGTCTCTTTTCGTTCGTTCATACGAGCGTGTAACGGAAGCGGCGTATTATTATTATTATTATTATATTTTTATTATAAAATATATTGTACAAAAGTAGTAATAAAAACTAATAATAATATAGACTATACAGCCATAGTTGCTGGTTAACGTGTTATACGTATGTTAGGTAGGTTGGTTGGTATATAAGAAGTTTCTTCCGAATGTGTGCATTTTGAGTTATTTATGGTAATTTGAGCGACGTCCATTACGGAATGAGAAAGACAAAATAAATAATAATAAAATAAATACAAGGATGAATAAGAGACGACGCCGTTTGTCTCTGGACATTGGGATAACGATAATATCTCTTTTCACCAGATGAGCCGCTGCTGTGGGATTCATGGCACATATATAATATACTACGTGTATTTGGTATGCGTACAAATCTACATGATATATATTATATACACACATGTATGACGTGTTGTGTAATAATCTTCAAGCCACCGCCACCCACTATAATATGTATATATATTATTGTATATAATAAACATAATATTATCGTCATCGTGTATGCGAACGTCACATCTCCGAGTGGTCACGAGCATATAATACAACAGTAATAATCTTTTCACCCTTTCGAATCGCCGTGTATACCTATCTTCGATATTCATATACTTAAATGAAATTATTGTACGCGTATATGATCCCAGCCTGTCCGCTTGGCGCGGTTGTCCATCATAATACATTATTATATTACCGTTCATCAATCACCTCGTACAATATAGCTACGAATCGCGGGATTATTTTTCGAGATTTATATTCCGTTTTCATATATATGTGTATATATACATAGATTATATGTATTATACGGCGTTTATACCTACTGCGTAACTAGTTTCCTTCCGCGGCATATTCGACACTCGGTACGTACTATGGAATATAATAAAAATATGACCATACAAATAAGCAATTATCAAACATTATACAATATATCTTACTTATAACTATATGTATTATACATAACGTACGTGAAGAATATTGTTATATATATATATACACGTGTAAGACTTAGGTATGGTGTCAGGATTAATGTATATAATATTATAGAACCTATAAACTGTCAGGATAATTTACTAATGTATTTAACTAAATACAAACAAACTTCTGTGCTTGTTAATATTCAATTTTTTTTCAATGTATTATTTTTAATTCACAATAATCATAAATCATAATAATATATGAATTTAAAGACAAATGAATGATATAAAAGTTATTGCATAATTCGTAAATAAAATCTGTAGGTTATTTCTATTAAACTCCGGCGTATATAATAATATAATATAATATACGACACCCGTGTTTAAGCCGGGGGCTTGGGTGTTAGTTACTATACTTACTACAAGATGTAAAGTTAATTTTAATTTGAAGAGTTACCTGCTTTAAATTAAAAACTCGTATAGCTTAATCTTATAATGTATTATAAGTTGTTTAATAAGTACACCCCTAAAAAATTGTCTCCCTTGGTATATTATATACTAAATTGATGTCCACTCAGAATTATAAACAAAAATAAAATTAACGTAGCCATTACATTTTTTTTTTTTTAATAATCACTATTTTAACATGTTTAATTGTTTAATTTGAATTTAAACTGAACGTGCAACGAGTCGAAATAATTGATTAAATTGTTCAGCCTCGCCTAGGTATTTGTGACTTGTGTATTCTTTAGTACCTAATAATAAAAACACGGACATCGTCGCAGCCTCAGTGGTGGTAGTGGTGGTCATCGTTCACGGTCGTCTCGGTAATAATAATTATAATACTTATTATTATTATAATTATATGGAAGTAACTACCTATATGGCTTGCTTGCCCATACAGCGTAATGATAAATAATAATTGTAATACGATTTTTCTCGTCACTAATTATTATTATTGTCGCCAAAAATTCGGACGGTGCGTCGACCTCTCCAGTTTCCTATTTAAACATATATATATATGTGGCGCGTAATACACATTATGACCATGTAGAAGTGCATATTACATTATTTTTTAACTCGCTATAATATCATAATACAGCATGTATATGCATACCTATTACCTACCCGATTACGTCATACGTCAGCCGAACAGTCATTACAATGATATCATTTTTTCTTGTAAAATCTTGTCTAATTTTGCATTATGTATAATAATATATTATATACCAACGCGATTATAATAACATATTAACGGAGAGACTCGGACGTATAGTTACGCAAAAAGGGGTAATACTCGCGTTTGTATGGTGAAAATGTCCGCGTACGTGCGTAATGTATACATTTAAAAATTATAATACTATTTGTGCTACCTACTGGTAAAAAAATATGGCACGAGGTCGCTGTTGAGTGGTTCAATATAATTTTATATTGATATTTGGCAGGTACCTATGAGTCGCCGCCACCAAGTGACACGATTAATCGTCCAAACGGTCGAGTTAGTGAAACGAAAATTATGTCATTTAAACAGACGAAGAGCTCAGTAGTAGTTTTTCTGGCGTATATGATCAAGTTAGGTTGTGTTAGCAGTGCAGTCTGCCAATATCAAAATGTTTGTTTCTTCACCCTTAAAGATTCTTTTCCTAATCCACATAATATCACTATACTTTTAAATATTTTCTAAGTCGTAGCTAACAAATAATTAATTACCTGCCTGCTATAATGACTGTATTATACCCATCTCAAGACTCAGTTGCTGCTAGTCGAAATCAAATTGGTTTCCCGTAAATTGTGTGTTATTTTCATATAATGGAGAACGATACATATTATAATAATACATAGTATAATATAGATATGCACGATTCCGAAAATGGTAATTATAATTATTGTAAAAAAAATGTAGGTATACGGTAGGTAATGATAACAATAACAGTAACAAATTTACGATTGTATTTCCGATTAGGTATAGGAAGGTAACCGTTTAATTTTTCAATACAACACAATATATTATACGTATTTTGCAGGAATCGATTTCATTGGGCTTTCGTTGTGTATTGTGTTTCGATTTCACACTACAAAATCGGTATAATTTTCATTCAATTAGCAAAAAAAAAAAAAACAGGGTCAGCTTGCAAATATATTCGATAGGTATATTATATGATATTATATAGGTACAACTGTTGTATTGTGTACACTTTCTTTGGTAAAAAAAAAAGAAACACGTGTACGTGATACATATTATATCGGTTTTTGTGAGAAACAAAAAAAAACGATTGATTTCCTGACCTCTCTCTTCATAATACCATATTTTAGTTGATCGATCATTTCCATAATGTTTCAGAAATTTGTCGCAATTCGTACATAGCTATAATTTAAGTTTTATATTTTATACATTATACACATAAATGTTTCTTTAGTATATAAGTTTAATTACAATGTATATATATATATATATATATATTAATTAATATATTTTGAAGTTACTAAATATTTACAAACCTCAAAATACTTATTTTTTTTTAAATAACATAAATAATTATGTTTAACTTGTTGGGTTTTAAGAATTAAATGTTAAATTGTTTTTTAATACAATATATATAAATACCTACACCGGTCACCAACTTAGAATCTATGTAAAATGTAATTGATTATACGTTTACAATTATTAAATTGTAAGATTGTATTTTTAAAATACGACCGAATTAGAAATCGAAGAAAGTACAATAATTGGTAATGTAATAACAGAATAGATTCATAAATAAATAAATATATTATAATCAGCCTGTCCGTCATTACAGCGCGCAGCGTGTTTGAGGATTTTAATCTTAATACTATTCCGCATAATATATGTAATTGATATATATTTATAAAACTGTTAAAATTAAAATCCGTATCATGATAATGTATACATTAAATACTCGTTTCTACAAAAAATAACATAATCTTATAATATGACGGTGGCTTACTTATTTTAAGGGAAGGGCGAGATGGGTGGACCTATCCACATCACCTCGTGAGATGGGCCTTGGTTATATCTTATATAGGTAATGTATTTATAATTGTATATCTATTTCAAATAATGATACAATAATTTGCCATATTATCATTAACTACTAAATAAAAAACGAATATTACTATTACAAAAAAAATTAAAAGTTAATTTATGTGTCGTGCCATGGGGAAGTCTACAATATCAAAAATTGTATAAAAAAATGTAATTCCTCCTCCTCCACTCCAAATCAGATACACTACTATATTATATCGACATATTTTTATTACACATTTTAAACATATACCTAAATGGTTAGATTTCAAATCGGTAAACTAATACCTATAACAATTATTACCGCTTGAATATATTAGTTTACTATGTATCTATTTAAACGTATTCAAATATTATTTTAAATGTACTATACTGTGACATGGCGTTCGGCCATAAAAAAACAGTTCTTGAAATTATTTACCTTCCCTCATGTTTTTTTTATAGATATACCATAGACCTACTTATTATAAATGTGTAAGTGTGTAACACATGTATCTAAAATATATTATATTTCACTAAACCCATACCATATATGCATATAAACATACTATATTACTATATATAATAATATTAACATTTATTAATAATAATATAAATGAAATTATAGGGATGATGTGCGATAATAATTATTTACGAAACAACGTTACTGCACAGTGCACATTACAGATATATACATAATATTATTATAATAATATGAAATCTTATACTTTATATTATATTATATTATTAGTGATATGTTAAATTTGATCCGTCAATCGGCCTGCGTTTTAAATTCGCTTGGATTTTTCTTTCTTGCGGAAATCCTTACAAAACAAAAATAAAATAACTATTATCGTGCAATCGTACATATAATAATATTAATCGATCAAAATTCCGGAGACTGTACTAAAATCGCACGCTAATTTAAAATGTTGAATTACTACCCATCAAAACATCGTTTAAAAATGAATCATCGGCATACGTATTTTTTTCCCGATGGACAGTAGATCATGAAACTAGACATTAGTTATAATAATAACAATAATAATTGTATTTACATTTTTCGATAGGAAAATAATATTATTAGCGTATTCGAATGGCTTTAGTACTGCTACGGATTCAAAGCCGCAGTGAAAATTCAATTATCAAAACGTGATTGTATATTGTTATTATTTTCTAATATTGTATAACATAGTTTTATTTTTTATAAGATTATACGAGTATATTATTGTGAGTGCATCGGCCATTAAAAATAATATTTTAGTGATCGAATAAAGTAAATTATTTAACCGCTTAGTTTAACCTTATAATATACATAGGTATTATATTATTTACATCTTATTACGTATGCTCGTGGTTAACGGATATATTAATATTTATGGGAAATTGAATTTTGTTCTCACGTCCGGATCGATAAATCATTCTGGAATATTTTAGAAAATTGTTGAAAAAACGCGTGCAAGAAATATAAGTATAATTATTAACTATTTAAATTTCCCGGTGGCCTTGGGTTTGTCCGAAAAGTGAAAATAGAAAAAAGAAAGAAACTAGAAAGAACAATCGTTTGATGGTCGAAACCACTAGATAGTAGATAGGTACCAGCTAGGTGAGGCGTACACGGTGTTTTACCATCAAGCGCACGTGGACTACAGACTCCCACGTAGGCACGTGCGCGATGTATTTTAAACAAAAATGTGGAATTCCCACTGTTCGTTTTTTTTTTGCATTAATTTTTTCTCTCATCCTCGGTGTAGTCTGTTCTCAAAACGAATTATTTTCTCATGTAATCGCACTATGTTGAGCTGACTTAAATTCAATAGGTTTATATCATGGTCGTATATAGATATATTATACGAGTATATAGTCACGACTCATCGTTTCGATGTCGCTACAATTATAGTTTACAACTCTCGATTATCGTTATTTTATATATATATAGTGGTTAAGATACCGAGAATACATACTCAAATTTTATCCTTTAATCGTGCATGCACTTAAATTTTTATTTTTGGAATTTTTA
Organism: Schizaphis graminum; assembly: GCA_020882235.1. NCBI lineage: Eukaryota > Metazoa > Arthropoda > Insecta > Hemiptera > Aphididae > Schizaphis > Schizaphis graminum. The sequence goes on from CM037032.1 coordinate 72,095,522, forward strand.
AAAGACTATATTTTAAAATACTTGGATTTTTTTAAAAATATTTATATATTTAAATCGAAATCCTAATAAGCAGTTAATGAGTTATTAGACATAATATCATAATAAGGAAGGTCATAGCAAGTGTATGCACCTATACCTAGTGTTTCGATTGTCGAGACGTGATATCTCTAGAAATTTTATAACTTATTAAGAAGACGTTATATAACAAAATTTACGTTAAAAAGAATTCGTATTACTTAGTTTTGTAAATTTTATATTTATAAAAACAAAAATGATTTGATTCATACCTTAAAATATGATAATTGATCAAATCGCTCTCATATTACAAATAACATAGTAAAACAGATTTTTTTGAACTAAATTTGCCATGTTATGCGTTAAGACCGAAATTGGGAGGCCACACAGTACACATGCAGATATAACATCCTTTTTATAATAATATGTTATTAACAGATTAACTATTAATTAATAACTAATATAATGTAACTACGCAATCTTGATAAAATTATAAGAATACTTAATATTATCATAGTTTAAATATACTAATATATTAATTTGTATATATTTCATATATAATAGTATTGACAACTCGGAACTTGTGACTATTTAATATTTTCATAAAATAATGTTAAACATTCAACCATCACAAAGTGCTGAAACGTTTTAACCGAAATTAATTTTTAATATTCGTTTCTCTCACATACTTAAATTATATTTATTGCGTATCTGCAACCATACACAGGATATAGCTAATAGAGTAACCCACCCACTATGATTTCCAGTGTTAAACCAGGTGTCCAGGTTCTCAGCTACGTCGTATATCGTATTATATGTTATTTCTATCGTATTTTGATTGACTATTGCAACCATGGTATCGTTTACTTATCATGATCTATATCGAGAAATTTTCAGTTCAGCCAAGCTCGACTTAATTATACTACATGGGCGTAGCTGTGAACTAAGCTATTATAGCTAAACGAATAAACGAGAAAATTCGGTGGTCGGTTCTAATTTAAAATATATAATACCACTACCGCGATCTCGTCGTTGGATATATTATGTTATTGCAGTATTATTTAATATCCATGTAATAAATAATAATAATAATAATAAAGTATAGGTAAGTACATTAAGCGTCGCGTTCGTGTACGACTAACTGGTCGCGTGCTATAATTATTATTGGTTGAAATTATACGAACGATTTCTTTGCGTATATCGCGTGTATCGCATTTATATAATAACTAATAAGTGTAAGTACATATAATAATATTATATACGCAAACACATATTATAATATACAATATATGCAGAGGGAAGTCGTAACTAGGTATACCTATAGAAACTCACAGCGCGCAAATATGCAATGATATCGCGTCGAGAATATTACATCCACGTGCGTGAAGGCAAATTTTATTATTGCAATTTGCAATAATATTATTACCATATAATAAGAGTATATAGATTATAATGCGTGGAATTATACAGCGACATTATGATATTCAACTATTTCACTATTTGAAATGCGATGATTATTATTATATGTGTTGCCCTGCTTGGTATGCCGGCCGGGGGGTCGTTTGAGTATCGAATGATAATGATAATCGTAAAAAAGTCGACAATATAATACACGATAATATATTTTCTTGGAATTTTAATTTTTACTGCGCTAAAAACAAATGCAGTTATACACTTGTAAATTATAAAAATATACTGCACTGGTTATTATTGCATTGAACAGTATTGAGATTTGAGACTCTAATTATATAACGTATACCTATATATAATTGTAAAATATTTAATAAAAAATCGTCCTTAGTATAAACTACTATTGGTTGTGAATTCACGAGAGTAAGATTAAGATTAAATCAACATCTTTATTTTTAAACTGCTATGTTTTTTTAATGCTTTAAAAATAAATTATTTCTAGGTATTAAAAATTGTATTTGTCATTGATTGCTTACCGAGTGATATATGATCTTACCGTTGTAAATGATTTAAAATAAGCTTAAAATAACGTGCAAATTAATCAAAATTAGATCTCTAAAATACACATTATATATTATTATATACAACTTCTGTAGACTCGTGATATCGAAGTTATACATAATTATATGACTGAAATAACAGCACTGCGGCAACTCACGGACGATGAAACATTATAGGTGGAAAACCAAAACGAAATCGTGGCCGTATTGTTATAATTATATTATAATATGGCGTGTGTACACTGTACTGCAGTACGTGTGTGTGTGTGTGTGTGTGTGTGTGTGCATGTGAGGTGTGGAATACTGTGGATATAAAATAATATTCACGTAACCGTATAATAATTTTAAAAAAGTGTACACAAACCGGGCAATATGTCATTATATTGCTCGTAATATATACATTAGCACGATTATATTATTTTACGATTACACCGCGATGCCAAAAAAGACGATGTTTTCGTGTTTTCCGGGCGCACAATTTCGGTGCCTTATTTATAAAAACAGACTTATTAACACGTTCTTTGAGTTTTTATAATCTGAACTCTAGTGGAGTTATAGAGATTCTTTAAAATATCCTAAATATTAATTATTCGTCGACGCGAGTCTGCCGCCTACATCACCCTACACAACGTATTTTTTAGGTATTATGAACATGGCAATAATGTTATGATATTATACAGTTGTAAGTAATACAAGTGCATGAATAGCGATCTCTGAAAACGGATGATAAAAACACTTACACGTATATTATAATTACGTATATACATAATATCGGGTGTACGTATAGGAAATGAGTCGGCAGCTCGAGCATTAAATAATCCTTTAAACGTCCATTATCGATATACAATAATATAATTTATATAGAATAATATGTATTAAAGTAATAATATATAACAATCCGACCGAACGCGTTCCTAACGGAGCTTATATTATATACATATATTATATGCATAATTATATAATATGTTATATACACCGGCAACGTATATATATATATATATATATATATATTATACATAGACGACAGACGTAAACATAAATAAATTACTCTGTTCATGCGCATCCGTCAATAATTATAATATAATATATAATACGTTTTTCATTAGAGCGATATTATTTTATAAAAAAATATAACGCGTCTGTGAAAGAATGTTGCGCACTCGACTTCTGCAGCTGCGGATGGGAATATATATAATTAATACAGAACTATAAAACACTTTATTATGTTATATTATTTTAATGGCGCGCGTGAATGCGATTATATATATTATATTATTGCGTATATTATTATCATAATTTATACGCCGACCGTCACTCGAGTTTGAGCGAAAATATTGCAATATTATGTAAGGTCGTGTCGCGTCGTGTATAATCCGTATGGGAATGACAAATAATAAATAGTCTTGTGAGGTTTACGAGCTTGGGATCGCGTATAACAGTAGATACGCGCGCGGGCACAATCGCTACGCGTCTGCGTCACGCGCGCTCGGCCTGCAATAATTTTTTACCGACCTTTGTGGAGTCGTTGAATTTTGGTAGGCTCATGGTATTTACTTGATTCGCGTTTTGCATGGGCGGTCGAGAAGTAAACTCAACCTTAATGATAATTATTACGGCCGGCGTTTGCCGGTCTCGATAAAACGATACAGTTTAACGTCAAACCGGAACTCTATCAACAGGTGCGATGATGACCGGGCAGCGATGACATGGAAGCGGCAGCCAGCGTTGTACAGATGACTGGTGGCGGCGGGCGGGTGGGGATGAACACGGACATGTTCCTGTTGCCATCCTCGTACACGTCGCCGCCGGGCGTGATCATCACGACGGGATCGCCGAACACCGGCGTCCACCAATACGCCGCGGCCACGCTCACCTTGTTGCGGCGCGACGCCTGGGTGCTGCCAGTGCTCATACTGTCGGTGCTCACAATGACGCTGATAATGACTTTCGAGGTGACTATATAACATATATATTTTCTAGTATTCGGTATTTCTTATGATATAATAATGACGCGACGTCACACACGAGTCCTGCAGTCGGGTCTTGCGGGGTCTGCGAGTTAGGGGTTGGCACTGCAGGCCGGAGATATTCGACTGGAAGTGGCGCTCGCGGAGGCTGACGTAAAATCTCCCGTACAAAATATGTACTCGACTGTTGTCGATTTGTATTCATCGTAGATTTTCCAACGAGAAATATGCGTGGGTGCACAATCATTGTTCGATTAGAGACTAATATGTACGAGTACATTATACAACATAATACGTTGGCGGTGGCAGACTGTGACTGAGTGGAAACGAGAGTTTGGTGCTGCAAAATATGCCATCATATTATAATAATATGATAGAACGAATAGAAAGATTATGACTTTTATGCAAATTAGACATTTTTATCTTAAATAATGAATATCAAAAACCAGTGGCGTAGTCACGAGGGGGGCAAAGGGGGCGCTTGCCCCCCCAACCTCTTCTGAAAATTAACTTTTAAGCAAAATTTGGTAATTAAAAAAAAAACTGTATATTGGAAAAAAATATTTTAAATTCTGAACGGAGTTATGAATGTATTGATTTTACAAAGATATGTGTTTTTTTATTTTTTTATTTTTGTGTCTGTCATCACATTTTGGAGTAGTAATAATGCTCTTTGAATAGGAAAATTAATCTAATTGGTACTTTGAGGAGCCAAAAGTAAACATTTTCCTACAGTTTTCAAAAAAATCGAGAAAAACAAAAAAAAAGTAACAAAAAAACGGCAATTTTACGCATAACCACTTTGTGACAAAATCGATTTTTTGATTTTGCTCAAAAACGAATTATTGTAAATATTTGAAATTTTCACCAAATGTTTATATTATGATTATCTATTTACGGTTAAAGTATTTTGACCTTTTTTTAAGCTATTTATAGACAATTTAAATTTTCGATATTTCTAAGTTTTTTTCCTTAAAATGCCGATAAAAAAAAATTTGGCTATCCAAAAAATCTTTAAAATTTAATGCAAGGGTTTATTATAAGTTGTACTTATCGTAGTAAAAAAAAATCAAAAATAGTTTGTCACAATTTTTATTTCTAAGCCAGAGATTCCCAACCAGGGTGCCGCGAAATTATTTGAAATATTTTTTTAGAAAAAACAATTTCATTAAAAATATAGCATTGTGAGTAATAAAACGGACTATAATAATATAAAACCTATCGTGTTTCATATATTTTGTAGAAATATTACGATGTTCGATCTATAACTACTTTTGATTATAATTATGCACTAATAAATAGAACCGAAGTACTCTATATAGTATAGAGCATAGGGTGCCTCTGGATTTTTAGAAAATGTCCAAGGGTGCCGCGAGTCAAAAAAGGTTGGGAACCTCTGTTCTAAGCATTTAAAGTTCAAATGTTTACGAAATAATATATATTGTTTTATTTCTTTTATTATTTTCATTTGCTAAAATTAATTACTAATTATTACCTATGTACTCGTGTATTTGACTTAATATAATTCATGATTATTATGAACAATTTTGAAATTATGCCTCCCCAACTAAAATTCCTAGCTACGCCACTGTCAAGAACAGAACTATAAAATTTAATTTAAAGACTGTGCGATTACACAAAACGTATGATTCAAATCGACAAAAAACAGTTTTTAATTTATTCTTAGTCATATTATATGCTATCGTATTCAAGTTTTTTGTTTAAACACGTTCTGCGTTGTAACAAAATATGTGAATAAACAGAAATGTCCACTACGTAAATAAATAACTATGATTTGGTAGTTAAATAACATTAGAAAAACGCATTGAGAGGACACCACATTACTCATAATATATCTATTAAAATGGTTTTGGGCGAGGCAAACTTTCGGAAAGGTATAATCACAGTAGCCTTAACACATTTTTACCATAAATAATAAATATACGAGTAGAAGTAATTTATGTATGTCGAAGCGTTTTTTTTTTTAACTAAGGACAGTTTAAATTATTTATTTGTACAGATTATTATTATTATTTTTAATTTGCTTAATACAAATTATTGAGTATTGATATAAAAAAATAAAAACGCTTCTACATAGATACAATTCTCTTGTATGTAGTGTATAAGTATAACTTTTTTTAAATCTACTGCAAATAATGTACTCTTCATATAGTTTATTCCACTCAAAACCATCTTTCGATATAATCTCATTGTTATGCAAAAAACATTGTCGGTAGGTATTGACATGGGATCACTTTTTTTAAATTTAAAAAAGTATTTAAATATATTGAAGATAAAATATTTTAATTTTTCAACAAATTTTATTAAAACTGCCTATAAATAACGTATATATATTTACCTCTTAATTGGCGGGTCGCGTATGGCGTCCTCTTGATGTATACGCACACTTTGACAATCAGCCAATAAAAAAGGTAAAATTAAATATTTATTATTTCTTTTATTGTCTTATATTCCTATTCATATTATGATAAATAGATTGATGTGTTACAGGCTCAATTTTACAAATATGTTAACAAACTAAATAATATTTTCTTTGGGTTTCCAAACAGTAAACCTTTGTTATTATTATATACTTATTATCGACGCATTATATAAGGTGTACTACGGTCTACGAGTACACCACACTGCATAATATCATATCATAGATATTGTATTTAGCATATTAACGTCAACTTTTTGCTCTGTCGTGTCGTCATCTTTAATGCCTGTCAATATATTAATATATACCAGATTCGAGCTCAGTGCTCGAACTCAGGTGTCGCGGATTAGTGTGGGAGAGTGGAATGTTGCAGATTAAAAAAAAAAAAAAATCATATTTCGACCAGAGTTCAATAACATATTGATATATTATTAGCTCTGTAATATTATTTTTATTTTTTTATTATTATTGTTGTTGATGTTGTTATCGTTCAATGTCAGAACGGGAAAACATCATCATAATATTATTATTATGTTATTCGCACAGTACCTATATTATGACTTTGAACGCATAAAATTAACGCGACGGTCGTTACGTTTCAGGTGTTCGTGCTGTGCAAGACGAGAAAAACGGAGCCCAGCAGGAGACACCTGTTCCTGGGACAGGCGCTTCTGGGCGGGCTGTTCGTGTGCGCGGCGGTCAGCGGGCTCATGTGCACACAGCCGACCGTGCTGACGTGCGCCACCGTCAGGCTGTGCACCGGGCTCGGGTACTCGATGGTGTTCGGCACGCTGCTCGTCAAGTGCGTGTTTCTCATCAGCCTCAACGGCGGCGTGTACTTGCCCGCGCCGTACCAGGCGCTGTTGCTGTTCTTCACCGTGGCCATACAACTGGCCATCGGCATCCAGTGGCTCATCTACTCGCCACCACAACTCCTATCGTCCCAGGTAAATCAACGTTGTTAATACAGTCAGAGGATTATATTATTGCAAGCAGTATTCCTAACCCTAACCGAATCGTAATAATCATCATTGGGCGTCATTCGTTTGAGCGAATCGCCCTATGTTTACCCGAGTAGATCATACAATATTATCTGGATAGGAAAGTAATCGCTCGTTTGGGCGAATTTATAAATTAAATAATAATATAGTCAGTAATAAAAAATGAATACGTGTACCATGAGTAAAAATCGCGTGAACTTGTGAATACTTAACTATATATAATATCCTATGTGTACGTTGCGTAGAAAGTAATAAAATAACTATCAAACATTTTTATAATATTTACTACATATTATTTGTATCCAAACCAGTTAGAGTCCTAAAAATAAGAAGGAAAACGAATAAATATTATCGATGTAATATTCATATACATTTCGCCCAAATGATGATATTATGTAAAAATTCGCTTCAAATTTTGGGTTATTCGTCCAAATGAAAGCCACTCTTTTCATTCAGATTATCATTAGCAAGGTCGAAGGTCGTTCATCTATAATAATATATCAGGCGTGGGGAAGAGATACATAACACTGCAGTTCAATGTACAATAATGATTATAAAATAATAAAATAATCTTACGAATTGGTGTATCACTTGTTGAATGTAAATTTGTAATAATTAACAATTATTATATAGTATATTTTAATATGTTAAATTAACAGTAAGCCGGAAAAATTTATTTTTAATTTGCATGGGTCTACCTATAACTATTCTTAATTGAATAATAGTTTATAATAGGTTGATTAAATTTTTTTCACATAATCCACAAAGAAGTGCCATCACTAGATGGTTTTCTCACACGTGAGTTGCCACAAGCTCTTTAAATATGTATATGTATCACTTATGCTTATTGAACTACTTCACGTGCACAGATTGTACAATTTTATAGACTTAAAAAAAATGTATTATAATATCGAGCTTAAAATAATTAAAAATGAATTAACATAACCATTCCAAGCCCAATCGGTGACACTTTAATTACTCATATTATTATAATAGGCTGAACAATTAAGTACCTACTAAAATTAATATTGATATATAGGTACCTTAATTAATACAAATTGAAAATTTGATAAAAATTTCAAGTGGCAGGTTAATGGTTTAGTAATATAAAGCTATAAAATAATCTAATGTTCTGTTTTTACATACTTATAAATAATTTGAAGAAAAAGTTGCACATCATTATTGACTATTTTCAACATTACCATCGTTCGTTTTCAATTGTTTTTATTAGGATTTCCTCAAGAAAAATAATTATTAATAAAGTTCAGATGTTAATGCATATACATATATTTTTTGTTAAAAGTACAAATCGCTTTAATAGCATATTATTGACATAAGAAACAATAGTAATTATTATTTTTTTTTAATAATATTGTAATACAAGTAATATAGTATAACTGAGTGTTGTTTATACCCTCCTCTATCGAAACCCCCGAATCCAACATTAGTTAACATGATAATATAGTATAATATATTCCATAAATATATACGACGATTTGTTTAAGCACTTATGGTATATTGAACACGTAGATACAACGTGCTAATAATAATAGTCAATTATTATTTTTATATTGCATATTTATTTAATTTAAATTGCCAAATTTGAAAACATTTCTAAAAAAAAAATCTATCGAATGTTTTCAATAAACTTAAATCCGATATTATTATATTATATTAAAAAACCTTATCGTAATCGTGCTTGTTGCAGTGGACGAGCAGCCTGGACAACAGCTGTGACACTAAGTACCAGCACATGCTCGGCTCGATGGTGTACCCGGCCGGTCTGCTGTTGGCCGTCACCGTGTTGGCCATCAAGTCGCGGCACATACGGGACAATTATCGCGAGGCCATGTACATCGGGCTGGCCGTCGGCTGCACGGCGCCGCTGTGCGTTGGTTGGGCCGTGGCCGGGCTATGGGCTACGCAGCCGGGCGACCAAGACGGATGTCTGGCGCTGGGCCTAGGCGCCACGGCCGCGCTAGTACTGCTCGTCATGTTCATGCCCAAGGGCCGGCAGCTGGCCGCCATGGGACGGGACGGTCTGTACGACGAGGACAAGCTCAGCACGCTCAGCAGGCCCGCGTCCCCGTCGTTCTTCCACTTCAAACCGTTCATGACGCCAATGAAGCACACGTCGACGATCAACACGTTCGGAGGTAAGCTACCGCGGGAATTTTAACATTACGTCGCATAATAATATTTAGTTATACATTATATTACGAATTAGTATATGCATATTACCGCTCGGAACTCCGATCAAGTCCTTTAGAGGTCCTCATAGGTCCAGGTAACTGGTAGCGCATAATGTCGGTCGTGGGTGGGACGTGAATCGCTTAAAAAAATTAAAAACTATATTTGTTCGAAGATTTGAACAGTGTAACTTTGGTGTACCTATATATACGAGATAAACTATACTTCCGTCATCGAACATTAAAAAAAATTAAATAATATATTGAACTGCACCGACTTTTTGGCGACCCGAACGCATTCTTGGTGGACGCGGACGGTTTGTTTTCCTAAACTCCATTCCGTCCGTCGTCGACGTCAATAAAACGATGTTTGTTTAGCCGCACCTGCAGCTGCATTATGACATATATATTATGCTCTATGATGCAGTCGAACTTAAGGCGATACTTTTTCCCTCTAATCTATTTTTAACGATTCCGTATATCGCTATTGTACATATTATATACGCGTGTAATACAACGCATTCCGCCGGGTCTAACGTAGTTTATTATATGTACATAATAATAATAATATACGACCGAAACACTTATAGTCATAGTGTAACCAAAAAAAAAAAACCGTGTATGCGGCACATTTTTAAAGACATGATAATAATATAATATTCGTGGACAGGCTGATTTCAAAACGTACGACGATCTCTGTATGCGTATACGTAAACCGTCTATGCGCACATCATATAATATAATATATCCGGCAAGTCATAACTGATACTACGTTATGTTATAGGCGCATACGAGTTGTTGTGACCCCCCTCCCCTAAAATGACGCTTAGCTTTCGAGCTGAAAAATAAAAATTAAGATTAAACACGCTTTTCTGGTTGAATTTTTGATTTTTGTGGAGGGATTAAGCAGCCCCTAATACCCCCCCAATCACCGCCTATGATGATACATCAATTTTTCCAATAGGTTTTACACTTAACATTTTAAATATTAATTGTCTGCAATGTAGTTATGAATATCAAGAATACAGATATTTTACCTAATTATTATACTGACTCACCGATTAAAATACCCAACTAATTATGATTTAGGTAATGTATATTAATTAGAAGAAGGCAGGTAAAAAGAATTTTGTAAATACACCACAGATAATGAATTTCGTGTAAAGAAAGTAAAATATATCTATTTAAATACTAATTAAATAAAAATAGATAACTATTAAACATAATATTCGAGTTAGTAATAATATCGGTAAGCTCAAAAATTAATATTATATCATTAAAGTGTATGTATTTATTTGAATTATTTCAATACCTAAAGACTAAGATAGGTACAAACAACAATAAGCCTTTATTTAAGGTAAAAAATATGTTCTCATCACGTCACTTAGTAGGTACTTCAAAGTTAAAATCGTTTGAAATAAAATAAGAAATATTATTCTCCGACAATAACGGTATTGCGCCGTTTTCACACATCTACATTAGGTATTACAGTCGAATAAACATGCGTTTATCGTATATTCGTATTTGACACGTGTGAGAAACAAACAGAATAATAAATCATTTTATATCGTATCGATGATGGTGTTTTAATATTTTACTGTAATAATATATTTATATTGAGGACAAAAGTGTAAAGCGCTGTATAGAATATTTCATCGACTTTGCTACTTAAATTTAACATCACACAATTATTATTGGCGTTTACTGCTAGGACAAGGGAGAAGGGTAATCGGAAACTTGAAAAATGGGCCAAAAGATAAAAACAACAATTACCATATGCATTGTCGGAAATTCGGATCTGCGCGTTAAGTATTGTTTTATCAAACGAATGCGTTTGTTCTGGAATCACTGTATCGTATACCCACCGGTTCGGTATGTTTACGATTTAGTGGAGCGTACACCCTCATTAACACGATGCGTGTAATTTTCACCGACTTACTATCCGTATTCAGTAAACACCGACGACAAACGTGACAATTTTTCTTTAAGATAAAGTAAGGCGCACCACACATGGTTATCAATATATATATTAACAGAATGTGGTCCCGCAGGAAATTTATCAGTAAAGAACATAATCAAAACAAACACAAAATAGTAAAATTAAAAAAAAAATCGATACTTAAGTCAAAATATTAATGAAATAACTATTTAAACAATAATAAAAGTTATAGTTTTAAAAATTGTATTTGAAGTCTAAAGTGGGTGAGGTATATGAACATAGGTTGGTGTGAATACAGCCATTATAAGCACTATATTTATAAACTTCAAACTAATGTCGCAATAGATTTTAATATTTTAATAAAATAAAAACATGCACATAAGTGTGTTTGTAAACAGTAATCGATCAAACGTTGTAAATGGTAAAGGTGTCACCTACTTACACGATTGTATTGTAAAATATAGGTATACCATATAGTATTAACACTATTACCAGTATTGCCGATAAGACATGAACGCGTTATAAATATTAAATTATAATTTATACATATTACATATATTATATGCGTTCCTCACGATTATGTGTTTATGAATTGATGTATCGCCACGTCAACTCGTACAAGTGTATATACAATTATACCTTTCGGTAACTCTATAAATTATAATATTACGGTATAAATTATTATTACTTAAAGGTGGTTGTAATTATAGGGTTCTTTTCGTTTTTCGCATTGACACTGTACCACCAATAGGTCTACCTATTTCGTGCACGATTTCGGTTCAGATTCTAGAAAAAATACACACGTCATATGTTATGCCAGATAAATGCGTAGAATATGAAACGAAATGAAAGACGATTAGTGAAAATATGCATATTATATGTATATAAGAACTCCAGATAACGATTTCCCTAAAATTAAAAATTAAAAATACAACTCATCTGATAGGTACCTATATTATAATAATAATTAGCATTTATTTTCACGAAAACGGATATAAGCAGGTACGTGAAAATCGTACGTTTCTGCAGCGTGTAATTATACTACGCGGGACTTTTTCGTAATTATAATATATTATAATGATAATGTAAGCCCGAGGTGTTCAGTAGACGTAAGTATATAATGTAGCGGTGGCAATTTAAATTTCATCAACTATCACGTCTGCATAATAATAATATAACAACAACGTCATTATTAAATTGTATCTGTACCTACCGTTTCGTTTGTTTTGCAGACCGAGTGGCGCTCGTAGCACCGCCGACGTACGCTCACCACTATTACCCATACTGCTATTATCCACATCACGGAGGTGGTGGCGGTGGAGGTGGAGGAGCCGGCCACCACGGAGGTCACATGCAGCCCATCTACTCGAGATGTCCACCCGGTATACATACATACATACATATATATATCTATATTAAACAGTGGCGGATCAAGAATTTTTTTTGTTTTGGCATAATTTTTTATGTTAAATCATGCATAATTTTATAAACACAATATTAAGGATTTGATTCTATGCCTTACATACATAATACAACTTTCAAGTGGGCTCACCCTCCCCTTCCCTTTTAATCCGCCACTCACATACATTTAGTCTTGATAACTCCTGCCACTATATGTCTGCAGTCCGGCACTTTCAGTGATTCGGTAAATTTATGCCACGTTCAGCTATAATTTTATTTTTGGATTATCATCGTTATGAAAATTCAATGTATTCGAATCTTTCGATAATGTTGTTTGAATCTCGACAAAAATTACAAATTTGTCGGCGATATTGATGCATTTACGGTCTATATACACATAATATTATAGTATACCTACTCAAAAAGTCTAAAAGAGTGATGGAATGAAATTGATTTTAATTTTCACCCGATTTCTGCATAAATATCTAATTTTTGGATAATCCGGCTATAATACTATAACAATATGGTCCCATACGTGTCGGATCAACTATAAACTCATCTACTATATATATAAATATGAACTAAGGTTCCTAGCGCACAAATAAATTTCAATAACTATCGGCTCGCTTTTAACTAAGAAGTATTTTTTTTGCTCGATTCCTGCAAATCAAATACTTGAAGTCCGATCAAAATGTGTCAGTGCACTATCTATCTCAACTAATACCGGCTAAAATATATTATTGTCCGCGTACCTAAGCTACGGTTCAGTAGAAACTGCGACTAAATCGCAATATATTGCAGTAGAAGTTCGGAAATCCAAATCACGATTTGTCGGATAAATGATAAACTATGAATATCTATATTACGTACCACCACGTTTTTAGTATAATCGTTGTTTTTCGTATACATCTGTAGTTCCTATAACAGTAGGTACTACCCGTATAGGTATGCGTAATGCGTCTAAACACTCTAAACCAGCGGTTCTCAAAATTTTTGTTTTGCGTACCACTTAGCATATTATCAATCAGTCGCGTACCTACCACTAATAATTAAAAATAGAACGATCCAAATTCCAAATTATATTGTTAAATACATTTGTTTTAAATAATAAAGCAGTAAAATACTACAACTACAGTATAATTATTTTTATTTATCAGTTTTTTAAAATAAGATATGAATTAAATAATTGAATGGGTTTATTATCCAAAAATGGCCCTCCGCGTACCACCATGTAGTCTTTCGCGTACCGCAGTTTGAGAACCGATGCTCTAAACAATGTGAACGTCGCGCGTCGTGTGCAATGCAAAAAAATAAAATATTTATCGTACCTACCTATAATATAATTTTTTTCACGCTTTCAGACATGTGCAATTTTTCGGGAATGGACAACAGCATTTACACTACGATGGAGCCGACCATGTCCAACAACCCCAACGTGTTTTTCCACCGTTCCGGTATCCACCCTGGAATGATGTACTGATTATTGTTTAAGTGAATACTATATATATATATATATGACTAGATGTTTTTTCTCCCGATTTTATACTTTTTTTTTTAAATATATTATTAATATTGTTTATATAAAATATTACACATAGGTATTATATACATAATATATATTTATAGTAGTCGCGTAAATGTATATATATACATAGATATGTGTGTTAAACTATGTATTATATATAGACATAGCGCCCTACCCGCACAAAACAGTATACGTAACAGCTATATAGTAATACCTATAATTTATAATACTTGTACTATTATAATAATTTTATAATATTATATCTATCCACAACAGACTCGCGAGACCGCATCGAGCGGTGGGCGGTGGACGAGCCGGGCGCGTGTCACGATGATCTCACGCCGACGACGTCGCATAATATACCTCCATAAAGCCTCCATTTCCTAATCGCCAAATATGCCTATTGAGTTATATTGAATCGCTTAAATACGAATATACAATATAATATTACGCGCAATTTCAAAATCTCGCATTTATCACTCTTCAGATCGCCGCGATGCCTAACGAAAAAATGTGATAAATTCTATAAAATAATACACACACACACACACAGGTACCATGTCGGAATAAATGTGTAGGTACGCCGTTTACCTCTGTAGAATATATAATGTATATTTGCCTATGTTTACGGCGGCGCTATATAGCTGTTCCGACGAGGATTCGATGCCATTTCCAATCGCGACGACAGTTTTTTTTTTAATGTATTTTACATTTTTTAGATTTAATAACTATGATGATTATATATTAGATATTATAATATATCAACATATTATAGTAGACAAATTCGTGTCTGATGTATGTATTTTAGTTTATAACATATTATTATAATTCTGTAATTATATATAAGAGCTATAAATATATATATATATATATATATATATATACTTGTTACGCGACAGTAAAACACACATATTCGATATTATTATAATATGCATATTGTTGATATTATTATAAATATTTGTGTATAGATAAAAAATATACCATCGGTTAGATTCGATTTTTAATAGATATATAGTTGATATTATAATGTTTTATTATCAACGTGTTTAAAATATTTAACGTAATATTTAACCAATACTTAGTTTTCTTATGTTTCGATTTTTTTTTTATGATTATGAAAATAGAAATTATTTTTTAAGACCAACTTCAGTGTGCCAAAAAATATGCGCTTTAGTGTATAATCGCATTATTTTATATTATAGTTTGAGCTATTTTATTTTTATAACTGGCAAAATGTAAATATGTTTTTTTGGAACTATACATTATACATACTCATAAATAGTAACGTAACATTATGTTTATTTGTTCAATATACATAAATATTTTATTTTCATAGTCATTTACGGCGGATTACTATATAATATATATCCTACCGACCTCAAAAGATAATGATTATTTTTTTTCATATTTTACATTAATCCAGTTAAGTATATTAAATTACTATTGTATCTAATAATTTTGTAGTGATAATTTGGTAACGATTACCATTAAAAATGCGTACAAAAATAATTAGAGTTGCTAAAGTGTAAGAAATTATTGCTTAAAACGATATAAAGTATTACTATATAAGATAAAAATAATACCTATGTATTCGATTTAATAACTGTACATTTAACTTTTTTACTTCTTCTTACTCTACAGTGTATTATTATTATATTAAATATTGTATCGATAAATTATTGCTCATTTAAGATATAAGAACACTAAATTCTTTAGAAATAAGATATTTTTGTATTTTTTATGGTAATAAACTAATAACTCAATATGCAATAAACAGTACAATTTCTAAAAAATAATAAACCGTGACTTCGATATTTAATCCGTCTTATGGATAATGCGTCGGGCACTATAAGTATGCAAAGTCATAATATGTAAAGAAACTTAAAAAGTTGGCCTGTTCGTCCGACCTAAAATTTCAATTTTGATAACAGGGTAATGAAAACAATAGCAATCAGTAAGCATTATTCATGCATTCTGATAAAACTGATTGGACAAACACATATTGCATACTGTACATTTTTGGGTAATAGAATTGTAGTCATGTAAGTAGTAGGTACATATGCACTTTTCTGCCAGCTATAACCTATAGCTAATAAGAATAATGTGTACCTATATTTTCTCAATTGTTTAGATATAGGATAATATTTTTCCAATAAGACGTAGCGAAAATAAAATAGAAACGCAAAAATTTGTTACAATTTTGTTTATATATTATTTACTATATACATATATATTTTATATTACCAATATATTTTTTTTATAGGAAATCATGTAATTTGTTCACAAATTATATTAATAATAATAACTCACATGATACATTTTATTTTGATATCCAGTCTCGTTCACTATTACCATTAAAATTTAGTTTTCGAACAATTTTTCTTTGAATTTACTTTAATAAATTGTAATATATAATTATAAAAATTAAAAATTGTACCAAAACTAATATGTATTAGATATTTACACAGCTAAAGAAACAAATTACACCAACAATTAAATAATGTATTACTATAAAATAATATAAATATAACTCCTGAAATTTAAAAAAAAAATAATAATAAGTATAATAAATTTAATTCTTAATTGTACATCATCACACAGATTTGTTTTCAACGTCATAAGCCACTCTACAACAATATTATAGTCTTGTCGTCTTGATAATTTTACTAACGATAAAAAATATGAGCACGACACACGGAAATGTCAAGCTTTACACGATTACTTTGGATCAAGAACAGTTTGTAATTATTGCACTTTACCCAGCACGATTACGAATATGCATATTATAGGAATGCAGTCAATAAAAAATCCGTGTGTCGCCCAACTGCAGTCAAGGAATTTTGTCGGCCGTCGTGTAACAGTGTTTGTTCGACTTTAAGTAGGCATTTTCGTGTTGAACGCTCTGAGAACTCGTTCGACACTTGGCCAAGCATAGTTCAAAATGGTTATTGATCGCCGAAAACAGCACACGGAACGTCTCCGAAGCCTTACCCAGAACAGTTTGCAATAGTTTTCTCTGCGATCAGATACACGAAAATGAATTTGTTGATTATTTATTTTATATTATATTATGTTATTATGTTATAGTTAGGTATAAAATTATCAATGTTATAACCGTGATTTTCATATGGGCAGAACTAACCTTATTGGGATTGAGGCAACACGACACGCAGTGTTCGTACAGCACACAACAGCCGTCTGCATTGCACGTATCACATACATAACGTTTTTCGGTAGTTCCGCAGCAGTTGTTCGCTAGGAGATCGTCTCTTTGACATATGTAACCTGTTATTGGAACAAATTTTAATTATTTTATTATGATATATAAAAATATGATTGCTAGATTTGGGTATACTGCATTGCTGCATGTTTATACTATTTTCAATCATTCGAATACATTGTAGTAAGTTGAAAACGCGTATATAAATAATTACGATTTTAAAGTTTATTTTTTAAACTGGTTCAATATCACATTTGAAAATTATGCATTATATAATTAACACGGAGCGAATAATACATTTGTTTTATGATGAAGTTTTTAAGCAAAATTAATACATTTTAAAATTTATTTCTAAAAAATTCATTATTTTTCTCAAAAAACGATTAATTTTTCAATACTTTTTATATTTTATAATGGAGTAATAATAAGGTCAACATTGAATTAAAATTGAAGGATATCTGTTTCACTTGCACAAATGATAACAACGTTGTACAATGCTTTTCTTTTCATTTTTTTTACTAAAAACATATTTATACTAGACACTAAACAGATATTGTTTTAACAAATTTCTGGGTAATTAAAAAGCAAGTTATTGATTAAAAGTTATCAAATTATTAATTTTTTTTAAAGGATTGGCTGTGTTTTTCTGTAATGAAACAATTTCAAAACACTTCAACACCACTAAACTATTAAATCAAACAACTATAAAATAGAGATAGATGTACACTATACACTATACAGCTACTATAAATATAAAGAATACATATAATTTAATGAAATCTAATAATAAGTGATAAATATTTTTGATTTTATATCCAAAAAAAATTAAAAATTATTGTTTTTGTACCTATATAATTTAATTATCTACATTTATATTCATGTACCTACGTCCATGTGAACACATAATATATAATTTTTTATATATCCCAGTCCTCCATCATATTACAAACAACACAAACTATATTTAACATTTATTTATAAATATATAATAAAAACATAACTTATCTACATTTTTTGTATAATAATTGTTTATTAGAAATCACGACCCAACTTATACGCAGTAGTATATTGTAATCTATTAAAATGGATTACATATACATTGCAATATTGCACATTACTATTAAAATTACTTGTGTTATCTCACATTTGAGGTAAGTTAATTATTACTAATAATTTATTAGTTATCACATGATATGTCTATTGTCTACTGAAAATTTTAATTTTAATATGTTTTACATTGACATAAAAAATATATGAAATACAAATTAGTAATTACAATATTAATGCATTTATGGTAGAAGATTAATTTAAATATCTAACTCTATCTAACTCTAAGTGGGGTACTCCAGTGTTTCTCAACCTGGGGGTCGCGACCCCTTTGGGGGTCGCCAACTTATTATTTAGGGTCGCAATCGAATGATTTAAATCAATACGAAAATTAAAAGCTCAAATAATAAAAAAATAAAATCAATAAAATATTATTATATTACATACCTATTACGAGTATAGATTATTTATATTAAAATGGAAAACACACTATTATCATTTTTAAAGCGATATTACTCTATGACGTCTATTAAAGAATCTATAATAAACGTCGAATATAGATTATCAAGTATCAACCTAAGATAAGGCCACCGCCGCGGCCGCAGCATAGAGTAATATTACTCTATGGGCCGCAGTGCACACTGCACATATTATATTATTATATATTTATGTCACAGTTCATCGTTAACATCGCCGTGCCGTGCGCCGTTGTAAAATATAGGTTAATAAGTTGCATTTTTATATTGTTTTTCACATTTTTGTACACTTTATCTTTATTTGACTTTATGTATTATTATAAAATATTTCTAATATGAGTAAACTGTCGCAAATGACGAACTTTTTCAAACCACCGCACAATACATCGACTTCTAATAATCAAAACTCAAATATTTTTTTCATATTTTTTTAACATGACTCAGGAAAATATATTAACAAAAAATGAAATAAATGAAATGTGTATTATCATAGAAGAACACTTAGGTAGATTAAGATAAAAAATTATAAATAATCTAGAGTCTAGATTATTTATAATGATAATCTAAGCGAGTATGTAAAAATATATATGTAGGGGTCGCTAAAAAATTTAAATTTAAAAAAGGGGTCGCCACAGTAAAAAGGTTGAGAAACACTGGGGTACTCAATACCTACTATGTTGAAGATGTCATATCAATTTTAAAATTTTACTACAAATTTATTGTTTTGGATAAAAATAAATTCCAGAATGTATACTATAGACACTATAGTTTAAAACTTAATGTACAAATTACTAATTTAAAAAATAATAATTATTATAAGTTGGTTATTGTAATATTGATTTGGATATTTACTAAGATATTATTAGAAAGTATGATTATTTTGTTTATTTGATGAATAAATCAAGTAATATACTATATAAATTTGTACAAATATTATTGCACAGATTAGGTTAAGGCATGCTCACGCTTATGTATTCTTTTAATAATAAATTAATTTAAATTGTGGATTTTTAATATAAACTTCAATACCATATTAATTCTTACAATTTGTGTACTACTTAGTACTTAGTTTCTTGTGGCATACAAACTTTTGTTTTAAAAAATTGTATGTATCTTATTGCTAAAAATGATTTTATAAAAATATAAAATGGATGTAATAGTTATTATACTTATTGCTTGGATCAGTTTTACAAATTATAAGTGTTGATCCATAAATATAAATTACTTAAATATTTAAATTAACAAAGTCTCAATATCTTATTCAAATTTTAATTTTGATCGGTCAAATTTTAGTGAATTTTATGCATAAGTGAAAACAATATGTTTAATCTGAAAAACATAAGTTTGTATTTCTATGGAAACTTCTAAATTAGTAAACAAATTCTATGAATTTTAAAAAATGGTCTACAAGTTTACTTTAAAAATCCTAAAAATCAGATATTGAATAACTGTAATATTTAAGGAGAAAAATGGGATGAATTATGAATATGCTTGATAAATCATACTGTATAAGAATATTTATTAAACAATTGTATTAATACTTAAAAATTAATTTTATATTAAAATTTTTTTAATATTATGCTTCATTCAAATTAACTATATAATATGTTACTAATTTATTTAAAAAATTCATAATATTGATAAAAATAAAATAAATTAAAACAAAAATTTGACATGAAAAATAATTTTGTAAATATTTTATTTACATGAATTTATTTAATTGAAATCTTACGAACTTCAAATTTGACTACAGTATGTAACTAAAAACTATTTTTAAACTATGTAACTTATAAAAGTAAATACATTTTTAAATGATCCCAATTTCTTACTTAATATTTTAATTATATTATGTTAGTATCAGTAAGCTTAATATTATCAAAATTTTAATTAATACAATTGTGTGGCATTACATAGAGTATGATTATTAAATTACAAAACAATATTAAAAGTATCTAATAAATATTACCTGTTATAATAATTTCAACATATATTTATTTATATATACAATATGACAAAATTTGAATACCATTATAACTTGCATATGTGTGATTACATAAGCTCAACAATTTCAGTTTCAATTAAATAGTTAATTCGTATTCCATTAAACCAAAGGTTTTTTTTTTAAATAACCGACAAATAACCGTGCTATGACTAGCAGTATTCACTATGTCATTCTAGCATAACTAAAAAAGTAATAAGTACCTCTGTCATCTGCTATATATTCTCTGCCTTGTACAGTATTTCGACAACTTAGGTCTATTGAATTGTTCAAATCGACTTCGGCTGATATCCAAACAAATGCACTGTGATCCAATTTTCTCGGAACACGCCATGTGTCTGTACGTCTGGGTGACTAAAAGTATATAAAATTAGGTTTATCTTTCAGTACTATGATTAAAACGGTTTAAACTAATATTATTAGGATACTATACTTACAATCAATAAGAAACTGAAAATACAATATGTTAATGAGCAACCAAAAATCACTGATAACACGATTTTTCGTCTGATGAAACTGAATAAAAAAGCTCTCCACATGACAGGCAATTTGCACCTGGCATTTTCAGTGGCTAAATATGAAATAAAAATAAACTTAACAATTGAGATCCACTAAAATGAATTTGTAATCATCGCTGAGACGCAGGTCGAAACTAACATAGTAGATATCTATTACAGTTGGAATTTAATTTTTTTTAATTGTTTATTTAGCGTAGACGACAACACGTTAAATTTTAGTTTGAAATGTTGACCTCGAAAAACTCTCATTGTAAAATATTATGCAGTACATTAATACGAGTATTTAAATAGGATTTTTAATAATAAAAATAATTTAGTTATTTCACGGTAAATTGTTATCAATCATAAAACTATATTTTATAAGATAACATGGCCGGCGTAGTGATAAGAATGATTTGATAATAATTTCTGACTTCAATGATTTGAATGATTGTAGAACGTAGATTACTAAGTTCAAGAGTTCAGTTTCAGATATTGACATTTTCTATTTTTCTGTACACACTACAGTTGTACTACCCTGACATAGTGACATATATATTATTCACTAAATTATTGTTAGTTAATGTTGCTCACTACTTAGTTGTAAATTATGAGATGTTACAGTCGCAAAACGTGGTTAATCTTTAGTACCTATCTAGCTAACTAGTATTTACATTAATATCGTGATTTAAAATATAATTTAATAATCTACCTACCTCCATCATTGATAGGATTGATTCGAATTATTAGAGTGCGATGAGAAAACTAGTCGACTATGACAATATTTTAATTAGTTGTTATTAATATAAATATTTTTAATGTGTAGATATACTTAACTAATGAATATGGAACAAACTATTCAGCTATCCAAGAAACAGGTAGGTACCTATCATTTATTAAGTCGATTAATAATAATTTATTATTAATTACATATAAAAAGATTTTTTCATCGTGTTAAATATATTTTAAATAATATATAACAACTTCTTATCTAAAGATTAACCTATCTGTAAGTACGTATATTTTTAGGCGATGAACATTAATATTATTTTATATTCCGCACATTGATTTCGAAGTTTTAAATCAAATTGGTCCCGCAGGTATCTAGACTGTTTAGGCTAGGCGTTATTCTTAGATAGTTAGATGGGTAATTTTTGTAAATACCTAGATCAAATGTATTTATAGAACAACTAATATAAGAGTTGCCGCAATGTTACTTAGAGCTAAGTCTTAGTGATCTACCAAAACTATATATTATTATAGAAACTTGATATTAATTGTATGTAAATAATTGTTGATAGGTATTTACCTAAATAATATTTCTTATTAGCTATCACTAGAGTTAGGATATTGACGACTTTTGCATTTTTTCCATTGATTCTGTACAATGTTATCTTAGCTAAAAATTTGTTTCATGCTCCCTTGATTCAGATTATTCTAATTTTGTTTTGCAATTTTTTGCATTTATCGCTATTATTGCATTTTTTTTTTTTACGTAATTTTTTAATTTTTCAACATTTTAAAGTCATTTTTTCATATTTTGGGTCATTTTTTGTAGTTTTTGTACAATGTTGGGGGCTTGGGGCATTTTTCTCAAATATTTGATTTTAAAGAAAATTTGTATAATATTGAAAAAAATAATTATAATATTATTGTGGGGTTTTTGTTGTGAGTAAATTTATTGCGTACCGATAAAATGATAAAATTTAGTAATTTACTGTTTGAATGTTACACCTATATTGATAAAACAAGTGCTCTTTCTACACCGATCTACACGCTTATTGAGCATTATATTTATAAATTGTATGGAATAATAATTTTTATTAATATTATATTTCATATTTTAAATAACCTAACCTTATTAGTTATTATCATACACATATCTCTAATGAAAATTATTATTTATAAATATTTTTTTTCATTTATTGAATTAGATTTTTTAGATCATTTTTTAGTTAATTTTTTGAAGTTTTTAGGGCATTTTTGTGTGTTTCTTAGGTGATCAACATCCTAAATGTAGTTATCACCTACATATAATATATTATACATATAATATATTATATATTATATGATGTAAATTGCTTGAAAATCAACTGAACCTTTAATATTATGCTGCGTTCAATTGATTATTTAGTGTTTTTTTTTTATTAAATTAAATTTTTTATAAACCATAGCCTGGTTCGATCTAAAAATGTATGTTTTCTTAGTTCAAAGTATTCGTTTTTAAATGAGTCATTTTAGTATAATGTTTAAGTATAGGTTTAACTATTTGCTATTACAAAATCATATATATTTATTTTAATTTTCGATTTCGAATATCAGATAAAACATAAATTATTGACAAATATGTGGGCGCAGAATAATTTATATATCAAAAATAGTTTTGTGAACTATAATTATAATAATTATTAATTATTATATTATATTTTATGCCCTCCTCACTCCTTCTCTCTCACACACATCTATACACGCTCTTTTTTTTCTCTATTTCACTTACTTGCTATCTCTTTTTCTTTACTATAGACCAGAGGTATTCAAACTTTTTTATCTCAAGGCTCCATTGAGTCTTCACAAAATGTTGACGGCTCCCAAATAATAAATAACAAAAAAATCAATGTTTATATGAATGTAATAACATTATGGAAACAATGACACTTACGCGACAAATTAAAGCTATATATTTAGCGAATGATTATTGTAGACAATTCAACGTTTCCCAACCGGTGTGCTTCAATGATAATAAGTATTTACAATACGTTTTTCGTAAAAATATTTATTGGTTTTCAATTATATGACGTGGTTCCCTTCGACAACTCCCGTGACGCCCCTGGGAGCCGCGACGCACAGTTTGAATACCTCTGCTATAGACTATAGAGGTAAATTTTCAGTAGACAATTGAGATATGAAATAAAATAACTAATTTAATACATATAGCTACATAAGATTATAATTTAGTTATATAATGTGCCCCGAGAATATGTCCTTAACTATACTAAAATGTAAAAACTTAAATTATTTACACATTTTTTTTTAGTGAAAGTCGTTAACATTTATTCTTGATTAAAATGTTTAATATTTTCAAAGGAAGGTGTTGAGGAGACATTTAAAATGCATTTTTAAATGTATTAAGTTACTGTAATGAATGGAAGCCGGAGGGGCGTATCCAACTAGCACGATGCATCGAATATGCGAAACCCTCTGTTCGAATAATACAGTAATATCTACTATAAATAAATGCATGTATAGGTTATAGGTAATATTGTTATAATACTCAACAAAACTACAATCTGACGTAAATATACTACATTTAAACTCATACATTATTGGCGATGATTTATTTAATTATAAGTAAATAGTAATAGTAGGTTATAATAATCTGAGTTATAATTATTATTAATTCGTCCCATAATAATTCCTTTGTAGTATAATATAATACAATATCTGCTGTATATAGTATATATCAATGCACCTAATACATCGATTTAAGTCGTTCGATGAAGTCCTAAATGAGTGTATTGGCAACCTATAAATCATACACATTTTCACCCTCTTTAAAAGACGATTCTACATGCATACTAATCCCATTTTCTCCTTAAATACCGCAGTTATTCAAAATCTGAATTTTGCAATATTTAAAATATACTTAGACTATATTTTCAAATTCATAAAAACGTTTTATACTATTTAAAGAGTATTCTTTAGGGTTTTGGAGATACAAACTTTTATTTTTCAGATGAAAATTTTTCTACTATAAATTATTTAGCGAATTATTTTTCTAAAAATGTTGACACGTCACAATTAAAATATGCATGAGTAATCTGAATTATTTAATTTGTGTACTAATAATAATCGGTTAAGGTTAAGGTAATGAGTGGAAAATGTGGTGGCTAATTTAGTAATTTATATTAATAATCTATCAATATTGATAAAATGTTAATAAAATGATCCAAGTACTCCAGTACAATAAATATTATTATCTGAAATTACATCTATTTTATATATTTTTTTAAACCATTTTTAAAGATTTATCATAAGTGTACCTAAACATTTTAATTACAGAATAACTATTCTTTTGAATTTTAAATTATATGTACATCAACATTTTCAATAAAAATATATACCAAATTATTTACTATCAAAATTACGGACTATCATTTGAAAAAATAATTTTATATTATCACAGGACACTCTTTAAGTTGTACAAATTCTTTGAAGTTTAAAAATACCTATAGGTATATGATCTAAAATTATGTTTAAAAATTCTCAAAATTAGAAATTGAATAAATGTGTTATTAAATGAAAAAACGAAGGCGATCATGCTCGGCGAATATCACTGTATAGTTCCAGAGATATAACACAGTTTTAAGTAATGGTATTAACAATGGGATTCTTTCGTTATTAAATGTATAATATTATAATAACTTATAATATAAGTACCTACTATTTAGTATTTAATGTAATTGCAACAAATTACAATAATACCTACCATGGATAAATTTATAACTCGTGATGATTAGATTATTACGCTGTTTCGTATTTCGATCCATACCGTTTTTAATACTGATCATGTTCGATTTAATTTTTATGGTGTTAATTCATCAATTAAATCTTGAGTGTTACAGTTTATGTTCTTGGTTGGGTAATATGGATTAGTTATAATAAGGAAATATTTATACCGAACCTATTCAGTTTACTTTTGATCGTCTCAATGTGAGTTTCATAACTTGATAAATTGTTTGATAGAAGTTTAGGTTATTAACATAGTGACCAAAAAAAAGGTTAATTTATTATATTATTATTTTTTTTTAGGTTGTTCATAAATTTATAAAGGCAAACAGAAAAGGAATTGACAATATGATCTTCAGGTATGTTGTATATAATTGTATTAGTCTTATTTACGATTAGTAGGTAGGTACCTAAATAATATACCTATTCAAAATTCAATATTGCGTGTAAAAAGTATATTATATATACATTATATTTCTACATTATGATATTGCATAGTCTTACATTAATATCTACCATCCTTTTGGTCTATCAGCAGTTTCCATTTTTAATTGTTTCTTTTATTATTCAATTGTAAATGAAGGATTTTAGGCTAAAAGTGAAAGGCTTGGGTATTGCCTAAATCTAAGTTTACGAAAACATTGTCGTTAACTACACTTAAAAATTAAAAAAAAAAATATAAAGCCTATGTATAATTAAACATAAAAATGGAGTTAAAACTGGAAATGCTTAAAAAATCATCCTAAACCTATAATATATTTTGTATATTTATATAATAATATATAATATTGTTTTTTTTTCAGATTACAATCTATGCGTTACCTAATAGGATTGGCAGTACTAGGCGCTGTAGTATTATTTTTTATCTTATTCTCATCACACTATGTCCACAACAACAGTATTCCTGATCCAGAATTCCCGATTCCACCATCGAGTATGCCGATGGGTTTGTACAGCAAGATCGGTGTTGTATCCAACGGAGGGCCGTGCGCACAAATTGGAGTGTAATAATTAATAAATATGTTTTAATTTTACAGACGGCACTTGCAAAAATTAAAATTAATGGAAACATAAATTTACCAAATTAAACTCACATACATTTTAACCTCGTGGGCAGTTTTCTCCCACATTTCTATTATTTTCATATCATATATTTATATTAACTTACCATTTTATCAAATAATAAAAAAATTATTTAGTCATAGGTACTTATATATTATTAAATGATCGCATTTTTAATTCTTAATTTAAGATTTTATTAAAAATAGAAAATTATTTAACAACCTAAAATATCAGTTTTTTTTTATATAAGTATCAACAAAATATATTTAATGATTTAAAAAATAATAATATTTAAAATAAATTTTGAAACTTTTGTCTGTTTTGCAATGTGAAGGAAAGAGGGTGGTTAAATAATACTTTTGTTTCTCTATTTGTTGAATAATCTGCATTGCCGTACCATCTACATTTTCATTTATAATATTTTATTTTCAAATAATTACAGAACTTGTATAAAAAATGAGATAAGTGACTTGTTGCAAATAAATATCAATATATTTAATCAAATTCTTGGAAATTAAAATTATAACATTTTAATGATTTGACTATATTATTGTTTTGCAAAAGGGATGTAATGTCAAAAGGCGGAAATGCTGTTGATGCAGCAATAGCTACAATGTTGTGTGATGGTGCCCTGTGTCCTGAGTACATGGGTATTGGCGGAGGATTTATGATGAGTATCTACAATGCAACAACAAAAAAAGTGATGACAATCGATGCTCGTGAAACAGCTCCTGCTGCAGCGACTACATCTATGTTTGTAGAAGATCCTCTGAAATCTATATACGGTACCTTTACAAACATATTCTATAAACAATTTTAAAAAAACCTCAGTTTTTGTCACTTTGAAACAAATATAGTTTGACAGATTATCAGAGATTTCTGAAATTATGTATAGTTATACATTTTAATGTAAATTTGTATTTATTAAAATAATAAATCATAATAATTATAAATTTAAAAAAAAATGTTATAGTTGTACCCAATCTTTTAAACTTTTAACGCTTATCAATTTATAGTATACATAATTAAATATAAATTATCAACAATCATTAAAATTTAGAGATTTCTATAAAAATTAGGAAATAATAATATTTTAAATTTAGGAGGAATGGCGGTTGCAGTTCCAGGAGAACTTAAAGGTTATTGGACAATTTATGATTTGTACGGTGGTGGCGTTTCATGGGAATCGTTATTTGAACCAACTATAAAATTATGTGAAGAAGGCATGACAATCAGTGAACGTTTAGCAAAAAACTTGAAAAATCATGAAGAATTGATAAAAAATGATTTGCTACTCAGGTATGAAAAAACATTAAGTATTTAACTAAACATTAAAAAAGGATTAGATTCTAATATTATTTTTGTATTTATATACATTGTGTATATATAATATTTTTTTTTCATAGTATCTAATTTATTTAAATAAATAAATGTGTTGTGTATTACTATGCAGAGAAGCTTTTTATGATGAAAAAACTGGACACGTGAAAACAGCTGGGGAACAATATAAACTACCAAAGTTAGCAGAAACAATGAAAATTATAGCAAAAGAAGGTGTAGAAGCCATATATAATGGTTTGTTAACACCTAAATTACTGGAAGATTTAAAAGAAGTGAATGGAATAATCACAAAAGAAGATTTAGCAAATTATAAGTAAGTAACTTAAGCAGTATACATTTTAGTAAATCTTAACCATCGAAGTTATATTTAAAAAAGTTGGTAAGTGAGTATCGCTCTGCTGTACATTAGGGGATGGGGTGGACCTCGGACTAGGGTAGGTTAAATTTGAATGCAATGATAGGTATCATTGTATACGAAAAACGATTCTGAACGAAGATATTTGTCAGTTTAGGATATATTATATTTAAATATTGTCAAATATTCTATTTTGAAACAAATAGTATAGTTTTTATATGTTACTATGGTTACTATGGCCAACATTCGCATTATGAGCGTATGAAATTTAATTTAAATTTTGACATATTTCGTATAAATTCGAACTTTAAACACTTATAAAAAAAAATTGTGAGTAACGATTTCGGATTTTTTTTTATCACTTTAAGAACAACTTATAAGAAACCTTGTATTAAATTTTCAAGATTTTCTGGCCACCCAAAAAATTTTTATCGGCATTTGAAGAAAAAAAAACTTAGAAAAGTCGAAAATTTCAATTGTCTATTAGTAGCTTAAAAATGGTCAAAATATTTTGAAAATTTAACTGTAAATAGATAACCATAATATAAACATTTTCTGAAAATTTCAAGTATTTACAATGATTAGTTTTTGAGTTACAGCAAAATCAAAAAATCGATTTTGTCGAAAAGTGGTTTTTCCGTAAAATTGCCATTTTTCTGTCATTTTTTTTTTGTTTTTCTCGATTTTTTTGAAAACTATTAGAAAATTTTAATTTTGACCCCCCTAAAGTACCAACTAGATTCAATTCCCTATTCATAGAGGGGCTGAAGTCAAAAATCGGAGCATTATTACTGCTCCAAATGTTGGAGTCAGACACAAAAAAAAAAAAAAAAAAAAAAAAAAAAAAACACACATCATTGTAAAAGCAATACATTCATCACTTCGTTCAGAATCTAAAAAATAATTGATAGTCACATTTGAATGATATAATGAATAATTTATATTATTATAATATTTATTGTACTTAAAGTATTAAATTATCTATTATGATTTATAAATATGTTTTGGTGGAGAAAAGACAATTAGAATTTTATTTTTTATACTTCTTTTTAGTATAAGGAATATGTTTTTTTTTATTAACACTGTTTTTTAATTATATTTTATTTTAGGAGTTATTTATTTATTTCTTGTTTTCTAAAATAAATTATTTTAATTTTATGTTTTAAAATAAAAAGGATACACTAATCTATATTATTTTATTACATTTGTATATATTTAAAGATATTCTTTTTTTTTTGAGTCTACAAAAAAAAAAAAAATTCTAGCTATACTTCTGCCAAATATAATAGTAGCTTTTGGTAATTTTGAAACCAGTATATATATTGTATACTGTACTTATATAATTTTGAATTAATTTTAATATTTACAAAGCTAAATGCTCTGTTTTAGAGTTAATGTCAAAGAATCATTTCCTGTAAACTTAACAAGTGGACATACAATACATGTGGGTCCACCACCAAACTCTGGCATCATATTGGCATATATACTCAGAATATTGGATGGGATATTACCAGCACCTGATGAACGATTAGACGCACATCGATTTGTGGAAGCTTTCAAATTTGGATATGGGGAAAGAACCCATTTAGGAGATCATGAATTTGTTGATGTGTCTCAAGTAATAATTAAAATTTCTAACACTTTTAATACATTAATGTTTGAATAAATTTACTTTTTTAGATTTATAATAAAGTAAAATCAGACAGTTACATCAATAGTGTTCGAAGTAAAATACTTGATAATTTCACTTCATCAGATCCAAGATACTATGGAGCTGATTACGATATGCCAGAGAATCACGGGACTGCTAATATTGTGGTAACAGATTCAGTGGGAAATGCTGTTGTAGCTACAAGTACATTAAACACTTAGTAAGTATTAGAGTATTTTTCTATAATAAATTTTCTATGTAAATTATTACATTTACTAACTTACTGATTTCATTTTTATTTTAGCTTTGGTTGTGGTGTTATGTCTCCTAGTACTGGTATCCTTTTAAATAATGAAATGGATGATTTTTCTACTCCTGGAGTTGTTAATTATTATGGTATTCCATCCTCACCTGCCAATTTCATTAAACCAGGAAAGCGACCATTGTCTTCTATGTGTCCAACTATATTTACTGATAAAAATGGTGACTTTGTTCTTGGAGCAGGAGCTGCAGGAGGATCAAAAATCACTATTGCTACTGCTTATGTATGATTTTTTTTTTTTTTTAATTCAAAAATATTCTAGTTAGAAAGTAACTATTTTTTCCTAACCTCTTAAATTGATATAGTTTTTAGAAAAGTCAAATAAATATTTGGCATACTCCAGTTATTTTCTATTAAAATTTACATTTAATAGACATAACTAATAACCATTACTATTGCTACAAAATAATATTGTTTTCACACCTTTTTTAAATTAACTTATTTATGCGCTTTTTAAATGTATCATTTCTTTAAATAACTGCATGGAAATATATTTTTATTAGTACTAATTAGTAATTAGGTATTAACGTATCATAAATTATATTGTATGTTATTATATTTTCCAACATTTTTTGTACCCCTTAAAAAACTGCTGCTTTATTCAATTAATTTGAAGTATAAATATATATTTTATATAATCTTAAGATTTTTAAAGCAGTATCGTATACATTAGAAATTGAAAAAATTTTATTGATTATCAATGTGTATTAAGAAATATAATTTATAATTATTGGAATTAAGTATTAGCATTGGTTATAAATACTGCTGTTTTAGCATATACTGCTGCTATGCTTATAATACGTTTATTAGTTAACAATGTTTTAAAATTGATTACAATTTCAAAAACGTTTGTTGTTATCAGGTGTCTGCCCACAAGTTGTGGTATAATAAAACGCTAAAAGAAGTGATAGACAAACCCAGAATTTACCACCAACTTATACCTATGGAAGTTCAATATGAATATGGAACGACTAAGGTACGACATAAATGATATAACAATTTTTTTTATCTTGAGTGTAATAAAAACTAGTTCAATTTTAACTATTAGTCCATTGTATCTTTTTAGAATGTTGTACAAAAACTTATGGATATTGGTCATTCAGTCTTTAGATTAGAGAATGGAGTTTCAGCGGTTACAGCTATTGCTAAAACTTCTTCAGGGATGTTTGAAGCTATGGCAGATTTTAGGCGGCCAGGAAATTCATCCGGGATTTAATACGACTTAATGTTTTATATCAATTGTATTTTAATTTTTTTTTTTTGTATAAAGTACCTTGTATGTTCCTAAAATAGTAGCATTTTTGAAAATGTGTTGTGTGATTAAAAATATTTATTATATTTAGATTAAATTTAAGTTCCAAAATTATTGTTTATTGTTAATGAAATATTTATACATACAGAAGTGTAACAATTTTTATGTTTGTATATATTATTTGAATAAGGACAATAAATAGATGAATTAATTTGTGATTTTATATAATAATTTCTAATAATCAGTATACAAGGTGATTTTTTTTATCGAAGAACACTCATTATTTCTGAAAGTATTCATGTTTTTGAAGATATTTTTTTACATAGTTTCAAGTTGTTGAAAAAACAACATTTTTATTAAAAAATTATATTTTTAAATATTTTTTATACTTATTTTTTTTAAGTTTTTTACTTTTTTAAATGACAACATATAGTTTTAATTTCATATTCTAAAGCAGAATAATTGAGAAAACACAGAATAAAATCACTCTGTATATAAATATATTTATTCCTATTACCTATAAAATAATCTCTACTTATACCTGTTTGGCTACACAATTATACTTCTAATAGGTACTAAGGTATTAACTAGACCTATTTTAGTAGTTTTAGAGATGAAAGAAAATTGTTTATTTGTACAATGTGAGTTATTATCTACTTGCAAATAATAATAAATTAATATATCTACACATTTAAAATTTTTATATATTTTTTTTCAGTAGAATAATATTTATAATTGTATTGTACATAATTAATGTCTTATATAAATGGCATTTATCTTAGTGTCATAATTTATCACTTGGTGAATAATAATTGTCTTCAAATGTTTTTAGTTATTGCAATTATCAAAAAAAATTATTAAGAAAAGAGTGTCTAACCAGATATGGGTCTTGCAGTTACAAGTTACAACACTAACTCTTATGCTGGCCAGGTAGAAGTGGTAGGTCAACCACGTTGAGTTGCACTACCCATGTGACCATGTATAGATACTTATAATAAAATGAAAAAAGTTTTGAATAAAAACAGTTTTTTAAATTAAATTAAACTCTGTTAAAGCGATAAAAAAAAACTTGCTGGACTGCTGTATGGACTCCTACAATTCGGTATAGCTCGATTTTTAATGATGCAACAAACAGCAGAATTACATAAATAATGTTTTAGAATAAGTCAGCAAAATAACAAATTTAAGCTTAACATTTGTTTTGTACTTAAATGGTTTAGCTTTAGCATAACATTAAATTAATTCCTAAACAACTTTTTTTTACTTCTCGGCACCACAAATTCACAAACTACGATCTAAAGAACTAATGGGTAAGTAGTAAGTATTAATTACTTTCACCTCCAGGCCCCAGGGATATTTTATCAGTTGTTATAAAAGTATTTTTTACGATTTGTATATAGCAATCAAATGAACATAAGTATCTGGTGTTTTATTTATGTTCGATTTGTTGTCCCTGTATCATTAGTTTGATGTAGGTATCACCGATTATATATGTACCCATTTAACGCATTTAACATTACCGCGATGGTTTTTCGGTTTTTAACGAGAGATCGTTACGCTCTATGCGTGCAGGCCTTCGATGACAGGATTCGTAGCGTCCTCAAAGAGCTCTGCAGTTGTGCCGCCAGTTGCCACGACAGTGACATCATTAATAATTGTGAGTGCGATTATTTGTGCGTTACCACGCTGTAGTCTCTGATTAATATGTGTTCCTTTTTAATTATGTTTATCCTAAAAATATATATTTATCCTACATTCCTACATAATATATACTTAAGGCTAAACTTTTGGGGATGTTGGTGAATAGTGAATATATTATCTACACTTTTTCCAAACCTTTTCAACAAGAATTCCGACGAAAAGAAATATATATATCAATAATTATTGGTCAGTGGTCTACAAGTGCAGTACAAACGAGAAAAATCATAATTCATAATATTATATTGTTTACAAATGAGTGAAAAAATGAATTAACTAAAAATATAATTGTTGTCACCGTTCATTTAATCATGACAAAATAAATTATTTTGCCATGCATTTAATATTAGTGAATCGTTAAGGTTAAATCTGTATGGGTACATTTTTTTATATATATATAAAATCTAGATATAATTAATTACATGGTGGTATTTATCGGTTAATAAACTATTAACTAAGGAAAACTTTCTATACAAATAATAATTAAAAATATTGGGAATAAAAATTGATTCTTCGTTTATCATTGCATTGATTCTTTTAAGATTCATATTGAGTATTGGTATTATTATAATATAGATTCCTAGGTACATCGTATTTTAATTATCTTGTATTTTATAAAAAATAAATATCTAAAAAAAATTATTTAAATTTAAAAACTATGTATTAAATTGCCATATTGCGCATTTTAAGGCATTATTGATCTTAGAATATATTATAATAAAATTAATACTCTACGTTTACATATTTTGTTGAAATAAAAGTTTAGGTTTAACTATACGTTATAAGATAAAATATAGGTAACCGGTGACCAATAATTTTTTCCCATCCAACGATAAAACATGTAGATATTAATACGAAATGTATAATATTACTAATAAGTAATAACTATATATACATGTAAGACTCCGTCATAATAGTATAATTTAAAGTGGATAAATATCAAATACCTATTTATAGGAATAGATGTTTTTATTGTTACGTTTTTTCTTGAGAATTTCATCTGTTCAACCTGCGTTGTCGCGTTGATACATAAATATGCGGTACACTACTTATATACACACATACTTGAGTAGGTTTCTACTAATCTATTAACTGTTTATTCTCACTTATAACTTTACAAGTATTTAAAAAACTCAAGGACGTTTGTTGTCATAACTTTTTGGTAATCACTGAACGTAAAACCAGCTAGTTGAAGCGCTCTCTCTTCGTTCCAGTGTTGTGTATGTACCTACCTAGTACCTACCTATTTGGCACGTTATATTTTAATCAGCAGTACGAAATAGAATGTGATGTTAGTACTACTTGCGTACGTAGTTCGTTGTGACCTGATAAACGATTATGTTTATTTGATTAATTTTTTTTATTTTGTGAGTGTTATTTATTATTGTATGTACATACATTTTATACAATACAATAAACAAATCGGACAAATAAACTAAAAGGTATCAAAAATATAATTTAAAGATATATTAGTGATATTACTTTCGCCTATATAATATAATAGTTAATAATATGTTAATTCTAAGCTAATTTGAAATTTTAATAATATTATCAAATGAAAAATG
This sequence comes from Schizaphis graminum, assembly GCA_020882235.1. Taxonomy (NCBI): domain Eukaryota; kingdom Metazoa; phylum Arthropoda; class Insecta; order Hemiptera; family Aphididae; genus Schizaphis; species Schizaphis graminum. The sequence continues at coordinate 72,130,960 of CM037032.1, forward strand.
AATAGACCAAAATTATACAATTTTTAAATAGTACATTTTTTTATTTAGTTGTTTCGTCTACTTATTTATATATTCCATCATATTATAGGTACTTAATTTATAACACAATTTTAAAGATTTAAATTTCGTTTTTAAAGTTTATACAAAGCAACATGTATTTTTGAGTCGAATATGCGGTTTAACGATTGAGTTTGCGCGATCATATCTATTTTTTTACAAAAACCGTTTTTACTGTTTCATAGAAGGTCAGATTCAATGTAGTTTATAATAACTAGTATAATATTATATAGTATAGCATAAAGTGTACTAATAAGTTGTATGCGTACAATACACAATAATAATGTGAAGTCATCCCACATAGTTTATAATATGTTTATAATATGTGTATGATGTACCTATATTTGTATAGGCTGTTTAGAGCATTGTACAAAACGTTATTTTCTACTATTAATACTGTGTTGTATTGACTAAAATAAATAACCAACTAGGTAATTATGTTGACGTTTTTTTTTTTTAATTGTTTTTTATATTAATTTACAAGTATAATTATTTCATAGATTAGATTTTGAATAAATTAATTTATCTACTAGCTATATCTACGCATTCCATTTTTTGACACAAAATCATTGTTATACTTATACAGTTATATTAATTATGCCCAAAGTTTTGAACACAATACATTCCCTATTATGTATGTTAAAAATATTTGCGGATCCATATAATGCAAATATATTAATTATATCCTGTTATTAACTGATTAACAGTTATAATTATTACGATGCAGATTTATTTTGACTATTGTGCAGAGCGACGGAGCTGTTAATCTGCTAATGATTTCTTATTTTTTATCATTAAACGTAGCTACATTACGACTTAATAAAGTATCTACCCATTTTTGTTTTTAGAATTTTACATAATGTGATATAAAATACTAGTTTGTGACCAGTAATCAATCATAGACGAGTATACGAAAAGTTTAATTCTACACAATCCATTTCTTTATTTTTATTTAATAATTCCACTACATTGCCTAGATTAGTATAACTATATATAAGTTTCACGTTAGTAATTAAACGCTTAACTAAGTTACCACGTGTGCATGCAGTGAATATTTTATTTCTTGAAGCTACCTATGGCAATTGAAAGTTCCTTAAATTACTATTAAGTACCTATACTGACGTCTGTAGTTAAAATATGTATTTAAGTGATTTATTTTTATTAATATTTAGTATTCTAGTAGTTAAACATACATGATAATACATACATAAATATTACATTCATGCATTTCTGCGTACTGATTGTATTAACTTGCAGTTCTTGGGAAAAACGTGTTCATCACGTTCACACTCATACTTTGTGAATGTCATTAATTTTAAAATTAAATTCCTATTATAAAATTAATTTGTAATAAAAATTTTTAATAATAAAATTAATACGAGTATATACTCGTATACAATATAAATTGTTGATTATAATTAATGTAATTATATTACATTTATAAAATAACATTTAATTAAACAATGTTGATTGTAATTGTATCTACAATGTAGCATCATTAAGTTCAAATTATATACAAAATTTTAAGATTTATTTTTAGATAATTATACAATTTTAAATGTTTTACATTTTTTACATCGTTCATAGTAAACGGTTAATTAAAAGTATTAAAAGTAGGTACAAGTGTCTGTAGTTAAAATATATAAAAAAAATTAATTTATTAGGATGTATTTTTATTTACTAGAACTTATAACTAAGTAGGTATTCTTCTCTATTGATTTTAATATTATATGAATATATTTAATTAATTCAAATGCGTTCTCATAATGCTTGATTAAACATTTAAAAATTCTTATTTGATATGTATTATATTGTATGCATATTAATACTCATGTAAATATATTATTATGTATAATTTAATATACATATAATATTTAAATTTGTTTAAGATTTTTTAATTCATTGCAGGTATTAAGTACATAATTTATCAGCATAATTGTATTACATTATTTAATATAGTAAAATAAGTATATGAGTACATCCATTATGAATAATTTACAATTTTGATTTGTCATTAATGGCATTGATATACGTAGGCATTTCTGTATTATTGAGTAAGAACACCTTTCTCTTATTTTGAAATACAATTAATATGAATTAAATATCAAATTATTATTATGATTCATCTAACAATAATAAGTCTCTGATTATTTCATGTATAAATGTTAGAGTAATTTTAAATGGAAACTAATAATAAAACGTTTCTTAAAATAATTACATGTTTAAATATTTTCTACTTTCATAATTATCTTGACTTAAGGTGTAGCTTTAGTTAAAAATCTTCTCGCGATTATATCAACGGACACATAAATAGCTCATTAGAAGAGTGACTCAAATATAATTATTGAAACTTTTCAAGTTAGAAAAAGTGTCGGAATCTGAATTTAAAATATCCACATAAATAATATAATTTAATATTATTATAAGATACCTACAATAAGTTGTGTTAATATGCGTAACGTATTGAAATAGCATTATTATTATTTATTAGTTTATTAGTTTATTAATATTTTTAAGCGGCTCTAATATTTTGTCCTGAACTAAAAGTTATAGACCTATAAGAATGTTTCTTATAATAATAATAACAAAAATTAATAACATGTAAATACTATATAATTAAAGATAAATTTAAATAATTTAATAGAAAGTTAATTTTTTTTGACATCATAAATTCGTCAACGTATATAAAAATTAACGCATTATTATGAATTGTATCTAATCAATAGTTTTCAGTAGTCATTAAAATAAATTTAAATTATTATTGTATTATTTCTTATAAATAAAGTGTATACTGTATACTGCAGCATAGATGCATTATATATATTATATAGGTTCAATATAAAAAAGTCCGGATTAAGATAATTTTTGGTCCGCGGCTAAATAATTTTAGGGGCCCATAATCATAATCAAAATATTGGTGACCTACAAATAAAAATATTTCAGAAAATAAAAATTATATTTACAAATTTATTTCTTATTTTTTAAATTCTAAAATAAAAAATGTTATTTGTATAAATAATTGTACATGTTTTTTTTGATATACGAAATATACTATTATTATTATATCCAAATACTTCTAATTTAATAATAATAAAAAAAAAACGTACTATTTGCCAAGGGCCCACTATTGTTGTATATCCATTGTGAGCCAGGGCTATGCCACCCTCCTTGAATATAAACAAAATTTGCTTTTAAAATTCATTAAAAACTAATTAAATAACTGTTTTATGATAAATTAATAATTTCGTCTCCAAATATTTTATGATAAGAAATAAATTAAAAAAAAGCGGGTAAGTGGGTATCGCTCTGCTGTATATTAGGGGGTGGGGTGGACCTCAGACTATGGTAGGTTAGATTTGAATGCAATGATATGTATCATTGTATACGAAAAACGATTCTGAACGAAGATAATTTGTCAGTTTAGGATATTATATTATATTTAAATATTGTAATATATTCTATTTTGAAATAAATAGTATAGTTATTATATGTTACTATGGTTACTTTATAGTATATGTTTATTAATAAAAAAAGTATTTGGCCAACATACGCATTATGAGCGTATGAAATTTAATTTAAATTTTGACATATTTCGTATAAATTCGAACTTTAAACACTTATAAAAAAAAATTGTGATTTAACGATTTCGGATTTTTTATTATCGCTTTAAGAAAAACTTATGAGAAACCTTGTATTAAATTTTCAAGATTTTCTGGCCACCCAAAAAATTTTTATTGGTATTTGAAGAAAAAAAAAATTAGAAAAGTCGAAAATTTCAATTGTCTATAAGTAGCTTAAAAATGGTCAAAATATTTTGAAAATTTAACTGTAAAGAGATAACCATAATATAAACATTTGGTGAAAATTTCAAGTATTTACAATGATTGGTTTTTGAGTTACAGCAAAATCAAAAAATCGATTTTGTCGAAAAGTGGTTTTTCGTAAAATTGCCATTTTTCTGTCACTTTTTTTTGTTTTTTCTCGATTTTTTTGAAAACTGTTTGAAAATGTTTACTTTTGACCCCCCAAAATACCAACTAGATGAATTTTCCTATTCAAAGAGGGGTTGAAGTCAAAAATCGGAGCATTATTACTTCTCCAAATGTTGTCGTCAGACACAAAAAAAAAAAAAAACACAAATCATTGTAAACGCAATACATTCTTCACTCCGTTCAGAATCTAAAACTATCAAGATCAACAAGTAAATGATTGGGTACTTACTTAATTAGTTGAAATAATGAACAGGGATGAAGTGATCCATTGACGTAATTACAGGAGAAGTGATTTGCATAGTGTTATTGTATTCCACTATGAATTATTTTTAAACTAGCTTACTATGTTCTTTTTAACACTTCTAAAATAATGTACAAAAAAAAAACCAAATTTCCTAAGTGGCTAAACTAACTGTACATAACTAAAATAATGTAGCTTCGCAATAAATATTATTTCACAAATATATTATATAATATTATTGTATTGTGTTTCAAAAATAAATCAATGAGTAGACGAATATTGTTACCTATATCGTATATAGGAGTGACGACACCCATCAGTACCGTCGTTTATAACTTATAACTATATCATTATACTTTGTGACTATTTTAATATGATGCAATTATTGGTTTCCACGTGTGTATAGTCATTTGTAAATGTATTTATATTATACATACTACAATGGTTATATTTAGAGGTATTTACCTATAACACACACAAACATTTTTTTTTTATTGAAAAAGGAAGGATGTAACAAATTTTTATTATAAAAATGTCGTCTCATCCTCGCATACATGACCAAATTATGTCACTGAAGCGACCAAGTGACTAAACCACAACAATAAACATTATCTGTAACATTTAACATTTAGTACACTACAAAATGTATATTTAGATGCATCTAAGTGTAATAAAGGAGTAAACATATCAATGTTTCAATTGATTGAAATATAAAAACATTATATTAAAATTATTTTTTTTCATTTAAAATAAACAATCTATACATAAGATTCGTAATAATCTTATATGTTAAAGGTGGGAGTGACATGAAAGGGTTAATTAAGCAGTCACACATTAGCGACACTTATCTTTATTCATTTTTTTTTTTTAATTATTATTTATTATAAAACGATATCACTTTTTGTTTAACCAGTTATGAGGATTCCCTTAGTAGTGTTGGGATGTGTACATATATACATATATATGTGTATATATATGGGGTTGGGGATAGTGGCTTCTGAAAGCACATATAAAAGAGTGGTGCTTCGTAATCAATGGTTGTCATATTAAAATCTTTAAGTATTGTTTGGTTGGAGATATATGGTGGGGCGATTTGTTAGTATTAGATTTTTTTGCTGTGCCTCAAAGTAATAGTCTACAAGTCCAAATAGACTTGAGGAGAGATTTATACTTTAGATTAATGCCAATATTTTTAGATCAAAGATAGCTGAGCATATACACACGAGTATTAAGTGTCAGTCTTTTGGTACGGATGTGGTTAATCCATGTCAGTCGTTTGTTTAGATTGATTACCGGGTACTTAACTGTATTTAACGTGGAAATCTGGTTGTTATTTAGAGAACAGTTAGGTAGATATTCTGTTTTAGTGTAAACGTTGTGTAGATTGACTAATTTTAATCGATTTTAATTCGCCATTTGGGTATACCACTAGGATATAACATTAAAATGATTTTGTAGGTTAGATGAAGCGTTTAATGAGTTTTTAGTAAGACATTTAATTTAAATGATCAATTCTAAGTTCTAATTGAAGTAAACGAAATATTAAATAAAAATACATAATTTGCTTAACATAAGTCAAAAAACAAAATATAAAATAACATAAGGATTGAAATGAAATATTTGTTGAGCATAATATTATATCCAGAATAGAATTAATAGTATAGAATATATTTTTAAATGTAGGTAAATAAAATACGAAAGTCCTATACAATTCAATAAGTACCTACCTACTGCAAAAGATTCATCAGTGAATATTGGTTGTGCTATGATAAATACTTAAAATTTAGTCTATAAATATTTTAAAAATTTCGAACACAATGCTTAACACGCAATCTTAGATTTTTTAATCAAAAACTTTTTTTCATAACTATTATTAAATTATAAAATAAACATATAACTGTACAATATAAGTAACTATGATGAATGATGATGTATAATATTGCTAGAGGTTTGTATGTGTGAGTGACATACAGACAAAATTATCCATTATTATTATTTAAATATTTAGTTTGTAAAAAATGAATAAATTAATTGCTTACCTTTAACATTATACATACCATAGATATGTATAAAATGTAACGTCTAATGTTTTATAATAATTATAGGTATTATAGGTATTCAGTTAAATATGCACTTTAAAATAATGATAGTTGTTATAAAAACAATTTTTTGTTTTTTTGTTTAGCAATTTTCTTTCTTAGTACTTAGTAGTTAAAAAAAATTGATTTTGAAATTGAAATTTTCTAATTCAATTTTAACAAATTATCATAAGTTAGAATTTTAAAGTTACAGAAGTTTTTTAAATGTATACAAAACACATAAATAATATAATATTCTACAAAAAATGAAATAACAAATAGAGTAATTTATTATTGAATAATTGAACTATTTTTTATAAAAGTATAAAAATTAAACTAAATAGTTAGTAAGAACTAAGGAGTACATATTGGCTATTTCATCAACCATAATTCATTAATATTATACCTACGTATATATACGTAATATATTTATACGTACAATTGTACAAAATTAATCTTTGTAGTATGTAATTTTAATATAGTGAAAATTTTATTGTGACATCTTCAGTTATTATTCATAGTATTTCATCATAATTTGTGGATTAAAAATTAAGCATCGTTATTTATTAAGTTTCGATTTACAAGTAGGTAATGATTTAATGATTATTGATTTTGAATCATAATAATAGGTACGTATTTGAAATAGTAACATATAACATAATTTGGAGAATTCTTTGTAATGATGACTGATAAAATTCTTATGCAATTTTAACTTTCGTTATGTCTATTATAATATTATATTATTTAACACCGTTTGAGACTTATACAGCAATAAGTGGCATGTAGATAATCATCAAAAATCAATTCTGAAGTGTTTTAATGATATTATACTAGAAATGATAATAATAGTATAATATGCATGCTCTCGTAATTATGGTTAAAAAGACATTTCAAATTTACAGCACGTTCGCTATTCAGTTTACTTTATGTGGCGTCGAGGCGAACGTCTCTGTTTTGAACCGCCCGATCGAAGTAAACTCGTTACAAGTGTTTATTTGTTTAATATATATATATATTATAATTAATAAAATATAATATTTGAGCACCAATAAAGTCATTTTTCATTCATTGCTATTGAATATTTTACAGATTGCATCGGCATTGACAAACTCAGAATACGATACGCACGTGCATTATGGTTCTTTGCAGGTGCGTTCTAATGTTATATTTATTTATTTTATTTTTGTTTTATATTTATTGGCATATATGAATCAGCTATATATTATTATATTTAATTATTACAATGTTTATTGTATAACAAATCAGCCACAGATGTAATGTAACACGCGTGTCGAATGGTGATATAATACCTATATTATTATTATCTAATGGCATAATAATAATTAAAAAAAAAAAAAAAAAAAACTATTTACTTGCCTACCGAGTAAATTATTATTAGTTACTACATGATAACATATTAACTATATACTGTTCTATATACGTACTACAGAGTACCGACACCGATACATGTGTATACACCTACATTATTATCATGTTTTAGTATTAAATATACAAATATAATATTATGATTCCTAATCATAATGATGTCTGGTTCTGCGATCAGTTCGGTTTTATTCATGTAATTATTGACTGAAGTTCGCGTTTATGCTCCATCGTAGTTTAATTTTGTATGTAAAATAAAATGAACAAAATTCGTTCGGATGGTGTTTTCGCACCGGGAACGAGTTCGTCGATAGAAATTTCCGAAAATACACCAATACTCGGGAGTACCAAAAAGAAACATAGGTCAGTTTTCGAATTATAAGTTTTGTATTACGAATATAAATATATAACATATGTATACTACATATTATTATAAAAATTTCAAACCAAAACAGCTTTTCAAATGTATTATTGTAACTATTTGATTTTAATGCGGAATTAGCAAATACATATCTATAATCATTGTTCGATCGGGTGTAATTTATTATAATTTTCAAAATACTCGATAATCATAAACATTCTTATTTATCGATTATTGTTCTTCAATTACTAAAATTATTTTATAGAAAACTACTATAATATTGTAATATTACTTATATCGGGTTATTTATTTAACGTAAAAAACAATTTAATTTGAAAACTATTAACTTTTTTAAAATTATTTTTTACATAGTTTAACATAATTTCAAGTCGTCACAAAACAACTTTTTCTAAATAACTATATTTTTTTGCTATTTTTATCGTGATTTTCTTAAAGACATTTTCATGGAAAATACATTTTTAATTTCCTTAGTTTAGAAAAGAATATTTTTCGAAGTACTTAAATATTTAAAAATTAAATTTTGGACGAGTTTTTAATGGGATCAGTATATTTATGAAATTTACACGAGTGGATTCGAGTGGTATAGGGGTACCCCTACAAAATATTGCCCTATTGCTTCACTTATCTAAACTTAAAATATTTATTATAACTCCTAAACTAATTTTCTGAAATTTTTATCGATTGAAATACTCTGAATAATATTCTTCTTAAGAATATGAATTAAAAATTAATGTTATTAGAGTAAAAAAAATGATAATGATAAAAAATAGTAAAAATATAATTTTTTCCAAAAAAGCTGTTATATAATAGGTAACTTAAAATTACGTAAAACAAATATTTATAAAAATGTTAGTGTTTTATCAAATAACGAGTGTGTTACGTTACATTTATCAAATATTATTTTTGAAGAGTATACATGTACAGTGCCAAATTTCAGGGTCTCAGAGCTCCAAGGCAGTTTCTAAAAAAGCAAAGAAGGACTTTTAAAAATATATTAATAAAAACCACTTTTAATTTTCTTTTAAAAATGTATAAAATATAGTTCCGATACACATTATCACTTTATACATCCATATATATACATATAATAATAATATGTAATAGGTTTTACAACTAACAGTAATTTTATAATCAAATAATGTTTTTTTTTTTAGTTTTTAGTTTAAACACGTCGCGTTAGCTGGGTTTTTTAGTCAGGTGTTTATTATTTTACGGTAACGACGATTTGTTTTTTACCTAAAAAATAAACATTTATTTTATTTCTTTACAGTTTTTAAAAGTTAATTGCACTTAAATTTTTTTTTATTAAACTAACTATAAAGTTAACATAATTAAGTCAACAAATTGGTCATATAAATAAATTATATTATAATATGAATCTAACCGCATAACTATTTTTAAAATGTCAATTTACGAAGAAGAGACTTGTTTTTCGGGTATGTCCTTTATATCAATTCTTTCATTATACATTATAATTTATAAGCATAATATACTATTTGTTTACTTGAAAATTGATAAATTTGAAACTAAAAATAAAAAAAATTATTTTCTGGTTAAAATGTATCTATTTTTTTTCACTTATATATTAGATTCTGAACGGAGTGATGAATGTATTGATTTTACAATGATGTGTGTTTTTTTTTTTTTTTTGTGTCTGACGACAACATTTGGAGCAGTAATAATGCTCCGATTTTTGACTTCAGCCACTCTTTGAATAGGAAAATTCATCTAGTTGGTACTTTGGGGGGTCAAAAGTAAACATTTTTAAATAGTTTTCAAAAAAATTGAGAAAAACAAAAAAAAAAAAATGACAGAAAAACGGCAATTTTACGAAAAACCACTTTTCGACAAAATCGATTTTTTCATTTTGCTGTAACTCAAAAACGAATTATTGTAAATACTTGAAATTTTCACCAAATGTTTATATTATGGTTATCTCTTTACAGTTAAATTTTCAAAATATTTTGACCATTTTTAAGCTACTTATAGACAATTGAAATTTTCGACTTTTCTAATTTTTTTTTTCTTCAAATGCCGATAAAAATTTTTTGGGTGGCCAGAAAATCTTGAAAATTTAATACAAGGTTTCTCATAAGTTTTTCTTAAAGCGGTAATAAAAAATCCGAAATCGTTAGTCACAATTTTTTTTTATAAGTGCTTAAAGTTCGAATTTATACGAAATATTTCAAAATTTAAATTAAATTTCATACTCTCATTATGCGTATGTTGGCCAAATACTTTTTTTATTATTAAACATATACTATAAAGTAACTATAGTAACATATAAAAACTATACTATTTGTTTCAAAATAGAATATATGACAATATTTAAATATAATATATCTTAAACTGACAAATCATCTTCGTTCAGAATCGTTTTTCGTACCTATACAATGATACCTATCATTGCATTCAAATTTAACCTACCATAGTCTGAGGTCCACCCCACCCCCTAATATACAGCAGAGCGATACCCACTTACCCGCTTTTTATGAATTTTAATTTATTATAACACGCTTAGTCTATGTATGGTAGTACAATGAAATGGTTTTTAACACCAGATGTATTATTACTAATAATTTATTAGTATTGTATTTTTTTTTATATATATACGATCGTATTGGTAAATAGAGAGCTGCTGATAATATTATGATTATTTTTAATTAATTATTGCAATATTAGGATAGGAAGGTACTTATAGTTCAACTGTTACACTTATAATTTTAATGGAAAGTTAAGCTTATCTTATAATATTTTATTAATTTTAATTGTGACTAGTAACTACCAATAGTACCGTTGACATTGGGATTTTATCAATGAATTATTTAGTCCACTAGTCGATACGACAGTATACATTTCATTCAAATTCAAATCTAAAGAATCTATGCAGACTTTTAGTGAATATATTATGTATACATAATACTCATTCGTCGTTTATTAAAAATAGAGTTTTATAATCCTCTTGATATTTGACTGGATGTAGGTGAAAATTATAAAATTTAGGTGTATTTAATCAAAATTCTAGTTGATAAATTAATTTGTCTTAGCGATCGTGGTACATAATTTATAATAATTAAGTAGGTTGGGCATTGTGGTAGATAATATTATACCATAATCTATATAATACTATTTAGGTACTTATTTGATTTTATTGTAATCTTTGTATAGTGTAAATATTGTATATTTTTAAATTACTTTTAATTTATAATCTACTATTAGTAACTCATGATCTCTATATATTGTTGTCTAAACGTATAATTCCATGACATAGGATTCTTAGGAACTAACATAATCTCCTTATATTATGCAATATTCTATACCATTTGAGATATATTAATTTATTTAATACTTTAAATATTGTATATTTTGAATCTCTTACTAATTATATTGACCCAGTATCTCAGAAATTTTCATGGAATTGATTATTTGCAATAATTTTAGTACCATACTTGTTACTTATATATCACACTTGGCACCACCCACCTGTTTCGTTTATGACATTCGTCCTGACAGTTTCTTATAAAAGTGATCCAAGTGCTATCGCCTATCGAGTGCAGCATGCTTATCGAATCACTTAAATATTTTATTTACAACACAAACACGGTCAATTGTTAACGTATAGGAACAATATTATTTTTTCAGATTACAATCAAAAAGTTGCATTGTTCTAGTAGGACTTGTGATATTGATCGCTGTGGTTTCATTCCTGTTCGTATACACGCAAAATGCACCCGATGGCGAAATTCCAGACCCGGAATTTGCGTTGCCACCGTCAAGTATGCCGATGGGATCTTACAGCAACGTCGGCGTTGTGTCTAACGGTGGACCATGCGCACAGATTGGAGTGTAATTATTACATACATTTAATACAGCAAAAATATTATTAAAAATAAATATTTGATGACATTACCTAGCTAAATATCGTATCTATTTGATCAAAATGCCGTTAATTGACAATTATACCCGATGGATTATTTCACAATAATAAACTTTATTTTAATGTTAAAACTTTAAATATTGTATGAAAATAATTAAAACAATACGATATAGTTTATTATAGTTATTATGTATATTGTTCATATATTATACTGTATTTTATATTTTATAGCTAGCTTTGAATTAGAGCTAATTTATTATAAAATTCTCAATAATAATAATTTTAATATTTAAATGCCAATTTAAGACGTTAAAATAAATTAGTAGTTTAATAAATTATTTCCTTAACATGTATAATATACATAATTATTTACTCTTATTATTTACCTAATTAACTTATCGTTATCAATTACATAATAATATATATTTCAACCAATATTAAGTAGGTACTTGTTATATAATACTATAAAATGTATAAGAAAAATTAAGATTTAAAAATAATTGATTTCATTTTAAAATGTGACTTACTAAGCAAACTTTAACATAGTTAATAATTGTCATCCAGATATAGTTAATATAGTTTCTATTAAATATTCATGTTGATTTAATTGTTCATAAATAAATATATAAGCATAGCTATTGAAGACTTAAAACATATAAAATAAAAGAAAAAAATAAACAAAAACTACCATAGAATATCGATAATTATATTGTTTTTACGGTATACTTAAATATTATTTAAACTATGAAAACAATAATTATCTTATATTTATCTTTAATCGATGAATTTCCAATTTCTATTACTCAGATTATTTATTATAGAGAACACTCTATATTATTTTGATTTAGTGTATAGGTTTGAGTAGGAGTAAATACTTAAAAATAAAATGTATGGTTGTCTGGTTAATATTTTTGACATTAATATTAATAATTATAATATCTTGATTGTTTTTCAAAAGGGATATAATGGCCAGAGGAGGAAATGCCGTGGATGCTGCTATAGCAACAATGTTATGTGACGGTGTTCTATGCCCTGAATACATGGGTATCGGTGGAGGATTTTTAATGAGCATCTACAACGCAACAACCAAAAAAGTAATGACAATCAACGCACGAGAAACTGCACCGGCTGCATCAACTGCTGAAATGTTTGCAAAAGATCCAATCAAATCAACGTTTGGTGTGTATACTAAATAGACATTTTTTAAAGAATTTTTAGGTTATAGATTTATTGTCGTTTAAATGAAATTGTGTATTACAATTATTATACATCTATATTTGGTTGGCCAAAAAAAAAACATGGATTTTAAATGATTTAACGCTTATATCTATACTATGTTTATCCGTAAAAACCTAGAATTCTGGATTTTTACAAATTCATCTTATCATCTTGGTCAGTGCTAAGGTAATATTTAGATTAATTTTGTCAAACATCGAATGGTTCATGTAGTTTTGGATTTTTTAAACAAGAAATGGTGTACATACTTTTAGAATAAACAATTTACTATGACAATTGACAAATCTATAAACCCGAAATATAAAAAAATATCCAAACAATAAAATCGAACACGATGAAATTGAAATAAGTATAATATAATACTACTTATTTTACATACCTATCTAAATGTATCCATATATATATATATATATATTGTATTTAGGTATAGGATTTTGTAGTTTAATTTTATCCTTAAATTTACTATTTCTTATTTGTAAAAACCAGAATTATAATATACATTCAGTGTTGATTAAATTGATTTATACTGATATTATATTAGAATTTAACAAGATCATGGATTCTGACATTTACCGGCAGTGAATGGTCAAACATTTCCAGGTATAAGTTCCTATGTTTACTTAGCATTCTTAATTTTATCTTAACACGCACAGTTTATTAACGTATGTTTTTCATTTAAATGGTTGTGGTGCATATACGAGTACATAATATATACATAAATACGTACTATTTATATTACAATAATTAAATACTAGAGTTGCTTATCTGAGTTATAAACATTTAATTAATTATTTATCGTGTTATAACTTAAAATGTTATTACTTATTACTATCTGACACGTTTATAACAACTTTTATGAAATACTATTAATTTGGTCCAAAAATTTTTAATTTATTCCTACTTAAAATATCCATCAGGTGGCTTGTCGATCGCTGTTCCAGGGGAACTCAAAGGCTATTCGACGATTTATGACTTGTACGGTAGCGGCAAAATTTCATGGGAATCTTTATTTGAGCCAACTATTAAGTTATGCGAAAATGGCATAAAGATCAGTAATCGTCTAGAGATAAACATGAAAAATCACGAAGATTTAATAAAGAATGATCCATTTCTCAGGTATGATGACAAAATCTGTTATTTTGTTATATTTAAAATATTTTTATATAGCATGTAGAATCCGCTTAGGGAAATATTGGGCGATGAACTATTGTTTCCATGATCCGACAACCGCAATTAACCGAAACTATTAAAGTACATCTATATAACTTTATTTACAAAAAAAACACTTAGTTTATAGTTTGTTTAAAAATAATAATTATTAGTATTATTATTATATCATAAATTAATTGATTAATTCATATCTTGTAGTTAGGTTGTAGAAAATTGTCCATTCTTGTTTGTCGTGACTTAAGAGTTTGATTATTGACAAAATCTACACAAATGTCTAGCGATGTTGTTAGGGTATTATTGTTTCTATTTTGCATTAAATAGGTATAGTCTTCGTTGGTCAATGGAGTACGTGGTAGGAAAAAACAAAAAATGATTAACAAAAATAAAATACATAGTATGAAATCTTTACATACATGATATACAAAATATAATAGAACCATAAAGATTAGATAATTATAGTTTCGATAAGAAGGTACATATAAGTTAGAATATTTAGTCAACACTTTTATGTTTGTCCCTTATATAAAGTTATAACATAATTGGACGATGGTTTGTCCCCAATAAACAAAATTAAATTGTTTAAAAAGAATTCATTTGTTGGTGACTATGCAAATTTGTTCATATTAAGCGGTCATTCCATTTATGCGGTGTACCAATTAAGCGGATTTTACTATATTGTGTTTAACTTAAGAAAATATAGTTTTTATAATATTTTGAGAATTTTTTTTAGACAAGCATTTTTTGATGAACAAACCGGACATGTAAAAAAAGCTGGAGAAGAGTACAAGTTACCAAAATTAGCAGAGACGATGAAAATCATAGCAGTTAACGGTGCTGAAGCCATATACAACGGATCGTTAACACATCAATTAGTGGAAGATATAAAAAAAGTCAACGGTATTATAACTGAAGAAGACTTGGCCAATTATGAGTTAGTAACAATATGTATAATTTAACTAATATTTTCATAAAGTATTTATTTTTTAAGTTTGATATTGTCTAAAAACAACTAAGCTATAAATACATTGATACGTCAACCAATTATTATAAATTGATAATAAATAATTTACATTAAATTGATGATAAAAATTAATATCTTAATGAATTGGAGATTTTTAAATTTTAATTGTGTACAAATTACAATAAATGTCAATAATAGTAAACATTACGTTTCAGGGTAGAAGTTAAAGAATCTTTTGCTGTACATTTAAAAAGTGGACATACAATACATGTGGGGCCTCCGCCTAGTTCAGGTGTAATATTAGCCTACATCCTTCGAATATTGGACGGAATATTACCAGCACCAAATCCTGGATTAGATGCACATCGATTGGTAGAGGCTTTCAAATTTGGATACGGCGAAAGAACGCATTTAGGTGATCATAATTTCGTAAATGTGTCCAAAGTATGTTTTCTGTTACAAATACTAGTATTCATACATTAATTTTCGGACAAATTCTATTGTTTATAGATTTACGATAAAATAACATCAGATACTTATATAGCTAGTATTCAAAATAAAATATCCGATAAATTCACTTCGTTGGACCCAAAGTACTATGGTGCTGATTTTGACATGCCAGAGAATCATGGTACTGCTAACATTGTCGTAACCGATTCGTTGGGAAACACTGTTGTGGGAACCAGCACATTAAATATATAGTAAGCAGAACATAATAATATTATATATATTATATCTCAAAACGTCCCATATCAGTGAACAATAAAATATTGATAAAAACACAACACTTAACAATTTGAATTTGAATTTTATTTCAGCTTTGGTAGTGGTTTTGTGTCTCCAAGCACTGGTATTAATTTAAACAATGAAATGGATGATTTTTCTTCTCCCGGATTCATTAACTTTTATGGTATTCCATCCTCACCTGCCAATTTTATTGAACCAGGCAAACGACCAATGTCATCAATGTGCCCGACTATAATCACCGACAAAAAAGGAGACTTTGTTCTCGGGGCAGGAGCAGCAGGTGGATCGAAGATCACACTTGCAACTTCCTACGTATGATTTATTTAAATTAACTATGATTAATTATTGTATTATATTATAATTATTTATAACCATACATTATGGTGGTTTGACATTGTTGACTTTATTTAACAACCTAAAATTTTATGAAAATTCATTTGATTAAAAATTAATGATTTTAATATCTAAAAGTATTTAAAAAGTAGTATTCCACGGTTTTTAAGAATTATAAATATATTTGTCTTATTGGATAACTGAGAATGTAATGACTAGTCAACAATTCATAATTAAGAATAAACTATATTTTTACATAATTTTATATTTTCTTGCATAGAGGTGCAATGACATTTAAATATACATTTTTATTTATTTTCAGGTGATAGCCCTTAAGCTATGGTACAGTATGACATTAAAAGAAGTGATAGACAAACCTAGAATTTACCATCAGCTGGTTCCTATGACTGTTGAATATGAATACGGAACGACAAAGGTTAGTATAGAAATATAATTAGAGATAATGTTTGTTATTTATTAAAACGTTTTTTCATTATTTAACCAACTATGTTTCGATTTTTAGGCCGTTGTACAAACACTAAAGGATATTGGACATCCAGTAAGAAGGTTGAAAAATACCATAGGTTCAGCAGCAACAGCTATTGCCAAATCCCCATCAGGAATGATCGAAACTATGCCAGATTTCAGACGACCAGGAAATTCGTCCGGATACTAACACGATATATTTTGATAATAGATTATGTTCTATAAATTGTTGTTGTAAAATGTACTTTGTAAGTTCCTAAAAATATTATAGCCACGACTTTCAATTGATACTACACCACAAATTATGTGCAGTCAAAGTTATTATGTATTGACGTATTGTTGATGTAATACTACTATTATACCTGTTATAACTTTATCTATAATTGTTCGCAAATGTTAATTTTTCATATAAAATGTATATTGTATAATGTAATATATAGGTATAAATATTATTGTAAGGTAATTTATTTTATGAAAATATGAGGTCTATATATTTAAATAATTAAAAATTTTTTTTTTTTAGTAATGAAGTGCTATTATATTAAGAGCGCAGCAACGCCAAATGTTGTTAATTATGAATTCATATTTTACTGTATACGATAACTATATATAAAATAGTTTAATAATTAAGTTAGATTCTTTTCAATTGTGACCAAAAACCCTGTAAAAATCGAGCACTATGTTAATATTTTGTTTGTACATTATTAAAACGTATGTTAAATCATCAATATTTTTTATTCTTTCTAGTTGTTTCTAAAATAGTATTTGTAAAAAGTTATAGTTCTAAACAATATAATATTATTGGAACTTAAGTTACCAAAACAATTTTAAAATTACAAATAATTTTGCGTTTTCTAGTCGATGTTCTAAAAAATGTAGCTATCTATAATATTATTCTAATCTCAGGCCACTCATACGATTTTCAGTTTTTTGCACTTATATAATAACAGGTTCACAAAATACGGAAGTATATAGTTTGTGATGATATTTTACAGCTTTCATAATATTATTAGCTTATGATTATTAATATGTACACAATATTAAACAAAGCTAAATATTCGGACAACATAATATATCGGCATAACATAATATAATTTATTAGGTATCTTATAAGTTTTAACGTATAAAATGAAAAATATATTTGTATCATTATCATATATGATGAATGCATAAAAACATTGGACATATAAACATGTTTTATATTGTTATGGGTAATATATTATATTACTTAATTTTAATAATTTATGTTAAGTCATATAATTTTGTATATGTACTAATGTTTGTGTACTTAATAATTAGTTTTCTTGTAAGCCATTACTCATTATACCTTTATAGTATCACTTAACGACTTAACACAATATACACACACACGCACACTCCGAGCAACATGTTATTATATAAAATTATATAATTTATATACGGGAAACATATTAATTTTGACGTTGATTTAAAATATAATATACAGTGGCGTATAACTATATACAATCGGTAATTTGAATGTTGGTATTGCTTGTACTGTGCTGATTATCAGTTATACTGATCGTGCGAAGGTGCACAGTGCATTGTCCATTTGTGCAGAGCTTTGAATAACATTATTCGAGTTATTCAGTGTTATATTTTTATTTATATCCATGGAATAAAAATAAGTATTTATCATGGACTTTGATGTACTTAGTTTATATAAATTTTAGTCTGCTGTTCTTATAGAATATATAAATATACTTTTTTTTCTATTGATAAGAATAATAATAATTCAAGTTATACAAATTAATTATTATTTAGCGCAATATTACTTGGGTTTAGTTAATTATTTTAAATAAAATTGATCTTGAATCATTAATAAAAAAAACAAGATCTATTAATATTGGTAAGCAAATGATATGATAAATATAATATTTTATGTATATATGTATATGTATATGTATATATATATACATATATATATACATATACATATATTATATATTATTAATATTATTATTATATATTATATATTATTTCAAATAATGATGTCTATCAGCTTATTATAGTAGAAATTGTATCATTTGTATTTATACTATTTTAACTCGTCCATTCTTTATTGTGTAGTGAAAGAGTTTGCTGAAGTGTCAACTGTCCACCCTAAATCCTCTGTAAATACTCCATATATCTTATATGGAGATATGATTCCACGTTTCAAATTCGTCATTTATTATTCTTACTGATTCAAAATTGTTTACATATTTTTTAATTAAGTTAATTTTAATTAAATTCATTTTTTTTGCATTAAATTTTTATTTAATAAAGTTATTAAAAAAAATTTAATTTATTAATTTATAGCCCGACTTACGAGTTAAAAAAATCGTCAACTTACCTAGCCTTGGAAATATGTGTAATGAGTTTGATTTTGTTTATTTATAATTTATTTTTATTAAAGCGGGATAGTGGGATTATTTTATTTAAGTATCATTCAAATAGTTAACTTAGCATATAGTAAAAATAAAATAATATTTTAATAGGTTTAGAACACGTGGAGAATTAATAAGTTGATGAACTTTGAAAACTCGTTTGAAAATCCTTGAGGTTAGCAAAAAAAATTATTTTATTAATGAGATAAAAATATTAAATTATCTGAATATATTAAGTAACCATCTAATACCTGAATAAGTAAGTACTTTTAAAATTTATCTTACATCATCGTTTAGTAATTCGAGGTAATTTTTTGAGAATTATTATGGTATTATAATATATCCTTAAATGTGCGAGACCGTTTTCGATCAAAAACGTACCCTTCCCTTTTCGGCCGATTCACTTTTCGACCAAATTTAAAAAAGACCGATTCCCCTTTCGGCCAAAACAAAAATTATAAACATAATAATACTTATACATAATTTTTGTAAAATTATAGCAATTATATAATTATATAATTTTGAAAATGATTAAAAATATAAGTTGCCTAAAATTATTTAAAATATAAGCATATCTATATATTGACATTATTTTTATGTTAATATGTTACAATATGTATAATATTATATAAAAACATAAAATAATAATGCCATTATTTTATAGCAATTGTAAACTTATTATTAAATTTTTTTCAAATAATTAATGAGCAATATTATATATTTTGATTTTAATCATTTTTGATATGTATAACATAAAACGTAATACATTAAACTTTTTGTATCGTGTAATTTTCAAAATTACCTATTTTATATTACTATTATACTTAATTATTATTGAAAAAAATTGTATATTATTATTTTATGGTTTTATATAATATTATACATATTGTAACATATTAACATAAATTAAATTTTAATATATTATAGATAAGCTTATATTTTAAATAATTTTCTATATTTTATTTTACAACATTTTTGGCAACATATTTTTAATCATTTTCAAAATTATATAATTATATAATTGCTATAATTTTACAAAAATTATGTATAAATATTATTTTTTTTATAATTTTTGTTTTGGCCGAAAGGGGAATAGGTCTATTTTAAATTTGGTCGAAAAGTAAATCGGCCGAAAAGGGAAGGGTACGTTTTTGGTCGAAAAGTGAATTGGCTGAAAAGTGAAGGGTACGTTTTTGGTTGAAAACGGCCATGCCTCCTTAAATATTACTACTATATTTTCTTAATACGTCTCCATTTTCTTTTATCAGTTTTTTCGACAAGATACATAATTTTTCTATTATAGTTTTAGAATTTTAAAGGTTTAATCTCGTTTGTCCATAAAAATCATCAAGTGCACTTTCATTAGACTCATCCTAGAATATGGCTGCAGTATCCTTGATTCCACACGCTCTTCTGCTATGTCAAAAAGAGTCCAAGACATTGATGTTAGTCTCCTATTTACCACTTTTAGACTAATTTGGTCATTCTAATCCCAGGATCAATTTATTTTTTCTCTCAAATATCCTTTCATGCAAACTTGATTCCTTGTAGTCATTTCTGTAGTTAGTTCTAAAATTCCGTAATGCCATACACTTTAGATTTAGTAAATATTGAATTAATACAATTTGTAGAGATTATTAAAATATATTCATAAATAGTAAAGAGTCGATATAAAACCACGTAGATATTTAATTATTGAATCATAATTCGTAAGTATACTACATTTGATGTTTAAAAGCTAGTTTAATTAAATTCTATAGGCATTTATAATACATACATTTTACTATGTAAAAATAAACAAAAACAAAATATTTTTATAATCATATAATTAAAAAACTTTAAAATTGGAAATTGGATTTGGTTTTAATATTTAATAAGCCAATATACTTTTAATTTTAACCTGCAAGTATAATATATTTGTTTTGGCAATTTAATTATAATTTATAACCATTATTATTATTATTATTATTATTATAATTACTTAAAAAATGCAATTAAACATTCTAACATGTTTAAGAAACTAAATATTAAAATATGTATGCAAATATAAACTAAGAATTTATATTATATGAATTTTCTAGACATATTTTTTATGGTAATTTTATTATAATATAATATAATAATATTTTATTATGTTTATGTAGTTTTTTGTGACCAATCATCTAGGTTAGGTTTTCAACTGGTTTATTTCATAAAAAAAATATTCGTTGTACCGTTTAATATTCATTCTAGCAATGTTATTGTAAAACTTAAGTGTTTTAATATATATATATAAATTATAAATAGGTATTTTATACAAGTATTTTGTTCTCACCAATCGTCTTTGGTTAAGATTTTAAATTTGTCTTTTCTTAAAATATATTTACTTTGCGTTTAGTAATCATTTCGAAAAGATCAATGTTAATCTTGTTTAAATCATTCGATTAGACTAAATTTTTTTATTTTTAGAGCTGTTTTTAGATTATAATATATTTTGTTTACTAATTTGCTCAGAAGAACAATAAGTAGTTTATTTAGGTACTGCGTTTGTTCGTTACCAAATTTATGACTGACGACTATACAATAAACAACTAAATTGTATAATGCGTGTGATTTAGTAAGTTAATTTTATTATTGTTATATTTAAAAAGCGGGTAAGTGAGTATCGCTCTGCTGTACATTAGGGGGTGGGATGGACCTCGGACTAGGGAAGGTTAAATTTGAATGCAATGATAGGTATCATTGTATACGAAAAACGATTCTGAACGGAGATGATTTGTCAGTCTAGGATATATAATAGGTACTTAAATATTGTAATATATTCTACTTTGAAACTAATTCAAACATTTAAGTAAAAGTTTCAAGATCTTACGTTTAGTAATTTTTTAAAAATAACAAAAATCGAAAATTATTTATTAGTAAAACGTTATTTTAGATTTCAAATTAAGATTAAAACTTTAAACACTCGTAAAATTGTTTAAATTGAATAATCCTCAAACTTTTTTATAATTATTCTAAGCTTAACTTATGGACAGCATAGTATTAAATTTTCAATTCTTAGCTTTTGATAGAAAAATATTTATAAATTTTTAACTACCAAATAGTGAAAAATATTCATGATTTTGACAAATTTGTGTCAATATTTGAACTTCAAATGCTAATAAAAAAAAATTGTGCATATGTATTTTTATAATTTTTGAATGAAAGTTATAACAAGTTATGTGGACCCTTCTATTAAATTTTCAAGTAATTTGTCCCAGCTAAATTTTTTTTATCAACATTTATAAAAAAAAAAATAAAAAAAAATTGAAAATTTCAATTGTCTATAAATAGCTCAAAAAAAGTCAAAATGTTTTGAAAATCAAATCACGTAAAGAAAATGGCAAACTAAATAACTGGTAAAATTTTCAAGTATTTACGACTTATACTGTTTGAAAAACAACAAATATCAAAAATCGTTTGAGGCTAAACCGTTATTTAACGCGGTTTTGTAAAAATATAAATTTCAAACACTCATAAAATTTTTTTTGTCTGAATCAGGTAGAGTTTTTTTTACAGATATTTGAAGAAAAATGTATGGAAAACCTTGTACAAAATTTTCAAAACTTAGTTATAAAAGAAAAAATTTTACGATTTTTCAACTACAAAATTACTTGCAAATTTTCGCAATTTTGACATATTTCGTATAAATTCGAACTTTAAGCACTTATAAAAAAAAATTGTGACTAACGATTTCGGATTTTTTTTTATCACTTTAAGAACAACTTATAAGAAACCTTGTATTAAATTTTTAAGATTTTCTGGCCGGCCAAAAATTTTTTATCGTTATTTTAAAAAAAAATTAAAAATTTCAATTGTCTATAAATAGCTCAAAAAAAGTCAAAATTCTTTGAAAATTTAACTGTGTATGGAGAACGCTAATATAAACATTTGGTGAAAATTTCAAGTATTTACATCTATTAGTTTTTGAGTTATAGCAAAATAAAAAATTTGATTTTGTCGAAAACTGATTTTCCGTTTTTCCCTCATTTTTTTAGGGTTTTTCCCGACTCATTTAAAAAATATTGAAAATTTTTAACTTTTGACCCCCCCAAAGTACCAACTAGATTCGATTTCCTTTTCAAAGAGGGGCTGAAGTCCAAAATCGAAGCATTTTTACTGCTCCAAATGTTGTCGTCAGACACAAAACTAAAAAAAAAAAAAAAAAAAAAAAAAAAAAAAACACACATCATTGTAAAATCAATACATTCATCACTTCGTTCAGAATCTAAAAAATATATATAAGTAATTGATAATTTTTTTATGATGTACTAAGTTAGGGCTCTAAATTTGAAATATTTCACTTGAAACTTTTAAACACGATTCGAAATAATATATTAATTACACACAGAAAATATTGATATATTATTTATAATATAACCAAGGTTTATGAATTACTATATTATGTCAATGGTTATAAATTGAATTTGTTAATTGCTTAAAATATGGCATATTGGCATATTGGTATTAATTACTGTATTATATGATCGATTATCATCTAAGGCTCAAAATTTCATGCATTTAAAAATGTACAAATATGTGCTTATATTTCTATACAACATTTTTATTTGTACAAATATTTTATCATGCTATAAATAATATATTAAAAAGAAAAGTAATTGTTAACTCTAATTTTCAAATTTTAATCAAAATAAAATAAATAAAAAACTTTAAAAATATTCTTTGAATAAAATACATCTATTTTTAGAATGTTTCTATGGACGTATTAGACGAGACTGACAATATAATTTATTATTTATAGGGCTACGGGTACTCTATTAATGTCATCAACATTAATCATTGCGTTATTTTCCTATAAAAGTATTTATTAAATAACCGTAGGTCCGTAGCGATTTCTATTATAATATAATAAAAATATTTTAGATATAGCTAGAAATTTTAGCTATTAATATAGGTATATTTAATACGAGCAAAACATAATTTTTAATGTCAAAAAAAAATTTTGAAAAATATAAAACAATAATATCTAGTAAGAAATCTCAATATGTGAACGTATTAATTTTTTTTATATATGAATTTTAAAACTTTTTCATTATAAATTATTAAATAGGTATGCTTTAAAATCTAAAAATCACTAAATATTCAAAAATATACACTATATATTTTTGATTTATTTTTATTGTTAACTCACTAAGCAATAAATCTAATAGTTAAAAAAAAAACAGATGCAAATGCAACAACTTTCGAACCCTAGCCTTTATCATTTAGATTAGGTTGGATCCTTATTAGCTATTATTATTATAATTATTATACATATTTTCTTTGTTTCATACAATAAATAAACTTTTAAAAATGGTCATTTGCAAGTTGACGTGATTATAAACTTTTAGATATCATACATTTTATTTTTATTTTTGATTGAAATGAAATATTTTATGAAAATTTAAAACCCTATACTTAGTTTTATTGTAATTCAAATGCTCATATTTTATTTATACGTTAAATGTTAATCGACCGTTTGTTTTGATACTAATTATTTATTATTGTAATTGGATATTTGTTATCTATGTAAAATTAAATGGATATAAATCGTTTTTTTAAATAATAATTATGATACAATGACTTAATTTTCATTTATCGGTGTGTTAAATTAGTATTAGTACTTTCGCAGTATAAATTCCATTCCAAAAAAGGTTCTATTATTACAGCATATGATTCTTAAATTTTTTAGCAATTTTTAATCACCAATAATATTATAGTTTTCAATTTTAATATTATATTATGATGATGAATCTTTAATTTTTGCTTTGCTTTACTTAAACTAAAATAGTAGCACTGTCGTACTTTAATATTACAGATATTATAACGAACTTTTTTATTCTAAAAAATGTACTAATTCGTCTTTATAATATTAGCGTGGGATATTTAAATAGATTTAAAACAATTATTGTTCACAATTGCACATGAATAATTAATTATACAATTTATTTTTAATAGTACGTGCATACTATGGTACAGCCACTTGACGGTGTAATTGAAAAATATAATATATATTGAAAAATTAGGGAGGTCATATCATTTTTAACACTTTAAGTAACCTAATCAGTTTATGTCGATATTGTTTATTTCTGATTACAATCAAAACATAGTCGCCTTATCACTCTGATCTGCGCCGTGTTATTTCCGGTAATCATGTTCTCGGAGCATAACTCTGACAACAAAATCTCTGACCAACAATTCGCGTTTTCACTTTCAAGCATGTCGAGTGTGGGCTTGTACAGCAAAGTCGGAAACGAATCCAACGTCGAACCACCCACGGAGATAGAAATGTAATAACCATCATATTTTTTAATAGCGATTTACATAATTGTTTTATAACAACGACTAACTCCAGATCGATATTGATTGTTTTTCTTTAGATTTCCGGCAAAACGTTGCTTGTTCCTTGTAATACTGATAATACTGATTGCCATATTTTCGTTTCGGGTCTTTTACCCAGAATCACATGCCGTTGGACGTAAAATTAATGATCTGGAATTTCAGGTGCCACCGTCAAGTATGCCGATGGGCTTGTACAATAAAGTCGGGGTCGTCTCTAATGGTGGGCCGTGCTCACAAATCGGAGTGTAATTATTATAGAATTAGTTAATTACAATAATAATAACTGTAATGATAATGATATTACCGAAATTCGGATTTTTAAATATATATTTAATATTTGATGTTCAGTTATAGGTACTTTTACTCATATTAATTTTTAAAAATATTATAATTTATAATATTATATGCATTTGATTTAAACGATTCCTAATTTTTTTTTTTTAAAAAAGGAATGTTATGTCAAAGGGTGGAAATGCGGTAGATGCTGCTATAGCTACAATGATATGTGATGGTGTTTTATGTCCAGAATATTTGGGTATTGGTGGAGGTTTTTTAATGAGCATCTACAATGCAATGACCAAAAAAGTAATCACGATTAACGCACGCGAAACAGCTCCAGCCGCAGCAAGTACTTTGATGTTTGTTAAAAACCCCAAGAAATCTATATACGGTACGTACTAAAACCTAAAGAACGGGCAATTTGACATAATTGTTAACTTTTTAGTCGAGTTAATAAATACAATTAAAGTTGAATTTATGTTTATAAAAAAAATAATTTAACTTGGGTTGATTGAAATTAAAATTCAACGAGTTTCAATCAGAAATAAAAATAGTGAACTAGCAAAATGTTTATGTTATGTTATTTATGAGATCATTAATTTTTATAAAACCCGGTTCAAAGTTAGTTGGACGAAATATCTCAAGAAACAAATTTTAAAAGTATTTACATTTATTTGGCTATCATTACGTAATGTTAATTTGAAGCTAAACTTTAGTTAAGAAAAAGTAACTTGTTGAATTGAAAAACAATAACAAAATAAATATTTTACTATGTATAACTCAATATTTAATTTACTTTTAAATATATATTTAATATCGCAGAACAATGCGTTTAATAAACATCATTGATAAATGCTTATGCATTAAATTAAGCGATAGTATCAAACAAAAATATTTCAAATTAACAAAAAATATTGTACAGGAGGATTGGCAATTGCGGTTCCAGGTACGCTAAAAGGATACTCTGTTATGTATAAATTATATGGTGGTGGTGTTCCGTGGGAATCGTTATTCGAACCAGCTATACAACTATGTGAAAACGGCATAGATATAAGTGAACGCCTAGAGACAAACATGAAGAATAACAGTAACATAATAAAAAATGACCCAATGCTAAGGTAAAATTAAAATATTAATATATATGTGTTTTTTGTTTTTTATGTAAATGTATTAATATGTAAATCGTGTATATATATATTTATAATATTAATACAAGTTCATACTTTTTATTAGAAAATATTGGTTTTGGATTATTTTAAACTATTAGAGAATTTGTATATTATGTAACTTACTATACGTTATATAGTATATAATACATTGTATATTAATATTATAGTATATTGCATACTTATATAATAGTGTAGGTACTTTATAGTTTAATAATTTTTTTAATGAAGTTTAATTTTATTTGCAGAGAATCTTTTTACGATGAAGAATATAGTCGATTGAAGAAAGCTGGCCAAATTTACAAGTTACCTAAATTAGCAGAAACACTAAGAATCATAGCGAAAGAAGGCGCAGACGCCATTTACAATGGATCGTTAACGTCCAAAGTATTAGAAGATTTAAAAAAAGTAAAAAGTATAATTACCAAAGAAGATTTATCCAATTATGAGTGAGTAACTTATTTAGTGTATTGGTTCTGAGATTTTAATTAATTATATTTAGGAGATAAATTTAATTTTTTAAATGTTCTAGACAAAACAATTTAGTTTTAAATTTCGAATTAGTATATAATTATTAAGACTTGATTATAGCAATAAATTCATGTTATCAGTGTTGAAATCGAAGAATCTTTTCCCGTTAACTTAAAAAGTGGACATCAAATACATACGGGACCACCTCCTAGTTCGGGTATAATATTAGCTTACATACTTCGTGTGTTGGACGGATTGTTGCCAGCACCCAACGCAGGTTTGGACGCTCATCGATTGGTGGAGGCTTTCAAATTTGGTTACGCCGAGAGAACCCACTTAGGAGATCACAAATTTGTTGACGTGTCTCAGGTATACGCCGTGTACGATAGATAAGTACATAATACATATTATTTGACTAAAATCATAAACATTTTTATAGATTTACGATAAAGTAAACTCGAATAGTTACATCAAAAGTATAAGAAATAAGATTCTTGATAATTTTACTTCATCAGATCCAAAATACTACGGAGCCGACTATCATATGCCAGAGAATCACGGGACTGCTAACATAGTCGTAACGGATTCAATGGGAAATACTGTCGTGTGCACTAGCACATTAAATACTTAGTGAGCATTAATATAATTTATGTTAAAATGTTTTATTGAATTATCTAAACTTTTAAGTTTAGTAATGTATTAAGTTTGTGAATCGTTTAGTTTTGGATGCGGATTCATGTCTCCTAGCACTGGTATAATTTTTAACAACCAAATGGATGATTTTTCTTCTCCAGAAGTCGTAAACAACTATGGAATTCCGTCTTCACCTTCCAATTTTATAGAACCAGGCAAACGTCCAATGTCTTCAATGTGTCCAACTATAATCACCGACAAAAATGGTGATTTTGTTCTTGCAATAGGAGGAGCAGGAGGATCAAAATTCACTATTACTATTGCCTATGTATGATTTGTTTTACTGCTATTATAACATTAACATTTGTTGCGGGTTCAAGTGAACTTAAGATATTTTTATTTGAATACCTATTTTTGTTAATAATTTAACATATTAGTTTTCTATAAACATCAAATTTAAAACCTCATTTCATAAATACCCAGCAGTAATCTTAATAAGTATAATCAACAAGTGTTAATTATTTTAGTTTTCAATCTCAGCAAACTCAATTTTTTTTTCATAGTTTGATTTGGAATAATTTTTCTAATTGACAGACAGTGACGCAAATCAATTATTTTACGGCGAGATTAACTTAAAAATTTACTAGATGGCTCATCCACCACAATCAACCAACAATTGAAAATCTTATTTTTTCATCAAATAAATAATAAATCAAGCTGGTCCAAAACAAAATTATTTCAAAAAGTACACATTATTAGTAATTCACAAAAAATTATTTTAATTATTTTGGAGGGTAAGGGCTCACCTGCCTCCGAAGGTTTTCACCACTGCTGTTTGCTGAAAATAATTATAATTATATACAATACGTGTTTTTAAAATTGATTATATGTACCTATTTTTAATTGCTTTTATATTTCCATTGTATACTAATTAAAATATTTTTATACCTAGGTTTCTAGGTTAGAAACATTACACATATTATATAGTTAAATTAGCCATAAACAAATCGTATATCTAAGTACGTTATTTTATATTTTTATATAAGTACAAACATTATTTAAATACTATTTATTTATTTTTCAGGTTTTAGCCCTTATACTATGGTACAATATGACATTGAAAGAAGCTATAGACAAACCTAGAATTTACCACCAACTTGTTCCCATGAAAGTTCAATATGAATACGGAACGACAGAGGTTATATTATTATTATAGATATGTATAACAAAATATTTTGACATAATCTAACTATCTGTATATTTATTTTAGGACGTCATTAAAAAACTTAAAGATATTGGTCATCCAATGGTGAGATTAAATAATGTGGTTTCGGCGGCAACAGCTATTGGTAAATCCACTTCAGGAATGATTGTAGCTATGCCAGATTTCCGACGACCAGGAAATTCATGTGGATATTAATGCGAAAAAGTCTTGATTAATATTAATTTTCATATATATATTTTTTTTCAGTAATATTATTGTATATTTTGTAAATTACTTTGAAATTTTAACAGCTCAATTAAATAGACCTAATTAATAGATCAATAGCTATTTATTTTATCATTATTGATTTTGTTTGTATAATTCAAATCAAATATTATTATATTATAGGATATTAAATACTTATAGCTAGTATGGCCCATATTATGATAACGTTATACCATTGCTCACAGATCCTGATAATTTTTTTTTTTTTTTTAATATTTTTATAAAATGTATAGATACTCTTAGTTGTCGTTTAAACTAAATAAAATAAAATAATTTATAAACGTTGAAGTTATAAAAATCAACTTTTGCGTAAATAAGATTATGTGTATCGTAAAGAGGATGTGATATTATATTCTGAATTGTTAATGTAGTCCCAACTCGTATAGTGGTGTGCGTAACTACGTGTATGTTTATTTGTATTTAAAACAATTATATTTTCATATTTTATCGTTTTAATTATGATATTATATATATATTATAATTATTATAAATATTCAATTTGATTTTATATTAGAGCATATAGAGTATATATATATAAGTATAAGTACTCAATTAATTAACATTAAATGTTATATTATGTACGGCGTGCCAAAATTGCATTTTAATATATTGTTCAAACTCATTATAATTCATAGATATTCTTATTTAATTTTTTTTCTGAATGGGTTTGGGTAGTATCAATATTTAAAACTTTTCATTATTATAATTATCACGTACCAGCTGGCATACAATTTTTCATAAACAATTTGCTTAAGTATAAGAATAAGGCACATTAATTACTACTGAATAAGAATTAGTTCTAATACATAGATCTATAGAATTGACCGATTGCCTTCTAGAATATTATGTTCATTATTAATGACTAACATGCATGTAAGTCTCGTAATAGTATACAAAGACATTTGTTAAATATGTTCTACTAAAGAAGTTATTTAACTTCATTGTTTCGTTTGACTAAATTATTTGGTTTGGTAAAACGGCTAGTTGTATGTTTATTTGACATAATGACTTAGATCATAGTAGAAGATAGGATTTTAATCGACACATAAGTACTTCCGAAGTTAAATCGTTAATATATTATAACAAAATATTGTTTTCGTATGTTCATAATTATTTAAATATAGTTATCTAAATTTTGAAATACACAATGATAAAATAATACTGTCAACTGACAATAAAGTAAACTGTTTAAAAATATATACCTATACCTAGATATACAAATTTATAATCATTTGGCAAGTACCTACCACTTGGTGAGTTTTATTGTTTTATTTTATTGTATTAATTATACATAAGATATTTAAGTTTATAAAATAATTTTAGGTTATTTTTTTTCAGATGAAAATTGTAATACTTTGATCGTTAAATAGTGAAAATATACATAATATTGCATATACTATATATATTTAAAAAAAAATGCATTTTAGGTAAATATGATTACTTGAGTTCTTAGATTTAAAATATAATAGATAAGTAATTACATATGTAGGTAGTTAGAAATTGTCGGTATAGTATTCAAGAACCAAAATTGTAAATTTTAAAAACATTTTCCCCTCAAATTTAAATGCTAATATTTTGAATGTTGTCAACATGTCTAAATCTATTGAAATTCTATAAAATAGTAATTGTAATAATTTATTATTATGACTAGATAACAATTAAATAAAAAAAAAATATTATTCAAACGTTTTTAGAGACTGTGATTGATTATTAACACAAGTCCTAGATTCATTGCAATTTAATATTATTATTTTGCTGTTAAATTTATAGTTACACACATTTTAATATTTTCAGTGATTCTTAAATTAATTTAATTTACTACGTTTTGCAGTGTTAAAATATAAAGGACTAACACAATTTAATTATCTTTTAACATGAAACGGTAAATATTATTTTAATCTATGGATTAATTTTATTTTATACTAAACGAATTTTTATTTTTCAAATAAATTATTTAACTAAATATCGTATATTTGATTAATATATTTATTTAAAAACTAGCTGTCCCCGTGCACTTCGTCGCCCGTACAAAAAAATAGGTAATATTCCGTTTGCGCGAGTGAAATTATTTTTACCTATATGCGAGGTAAAAACAGTTGAATAATCATCGCCCAAATGGTATTTTTAGTTGAATAAACGTATATATATATGTGTTAAAGTTAAAAAGAGCATTCAAAATTCAACTCATTCTCGCCAATATATTCATATATATATATATATTACTTATTCGGTATACCTTATTTAGATACTTTATTTAGTATCCTATAGAAACCAAAAATCTTTAATGATAAATATGTCAAATATACACTTAAATTTGTCTATGTTTTTTGATGTGAAACATTTAATGGCGTGGTACGGTAGTAAGACCGACTGTTGCGTGGCGACAGTTTTGTTATTTCAAAAAATAACAGTCGTTTTTAATTAATTCTATTTATAAAACAAATACTTAATATTTAAGAATACTCGAAAATGAAGTCTTAGTAATAAACTTTCTTAATTTTTCGTAAAAAAAATTCACTCAACAAATTTCAAATTTCCAAATCCATTTAACAAAATAATAAACATAAAACTATAAAATAACTATAGAAACCATAGATTATACTGATTGTACATCGAACTGATGTTTAGATGTCTACGTCTACCATATAGACTCTATATTATAGAGTAAATAAAGACAACGGTATCGAGTTCAAATCCTAGACATCAATAAATAGATTTTGCACTTTTTCTACTAATTCGGTTGACTTTTTAAAAATTTTCTTTCGTAAAAACCTTCTCCAGACAATAACAAATACAACAAAAAAAGAATTAGCGAAATCGGCCCAGCTGTTCTCAATTGATGAATTTATTGTTATACATGTTTGGCTCCATTTATATATATATAGATGTTAGTATAAAATATAATATATTGAGTATATTATTATTTAGTCTATATAAAGAACATTGGGCGATAAAAAATATATTAATCATATAGTAATTGTTCTCCAAAACCATTTAATGAATCAATATATAATAAATATATTAAATAAATACTTATCAATAAATAAGACCTTTAATACTTCACTGACAAAATACCTATAAATTAATTTTATTTATCCGTAAATAATTATATATCAGACCTAAATTAATTTTTACACATTAATACATTCAAACTTAAAAGTAAACACACATTATAATATTTCATAATATTATTTTCAGGAGTCAATCAATCAAATTGTTTCTTATAGAAAGTTTGGTGTTGTTTGGTGTTATAGTGATTCTTTCTTATCGTTTCTTTACTTTAGTAGATGTTTTCAGTGATCCAATGATTCCATTGCCACTGTCTTCTATACCAATGGGTCAGTATAATAATGCGGCAGTCGTTTCTAACGGTGAACCATGTGCAAAAATCGGAACGTAAGAATTGTAATAATATGGGTTAAACTATTTATAATAAAATTGTACATCATATGGTGACTGATAAATTTATAGATTTGGTATTCATTATACGAATATCATCGTACATTACTTGCTAATTTTATAGCATTTATAAAATATCGTACTATTAAATTAATATTTATTTATTTGAAATAAATTAAGTACCATAAAAACATTTTTAATAAACGTATGAATAAGTATAAAATAGATCCATTTTAAACTTTAAAAACTTGACAACGATTGAATTCTCATCGTATTGCATGAAATACTAAAATATATTTTGGTGATTTAGACTAGAACACATGCAAAATACAATTGTCATACTCTTTTCTGCCTTATTATACAAAAATTGGCACTAGTTTGTGATGCATGTAAAAAAAAATTTTTCAATAAATCTTATAGTGATCAATTATAATCGCATAAAATCTTTAATAATTCATCTTCGTCACAACTTAAAATAAGCGCTTTATGGAATAAAGACTATAAAGCAATTTATAAATGTTTTCACGAAATAAATTTAATTTAAAAATTATAAATATTATCATTTACATTAAAATGTTATAAATGTTATGTATTTTTAAGTAAAATTATATGCTATTTACCATTATTGGTGTAATACCTTAGTAAATAGTAATAATAAATTAAACTTATAGTAAGTTAACGGTCTGTATATTTTTATTATTTATTTATTATTTAATACACGGAATAAAAAATTCCTTATTTAGTACAGTACATAAAAATAATTCAGTAAAATAAGATAGCTAACAATGAATATAATAATAATTATGAATATAATATATTGTGCAGGAGTTATAGATTGTATTTCAAATATTTAAACACATTTTGTATTTTCGTATTTTAAGTACTTAAAATACATTTTCCAAATAATTTTAATTCGAAGAATTTTTATTTTGCTTGTATTTAATACATTTTGTGAGTATCATATAGTCTATTATAATTTGGAGAGGGTAAATCTTAAAAATTATAAGATGAAGAAACAACAAAAGTTCGTAAATTTCGTATCCTATAACGTCCATTTTTGTTAAAAAAAAAAAAAAAATCAGTAAATTTTAGATGGTATTAATATAATATTTTAAAAAATTAATTAATATTGTTCATCGGTTTTACATAATGCATTTTTACTTTAGCGACATTCTGAAAAACGGTGGAAATTCAGTAGACGCAGCAATAGGTACACTGCTGTGTGATAGTGTTGTATGTCCGGATTTAACGGGTATCGGTGGAGGTTTCCTAATGACCATATACAATAGAACTACAAATACATCATTATTTATAAATGCTCGAGAAAAGGCTCCAGGTGCCTCCAATTATACTATGTATGACAGCGATCCAACGAAATCATTAACCGGTATGGACACACTTATTGAAAGCAATTGACACAGTTTTCGAACTTTCTAAAAAAAATAAAAAATATTCTAAATGGTTTAGCAAATAAATATATATTGCGCAGTTAATTTAACATAATAGTATTTTCAATGCATGTATATAATACACATTATATACAATACAAATGTACTTATACTCGAACGTTCAATAAATATTCAAATATTCTGCTAAATTTTGTTGCTATAAAAATTACTAATTTAATACTAAAATGGATTTTTATGTATATTCAAGTATATTATAATTTATTTTATTGGTAAAAGTAAATATTATTTTTTACTACAATTCTTTGAATATATAAAATCAGAATATAAGAAATCGTGTCCACTACTCCGCTTGTCTAAACTTTAATATAACTCATAAACTACTCATCCTAAATTTGATTTTTATGTATTAAAATACTCAGACAATTATTTTGCTTCGGAATATGAAATTAAAACTCTATGTTGTCATTCAAAAAAATAAAAAACTTAAAAAATTATAAAGATAAAAAATATTTAAAAATATAATTTTTTAATAAAAACGTCGTTTTTTTTAACAATTTGAAACTAAGTAAAAAAATATTTTCAAAAACATGATTACCTTTTGAAATAATGAGTGTTTTTTGATAAAAAAAATCACCTGTATACAATATATATTTTGCTATACAGAAATATGACGTATTATATTATTATAAAAATTATATTTCAGGAGCGTTGTCGATCGCGGTCCCTGGTATGGTCAGAGGTATTTGGGCATTATACAATTTGTATGGAGGAGGAGTTTCTTGGGCTTCTCTGATCAAACCAACAATACAACTATGTGAAGAAGGAATCGTTGTGAGTAAACGTTTAGGAGCCAATATTAACGCAGCGAGAGATCTTATTTTAAAGACAGGATTGAAGTAAGCTTATTTCAAAACAATGTTTTTTTTTAAATACATTAAAAAATACATTTTTAGTACTCTTTCAATTTCACATATTACAGAATTTATTTATTTAACGAGGGAGATGCGGGCCTCAATGCGGTAGATTATTTTAGTCGCTAAATAGGGAAAGGCGGGGCAGTACCGTATGGTTAAGCTTTCAGGGCTTATAAATCATGTAATTTTTTACGAAATAAAATATTTTCAACTGGTATACATTGAAAAACTTACGGTCTATAACTTTTATTTGAAACTTAATAACGTATTTTTTTACAAATACGTTTAATTTGTGATTTATTTTTTTTGGAAAAATACGGATATACTCCAAGTGTGGAGTAAATTTGTATGTACCCTGGAGCAAAATCGTGTGAGAATAACATTTTTGTACAAAAACTCAGTTCATTATATCTATTGGAAAATTATCAATTTATATTGGACTTTCATTTAATTAATTTATAAAGTGTGACAATATATAAAACAACTTTTAAAAAATCAAGTACTATGTAGTAAAATATTATATATATTTTCAACTTTGTTAATTAAAAAGTTACCTAAACAATATTTTTAATCTTTCAAAATGCTAACAAATTATTCACACAATTCAATATTATTAAAATTTTTGATTAAATTGAACTATAGCAATAGTCAAAATATAAATGTGGTAATTCCATATGATGTATAACTATACGATTTTTCCCCACAAGACTTTCAAAAGAAATCGAGCTTCATATGAAACATTAAGTAAATAAATGAGTGTATCTAAACTAAAAAAGTAAATTACACTTAATCATAAGCTATTGAATGAAAATAAAAACACGCCTGTACAATTTTTTTTCATATCAAAATTCAGTCTTTCAAATTTTGATTATATTTTAGTAAACTAATGTAAAAACGTTAATCGTATTTTCTTTTTAAACGCGATGACAAAAGACAAAACACGTGCATTATCATATTCAATAAATAAACAAACAAAACATTTTGAAATGGTGTATTCAGTTTATGCCCATGATATCAATTATTGATAACATTCCGATTATACGATTTTTCCCCACATATGGTATCACCCTGCTTTACCCTACACACACCCATACAATAAAATAACTCAACTACACATATGCTATATTTATCATTTATTTATAATTTAATACTTAATTTAACTTCATACTAATACGTAACTTAACTTAATTGCTAGTGTTCATCACTACTAACTGATCACTACCCAGTTACTTGTGGCTATCATTAGTACCATTTCCTTGTTAATTACTACGTTACCTTAGTTAAATCATATTGTCACCATACACGTGCCCCACCATAAGGTACGTAATAAACTGTTTAAGATGTAAATGTAATCTTAAAATAAATGAACTGTTGTTAATTCGAATTATTAATTTAACGAGTTTTTTTTATTATTATTTTATGTTTACAGATGTAAGTAATATAATCATATTAGAAAATATTTTCATTACACGATAAAATACAATTTTTTCTTACTAGGGAATATTTTGTCAACAACCGCACGGGAGATTTAATGAAACCAGGTGATATTTACACATTGGCAAAACTGGGCCAAACTCTACGAGTTATAGCAAACGAAGGTGGAAATTCTTTGTACACCGGATCATTAACACAGGAATTGGTCTATGATATACAGAGTGCAGGGGGAATCATAACGGAAAAAGACTTCAGCGACTACACGTGAGTTAATAAAAATTCAATGTAGCTATTACTTTAAATACATTTTTTACACGAAACTACGAGATTTTAATTTGCTAATTTTCTATATAGCAAATGTAGCTAGGTACTTTATATATGAATCTAAAAAACCAAAAAAGTCAAATTAAAATACATTTAATGTTTATATATTATAATTATAGTGTTCTTATAGAGGAAAGTTTTGAAATAACTCTGAAAAACGGTTACAAAATCTATTCGGGCTTACCACCTGGCTCTGGTATTATATTAGCTTATATTCTTCGAACATTAGACGGACTATTACCCTCGCCTAATGTCGAATTGGACGCTGTACGATTGGTAGAAGCTTTCAAATTTGCATATGGTGAAAGATCTCATTTGGGTGACCATATATTTGTAGACACATCTGAAGTTAGTTCATCACGCCTAAACATAAATAACTCGATAAGACTTGACAATAACGTAGATCGTTTTTAGATTTTAAAAAAAGTCACGTCGGATATGTATATGAGTAGTGTACAAAACAACATATCTGATCAACACACATCGACAGATCCTAAATTCTACGGAGCCGAATTCAGTTGGTCCGAAGACCACGGAACAGAAAATATAGCTATTATGGATTCATTTGGAAATGCAGTTGCGGTAACGAGTACTATAAACACGCCGTGAGTTTAAATTGTAAAACTATCACATCTGCCACAAGTAGGTTAGATAAGTCTTAATTTAACATTTATTAGCTATTTAATTACATAATATTTTGTTTTCTCTTTATAGCTGACGTATCTACTCGTATATTTCACCAAAAATACTCAAAATTTATTTTCAACTTAAGTTCAATAAACGGAAATAAGACAGTTTTCAATACTGCTGTACCATAATATTATACACCCTATATTACCCTATACATACGGGAAATTACTTATATACATCGAATACATTTTTTATTATTTATTTATTATATATATATAATTCAATCGATATTTGTACCTACTGTAAAAAATTGTGGTTTACATTCACGATTAGTTTATAATATACATTTTAACATAGAAACAAATTGAATTAAGTAGAAAAACAATGGTGAGAATTTTCATAATAATAATTATTCGAAACATTTAACTAAAATTAATTTCCAAAAATTCCGACTATGTTGATTGCCTACTTATAAACAATAATTAACCATGATTTAAATATTCCAGTAAGCTATTTTAATATTACAATGTGATAAAAATATAATTATTATTTTCAGAATTATAATATTAAGTATCCTTAAATTTTTAGATTTGGGAGCGGTTTCGTATCAGAAAGTACGGGAATTATTTTCAATAATGAAATGAACGATTTTTCCACTCCAGGCTTTTCTAATTTTTACGGATATCCACCGTCACTGTCCAACCTCATACAGCCTCATAAACGACCGATGTCCTCCATGTGTCCTACGATAATAACCGATTCCAACGGGGACGTCGTTTTGGTTATAGGAGGCGCTGGTGGATCAAAAATCCCACTTGCTACCGCATACGTAAGTCAGCATAATATAATTATACTTAATTAATTTTTAATAACAATAATAGTATTTTATAATTAATCATAGAATTACGATATATTTTTTCATCAGTCTATTAAAAATTATAAATGAAGTAAAACTCATTTACATTGTCAATACCTACTACCTATTTCGTTGATAAATAACAAGTTTTAATTGTTTTGAGTTTTTGAATATATTTCTTTAGACATAAATTAAATAAAAATGTTACCATTAAACTCCTAGAGCGACCTTATTGAAGATCTCTGCATAGAACAATATATTAAACCTCGATCAAATATCGATGACACTCCATTTTTAAAAGTTAATCTCTATTCAGCTGATCCATTAAATTTTAAAGAAAATCAGCTATTGTACGATGTAACATATGACATAACAGGATAATTATATTTTAAAACTTACTATTAAACTATATGATAGTTTTTATAAATTATAATGTTATCATATAATCGTGTATTAAAATTTCCAATTATTATTTTGCTGAAGTTTTTGATCAATTCTGTTCAGTAAAATGAAGAACAAAAATCCATAATCCAAAATCAAAGTAAAAAGTGTTTATTTTTCAAGAAATAATTATTGCAGCGTTATATTCATTTTACACATACATTTAAAAAAGAAAAACACATGTTTTTCGGTTAATTTAAATCCACTTTTTTCGTTTCACAAAAGCAATGTTTACAGCTATTTTTTGTGTATTATAAATTGTATAGGTACACCTTGTAGACGTGATAAATACGAATAATTTTTTTCCGTGATTGTTTTATAATAAGCACTTATGTTCATTTTTTTTTTATATATAACTTATAACTTTGGATTTTTATATTATAGGTATCTGCACTCATTTTATGGTACAATAAAACACTGAAAGAAGCGATTGAAGAACCAAGATTATACCATCAGTTAATCCCTATGCAGGTCGATTACGAATACGGAGTGCTTAAGGTCGATTATGAAATTTTAATTAAATTAATTGAATGTCTATCGCTGCATTATATTTAGTTTATAAATATGATTTCATATTTTATGTATTATTAATTTGCAGCCTGTTGTTGAAAAACTTAAACATGTCGGCCACAAAATGAAAAGAATAATGATTAAGGATAAATCGGCTGTAATTGGAATTTTTAAGACGCCCAAAGGAATAACGGCGATGTCTGATTTCAGACAAATGGGGAACGTATCTGGATATTGACTTTATAGATTTAACTATAGCTAATTTCTTGTGTATATATTCTAATGTAGGTACTATTTGATTGTATTTTTAAATATAAATAATTGTATAACCAAAAAAGCATTTATAATTATATTTTTAATAATAAATATTCACTTAAAACTCGTAAATATTTTATACATCATGTTTTGTGCAGTTCTGTTCTTTTAAAATTAATGTTTTGTGTATAACATAATATTTCATGAATCTATAACTAGGAACTTAATGTACGCATAATAGGTGGAAACCAAGATCACAAACTGATCGAGCAGAAATTTGAATTGCAATCCCATTTATTTTATCGAGAATTGTAAACATTTTAATTTATTTTTAAATAATAAATATTATGTAATTGCTGTACAGCTAAACTTAGGCGACAAAAAAGTCGATTGTATAGTAACGATGACTATGAAGCACCAAAGGTTGAAACCAATATTAACTTTAATGACTTTAGTTTGGGTTTTACAATGATTTATCTTAAATTCTTAGGCTTAGGTTTTATAAATGGTTTTTAAGCTTTTAGTTTTGGCTTCAGATTCGGTAATAAGATAATAAAACTTTAGACTTTTATCGGTCGTAACAGATTTTTGAAAAACAGATTTGAAGCTCTGAATTAGATTAGGATATCTCATAAAATTGATGCAAGACTGCAGTATTTTGTGTTCTTATTACACATAGATATACTTTCTACTGTTATTCTTACTTAAATGTCCTAGAAGATAATCCTTGTAATACGGGAGCTTAATTATTCGATAAGGGTTATTATGTATAATTTAATAAAGAATATCTATTATAATAATTATGAATTTAATCGATATTTTTTATTGAAATAAGAATGATATTAAACGTTAAACTGAATTAGACGCTTATTTATATTGGAACAAATAATTAAAATTACTATTATATTTATACACTTAAGTAACTCTTATAAATATTAAACTCAAAAACACTTAAACACACGCACCTTAGCACGCGTTATCGTGATTCGTGGCTTATTAGCTTAAGAAGACCCCTTATCAATGGCTTAAATAATTAGCATAGTATATTAAGTACACCCATTGTCCATTTCAAATACCCCCATGTCCGTATTCTAACACAGAATTCAACTACTCACCAAATTATGGAAGAATACAATAAGGGATTTAAATTTATACCTAGTTTTAACGTAATATTATGTATTATAATAATTTGTCTGAAACACACATCAGTGGCGTATTTAAGAATTTTAAATTTGTGTGGGGAGGGGCCTATATATTTTCTTAATACAGTAAATTTTTGTACTATTGAGAGGGATTCACCCTCCACACCACTAAACAGTACACTATAATCCGTGCTTTAATTGGAAAAATAAAATATGTACGTAATGATATATGACACAAAAAAATAACTTCCAATGCGATTAATTTATTAACTCAACAAACCCATTGCTTGGGGGTGTCACGTTTTTACAAACTTTTCAGCATAACTAAATACCTACTTCATTATTAATTTATAGTAAATAAAATACAAAATAAATGATGTATAAAACTTTTATATTGAATATGTTAACATTAAAAAATGTAAGACCACAGACTTTGCCGTTCAATATATTGGCTACTCACATTCGAAATAATTCATTTATCGTAATTTTTATAAAATAGTGATCTACACTATACAAAACATCATTATTATATATCTCATTGGTCTAGACGTTATAAATTTACTCTTGATAATTGATGATTTGTAACTTTATAAAATTTACACTGTATTCGAGTTAATAAATGGTAGTGCTTATACATCTATTATAATGATATAAATAATAGATAAACGTTGAATATACTTTTTAAGAAATAATTTGTAAAAACGATACACGCTCCCTCCCTCACACTGTCAAAATAAAATACTATAGAAAATAAATGTTGAAAAAAAATTAAAATTATTAGAAAAACTTCGCCTCCTCTATTGTATAATCTAACCTAACCACCAATTTGAGCCCTGATTATAATATACACAAAACTGTCATAAAATTTAATAGTAATTACATTTATTTTTTAATCTATTCATGATTTCTAGCTGATTCTGGTATAATTATATTACAATTTATTCTTCGAACGTTTTATAGACAATTGCTTACATCTAAAACCTAATTATATTTTAATGTAGGGCGATTATTAGAAGTTTTAAGATTTTTATAATATAGTGAAAGAACATCATTGCCGTATTGTTTTTGTAGATATGTCTGAAATTAATTCATCACTCCCAAAATGTAATGGATCGATAAAACTTAACGACACGGGTCATTTACATTTTTTTCTAATACTAAAAGTCGTTTTAGGTCACAATACAAAAAAATAACTATTGTAAAGTTCATTATAATTTATTTTTAATTATATCTATACGTAGAGATTTTATAATAATTTATCAAAGTGTATAGATCATATAACATTATTATAGTTATCTATAAACCTTGATCATTAATCACAATATTTAAAATTTAAATAAGTATAGGTGCCCACTACTTACTAGAAATTGAAATGATAATAATGTACATAATTTGTCGTAATTGAATAATAATAATGATATTAAAAATGATATTATTATTACCTATATATTTTTTTTTGTAATCATGTAAAAATATAATACACGATCGTATCCATCAAATGCCAATGTGGAGAGAACGAATCCCGTTGACCTGCCTTACCGTAAATACACTACTGATACAAACACAGAATATACGGTGTGGTGATTCAATCGCAGTTTGTCAGTATCATTCGTCGACCATTACTCATTAATGTCATTATCGTATATAATATGCATGTAATATATATTTTATATAATATTGTACTCAATCATTGCATGTATATTTTTGTCATAGTTAACTTAAAAAATGAAATGAAACACAATAAAAACACTTAATCACAGATTGTAAAATCAAAATGTTTGAAATACAATCTATAAGAAGTACATGCCACGAGCCACTATTATAATACGTACCTATCACCTATGTTATCGCCTTATTTTACTCGTCAACGTCCACCTCTGTATCCTGTGTAAGCATCAGACACTTGAGGTACTTGTACGTTATATTATAGTTATAGTGAGCTATACATACAATGGATTATTCTATATGATAAGAATATAATTATTGAATTTGGATTTGGACCGACGACTAAAGTTGTCACACTTGGTACCCACCTCGTTATCTATTGACAACCGTACACCAAATGTACATAACAGTTCACTTGCAATATATGTTATTATATTATAAACATTTATATTATACAATTTTATACTGAAAAGCAAGGAAACAAATTCTATTGAATACATATTTGTCTATATATATACTCGTCAAATTGTGACATATCACTCGTATTGATGAGTGCTTAACGACGCCTCGTCCCTGTACATTTTAAACTAATGACCATTTAATCCAAAAATTTCATTGAACAGCTCTGATAACTTGTGCAGAGGTACGATGTCACACGTTTATTGTTTCATAACTGTTATTTTTAAACCTAATGACCATAATAATATTAATACGCCGGCGCTTTAAAGTCACGAGACCTTATGAGTTATGATGAGTTATAATCATCATGCTATTATATCCCAGTACAATAAAACCATGAAGAGTAGAACGTCAAATGATTGTAAAAATATTTAAAATTACTTAAGGTCAAAAACACTTTTATCACATCAAAACAAATATACAATTATTTTCTGTGATCCATGTGTACTTGAAGTTAAAATTTTATAATGTTCTCGGCAAAAAATAAACTATCCTATCATAATAGTATAATACTAATATAGTAAAATAAATTACACCAATATAGTAATATCAAAACATATATCATGAAATATTACTTATTGTTATATAGGCTGGCAGAATTCTTCCGTTTGGAATTGTTTTTCATGGTAATCGGTAAAAAATACCAAGGAAAAAATTATATGGAAAAAACAAAAGAAAAAAAGAATACGGAGAAAAAAATTTTTAAAAACGTTAAATATATTCATTGATTATAATAATTAAAAAATAATTACATACACACATTTACATGACCTGCATATATACATTACAAACATAGAAGTTGTACAAAAATAATTATCCCCCCCAAAAAATGTAAAGGTATTAAATTATTATTATTAATTATTTATCAATTGATGTTATTATAATAATATTATAATCATATTATAATTTTATAAGCGTAATAAATATATTAGTATAGAATATAAAACATTTAACATACTGTTTGTAATACTGTTCAATTGGTCATATAAAAACTTTAAAATAATTATAGTTTAATGTACATTGTTTTAATAAAAATGTATTTTACTCTATAGTCTATAATCTATATTATACTAAGTTAATATATTAATACTACCTATGT
Organism: Schizaphis graminum; assembly: GCA_020882235.1. Lineage (NCBI taxonomy): Eukaryota > Metazoa > Arthropoda > Insecta > Hemiptera > Aphididae > Schizaphis > Schizaphis graminum. The sequence goes on from CM037032.1 coordinate 72,175,225, forward strand.
AAAGATGAATTAAAGATTCATATTTTTATATTTTTCACATAATTTTATACAATAACTAATAAGAAAACATAATTTTTCAAAAAAAAAATATATTTTTATAATTCAATATTTTTAAAAATTATACTAAATATTATACATTTTTCTTGGAGAGATTAGATACAGATTGTTTTTAAGGAGTTAAATGTAGACAATTTGTATATAATGTACATACGGGTCATGTAAATGTGTGCGTAGTTAGTGATCATTTTTTAATTTTCATATTCAATTAATATATTTTTAAAAATTATTCTTTTGTTCTTTTTTTCCGTATTCTTTTTTACCTTGGTCTTTTTTTCCGGGATTCGTTTTTCATATACAATGATTAATCTATCATTGAATTCAAATTTAACATACCCATTACTCATGATTGACATTACTACAGTGATTCACTATTCACTTGCCATCTAATAAACAGCAGGTGGTGCCCAATTGCCCACCTTTTTTAATTTTAATGATTCTTTAATACTTGATTTTCGTTTGTTGATTATTATTATTATTATAATTGTTGTACATTATTTAAATATATTCATTAAATCATTATATATTTGTAATTAAATACCTGCATATTATTATGTATAATGTTTTAAAGGTTAAAAAAACATATTTATCCAATCACTTCCACTAAAAATGATATGTGTATAATATTGTGTTCGAGAGTTTTTTTTACCGAGGTAGGTACTTACTCAAGGGAGTTTTCCTAGTAATATTTATTCCACAATATTCATAAATTCATAATATTATATTATCATTATTCATTACTTTTCTTTTAATCATTCATCACTATAACACAATTGTTCAAATAATTTATCTATGTATAACTATGTGTATGCATTGTTTATTGTTTGTGTTAATAGTTTATAGACGTAATATAGTATATACATTTATAAAAATTAAATACAAACATAACATATCTTCAAAAGATTATATATAAGAAATGCACTATATTTGTGATAAAATTTTATATAATATCTATATTATGGTCATAATTTAGATTCAGATAATATTAATTACTTAATTGGGCTATTTACGTTTGTGTGAATATATAAAAATAGAAATGGTTTTAGATAATTTAGCATAGTATTGTGTTCAATAAAATTAGGTGATTTGAGGATTTATTTTTATTTTTATTACGTTCAAAGTACCAATAACTAGATCTAATATGCTATCAGAAACCAGCATTTATGTTGATGTCCGATGCGAATTTGCTGCCATAAACCTAATGTCAGACTAAAAAAAATAAAATAATATTCACGTATCAATATTAGCTAATACACTCCTGACTTCATTCAGAATTTAGTACTAAATTTTATGATAGGTACCTATATCACTAATAATTTTTTAATTCAAAATCTTTTTTGAAATAAATGTTTGGACTATGAAATAATAAAAAAAAAAAAATTAATATATTGTTTATTGCAAAAAAAATGATTTGTAAACACATTAAAAGTTTTTTTTTATAACATAAGTACATAATAATATTAAATGTATAGGTATTAGATATATACACAATAGTGTCTTTAATACAGCACGATAAAAAAATTTAAATCTGTAGTGATTACATTGTTAACTATACAATTCTAGCTTTAATTGTTTACCATTTTAATACACATAAAATTCTATGTAGGTAAGTTTTATGACTTTTATGACTTAAGTGTCCAATTAAATATGAAGTACCCCCCTAAACATATATTATATAAATGCTTGTCTTTTTAATTGATTAGTTATATTAGGTATAATAACCGACATATTTACACCATTAATTTTAATTTCCATAGTGTTCGTGTAGATTTTTATTTCGTACGTTTTCTGTCAATTGCAGGCATCAGTAATTAAATTGAATTGCAAGCGCCAAAATATATTTTTATTTTTATCTTAATTATTAACATCAATTTATTGGTCAACTCGTCATAGAAAAAAATCGACATTATGATCTTCAGGTAAGTTCACATACTTAATTGACTTTGATTGACATTATATTAAGCGAATAGTTGTAAAGATATAATGAGATCAGTAATATATTTTTAACAAATTGCATTATAGTAAACAACAAAAATCACTAATTACTATTATTTGGTTATTTAATAAATAAATTGTTTGCTTTTATTTGTGTTTATTACAAATATGTATTTTAAGACGTCGTCTGTAGTCGTATATATTATAGTACACGAATACACGTATAATCTAGCTCAAATCCGTTTGTACTTATACTTCGTAATTTGTTAACATAGATAAAATTAAAAGGGTATACATTTAAAAATATTTATATACTCTTAATGATAATTTTTCAAACTTCAAATAGATAAACTATGTTAATGTTAAGAAAATTTATATTGCATTTATTTTATTTTACTTTTAAATAATAGGGGTACCTACTTATTAAATTAATAATTTATACCTATAACTTGATGATATGTAATTATAACCATATCATACAATATAATGATATTATGTGTACAGTTTATAATTATAAAAAATCATTTCATAAATCAGATAAATATTTTAAAAATATTTTATAGCACGATTTTACTAGCAAAATAATTTTTATGCTATTAAAGTGAAATTATGTTTGTTCATATTATAAGCACTAGTAGAGATTCCAAATTGAATAAAAATAATTAAAAATTCAAATTTATCAATAAAAACTTTTTCATAATCAATCCTTTAATATAAGATAATTATTAAAATTGAAAAATTGTTTTTATAATGTTTTTTTTTTATGATTATTATTATTTTAAAATATAATTTGTTATTCGAGATAATACATCCACAATAATTTCTACTACTCAGTGCCTTATACATTTAATAAGTTTTATTGCTTTTATTAACTTAAAAAAATGTATTTTAATTATTATTTTTTCTTCAGTAGATAAACGGATTAAGCAAATATAATATGAATGAATAAAAGTATTATTTTATTAAATTGTATTATTTTATATCAGATAAAATAATAGTATTTCGATCTGCAGTAGGTTAGATTATTAAAATAACGTTTTCAATAACTCATAATATTTATTCTCGCTGTACGAATTTTATTTATTTTTTACTAATAGGATTAATACATAATTTTATTCTAAGACGGATATTAATGTTTATTTTAACTCCGATTTTATACAATTAACTTCACGTGATCACATACATAATTTAGGTATAACGTAAGCTACTATAGGAATAGGTATTTATGTTGCCTCAATAACCATTTTTTTAATAATTTATATAATCATTAAACCTACACATTAAATTAATAAAAGATATGAGCTTTAATGTTAAGGAACATAATAATATAGGGACATGGGATTATCCTAATTCCTAATTAAACCCACATGGCTATTATTTCTTAGTCTTTATGTCTTTTTTAGTTTATATTTTTGTTATGACAAATTCGTGATGAAAAATTATAAATTATCTTAGCAGTACTAAAAAAAATTAATCATAGATATGTTTAAACAAACATCTTTCTATGAAATGGCTTTTTAGAAGTTAGGTAACATATTTATAATATACATCGATGTCTATCGGCAACCAAGGCATATTGTAACAAAAAAATGATTTATTAAAAATCACATTATGCCTAGCTCAAAATATGTCTATGTTAACTATCTGATAAATTAATAATATGAGATTAATATATATTATTTGCGTGTTTTAAAGAATTTTTTTAAATAAATTATCAAAAAAAATTTAACAATTAGCTATGTAATTTCCTATACCTGTCATGTAACGATATTGTGTTTTTCTTTTAGATTACCTTCAAAACGATGCAGCCTTTTTATTGGACTAGTGGTATTATTGACTACCACAGCGTTGTCTCTATTCATATATTGGCAATTCTACGTCAAAAACGAAATTCAGGACCCTGAATTCCCCCAGCCACCGTCAAGTTTGCCAATGGGAGTGTACAGCAAGGTCGGCGTTGTATCTAACGGTGGACCCTGCTCACAGATCGGAGTGTAATTTACATTTTATTAAATGTTTAATAAGACTTTCTACCAAATAAAACTATTATCGAAATTTAGTATTAGGATAAACACACCAGTTGGTCATTTTACGATCTCAATAACATTAAACTATATAATTATTAAATCGTGATATTTCAAATTTTAAATGACCAAATAAAATAAGAAAAACGAATAAATAACGATAGAATAATTAATGTAAGAGATTACATTTGTGCGTATAAATATAATCGTCTTGAAGACACAAATCTTCATAATACGTATACATTATGTAGCGAAATCCCGGACATTTGTTTTCAAACCGTTTTCCGGCTTAACTAACATATTTGTAGTGTTTCGATGTCATAAAATATATTCAATGTTTTTTTCGTTATCGAAATAGGGATGTGATGTCAAAAGGTGGAAATGCAATAGATGCAGCTATAGCTACTTTGTTATGCGATGGCGCAGTTTGTCCACAACAGATGGGTATTGGTGGCGGATTCATAATGAGCATTTACAACGCAACGACCAAAAAGGTAATGACAATCAACGCACGTGAAAAAGCTCCGGCCGCAGCAGATACATACATGTTTGTAAATGAACCGAGAAAATCTATGTATGGTATGTATCTTTAATAGACAATATTAAAGCTGATAAGATTATAAATTATTTAGCCAGGTCATGCCAAATATACAATACATCACACTTATTATACCTATACGTGCAGACCGGCTCCAGTTGTATATTATAATATTAAGATTATTCGAGTGTTAAAATAAATCAATTTTGAAACGTAATTATATAAACTTTTACAAAAATGCTGTACTTTTTATTAGGAAATTGCAATATTATTTAAATGCACTTTTAATTTTACTTACACTTAAGATATACCTACATTTATCTTATCGTTATAACGATTACTACTTACCTAGATTTTAACTTTTACAACCGTTTTAAGTAGGCATATGTGATCGAATATTTTATATTAATCATGTCTTAATAAAATACCTTAATACACTTGACAAATTATTCTCAAATCGTTTATAAATCTCGATCATATTATATATACCCATATTTTAAATTAAACTAAATTAAATTGCAATAAAATAATAAATTAAATAGTTTATAAATAATTAAAAAGTTATAAAATATGTTAATTATTTTTTAATTTTTTAAATCTAGGAGGAAAGGCGGTTGCAATTCCAGGGGCCCTTAAAGGCTACTCGACGATATATAACTTATACGGTGGTGGAGTAGAATGGGAAACATTGTTTGATCCAACCATAAAACTATGCGAAGAGGGTATAACGATCAGTGATCATTTGGATTATAGCTTAAAATGTGTCGAAGATTTGGTTAAAAATGATACAATGCTCAGGTACTATATGATTACATTGCATATACGTCAATTTTTAATAAATTATTAATGTTCTTTATATTAAGACTTTTTTTTCTCTTAAATCAATGTTTGCAAACTTAAAATGAAGTATTTTTTATTTTTGATATGCTTAAAACGTTTTTTATTTAAGATTGAAATCTTCACTAGAAATGTATTCATTAATATCAATTGTTCATAAATTATGTAAAACTTAATAAAATATACCATTGGTTATTTTTATATAGAAACATTTTTTTCGACGAAAATAGTGGATCCATGAAGACGGCAGGGGAAACATATAAATTACCGAAGTTAGCGGAAACTCTGAAAATCTTAGCAAAAGAAGGTGTAAAAGCCATATATAACGGATCGTTAACATCTAAAATAGTTCACGATTTAAGAAAAGCTGATGGAATTATCACGAAACAAGACTTAGCAGATTATAAGTAAGTGTACAAAATAACTTGAGTATAATTATTTTTTATTTTGTTGTGGTATTTTATCTTATATAGAAACTCAAAAATTAGTCTGAAAGCGTATACCATCGATCAAAACATAAAATTAATTTTAAACTTATTATTTTCAGGGTTGAAATCGAAGAAGCTTTTTCAGTGAATTTAACAAGTGGGCATACAATACATTTAGGACCACCACCTGGTTCTGGTATAATATTAGCTTATATCCTCCGTATATTAGACGGCATTCTACCGGCGCCTGATGTTGGCTTGGACGAACATCGGTTGGTAGAAGCTTTTAAATTTGGGTATGGTGAACGATCGCACTTAGGAGACCATCAATTCATTAACGTATCACAAGTATGTGGTTATGCAACAATATATAATTGTGTAATAAAATAAATATAACAATACTTAATTGATTCTTCTTATTTTTTAGATTTACAATAAAGTAAAGTCGGATAGTTACATCGAGAGTATAAGAAATAAGATTCTTGATGATTTTACGTCGTTAGATCCAAGATACTATGGAGGTGACTTTTATACTCCAGAAGACCACGGGACAGCCAACATAGTTGTAACCGATTCAATGGGAAACACTGTCGTATGTACCAGTACAATAAATACATTGTAAGTACCTATATTAATTTAAGCATACAAAAAATGTATTCCTGTTAGACATTTTACACATTAATTATTGACGTGTAAAATTTATTTCATATTAGCTTTGGAAGTGGTTTCGTGTCACCAAGCACTGGCATCATTTTTAACAATCAAATGAACGATTTTTCTACTCCTGGACTAATAAATTTTTACGGAATTCCATCGTCACCAGCCAATTACATAAAACCTGGAAAACGGCCAATGTCTTCTATGTGTCCGACTGTATTTACCGACAAAAATGGTGACTTTGTTCTCGGAGCGGGAGCAGCTGGAGGATCAAAAATTACTCTTACTACAGCATACGTAAGATTTATGTTTCTATAAAATATAATTAAATTTGTTTTTTTTTTATTATGATTTGCATGATAAAAATATTGACCTTTTTGTATTTCATTTTCCATTGGGTATCATTATAATTGTTTATTAAAACTATTTGTTTGAACTAAAGTTTTCTAAAATTACATTAACTGTATTTATTAACATTTTACTTACCTATGCTATTGTAGTGATAGAGTTTTGAATTTAAAATATTTAGTTTAATTTGAACTGTTATATTATTGTGATTATTTTCAAATGTATACACTTAATAATATTTAAAATATACATAATTAACCATAGTTATAAAACTAAAAACGAATTATTTAATAGACTCTATGAAAATAATAACCTTTTTTTTCTAGATGGCTGCTCATAAATTATGGTATAATAATACGCTGAAAGAAGTATTGGATAAACCTAGGATTTACCATCAACTTGTACCTATGGAAATTCGATATGAATATCGAACGACAAAGGTAAAATCAAAATATAATATAAATAGTATATTATTTTACAAAAGATTATTAGATTCAAATATACTACTATAATTTTTAGAATGTTGTTCAAAAACTCAAAGAAATTGGCCATCCAGTGACTAGAATGCATTATATTCAAGGTTCAGCAGCATCGGCTATTAGTATATCTCCTTCAGGAATGATAGAAGCTATGTCAGATTTTCGACGGCCGGGAAATACATCGGGATATTAATTGATTATTTTCAATATTTCTTAATTTATTTTAAAAGTTAAAGTTTAATCTCAAACATTAATTATTCAAATTTATACAGGATATGTGATCTAAAATATTTATTAACCTTATATAATATTATGTAGTTATTTTCTATGAAAATATTAAAATAAAATTATATTATGAAGTATAAAGTAATATAATATTATATAAATAATAAACATTGTATACTTGATTATATTGTTTAATTTAATAATTACCTCTAATTTATCTCCAATATTAATAGTTAATACTACTAAAACACTAAAAATATTACTATTAATTCTAATCGAATAATCGATATTTGATATGTTTTTGTTTAACTGTTTGGAATAGCCAATGATTTTTTTTTTATCCATATAAGCACAAATCATTTAACTAAATTGTCAGCGCCTAATCACATATTTTTCTCTACCTTATTGTAGACAATCAATTATTATTCATTAATGGGGCTAATAACTAGACAAATGCATTATATTTTATTTAATAATGATATTTATATTCATCCACTTTAAAAACGGAATACATAATAAATTGATTGAATTTTTTTATATCAAAAATCATAACATGAAAATATAGATACTTTATTAGGTGTATCACTAATATAGACTGAATACTGATAGACAGTCTTCTTGGTAGACATAACGGTCTAGAATAAACGGGTGTTGGTAATTTCTTAAAATAATTTACTTTTCGACCATTATTAATTATTTTCTTACAAAGTAATACAATTTAGAACATAAACCTGTGGGTTGAGATCTTTAAAACAACTTCTATCTAAAGGCCCACGTTCATCCTCGCTTAATTTGATACTCATAAGACATAATATGTATTTATTGTCGACCATATTGAGGTATAGACTTTTAATCACAGTTATTACTATGTATTGAATTTTATTTTCATTAGTAATAAATAATAATGGTTTATGTACACTAATTATAATATAAAAATTTTATTGTGACGTACCTATAATAATAAGAATATCACGTCATATAGTTAAATACACTTTATGCCTTTTATGGTATTTTTATTAAACAATTTTGATTTACCTACAATTTTTTGGGAATATGATATTATACTTATACACTCATAATTTACTATAAGACGCACATGTTTTATTAGCTATTTCGATTATTCTTATTTATAATTATATTTTAATATATATCTACGTTGTCCCGTAATATTCATAGATATTATAAACATTTAAAATAATTAGTTTTTTTTATCTCACTGCAATAATTAGTGTATGATAACTACGTAGCATATGCTAATAAAATAAATATAAAAATCATATCAATGGGTCAAAGATTATGCCTATGCCATAGTATAAACGATATAGTATATACTATATTATATACATCTACCATATTGCATATCTTCATAGACGTACCAACAGTGTCCTTTCAGCGTAATATTCAAGATATTTATAAAAAAATAATTATGCTTGGTCTTTAAAAAATATTTTAAAAATTATGAATTATTTATTTAAAAACAAAATTCTTATGTTGTTAGGTACATAAATAGCTACTTTATTCCATACAACAACATTATTGCAGATTATAATTGTAGTCTACAGTACAGGTAAAATTTAGCTATTTATATTTAACTTAGTAGCTTCACAATATTGGCCTTTTCATAGTTTTATAACTCTTTAAATATTTTTGTAGAAAAATATTATAGACTATTATAGTTTGAGGACATGTTTTAAAGGTTTAAAATTAAAACAAACGATGAACGACGTATACAACATTATAAAATAAGAGGTAAAAAAAGTATTCTCTTTTTAACACTCAAAACTTAATGATGTAATGAAATTTAGACAAAACAATAATTTTAACTAACTTGAAACTTTAAATAACAAGCATTGATGTATCTTTTCGATTGAACACTTTCATAGTTTCATGTTTGTCTTTTCCTTATGTATAAAAGCTAAATAAGAACTATTTGTAACACAGTAATCTTACTAAATACCTACTATCTATTCTTTAACCAATTTTTAATTTATAAAAATACTAACATAATATTATAAAAATGATATCAAAAAAGTACTTCAATCTTAAATAATATTATTTCTGGTAGAAAATTGGATAAAAATGTTTAGCTGTTTATAGACATTTTATTAGTTGTTTTTATACCGATTATTTTGCTTTTTAAATGTGATTAAGATTTTCCATTTCCTCATACTTATGTTTATATTTTATTTTTTAACTGACATTTAAAAATATCTCAAGTTCATATGCACAATTATTTTTAGATGCATTTAAAGTTAATATTTTGATAAAAATTAATTTTTAAAAAATGAATAATGATTTTAATTATTTGGTTTTATTTGTACATTTTTCGACATTAGTCATTATGTAGATTGTAGATGCATTTTTTTTTCTATGTATGATGAATTTTTCAAAATATTTATCTATGAAACCATTTTATTAAATTAAATTATACCACTAATATATTTACACAGTTGTAAGGTGCATCGGTATTAACTTGTAAGTTAATAACAATAATAATTTATTTATAAATAGTATATTCGATGTTTTAGGCAAATAATATAAATAGGCAATTAAATAATTTATAGTAAATATTAATAATTTAAATAAATTATAAAATACCCTTAGAAATAGAGTCTGACACACCAATTACGTCTAGAACTGTTTTTTGCATGCTATGATTAAGTGTAAAATTATTACTTTTATAACGCTTGTCTTCATTATCTATACCGTTTTAAATTTTAATACCTACCACATAATAAATGTAAGTTTTATGACACACAAGTGATTAATTAAATCTAAAGTGTATTACACAAATCAATCATATATGTATTTAAAGTAGGTATATAACAATTTTATATTTTATTGGTTTATTACAAAATAGTAATAATAAAAAAATTAGTCGCGTATTCAGTTTATATTTGTTTGCGCTGATGGTAATACGTATATTACATATAAAGTAGTCCGACGAATGGTCATAATAATACAATACATTTAATGACATTAATTATTTTTTAGCATTTGGAAAAAAACTTGGAAGACAAAGATCGCTTTGCAAACAACATGGCTATTTGGAGGTACGTCCAACTTATTTTAAATTTGTATACCTATCTCATAATCTCATCATCTACTATTGTTTGGCAACTACGTATCTACAATACAATTTTGAATGTATGTGTTATGTTATGATGAAAATATTATTTAACTTTGTGAATGTATATCTTATTTAAAAAAAAATATGAAATTTCTTACAAAAAAAACCATTATTAGATTCAGCTATTGATGGAAAAACAAATGTTCAATTAATTTCTGTTAATTCAGTGAATTTCGTTTTAATTATTATACTTAAAAAATATCACTTTATTGCTTTTACTTTATTTTTAATGGTATTTATAAAAACTGTAGATATAAAAACATATTTTCAAAGTTCATGATAATATTAAAATTTCGGTCGATTTTCGTCAATAGAAATTATCTTAACGCGTATTCCGAATAATTTCGATAATATAACCACAGTTTATGACTCAAGCGGAACGTTAATAATATTATTATTTTTTTTTTTCAGATTACAATCGAGTCGTTGCCTTATTCTACTAGCACTATCGATATTGATCGCTATAGTTTCACTTTTGTTCATAATCTCACAACGTGACGTCGTCAATGAAATCCCCGACCCGGAATTCGAATTGCCCCCGTCGAGTATGCCAATGGGCTTGTACAGCAAAGTCGGAGTAGTGTCAAACGGTGGACCGTGCGCACAGATCGGAGTGTAATATTATAATATATTGAGATTACCTAACGTGTTATTTATTATTAACGCGATGTTTTCGACCGTATTGGAGACGCGACTCATTTTAAACTGTATTAATTATGCTTTGCATAATTCAGAGAAAAAAACTAATCGATAAATATTATCTTATATTATGTAGAAAAAGTTAAATAGTTAATCAATGTCGTACTATTATTGATTTACTATTCAATGAAATAGTACATTTTTATGATATTATATTACCTATATGACTATTTTTTATTAATAACTAAAAGTATATAATGACCCAATTTTAAATCTCACTTGATTTAATAACGAGTCGCGACCAATCGGTTGAAAACCACTGTATTTTATATTTTTATCGTATTTAATAATATTATAAACATTAATTTAATTTTTTTTTTACAATTAAAACAATTATATACCCTTATTACATTTAAATTATTTAACAATTATTATAGTTGATAAATATTAAAATTCATATAATACCTATTTATGTCATTGCTTTATTATTTTTAACATTTAAAATTTAACAGTAAATCGTTCCCAAAACAATTTTATCAATTTCAGGTTTAAACTCTAACTCTAAAAATAATAATATAAACTGTTTGAATATTTCAACTATAAAACTGTTTTTGCATAATATAATGATTTATTATTCTTTAAATTTATCTGAAACCATTATTTTGTAAAAGGGACGTGATGGCGAAAGGTGGAAATGCCGTTGATGCTGCTATAGCTACGATGGTATGTGACGGTGCTCTATGTCCTCAATTTAAGGGTTTGGGCGGAGGATTTTTAATGAGTATATATAACGCCACAACCAAAAAAGTAATGTCAATCGATGCTCGCGAATCAGCACCATCAGCGGCAACTGACTCCATGTTTGTAGAAGAACCTAAACTTGCTGTACACGGTACATACATCATAAACACGAAAAAAATATTTTTATATAATATATATTAAAATAGATATTATCGACAATCAATATAAAACAAATATTGCACATATTCATTTTTATTCATTATTAAATTTAAGTGAATAACGTTTATAAAATAAATGGAAAAACTATATTATAATTAATATACTTAAACATATTTTTATTAAGGTTATCTTATGCATTTTTAATTTAAAAATATATAGGTGGTTTGGCGGTTGCTATTCCGGGAGAAATTAAAGGCTATTTGACCGTTCATAATTTATACGGTGGTAATGTTTCATGGTCATCACTATTTGAACCAACTATAAAGCTATGTGAGGAAGGCATGCTAATCAGCAAACGTCTAGAGATAAGTTTAAAAAATAAAGAAAAATTGATCAAAAATGACCCGATGCTCAGGTACAATTAAACCCAAAATTATTTGTATACATATTTATACTTTCTATGCAACAAGAAAAAATCAATGAAATAATTTATCAGACCATAAAATATGTATGATCTTTTAATCAATAGTTATAATTTTATAAATTTTAAAATAACATTAATTAACGTTCAACGAAAAAAATAAAATTAAAGACATAATAAACAGATATCAACTATTAGCCAGAGACCTCACTATCATCTTATTTTTTGCAGTTGAAGTCTGAGCTTTTTGAAATTGTATATTCTTCGATGAATTAGACAGATATGGCGATATTTATTAATGTTTCATTAGGTACCGCTTAATATAATTATTCAGAGAAGCAATACATTTATTTTTTATTTATTACTATTAGACATTAAACACATAAGTAATAAAATATATTATTAAGCAATTGCGAAAATTGTTTTTTAGAAAAGCTTTTTTCAATGAAAACACTGGACATGTAAAGATAGCCGGGGAAATGTACACGTTACCTAAGTTAGCAGAAACTATGAAAGTCATAGCAACAAAAGGTGGTGATGTCTTTTACAATGGTTCGATAGCGAAAAAATTAATAGAAGACTTAAAAAATGTAAATGGGATAATCACAGAAGAAGATTTAGCCAACTATAAGTGAGTATATTATGCCTTTATAAGTTTCGCGTCTGATTAATTTCAGTTTGTGCTATTATTTTTAAGGATTAAAAACAGTTGATATTATGGAAGTTAGTTGTATATATTTTCAATTAAATCAATTATACGTATTGTAGCAAAATAAAAATTTCAATACTATTTCAATATTAAACGAATAGATTCCATTTTTTTTAATTGTGTGTAACAATTAACAGACTAAACGAAAGTAAATATTTTCAGAGTCGAAATTGAAGAATCTTTTTCAGTTAACTTAAAAAGCGGGCATACCATACACGCGGGGCCGCCACCTGGTTCTGGTATAATATTAGCCTACATACTCCGTTTGTTGGACGGTTTGTTACCAGCGCCCAACGCAGGCTTGGACGCTCATCGATTGGTAGAGGCTTTCAAATTTGGTTACGGCGAGAGAACCCATTTAGGAGATCATAAATTTGTTAACGTGTCTCGAGTATGTTTTATCGATCTAATATACGTATTAGCCATAAACGGTTAACGTTTTACGAATGTTTTAATATTTATTTTTATAATAGATTTACGATAAAGTGAAATCGGATAGTTACATGGATAAAATACGTAGTAAAATATCCGATGATTTCACTTCGTCAGATCCTAAATACTACGGAGCTGATTTTGATATGCCAGAAAATCACGGAACTGCCAATATGGTCGTGATCGATTCGATGGGAAACGTCGTCATAAGTACTAGTACAATAAACACATAGTGAGCATCGTCGAATATTTACCATTTCGTCATAAATGTTTACTGTTTAACAGATCAATTTTTATTTTATTTAAGCTTTGGTTCCGGTTTCACCTCTCCTAGTACTGGTATTCTTTTGAATAATGAAATGGACGATTTTTCAACTCCGGGAGCCGTCAACTCTTACGGTATTCCGTCTTCTCCAGCCAATTACATAGAACCGGGCAAACGACCGATGTCTTCAATGTGTCCAACTATAATCACAGACAAAAATGGAGATTTCTTTCTCGCGGCAGGAGCAGCGGGAGGATCGAAAATCACTCTTGCAACCGCCTACGTAAGATTATTCACTTCGAATTTTAATAATTATAATATGGTTTTAAATTTCTTCAATACCTACTATGAATACCCGTCACGTCCATCTCAACTTAATCTCCTCAAATTTCTAATATTCTATGTATATTAATATTATGAGAACCTTAAAACTTTATTAAACCGTTTTTTTGTCCTAAATTAAAACTACATTAATTACCACTATTATCTATAATAAAGTAATACCTTTATGGTTTTATTGATATTCGATTTTATTTGTGTATAGATGTTAAGCTATTTTGCTCCAATATACTTATATAGATAAATATATTTTGTATAGAAACTTGTAATACAATCACGTGCAGCTAGGATTTAATTTCCTATGTATCGTTCATTTGAACATACTGAATTGTATTAGACTGAAGAAAATTAATTCATGATTAAATTAAAAATGCCCTTCTAAACTCATAACTTAGACATAGGTATCTATAAAAATCTTGAACTTAATACTTTTATAGAGTGTGCTTTTTATATTATGAACGTCATTAGAATACTAATCCTAAACAATACTAACGCTTATTATAGTTCTAAAGTCTTTTAAAATTAATTTATTTTAATCCAAAATGCTTTTTTATAAGTTTAAATATCACTTGTCTTTAGTTTTTAATATTGTTTATCTCAAAATGTAAATATATTTGTTGAATATAATGATATATTATAGATAACGCATTCGTATTATGACCAAAAGTATTAAAGTGATTGAACGAATGTGATAAATCAAGTGTATTATGCTATTAAATATTAAAACAAATCAATTAAATACTAACCTATTCTATGACATACATTATGTAAAATATTAATTTGTTTTAATTTTAAGGTGTCCGCCCTTAAATTATGGTATAATAAGACACTGAAAGAAGCTATAGACAAACCAAGAATTTTTCACCAACTTGTTCCTATGCAAATTCAGTATGAATACGGAACGACTAGAGTAATATTAGAATACGACAGTCTTACAAAATATTATGCTACTAATATTATTTACCTTGTTTTATCGTTTAGGATGTAATACAAAAACTTAAAGATATTGGTCATCTAGTGACCCGATTACCAAATAACGGATTCTCAGCGGTAACAGCTATCTCCAAATCAATTTTCGGAACGATAGAAGCTATGCCAGATTTTAGACGACCAGGAAATTCATCTGGATATTAAAACCATTTTATATATTATTTTTTTAAAACGTGTACATTATTGTATAATATTTGTAAATAATATCAACATTTAATAATTTAAAATAGTGTTTATTAATCGATTGGCTAATTAAATATAATCCAATAAATAATTTGAAACTTTGAAACTCAAAAAACTAATAGGTAATATGGGTGATAAATAATAATAAATGTAGTTTAATGCATAATGTAATATAATGTATTAACCTATAAAAATATGATTTTTTATATAGTTTCTAATAATTTCTAATTACATTTTTCTATTTTTGTATCATCGCAATAGTTATATTTAGTAACGTGAATAACTCTCTTTTCTCTTAAATGTTGAGCATTATTTAAAAATATTATCTTTAATTTCTATGAACAATAAATTATCCACCACTATTTGTCTATGTGACTTACTAGCCTTACACTAGTATACGTACTTGTATGATGTTAAAATATTAATTAAACGCTTAATTTTGAATTTAGGTAAACTGTACACTGTACAGTATTTGTGACAAATTTACGAAATTGTTTTTCATTTATAAAATAAAGTTATGTAGTGTATTTTTATAAATCATATTTTAACTTTTATTTTTTCAAAGATAATAATAAAAGCACATTTACATATGACATAATATTAGATTAATTAAATCAAGACTTAAGACTTATAATAATGACAAATCTTATCGATAATTATTTATATGTTATCTTTATCGTACTATAATATTTTGTGTGACCTTTTATCTATATTATTTATTTATTTTCGACCTTTGTAATAGATAACTTATATTCTCATATTTTGTAATTCAATGGTAAATTTAGTTCCAAGGTGGTTGCCCCAAATCAATGATTAATTTTTACAACATATTAAATTATAACATTGTAGTCCAATAATAGTCGTTTGTCAAACCCATTCTAACTTATTGTTGTCGTACTTACTTTATATACCAAAAATAAACATTTTGAACGGCGCTTTGTATAGGCAATTTAGGGGCGTATTCTTTATAATTTTTTATACTCATAATCATATAATATAATATTATATATTTTATTGATCTCAAAAATATTAGGAATTATAACCTTCATTAATTCATATTAACCTTAATTTTTTTAAATGTCGGTAATATCATTATATTGTTATTACATTTCAATAAAAATTAAATATTTGACTCTAGTAGTCTAGTGTATACACGTAAGTTGTAGTAATCCGTTTATAATATCATATGATGGTATTGTGAAGGTATGATAGTATATAATAAATTGAAAACTGATAGGTTTTAATTTAAATTTTTCAAGTATTATAACTTATAAGTTTAAAGCATATTATTTAATGATATAATATATAATGAAATATTTTCCTAGTATCCATTCCTTAACTCTTAATACTGAAAATAGTTTTATAATATTTTAGTTCAACAAAAATCATATAGAAAAATATTGATCCATAACACTATAAATATAGTCGTAGGCTCGTATTATCTCAAAGAAGTTTAAGAATGTATAGTTATGTACGAAATTATTTTAGATTACTATATAATAAATATGTTTATAACATTAGAATGTATAGCTAACAATATTAAATATTTTCATTTAATAATCATGATCCTTAATAATAATTTCCATTTACTTACATAATTGTTTTATTGTTATTGCTTTATTTGTATAATATATTATAAGTTCATATTATTATTTGCATGTTTAAAATTCAATTTAATGGGCAGTATGTGGTTATTGGTTATCACTTATCAGGTACGTTCGATTATTGAGAATTAATTAGCACCGTTGTTGTAGGTATGTTATACATTTACTTATTGCACTACCGCATACAGCATGGCAGTGGATTTTTATCTAATAAATAAAAAAAAAATACAATCGACTTGTAATGAAAAATGTTACTATTTCTACTGATTCCGTTTACCACTACGACTACTACCGCAATACTTTGTTAAGTGATTCTGAACCACACCGGTCGTCCGGTTTTGGCATTACATTCTGTTTCATTTACATGATATTATAATAATATTATAAACATTAGTTTGTTTCACACTCCATATACGTAATTAATTTTCGTTCATCCAAATGAATGATTCCGAAGTAAACATTTCGGCCTTCGATGTAAATGACAAAACACCGATACTAGGATCTCCACTAAACCAAAATGCAAGGTGAGTTGACAGGAATTTTTTTTTACCTCCAGATTCGAGACAAGCTTAAATATTTTTTTTAAATCATTATCATTAATTATATCGTCAAATAAATGTTTGTTATTTTTCGATAATTGGTTGACATCATTAATTTTTACAACTAAATAATAATATTTTTAAAATACTAAGAATTTTCATTCGTTTTAAATAACTAGCTTTATTACTAGGCGTTATCTGAAGATTAATAGAACCGAGATATGCAATCCACGCGTAGTAGATAAGTAACTTTTTTTCATTTGTGTAACCAAGAATTTAACTATCGTGTAGTTATGATTTTAATATTATTAATAACGGCACAACACTCTAAAAGTACTGTTTAAACCTATTATTTATTATTTTCTTTGAATTGTCAAAATCGGTCGAGTATTTTTTGATTCCTTAAGCCTCGGCCATATATTTTACTTTTTATATTATGTAATAGCTGTTACCTTGAGCTTATATTCTAATACTCTTAAAATCCGTCCGAGAACCCAAATAAAATGTGTGTACAATTTGATGGCAATTAGTTAAAAACTGTAGATTTTCATATTATGCGTCATTTAGATAAACCCGACTACTAATACATATAATATACATATTAGACGACTACCTTTTAATAATTATAATATATTTATCTATCGTTTCCGTTTTGCTTCAGTTCAAATATTCTAGATTGTTTATTGTTAAAATCGGTCAAAGATTTGTTTCAATATATAAGCCTCATCTATACATTTTGCTTCATATGTTATGTAATAACTGATACTTAAAATTGCATTTATGTAAAATAGCTATATTTGCCTAAATTACAAAATATAATACAATAAAAAAAATTATGTATAATCGTGATAAATATTTTATTATCTGTAAATGACGGTAATCCTATTAAAATAAATAAATTATTCATTTTTCGTTAGCTAAAAGAAAATTCACGTGTGAGCTATGAGCCACTTAAATGGGTTAGACAATTAAGTTACAGACCTTTCCTAGTCTCGAGGAATCTATTGATATAATCTTTATTGAAAACGATGCAATATTTTTAAATCCTATAAGGGGGAAAAAAGAGAAAGAATGAAATATTCATTTTTAATACACCACTATTCCTTTCCAAAGTGATAGAAGCGAAAGTTCAACAGCCATTCACTAGTAAACACTAAACATTCTAGTTTTCATTTTTTTTCTGTCATAACATTGTACCATACATATTTTCCTTTTTGATTTACATATTTAATTAACATAAGTATTCCTCATTATTCCTTCAGGCCTCAACCATATTATAACATTTCACAAACTCATTTATCTGTGCTATGTCTCGTGTATTTTCAGTTATTCATATACTTATATATCAACATCATCGCACTTCTAAACTGTTTAGTACTCGCCTACGTAATTTTTTCATACTTCTACTAGATTTATAAAAATAAAGCTCATGTTGTGTAAAAAAAAACCATGTATCTTTTTGTAATAATCTTTATAAACATAATTAGTTTACGCCTACCAGACTTATAGTTTAATTTATTGGCTTACGTCCAAAATTCTAAATAAAAACAAAAACTATAAGTAACTTAGTAGTCTTGTGAAAGGTTGGTATTTAATAAAAATGTTAATAAACTCATTTTTTTTTTTTATTATACCTACTATTACGAATAACGCTTCAGCAACATTATATTATAAGACTACAGTATAATTTGCTAAAATAATTTAATTTGCTTTAAAATATGATATATAAAAAATAAATTCAGTACAGCCAAATCGACATAATTGACGTGTTTCAATCAAAACCAATGTAATGGGTAATAATTAAATATACTATTAATTTGTAACGTAAAATATTTTTACTAACGTATAAAACATTAAATACCACGAACTTGGTGCAAATTTTAAACCAATAGATTTTTAAATTATATAAATTCACGTGATATAAACTACATATAGAGCAAAATACACGTGTCTTATTTTAGATACATCTAAATGTCTTATCAGTCTGATAATTCTGATTTAACACAAATTACAAATATACCTACTCAAATTTTATATTCACTAGTATAATGACCAATAATTGATAACTCGATTAAATAATTTGTTTTAAGTGATTAATTTTCTTTCTTGCATGCATTTACAACTACGTATAATTTTGGTTCTATTTCTTATAATTTTAAAATTACTTACTTATATCCTGGAATCCTAATATTCAACATCAAATTTTAACTTGTTATAACCATGATATCTCTGGTATTTTTTTAATGGACACTGATGAAATTAATGACACAAAAATCGAATTAAATAGTAACGTATGTAATATAATTTACTTATACATTCCGTTTACCAACTAATAAAAAAAAAATAGTTTTATTATGTGCTTAGGTATATGATTGAAGTTTGGTACGGTTTTACGAGGGCCATATTATGTAGAAGTACAATGTACAATTATTGTTTTCAATTAGCAGTATTAATAAATATTTTAATACATTATATTTAGGTATACATTGATAACATCGCATAGTGTTATAGTATTAGTTAAGAATTTCCTATAGGTACTCTTATTCTTTAGCTATGTTTTTTTTCAATGTGAATCGTACTTACATATTTTATTCATTCTAAATTTCCAAAGTGTTATTCACTATTTTTATATCATTGATTAAAAGATGTTTATTAAAAAAACTGATTTATTCATATTATTATAACAAAGTGGTCAGTGTTTTAGTGTTTTATTTCAAATCCAAAACAGATATTAAAATTTGTTTGATCGGTTCTGTGAATTATTGCTTTTTTTGTTTTAAACGAGAAGATATTTAGATGCATAAAATTATTTTTACACCCCGAAAGACCTTTTTTGTTTCAGCTTATTACCTATTACAATCTTATAATTTATTCATAATTTTTGTTTATCTTATATTATATTATCAGTTTTCAAAAAATCTAATGCCTAATTTAAACACTCAATTATTTGGTTATAATGTGTAGGCACTTATTATTTTGCTTTTAATATTTTATTTTTTAATAACATTATATTATACATTCTGGAAGTAATAGTTTGGATACGGTAATAATAAATAATATGATAACACATTTTTTTAATATTTAAAATTTAATTTTACAATGATTAATATCATATTTCGTATTATTAGTTTTATAATATTACAGTAATAGTAAGTTATTATACAATTTATTTAATAATATTTGATTCTAGAAAATTAAATTTAAAAGTTCTACTTAAGAGGATAAAGTACTTATATCTTAAATTGACAACTTTAAAATACATATAAACTACTTCAAAATTAAAATATTAATAAAATCTTTCGTGACACTCTGATTGATATTCTTACCTTTATATTTTATAACTGATCAATGATTTAAACCATTTTTAATAATCTAATATTAAAATTATCAAAGTAAAATAAATTTTTTTGAATGTAAAATTTACTAAAGAGACGGAGTCAACTATTGTTAACCCATACGGTACGATATTCGTTTGATTGATAATTTAAGTACAAAAATGATTATTACATTGATAATAATAGTTATGCAATTATTCATACTATATAATATATATCCACTTATTAATTTATATCACTAAATTGATAAATATTTGAATTAGAAATAATAGTTTTTTATGTTTTATGCGTTATGCCGTTATATAGTTCTCATTGACTAGGTACTCTAGACTTTCGTTTGTGATAAATAATTATAATTTTATTATTATTTGTTACTGTATTTGATGTATTATACACTTATAGATAACGTGTTTAAAATTTAATTTGATCTTCTCATTAATAATTTCATAACCATCATATTAAGATAACATAAATTCCCAACGATAATAATTTATAATAATAAATTTGGTTTTACATATTATACTCAATAGCTAAAGTTTAATTTTATATGAACGTATTATTACTATAGGAAGACTTAAAAATAAATCGAATGTCTGTTTCAAGTTATTCAAGCTTATTGTTCATTAATTGTAACAGATAGCGTAATATAAAATTTTGTTAAAAAAAAAAATAATAATAATAATAAGAAAGAGCTTTTTAATTGTAAATACATATCATAACTTTTTTAATTTAGATTTAGACAATAAATATCTACATGATATCAAATTTTATTTCTTTTTCAATTTTAATTGGCTTTATCACTTAGTTTCTTCTGATAAATTTGAGATTGACCCGATTACTTGTTGATTATTTATTCCACCTACAGGCACCTACGGAATTTTAAAAAATCATATCAGGTTCTATTTCCACTCCGCGTATCATCGATTATTTTTTAACTTAGACTAGACTAATTGGGTCTATAATTAGAATTATGAACAGTATTCAAGGAGCATAACTATTTTATCGTTATTTAGAATCACTAATTATTCATTATTCAAATAAATGATTATTGAACTTTGTTTTCAAGAAATATTTTAATATTTACCCAAATTACCCGCTATTAGTTGTTGAAAAAATATTTCAAAATACACAATTAATTTGTGTCCGTTTATTTTTATTGAATTAAGGCTTAATGGCTAATTCTTAGACGTATTATAATGCAACTGTAAGTATAACTAGAGTCGAAAAATTGTCGACAACGCAAAACTTTGCAAGAGTGATCGAGATTATAGAAAAATTCACGATACCAAATCAATTACAATTTATTAATTATTATACGTTGCGTAAATAATGGAAAATATATCAATATCATGTGAGTAAACTACTAATTATTAGTAAACGAGAAAAATGATTTGTAGTTAATAATTTAATTGAAATATACCATCCACGTGGTGCTTATCACAATTTGCGGTGGTTTTACAGTAGAATAACAATTATTATTTTCAAACAGTGATACAACGTTATAGTTATTGCATATCTTAAAAATAGATGCGATGTTAATGTTGTGAGCAGAACCCTTATACTAAGTAGGTATAAGGGTTCTGGTTGTAACTTTGTAAGTGACCAACTAAATTAGACAATAATAGTTAAATTATACATTAATATTGAAACAGTCTATATTTACATTGTTTATACTGACTAATATTTATTTTAATATGGGAATACTGTTACTTTGTTAAAGTGCATAATAATTTATCATTGGTCTTAAAATTAAAAAGTTCCTATTATTAAAAGAAAAAATATTAGTTACCAAAAATATAGGTCTTATTCCCCCTCCAGGAACAATATTTTCCCGTGGCCCACTGGATATTCTCAGGAATGTTACCGTTTTCCAGGAATTCTCTGAACTATCAACCATAGATAAGAACATTTTAATAATTCTCATCCCTGATCATTTTTGTATTTATTTTTATTTTATTCTTATGAATTCATTATTTAAATTAGACAAAAATATAAAATATATTATTAAACTTATATCAAACTATTGTCAATTAATAGTTTTTCTGTAATCACAAAATCTAGATTTATATGTTAAATTGATACGTGGTCACCAATGAACCTTATTTTTTTTGTTTTTTAAATATAATCATAGTTTATTAGCTGTTAATAATAATAATGCCTTACTTATTATTGATATTATTATAAAATCGTTATTTATTTGTTAAGTTTATTTTTATAAGAGGTTTCTGGTACTTTTTTATGTTCAAAACAAACTATAATATAATTATTGCTTATTTGGTCATATTCTTTTATTAAAAACTGCTATATTAGTATTAGACTTAATAAATCATCCTAAAAAATGTATTGTTTTTTTTTCAGATTACTATCAAAACGATGTCTTATATTAGTTTTAGTTGGTGTCTTGGTATTATTCGCTGTTATAGTTGCGGCCATAGTCATATTTTCTCAATACTATGAGTCCAATACTAGAATCCCCGACCCAGAATTCCCGTTGCCACCGTCAAGTATGCCGATGGGCTTGTACCGAAAAGTCGGTGTCGTCTCAAACGGTGGAGCGTGTGCGCAAATCGGAGTGTAATACAAATCAATATAATATATATTTAATTTTAAATATACTCGTAGTAATAATTTGATCAATTTCAGTATTTTTATAACATAATCATTAAGAATATCATGTAAACATTTAAAACCTATGAAGTGTTTTTTTTCTAATAGACAGTCATATGCATTATTTATTTAAGGGTTAATAGTATTTATTTTAATAATCACCTAATATATAGTAAAATATTCTAAATAGTAAACTATTCATTTAATTTTTACAACTATTGAAGTATAAATGTATATTATAATATAAATAGTTAATAACAAATACAATATATATTCTATTTTTATACTTAATTTGGCTTCAAATTTTTACAGAATCTCTGTATTGATAATATTCATAAGAACTAGTGTAGGACATTAAAATATTTTAAATTGTCGGCTGCAATATATAATTTCAAAATTATTATAGAATTTTATTATTTTTCTAATATTTCAAACATATTAAATATTTGTAATTAATAAGTATTTGACAAGTAATAAATAACATTTTTTCTTTTTTAATAGGGACGTTATATCGAAAGGTGGAAATGCCATAGATGCCGCAATAGCCACAATTTTATGTGACGGTGTCTTATGTCCTCATCAAATGGGTGTCGGTGGAGGTTTTATAATGAGTTTCTACAATGCTACGACCAAAAAAGTAATGTCGATCAATGCACGTGAAACAGCTCCAGCCGCAGCAACAACAAACATGTTTGTAAAAGACCCAAATAGTTCTATAAACGGTATGTACCTACTTCAAATGTCAAATACAAATATTATAAATAAGCTGTATGTTTATTTATTTATTATACAATATAAGCATATATTATATAAAATATACATATAATATGTTCTTTTATTAATTTTACTCAAAATGTTTTAATTAAATTGTTCTAATTTCCATTTTTTTATAAAATATAAATATAAATATAAGTCATATTCATATAGATATACAATGTCTCTATGCTCTTTCAGTTTAAAGTAATCATGTTCTAAATCTATATCTGACATTTTTTTTTTTTTAACAAATATAATTAATTTAATATTAAACTAAAGTCTTTAGATTTCTTATTGGTGATATCGCTTTAATAACATAACTGACCTAATTTAAAAATTTAAATTCAAACAAAAGTTTATTTGTAAATAAGTATACTTGAATGATAACTGATAAGGTTTGCGAAAATGTACTTATATCGCTTATCAATAAGGTCAATGAGCATTTATAAGCATACAAGGGTTTTAGCTATTAGTTTTAAAAATATTAATGCGTGTATAAAAGTACATAGGTAATTATAAATATTCTTCGATTTCTATTACTTTTGATATGAAAATTTTCAGGAGGTTTGGCCGTTGGAGTTTTAGGAGCATTTAAAGGTTATTCAGATATTTATAACTTATACGGTGGTGGAGTTTCATGGGAATCACTTTTTGAACCAACAATAAAATTATGTGAAGAAGGCATAAAAATCAGTAAACATCTGGAAATAAGTTTGAAGGATGATGTAGAAGTTATAAAAGCTGATCCCATGCTTAGGTATGATATATTATGGGTATATTCATCTATATTCTAAATTAATATTTATAATAGATATCTAAACAATTTGGTTTATACAATTTTAAGACATTTTTTTATAAATTGAACAATGCGTCGTATTACTATAGAAGCTTAAAGTTAATTTATTTTATTCGTTAATTGTTTATAGAGAAACATTTTTTGATGAAACTACTGGACGTTCAAAGAAAATTGGAGAAATTTACAAGTTACCAAAATTAGCAGAAACATTAAGAATCGTAGCAAAAGAAGGCGTAGATGCCATTTATAATGGATCATTAACATCAAAAATAGTATACGATTTGAAAGAAGTAAATGGTATTATTACAAAAGAAGATTTAGCAAATTATTAGTAAGTATATATTTTTTTAAATCAAATGCTCTGTAAGTGTTGTATGGTATTATTCAAAAATATCAACATTTATTTGTAATAAAGTACCTATGGCTAAACAAATCAATTTTGATTTTGGATATTGTTATTTCCATATAAATGTTTTATTTAAATTGTCAATTATTATTTATTACAAGTCATTCGTAATTTCCCAAATTACAAATTAGCAAAAATATTATATTTACAGTGTTGAAATCGAAGAAGCTTTTGCCGTAAAATTAAAGAGTGGATATACGATACACGCAGGCCCACCTCCTGGTTCTGGTATAATATTAGCATTCATTCTCCGTATATTGGACGGAATTTTACCAGCACCCAATGCTGGCTTAGACGCACACCGATTGGTGGAGGCATTCAAATTTGGATACGGTGAAAGAACCCATTTAGGAGATCATAGATTTGTAAACGTGTCTCAAGTAGGTTTTATTTAGCAGACACTTAAAACCTGTAATACTAATATACCTAATAAATGTGAATAAATTGCATTTTTCAGATTTACGATAAAGTGAAATCGGACAGTTACATAAAAAGTATACAAAGCAAAATGTCTGATAATTTTACTTCAGGAGATCCTAAATATTATGGAGCTGATTTTTATATGCCAAACAATCATGGAACCGCCAACTTGGCTGTAATCGATTCAATGGGAAATGTTGTGGTGTGCACTAATACAATCAATACACAGTGAATATAGATTTCTTAATTTCCCAAAATTGATCGTACATATGAATGACAATACTTATTAACACGTCACCTTTGTATTTGTTTTAGCTTCGGCAGTGGTTTCATGTCTCCAAACACCGGTATTATTTTTAATAACCAAATGAATGATTTCTCGACACCGGGAGTCTCCAACCATTATGGAATCCCATCTTCGCCGTCTAATTTCATAAAACCGGGCAAACGACCAATGTCTTCCATGTGTCCAACTATATTTACCGACGATAATGGTGATTTCGTTCTCGCGGCAGGAGCGGCGGGAGGTTCGAAAATCACTCTTGCTACTTCCTATGTAAGATTTCTTTAATTCATTAATTTGATTTTAAAATGTTTGATTATCAATTTATATTGTGTTCTTGCTATACTTATAAAGCAGAGTGATTTTTTTAACAGTAAACACTTATTATTTAAATTTGTATAAAATTTGTTGAAATTATACAAAATTTACTTTAAATCAACATTTTTATTTTTATTTAATGATATCCATTAGTTTAAATTTTAATTGATTTCAATATGATAAAAAAAATGTATTCAAAATTTTAATACTATATTTTAAGATAATAATAATGTTAACTGTTAAAAAACTACTCAATATTTTAACGATATTATATAATCCAAACGGTTTTTGAAGAATATAATATTGATCATCTCAAATCTAGCTTATTAATTATTATAATTAAATATATAAAAAAAAAAACCAATACTAATTTTATGATCACCGAAATAATAAACAAAACCATTTTATTTCCAGGCATCCGCTCTAAAACTGTGGTACAATAAAACACTGAAAGAAGTAATAGATAAACCTAGAATTTATCACCAGCTTATGCCTATGCAAGTTCAATATGAATACGGAACGACTAAGGTATAAAATATAAATATGATAGATTTATCTATTATTGAAGACTTGTTTTCCTTTTTTTTACAGGATGTTGTACAAAAACTTAAAGATATTGGTCATACTGTAATGAGATTGAAAGATAATGGAGGTTCAGGTGGTTCAGCAGCATCAGCTATTGCCAGGACTCCGTCAGGAATGATCGAGGTTATGCCAGATTTCCGTCGAAAAGGAAATTCGTCTGGTTATTAATAAAGTTAAATTAATTTATTGTTCCAATCACGATAATGTGTGATACAAATTATTTTTTAATTGACTATTTGATCTAAGTCATGTGAAATTTACAAAATATTACTCATTATTATAAATTAATTATACGTGTATAATATTATATATTATACATTATATATAATTTAACTACTATTTATAATTGCAAATAACCGCAATAACTTATAACTATTTCTTATTTCCACGAATAATACAAATAATTGTTTTCTAAAGTCTTATGCGATGTACCACAAGATCGTATATTTTAAAAAGAAATAAGT
This sequence comes from Schizaphis graminum, assembly GCA_020882235.1. NCBI lineage: Eukaryota > Metazoa > Arthropoda > Insecta > Hemiptera > Aphididae > Schizaphis > Schizaphis graminum. The sequence goes on from CM037032.1 coordinate 72,202,874, forward strand.
TCAAATTTGTTTCACTATTAGTCAAATATAAACAAACACTGAAACGACTATATAGTTGGTTTGTTTGAATACTTGAATTAAAATATTTGATTATTAATTTATAACTATTTATAAATATCCATGTGGGCATGTTACAAATTATATGTTTTTTTAAGCTTAATAAGTATAAAAAATGATTGAAAAGCTGACTTTTTAAAAATTTCTGTGTACCAAAATTTGAATGATTAGTTTTTGAGTTATTTATTTTTGTTTACTAAGGATAAATATAACAACGATAATAGATTTTAAAGATACTGGGGCTATGAATATAATATAAAAATAATATTTATTTATATTAACATTTTTTTTGTAAAAGTTATTTGAAAATAATAAGTATTAGATTAAAACATAGCGTATTTATTCTATATATCACTCGTAAAACTATTATAGTTACAGAATATTATCCTTAGTAAATAAATATTTAAATAGCTTAAAAATTACTCGTACAAATTTTAATTTAGATACATTAACAATTTTAAAAACTACTATCTACTTAAAAATATACAATAAAAAAGATTGCCTGGTTCTTATTAGACAAAAATAAGTGTCGATTTCTACGAAACAATTATCATTAAAATGGTTAAATAAAATGTGAACAGTTAAAATACGGTCCTAAATTTAGCATTTCAAAAATAATTATTTGAATAAATTAATTATTAAAAAAAAAAAAAAAAAACATAAGAATAAGCATGTTTGATGAAACTCTGTACAATATTGTCACTGCGTATGCCAATAACATAAGATTAGTATACTTACTTATAAGATGTGTTAATAGTATAAAGAAAAGAAAATTTCGTCGAAAGTCAACAAATATCACACTATTTCTATACCAATAATGAACTGCAACTGTGGCTAAGGACTATTGTTTTTGAACAACACAATTGCGTCAACCTAATTTTTAAGATTTCGTATAATTTACATCTGAAGCAATACTGCAAGTATATATTATTAATCTAAATTCTAAATATCTAGATTCATCCATAATTTATCATTACAACATAATAGTACATACTAAAGTATGGTGTAGTGGAGGGTATACGCGAGTATACGCCGTATACCAAAAACGTTAAAATTCTTAATTTATTACGTATAGGAAAGAAAATAAAATAAATACGCGGGTATACGGTCATAGCCTTTTGGATGATAACCATATTACCACAATTAATTAATAATATACATATAATTTGAACATTTCTGATGTTCAAAATCATAGATTATAAACATTGAATACTACGTTAACATAATAAATTAGACAGCTAGTAGATACTAGGTAATAGATAGATGATCATACGTGTCATTTATTACATTTAATTTAATAAAACCAATAATTTAAATTAAATTAATAGATATTATGAGTTATGACAACGGAAATATGGTATACCTATATAAGACATGGGGAAAATGAAATACAACAAATGGGCCGTAGGTTTTTATTGAATACATCTGTACTAGTACAAAACATAACTACATATTAAGAAACTTTATTCATAATAATACAATGAATGAAGAAACACAGGAATTAAATATACTAATGTGAATGGGGATTTAGTTTAATGTTCAGATCTAAGATCTAAATTGAAAATAAAAAAATATAGCAAATCTTATGTTTATCAATATAAATGGGTTACCTCTTAGTATAGGGAACCCAACCAAATATGTTGGAAGCTGGCTGTTGCAGCACAGATCGACCGATGATAACCTTCAAGAAAAAAGTGGAGCCATTAGAAAAACAAAGTGGAAAATTTTATAAATTATAAATAATAAATAAATACATTTGCTATAATAGAATTATATATTATTATGTATTTAAATATATTTATAATAATAGATAAATTTAAGTTAATTAATATAGTGGGGTGTACAGAGCCCCCCACGTATTACATATTTCTCAATTTAGGTGTATACTGTATACCCAAAAAAATATTTACAACTACACCACTGTAACTAAAATCATAAATAATTTATTATTCAATTTTACACCACATTTTTTTAATCATATGCATATAAACAACGAAAAAACATTAACATAATATTGAAAAAAATATAATTTAAAATTAAATATCCAGTAATTAAGTTGTATAAAACACCTACAAATTCCCCGTAGGTCATCTATCGCAAGAACGCTAATCATTATTTTTTTAGAAATTTTATGATAAGCACATACGTATATATATACACAACTATAATGTATTATATATTTATATCATTATAATATGTTATATAAAACCTACGTGTTTATGATTTCTATAGATTATTATTAAAATATTAATCAACTGCTATTACAGTAAACATTACACGTACCTACAACCAAAACGCATGCTATTATGTGCTTAATGCCTTAATATATCGGAAATATATAGTAATCAAAAACGCGAATTTTATGTATTTACAAGTTTTCTTTACAGATTTATATGAAGAAATGAGTTTGATAAAGTTTGATTTTACATTATAGCAACCTACTACGCTACACATAATAATATAGTGCAATAGTGCATGTTATACAAAGTCCGCCATTTCGCTTACAGCCACATTGACGACGACTAACCTAAAATTGTTTATAAAAATTATATTGTATTTTTATGATAATGAACGATAAAAGTATGCATATTTTGATCGTCGAACACGCACTTAAAAATCAATTACAGAGGATCACAAACAATTTGTGTATTATATAATCACTTAAATAATTTATTACGCGGTACCTTGTTAATGCAGAACCCTTTTTCTCTGTTAAATGTATTTATAGTTGTTCTTAATTATTATACTCGCGCTGTGTGTAATTGAAATACATATTACGATGTTTCTTAAATTTTACTCCGTGTAATTATGTAAATTATCATAATTCAAAATTACTTAATATCATATAATATTTTTTTTTTCGATACGTCAATTAATAAATAAATAAATCGTACTTTGCGAGTAAGTAGAGTTAAGTTAGGTAAGATCAAAATAAAAATCAACTATAGTTTTTGATAGCTTATTTAAAAACAAAGAACAAAATCAGCGATATTTCTTCCACAACATTTATGTTAACCATTATCGATTTAATACTATTTTAAAGTTAATATACATATATACTTATACCTATCTATTTAATATTTATGATTATAACTGTCTAAAAAATCAAAACCCTACTTAAGAGAACGACTACTGTAATCTCTGTTTCACACTGAAGTTTTATACATATACATTATACACAAAATAAAAAGTTCACAACAAATTAATTAGAAAGTTATTCTAGAGTTGAAACACTTTTTATAAAATACAGTTTATGAAAACAAGAGTAGATATTATTCCATACGGTATTTTCTAAAAATTACATAATTAAGAATGTTTTAATTTTAATAGTTTTACAATATTGTTTACTTTAGATTTTTAACCTAGACAAACATTGCTTACAGTAGATATACTATACCTACCTACCTATACTTACTATACCTCTATATCAGATACATATATATCTACAGCAGATAAATAAATATACATGATGTTAAAACACTCGAACAAATTATGCGAACAAATCTCAGGTCTGTCTCAGCATTTCCACCGCTAATAACTTACAAATGTAAAAGTATACACTATATGAAGGCAGTATTCGCTGAGATAAACACAGTCTTATACAACCACAATCAGGTATTTTGAAGCGTTTTAGTTTATATAATTGCAGTAGAAGTAGTATAATACTTAGTAGGTATTAATTAATAATTATAGATAGCCATATATTTATTCAGTTTGAGCTGAACATTTTTTACATAAGAATCCCATTAATATTTAATTTAAAAAAATTAAATAATACAGTTGCCTTAGCTAATGCTCTAAGAAATAATAAAAAATTAGTAAGTTAATACTTTCCGAATCTATACCAATAAGCCGATATTAAAAAATAAATAAATACGATTCAACTCAATGGTTTTATTGCACACTTTGCATATATTTTATATATATAACATTAAAAACGAAAACTGGTAATATTAATGTAATACCTATATAATATAACACGTTTTAAAATGTTTATCTATATTAAAGCTAATAAAAATAATACAGATCAATGAAGACAAATCTTAATATTTTTTTTTTATAGCAAAATAAAACTTATAATATTATGCATACCATATATTATTATTATATCTATACCATTAATAACAGTTTGTTATCCACTTTCGTTTATTTGGACGTACCTAATTCATGTTCCAAGTGTCTAACAGTTATGTTATAATATTTACAGATTAAGTGTATATTATTATACTCGATGTTAAATCGCCATTTATTTGTTTAAATATAATTTAATAGTATATTAACTTAGAATGAATTATTATAATAATTACAACTGATAGTATAATAATTAAGATAAGCTTGTGCCTATATGCATAGAAGTTCCTATATATGTATAGGTAATTTGCTTTTAATGAAATTCTAACACATAATTCGTAAATATACAGGTATATATTTTAAATTATAAATTATACATTATATTATCTTAAATTAACACCAATCATATAATTAGGTTGGGCATATTTAAATTTATATTTATACATATCTTTATTTTATAATTTAATCGATATACACATTTTCTTCAAGGTTATTAGTTATTTTACTAATTGTTTTTTACACGATTTTTATTGATATTATCATTGCTACTAGAAGAATAAAACGTATACAAAATTTTACATCGTTTTCAAAATTATTAAGTACTTAATACTTATCTATTGTTTTTGCCGTGTAATAAAGGAAATTTAGTGTTAGTATAAAGTAGTTATACGTATGCACTTTCCTATCCTCTTATCTATTATTTCTTTAAAATTATGCATGTATATTTGTATGGAAGTTGTTAGAATTTATTTAATTTATTTAAGTAGACAAAATATTTATTTGAATTAATAATTCATCTGTTAGATATATTAATGAAAGGAAGTAGGGTCGTTACTTTTATAATATATTTTTGAGCAATATGAATTATAAAGTTATTTATTTTATTCGTATTATATTTAATAATATACAACTAGAGAATATTTTTATTTTATTTGATGAAACTATATAGATTTGTGGTAAAGAAAATTTATTAAGTAATAAATTTCAAAAACTTGTTTTAATACTAAGTGTGTACGTGTATCATTTAAAGAAAACAAGTTTATTATAACAAACGATGAACTATTAATATACTTATAACAAATATAGCGTGTTAAAATGTTTAATATAATTTGCTTTTTGATGCAGAAACTATAAATTCATTATTGTTCAAGACAAAATAAAAATAATTGAAACATTATTTGTCAATTAAAAACTAAAATAAGTATTATACCTATACATTGTACAACTTATATGGTTCATTAATCATTAGAGTAACCCAAGTAATAAGTACCTTCGTATTTTTGTCAAATGTATTGTACCACGTCACCAACGAGTCTATTATTCAAATTAATCATAATATTATTGTATTTATAAATGTCCTGGGGATCTTTGTCAACGATTCACCTATAGATGCATAGGTGCTTATTGTTTTCGAGAAATCTTTATCTGCTCGATGACGTCTTTTTTGGCACTTTCTGTGTTTGAAACATGTAGGTGAAAGTGTTTTAGTGAAACTGAAATTTATATTGTATTCTATAAGTTAAAATAGTCGTTGATATTCAGTAGACGATATTATATTTACAGTTAAACTGCATTGACTCTCAATTAGCAATTACATGACATTTTTACGATAGGTGGTTAATTAACGTATATGATTACATAACGCTAAGACAGGAAATACATCTTTGCAGTACTCAATTCATTGTTCGTTTATCTATGTGCAAAAATAATATACTTCTTCATGAATTTATTAATTTTAGTAAGATTCATGCATCCACATCAACGATATTTCAAAGGTACCTTTAGATACTACAATTTTAGTTTTAAAATTGTATATGAAAAGAAATTAAAACAACAATACAGAGTAATAATATTAAAAAATAATCAATAGTTATATATTTACTATACATAAAAATATTTGAAGGAATGAAAACACTAGATGTACGACTAAAAAATAATATACCTACAATTAAATCAATGTAACGAAAATTAAATAAGTAAATTCAAATAGAAAATGATCGTAACTTGTTTTATTAGTATTAAAAATGAAAATCTAATACCAACAATAATTCGTGATGTATAAAATCATTAAAATAATCATTTTTCAGAACAATTCAACCTAAATGAATAGTTTATTCTTTTCATTTTATTTTTTATTATCTATTTATTTTATTAATTAATTGATTTAATTGTACAGTGTTGCAACAATATCACATAAAAAAATTAAAGACTATTGTCATTATAGTTATAATTTAAATTTTTAAGCTAGTCGGTTGGTCTTCCTGGTTTCATAGGAAAATATCTTGAAATATATAGTTTAAACCTTATAAACACCTTCAAATATATTTCTGTAAAACAATTTATATATAAAAATACAAATTCATTTTTTATTTAATATTACATTTAAATAATAAAAATATCCAACAATTTAATAAATTTCTTATTAACTGTTGCTAGTTATAATCGTATACTCGTGTATCTCTTTTCTCATTACTATAGTAATGTTATGTAAATCTGTATTCTAATTATAATAGTTATAAATAATATACTTTTAATATATAGGTATATATTTATCATGATGAGTGTTCTTAAACGAGTTTCCGTAATAGCATTAATTAAGAGCACATATTTACAATAATAACAATAATTACGGTATATTATTATGATACTATAGTACACAATTATTTATTACTCCATTACACTATCCTAGTAACTACAAAATAATAGTTAATGTTTAAGAATGACTCTTAAGAATACGAATCATGTTTTTGGTCTCAACAAATTCATAAAAAAATAATTATACATAGTAAAGTTATGCTGTGAAATTAAACACATAACAGATAACATAAAACCTGTCTAAACGGAGATGGAATATTATTTGTTAAAACCGTTATTGACATAGTTTAAAAACAAATAAATAAATCAGTGTACCCTAAATATTGATCAAAATTAAACGATTTTGGTAATAAGTTAGGATACACAATATGTTATTACGTTTTTGAAAATCATTGGTTGTGATTCAATTCAATTTAATTTTGAGTTTAGATTCAAAAAACTTATTTTATGTTATACATTATCAAATGCAAATTTTGAAAATATATCACAAAAAAAAAATATAACAATATAAATCATGGAAAATTATTTTAAATTAAATTTAAATTCATTAATTTATGCAGACATTCAATTGTATTTTCTTATACAGCGTACCTAATTAAAAATTAACTTATATTTTACTCTGATAAAACAATAAAATTATAAAAATATATTATAATTAAGAAGACATGATTTTTCGTTTTATTTATTGTGTTTAAAACTTATACCATTTTAAATACTTACTTCTAGTATTTAACATAAGACAAAATAGAATATTTTTAGAGATGGTAAGGTTAAAAAAATGCATGTCAAACAATATTTTATAAACAAAAATTTAAAAAAAAAACAGAAGAAACTAAAATCAATAGAACATGAATACTACCTACATATCTTTTACGAATAATTAAGATTATTAATAGTAATTTTTAATAAACAAGTAATTTTAATAACTCTACATAAAACTCTACAGTAAATACAAAAAATTCAGTACATTTTAAAAATAACAATAATAATAATTACATTATAATATAATAATATTATCAAGGCTCAAAATTCATCGTGTCGACAATGACACAACACGACACAACTGTTATATCGAGCCATCGAACCAATTAAAATGCGTCAAAATAACATCATAACTAAAATACACCCCCGGCCAAAATCAGCCTTGGTGTTTGCTCACATATGTAACATGTATAATATAATATAAGTATAATAAAAAAATAAATTTTTATAATAGATGATCTGAGATCAATCCATTTTTACTGACAGACCAGCCAACATCATAATAAAACAAAGTGCGTATGTGACTACCGTCACTTTGTTCTGCTCTATATTTGGACCTTCTTTCAACAGTTCTTCATTGGTTTTCTTCGCCGAACTCGACCTCCACCTCCACAGCTTCTTTAAAAATCTAAAACCAAATAAAACATAATGCATATCTATACATTTCATATTATATTGAGTACGCTATACACGTTCGATCAATAAAATATTAAAAACATTATTCTAAAAGCTAATATTGCTCGTCTATACGTATTTATATATATACAAATAAATGTATATACGAATTAAAATAAGCGTGAAAAAACGGAAGTACATACTGATTTTAGTTTTTAAACATATATATTTATATTTATAGTCAGAGACAATGTTAAATATCTACATGAGGAAACTAGAATGATTTTTTTCATCCTATCAGATCACATTGTTCTCTGCTTCTATATATAGACGTAATGAAATCTTAAGCCGTGTAAGATACCCGAGCCACAAATATTAAAGTTAGATTGATGTTAGTTTTATTTTTAATCTTTAATTACATTTAGTGCTATCAAATGACAATATTTATATAAAGCTGTAAATGAATAATATACAAAAAATTAAAAAATAATAATATACATGTACATTTATTATGTAGCCTTCAATGTATCAATGCAGGAAACCTTATATAGTTTGATCTACTCCAATAGTTTTGTTTTTTTTAATGATTGCAACAAATAATAATAATTTACCATATTATAAACTTAAAAATATTACTTTACATAATAGGTATATATTTTAATAAATAATAATATTACAAAAAAAAATGATCTTTTGAACTCAAGATAACCCGTACGTTGAACATATTGTATATAATAGTATATAGTATTGAGTGAGAAAATGTGGTCAACCGCATAATACACTGCACCACTAATTATCAATATCATATACACCCAATACACAATATTTCTACGGTGCATTGTAACTATGTCCAATTCAAGGCTAATAAATGTTCGTACGTCGATTTTTCATGTTCAAGGATAACGTAGGAAGTATAGTTTGATACTATGACAATGACGTTGATGGGACAGTTGACTAGATTCATATACATAAAGTACCTAATACTGTAACGATAACCTCAAACTGAATACATTTCATGTGAATTTTACAGCATTAAATTATTCATACAAACTCGTTAAATTACAAATTTCAGTTTTTCTTATATTGACCATTTATTCTTTTATTAAAAAATTCTGACCACAAACAATCGTTTTTTACAAAACAAACTACAATATCTGAAGTAAATATTGTTAGGTACATATTTTATCATGACAATTGTAGCTATTTGAATTTACATTATTATAATCGTTTTTTTGTGTTGATTATTTAAGAAAAGCTTGAAACAATTTTAATTTCGTTTAATAATGAATATACGAAACAAATCAAATAAAAACACGATTTGTACGGATAATAAATCTGTATTTCAAGAGCTTGAACTTATACATCAGTAAAATCATACCTATTATACTGTTACATAATAATGTATTCATAACGTATCATGAAAAAAAATTGAAAAATAGCAAATACCAACCTATATCTGTTATTCAATGTTATCTAGTTATTTAGTTATTAGTAATAAATGATTACAGCATATTATTATTATTATAATAATGGTATACATTTAAATATTATTTTTGGTTCTAGGTTTTGTATACGAAAAAAAAAATGACTTACAATCTTTCTATCTTTCTAATTAATAATCATAATAAATTATGATAGTTGTATTACTATGATGTTGTATAAGATTAGTTAATGTTGTTAAATATAATCAGTGCCGTGTAAAGGGAGGAGGTGAAAAACAGAGCATTGCACTGTGCTGAGCAAATATTATTATTAAGCGAACCATGTATAAACAATTTGTTTAAACTCAATTTGATTGAAGAACTACATCAATATTATGGTTCCGCCAGTTCCGACTGTGGGAATTTTCCTACAATTGTCATATTAACATAATTTATTGCGTTATTTTTTTGTTTTCGGGTAGCATTATACGGCGTAACAAGACACTGGATATAAATATAAATGATTCATTTGTGCGGTTTGTAGAAAAAAACAAATTATTAAATTTATGAAAAAAATAAATACAATTTATTATAAAAACGTATAATAATTTACCAAATTTAATTTAATTAACTAAACAAAAGTTTATAACTTAAAAACAATATGGCACAAGATACAAAACATTAGAAAACACGTTTATAAAAACCATTTAATCAAAATACATTTTTTTGGCAATCTTAGATAGGTAAAAGTTAAGTATTAAATAATTTAAAATATTTAATTATGATGGTTGGTTAAAGTGAGGTATATTCGTGATATGAGTAATCGTAATATATAGATTATATTAAATATAATTATTTATACTTTAACAACGAACTTATTTGTTTAGATATTCGTCAGTGAACCTCAAAATAATTAATTTGTCAAATGTTAGCTATGGTATTACTAGAGATTGACGTATATTCGTCAAGTTGCGTAAATATGTGTAGGCCTAATAAAATTTCCAAAATTGAAAAAGTAATGAGATATTTTGTAAATATATCACGAACATACCTTTTTTTGTCCATTTTACCCTATATACATAAAACACATTATCACATTAGATATAATATATTATAATAGGTATGCTACATTGCTAAATAATAATAACAAAAAAAAAATGTCGATATTTTTCTTAAACGACATTATGCTTTAGCCTGTGATTGTTCGTATATAGTTCTATTTGAATTTTAGATCATACTCAAAGCACCAATAAACATCCAATAATGGTCATGGCCATACCCATGGCATATGTTGTGAACACGACTTTCTTGTACCTACGATTTACTGAGTCTAACATCAAATCCGCCTCATAATTATAATACATATCAACTTCACTGAAACATAAAAATCACACGATTGCCTAACCATGAAAATCTAAAAATCCCAAATATTTATTTTATTTAAGCCTATGCATCATGCGTTATTTATTGCATCAATGATAATTTCCCAGTGCGATAGTGCATTTCAATGTATTTCATATTTATAACTTTCATTGATAAGCCAAAAGCTATTTAATAATACCTATGTTAGTTTAATTTTGCATCTAATAAAACGATTATTGATAGCAAAGGCATAAGCGCCTTTCCTTATTTTCTAAAAGTAAAATGTGGTTCAAATTGTAACATTAATATCATGGTATTAGAACCTCTAGATTTAATGGTACTGAATTATGACTTAGAGATTTTAATTTTAAACGTAATTTGAATCATAACAATTTCTGTTGAAAATTAATAAACTATGATCTTCATTAGAAGGAAATTACATTTTTGTAATATCTCAACTAACGACTAAATTAGCGTTGAACTCTAATGCCTATTATTAATGTATTACCAATTTAAGTGACAATTGTGGTTAAATAGTAAACGATGGTTGTTTTAATTAATATGTCAGTTAAATATCAATGGTAACTCAGTATAATTAATTTAATTATTAACACTTACTAAGAATTTTTAATTTAATAAATTAATTTACAGTTAAATTACAATTATATAAAAAGTACTTACTTGCATGAAAATCTCAATACTTTAAACTGTAAATAATGTAATATAAATATAGATATATTCAGGGGTGTTCCCATAGGGTATACTACATATATACGCCGTATACTCTCAAGATTTTTTTCAATATTATGGGTATACTGTGTATGCTCTCAATCTCAATTTTTTTTTCATATTATTGACACGCTTTTTACCGGCTTTACTCCTATAGACCATAAGAAAAATATTCTTATTGTATTAAATGTTTATATTTGATGATACAGTATACTCTCAAAAAAAGTAATGGGAACACAACTGGATATATTTACCATACTTAAGTTAAGACAATCCTAGACTGATGACAAATATTAATTACTATGTCTATATTTAACTTAAATGTTATACAATTGTAACAAAATGTTAACAAGTATAATATAAATACATATAACTACAATATTAAGAACAATAAAAAGTAGTTGTATACAGTATGAGATTAATTTAAGTATGTTAAATTTATTTGTCATATGAAATAATATTATATTGTCGTTAGAAATAAATAATAATATTCGCCTATATTATTCAGTTCTAGGTGTAATTAAATTATGAAAACATCTATTTTTTACATCTAATGTGTTTAAATGTATAGCTGATAACAAAAATAAATAATGATCTCTACTGATATGTTTATAATTAAGCTGAATATTAAGTGTTAACCAACAATGGGATAAAAATTGCTATCGCCAAATGCACATGCTTCATGTTCTCATACTTATATGCTATCATTCTACTTATTATATAGTGTGATTTACCAAGCATACTCACCCCTCCCTTTATCTTTTAATAATGCATTTATTTAAATTCTGATTTTTGATTTTAAGTATAGTTAAAGATTACATTTGAATAATATTTAGGTTTATTTTATATCATTAAGGGATTGTTATGTAATGATACAATTTTTTTTTTCAAATAAAAGCTAGGTACTTCGATTATGATTTGTTTGAAAATTTTCTTGCATTTAAAGTAGTGCCTTGTGAATGAATAATTATGGACTTTTACTAAAGATAATATTATATTCTTAAGTAAAAAATTATTTCGATAAAATATATATGTGATGTTTATTCTAATACTTATTAGTTATTATACTTAAATAATTTTACAAATTATAAAATGTTAGTGGATTAGTATATTAACTATTAATAACTAGGTATAATTTTAAAATCAACATAGCCCAAAGCAATTATCGTATGAATTATTTTTCTTTGTAGGTACCTACATAAAGTTATGAATAGTATAATATATAGTTTTTAATCATAAAATAACTATTAGTCCGAGTACCTATAGATTTAATTGCATAAACAATTCAAAAAAAAAGACACTTTATTTTTGTTTACAAGAGTACAAGATAAATACTCATAACATACCTAAAATATTAGACATTATAATTTATAACCTTTAAAACTACTTACAAATTCCAAACATATGGATTTGAGAAATTAAAGAAACAATTTGAAAGTTAGCGTGCATATAGTGAGCCATATATTATAGTCTACATTTTAGTTATTAATTGGTATTTCACTATAGTGTATACACAAAAAAAGTTAATAATATGTATATATTATTAAAATTTAAGACAGTATTACTATGGAAATTTTATCCAAAATAATAAATGCAGATATCAGTACAGGGTTTTCAAAATTAAATCGATTATTAAAAACCGATAAAGATACACTTTTTAACACCAGCTATTCCAGATACCGATTATTTCCTACATTTTAATTTTAACTCGGGTATTAGTTGTTTTAAAAATATGAAAGTGTAACATTTTTGTACTAGTTTTATAGTTATAGTATATTTTCTATAAACTTAAAAATATATTAAATACTTTTTTCCATCTTATTTATTTTATAGGTACCTATTTATTAAATATTATTATAAATATAAATAATATATTGTTCATTATTTTAAAATATAATAATTAATAAGACAATTTTTAAAACTCTGCTTAATGGGAAAATAATTCATGATAAAACCCATAATTCATATTTTTGGTATTAAATTTTTAACTTTAGATTTTATTAAGTATAATATTATCATTATTTCGAATACTTTAGAGATTTTCGGGTGAAATATAATATTAATATCAAATATTATTATATTATTATATTAATATCAAAAATCTAATACAAATATTAAGAAAAATAATACAACATAATATAAATTAATTCCGACATGACGTATCCGTGATTAGTGGGAGCAAAATATTCAAAGCTATATGCCTATAATATAGGACTTGATAATAAGTAATAACACCATAGAATATAGGTACAATGTATTAACAAGAATACAAGATTAAACCTTTTTGAACATTGATCTTATTTGAATTCATAGAAAATTATAATTAGTACATATTGTGATATAATAAATGAAACTCATCAATTACCTATCAATTATTGTATCATAGCTCACATGACGTATAGGTACCTAAAATTATTACGCAACTATTTTACCAATATGATTTTACAAATATGTTTAAGTCGTTTTGATAAAACTTTGGAGGCAAATACCTTTTATATTTATTATTAATAATTATAAATAATCCTACACTTTTATAAACAGAAATATTATATATAATAATTTAATGTTGTCAGTAAATAAAAAGTATTTATTTATTATTTCAATTTTTTTTTAATAAGATTAGTTTTGATAATATTTTAATACTTTAAATTATTTTTTATTTTTACATTATTAAAATTATTTATTTTATTATAAATTATTTTTTCTATACTTATTTAGTATAATAGTTTAAAAATATTTATAACTATAGAATAATTTTAGTAAATATATTATATTTATATTTAGAGCCATGCCATGGAAGGACCAAGTGAGCCTATGCTCCGAGCAGTGGCGGTTTTGGGGGTGAGGCAAGTGAGGCGGCGCCTCACCTAAAATTATGTAGTAAATAATACTCAAAATGTGAACTTCTTGGTTCTCTAATAGCACATATTTTGCTATAATTTTTAACGTATTTATGATTTTATTTGAGAAAAAATGCTGCTTCGTTTCACTTTAATTTGAATTATTATTTATTATTTTATTGTACCTATCATTCCGTGTATATTATCAAAAATATCGAGAAACCGATAAGAAATGCACGAAATAATTAGTACGTAAACGTCGTAAACGGACGCCGGTATTTCAGCGTATTTCCAATGACGTCCGAGAGGCAACGTTTTACGTCGCCTCTGATTTTGTACTTGTGTACACAAATTACACACACATGCGTATGTACGCGAATGCACACGACTGGTAAATTAAGTAGAATTACGCATGCGCAATAATCATAGTGAGGCACGTTTTGTCATCGCCTCTACGAACTAAAAATAGATTTACTATTATAGTCAGCCCGCAGCCACGGCTAAGGGCACTGCGGCACGTTCAACAAAAAAATAAACAATCAATTGTTGTAAATGTCATTATATATAAATATATATATATATATAATTAAAATTATATTATAACTATTTTTATATTTTTAAATTCCATTCGTACTGTTTAATTTTTGTTATGATATGGGGGAAGGTATACATGATTCGCCTCACTAAAAAAATACAACCAAAACCGCCACTGGCTCCGAGCTCAAATTTTAAGGAAGCACCAAAAAGTTAGGTTAGTTAATGGAGAGGTGAATATTTTTAATATTACTCCGGGCACCAAATTATGATGGTACGGCTCTGTTTGTATTATCCAGTAGGTTACAATTTTAGTATACTTTATTAATATTATGCATTAAATCATAAGATATATTCAAAATACCGGAAAACTCAAATAAAATATTATATCAAAGAACATATAAAACTCTGTTAAATTTTAAGTACTGAACTATTTAATTTTAAATATTATTTTTCACACAGCATAATCTATTTTATGAAAATAAAAATATTGGCATTAGGTACATAAAACTAATAAATGCAAAAATATTGTGATTTATATACCTATTTATATTTTTTTGATTTTTAATTTTTATAATAAAATCAATTAATACCTACATAATTCTGTTACATTATAAAGCACATAAAATAATATTATCATTACCATTATTATGTTATATATATTAATTGCAATCAACAGAAAATTCGATACGTTTGTTTGAATAAAAAAAAAGAAAAACTATTTTCAAGGTCGTTTTTAAACCGTCTAGAGCTATATGTTTCTTTTTTAATGCAAAACAAAACAATAGGATTAATTATGAATCACTATAGTTACAAGCCCACGGTAGTACAGATGTATAAAACAATAAAAATACAATATTTTCTATGAATTATTGTTCTTTATATTTTTTTTTATCAAACGTAATTTATTTTTACACAAAGAATAATATTAAAGAATAAAAACATAAACATTCGCAACAAATTTGATTACATATAAAGACTTAAGTATAACTACAATAAACTCTAATATATAGTAAATAATTATTTTTATAAGATGATATAAAGACTTCTTTTGAAAATTCTATTTTACAACGTAAGATAGCCAAATAAATCTGTGTATCATAGTATTCTTATATACAAGTACAAAACATAATATATTAATTATATTATACTATATAAATAATATACCATACTATTATTTAAAACTTTTACGATTAAAATATACTTATCATTATCATACTCATAAATAGTAGATACCTACCAACCTACATCTATCGAATTCCAATATTGGTAGGTACTATATGAATACATAATACCTATTCAAATTATTATTTTTTACGGTTTGTATAAGTATAATACAGAATGTATTAAATGAATAAATATATTAAATAATTAGGTGAAAACTGAAAAGTTTCCCAAAGTATTTTTGATAAATTACACATTGATAAGCTAAACTCTATGTACTTTATAAGTCGCGACTTACAGTACTCATAGTGATTCACCTAAAGAATAGAAAAATATTAAAAATATCTTAACAGAAAGGGGGTCAGAGGATGCGATTTTTAATAGATAGGATAATAAATTATTTTACCAATATAACTATGTTCATTGAACCTAATTTTACGTCCGTTGACAATTTAGCTAACAATCGTTTCGCATCCGGTTTATACACAATAAATACATTAGACATACATATAATAGACACCTTCATCGTTTTTCCAAGTACTCTTACGGTTATATTGTATTTTATAATAAATGTAAATTAAAAAAATCTATATTTTTTATAATAATAATTTCATAAATCTCTATAATATATCATACAATATTAAAAATATTATATTTTATATTTATAAAATACAAGTTATTAAGTTAATAATTCATAAATTAAACCTAACCTAAAATCTAAGAAAAGATAAATAATCCAAAAATATATTTTTTAAATAAAAGCATATAAATAACTGCTTTTAAATAAATATTTCTAGCAACATACATATTTCATAATAATAAATTATGCTTTGTAGTTTGTAACATTATAACTATATTATATAATCTTCACCAAATTTAATTATTTAAAAAATGTTTTCAACTTTTAGGCCTAATTATTATTTACTTTTTCACGCCTATTTAGTACATATATATTATATATATATATATATATATAAAACTAATTTAAATATATATTTTTTTTTATTAGACTATGTATTATAATCTGTTATTTATAAATTAATAATAAAGAACATAAAGAACAAAATATTAAAAGAACATACGAAAAAAAGACCATTTAGCAACATAATCTCAAAATGATTTAAAGTACATAATATTATATGAAGTCGATTTTATGTATGTATATATATACATATAAATATTTATATTTAATATGATAAAATGTAATTTAGTCCTATTTTAATATATCATTTATCATAGTATTATATTATATAACTAATTTAAATTCTACAGGTATACGTTACAATCTAATGTGGACTTCGTATATATCTTTATTTTATATGTCACTTAGATAAAACAGCGAATTATAAAAAAAAATTGAATCAAAACAATTTAATAGCGTTATGCAGCACACATTAGAGATTTTTACATAACAAAATTTTTTTAACGTTCTTCATAAGTCTCCTCACGATCTTTGCTTAAGCCATTTAAGGTCAAGTAAAGGAGTGAATAATGTTTTAAAATTAGATAGGAATCCACAATAATATAAGTTGTTATGATGCAACATCACAATATATTATGATGTACATTGTACATACGTAGTACTATAGTAGTACATAATATAATCCAAATAATATCTAAGCGCAAAACAAAAATTACAGTTTTTATATCTATATCCATATTATGTTATTATGTTTAACTAATAAGTAGTAGTACGTAAATTAGAATCTAAATTTAAGATTTTATTATTTTTCTCCAGTGTTACGTTAAATATTATTTACGATAATATTATGCATATTTATCATAAATATTGATACAAATATAAAATATAATATTATTACAAAACAAAACTATATTAAACGATAAAATCTAATTTAAAAATCAATCAGTAAATTGCTAACTTTGTTCAAATATTCAATTTTTATCGATTATAAAATTGTGTGTAATAGTAAAAATTTCATATTAAAATTAAGACATAGAGTTATAGAATAAACTAACGTAATATTTAATAAGCCATCGTAATCATATAGACGATTGAAAAAATCGTTTAAATCGTTCCGTTAAAATAACGAAAGAATATTCAATATTTTTGTAATAATAAGTAAATATAGGTAATATAATTATTAACCTAATGATAGTAAAATATGGTAAACAAATTTGACGAACCTTTAAAACGGATTTTTTTCAGATTATAAACAATGGTTTGTACTTAAATATTAATATTAATGTATAATAAACTAAATTATCAATATTTTTTCGTAAATTAATCGTAACTAAAACTTGTTTTCATTCAAATGATAAAAAAAATGGTTTTTTAAACCCAATAGTTAATGTTTGTTTACAAATAAATAATTTCCGTTTAGATGTTATTATATGTTAATGGAAAATTAAAAAATTATTTATACTATATCTTTTACATTACCGTTTAATTTAATACCTAAAATTCTGCATACAACTTTTGAAAATTTTAAACCCAAAAAATTGTGAATTGAAAAAGTACACATAGATAATTAAGTGAAAAACAAAATAATTACACTCAAATACTCAAATAAAGAACATAACCAACATTTATAATAATATATAATAATAATCAATTCTTAAGAAAACCTATTTAGTAAATACTTAAAACGAAACTTTATTTATAACTTTTTTTAATGTCTTAATATTTAAAATGTATTAATCTACAAGTTATTGTAGGTTACAACCCACTATTGTTTATTATAATAATTAAACGTATTAGATTATTGAAATTAAATTTAGAAAAAAAAATGTTGGATTTAAAACTATTTCATAATTATATAAGTACTATATGGTTTGTAACGCTTTTGCTTTTTCCAGACGCGTGATAAAATCGTTAAAATAAAAATAATGCTCTCCATTTTTCCATATTATTATTTAAATTGATATATTATTAGACAAAACAAACGCGTGTGTATACAATGTAGCATAAAAAAAGCGTCTAAAACTGCATAAACGAAACTCAAGCAATATCGCACAAACAAAAACGCACAAGACTTACTTTAATTTCCGGTATTTTTGTTTGGTATCGATGACGTTAATTTGTTTCTGGTCGTTAGTCGACCCGTACTTAGTGTTTCGAAACACTCCCTTGGTCTTGCCGATTGTTTTTGTCAAGCTACTCCTCTCGTCCAACATCTCAGCCGATTTATTCAGACTGTACGTGTGTAAAATCAAACAAATAAACCCGCGCCTAGGCCGAATGTGCGCTCAACAAATAATGATTGCGAACTACACGCGGGGACCTCAACACACCGGTTCTTATATTGTTATGAAATGTATAATATCGATGGTACAGAGCACACCGTCCGACCGCACCATCTCCCACCGCCCTTATAACCAACACACTCGGCACTACACGGTTTTCACCGGCTTACAATATTTCAGTGGACAACTCGAACAAAATGCTTTATTTTATAGGTAATACTCTCGATCTGAACGATGAAGAACATAGTAAAATCAAGAGTTATTTTTTTCTTCGCTTATTATAATTACCTATTAGTCGATATTATATTATAGGTAATATTATTTTACCTACTCAGACCAATATTATTGTTTCTAACGTTTCTATACGCGCGCACTGCAATGATAATACTATTTTATTTTATTAAAACAGAAATACTATTACATTTGTATAGTCAGTCAATACCAATATTATGTAAAAGTAAGAACAAGAAGCCCCATTTATATGATTAGTACACATATAATTGGTTATTTTTTCACTTGTTTTGATAATAATATTATTATTGTTTAACTGTTATTATTACGTATCGAAAATCATTAACATACATAACGCATTTAATTATAATATATTCCTTAACAAAATAAAACTCCAGTTACGTACTGTAATCTTCACAATAACACATTATTCAAGTGTATTAGAAATCTAGATAACCAGTTTATTAATCAAATAAGGTAACAATGATTTATATGTTTTTAGGTACGTTGTTTACATGTTGTCAGTTATGATTTTAATTAATTTTTTTTATTGAATATATTTTAATACATAATTAATGATTATTGAAAAATGAGAAACTCGGGTTTCTACACTATACCTATACATCATATTATATAGTTCATGGTGTAATCGTCAAAACTAAATAAACACACTATTTTTTTTTATTCTACTAATTATTGTTATCGAGTTTATCCATTGAAGATAAAATTATTTCAAAATTGAATAAATGGAATTTTTTGTTATTATACCTATATAGTAAGTATATGTACAATATACCTACACATACCTACATATTTAAATGCATACTTCCTTATGAATGAAATATTTAAAAACAATAGCGGAACCCCTTCAGTTAAAATATATAACCAAACATATTATATTACTTTTCGGTCAATGCGTCAATTCATTACGTAATTATTCGCTACAACATCGGGTACCCTTTGATTCAATGCTATAATATTAAGTTTAACTAAACAAAATATCAGGAATTTATATATTTTTTAACAGTATTATTTCATGATGATAATTATTAAAAATTATTATTCATCTGAATAGTATTATAAATTCAGTAGTATTATTAACTAGGACAGTTCTGTGATAATTCATACGATTTACTGTTATTAAGTATATAGGTACCTATAGCAAAGAATTAAAGCAGTCTCGAACTCTAAAATTGTTTGCATCGCACAAACTCTAAATTATCTTCAAGGCTGCATGATCATCATCTATAGAAAAACCTACAAGTTAAGTTGCAAAAATCATTGAAGAAAATTAAAAATTAATTCTTTTATGTTTGACCCTTTTTACCTAAAAAAAAAGATCACAGAAAAATTAAAACGTTCCTATTTATTAGTTTTTGACGGTTGTTATTATTAGTTGGAAAGTGCATAATTAAGTTGAAACCGATTGGGCTTATTTTTTCTTGATAATCTCAATACAATTTTTATGGAAAGAAAAATTGAAAGTTGTCTAGAAACTTAAAAAAACTGAAAGTGCTTTTTTAATGGGATTTTTATATAACTTACAACCATATGCATGTATTTGCTGAAATTTGGCATACACGTAGAGTAATAATGGCAACAATACTCTAAACCATTCTCTAACCAATATACCTAGCTATAAAATATAAAAATTATTCATAGCTAAATTATATCAAATAATCACTATTAATTTGGATAAAAATGTGTAAATTTGACAACCATTATTGATCAATCAGATATTGTAATTACTATTGTCCCTTTTTTCTCAAAAATGGTTGGTGAATAACCCTCTTGATTTTTTTATTCGTTTGTAATTTGAGATACAAAATTAAAATTATTTTCTTATAGGTAGATCCAAATTTCAAAAACTAAATAATTTATAACTAATTTAATATAGGTATAACAATGAATATAATAAATTTTTTCACTTAAATCAAAACAAATAATATATTCTTATTAATAAAAATTATATAATAAAATTTACAAAAATTAAACATTTGGTACGAAATAATAATTACCTACCAATGGGTATCTTACATATTATATATTTATTTTATTAAGCAAAACAATATTATGAACAAAATTCAAATACAGGGTGTCCCAAAAAGAACACGTTTTTAAAATAACTAAAAAAACATTTTATTTTTCAAAAAATTCAACAGTTGAACCAGTGTTTTCGAATTTTTATTAACTGACAAATCAATAACACACTGGGAGAAACATTACGTCCGAGTAAGATACGAAGTCAGTTTCATTATAGATTAGTAAAAAGTCTCAACAACCAACATGCGTGTTTCAATTGACATCCAATCCATGGTGGTACTTGGAAAAAACTGGTTACACAACAACAAATCGAAATGACAGTAGATAAAAAAATGATAAAAACATAAAAACAAAAAAATAGTGTCTGATTTAAAAAAAGATGTTATTCTTTTTGGAACACTTTGTACATACTGAAAATTAATAACTCAATAATATTAAAATATACACATATAAACATCAAATATCAAACGTTTTAAGAATCAAAGAGTAAAAATCTAAACATATTATAAATGCGTAGTACGTATAATATATCTACCAATCTTTATAACTTATTATAGAAATATAATATGATAACTATTTGTTTGCTAATTTGGAAGACTATTTAAAAAAGGGGAATTCAAGATCTAAAATACTCGGTGAGAAATGTTACTACATATTTACATAATATTGAGATTTTTTGCAATAAAATATTAGGATAATCAGAATTTAGTGTGAACTTTTTTAATAGTATAGTAAATATGATGTCATAAATTATTGTTATCGATTATTCTGTTTTTGTTCAGTTATATAACCAACAAGATCGATTATGATTATCTATTATACATAGGTATAATTGTACATTTGTACGAATAACAATGTTTTACTTATATGTATTTATTAGGATTTTGTGTTCATTAAAAATGTATACGTACAACGGTATTGAACTCTTATTACATCAGTTTATTTTTCAAGCAAATCGTAAACGATTAATAATCTAATATTCTTATCATAATGATAAAGCCCCTAAGTTGCCGGGGTTACGGCGTTGGTTCAAAGCACGGAGTCATATAAACGACCACGCCATCAGAAATATTATAACGTGTGTATAACTCACTATACCTAAACATTATGCAATAATAGTAACGTAATTGTTATGTAAATAAAACAAAGCAAGTGGATAATGCAAAAACTATCGGTTGTACTATTTTTTTTTACCATTTCATAATTATTATAACACTTATAATAAAACCCAAAATTGTATATAATAACCATGGTAAGTAGGACTGGTCTTTATGCCAGCGTAGTGAAGGATGATTTCAAAGATATAAATCAGGTAATTTATAATTATTATTTATACAAATTACTCAGTATTAATGCGCTCCACTTATCGAATGAGCATAGTTTCTGTAAATTATTTTAAAATATTTAAGTTGAGATTTTTTTCAATGTACCTACTAAAAACATTTAAGTACCTATTTAACTAAAAACGTATGTTTAAATAATACTTTAATTTATGTTATTATTAACGATTACATACATCGCATTTAGTTAGAATTATATACAATGATAAATTAAAGTATTTAAATAAACAACAATGGCCATATAAAAAAAATGTTTATTTTTAGTTAATTATTGCTTATTCTTTCTTTTCTATATTATATACATATCCCTTCAATATTGTATTACACTATTATCTTATAAACTAATATACTATAATTAATAAATTATAAATTTAAAGTTGATTATTCATAAAAGTAACTAAATTGCCTATACAAACCGCCGTTTTTCTTTTTTTGTATTTGTAAGTACGCAATATCTTTAATAAGCCACTATTAATAACGTGCAACATGTGTTATTACTGTAATAATAATAAACATTTAAATTATTTAAATTATTGCTCAACATTTTAAAATTTTATTTAATGATCCCCTCATCTATGAATAATGTGAAGTTTTGTTCAATTGTTAAAATGTAGAAAGATGAAACAATTGATATTACCGGAGTATCATGCAATCCAGCGCCAATAGTATTAAAACCATTAGCCTCATTGTATAATCCATATCCATATGGTTGTTCAGTGTTGTGCAATCATCCACTGGATAGCGAAATTAAAGATCTTGTAAAAAAAGCTAAGGACGCTTTGGTAATTTAAAATAACTTATAAGTTATAGAAATAGCTTAGTAAGCCTTACTATTTTACTTATTTTGCAGGCCTTGGACCCTAAGTCACCGCATCGCTATCCTGATGTTGATGAAATTAACATTATCGTACCAGAAGAGCTGTTCAGAAAATATACAGAAACAGATTCTAGAGCAACTAGTCCAATGCCTACAGTCATACAAAAAAAAAGCCCAGCTGAATTAGAAATAGACAAATCTAAACTTGTATTACATTTAAATCGAAGTAGAAGTCAACAGTCATCGATAAAATTTTCGGTTAGACATAGCTGAGTGAGACAATAATACTAAGTAAATATTTTTAAAAATTGAGAAGAATAAACCATAAATATTATAGTATATAATGATCTATTAAAATAAAAGATAAAATAAGCTTGAGAAGTCGCTCTACTATAAAATACAGAACGATTCACCAAATGGGCTCGATCTCTTTCTTCCTTCAATATTGAATTATTCAAAATATAATTTTTAGGTTTTCTAAGTATAAAAATATAATTCGATATTTTCAAATTTTTTAGTATTTCTTCAAAAGTGTTTGTGAAAATACAAATCTCTTTTTTTCAAATGAAAACCCCCTTTTCCACCATACATTTTTTAGTGGATAATTTTTCTAATTATTTTGATCATCGAAATCCCAATTCAAACTACCTAGTAGTTTTTAAATTATTTAATTTTGTGCATTAAGGATTGATAGGTCCGTAATTTTGGGTTTGAAATATATGAGGACTATGGTTACTAGAACATTTTAGTAATTAATATTAATCTATCAACATTTAAAATTTGTAATAATTTTCAATAACAATTTTGTAGTATTCTGTTAGAAGAGGGAATCTCATTTAAAAACAGAAATTTGCATAACTATAGAAGACTTCTTAAATATGTAGTATAAAAAATCTCAAACGTTTGAAAATATGGTTTTTAATACATTTAAATATTTCGATAATCAGGATGTATTAAGAATTAATTCACGAATGAATGAATGTATTATAAAATTAAAAATGGAAATTAGCGTGGCTGATAAATCACCATGTACCATAGGTTTCAAGTGTACCTGTCATCGTAATAAATTTGAGTTTAATGTTACCTAATTCATTCCATACGAAATACAGTTTATAAAATGGATACAAAATCTAAGCTGCTAACTGTTAGTAATACAATAGGTAAAACTTATTTTTAACAAAAAGATCGGATATATCACAAAATAATTTTTATAATATTATACCAAATATTTTTTTTTCTACTATAATTAATGTTAATAACAACATACCGTAGAACGTTAAGTCTACGATATCAGTTAGTCATACAGGTAAACGCCTTCACCCGTAGTATAAATAATTTAAAATTAATCTATATATATCATATTATAAAAAAATGCATAATTTATATAGATATAATTACATAATATATATATAACTGAAAAAAGTTTCAAATTCCTACAATTATATTTTTTGAATTACATTAAAATATTAAATTAAAAATCGTTATTTTGATATTTTTAAATTGCTATTTATAAGAACAACTTGTGACAAATATTGTAAGTTTACGTTTATAAAGTACCTAAGGTTTATAACAGTGGTGCTCAACCCACGGCCCGCGAGCCGTATAAACTTTATACCATACCCGATCACAAGCTTTAGAAATATCAAGGAAGACCCTGGAACAGTGTTATTTTTATTCTAAAGAAGTGGCTATTTTTTTCAGTAATTCGGTGGATTTATAAAACTGTATTGTGATGGAAGCGTAAAGTACATTTTTTTAAATATATAAACAAAAATTTTATGAATACAAAAGACAAAATTATGATTTCAAATATATAGAAGGATCCTTTTTTTGTATAAAAGATGCAAATTATTTTGTAAATTATAATACATTGTCTAAAAAATGATAAAATGATAATTTAACAAAATATTGTCTCTAAAAATACAAAATCAATGTTGTCAAAAACTAGTTATTGCATAATTGTATTCATTCATCTTTTTGAATTATTTATAAGTATGTTCTGTACAATACTTTTTATAATCAATTACCTAATTTAAAATACTTTTATTTTCATCAAAGCGTATAATTTAAAATATAAATGTTACGCCACACACATTTTATATAATATTATATTTAATTAATTAAAATTATTGTTTATTCTTAGCGTGTTTGATGCTCTCGAATTCTCATTAAACATATTTTAATATTTAACATCATTAACTGTAAAAAGTCGTCTGTTTAATCTATATGAGTAGTGTAATAATGTACATTTTCAATAGAGTAAATTTTTAGTAAATCCTTATAATTTTATAGATGTATGTTTAAAACTTATTTTAGGGTGTTGTGGGTCAAGATTTTTGCGAAGCGTTTTCTTTATGCCATGGTTCTGTACTTCATATTCCACATAATTTTCGTCCAAATTACACAACTAGTATTTTAGGAAGAAAAATAGAAGTTAAAAAAGAAGTATTTAAAAAAAGGCCTCGACATAAAATCACTATTACAGAAAAACAAGCAGACAATATCGCCGATAATTTGGTGAGTACCTACTTAATTATTAATAAATAAAGTCCACTCTCCATGATTTAGTTTCTTCTTAGCGGCATTTAGATTTACCTGGTGCTTATGATGTGCAAAAAGAAACAGAAGAAAACAAAGAAGTTACTTGGAGAAGAGGAAAACCTATTAAACCAGGAAAAAAGAGCAAAAAAAAATCAGAGAAAAAGAAATCAGGGCAAAATAATAAAGAATTTAAAGGAGTCCAAGACTCATTAGAAACTCAAGTCATTATAATTTTTAACATGATGCATTTTATAAAACTACAATATTTTTGTTCAATTAATAGGTTTCTACAATAAATCAAAATTCATTGAATGGTAGTATAACTGCAGAAAATGACGCACTAAAAAGTGAAGAAGAGATTAATGAAGAACCAAAAACAAATTCATTCATAGATATAGATATTTTAAAAGAGCTTCAAAGAGAATTGTACTTACTTGACGTTGAAAATGAATTTGATGTGAAGGTTAAAATATAATTCTGATATCATTAATATTAAATATGAATTTTAAACTCTCAAAATTAAATTTATTTTAAAGTACTATGGATTATGTTCGCGCCGTATGTATATTTTTGAATTTCGCGCCACCTCGTATATTGTTGTATGTTATCATTATCAGGTTTTAGCCATCGTGCCCGCCAGCTGTGCGGTGTGGGATTATCAGTAGCCTGATAATGATCGTTTTTTCCCGTTTTTTCATTTTTAAAAATTTCAATTATGTGTCCGTGTTTTTTTTTTTTTCTTAAGGTTCCAATGTTCAATGTTTAGTGTTCAATTCAGTCAAGTCATTCTTGCAGTGTCGCCTAAGTTCAGGTTCATTGAACTTTGGTATGCGTTGACACTGTGGGGATCGAACTTGGCTGAAAAGGTTATAAAAGCCAGCGCGCACGGGCGCCTCGATCTCTTTTTCTTTCATATACCTTTTTTTGCCGTTCGAGCTGTGCAGGAGCAGTCCCAGCCAGTGGCCATTTTTTCGTTACAAAAATTCATATTTTTATCTTCATCATTCAATTGCTCGTATTGTTTCAACGTTCTGTGTATATGTATTGGTTTCTGTAAGTATCATCTTTATTATTCTGTAAAGTTTCTAATATTATTCCCCAATTCAGGGCGGTCGATGAGGCATACTTGCAGAACCACGTGAATTACTTGTTTGTATTTGTGGTTTTCGTTTGCGTGTTGTATTTGAGTTAATCGTCTGAACTGGTGGCCCGTTGGTCGTACGTTCTCGGGATTGTCACACATTTTATTTGATATTGTATTCCTTTTATTGTACAAGTGTGGGCATCCCGAGACGGTAGCGTCTGGTTCAAAGCCGCCAACAGACACCAGTTTCCAGGTAATCGGCTGACGAGCTGCATTATATTATACATTATAATATTATATAGTTTCTTTTTATATACATTGTCATGGTGAGCCAGCTTAGGCCAATATATATTTTTACTCTGTCATATTATTAGTAAGCCAGCATAGGCTAAATTATATATTTTACTCTGTTATTCTTGTTGAGCTGGCATAAGCCAACAATATTTTATTATACATACTTTAATTATTTCCACTGTGTATTGCACCAGCTTAGGTCAATTATATAACAATATTGTTACCATTACTTTTATACATTTTGTTACCTTGTTATTGTTGAACTGGCACAAGCCAACAATATTATATTATTTTATATTATTATTAAACCGTCTTAGTTCAATTATATTATAATATTGTTTTAGTCAATAAAATAGGATTATTTATTTTAGTTTTTTTTTTTATTAAATTATTGTGTGAGTAGCGCGGCATGTGCGGTTGCCTACTCACAGTCGTGAAGGCACCCTTGCTCTTTCTTTTAATTTTATTTTTTTTTAGAACAAGAGCCGATAGCGGCAACATTTTTGGTGACCTCGACGTGATAGTAACAATCATATAATCTTATTTATTATTATACAGTATTATTTTTCTTATATCCCCCATTCTATTGGTCGATGCTGGTTATTATTTTATTTTGTTATTTATTATAATTAAACAAAATTTTATTTTGTAGCTGTGAATTAATTATTTATTCTTGAGATTGCATATTGTTAATATTATATTGTATTTTTTTTATTTGTTTTTCATTTTTTTATATTATATTCATTAACTCTAGCACTATGAGTACTACCATTTCTCCACAATTAAGTAAACTACTAAAGAAAAGATCTTCAATCAAATCCTCCATTGAAGTGATTCGCAATTATGTTAACAAATTCAACAAAACCATTCAATCTGGTCGTCAACTTCAAATTCGACTTAAATCATTAACTCAATATATTACTGAATTCCATGATGTTCAACAATGCATCTCAGATCTGGACCAAGGGCATGAAGACGAATCCGAGCGATTGGATTTTGAGGACATGAATATGACACTATTAGCTAATATTGAAGACATTGTCGCGGAAATGAGTGCTACAACTGTAATAAACACATCACATTCTTCTAACGCGTCAAGCGGTGAGACCTTAAGGTTGCCAATGATACAGCCTCCAACATTCAATGGAAGCTTGGAAGACTGGTCATCATTCATTGACACATTCAACGCGTTATTCCATAATAATGCACAGTTAAATGATGTGCAACGGCTGCATTATTTAAAGTCAAGTGTAATGGGTTCGGCAGCTGATATAATAAAAAATTTTTCAATAACAGCAGAAAATTACAGCGTTGCTTACAATGAGTTAGTACGCCAATATGAAAACAAAGGTCTTACCATTCAAAGCCACATTCGGTCACTTCTCCATTCTCCAAAAGTAAACACACCTGCCGCGGTTGAACTACGCAACTTACATCATCATGTGGCGTCGCATGTCCGTGCTCTCAAGGCTCTGGGACAGCCGGTGGAACATTGGGACGCATGGCTTGTAACATTAATATGTGGCCAACTTGATTCTATCACTGCCAGTGAATGGCAATTGCGGCAAGATCACAAGGAGTTACCCTCTTATAAGGAACTTGAATCTTTTTTGGCAAAACGAGTAACCGCATATGAAGTTGGTCTTATATCCAATCCATCGACTGAAAAATCATCACGATTAAAAAACAACAACCTTAACAACAAAGTGTTTTTTGCGCGACCGGCTGAAGGAAAAGTACTCAAGTGTCCTATCTGCACACAACCACATAAAATCTATTCCTGTAACAGTTTTTTGAGAATGTCAATTACTGAGCGAAAAAACGCCGTTGCTGTTGCAAAATTGTGTTACAACTGCTTGAACTATGGACATCAAATTAAAGATTGTCGTCTATCATCATGTCCAAAATGTAATAAACGACATAATTCAAAATTGCACGAGGACACTCCACCTAACAACACACTGGTTGAACCAAATTGCACTGAATCAACCATGGTTGGAAGTACACCCAGTTCAGTCTTATTCTCAGGCACTGCCAATAATACTCAAAATTCAGATTCCAAATTCAATGTTATGTTGTCAACATTGATAATTAAAGTACAAGATCCAGCTGGAAATTGGCATAATTGCAGAGCCATTCTGGACTCAGGATCACAACTCAACTTCATCACCTACGAATGTGCGAAGAAGTTGAAATTGCAATCGTATGACAATACACAACAACCTATTACCGGTATCGGCTCCATAAGTTCATCATCGACACAATCATTCTCAACTTACATCTCTTCTCGGTTCTACGAACATCAGTTAACGGCTATTATGCATTCCTTACATACAATAGTGAATGTATTACCTTCCCATAGGATTGAACTCAGTAACTTAATGCTACCAAAACACATCAAAGACAAACTTGCTGATCCAAATTTCCATGAACCAAGCAGCATTGATATATTGCTCGGATCAGAAATATTCTTCATTATTTTGGGGAATAATAAATGGCCACTCACTGAATCTGCTTCACTACGTAGCACAGATTTCGGTTGGATTGTCGTAGGAAAGATGCCTATCAAATTTAATCAAGTCGAGCATACAACACAATCTGTAGCTACAAACTCGTCACTATCGTTGCTTTCTTCAGTGGCTGCACAACGAACAGCTAACGAAGAAAAGGCTGAAGCGCATTTTTTATCAACAGTATCACGTGATGAAAACGGCAGATTTGTAGTGAGACTACCGTTTGCACAGAACCCACAAGCACTAGGTGATTCGCGAAGCATGGCTCTAAGGCGATTTTCAAACTTAGAAAGGCGCTTCGCAAAGGAACCAGGTCTCGCAGAAGAATATAAGGCATTCATGATTGAGTACCTCAATATGGATCATATGGAAGTAGCTACAAACACAGTTAATCCATGCTACTACCTACCTCATCACGCGGTGTTGAAGGCTAATAGCCTTACAACCAAACTTAGAGTAGTATTTGATGGGTCAGCTGCATCGAGATCAGGTCTTTCGTTAAACGACATTTTATTAAAAGGGCCAAAATCTCAACCAGACATTATCAACATATTATTACGATTCCGTGTCCACAATATTGCGCTCACAGCAGACGTGGAAAAGATGTACAGACAGGTGCGCATGGCAGCTGAAGACTGCGATTTCCAACGTATTTGTTATCGCGCAAATCCACATGATCAATTGACAGAATACAGGCTGAAGACTGTAACATACGGTACCAAGGCAGCATCATTCTTAGCAACCCGATGTCTCACTAAAATTGCTGATGAAGTAAATGATGTTTCAATTAAGAGGATCATTTCTCAGGACTTCTATGTGGACGACCTGATAAGTGGCGGTGATTCAATAGAGACAGTGCATTATATATACAACCAGCTGCATTCCATTTTGACACAGTATGGGTTCCCACTTCGAAAGTGGTGCTCAAGTTCTCGTCAACTTATTGATCTCATACCACAGCAACAAAGCGACCGCAACTTTCTTATAAACATGAATGAAGATGAAACAATAGGAACATTGGGCCTATTATGGCAACCAGCATCAGACAATTTTTTATTCATGGTTAAACAATGGTATCCACAAATCAGAATGACCAAACGATCCCTTTTATCTGATATTAGTAAGGTGTTTGATCCAATTGGCCTGGTATCTCCCGTGCTGATTAGGGGAAAGATTTTTTTGCAACAACTGTGGTCATTAAAAATCAGCTGGGATGAAGTGCTATCTGAAGATTTGAAAAATCGGTGGATAAAATTTTATACTAGTTTGCAGTGTTTAAATCAAGTAATTATTCCTAGGAAGGCAATGATGTCAACGTCAGCAAACATTCAACTTCACGCCTTCAGTGATGCTTCCCAAGAGGCATTCGGAGCTTGTGTTTATATGCGTTCATTGAAGCATGACGGCAGTATTGAAGTTCATTTATACACCTCAAAGTCTAGGGTAGCACCTATGAAACCATCGACTATTCCCAGACTGGAGCTATGCGGAGCGTTGTTAGCGGCTGAACTTGCTAATGACACACTAGCTGAGCTTAAGGCACTAAATGTAACTGTACCACCTAGCAATGTATACTTATGGTCAGATTCTTCAATCGTAATCGCTTGGGTACAGAGCAAAGCTCTATTTTCGGCTTATATATCCAACAGACTTGCTCAAATCCTTGACGTTTCTTCTCCCAACCAATGGCATCATGTGCCAACGAATGAAAACCCGGCTGACTTAATATCGCGAGGGATTGACGCTGCATTAATTTCACAATCAACATTGTGGTGGCATGGACCTTATTGGTTGGCACAAAAAGAAAATGCCTGGCCTAATAGTTTTCAAGCGCCAGATGCGCTTCCCGAAATTCGTACAGTAAAGCTGGTACTTACAGCATCAGGTGGGTTTTCGCCATGGTTGCTAGAAAAATATTCAAGCTGGTCGAAATTGCTCAGAGTGACAGCTCTAGTACGGCGCTTCATCAATAATTGTAAACTTTCACATTTAAAAAATCGTGATGGATGTATATTTGGTTTCTTAAGCATCACAGAAATAGCAGAGGCCGAAAGATTTTGGGTAAGCAAGGCTCAAATCAACGCATTCGGAGATGAATTATCTCGTCTAAAGGCAAATCAACTGGTACATCGCAAGAGTGCACTAATAAGGCTAAGCCCATTTATCGATGAGCATGGATTAATAAGAGTGGGTGGTCGCCTAGTGAACGCACCTATAAGGTACAATTCAAAGCACCCAATTTTACTGCCGTCAAAAAGCATTGTCACAAGGTTAATATTTGAATATGAGCATCGCCGCTTAATGCATGCGGGTCCTCAGGCATTGCTTGCCCATGTATCGCATAAATACTGGCCGCTTCGAGGCAGAGAAATAGCGAGAAAAACAATCCGCCACTGCATACAATGCTTTCGCACAAGGCCTACATTTTCTTCACCATTGATGGCCCCATTGCCTCGTGAAAGAGTCACTATGAGCCGTGCATTTTCAAAGACAGGAGTGGACTATTGTGGACCCATCATGGTTAGAAGTGGTCTTAGAAAAGTCACACCAATAAAAACCTACATATGTGTTTTTGTATGTATTGTGACCCGAGCAATCCACTTAGAATTGGTTTCCTCATTAGCCGCAGACGATTTTCTTGCCACTCTTTCCCGCTTCATGGCTCGGCGAGGACAAGTCTCAATTCTCTATAGTGACAATGGCACAAATTTTGTGGGTGCCAATCGAATATTACAGTTGCAATTTAAGGCATACATTAAAGACAAATTAGTGAATAATTTCCTAAGCAGTAATGCAATCCAGTGGAAGTTCATACCAGCAGCAGCGCCTCATTTTGGAGGCCTGTGGGAGGCTGCGGTCCAATCCGCAAAGCGGCATCTATATCGAGTTTCAAAAGGAATATTGTTAACTTATGATGAAACCACGACTTTACTTTGCAAGGTAGAGGCCGCATTAAATTCAAGGCCCTTAACACCCATGTCATCAGATCCGTCTGATATAAGTGTCTTGACACCTGGGCATTTTTTAATTGGTAGCTCTTTAATGTTGCCCCCTGAACCTGACAATTCAACAGTTCCTAAAAACCGATTGCGCAGATTCAAACTCATGCAGGCACAATTACAAATATTTTGGAAGAGATGGTTCTCAGAGTATTTGCCCCAATGTCAAAGGAAAGGAAAATGGTTGAAAAGGACTCGAAATGCAGTGGTAGGCGATATTGCAATCTTAAAAAATGAATTGCTGCCACCTTTACAATGGCCCTTGGTCCGGATAACAGAGATTCATCCAGGGCAAGACGGCATTGTTCGAGCAGTCACTGTGCGTAACTCAGCGGGTCAATTATTCAGCCGTCCAGTGGTGAAGTTGGCATTGTTACCAACATCTGAAGATGAGGATCAGGATACAAATATCTAACCATTATTATATTATTAAAAAAAAAAAAAAAAAAACTGTTATCTTTCTATCATAATTTTTTATATATTCACAATGTTTTTTTTTGTTTTTGTTTTTGTTTTTTTTTTTTTTTTTTTTTTATATACTTATATAATACATTTTTTTTTTTTTTTTATAGTATGTTATATAGTTTTGAAAGGCTGTATCCTTTCAAAGGGGGGTATATGTTCGCGCCGTATGTATATTTTTGAATTTCGCGCCACCTCGTATATTGTTGTATGTTATCATTATCAGGTTTTAGCCATCGTGCCCGCCAGCTGTGCGGTGTGGGATTATCAGTAGCCTGATAATGATCGTTTTTTCCCGTTTTTTCATTTTTAAAAATTTCAATTATGTGTCCGTGTTTTTTTTTTTTTCTTAAGGTTCCAATGTTCAATGTTTAGTGTTCAATTCAGTCAAGTCATTCTTGCAGTGTCGCCTAAGTTCAGGTTCATTGAACTTTGGTATGCGTTGACACTGTGGGGATCGAACTTGGCTGAAAAGGTTATAAAAGCCAGCGCGCACGGGCGCCTCGATCTCTTTTTCTTTCATATACCTTTTTTTGCCGTTCGAGCTGTGCAGGAGCAGTCCCAGCCAGTGGCCATTTTTTCGTTACAAAAATTCATATTTTTATCTTCATCATTCAATTGCTCGTATTGTTTCAACGTTCTGTGTATATGTATTGGTTTCTGTAAGTATCATCTTTATTATTCTGTAAAGTTTCTAATATTATTCCCCAATTCAGGGCGGTCGATGAGGCATACTTGCAGAACCACGTGAATTACTTGTTTGTATTTGTGGTTTTCGTTTGCGTGTTGTATTTGAGTTAATCGTCTGAACTGGTGGCCCGTTGGTCGTACGTTCTCGGGATTGTCACACATTTTATTTGATATTGTATTCCTTTTATTGTACAAGTGTGGGCATCCCGAGACGGTAGCGTCTGGTTCAAAGCCGCCAACAGACACCAGTTTCCAGGTAATCGGCTGACGAGCTGCATTATATTATACATTATAATATTATATAGTTTCTTTTTATATACATTGTCATGGTGAGCCAGCTTAGGCCAATATATATTTTTACTCTGTCATATTATTAGTAAGCCAGCATAGGCTAAATTATATATTTTACTCTGTTATTCTTGTTGAGCTGGCATAAGCCAACAATATTTTATTATACATACTTTAATTATTTCCACTGTGTATTGCACCAGCTTAGGTCAATTATATAACAATATTGTTACCATTACTTTTATACATTTTGTTACCTTGTTATTGTTGAACTGGCACAAGCCAACAATATTATATTATTTTATATTATTATTAAACCGTCTTAGTTCAATTATATTATAATATTGTTTTAGTCAATAAAATAGGATTATTTATTTTAGTTTTTTTTTTTATTAAATTATTGTGTGAGTAGCGCGGCATGTGCGGTTGCCTACTCACAGTCGTGAAGGCACCCTTGCTCTTTCTTTTAATTTTATTTTTTTTTAGAACAAGAGCCGATAGCGGCAACAGATTATATTACATTTTACCAGTTGAAATTATAAAACATTAAATTTTAAAATTTTCTATAATTAAATATACATATATACAATAAAATTTTGATAACCCTAGTCCATATACTATGTCCTGCGTCGTTCTACCTACAAATATAATATTTATAATAATATATTCTTTTATTAAAATTATACATTATTCCAAAGTCCAAACACAATTTATTTACTTTATATAAACTGAGTGATTATTTTATTGAATAACAAACGTTATTTTAAACGTTGACTCCAAAAACCGCACACTTTTGATAAAATACAGGACAAAACCGCATAATTTTGGTAGGTTAAAACCGCACACATTTAATAGGTTAAAACCGCACAATTTAAAAAATTGTTGTATCCAAAAACCGCACAGTTATGATTTCGACCCCAAAGTCGATAAACAAAAACACATATGTATATATATATAATTAATTATCTATTCTCATTATTCTTATATTTAAAAAAAAAAATTATATATTCAAAAATTTAAAAAATTAATTTAAAAAAAATTAAAACTTTCAAAGTTTGATTGGCTAAAACTGACAGCCGACGTTATTTAAAAACTTTATACGATCTCCGTCACTTATTCCTAAAAATAAATAGTTAACTTTAGTGGCAACTAAAGACTTGATTATTGTATAGTAGTTATCTTATAATCTTATCTTTTCACTATTTTCACTAAAAATAGTGTGCGGTTTTAACCCACTCTAAATGTGCGGTAATTTGTTATAAAATGACCGATAAGCTGTGCGGTTTTTGTCTATCGACCTTTTTAGGGTCAAATTCAAAATTGTGCGGTTTTTGGATGCAACCATTTTAAAATCTATTAATGTTTTTGAAAATATTTTTTTTTACATGATTTCTAGTCAAAATAAAACATTCTTAAAAAAATATTATCAAAAATTTTAATAGATATTAAAATAATGACTGTTGTTCGATAAAATTATCATTCTGTATAAAATGTATATACATTGTATAATACATTTATTATAATAAAATATACAATATATCTATTTATATAATGAAATATAAATTACACAATAAATTCGTGTTATTACATAAAATCAAAAACTTATCAATAATTTTAAAATATAAAAAATTATTCAAAAAATTATAGCATTACTTAAATATTCATATTATAAATTATTTTTTTAGAAACACATGGCATTACAAGAAGCATTCAAAATGAAACCATTATTAATCAATCAAGAAATTAATGATGAGCTAGATGCATTAAAACGTAAACTAGGAGTGAATACAGAAGTAATGTTACCAGGTTTACCAAGAACATTTTCTAGAAAAAACATAAGATTTGAACTACCTTTAGACAGAAAAAGCTTAAAAGGTTACACATTTTTTAAGTCAATTACAATTGTGTGATTAAATTAATGTGTATAATATGCACTCATGTATATTTCAGATATGACACCATTAGATTATTTGAGAAGTAATACAAGTATCACTGGGAGTTGTCTAGTCATTTACTCAAGAGTTTTTGAAAAATATAACACAAACTCGGAGACAAGAACAATCCATGAAAATGTAAATGATAATTTCACAATGGTGAAAACATAACATTAAATATACCTATATATTATTCTAACCAATATTAAACTTATTAGAAACTCATACCTGCATTAGGCGAGGTGATGGGTAGACAATTTTCTAACCAGGAAGCAATAGATTTACATCAGATGATTGGATGGTCAGATGGTCAAATTCTGACATATCGCGAATGGTGTGGTTTGTGTGGTGCAGCAGAACGTCTTATAGGTAAATAAATTTATTGATTTTTATGAAAATGTTATACATATAACTTAAGTTTTTTAATTAATTTGATGCTATTTGTTTTTTTTTATTTTATAAAATCTTTTATTTAAAATATTCTGTATTCCAATTCAATTATTTTCATGCGCCAACATAAAACACTCGTTTGATAAAATTAATTACGAAAAATAATTTTACAGGACATCGTTTTGTTCCCCAGCCATTGAGTAAAGTCCAAGATCCCTGTAACGAAGTGGAAAACGCTGATTTCGCATTATTGGACAGATGGCTTCAAGATTTATCACCAAATAGTTTATTGTATAAATTATTAACTCTAATAAAAAACACTTAGAATATTTGAATTTTATTACTTTTCAATAAAACTTCGTAATGTTTATAACTTTATAAATTTTCCCTGTGTTCAAAATAATTTCGTTAATTAATGTAAGTATATTATATACACTATTATTAATGATTCTTTAATAGGTATTAAACTTAAATAGTAGCCGATCATCTATTAATAAGACAATTTTATTACATTCGTGTTATTTGTGATGTATTTTCTGAAATCAAAGGACATTCCTTACATAATAGTACATCCAAAAATATACTTAATGTATCATTTTACAAGTATAGTATTATATACAAATGTAAAAACAAAAATAATAATTTATTATTATCATCAAATTAGAATTAAATTAACTCTTCTCGCTCCAAATCATTAAATGCATTTAGTATTAATTATTAGTAACGCTTATTCTAATTTTTTTTTGCGCTATTCGTTAACTCTTATATATTATTTTATTTCAAACTTAAAATATATTTTCACGAATATTGCAAGCTTTATATAAGATAAGTAAGTTAAAGATATATACAAAATTGGAAAAATGTTAAAAGATTTAAAACTTATTTTGATTATCTAAAATTGACCTATTTTTTATGCGTTTTGAAAAGTAATAACAAAATTAAAATAATTTAATTTTAAATTACAACATTTCTTTAATTTTCAGTTTATGAGTTTATTGACTTAAATGCGTTCATAGATGTAATGTATTGTCTTTATACATTTTTTTTTTAATATTTGCACAAATATTACTTAAGCTCATTTGAGTTAAAAATAAATATATTGTATAGTAGAAAGAAATTGAATATTTTATACGATTTCACATTTCACTGTACTATTTAAAATTAAAACTTTATAAAAGAAAAAATACCTAAATTTTAACTAAATTCAATTTTGTATGTACAATTTAATACTTGCGATTAACCTTGAACTAGATACAAGTGCTTAAAGAAAAAATTGAAAGTTTTTCTTTCTTGAAAGTACATTGGGCACAATTACGTTTCGCTTTCACTCAGTTCAATATTAGTGGTATATTATGATTTTAAATTTGAAAGCAGTGATAAACTGATAAATATTCCAATCAAAGCGAAATTTTAAACAGTGTTAAATTACTTATGCTGAGATTGTTTTAAAATATTTTGATTATTGTGAATATTTCATAATATACTGAAAATATCAAGTTAATCTATAAAATAATAATTATGGCTTAAATAACTTATAACATTAATTAATTAATTGAATAAAACATTTGTATATACTATAATATATACTGATTTACAGAAGTAAGTAAATTTGAATTTACTTTCACTGTTAATTAATACATGCTATTATATATAGTTCTCATGAAGTGTTTTAATTTGATTTAGAGCTTTTTACGTTTAATTTTACTATGTTACGTAACTTGTATAAAATATGTATACAAATAAATTAACCGACAAATAATTGTTCTCAAATCGAATAATATTTTCAAGTATTAAATAAAAAACTTATAAAAATCTGTTATTTTAATAGTTTTTTAAGAATGTTTGATTTTTCACTTCGTTTACAGTGGAAAAATAATTTTAAATATAAAATTAAAATACTTATTATTTTGTTACGATATTTTTTACATACTAAATAATATGGTATATAATAAGTATAATCATAATGCACATAATAACATTTGCAATTAAGTTTTCTAATTCTTTTTAAAAAATGAAATATAAATAACATTCATTATATTTTGATTAGAATAAAGAAAAAATATATACCTAAGTACATGTAATATACATTTTTAAATAATTTTAAAACCTATTTAATGCAAGATTGAAGATAAAATGAAGGACAACTTAAATTATGATGCAGACATTGTTCAATGAAAGTGCATCAATACATGAGAAATCAGTACCGAGATGTAAAAACTATAATTTTTAATTTAGTCCTGATGGAGCAAATTATAGAACTAATTAATAGATGATTATGAAAATCGCATGAGACACCTCTCTATAGTTGAAGATAATACAGGATAGAGGAAGGTCTAATATTGAGATCCAATTTGAAAGAGACAAAGGTGATTAGTGATTACTGATTAGATATTAGAGGTGGGTGGTAAACAGCCTAGATTATAGGCGTATAGCACGATTACAGAGCAACAGACCTTTAATGGGCATGGAATTAGAGGCAAATTTCCAGATATGCAGAGTAAACAGAAACAAAGAGCGACCAAATTTAGGAAGTAGCAAATTCTTTAATACTATAATTACAATAAAATACAATCATTCATATAAATAGATAAAAAATAGAAAATTCTTTATTTAAGATTTTTTTTCGATCTTGTAAATGTTGTAACTATGTATAAAAATGTATAAACCTATTTATAGTATTCATAATAACTTATAGTTAAATAATTCATAAAAATAAGCTAGAATTTACAATATATTTAATTAAACGTTTTTAAAATTAATGCATTCATCTCCATTGCATATACTATACATGTGTAAATCATCAATTGTTTTTAAATCATAATATGTTTCAACTTTAAATATGAACAATTAATTTTGAATGTATAATCAAATTATGGTAAAACTAATTGCACTAAATCAAATCACAATAATAGTAGCTATTGCTACAATCTACAAACACCTGCCATAACATATTATGTTTGTATATTATTGATACAATAATATAGTATGTTCTGCTTCTAAAATATAAATTTATATTATTATAACATACTAGTATACTTACTGTCAGTGGCGTACGCAGGATTTTTCAATGGGGGGGGGGGGCTTGAAAATAAATAATTACTCAATTGTCACAGGTTTATAAATAGGTAAACACACGATTTAAGAAACAAAAATATTAAATCGAGGTAAATATAAAAACAAAAAACAAAAAGCGGGTAAGTGAGTATCGCTCTGCTGTATATTAGGGGGTGGGGTGGACCTCGGACTAGGGTAGGTTAAATTTGAATGCAATGATAGGTATCATTGTATACGAAAAACGATTCTGAACGAAGATGATTTGTCAGTTTAGGATAAATTATATTTAAATATTGTCATATATTCTATTTTGAAACAAATAGTATAGTTTTTATATGTTACTATGGTTACTTTATAGTATCTGTTTATTAATAATCAAAAAATCGATTTTGTCAAAAAGTGGTTTTTCGTAAAATTGCCATTTTTCTGTCATTTTTTTTTTTTGTTTTTCTCGATTTTTTTGAAAACTATTTAAAAATTTTACTTTTGACCTCCCCAAAGTACCAACTAGATGAATTTTCCTATTCAAAGAGGGGCTGAAGTCAAAAATCGGAGCATTATTACTGCCCCAAATGTTGTCGTCAGACACAAAAAAAAAAAAAAAAACACACATCATTGTAAAAGCAATACATTCATCACTTCGTTCAGAATCTAATAATACGGGCAATGGGGGGGGGGGGGCTTCAGCCCGTTAGCCCCCCCCTGCGGACGCCACTGGTATACTACTTAAAAGGACGCTATACCCACATGTGTTGTCTGTGTCTTACTAACGTACATCATAACAAATTTTCGTTCAGCAGAATACATTTTGTGACGTAAGCTTTAATATTAGAATAAATTTACCTATCATCAAATTTATAGGTAAGAATATTATCTATACAATGACATATGCTTTTAATGATATTGTTATTTTAAATTGAGTTACAGCTATGTAAAATATAACAACTTTAAAATGTTCATAACTCACTTTAAAATGATAATATCAATAAAATTATCTGTCATTGTCTAAATAATATTCTTACCTTTATTTTACGTCACAAAATGTATTCTGCTGAAAGAAAAATTGTTATAATATGAACTTTAATAAAACAGACAACACATGCGGGTGTGGCATACTGGCATCCTCTTAATAATGATAAACTACGATATTATAAGTTATATTTTCTAATTTTTGATCATTCATAATTATTATCATTACTCATTGTAATCGACGAAATATCAAACAATTATAATGTCAAATAAAACTTATAGATTATTGTAATGAATA
The DNA here is from genome assembly GCA_020882235.1 of Schizaphis graminum. Classification (NCBI taxonomy): domain Eukaryota; kingdom Metazoa; phylum Arthropoda; class Insecta; order Hemiptera; family Aphididae; genus Schizaphis; species Schizaphis graminum. The sequence goes on from CM037032.1 coordinate 72,244,175, forward strand.
CAAATAAAAAACTGTTTCATACTCTTATTATGCATAGTAGATTTTATATAATTATATCATATCATTGATATTTTATCTGAAAATTACTGTAAAGAATGCACGAATTGTATTATAAATGATGACTTAAATATTTAATTATATGGTTAATCTTAATTATGGTTATTATCAGTATATATATATATGATATAGATATAGCATATTCAATTTCAATTATCATAGTAGGATAAAAAAGTATGTTCTGGAGCCTCAACCCTCACCCACACACTCACCCAAACTCACCCGTGCCGCCTGCCGACGACCAGACTCACCCGTGCCGCCTGCCGACGTCCAGACTCACCCGCCGCCGCCCAATCCGCTACGTAACTGACATATATATTTTCACGCATGCGCATATGACAAGCATTTCTTATCATTTGCCGCCGCAATCACTGTTATCAAGTATTATTATTTTGTTATCACAAATGTTATCATATCAATCGATCCACTACGGAACCGACATATTTTCGCGCATATCGCCTACGTGACAAGAATTTCTTATCAGTTATCGCGTACGCCATACATTAATTGCCGCGGCAATCACTGTTATCAAGTATTATTACTTTTTATCATATATTATTTTGCCGCCAACCACAAACGGATTCATACGTTACCTTGGAACAAAAATATAATATTCTGGTTTAGAGTTGAACCGAGTGGTATACTGAAGATATACAGATGCATTAGACTTAATATATAATATTCGGCTAAAAATATATAGAATATCTACATATTTTTAATACATACCGGGATAAACCACATCGATTGGCACTGGTGACAATTTCACCGTGTGTTAATGTTCCGTTTATTGTTATTTCGAATGTTTAATATCCCTTATTCAAACACAATAGCGTTTTGTCCAATATCGATATGTCCAAACACAACCAGTTAAGTTAATGTGCTGAATGTATTGATACTTAATAGCACAGACACATATCCTGTCATTAGCAAACGACACACATCCGCCAACACGGCCGGGCGTATTCATACTTCTTAATTTGTTTGTAATATCCCGGATTGTCATTGAGATATACATTATGGAATGTTCACATTAATGCTAAAGTTTAGCATTTATACCACCGAAAATGTAAAGAATGTATTGGTTTTAATGTATTGATACTTAATAGCATGAATATTATATATAATGAACCAATTTAAGAGCCTGACCGAAAGAGCCGACAGCTCTTCAGTGTTTCTCCAGCCTTATAGCTCTTCGCACCACAACGTTTTTAGTGCATTTATTTTTTTATTTTTATCAAAATGTTTAACTGTGAAATCTGCACGTCTTCGTTTACGCGATTAGATAATTTGCGCAGACATGAAAAAACGCACAAAGGAATTCGTTTTCCGTGCACTATTTGTACATCGACGTTTAGTAACAAGTCTCATATGAATAGACATATGAAAAACGCCCATGGTATGTTTTTTAGTTTTATTTTTAATTTTAATTGTTTTAATGTTTTATTTTATATTTATTTTATAAGCTATAACATGCGTCCAGCCAGTGTTACAACGGCGTGAAATAGAGATAGCCCCGAACATAATAGTGCCAGATCAGCCAGCAGGCCCATCAAATCAGCCTCAAAATGTAAATAAAAGAAAACATGGTATCGTACCAGCTCTTTGCCAACCCTATGCGCAGCTCGACCAACCGGCTTCACCGATCGATGCTCAACCCACTCGACAGAGTGTCATACAGTTCGCGCCCCGCGTTGCTCCACAGGGAGACATACAGATGGCACCACAGATATTTGTCACAGATATCCCGGCTGGTGGATCGAATGAGGTATCTGAAGATGATTTATGTATGATTGCAATGGATGAATATGAGAAACAGGTATCTGAGGATGATTTGTGCATGATTGCAATGGACGAATTTGAAAATGAAAAAGTTCAAGACGATAATACAGGTTAGTTTAATTTTTTTCAAACCCGAATTAATTAGATTATTAAAATAATTTATCCGCCGTGGATTAATTACACAAAGACATATGTCTTTTTATTTTATTTTCATTAGATATTAATTAGGATTTTTTTTTTTTTTTTTTTTTTTAAAGATTCTTATACTACATGTGTAAATGGTAAACGAGTTTCCACTGCAAACACCGCCTCGGTAGCTAGGATGAAAAAAGCTAGGATGGACATGGTTAAGACTCCTGGGTTCACTGAAATTTTCTCGTCTACGAATCGAAAAATCGTGTGGTTTTATGTCAAAAATATTAACAATGTTCAAAATTATCCCGACTTTCTCCGCTCGATCGAGCCCGAGCTAAATCAAATATTAAAAACACGCGTTCAGCAAGGGGCGATTAAATTTAACCTTAAGCTCGAGGCGACCTATAACCGCCCCAACGTTCATAATTCGTCAGAGAACCGAGCATTTAAAACATCAGCGACTGAAATTTTCCCGGAAAGTAACATTGAAGAGACTATAGAGAGGGCTTTTATAAAATTGCTGACCGAGGAAGAAACCTATACTAGTAGAGGAAGCGGGTTTACCGTAGAAACTATAGACGGATTATTGCTAGGTATATATAAATATACACCGATGGCTGCCTCATCATATATACAGTTACCGGTATATATAGATAGGAAACGAGCTACAATAAACCCACAAAACAATGACCAACAATGTTTTAAGTGGGCGATTTTGGCGAGGCATGTGACGGGGCATGCAGTATACCGTATCGGTGAAAATTACAGAAAGCACGAGGATAAGTACAATTTTGATGGAATCACCTTTCCAACACCTCTGTCAGATATAACCAAATTTGAAAATAATAACCTTAATGTGAGTGTAAATGTCTATGGGTTGGACAAAAAATTTCAACCGCCGAGGAAATACCCGACGTATGAGGTGTATCCCCTTCGTGTAGTAGACGAGGAGAAAGCCAACCATTTTGACTTGCTGTTGGTGACAGACAAAAATCTGTCGCATTACGTCTACATCTCCAATTTTTCCCGCCTGATACGTGCTCAGAAAACTAAACACACTGAGAGAGTCGTATTTTGTAAAAGATGCTTTACCAGCTTCGATAATCAAATATATAAACGCAAGCTGAGTGGGGAGGAAGCGTTGAAGCAGCATAAATTGATTTGTGGGGCGCACAAACCAATACTACCTAAAATGCCTATGGAGGGTGATTGTGTTATGTTTGATGCGTGGCAAAACACACAGAGACACCCATTTGCCATCTATGCTGATTTTGAGACACTGTTAGTTAAGACGGACGAGGTGAAGGGGAAAAATACGAAGATTGTTCACAAACATGAGGCTATGAGCTATGGTCTCATTGTGAAGGCGAGTGAAGATGTACCGACGGAGCTATTGGCTGAACACAACATACCAACAGCACCAGTTATCTACCGAGGAAGTGAGAGTCGACCTGATGTGGCGAGACATTTCGTTGATACCGTGACGGATATATCGTTAAATATTGAAAAATTACTAAAGACCAATATAACCATAAACATGTCCGCGGATGATGTCCAGGCTCACGAAGCAGCAACGCATTGCAATTTATGTAAAATCGAGTTTAGCCCACCCTCGGAGATACTTCGTCGCAAGACAGCTGACCATTGCCATCTATCGGGGAAATATCGTCAAGCGCTATGTAATGTATGCAATCAAAAATTACAAACACAAAACTTTGTACCGGTATTTTTTCACAACTTGTCCAACTACGACGCACACCTGATAGTCACAGAACTTGGTCATGACACCCAAACTATAAAAGTAATACCCAACAGTGAGGAAAAATATATTTCGTTTTCGAAATTTGTGTCAAGCAGATTTTCAATTCGGTTTATTGATACTTTCCGCTTTATGGCAACGAGTCTATCTTCACTCGCTAAAAATCTGATAACACCAGGTCTTGAAAACTTTCGAGAAACAGCTAAAGTGTTTACTGGAGACGATATGCCACTCGTGACACGAAAAGGGGTGTACCCGTATGAGTACACCGATAGCTGGGACAAGTTATACGATAGGCGATTACCACGGAAGAGAGACTTTTACAGCACATTGACTGAGTCGGGGATAACGGAGGAAGAGTTCGATTACGCCAAGGAGGTATGTTATACGTTGTGCGCGTATTTAGATCTATATTTTAAAATTATTATGTTTTACAGGTCTGGGATCACTTTAATTGCAAGACGTTGGGAAATTACAGTGATTTATACTTAAAAATCGATGTGTTACTGTTGGCGGACATATTTGAAAACTTTCGTGATGTCTGTATGAAGACTTATAACCTGGATGCCGCTCACTATTTCACTGCACCCGGTTTAAGTTTCCACGCAATGTTGAAGTATACGGGTAAGAAGTTGGAACTTCTGACAGATTACGATATGCTCTTGATGTTTGAGAACGGTTAGTATAATATTATATTTAAAAATACATACACTTAAACATTTTTTTTCTTTTTTAGGTATTCGTGGTGGATTGGTACAGGCCAGCATGCGGTATGCCAAGGCCAACAATGCTAAGACACCTGGTTATGATGAAACGAAGGAAAAATCGTTGCTGATATACCAGGACTGTAAGTATAAATATTTTATTTTAAAAAATATTTTTTAACTTTTAAACTTTATAGGTAACAACTTATACGGATGGGCAATGTCAGAGTACATGCCGTACGGTGACTTCAACTGGGTTGAACCCAACTTGGATGGTTTAAACGATTTAACAGCAACATCGGATAAAGGACGGGTATATGAAGTAGATGTGTCTTACCCGAAAGAGTTGCACGATAACCATAACGACCTGCCTTTCCTGCCACAAAATAGTATACCGCGTGGATCAAAGGTACGGAAACTGATGGCTACATTTGAAAAAAAGACAAACTACGTTATACACTATAGAAACCTGCAGCAGGCGATTAAAAACGGTTTAATAGTTGAAAAAGTAAATATCTGCATTTTATAAGATTTCAAACAGATTTTTAAGATTTTTCTTATTTTTATAGGTACATAGAGTTATACAGTTTAACCAGTCTGCGTGGTTGGCAGATTACATAAAACTTAACACTGAGATGAGGAAGAAGGCTGGGAACGATTTTGAGAGGGATTTTTTTAAACTAATGAATAACGCTGTATTTGGTAGGTTACTAATAAACATTTTAAACATTTTTTAACATTATAATTTTACTTTATATAGGGAAAACTATGGAATCAAAACGCAAGCAAATGAAGATGGAGCTAGTGACGTGTGAGAGGAGGTTGCAGAAGTTGATCAATAAGGCTACATTCAAGCACTGTACTAGTTATAATGATAATCTCAACGCTGTGGAGCTTGAGAACAAAATTATTAAATTTGATAAACCCATCTATATCGGTAAATATATATATATCGTTATCTATTATACATTTATTAACACTTATTATTTTTAGGATTTGCAGTGCTTGATATAAGTAAAACCTTAATGTACGACTATCATTTCAACGTTATGAAAAAACACTATGGAGATAATATTAAACTAATGTACACCGATACAGGTAAATAAATATATAAAACCGTTATGTTTGAATAAATGTAATATATATTATTATTATTTTAGATTCTCTAGTGTATCATATAAACACGAAAGATTTTTATGAGGACTTAACTAACAACCCGAATTTGTTAGATCGAATGGATACATCTGACCTGCCAAAAGATCACCCTTGCCATATAGCCGAGCGTAAAAAGATCCCAGGTCTATTTTCTGACGAGACCAAAGGTGATATAATGACTGAATTTTGTGCGTTAAGAGCCAAATCATACTCATTCATTTTGGCCGGAAAGGAGAAAATCAAGGCCAAGGGGATAAGACAGCACGTGGTTAAAAACCATATGACGTTGGAGGATCATGTTAAGTGTTTGTTTGGAGAAGCTGGCGTGGAGGCGTATAAGGAGAATGTATCTATTCGCTCATTCAAACACAAGTTGATGACGATAAAAACGAGAAAGCTAACTTACAACAGTTATGACGATAAGAGAGTGGTATTGGACGATAAAATCCATACCTTGGCTCACGGACATTATAGTTTAGGGTAAGTTTTTAATTATATTTTTTAAATTATTTTACTTATATTTATAATTTTATAGGGATGATGACGACGAACAGATTAATGATTGGCTAGATCATGAGATAGATGCTGGTGATCTTGAATCTAATGAATGAGATTACTTCTAAATAATAAAATACTATGTATATTTTTATTGTAAATACCATGTATATATTTTTTGTTATTGTAAATACCACTCGAATAATTTGTATATTTTGTTATCTATAACCTTGAGCTGATAAATGTTATCACATATATTATGTTGTTATAAAAATAAAACAATGTTATAATATAATTATGTTTATTAAATGATAAAATAAAATATTTTGTATAGAATACAATTACATTTTTGTTTAAGAATTATTTACAAACCATTTTCTTATAGCAAATACTTTATAAAATGTACATTGTTTAGGATTAAATTTCATATGAAAAATACAACAAGGTAAAGTTTCGTCATCGCATATTTGATCCAAACGAGGGCAGCCCAAGTCTTCAATGTTGATGAGTGCTACGTGCGGTATATATTCCATAAGAACTTGTTTTTTCTGTTCTCCTTTGACGTAAATGCAGTTAAACTTTAAAGAATTCAATATTTTTCCGAGTTCTTCATACTCGATATCACCGTATTCTATAGCTAGTTGATGGTAATTACGCTCCAGCCACTTGTTGGTTTTTTGACTCTTATTGTCCTGCATTGAGTTTGAATGTTTAAAAATCCAGTGCTGGGTCGCCCATGTTTCTGTGTCTACTATAGACATTTCTTTAATCATGTATTTATTGTTGACGCCAAGTACACATTGCATGTCCAAGATGGCTGAAGACATTATGGTTTGTCTTTATAATAAGTTTCAATAGTATTTAGACGACTCAGAATAGCTGGTATTATGTTTTTCAATCCTTCTATACTTTCTTTGATTGATTGTAATGATACTTCACCTCTTGTCATATGCTCAGTTATTTGTATACATGTCAATTGTATCGCTTCTACTTGTTCTTCTTGAATTTGTACAGATTTATGATTTTCTTCAAGTAAATGTTCGATTTTATCTAATTTAGACGAAAACGATTTGTTCGACTGTTCGAGATTTGAAATAATTTTATTTGTTTCACCAGACTGAGAACTACCAAACACGTTCATGTCTATAGCTCAACTGACACTATTTTCTAATGTCACTTGTATTTATCCAACTATTGTGTGTATTATCGAACCCTAGCCATTTCACAAAAATTTGCTTCCCCTTCTTACGTATAATTTTTTCAACTAAATAGTCATTTGGATAGTTTGTTTTCAATATTTCTTCTGAATAAAAGCAACCAGCAATCGGTTTTCCAGTATAATCTTGTAGTTGATAAGTAGTAGGTAAAGTTTCGTTGATTTTAACAATTTTAAATATTTCCGTAGACCAGCTCGGCAAATAACCTTTTGTAAACACACCTTTGTATGTGCTTATACGGACGTTATCGCCTATGTTAAATTTATTTTTTCGTTTAATTATTTTACGTTGCATTATTTCCACTGACGTAGGATTAGTATCAGCTTGCACTGGTGTCATTCCTATAGTTCTATGTTTTGAATTATTATATTCGTTAATCAATGAAGGTAAAATAGAAACCCATTCGTGAGAGCCACGTGCCGTAAACTCTCTAAACATTTTTTCTTTCAATGTGCGGTTGAATCGTTCTACAATACACGCTTTCATAGTACTGTAAGTCGAATATTTATGTATGTTGTGCTTTTCCATCAACGCATCAAATGTAGAATTGTAAAATTCTTTACCATTGTCGAGCTGTAATAGTTTTGGCGAGCGTTTAAGCAGTATTTTAGACATTGCAGTGGAAACCTCTTTAGCGGTTTTTGATTTTAATGGTATGGCCCACGCAAATTTCGTAAAACAGTCTATAACACATAGAATATACTTGTGCCCCTTGTTTTGCTTTGAATATGGTATCATTTCGACCAAGTCGGCCTGCCATAGGTCGTTTTTACCATAAACATTTATTCTTCGTCTAATATAATTTTTTCTAGCCGGTTTGTGTAATTCGATGGCTATATCTCGTTTAGACATTTGGTATACGTTTTATTAAGCCTGCTTCACGTAATTCTTCGAAAATGGAAAGTATTTCGTTGGAAACACCTGTATTACCAGCAGCTTTAGAAGCTAAAAGTAATCGCAAACGATCGACTAGCTCGTTGGGATCATTCCAGTATACTAAATTATGTTTTTGTAGTTTCACAGTTAGTCCACTGCCAGATGGAAATAGATTTTGAATTATATCAGCGTATTTATTTCCACCTTTTTTAATTTTCGAACCATCTGCTGTTAAATGGGCCGATGTTTGATTTAATATAGATTTATAAGTTTTTAAATCTTTGTTGTTGTATAATTTCGGAGATTTCGAAAATATTAAATTTCCTAGTCCTGGTGTTATCGGATAAGATGAGTCTTCAATAGTCAATGTATTATCGACAAGCTTAATTTCTTTTTTTCCCAAATACATGTTTCCGTTTGTGTTTATTTTAGGCCCGTACGTCTTGTCTATATCGTAAGATTTAAACCAGTCGGTAATTTCAAAATCTTTATAATCATCTGCTTCCTGAGTAGGTGGAACCTGAGTAGATTGAACTTGTAAAGGCTTATAATTTTTTAGTTCGTTCAATGGTTCGATAATCGGGCTTAATGTATCTGATACTAGTGAATGAATATCGGCTTTTCCGTGTTTTAATGCTGAATATTTTCGTTTAATGTTTTCTTTGGCTTTAACCAGTTCTCCTAGTACTTCACCGTTAGCGTCCATGTTTGCGAATGATGAATTTTCATAAAAACGCCATATTATATAATGACAAATGTATCGAATCCATAACGATATCGTCCGTTATCGCGTTCACAGTCTTTGCTTATAACGATAAACTCGAATCTCCCCTTACGCCAACACGAAGTGCAAAAGTTTTTAAATTCTGTATACGACATATCACCAGAGCAATGCTCATTGTATACATGCTTTAAATTGGTCTCATCTTGTTTGAATAATACAATAAAATTAGCGTTATCACGCAAGAGTTGTTTAGGTACTTTTGAATAACTCTGAGCCAGATAGAATACATCTATTAAATTATGCCGACCTCTGGAAAAGTAAGTTCTTGCAATTTTCTGATTTTCCGAAATAATATCGTCAAAAATAAACACAGAGTTTGGTAATGCTTCTTCAGGTGGCAAAACTTTTTCATTTTCGTAGAACGTAAACAATCCAACATCAGTGCCCGATAAAATATCTCCAAGCATTTTGTATTTAGGCTGATCCAATGTTTTAGAGTATATGTAAACATTATGAAATCTTATTCCGTTTATATTTGTTAATAAAGTAAAGATTAAATTCGTTTTTCCACAGCCGGAAGGTCCTACGACGAGTGCACGTATCGTATTAGGTAGAAGCGCTCCATGCCTATGTTCTTGAAACAATGTAGGCGGATCCACGTTTTCAACTGTTAGTTTTATTTCTTGCTTGATGAATTTCATTATAAATATCTATGTAACTATAAGAATGCGATCAGTACACAATGTCACCCGCTCGAAGAAGCAACAAGAATAAAGGTGGTGGTCTCATCAACACACTTATAAACAAACTGCCGATCGAGCTTCACGTGCCTGGTAAGTTTATTAAATCCGATATTATCATAATAATAATAATAATAATAATATTTTGTAGGTTATCAATACTGTGGACCGGGTACAAATTTGAAAAAACGATTAGCTCGAGGTGATAAAGGTATAAACCTACTGGACTCTGCTTGTAGAGACCACGACATAGCATACGAGCGTAGTAACTCTATCGCAGATCGTAACAAAGCTGACCATATATTAGAACAAAGAGCCTGGGACAGGTTCAAGTCAAAAGATTCTAGTTTGAAAGAAAAAGCTGTAGCTTGGGGCGTGACTACTGCCATGAAGACAAAACGAAAAATCGGTGGAGGTTGTGGATACAAAGTGGCGATTAAAGCAGTCAAAAATGTTATCAAAAAAAATATAGGTGAAAAAAACTTGTTGAAATTGACCAAAAAATGTTTAGCTGTTGCACGAAAAACATTTAAAACTAAGAAGACAAAAGTTCCACGAACAATAAATATCCCGAAAAAAGGCGGTGTGCTACCACTCATACCAATTTTTGCCGGGTTGTCAGCTCTGGGAGCTCTGACTGGTGGCGTAGCCAACGTTGTTAAGATGGCTAATGAATTTAATAGAAACACTCCATCGCATTTAGGCAAAGGACTATATCTCACTCCGTATAAAGGCAACTCATACAAAATCGGATCTGGTGTAACACCACAAAAAAGTGGTGGGAGTGTAAAACCGAAACAATATAGAAAATCAAAAAACTAATTGCCACGTTACCCAGTAGAGCGTTGTACGATTACGAACTTTTAAAATTCGCTCGTGATATACCTCATTTCATCGGTGTGTTTACCAGAGATAGGTTGCCAGTTCGTCCTAAGCACTTGGAATCTGGGATTATCAACTTGGATACGGCGAATAGTACAGGAACTCATTGGGTAGCGTATAAAAAAATCGGAAAAAAAGTAGAATATTACGACAGTTTTGGAAATTTACCACCACCGCTCGAGGTACAAAAATATTTTCACGGATGCGCTATTAATTATAATTATAACAGAGAACAAAAATATAATACTACAAACTGTGGACACTTGTGTTTAAAATTTTTATCATGTATACGATAACGTTAAACGGAAACTGTAGTGAATTGTCATGCGATATTTTTCCACCTATAGAAGTAGAAAATACAGCGCGGATTTGTCTTTTGAGTTTACAGACGAATAATTCAATTCCAAACATAGAACCTGGTTGTAACGCAATAGGTTTTCGTAATTTTGTCGGTCAAAATGAAAACGTAATTATACCTACTGGTTCGTACGAGTTGGATGACTTAGAGTCTGTTATAAACAAATTTATGCCCGACTATGTTACCCACTTTAAATTAAAAGCAAACAGTAATACATTAAAGTGTATGATATCCTGTAGCCATGAGATTGACTTTTCAGTCGAAAACAGCGTTGCTAAATTGTTGGGTTTTAGAAACGTCGTATACACTACTGGTGTTACTCACGAATCTGAAAATACAGTCAATATAATGAAAGTAAACTGTATAAAAGTAGAGTGCAACTTGATTGTTGGTTCATTTTGTGACGGAGCGCCGAGTCAGACCATACATGAGCTTTACCCGACTGTGCCTGCAGGATATAAGATCGTTGAGGTACCTAGACACCCAGTGTTTTACAGACTCAACACGACTTCAATAAGTAAAGTAAATATCGTACTAAAAGATCAAAACGATTTTCTAATAAATCTACGTGGAGAACCGATTACAATTCGTTTACAAATAACGCGGTGATATGGCGCTCAAATTTAATATAAATACTGCTACCATCAAAAAACCCGTTAGTGTAGTACCGACGGTGAAGAAGTCCACATCTAAATCGCCACTGAAAAAGTCTACGTCCAAATCGAAAAAAAACAAAACCAAGCTCACGAAAAATAATTTAAATTTTCTTCGTTCGTTACAATGATGGATGACTCATATTTAGATGTGACTGCCGGCTATGTCGATGATTGTAAAATAACACAAAAGCAATATCATTCGTTTACGCCGTATTCAAACACGGCTTTTTCATATAACGATGAAATTAGAATAAATATCCAGAATATGGATTCTTACACTTTGCCGTGTGAGAGTTTTATTTACATTGAAGGAAAGGTACAAAAACCTACCGATGCTGCTGGAGACGTACGTTTTTCAAATAATGGATTGGCATTTTTATTCTCTGAGATGCGATATGAAATAAATGGAATAGAGATACAAAAATTAAAATCACCCGGAGTGTCGTCTTGCTTGAAAGCGTTCTGCTCCTATAGTCCAAATGAAATGAATACATTAGACAACTGTGCTTGGGACTCGGCAATGGACGGTGAAGATAATAAAAATTTTATGACCGATAATGTGTTTACCGGATGCATTCCTCTAAAACATTTATTCGGCTTTTGTGAAGATTATAAAAAAATTTTACTCAATTGCAATCAACAACTAATTTTAAATCGTTCGTCTACTGATTTGGATGCAATACGTGTTGTGGGTGCTGGAGCCACCGAACACGTTGAGAAAAATAAAAAAATTACGATTGAACTAACTAAGGTGGCGTGGAAGATGCCTATTATCAAAGTCACTGATAAAGAAAAATTAAAACTGTTGAAAGTATTGGATTCCCGCAAAACGTTATCATGTGCGTTCAGAACCTGGGATCTGTGTGAATATCCGGTACTCCCTCGAAATACTTCACATTCATGGACGATAAAGTCTAGCAGCTTGCTTGAAAAACCTAGATTTATTTTGTTTGGATTACAAACCGATCGAAAAAAAAATATAGAAAACGACGCTGGACGGTTCGATCACTGTCAATTAAAAAATCTTAAGGTACACTTAAATTCTGAAGTGTTTCCATATGAAGACTTTCGAGCCGATTTTGTAAAAAATACTACCAGTTTATTGTATAAAGCTTATACAGACTTTCAAAAATCATACTACGAACGAGATTATTGTGAGCCATTATTATCAAAACATGTTTTTCAAACCTATACTCCAATCGTCGTCGTCGATTTATCACATCAGAATGATAACGTTAAATCGTCGACCATAGACTTACGAATAGAATTTGAAACGGATACAGTTATTCCGGACAAGACTGCAGCTTATTGTTTAATACTACATGACCAGATTATAACTTATAATCCGTTTAGCGGAGATGTTAGAAAATTGTAAAATATTTTTTCATTATTTTTTTTTTCTTATTTTGTCACCTTATATAAATAAAAAACTATTTTCAATCTATCTATGATGGAAAATTATAAGATATTTTTATATATTTTTTTCTTATTTGTAACCTTATAATTAATAAATAAATAAAAATTTTTTTTAGTATCACGCTTGTTTTTATTTTACATAAATCATTATATTATAAAATATAAATTAAAGAGTGTTTTACATTTATCTGAGTAAAATTTTTACATAAATCATTATATTGTACAAAATTAATTTGAGAGTTTGCGTTTTACATTTCTCTGAGTATACATTTCTGTGGTATCGTCCTTATAGTCAAACAAAGATGGCGGAGATGATGGTTGTTTGTTGAAACGCATTGGGCCGTCGTTCTCATCAACTGCAAGACTCGTTGACGAAGGCTCGATATATCGGGGTCCTGTATACCGTTGATGGTACTGCGCACAATTGTCTGAATTAAATCCGTGATATGTGGGTTCACCGTTTTCATCGATAGGCTAAACAAAATAATACTTTATTAATATATATCATCGAAATAAAATAATACTTTATTAATATAAATCGAAATAATAATTACCTTCGGCTTGGATTCCCGATTTTGTGCACAATATGTTGCCTGCGTAGGATTTATCTGCGAACATTCACCATCGAAAAAAGACGGTGAGAATAATTGTCGTGGCGTTATATCCCATGGTTTGGTCGGCGGCGGCTGCGCATCGGTGTCATCGGTATATTGAGGGGACGGTGATGAATATTTTTTCGGAGCCATAATTATGTGATTGGACATGGATGGTGAATACGATGACGATGTCATCGGCGACAATGGCGAAATGGGGTCAACAATTAACTAAAAATAATAAAAAATTAAATAACTATTTAGTAGAGCTAGTATTAAAATTGAATTACCTCTGGTGACATTCCTCCGCTCCATCGTTGAGACCATTGTTCAGCTAATTTTCGTGCTGCACACATTTTAAGCTGACTAACAAAGTTTAAGTCGATATTCGTGATGATTTGATCGGTCTTAAGGTTTTTAATAAAAATTATCATTTCTTCAACTGTTTTCGGTGGCGATTGCACATTGGTAAATTCCCGGTCTATATAATTTCCAATAATTTCAAATTGCCTTAATACAACTGGACGTATGATGGCTGACTTTCGTGCGAACGTTTCGAAAATACTCTCCTCCATATATTGTAATTTCATCAAGTTTTTTCGATCGAGCAATACACGACATCCTTCCTTTTTCTTCGACTCTACGACTAGCACATTTTCTCCTCGATACACCATGTTCGATACGACAGTAAATTCATCGTCCAAAAAAATCTGTTTTCTACTTTTTTGTGGGACATCTAATATGAATGACAGTATATTCCCCATCAGCGAGAATGTTCGTCTTAAAAATCCCTCGTATATGCTTACATAGCGTGACGGTGTTATTATATGAATAACAATATTGAACTTGTCTTCCGAATCAAATCCAACATTTAAAAACTTACGATCAGCGAAGTCGAGTATGAAATTATCACAGTCGATGAGCTCTGCAGGCGGTGTTGGTGGTACATATGTAAAACTTTTCTGATTGTAGTTTTTTTTCATGTTTGCGATTGAACCGGCCATGATTAAAAGTATACGAGAAATGAAGAACACTGAATAAAAACGTTTTAAACACGGAGCGCGAGAACGGTCGTGGTGCGAAGAGCTATAAGGCTGGAGAAACACTGAAGAGCTGTCGGCTCTTTCGGTCAGGCTCTTAAATTGGTTCATTATATATAATATTCATGCTATTAAGTATCAATACATTAAAACCAATACATTCTTTACATTTTCGGTGGTATAAATGCTAAACTTTAGCATTAATGTGAACATTCCATAATGTATATCTCAATGACAATCCGGGATATTACAAACAAATTAAGAAGTATGAATACGCCCGGCTGTGTTGGCGGATGTGTGTCGTTTGCTAATGACAGGATATATGTCTGTGCTATTAAGTATCAATACATTCAGCACATTAACTTAACTGGTTGTGTTTGGACATATCGATATTGGACAAAACGCTATTGTGTTTGAATAAGGGATATTAAACATTCGAAATAACAATAAACGGAACATTAACACACGGTGAAATTGTCACCAGTGCCAATCGATGTGGTTTATCCCGGTATGTATTAAAAATATGTAGATATTCTATATATTTTTAGCCGAATATTATATATTAAGTCTAATGCATCTGTATATCTTCAGTATACCACTCGGTTCAACTCTAAACCAGAATATTATATTTTTGTTCCAAGGTAACGTATGAATCCGTTTGTGGTTGGCGGCAAAATAATATATGATAAAAAGTAATAATACTTGATAACAGTGATTGCCGCGGCAATTAATGTATGGCGTACGCGATAACTGATAAGAAATTCTTGTCACGTAGGCGATATGCGCGAAAATATGTCGGTTCCGTAGTGGATCGATTGATATGATAACATTTGTGATAACAAAATAATAATACTTGATAACAGTGATTGCGGCGGCAAATGATAAGAAATGCTTGTCATATGCGCATGCGTGAAAATATATATGTCAGTTACGTAGCGGATTGGGCGGCGGCGGGTGAGTCTGGACGTCGGCAGGCGGCACGGGTGAGTCTGGTCGTCGGCAGGCGGCACGGGTGAGTTTGGGTGAGTGTGTGGGTGAGGGTTGAGGCTCCAGAACATACTTTTTTATCCTACTTATCATGTACGATGACGGATGAACACTATTATTAGAATAGTTTATACTTTCATCATAGTATATGTAACCTCATATTAAATTTCAAACCTAAACTATGAAAATTGATTATTTTACAAAATAATTTACAAATATTCATGATTTTTACAAATTTTGTTTAAATTTAACTTCAACATCGTGCCTAAGAATTTTTAATATTTTTTAAATTTAAAAAAGAACAGCTTATGTGGGTCTTATAATACATCATTTTCAAGCTTTATGGCCGATCTTAAAAAAACTGGAAAAATTAAGCATAAACACTTTTTGTTACTAGTTTTGTTTTAATATTAATTAACCCTAACCACGCTCCTCATGACTACCGACTACATTCTGGTTTCCGAAATTTTGGATCTAGCTAACTTAAATTATCCCTAAAAGGAAAATTCATAAAATGTATTACAAATAGGTATTTCTAAGGTAAAGTTGCAATGGTACTGGTTTAAACAGAACCACGTTTCATGTATCTATAACGACTATAACCAACCCGGTTTGATCCCTGAAATAGACGTGTATTTAAAATCAGAACATTCAGAACTAATAAAAATATTAGCGTATGTATATTTTATTACCCAAAAAGAAATAACAAAACGTTTAATTCATTCAGACCTCGGTTTGGAACTCTCAGTGTCTCAGAACTAGGACTATTAGTCTACTCTAGGTGGTAGCTATCTATGTGAGAAAATTTTAAGAAAGATCAAAATTAATTTTTATTATTATTATTATTTATATAATGTATACGGTATACCTACCACAATGAATTTGTCATAAATGTTATCTATATTAATTGCATACATTAAAATATAACACCATGTTATTTAATCTATATTTATATATATAATATATATACCTACTATATACATATATATTTATACTAAAATCGTAATATATACATAAAAAAAATCTGTCGTTTTGAAAAATATATAAATACACTTTACATGTAGTGATGATATTATAAATTATAATATAGCAGCCACATTAATCGCCGTGTATATTGTTTGTGTCGATAATAATATTATTACTGCAATAGGGCTGGCGAAAGGCGAGTAGATGCGTGGGTGAATTTAAAGACCGTTCAATTAACTTTCAGGCCGAAACACCGGACACCCCCCTACGCGACTTGCGATGACGGGAACTTGGCGCACATCTTGACGTTCTCTCACTAGCAAGCTCGTACTAGTTTACTCCGTCATAACATGACCATCACTATAAATGTAGATACAACTTACATTGTCTAATATGATATAGCACTGATACGCGACACCATTTAATATTATTGAACTATATTATGAGGATATCAGTATGAAGATGTCGGACGTCCTGTTTTTCAAAAAATGTCCCATTCATTAGCCTATTGGTCGTTGGATCTTTTAGTTTAGATATTTTGACCGTGGTTTCTATTCCTATTATTACTATTTACTATACACGTCGTGGTCGATATTATATTTTAAAATATGTAGATTAGTAGTTTTAATCTATTTATATAATAATAACTAGAACCTAGTGCGCCGGTATAACGTAAGGCCAGTTATTGTACCGTTCGTGTTTAAGCATTGATTAGCTAATCGGCAAACAAATGTTAGTCCTCGATTAAATGTCTGATTAAACTTGTTATAATAACAGTGAACAACTAGTACCTAATAATTAAAATAACAAATATAAAAAATTCTATTTTTTTTACTTTTTACAAAACCCCAAAAGGTACAACTTACTACCGTACTATCATATAGGTATAGTGGTATTACTATGATATAATAATTAATTACTTACAGTAATATAAATGTATAATGATAATAAATACAAAATATAATTTGAAATGTAATCTAAAAGACTGTTCAAAACTGTTTCAAATTATGCTTAGTAGTTTAGTAGTAACTCCCAGCTCACTAAACGAAATAAAATTCGGACTGATTCAAAAACTGGAAAACAATTTTTTGATTAAACAATATACAAATCTCAACTCGCAAGTCGGTATCAACCGTCGTAATATTCAAATGATTTCGAATGCTACACAAAATGTCGATAGAACCGCGGGCAAAGCAGTAGCTGTTATTGGTCGATAGTGGCAGAGGCCGTCGTGCCATGATAAGACAAGCACTATATTGTCTATATTACAACTATTATTACTATAAGCACAGAACAATAAAATGTTATAAGTTTAATGGTTTTATAATGTTGCACAACATCATTCGGTAACCATCATTAACCACTCGCTAACCGCACGTCATTTTAACAGGTACACATTCCGCGGTGCATTCCGATCCGATTGCCACTATCGCAAATGCGCGAACACGTCCCCTCCTCCATCAGTCGCCACACCGTCATTGACATAATGATAATAATAATAATAATAATAACATTGCGGTTTTTGCGTATGCGCGCTGCACTATTGCCAACTGCAACTACTACCACTACAACTCCGTAATATTATGTTCTGTGATACTACTATAACAACTACACTAACACTATAAACATTATAATTCGTCGGAAGTATTCGGAACCACCTCTACCACCCACCGACGTCACGCGATTCTACTCGCGTCCCGTTCATCGAAAACATTCTACGTGTGTCCGTGTGTGCGCCCGCCATCCAGTGACTACATTGAGTGAATGATCTGAGCGTAAAACGGTATCATCGTCGTCGTAGCCCGTGTTGGCCGTCGTGTGTAATAATAATAATAATAATAATAACAATAGTAATAATTAATATTACTATTATTATTGTAAATATATATATTATTAAATAGTAAATACCTACAACTTACAAGGCTATTAACATTTCAATGTATGACGAATGACAATTATATCGGTACCGGGCATGTTTTATTAGGTGATCGAGAGATACCTACACGGTAAAATATAATATCGTTCGTTTAGTTTTCGCATTTCGCGTTTCGTTCTATCTGTTTCCCCGCTCCGACTCTATAATAATTTTATTGTATAATGCCGTCCGTTTTGCTAACGCCGCAGATTTGATATTCGGCATATTATTATTAGCATCGTCTACGCCACCTCAGAGTACGCGTGCGAGACCATCGAATCAAATAAAACGTATAAAAAATTTATAAATACCAGAACGAAATCGCACTTCCGCACTAAAGCCATGGCCGAGGCCGTCGTTTTCGACTTGGAATTGCAAAATAACGAGGCTCAACCCGCCAACGGGCCGAAGAACAACAGCGATTCTGACGACGAAGTGCTCGAAATCGAAGAGGTAAGACATAATTATTATTATTATTTGTATGTACTGTTTTATATTACTATTTTGTTCATATCTGTGAAGTATAGATCAACAAAAACAGTGTGTTTACCTAAATAGTCTATAGTTTTATATTGGTACCTACTTTAAATAGGTATTTAACTTTTGGGATTCGTTTCCATTTTATTAGGTATTTATTCTTAGTGTAATTTGTTTGAAATCAAAAATTACTGATTCTCACAATTTCCCACTTCTGTATCTACTAATAATTCAATAACTGTCAAAGATTTTATGCAACCCTAGTTGATGAACAGAGATATTTCAATTCCCTCTTACTTAACACATGATAGTCATTTAGGCTCATTTACATGCGTTTTACATGTGATTTGTTTGATTTTTAATAAAAATAGTATAATAGATATAATATTGTCTTATGAAAAACTACATAGAAATGAAAATGCATTAATGAAATGTAGATGATATTATAATAGACATCCTGTTTAAATATAATGGTGTTAAATATTGCTTAATAATTATTTTGGTAATTTCTTTGAACACTGGCCACAATGATAATAGGTTACTGTTTTAAATATTTTTAGTTAATATAACATATAAATATCTATGTATCTAATATTGATTATATAATAAATAATAAATAAACTAAATTATTGAATCTACTATATTAGATTGCAATGAATAATAAGTAACTATTTAAAATAAATTTATAAAATATTAAACACAGTAACCTACAATAATCAATATTGGCAAAAATAATTACTAAGGAATATTTAATCAAGTCTTTAGAATTCTACAGATAATTTACAGTTTGATATTATTTACTTATGTTTAATTTTTTTTTTTTAATTATACTTAAAATAAAATTTATAGTGCAGAGCCTATGTAATTTAAAAGTTTAAAATCAATAGACATAAATATCTATGTACCTACCTAATTTATATACAGTATAATCAAAAAATAAAATAGGCATTTCAGTAACTAGGACTTTGTTAAGTAGGTACCTATAGAATAAAATCTAATCTGATTAAAACAAATATTGGCTCTTTATTATTCTGTTATGTACAGATTTTGCTCTATAAAATACATACAGTTATTATAGAATAGCTAATACAAATTTATTGATACCTGATATTGTAAAAATCATTACCTATGACTTCCTATGACTTAATACAATTTAAAAAAAAAAAACTATATTTTGTCAATAAGGAAATTAAATGAGTTAAAATTTATCTTAATTATAATTAGGTAGTTAAAACATTTTAAAATAACCCATAATTTTTTTCATTAATTTATTTCTCCATTTCAAATTTTAAGTAGATATTTGATAACTAAATAATATTAAGTAATTCAGTCTTTACCTACTTTAGTTGTTTTTTTTTTCAATTTATCTTTACCTTCGGCGATATGGGCCAATTTAGTTCATACCTACTGGCCACTATAATAAAACTATACCAATAACTATACTATATCTTAACAATATTTTTTTCGTGCATTTTAATACCTACATACATTTATAGACTATAGTCATAGTTACTGCTTTATTTTCCATATTTAAATGCATATATTTATAAACTAGTTTAGGTACCTACTGAGGTAACTACTCTGCACTAGTATTTTTTTTTTTATTACATATTTATAACTAAACTTTCATCATAATATTGTATGATAGTTAGAACAACAGTTATTATCCCTATTATTATTTTTTTATTTCTTAGCCGTTAGAATTTTCCTAGTAAATTGAATAGATAAAAAAGTCTAATACAGTAATACTATACATTTTAAAGTAGGTATACTTATTACTTAGATATTATGTTGGTACAATGATACCTAGCTTCTTAATAAATAAGATAAGATTGTTAAACAAAATCATATAACAATATAGGAACTCTATCTATTTTACACTTGGATGGAATTAGTATTGAATAATTTGAGAATGGATTACCGATTAACTACCAATTATCAAAACTTTCAAAATTAAAAACAGTATCAATATAAATTGTAACCTTATTGACCTTGAATATATTTTATTACAATTACCTATTAAGCATCGTTGACATTTTATTTTACTTATCTGTATTCTGTATATTGTACATTTGTATCTAATAATATTAGGTACTTAAAACTTAAAAATTTTATATTTTATTAAATAAAAATATATAATTGGTAGATATAATATTTACTCTAATACACACTACTGTAATAATATAATATGAATATTAAAATATTAAATCAATATTTTAATTACTTGAATAAATACTTACTTTCAATTTCTAACATGTACGTACTTATATTGTAAAATATTGTTTTCTTGTTTATGATATACATAAATTTATTATCACATAAAGTGGCTTTTTTATATTATCGTATTTTCTTGTTTAACAACTGCAAAATAATTTAAAATCATAGAATTTATTAAATAATTAAATATATATACCTACTATAAATAAACATTTTATTTATAAAAACCTTCAAGTGTTCATTGTTAAAAATAACTTTAGTTACTTTTTAATTATAATGTATAACTAATGATTAAATTAAATCTAACTAATTATAAAATATAAATATTAAAAATTATTGTAGGGTATTTGTCTTAAAATCGTCCGATGTTTTATCTTTAATTGAAATTCTTAATATTACATCCAATGATTTAATAGTCGATAGACCATATTATGTTTTTATGATAAAAAAATAAACTGATATGATAGTTATTTTCGCCTATTTTACTAATAATACAATTGCTTATTAATATCATTATTACTCATACTTTTATATGTGTATATTGATATTAATAAATAATTATTAAAAAATATTATATGTAGGAATTACATGAAATTTCATGCTTAATTATTTCAAAAAGATCTTTCATGATAATTGGCAAAACATTGAAATTTACTACTTACAAATCATAAACTTTAGTTTCTTATCTATTTTTATTGTGTAACTTTTTTAGAAGCATATTTAATATTGGTGATATACAAAGCTATTAACTAGCTATTATAATATTATTTAATCAATATTACTTATTTTTGTAATATTTTATTATTAATAAATAGGCAATTGTTAAACATTTATTCACATGAACATTGAATGTTAAATGCTAACAGTAATTATAATTTCAAGATAATGTAATAAAAACTATTGGTCATTCTACTTACAAATTTATGACTCAATAATAATTAATATTATTTAATTTTTATATAATTTAAATTTAGACAAAATATTGCATTTTGTAACTAGAAATACAAAGTTTAAGACATTGTATAAGGTATATACAGTGGCGTAGCCAGGATTTTTTTTAGGGGGGTTTTTTTTAGTAATAAAATAAAATAAATCTACAACCGTATTGAAATAATAAAATAATTGAATGATAATGATTATTATCACCAGTGCAGTTGATAAGTGAATACAGAATAACAGAATACATTTCACCACAAATAAATTATTGTATTTCTATATTATAAAAATTATATTTTTGATAAAAATACAGCCGAAGGGTGGCGGGGGGGGGGGGGGTTCAACCCCCCCCCCCCTAGCTACGCCACTGATAAACATATATATGTAACATATTATTTTGTTCATAAACATTTTAGAAAGATTATCTAATTATATTTTTTAAACTTCATTATATTTAGAACCATATTTTCCTATCGCAAGCTTAGCATATATGTAGTATTATAACTATATCAACTTTTATGCATTTTTTTTATGTATTTCTGTTTTGCAATAAACATTAATTTTATTTTAGAAAGAACTACTTACATTTGTTTTGAATATAAACAATTATTATTATTATTATTATATAATCAATAATATCCTTTATCTAATATTTTAAATTTAACAATAATACCTAAATTTTTAATTATTTATCCTGAATTCTTAGTTATAGCTTTAAAAAAAAAAACTCGATAAGTTTGAGTTATAAATAGACGTAATTAACATAATCGTTATCGATGATATAACAGTAGCTATGTAATCAGTCTGTGCCTTGACATGTAATTAAGTGTATGTGTTATACATACATATACAATTAAATTTAAGTAAGAACTAAAATTTTTGTCTGTTACGAATATATTGGGAGAAATATTGCTGTCTGTAATTGTCTAATCAAAAATAGAATAAGTCTGTTATAGACAGGTAGTAGTAGTACCAATCCTTTTTCTGAGACTTTAACATTTTGTCTATTAAAAGTGATCTATTGTGTCAAGTTACACTGTGTCTATAATATATTTTATATCTATAAGTTCATATTGTGTTTTAAGATTTGTATTGTTATTGTTTTTTAGGCATGTTATGCTCAAGAACCAAACATTTATGAATACGATGAAAAGTAAGATATTTTTTTTTTATATATTTATAAGATACAATAATCCTACAATTTAGATAACATTTGTTTATGTATTGATTAGCATTCTGTTTTTTTTTATAGTATTTAGTTATATGCCAATGTACCTTGTATGTTCAAAATATATTTTAATTTATTATTTGGTATTATTCTCAATAATATTAAACATTTTTTTCTATTTATGTCATATGTGTTCTCATAGAAAAAAAAATATGAAAATTCCCATAAGCCTATGCTTATAATGTTTTATTGTTAAAGATTTTTCATAGTCCATTATAATTTAAAACTAATCAGTTTAAAATGTAATAGGACAATTATTTTTCAAAAATAAAATTTAATCTGTTAAACATTTTATTATACTTAACTTGCAAATTTATACAATTTATATTATAATAGGTAACTTAAAACTTAAGTTAAACTATTAAAAATATGTTTTATAAATTATAGATCCAGTGATGTAGAGACATTAAAGTTATCAGATAGAACTGTAAACTCTACCAAAGAAAAGTTAACTCCAGATTGTTTCGAGATATTGAAAGTATTAGGAAAAGGAGGTTATGGAAAAGTATTTCAGGTTCGGAAGAAGACTGGTAATGATACAAATCAAGTTTTTGCCATGAAAGTCTTACGTAAAGCTACAATTGTCAGGAATTCCAAGGATATGGCTCATACTAAAGCAGAACGCAATATACTCGAGGCTGTTAAGGTTCAAGTTCAATTTTGTTTGTATAATATTTTTATGATTGGACTGAAATCTGTTTACAAAATACTCATTACCAATTACTCTTATTTTATTTTTTTTTATAATAAGAGGTTAAATATGAATGAAAATAACATACTTGTATATTTAAATATTTTTAGCACCCATTTATAGTCAGTTTGTTCTATGCATTTCAAACAAATGGAAAACTTTATCTTATTTTGGAATATTTAAGTGGTGGAGAACTTTTCATGCATTTAGAACGAGAAGGAATATTCTTAGAAGACACAGCGTGGTATTGCACATTGTTATTATTTTAGTTATTTATTATTATCAAATATTTGTGTAGTAATGACTGTGGAACCTTTACAACAAAACATTACAAACTACTGACTTATTATTTTTAATGTGTTAAGAAGATTTATTTTATGATATTATATTTAATTGTGTTAAATTTGGTTCATATTAAGACATGTAAACACTAAATGTGTTTGTAATAAATGATTATATGTATGTAATTTATTAGATTTCATCATATACAGAAAAATTAGGTCATTCCATGCCAAATTGACCTACTGAAGTTACTATACCTCAACCTTGAGCTACATTTTTATATAGTTATATTGGTAGTATCCAAAGTCAATTTGAGTATAAATATTTTGGAATATTACACCACCAACATATTGAAAGGTGGTCAACATACCACATGTTGACCATTTACTGATAACAATGTATAATTTTAATTTGCAATAAAGTAATTATGTTTAAAATTATTTTTATTATCAGTTAATAGTTACTTATATCATAAATTCCATTGATGCTTAAATTTGTATTAAATTTTAATATTTGTTAAAAATAAATTAAAAATTATAGTGTTAATTATTATGTTCTTTATAAGCTAAATTTTAATTTTTAGAAAAAAAAAATACTTTTATTTCATATTCTAAAAACAAAATACAAATATCTTGCATTTTTTTAAGGTTTCACAGTTTACTACTTATTTAATTTAATTAAAAGTTGATTTATGATTAGCCCATATGATTTTCTTATCATGTATTGACACTAGTTTAATTTTAATATTACAGCTTTTATCTGGCAGAAATTATTATTGCAATACAGCATTTGCACAGTCAAGGCATAGTTTACAGGTATTAATTTATCTAAAAATGTATCAGTTAAAATTCATTACATTTATCTAATATAGGTATTGTTAATTATATTTATTTTTTAAATGATTAGTAAGAAATGTTTTATACATATCTACGTACAGTTTTGAGGCTTAAAGCTATTAATAGCATTAAAAAATTTATTATATTTTCTCCAAAATTTGTTATAACAAATTATTATTTAAAAATTAGTAATTAATCATGTGCACTGGTTGGTTTTATTATAAAATACACTACCTCACAAATCCTTTAAAAGTATTTTGCTAATAAATAGAAATCAACGAATTAGAATTTAAAATATATAGTTTTTAATTGTGAATGTCCCTAATATTTAATATAAGCACTATGGTAATTAATATATTTCATTTTTTTAATAATCAAAGCTATAAATTATTTTTATTATATAATTGTTTAAAATGGCTTATATTTATGTATTTAGAGATTTAAAACCAGAAAATGTATTATTGGACCAAGACGGTCATTTAAAACTGACTGATTTTGGTTTATGTAAAGAACATGTTCATGGAGTTAGTGTAACTCATACATTTTGTGGTACAATTGAATACATGTAAGAAATTTCAAATAACTCTTATCAAATTTATTGAGAATTCAGTTAAAAAATATTAATTTACTATATCAGGGCACCAGAAATTTTGACTAGAAGTGGTCATGGAAAACCAGTTGATTGGTGGTCACTTGGAGCTCTTATGTTTGACATGTTAACAGGAACTGTAAGTAATATTATTAAACTTAATTAAGAGTATTACAATTTTAATTTGTTTATATTTGTGTTTACCTTCAAGCCACCTTTTAGTGCTGATAATAGAAAAAAAACTATTGAAAAAATACTTAGAGGGAAACTTATAATGCCACCTTATGTATCTCCTGAAGCTAAAGATCTTATGAGAAAATTACTTAAAGTAAGTAAAAAAAAAACAATTTTTTTATAATTTAATTAATGATATATTTGTATAATACAAACTAATTATAAATGCTAAATATATATATATAAATATTATATTATGGCCAACAAAAAAAGAAATTTCTTATAAATAACATTTAAAATATTTTATAACCACTGTTAATAATTATATTAATTAATTTTAATTTAATTAACATTGTTTTTGAAATTGGCAGAGACAAGTTAGCCATAGACTAGGATCTGGTGTAAATCAAGGAGAAGACATACGAAATCATCGTTTCTTTCAAAAAATTGTCTGGAAAGATATAATAAATCGTACTTGTGAAGCTCCATATAAACCAAAATTAGTATGTTCAATTAATGTTAACTTTTTGAATATAATCATGTATTTATTAAGGTATTATTATTTAGAATGGTGCAGACGACACTACGCAATTTGATTCCAGATTTACAAATCAGCTTCCAGTTGATTCACCTGTAGAAGACTCATTTATGCCACAAGATAATGATGAATTTAAATTTGATGTAAATATTTACTGTTTCTTTTTTATACTAATTTATTGTGATATTTTTATTATTGATTATAGCATAATATTTATTGTTAACTATAACTTTATGCATATTTAATTATTTTATGAAGTTAAAAATTAAGTAATTAAATATATAAAATATTTTATTGATATATGCAATTTGATTGCAAATGATTGCATTGCTTATTTTAATTATTTTAGACTTAGTTTAATATTTATCTACTACTTAATCATTTATAGTATTATTTTTTTTTTTTTCAGGGTTTTACATATATAGCTCCATCATTATTGGACACTCTTGGTACAAGTACAAGTCGAGATCATGAATTAAATACACATCAACATTGTAAAACAGAAGAAATGGAAAAACCAATGGATGACGAGGATATTTTCCATAAGAATGTAATGCCAAAAAAACAAAAACTCGAAACAAGAATACAAAAATCAACACCCACACCTATGGTTCAAACTGTAATATGTGATTCTAGAAGATCTACTGACCAATTTCAAAGAGGGGTACTTATTATTATTTAACAAGTCACATTTAAACAGAAATGTTCATAACTTTTTTTTTCATATAACCAGCACGTACCAAGGAATCTTAATCCATTCAGTGATTTTGAACCAATTGCATCAACATGTGCTCAGCTTTCTGCTACCCGAATTGATGAAGAAATGGAAACTGATAAATCATCTTCACCATCACTGTATCCAAATGTATCAAGATCCAATCCAGTACCAGTTTATCAACCCCGAATTGTACAAGCTAGCACCACAAATCCCAGGGAAATAGATCAATCAAGGTTGTTTGATGCATGTGCTAGACCATTCAACAATCACTCTGCTAGAAAACCATATAGACCTCATGTGTTGACAACAGTCAATAGTAATAATTTCCTGAATCAGAACCAAGATGAGATGATGGAAGTTGCTTCCACATCTAGCATACCGGCTCAAATTTAATTAATTAGGTAAATGAAAGCTATTTTAAATTTTATTTTCACTAATTTATTTATTGGCACTGAAAATTTTTATTCTAGGGTAATCAATGTGTTTAGAAGAGACCTGTTTCCAAACCAATCATAGTTACCTTGTTGGTTATAATGCTATTTTCTGGTAGATCTTGGCTACTTTTTACTTGTGGCCTTAAGGATCAGCTAATTTTATAAAGTTTTTTATGCTAATTTGGCTTGATTTAAAGTGATAATTTTTACAAATTTTATAGTATATAAGGTTATTAACAATAGTAGTTAAAAATGTTAACATTTCCAAGATTGAAGGAAATGTTCTAACTTTATAATTAAGTTATACTACAATATTTAAATTAAATGTTCATGTTTTTTTTTCCAATAAGTTTTTGAAATTTTATAATTTCTAATATATTATATATTATGTTTTTTAAGTGCAAATTATTATTAGCCAAGGTTTATCTGATCTTAGATAACATTCAATTAAAAAATGTGTGGTTGGGGTGATATTATTTCGATATTTTTTTTTCTGGCAAACAAGGAAATAGTTCTCTTTTTAAATATTAATTTGACCATTTTATTTTCTATTGTATTAGAAATATATTCTGTTTATTTGGTTTAATTATCTTATTATGTTAAGGTTATCGTTATTTAGCTAAATTATTAATCGAGTGTTTTATTTTAATTATTATTTTTATTTAAGTAGATTTATTTGCCTATTACAATGTAAATAGTGAAAACTAGATAATTGTATGAAATTAATTATTTAGTAATATTTCCTCCAAAAGAATTTTCAAACACAGATATAAAAATAACATTTTGAACTGAAGGTGGAAGCTTGGTATTGATAGGAAAATATCTATACGAACCATCCCACAGTTCTTAATATCTTGAATAGACTTTAAATATTTATCAATAATCTATTTTATTATTATAATTATGTACTAATAATATACTGTTATAGTCATGCAATATTATGTTTATATATATTTTTCTAATCTAATCAAACACATTATAAATGAATTACAAATATGTTTGTACTAATATGAAACATTAGGTTGCTACTTTTATGGTCTAAAATATTTTTTTTCTATTACACTAGTTCCAGGCATTAATATTATTTTAGTGGACTAAACTCTTGTATAATTATTAATAAGAATTTTGAAATTGAGACAAGTGTTAAAAAAATCACAAACAATTATCGAATTCAATATTGTAGTTTCATTTAATGTATATCATAATCTGTAGGGAAAGGGGGTAAGATTAAAAGATAATCTTAAAAATAATAATTGAGATATTATTGTTGTTTTAAATGTAGTAATTAAAAATATCTCATAGATTTAATACTTTAAATTTTGTGATTTTTCAAACTACATATTTTTTATTAATGTTACTGTTTTTACCAAACCATACATTGTGAATGTACTAATATAAAAATGATGTATAAACAATAATACAGCATTAAAAACCATATACTTAAAAGTTGTTTAATTTCCGTGTACAGATATTTTAATGAATTTTAAAACGAAACTACTGTGTTCATCGTAGAGAATCATATATTATTAATGAATATGTTTATGATTACTTTAAAAGGCTGTACTGTAGCCTATTATCATATTCCAGTAAAATGGTGTTAATCGAATGTATAATTATTGATAATAAATGATTGTTTTTATTACAAAAGTTATTTCCATAAATTAGACAAGATTGTTTTTTTTACCATTGTACTATTGTCACTTAATATTAAGAGAAAATTGAATGCCAATTATAAAAAGTTGCATTGTTTACTATGTTAATTTGTTACAGAATTATAGTTATATTAATTAATATATTTTGCCTGTTCCTTTTTACTTACATAATTTATAATCGGTAACATTTACCCTTGAATTCCAACTAAAAACAGTAAGTAATAAAGAAAACAAAAGTGCACATCAAGTGTGCAACTTGTACAAATAGCGCGTAGTAATTTCAAATAGGAAAACATTGGTTAAAAATGTCTAGATTTTTATGAAAAATCTATGTGCATCGCATGGTGTGATTTTATTAACACTACATTATTTTATTTATATTAATTATGCACTATCAGGTGATCTGTTGCATGAGGCAGAGGCACTTGCAGATTGTGCCATGATATAATATAGGCCTAAACATGTTAACACTTAATTGGAGGACGGTATCGACCAAACTTGAGTCGAAAACATATTAAGTCTAAAAATATTAAATAATAACGAAAGAAGGAACCACGATAAATTGAAAAATGGGCTGACACTCGTCCGTATATTATAATTTATAATATCAATGTTAATATTATAACATCAGTGTATCGTAATAAATTTATAACTTCATAAGCTTATAACCATTTACAACAATTGGATAGCATTTTTTTAGAAATCTGTCCGCAACGTTTGTGGTTGACAAATTCGAGCGTGGGTGGTACGTCATCCGGACGCTATAAGATAATTAATTAGATCATCGCACGTACGCATGTTGCATGAACTCAAGGACGCGCGAATCATGGAAACATGATACATCGCTTGACCAGAAGAATAGGGAAAAAGTCTAAACAGGAAAGTCATAAAAATAAAACTTTTTCAGATGTTATTTACAAGAGTTAAATAGTTAGTTGAATCTTGAATAATATTATTTATAATCATTAATTCAATAAATGATCAATCCAGGCGGATAAAGTTCTAAACACTAGTAGTGTAAATATAGGATTTTAAATATCTGCATAACAAAAAATTAACTATTTTTAATTAACTAGTTTTTTAATAATTGTACTAGCTTATGGTATTATCAAATTATAAAAACCCTATTATTCCATATTACAAAAAAAGGTGGGCAAGTGCTGTATAGTAGAGATGGAGAGTAGATCACTAGAATGGATTTGTTAAAAATTTTAAAAAAAAATCGAATTTGTCGAAAAGTGGTTATGCGTAAAAATTCCAGTTTTTCCGTTATTTTTCAGGGATTTTCCTGATGCTTTTGAAAAATACTGGAAATTTTTTAATTTTGACCCCCCCCCCCCCCAATTACTAACTAAATGAATTTTCCTTTTCAAAGAGAGACTGAAGTCAAAAATTAAAACATTATTTCTATTTCAAAACGTGATGACAGACACAAAAAAAAATAAGCTGGTAAGTGAATATCGCTGTGCTGTACATTAGGGGGTGGGATGGACCTCGGACTAGGGTAGGTTAAATTTGAATGCAATGATAAGTATCATTGTATACGAAAAACGATTCTGAACGGAGATGATTTGTCAGTCTAGGATATATTATACTTAAATATTGTCATATATTCTATTTTGAAACAAATTCAAACATTTAAGTAAAAGTTTCAAGATCTTACGTTTAGTAATTTTTTAAAAATAACAAAAATCGAAAATTATTTATTAGTAAAACGTTATTTTAGATTTCAAATTAAGATTAAAACTGTTAACACTCGTAAAATTGTTTAAATTGAATAATCCTCAAACTTTTTTATAATTATTCTAAGCTTAACTTATGGACAGCATAGTATTAAATTTTCAATTCTTAGCTTTTGATAGTAAAATATTTATAAATTTTTAACTACCAAATAGTGAAAAATATTCATGATTTTGACAAATTTGTGTCAATATTTGAACTTCAAATGCTAATAAAAAAAAATTGTGCATATGTATTTTTATAATTTTTGAATGAAAGTTATAACAAGTTATGTGGACCCTTCTATTAAATTTTCAAGTAATTTGTCCCAGCTAAATTTTTTTTATCAACATTTATAAAATAAAAATAAAAAAAAATTGATTATTTCAAATGCTTATAAATAGCTCAAAAAAAGTCAAAATGTTTTGATAATCAAATCACGTAAAGAAAATGACAATCTAAATAACTGGTAAAATTTTCAAGTATTTACGACTTATACTGTTTGAATAACAACAAATATCAAAAATCGTTTGAGGCTAAACCGTTATTTAACGCGGTTTTGTAAAAATTTAAATTTCAAACACTCATAAAAATTTTTTGTCTGAATCCGCCATCCGGTAGAGTTTTTTTTACAGATATTTGAAGAAAAATGTATGGAGAACCTTGTACCAAATTTTCAAAACTTAGTTATAAAAGAAAAAATTTTTACGATTTTTCAACCACAAAATTACTTGCAAATTGTCGCAATTTTGACATATTTCATATAAATTCGAACTTTAAGTACTTATAAAAAAAAATTGTGACTAACGATTTCAGATTTTTTTTTATCACTTTAAGAACAACTTATAAGAAACCTTGTATTAAATTTTCAAGATTTTCTGGCCGATCAAAAAATTTTTATCGTTATTTAAAAAAAAATACTTAGAAAAATTAAAAATTTCAATTGTCTATAAATAGTTCAAAAAAATTCTTTGAAAATTTAACTGTGTACGGAGAACGCTAATATAAACATTTGGTGAAAATTTCAAGTATTTACATTGATTAGTTTTTGAGTTATAACAAAATAAAAAATTTGATTTTGACGAAAACTGGTTTTGCGTAAAAAATCCCGTTTTCCCAACTCATTTAAAAAATATTGAAAATTTTTAACTTTTGACCCCCCAAAGTACCAACTAGATTCGATTTCCTTTTCAAAGAGGGGCTGAAGTCAAAAATTGAAGCATTCTTACTGCCTCAAATGTTGTCGACAGACACGTTCAGAATCTAAAACATACAATCATTGTAAAATCAATACATTCCTTACTTCGTTCAGAATCTAAAATTATTTTCAAAAATCTATTAGAATATGATCTTGAAAGTTGAAATTAAACATCGTCCAAGCAAGTGATTCACGATCACAGTTGCACATTGTGTCTCACACTATCCCGTTAATACAAATAAAACAAAATTAATATTTTTAGTAAAGACAACAAATATAATTATATAGAAAAAATTAACTTTGAAACTATTACTATATTTCCAAAATAAAAATATATAGGTACTTCAGCGTCGCACGTTGAATATCATAGATAGGTACGTACAGTGGCGAATCTAGGACTTTTTTCGGGGGAAGGGAGCATATTATATAATATCATATCATATAATTATTAATTTTGTACGCACAATATTTAGGATTTGATGTTAGACCTTACACATATAATTTAGGTAACTGTCAAGAGGCGGGCCGCGGACCCCTCGGCCCCTTTTGAATTCGCCACTGGGTATGTAACTAAACAAACTGAAAATGGTCCTAATGATTTAAATCTTAAAATCCATTTAAATTTCCTATCATAATGAATCAATGAAAAGTATTTTAAATATGCTATAGTTTCTGAGTGAAAAATAACAATATAATTTTATTTCATCAAGAGGTTACTCAATGTTAAATTTAATTGTCAATAACAATGTTACTTTAAAAAACTTTAATATGTTTGAAATAATAAGCGTTGTTTGATAAATGAATCACTTAGACTTAGTAATTTAGTATTGTAGGTACCTATTTAATATTTTTATGTAATTTTTTAGTACACTCATTTTTAGATACAGGTTATTTAATGGAGTGATGAATAATTTTAACTCAGTTTTGTTGTTGTTTGATCAAAATTTATAAGTATTTTATTAATTAAAAATTGAACCTAGTTCAAATGTCTAAAATAATGGCAGTATTGTGGTAGCTAGGAAAGGTGTTGCTACTCTGTCTGTTTGAGGACCAGCTCCCATAACAGATAATGCCTATCAATACTATATACATAATATAATTATGCATATAAATGACCATTGGCCATATCTCTAATATTATGTATATATATTAATGGCAAGTGTATGTCTGTTATATGCACCGGATGTCCTTATTCATGGTCATCCTACGTTTTATCACTATTCTAGTGCAAAAACACACAATTCAAGCTCGTGTTGAATGGCAAGTAATAAGTATAACAATGTTAAAAAATAAAAATTTAATATAAATATCATCCACTTTATTATTATTTATGGATATCAGC
This sequence comes from Schizaphis graminum, assembly GCA_020882235.1. Lineage (NCBI taxonomy): Eukaryota > Metazoa > Arthropoda > Insecta > Hemiptera > Aphididae > Schizaphis > Schizaphis graminum. The sequence goes on from CM037032.1 coordinate 72,277,660, forward strand.
ATAGGCCTTCGGTCCGTTCGTATTATTATTTTGACATGTATATGTTCACTTGTGTAGTTGTGTTTATATATTTTACATATTACATATTAGGTACCTACTTACTATTTACAGTCATATGTATAAGTAGGTATAATATAATATAATACCTATATGCAGGGCCTGATTTAGGCATTTTGTGGCCTTATGCAAAATAAAAAATGTGGCCTCTTATTGTTAACAGCTAGTATAGCCATAGCCCTTAGTTCCCCTCCACAAATGAGATAATAATTTATTATAATTTAGTATTTACTCATACATTTTTACAAATATAATTATAATGTTATACATTTATTTATCTCTACAGGCTACAGATTTCTTGTATCTATTATTTTCATTTACATTTTACGCTGATAAGGATTAATTATTTTATTTTTTTGAAATATTATATGTATTATGTTTCTTATATTATTTATTTTATATGATGAAAGTAGTACTCTAAAAAAAAAAAAATAAGATTCATAAAAATCCGAGGCCCTCTAATAACGGAGGCCATAGGCAGTTATCTATCCTGCCTAATCAGTGGCGCCGAAGTAATTTTTTAGAGGTGTTGCAAAGCATACCTGCAAAGCAAGACCCACCCACCTACCCACGTTAGGTTGAGCTACTGCTTAATTTTCTTCCACCCATATATCTATAAATGCGTTATGATAATATATAATATTATAATACTATATTATTACTCTGTTGTTAGCATTTAGGTTTATGGTTTATCCTAATTCATAATGTTAGCTATGATGATAAATAAAATAATTTATAACTTTCATAAATTAAAATAATTTTAGCCAGTATGTATCGTAGACTTATTACACCCACCTACCCTTAACAGGTATTGCAACTGCAATACCTGATTATAGGGATCGGCGCCACTGTGCCTAATGGTAAATATAGCCCTGCCTATATGTAGGTATAAGTTACCACAACTTGCCACATAATTACACTACAATATTTAAAAACTTGGTTTGATGATAACTCATAAATGAAACAATAATAATAGGTACCTATAATTGTAGTGGCATCACGTATATTACAAACCAACAAATATTTTTTTAATTCGTCAAATAATTCCAAGTATTACTTTAAATTAATTGAAATTATTCTACAAATACTAATTAACTCGATACTACCTATTCTAATTCTCTATATTTTTCCTGATTGATGTTGTGGTGTGAAGATACTCGCATAAGTCTATAATGAACATGATCTATCTCGGTCTCTCACTCTCTCCTACATTGATATTATTTCTTGCAATCTTCGATAGAATCCTTGGTAGTTAAACGACGCACGTAGTTGCGTGTTCCTGTGATTCGTGTAAAGGTACATCGTACATGCATGTATATGCGATAATAGCATTTCACAATCCTTTTTGTCGAATGATTTACTTATTACGTGTAAACTCTTTATACCATAATTATGTGTGGCTGCATTTGTAAAGTTAAGATTACTTCACTACTTCGTTGTTGCATCTAACAAGTTACATTATCTCTACATGAAATGCATTTTATAAGATACAAAAGTACTTATAACTTGTAAGTCATTACAATGTGTAAGTTATTACCTCACACTTCACAGTAGGTATCTACCTATATTATATAGAATATTAAAATGCGCGTATAGTACCTCCCCACAAAAAAAATATTTTTATGTCCTCAAGACAAAAGTCTAGTACAAATTAGTTAAATTACTGTTAAATACAAGTTATTTTCAACTTGTTTTCAAATATTTTTAATAAATGTAACATTAAACATAAGTTTTTACAATCAATTAGTCTTACATTTTAGTAGGTACATGAAATATTTAGATTACAGATTTATTTTATTACTTTTAAATATTATACATAGGATATTGATTTAAAAAAATGCGTATGTGCATTTTACAATAAGTATTAGATAAATTGGTGACAATAATGGTTATACATATTCTACTCTGATTAAATTTATGATGGCAAGTAATTACATAATAAGATTTTTTTGAATAAAACTATAAAGTTAAATATTTTATTAGTAATTATAACAATATCCTTCGATTAGTATAGTAATATAATAATATAATTTTTTTTTATATAAAAATAAAAATTAATAAAATATATATATATAATATATTAATAATATATTTGTAAATAATATTATCTAAATACCTATATGTTGTACATTTTTTTTTGTACAGAATGTATTTATATTTTTCCTCTGAATAAGGAATAAAGGAATAAGGAATAATTGGTATATTCAATATCAGATTAATTATTGAAGAATTAGTATAAACTCTATAAATTTAAGTGTATAATATATGTATGATACTATGATATATAGTTATTGGATAATTCGGTTACATCTTTGTTAAAAATGATTAAAAATAAAATAAACTAAACTAAATTTTTTTGATTCGATGATGAAAAAATTAATTATAAAATTAATTATTATTTAATTTAAATAAAATGTTTAATTAGATTTTCGTATCTTTGTTTTCTGATAACATAATCAAATATACATTTTATAAATTTGACGTTTGTTCGAGGGTCATTTGCATACTTTATTTTATGATTTTTTGAGCAAATTATATCATGGGTCTCCTCTAAATTTAACATGCGTCTTGTTTTATTAAATGTACCTATCTCAACTTCAAATATTATTTCTTTAGTATGTATTTTTTCTAACTGTATTGAATACGTTTGATTAAATAATTTATCGCAACATACAATATTTAAAATAGGAAATTGTTTTATTCCTAACCGGCTCAAAATTCTTTTATTAGAATCACCATTCCATAAAACTAATACATTAATTTCATTATCACTTTTCAAAATATAGTTTTCAATAAACATTGGAGTTAAATTATTAATTTTATTTTTCGAACATATTATATTTAATTTCTTCAAGCAGGCATCTCTGAACTCGTTATTACATTTAAATATCTGATTTATTTTTTTTATAGCTTGACAAAATTCCTGGTCCCTCATAGGTCGGACCTCTTCGTTGGGTGCCAATAATAAAGGTCTACCTTCAAGTGTCCTAATCTTAAATCTGTCTAGACTATTAGAGATTGCACCAGATATCAATACGATACTTGTTTTGTTTATCATAGAGAACTCGAAATCCATGATAACGAATTTATGAGTTAAATTATCATTACATTCCATCTTATAATATTAACCTCCCACTACATTTAAATTATTTACTATTTTGTTTTCTACGAGATTAATATCGCTATATATATCGCCTATATTGTTTAATTCCAATTTTTTAGCGTCCAAATCTCCAAACTATTAACTATCTCAATTTTTTCATTTAGTTATTTTATTTTCAATTTTTCTTTGTATATATAATATATATAAGTATATTAATATATTAATCAATTATTTTTTTTATTCCTATAACAAAAATCTTTGTACCTATCTTTTTTTTATTTTGTAAATTATAAGTATTTTATTAATTACCCTTTATACAATTGTATTAAATATATATTATATATTTTAACTCTGTTTACATTTAATTATATAAATTATTTTTTATAATCTACTCTAATCTTAAGATTATTTTCGTCACAAAATATAAGGACTTATTTCTTTCTGAAAAAAAAATCAATTAATTCTCTATATTATTTTATATAATGCACTCTCTTTTGTTAAAATCAAAAAATATAAGGAGACACACGGCTCAATCAAATTCTCAGTAAATTAAAAACTATAAGAACTAATATCTCGATGAAATATTTACTCAATTTAGTTTCTAACTTGTTATTCCACTTATTCTCTTCGAATTATTATTTATTTATTTATTCAGTATCTTTCATTAACACATAATAATAATATAATATACCTATAAGTCTTTTCTGCCTAAAAAATTATGATTTCACTTTTATCATCAATTATTACTTCAAACGTATTGTATACACTCACAAAAAATAATATTTTATCCTACTAATTATACTATATATTTTTTAGTGTAGGATAATCAGGACCTGATTAAGCAGTTGGTCACCAGTAGGCTAGGGTTCATTTGGCGCCCTAGTATAATTAAAAAATTATTTTTGGTGCCCCCAATTTAACATTGGACGATTGGCGCCCTAGGCTGTAGCCTACTCAGCCTATTGGTTAATCAGGCCCTGAGGATAATATACTTGTAATATATAATTATTATGTACAGTACAAAAATATGTATACAGTGGATAATGGATATAGGTACAGTTCCAAAAGCAACGGATCAGAACTTACAAAAATATAATATGAAAAAAAAATATTACAACTTACTTATTACTAATAACGATGCCACGAGCTACTAATCCTGATTCCATTGTTGTTGTAGACTGGTTGTCCCCTGGGTGATTTGCTTGTTATGTACCTACGGATTTTTTTTTTATCAGGACCATTGAAGTGGCCACGTATAACATGTAACAATCGCAGTACAGGACACGAAGATCGGAACCACAACTATTATTTAAATGACGTAGCCCGTTTGTTGCAATCTTGAGACGTATTTGAAAAAGATAGGTAATAAATAAGTTAAACACTTTATTCTTTACTTCGAAATAAGATAGAATTTTTTTCATATAATTTAAACATTAAAAAAATTAAGCGCACAGTCGTAAACTCACTGGACTTTCGACTATTGCTGACTAGTAACTATCTTCTAACTATTGATAGATGCTCTATCCATACTTATATGATGGGTTCTATCAATGACCTTTATGCTGGCGTGATAAATATTTTATATATTCTAATATTTCCCTTGGCTTCGAACTGAATTTAATTTTTACGCATATCGGTAAAAACGATTTGTTGTTGCCACCTTTGATCTAGGACTTACGTATTTTAGGTTTTGAATATACACCATGTGTTATCTACCTTATTATACCAATCATAAATTATTATATTACTTGTTTAATTTATCATCTATACTACATTAACAACATTTGTATAGAAATTGTTCTGGGTTTACTACATTCTGTTTATCTTTTTCAACAATGATTCGGTGAAGAACTGCAGCCTCCTTGAATCTGTCGCATCTGATTCATCGACGTATTCTCACGGTTCACGCGTATGTAGGGGGCCAGCAGCTCGTCAATGAATACAGGTCGTGTCGAAATATTTCTAAGTGTTGTTTATAAAATAGTTGAAAAATGTTCTTAGTCCAAAAGAAAGATTTCTGACATAAACTAACGTGAAGGTGCTTGCGCTAACTCTGGTAAATCACGTCTGCGGGAGTCCTCTCCAGGGCCCTCTTATATAGTCAGTGTCCCCTGATCTCCTACCCATATCCCTTCTGGCCTATTCGTAATCGCGTCATTCGCTCTCACGCTATTACGCATTTCAGGATGCACGCGTGCGATGATGACGTCCGGTGACCATCCGCCCACATGCAGGTGGTCAACCGCAAATGCTGTATCCGAGTTCTCAGAACTCGCGATATGATTAAAATTATATTTATAATATATAATTGTGTGCTTATGGTTGGGTTAGGTTTAATGCATCGCTAAGTTTATTCATCTCCTTGTGCTGAGGGTTAGAGTCAAAAGTTGTTTTATTATTATTGTTTTTCAGGCCTAGTTAAACACCGTTTTGGTACGATGGCTACCTTCCTCAATCCTCATATTGTTTGATAATATGTTCATTCCTACGTCCTGTTACTATAATATATAGGTGATTTGTTTTATAATCAGGCCTACGCTGTAGCGCCCCCTTTATGTATTATATTATTGGTAAGATAGGACATCAGAGCACGTAGCACGTACATCCGATGAATGATTATAATTTATCATATTCCTCTCGTATTATATACGTTGCCCTGATTACGTACATCCTACGTCCAAGCTTCGTCAACTATACAATCAAGGTAGCTGGTTTACTCGACAATTTTATCACATCGTTGTTCATCATATATGTAAATAATTGTAGGGTTATAAGAATATAAGATTTATTTTTATTAATCTGAAATTATAACAACAATATATTCTATGAAAATATGCCGATGGCTGGAGGCCTGTTTTCAAAATTATGAACTTTAGTTCCTTCCTTTATTATATAATCTATAGGTATTAGATAGTTGTCAGTCTTATTAAGTATTTGAATACTTGTATGTAAATACTTTTGATTTGTATTTTTATTCTAAAATATACTTAATACCTACTTTTTTTTCATTCTAGTGTTTTACTTCAAAAATTCTAATTCTAATTAGGTAACAATATTTAAAAAAATATTCGACCATCCCAAATTTTTTTTTGAGTTACGGCCTTGTAATAAATACTGTATACAAGTAATTATCTAATAGCAGGTATCTTGTACCTTTTACATTAATTAATGTATTATATTTATTAACTCAAACATTTATAAATATGTTTAATTAAGAAATACCTATCTATTAGCAAATAATATTAATTATATAAAAATATGAAATAAATAAATAAATATTTTAATAAGAAATTTATTAAACTAAAAATAGTATTTATTTTGTTTAAGTATTTTGAATACTTTTAAAAGGATGTACCTATATATGTATATTCTGAATGCATTTTAAAAGTATTCTTAACAAGACTGATAGTTGTTAGGCTTATTAAAGTTTTTATAACTTGTGTTAATGAGTTCCTGAAATTAATTTCTGCTGGCCATTCCAGGTTAGATTATTATTTACTAATTAATTATATGTTTTAATAATTGAACATGTAAGCTACGACGTAGTATGTTATATGTAGTATCAAAGCACATAGTTAATCAAAAGGACTTTAGGAGTCTCAATAAAGTTTTTTTTAAGTAATATACAATGTTATTGATTCATTTATATCTATACCTAATTAGAATAAAAATTATATTGTTATATACTCGTATATAATGTCATAGATAACTTTTTTATTGGCTTTTAGCAATTCAGAAAGTATTATAATTTATAGTACTTATTATACTATAGGTACATTGTCCATTATAGAAATTTTTTATTTTAGAAACCACGTGATACCTAAAGTAATTAATGTATATAAAACTGTTAAAAACAAAAATTTCAAAAATATTTTAATTATAACTTAATGTTTGATATCAGTTGATTTGAATATTATATAATATACCGTGATTTGAATTAACTATATAGTTGTTCTTAAATTAATTTTCAAATTAATTAACTTCAGTTAAGTAAAAAAATTAATAGGTATAATAATTCCTACTTTTGTATATTACATAGATACTTAATATGTATTATATTATACATATATACAAAATACAATAAGTGTATAAAATTAATAATAGGTATTAGGTATTATACGTAACATTTTGGTTTTTTTGTCGAACTTTTTTGCATGTGTAAATTACACGTTAAAAATGTTGATTTTAAATAAATAAGAGTACTAATGTATAACTATGAAAACCAATTTAGTCAACAGAAAAATTATAATCATCAAATTCATAAGTGTAGGCGTACAATAACCAATCGATGGTTTCTATACCATATTGAGTTTAGCGTTAGGTCTACTATTATTGTTGATGTGTATAGAGGGTGTCGACCGTGTTCGTTAACACATGCATATTAATTATTTAGAATATTAACATTGTATTAAAACCTAAGTTTAATGTAATAATTATTATTTTTAGAAATTTTTGGTTTGCTAATATACAAAAAAAAATTGGTTTCAAACGTTATCTCAAAAAACGCCGTGACATGGGACTTATATCAAACAAAGTTACATGCGTATAAATATTTGAAAAGTTTAACTATCAATTTTCATTAAGTAAGGTCTTTTATTCATATCATGTTAGCTTCAGACTGTACCTATATATAGTTATTACCTTTATTAATCTGTAGAATTCTCAAGCTTAGACAAAAAAAAAGGTGTACCCATAGAGCGGAAACGGAAAATCAAAATTAAGAACTGATTTTAAAAATTTCAGTCTCACAAACCGTTCTTTGGATGACCTTTTTTTGGTTATTTTCTTAAAATAATTCTATAAAAACAAATTGTATAACGCAGTACGGCGATGGAGTTAACCATCCCTGCAGATAAAGAAATTCGTTTACTTATTTACATATGCGTATTGTACCTATTTATGTATACAAAGTGTCAACCTAACATGTGAGACATCCTGTAGACATAAATGTGACTGTGAGTGGATTACCTATAAACGGGTTTTTTCATAACTTTTACACCACAACAGTAATTGCGGTATTTATCATGCCAGGTGTTGTTGACTATTGTTCGCATTATCCACCACGTACAAAAGTTGCAGTAATCGGGTATAAAAATACATAACTGGTGTTAACCTGCGAATACTATACAAAAAAGCTCAACGATGGCTTACATCCAAATATTGGCGATCGTGCTGTGCTCTTGCTTCGTACAGGTAAATTCAAATAAAATAAAACCAATATATTTACCTATATATAAAATATAAAACGTGAAGACTAATAACTGATATAATTTGACAATAGTTATCTTTAAAGTCATGCGATCTTTTTTATATATTGTCATGTATTGTTTATTATTCAGTGTTATAAATATTATCATATTCATTATTCAGTATAGACAATTATAATATAATATATAGTTGCCTATAGCTTATAGGCTATAACTTAAGAATTCTAAACTTATTTTCATGGAGTATTGTGAATGTGGTGGTATTTTCTAAACACATTAATTTAATGCTCATAACAATAATATATAATATTATAATCGAACAAATAACTAAAAATTTGATATTATCAAATATGTTTATACCAATAATTGTGCATTTGTGCCATTTCTATACCTAACCGGCCTAAAATTTTAAGTACCTAGATGATTATTATCGAACAATATTTAAATTTTAAATTAATAACAGCTTTTTTTGTGACTCGTGATGTTTTTAATATCCTATTTAAAGATTATTATTTTTGTAATTTTCTCTGGCCAGCAGTAGGTACAATTTTGGGAATACATCTTATCTCCGGGATTCATGAATTTAAATTAAATAAACATCTAAGTATAATACTATATTACATGAATAAAATCTATTATTCAGTGGTTTTTAACTTGTTCGTCACAACTCTCAGAGATGTCATCGGTTTGTGTCAAAGTAGCCGCGTCCGCAGTGGAAACTGAAAATTTTTCATACATCATTATAATGTTCTTTATTATTATTATCATCATTATACGTATGGAACTCGTATATTTGATTTCAAAATCAAAAGGAGCCGAGAACCCAAAAAAGTTAAAAACCACTGATCTATACATTATATAATTTATTTATTTAAATCTACATCAGAGTTAAGACAATTGCTGTGTAAGTCACACGAACTCGGATTAAGATTTTTCAGGCTCCATTAAGAAATGAAAAAATATCTTCTGTATAATTGTATTTTTATCTAGCTATCTAACTTATACTAAAGCCAATTTTCGTATCATACATCATATAAATTTCTCATTATACTAATATTAAATTTTTTAAATTATTAAATTCTAAAAAGTAAATAAGAAAGTGGCTTATTTATTTACAAAATCAAAGTTTTTTTTTTTAAATAAATATTTATATTCGTATTATGAGGACTATAACAATTGTAGTGAGCCAAACAACTAATCATTGAGAAGTGCAGATGTTGTAGTTGTGGTGTAATAAAATAAGATGATGCAAATATTTTCAACATGTTTTCAATTGCAAATTATTCCTAGTGTTTTACAACTAGAAAATTAAACCAAGTCCAAATGACTGATTCGTGATGTCGACTGACGTAAAGATGCTCGTACTACCTCTGGTAATTTATGTCTATCGGAGTCCTCTCCAGGGCCCCCTTATATAGTCAGTTTCCCCTGCCCTACTCTTCTCCAGTCCCTTCTGGCCAAATGATATGCGTCATTTGTGTTCACGCGTTATTACGCAGTTTAGAATTCACGCGGACATGCGATAATCTATACTCGGGCCACTCTAAGAACGCTACTCTTTTGCGCATCCAAATGACCGAGCTCGCGGTTTCATACCCAAATTTCTCCCACTCTACTACCTAGTCGCGTTGACGGCGGCTAGCGTTTTGAAGAGTTTAGTGGTGGGAATGCGCGAGAACGGACGAATTTTGGTTGCCGCCCAGAAGCGTTCTTAGAGTGGCCAGAGTATAAAGAGTATAAATATACATTGTGGCCGGATGACACCGCCTACGTATCTATAGTTCGACCAAATCCGTACAAGGCGTACATAGCCGCCGTATTGCTATACTGCGTAGTTTCTTCGTACGGACGAATCTGATTCATTGTTTTTCAAGGGACTTATTGAATTCTTATGTTATGGATCCGGTGTATTTTTGGAATTCTGGACTTGCTACGCCTATCTCTGCTTTTTATGTTGTCGTTTAACCTTAACTTTTCCTTGTTATAATCCTGGCACCAGTTATGGGATATCTGAGCGTATATATAGTAGAATGTTTACTATACATTATGCGATGTTACGCTTACTGTTTATTGTTATTATTATTACCACTCTGAGATGTCAGAACACGTAGCAAAATATTTAGATATTTTCTTTTGCACACAGTAAATAAATATGATAATAATGAATTACAATATTACAAATATATATATGATGCGAAATTATAGACACGGCCTCTAAAAAAATGTCAAGTCTTATATGGCCCGGGGGACATTATTCATCACCCTTGCAGGGCCTTGACTGTCTCATACACCTCGCTTAATCCGGGTTTTGTTTGCTGCTGTATGATGCCGGCATATTTTAATAAAACGAAAATACGCGTCCGAACGTTATATTCGTTTCTCGCATCTCGTTGGGAACTCACCATTTGGACGTTTTCGTGTTGCAGGACGCGTTTTCGGTGGTTAAAGTCGTCCAAAAACCGGTAGCAGCGGCTCCGACCAATGACGTGGCGACTCCGCAGTTTCCGGACGCTAAAGGCCAGACGGCCACGATGCGGCCGGTGAGACGGGTCACATCGGTGAAGCGGATGGTGTCCCAAAAACCGACCGCGGTTCAAGCGCCACCTCCGCCACCTCCGCCGCCACCACCCAAGTACCCGTACCTGACCGCCGTGAAGGACATGTTCTGGAACATGTGGGAGGACATCAACCGGAACGACGTAGGCAAGCTGAGCACCAGGGCACTGAGGAATACGTTGGGTAACGTGCTCGTCGACGATCTATTCTGGTCGTCAGCGTCGTCGGCGATTAGGAGGCGCGCCAAGGTGACCAACAACAGTCAACGGGCCGACCACAAGATCCGGATGTGTAACGCGCTCACTTCCGCCCTCACCAGCCCGAACGCCATGCAGGGATTCAAAGAAGTGGTCAACGAGTTGTACGGCACGGTGTCCCGCATCCAGTCGGACATTGGCACGAACGCTCTACGGCAAGCAACCAAGATGGTCAACGACGGCGAGGTGACCAATGACCTGAACATGCTCACCAACACCGTGAACAACATAAGGCTCGACCCTGTGATGTTGCTCAAGGGATTCAATATGTTCCAAAGGACGCTAAACATGGGCGGTATGTTAAACATGAGCGGTGGTATGGCCAAGGGCCTCATGTCGATCACGTCCAAGTTCAACAATTAGCGCGAGCGCGTGTTGCACACACAACAACCGTGTTATAGTACCCGCCTACCAGATTATAAAATAAATAATAATACATAGTCATCATCGCGTCAACTCTGTGCAATATTAGTAATTATATCGTTTGCGCGCATACGTAATATATAAGGTATATATCTTACAGGTAGTACTACATTATTTGAGCGTAAGCGACAAAGCATATTATAATAATATTATACATAGGTTACTTCTTATTAAAATATTTACCGACGATTTACATTCGAGCAGCGGCGGCCATCGTCATGTAAAAGGTATATTACGTACAACGTTTTGTGTTACATGCCGTATTAACGTGTTATAATATATTGTTCAAGCAACTGCTCCCGTACGTCATTACACGCAACCATAATATAAATAAAATACCTATATAAGATTATTATTGAATGTATAAATATAATATATTATTAATATTACATAAATTCGATTTGTTTTTTACACATTGGTAACGAAAATGATATATGTTCATATGGTCTTCCGGTCTGTGGATGCACGAATAGTTTCAGCACGACTGCCCACGACTGCACGTCATTGCATCGTCACTCTATAGTCTAAATACTCCTGCTACGTGCTCTGACATCTCAGAGTATAGTATATTAATACACTAATACGTAATAATAATAATAATAATAACAACACATTATTAAAATGTCTGGTATAGCATAATAATATAACAACTAACAAGCGGTAATAAAACTGTTTACTAAACACCCGAATTGTCTCACAACTAGTGCCAGCAAAATACTAGGAAAAGCTCTTCGAAACGACATCAAAAGAAATAGGTCTAAGAAATTCAGCCTACCAAAAATACATATCAACTCCAAAAACATAATAGTAATAGTCCCTTGTTAAGTAACGAATCAGCTTCGTAAATAGTAATTATAGTAACTTAAGATTATTAATATTATTCTTATATACTTTTTTAATATGTTGATTTTGAAACAAGTTATTATAAGTGTTTTAAATTTCACAAAAAGAATACAGTTATAAAATGTTCATAACCAGAGGCGGCTTGTAAGCACCTTCTACCGGGGCACCGCCCCGGTAAAAATATTTGGTTTTAATAAAATTTTTTTATTTTTTAGCTTTACACTGATTATTTAGGTATATTTTGGTTAAATAAATTAAAATCTAATATACCAGTAAATGAAAGAACATATTTGATGATACGTCATTAACGTTAAAGCGGTTATTATTTAAATCGAGCGAAGCACGAACAATTTTTTAGGGTAGGTGGGTGTTTTAAATTTATTTGCCCCGGTAAGATGTAATTGTTCAAACCGCCTCTGTTCATAACTAACTTTAAAGTTAAAATAATATAAAAACGAACCTATCACGTGATACTCTAGATCAGTAGTTTTCAACCTTTTTTTTGATCGCAACCACCCATTTTTTATTTTTTTGTAATACGACCCACTTCAAAAAAAAACATTGTTTCATTCATCAAAATTTGATTTAATCACTGATAAAATATTTATATAGTACTTATATAATTTAGATTAATTTACACTAAAATTTAATTAATTTATAATACAACATGTTAACATTGTTTTAAAACGTATTTACATATTGTTAAGCATTAAAGCATACACTGATACATAATAGATTTAAACATACAACAATTTTAAAAAATTTACAATTTAATTTGTTATTCACGTGCAAATGGGATGCTTGAACTTTTAATATTATTGATCCCATATTAGGTTTTATATTAGAGACTGCTACTTTTAAGTCTGATTCTACATTTAATTTCGTCCGATATTTGTTATATTATTATAGATATAGAACAAAATAAAAAAACTATAACTTTATTTTATTTTTAAATAACATGAAATAATCATTTCGTCTATTATTTTTGGCGACCCCCAAACCTGTCATTCGCGACCCCCGGGTTGAAAACCACTGCTCTAGACAATATATTTACATTACAATTTGTTAATATATCAATTTGTATCAAAAATGAATGATTATTGCCTATTTGATTATTCTAAATGTTCACTTACTTATTTGTATCATGAACATTTGTAAGACGGAAACCACACATATGAGTAGATACCTATAACATTCTCTCAACAGTCTCAACATAACAACATAACCTAATATACATATAATATGCCAACAGAATACCAAGTAATTATTACTATGATTATGATACAATTTAAATAATTATTATACAATAAATAACCTGGAACATACATATCTATTATTAGTATTATTATTTATTATGTAATTATTATAGTATTATACAGCATTACAGCCATACAGGTAATATAATACCAATACATAATACATTGGATATAGGCACCACTACTTTTTTTAATGTGTAATTTTATATTTTGTGCATATTTATTTTAAACATTTTTAGTGTATTGGTACTGTGTATGCACTATGCACTATGTTGATAGATATTTTAGTGTATTTAAATCTGTACTTTACAATTATAGTTAGTTCGCACATTTATTATTTACTACACAGTGTGATAATGTATAGATCAGTATTCAGAATTGTATTTCGTTTCTCCCCACTCTACGTCTAAGTGTATAGTTAATGCCGTTAGTGGGTAAAAAACTAGTATTTCTTTACAGAACTGAAATTGCTTTATTCTAAGTAGTGTTTAGCTTTTTAGTTTTTTATCATATAATACCTATGTCAATTTTAACAGCAAACCAATTTATGTGTGTATATTGCCTAACTGAATTTATTTTAGGAGCTAGAGTATAATATTGTTCACAATTAGGAGAATTTAGTATTTCATTTTCTAGGGGTTTACATTTGCCATAAATTATAAGTGAATTAAATTTGTTTTTTACATTTCAAATTTTACAGAGAATTATTCTGATATTGGAATTTTAAAAATAAATATCAAAAACTATTAGGTACATAATGAAACATGGTAAAAATTTGTCTGGAGATGAGTAAATTGAAGAAAATATTTTTAACTTGATTTTTATTTATATTAAAAATAAAATTTTCGGGCTTTTTGAACAAATCTGATTTAAATTACTTTAAACTAGGTTATTTCAAAATATTATACATTAAACCAATCTATTCTGTGATTTAGTCACAAACATAAATTAACATACAAAATTAGATATTTTTTATTTCATATACAATTTAACGTTTGAACATAAAAATTAATTCACAGTGTTTTGTGTGAGGAAACATATCAACTGGTTTAATGGATTCCAAAGTAAAAGGGCGAGATTTTTTGTCTTTAATAAGTAATTCTACAAGGTTTTTCATAGTTATCGGACTGTCCGCCTTACAAGACACATATGCGAGACTGTTTATCAACCTATTATTTCTAATAGCATTTATGACTTTTGGATCTATAAAAAAAATTAAAAATTAATAAAACAGTCAAGATGTTAGTATATTACATATGTTTATTACAACTTACGCACGCCTGCTCGACCAGGATTTAAAACTGTACATAAATCACTGGTCATGCTCAATTCATCCAAAACTTGTTTTAATACCTTCAACAAAAAACATTATGAGGTACTTCAGTTCATTAGCATTTGTATTCAACATTTGTATTTACCATTTCTACTTTTCCTTCAACAAAATCACAATTGAGTATATTATTTATCTTTGCAGTTTCTTTAGCATCATTAACAGCTTGTGCCACAGATTCAATACCAATACATGACTGTACATGTTGACTGCCTAATATACTTACTGTGCCTAAGCAAGAAAATTCAATTATATAACAACTCATTTGTGTAAGTCAATATTCACAATTAATTATTTAATATGATTGTATTTTGAAGAAATTATACCAGTGCCTGAACATAGATCTAGCAAAGTAGATGTCTTTGTTGGATTCATTAATTTGAACAATTCATTATACAAAACTTCAGCAGTTAATGTGTTAATTTGAAAAAATGAATCTGGAGATATCCTGAACTTAAAATTGCATAAATCTTCATAAATGTACTTTTCACCATCAACAAGAATAAATGTCGAATCTTTTGAACTTCTAGTGTGCAAACTAAAAAAGTAAAACAAAATCTATAAATTATTTTACATTATATTTAATATAAAATCTCTCAATTAACATAATATTATGCACTATAATAGATAAATAATGTATTATTAATTACCTAGGATGAAAATATAAAGATTGTATATTAATATTAATACTTTTCAAAAAGTCATTAAATCTACGTTGTTCATCTAACATAATTTCATTGGTATATCCTCTAGGATTAGCAACCACTATAGCCATTATGTCACCTTTTAAATTACTTCGCACAATAATTCCTCGCCAAAAACCACCGTCCATATGATCATAACTAGCAGGTAATTCAGATTTTCTAACAAAAGTTTCAAAAACCTTAAAATGAAAAAATGTTTGTAAATACATTTAGTTGGAACGATTAATATCAAAATACAAACTACCTGTGCAATATCTTTATGTGATTGCCTCATATTAATTAGTTTCATGGTAGGAACACAATAGATATTTCCATTAGATGGGTTACTGACAAAAAATCCAAGGGTTTTAGGATTACCATCGATACCAGGCCGAAAATTAAATTCGTCTTTATTACGGTATTCATTGATTTGTGGCTAAAACATACAGACATAAAATAAAATGACAGATCATAATAATACAAGTACCTATATAATCAAAAGTATAGTTGTATAAAACAAATACTTACAGATGATGAAATAGAGAAAACTTTAGGTAATCTAATCAGGGTTTTTGCATTGTGTAGTCGGCTGCGCAATTCCTTGCATATAGTATTTGTCCATTGTTGTTTCAGAACCAATTGTTTCTCATATGGCACTTGACATAAAGGAGTTACAGATTTCTCCAAAGCATAAAATTGTGTTTCATCAGTGAGTACATCCTTACTGAACACTTCAACTTGGTTTGTAATAACTGAACTCTATTAATTAATCATTTGTAGTATTGAGATTTTAAAACTATTTAAATAATATATTTACATACCTGTTTACGAATGTGCATCCAATGATTAATAAATGAGTATGTCAAGTCTACATGCCTTCTAATTTTCACAATGTTTTGTAAATTATTATTACAGTAAGGTGAAAACATTTTAAACAAAACCAAAATAATGTCTATTATAAAATGTATTTTGGTACTTAAATTAAGGCACTGTAGAGATAAAGCCCTACCTATATGTAATATATGATTTTAAAATACAAATGTTTACAAACGTATCTTATATAAGTATCAACAGTGTAAACTGTTAAATATTTAAATTTAGTTTACACTAAAAAGATTAAAAATTAAACGGATAGACTATTAAATGAAAAAAAATATGGTTCGCTCATAATCATTAAAGTTTAGATTAATTAGTAATTAATGAAGTTGAAATATAATTGTTATAATATTATATATACATTGTAACTGACAAGTGACCATAGAAAAATAATAAAGCAAGTGACAACTGTATACTAAATAATATTATAGATCATAATGATCACATTTATTGTTATAATGCTGTCTCTACGTTTTTATTATTATCACAATACATTTTCAACGATAATATTATTGACAACGGTATAGATAATATTATCTATAACCGTGATACAGAATTACCATAATCAAGGTGAATATATATCCACCTTGAGTCTTGACCATAATAATATACAAAGTCAATCATTTCGATATCAACTACTGTCGGTGTCTAAAACACGGTACCTACATAGAAATTTGAATATTTTGGTGTGTTTTTTGTAAAACATACCGATTGATTTAGTGAAGCGATGAAAAATCTGAACACAGAAATGAATTAATTATCGTTAATCTACTTGATATCGACTTTCTCACATTTTTGATTTTAGTACCTTGAATCTAAAAAGTTATATTAAAAATTGTTATATTTTAATTTTTGAATAAGTTATGTAATATGACTAATATGTAATACATTAATATAATAATATATTGCTTCTCTTCCGCCTTTCTTGCCAGTCAAATACAGATTATATTATAAAGACTATAATACATTAAGTTAAATACTTAATTCGGTGCTATAATATGACACTATAATTTAAAATATTTATTTTTAAATCTCAGTTTTTATTAGGCATACAGTAAAACCAATAGGTAGCAAGGGAAACCGTTTTATTCATTTTATTTTTTTAGATTCTAAGAATCTAAGCTGAGCGGTAAATGTACTGATTTTACAATGATTTGTGATTTTTATAATAATATTGAATATTGAAATGAAAAAATTAATTAAAAAATATGTAAGAATATGGTTTTCGAGTAAATTTTATAGAGAGTTCAAATTTTTTTTTATTTATTTTATGTATGATATACAGATTAATCTATAGAATTTATACAATTGACTAAACTAAAACATTCGACCAAAAAAAAGTAGACACCTTAAGTTATTCTTATTTTACATTTGTATGTTCATGATACAATAATTATAATATACAAATTAAGTTATTATTTTTAAGATTTTTATTAAGACTCCGTAAAAAAAGGTCATTAAAAATTTAAAATCTGAAGATTTTATAATCGCACTAAATTATAAAAGCAGTATATTATAACACTAATATAAAATTGTTAAAACTACAAGGAGAAAGTTTAGAAAAAAAATTAATTAAATTTATACTTTGGATTTAGCATTATTGTCATTTTATAGTTTTGAATTGCACACGGCGTTTAGCGTATGCAATATTGATACGTGTTATACATTACCACTAAGACAGGGGTGGCCACTAACCTTAAATTTGGGAGCTACAAATTTATAAAGTTGATTCGAGGTGAGCCACATTGTAAAGCAATGTTTATAAAATGGAGATACATTTTCATTTTAAATCAAATGAAGGAACATTTATTTACATTTAATTTTAGTCTAAGTTTGGTTCAAGAGCCGCATGAAATTGATTTAAGAGCCGCATGCGGCTCGCAAGCTTCGTTATGGCCACCCCTGCACTAAGACAATAAAAATAATTTATCATATTGATATCAGTTGATTAACGTAGGTTTCAACGTAACATATACGATATACCTACGTTAAAATGGTAATGAATTCGTGGAGGACTTTGCCCTTCTGTTTTCGAAAATTTAATTTCAAACATACACAAGTTTTACGACATTCTAAATCATAATAACTTTGAATTAATTGCATTACGTAATATTATTATGGATTTATGCCTAATGGCAATGTTTGATGTTTCCCAACTTCTTTTACTCGCGGAACCTTTGCAGGAGTTTGAACGTTTTGTAGAACCCCCGTATAATTGTTGGAGCTATTCTACGTTAGAATCATAATTTAAATCAAAAATGTTATTAATTAATTTATATTTTCCTAAATTTCTCACAGATCCCTTGGCACTGGCTGACGGAACCCTTCGGTTCCGCAGAACACCAGTTGAGAAACACTGCCTTATAGTATTATCAGTGGCGTGTACACGAAGTGGTTGAACACCCAACACCCCCTGTTTTTTCACTATACGTAATAAATGTATATAATATATACGTTATATCTAAAATTAATAATATTAAAAAAATATATTTTATATTCTCATTATAAGTGCATATTTTACTTATATTTTTAAATTATTAAAAAAATTGAATGTACCTACCTAAAAACGAATATTTTTGATTATACATAATACACGCATAGAAAATAAATTTAAAAAACAACACATATTATAAATCAACACTCCACTCAGAATCTACTATTTTGAAAATTGCATTGTACTTACTTAATATTATAACAGGTAATGACATTACTTTTACATTATTAAAACACTCATTTTTTCATAAACTGTTTTATAAAAATAAAAAGTGAATAAATACTTACTTAAATCAATAGGCAAAATCTGGAAACATTTTGGGCAGGGATTAAAATAGGTCACCGATTTAAAACGAAAATCGGTAAAAATTGTAAATTTGAGAACCTAAACCGATAACCGCTTTTAATTTTAGAATGTTGGAAGCGGTTATTAGTTATCGATAATCAGTGCTCGAATTGGGGGTTGACGCGGGGGGACTGAGTCCGCCTTTTTTATTTTTTTTTTTAGCATACCCCTTCTATTTATTTGAAACAGAACGCTGGAAACGCAACATTTGCTATAGTGAATTTGTAAATCGTCAGTTTTTTCTGATGCAAAATATACCTATAACCTATAACGTTGTAATAACGCAAAAATAAAAGAAATAAGAAATGAATAGTAAAATGGGCAATGGCTATAGTAGGTATGAGTTATCTACATTTTAAAGTGACAAATACAATAGACACAAGCCTTGAATAATTGTCAGATCTGTGGAACCTTTTTCCTACACTTATAAGTGCTGCAGAATATAGTTACCTATCAGATGTAAATATTAAAATTATTTAAATTTATGCTATTACCTTCCTCCTGATGATCGGAGGGCTTTCGAAATCGTGATTCGAGAATATGATTAGTTACACCGTAGTTATAAAACGTATAAAAGCAGAATTATACAAATTAACGCAAATAAAATGATGCTCATGCACCTTACCTTATTTGCTGTTGAATTCCTTAAAACTGTAGTTGTCTTAACTCTTAATAAATTTATAAAGTGCTAATCACACGGATCCAAATAAAAAACAACACTGAAGTATTTCGTTGATATGAAAATGGTCCAGTTGTTGCTCGCAGTCTCCGGTGTGGTGGGTGTATCTAGTGCTCGCGCACTTTTGAAGGGTATATTATTAGTGTTTGGTGTTCATACACTCTTAAGAGTTAAGAGATATTATTAATTGTAGCGGTGCGCCTGCATTGATGAGAGAAGACGACGTGGTCAAGCCTGCTAGTGTCACATGCGGCTACATCAAAGGCCTCCGCGTCCTTACTCCTTAAAGAAATCGTCCCATCCCTTGTGTCTGGCGGCACACGAAATTGATCACACGCTTTGCGCCATATTGTTACAATAATATGTGAGTTCCTACCTGACCAAACATTGTTAATCATTTCCCTCATCAATCATTAATGGGGATTATTGGTTTTTATTTTTACATTTTTTTTTTTTTATATAATGCATTAATGCATAAACATTTATTATTTGAACTTATATTAGCTTAAGAATTAGGTTATTTTTACATTATTTTTTTTTATGCAATAATACATAAGCATTTGTTATTTTAGCTTATATTAACTTAAGAATTAGGTAATTGTTTACATTATTTTTTTTTTATATAATGGATTAATGCATAAACATTTGTTAAGGGCATTTTCACATTTTTTTTTTTTTTTGATGATATGAAGCATAAGCATTTGTTGTTTTAGCTTGTATTAACTTAAATTAGGCGATTTTTACATTTTTTTTTTTTTTTTTTATAATGCATTGATGCATAAACATTTATTATTTGAACTTATATTAGCTTAAGAATTAGATTATTTTTACATTATTTTTTTTTTCATGCAATAATACATAAGCATTTGATATTTTAGCTTCTATTAACTTAAATTAGGTAATTTATATATTATTTTTTTTATATATAATGGATTAATGCATAAAAATTTGTTTTTGTACTTATATTAACTTAAGAATTAAATAATAGTTTGCATTGTTTTTTTTTTATATAATGGATTAATGCATAAATATTTATGATTTGAACTTTATTAGCTTAAGAATTAGATTTTTTTTTTTCGTGCAATAATACACAAGCATTTGATATTTTAGCTTCTATTAACTTAAATTAAGTAATTTATACATTATTTTTTTTATATATAATGGATTAATGCATTAACATTTGTTTTTGAACTTACATTAACTTAAGAATTTGGTAATTGTTTACATTATTTTTTTTTTTATATTTTGGATTAATGCATAAGCATTTGTTGTTTTAGCTTGTATGAACTTAAATTAGGTAATTTTTACATTTTTTTTTTATATATATAATGCATTGATGCATAAACATTTGTTTTTGAACTTATATTAGCTTAAGAATTAGTTTATTTTTATATTATTTTTTTTTTATATAATGGATTAATGCATAAAAATTTGTTTTTGTACTTATATTAACTTAAGAATTAAATAATAGTTTGCATTGTTTTTTTTTTTTATAATAGATTAATGTATAAACATTTATGATTTGAACTTATATTAGCTTAAGAATTAGATTATTTTTACATTATTTTTTTTTCATGCAATAATACATAAGCATTTGATATTTTAGCTTCTATTAACTTAAATTAGGTAATTTATACATTTTTGTTTTATGTAATGCATTGATGCAAAAACATTTATTATTTGAACTTATATTAGCTTAAGAATTAGATTATTTTTACATTATTTTTTTTTTCATGCAATAATATATAAGCATTTGTTATTTTAGCTTATATTAACTTAAGAATTAGGTAATTGTTTACATTATTTTTTTTTTTATAATGCATTGATGCATAAACATTTTTATTTGAACTTATATTAACTTAAGGATTAGGTTATTTTTACATTTTTTTTTTTTTTTTTTGATGCAATAATGCACAATAATTTCTTTTTTTTAACTTATACTAACTTAATCAAGTTATTTCTTATAAAATAAATTTTTTATAATGCAATAATGCATTTCTTAGGTTAACTTGTACTAACTTAAATTAGGTTATTTTTTTATTTTTTATTTTTTTGAAATTAATAGTTGTTCAAATAATCATTAACTTTTTTTTATATGTTAGGTTATTATACCTATGTATATATACATATTTTTACAGCTTATATTAACTTAATTGTTTATAGCTTAAATGGGGATTATTGGTTTTTATTCACGGTTATCTGCGTGTGACAACTTTACTGTTATTTATTTAATAAAATGATAAAATATATAATTATGATATGTGAGCATATCGTTACAGTGTTCGTGCAAACGCAACAAACCAACCACTGACACACTGCCCGAACGGTGTCAGACTTATATTATAGGCCACAGAACAAGGCCAAGTTCGAATTTTGTTTGTGCATACCAGAGCTTGAGCTAAGTAAATGTTAGAGCTGTGAATAGGTATGAATAAAATCACTATGAATAATACGAGTACAAGCAATGTAATGTGCAGTTAACATAATAATATGTTAAAGATAGATATAAAAATATAGATACTAGATGCCTCCCCTAATCGCGCAAGTCTGCCCGGGGTGGGTCTTGCTACGACAGAGGACAGACAGCTGACAGTGAATGGTGAATGTCAATGGCTCAATGCTAGTCGTTTCGCCGGGCCGATTCATTAGCGATTACACAAGACCGTTATCGTGTTCTGTGACAAGATAACAAGAAACCCCAATAGTGCAATCGCCGATAAACGCACAATTTAAATAAAAGTTATTATAAGAATAATAATAATAAGATTAGAAATAAGAATAATAAAAATGATAATAATAAAAAGGAAAAGAAGAATCTAGAACCTTATCCGTGCACCTCCCCCCCACACCGAACGGAAAAATCCCTCCTCTCGGACAAAAAATTAAAATATTAAACAATTATTTAATATGTACAAACTTTTCACAGGATTTTAAAACTTTTCCAGAGTTTTTCCCAACCCGTTCTTTTCGTATTCGCGTAGTTTGCGTTTTTTAAAATCCGTGCGTATATAGGACTTTTTCGCCGTTTGCGTTCGAATCGCGGTAAAAAAGTTCATAGCGGTAACGAATACGACCGACGACGACGACAGTAGTTCCCCGGACGTTTTTCTTCATTCTTTTTATTTTCGCACTTAGGATCGCGGACGCCGATCGATGTACATGATATTTATTCTATTGTTATTGCTTAAATGTACACGTATATTATAATATACGTTTGATTCGAAGCCCATTTGTCGATGTACAATACTGGTTTTTTTTTTATTCAATAAATTGCATTAGGTATATATTTACATTATTTTTGTTGTTGACGGTAGCTAAACTTTTACGTCATACTTACATTTTCAACCACGGTTTGTGCTGTATACCATAAAAGCATTTATCGACGGCGTTGTGTCGCATAAATGCATAATACTGTATTCATGTACATGGGTATATTGGTGTATATATGTAATAATACATGATAAGTTTTTTGTAGGTGTATTGATGAGTTAACATGTTATATATATTTATAAATCGTAATTTAAATTATAAAGTCATTGGATGATGTGTAATAAATAAATAAGTGTTTCTTTATTTTAAAATATTTTTGTATAATAAATTTAATGATTTTTGGGGATTATGGGTGACTGAAGGTGATGTGGGGGCTTTGCGTTCCGCAGTTCGCACTGCAGTAATGTGATATATTGAATTTTGTGTGGAACGCTCGTTCATCCAACATCCACTGACTCCCCCTTCTAGTTTTTTTCCAAATCAAGATAAATATCTAAATATTAACATTAAAGCGGTTACCTCGTATTTTCAATCTCAGTTTATAACATCCAAAACCTATTCCGGACCAAAATAATTAACGGTTTTTTCGTGGTAGGTATTTAATACTTGAATATGTCATGATTATAATTTATATTATTATTGTCCAGCTATTATTAAATTTTTTAGGTCTTTAACAGATTATACTTCGTTTTTTATACATTTATAAATAGTTTAGTATTAAACTATTAAATTATAACTCCCAGAGGGTCAGAGCCCAAACGCCCCAAACCCTCATATTTTTGCATTTGTAATTTTTAGTGTTTACTCCAAGGGTCGGTCCGAAGGCTAGCATAAAATGCTCAATTTGCACACCCAGATTTTGGAGTACTGTACGTATATTATATACAATACAACCAAAAAGTTATGTGTCAACGCATCACTCTTAGTGTTATCTTGGAAAATAATTATATTTAATTTCGGTTTTTTACAGTTATAAAAAAAATAAATAATTATAACAATACAGTTTTGTCATGCAATTTAGTTTTTTGATTTCTTAAGATCACCATCATCTTGATCATATTATGTTTTAAACTTTAAATCAGTTTGAAAAATAAATATTGAAATTGAGTCAAATCGACCAAATTAAAGCATATTAATCGCCAAAATAGACTGTTTTAAAAATTTGATTAAAAAATTCATTGAAAATTTAACTGTGCATAGAGAACGCTAATATAAACATTTGGTGAAAATTTCAAGTATTTACATCGATTAGTTTTTGAGTTATAGCAAATTAAAAAATTCGATTTTGACGAAAACTGGTTTTCCGACTCATTTAAAAAATATTGAAAATTTTAGATTCTGAACGGAGTGATGAATGTATTGATTTTACAATGATGGGTGTTTTTTTTTTTTTTGTTTTTGTGTCTGTGTACAGCATTACTAGTCGAAATAATGCTTCAATTTCAAACTTTAGGGGGTGGTTTCCGATGGCAAAGTGGATATCCTTGGTGCATTATGGAGGTGAAAAGTAAACATTTTCCAATAATTTTCAATAAAATCGAGGAAAACAAAAAAAAAATGATAGAAAAACGGGAATTTTTACGCAAAACCAGTTTTCGACAAAATAGAATTTTTATTTTGCTATAACTCAAAAACTAATCGATGTAAACACTTGAAATTTTCACAAAATGTTTATATTAGCGTTCTTCATACACAGTTATATTTTCAAAGAATTTTTTTGAGCTATTTATAGACAATTGAAATTTTTAATTTTTTTAATATTTTTTTTTTAAATAACGATAAAAATTTTTTAGCCGGCCAGAAAATTTTGAAAATTTAATACAAGGTTTCTTATAAGTTGTTCTTAAAGTGATAAAAAAAAATCCGCACTTTTTTATAAGTGCTTAAAGTTCGAATTTATACGAAATATGTCAAAATTACGAAAATTGGCAAGTAATTTTGTGGTTGAAAAATCGTAAAATTTTTTTCTTTTATAACTAAGTTTTGAAAATTTTGTACAAGGTTCTCCATACATTTTCCTTCAAATATCTGTAAAAAAAACTCTACCGGACTAAGACAAAAAATTTTTAGGAGTGTTTGAAATTTAAATTTTTACAAAACCGCGTTAAATAACGGTTTAGCCTCAAACGATTTTTGATATTTGTTGTTATTCAAATAGTATAAGTCATAAATACTTGAAAATTTTACCAGTTATTTAGATTGCCATTCTCTTTACGTGATTTGATTTTCAAAATATTTTGACTTTTTTTGAGCTATTTATAGGCATTTGAAATAATCAATTTTTTTTTATTTTTATTTTATAAATGTTGATAAAAAAAATTTAGCTGGGACAAATTACTTGAAAATTTAATAGAAGGGTCCACATAACTTGTTATAACGTTCATTCAAAAATTATAAAAATACATATGCACAATTTTTTTTTATTAGCATTTGAAGTTCAAATATTGTCAAAAATTCGTCAAAATCATGAATATTTTTCACTATTTGGTAATTAAAAATTTAATACTTTGCTGTCCATGAGTTAAGCTTAGAATAATTATAAAAAAAGTTTGAGGATAATTCAATTTAAAAAATTTTACGAGTGTTTAAGTGTTGTAAGTCAGACACAAATATAAAAAAAAAAAAAAAACACATCATTGTAAAAGCAATACATTCATCACTCCGTTCAGAATCTAAAACACATCATTGTAAAATCAATACATTCATCACTCCGTTCAGAATCTAAAAAGAGTAGTCAAATAACTTATTTTTAATGTACATACCTCTGATATATAACCTTTTCAGTTTCCAATGATGAATTTCCAATCAAAATTAGTTAATAATCTTAAAAAAGATTAATGATAAAATAAATTCAATATTAATTTTATTTATAGCCTATCTTTATATCTTTAAGCATATCTTAGGGTAGACTGAATTAAGAGCATATAAATGAAGAAAAAAATTAATATTAATTAATAAATAGGTGTAATGGATAACAGACAATATGTTGAATAATCTTACATTAAATCGGATGAATACAATGAAAAAAAAAAGGATTAACAAATTATTATACTATATGAATAATAATAATAATTAAATTAAAACAAACCATCATAATATCATAATAATGAATAAAACAATACTCACAAATAGTAATTAATTAACAATTAGACTGTGTAATTGGAAATACTTTCAATTATAATAACATTATACAGTACAAAAATTAATATTTGCTTGGTAAATTTAATATAGTTAAAAACATGGATCTAATTAAATTATTGCCCTTTCCAAGACTATTCATGACACCATAGATCAATAATTGTCAAACTGTTAAAAAGTTTAATATTAAACTATAACTTAAGTTCTTTATACCATAAAAATAATAATATAACTAACAATCACAGTAAGGATTTCAGACTAAGCACCAAAAAAATAAAACTGAAGAGACAATTTGAAAAGCTTATAATGTAGTCAATAATTTAAAACTAGATAGTGAATAAAATAATTATAAAAAAAAAAGAAGCCACTGTGAAGTGCTTACTTTAGTAATTCAATAAATGATAAAATTAAAAATAAAAAAAAACATACTGTACAAGTAAATCACGCTAATAATAGCCAAATAATAAATATTACTGCAATCCACAAGAACAATTTTGATAAGTAATGATCATCTTGTTGTAATTGACCACCAATTGGAACTAATTAAATTAAATCCATTATTGAAAGTGAGAGCTCAAAATGAATCAAATATTATATATTTACCTCCATGTGGACGATCAGAGAAATTAAACGATGTTAAAAATCCAAAAGGAAATGCTCCTATTCCAAATGACAAATGAAAACCGCCATCTCCAAAGTTAAAACCAGGGAATCCCTGAAAGAATTAAAACCAGTTCCGTGGAAATAAAAACTTTTATTAAGGGAATCAGAAGCGGTGATTATCTGTTTTTATTTAACATACACACATACAGTATACACATACACATAGCATAGAATTATAGACATGCTCTATTCCAAATATAACATTTGATAAAATGAAGCGATATGAATTCTGAAAACAGATTATAATTTATTGTCAAACCTGCTTGAGATAAAATTTCCCACCTCTTTCATATTACCATAAAAACATAATATTAAAAAAGAGTAATTAAAATATTTATACACTTCAATTTTTAGAGAAATTAAAATAAAAAAAGCGGGTAAGTGAGTATCGCTCTGCTGTACATTAGGGGGTGGGATGGACCTCGGACTAGGGTAGGTTAAATTTGAATGCAATGATAGGTATCATTGTATACGAAAAACGATTCTGAACGGAGATGATTTTTCAGTCTATGATATATTATATTCAAATATTATCATATATTCTATTTTGAAACATTTAAGTAAAAGTTTCAAGATCTTACGTTTAGTAATTTTTTAAAAATAACAAAAATCGAAAATAATTTATTAGTAAAACGTTATTTTACACGTGTATTTTTGATTTCAAATTAAAATTAAAACTTTAAACACTCGTAAAATTTTTAAATTGAATAATCCTCAAACTTTTTTATAATTATTCTAAGCTTAACTTATGGACAGCATAGTATTAAATTTTCAATTCTCAGCTTTTGATGATAAAATATTTATAAATTTTTAACTACCAAATAGTGAAAAATATTCATGATTTTGACAAATTGTTGTCAATATTTGAACTTCAAATGCTAATAAAAAAAAATTGTGCCTATGTATTTTTATAATTTTTGAATTAGAGTTAGAACAAGTTCTGTGGACCCTTCAATTAAATTTTCAAGTAATTTGTCCCAGCTAAATTTTTTTTATCAACATTTATAAAAAAAAGTTGAAAATTTCAATTGTCTATAAATAGCTCAAAAAAAGTCAAAATATTTTGAAAATCAAATCATGCAAAGAAAATGGCAATCTAAATAACTGGTAAAATTTTCAAGTATTTATGACTTATACTATTTGAATAACAACAAATATCAAAAATTGTTTGAGGCTAAACCGTTATTTAACGCGGTTTTGTAAAAATTTAAATTTCAAACACTCCTAAAAATTTTTTGTCTGAATCCGGTAGAGTTTTTTTTACAATTGTTTGAAGAAAAATGTATGGAGAACCTTGTACCAAATTTTCAAAACTTAGTTATAAAAGAAAACATTTTTACGATTTTTCAACTACAAAATTACTTGCAAATTTTCGAAATTTTGACATATATCGTATAAATTCGAATTTTAAGCACTTATAAAAAAAAATTGTGACTAACGATTTTGGATTTTTTTTTATCACTTTAAGAACAACTTATAAGAAACCTTGTATTAAATTTTCAATATTTTCTGGTCGGCCAAAAAATTTTTATCGTTATTCAAAAAAAAAATACTCAGAAAAATTGAAAATTTCAATTTAACTATAAATAGTTCAAAAAAAGTCAAAATTCTTTGAAAATTTAACTGTGTATGGAGAACGCTAACATAAACATTTGGTGAAAATTTCAAGTATTTACATCGAAGTACATTTTTTTATAACAAAATAAAAAATTCGATTTTGTAGAAAACTGGTTTTGCGTAAAAAATCCTGTTTTTCCCGACTCATTTAATAAATATTTTAATTCATTGATTCAATTTCCTTTTCAAAGAGGGGCTGAAGTCAATAATCGAAGCATTTTTACTGTTCCAAATGTTGTCGTCAGACACAAAAATAAAAATAAAACACATATCATTGTAAAATCAATACATTCATCACTCCGTTCAGAATCTAAAATTAAAGATATGGGAATGTCAATCTTAAGTAGACTTGACAACAAATTCAAATGTTCAGAATTCTTATCGCTTTGCTATATCAAATAATATATTGGAAATAGAACATGTCTACAATCCTATTGTACGTGTATTAGATAAAAACAGAAAATCACCGTTTCTAATCCCCTTATTAATAACTTACAGTATTAGCATCAGGTTCAGTTCTTTGACCAGCAGGCCTAGGTGGAACTTTATTTCTGAAACAAAAAATATATTGAATAATAAACACTGAATTTATAGGTAAGCATTAATTAAAAAATTAGATAGTACCAAGTCGACATTAAATTAGAATATTATAAATACATTGTATATTATAAATAATGACTTAAGATTGTTTGACTTAATATAAGCATTATTTATAATGGTTATACTAATAAAATATAATTTGTACAATATTGTTAATTGTTAATGTTTATTAGTGTATAATGATTAATAAAAGATTTAATTTAAAAATAACAATTTATTTATGATGTTTATTTTAATAAATAAATTACGTTAATTTAAATTAACAGTTATAGCTAAAAAAAATTTAGCTTAAATTTACCTGGGATCTTCTTGTTTAGTATTTCCACGTCCATAAATTGGTATTACTTTATCTTTACTTATAACGGCTTTACACACAGGGCATACTTGTCGACTTGATCGAGTTTCTAACCATTGATGCAAGCATGGCCAGCTATAATATTAGGAAATATTGATTTAAACAGAGTAATAACACAAACAATTTATTATATGATTAAACAATAGTAATTAATAAAGTTCAGATTTAAATACATTAAAAAGAATAAAAAAAAATCACTTAAAATGAGAAAAAAGAACATTTACTGACGAATATTTTAAATTTAACCATCAGGAACACATTTTTATAAAAGAATTATATTGCTAACACTAAAAAAAAAAATCCGAACTCTAGCAATTAATAAGCTTAAAAAAATAAATGAGTTAGATATTTTTCTATATGCCTTCAATTTATTGCAAACTTAACATATTAATGTATTTGCACAATGATGGGATAAAAAATCAAAAATTTAAATTCATAGGTATTTTGCATATTTTATCAACTTTAGGAAATAAAGTGTATATTTCTTAACTTTTGTACAAAAAGTACAATTAAATGGTTTGTACCTAAACAAAATTGATATTTTGATTTTATAATTTATGTGTTTTATTTTAAAACTTTGTAAATAGTGAAGATATATTATTATTATTATTATTATTATTCAAGTGTAAATGTTATTTTTTCAGTTTGATAACTATCTTAAAATCTTTCTTTTATGTAATAAAACTACTTTTAATATAATAATATACAAACAATACAACAATTTAAAATTTAAATTTAAATTTAAAAATGTTGTTGTTTGCATATTTTGTCTATTAAAGGTCTTATAACTTCCAAGCCGTTGTAATTACTAATTACTTATTATGTATAATATTTTATTATATTATCAATATGGAATTAATTGGATTTCTTACATAAATTGTTATAATTTTTTGCTAGCAGATATCAGTATAATATATAGGTACATTTTAATCTTTATTTATTATTTAATTTACTTTAAAACTGATAATGGATATTTAAGTTTAAAAATATAAATGAATAATTTAACTTATAATTACTTTACATTAGCAAATGAAGCTAAGGTCAAAAAGTTGGTTGAATTTTTTATTTTTATGTTAACTAATTGACAAAATAAACAAATAAGATTATGTATGTTAAATGGTGAGTATATACAATTAAACAAATTTAAAATCTGTAGGTGGTATCTTACTTTAATTAAAGATTAAAGGATACAGAAACTAGTGACCAGTTATAACAAGTGTTTAAATTATGGTAAAAACTAAAAACCACATTGAAAAGTAATGAATGTTTGTACTTCATGACTCAATAATAATATTTTTCAAATATATTTTACTAATTTTTATTAACAAACTGAACTAACTATTTAAATGAGCCTCGCGGTTATATAAATATCTATTGGATAAAGTATGAACCCAATCAAATTTCAATCACACTTTGTTTAACACTTAATATTTTATAGGTACCTCATGAATAAAATAAAACAATTTATTTTAATAAGGGAAATTTAACAGCCTGTAAATAACTAATAAATTTACTCAGTAGATACTAGTTTTAATTTATCAATAGTACTAACCAAAATAAATGGCCACATACACTGACAACCGCATCCTTTGCATTATCCAAGCATATGTTACATTCAAACATGTTATTTTGTTCATCTTTGCTATCATTATCTTTATTGTCTGTGTTCTTTCGCGAAGAATCTGACTCGTTGCTAGTAGTTGCCATTGCGTTCTAACACGTTAAAAAACAGACTTATTATAAGAAAGTAATAATTAATAATATTGTAACATTAGTCCTATATAATACTGTAGACAGAAACGTCACACACACCACCTAAAACCAATAAATAAATTTTGGCTAATCAACATTAATAGTATGATAATTGTTTGTTATTGACGTACACAGTATTATTA
The DNA here is from genome assembly GCA_020882235.1 of Schizaphis graminum. Classification (NCBI taxonomy): domain Eukaryota; kingdom Metazoa; phylum Arthropoda; class Insecta; order Hemiptera; family Aphididae; genus Schizaphis; species Schizaphis graminum. Next base: position 72,309,307 of record CM037032.1, read on the forward strand.
TCTCCTCTATAAAAACGTAAACAACTCCTACAGTCCTACACACATCATCCTCATACGTGATCAACGACAAATGATGTAACATTGTTGATTTTTTAGACTTACGACCAGTGACCAAATGAATATATGACGTATGTGCTCAGGCTATTCTATAAGTCCGTTACAGATTTCAATGGGTAAAATATGATTTGTCAATAATCGGACATGCACTCCGGGATTCGGCAACAGATTCGTGAGTCGTGACTGATAGACGACGAAAGACAACTGTCACACGACACACACAAGACTAAAGTCCGAACAAAATAAGAACAAAATTAGAACACGGGGACCAGCTTGACTGCTTGAGATATAATATTCATAGAATAAAGATAATAATTAATTATAATAATTAATAATTGATTAATGATTAAACCCGATGTTCCTGATAATATTATTATCTATTTTATTTCTATACCACAAAATGAAATGACTTTTGATCAGCTGTTCGGACCGTGACTGGTGATTATATCACTAAACGGCTAAACTGTTATCTACATGGTGCTCTTAGGACAGGACACGGTCTTAGAAGATCTTCTAAGACCGTGTCTTAGGACGTGTGAAGTGGGACAAATGGATAATATCTGTATTCTGTAGTTCCACAAAGGCACATATCATTTGTTACAAGAAACTTAGAAGAAAATGCTATTGATAAAAATTATGCTCAACTTTTTTTATAATATTATTTATTATTATAATGTAATTTAAATCAATTACATCAATTACAATAAACATAAAATTATAAATCTGTAATATGTAATGAGAACTGATATGACAATATAGACTTGTTGTCAATATGCAACTGATGATAAATAAATAAGTTTTAATATCATGACGAAGAATTTGTTTTATTACAATTTACAATACATTTATTAATTTCACATAATATAAAATATAAATAAATAAGCAATTAACTAAGAACCTACTGTGAACTGTAGATGACAAATAATACATTTTAGCTTCATTGATTCCGGAACTGTTTCATACTAAGATTTCTTCATTGATGTTTCATATTAAAGGTTTACTTTAAACCAAACCTTTTATTTAATCTAAAATATTATATAATCTATTGTAATTGTTTTATATTGTATGGAAATAGTAAGGATGGTGCTACACGGGGACCAGGGTGAGCAAGTGCCCTACTTCAACATTCGATTTTGCCCCTCCATTCCCTTTAAAAAAAGAAATTGTATGCCTATCATTATTAATATATTAAATAGTATTAATTACCTTTAAAGTTTTTACTGTTTATACTTTTTTAGACTTAAGTTATATTATTTTAAATTTGACTGTTTTATTCAAATTAAATATGCTTTTTTTGTACATTTAAAATAATAAAATAAAAAAACTCAATATAGTTAATACTAACTTTACACTTCCTAAAATCTCATATGTTAAAAAATAAAAAGTTATACATTGTTACATACAAATAAAACAAATAAAAGAAAACGGAAGAAAGTTGAAGTTTTATCGTAATACTCTCCAATAATTTGTTTTGACTTTTTTTGCATCACGACGATGACCAGTTGCGAGATTTCTATTATAAAAAAGCGGGTAAGTGAGTATCGCTCTGCTGTACATTAGGGGTGGGGTGGACCTCGGACTAGGGCAGGTTAAATTTGAATGCAATGATAGGTATCATTCTATACGAAAAACGATTCTGAACGGAGATGATTTGTCAGTCTGGAATATATTATACTTAAATATTCTCATATATTCTATTTTGAAGAAAATTCACAAATTCAAACATTTAAGTAAAAGCTTCAAGATCTTACGTTTAGTAATTTTTTAAAAATAACAAAATTCGAAAATTATTTTTTAGTAAAACGTTATTTTACACGTGTATTTTTGATTTCAAATTAAAATTAAAACTTTAAACACTCGTAAAATTTTTAAATTGAATAATCCTCAAACTTTTTTATAATTATTCTAAGCTTAACTTATGGACAGCATAGTATTACATTTTCAATTCTTAGCTTTTGATAGTAAAATATTTATACATTTTTAAATACCAAATAGTGAAAAATATTCATGATTTTGACGAATTTTTGTCAATATTTGAACTTCAAATGCTAATAAAAAAAATTGTGCATATGTATTTTTATAATTTTTAAATGAGAGTTAGAACAAGTTTTGTGGACCCTTCAATTAAATTTTCAAGTAATTTGTCCCAGCTAAATTTTTTTTATCAATATTTATAAAAAAAATTTTCAAATTTCAAATGTCTATAAATAGCTCAAAAAAAGTCAAAATATTTTGAAAATCAAATCACGTAAAGAGAATGGCAATCTAAATAACTGGTAAAATTTTCAAGTATTTATGACTTATACTATTTGAATAACAACAAATATCAAAAATCGTTTGAGGCTAAACCGTTATTTAACGCGGTTTTGTAAAAATTTAAATTTCAAACACTCCTAAAAATTTTTTGCCTTAGTCCGGTAGAGTTTTTTTTACAGATATTTGAAGAAAAATGTATGGAGAACCTTGTACAAAATTATCAAAGCTTAGTTATAAAAGAAAAAATTTTTACGATTTTTCAACCACAAAATTACTTGCCGATTTTCGTAATATTTTGACATATTTCGTATAAATTCGAACTTTAAGTACTTATAAAAAAAAATTGTGACTAACGATTTCGGATTTTTTTTTTATCACTTTAAGAACAACTTATAAGAAACCTTGTATTAAATTTTCAAGATTTTTTGGCCGGCCAAAAAAATTTTATCGTTATTTAACAAAAAAAAATATTAAAAAAATTAAAAATTTCAATTGTCTATAAATAGCTCAAAAAAATTCTTTGAAAATATAACTGTGTATGGAGAACGCTAATATAAACATTTTGTGAAAATTTCAAGTGTTTACATCGATTAGTTTTTGAGTTATAGCAAAATAAAAATTCTATTTTGTCGAAAACTGGTTTTGCGTAAAAATTCCCGTTTTTCTGTCATTTTTTTTTTGTTTTCCTCGATTTTATTGAAAATTATTGGAAAATGTTTACTTTTCACCTCCATAATGCACCAAGGATATCCACTTTGCCATCGGAAACCACCCCCCAAAGTTTGAAATTGAAGCATTATTTCCACTAGTAATGCTGTACACAGACACAAAAAAAAAAAAAAAAAAAAAACACACAACATTGTAAAATCAATACATTCATCACTCTGTTCAGAATGTAAAAAATTTCTATCTGGCATAACATATAAGAAGAACTAGCCAAAAAAATCAATCAATGTTTATAGTTTTAAGATGCTATTTTTCTGCGAAACAGCCATATCCTTATTCTTAATTAACATAATATACATTTTAAATATTTGACAGAACGATACTTAATTTTGAATGAAATCTTTAACAATTTTATATTGATTGAAAATATTTCTTAAAATTTAACAACAAATAACAGTAGAATAATCAAATTTTTATTAAAATGTTTAAATAGGTAGGTACTTATAATAAAAATATAAAAAGTAAAATCTGTAAAATATTAATTTATTAAAATGTATATATAATTAAAATCTTTTAATGATTATGTACTTGAAAAACATGGAATTTCAATAACCAATCACAGTAGTTAATAATAATAAATATATAATATAATACAGATTTTTATTTCAGTTTCAAAAATATGTATAGTATAAAAAATACGGCAAAACAAAATAAAATTAGATACAGCATATTATAGCCACCACTATTTCTACTAAGTCTTGTAACTCGACCAAGTGTATTACTCAAAAATCCTCCAGTAGTTTCAAAATCATGATCCATATCTCTTAGTAAACGATCTTGGTATTTTACTTCTGCACCAATGTCAATAGAGAGAGACTTCAAAGTATTCACCTTATCTTTTAGTTGCTCTGTTAAATCATCATTCTCTGTTTCAATAAACTCACCACCATATGAACTACTTGAAGGCAGTGGATCATAATAATTTCCTCCGTGAGATCTACGCATTATTTTATCTGAAATTTATTAAAAATAATAAACTTAATAAAATATTTAATGTGTATGCATAAAAGTTCAATTAAAACATACCTTTATAATCCATCAACTGTACAAATATTTAAATTTTATCTTTGTCTTAAAAAAATATCCATTATCATAATATATGCATCAATATACTTTAATATTTATTATTTCATTAATTTATCAAGAATTATTACAAGTTAAATATTCAATATCTAAATAGGTATCTGATGAAATTTTACTTTTTATTATATTTCTTATCAGTGCCCTGTTGTCTGCTTTCCCTGATAAGTGATAACAAATCATATCAAAAGAGAATACAATTTAGGTATCTCATGGTTTTCACTGTTTACTGTTTAGACTTCAGTACTTCACTATTTAGAATTGAAAGTTGTACCTTACTAGTATTTTAATATTAGTCCATATTCTAATGCGACTATTCTTTTTTAATATTTAATTGTTTATATGAAATTTATATTTTTGTGCGTTGAAATTATTCAAACATTTGTGTAATGAAACAAATATAATTTTTTTTTTATTGTTCTCTTATGATGTGATTTAACTCTTGATATTCTCTCTAAACACAAATTCTTATTTTGTTGATTTTCAATTAAACATACCAAAATTATTATTCATACTGTAAGTACATTTAATTATACTTAAACAAAAATACAATTAATTTCATATTTTTAGCAATCTCTACCCATTGTCATTGCTAGAATTTTGTTTCTTTTTTTTTTGTAGGAGAGAGGTGTAATAATTTGTAAATATTTGTAGGATTAACTTGGATTCCTCATCAATTTAGTATAAAGATTTTTAGTAACCTATATTCAACCAATTTTTAAGAAATGGCTTTCAATTAATATACTCACATAACATTAAAAATATTAAAAATATTTTATGTTGTGGTTGAGGATTTGTAGCCCCCTAAGGCAGTAAGGCCCTGCTATCATAAGCGGAATTTGAAGGGGAGCTTAAGGTGCTAAGCCTCCTCAAAATCAATCATAGTTCCCCCCAAAATAATTTGTTTATGTACCCTTCCACCTTTATATATCTCAGGGAGCATATACCCAATACATACATGCAAATTATAATAGCTTCCCCCCAAATATAAAAAAGTTGGTAAGTGAGTATCGCTCTGCTGTACATTAGGGGGTGGGGTGGACCTTGGACTAGGGTAGGTTAAATTTGAATGCAATGATAGGTATCATTGTATACGAAAAATGATTCTGAACGGAGATGATTTGTCAGTCTAGGATATATTATATTTAAATATTGTCATATATTCTATTTTGAAACAAATAGTATAGTTACTATATTCTGTTACTATAGTTACTTTATAATATCTGTTTATTAATAAAAAAAATATTTGGCAACATACACATAATGAGAGTATGAAATTTAATTTAAATTTTGACATATTTCGTATAAATTTGAACTTTAAGCCCTTATAAAAAAAAATTGTGACTAACGATTTTGGATTTTTTTTTATCACTATAAGAAAAACTTATAAGAAACCTTGTATTAAATTTTCAAGATTTTCTGGCCACCCAAAAAATTTTTATCGGCATTTGAAGAAAAAAAACTTAGAAAAGTCGAAAATTTCAATTGTCTATAAGTAGCTTAAAAATGGTCAAAATATTTTGAAAATTTAACTGTCAAAATATAACCATAATATAAACATTTAGTGAAAATTTCAAGTATTTACAATAATTCGTTTTTGAGTTACAGCTAAATCAAAAAAACGATTTTGTCGAAAAGTGGTTTTTCGTAAAATTGCCGTTTTTCTGTCATTTTTTTTTTGTTTTTCTCGATTTTTTTGAAAACTATTTGAAAATTTTAAAAAATCGGAGCATTATTACTGCTCCAAATGTTGTCGTCAGACACAAAAAAAAAAAAAAAAAACACACATCATTGTAAAAGCAATACATTTATCACTCCGTTCAGAATCTAAAATCAAATTGTGCCTATGCCTGCTATGTCACCATACTATGTTTACCTTTATTATTATTTTTTAAACATATTCTGATATTAATTTATTCTGTGCATAGTATACATATAAAAAAGTTTATAACAATGTTTCGAAATGGAAAGTTTTCTGAAACAACTCCATCAAAGCAGTCCCGAAGTGAACGTTTTCAAGAAATGTCAAAGCAACAACAATTAATTGAACAGAAAAAACGTGAAATTCAAGCTAGATTTGAAGAAAAAAAAAAGAAAATTGCTGAATTAACAGGAGATAATAAATCACAAAAACCTTTGGCTATTACTAAAAATGCAATAAAATTGGACAAAATCAAATCATTTTATCAAAAATCTAAGAGTACAAAAAAGTTGGTAAATTTATTCTAATAGTTTTGTTAATTTTATAAATATTTATTCAAATCAATGCATTTGCTTGAACAGGAATGAGACTTCAGCAAAAGGTTCAAATGAAGAACTACCGTATGAGTCAACAGGAGCTCATAAAAATAAACCTAGTTTAGCTGATGTTTTTGAAAAAGATGATATTTCTGGTAAATCTGTTTTTTATATTTTTTTATACTTTTTCAATCTTCAATTTTGCTTCTGCCCAAAAGTTTCTGACAAAATTGTAGATGAAAAGAATCCAATAATGTATGTTGTATAAATATTTCAGAATTATTCGAGGAATTATTGATTACAATATGACTGTGCCACTTTGGTATCTATTGTTTAAGATAATATAATCATGTCACTATTTTATTTTCTCTTAAGTTCTAAGTATCAGTAACAACGATAGAATAGCATTTATGGGAAATGCTAGCGAAACCGTTGTGGTTGATAAACTTGTATGTAGGCAGCTGGCAGAGTATCATCTAAATGCCATGATCTAACTAGGTCATCGTAGGTACGCCTGAATCCTAAAATGTGTAATAACGTGAGAACACAGTGACACATATCACTTAACCAGAAGAGACGAGAGAAGTAGGATAAGAGGAAACCTACTATATTAGGGGGCTCTGGATAGGACTCCGATAGACATAATTCAGTAGGGCTAGTATGAGTATCTTCATGTCAATCTATGTTACAAATCAATCATTTAAACTCTAATTTTCCAATTGTAAAACACAGAAATAATTTCAATTGAAAAATATTTTGAAAATATTTGCATTATCTTTTTATTTTAACCGCAATTACATCACTATTCAATAATAATTGTGTTATACTCTTTTTCACGAGAGAACGGGACCGTTTTGCGCATGTAGAATGAGCTCCAGTCGGCTCGTCCGCCTATGAAATCCCCGAAAGCCTTCGAAAGCTATCGATAATTACCGACTTGTTTGTCGGGCACCGGCATACGTCGTGCTTGTAGTGGGAGATGCGCAGCAGCAACCATTTTCGGTCCGAAAACGGTCCCGTTCTCTTGTGAAAAAGAGTATAGTTGACTCACTACATATTAAGCATGATTTATTTTTTATTTGAAGAAATTTAATTTATAAAAAGAGAGTTTTAGTATATATTTATTAATATTTATCATAATGATATGTTTTAAGTTCTAAAAATATTTTTATTTTATTTATATTATTCATAAATCCTTTTAAAAATATTTAAAATAATCTTATATATTGTACTTTATATTTATAAATTTAATTTATTAAAATTGTTATATTTTTAGATACTAAAGATCTTGAAAATAATATTGAACCAAAAGTTGTACATGGACCAAAATTAGGTATGAATAAGAATATTTTAAGTCATACTTAGAAATCTAAATAATATAATTTTTAAAAATATTCTCAAAGAGTATATTATATTTTTAGATAAAAAAATTGAAAGAAAATTTTTGTTTAATTTAAAAGCTGAAATTATTTACAAGGAAATTCTATTATCAGTAAATTATTATAATTTCAAAAAGTATAAGTAGTATTACCCATTTTTAAAATTACTTTTAGTCCTTAAAAAAACAACATAATTATTTTTTGTATTTTTAACTTTTTTGAATATTATCATTTATTTTTAATTTAATATTTCTAAACAACATATTTTTCTGAACTTTTTAATGTCTGAAAATAGAATTTTAAATGAGCATGTAAATAATTACTAATTATTAATTATAACTACAGCATGAATCTTAATATCCTAAAAAACAAAAATAAAATGTCTTAAAGAAATATGTTTTTTGCATTAATAAAATTAAAATACTTAAAAATACCATAAAATTTGTTTTTAACATAATATTAAGGGGATTGGAAGTGTTGATTTTCTGTTTTTGTCTTACACACGTGGAATATAGAAAAAATAGCTATACGAGCCTGACAAAAATTAAGGTACTTCTAGTTGTTCGATTTAAAATATGTAAAGATGATTGAATTGGTATACAAGTTTACTTTGCATCGGTCGAAGTATATTTTTAATATTTTCAATATATATTTAATAATAAAAATTGACAAATTTATTAAATTTAAAATATTTATTCTCATCAAAATATTTATTCTAAACAATAAAACAATCGAAAAAATGCTTTGACCGATGCAAAGTAAACTTGTATACCAATTCAATCATCTTTACATATTTTAAATCGAATAACTAGAAGTACCTTAATTTTTGTCAGACGCGTATAGCTATTTTTCCTATATTCCATGTGTGTAAGACAAAGACAGAAAATCAACGCTTCCAATCTCCTTAAACAAAGTCTATTTGTATTATTTAAGTTTTAATCTTATATGATTTAGTGTTATCAGTGATGATGAATGTTTATGTATATATTATAAAATAAAAACATGTAACTGTATCTTATTTCCATGATAGAGAAAATACTGTTATTATTATTATTAAAAAAAAAAATAACTTTGCATGAAATCTGTGACTTAGTTATAACATAAAAACTTTAAGTAAAAATGAATGAATATGAAATTAAAAATAAATTATGTTGATTGAATAGCTAAAGTACTTAAAATTATAACAATAAAAATTGTGAGTTATAAATTGTTACGACTAATTGTATGTGAAAAAAGAAATATTTTTAAAATCATTAATACTTTTTAAGATTATAATTGTTTACTGTTTAAAAAATCACCATTATATTATATTAATTTAGTAAATGAGTGAAAATATTAAAATTTTTTAAAATTATTAATTACCTATAATTGATTTTCTTTAATAATTTGTATGTTTTAGAGTCAAATTATTGTATAGATGCATTTAAAGAACCTGAGCCCTTTATTCCAGATCATCAATTTATTGGATATAATATTAATCAATCATATCAACCATCCAACTTTTATAACACTCCATCTGTCCAAGTAACTTCAATACAACCTCAACCTCAGACCAATGTGGTCCAAGTTCCTACTGTATCAATAGTTACCACACATCCAATTTTACAAATTTCACAACCAACTTCAATGTATCAACCACAAAATCCAGTATTTATATCTCAAAATAATTCAAAAGTAATAAACTAACAAGTATACTGTAGTATTTTCATAATTATACTTGTTTATATACTTAACTTAAAATTATATTACAGATGACTATTCCTCATGGTCCTTATCAACAATATCCGTTACAGACTTCTCCACTAACAGCTACAATAGTTACAGATACTACAACAACAACAACTGTACCTCGTAATGCTGATGAGCAACCATCACTTATAGTAACTGAAACATCTACCGTGTCTTTGGGACCAACTCCAGATGCAGCACATATATTGAATGCAACACCTCAGACAATTGAAACTTACACTCCGGTTTCGAGAGGTACTGTTCAGAAAAATTGTAGTTTATGTATAAAAAACATCTATACATTTATAATTTATTATGTAACTTGGGTTATTTGTGGGAATTTGGGTGAGGGGGTTTGCGTTTAATCGCAAATTAAGCTGATTCGGAGTTGTCTAGCTTTGAATACAGTGATGAGATGTGAACCACAAGCAGTTCTTGACAATCAGGATGTCGAAAGTTTGGCTGCTACAGTTGCTGAATATGGTGATGAAATTGAAAATATCATACTACAAGAACGACCCCAAGATGTTAATTTATTGTACGTATACATTTTTACGTATTTTTAAAATGTTTAAATATTATTAAATATTTTAGATTTTTGAGAAACAAAAATTCTCCAGCCTATACAATTTTTCGACAAAGAGTTGGATACTTAAAAGCAAAAATGATAGCTAATAAATTGACACCAACTGATATAAAACCTCAAACATCATTAAATCAAACAGCAGTTACAGACTTTGATAGTGAAGATGGAACTAATAAAAAACGTAAACGTAAAAGTCGTTGGGCAAATGATAATGTTAAAGTTACAGTTGCTTCAACAATTGGTAGTACTTCTTCTATTACAATCGGTCAAAGTATTCCCCAACCAGTTAATGCTCAAAAACTTGGTAATTAAATACTATTCAATATTTTAACTATTTTTTTACTAATCATTTAATTCTTACAATTTTTTTGATTAGTTGGTGTGCCTGGTATGTCTGGCCCCATGATAAGTCAAGTTGGACGAAATGATCCTGCTTTAGTACAGTATGCTATGCAATCATTTGGAACAGTTAATTTATCTGAAGAAGATTGGAAAAAAGCAGAGGATCATTATAAAGTAATATTAACATATACCGTGTGTCCCTGAAAACAGGGTACACTTTATTACTCATTATCCTTTAAATATTTTTCAATTCTGTTTGCGGGACGTTAAACTAGACAAATGGATCATAAATTCCTAAGACTTACAATTTTTTTAACTCGTGTAGTTTACGCATGCGCAACACAACTTCATTTTTTTTTAATGGCAACCCCTATTTTTAATATCATTTTCGAATTAATCTATTTTTTTCAAGCAATTTTGATGTATTAACATGTATTTTAAACTCAAAATTGGCAAAGTTAGAGCTACGTATAACTTTGAAAAAAATGTATTAAATTAATTTTTTTTTTAGTTATAACGTATTTTTTCGTTAAATAATTCATAGATAATAAATAATTTATTACTAATAATAAATGTATTAAGTATTAAATGATATTTAGAACGAAAAAATACATTAACTAAAAAAAAATTTAATTTAATACATTTTTTTCAAAGTTATACCTAGCTCTAACTTCGACAATTTTGGGTTTAAAATACATGTTGATACATCAAAATTGCTTGAAAAAAATAGATTAATTCGAAAATGATATTAAAAATAGGGGTTGCCATTAAAAAAAAATGAAGTTGTGTTGCGCATGCGTAAACTACACGAGTTAAAAAAATTGTAAGTCTTAGGAATTTATGATCCATTTGTCTAGTTTAACGTCCCGCAAACAGAATTGAAAAATATTTAAAGGATAATGAGTAATAAAGTGTACCCTGTTTTCAGGGACACACGGTATAATGTATATGATAATGATATATATAAATATATAAATAAAATATGCATGGATATTATTTTATAACCAATTATTATTACAGATAAATTTGTTATATCAAGATATGCTAAAAAAACGTCAACAATTGGAAAGTTTACAAAGAGCTGGAAAATTTAAATATGAATATGATAGTGATGAAGATACTGAAGGTGGTACATGGGAACATAAATTAAGAAAAGAAGAAATGGTTGCCACTGAAAGATGGGCTGAAGAGTTAACTGAAAAGTCTAAAGATAAACATCACATTGGTGATTTTTTACCTCCTGATGAACTTGCTAGATTTATGGAAAAGGTTTTGAATTTAAATTATAAATAATACTTATAGATGTATATTTAATATATTTACTCAATATTATTTTATTTTTAGTATTCTGCTTTAAGAGAAGATCGCGAACCTGATTTGTCTGATTATAAAGAGTTTAAATTAAAAGAAGATAATATAGGCTTTCAGATGTTACAAAAACTTGGGTGGTCTGAAGGGCAAGGTTTAGGATCTAGTGGTACTGGTATTGTCGAGCCAGTTAATAAGTAATTTTGTTTACATACCCTAGATATTGGATATCTTGTTAAAATTTGATGAATAAGTACACTAATTTTTGATTATTTTAAAATGAGAAATTTGTATTTTTCAGAGGTGGATCTCATAATGAAAATCATGGTTTGGGTGTTGAAAGACCATCAGAACTTAGACAAAATGATGATGAATTTGATGCCTATCGAAAACGAATGATGTTGGCATATCGTTTTCGTCCTAACCCTTTAGTAAGATAAATTTACATTAATATTTCTTAACTAAATAAAAACCATAATTTATACACATACAACAAGTTAGGTGTAATGTGTTTAATTTTAATATTAATTTAATGTTTCAGAATAATCCTCGAAGACCATACTACTAAACCAATTAAGTGCTTTTAAGCAGTTTACTAAATATAGTAATTTATATTAGTTTTTATTATAGTATGTATTTCATATTATTATATTGTTTTTTTTTATTAAATTATTAATTTCTGCTGATTTAAACTTTTCGATTTTGTTCATCTCGTAAATATATACACTTTTTATAAATCATATAGTATAATTTTGTATGATGTCATTTACAAAATAGTTGTTTATTAAATGACTATTGATCCTGTTTCACAAAAATGGTTTATTAAATTCCTATCTACCAGAAACATTTTAGTTCTGACAGTTTTACTTTTATCAATTGGTTGTTAATCTAATATTAAAACATAGATCAGGAGCGGCCAAACGGTCGATCGCAAATGATTTTAAAGTCGATCGTGTTAAAATTTATTTTTAGGCTACGCACACGAAAATTAATCATGGTGGTTAGATTTTTTATGGAAGTTGATCCTCAAAGGTCAAGTATAATGTTAGTAGATCGCGGCCAAAAAAAGTTTGGCCACCCCTGACATAGATATTTATATTATCTTAGGTTCCAAGTGAAACAAGGAATGTGTCAGTTTTGATATCTTTATGTTATTTTTAGATAGAAATAGCAATAGATATCCATTAAATCCATGCTTACCTGTCTCTGGGTGAAAATATTATGTACAGATTATGGAAAAGTAATTTTTTTTAAATTTTCATACATAGGTATATTGTATAAACTAAATTCACAAAAAAAATAGCTACTTTAAAATAATATATTGATATACATAACTACATATAAATTACAGTTTTATTGATTAGGTAAATAGTTTTTATTATTATCAGGGTTCGGGACTTATAGCATTTGCATATTCATCATAGGTGATGTAAAACATAGCAGAGTGATCTACAAATACGTTTTGTAGTACAGAGAATTAAAATATGAAATTTTATTTTGCATATTTTTGCATATTTTGGGGTTTTTGCATATTTTTTGCTTATTCAACAATTTTTAATGATTGATGGTTAATATAATTCTTCAAAATGTATGATATTGAACGAAACTATGTAATTTACACGGACCATATGGAATTGCGGTATCAAAAAAACTTGATCAAGTATTAATAAAAAACAAGGGTTTAAATAGTTTAAAACAAATATGTAAAATTATCACCAGAGGAGAGTCTATGGACCTTCGTTCAATAGCAGAAGATCTAACATGACGTAATGATCTGTTATTTTTCAAGTATGCTCGCATTACTTCCGTCGACGTGGAACTTTAATTTTCGGCATATAAGTGTATTCTAGCCGATAATAGAAGAGCCTTCCAGTTCGAAAACACCTAATAGTTCAATGCAATTAATATATTATGTATACCTATTTATTAATATAAATTATATCAAATAAATCTTTTTTTGTTAATGATTTTTAATTTTTTTTTTTAATTTTTTAGTGCATATTATTTTCATTTTTAGTGCATATTTTTAAGTTGATTGGGTCATATTATATAAGCGCATATTTTAGTGCTTCTTAGTGCTATAAGTCCCGAACCCTGATTATTATTATTATTATTATTATTAGTTTTGAATACAATACATTAATCTTATACATACATTATTAACTAAGACAAAGAGAGTCTAGAAAAAATGTTTTGATGGAACTCCATGAATAAAAATATAAATTACCAGAATGAGTTGGGTGGTGGGTCAATCATATATACTAATAATGTCTTCCCTAACCCTTGGCCGACCTTAGGGGGGGGGGCAAGCAGTATTTTTCTTTATTACTAACAAAATACAATTAATATATTTGAATAAACACATTGTTCTTGTTTGTGTACTTATATAAAATTTTAATAATTTAACTCAAAAGACAAAAATCATGCAATTTTTGCCAAGATTAAAAAATTTACCACCCCTGATGGCTGATATAGAATATGCACAATTTTTTTTTAATACCTATATCTAGGTGCATTTAAAAATTCAAATTTTATGAAATCAGATATTTAAACGAAAAATAAAGATGTTGATTATACTTTTGTAATTCAAAATTTCAAAATATTATTCTTGGTGAATTTGAATTATACTATTACATTTATCATTTTACTATGGTCTGTAAATGTGTGGTTCTATTCAAAACTGGACAGAAATAAAGAATTAATAAGTGTGTCCAGTGCCGCAACTACTGAGTGTGCAAGGTGTGCAATGCACACGGGCCTCCAGCTGTAAGGGGCCTCTACAACCAAAATTGAAAATTAAAAATTAATTGTCTATTTCGATATTTTTTTTTGTGCTACAAATATTTATTGATTTTATGTTTTCCCTTTTAAATTAAATTAATTATAGACATAATTATTAAGTAGATGATAAAAATAATATGCAATTGCCAAGTAGGTATCATAATAATAATAATATTAAGCATTTTATAATGTTATTATTATAAGTAGTATATAACTTAATAGTTAGTATAACTATATAACTATAGCTACTATTATCTATTATATTATTATTATTGTTTAAAAGTTTTAACTTTATTCATACTTTCACTCCCAGTCTCAGAGGTTAGTCGTAAGTCCAGTGGCGGCGATCTATATGTTATGGGGAAAAAATGCTGGTGTTAGACCAATCTACTAAAAAAAAGTTTAATTAGTTACATTCGAATGGTACTATATTTATTTCTAACTATATACATACAAGATACTACATAACTAACTATTTTTGATTATCATCCACCCGCCCATAAATATTTCTGGGGAATTTTCCCAAATTCATACCCGTGTTCGGCGCTACTATTAGTACCTACGTAGGTACCAAATTTGAATATTGACAAAACTGGATATTTTAACGAAAAATAACGATTATAGGTATAGTACTATAGTTATCTATTTTGTTTTAAGTTATTACAAAAATATTATTTAAAGACAACTGTCGAAAGGATTTGTTTGTATTATATTATAAGTTTAAATTACATTTAATATGCACATTAGTAGAAGTTTCATAGGAACCGAACATTTGGCTGGATCATGGACTATCCAAGGACTTAGTACATAGATTTATTAAATTATTTTTAGTATGTATTGTAGTTGTAATGATGTAGCATATAATATATAAGTAGTTTATTACTTTACACTTATATTAAATAATAATAATAATAGCTCATCTGTCATCTATACTCATCCAACACATTGACTATCGCCGGCCGGCAGCACACATATTATACACTACATTACCCGTTTTTGTAGCTTGTAGAATAGCGAAAATCGTATTTTTATTCCTATAGGTTTCCTTATTGAAATAAATTATATAGTATTATTGGTATCTACGTAGTTTTAGTTGTTGTATATTTTTTTTATTAATTAAATAATTATTCCATAGGCGTGCGCACGGGGTATGCAGGGTATGCACTTGCATACCCTGCGACAGACGCTTAGGGCACATGAACGTCATGAATAGGGCTCGGATGTTGATGACCTTAAAAACAGTAAAAAATGACCATAAAAATGGCAAAAAATGTCCTAAAAAAATGACCTAAAAAAATTAAAAATAT
Source organism: Schizaphis graminum (assembly GCA_020882235.1). Lineage (NCBI taxonomy): Eukaryota > Metazoa > Arthropoda > Insecta > Hemiptera > Aphididae > Schizaphis > Schizaphis graminum. The sequence continues at coordinate 72,325,095 of CM037032.1, forward strand.
TAGTTTTATATTAATAAAAATACATTTTTTTAAAATATTTTACTCTATTTTACTATAAATTTCAAAATATGACATAAAAATGACAAAAATGTCCTTAAAATAGAAAAATTAAAAAATTAAAAATATTTGTTTTATAAATTTATCAATGCTTACAAATTATTTAAAAATCAAGATCATTGCATTGTACAATTAGAGCGTATTTTATGTTATCGAAAGTAAATGACAAGAAACGATAAGAAATTAGCTAGTGTGAAATCAGTAAAAATAACTAAAAATGTTGGAAAATGACCTATAAATCTCAAAAAATGACTTAAAAAGTAATAAACACCAAAAAATGCAAAATAAAAATTAGTTATTTAGATTCACATGCTTATGAAACAGATTTGTGGCCAGGAGAGCATCGTCTAAAAAGTTCCAAAAAAAAATGCAAAATGCATCAACTTCCGAGCCCTAGTCATGAACAATGTCTCAGTTCATAATTTAAACGGGATTTTTATAAAATGGTAATGCGATATCGATATGAAATAAGGACTTGTTTTTAAATTAATTTAGGACGGTTCTCAATAATTTAAGGAAATATTGATTTTATTTTTAGTGTAGGTATTTACTATTTATATATCCCAAGAAATGACAGCGATTACATCTATTCTTTAAATTGACGATATCTAAATACTGATAATAATCAATATAATAATATAATAGTTAAAGTATACCAGGAAAGAGAAGGCTTGAATTATAACAATTATATTGTATAATGTACATTTTCATTTAAATAAACATGTTTGATGTTTGTAAAAAAAACAAAAAAATACTTTTCATTAATAAAAAAAAAAAACTACTTAAAATCAAAAAAGATGAAAAATCTATTTTTTCTTATGTAAAGTAGTAACCTATAATATAATGTCATGCACATTTATTTTAGGGGTATTTATATATATGGGGGGGCACATTTTATCAGCTGCATGCCTGCATACCCTGCGAACAAAGTCTGCGCACGCCTATGAATTATTCATATGATCAGTGGCGTATTTAGGGATTTTAAGATATGGCAACACATATTTTGCCACCTCCCCCCCAATAAAAAAAAATAAAAAAAAATAAAAAACTCCTACGCCGCGTAGTGGTGAACTGTTAATAGGTACCATAGAATACCATGTTATATGAATACTATAGTATTCTATGCCTCTATGGCACACATTTGTTGTGAAAAATATTAATAGTTGACGTCACTGCGCCAGTACTCATAAAGTACGAAATAAAAATTTGCCGCCCCTATAAATATTTAAAAATTTGCCATTCTAGGCAACGGGACCCAAAGCCCCTACCTAAATACGCCCCTGCATATGATGTGGATTAGGCCTACTGGGGACACCACAATAAAAAAAAACGCGCCTCGTGTAATACCTCATAAAGTTATTAAACAATACGAACAATGTTATTGTACATCGTTTAATAATAAAGGTGGTGTGGAAAATTACCTAACAATGTTATTCTTATCTTATAGGTGCCTTGCTCTTGCATACATTTTTTTTATTAAATACCAATTAAATAATTATTTATATCAAGAAACGAGAAATATTAACGTTTTATAAAGTATTACAATAAAATAGTTTAAAAAAATATATATTCTTTGACTTTTTATAAAAAGACTCCAAGTAGTTATTATATTAGTTTTTTATTTTACAAAGACACTAACAAAAGCGGGTCAAGTTTAATATTGCCAGAAATATTGTGTGTATCTATTAGGTACTTTATTTAAAACATTGAATTTACACACATTTTTATTTACTAATTATTTTGTATTTTATTAATGATTTTATTTTTATTTCATGTAAATTTTAAATTTCATATTATTATATACCTAACAATAGTTAGCTGCTTGCACTGTAAATTACTATGTTTCACCTCGTTTTTTTTTCTCTATAGTCTATAAGATTACTCTATCACTATTATTACTATAATCTTTTCTGTATATAACTTGTATTGTAAATCTCTTGAATTGCCGATTGGCGTTAAATAAACAAATGAATAAATGAAATATATAATATCTATATAATTTATTTTTATTATTATTTATTTATTTAAATGTATATTTATTTATAAAATGTCGTTTTTTACTCTTATCATTTTTTCCCTAGATTCCAGTTGAATAAACCTGTACTACAAGATGTGTGGTTAATGCTATAAAACTAATCAATAAACATGTGCCCTGTTCTCACTTCTTGACATATCAGAAATGTAGGCAATAGGCATGAAATATTTACTTAGTTTCCCCACATCCACCCATTAGCATCTTTTATATTTTATGTTTAATAATTTATATGAACTAAGAGGGTAATAATCAGCCCATCATTAGGCAGGTACTATACTGCAAATAGATAACTTAATTTTATTATTTTGCCAATAAGTGTAATTATAAAAAGGCGAGCAAGTGGGGACCGCTTTACAGTCTGCTATAGGTATACCTATAAAATATGTTGAATTATTAGTCACTGTATGCCTGTATCTAACGTGATAAATCTAATGTGTTAAATTTTAATTTAATGATCCATCATTGTAATAAATAAAAAACGATTCTGAGCGGAGATGGTCTGTCAGATTACATTACTATTAGGTATATATTATTTGGGGGGAGGGGGCAAGCAGGGGTAATTGCACACTCTTAATTTTTTTGGACTGGTTAAATTTTTGGTACGATAGGGCATAGGGCCGCTGAAATAGTGGCTCTGTTCATACAGAGGCGTCATTTAGAGAAGGGTTAGAATTATGTATTTGCCCGACCCTAGATTTTAATGTAGCCAAATGAAGCCAGCCGGTGTTCGGATATAAACGGGCCAGGTTTTCTATAATCTTAATTCTACTGACAATTCTAGAATAAATCTACTGTATAATATAGAAATCTGTAGTATATCATAGTATAATTAATACATACGTACGTACTAAAAACTTACAAGGATCGGGCTTTAAAAAATAAATAAAAAGAGCAAAATCGTGTTTTTTTTTTGTAGAACTTTTTGGGCCGAGCCGTACTTAACCAAGGTTGGATCGGGCTTTTTAAGGACTTTTTACATCTTGCCTGGGCATTTTTTGGGTTTTTTATTGTATGACAAATTATCAATATTTAAAATTAAAATGATAAGTTTACAGTTTGACGTTGGAATAATCACAAATAAGTAATAACGAATATAATATGAATTATGATGTTCTAGGGCTAAAAATAAATCTCAAACCGAACCGAATTTTCCTAAGAGCTTAGAATTATTTTCGAGCTGGGCCTGGGCTTTTTCTCCAAAAATATCCTTGGACCGGATCGTGCTTCTTTTATCAAACTATGTTTAAGACCAGATTGGATTGGGCTTATAAAAAAATATCTTTGAACCCGAACGGGCTTTTTAAGAGCTCAAGATGATTTTCGGGACGGGCTTGGGCTTTTTTTTACATTTCTTGGACCGGGCTATGCACTAAATTTATAGCCCTTGCAAGTCTATAATTGACGTGAGTTAAGATTATTTATGTTTTAATAAGAAATACCTATGTTAATATAAGTGGATAGAGTTTGTGTTATATAAATTATAAAGTATAAAAAAAAATGTGTTAAACCTTCGCCTTTTTTTATATGTACTTAAAAACTTTATAATTATAGGGCCAGTCATTATTATGCCCTATCTTAGCAAATATTGAAATGACGCCCCTGACTTAGATAAGTTTAATGAAAGACCTAAAAGAGAGACACAGGCCAGTCTATAAAAATATCGAATTCACTCTGAAGTAAAATGGAATTTGTAGCCCTGTAGGTGACATCTAATTTTATAAAAGGGATGAGTACAGTTGACAGTTCGGCCACAGAATAATTTATTAATTAATTATTTATTTAATTTATAATAATTTATTCTGTGGTTCGGCTCCTAGGCCCCAAGATAAGAGTTCGGCCCGCCCCAAGGTTTATAGATTATACAGGTTGCCTCATTTCGAATTTTTGAAATATCAGGAGTGGGAGAAGCCACACCGTGACGTCACCCGAAGTATAAACTGTTTCGTTATTCCCATATAACACGGGTAAAATGAACACGATTTTTAACTTTCCCAAGCTCCTACAACTTCAATATTAATTTTTTTAATTTGAAAAAAAAATGGTATAGGCTCAAGGTATAAATGAATATATTTGCATAAAAAAAAAAAAAAATGAAATTTAACCATAACTTGGTTAAAAAAAATATAAAAAGTGAATGATATAAGTCATCACCAGTGGCGTACACACGGGGGGGGGGGGTTTGGGTGTTCAACCCCCCCCCCTTAAACTTTTTAAATACTTGAATACTTATACGAAAATGGCTAAAAATTGTAAATTATTTATTTTCATAACATATTTGTAGAAAAATAAAAATATAACTATATATATATATATATGTATGTATAATTTTTAATATAACCCCCTCCATTGAAAATATCTGTGTACGCCACTGGTCATCACATTGAGTTTCGGGTGACATGGAACAGTAAAGTTTTTTTAATGTTTTTGAGCATTCTACTTGGAACTCAAATAAGGTTTTTAAAAACACCTTAGTACATATGATAAATTAAAGAAGTCAATAGGTAACCTAAATATTAAATAAAAAAATAAATAAAATACCTACATTCTCGTTATTGAAACATAATTTTTTTTTTCTAATAAAGTTAAGTAGTTTAACATAGAAAACATTTTTGTAACATTTGTTTTAACATTATATAAACATAAAAAATTATAGAGCATCTTTTTTAACAACATATAAACATTATAATCATAAAAAAATTATACGTTTTTATATGTTTCAAGTAACTTATTGTTTTAATACTAAAAATAAAATTATTCTTAAAAAATCAGATTATGAATATTTTTAAATAATGATTGGACTATTTTGTTAGAAAAATAAAAATAAAATTGAATATTTAGAATTAATATAGAAAAATAACGTTTTTCAAAACCTTGATCAAAAGCGTAATATTCGTAATAATCAAAAACGTTAAAAACGTTAAACAAAACTGTAAAAAAGACATGGATTTATTTTTGTATATTGAATAACATTTTCAATGTTACAAACAATTTATTACAAATGTAATGCAATTAATAAAATTTAAAAAACTTAAAAATATAATTAAAATAGTTTTATTGTGTGAGCAATAGTTGTCAAATATTTATCTAGTGTCCGTTGAGTTAAGCCACCACTAAAACTTATATAATTTGTCTTGAATGTTTCCCCTTGGACCCCCCTCAGATATGGCTTCAAATTAATCTGTATTGTACCTACTCTAAATATCAACAAAAAAATAATTACACACATTATAATATAATATACATTTCTATTTTATTAAGTATAATAGCTATAATAGTCAAACTTTTTAGTTCAGTTAAAATAGTTAAATTACAATTTTGGATCAACAAAAAATTTAAGCATAGAAGTAACTGCTTATAATTTTATGTAACTATAACTTGATCAGTGGCGTAATTGAGAATGTTTTATGGAGGGGGATCAAAATAAATTTCTATGGCAAACTTGTGGAGGGCTTTTTTGTATAGGTATAAGACAATATATAAATACAGCTAAAGGGGGGGATCTATCCCCCATATCCCCCCCGTAATTACGCCCCTGAACTGGATGTCTATACACGATTTGTAAAATTTAAAAAAATAGTTAAATATATTATTATATGGGTGTTATTAAAACCTGTCCAAAAGAATAACGAAAAATAATGAATAATTACACATATAGCGTATTATTAAGTAATAAAATACATTATTCAATAATAATACATCGATATTTAAAAATAAGCAGTAAATCAGTTAGGTATAATAAAAAATGATAGCATAAAAAAATAAAAATACATACGTTCACATGCATTTTTAATATGCCGCCGTAAATTTTATACTTCGGGTGACGTCACTAGACAAGGAATGGTGCGGGGTGATCGAAGTATTTAGGGGACTATTGTTCTAGGCTATGAGGCAACCTGTATAATCTATAAACCTTGGTTTTAACTTACTGTGGTCACTATCTATTTACAATCGTGGTGATTGCTTTTGGCTTATAAGTTACATTACATTATATTTATTGTACTATGTTACACTTTATAAATGTTAACTCTTAACCCTCAGTCTTAAACTTAGATCATATACTCAGTGTTGTATTTACTAAGTATAATCTAAATTAATTTTTTTATGATTTAAATAGTAAATTCTAAGGTATTGAATCTGTGAACTTCAAACTTACTTATTCTTATTTATAGTCTTGACTCTTGACTTGAATTATCCTTTCAACATAGAAAAGCGATAATAAATTATAACTATCTTACTTTTTGTACCTCAATTATTATATCATTTAAATTTTAAATCAATGGTGATAACTAATCAAGACAATAGAGTTATAGATTAATGGTTCAGAATAATATGAGGATAAACAAAAGAAGCAAGTAAGTATGAATATGACATTCTAGTCAATTTAAAATGAATGTATTAATTTGGTTTAGAATTATTGACCTTTTTCTATGAAATACTAATTACTTTTAAAGTCTTAATCATAATTAAAAGATGTAAATAAGTTTTAAATTATAATTGATTAATTGATAAAAAAATGAATAGATACTAGGTACCTAACATGTAAGTAGTAATTATATGTACTATCAAAATAAATGTATTTACTACACTAATTATTAACTATAAATATAAAAATGAAAATTACCAATTTTTATTTAAAACTTATTTCATATTATTATATTTTAATTCAATGTTTATACATGTTTTTTTTGTATTATTAAACCTGTACAGTTTATAATTCATAAAGTATTAACTATTTTTAAATAAATTATTATTTAGGTGACTATGGTATAAACTTGCTGAATAAATACAATATTAGTAATAATTGATAATGACGTCAGCTTCAAGTACAAGTGCTAGATCCCTTTTTGGAGATTCAAAAAATTTATTAAGTGAACGGGTAAAATTGAACATTAATAATATGTCATCAGTTATCAAGCAAATCCACAAAAGTTCAAAAAGTCGTGATATGTTAAATCAAACGGCCAAAAGTCTTTCATTATTAGAATCTAATATTGATCGTACTGAACATAATTTAAATCAATTAAGAAATGTTTCAACCAATTTCAACCAACAATATGGAGAATTTAAAAGATCTATACATCTTATTGAAGAAGTAAAGGAACACGTACAAACCATGCAAAGATAAATATATAAATTAAATTAACTTTAAAGTAGATTTGTGAATTTATTTTGTATTATGTTATAAGTACTAATATTAAAAGAATATATTAATTTCTTACTTTTATTTTATATGTGATGTATAATTATGTAAATATATATATATTTAAATTACCTAATATAAATTCAAAATATTAATTCCATGAAATATTTGTTTTAACATTTCACTCTTATTTAAAATTTTTATTTATTTTTTTGTTCATAAATAAGAGTACACCCAAAACAATGGAAAAAATATTTTTTTTTTTATAATTTTACATTACATTTTATTCAACCGCAGGGCACAGACTACCTATGACAAGCTCACAGATTGGAAAACACTATTCTAGATCAACCAAATTAAAGATTCACTGTTATAAAACTAATAAATGATAAACAGCCCTCACATTAACCCCTCTTCTATTAGCACAACAGATGATTCTTAAGTTTCATAATATCAGTCTTGTAAAGTATTTGATTACATGTATTTAAATACTTATTAATAAAAAGTATTTGGAAAGTATTTTAAATACTGTCTTGGATGTATTTGTATTTGAAAATCAAATACTTTTGATAAATGAATTATTATACTAATTGTCTACATGGGCGTCCATCTCAGAAAATACAGGGAGGGGACACTGCATATTTGCAATAATATTGAGTCAATATTATTGACCATAATTTTAACTGCTATATGCCTATATGTAAGTTTACGTAGAACAATATTTTATGACTGTATAATATATATTATACAAAAGTTTTTATTAATTTATCATAACTATATAATTATTATTTATTAAATAAATTAGACTTGGTAGTTCAATTTTTAATAAAATATAAAATATACAACATAAATAATTTACTTTATTATTTAATTCTATAAGTGTCAATAACTTAATAATCCTTATATAATATATAAAAGAACCGGCCTTTTTTATGTACCAATATTGTGACGACGCTATTTAACTTTTTTCCAATTTTTTTTCACAAAGTCGTTCCAAATACCTTCGTGAGTGTCACCACGTCGCCCGATTTTCAAAATTTTGATTCTAAAGGGTTGAAATCGGTGAAAATTAATTTTTCGTGTAATTTGTATATCTATAGGTATTCATATAATAATAACAATAGCAGTCGGCCGATAACGGGAATACGGTACGGCACGGCGTCCCGCGAGGGTTTCCAGCTACCTGCAACCTGACCTTTTATTTGTGTGTGTATTTTATCGGCGTGTAGATATGAATTGTTCCGATGCGTAAAACACTGGTCACCGATTAGCTCAAATGCTCAATTTTATTATATAAATTTAAAATTATAAAATAAATGTTTTTCGTCTTTAAAACACAACAAAGTGTGTTGAAATAAGAATTTCATTTTGGGAAAACAAAAACTGAACACGGCCGAAGCCGGGTAATTCAGCTAGTAATATATATAATAGTATAATAGACACGGAAAAGCCAGGGGGGGACATGTCCCCACCTTGCCCCCCCTAATGGACGCCCTTGATTGTCTATTTTATTTATATTTGTCATTCGTAAATGTTGAGAACTCTTGTCCCCTATTGCTGATGTCTCGTTCATTTGTGAATGTGATTATTACAAAATGTAAATATACTTAAATGTAACAACATTATTTGGTAATGATTTTTATTAAAATTGCTTTTTATATCTTCTTATTTATATTGCATTAAAAATTGTTCAATTACTAATTAGGTACCTACTACCTATTGTTAAAGAATTACTATAATATAACAAGTTTTATTAATTTTCATTTTTAGTATACAATTAGTGAATTAAGTAAGTGTTATAAAAAGTTCTAATAACACGTATAGTTAATAATAGATAGTTCTAATTATCGGCCGACTGCTATTGTTATTATTATATGAATATAGATATACAAATTACACGTAAAAATCACAGATTTCAACCCTTTAAAATCGAAATTTTGAAAATTGGGTGACGTGGTGACACTTAGACAGGTATTTGGAACAACTCTGTGAAAAAAAATTGGAAAAAAGTTAAATAGCGTCGTCATATAATGATTATAATGGGTACATAAAAATGGCCATAGGCGTGCGCAGACTTTGACCGCAGGGGGGGCCCTTAAAAGATTCTTGTACTTATGAATACTATTATAATTAAATATTTAATTGTTAATTGAATAAAGTATTTATTTAATTCAATATGCAAATATAAAAATAAATACAAATAAAATATAAAGGCATTAAAATACAAAAAAATGAATAATAATAATAATTTTAAACTGAAACTGAAACAGCATAATAGTACATCAATACCTATAAAAATAATGAAATAACGTAAATAAAGTAGTTGACAATACACTGTGATAAAAAAAAATAGACCACTAGCTGATATCACATAAATATTCAATTACTTGTGGATATAATTATATGATACAAGTTAAAAAATTATTTAAATTCACGATACAAGATACAATATACAATTGTATCTCAGATACGTATCTTAAATACTAGTTGGTATCTAAGATACTGCCCAGCCTTGACTGCATCTAATGATAATTTTTTTATAATGCGATTATTGAAAATAATATATTGTATTATATATTTGTGGATATATTGCCAAGCATTTTTATTGAGATATTAACTGTGAATACTGTAGGTATAATCGATAATAAATATATCGATAAATATGCATCTAAAGCACTCTAAAAATTGTTTAAGTTACTGAATAATATTTAAAAATTTTTTATTAATAAATAATAATAATAAACATACTTTATTAATAAAAATATTAATCAAAAGATTATATATTATTATTTATTAACTGTCCAAAATTTGTTAGTGTTTTATCGTACGAGAGGTGTAGGTAAGATAAAGGTGGTACACACGAGTGCTAAAGGCATACTGACTTTATTGTGTTGAAAATACCGAATGGCCAAATGCGATAATCATATCATAAATATACAGATAATTAATAAATGTTAATGTAGATAGCAAGTGCCAAGTATAGCTATGTAACATCTCCCTTTTTATATATATATACGTATACAAAACAAAATATACATTAAGCTTGCACATAATAAATAATAAAAATTATAAATTAATCTTACAAATTGAAATAATAAATAAGTAATACAAATTATAAATTATAAATTAAGCTTACAAATAATTAATAAATAATAATACATAATACACATTATAAATTATAATTTATAAATTAAGCTTAGTTGGAGGTACAATACGTCGCTTACGTATCCAACTAGGCTTCAAAACAACATTATCATCTTTGTACAAATTATACCTGTGCTGTTTACCGGCGGGCCTTAAATGTACAATATTACGTCGTTTATTTTTACCTGTATCATCACTAAAAACATATGATCTAGGCGTATTATATTTATTGATTATTTTACCTGGCTTCCACGTTTTAGTTAATAGATCTCTAAACATAATTTTTTGGCCCGGTTGAAAATCATTATTATTTTTAACTTTGGCATTTTTATCGTAATATAGTTTTGTTTTCATATTCTTATTTTCACGTACTAATTTAAAATTAGTTACTAAAGTAGGCTTTAGAGAATTATTTAAAATTGGAATTTTCGATCTTAAAGTGCGACTCATTAAAAGTTGTGCTGGAGAAAACTTAGAGCCAATGATAGCACTGTTTCGATATTCTAACAACATTAATTGTTTATCAACTTTACCTTCATCCGATCTTTTTAGTATTGATTTTGCAATACTTACACCTTTCTCGGCAAGTCCGTTAGATTTTGGGTATCTAGGGCTTGACGTAGTTATAACAAATTCCCAATCAGTCGCAAAATTCTGAAATTCATTAGAATTAAATGGCATGTTGTCTGCCACGAGTTGCTTTGGAATGCCATGTATTGAAAAAATAACTTTTAATATTTTAATTATATGACTTGAAGTTTTAGAAGATAAATAATTTAACTCAAGCCAACCAGAATAGTAATCAACTAATACTAAGTAAGTATCTTTCCCGTAATCCAAAATATCACATGCAACTTTCTCAAAAGGTAGATTAGGAACTTCTTGACATATCATAGGGTCTTTAGTATTCTCACTCCTAAACTTATTACATACTGCACAATTACCAATATATTCCTCGATATCTTTATCTAAACCTTTCCAATAAAATAAAGAACGTGCTCTCGTTTTAGTCTTACAAATTCCAAGATGAGCTTCATGTAGTTTAAATAAAATTTTATTCTGTAACTTCATAGGGACAAATACACGATTATTAAGAAAAAGTAGATCGTCGTCAAATGATATTTGGTAACGCATATTAAAGTATGATATAAGCTCACGCGAGACTTTATTGTTATGTTTAGGCCAGCCATTCTTGCACATATATACTAATTGCTTTAATAAGTCGTCTTTAATTGTTTCTTGTACAAACTCATTTCGAATATTTTTAGACATATTAATTGAATGGACTACATCGGAAACATCGATATCAACATCGTTATCTCGAGACAATATACACGCTCGACTTAATGCATCTGCGATAAACATTTTTTTTCCTGGTACATGTATAAGATTAATATCATATCGTGATAATTTAACCTTAATACATTGAAGTCTTTTGGACGGAATGTCATTTATGTTCTTTTTCATTAGCGAAATTAAAGGAAGGTGATCGGTTTGAACTGTCACGCGCCTACCATAAATATAATGATGAAATACCTTACACGCAAATAAGACTGACAAAAATTCCTTATCAACCTGTCCGTAGTTAATTTCGGTCTCAGATAAACTTTTCGATTTAAAACAAACTGGTCTGCCTTCTTGTAACAAAACACATCCAATGGCAAATTTACTACTATCTGTCTGTATGATCACGTCTTTTGTGTTATCATAGTTTCTAAGTACAGAGGGACTAGCAATTAATGTTTTAAGCTTACTTACACACTCATTATGTATTGATGTCCACACAAACTCATTATTCTTTTTAAGAAGATCTCTTAGTGGTTTAGTCAACATTGCAAGGTTAGGAATAAAATTTCCGACATAATTAACCATACCTAAAAACCTTTGCAAATCTTTTATAGATTTTGGTGTTTCATAATCGAAAATAGATTTAATACGATCGTTATCTAGTTTCATGCCTTCATATGAAAATATATGTCCAAGGTAATTAACTTTATCTACCTTATATTGAATTTTGTTTTTATTAAATTTAATATTATTTTTCATAGCCAAATCTAAAACCTGTTTTAATGCACAATCATGTTGAGCTTCAGTGTCACCAAATATTAAAATATCATCAAGATATATAAATACATTTTCAATACCTCCAAACACTTTCATATTCCATTTTTGACATATTTCAGCTGCATTATTTATTCCAAAGGGAAGTCTATTGAAACAAAAAGTACCAAACATCGTACCAAACGTGCATAATTTAGAACTCTCTAAATCTAATTTTATTTGCCAAAAACCATCTTTCAAATCAAAAACAGAAAAAACCCTTGCATTTTTCAATTTTGACGATAAGTCTGATAATGTAGGGATTACACAATATTCACGAATTATATTTTCATTTAGATCACGTGGATCAAGACATAATCTCATACTTCCATTTTTCTTTTCAACAATCACTAATCTGTTTACCCATTCAGTCGGCTCATTTATTTCTCTAATTATTTTTTCTGACACTAATCGATCTAATTCACATTTCAACTTATCTTGGATATTAATAGGAACTCTATGTGGAACATTTGTAACAGGTATTGCATCGGGCTTTAATTGTATGCTATATTTATCGGGAAAGTTACCAAGACCTGTAAAAACTGTGCTATAATTCTCAAGTACATCATTAAGACTTAATATCTTATCAACATTTTCTACTTTATTTATTAGCCCTAAATTTATACAGCTATGTAGACCTAAAATTGCCTTGCAATGATTTTCAACAATTACAAAATTTAAAATATATTCTTTTTCTCTTAATTTTACTTTTAAATCAACCGTAAAATATGTATTAATATTACTACCACCATATGCCAGTAAATTTATTGGTTGCCTGTTAACTACTAACTTTTTATAAGGACAATTATTTTTAATTAAGTTAAAATCATTTAGAGTCAATAGATTAACATCGGAGCCAGTATCTAACTTAAAATTAATACTTTTATTTTCAACGAGAATAGACTCAGACCAGGAAACAGCAAAAGTATTCATTGTATATACCGTAGAACAAAAATAACTATCATTACTCAGCCCTTCAACGTTTTCAACAAATGCAATCTCAGATTTACAAACACTTTTAAAATGATTAAATTTGTTACATTTTAAACATTTTTTACCGTAGGCAGGGCATTTGCCTTTGCCGTGCATAAAATTACAGAATTTACATAATTTATCAGACTGCTTAAAATTATTATTCATTTTTTTATTATTTACAGAAAAGTTACCCATATTTTTGAAAACCTGTTGTGACTCCTCCTGTTGGGTATATCCTTTTGCCTGTCGATGATTTGTTTGATATTGACCACGATGTCCACTGTTACCGTTGTTCTGGGTGTAGTGATGTTGAGCTTGATAAGTACGCTTGCCACCACGTACTTTTGAATGAACTGCATTTACTTCATTTTGTTTTTCACCAATCTCCTTCATTTGATTGAGTTCTCTTCGTTGAATTTCAGCAATACGAAGAGTTTCTATTGCAGTTTCAAGAGTAACATCAGCTTGTTTAATTAATTTATCGCGAGTCTCACCATCTCTCGTGTCAAGAACAATTTTGTCACGTAAAATTTCTTGATGAGATTTAAATTCACAATCTTTAATTAAACCACGACACGCTGACAGAAACTCCTCAATCGATTCATTTTCTTTTTGAGATCGTTTATAAAATATATACCTGGAGTGTAAAATATTTTTTTTCGGTTTGCAATAATCTTGAAACGCATTTAGCACTTGCTCAATTTTCTTGTTGTCTTCGGCGTTGTCAAATGTGAGAGTGTTATACCTCTCTAGGCCCTCTTTACCAACAAGATTGAGAAAAATGGCCACCTGACGTTTATTAGACGCTGTCGTTAGACCAGCCGCCTCAATGTAAATCTCGAACGCTTCACGAAAAACGCGCCAATTTTCTGCCAAATTACCCGTTAAAATCAATGCATCTGGCTTATTGTACTCCATGGTTCAACAAAAATTCAAAATTCAAAAACACAATACATAATTTTCAGATCCTATTAGACTGCGCCATGTTTTATCGTACGAGAGGTGTAGGTAAGATAAAGGTGGTACACACGAGTGCTAAAGGCATACTGACTTTATTGTGTTGAAAATACCGAATGGCCAAATGCGATAATCATATCATAAATATACAGATAATTAATAAATGTTAATGTAGATAGCAAGTGCCAAGTATAGCTATGTAACAGTTAGCATAGGTGGACATTTGATTGAATTTTTAGGGGGGCTATAATAATCCAATGTAAAGTGATTCCACCCCACCTTTTTATACAGAAGTATAACATATTACCTTCGATGTTTAGGGGTCTATTGAAATATTTAGGAAAGCTGAGCCCCTCTAAGTCCCCCATGATGACTGCCTATATTTGTTAGGCTGGGATTTATCAATATTACCTCAATATGACAAATGTTTTGAATATATTTTAATTTATATTGCACTCCACATAAAATAAAAATAATGGTATTAATTAACTGAACATATTTGAATATATTATATAACTATACATAAGACTCAATTAATATAGTCCAATCTTGACCAATTCACTAATGAAAGCTGTTGTAAGCAAGAGACACAAATTAAACAAAACAATTGTATTTAATAATATTGTATTTTATAATATACCTATTTTTTATAAATTAAAATATATATATTTTTTAAATTATTCATTGTACATATTTTGTACTGTTATAAATGGACTTAATGTATTGTGATCTGTAATATTATAATTTGAATTTTAATAATGTATTATTACTAATAATATTGATTTATTTGTATTATTTGAATATTAATAATAGGTATGTTTATTAAATTGAAATATCAACAGTTTACAACTTGAAGGAACAAGACACATAAATACATAATATAAATATATTATAGTAATAAATAATATGACATTGTATTCTGTGTTATTAGCGTTTAGCTGTCCTTTTTAAAAATGGCTACTACCAATTTCGCGGCTTCAAATCTCCCCATTACCAATAACATCAGTTAGCAATTTAGCTTATTATCTATATCTGTGCTATTATATTAAAACTAATTTCGCTTTTTTCATGTAAAATGTAAAAATGTTTGCTATCTAGTAAAATATAGACATCTATGCATTTATTAAAGAAAAAGTAAGAGGCCGCAGGGGGGGCCGCGGCCCACCCGGCCCCCCCTGTGCGCACGCCTATGAAAATGGCCTGTTCTTTTAAATATAATATAACTAATATAAGGATTTGTTTATTGAAAATAAGTTATTTCTCTTTCTCACTTTAAAATGATAATACCAATAAAGGTATATCTCATTTTCTAGATAATATTCTTACCTTTATACTTAATAATGGGTAAATTTACTCTAACATCACAAAATGTGTTTTGCTGAATAAATATTTGTTATTATATACATTAGTAAGACAGACAACAGCTGGTATGGTGTTTTTTTAAGAAAAGTAAAAAATGTGGATCTATTTTTTGGTGGGGGGAAGTGTAAAATTATGGTTGACCCAGGACTCAAAATAATAAAATATAATAATATATAATATAATATAATAAAATACACAAATATTCTGCTTCTTATACTAAATTAAAAAAAATATGTTATTCATAAAAGTGAAAACTTAAAATATTATAACGATAGAAATACAAGTATTTAAAAAAAATTTTGTTTTGTTTTGATTAGAAATTATGAAAAAATGTTAGTATAGTAGATTTTGAAATAACGAGGGTTTGATAAAAAAAATCACTTATTAATTATTATTCAACTTCACAAATATTAAATATTTATTTTTATTAATATTGTTTAGATAGGTACCAATCACATCGTGGTACCAATAATATATTATATTCAGTTGAATATAATTAAAGTTGCCAACCGACAACCAGTTTTTCATAAATGAGATCACACAGACAGTGCCGTATTTACGGAGGGAGATTAGGGAGTTTTTAAATAAATGGTAATAATATGATTTCTATGATTGTTGACAGTTGAGTAAATTTAATATAATAATATTGTTGAGGCTGCTGAATAAAGTGAATAATACATCATTTAGTATACAATATGAATTTAATAAACGCGCCAAATGATATAATCTATAATGATTCCCTCAATATGGTCATACTGAGGATTCACTGTGTACTATACTACTATCCCTCGCATTCCTATCGGTCGGTTGGCTCCTATTTATTGTAACCCTTGTTCGTATATTTTGTTATTCGGCTATAGTGTTTTGTATGAACGTCAAACACTGATCATCGTTCATTTTCGGCTTCCTCGTCTTGTTGGAGTCACGTTTTTCTTCGCCATTAAAACTCTATAATTTTAACACGTGTAATTGAAAAAATCTTAAATATTATAATTATTCGCTATTTTATTTTTTTATTGTTAAGCTGTAATATTATACCACCGACAAAATGTGGAGTAAGTATATTATATTTAAGAAGATTTTTATAAACACGTGTGTATCTGTTGAACATTTGTATGTAATGTTATGCGTTGAATGATTTACTGTAGTCAATTGTCAATGTATATTTATTAAATATATGGCAAGATTAACATTTATGATACATAATTACTTGTGTTATTGTTATATTAAAGATGTGTACATATTTATCAACTAACGATGTTCACGTTAACAGGCATAGTAATGGAACCCGGAAAAAAGTACAGCACTGTTGTCGAAAATACATTCCATCTGTCAATGGCTACACTTGATTTAGAAACTGTTAAAAAGGGTATGTATAAAGCATATAACTTTATGGCATAATTAAGTATTTCTTTATTTATGATTCCTGGTTATAGTATTCCTTGTAATTAAGTAATTTAAACCATTGTCATAGAAAAGGTTTATAAGCCTTTCATTTTATTAATAACTAGTAATATTGCTGGATAAAATGTATATGTCTTTAGGAACAAATAATTAATTGCTATACCTAATTTAGGCATGCTCGAAAAAAAATATTTATTCTTTAATATGTAGTAGATTGTATTTAGACCTTTTTTTGAATTCTCAAATTATGTATTTTATTGAGTTTAGCCTATTCTGTAGCGGACACTAAATACATATTAGAAACCTTAACAACAGTTTAACCAAGTCTTACTAATAAATAATCTAATATCATTACAAAAAAAATTTAAGATATCACCTTATTCTTGATTTATTGTTGATTAGGTATAAAAAAAAGGAACACTTAAATAATTGTTAATGTTTGTGCTGTTTTATTTAGCTGATGATGTACATACTGTTTATGTCGAGACTGATGATAATCCACGGGTAATTCTTTGTCACCTGTCTAAAGCATCAAAATTGTTCCAATGCCGATTGGATCATATTTTCCCACGAGGAACAGATTTGAAGTTTGTTACATCAGCCACTGCTAACATACATATGACTGGTATTTATTTAATTAAGATTATACTTAAATCATATTAATTAATATTTTTTTAAACTATTATTATAGGATATTTGGACTTGAATGAAGACGATGATGAATTATATTCTGATTTAGAAAGCGAATCTGAAGGTGAAGAAACACAAATTGAACAGAAATCAACACAAGGAAAAGGTACTTTAAAAATAATAGATATTGTTTGTAAGTTCCTGTATGAAAACTTTTTTTTATGAAAAAATCACTTATTTAGAGAATGGTCACTCGTCAAACTTTTCATAGCTTTTTTTCTAAACTTTTATTTTACTTACATTTCAATTCTTATTTGAAGAAAATATAAATTCTGATTAAATAATCAGGTTTGCTGTAATTAACATTGTTATTGTAATTAAAAGAATATCCATATGTGTTGTCTGCGGATGACTACTGTATATCATACTAAATCTGTGTTCAGCAGAACTTATTTATTTTGTTTTCTTTTACGTTTTTGTCATATGTACCACGTTCTGCATTGAGTTAGGTGCATATAAATTCAATTTCATACGTGTAATAAGTATATTATTTAAAAGGGTCACTTAGTTTTGATGTTATTTTTTAAGTTTTAACCACTTACCAGCCCTAAAGCTTAGGAAAACAAAAAGGTATCTCTTAATTACTGGTATTTAATTCTCTTGTATTCATTTTATTGTTACTTTTACTTCATCAAAATTGTCTATGAAAAAATATTTCATAAATTTATGATTATACATGATTAATATGCAACACATGCTGAATTATTGAAATATAATAATATACACTTAATAAATATTATTCCTGTTTTATCTATTGTGTTATCCAACTTAATGTCTATATGCTATAATCTATATGCTAGCCACAAACAATGGACTTAAAAATATCAAAATATGGCATTATATTTTTTATTCATAAACTATTCCAAACTTTAAAAAAACATATTATGTAGACACATAATGAAGTACCATTTTATTGTTATTTTCATTAAATTTTTTTAATATTTTATGGTGTTTAAATCCTTGGGTAATTTCTTTCTTTTTTTAATAAGTGATACATTGTTACTATATCAGTTACTCGATACTCAGGTACTCGATTACCTAAGAACGAAATTTAACATCACCCAATACCAGTTATGTGAATAAGACTACATGATAGAGAAAATTTAATTAAATTGAATTGATCTTGACTACTTTTGAGTGAACAAAATATAATTTGGATAGAATAAAAATTTTAATGCTATATTTTATAGGAAATAAACGTAAGTCAGAAGATAATATTTCAAAAAAAAATAAATCTATTAAATTGGATGAAAGTAATCAGTCTGATGAAGAAAGTGATGATGAAAATGAAACTGACGATGAAACCATGGATTTCGAAGATGATAGTGATGATGACGACGAAGGATTGAAATGTAAGTTTTTGTACTGAAATTACATCTATACATTTATTGACCACAAAAAAATAAATTAAAACATGAATTATTTTCTTCAATAATTAAAATTATGTTGTTTTTTTTTAAATTTTGTAGGTATATATGTTTTTATCTTTTCAAAACAATTTTTGAAATAATATCAAATTTTATTTAACGATCTTCTATAATATTACCACTTAGAATCTTAAAATATACATATGTGCCTTGATTTCTTATATCCAATAATTTAAACTATTCTTTCTTCTATAATATTTTCTCAATAGTTTTTATATTTTGATAGTTTATCAAGTAACACGGATATACAATTATTTTTTTTAATTTATTTTTTTGATATAATTACTAATTTATAACAATGTTTAGTAAGTGACTTAGCTGATGATGATGACGATGATGATGATGAAGATGAAGACGAAGACGAAGAGGAAGAAGATAGTGACGATGAAACTGAAGATGTTCCAGTGTTGACTAAAAAAACAAAAGAACAGCAAAAAACTCCAAAAAAACAATTGAATGGAAATGACATAAAGACTCCTAAAAAAGAACAGACCCCCAAAGGTCAAAAAACACCAATGCCCAAAACACCTGATGCTAATCAATCTCTGATAAATGTAAATTTATTAATTGTTTTTTATAATTTATCTTATTTATGTTAATTTTTCATAATAATATTTTAGGGTTCAACGGAAAGTAGTAAAAAAAAGAAAAATAAGGAACCTAAAACCCCACTTAGCGGATTAAAGACCAAACCAGATACTCCACTACCCAAAGATAAGCAAAATCAACAACAAAAGTTAAATGGTGGAGTTATCATTAATGATATTAAAGTTGGTGATGGAGCTGTAGCTAAACCAGGGAAAAATGTAATAATAAATAAATATTAGTTTTTAGTAATTAGATTTTATACTTATAAATTTTTAAATAAATAATAGGTTAAAGTGTACTACATTGGTCGCCTGAAATCTACTGGTAAAGTTTTTGATTCAATGCAGAAAGGAGCTGGATTCACTTTTGGATTACAACGTGGTGAAGTTATTAAGGGTTGGGATATTGGTATTGCTGGTATGAAAGTTGGAGGCAAAAGAAAAGTTATTTGTCCACCAAATATGGCGTAAGTAATGTTTTCTGACACTTATTATATAACATTATTTTATTGTAACTTATAAATTATTAAAAATAATACACTAAATAAAAATTTATCCAAAATATTAAAAATAGTTTATTATTAGGGATATTGGTATAATACTATTACTATAATTCTTAAATAAATATTCTGATATCCAATTTTCATAATTAATTTATAATAAAATAAAAATAAATGAAATGTTAGTAGTATGTTAATAGTAGTTTATAGTGGAAATTGTTATTATATTTAGAATATATTTTAAGAAAAATATAACTAATTATTGTGTGTTTTTATTTTCAGGTATGGTGCTAAAGGAAGTCCACCAGAAATTCCACCAAATAGTACTTTAGTTTTTGATGTAGAACTAAAACATGTTAATTAAGTTAATCCATTATGTCTTTTATTCCGACTGATATTCCTATGATTATTTGTTAATTAATTACCATTCATTTTTTTTACAACAACCACAAACGAATATCAGTATTCCGTATTGTTTTAAAACAAAGTTAAAAGCTGTATTTTTAATATAATATAGTTTTTAAATTTGAGACAATTTTTATCTTAAGTATACAATTGTTTATTATACATCATAATATTTTAAATTGCTAACGTTTTTTGGAATTTGTAGAAAGTATTTGTGTCCAATCTATTTTGGCAATAATTTACCAATTGTATATGAATGACTTATAATAAAACAATTTTAATTCTTAATTTTAGAATTATTGAACTTCGATCATTTTTATTTAAAAACCTAATGAACCCCAACTTATTTTTTCTGAGTAATTATCATTTGGTTAACAATTAATGTTTTAAGACTTAATTTTTGTGGATACTTATATTTAATCAAATAATGTGAATTTAGTTCTTCTAAATGTTTATAATTTATTGATAGTATATTGATGTTTAAATCTATCATGAATAAAGTGCTAAAAACTAATGTTTTATTTTTATCAAGAGACTTATTAATTGTAATTTCTAGTTACTAGAAAAATCTTATATTAATAGTATATTATTTCCTAATTCTTAGCTGTAAATCAGATTATTTTTCCAACCTTAAGTTTTAAAATGATTTTCTAGATAGGTTAACTTGAGGACGGTTTTACTAAAAATATTAAGATTATTATTTTGTCATTATGCATAATGCTATGGCTTTTGTCATATAATTTATTACTAAAACAAATCTTTAATTTCATTTATTCATTATTACTTTAAATTTTCTTTGCCAGTAATAATTTAAGTTATTAACAACTGGATTAATAAATTCTAAATTGTTTGAATTTGTAATGATTAAAAAATTATTAGTGTACTTTTGACTTACAAACGTTGCAATTGAAATTTTTTATTCTTAAAAAAGGTATAAAAGTTGATATAGTAACTATAGCATATGGTATACGATTTTTAAATAGGAAAGTAGAAGTACAACCTGTATCAATATTATAAAATAATTTTACCAGAGAATTAAAAGTTAATAGATTTTTTTGTTATTATATGTAAAAAAAAATATTTTAATTTAGAATTACTGATAAACAATTGGTCAGAACATAAAGGCTTATACATATTTATGTGTTTCGATAAATATTATATTTTAAAATAAATAGAAAAAAATTTTATTTAGTTTGAGCAAAAATTATCAATTGTGTCCTAAAACAACCTATGATAATTATTGTCAAGCACTGTCTTTAAGTGGCAAAGATCCGTCATTAGATTTAATAATGAACCGTGAAATTCTGAATGTTAAAGTCCGAGAAAAAAATGTTCCATATATAAAACCAACCTTTATTAATTTTATACTATCCATTGTTATAAAAGTATGTATAAAACTATTAAAGTATGTACACCACGAACTAAGAGTTAGTATTAGTTCGTGATGTACACTATTACTGTTAACACTGCTATGGCACGCGGTTGATTACTAGTGCTATATATTATCGACTATCGTAGCCCGTAGGTATACTAGATAAGTAGTAATGTTACTTGTTAGTTTTATACACGATTTAAGATATATATCTTAAATCGTGGTTTTATATGAAAATACCCCTAGGCCCTAATAGAGATATCATTGTGTATAACTTGTCTCAATAGTATACGTACATTTGAATATACGAGCGATTAAAACATATTATTTGAAAAAAAAATAACTAAGCTCAATAAAACATTTTTGTTTAATAATTTTTTTAGAAATTATAAATAATTAATTTATATTTAAATAATTTATCGGACTTTTTTTCCTAATATCTCATAATACATTTAAAAATATATTCGAATACGTATTCTGAATATCTTTTTTTAGTATTTTTATTTTATATTTAAAAATTAAATTTGAAAAAAAATACCTACCTATTCTCAAAGTATTCGAATAATTTTTTGAGTATATCCAGAATGTATTTTAAATATACCTATTCTTTGAAAATTATTCGAATACCAATTCTGAATACTTTTTAACCGTTTATTCAAATACGTATTCCTAAGCACGGCACTAGATTTTTTTCCAGGGGAGGGAGGGCAAAGTGGGTAAAATATATTTTTTACGTGGGCTAAGGTTTTTTCAGCAATCAATGAAGTTATTTAAATAAAATATAAATATTTTCGTATCATATAACATAACAGCTATTAGCTATATATAGTACAAACTTTTGAATAGTTAAAAATGTTTTAAGAATAATGACAAATATTATTTATGTTCCTTATGTAAGAAAATTTTTAATCATAGACCTTCAACAACTATATTAACAGTTATGTACAAAAATAACAATTCCTTTATTACTTTAATATACATACCTTTGTGGCTTTGTGAATCGAGACGGATTTGTTTGACTCAACTTTGATGCAATGATTTGGGAAGTACATTTGTTTGTTTATTTTCATCTAGTATTCCAGTACTCAATGAAGGTAATAATAAAAATAATAATAGATTTTTTTCTTATTTTACAAATTTTAAAACATATTTTATTGAAATTATAGTATATTTTTCCTTATTAGACAATACTATTATAATAGGTTAATCCATAATAAAAAGATTTTTATTATATCGTACATATTTTTCAGTGGGTGGTGAATACATAAATTAAATGTAAGAAAAATCTATGGTAAATGTTATGTTCTTTAATTTTGGTCATAAGTATTTTTATTGTTACTTGAAAAATTTACGAGTTATAAGTGAAAACAGTGAAAAGTATTTTAAGAGAGAGGCTTCACGTAGGTATCAGGACTTTTAGTAAGCTTATAAGTGAGGTATAAACTATTTATACTACAAAATTCAACTTTCAGGAAATTAGTTCCAAACGTTTTGGTATTTTAACGGGACTATTTAAAATTCTTAATTTTTGAAATAAACATTTAATTTAGTAAAATTAATTACCCTATGAATTTAATGTTGATTATTTATTGCGTAATTGGTTTTTTTTTCTGGAACAATGGATAAAACAGATAAGGTATGTTTCTGCCAAAAAGATTTAATACCTACTAAGATTTTTTTGTTAGTTCTATTGGTTATTTTTTTTTTTATATTATTATTAATATAATATAATATTTTATTGATTATATTTATCATTTTTTTTTTCAAACCACAAACTAATGAAATTATCATTGTGAGAACTTATATAGACCATTTATTTATCTTAACAGTTTATAAGTGACCTAAAAATAACCTAATTTTAGATTAGATTTAAATTTTGTATATATATATAACCGGAAATTGTTTATTACAATTTATTTAATGCATTTTCAGTAATATTTAGTTAATTGTATTGTACCATAAAAAAATATGTCTTTTTTTTCATTAGTTTTGACACCAAATGATGTGAATTCATGTATAAATATGTTTCGACAACATACAGAAACTTTATGTCCCAAATGTGGTATCAATAAAACTGTAACAGTAAAAAAGACTTTACGTCTAACCATGGCCGTTATAGATATTGATTATGGAGCATTTATTAGACGACCAATGGACTGGCCATTTGAATATGAGACGCCTCAATTTGTGTTGAACAACAGATTTAAATTCACTTTAAAAATGAAATCATCCACAAACGAACAAGAGGTAATAATATGTCACTTACATGAAGGTAATAAGTACCAATCAAATATAGATGTACAACTAGATTCTGGATCAAGTGTTGTGTTTTCTTGTCAACAAACATGTAGCATACATCTTAGTGGTTATTACTTGAATTAAGAATCATGTTAAATTGGTTTTATAAATTATACATTATAATTATCATATTATTATTTATAACTAATAAAAGATATTTGAAGTATATATATATTTTAAATAAAATTATTAAAATAATATAAATTAATAACTGTTTTTCATATTATCATTGCCAATCTTTGCTTTTAATTGTTTAATAATATAAAACTGACTTGATAGCCTATCAAACCTATATCATATTCTTATTTTTTTTAAAGTGTCATTTAGATATTTGTATAATATATTAACATTATTTTATAAAAATTTTACAATTGTTTAAATTAATATTTTTTAATGCTTCGATTTTTGACTTCAGCCCCTCTTTGAAAAGGAAATCGAATCTAGTTGGTACTTTTGGGGGTCAAAAGTTAAAAATTTTCAATATTTTTTAAATGAGCCGGAAAAACCCTAAAAAAATGACGGAAAAACGGGATTTTTTACGCAAAACTAGTTTTCGTCAAAATCAAATTTTTAATTTTGCTATAACTCAAAAACTAATCGATGTAAATACTTGAAATTTTCACCAAATGTTTATATTAGCGTTCTCCATACACAGTTAAATTTTCAAAGAATTTTTTTAGGTCTATTTATAGACAATTGAAATTTTCAATTTTTCTAAGTATTTTTTTTTTTAAATAACGATAAAAATTTTTTGGCCGACCAGAAAATCTTGAAAATTTAATACAAGGTTTCTTATAAGTAGATAAGTAAATTTTTTCTTTTATAACTAAGTTTTGAAAATTTGGTACAAGTTTCTCTATACATTTTTTTTCAAATAATCAAATATCTGTAAAAGAAACTACCGAACTAAGACGAAAAATTTTTAGGAGTGTTTGAAATTTAAATTTTTACAAAACCGCGTTAAATAACGGTTTAGCCTCAAACGACTTTTGATATTTGTTGTTATTCAAATAGTATAAGTCGTAAATACTTGAAAATTTTACCAGTTATTTAGATTGCCATTTTCTTTACGTGATTTGATTTTCAAAATATTTTGACTTTTTTTGAGCTATTTATAGCTAATTGAAATAAGAATATTTTTTTTGAAGTGTCGATAAAATTTTTCGGCGAAGTCAAAATATTTGAAAAATTAATACAAAGTTTCTCATAAGTTATTCTTATAGTGATAAAAAAATTATAAGAATACATGGCACAATTTTTTTTTATTAGCATTTGAAGTTCAAATATATTGACAAAAATTGAAAAATTCGTCAAAATCATGAATATTTTTTTCTATTTGGTAGTTAAAAATTTATAAATATTTTACTATCAAAAGCTAAGAATTGAAAATTTAGTACTATGCTGTTCATAAGTTAAGCTTAGAATAATTATAAAAAAATTTGAGGATTATTCAATTTAAAAAATTTCACGAGTGTTTAAAGTTTTAATTTTAATTTGAAATCAAAAATACTCGTGTAAAATAACGTTTTACTAATAAATAATTTTCGATTTTTGTTATTTTTAAAAAATTACTTGACGTAAGATTTTGAAGCTTTTACTTAAATGTTTGAATTTGTTTCAAAATAGAATATATGACAATATTTAAATATAACATATCCCAGACTGACAAATCATCTGCGTTCAGAATCGTTTTTCGTATACATTTATACCTATCATTGCATTCAAATTTAACCTACCCTAGTCCGAAGTCCACCCCACCCCCTAATGTACAGCAGAGCGATACTCACCCGTTTTTTTATATTAAATGTATTATACAGTGAAGTATAACAAAAGTAAAAAGTAAATAGTTTACTTGGTAATTAGCTATTAATCAATAAGGAAAAGACCAATAAAACTAAAATTTGACGGGGTACACCATCACAATGTCCAGGATCATAGATTCAGATAACATACAACTATTACAACTAACACTAATGTATGAAAGGTGTGGAATGGTGAAACATTGAAGTGAAACAGGCTAGGGAAAGGTGGAAGGTAAGTGTCGGTAGAGTCATAAGACTAACAAAGAAGCAGTGGCACAAACTCACTTTTTTTGTGAAGCGAAATCTAAAAATTTTCCCAACCACCCAATAAATGATAAACCGATTTAAGTAAAGTAATTGCTACACATGACATATGAGTTTGATGTCACTGCAAAAAGGAGAGTGATATTAAAAGAAAAATGTGTATTATAAAAATAATAGTACAATGTATATTATATGTTTTTACAATTAATTTAAGGTAAACAGAAATCAAGCTATTTATAAAATACAAATTAAAATATACCATTTAATGATTCTTCCATGAACTTTGAATAAAGTAACATAAATTTGGCAACAAATGCCTCTAAATGAAACATGGTTTTATTACCTTTTAATAAACTATGTTCATAAAATGACGCAATTTCAACAATATCGTGTTTCAATGAAATATCACAGTTTTTCACCAATTCTTTAAGTAAAAACTGAAAATTGTATGATCATGAACAAAAATGTGTCAGTATTAATAATAGTTTAATCTGATTTTACTTACTTTAAAAATCACATTTGTCGGAATGCCATGAACTATCAATTCATAAAGCATAGATCGAACTTCAAGCAATTTTCCAGGAGTTTGTTGGCTTAATATTTGTTTAGCGGTATCACCAATATAAAGTTGCCAATCTGGTACAACAACACTTTGTTTTACATCAAAAGGATACCTATTAATTAAAAATAAATTTAATAAATTATAAATGTAACTAAATATTTTTAATAAGATTAAATAATATACATGTAAATACTAACTGTTTTACTTTACTAGCTTCTAACATTAATATTGCTCGCCTTAAGTTTCGTTCACAATTTTGAGAGATAATTAATGCCAATTCATCTGGTAATGTTAATCCTTCTTTTTTACAAATTGTCTATAATATTATAAAATATTAAATAATTATAGTGATCTTCAATGGCTATCTTGTCATATGTGCTCTATTACCCAATTCATATCTTAATTATCGACACATTTAATACATTTCTGAGAAATATGACACAAGTATTTTAATATTTATTTTTTCTAATTATTTTTATACTTATAATTATTAATAATAATGAAATAAATGACGAGAAGACGACAAACAATGATAATATATAATAATTTTTAATAATATATTATTTATTTATAAGAATTTTTATTCGTCATTAAAATCACTTTTACATCATTCATTTATAACGAGAATATATTTTTTTAAATATAGATATAGTTGTTAAGTGGTAAAACATATTAAAGAGCATATTGCAGTCACAATGTTGCCAGTAGACCGTATATGACAAGATAGCCTTTTTAACACATGTAAGAAACAAAGAAATAAAATGTAAATGTTAATTTTACTATAGATAAAAAATAATAGTACAATCAAATACCATAATGGAAAGCACAAATAAGATTTATTAGAAACCATATTACTATATTTACATATACTTTTATGCTCCTATAGGAACATACTGAAAAATAATATTCAGTTATCTACGCCTCTGATTAATTATTATTGTGACAATAATTATCAAGAACACAATATTATATATTCTCAACAATTAATAAAATAGACATGTTGATTACCAACAATGGTTGAACAGTAAAAACCAGATCAGCCCATTGAATTTTTAAAATCAGACCAAGGCAAGTGCCGTCAAATACGTTTTTATCCTTCTTTATCATAAAAAACCGCCACTGTTTTTAACAATTGAATATAAGCTTTTAATTTATTAAAGAACTTAAGTATATCTTTTAATTATTGAATATTGATGTTTACTTTTAAAATTTTACAAATATCTTCATGAGTAGGAGCTGGAACACGCACAGCTAAACATCTACTACGTATGGCTGGAATCACTTGACCAATGGAATTGGCACACAAAATAATACGACAAGTAGCCATATATTTTTCCATTGTACGTCGCAAGGCTTGCTGAGCTTCTTTAGTAAGCCTATCAACTTCAGTTAATAAAATAACTGTAACATAAATATAAAAAGTTAAAAAACTGAAAAATATTAAAAAATGTTTAGAGGTGTGTTTTACCTTTAAAATGCCGTTGCTTAGTTGAATCTAATTGATGAGTTTGTGCAACAGTTTTTATGAGTTCCATAACTACAATGCGGTCATACATACCTGCATCACTAGCATTTACTTCTATATGATAATTGCTAGCCACAGTCATGATCTCAAATTTTTTATTTGAAGGAGTCTATAGACAATAATTAAGTAATTAATCAATTAATGGATGACATATGTTTATATTAGTTTTATACCATAAAGTTCATATGTTCAGTGCGTAACCTTTCAACACCAGGGCCATACAGTTGTCGTAACAGTGCTAAAATACGAGTCTTTTTTCCAGCACCATTAGGTCCATAAAACAATAAATGTGGAAAATCACCTTGATTTACCTATAAAATAATTTAAAAAAACCATTACATGACTAAACAAGTACAATACAAATTGATTGATCTACTATTTAATCAGTGTACTAACGAGGTTTGTTAAATGTTGAGCTTGATCCAGGTGATAATCAACTTTTTGTAATGAATTTGGTCGGTATTTATCTGCCCACAGACTCATTTTATTTAAATAAATAGGATGAACAATTATAGTTTAAATAAATTATGACTTAAAACAAAAAAAAAGTTGATACTTAGCAATAAGCTATTGGCCTTACAGTAGACTACAACACTACAGTCTACAATCACAAAATACAAAAATATATTGGAAACGACGATGTCAATAAGAGACAATTAATGAAAACTGAAATAATGTGTAAAATAAAATAACTAAATAATAAGTATGTAAGTAACAAGTACCCGATGTGTACTTCAAACTTCAGTAGTTCAGTCTTAAATATAGACCATAATGCTGTACGTCAACTAAGGGTTAGTTAAAGTTAAAGATTACTAATTATTGTTTATTAGCAATTGCCAATTGTTGCTGTAATTATTTGGCGGGAACAATACATAATTTGATAAATTATAGATAAATCAAAGAGATATTTTAAGTTTTCAAAAGTGAACAACTTGCTTGTTGTATTTGTCAAATATTTATAGGTTATGATATTATAATAGTAGAAAATTCTTTTACTTGTATAATATATGCCATGGCTCTGATTTGAAGTTTGTTTTTACTTTTTAGTTTTTAGTTTTACTCGGCGTTTAGTGTTGTGCGAAGTTAATTCGTAAGTATATTGTTTATACTTTATTTTATTAATGTTTTCTTGTAGACCTTTATAATATAAATTACTTGTTAGATTTTTTTCGTTGACTTGAGTATTGTTGTACTTATAGGTTAAACACTTGGTTATGTATTATGATGATTTAAATTATAAATAATAATGCTATTTTCATTAAGCATTTTAATTTACTTAATTTTAATAAATAATTAAATAATAACTTGAACTTGCCTTTCCGGGTTGTAAGGGTTGCATATCCTAGCACTTTATTAATATCAATGATATAAACATTCGGAGCTACTGAATTGGCTCCCTCAACATTTTTATTTTATAAATCCATTGGTTATCAAAAATAAATGTTAAATTTAACTTGACATTAAATTACAAATATTACATTTTATATTAATTTTTATTGTTACGAATAATCAAATAAATTTTGCAGCCTCGTTTAGTACATTTGAATTGTTTAAATGCATTTTAAGCTTATAAAGCTTATAATAGCTAAATTTAAAATGATTTACTATTAAAATTAATTCTCTCTTCCACTACCTATTTTTTTAGCTGAATTAATTTCATATTTAACTATGCAGGTACAAATTGAAATCAATTATGAGTACTGAGTTTTATGATATCAGTGAAATCTCTTATATTTAGGTAGTTAATTTGTTTAAATATGACAATTGTTGTGACCTTTTAATGCATTATCGGATTAACAAAAATATATTCTCAATTAGTTATTTAGCATTGTTGCTGAAAATATTAAAAGTCTCATACTATTTCAACTTTTGTAGCTTGAAAACCACTTGTTGAAAATTATTCTAAGAGCCAATTCAATGGTCGACATTATAATTGTGCTTTATATATTTATAAAATATTCAGTAATTATATTTGAAATACCTATAAAAACTATTTAAACTTTACTACCCGCCTTAAAAGTTTGATAGTATTAAGTGTTACGGGCTTAATTCAAAATTTGTATATTTATTGAACTTTTATTATTTTTGTAGGTCAAGATGCAAATTTTTGTTAAAACCCTTACGGGTAAAACAATTACCCTTGAGGTTGAATCATCAGATTCTATTGAAAATGTAAAATCCAAAATTCAAGATAAAGAAGGTAACATTTAGTACTAATCTATAAATCTTAAAAATTGTAATTATATATTAACTTTTTGATTACTTCTGTAAATGTAATATAGCACCAAAATGTATTGAAATTTTGCTGTTATCAATATGTTTTATTATTATTTACAGCAATGATTTTCAATCTTTTTAGCATCATAACCCAAATTTTTCCCTGACAATCTATTGTAAATTGTAATCCACATTGTTTCACTCTTACAGGTCCAAAAAAGTCTTAAAAAATCAAAATTTGGATTTTGCTTAAACTATAAAATGTATAGGTTTATAATGAAAAAGATTTTTACAAAATATATATTTTTAAAATGAGTCATATGCGAAGTGTGTGTTAATGTTAATAAAAAAATTGTATAACCCACAGTTTGCGAAACGCTGGTTTACAGCATATATAATAGAAATGTCCACAATAAATGGTATTTTAAATGTAGTAAATTTATTACAGTACTATTAAATAAATGTAATGATAATTTTTATAATTATGTATATACGTTAAATATTATATACGTATTCATTTAAAAAATTAAGATTCTTTTCTTTTTGAATACTGATTCCTATATGCTAATTAAATGCCTTGTCCCACAAGTGTCTAAGCAAAATTAGTACTTCGCAGTTTTCAATATTTTATTTAGTTCATTGGATGGCCATATTCAATGTTTTTGTGACTTATGAAGCGGGTATACAATGTATCATGTCTTAACAATGTATGTGTGTGATGTATAAACTTGCAAAATTTTACTACCAGAAAATATTGTGATATACATATATGTATGTATTAATAAAGCGATGCGATATATCTCAACCCTGTGTTTGGATTAAAGACTGTATTTTACTATACTTTTTATGATATGCCGTTTATGCTTTCCCCGTGAAAATATGTATATTTATGGTGGATTAGGTTCTTTACTTACGATTTATACAATTGTTTGATTTACTGGAAAAATTGCTAATATACCACTGAAATGTATTTATACTAAATAAATGTTATGTATCAAGACTATTATTACCTTGTTTTTTAAAACATTATTGACTTCATATTTTAGGGATTCCCCCAGATCAACAGCGTCTTATTTTTGCTGGTAAGCAATTGGAAGATGGTCGCACACTATCTGATTACAACATACAGAAAGAGTCAACTCTACATTTAGTACTCCGTTTGAGAGGCGGTGCTAAGAAACGTAAGAAGAAGAATTATTCCACACCAAAAAAAATCAAACACAAAAAGAAGAAGATTAAGTTAGGAATTCTTAAATTTTATAAGGTATGAACTATCAGTTATTGTGTTTTAACCCGTCATTGGTGGCGTCCTCTAAAATCATGCAAAAGGTGTCATCGGCCTTTTTTATCCAACTAATACAATATAATAAATTTTGATTTAAAATAGACCGCATATTTTAATTAAATATTTGTTAAGCCAGCAAAATATGTTAACAATATTATGGAATACAATTCTATATAAATTAAATATTTTCACATTTCATTGTTATATATTTTAAAAACCTCAATTAGCTAGTAGCATCGGTTATTTTTACCGATGAAGTATTTATAAATTGTTATTCCGTGTACACGATATAAAATTAAAATAAAACACAAATAAACTACTCTATACAGATAGGAGAAACGTCAACAAGAAAATAATATTAAAAATATAAAAAAAATTAACAGTCGAAAAGACCAAAGCCACTGATGACTGGTTGTATTTATATTTTATAATATAATGGTTAAACCTATATTTATAGGTTGACGAGAATGGAAAAGTGCATAGGTTGAGGAAAGAATGTACCGCTGAAAACTGTGGACCTGGAGTATTCATGGCTGAGATGTCCAACAGATTCTACTGTGGAAAGTGCAGTTCTACCATAGCTAAATAAATTGTATTTTCATTTTAAGTACAATAGAGTTTATTTACAAAAAAGTCTTGCATTTTTCATTGATAGTATTTTAACAAAAATCATTTGTTTTGTTCGTGTTTGCCTTATCATCATATTATATTATGATTATTAAAAACTAGGTTTTCCGATTCACATAATAGGTACAGTCTTATTGCATACATTTACTAAATAACATTTTTTTTTTTTAAATTAAGCAAATAATAACTACAATATTTGAGTAACAACTAGCATACATGATAAAAGTAAATTAAATCTTAACATACATATGTATAGATAGTATTTAAAATTATATACAAAAATATTTGGTTTCTGCTGTTTCTTCATTTAAACTTTAATTACAACAAAATATTTAAGGCTATAAACATACATAGTAACATTTTGTTTGACTAGATTACTAGTGTGCAATTTTTAAAAATTCCTAAATACTTATCATTTATATTATATTGAATAGTTCTTAAAAATTTTATGAAGTTATTATTTTAAATATTTTAAGTACTTTTTTAAACACACATTGATATTAATTTTACTATTCTCATATCTGAAATTCTTGCTGAATCATCATAATGTACTGTTATGAACACTTAAATGTTAATAAAAGTTGATTGTATCACTTGATTGTCTAGTAAAATAATTAAGTCATAATCAGATAATATCTTGTTAAAAACATTGTTATCCACGTGTAAAATGTTCAGCAGGTTCAATAGTCATTAATGATTTAATATTATTTATTAAATCTGAGAAATTTGGACGATCACCTGCTACATAAGCCCAACAAGGCCGCATAAGTTTGTTATATATTTCTATGGTGCACGGTGGACATGATGGGCATTGTAACCGATGACCTTCTTCCAAAACTCTTATTAGTTTTTCAACATCTAGTCTTTCTTCTAATTTGGAGACTACATTAGGTTCTTTACCCAAGGAAAAAATTTCAAAAAGTAATACACCATATGCCCAAATATCAGTTTTTGGAGAAAATTTCCCATACAAAATAGCCTCTGGAGCATGCCTAGAAATATAACATCTAAGATTTAACATCAATATTTTATTACGACCATTACAAAACTTACCATTTCAAAGGCAAATCTCGCATCGTTTGTAAGTAATAGTATTTTTCATCGGGTAAAAACTGAGCTAGGCCAAAATCAGAAATTTTAACAGTTGTTGGGCTTGATACCAAAATATTCCTTGTAGCTAAATCTCGATGTATTATATTTAGACTTCCTAAATATTCCATTCCCTAAAACAAATTATACTTCTAATAAATTTATTACTTATATAATTTAAATATTTGTATGAATGTACATTTTACAAAGCTTGGTATTGTTAAAGTTAAGCATTTTAAATGTGTAATAATAATATAATATAGTATAGCATAGATTTAAATATTAGTATTTAATATAAAATTACTTGAGCAATGTCCAAAGAGTATTTCAATAATCTATTAGTTTCCTCCACTAGTTCATCTTCGTGTAATCTCAAGTAACTACTTAATGAACCAAGTTCAATATATTCCATTACGAGCATTAAATTTGGTTCTTCTAATACACCTTCAATTTCAACAATATTTGGATGGCTAAGTCCCTAAAATAAAAATTAAGCAACAAAAATACAACATATTTCTTAAGTGGTTAAGTATGACTTACCTCTATAATTCCAATTTCTCTTTGAAAATCTTCAGTTTGAAATGATCTTTTCATATGTTTCACAGCTACTTTTTTGGTTGTATTATCACTGTATTCTAACAATCCTTCTAATACAACTCCATAAAATCCCTAATGAAAATTATTAAATATTAGGATTTTTGGTACTTTATTGAAATGGAAAAGAAAACATTCATATGAACACTTCCATTTTATGTGAATTACATATAAATTCATTTAATTAAAAAAAAAAATTTGGAAATGAAATAAGTTCTATTTTTATGAACTATGAATGTTATTGGTTTATCCATTGACAAGTCAGCTTTCATATATAAAATGCTAATTTTATAATTGATATTTATATAGGAGTAGATAATTTATCTATAATAAATATTTATGATATTTTATAATTCATAGTATGAATTAAGATATATTAATTTTATAATATAATATATAAGTTAGGTTAATCCAAAAAGAACTTTCCTAGGTAATAATATTTATTATTTTAATACTAAGTTTTGATTAAAAAAATATTTACTTGTCCTATAACTTGCTGTAAAGTTAATGTAGCATTATTGAATTGATAAGTTTTCTTTTGGCAGTTCATAGCACTTTGCAAATTGTTCTTTATCTCTTCTTTTGATGTAAGCTACACAAAATAAATATTTTTTGTTTAAAATTCTTAGTTTCATATATAATGTTTATTATTTAACCCATAATTGTTATGATAAGCACAAATGCACAATTTTAAAAAATGTTAACTTTTTAGTAATATTATACAATTATCTTCAATTGACATGTTTCCAAGTATAATTTTGTAAATATCAAAACTTTGTGAACATTTCTTCATACGAGCTATAATGAATGATATTATAACATATAATAATAATAATAATACAATAATTGTATGTAAAGTAAATAGAAAAGGAAATTCAAAATAATATTTGTGTTTTACTGATAACACTTTTTTAAAGTGAGGTTTTTAATTTTTAGTATTTAACGAAAAAATTATATTAATAATCTGTGTATATTGAGTATACATATAATAATAATAATAATGAAAAATCAATAAAGCGAGTGCAACACTGATTCAATAACAACAATGGGTTAAAAAAATTCTAAATTAATCATCCAAATCAGTAGCATCATTTGGAGGATGGTATCCTCCCCCCTGTCATTAATGGGCTGAGTATGTACTAATTTTGGTTTGTTTTGTTTTATTTTTAGTAAATACCTTTATACTCATATTTGGCGCAAATAGAACATAAATTGAGATAAAATTCCCCTCAAAATAAGTCATCATATAGTAGCTAATAGCATTGAGTATGCAATATATATTCAATGCTAATAGGTAATATTGGGTATCCCTCTACATATAATATATTATGTATTATTTCGTCGTTATCTCTCAAAGAATTTTGTTATTTATGCCTAGAGTATAAATAAACGTGATTGATAGTAACTACTAGTTACTACCCTAGTATGTATACAGTTATGTAAGAAGCATAAGTGGACATTTGATAGAATTTTTAGGGGGGCTATAATAATCCAATGTAAAGTGACCTGCAGGGGCTTTGCCCTTACCACTCTTTTCTTACACAAGTATAACATTATATCTTCGAATTTTGGGGATATAAGCCCTCTTAAGCCCCCACCGATGTCTACCTATGGTAAGAAAGCTGTTTACATTGAGATAAAAATGTAATTGTTAGCGAGTGGTTTTTTTTTTTTTATCATTATTATGGGCCGATCAAAACTTTTGCCCCTCCTCTCAAAAACTGAAATAACACTACTGTTTCAAATACAGAGAATAAATGTAATTTTTGTTTATTTTATTTATTGACAATATTTATTTACCTGTTCCATGAATTGATTGAAGCTTGTGTTAGTAGTCGCAAGCATAGGATTTTCATTTTGATAACTTCTACCGTCATCCTGAAAATGAATAAAACAATCATTTTTAATGTTATACATTTAATGAGATCAATAACTCTATAATATAATTACGAACAGGGTTAGAATTAAAATCAATAAAATCTGATTTTGTTTCACTACCCGAAAAAGAGCTTGATACAGTATCCAAAAATGTTTCAACTAGGAAAAAATAAAACATACATATTATAGTTGCTACAACAATACCATATGGCATATTGTATAATATACCTACTAATTATTAATATTATACAGTGTTCAATAAGTTTGAAAAGTCATTGGACTAATTGGAACTAATAAATGATAATATGATATTATTAATGAGACTATTAAATATTTTACATAATAAATGTACAGATCTGTTATTGATATCTGTAAGTATTAAAATATGCACATCATAATTAAGAGTATTCAAACTTATTGAACTATTGGTATAAAATCATATACATGTACTTTTTAAAAATTAATTCTAAATTGTAAATTGACTCATAAAAGATTATGTACATAAAACTACTTACTTGTGTAATCCGAAGTACAATAAATTGTTGCATCAGAACAAGTGACATCATCACAGTATATTTCTTCTTTTTTTAATGGTGTATATTCATGTTGAGGGCTAGCATAAACTTTAATCATAATTAAAAATTAATAATTATTTTATAGAAACAGCCAAGTATATTCAAATAAAACACAATTATGGCATGGCAAGGCACGTTGGCTGCTACCAGTCGTGAAATACGATTGGGAGTAAGTAACGGCCACAGCTACTAGCATCCGGATGAATGACCATTCGGGTACATAGTAGTTAAAAACCTTACCACACATATACACGTGTTTGCTACCATACCATGACAACCGTAACAACCCACCACTATAGTCTATTCAAAATGAGATTATGACTTGGCGGCCAAGTTGTACGCATGGGCGGCTAATTAAAACTGGTCGCCGCTGAGTTATCATCTCATCATCTCATTTTGAATAGATTATATACATTCCTACCACAATTCATAACCCCTACAACAGCTGAACAGCTGATGGCCTTAGTCACTGGGCTTAAGTTCATTAAAAAAAAAAAAAAAAAAACAATTACTTTGTAGCCAAATTTGTCTTAAATCTCTTAAGGTTGCTTGTGGTTTTTTTCTTATAAAAGGGTCACTGTCCCAACAATCAGTCATTATGTGGTAAATGTCATCTGTACAACATTCTGGTTTTGGCATCCTTATATTTTTTTCGAATTTCTGATAAATATATATATACATACATTTTTGTTAATTAACATTTTGTTTATTGGCAGTAACCATAATAAATAGGTACTTACTTTTTTAAAGAACTCAACATTTTGAACGTCAGGTAATATAAAACCATAGTTAAATAGCTCCCATAATGTTGAACTAAAAGCCCAAATATCAGCTTGAGGAGATTTTCGAGCAAGTTCTATTGTGTTATAAAATTCTGTTGGAATCCAATACAAACTAAAAAAACATATGTAAATAATAGTACTAAATGTCTTTATATTTTATACTGATACATTTTATGTTTTGACCGAATATGATTATTAACCATTTTTATAATAGATTTTAACAATATTTATAAAAAAAATATAGTAACAATTTGGAATACTTACTCATAGTTAGTATAACATTTATGAATGCCTGGATCTGTAAGTTTAACGATAAAGGAATTTTTGGTATGTTCAGCCACTACAAATTTATGACATCGAATTTTCCCATGAACTAAACATGCAGTTTCCTAAAATTAATAATAGGAATACAACAAAACTTTAAAAAACAAATATTGATAAAATTTTTAAAAAAAGTGTAATATTGAGATAATTATGCTTTATATGGAATATGTATATGTTTAATTAAAGTATCACACATAGAGACATAGAGTTAACATTTAAAATAAATTGTTCTAAATGTTATTAATTACTGATGTCGACCAAGCAATTGCCACTCTCTGATGATATTAAAAAAACAACCAAGGACTTATTTACTCAGAGTCCACCCTATACACAACATATCACCAGAATTAAGACAACTCATTACTAAAAAATACAGATCCAGATCTAAATAGCAACAAACTCACTACCTGGCAGATAAGATAAATTACAATTTTCTTTCCTATAAACTAGTCACTACCATAGGGGTGCATGCACAGAACATTTTTACTAGGGATGCACAATACTATAAAACAGATTTAATATTTTTTAATTCATAAAATATTATTTAATTCGGTACCTAAACACTAAACTAAGCTGAACTCACCAGGGGTGCAATTGCATACTTTGTCACCCCCTTCCCCCAAACACACTCGCCAATGATCACATAAAACTCACAAAACCAACTTTTACAAAAATTATATATAAAACCTTTCTTTTTCAAACAGATCTCTATGATGTAAAACAAGGTAAATATTGTCGATTAAAGACTCCCCTCCTTCTATACAGAACCCAGACAATTCACTTGCTTATTCAGACAAGGAAAAAGCAGCTGATATTCTCAACAAATAACTATCAGGAGTATTCAAGCCAAATCTCATTTCCACACAAGCACTACATATGTCGACCGTCATAGAATCTCTTCAGTCAACTTTACCTATAACCCTCCCTGTAAAACCAACCTCCTCAGTACAAGGGTGGATCCAGCATGTTGGACACTTTATAGGAAAAATTATATAATATAGATATAGCCCCCACCAAAAAAAAAAAAAAACAATACAATAAAAATGTATGTTTTTTAATATTATTTTTTTCCAGCGGGAATGTCACTTCCCCTAGTGCCCCCTCCCAGGATCCACCCTTACCTCAGCAAAGATAGTAAATATTATTGAATAATAGTATTAAAAACTTCCAATTTGGCTTCTATTCTCACCATGCCATGTAGGTGTCAGGATGGAATAAACAAAACTCACGTCGTGTTTTGTTATAACGTATATTGAAATACTTTACAATATTATACTTTAACAATTAATATTGGAATACGTCCGGCGACCGTGAATCTTAGAAGACTGCCCTCATGACTTGACGGGTCGCGGGTCGCGCTCTTGCGAACTGAGATAAGCAGTCACGATCGTTGCGATAACGACCGCGACAGCCACAACTCACCAACTTCAATAGGAGTAGACACTATCTCATATAATTTAAAAATAAATAACCTGAATACCAGAGATCCAAACCATTTTAAATAATTTTCAAATAAAAATTATATTTTAAATTCCTCTGCTACTCTCCTCATGGTAGCTGGTAACACCTACCCCTTTGATTTTTTATAACTTGTCTAATATCTTTATTATATACCTTAACAAACGTTATAATTTTTTTTATTATATTCATTTAAATGTTATTAGTTATATGTATAATTGTTGTTATATTGTTTTTTCTTGTTTACTAATTTGTTTATATCTTATGTACACATGTTTGAAGTTATAATACGACTTACATCCTTATATTTGAATAAATAAATAAAGCCAATGTCCATCTGTTTAGGCCACCCTTTTGTTCTAACCAATCCTTATCAATCAAAATCATTCTATACAAAACTCTTCTTCAACCAATATGGATGTAAGGCATTGTAATCAGGGGCTTTGCCAAAAACTCAAAAAACTATACAAGCTTTCCAAAACATCTGTCAACATGTAATTACTGGTTCACCCGGGTGGCTGGTTTATATCAAATAAATCTTTAAGTTCTAACCTCAAATTGCCACCCATCAACGAAACTGCTGCTATCTACTACAAACGCTTCTACTCCAAATTACAAGATAATCCCAACCAACTAATTAATGAATTAGCTTTACTAACACTTCCTGGTAATCCAATTTGATGCCTCAAAAGGAACTATTGCCACGACTTGATAACTTAAAACTTAAGTAATTAATAATATTTAGGAGTGTACAAATATGTGATTTCCTCCTCATGTATGTATTACCTATCAACTGTCTGTAAATTATTTATATTACTTATTGTGCAAAATGTATAGAAAAAATGTAACAAAATAAAGGAAAATTACCATATCCCATAATGCCGTAGCTATATATGTTGCAGCTTCAACTAAATTGCTAAATAATATATTATCTTTATTGTTTCTCAGATATGTATCAAGAGGTCCTAATGCAAAATATTCACTGACTAAGGCAGTTGGTGTATCAACACATAAACCAAATAATCTTACAATAGCACTTGAAGACACAGAACTCCATCTTTTTGATAAACTTAACAAATCCTATAAAAATTAATAATTAATACATTTTAATGTTTATTTATTTTAAGAAAACCAGTTACCATTAAATGTAAATTTATGTTAACATCATCCTGAAATAATTTAACAACAA
Source organism: Schizaphis graminum (assembly GCA_020882235.1). Classification (NCBI taxonomy): domain Eukaryota; kingdom Metazoa; phylum Arthropoda; class Insecta; order Hemiptera; family Aphididae; genus Schizaphis; species Schizaphis graminum. Next base: position 72,365,719 of record CM037032.1, read on the forward strand.
CAGTGGACTCATTTCTTTTAGATTTGCACCATGTAGCCACTCGAACTTTCATAAGTGATTGCATCTTTTTTTTTGGTGAACAAATGGCTAATGAATAATAATTAAAATTACTAGGGTAATTACTAGGTTTATATTTTTAATGAGATTTAAGTAAACGCTTACTTTTCAATAGATGTATAGAGTCACTATTAATTAAATGAGGACCAGTGACTTTATCATCTTCATCATCATTACCTATATTATGTTTAATACTAGTATTTTGACATAATAATAATTCATTCATAGCTAAAAAGTAAAACATAGTAATAATTATAATATAAATATATTAAAAATTATTAAAATATATCAAGTTCTACAAATATTTAAGTATATATCTACATAGTATATATATTATATACTTTATTTTGTAATCAATATAACTTACCAATATCTGATGGAAAAATGCATTCAATAAAGTTCAAAGACATTTTATTGTTAGTTATAAGTCTCCAAATAGAAGGATATTCTATTTTATCATCACCAGCAAGCTTATAAAATCCACCCTTACTTTCTATTACATATGTCATTGGCTTCATGCTAAAAAAAAAATTGTAATTAATTAATATGTAAGATGTTATCTGATGTTATAATGTTACCTCTGATTGATACAGACATCAATAACATAATTATCATAATTCTTCATGCTTTGTCTAAGTATAAAACTTCCATGTTTCTTTGACATTTTTTTTTTCAGGATAGAAGTAGATTTCATTATGCTATAAAATAAAATATAATTTAAAAAAACTTGAAATAATATTTTCTGTAGTTAGAATAATAATTTTAAAAAATAACTGAAATAAGTAAATTATTTAAGAAACTTCAAACTTGTTTTAGATATTATTATAATCCACTTTAATATTGTTCAATTCATAATAATTGTAATTTTTAATAATGTAGGTATTGTAATGTTTATAATATTTATTGTGTATAATCTTGAATATAATCTATTTATTTAAATTAGTTTTATAACTTTTTGAATTAGCAGATGTAGATATTTATAAATAACAGTAAGTATTTAATTTTTGAAATATAAAACAAGTCAAAAATGATATTATGAACAATGTCTTTAAGGTAGAAAAAATTAGTTATATAGTTGTATTATTTAGTTAGGAAGTTTTTCCTGAATAATAATATACATAAAAATAGGTACCTGATTGGTCCATGACAACGAATTGACTTAAGTTTGCTCAAAGATGGAGTATTAGTAGATGAGCACAAATCAAAATTCCAATTAACCATTAAACGATAATAACCATTCAGTAATGTTATAAATGAAAACATTGTACTTGTACTCGAGAATTTCAAATGAATAGGTATGCCGGTCTTTCTTGATATTTCAACAGTGCCATCATCAGTAGTTGATAGAAAACATAAGTCTTCAATAGCTGCCAAATGTACCCACTGAAACAGGTGTTGGTTAAAACATTTATCTACATACCAATAACTTAACATACTTCTTTTCTGTTTTCAGTACACATTCTTATACCAGGCATTTCAGAATGAAATGGATTTACTCTAAATGCAACATTAACAGAACTGCCGTTTTCACTGTATAAAGCTTTATATTCTTCTTCTAAATAATCTGGTGCAATAGAATTAAATTGTTCTAAATAACTTTCTTTAATAACAGGTACATAAAGAGTACCAATTGTATTGTTATTTATAAGTATTTTTAAAGTTTCTTGGACAGGTTTTTTCAAAAAAAACATGTGTTGCTTAACTACTTCTTGGGGCATAAAGTGTTTATAATTTTGTTCGACAGTTTCTCTAGATTTGTCTTCTTCTAACATGGACCTATACATGTCGGCAACACCCATGCCAATGAGCTCTCGTTTGCATGTGTCATAGCACAATCCAGTTACTTTACTTTTCAACAGATCAGATTTAACTTGATAAAAATAGAAATTATAAGCATAACAATCAATAGACTTGAGTCGTTTGACATCGGGCATTTTATACCTCAACTTGTACTCATAAACGTGATGTTCATTTTTAGCATATAATATAAACAAAGAGGGGCTCAACCACAGGTTGTCGTCAGTAACGCTCAAGACTCTCAGTCCAAATAAATGTCTGGCCACCGGGCCAATGTTTAATAACTTCGAGGTCTCTATAATTACATCTTCCACAGTCGTGTTGATGGTGACAGGTATCTCGTGAGGAGTCGCTTGGACAGCTACGTGTACTTTGATCGAAATGGACGAATCCATCATTTCGCAGTGACGGTCGGACACCGGTATTATTTCCCCGCGGCAAAAAACTACGAAAATTCAAAAATTAACTAAATTTTTCATTGAAACACACCCGATCCGCAGTTTGTAAAAGATTCGATTATTGGTTATAGAAACGAATATAAGGATGCAGATGTTCCTTTTTTAGTGGGGCATAATAAGCGTAACGACGTATTTCCAAGAAAATCACGACAAATAATCAGAAACCGTAAACACTCATTATAAATAATAATAGTCTTGTAATCGCCAATCGGCATTCGGCACATATCATTATTATTTATTACTTTTTATTATTATTTTTTATTATTTATTAGTTTATTATTTACTCACTCAACTCGGTAACCCAGCACGGGATACGGTCGAGCCGCGGTATCTTAATAATAATAATAATAATAATATGTCAATACGTTGATAAGTAGTGTCCAATATTCTCTGGAAGATTAGATCGGTGGTGTTGCGTATGACGTAGCCTGTTGTAGTGTTGTATTAAGGTGAAATAAGGTAGTTTTAGCCGTTTCAGCTATAGACATGAATCATAAAATATATGATAGATAATCCCTATTATGTATTAACACAGAACGACAGAACACTATGCTAAGAAATATTAATAATTGACGGCCAACCGCCAGATTAATACGAAAGCATAGAATGGATACAATATTTTGATTTGGTATTTTCTGTGGTTTTAGAATGATAATGATGCCCGTCATCTGATAGATCAGTTTCATTGACATAATATAATAGTAGATGACACCGGGCAAAGATAAATAGTCCAGACCCCAGGGGGCAGCAATAAAATATTTCGAGATAAATATTAAATATTATGTTCGTAATTACGAACCATAAATGTTACGAACTAATTGTCAATAAATAATTGATGCGTGTCTATTTGTCGGCATTTTGGCAACAATTTTACTAAATTAACCTAGTTTAGAAGTTAGAACTTAGAAGTAGAAGTCTGGAGTTCTCAACTAGTATTTATATAAACGAATTAACTAAGTCTATGACTGTTTGAATTGTTTGATACGTTTATCATTATCAATAGAAAACTGACAAATAAACATCCTTTTTTATGTATGTTGTGGTTTTGGATCATTTAATTTATGATCTAAGATTCAATAGATGCTGTGATACCATAGATCCCATAGTTAATATAGTTAATTATAGTAATTAGTAAAAGGTCTATGTCTATGTGTGATACGCATATATTCTGTGAACCACATAATATAGGTAATAATATATATATTTAAACTGTATCGAGATAGATAACAATATTGTTATCTATCTCGATGCCAAACTGTGGTTTCGACTATCAACAAGTGTAAACAGTAAAGACACTAAACGACTAAATAGTTTTGTTTACACATAGCGGCTCAGAAGTCAGAGTGCTCAGACTAGTGACTACAGTCTACAGTCGTTAGTTCATTAATGAATATTGAATGACGTATTCACCGTATTGTTTATTTTCGTGGTAACGAACTAACGACTTACGAGACTCGGGATAGACTTAAGTGTTTTGAACTTGGGTGGTGTAAATTGTGATGTTAAAACTTACCAACACCAAATAAATTAATTTATATAAACTGGAACTCATAACGACTTAAATTAATCGAATATATCATTTAAAAAAATATTCTTTAATATTTATATGCATCTGTAATTTTAATTGTATAAAAATATATATTAATTTAAATATAAAATTATGGAGAGAAAGACTCGTAGGATGAAAATGAAGACTGTGGAAAGTTTAGTTTGTTTAGTAAAATCAGTAGAAAATCAATATACTACTATTGATTTACAAAATGAAACTTCTGTGTATGGATTTGTTAAAGAAGTTGATTGGTACCTATTATATAAGTATTAACATTTATAATTAGAAAATAAAAAAATTTCATTTTTGTTAATATGCTTTATAGTGATATGAATGTGACTTTATGTGATGTTACTCTTACTGATCCAAATGGTAATAGATATTCCTGTGATAATTTCTTTTTAAAATCAAGATTAATACGTTATATTCATTTATCTCGAACAGTAAGTTGAAACAATAATATTTAAGTAGGTACAATTTTAAACAAAATTTATTTTTGGTGTTCCTCTAGGTTGATATATTTCAAGCTATAAAAGATGTAGTTAGAAAAACATTTCCTGCTAGAGTTAAGAAACCAACAGCTTATTCCTTCAAGAAAAAGAAAACAATGGCTAGACAAGAACAACTTAAAAGGGAAGTACAAAATATGAATAGTAGTAAAGATGATAAATCCTAGTTATAATATACATTGTTAATTTAAGATATATTTTTAATTGTAGACATCAGATAGGATTAAAAACTAGTTTTTAAATATAATAATTATGTCTGTCATAGTTTTATCAAAAGATGCTAAATAAAATATACATCTGACCATAATATATTTTACTTATTATAAAAAAAGTTATTTCAATTATTTTTGTAAATTTTTTTGAGAAGTGCATAAACTTTAAAATACATTTAAAACTAACTTATATTGTAATTCAATAATTCATATAACTGTAATCAGTATCTAAAAATCTCTAAAAGTAGTTAAAATGGAGTATTATTCATCAATTTTTTAATTTAAATTATTAATTTATTTGAATAATGCTATAACTACAATGTAATACATATTATACATAGAATATTATGTTCTTTAGAACTTAATTTACTGTTATAGTCAGAAATAATTATAAATAAATTATGTATAAACAAGTGAGTATAGGATTGGTTGAGGACCCAGTTATTAAATAGATAGGTATGTACTATAGAGAACATTTCATAATATTTAAATCAACAGTGGAAACAATACTAAGAACCACCATAAAATGTTACCATATAAATATTGTAAAAAAATTATTATGTATAAAAGGATATTGCATTGAATTATTCATAGGATATAGTACAAATAATTGTTAGTTGGCAATTATCAACCTAATTAGTATGATTATTATAATTAGGACTATAAACCACAATAACTTAATGTGTTTCTAAATTAATATGTTATTATCTATTTCCTGTTTAAATAAAACTCCATACTATATTTTACATAAAATGTATAAATATTAATACATCACTGATTTATTTTTATTATTATGTAGAAATTAAATACAAAAATAGTTATTTACTAAATAAAGTGTTATAATAAATTTATTTCATTAGTATTTTAATCTATTACATGTAATGTCTACATAAGACACAATAAACATTTTAACTACATTTAAGTATTGGTTAAAATTATAAATAAAATTATTTTTTTTCTATGACAATCATACTCAAGCTCATAAAAAAATAAAAAATAAAAATATATTTTATATCTATTGTATAAAAACTTGTTACCTCCAATGTGAAAATTATAAGATCTAAATGAAATATTTGTCAAATAATTGAACATAGTATTTATAATTAGTAATTACAAATTACTGGTTGAAAGAAAATACAAAGATTAAGTTTAATTAATTTGTGCATAATCATTTTTTAAGATATTTATAATTTACGGATCCTATTCAAATTATTATCCTATTTATAAATTATTTATTTATATGGTTAATTTAATATATATATTAGGGTTTTATTTTTAATAAAAGTCAGTTTTTTTTATGTAAAGTATATATGTTATTCTAATTTATTACACTATGTAAAATTATTCTTTTAAAGTAATACATTTCCATTATTTTAAACATTATAAAATTCATTGACTTGAGATGATTGAAGTTCAATCTGTGCCATTTTAAACTGTAATGTTTGTAACCATTTAAGAGTATCTAAATTGACTTCTGATTTAGAAAGATCAGATCTAGGCTTCACTGTTGGAGGTTCTCTAGGTTCAAACTCAATACATGTATCTAAACGTAATTTCATATGGCCCGGTAACTGTAATCAATAAAAGATTTATAATTTATTTCTAAATATATATGCTTTGTATTCCTCACAACATATTCAATTTAATATGTCAAGATATAATTAATGTATTAAATGCAATTATACCTTAATATTTTTATCAGTAAATAAAACCTCTTTCCACATAGGTATAAGTTTACATAATGTTACTGTACGACACTCCAATAATGCTTCAAGTAAACTCAAAAAATGTAAGTTTACCATTTCTCCCATCTAATATAAATAAATATACATAATTTTAAATTGTTTAATGTTTATATTAATATGAATAATATTTTTCTTATGATTGATAAAAATTTAACATACCGTTTTAGATTTTGAAGACAAGTTTAGCATACTTTGAGTAACCTTATTCCAAAAATCATGTAATATGTTCATTGTAAATGAATGGTGATCACCAGCTGTTACCATTTGTTGAGCTGTTTGTTCCATATAAATTGTCCACAGCTAATAAATATTTATCATTATTATGTTTCAACTTTATGGATTTTGTTTGGTGATTATAGACATATGAGTCTTATTTTATTATTTGTATAATTGTTCATAGTTACTTGACAAAGAACAAAGGCATGGAAAAGAGATGACATATGAATAACTGATGATTTTGATTCTTCTGCAAATCCTGTCATTATTACATTAACGTGATCAGCTATTTGACATGAAACATCTTGAGATAGTGGTAGACAAGGTCTATTCTGCATTGTAGTATATGAGAGTGATCCAATTAGAATCCAAGATAATAAACGTATATGACTGAGACAATCCGAGAAGTCTTTACAATTGTATATAAATAATCTAAAATAAACATTTATTATACACTATAAATAATTATATAAAATAATGTATATTAAATATTATGTTAAATCTTAATATATATTGTATTGGTTATAAATATATCTCTCCCACAAAATAAATAACTAATTAGTTTTAATTATAATTAATATGATAAAAAAAAAAACAAAAATATTTACCCAATAGTTTGTATCTCATTAGGTCCATAATATAACCAAGGAAATATCTTATGTAGTGATCTTGCATCTCGGGTGTTACTTTTTAATAATTCTAATGACAGGTACTGAGACATACCAGCTTTCACAGTACTCCCAAACGTATCCTCATTAATTCCTTCTTCAGGTGTTGTACATCGACTCTAGACATGTATATAAATTAACATTTGTATTATAATATATATCATTTTTTTAAATAAATTTTATTTTTAGAATAAACCTTTAATTTTGTTAAAGTATTAAAATCTGTTAAGAAATCTAAAATATCTTGTAAATTATTCCGCAAAAGTTCTGAAGCCCCTGTTGGTACACTAGTTACAATTGCTGGAAATGTTGGCACTATGTTATCAATTGCTGAGCATTCTGGTAATATTCCACCGATATCCTGAATAATTGTAATAATAATGTACATTAACTTTATTCATAATGTATTAAATATGTTTTTTATTAATATTACTTGAAGTATAAATGAAACATAAACCAAAAGGTTGTTATTAAGATTTTGTGTTTTAAATTTTAATGCTTGTATTAACTCAACTGTGACAACTCTTGTTAGTATTGTTTTTTCTCTTTCCTATGCATTAAAAATGAAAGTACATTGTTTAGTAAGATTCATTTTCATTATAGTTAAAATATTTATACAATGTAGTATTCAACAGTTCTTACTCTTGCAAATGTTTTGTAGCTTGAAGAACAAAGGTCAACTAATAAATAATAATTAATATAGTGTTGTTGAAGGGCATAAGTTAATATTTTTGAAAATGGATCCAAAATACTCTAAAAATACAAAATGTAATTAATTTATATTAAAAAGATATTTGTTACTATGACAAGGCAAAAAGTGCTTAATTTTTTAACATAATGGTATACCTTAGTCGAAATAATTCCTGGTATTTTCAATACTATAATCATCAACTTGAATATAAAATTAATATTTTCAAAACTACTTATTGTTAATTGAATTTTTCTAAACAATGTGTCAAATTGATTCAGAATGGTTGTCCATATCAATGTTGATGTGGTGGCTATAGTGTCTGTGGTTAATATATCAATATAATATGTGATATTGGATAACATTATACAACAATCATCTGTTGACAATGATTTTTTAGAATTTAAAACCTGAAAATTATAGTTTTAATTAATATACTAAATTATTAGAAAGAAGTAATAAAACTAAAAGTATTACACCCTAAATGGGTTATCTTAAATTACTTAAGATGACAAAACATGGATTTCATAATCTTTTATACATAGAAAATTCTGAAATTTAAAAACCCGTATGAAAGATTTTTCAATGAAAAGAAAACAACTTTATTTTAATGGGTTTTTGACATTGTCTTATTCCAAAATAAATAGTGTAATTCACCATGCTACCCATCCATTCTGTAAATATTAAAAATCTATTGAGTTAATGCATAGGAAATACTGTTCTTTATAAAATATATGATATGTGTGCCCTAAATTGAACCAGTTAGTTGTAATCATGGAAATACGGAGTATCTTTGTTCCTATATTATGTGGGAGATAAGACAGAAAAAACAAATGCTGGTGTAGCAGCAATTAAGTAATTACTAGGAAACGGATTTTGTAATAATAAAAATATTAATATGTGTAATGTATCAATTTTTCTTAAAATGTGTAATAAAAAATCCAAAATTTGTAAATATTAAAAAAATGTATTAATATTGAAAATTACAAAATATATATATATTAAATAAGAGTATTACAAATTATGTAGGTATATATAATTATGAATATTAATCTGGAACAAAGCAATGAGAAACAACATATTTACATATTGTTGTAGGTCGGCAAATAAAAAATTACGATGAATTGGTCGTAGAATACTTTTGTATTGGTTAAAGGACTGTTCCACATAAACAGATGTGATAGGAGCATAATTCTTATTCACTATATTAGAAGGAGTGTATTCAATTTTCTGAGGTCCTTGTTGAATTTTTCCTCTGTCAAAAATTATATATCTTGTTGTTTTAGATGAAGTAAATGATCTTAAACGTTGTCAAAAATGAATGAACAAATCAAAAATTACTAAAATATGTACATATTTGCCAAATTTGTAAAAATATGTTAAATAAATTTTGGTTTATTTCAATTAGAATGATCTAAATTGTACACATTTTTCATCAGATTTAAAATATCTCATTCCAATAAAAATATATATTTACAATAAAATCCGTTCCCTAGTAATTTCTAACTTGAGTACAACATTATGTTGTGTCAACATGTTTTATAAAACTTTAAAATGAGTATGTATTTATCCCCTAAGAAAATTACTAAATATATCTAGAATGAAAAAATTTGAAGGCTGATTAAATAATTTTTCAAAGTAATTTTTTTTTTATATATCGATTCTGTCTACACCTATTTTGATTTATTAATACAGTGATGGGCAAAGTACGGCCCGCGAAAGTATTTAATCCGGCCCGCCGAGGGTCCATCGACATGGAAAGTATATGGCCTGTATAGTATAAAAGTGTCATGTTTTTATAATATTATATGATTCAAAGCTTTAACCCAAAATGCATTTTTTCTATAATTATGGCCCTCCTCTAGAATTTCTTAAACTTTGTGGCCCCCTATTAAAAAAGTTTGCCCACCACTGTATTAATAAGTTCTTCAAATTTTGATTTTTAGAATTTTTAATTACTTAGATTTTTATACTAATTACAAAGTATTCTGTGATGAGTCAAACTTTTTTTTCAAATTATGACTTACTTGTTTTACTGTAAAATTCCAAGCCGATAATTTTTTCAAATAAAAATTGATCTATTTAATTCAAAATTAAAATAATAGTTTTCGAATTATTAAAACGTATGTATGTATTTGGTGAATTTTTTATCAAACAACTTATTATTTCAAAATCTAAAATGAAATCTCGGAAATTAAAAAAAAAAACAATAAATAAATGAGGGTAAATAGCTTATTGATGAATCAATTTATGTACAAAACTAAATTGCTAAATATTTTCTAATAGTAAGAATTATTTTTTGTAAATATTATATTTATGTTAAAAGGTAATATTTTTTCCCACTTCTCAACTCAACAATGTTTGTCTATCTCAGTATGAATATTATAATGTGTAATCAGAAATAATATTTTTAATATTTATTAAAATTATTATTATTTTTTTTCAAAAATTTCCTTTTTTAAATTCGTCAAAACTGTAATCAGATAAATTAAATTGTAGTTCCCCTATCATTTTATTAATATAGATAATATGTTACTTACTTCTAGAACCATTTGTAATGGTTCGATAGGATTCATTTCATTAAAGTCCATTAAAGCTTGTATAATACTCTTAAAGAAATTATTATCATTGCTTTCTATAATTATAAAATGATTTATATTATTGATATGAAACAATATAACTCATTGTATTAAATTATTATGAATATTACCATTATGTTTCATTTGAAATATTTGAGTAAATACTCCATTTGGTGCAAGTTGATAAAGAATACATCTTAAGAATTTTTTTGCAATACTCGTGGAACCGCATGGCAAAAACTTTTGACTTTCTTTTTGCCATAGAAAAGTAGGTTTAGAGTGACATCTATTATTCAAAATTAAATACGTAAAAATTAAAAATACCAAACACAACAATATTTAAGTGAGTACTTGGCTAATATAGTTAGTATTTCAGGTAAAAGACATGCAGCAACTGAAGGAGCTCGGTGTACAAAAGTTCCTAACAACACAATGCAAAGACCAATTTCATCATCACTATACTCTTCTTTGCGCGTTCCGCAATCACTACACCTATAAATAAACATTATAATTTTGTTTATTATGTAATTTATAGTTTTTCTGTACTTATGTATTTTTTACATATTAATATTATTAAATACAATGTATACCTTTCTTGTATACAATCTATTCCAATGCGACTTGTGCTATTGCTAACATTTTTATATGAAGAGAAAGCTTCATATATTGAAGACTCTGAATTTTGAGCATGGATATTTCTAAATAGATTTGTTGAAAATAAAATTATTACATAACAATTATGGCATAGTAAATTATTGAATATCATTAATTGTAATTTAGAAATTAAAAATGTTAATAATTAATTAGAAAAAAAAAATAAGATTTTATAAAGTTACTTTTGTAATGTAACTTTTATGTATACAGTGAACACATTTTGGTTGATAAAAATTGTAACAATATGTAAACCACAATCCTCAGGTTTATACATATCATCAATATCAACAGTAAAATGTATTTTATAAAACATTATTATCATTAGAAACATGAAACAATGTCATTAATCAATTACTTTATGGATTACTTTGCAAATTACTAAATAAAAACAGGTATTTAATAAAAGTTTATTCTAAAAGTCAAGACGGGGATATTTCAAGATTTTTGTAGGATAGTAAACGTTATAAATTCTTATGAAATACCTTCTATTTTTTCAGTATGAAGTAAAATTCAAAAGTAGTTAACTAAATTTAAATTTCTAAATATTTCAATCTGATTTAAGACGAGTGATGGACATATCTTAAGTTAAATTTGTATAAACTAAGTCAATTTGAGAATTATTAAGATATTATAAATTTAAAATATATCAATCATTGAATCAGTTTTATTTTAAGCAAATAAAACCTGAGTATTTTAAGATAATCAAAAGATAAATGATTCAAATACTCACTAAAAAATTACTTCTACTTAGGAAACATGGATTTGTTCAAAGATTACACATACTAGTATAATTTAAATCTTAATCTTATTTAATTTTTAGTTAACAAATTAGTCAAAATTTAAACTCTTTAACACTTTCAACACCAATGACACGTATATGTGTCAAACAGAGTTTATTCCATTGGGCCATTGACACGTTTACGCGTCAGTAATATGTATGTTTGTATCCGCCATAATTTTAGCGATTTTATTTTAATAAACTCTGAAATGTACACCGGCTGTAGACGATAAATTCTAAATTTAAATCTATAATTAGTTTGAGTTTTCATTATTGTTAGATTCGCGTTTTGAATGAACAACGCTGCATAGCGGTATAACCTACAAAATCATGGGTGCATTGAAAGTGTTAATAAATATTAATTAAATCTTATTCAGTTAACTTGTATTATATGAATCTTTATTATATTACTTATAGTTAAAACTCTTTTGAGAGTCATTTCCATGAGCCATGGAGCGTCGTGCAGAAGAAATATTTGATGATTTGTCTTCTGGACTATCTAGTGCACTTTGTTTTGTTAATTTCCGTGGACTATGGGGATTTTTCTATATAAAACAAAAAGTATCATTTATATTCAAGTTATTTAAATGAAATCTTTGAAGTATATTACAATTATCGATATGTATATGTATATAATTTTTTTTACTGAATCAAATTTAAAAAAGCAATTTATCATGTATAACAAAATCTATTTAGATTCAATAGAAAATGATTATATCTAATTCAGTTTATTTTATGCGTGTTTAATTTCACAATAAATAATATTAATACAATATACTTGTTCTTTTTCAGAACTATCTTCTCTATTTAAAGATGATGATTGTGATGCTGAGTCTATGTCTCCTAATCCAAAAGTCTTGTTAATTTTTTGCACCAGATTAATAGTTGTTCCAATTGGTAAAAGACGTTCTTGTACTGGAATTTCCAATGGTTTCTTTTCTATATTAACTTCCAATTTAAATCCCAAATTAGTTTGAATTTCAGTAGTCGATTCTAAGAATTTAAATTTTTATTATTATTGTAAATTTCAGTTAACATAAGTATTAATATATTATATAAGCATATTATAATTATTATAATTTATAATCATAAAATTATGTTATTACCCTTAGAAAAAGATGAGTTTTTATGAACTTTCATTTTTGATAGAGGAGACTCAGGACAGTTATATAATTTTGGAGTTGGTTTTTGTAGTAATATTTTATCTTTTATATTTGAAACAATTGGTGGGTGAGATGTAACAGAAGAAGATGACGTAGACGTTTGACTAATGTCTTTTGGGTTATAAAATGTTGTTTGTTTTTTTTGTACATCAATTACTTCTTCAGATTTTCTGTAAGAATAATCATTAGCTGTTATATTATATTAGTAATAAGATAATTTAGATAAATCAGAATATTATACATCGTAAAACAAAAATTGGTTTAAAGAATTAAAACCTAATAAATATAAAAAGATAAAAGAATATTATAGTTAATAAAATAAAATTACTACAATTACAATACAATAAAACTGATATTATAATTATTAATTACAGTTTAAAGTTGTACAATATATTATGCTTTTTTAGTTAAATAAATAGCAAATAACTAAAAACAAATGTTATACTCAATAATAAACCACATTGTTTCAATGAGTAAATAAGCGGGTAAGTGAGTATCGCTCTGCTGTACATTAGGGGGTGGGATGGACCTCGGACTAGGGTAGGTTAAATTTGAATGCAATGATAGGTATCATTGTATACGAAAAACGATTCTGAACGGAGATGATTTGTCAGTCTAGGATATATTATAAAAAAATCGAAAATTATTTATTAGTAAAAAGTTATTTTACACGTGTATTTTTGATTTCGAATTAAAATTAAAACTTTAAACACTCGTAACATTTTTTAAATTGAATAGTTATCAAACTTTTTTATAAATTTTCTAAGCTTAACTTATGGACAGCATAGTATTAAATTTTCAATTCTTAGCTTTTGATAGAAAAATATATATAAATTTTTAACTACCAAATAGTGAAAAATATTCATGATTTTGACGAATTTTTGTCAATATTTGAACTTCAAATGTTAATAAAAAAAAATTGTGCATATGTATTTTTATAATTTTTGAATGAGAGTTAGAACAAGTTATGTGGACCCTTCAATTAAATTTTCAAGTAATTTGTCCCAGTTAAATTTTTTTTATCAACATTTATAAAAAAAAATAAAAAAAAATTGAAAATTTCAATTGTCTATAAATAGCTCAAAAAAAGTAAAAATATTTTGAAAATCAAATCACGTAAAGAAAATGGCAATTTAAATAACTGGTCAAATTTTCAAGTATTTATGACTTATACTATTTTAATAACAATAAATATCAAATATCGTTTGAGGCTAAACCGTTATTTAACGCGGTTTTGTAAAAATTTAAATTCCAAACACTCATAAAAAATTTTTGTCTGAATCTGGTAGAGTTTTTTTTACAGATAATTGAAGTAAAATGTATGGAGAATCTTGTAATAAATTTTCAAAACTTAGTTACAAAATAACAAAATTTTACGATTTTTCAACCACAAAATTACTTGCAAATTTTCGCAATTTTGACATATTTCGTTTAAATTCGAACTTTAAGCACTTATAAAAAAAAATTGTGGCTAACGATTTCGGATTTTTTTTTATCACTTTAAGAACAACTTATAAGAAACCTTGTATTAAATTTTCAAGATTTTCTGACAGGCCAAAAAAATTTTATTGTTATTTTAAAAAAAAATACTAAAAAAAATTAAAAATTTCAATTGTCTATAAATAGCTCAAAAAAATTCTTTGAAAATATAACTGTGTATGGAGAACGCTAATATAAACATTTGGTGAAAATTTCAAGTATTTACATCTATTATTTTTTGAGTTATAGCAAAATAAAAAATTCGATTTTGTCGAAAACTGGTTTTGCGTAAAAAATCCCGTTTTTCCGTCATTTTTTTTAGGGTTTTTCCCGACTCATTTAAAAAATATTGAAAATTTTTAACTTTTGACCCCCCAAAGTACCAACTAGATTCAATTTCCTTTTCAAAGAGGGGCTGAAGTCAAAAATCGAAGCATTTTTACTGCTCCAAATGTTGTCGTCAGACACAAAAAAAAAAAAAAAACACACATCATTGTAAAATCAATACATTCATCACTCCGTTCAGAATCTAAAATGCATTGACTACTAAAATTGTTTAAATTACATTTATATTTATACTCATAAACTGATAATTACTTTAATGTTGTGTTTATTTCAGGTGATGAAGTAGAAGTTGTTCCTGAGATAGGTTGAGATAAAAAATTTTGTTGATTAGCCACACTAATTATTGCCGAAGTTGCTAACATTTTCATTCCTTCTTTTACACCCCATTTATCTGCTTTCTACTTAAATCATTTTAATTAATTTTTTTATGGTTATTGATCAATATGAATATATTTTCTTACATCAACATTATTTTCATTAGACCAAAATGATCGAAGTGGTCCTTTTTTATTAAAAGTCTCGTCTGCTGACTCGTCAAATGATCCCTGAAATTCATATAAGAATAATAAATACTAATTATAATAAACTAACTTTATCATATTATTCATAGTTGACAATATAAGAAAATATATTGAATAGGTAGATCTGTGTTTTGTGTGTTCATTTATAATTATAAGAAAAAAAATGTATAATTAAATAGGTACACAAAACTACAAGTTGACCAATTTTTTAAAAGCTATTAATTAAAAGTAACTTTTTAATTTTTAAACCTGTAAATACATACATGTGAACTGTAATGACCAGTTGTACTATCTGATTTATATTTTTCTGGAGCAATGGCTAAATCTGATTCTGTTTCATCTGGTTCAGTTGAGCCACTAATTTAATTATTTAAATTAATTTTAGTTACATATGTTGGATTAAACTGTAAAAAAATCATACGTAGATCCTTGTTTATGAGGAGTTCTTTTATGAAATGAAATGTCTTCTTCCCAGTGAGTTTCCATACTTGTTGGATATTTTCTTGAGGTAGATGGCTGGGATTCATACAATTTTTGCGATTCCATGTATAAAGATTCACCATTTTTTTCAACTATAAGGTATTTAATAAAAATATTGTACTGTGTATTGCATTTAATTTTAATTTAAACAACAAACCTTTGGTTTTCGAAGTATCTGGCATAACAACTGTTGGAGGTATTCTATTACATACATGTTGTTGTGCATTCAGTGTATTCAAAACAATTTCCATTAATGACACTACAAGAAGACTGACTGGTTCCTTATCAAAATTGTACTAAAATAAAATATAGATAAATTAATCTAAACACGGTAAAATGTTTTATTTATAAATAATATACCTTATACAAAAAAACCATCACAGACATGAGCCATGACTTTCTAGCCATTGGTTCTAAAAACCACAAAGAATAAGTAGCATTGATAGAATGTGTTTCAGGTGAAGGGCAATATTGAAGTAATAACAGTGCAGTTGGTGCAATAACGTGGCCCATAGTAAAATTTTGGTCTAACATTTGTGGTAAATTTGACAAAAATGAATTAAAAACTGGTAAAACCCTAAAATATTTTTTTTAATGTGATAAATAAATAATATTTTTTTTAAAATATTGCATATAATATTATATAAGTACCTTAATTTATCTGGTGGTATAATAAAGCCTTTTTCATTGTAATTATAGCCCAATAATAAATATAAATGCTGTAACACAATACCTTGAACTCTTATTCCATGTTTTGATTCTTCTGGATATGCCTATCATGAAGAAATTGTTAGTTTCATGAATGTTAAATTGATTAAAATACTTTAAATTACATGCTCGGGTCTTGACATGTATTGCATGAGCAAAAAAACAATCAGACTGCTTGTCTCTTTATCAGATTCTTCCAAATCAACAACTTTTTGTAAAAGTTCACTAGCATTATCTTCATGAGAATCCATTCCATAAGAATGATCTAAAAAAAAAATTGTTATAGTATTGGTTGTTATAAAAAAATATTGATTATACCCGGAAGGATTGACAGAATTGGTGTAATAAGCTGTGAAGTTTTTCTTTTCAAAATTGGAGCAGAAAACTGCCTGTTATAAACTTTATCACCTAGACATTTTTTTACACAAATTACTACAACATGATTTTAAATTATAATTAAATACCATAATTATATACATCTATATATTTTAATGTATTTTTATGATTTTATAATTTTACCACTATGTATTTGTACATTTCAAATCTTTAGCATATTATTCATATTTAAATAATTTAAAATAAGTACAGTGAAAACACTTTATAACAAAACTCTTTACAATGAAAAACTCTATATAACGTAAACATGACACAATATTGGTTGGATTGCTTTATAACCTATTAGTCAATTCATTCTCTATAACGTATAGTCACTCTCAATAATGAAACAATATTTTATGTTTCATAACATTATTGTTAAGTATTATAAATTTATAAAAATAATCGGCAAAAATGCCGACATTTCCAAGAACGATTACATTCTTTCATTATCTACTTTTAATATCGTAATAATACCATTATTATCGATATTGAATATAATATTCATTTTATTATCAACGTAATTTCTAACAACAATTTTGTTTTTTTTTAAACCCTCTCTATTACGAAAACTCTCTTTAACGAAAGAAATCTCTTGGTGCCTTCAGATTCGTTATAAAGTTTTCACTGTATTTAACTTTTATTTAAATAAAAATAATATGTAATGTATGCCTAACCATTGTATTTTGGGCCATTTTTTGTTAAAGTAGAAGCAGGTGCAGACATAGTTCTCTTATAAGGCCATTTTTGACCAAAACTTGCACTGAGAGTTCGAACGGAATTTGATTCTGAAGAAGACGCCATAGATTCATGAGCTCTTTGAACCTTTTTAATAAATGAATCGCTAGTAATGTCAGAATTTCTTAAATCTGTAATAACAAAATAAAAAAAATAAGTTTTTGTTTATTAAATCATATATTATTTTGTTTTATACATTAGTTTATAAATAATTTAAAAAATTAATTTATGTATTATCTTACCTCGTACATGAGTAATATCACCACTTTTTTTTAACTGTATCTGAGCTTCTATAAATAGAGCATCAAACCGACCTAAGAAGAACTCCCATGAAAGTATTTTCCTGTCATTCAGTGTATTATGTAGCTGATAAAGTGATTGTAATATCATGGGTCTATCCACCATGACGGTATCAAAATGCATTTCCATACAATGAATTAAATTCTATTTAAATAAATAATTATCATTGTATTCAAAATAAATAAGATATTTATGTTGATTAATATTACCTTTAATGCAGAATCATGAATGGTAGGTAATAAAAGAGTTGCTCTCGTAGCTACATAAGTACTACGGTCATCCATACTTGATAAAAGGTAACAAAATGCGTTTGTTATACATGACTGAAGAGTAGGATTATTTCTTAATGGTGTATTATCTACAAATCTAGATATTAGCACCACTTTTTCAACTTAAAAAAATAATAAAAATATTATAAATTAAGTATCATGATTAAATATTAAATTACCTATTTGATTTAATTATATATTTACATAAATAATATAATTCAGTAATAAGAAAGTGTTATTATGAGTGTATAATTTTAACAATTACATTAAAAATTGATTTTTAAATACATTCACTTTTTTGTTGGTGGGCAAGTGTGGAGTTATCAAATTATAATAATATTATATCTATATAAAAGTTTTATATTATTTAAAAATTACTTTTAATTAACATTTGAAATGTAATACAATATATTAAGCTTATATGTAATATTTATAAATAATAACTCATATATAGTTACACTTAAATTTAAACATTCATATATTTTGTAAATATTTAAAGACTTAACTAAAATAATAGAATTAGAATTAAGCTATGTAGTTATTTACATTAAGTATTATTTTTAACTATTATTTGACATAATATAAATATAGTCTGTATAATTTATACCTGCATTAAAACGAGTACGCCAATCAGAACTATGAAATTCATCTTTGATAAGTTTCCAAAAAATATCACTGCCACATGGTAATGATAAACAATGAAGCATAACAGGTATAGCTACTTCACAGAGATGAGATTTAATACCTTCTATACAGTCCCAAATGCTAAATATAACATAATTCATATTAAAAATTAATGAAACATTTATTTGCATTATATTAAATTTAGTTATATTCATTATGCATTTAATAAAATGTATATATTATAGTATAAAATTACGAAAATGGACAGCTTTAAAGATGTATTTAAAATAAATTTATTCTTTCTATTAAAAATTAAATTATAATTTATAATGATTTTTTGTATGGTAAATGTATTCTTAGGCCTTTAACCTTATATAATACTATATTAATAATAAAATATAGTATTTTAGTTAAATTAAACTTTAAATATTATACCAATATTTGTACTTACTTCTTAATTATCAAATTTTCTTGACACCATATAACAAATCCTCTATGCTCTTTAACAGCTTTAGTTAAAGTATCACAGTGTAGAACTACAAGATGTAAGGACTGTAATAAATAATACTTGAAACTGGTGTCATTTGTTTTAGGGAACTCCTAAATAAAATATATTACAATTAAATTATTTATTACTTTTAAAGTAAAAATGTAAATTTATAATAAGCATTTACTCTTAATTATTTATTCTTCTACTAAATTGTATTTTCATAAGTTTTTTTATTTTAATTATTGTAATTTTTAAAATATACCAGATATTCTCTAAAATATAAATGATATAAAATAATGTTATAAAACCAGTGGCGTATTTACGGGGGGGGGGGGGGGGTTCCGGGTCTTGACCGCCCCCAGAAAATTTTTTTTCAAATATTATATAAATAATATCAATAATAAGTATCATAATTAAATTAACTCGTATGTATTTTATTATAATGTTATAAACTTATACTTAATACTAGGACCCCCCCCCCACAAAAAAATTGAAAATACGCCACTGTATAAAACTATATGCATAGTCATTAGAGCTTAGGCACATTTGTGATTAACCGAAAGAGAGGATAATATATAATTCAGTAATACCTAATATGCATAACATTTTAATTTTTAATTTTTTAATAAATTTATTATATCCTTCTTGGTTATTTTTGCAATTATACTATATGTTTACTGATTTAGGAAATAATTTTTGTAATTATATAAATATAAATAATATTATTATAAAAATATGTGTTGCTATAATGCTATTTAAAAAAGTACAAGTTTTACATTGTATGTGCATACTAGAAGAGTTAAAACTGAGATATTTTTAGATTCTGAACGGAGTGATGAATGTATTGATTTTACAATGATGTGTTTTTTTTTTTTTTTTTTTTTTTTTTTTGTGTCTGACGACAACATTTGGAGCAGTAAAAATGCTTCGATTTTGAACTTCAGCCCCTCTTTGAAAAGGAAATCGAATCTAGTTGGTACTTTGGGGGGTCAAAAGTTAAAAATTTTCAATATTTTTTAAGTGAGTCGGTAAAAACCTTAAAAAAAATGACGGAAAAACGGGAATTTTTACGCAAAACCAGTTTTCGACAAAATCGAATTTTTTATTTTGCTATAACTCAAAAAATAATAGATGTAAATACTTGAAATTTTCACCAAATGTTTATATTAGCGTTCTCCATTCCATACACAGTTAAAATTTCAAAGAATTTTGACTTTTTTTAAACTATTTATAGACAATTGAAATTTTCAATTTTTCTAAGTATTTTTTTTTTAAATAACGATAAAAATTTTTTGGCCGGCCAGAAAATCTTGAAAATTTAATACAAGGATTCTTATATGTTGCTCTTAAAGTGATAAAAAAAAATCCGAAATCGTTAGTCACAATTTTTTTTTATAAGTGCTTAAAGTTCGAATTTATATGAAATGTGTCAAAATTGCAAAAATTGACAAGTAATTTTGTGGTTGAAAAATCGTAAAATTTTTTTCTTTTATAACTAAGTTTTGAAAATTTTATATAAGGTTCTCCATACATTTTACTTCAATTATCTAAAATAAAAACTCTACCGGATTCAGACAAAAATTTTTTATGAGTGTTTGAAATTTAAATTTTTACAAAACCGCGTTAAATAACGGTTTAGCCTAAAACGATTTTTTATATTTGTTGTTATTCAAACAGTATAAGTCGTAAATACTTTAAAATTTTACCAGTTATTTAGATTGCCATTTTCTTTACGTGATTTGATTTTCAAAACATTTTGACTTTTTTTGAGGTATTTATAGGCATTTGAAATTTTCAATTTTTTTTTATTTTTTTTTTTATAAATGTTGATAAAAAAAATTTAGCGGGGACAAATTACTTGAAAATTTAATTGAAGAGTCCACATAACTTGTTCTAACTCTGATTCAAAAATTATAAAAATACATAGGCACAATTTTTTTTTATTAGCATTTGAAGTTCAAATATTGACAAAAATTCGTCAAAATCATGAAAATTTTTCACTATTTGGTTTTTAAAAATTTATAAATATTTTTCTATCAAAAACTAAGAATAGAAAATTTAATACTATGCTGTCCATACGTTAAGCTTAGAATAATTATAAAAAAGTTTGAGGATTGTTCAATTGAAAAAATTTCACGTGTGTTTAAAGTTTTAATTTTAATTTGAAATCAAAAATATACGTGTAAAATAACTTTTTACTAATAAATAATTTTCGATTTTTGTTATTTTTAAAAAATTACTAAACGTAAGATCTTGAAACTTTTACTTAAATGTTTGAATTAGTTTCAAAGTAGAATATATTACAATATTTAAGTATAATATATCCTAGACTGACAAATCATCTCCGTTCAGAATCGTTTTTCGTATACAATGATACCTATCATTGCATTCAAATTTAACCTTCCCTAGTCCGAGGTCCATCCCACCCCCTAATGTACAGCAGAGCGATACTCACTTACCCGCTTTTTTTAAA
This sequence comes from Schizaphis graminum, assembly GCA_020882235.1. Lineage (NCBI taxonomy): Eukaryota > Metazoa > Arthropoda > Insecta > Hemiptera > Aphididae > Schizaphis > Schizaphis graminum. The sequence continues at coordinate 72,387,594 of CM037032.1, forward strand.
ATTTAAATATGTTTTATAGATACTCTATAGTTTGTAAAAAAAGACTAGATTCAATTTTACAGAAAACAGCAAAGAAATTGAATGTTCCTTAAATCAGTGAACATAAGATATATTAATTTGGTTAAAAGTGAAATCAGTTCTTAGCCCACCCAACTTAAATATTAGTTTTGCAATGACTATGCATTGAGATTCACTAAATATATAAATATTGAAGTATATACTTTAAGAATATGATACACTAATTGTAACTGGTCAGGAAGTTCATCAATTTTAATACGAAACCGTCCTTGAGCCGTTTGCCAAAAATCTTGAATATTATGGATAGACTCATCAATTGGTTCATCATATTCGTTCATTAATTTGGCTTGTGCGACTCTTGCTGTTGCAACTCCTTAAAAATATTATGCATTAGTAATGAAAGTTAATAATCTCATTATTTTTTAATTAAATGAGTCAATATGCATTTTAAAAATTTAATTAATTAATTAACACAAACACTTGTCAACAAGATAATTACCAACATCAGATTCTGTTAATGTAATAGCTCTGGCAATAGCTGGCATTACTGGAGTTAAATCTAATTGCTCTACTACAGTTTCGACTGTTGCAGTCATTAGCTGAAAAATTATTTTTGTTTAATTATTTTATCATAAACTTCTTTATGTAATTATGAAAAACACAATAATTATAATAAAAAAATATTACTTTTGAAAATTATATTTCATTTTGTATAAAAACTAAAGCTTTAAATTATTTATTTGTAAACATTTTACTTGAGGCATATTAACTAAAAGTCCACCAATAGTATCTGGGGTTAGCATAAATGATAAATTAGTTCCTTCACATTTCGATTCTTTTTTATCAACTTCAGTAGGTGTTTTTTTTGTATCATCAGAAAAACATTCTTCTATAATCGGGTCCTTTAAATACAAATTTTTATAAATATAATACAATATCTAGGTAAGGTACTTACAGGGTCGGCCTGGCCAGAGCCGAGGGCTGGTATTTCTGCCTGGGCCCTCAGATATCCAGGCCAACCCTGGGTACTTATAAACAATGCTAAAGGCACGTCCAGGATATTTTCAAGAATATCTAAGATCTAGGATCATTTGTGAACGATTTATATTAATATACAATTATAAGTCATTAATTAAAAAATACTAAATTATACCAATAATAATTATTATAGCAATAGACAATATTATCTTTATTCAGAAATAGATCTTGGAAATTTCCTTGTAATATTGATGGTATTTGACTTACATCAGGAGGATGTGCTAAATTTGGTAAGGAAATATATTCTACTAATGAACTTGCTAGTTGATGCCATAATACAATTAATTCACAAGATATGCATTCCATTTTGTTTTCACAATCTCTGTGTGACTCAGTAAACCATCCAGTAACTAAAGAATTCGTTATTAATTTACATACTTCATGGTTTATTGTACTTGCAAATCCTGTATGCCGTTCAATGCCATGCAATTCCATCTAAATTAATTTTAAATTATTTACAATACATTTGTATATTAATAATAATAAGTTAATATAATTTTATTTTTATTAAAACACACCTGTTTAGATGTTATATCCAACATTAACACACAACAACTGAGTTTCAAATCATCTTCCAACAAATCTGGTCGAGTATAATAATTTTGTTTATCTTCATCATCTGTAACGCTTTCTGTACGTTTGATCATAACAGGATCTGAAGTATATAACTATTATTAAAAACGATCAACTTGTTTTTAATTTATTTTCAATACATGTTTATTAATAAATATTAACCTAAATTACTCTTCACAAAATCAGATGCTTTTATATTTTCATGGTTATAGATTTTTTTAAGGCTGTTTAATCCATCTTTAAAGAAGTTAAATAATAGATGAATTGGTATAATAATCTCTAAGCTAGTTAATATCTGCAAAATATATAAATATAATTTAAATAGTTTAAATAGTTAGTACTCTAATAAGCAAAACTATTTTACCTGAATCCAAGTTAAAGCTTGTTCTTGTACTTTGGCACTTGTGCCTTTAAAACGTACCCCTATGAAATTGTATAGTTTTGTAGCATCAAATCCTAAAGGATTCATATCTGAGTCTAATATTTTGCTAAACATTAATTTTATATGATATTAAAATAAACAATATTTTATATTATTTTTAATAGTTTTATTTTTTTTCTATTAAGTAACTTTTATATTACCATAAAAGCATCCGTAATTCTGGTAATTCGTCAGGTGGAACATCCCGAACAATAGCTTCTAACCAATGTGGCATGATTAACTCCCATATTTCAGAAGTGACAATGTCATAAGGAACTAAACATAGCAATTGATTTAAGCCATTTTTAATTAATGCAGTTTGACTTGCTAACATATCCCTAAATATTAAATGTATTATTATAAATGATATATTTTAATAATATTCCAGGTAAGTAAGTAACATACCAATTACCACCAACTTGTGCATATTCTGGTGGACATGGTAATAAACAGTTGACAAACGCTTCAAAATAATGTTGTCTAACACCTTTTAACCACCGTTCACCTATATATTCTGTTTTCATATACTCTAAGGTACATTCTTGTTGGTCTACAATAAGAGTTAAAACAATAAAGTGTATAATTGTTGTTTGTGTTAATTGTTACAAATTAATTATTTACTGGTGAGTAATTTATAGATTTTTAATTATAAGTAGCATGTATAATCATTTATCATTACATAAGTAGATTTTTAATTATTAGTATTTTTTATATTAATTATTTTTATTTACAACAACTCAACTACGATTTGCAATTATTTATTTTATCTTAGTTGTAATATCAAGCATATAGGGTAATTGTAATTTGTATTTTAGAACAATACATTCAGTATATAGCATAAAAATATGAATAATATGATAAAAAAATCTTTACATTTAGTCTTATATAAACTGATTAATTAGCAACTGAATTATATGCTACATATAACATTTAAAGTTAATTTAACAATTCAATTTTAAGTAAAATGAGAACTTTATATATTTTTACAATTTATATACCGTGTGTTCAATTTTAAAGGTAACAGGAAATATTTCGATCGTGTGACCTTGAATTTGATTCGGGGTTTTTATACTGCATATAGGACTAATAAATACATATTTTTTTAATAAATTCAAATTTTTAATTTTTTTTTATCAGCGCATGCGCAGTAAAATAAAAATTTCTTAAATAGCAACCACTATTTTGGAGACCGGATTTCGATTTCTTTATTTTTTCTGAACAACTTTGATCTTTACAGTTTGTTGATATCTTCAAAATTGCCATTTTTATGACGGTCGGAAGTTTTAAAATAGTTAATTCGTAAAGATCGCATTTTTCAACGGTCTATTTTAATTTATAGGTATTATTATAACAATTTACTTAAATTATTTTATTTAATAAATTGTTATAATAATACCTATAAATACCTATAAATTAAGATAGACCGTTGAAAAATGCGATATTTACGAATTAATTATTTTAAAACTTCCGACCATCATAAAAATGGCAATTTTGAAGATATCAACAAACTGTAAAGATCAAAGTTGTTCAGAAAAAATAAAGAAATCGAAATCCGGTCTCCAAAATAGTGGTTGCTATTTAAGAAATTTTTATTTTACTGCGCATGCGCTGATAAAAAAAAATTTAAAATTTGAATTTATTAAAAAAATATGTATTTATTAGTCCTATATGCAGTATAAAAACCCCGAATCAAATTTAAGGTCACACGATCGAAATATTTCCTGTTACCTTTAAAATTGAACACACGGTATATATATAAGACCTATATCGTTAACCCTGAAGTTATAAATCTTAATTCTCAATGTACATTATGGAACTTTGGAAAATTTTTTGATACTAATTGTTTGAATAGTTTTCTAAAATCTGCTGTAAAACCATTAACATACTTTACCAAGAATCAAAAACAAAATTTAGGAAAATAATTATATAATTGAGGTTCAAATTTACCATCATAAGAATAAGCAGTGACATGAAACCAATGAAATAATATAGATAATAATCTTCCCATTATACTAGAACGAGGAGGTTCCTGATCTTCTATTCGGTATAAAGCAACTAATAACCAAACACCAGTTCTGCCCATAAGCTGTCTATCATTTATTGTAACTTCTGGTTGTTCGTCCTCTTTGTCTGTCTTGCTAGATGACATTGTACCTTTTACTTTAGCTCCAAATACAGCTGCTTTATTTTGGCTTTCTTTAGTAGCCTCAGAGATAGGTGCCCGTACTTCTTTTAATAAACTAAAATATGTTACATAATATAATTTAATTTAAAGACATTGTAAATAATCTTTTAAATATTTACCTAACAATTGACTCAACCAAATAAGTTTGCATCTCATTGTCTAATTCTCCAGCTGATTTTAAAGTCCAGTGAACAATATGGTCAACATTTTCTGAATGAATGTGTTTATTACAATCTGAACATAATCTAATGGGTCGATTATTATTCATGGATGCACACTCAGGTGAAAAACATGTCACACTAATCATAGTATTTTGTGATTTACATTCCTTAAAATAATTTAAATATAACTGTAAAATTTAAAACTAAGATAGTTATAAACTTGACTTTATTTACTTGATATTCACATTTCCATGTAGCTAAAAGTAATGGTTGTAAAACAATATGGAATTGATATGATGGCTTTTTATTATGTAAATCTTCTGCACAATCAGTACATAAGTAAAATGGTGGTGGACAGTTTTCAGCATGTTTCATAGATAATTCATGATTTAAACATACGCGTTCAGCAGGACCATAACCCACTTTTGGGCAATTTTTTTTTTGGCATAGTAATGCCAACCAATTTCCTTTAAGTAATGAAATGTTACATTATAGTTAAATTAAAATTCAAGTAATTTTTCTAATTATTTTAGATTATCAATAATTTAATACATTAACACAATATTATATAGAAAGAATAGTTAAACTTACTAGTATATTAATTATAATTAATATTTTTATATATTTTTATAACATATACAAGAGTATCTATATAGGAATAGTTAAAGTTTTCCAAAATGTTTTTATAAACACATATTTTGTAAATTAATTAAAAATTGGACTTAGGTACAATGCAGATACTTTAAAGTAGAAAGTAATTAAAATAAGGAAATAGATATAATTTGTATTACCTAAGTTTCAGTTTTAATGTAAAATATAAATTAAAATAACATATTAGGCATTAATTTAAAAAAATACAAATTAAAAATACCTAAGTTATATTCTTTATATAAAATACTATGAGTTTAATAAATTAAAAGTGATAAAATTGCAAAAACCTCAAAATTATTTTTAAAGCAGTTAATTTTTTTTTTAATAGATAATTTAATAATGTATTTATTTAAAGTGAGGAAAAAAATATTTAAGTAAATTCAATTGATATACTTAATTAATCATTTTCAAATATGAAATAATAATATAAATAATTACCAATTGATTTAGGTTTATTTCTGTCAAATTTATTGGCATTATACAATGGCCAATAATTGAATAATAACCTTGCAGCGTGATATCTTGCTACTGAAGTTCCATATGCAATTACAACAAGCAAATCTTTTTTTATATTTTTTTTGAATGTCATAAGACGTTCAACTAGTTGTAAATGTAATGCTAATAACAAACCACAACACATAAAAACATTTGGTATTTTAGTTAGTATTTTAATTTACCTGTATCAAATGTATTTTGAAAAACTAGTAATAAAATCCCAGCTACAGATAATGCCGCATTGTTCATGCATTTATTTCTTGCTAAAAAAACACAATTAATACGCTTGTATTATGGTTAAGTTAAAAAATAATATGATATTTGATATTGATAAATATTAATAAATTTACGTATTGTAAATGGTATCACAAAATAACATAATGTGTTGATCAAGTCGTGATGTACTGATGAAGGTAGTACTTGAAAAGCAGTTGCAATCATATATGGTAAGCTTTCCAGAGTATCACCACCAAGAAAAGGAACTAAACAGGCCACACATTGATTGAATGCTTCTCCAAACGCTAATCAAATGTATTATGTGTTATATAAATGTATTCAAGGTTTATTTTAAAACTATAAGTACCTACCAATTTAATTTTCATAAATAGAATGACTTTATGGTAAAGTTAAATGTCTAAAGAAATTAATATACTTAAGAATTAATAATTTTTTTGTGCTCGATATTAACAATTAATTTGTATATGAATTAGATAAAAATTACAGAAAATTTATATTATAAATGTAACCCATCTGTAAATAGGTAGCGATGTCAAAGTATCCCTCCTAAAAATTCATTCCTTGAAAATATCTATAGATACCTACCTTGTAAACCAGTATTAATAGAAGATGCAGAATGAAGTAAAGATTCAAGGGCAGAATACAAGCCAGTGTAATCCAATGTTGGATAGAGAGCTAAACGATTAGCATCCATTTCTGGGTATAAAATCATTTCATGTGGTGATTCTGAAACTTCCTTTAACATTGCTGAAACATAATACATATTTAAATATTTTTAAATAAATAACTTGTAATTCCTAAAATATGATAAAAATTTTACTGTAGAAATAAAAGTAATGGTACCTATTGGCTATTATTGAACTGTAATAACTAATAATATTATTAGGTACCTACCTATATAAAATATAATTTCCTTTGAATAACATTGTAAAAAATAGAAATATTAAAGAAAAATAATATTATAAAAACTAAAATATTAAATAGTTATCAATTTTATTATTTTTGTTACTAAAAAGTTAGCGATTATTTTATTTATTAAGTTCTATAGTTTTCAAGAAAGCTAATAGAAAATAGTTTTGTAAATACAAGATAATATGTAACAATTTTTTATAATTACGATGTAGATTATTCTGTTATATTTACCTATTTTAAAATTCAAAATATAATAATCTTTTGAAAGATTGAAATACACACTAACTAAAATTATATTTTAATTACAAATTTATTACAAAAAATGTGATGGCGTGCAGGCACGTAATTTAGTGGTTGATAGGAGAGACCCCCCTCCCAAAGATCGTGTTGTAGTAACTATAATAATTATTAATAAAATAATATTTTTAAAGCCTCAACTATTCTGAAAAAAGTTAATTGCTCCCCCCTCAATAAAAATAAACCCCTATTTACGTGTCTTATGGCATGTAGTAATAGCTAGGTATGATAGATCACAGTATAGCTGAGCGAATCAATAATCATATTATACACTTTAAAGATGTGTCAAACGATTAATCAATTTTAATTAGGTAGTGGATTATCAAATACTTACTACAAAAAAATGTAAAATCCAAATTCATATGATGGCACTATTTGCACGCACGACAGATATACCTACTTTTAGTCTTTACCAACGAGAGCCGACCAGCCGAGGAACCGAATATCAGCCCCCCTCCTCCCGTCATATTAATTTTTCAACTACGATACTGTAAATAATTCCAGGACCTTAATGTATATTAGTATTTACCTATAATAATTTTATTATAAATTCTAACATTTTATTTTTTATTTTTACAAAAGATACCCAAAATAATGGTTACACAGCTTTTAGATTCTGAACAAAGTGATGAATGTATTGATTTTACAATGATGTGTATTTTTTTTTTATTATTTCTATGTCTGTCACAGTGGTGTATTTACAGGGAGGGTCCAAGAGGTCCGGACCCCCCCCCCCCCCATTGACTCGTGTCTCGTACATGTAAATGTTTGTGACAGACTCTGTCATCACGTTTTGAAGTAGTAATAATGCTTCGATTTTTGACTTCAGCCCCCCTTTGAATAGAAAAATTCATCTAGTTGGTACTTTGAAGGGTCAAAAGTAAAAAATTTCCAGTAGTTTTCAAAAGCGTTGGGAAAAAACCCTGAAAAAATAACGGAAAAACGGGATTTTTTACGCATAACCACTTTTTGACAAAATCGAGTTTTTGATTTTACTGTAACTCAAAAACAAATCATTGTAAATACTTGAATTTTTCACCAAATGTTTATATTATAGTTATCTATTTACGATTAAATTTTCAAAATATTTTAACCATTTTTAAGCTACTAATAGACAATTGAAATTTTCGACTTTTCTAAGTTTTTTTTTCTTAAAATGCCAATAAAAAAATTTGACTGTCAAAAACATTTTTAATATTTAATACAAGGTTTATTATAAGTTTTACTTATCGTCGTAAGAAAATAAAAAATCGTTAGTCACAATTTTTATTTATAAGCATTTAAAGTTCAAATGTTTACGAAATATACCAAAATCGCGAAAATTTATAAAATTTTCCTTCAAGTTACTGTAAAAAAAAATTCCAGTGTCAATATAGAAAACATTTTATGAGCGTATGAAATTTATTTTTTTACGAAATCGCGTAAAATAACGATATATTAAAATTTAAATATAGGTAATAATATAATATATTTTATTAATTATCGTTGACTGACAAATTATCTCTATTTAGAATCGTTTTTCGTAGGTATACAATAATACCCGTCATTTCATTCAAATATAACACATCCATTATAGTGATCAGTAACCTACTCTTCATCTCTAGTCTCTACTATACAGCAGAGCGATACCCACTTTCCCACTTATATATTTTTTACTATTATGCACCACTATAAAATGTAAACTATTTTAGTTACCGTAAAATAAATTTAAGATAATTAAATACAGTTTAATATATAAGTCAATATTTCTTAAAAAGTATTTATGAATAATGATACCTATTTTACAATGTTAATTAATCATCTCGACTTTATGAGTTAAAAATAATATAAACATAGATACTGGGTAGATTGTTACACAAAATTATGTAGTAAGGAATCAAATTATTTATACATAAATATTGTTTAAAGATAATAATATGGTGACTGAGTGGTATGACTCGTTTTTTTCTCAATTTAATAAGAATATATTTTTTTTCTCGGCCGAAAGCTCGGGTCCCGGGACCATGGTACCATTACTGACTCATTCTCCCGTTGTGAGGGTTCTGCCGATCATCATGCATTCTATAGAGATATAAAGATCTTACTCACTATATTATTCATACTGATGAGAAAATTACTTAAATAAAATAAAATCATTCTCCTGACACGTGGTATAAGTTGGATTGGATAAAAAATTATCAAATTTATTCAAATGCAATAGTCAATAGATACAGGTATATCAAGTATAGTACTAGGTTTTACCATACTATTAGGTAATGCATTACTAATACTACCTACTTATTCATTAAAACTAAATATATATCATTTAAAATACGTCAAAAATAGAAAATGTAATATAATATACTGTTAGGTATTTTACAAAAAAATGTTAGAGCTATCTATATTATACATATTCAAGTATATCTCTATGCAAAAATTAAAAAATGTTTTTACACCTTATTATTTTTAAGCATTTTATTAGTGTATTAGTGATGATTTATGATAACAAAACGTATATACCTAAATTATTAATAAATGTTTGTGCTTTAAATTTAAAGCAGAGTGCCTAAGTAATACATTTTTATTGAAATTCCATCCAAAAAATTATGAATTATAAAATATTTTAATATATCAAGCTTACTCAAAAGTACTTGAGAAAAATATTTTAAACAATTAGCAATGTCTAGCCCAGTTGGGCAGGGCAGCATGTTATAGCTCAGTCGTAGTTGATAATCTTGAAGGTGTCTGATTTTAGCGATAACTGAAAGAAAAATTAAAGTGCTTTTAACTTTTTTTGTTAATTTGTCAGTATTCAATAATATATGGTAGGTATTTGGTTCGTATACAAAATACAAATACCTAAGTTGCCAACTTACACGATACTGATTTAGTAACCATGATGATTATTACTTTGTGATTTACTATAATATTTACTATATTTATACTACTACAATCTACCTATAGATTAAAATAATCTCATAAAATAACTATTATGTAAAATTCAAGATTTTTCTTTTTTACATTATTGACTTAAGTATGTTATATGTATCGTTAAAAATTGTTTGTATTGTTAAAAATTACTAAGCTAAGGCAGAAATTTCAACGTTAATAAACTACAGTAAGTAATAGGTACAATATGATGTTTTACAGTTTTCACATACACGATACACCGCCCCGGCTCCGGGTTGTTCAAAGTTATTGATCTGATGCTGTACTTACTACTTAGCAGTAATACCACGTAACCAATAAAAAATAACTTTTTTTTGACAAACATACACATTAAAATATAATATAATATGTAATAAATTACTATAGTCTATAATTACCTACTAACTATAGTTTGTATATACAAACAAAGTTGAGACAATATAGTACCTATATTACCTAATTATAACAACTGTTATTATATTCTGTTTCTGTGCTATTGAGCATTGAGCATATCATAAATTAAAAACGTATTATGATAAACATTTTAAAATTATTGGTAATCTTTTTGTAAATTTTCAAATTAATATAAATTGTTTCATATTTATAGTATCAATAAAACACTCCGAAATGTCCTAGATAATAATCTTAATTATAAATAGTACACTAATTGTATGTACATTATTGATCAATTTACTCTAGTCTCTAATTTATAATAATTATAGAAAGAAATATATATTATATAGTATATACTGAACGTAAATTTTGATATGTGACGCGTATGTAAAACAGAGTTAATATTCAACACATACCTATGCCGGTGAAGTAGCGCCTTCAAGAAGAATGAAGATGTCAACGCAATATTTGTTTTCTCACTTAGACTCACCCCACCTGCACAAGGCCGTAACTGGAAAACAATTTAGGGGGGGGGGGGTTAAGTTAAAAAAATTGTGTATTGATTAAAACGGAGATTGAAATAGTTATTTTGCTACCACATAATATATAACACAAACAAATTTCGGGGGGAGGGGGTGAACCTCCAACCCCCCCAGATACGGCCTTGCACCTGCAATATAGATAAATATACTTTCACTTAACATTTTTATGATTTGAGTAATCTTGATTCTTAGAGTTAAATCACAATAATTATTAACTATAGAGGATAATATTTTTGAGGGAATGATACATCGGTTTTATATTTTATTGTTATTATGTTATTATTTTCAACAATTGTTTGACACAATATTTAAATAAATCGATATGTGACACCCTCAAAAATATTATTTTCTATCGTTTTTGTAATGAGTAATTTTACTCTAGATTAGGTACTCAAAAACAAAAAAAAAATGATTCTGCATAAACGCATTTTGTTTATGTTGCGCATGGGCCAACAGAAAACAATTCGATGAAACAAACGGTTATTGAACTATATTTTGAACTACTAGAGCACGGTTTACTGTGTGTAAATTTTTGCATACAAAATCAGCTTATGAACGTTCTACGACGGTTCAGTGCACCATGTTATTTGGTTTATTAACTAAACTTATAATAATGAAAAAACGAAAATAACACCAATTATGTTACTCGAGAATAAGTGCACTGACGTCCTCTCAACAATTTATTGGATATTAAAAAAATAACAAAGTAAAACAATAAAATGCAATTTATAATATTAGGCCATTAGGGTTGACAGATTTCTATAACAAAAAAATCAGTGGAGGTTGTAATTCCTAAATATTTGTTATTACATATTTCAAAACTAAAAACACATTATAAAACTTAAGACACACATTTGTCGTTCAGGGGGCACACTTTGATTTTGAAGGGATGCCGGGACACAAAGTATGTCAGGGGACACAGTACTTTAGACTCTGACTAATGACTTAAATAATAAACTTAATAACTGATTCTTGTAATATTGTATGAAAAATAATTGTATTATCTTATAGTCTTTAGTTCTAAATATTTTCATATAAATGTTGTATTTTATTACTTCTATTGTAACTTGTTTTTATTATGTGTACTGAAATAACTTTAAATACCTTAACGTACATTTATCCACCGGGCGTTTAAATAAAAAAAAAAATTTAAAAATACCATGCATATAGTGCATACTGTATAGTTCAATAGTTGGTATACTTACCTATACTAATATTTCATATTACACTAGCTGAATTTCCTGAAATTTCTCGTGCAAAGTTTTGAATTAAAATACAATTATTTATTTAAGGGGATTGGAAGCGATAATTTTCTGTCTTTGTCTTACACACGTGGAATATACCTATACGCCTGACAAAAATTAAGGTACTTCTAGTTGTTCGATTTAAAATATGTAAAGATGTTTTAATTGCAGGTATACACAGTGGCGTATTTTCAATTTTTTTGTGGGGGGGCGTCCTAGTATTAAGTATAAGTTTATAACATTATAATAAAATACATACGAGTTAATTTAATTATGATACTTATTATTGATATTATTTATATAATATTTGAAAAAAAAATTTCTGGGGGGGGTCGAGACCCGGGGACCCCCCCCCCCCCCGTAAATACGCCACTGGGTATACAAGTTTACTTTACATCGGTCGAAGCACTTTTTCAATTGTTTAATTGTATAAAATAAATATTTTGATAAGAATAAATATTTTAAATTTAATAAATTTGTCAATTTTTATTATTAAATATATATTGAAAATATTAAAAATATATTTCGACTGATGCAAAGTAAACTTGTATACCAATTCAATCATCTTTACATATTTTAAATCGAACAACTAGAAGTACCTTAATTTTGTCAGGCGCGTATACTATTTTTCCTAATTTAAAGAATTTTATAAAAATTTTGTTCTAAATAAGACAAATAGATACTATAGGTAGGTATTGAAAATTTAAATTGAAAAGATTAAAGTATAATAAATACTTTTGTCAATTGCCTGCATATCTTAATATTATCTTATAAATCGTATATACCATCTTAAATAACACATGAACAGATCAATATTGACATTTTTATGGTGCTTCATATAATCATATAAAGTAGCATAGTTAATAGGTATTTATAGCTTCTAGGTCCCAAGATTAGATATACCAGTTATATTGCCTATTTTGTATATTCTCTACTACATACGATGTATCACTTTCAAAGGTACCTACTTCTTTAATTAAAAAGACTGGAAAGTCCACCAGAGAAGATTTTTAAGATCTTCTTTACATCAGTTATTTTTCAGACGAGCCATTGGCAATTCAAATAATTACTGAATCCTTTGTACTTTATATGGTATTTTGTTAGAGTGTAAATGTGGTTAATATAGTAGCATATTACAGTGGCGGTTTTGGTTGTATTTTTTGAATCTCGGAAAAAAAGTCCGATTTTTATTTTATTGGAAAAAAAGTCCGGTTTGATTTATTGTTAATATAATATGATTTGTATAATGTAATAATAATTTAATATTTATATAATTTAAAACATTAAAATATAATATAATAATTAGTCAATAATAATAATAAAAAAAATAACTAAAACTAATATTTATTTCGAATAACTACAAATTTGGACAACGACTGGATTTCTTATTCATTATCCTAACATCAATTTTATATTATAGGTATATTTATATATATATTTTATATTATTTTATAGGTATATTGGGGAATTCATACTTTATCTTATAATACATATTAATTGTGCTATCTTTATTACCGTAGGTACCTTCTAATCATGATTAAAGATATATCTTTAATCATGCTTCTAATACACAATAATATGATTTTTCTATCTATCTTACTTTCTATTTCTGTATAGATTTTATAAACGGACTTTTTTTCCGACTCCCGTATTTTTTTAGTGAGGCGAATCATGTATACCTCCCCCCCTATCATAACAAAAATTAAACAAACAGTACGAATGGAATTTAAAAATATAAAAATAGTTATAATATAATTTTAATTATATATTTATATGTATATATATATAATGACATTTACAACAATTGATTGTTTAAAACCTGCCGCAGTGCCCTTAGCCGTGGCTGCGGGCTGACTTTAATAGTAAATCTATTTTCAGTACGTAGAGGCGTTGACAAAACGTGCCTCACTATGATAATTGCGCATGCATAATTCTACTTAATTTACCAGTCGCGTGCATTCACGTACATACACATGTGTGTGTAATTTGTGCATACTGCATAGATAAACGTTGCCTCTCTGACGTCATTGGAAATACGCTGAAATACTGGCGTCCGTTTACGACGTTTTCGTGCATTTCTTATCGGTTTATCGATATTTTTGATAATATACACGGAATGATAGGTACAATAAAATAATAAATAATAATTCAAATTAAAGTGAAACGAAGTAGCATTTTTTTTTCTCAAATAAAATCATAAATACGTTAAAAATTATAGCTAAATATGTGCTATTAGTGAACCAAGAATTTCACATTTTGAGTATTATTTACCACATAATTTTAGGTGAGGTGCCGCCTCACTTGCCTCACCCCCAAAACCGCCACTGGGCATATACACATAAAAGCTTACCGAGACATATTTTTTTGCCCCCAAAGTAAAAGAAATTATATTCTTTGTCACAAAAATGTGTTGAGAGCATCTAAAAAATTATTACCCCGCGAGGCAACAATCTCCGTTTCCCCCGATGGGGTAGCTACGCGCCACTAAGTTAATGATAAAATGCAAAGTTTTTATGGGTTGAGTCGTTTATGATGTACCAGGGATTAGAAGTTATTTGTCTAAGAGGCTAAGACATATATCAATTAGAATGCCTGTATAATTTAAAATATTTTAGGGTTTAGAGAGGCCCATAATTCTATACTGTAACTGTAATACCAGATTAATCGTTTAAACGCTATGTAAATCGTACATCTCGTTCTTAAGAAAAGTTTTTAACGGAATAAGAAGGGTTTAAGTGAATTTGTTAATTAAGCATTTGGTGCTTAACTTTCAGGTGATAAATCTAAGTGAGGATTGTGGAACGAAGATAGTATATATCGGGTTTTAGCGTATTCTTTTTTAGGTTGATAGAGATTTGAGTGTTGTCAATGTATAAATTGGAGAACATTCAATAGGGCATAGAATCAGTAAATGTTGTTATATGTGTATTGCTTTGAAGTACCTAGGTCACCAGTGTATATATTTAGAAACAGTTCTATATCACTACTCAAAAGACGCCTACATATTTTGCTGTTTTAGAGTCAGAGAATATATTAGTAAAAACGTACTTACAATTAATGTTAGTTGATGTAGATAAAATTTATAAAAGTATAAACCAATGTTATTAATAATAGTTAATGTGATATATTTATAAAACAATACAAATGCAAACAAAATACTATATTTATTTAAAAAATATAATTTTCAATACAATCAATCAAAATATTTCTAAAATCACAGAAACAATTGCCATTACATTTTTCTCCCATTGCGGCTACTAATATTACGATATAATTTATAAATAAAATAAATATTTCTATTACTAAAAATAAATTCAAATAAACCTATATTACAAAAGTTGATTTTTGATAAAATATTACAAATTTATCTTACACATTAATTAAAGCTAATAACAAAAAAATAACATAAATTAAAAGTACAAAACCATGGAGTGTAAAATGTTATAACTTTCATATGATCACAATTACCTTTTTTAATATTATAAAATTATTTGTTTCTAGTTATTTACTTGTTACTACTAATTAAACTAATAATTTTAGCTAATAGGATATTATGGACTATAGTTTAATGTTTGTGCTAAGCGAGGTTTTGGTTCCCAAAATATCAAATTAATACTTACGATAATATTATTTAATTAATTCAATCACTAATATAATAGGCAATATAAAACTTAAATATACCCAAAAAAAACCATTGTAAAAAGAAAAATATTCTGATTTTATGGTACCAAAAAGAAAAAAAAATTCATGCAACAATTAATATTTTTTAATAAAAATTCATATGGTATGTAATTATCATTTTTTAATAATTTCTGAAAAACTTAATAATACACCACTAATTATAAGAAAGTTATTCTTAAAAACAAAGCATGAAATGTATTAAAAGTACAAATGACTATTCATTTTTGTTTATTGTACATGCCAAATTTGTATATTGTTTAATCACCACTAAACACAAGGAAAATAAATCAGTTGAATTGCAGATTGACTTAAAACTTATTATTAGTCTTTTATGATGTAGACAGAGGTAAAAATACAATATGTAACATCCTCTTAACATATTGATTATTGATTAATAATTAAATTCAATAGCAAATATGGTTCAAAATTTAGAGATAAGAAAACTATAACTATATTTTATATTTTATCAGATAAAAATATATCATTTTCCATATAAATTAGAAAACAAAAATGAATAATGATTAAAAGTTAGTTAATAGAAATGTCATAAATAAAATAATATATTTATTAAAGAAAACATAATTACTAATAATAAAAAAACTTTTAAATTTACATGATTTCATAGTAAATATCTATTACCTAAGCACCAATCATTCATAATACATCATAATAGTTGGAGAAACATTTTTTAATAATTTAAAATTCACTGTTATCAACCTTGAATAATAAGCTCCCAATGCTTTTTACCTATAAAACAAAAATTAAAAACATATTTCTTTAACAAAAAAAGGAAAAAAATTAAAATTCTCATATTTTATTCTAGTTGATTCTATATTATTTATATTTATTGTGTATGTTCTATAACTCGAGTATTAATAATTGAGAATATCAAATTCAGAATTTATTATAAAATAGATTTTTAATAAATACAACTTACTTTTATCTCCGTCGAGGTTTTAATCTATTGATTAAATTTTGAAGTTTTAAAGCAGGCCCTAATTTAAGTCCCATATATTTCATCATTGTATCAGAGTTCAATAATAGTAAAGCTTTTCCATCAATTTCCTTAAATAATAATTTTATTTATTCAACATGTTAATATTGGTATAAACTATAAAGTTTTTGAAAATTTAATTTTAAATAATAAATCTTACATGTTTTCTAAAAAGATCAGCAAATGTATTTAATTGTATGTCTATACAATTTATATGTTGTATAACATCTTCTACAGACCATTCTGCAGGGTCTACAGGTAATCTTAATGGACCTTCAGTTGGCGTTGTTGAAGATGCAGCTTCCATTTCAGGTTCTGTTGTACATAATTTTTTTGTTACTAATGTTACTTCATCTGGAGTTGAACTTTCTGGTGAACCATGTCGTTTTATACTTTTGCTATCGTTTGTTATTACTTCATTCACATCTAAAATTAAAACAAATAAATAGTTTAACAATATAAAACTTTTTATATTATTATAACTATTAAATATTAGTATTTACTCTTTTCTAGTTTACACTCGGAGCAAACATTTAAAGCAGGACTTAACAAATTTTTGCAACATGATAGATCCTCCAACAGAGTTTTGATATAGTCCCAAAATTCATCTGTTTTCTCAATTTTTGGTAACTTAAAAACTCGAGATTTTCCTTCATATGTAGCTGAATATCAAACAAATTGTGTAACATTATGATTTTATTATGAATTATAAAAAATAATTATTATTTCTTGACAAAAATTAAATTTTTTTTTTGTGGGGATAGGGATTATTGAGGTTAGTATAGGTTCGGTTAGTTTTTATAAATGCAAAATGGGTAAGTGTTTCTTGATTGAAGGTTCTATTCGACTCATTGAAAAAAAATGCTAATGTGATGCGGAGCTTATTTAATTATAATAAGGTTTAAAAACATGTAAATTAAAAAAAAATTATAATAAATAAGTTGGTTCATTCCCTCTTAAAACATATTATCTTACACCATATAAATTTATTAAAAAAGTTAAAAATACTTTTTTTTTTTATATTTTATTTAATTATTATATTAATGAAAAATATAACAAAGTTGACCACATAACTGATCTAAATATAAATGTAGTGTATAATTAATATTATTTGTTGATTTTACCTGTTATTGTACATGTACTATCACCTTGTTTCTTCATCAATGTTGTAACTGATTGTATATCATGTGCAGTGTTTACTAAATGTTGTATAGTATCTTTTAAAACTTTTTGTACTAATCCAGGACCTAATTGCTTGGGAAGTTCAAATAATTTAGAAGAATCCATAAATGGGCCACACTTGCACTCATGGTTTATAAAAACTGGAAATTAAATTGTTTTAAATAATTATAAATAAATCAAATTTATAAATTAATTAAATATGATTAACTAAAAACTTTTAATACCAGAACATGATTCTTGAATACCAGCTTCAAGATCACTTGCACTATCTGGAGTTAAATTTATAGAATCATTAAAATTGTGTTTCATATTTGCTGAAGATTGTGCACTATTTGGTCTACCTCCTGAATAACGAGATCCTGCAATAGTTGATTTGTTTATTTTTTTACTGTAATTCCCAAGTTTAATATTTATTACCTTTGTGACCAGGAGGCTGCAGTGGATGGCCACTTTTTACACACCATCCAACAGGAAATATATCTCTAGAATCATATGAACACCAATAGTCAAATGCACCTCTCCATCCATCAAATGTAACAAATATATTGTTTTTATTAACATCACCTAATGATATTAATATAATATAATTATTTATTTATTAAATATTTAAAAAATAAGTCTACTGATTATAAAGAAGTTAATGAAATTAATTAAATTACCAATAGTTGCTACACAAATTAAATGTGGATTTTTTTTATCAACTGCTTCAATTTTTTGACCAACTTTAAATAAATTATCAGTAGGAGTATCTGGTTCAGATTTAAAAGCAGTTTCTGGAGAATAGAAAGCTCCATTAAGGGTTTTCACTAGGAACATGGGGAATAGTGAACCATTCATACGAAAACCTAAAAATATATTTAAAAATGTATAATTAACTTCTACTAATATTAATTAAATACAAATATATAAAATATTATAAATTTACCAAGTGGAGGTTGTAACATTCCACCTTTTTTTTCAGTATAACCAATGGGTTTTAATTCTGAAGAGTCAACTAATCGCCAAAAATCATTTTTATTATCTCCTCCATCTAGACGAAGACGTATTCTAGGGCCAACAACACCTATGACGGTTGCAATGCACATAGATGTTATGTTCCGAGGATCAACTGCTTCCAATTTCATACTTGGTTTAAATTCATTTTCCGGGGATACTTCATGCTAAATGTAATAATATTTTATTTTAATAAGTTAGATAATAATATATTATTTAAAATCAATTTAAGTTTGATGAAATCATATTTTTTAAACCTAGATAAATTTTTAGTAATTAATTACAACCAAAAGTATTAAGGTATAGACATAAAATGTATATGTTACCGTAAATGAGGTAAATTAGTTAATAACGTAAATGCCTAGCCAATATTATAAATTCCTAACATTAGTAGTCGATATTGTCAATGCCTAGGTATTAACTGACAACATAGGCAAGGTTGTAAAGTTTAAATATTTTGTTAACACATTTAGAACTATGACTAGGATTCTAGGAACTTTAAGAGGATGCCATACCCGCATGTGTTGTCTCTGTCTTACTAACGTACATCATAGCAAATTTTCGTTCAATAGAATACATTTTGTGACGTTAGCTTTAATATTAGAGTAAATTTACCTATTATCAAATTTAAAGGTAAGAATATTATCTAGACAAAGACATATGCTTTTATTGATATTATAATTTTAAAGTGAGTTATGAACATTTTAAAGTTGTTATATTTTACATAGCTGTAACTCACTTTAAAATAATAATATCATCTAAAGCATATGTCATTGTCTAGATAATATTCTTACCTTTAAATTTGAAAATAGGTAAATTTACTCTAATATTAAAGCTAACCTCACAAAATTTATTCTACTGAACGAAAATTTGTTATGATGTACGTTAGTAAGACAGAGACAACACATGCGGGTATGGCGTCCTCTTAATGTCTAATACTGATAGGCAATGTTGATAATTATGTGTAACGAAATATTTTAATTAGGTCAGAAATGTATAAATATTAAATACAAGATAAATTATACATAATTAATAATTATTTATTTTCACAATTTGTTGTGCCGTGACACTTTGAATTACATAAAACATTATTTTTTTTTACATGCACGTCTATTAGTTTTGCATTTACAATGCAAGAACATTTTATATTTTTGTCAATTATGCCTGAAAAACTGAAAAAGCCCGGAGTTATTTCATTACCTAGGAGATATTTCTAAATGCATCATTGAATGATTATAAAAGACATTAACGATATTTACTAGTCAATATCTTGTACTGCCTAATTTGATCGAAAATATCGTTATTGACTAGTCATTAACATTAATTCCTTAATTTATGTCTTTGCCGGTAACATATATAATGTATACAGTATACATATTCAATAAAAATCACTCAAGATTTATTAATTTTATTTAACCTGTTTAAAACAATAAGTAGGAGCTGCTGAACTTGAAGTTTCTTTAAGATAATTATCCCAATCAAATACTGGATTACCATGAGCAGAAAATGGATTTTCCACTTGAACATCTCCAAATACAGCTAAAACATCGAAAAATTATGAGATAATATATTTCAATATTTAACATCAAAATAAAGCTAGTAATTACTACCTAATTGTTATTGAAAAATACTATTTGAATTATTGGAAAACAAGAATAAATTTTTTTTTAGAAAACTTAGTAATAAGTTATTTGAATTAAAATATATTTATATTGCAAAATAATATAATAAAGAAACTAAAAATTGATAAAAATTGTGGAAAAAATTGTCAATTATTTTTATATAGTAAAGACAAGTCAATATTATATTATGATCAGTTGAAGAAATAATAACTATTTTTATATATATTTATTATTTGTTTATATATTTTTATAAAAGGATTAGAATATTAAATGAAAAATTAAATTAAACATCTTTTAGTTACAAAATATTAAAGGATATATTTTGTATAAATTAAAAAATGTAATAAGATCAAACTTCAAGATAAAGTTAGAATAGGTTAACCTCATCAGACTAACCCAAAACTATTAGCAATAATTATAACTTATAACTTAAAAGTATTATATATTTTACTAATTTTGAAATTTAAATAAAATTATGCCCTTTTTGTGGGAAGAAAATGGGGGAAAATTAGATTTGCTCAGCATGGGCTGGTTTGATCCATATTTACTGGGCCAAAAAAATTCACCAATACGCCCCTGTAGGTATTATAACACTTAATATATACAAATATAAAAGTTCAGTAAGGATTTTAAAATTAAATTTAAGTACTAACTTTTTTTGGTTTGTTCTTTTCTTTGATGTTTATTTAAACAAGCAGTCGAACAAAAGTTTTTTGGTGTAGAATCTTGATTTTCTTGTTTAACTGGAGAGCCTTTAATTATATTATCACAATTTGCACATCCGTTCTAAAGCAGTGGTAACCAAATTAATTTAGTTAAATAAATACTTAGATTTATATTTAGTAATAAAAAATAAAATAAATGTCATAAATAACTCACATCATTTAACCTGTTGTGTAATTAAGTAATGGTTATTATTTAAATTGTATAACACAAATAAATAGATTAAAATATTTTAAAAACAATATCAATAAAATACTATCAAATATTATAGTTTAATTATTATAGCTTAAATTATCAAAATTGGTTACTATTATTAAATAACAAAACCTAACAAAAAAATGAAAAAATAATCAAATACAAATTTAAGATAGTCAAGTTCCATAAATATAATTTGCCACTAATCGGTTGATATAACAGCATTATTATGGGTACCTAACTTAGTTTTATTTTACTGTGAATGGTTTGAGAAATAAATTTCTAACCATTTTTAATCAACTTAAATTATCTAATTAAAAGATATGAGAAGCCTTAAGTACGTGTTTTTATACAAGATAAAATTAAATAAATGTGGTTAAGATTAGTAACAGAAAACAAAACAGTATTTTAATTATAAACATCCACATTGTAACTGAGTTAACAAATATTCTTTTGAAAGTAAAAAACTTAGGTTGTAAAGTATAATCTGAATC
Organism: Schizaphis graminum; assembly: GCA_020882235.1. NCBI lineage: Eukaryota > Metazoa > Arthropoda > Insecta > Hemiptera > Aphididae > Schizaphis > Schizaphis graminum. The sequence goes on from CM037032.1 coordinate 72,409,552, forward strand.
TACATTGTACTCAGAAATATTAAATACTAACAAATGCCATAAATTGAATAAACAAGGAACTTTAAATTGATTTTATATATTGCATGGTGATTTTTTTTTTTAAATATAAAATTTAAATAACAGAATTTTAATGAATTCATTATTAAAAGAAAAATGGGATACCTAAACATACTTTGTATATTTTTTTAATATACTTAATGGTCAGTACCTATGTACATATTTATTATTTATAACTATATAAAAATGTATTTATGAACTTTATTATTCATTTTTATATGTAAAATTTAAACAATAAAAATGTAAATTTAAGTGTTTCTAATAGTCAAATTTTGAAAAAAATAAGTCTAAAGTCTTTTAAAAAAAATGTGATATCTAACTTAATATTTTCATTTTTAAACTTTTATTTAGTGCACGTGCACAACACTCATTTTCATGTTATTTCTAGCCTCACTAATCACTATGGTATAATAATATTTTACTGTTACTCTAAATAGCTAATTAACTAATTTACACATATTATTAAATTATAATAATTACCTTAACATATTCTTTTCGGAATTCTGTAAGACAATTGACAGAACAAAATTCTTTTTTTCCATTTTGTGTAGGTAATACATAATTTAAAGGATGCTTTGAGTCATTGCACATAGTACATGTTGACTTTGCCTTTGGAGGGCGACCTTAAAAAAGTAAAATATTAACTAATTAGAAGATTTGTTTTATATATATAGGTAAAAATGTAAGATTTGATTAAAATTGAGTCTTATAATAATGTAATTTTAAGCAAACTTCTATTATATTCAATTTCAAACTATAGATTCACTTTTAGGTTAAATTAAGTTAAATTGACTTGATATATTTAATTTTTATTAGCTATTACAAATTAGTAAAATATAGTTGAAACATACCTCTCATCTTGTTGGTTTGCATAAGTATAAAATTAGGTCCAAATAAGTTCTTAATTTCCTATTTTAACCTAGAATATAAAAAATTAACAATAATAAATTGTTACCTAAAGATTTAATACAAATTATAATTAATATAATTGTTATAATTTGGTATCCTTTAACAAAATTAAAATTAATTTATATATACATAATAAGTGTTCTTTACTTTAATATTTTCAATTTTATAATACTACTACTACAATATCATATTCATAGTTTAGTTAAAATAAATTACTGATAACAAAAATTCAGGTACTTACTCAATTTTTTTTTTATTATGTTATAAGATACTAAATGAACACCTAAACTATCTGCCAAACTTATGTATATAGTTATTAATAATAATATAAATGTATATATCCATAGTAGTACAAGTATTATAATTTATAAATAATAATCAACTATTGACAAATTTAATTAATATTAAAAACATGATATTTGATAATAGACATTATGTTTCACGACTAAGAAAATTTAAAATTTAAAAAAAAAATCAAGTAAATAAAAGTTATATCCAGATGGCAATAATTCATTCGTTAATTATTTATTAATTATTCACTAAAATAAAGGCAGTAAATAAATTAAACTTACTTTAAATTTACTTGTATAAAAGTTTTGAAGTAGAACAACTAAACAGTAAACTAGGACAATAGTTTTTAAAAGTTGATTAGATAAATAGCATTAATCATTATCGGCTTTTTAAGAGTCTAAAGAAAAAACGTCAACAAAAGAACTTAGTCCGCCATTGGCCGGATATTAAAGATAACAGTTGTAGCTTACAAAATACAAAGTTTACTTAACAGTTAACAGTAGTAACTACAACCATGGTTAATTTATAAATACAAATTTCATGGAACATAGATTAAAACATTGATTAAATATACAAATGATATAATCATAGTATCATGGCAAGGTTTATAGATTATACATATAATAATAATAATAGTATAATTAATATATTATAATAATATATAATAATATATAATAATAATATAATATAATATAATATATAATTAATATATTAATATATAATTAATTATAACAGTATAATCTATAAACCTTGCTCGCCCCATAGACCTTATACTAGACTCTAGTCTAGAGTACTAGACCACGGTCTAAGACCGTGTACTAGACGTATATTAAGGTCTATGGCTCGCCCACTACCACAGATTTCTATATAGTATGTATCATCGAGGTATATAAACTATACTATAGTATATTAGTGCCCACTACATTCTATTATCACTTTATCACGATTTACATTTTTCGATTAAATCAGTAGTACCAACAAATATAGTGATTTGAAAAACACTGTTATTTTAAGTTTGGGAATAGGTTGTATTGAATGTTCATTTTTTTGAGGTTACTTTTGAGTTGGATTGACATTTGTTAAAATTTCTCTTATTATCCATATTAAGTTTCGTTCTATAAATTTGAAATTAAATTCAAATTTGGATAATATGTAAGTAAATTTAAATTTTATTATACAAATAAGTATAGAATTATTATGTTACCACACTTATTTGTATAATATAATGTATCCTCTTGGTATTATTGTTTTTAATGTAACATTAATGAGTCTTTCACTAGAACCATGTGTCGAGTTGTTTACTTATTTTTAATTTGTGAAAACTGTACATGTTATTTTATGTTTCCTTTTAGACTCATTCACGATGTCGGCCGATCTCAGTTGGATGATAATCAGGAACAGTAATGCGTTTTTGTCTAAGAAAACAAACATTAAGAAACCATTCAGTAAAGTATGTTGATATTCAGTTAAATTTAATAGATTTTATTATTTTTAAAATATGGCTTAACTTGGAATATTATTTTAGGAACCAATGAATTTGACAAACTTGGCCTCAAAACGCTACAATGGTCTCGTACACGATAACAGTATTGGTGTGGAATCTGCTCCTAATAACAAAGGTTTCACTGTCATTACTAAAAAGCGCAAATTGGCAGTGAGTATTCAATGATTATGGAATGTTATGTTAATACTATAGTTGGTGATTATGCCTTATATAGTGGATTTCACCTAATGTGGGCATTAGTTTATATGAGAAAAATCGTCTGGTCCCAATAGAAATGTATTTTAACAAGGTTATAAAACCGCGTAATATGGACACTCAATTCTGTTAATGTGGGCAATTTTTTTTTTAGCATAGTGTTAGAATATACACATATGTATTTATAAACATTATTATTTATACCTTAAAACCCCTTTCTGCATATTCGTACCAAAATTGTTACAGATTAGTTTTTTGTAGTTTCTATTGTTGAAAATAAAAGTTATAATGTTACTGCATATACGGCCAGATTCAGCACAAAAAAGGGAACAATTTTGATGTAAGTTACATCAACCTAGCGGTAAAATTGTGAACTGAAAATATTATGGTTGTACAAAGTGAAAAACTACCCACTAGATTTTTATGTATAATACTTATTGAAATATATCATTTATTTTGTACCCAAACTAACCTTTCATCAACTTTTAGTGGTAGTTTCACTTAAATATATTTTTCTCCATACTGGTGTTTTTATACAATTCGTACATTTTATTCGGGAAAAAATAAAAATTCATGTAGAAAGGAATTTTGTTGACTTTTTGACTAATTTCGGTTAATTTGCGCAAGCAGGGCTGGTCCTAACATGCCCACATTAAGTGGAATCCACTCTACACATCTTAAGTCAATTTGGTATATAATATACTAAAGTAATAATTATCGGTTAATATTTTTTTTCTAATAAGGGAATTCCAAGTTTATTGTAGGAGCAACTATGTCTCATCATTATGATTATTTAATACCTTAAGAGTTTGATTTTTATACACGTATACAACACAATTTCTATTAAATAATGTTTAGCTATTCATGTTATTTATTTTGATTAAACAAATATTTTAGTATATTATAATACCAACAATTAAGTGATGAATAAAGCTTCACCAACTCTGAAATAAATTGAAGTTAACATATTTTAAATCTGATAAATTGTTGGTATACTTCAATACATTTTTCTTTTTGTATAACAAATTGTACGTCAACAAATCTGTCACATTCCCCTATTAACATAGGCTATGTACTAAGAGTAAGTCTCAAACTTTTATTCCTAAAAAACTAAATGACAAATCAATTTTGATTGCAACTTTGAAAATATGTACACAATCTTGTTTATAGCTGAGTCAAAAAATGTTTATTCTACTCCTTGTGGATGAACTAAGCAATATAAGAGTTGCTGGTTACCACCTTACCATGAGAGGAGGTAATATACTTCTTAGATGTGTGAACATGATTTTTTTGTTTTTGCTAGGTGTTTCTTGTATATGATATTATTTTAAGAATTTAGGCAAAACTTTATTCTATCATATCTTTGTTGCTGATTATAAATGTTTATAGTAAAAACGCTAACTAAAATTTAATTGTTTTTGTTAGTTGATATTTTTAGATATAAATAAGTGATATGTGATACAGGACTAATGGCTCACACTTATCATCAACTTGTGATAAATGTATAGTTATTATTTTTTATAATTTTATATAATATTAATTTATTTTAGTAGTTATACGGATAAAAATTTTTCCCAATTGATGAATATAGCTTCACCAACTCTGATATTTTTTTGAAGTGAATAACTATATAACTGATGGGTATTAAATAAAGATTTTTTATGCTCTTAAACTATATTTTATATTTCTATTAAGAAACTATATATAATTTGTTTATAATTGCCTGTATTGTATAGTATATGGGTAAAGGTTTGATTTCTGTGAAGTGACCTTACCAAACATCTGTGAAGTAATTTAAAATGATTAGAGTATCCTAAATTTGAAATGGAATGAAATCCTAATTTTCTATATTACATTAGACTAGATGTTTATTTTTTTATTTACTATCACATTATATAATTAATTCTTTCATTATTTTTTAGAATAAACCAGGAAAGTCTCTGGTTAAAGTTAACTTTACTAGTGGTCCAAGAAGATCATTGTTCAAGTTGCGGAAATATTTGCTTGGAAACAACTACAGAAAAGACCTTATTCAAGTACTAAAACATCACTGAAGTTAGATAATTAACAATTAAATTTATTTATGATTGATGTTTTAGGCTTCTTTGAGAAGGGCCAGTGCCATTTTGGAATCACAAAAACGAGCTTCGTTGACCCTAAAGAAGTTGGGTAAAAGCAAGAAACCTGATGCTTAATATTTTTAAATACATATATTTTTTTTTGACTTAATGTACAGTGTGTATTCTTCTTATCCTCATTTTATTACTATCCTGTCTTTGTTCTGCAAAATGGACAATGACCTAATCTTAGGATTTCAACTTCATATTCATCTGAATGAAACATCTAAAAGATATCACAAAATAATTATTATGTTATAAATATTAAATATAATATATACCTTAAAACAATTTTGACAGTTTGTCACAGAAAATCCAGGCAACACATTTCTGTAATATTTAAATTTTAACGGTTTTGGCCATTTACAAACTATAATACTAGTAGTGCTCATCGATTGTAATATAGTTTTGTTAACTTTTATGGGTTGATAAGTATTTTCTTTATTCTAGATAAAAAAAAAAAGAAAAGTCAAGCATGGTAATTATAAATCTATATGGTTATACGGCAGTTAAAAAATAATATAAAATAAGTAAGACTTAATGAATAATAAATATCGATAAATGATGAAAATAGAAGTACTCCACATTTTTACCTCAAAATTCATAAGTTTGTATGTGAATGGATCAACTAAATGATCTTGATTTTCTTCATCTAAAATAAACTTATCCACATCAGGTATTTCTTCAGACTCTTTTGGTTTATGTTCATCATAAGAATTTTGTATTAATTTTAATGCTTCATTGTCTGATATATTATCTTCCAATTGGAATTCAATTAATGGTAAAATTTCTAATAAAAACGTTAAATTATTTATTTTGAATTTGCATCAGTTACTTATTTAAACTGCAAACTTGTAGACTATAGTATCACTTAAAAGTGTTTAAATTAAAAAAATCAAGTAACATAATGAGTCAATTTAAGTAAATAATCCATCATACTATAATACAAACCAAATTTAATGTATGAAAATATAAACTTATGGTTGCATGTGATACAAGTTTGAACAACTGGAGAATTATAAGTCAAGCAACGATAACACATTAATAAAAGATCTTCATTGTCATGAAATGGCTTTGCACGAATACTCAATGAAGCTAGATCTACATAGTCCTTGGTTAATAAAATAAAATAAATATATTTAAATTTTACATTTTTAATTAAAATAAATTATTATACTTGATATTCAGAAGGAATCCTCAGCTGTTGTAATTTTGTCAAAATTTGTCTTGCTAATTTAAATGCTCTCATGGTAAGAGCTTGTTTTGATAATGAATATAATATTGCACTAAAACGATTAACAGTTAACTAAAATATTTGGTTCGTAATCACTAATTTATGAGTGACCATTTAGTAAATTTAAGTAAAATTTTTATTTCTAAATTTTCCTGAATGGTATATTTTTAGAATTATTATAGAAGTTTTCAAATATTCAAAGTTTATTACTCGATCAATACATAACTTAATATTGTTGTTTTATTAAAATTAAATAACTTACAATTTTGAAACACCCTTTAGATGTATATTTTTTGTCTCATTCATAAGAAACCGTGATATATTGAATAAAGTTTCTGGTTGATATGACATAAAAGGATCCTCCTGTAAATCAAAAGTGCAGAAAATAACAATGTGTATAGTATATATTAAAGAAACAAGCAACCAAAAAATGTAAGATTATATTTGTATTATTTTAATTCTAAGCATGTGTGCAAGGGAGTATTTTAGCTCAAACCTCTTATTTTGTAGTTATCAGGTATACAGTGTACACTCAATTTTCCGTGGAACAAACTATGTAGATATAAAAAAATAATGTGACATCATTTTGTTGAAAAAATTTGAATTTCATGTTAAAAACAAGTGAATTCAAACAAAAAACAATTTGTTACAGATTTTTTTATCAAAAAATTAAATAGTATAAATATTATGTCATTGTGACATTGTCATATTACATGAGTTTTTAAATATAAATAAAAGGTGTTCTCATTTAATTTCCCTTAAATACTTTACAGCATAACAAGATTTAATTATAATTTAAAACTTATTTAATATTAATTTCTATTATTAAAATCTAACACTAATTTTCTGTAAAATGGTATGAATAAAAGTATGAGTACTTAACAATAAATAGGGCTTAATGATTTGTACAAACCATATAACGGTGAATAGCATTATACGCATAATATATTGAAGCATACTTGTCATATAAATTGTATTGGTTTATCATTTTATCAGAGTTATCATTACTGAAATAAATAATTTTTTGCTAAGCATAATTATGTCTTTTCATTTAATAAGTAAAGAATAGTATTTACCTATTTGAAGCAATATTTAAATATTGTCTACTTAATAACCAATAATAATGACCAGCATCTTGAAAACGTTGTTCATCAACTGCATTTTCAGTTAACATCTGTAATACTTGAAAGGCACGTTCTGGTCGACCACCTTTAAGAAAAGCTAAAAAAAAAAGAAAGAACATAATAGAAATAAAAAATACGAGACTATAAATTAAATACCCTTTTGTGCTTCAACAAATTTATCATTTTCTGCCAGCCATTCAGCATAAGGTAAATATACTAGAGGGGCAAACATTGGATTTTTTTCAACTAGGGCAAAAGCTTGATCCCAATTATGAGCTTCTACATGCAAAGATACCATGTCGGGGCCCATATCCTTGCCCAATTTAGAATATATTTCAACAGCACTTTCTGTATCACCTAGTTTACGAAGTTCATCGCCAATTCTACTTAGAACTACTTCTTCAGCTTTGTCAGAATGACGTCCAAGTTCTAATAACCTATGAAAATGTAAAATATATTAAATAGTTATTTATTTTTCCACATAGTTAAATTATATACAAAATCATGAGTTTCCCATATGATTCTTATTATCTATATAAATAGATTAATCAATAATAACTACTATAGATCTTTAAAAATTCAAACTTCAGTTTTTTCAGTTCTTTTATTCCTAGAATGATAGATAAAAATCTATTTGAACTAATCGAGAAAAATTAATATTAACTTAATATAAAATATAATTAATGAACAATAAATACAAAATTACATATGTGTCCAACAATTATGAACCATAATATCAATAGCACGATCAAATTCTTCAGCTGAAATATATAGTTCTGCTGCTACTTTATGTTCATCAATGCTCATTGCCCATTCTGCACGTTTAATAAGTAGTTCTTTATTTTCACCAGCAGTATTTGATCCAATAAATTCCTAAGAACCAGTTAATTAATTTATTATCTATTATAGAAATTATTAGACAACACATAAAAAAATAAATGTATAGTACTTGTGCTAAATCGAACATTCTCAGATCAGTAAACATGGTAAAAGCTTTATGTTCAAAACCCCATACTTGATAAATTCTAGCAGCTTCTTTGAACTTCCCTTCATAGGCAAGTACATCAGCTAGTAGACAGTGCTTATCTTTATCATTGTGTGATCCTTTCTCCTTTCAAATATTTTCAATTAAATTCATATAGATGTCAATAGTATAGTTTATATATATAATATTTTTAAAATGTTGTCATATATTATTACCTATATTTAAATTCTAATATAAATCATTATTTTAAACGATTTAATAAAAAATTAAACTTCATGCACTCATAAAATTTTTTCTATATTAAACTAGTATTTTAGATTCTGAACGGAGTGAAGAATGTATTGATTTTACAATGATGTGTTTTTTTTTTTGTGTCTGACGACAACATTTGGAGCAGTAATAATGCTCCGATTTTTTACTTCAGCCCCTCTTTGAATAGGAAAATTCATCTAGTTGCTACTTTGGGGGGTCAAAAGTAAACATTTTCAAATAATTTTCAAAAACATCGAGAAAAACAAAAAAAGCGACAGAAAAACGGCAATTTTACGAAAAACCATTTTTCGACAAAATCGATTTTTTGTTTTTTGCTGTAACTCAAAAACGAATCATTGTAAATACTTGAAATTTTCACCAAATGTTTATATTATGGTTATCTCTTTACAGTTAAATTTTCAAAATATTTTGACCATTTTTAAGCTACTTATAGACAATTGAAATTTTTGACTTTTCTAAGTTTTTTTTCTTCAAATGCCGATAAAAATTTTTTGGGTGGCCAGAAAATCTTGAAAATTTAATACATGGTTTCTTATAAGTTGTTCTTAAAGTGATAAAAAATCCGAAATCGTTAGTCACAATTTTTTTTTATAAGTGCTTGAAGTTCGAATTTATACGAAATATGTCAAAATTTAAATTAAATTTCATACGTTCATAATGCGTATGTTGGACAAATACTTTTTTTATTAATAAACAGATACTATAAAGTAACTATAGTAACATATAGTAATTATACTATTTGTTTCAAAATAGAATATATGACAATATTTAAATATAATATATCCTAAACTGACAAATCATCTTCGTTCAGAATCGTTTTTCGTATACAATGATACCTATCATTGCATTCAAATTTAACCTACCATAGTCCGAGGTCCACCCCACCCCCTAATGTATAGCAGAGCGATACTCACTTATCCGCTTTTTTTAACCTTGATATAAATCAAAATTTTTTTTATAGGCATTTAAAAAAAAATAAAAGTTTGAATTGTCTATAAGTAACTTAAAAAAAGTCAAAAATATTTTAAAAATTTAAAAAAAAAAGCAACATACATCATTGTAAAATCGATATATTCATTACTCTGTTCACAATTCAGAATCTAAAATGTGTTACAAACTTACTTCGTATAATGCGATTAGCTCCAAGTATTTAAATTCTTTTATATTAGCAAAAGCTTTCTTGGCAATTGAGAGTTCAAAATTTTCTAAGGCTTCTCGAGCTAATATTTTCCAATCAGTATCAGTGACATTAAGACAGGCAATTTGATATGCTTTGCTAATAAATAAATAATAAATTAATAAAATTTTGATTACACATATTTATAAACAATTTATACATACTTAAAATATTTTTTCTCTAAACATTGATACAATGGAACTGATAATGCTACTTCAATAACAGATACTATAGAATCATTTAGAGAAAATATTCTAGAACCCCACATGCCTATTACATGTCCCTAAAATATTGAAGCATTTTATTACATATTTAAATCATATATACATGTGGTGATTTATACTAATTAAATTAATTTATTACTATAATACGTTGTTGATGAGCTGGAAATTCATTAACTTTGATGTTAAATATATGTTTACCCGAAAAACATGCCATATCAGAAAATTTTGAATTCCAAACCACACTTGTAATATCAGACTCCTAAATCACATAACATGTAGTTTTAAGTTACAAAATTGTACATTAGATGATTTACTTGAAAAAGAAGCTTTTTTGATTTCATATCAAAAAATGAACACTTGTTTTCATCATCAACAATAGCCGCTTTGTCCATTGATATATTCACATCAAAACAACGAACGCTTTTAGTAACATTAAATAATTGCTGTACTACTAAACTATTAACATGTAACATTAAAACCTATAAATATTATAACTTTAGTATATAATTTATTTAATAAAACAGAATTAAAAAAATACTTGTCCATTATGTAATCCAACTAAAATTTGTTCTTTGCCTGGTGAACCTCCAATAACTTTTAAGTATTTTACAACAGAATTCATGGTCCATTCACGTTCATATATTCCAGCTAGTGATAAACATTGAAGTCTTGTTTCCTAAAAATATAAATTAGAATCAAATTAATATTTTATTTTTCTAAAAAGTGCTTAAATCTCCTTACTTGACATAAAACTAAATTATTTGAACAAACTACTAGTAGATTACAAATAGCATTTTCAGCCATTTTTTCTTTGATCCTGTAATGCATTTCAGATGTTTGATTTAAAGATGATTCATATACTACAACTTTAGATGGTAATTGAACCTAAATAAAGTTATTTAAGAATAAAAAAATTATACCTCAAAATGTATTGAATGATATTGAAATATAATAAAATTTAACTTACAGCCAATCGATCTTTATAAATTGCAATTTTTTTAACCAAATCTCTGCATTTTATTTGTACTTTTTTGTTAGTAACTAAATCTTGAACAACAACATCTGTCATGTTTTCTCTAATGATTAATAATAAAAAAAATTTAATTAATAAAAAAAAATGTATATATTTAAACAAAAGCATTATTTTGTTAGTAAGTGAAAATTTATAAAATAATGAAATAACCAACAGTGCCATTTATTTGAATAATAATAGGTGATTTCAATTACATCAAAGTAATTAATTTAAGAATTTATGTACCATAACCTTATAAATGTATTTTGTGAAACTATGAAGTTACAATTGTAACTTTTATACCTGTATGCATATTTTTCTTGATAAAGTCCATGTATTACATTGAACTCGATTTTGTAATAAGCTAATGTTCCATCTTGACAACCTAACGCCTATTAATATAGATAGATATAACTTATATTTAAGTGTCAATACTAAATATAACATAACAACTACATTTAAGAAGTAACTCAAGAGAAAAAAATTTGGAAATTGTAATCATTTTTAAATTATTTAAAGTAATATTAATGCAAAGAGGTAAATGTATGTTTTTAAACATTAATCAGTAGAAATCTTTTCAGTTATTGTATTAAAATATTAAACATAAACAATATATTATATAACATGGATATGAGACACAAATATTATGTCTTGGAATTGAATACAAACGAAATTTGTATTTTAATTTTAAATTGAAGCCATTTATTCAGTAAATAATTTTGTTAATACAATTTATAAAAAAAAATGTTTAATTTTATGAGGTTATAAAAAAATGGTCAAGAATATTTTAGTATTTTAGTTACTTGATGAAATCTTAAAAATGTATTACAAATCCTTGTTTATATCATTTCTTATTATAAAAAAAATTTTAATCACATTAATTGTTTATTTAAAGAAACTTACAAGAAATTTTGAACATGGATGCACAGAAGATGCCCAAATCCAACTGTGTTTATCTTCAAATTCACTCAACTTTATTCCTTCAAAAGAAAATATACCACATTTTCCTTTACAACCACCAATTAATAAATAGGAATCATTACACATGGTTTTAATTGTTAAAGCTTCTAAGTGTATATTTTTATTCTTTAAAGTCTATAACAATATTTTGGATATTTTTTAGTTATTTATCAAGTGAATATTGTTTAATTAATTACTTCAGAACCATATTTATTATAAAATGATAATTTTTGTCCCCAATCAGTAATGCATAAAATTTCATCTTCATTATATCTGTAACATGCATAAATATAATTAACACTAATTTAATTCTAACATGATTCACTCCTATAAATACCTAGATGATAACCATGTAATTGCCCAAACTGATTGTCCATCAGATAGCTCAATATTTGCAACTTCTTCTCCACTTCGATTACGTAAGGAAATACATCCATTATCATATCCAAGGGCTAATGATTGACCATCTGTTGACCAGGCACATGTATTTATTTTAAATAAGATTTTATATTTTTGAACTGATTTCTGTTCTAAGGAGTATAAACCAAATTCCATAGAACTGCAACTCGCTAAGTGATGAGTAATTGAATTAAAATCCATACACTGGACTGTGTCATTGTGGCTGAATAAAAATATATAAAAATTCAGTAACCATTATAAAGATAATTTTTACTGATTACTTGTATTTTCCCACTGGTTCAAATTTAGATGACCAGAGAATAACTGTTTTGTCTGCCGAGCCTGAAGCAAATAGTTTACCATTTTTAGCGTTTGTTAAACAAATAACGTTTTCTTTGTGTCCTAAAAGTAAAAATATTTGTGTTATAATAAATAATACATTTTAGTTTTATAGTATAGCTAAAATTTTAAATTTTGCTAACTACATATTGATAAAAAAATTAATATATTTATAATCATGGAACTAAAACAAAAAGTATAAAATTAAATGTACGTGAATTATTACACAACATATAATAAAATTATGATACAAAATACAATGCCTAAGTGATATACATTTACCTTTTAAAGTATGTAAAAGATGTCCATCAATAGATCGGTAAATAAGAACATCATGACCTGCTGTTGCAAGTAATTGGGAACCATCAACACTGAAGCAAATACTGTAAATACTATATATAAAAAAAAATCATTAGCAGTATTTTGTTTGGTACTAATGGTACTCATTTAAGATCTATAATATTTTATATTTAAAAATATAGACTTAAATCTACAAGTTATAATTTATAAAGAATTATTTTATACCTATTATTTAATTTTAAACAATAATTAAAAGCACTAAATAAAATTTATTTTTCAATTATAATAACAAATTAATTATCTACTAATTTTTATGTTAATATAGGAAGAATAAAAATAATACCATTGTTGAATTTTATCTTTATCTTGTATTTTATGGAGCCAAATGGGAATACAATGCATCCTCAACTGCCAACAATTTATATAAACGTATTAATTATTAATGTGAATAACAAACTAATTTGACAAAAAAAACAACACAAACTTATATGTGTACTACATATATGTCCTATGTTAATGTTTGTTGAAAAATAATATTTATATAAATTAATAACAAAATGAATTCTAACACATCGCAACTGTAATATGTTTACAGTTTAGTAACTGAATTTAGAAGATATACTCAAAATTAAAAATTTGAAAAGCTGTTGGCATTTAAAAATACTAAATTACGAGATTCAGAGATTAGTTAATAATTATTAAATATTATTGGATACAATTATACAAATTACAAATTTAAAATTTTGAATAATTTAATTTATCTACAACCATACAGAAAACCAGGTTATTGGGTATCGACCGCCGTAGATACAAGATAAACATAATATGATTAATTATGATAACGATTTGCTTATCTAGATTATCTAAATTATAGAACTTGAAAGTATAAACAAAACAACGTGGTTAGTGGTTATTACTTATTTGTTTTAATATTTAATAATTATTTATTGTAATTGAAATGTAAAATTCTTATTTATTATTTGCTAAATTATGAAATAATAAGAAATAAAAACCTTAAAATTCATTAACAAATAAAACAGTTTAGTTCCGTTTAGCATAGATTAATATTAATCATAATCACTAGTCAATTTACAATAGTTTAAAGAAGTAAGTTGGTTATTATTGAAAACTTATAATTTAGAATGTTATACTTATTAAAGATTGTTATACATACTATTTATAAAAATGAATATTAATTTAGGTAATTAAAGGTAGTGATCATGGGCAAAAATAAAAAAAAAGGAGCATCACGTATTGAAAAAGCAACTGCCAAAAGAGAAAAAAAAATAGCTCAAAGGATTAAAAAGGATATTGGAAAAATTGGAGAGGTATATTTGTTAAATTATAATATATAATTTAAGGCAGGGGAAAATGTATTCCAAGAAAATCAGTTGAATGACTTATTTTAGTTTCTAAAATATAAAACAGTCATCATAAATTATTATGATGAACTCTTTTAATTGATCTAAATAATACTAAAATTAATTATATTAATCCTTATTAATATAAAAATATACTCAAATATGTTTAATCGTTTTTAATAGCATTATGTTGTCCCATGACAAAATAATAAACTTATTTTACTATGGATGATTGTTAGTCTATGTAACCTAATTTTATATCATATTCTTTATATTTTAATTTTATTTAGCCTGAAGTATCTACTATAGTGGCTCATATTGAAGCTAAGAACAAAGCAAAAGTTAAAGTGACTGAAACAAAAGTTGATAATCCATCGAGAAGATCAAATTTTTCATTTGTTCCACATCCAGATAAAGATGAAATTATTCTATTTGGAGGAGAATTCCATAATGGTAAAAATGTAAGTAGCAATTTCTTTTTTCTAAGTTAAGTTCCACTTGAAATAACTATTTTTTCATTGGAAACTCAGCATTAATTTTTATTTAAATTATTATATTTACTTGAGATAACTTTATTTAAAATTAACTCAATTGTTAGTAATTAATACAACATATAGAACATATAAAATAAAAAATAATGGTACTTATTTCCTTATTTTTGAATAAGCAAGGACAAAAATCAATTGTTAAATTTGAATTTAATATAAATTATTGCTCATAAAAACAATTTTTTAGTGAAAAAAGTGTTTCTATTTTTAAGAATATATAATAATTTATTTATATTACTATTAATAGTAGTATAATATGATTATGTATATATTGGACTAATTTTTGCAAAATCATTGCATACATTTTATTGTATCATATATTATTGTTATTAACTTGAGTTTTGTTACACTTAACTGGTGTGATTAGATTCATTAAATAAATTCCTTAAAATTATATACACACATATATAAGTTAGGTTTCAAATTTATTTATGTTTTATGAATTATAACTTAATAACTAAAGGTGTTAAAAGAAAAAAATCTAAAATTGATTATTATTTGAACTCAAGTCCAAAAAAACTATTGTGCCTATGTCTTATAGAAGTATTAAAAACCTTTTATTACATTTTCAAGCTGTAGTTTTTTAATTTAATATTTTATAAATTTTTAACTACATAATAATATATATATTTTTGGGATTTTGACATATATTGCAGGTTTAAACACTTAAAAAAATTGTTGCATGTATAAGTGCATACTAGATATTTTTAAAGTGTTACATATACGACTTATAAAGACATTTTTCAATATTTATAGAAAAAATAAAAACATTAATCAAATATGTCAAAATTTAACAATCATAAAATATTGTGAAAATAATTTAAGTTAATAATTCAATCGTTTTTATTGCTCCTAAAAGTGATGAAAAAAATAAAAAACATTATTGTAAGACCTGTATATTCATTGTTCTGATTAGAATTATCTAATGTTATTTCTACAATTAACCTTTAATTACACATGTTAATTTAAAGAATATAATTTAATTTATTTTTTTCAAGTAAAATTTGATAACTCATATCTTGTTTCAGACAATTATGTACAATGATTTAATATTTTATAATATAAGTCATAATACATGGACATTAGTGGATGCTCCCGGTGCACCACCTTCTAGATCATCACACTCTGCTGTAAGTGTTGCTGTAGATAATGGACAACTGTGGATTTTTGGAGGAGAATTTGCCAGTCCTTCAGAGTATCAATTTTATCATTATAATGATTTGTGGGTTTTTGGACTAAAGAATCGAAATTGGACAAAAGTTATGTAAGTCATTACTATTTAAAAGATCAATTGAAGATTAATTATAATTGTATTTAAATCTAGTTAGAATTTAAATTTTTATTCTCCAAAGAACAATTGTACAATCTAACTTTGTATATTAAGTTTAGTTTAAAAATGTTACCCATTTAAAATTTATTAATTTATATACATTTTTAAAATATGTTACACACCCTCATCGTGATTCAAATGAATGTTATAAAATCAAGTTGTATGTACACACAACATTAATGTACTACACAGTTAGGTACTTGTATATTTTTGAAGTTAAATTAATACATACCGGATGCATATTTTTATGTGTAACTATATATATAAACTTAGTAGGTAATATATAAATGCAGTGGCGTACATTCAAATTTGCTCTGGGAGGGGTTTAAAAAAAATAACCAACACTAAAACCTTCTCTTTAAAACTATCTATTTTTCCAACAATCAAACACAATATTACACGTATAAATATTAATAGGAAAAATAACAAAACAAATACAAAAGTTTACATACCTAACTCATGGCAGTTAAATACTATTTAATACAGTATATACCAGTACAGAATATTAAATATATTATATTATTAATTACTTGTAGTAAAAATTCTAGTCTCTTTTTTTTTTTTAATATTTTAAACTTTAATGTTTTGTTAATAAACAATTTTAATGTTATAAACTCTAACTAATCTTATCGTAATACTTACCTATGGTTTATGGAGTTTAAATAGTTCAATGAATAGTTATTAGTTTTTGACATAAACTTCTTCAACTGCAGAATAGAACAGAATGAACGAAACATTCATAATATTATTTAACGAAAATGTTTAACATGATCATTTACGATAGTGCTATAAAAATAAAATCCATTTCACCGTGTTATTGTTTACGCAAAATTCAACGATTATAACGTAATCAGTTTTTTCTCCGTTGTTCGATCGAGATTGTCGAGACAACGACAATATTAATATGTATTTTTGTCCGCACACAACTGACTGTCTACGATCAAAGTTTTATGACATTTAATGTCTATTTTGATTGATATAATATGGCATCCATAATTTCGTTATGAAATATTTTTTCGTTGTTGGTTAAGTATAGTGTACACTCAATAGTCATATTATTATCATGATGTATGTTTGTGTATACACGGATGATTAATAATAAGAAATTCATCAATAATATCAATTTTTTTGGTTCTGGGGGGGGGTTTGAACCCGAAAACCCCCCCCGTATGTACGCCACTGTATAAATGTGTAATTATGTAATAATTGATAAATTAATTTTCTTATTTCCTGTAGGTGATAGGCCATTGTCTATACTAGGTATAGAGTATAGACTCTTAAGTATTCTGTGGTCATACGAGGTACATATTTTGATATTTTGTGCACAATGTTTTTGTCAGATTGACACGGCCCTAACGCCTGCGCCTCTCGCAGCTAGGGCCGTGTCAAGATAAATAAATCAATAAAAATTATATAATGGTACACAAATATTTTAAATTTTATTTCACTATTACGACAAATACAATTTTCATGATCTCCACAAATATAATGATAAGAGTTAATATAATATACATAAATTTGAAATTTTACCATGCCCCTATAAAGATTCTGGTCGAGCCGGGGCTTGTCCCGTGTACACGCCTTTAGTAGCTTCACTATAACAATATGCTTTATTCAATTCTGATTTCATCATTGTTTTCATTTTGTTGTAAAAATGTAATTAGAAATACTCAGGTATAAGGTAAACTAGTTTGTTCTGCGATATTAATAATTAGTTTTTAGGGCAGAAGGAGGACCTTGTGCCCGTAGTGGTCACAGAATGGTACTTAGCAAACGTCATTTGGTATTATTCGGCGGATTTCAGGATAATACTCATAACTATCAATATTTTAATGATTTATATGCATTCAGTTTGGCTGACTATAAATGGAAAACCATCAAAACTTCTGGTATGATTAATATTGGTATATTTTTATTTAAAAACTGATTATTAATTAATTTTAGGGCAAGCACCTTCACCAAGATCTGGTTGTCAAATGTTTGCTATGGAGGATGGTAGAATTGTTGTCTATGGTGGTTATTATAAAGAAAAAGTTAAGAAAGATTATGATAAAGGAACAATTCTAATTGATATGTATATATTAACTCCTGAAAGTAAGTTTAAATTTTAACACAATTGCCCAAAAAAGCATTACTAATGCTTACGCACATATATAAATCCTCCATGTTGAGGCTGTCTTATTTTCCAGTTCTATGGAAGTTTTCCGTAATCATCATGATCTTCAAGCCAGGCAAACCACCAGACTCACCTAAATCATATAGGCCAATCAGCTTACTACTATTATTTTAAAAAATCTTCGAAAAAATTATCCCAAAGCATATCCTACCCTTCATTGAATCTAACCTGCCTAACAACCAATTCGGGTTTCGCCACAACCTCTCAATCATTCACCAAGATCCATCGTTTAATAGAATTTCTCTTTTTTTTTGGAAAAAACTAATATTCACTGGTGCATTCCTTGACGTGGCACAAGCCTTTGATACAGTATGGCATAAAGGCCTCCTTTTTAAGCTAAAAACCATTCTCCCCTCCTACTTCTATCTACTTTTTAAATCCTACCTCCAAGACAGACACTTCACTGTCCATTCAGGATCTACTATATCCAAAATATTTCTGATCTGTGCCGGTGTCCCCCAAGGAGCGGTTGCAGCTCCTCTACTATTTAACCTGTTTACCTCTGACCAACCTACTACCGCCCACACAACAACTGGGGACTTTGCCGATGACAAAGCATTCCTGGCTCTCCACTCAAATCCTGAAACAGCCACAAACCTTATTCAAAACCACCTAAATCTTTTATCAATTTGGTATAAAGAATGGGGGATAAAAGTTAACGAAAACAAATTCATACACTGCACGTTCACACTTCGTCAAGCTGTCGGCTCTCCTGTGTACCTCAATTACTTTCATCTTCCATCTGCCCAAAATTTTCATTATTTAAGACTACAACTTGATTGTCAGCTAACCTGGGCAACACATATCCATACCAAACGAATTGTTTTAAATAACCGATCTTATCAATTACGTTTTCTCTTAACAACTAAACATATAAACCTTAAAAATAAACTTCTCCTATACAAATTACTCCTCAAACCAATATAGGATTTTGGGAATTATGGCATTCAACTTTGGGGTGCCGCCAAACCTTTCAATATTACTATGATCCAATCATTCCAATCTAAATGCTTGCAACAAATAACTAAAGCTCCATACTATGTATCCAACGATACTCTCCATAAATACCTACCTATTCAAACAGTTAAAAATGTTGTTAAGACTTTCTACAAACACATACACTCCAATCTCTACAAACATCACAACCCCTAAATTTCAGAACTAACTGTCCCCACTATTCCTGGTGACCACAGCAGGCGTCTAAAACGAACATGGTGCCATGATCTACTAATAAACTAACCCCCACCACTACATGTCATGAAGTACCATCAATGGATGGTCTCTTCACTCAAGCCCCCTGTCTCAATGATGTAAATAATCGTAATTTAATTTAACTAATTACGGTTTGTAACTTTGTTACTTTATCTTTTGTTATTTTGTCTTTTCTATTTTAATTCTTTAATCACTTGTGTTTATTGTAAATAATTATTTTACAGATTGTACAATTTTTCTAGTTTAAAAATAAAAAATAAATGATCAGTATTTATAATATATATAATATATGTGGTTATTAATAAATTACTAATTCCGACATTCCGAATGGCATCCAAGTATAAAATTAGATGAAACTAAAGTATATAAAAAGTTTATCCCGTTAAAAATATGTCAAAGATACTTAAAAAAAAAATCAGGATCAATTTAACTAATACTATTGAATATTTCCTTTCCAACAATTTTTTTCATATATACGCAATGAGAAGATGTAATGCTATTTAATTACTCTTTCTGATCCATGTGCAACAAAGCAAATTTGCGATCAGTAGAACCTAGATGAAATTCATTCTATGGTAGAACAATCTTTATGTTGGTTGGGTTTAGTATTATAGTGAACGGTTATATTTGACCTATTATTAAATTTAAATTTAAATATTTTAAAATAGCTAATAGCTCGAACAATGATCTGAAATTAAAATTGTATAACAAGTCAATTTTCTCTAATAGGTGCTAAAGTTGACTAAAAAAGGCTGGTTTTGCTGAACTTAAATTTGGTATGTTGTGCATGGGTCAGAGAAAGAACATAAATATTGTTTTGACATTTTCTCTCTTAAACTGCTATCACTATAGTCTTATTATATTATATAGACATATGTTTACTTTTATCAATTAATTTAATTTTATAGAAGGTGATACAGATTTTTCAAATTATCGTTGGTCAAAAGTTAAACAAGCTGGTTCTTTACCAACTGCTCGTTGTAGTTTATCTGGTTCATCAATTATGGGACATAATAAGGCATATTTATTCGGTGGTGTTTATGATGAAGAACACGGAGAAGATGATTTAACTAGTACATTTTATAATGATTTGTACATGTTAGATATGGAACAAAATACACCTACTTGGAGATTAAGTATATAATTGCTCTAATAAATAATATAACATTATTATTTTTATGTGTGATTATTTTTAGTTTCAGTTAAAGAACAACCAAACAAACTAGATTCTGAGGTAGCTCAATGTTCGGTTAATTCAGAGACACCAACTCCTCGATCTCATAGTGGATTAGCATTTAAACATAATACTTTGTTTGTCTATGGTGGAATTGTTGAAAAAGGATCAAAATCGTTGACACTCAGTGACTTTTATTCATTAGGTAAAAACAATATTTTCATTTAATTTAAAATATCTGAATACTTAATTTGCATTTAAATATGAATTTCAGACATTAAAAAATTAAAAAAATGGAATGTGATTTGTAGTGATGATATATTAAAAACTGTGAATTCGGACTGTAGTTCTGATGATAGTATGTCAACCGATGACTCTTCAGAATCTGATGAATCTGATTCATCATCATCAGACGGTCAAATGGATACTGATTGAATTAAATATTATTTTTGTGGGAATAAATTATGAATCGTTATAATAAACATAAATCGTTTTAAATCATAAGAAAACTATTGTTTACTTATTATGTATTATATGTATATGAAGATCTATTATTATTTAAATATTATAAAAGAAGCAATTTTACATTGACATTTAAAAAATATAAAAATTAAAAATATTTAGGTAGTTTTTTTTTACATGCATTACTTCTTCTAATTTCAAGATTAGTGCATTGAGTCAAAAAAAAAAAAATTTCATTTAAACAATAATAATAAGAAAATATGTTAAGATAAAAAAATCAATGGTTGTGTTTAGACTATGAATATCATGTTTCCTGTTTAGTTTTTATTATATATCACATTTTGATTTTAATACAGATTTGTACCAATACTTTTTTTTTTCAAATAAATTAATACATAAACAATATTTAAAAATTAACTTAACAATAACACAATATATCTTACAAAAATAAAATATTTTAAAATTAAACTGTAAAAAATAGTTTTAAAAATAAATTATTATAGAAATAACAGTATTTAGGTAACAACACACCCATACACACGCATATAAATTCATTTTCAGCTAAAATAGACATTGGAATAAAATATAGATATATTTTTTAACATTCAATAATACTATTTGCTTTCTTTTGTTAATAAAAATTGCAAGTGTTTTTACAATTATTGTGGAATTTGTGTCAATTGAAATAGTTACCAAATGTTAGTTAGTTTTTGAAAATGTATTATACAATTATTTTATATGGTTATCAGTAGTATTAAAATTAGCCTTATATGATACCTATAAATAGCCCACCAAAAACAATCAAGCTGAACTACATTTTTTAACAGAATATCTAAAATAAAATATTTTTATTATGCTATTGCTTATTTATAGATGTTCGGGTATTTCAACCAATGATGTTTCCATTTGTAAATCACTAGTGTTTAAAGATAAGGAGCTAATTGTTAATGTTGATGGAGGAACTGAATTACTAGATCTCCAATGTGTAAATGGAAAAAAAGATCCAATGTTAGATGGTGTACAGACTTCTTGAGCAGCATCCTTAGAATCATTATCACTCATATTTATAAGTGTTCTAATTGCAAAATCTTCCTAAGATAAAATATTAAAAATATTTTATTTTAATTGTTAAAAAAAAAACAATTTTAAAATTGGATACAAACAAAATTTAATACTTACTAATGGTTTACCTCCATTTGATATTTCTAGAGTAGGCAAAAACCTATAGTAACATTGTGTCCAAATACTAAGACATGAAATTTCTGTTGATACTTTTAGTAGATCATCTTTAACGTTAGAGGCATTATAAAGAGGATTATGAAATTGGATTAAGTCATGATCCATAAATTGTTCTTCCCAATCCCATATTGAACGTAACATTAGTGGACTAACATCCTGAATAAAATTATTGTATAAACTAAAAATATTGAGAATTAGATAAAATAAATCCAAACCTTAGTAGCACAATGACGATCACGTTCACAATCAAATAAAAATGTATCAAATATAGAAACATGTGATGCATCCCAAAGAGTTGTTAGGTAGGTTTCGGTAAACTCAAACTTTGATGGAAATTGTTGTAGTAGTTGCCATACACAATCCAAAAATAATAATAACAATGGTGACTGCAAAATATAATTAAGAAAAAATTATTAAATTAATATTAATAAAATTATTTATTAATTATTCAATTAATCTAAAAATACACTATAATTTTTGTAATTAATAATAAATAAATATTTAGAACTGTTGTTAGTGCCAAAACCCAACTTTATCGTCTTTATAATTCTACCTTATGTGATATTATTTTTAGTGGATTTATTATTAGTTCACATGACTTTTTTCTTCTCTTGCATTTCAAATATATTGTATTAGTGTTATACTAATCCTAACCTATTCCAAGAAGTTTAGTAACATGTAAATGTAGGTTTTCATCAACTTGAAAATTAAAATATTTACTAAGAAGTATGGTTCAGTATACACCCAACGTCCAACTTAAATATCATAAAGTATAAACATCAAATTTTGCCAATGAAATTTACAGGAAAAATATTAAATAGGTTTACTGACTGCAGAAAGTTTTGTTTATCAATCTGTATAAAGGTATAACATAAATAAATCAATGTACATTTGGTCATCCAAATGCTTACAAACTTGGAAACTACTGTACCAATTGGCACTAAATATTGTTTAGATATTCCTTGAGACTGAGAGTAGTGTCTTAAAAGTATTTTAACACATTAAAAAAAAAAAAATTAATAAACTTTGGCTGTAAGCTAGATTTTGCTTTTTTTTATAACTTTGTCAGCTCCTATAAATTAATATAGAGTTGCTATTGGTTACAGATCATTTTTAGCTGATAGAATCTAAAAAATAGTCAGCCGGTTTTGAAAATATGATATTAGTTATAGAGTAGTACTATTGTCTATGTCTATAGCTAACCAAGTTTGAATACAAAACATATCTTTAATATAGATATAATTTATTATAGTCTATTCGATAATTAATACTAAATAGTACAGTAGTTGAGTGTTGCTATATCTATCCAATCCAATCTAGTCGGATTAATCGGTTAATTTGATTTTTAAAGAGAGGTACAACACTAATTTACACTTAAACTGAGTTACACTAAAACTAAAGTATAACACCTTTTTTTTTATAAATGTTCATTTTTTCTGGGAAAAATTGGCTTTTATAGCTGAAGGTGGGTTTATATACAATATAAAATTTTTCTAAATAATAACATATTAGAATGTGAATATCACGAATCCAGGACAAAATATCCAAATATCCGTTTTTCCAAAAATAAGTGCATTAACTTTACTTTCTAATAAAATATAAATATATTATAATATAATACATAAATTACGTTAAAAGAAACTAGTAATAATATCCCATTCGAATGTTTTTAAATGCTATTGCTAATTTTATTAGAAAATAAGATAAAATTTTCTAATTTATAAAACGTTTCACTAAATTTTTAGGAAATAGTGTAATTATTTTTTTAGTATACTGCATATATAAAAACAAATTAATTTACATTTTATTTTATATTATTTGACTATGTGTGTGCAGTATATTTTTTGATATTATTAAAAAAATAAAGTGTAATGCACTTGTTTTCGGAAAATCAGAAAGGTACATGTGGATATTTTGACCGATTACCGAATATCACATGCAATAGTTACAATTTAATATTGTCAAAGAGTAATTTCGGCAATCTCGGATAGTTGCTAAACAGCGAAGTGACGCGAACGTAATTGTAATTTTTAGCAATTAACTCGAAGTTTGGTAGCTGGTGTCTGGTATATCTTACATATCTTATAATATTATAAATATTAAATATAAAATAGACAATAGACTATTTACTTAGAAATCATTTTTAATTATATTATAGAACTTGAAAGTTTGATTTTATTAAATGTTTTGGGATTATTATTGCACAATATTTATAATTTTATTTATCCACAAAAACAACAAAATATCGTTATTGATTGTAATAATTTGTTAAACTTTTATCGTATAAAAATTTAGAAGGTAGATAGCTCTAGTTGTTAAAAGATAATTGTTATGGTGTATACATGAAGACCTTCATACCAGACGTCCTGTCCTGTATAGTTGGTATTATAACCATAGATAATACGTTTATATATATACATATTATCTATACCTTATATCACAACTTGTAAATAAACAAAAAAATTACAACTTTCTAATCAGTAGATAACAATAAATAAATAATTTATTTTATATTATTTTTGTTTAGTAATTACTAAAATGAACATCGTCTAATTCAATTTACATAAGTGTCAAAGATCAGAGGTAAATTAAAATCGTATTTTATTTTTTTATCTTAATGCAACTTTTCTTCGAAATACCAAATTATTTCGTTTAAAATATAACAGAAAAAACAAATTTAAATAATAAATAAACAATATTTAATATCATAAAAATGTTGTGATTTTAAAAACATTCCATATTTTACATACTATATACTAAATGACGGTTCCAAGGAATAAGGGCGTAGGTACTCTATAATGTGTATCATCAATTTTTGTAATAAATTTACATTAATTAAAATTGTGTGATTCCAAAATAAATTATTCAATTAATAATTATAATAATATATATATTATTTAAAGACAATAAAACTTGTTTGTATTATAAAATTATATAATGATTTTAAAAATATTTAGGAATTTTTAAAGTGAAAAGTATCAAGGAATTTTAATAATTTAATTGATGACTAATAATAATAAATGCTTAACATTTTTTTTTTATTTATCAACTAAAAGAAATTAATGGTATACATGTCATATACTATTTATTGTTGTTGTATGCTATTTACATTAATAAAGTTATCTACACATTTTCCTATTTTATTTTTAATACATTAACAACAATAACAACTATTGTTACGATAATAAGAGGGACTAAGAAACGTTATTAGAAATAAAACTAGAATCAAAAATTCATTCAAATGAGTGGAGGACATACAGCACTTAAAAAAAATCACAATTTTATTCACCAAACTGTTAACCACAGCAAGAACTTCATAAACCCATATACAAGTGCTCAAATACAAACAACTCAATTGTTTATGGAGACATGTAAAATTAAAATATAGTGTTATAAGATCACGTGGAGCAATAAACCTACTCGAAAGATAATTACAGGAAGAATGGAAGCATTCAATCAATATGACCAATGTGTTTGAAAGATTTTTAAGATATAAAAATCACAATTGTGTAAGATTGTTATAATTTCAATGACAACTGTAGGACTACAAGCTCCAATAAAAAAATTAAGGGAATTTTGGAATATATTTTTTTGTGTAAATAGCATAGGACATATATACTCAATTCATAAACAAAAAAATATCAGTTAAAATTTACAGCACTTTATTTAAAAAAAAAAAGATAAAAGTTAACCAATAACTGTTTATAATTACAATAATAGTAAATATATATATTTTTTGAATGTTTAGAATATGGATAAAAATGAAGGAGGCATTAAATTTGTAAATTGCATTGGATCAGACATTAATATATGGAAAAAAGGACCTTATGATGAAGATTTTGAATGTGAAACTTGTTTACTGTATGATGAACCTGAATATCAGCTTGATGGTCTAGAAAACATTAATACTAGTTGGAAATTTTTTGATCATATAACAAAAAGATATCTATTAGGGAATGGAAAAAAAATTTTTCATTACCAAAAATATGAATGCCCACCAATCATAGTTAAAATTAACACTCCATTATATTCTTTACAAGAACTTTGCACATACACGATTTCCAGAAGACTTTTGGCTAACAACATTGAAGATGCAGCAATTCATGAATTGGAATTACCTGAACAGTTGAAAATTGATATCAAAAGTTGTGTAGAGAATTTAAAAGAAAGATATGAAGCAGATGGAGATGATTTCTGTCAAGATTGGACAGTATATCACGAAGAAGAATATTAAAATGTTTTAAATAATTAATGTTTTTATTTATATTTTATTTTACATACTTGTTTATTTTTAAATATAATATTATATACATTTTTTCATTTATCATTGAATTTCAAAATAAAAATATTTAATCCTCATGTTGTTTTGCTTTAATACTTGAATTATATTTTTCGTCAGAGACTAAACATTACTCATTATTATTAATTAATATAAGATAAATAGTTAAATATTTATTAAGTGGAAAATTGTTTTCGTCACAACAATTCAAAACACCTTATAATACATAACTGTTTTATTTAGGTATATTTAGATTGTTGACACCAAGTGTGGTTACAAGTTATAATTATGTCTTATAGTATTTTGCATTGTAGTTATAGTGAGTAAGCTATTATTTTTTTAATAGTTTTAACTTCATAAAATATAAGAATGTATTAAACTGTAAATTCAGAGTATTAATAGAAAATAAGAATAGGCATACAAATAAATTTAAAATTTAAAACAAGAATGACTACCAATTTTACAATTAAAATATAAATTCTGAAATTAATATATTCTTAATCATTATTATACTTTTATTGTATATTAATATTATAATTATAAATAATTATTATTCGTTTTTGAAATAAGAAAATTAATTTTGTCAAAAATTAGTTTTATGTAAAAATTCCTAATCTTAAAATTTATTTTAAATAGTTGTATTATTATTATTATTTTTAATTTGATTCCCTAAACATATCAACTATATTTATTTTCTTAACAAAAAAAAAAGTATTGAAGCTGAAAATTCAACTATTTTTATCTATGTAGAAAAAACAGTATGTAGAAATACATTAATTTCTTAGCTCAAAACCTAAAAAATTAAAAATTTTCTTTTTTTCTACATCAAGCCGCGTAAGAAAATGAAATTTTAAATAATAATAATTTGATATAAATGATAATTAAAATTAATTAAAATTAAAACAGTTATAATAAAAAAAATAAAGATTTAAAATTGTGTTTTTTTTATCTACAAAGTTTAGTAAAAAATCAAAAGTTTCAAATGGAATTAAATTTGAACAAACATTTTTTTAAATATTCCCTATTCAAATACCCATTTTTAAAGTAATTAATAATTTTTGAATTTTTCTTTTGCTAACCTTCAAAAACTCATTTGTATTACTAGTAATATATGACCAATTTAACTAATTTATACAGAAATTAGAATTATGTAATATTATGCCACATAAGTCCAATATTGAATATACTATGTATGTACTTCGTTAGTATAACATACTGTGTGAATACTTTTAGTGTAGTATTAACAGCTTGAAATTGGTAAAAACATATTGGAAATTTTATACTATTAAAACAAGAATAATATGTGTGTAATTGCTGAAAGTCGCCACACTAAATATTTTCTAAAGTGCAAAAAAATAACTAAAATTATTAGAGGAAAAATTTCATTACATTTTCTTTAATATCCTATTTCATAAAAATTTGTACACCTTAAATCTATATAAAAAAAAAAAAGCGGGTAAGTGGGTATCGCTCTGCTGTATATTAGGGGGTGGGGTGGACCTCAGACTATGGTAGGTTAAATTTGAATGCAATGATAGGTATCATTGTATACGAAAAACGATTCTGAACGAAGATGATTTGTCAGTTTAGGATATATTATATTTAAATATTGTCATATACTCTATTTTGAAACAAATAGTATAGTTTTTATATGTTACTGTAGTTACTTTATAGTATCTGTTTATTAATAAAAAAAAAGTATTAGGCAACATACGCATAATGAGAGTATGAAATTTAATTTAAATTTTGAAATATTTCGTATAAATTTGAACTATAAGCCCTTATAAAAAAAAATTGTGACTAACGATTTTGGATTTTTTTTTATCACTATAAGAAAAACTTATAAAAAACCTTGTATTAAATTTTCAAGATTTTCTGGCCACCCAAAAAGTTTTTATCGGCATTTGAAGAAAAAAAACTTATAAAAGTCGAAAATTTCAATTGTCTATAATTAGCTTAAAAATGGTCAAAATATTTTGAAAATTTAACTGTAAAGAGATAACCATAATATAAACATTTGGTGAAAATTTCAAGTATTTATAATAATTCGTTTTTGAGTTACAGCAAAATCAAAAAATCGATTTTGTCAAAAAGTGATTTTTCGTAAAATTGTCGTTTTATTGTCACCTTTTTTTTTGTTTTTCTCGATTTTTTTGAAAACTATTTGAAAATGTTTACTTTTGACACCCAAAAGTACCAACTAGATGAATTTTCCTATTCAAAAAGGGGCTGAAGTCAAAAATCGGAGCATTATTTCTGCTCCAAATGTTGTCGTCAGACACAAAAAAAAACACACATAGTAAAATCAATACATTGAATCACTTCGTTCAGAATCTAAAATGGATGTATATGTTTTCATGAATTTTAAATTTATGATAGAATCATTTGTATTAAATGTTCAAGTCATAGCTAAAAATGTAATGCTATAAAATAGCTTGTAAAAAAATTAATTGAAATATTTTGAAGATTTCATTATGTATATGAAATGATAATAACTAATACTGAAATTTTTCAATGATTAATATTTTTAAAATAATTTATAACGAAATTTTAAAAACTATTTTCATTTTAATATATTTTAGCAATCTCAAAGTCTTTAACATTTTAATTTAAAATGGTTATAAAAAATGTATATGATTTAACCTCAAAAAAAGATTTAAAGGCTAGTAAAAAAAACTTTATAAATAAAAATTAAGATTAAAAATGTTTAATGTCTATAAATTGCTAAAATATTTGAAAATTTTAGAAAGTGCTAATGTAAATATTTGGTAAATATTTCAAGTATTAGTTTACTCAGAATCTAAATTAAGTTTCTAATATACTGTGTGTCTCAGAAAACAGAGTACACTTTATCACTCATTAAATATTTTTCAATTCTGTTTGCTGGACGTTGAACTACACTAATGGATCATAAATTTCTATGACTTACAATTTTATAACTCGTGTATTTTGCGCATGCGCAACACAACTTCATTTTTTTTTTAATGGCAACTTCTATTTTTAATATCATTTCTGAATAAATTAATTTTTTTTCAAGCAATTTTGATCTATTAATATGTATTCAAAACCCAAAATTGGCAAAGTTAGAAGGTATAACTTTAAAAAAATGTATTAAATTAGATTTTTTTTTAATCTATGTATTTTTTCTTTCTAAACACTATTTGATACTTTATACATTTATTATTAGTAATAAATTATTTATTATCTACAAATTATTTAACGAAAAATAATATGTTAACTAAAAAAAAATTTAATTAAATACATTTTTTTTTAAGTTATGCCTAGCTCTAACTTCGCCAGTTTTGGGTAGAGTATACATGTTGACATATCAAAATTGCTTGAAAAAAATTAATTCATTTATAAATGATATTAAAAATAGGGGTTGCCATTAAAAAAAAAAATGAAGTTGTGTTGCGCATGCGCAAAATACACGAGTTATAAAATTGTAAGTCATAGAAATTTATGATCCGTTAGTGTAGTTCAACGTCCAGCAAACAGAATTGAAAAATATTTAAAGGGTAATGAGTGATAAAGTGTACCCTGTTTTCTGGGATATATAGTATATACTAACTATATAGTGTGCAATAATGTCACTTTGTCAATAATATTTCTAAAAGTGTAAATTGTTTAATAATTGTTCAATTCATTAATCTGGTAATCATATAAAATAGTCAAATTTCAGAAGCTTTATATTATAGTATTAAAAATATAATTTATATTAAATATATATATATATATATACATATATACTTTACTTTAACCGAATCAGTACTATTAACATGACCAAGTCTTGTACAAAATTGATGACCCATAACAACCCATTCCTTTTGGATTAAAGTTTGTAATCCAACAATGGATCGGAAATGAGAATCTATCATCAATTGTGTTAGACTAGAAATTACACAGCATAAATCACGTCCATCTCGTTCTATAACATAAAATAATAATAAATTAGTATTCACTATGTGTTCTTATTATTATAATAATGAATTGTAGAATTTTACAGTTACAGAACTTTAATAATTGGGATACTATCCATGTCTAATCAATAATTATCAATAATAATAAAAGCTTAAAGTAAAGTAGGTCTGAGAAGGAATTTGAGAAAAATATTGAAGCGTCAATGGTCATATACCTAATATGTTAACCAAATTCTGATTGAAAGGTACAAGGACAAAAATTAAAAATACAAATTATTTAATTCAGAATTTTTTTTTTAAATAATCGAAATAAAGTAGAATCCGCTTATTTGGGACACCACATAAAGTGGACAACCGCTTAATAGGGACAGATTGCATAGTTCCGAACGAATGTATCGGTGTATTAGTTATATTCAGTTAATCAGGACAGTCGAATAATGGGGACAATTGGTCCCCGCTCAATATGTTCCAATTAAGCGGATTCTACTGTATATATTTAATTTGATTTTTATTCCTTATACAATGGTCAAATATTAAAAATCTAGAAATAAAAATACAATGAAAATCCACTAAAAAGATATATATATCAATCTTTTTTTAGATTCTGAATGGAGTGATGAATGTATTGAATTTACAATGATGTGTGTTTTTTTTTTTTTTTGTGTCTGTGTACAGCATAACTATTTGCAAATTTAAACTTCAAATTGTTACAAAAATAATTTGTGTCTATGTATTTAAAGATTTTTACACATCTACAAAAACAACTTAAAAAGAAACTTATATTAAAATTTAGTTTTTTAATTGTACAAAATTATTTTTGTCAACATATGAAACAAAAACTAAAAAAAAAAGGTGGGAAAGTGGGCATCACTCTGATGTATAGTAGAGATGGAGAGCAGGTCACTATAATGGATGTGTTAAATTTGAATGCAATGAGGTATCATTGTACACAAAAAACGATTCTGAACGGAGATAATTTGTTAGTCAATGATAATTAGTAGGATATATTATATTATTATTTATTACCTATATTTAAATTGTAATATATCGCTATTTTAAGCAATTTCGAAAAAAATTAAATTTCATACATTCATAAAATTTTTTTACAGTTACTTGAAAGAAGACTTATGGATAACATTGTATTAGGTTTTTTAACCTTCCTTAGGTATAAATCACAAACATTTTACAAATTTTCAACTTCAAAATTTTTTACTATGATAAGTACAAATTATAATATAGCTTCTACTAAATTTTAAAGATTTTTTGGATGGCCAATTTTTTTTTTATAGTCGTTCCAAAACAAAAACTTAGAAAAATCGAAAATTTCAATTGTCTATAAATAGCTTATAAAAAGTCAAAATATTTTGAAAATTTAATCATAAATAGATAACGCTAATATAAATATTTGGTGAAAATTTCAAGTATTTACATTGATTCGTTTTTTAGTTGCAGCAAAATAAAAAAATCAATTTTATCGAAAACTGATTATCCATTAGAGTTCCCGTTTTTTGTTACTTTTTTAGGGTTTTTCCTAACGTTTTTTAAAACTACTGGACATTTTCATTTTTACGTTTGACCCCCTACAGTACCAATTAGATGAATTTTCTTTTTCAAGGAGAGGCTGAAGTCAAAAATCAAAGCATTAATTTTACTCCAAAATGTGATGGCAGAAACAAAAAAAAAAAAAAATCATACATTATTGTAAAATCAATAAATTTCTCACTTCATTCAGAATCTAAAATTGAAAATTAAAATTGTCTATAAATCAAAAGTCGCAACAACAAAGTTTAAATATTTTGATAATTTCAAGTAACTACAGCAGTGGTTTTCAAACTGGGTGCCGCAAGTATCCACTAAGTGTGCCGCGGTTTTTTAATAAATTACCAATTGCATTGAATTGTGATATAAGAAAATGTAGGATGTGTCAACTATTCATCCAAGAATTAAAAATATTTTTTAGCCCATCAATCACACATTTCTTATTAAATGTATACATAATTGTAATTAATTCAAAACAATTTTGTTCATCTAAAAAAAAGGTCAGTGTGTAGTGAAAATTTTTTGAAGTGTATTTTTACATGGATTAATAAGTAATATTTGTAAATTATAGATATAAGAAATAATAATAAAATAGAATTATTGTATAAGAATATGTTGTATATCATATTATCTTAATTTGTGGAATAGACCTTATATGAATCTTATAAATAGGGGCCGGAATTATATTCTTTTGCATATTTTTTTTGAGACTATGCAGTCAGACGGGGGTTCGAAATCTTTAGAAATCATGAAACCGGTTAATTAATAGCAAAAGTTTTTTTAGCATATTTGAGAATATTTCAAGATAAAAGAATATTTTGTACAATAAAGAATATTTGAGAGTATATCGATTAATTTTTATAGACATTCAATATTTTTTGTTGCAGTGGCGTAAATAATATAAATTATGTGTCCGATAATAGTGATATGATATTGATACATTATATATGTATTATAACTATCGTTTATCATGCCCTAATAAGTAATGTACTGTAATATTCTGTAGTAGATAAGTGACTTATCTAAGATAACGATGCCCGACAAGAAATGGAATTATTACTACACTTCAAAAATAGCTAGCTCCAGGCGTTCGATTATTACTACATGTACAGTACAACACAGCAGTGTCGCGTGTCGTGTAGTGTTGACATAGGTATACATTATAGTTTCACTATATTTCATTAGTTACTTGTTTTTACTTGATCATAATTGTTATTAATACAATTTAATCAATTTATTTTAACATGTATTATTTTGCTTATGTTTTGCATATTATTTTTTATCATATACTTAATTATATCAGTTTATTTGTATTATTTTTCATATAAATGAATATTTTTATTTCAAGAGAATATATTCATAAAAAAGCATATTTTTCGCATATTTTATCATGATTTTTAAAGATTATTGGAAGAATATTTTCAACTTTTTTAGAGAATATTAGCATCTTATTTTGGCAATTTAAAAAAAATATAATTCCAGCCTCTACTTATAAAGTACCATTCACATTATTTTATTTTATTTAAAATATAAAAAATATATTAGCAGTGATTATCAATTTTTATAGTTTATCTCTATTTAAAAATGTAAGTATACATACCTTGTAATACAACTGACTCATTCCTATTAAGTTTATTAGCAGTTGTTAAAGCAGAGCTAAGACAACTCGAAACATACTGTAACCATTTACTGGCTTCCAAAAGTGAGTAAAAATGATTATCTTGCACCCAAAACTGCCGTGCACTTTCTAATGTATTAAATCAATTTTTATTATAAATAATGAATATAAATAATTATGTATTAACTAAAAGAACAAACCAGGAGCACACAGTTCTCGTAATTTAATAAAACTCTGATTAACATCTTTTGGCGATGGCAAATTTTTAGTTAAATCCATTATAAAAGGTCTAAGAAGGCCTGGATGCGATTTCCTTACTATTTCTAACATAGCATTTTCTTGAGTTAGATTTGATGGATCCACAACATCTGCCTTTCTAGATAATGTGGCTCCATTTACAGTGCTCCAACACCAAGTAGGTAGTCGTCCATCTCGAAAATGTTGCATTGCTATTCGTAAATGAGTGTCAATAACTGCAGATCCGATAACAATAAACTGTGGCAAGCTATAAACATATTATTTTTCAATAGAAATAGTTATAGTTCTACGAAGTATCAACTTACCTTGGAGATAAGCGAAATTTATTATTAGATGAATTTAACGTCCAACCAAAACATTTGGTACGTTGAAGTTCTTTTTCCCAATCATCTCGACATCTAAATGTAGGTGTTGAATATCTACTTTGAACATTTGGCTCCCTACTTAAAAATATAAATTTTAATACTTATGATATTGTTTTTAGTTCTTAGATAATCCTAAGCCAGGTTGCATAAAAGTGTAATCATTAATAGTTCACTAAAATATAATGGACCTATTAATGTCAACTAAATCATGTTTAAGGAACCAATAGCTCATTATTGATTTATTTAAGTAATTTTAGTTATTGTTCATGCAACTTGACATAAGGATATCTTAAATAATATACACAATTTTATACTATGTACACACGCAGTAAAATAAAAAATTAGCAAGCATTAAGTAAAAAAAAACTAAAGACAATTAAACCTCAATCTTGCCTTCAAAGACATGATTATTTTAATGGTTTTTAAAACCACCAAATTTTTTTCTTTTTGTCTGTGTAGACCCTGCTTTTTTATATAGAACTTAACCATTTCAGAAGTTAAATTACTTGAAAGATGATAAATATTTTTATAATGAACTTTGGAACCTAAATGTTAAGCACGTATAATGAATGATTGAATTATGAAAAATGGTGTAACTATTTTATAATATGTAATAAAATTCAGAATTAACTACATAATAATACATATATATACATATGAATATTTTGAATAATAATCAATTACCTGTAGTCATACGCAAATAATAGCTGATGTCTTTTTGGAAATGCATGATGCAATAAAGCATTCGCTAATATTTTACCATGGCCAAGTGGTGAAAATTTAAAACTATATGATAATGTTCGCATATTCTGTTTTCATAAATAAATTATTAATTATATATTTTAAAATAAAATATTGTTTCCTTTACTTTGCAGATGATATGTAATCCTTTGACTTTATCATTAAAACGATGACCTATCATAAGTCTTTTTTTTTTGTCCCCTGTCAATAAATAAATAATATCTATATTCGAAAGACAAACATCATATTGACCCAGAAGCAAATTTTCTTGATATGATGTTTCCTGAAACAATTATTAAATAAAATAAAATACAATATACAAATAATATTATATTTAAATTTGAAATTTACTTTTAAATGTTTTTCGTTTGAAGTAACAAAAGAAAGTCTGAAATTTGTAACAAACAAAAAACCTGATATGCCAGTTTTTTGTTCGTTTACTGGAGTGAATAATAAAACACTTTGTGCTTCAGCAATTATCATTTCACCTGAAAAAATATTAATTTTGTAATATTAATATGTTTAGATTTAATTATTCACACACATATAAATAATATATTCATAACGTTTTGTTATAAAAGATTATAATAATAATTATTTTAATTTGTAATGCAGAATATGCACATGATACAGAAAAGTTTATTATTATTATTATTTTTTATCTGATCTAATTTGATGTCATTTTGTTTCCTACACCCCAGCTGTTAATAGTACAAAAAATACTCAAAATCTACACTAAAACCTGATGTTTCAGCACAAAAAAATGTTGGTTAGTGATATTAGTGGCTGATATGAGTATTCTATCTGTCCCTCGCAGGCTAAAAAAAAATGTTGCTATACATTTTTGAAAATTATAAGTTTTTCTTTCATATTCAAATTTGTAATATGTAACCATAGAAGCACAATGTGAAAATCAAAAGATTATGTTCATAAAAAATAATATTGTTTACTATGGTGCATAAAAGTATAGGTACCTTCTGATAAAAACATTGGGAATACTGTGTTTATTTTCAAAATAATATATTCATTTATACATCATTGGTAGTTGGTAGATCATATTTCATAATATTACAGAATGCTACAGAAAAATTTAAGTTATGGGAAATTAAACTTTTAAGAGTTAATTCAATCCTTGAGACTTCTATTAATGTACTTTCATTACACAATAAACACATTTTTCCTAATATTTATAAACTTTTTCAGATTTTTTGCATGTTGCCAGTTTTTATAGCTACTCTGGAGAAATTTTTTTCAACATTGAAATGACTAAAAATGTATTAAAAAAATTCTATGGGTCAGGCATACAGTGATTCTTTTAAGTGGGTACATTAATTATCTCGAAAAGTATTCATGTTTTAGAAAATATTTTTTTACATGGTTCAAAATTGTTAAAAAAGCAACGTTTTTATTAAAAAATTATATTTTTTTAAGTTTTATACTTTTTTTAATGACAACATAGAATTTTAATTTCATATTCCAAAGCAAAATAATTTTTTGAGTATTTTGATACATAAAAATTGAATTTAGGGCTAGTAGTTTATGAGTTATACGTATTTAAAGTTTAGACAAGCAGAGTGGAGTGGTACGGGGTTACCCCGCAAAATGTTTGTCCACTACTCCGCTTGTCTAAACTTTAAATAAGTATAACTCATAAACTACTCACACTAAATTCAAATTTTTTGTTTCAAAATACTCAGAAAATTATTCTGATTTAGAATATGAAATTAAAAATTATATTGTCATTCAAAAAAGTAAAAAACTTAAAAAATTATAAGGATAAAAAATATTTAAAAATATAATTTTTTAATAAAAACGTTGTTTTTTTACTAAGGACTCGATAGCAATAAAGATGCAATTATACATTACAATATTATGTCATAAAAGTATTATACACAAAGCAGAAATATAGACATTAGAAAAAATGAATAAAAACTGATTGTTTTGAATAGAAAACTCTTAAGAAAGATTTTTGGTTCAGTTAAAAATGAAGTAACCGCCAAATAAAAAAGAAAAAATAATTAAAAAAACTTTTTCAGAAACCAGAAGTATATTAAATACAATCTAGAGTAGAATATTACAGTGGGTTGGTCACGCATAGCAGTCATAGCTCACTATTACACATAGTAATGACAAAGAATACAAAAAGAAAAAGATCTCTTGGACGACTGGACCACCCATTTGGAACTACCGTTTGAAATAGCAAGATGTGGTAAAGATACAATCTATAAATAGAGGTTCTGATTGGAAAACAACAGCAGCTGATAGTGAGAATGGGTTGTATTACAGAATTATTCTATAATCGGTTAAAACTCAAAAAAAAAAAAAATTAAATTTTAGAATTATTTCAAATAAAAAAATTGATATAAAATAATAATAATATAAATATATTATTAAGTAACAATAAATTCAATTTACAGATTACTTAAGCATTTATAATGCTCAAGTAATTATAGTTACATAATTATATTAATTTATTGTAAATATATTTGTTTTTAAATACCTGGATGGAGTTTAGGAGAAAATTCTTGCTCAATAAATGATGTTTCACAACTTGAAATCTAAAAATTAAGTACACAATTTAATTAAATTACTTGAAGGATACTGTTCTTTCTATCTTTTTTATATAGATTACAATTAAATAATTATTTACATTTTTAATTTGATAGTGAAAGGTTTGATGAAACAGGTTAACACTTTGACTGCTGACATCGATAAATTGTATTTGTTCTATGCGGCGGGTATCGACAACCTGTATTACTTTCTGATCTCTCTCAATAATACCAGCATACAACAAGCTATTTGTGCTTGCGCCACCCCACAGATAAACGGTTGAAATTGTTTAATTCGCGATGTTTTGAGATTCCGTATATTTTTTATACTTTTATTATGCTTACTATTATTATTATGAAAAATGTTCTGCACATGCAAATTGCTCAGGTCAAACCATGTCACAGTCAAAGTGTTAATTAGATACAGTAAACAACAATTTTACAACACAGTCATTAAAAAAAATTTTTGAAATACTTTAAATAAAACTTTTTATTTGGATTATTTTTTAAAGTATAAACAGCTTCTAAATGTCCAGCTTATCATGACTGACTATAATATGTGTTCAGTAAGTATTAATAATATATTTTAAAAAAAAAACATTTTCTGTAATAAAAATGTTATAAACTTATAAGATATTATAACCATAAGCCAGAGCCTGATTTACAAATTTTGAGGCCGGGGATTTAATAAAAAGAGGTCTCATATAATGTTATTAATTATCTTATGTAATTAATAGCGTTAATACGGAGTCAATATCATAGATAATATTATGACAATTTTATTATTCTTTTTTTTAAATTTTATAATTCTACAATAAAAAAAATATATAAACTAGCAAAACATTTGAGGGCCGCTCTAAATTGGGGCCGGGTGACTAGTCACCCAGGTACCCCCCTAAATCAGGTACTGCCATAAGCTAAAAATAAATTTAATCACATTATACATAAATAATAATAATAAATATTTTTAGATAACTATTATAAAAATAAGTAGTTCTTGATCCTATTGAAGACATTATAAATACGTTCCAAAAATATTTTTATTGAAAACTCAAAATTTACTATAAATGAACACAAGTATACAATGCGAAACATTTTTAGAATTTACAATAGTTTTACAGTCTGTAATTTACACAAAAACAATATTATTAATATTGTTCTTTGTATTTTAATGTAATGGTTACTTATACTGGGTAGATAGATAGCCATAGATCATTAAATTTATTGCCTAAGAACAAAATCTATGATGCACGTTTGATATATAGCCAAGCCCAGTGTTTAAAATATATTTCGTCAACTAAAATAGAGTAAAATATATATTTTAGGCATTAAAATAATACTTAAAATTGTTTACCTGTTCGTCATCATCCCAGCCAACATAACTTTTGAAGCTATTTGTTAATCGATTTTCATTCATCATTAAAGCTACCTCATATCTATGCATTAGGTTAATTTTTTCACAACAAAACGTTATTAAAACTAATAAAATTTAATAATCGACAAACAAGTAATAAAAAACATATCACAGTATAGTTTAATGACATCAACAACTAACTAATTAATTAATTATACATTTATATCACGATTTAGGATGAATGATAAATCGTCGTTTATTCGTTTAGAATATGGAATTACAGGTATATAAACCTATATATTTATAAAGGTATATATGTAAAGAATATAATATTATATGAATTGATAAAGTTTTAAGTAATAACAATTAATAATATTTTGATATTTCCAACAATTTAAAAAAATTATAAAACATAACCAAAAAATATAACAACAAAAACTATATGATAAGATTGATAAGCAAGATGTAAAAAAAACAACATACCATTGAGCCAAGGTTTATAGATTAAACCTTGCCATTGAGCAATATTTTACTTTATGCAATATGATATTGTCTGGGGAACTAGTGTCGTCAGCAAATGACTATTTGGCTTATAGACCTTATATTATGCCTCTATGCCTTATAATATTAAATAATAATAATAATATGATTTAGCCACTACTATTAGAATAAATAGTTATAATAAATAGTTATATAATCATATTACTTTATTTACAATTTGTAATACAAAAGTTGCTCTGCAATATGATATGACCCCCGTTAAATTCAATGTACCTACTTTTCCATCCGACGATGTAATGAATTCCAAGTTTTTTTCAACAAATTTGCAGGTGTTTGACGAATCATTATTAATTCTCATTAAAAGTTTATCTCTATATTATTCACTTCTTTGGCATAAACTTGTTCTTTTATAAAATCCCATACCAGAATTTTAGTATTAAATACACAAATAATTGATTCATTTTATCTCTAATTTATGGCATTATGAACTAAAGTTACCATATGGCATATTTTATTTATTATACACCTAAAACGTGGAACATGGTAATAAAATTAGATCGCTCCAAGCTCTGTAAACCCTAATTGTGTAATTATTTTATCGTTTTAATTAGTTTACAATGTACCTAAATATAAAACATAAGTAATGTGTTAATTAATCATATATGCAGAGACGTGTCTAGGACAGTGGCGCAAATAGGAAAAATGTTTAGGGGGGGCTCAAGCCCCAAAATTACCAAAACCGGTAAAAATAACTTATTAAGAATAACATACATATATTATACTATTATTTTTTGAGGGGGTTTTGAGTTATTTCGGGGGGACTAAGTCCCCCCAAGCCCCCCCCCTATTTGCGCCACTGGTCTAGGACCAAAATTTAGGACAGGCCTGGTTATAAAATTAATTTGTATAGTCAACACATTTTTTAATTTAAGAAAAATTCATATTTTGGGTATGGTTAAATGAGTAATGGTTAAAAATCAGGGTAGGCCCGGGCCTCTGCATATATGTTAAATCATGGCCAAATAAATGTTATTTAGCCATGTGTTAAATGACAACAAATAACTATCACCACTGTTAATTTTAGCAATTTTCTGAGTTCTCATGTAAATCAATGTGTCACACCACTTTCTTTATAGTCGGCGATTTGAACTTTGAACGTGAAAAACGCACGACAAACTCAAAACCGATGTGACGTTTCGATCCATATGAGAGTATTGCAAAAAATACAACTAGAGTATTTATTTTTACATTTAAGATTATATTCTAAAGATAAAATAAAAAAAAACCAAATTTTGAAGATAAAAAAAAAAATTCAATAAAATCTTCATTGGGCCATCGCAGTGAATACGCCA
Source organism: Schizaphis graminum (assembly GCA_020882235.1). Lineage (NCBI taxonomy): Eukaryota > Metazoa > Arthropoda > Insecta > Hemiptera > Aphididae > Schizaphis > Schizaphis graminum. The sequence continues at coordinate 72,450,630 of CM037032.1, forward strand.
GCACGCGTATGTATATTAATGACTTCATTCATTAATCATTTTAGAAACGGGCGTCGTCCGAGTGCGTCCCGTTAATCATATCGTACCTTTTTAATAGCTCAACTGCGTCCGCAATAATATCGCTAAAAATTTTACTGTATCCCATGTGCGTCCACGATATTATTGTTAATAATATTTGTCTTTATGGATAAAATGCATTGATAACTAATAATATTGCACTGTGTTAATTTGCATTTATTTCCATACGTAGAAACATACTATTCGTAACTAGTCTTTGACAACCACGTGCAGTATGTATAGTGATGTGATGTAAAGCTTCCATTCAAAATTGAATTCATGTTTTTTCACATCTCATCTGGAGTCTGGACATATATGCCTTCTTAGAAATGTTAACAAAAATTCAAATAGACACAAATGTTTTGATTTAAACTTCCAATCATATATCTAAAAAAATTAGATCAGTCAATAAAAAAAATATTAATTCATTGAAGAAAATTTACAAAAATACAAAACTGAACAAATCTCTAGATATGATTTATTTATTTAGATATATTTATATTTTTGGAGTGTAAGCCAGTTCATCTGCTCGTGGTGAACTGGGACGCACTTGGGCTACGTCAAAGTAGTGACCTTTTTCTCTTTGGACGCACTCGGGCGAGACCTTATTCCGGACGCATTCAGAACATTAAATAAGGGACATTTTGGGACGCACTTGGGAGTTTCCCTTAGAAACACTATGCTGCACATTTTTAATAAGATTTATACCTGAAAAAGAGTGAGGTGAGGTGACCAATTATAGCAATTGACCCAAACTCAAGTCTCAAAATGCGACTTGCCAACTTAACGAGTGCAAAGGCCAAAGGTAAATCAAATATCCTAACCTAAATATGTTTAGAGAACATTGGTATTTTAAATTCTTAAAATTAACCGTGTTTTTATTAATAAATCTCAATATCTTAACACTTTAACAATATACAAAAGACTGTTGTAATTTACTTAATCAAATGTTTTTTAAAGTCAGTATAAAACTATTAATGATAGATATACATTATTACATTAATTAAGAACCGAAAGTGTCTTATAATAAAGTAATTAAGTAAATTATTAGTCGAAGACCGAAGTCAACATATTTGGTCAGAAACCATAATGTTGATTTTTACAAATGATTATGAAGGACATTATTAAAAACAGATTTTTAGTAGGTAACAACTAACAAGATATTCAAATATTTTTGGAATAAGAGCTCCCCTCCCTCTCGGTTATGCCACTGGTTTATAATTAGTGACATTATGTTTATCTCTTGACTTGTGTATTGGCGTTACAAAAAATATTTTCCAAGTATTATGAAAGTAACTTAAGCTTAATAATTTATTGAAAATTTAATGAAGCGTATTTTATGTACTCAACAATCGTCTAAGACAGCTTCGCTTCCTCCTTTCATCTAAACATGTCACACTGCATAATAAAATTCTTATCTACAAGATACTCCTCAAACTTATTTGGTCCTATGGAATTCAACTTTGGGGATCAGCCAAAGACTCTAACACAAACAGAATCCAAACATTCCAATCCAAATGCCTTCGACAGATAACCAAAGCTCCTTTTAACGTATCGAATGATACTCTACACAGCGACCTCCTTTTCCGACAGTCAAAAACGTCGCTAAAACCTTATACAAACGTTTCTACCTTAAACTTGCAATTCATCGTAACCTCCTCACCCAAAACCTCTCCTCTTGAACACTCCCGGGCAACCCTGGCCGACGTTTAAAGGGCAGCTGGTGCCGTGACCTGCTAATCGACTAGACGACTAACCACTACCATCCATGCCATGAAGTGCTATTACTGAATAGCTTCAATCAAGCCAATCTTGATCTATTATATATTCTCCATCTATTGTGCTTATTGTAAATATATTTTATACAGATTGTACAAATAAAAAATAAATATGACAAAAAAAAAAATTTAGTTTAATTGATTTGTTTATAAATAAAATAAAATTCATTGTTGGTTGAAATGTATTTAGTTACAAATAAATTTTGATATTGTTGTTCCTAAGGTATCGTGTGATTATTAAAATTAATAATAAATTATATAATTATAAATTAAAATAAGAAAATCGAAAAAAAAATGTAATAATAATAATAATATAATATATTATATAATGTTTTAATTTAAATTTTTAAATAAATATTATATTATACGAAATATTTTGTATTTTCGGACTTTTTGTTCGACTATAAAAACTGAATACGGACTTTTAGTCCATATTTTTTTAAAACGGACTTTTTAACCGATTACCACACCCTACGTATTACTTTGATAAACACCATGTATTGATATAGATTAATAATTATTATATTATAACAGTATGACGTGTAAGATGATCTACAAGATGTATAAAACTTTATTATAACTATATATAATAATTTTTATATTCTAAATCACATAAAAGTAATAATACACTACATAATACTAATACTAAAACAACAATTAAAACCTGGTAATAAAAAAATTTGACATTGAATAGAATGAATATAATAATATACACACTTATTATGATTACCTAGTTTAATTTCAAGCGATGGCATTAGAGAGCTATTTCATCAACAACCTCTGCTGTAGATATATTTCTATGGATATTCATTAATACTAATTACTAAGTCATTCAGACTGTTTTCTCCAACGGTATTTCTTAAATAATTTTTAAGTCTACGGATAGTTGAAAAGGAGCGTTCATTCTCAGATGTAGTGACAAGGATTGTTGCCAATTTAACCAACAGCCTGTGAATCGTAGGAAAACTAATAGAACTACAGTAATGAATGATATAATGACACCCTCAAATTTGGCAGTGTATTATTTCTTGTACTCTTATAGAGCTATAATTACAATGTAAGTTTGGAGCAGTTTCGGTCTGGCTCATGACTGGATCCCTGATTAACTAATTTCGAATGGGGCCCCTACAAACTTAATTTTAACTTAAACGAAAACAAATTTAACTGTCATTTAATAAAATATTAAAACTATTTTATACATAATTAATACAATTTGGTCATTTTTTTCAACGCCTTTTTCAATATAATTATGAATATAAAAATGCAAACCAACATTGTTACTTAACAATTTTACAAATAAAATACATTAAAAATTAACATTATACTAAAAAAGTAATTTTTTTAATTCATTACTTGACGATCCTAACATATCAATAACTTTATCTTTGTTTATAAATTTATTATTTAATGATATCATATTCAATAAATAAACAAGTTAAAGCCGTTAAAGGATCCAAATATTGCTCGCTTAATGAAGATCTAAGTTTGGTTTTTAAAAACACTCGTTCACACTTTTGAATAAATTTATTTTTATCCCGTAGACAAGTAAGCTAAATACTGCGTTGTCTGCGTTTATTTATCCTTATCACCAGATCACAATAATTACCATATAGGTACCTACCTATCTATATTCTATGTTTACATATTTATTAGAGTTGTAGTAGTTGTACTCGATTAGAATTTTAAACACATGCATATTATATTTTATAAGGTTTACGATTGGCTATGGGCCTCTAATATTGAAAAATATCAAAGGGCCCCCGGCGATCGCCGGGTAGCTGGGTGGGCCAGACCGACACTGATTTGGAGTATGGTGAAATATAACAAAGTACGGCTGATGGTTGGGGGGTTGCTTCAACACCCTAAATAATATGTCTTTGCAATTATTTTTTATAATTTTAAATTTTAATATAATAAATATTCTAGCTTGAATAATATTAATAAACTAAGTCCAACATAGCCACATGCATATACTGTTACATTTTGTAATTAAACTAATAAAAAAAAAACAATGATTACTTTTTAATGTTGAATTTGTAAATAAATAATAAATAATAGATAAGCTTTTTAAAATAATAACACTACACATATGTTGTAAATATTTTATTAACTTTTTATATGCTCTACACTACAATATTTATTCATTTATTTTATTCGTCTGGAATTGTAGGTTTATAATATTCTTTAACATTTTCTGGTAATGATTTAATTTCGAATGCACCAATTTCATTCAATAATTGATTTTTTGCATAGAAATATTGTCGGAACCAATTAATATGATCTTTCTTTTCTTCAACAGACAAAAATGGATTTTTTGACAAACCAACACATACTAATTCCATGAAATGTCTAATTGGTCCTTTTTTTGGACACCATTCATCAATTAATGGTTCTAAAAATACATGTTCAGCAAAAAATACATTATGTTCATCATTCATACCTTGTTCGTTATTAATAGGAAATTTCCACAATTTTCCTTGTTCTGTCCAAATAATCATTTGTTCATAAATATTTTTTGGTGGATGTGTTACTGCTATTTGTAAATTTTTTTCATGTAATCTTTCCCAAGTAGACAAGATTGGAATGTCTTTATTTATGTTAAAGTCTTTAAATATACCAAGTGGATCACTGCTAAATAAATTAATTGGCACATAATTATCCATTGGTTTTTTGTACTTTTTGGTTCTTTGATGATCACCAGAACCACGACCTAACAATTCTCTTACTCGTTGGGCTCTATCAACATCACTAAACTTAAGGGACACATTCTTTGGTTGGGAACGATCAATTTTCATTCCCGATAGTAGATCATCTAACTGAACAGAAGATTTCACCTTTTTGTCAGAAGAATCATTAGGTTCGTTGTTGTAAATCCTTAGCAAATTTAATAAGTCTGATTTAGTTTTATTTGTATCACCTCCAATTGATTGAGCAACTTTGGTGGCTGCATCAGATAATTTTTCACCTAATGGTTTGTTCTGTTTAGATTCATCAATATCTTGTTTATTTTGTTCTGCTTTCCTTGCCAATTGTCTAGGTTGCGCCAAATCAATAGTTTTAGATTGTTGAGGAATCATATTGGTGTCATTTCCTTTCTTCATGGTTTTCAGTAGATTATTTAGTTTTTCCACAGCTGATTGGTTCTTTTTTGAATTATTATCATCGTCTGATTTGAAACGTTGAGTTAAACAAAAAACGCCACGAATAGTATTACGTTTTGAACCATTAATATATGGTATGCACTTGATAGATAGAGTGGGATTCATTTTGATATATGTACTATATGAAATTATGTTACTGAAAATTCCCTAAAAATTAATCAAAGACATTAACATAGGATTCTTAAATTACACAATGAAAAATATAAATAAAAAGGTTATTCTGAATAAGATATAAAACAAAAACAATCTTTCTTCTTACTTGTGTTTTCGAGGAGCTCCAACTTCCAACTTAACAATATCAACTTTAAAAATTAAAAAATTTAATTTACAGTTTAGATGCTATTATGTTAGTACGATCACGATGTATTTATTTTGTATATTGATTAAATATTGATATTTAAATAACATTGATTATACTATCTATAGTTAATGATAACAATAATGATTACTATGGTAATATCATAGACTTATAATATATTATAAGTCTATGGGTAATATTAACACAGAATATTCTGTGATATTATTAATATGTAGATTGTAATTCATGTATGTAAGTAAGGAATATTGTACATGAAAGAATTTTGAACAAGGTTTGTTAACTGATCAGAGCATCAAACTATTGTAGAAAGGGGTTATGTAAAGTGTATATTAGGATTGGATAAAAGTGAGATCACTGGAAAGGCATAATTGTAAATACAAACTAATTACACGAACATGTTCAGTGGGGCCCATTATCTTCTTGAAGAATAAAATAAAAAAAATTATGTTCTTTCTGAAAGTATAAAGGTATATAAATACTAAAATACAAATAATAAATTATCTTCTTACTATTTTGTACTAAAAAATAAATAAAATCATATTTCTTTTACTTGAGATTCTTTTAAATAATTGTGACACAAATATAAATTAAAAGAACTATATACCTTTTAAATTTTATTTATTTATATTAATTAAACAGAATTTAATATTGATTTAAATATGTTAATGGCTACAGTTCATTATTTTTCATGAATCATTTATATTAATGGCATTATATATAAATAACTATGTTTTGATGTTTCTTAAGAACAAGCTTCCAGAATAAACATGTATCAACAATTATGTAACCAATGTTATAACTGGGTTATACATTCTAATATACTATTAGGTATTTAAAAATAAAATTTAAAATGTTAGTGTTCATTGTTTATTTTTAATCAAATATAACATCAATTGTTACACACAAATCTCTTAACATTAAAAATGAACATAGGTAGGTATTCTTTAACAGTTCAGTAACTTTTTTTAACTAATAAATTATAATGCATAATAAACATACAATGTAACATAAACTTAAACATATTAAAGTGATTGTTACTAAGTATTAACAATAATAATAAATTACAAGTTATTAATATTTTCATAGTATTTACGCTAGTATTCTTATTGGCATTGAAAAGAAAATTATCTTAATTATTACAGTTTAAAACTTAATGACAAACATAAATAAAACTTAAAGACATAAGTAAACTATCCATTATGCATTTTAAGTATTTTTTATTTATAATATAGGCATAATCTAAATATTAACAATGACAGTTTTTTATATATATATAAAATAAATGTTATTAAAAAAAATGCAAAACAGATTATATTATTATTCAACATAAATAATGAAATAAAAATAAACATTTTTATAAAAAAAAAAATAATAATACCAAGAACTTAATACATTAAAAATCATTTTGGCCAGTAAATCATTAAACATTATCAAAATTATAAAAACAAAGTATTGTATAAAAAAGAATTTAAATTATATTTGTTTTATATGATAAAATATAAATATAACATAAACATTACATTTTAATTATTTAATATAAAAATATAATGTACCTAATGTTGTTAAACAATATTAGTTGTTATATTAATTGCTCATGAGAACATTTAAAAATTAGTAACATTATGTAATCTGTGAAGTATTCAAATTAAAGATCCATATTTTTCATTTTTTTCTGCAATAAAAGGACTTTAATAATAAAGTTGGTAATCATACAATTTTAAACAATATTTTTTGCAGACCAAAATGAATTTTAACAGTATAATGACAATATGACAACTTCAATTTATATGCACAATGTGCAAAATAATAAAACTTAAACCATAATATTAAAGAATGCTGTATCACAGCCTGTGACGAAGAAATATTTATCATACCACAAATAACTTATGTTATTTATAACTAGCGTAACAATAGAAAAATCACATATTTTTATAAAACGTATACAATAAAAAATTCACAGACTTTATATAAAATAATTTGAGACCCTTTATACAATAAAAAAAAAAAAAAAAACTATAATTATCATCACAGAGTTCAAGTTACTATCTAAACATAGAAAAAACAGAGTAAAGTAAGTTACAATATTGTACTTTCAAAATGAATAGTAACGCTTCGACTTTTGTCCAACCAGACGCCTCTTATGCCACGTGCTTAAAGCTATTGGAACTCGTTTAGAAGTAGTGGTAATTCTTTTAGTTGGGGAACATTGAGTAGACCGTGTTTTTGTACAGCTGGCTAAGTATTCTCTTTTAAATTGTAAAGTAGAGAGTTCAGTTAACTCTGACATTTTTAATGTAATATTCTTGTACACATCAATAGCGTTTGGTCGATTAAGAGGATTGGGGTCAATCATATTTGCTATAAGTAAACTTAATCCAAAATCTTCTATATCTGGTACAAATCCATCTCTTAAAAAATGCCATTCTGGCCCATCACTTGGCAATCTTAAGGCTGAAACAGCTTCATATGCAGTCATTCCTAACGAAAATATATCAACTTTCATAATTGTTGAACTATCATATTTTCCACTTAACATTTCTTTAGGTAAATATCGGCCATCACCATCCTCTACATCACTTAAATTGTCTGTATGTGCTACATGACCAAGATCACCAATTTTGTAAATTATGTCTCTATCAACTTTATCTTCATCTTTTTCCAGGAATTTAGAATGACTTATCATTATATTTGCAGGTTTTATGTCCAAATGAACCATTTTTGATGTGTGCATATAATGAAGACCACTTGATAAATGAGATAATAGACGCTCGATGGCAGCATCATTGAAATTGTGGTGTTTTGTAAATATCATTTCATCTAGATTTCCACCATCACAATATTCTAGTTGTATAAAAACTGAATTACTCTCATTCCATGCAGAATGATAAGCAACTATATTTGGATGACTAAATAAAGCAGCATTTGCATATACTTCTTTACGAGCATAATTTTCTCGTCTAGTTCCTACTACCTTCTTAAGTGTTTTTTTAATAGCATATGGCATTCCTTCCAGCATATTAATACACTTATAAACCTCACCAAAATCTCCTTTTCCAATAAGATCTTCTACTTTGAATTCTTTAAAATATCTAGATACTTTAAGATCAGTTAATTCAACATTTGTTAAATCTTTAGACCAGTTGTCAAGTGTTGATGATTCATTATTGTTATTGTTGTTATTATTATTTGTCCATTTTAACCGTAGGTCAGTTGCTGCAGGAGAGAATGGGTTAATGCTAAATTGTTTAGGTTTAGATATTGTTACTTCATTGAGTAATTGGTTTGAATTTCTATTTTCAAATAATTTAGATTTTACAGAAGATTGGGATCGATCTATTATACCTTCTTCCAATTTAAGGACACGAATCCTCTTTATAGGAGGCGAATAGGATAATTCATCTTTTTGAGGTGAATCAGCTTTTGAAGGTGAAGCTAAATGATCAGCAAACCTTAATGGAAGTGCAGATCTATGTTTTCGGCTGGCTGGTGTCATGGGTGGAATATGTTGTACATGGTTAGGTGGCGTTTTAGGCGATTCCTGAATGTTGGCAGCAATAAGGCAAGGTGAAGACTCATCAGAGTCATTGAAATTTAAACGTCTAGGTAACAATGTAACTGGACTGAAGAACCGTTGTATGTCCACTCCGTCCATGTTTGGTCAAATAAATTTCTATTTCTTTCAGATATAATATGTCAACATACAAATTGAACATTGTTATTCAAGTCTTCAATTACACAAAACCTGAAAAATATGTTAAAATAGATTTAATTATCATATAAAATTAATAAAAAAATAATAATATCTTTATACAACTTAATATTTAGATACATCACAACTGATAATATGAAAAATAAAGAGTTATCAACTTCAAGGATTAAATAGTATTGTAAACTATTTTACTTATAGATAAATATATGAAAAAAAATTAGGCATGTGAACCTACACATAGGTATTAAAATGTAATAATATACTTTGGTAAAAAAAAATGTATAGTACTAAAAATAAATAATTGGCTATTAAATATGATTAAATTAAATGATGATTGGTGGAATTCCCCATGATTTTCCAATGCAAATTAAATATAATAATGAAATTAATTACAGATTGAAAATACTAATTTAAAAGAACCAGGATCTAGAAAAAAATTTAGGTCTATCAAACATAGTTCCATGATTTTTAAAAATTAATGTAAGAAAAAATTATTTTTTTCATTTTTTGAAGGTTAAATATTTTGTTTCTGAATTTTATAAAATTAGGATAAGTAAATTTGAGATTGAGAAAATATAACTAAATAAGTTGTGACATGACCAATTGACTAATTAGCCAACAGAAGGTATTAAACAAAATAATAATATACTTATTATAATACAATAATTAAGAGTCTGGTGTTTAACATGAAATCTTGCATAAAAAAATTGTTAATTACCGCAGTTAGTATTAATAATTAATATACCATGATAATGTAGAAATTAAAATCAGTGCGTACTTACATGATTCTGATGACATTTTTATTGTCTGTACTATGGTCCAACAAATGTGAGAAACAAATGATTTTTTAAAAAAAAAAATCACTTTCACCACGGATAAAAAAAAACACTGTCTCGAAAGCGAATACTGATAGACGTGTTCACGGGCAAGTCAGGAAAGTGGGAAAGACACAATAACAATGAAAAACGAAAGAACAGTGGCGAGAAGGTAAAATCTATAAGACCCGTCAAGCGGGATTTAAATGCGATTAGATAAATTTAAAAAAAATTACGAGCGAGAACTCAAAACTGGCGATAAAAACCTGACTGGCGGGCTAGGGCGCGCGCATGAGTCATCCGGCGGTCGAATCGTCGAGATAATTGTAAATGTTGTTATATAATATCAAGAAGAGCCGAAAAATGTGCGGCATGTAGGGCGCCGAGCTACCGGATTGGCCGGTGTGAGTCAGGTGACAACGGTACGGCAACACTGCAGTATGCAGTGCGACCAACGCAAATGGTCGGGCGATTGTTGTCGTGCAAAGGTAAAGCGCGGGAAAACGACGGCAGCTGTTGCTTGCTGTCTGAGGGCTGCTACTGCATTATGCACCGCTGTCGTAACTCGTAACCGTATTGTATGATTGTGGTGTTATTTGTTATTGTTATCGTTATCGCCGGGCGAAGGGGGAAAAAATAATAATTGTGGAAATGGCGGGACGGTAACAGCAGCAGCTGCGGCAGACACACATCTGCATCAGCTGCATTCTGGTTTATGCCTATTACACGTACGTCCTAATACTACTCCAATACAACATGACGTCGGAAAACCTGCCAAATGTTGTTGTTGTTATTATTGTTGTTGTTTTCGAGTCCCACGTGCGTTTGTTTATCATTGAGACATTGAGTCCCGATTAATTTTCGATTTGCGTGCATCGTTTTATGTTTATCAATAAATATAGACATTTATTACTTATTAGGCAGACATGGCCGGATGCCCGGATGACTATGTATTATGTAGATTCAAATCTTTGAATTTTACAAAATGAATTTTTTTTTTTTTATTTACAAAAATATGAAAATACACTGCGATATGCTGTATTTTCTATTAAATTAGTTTTAAAAATATTATTCAACATGATCATTTGATTATATATGTTTTCCTTGAAAATTTTTGAATTTATACATTTATTATAAATTATAAATGTTATTACAAATATAAGCTCCTGGCCACTCGATAAATTCTAGTTGTTCCATTGTCGGTTTTTTTATCTAAATTCTAATGAGTTATGAATTATGATAATGGATTACGTTACCAATTTACCACTGCATGTCTTCCCGCTAAAATTATTTCTTGTAATCGAGAAAATCGAGATATATGTATAAAGTAATTTTACGTTTACATAAATCGATTTCAATAAGGTTGAAGATCATCTATATTGTATAAAATATTATACCTGCATGACTCTTAGCTGCATTACATTTAAACACTATTGTGTTTTAATAATTATTTGGTTCTATTCAGATTTCAGGCTTACACTACTAAACTACTTAGCGAAAAAATATCTTACTGTATAATAAAGAATTGTACTAATAAGTACCTAATAGGTACTTGAATCTTGAACAACAGGAAAATGTGTACATTAAGTATTTAAAAAATAATAAAACAATTTTACTCAGTAATAAAAAATATAACATTGTTTAATTATTTTCAAATATACCCGATTTATTTGGATCATTACGAGGTAATGGGTAGTCATTAAAGTCAAAAACTAAAAAAAAACTTATTTAGGTATAATATAGATAATGTTATTATTTCTAATAAGTAATAGCATTTCGTGGCCCGTGGGATTTTTAATGTTTGCTTTCATTTTTACAGCATATACCTATTATAATAATTCTAGGTAATTACTTATTAATCTTTGATCTACACTATAATGAAATTAAAAAATAATAATTATTGACAGGTAGGAGCTAGTTACAAGGTATAAATATAATTTTTATGATAGTAATTATACCGGAAATTATTGACATTGGAATATATAATTAAATAATAAAAGTTTGATTAAACTTTTATATAATAGTAATTCTATCTTTCTTATAGTATTTATATTTTAGAATACATTTTTAAAAGTAATAAGATTACTATTGTCCATAGGTTTCAGGTGAGTCAAGCGATAATAGACTATATAGTGTAGCTAAGATGACGCCACACCCGAATGGGTGGAGTGACGTATATAGGAATTAATGTCGAGGGGGGATTTAAACCCTAACCCCCTATATAAGCCATTGCATGGGTGTCTCCGTACCTATAGGTTTAAACGTACAATATAATAAATTTAATTGCATTCAATAGAATCAATTTTATTTCATAAGCTTTAATATTAGTTTAGAATGAATTTATCTGTTATTAAATATCAAAATCTAAAGGTATAAGAATAGTGTCTTTGATCTCTCGTTGGTTTTTTACAAGAGTCAATTAACCACTCTAATATTAAGGTTAACAACACATTAGTTAAAATGTGTTCTCTACTGAAAGTAAATTTCCTGTTGTACGTTTGTAAGACGCAGTGGCGGATTAACCTTCACAGCGCCCTGAGGCACGCTCAGTGTTCACAACCCTCCTTTTTAAAATACTATCCAATGTCCAAGGATCGTAGTTTAAATGGACTAACATTGAAGAGTGATGGGTAATCGGGTATAGGCATCCCAGGAGTGAAAAATAGTCGTAATGGTTCAATTTTTTTTTTGTTCATTTTTTTGAGAATAAAAATAAAATAACATAACAAATTTACCGCCCTCTATAAGTTGCCGCCCTAGGCTCAAGCCTCACAACACTAGTGATTATTCCTCACTGGTCAGACGGAAACAACGCATGTCGGGTGTGGTGTCCTCTTGATATTGCAGCTGCAAGTCAATAAATTATATTATTTTACTTTGCTTGAATTTTAGATTCTGAACGGAGTGATGAATGTATTGATTTTACAATGATGTGTGTTTTTTTTTTTTTTGTGTCTCGGCAACATTTGGAGCAGTAAAAATGCTTCGATTTTTGACTTCAGCCCCTCTTTGAAAAGGAAAAAGTTAAAAATTTTCAATATTTTTTAAATGAGTCGGGAAAAACTCTAAAAAAATGACGGAAAAAACGGGATTTTTTACGCAAAACCAGTTTTCGACAAAATCGAATTTTTTATTTTGCTATAACTCAAAAACTAATCTATGTAAATACTTGAAATTTTCATCAAATGTTTATATTAGCGTTCTCCATATACAGTTAAATTTTCAAAGAATTTTGACTTTTTTTGAGCTATTTATAGACAATTGAAATTTTTAATTTTTTTAGTATTTTTTTTTAAATAACGATAAAAATTTTTTGGCCGGCCAGAAAATCTTGAAAATTTAATACAAAGTTTCTTATAAGTTGTTCTTAAAGTGATAAAAAAAAATCCGAAATCGTTAGTCACAATTTTTTTTTATAAGTGCTTAAAGTTCGAATTTATACGAAATATGTCAAAATTGCGAAAATTTGCAAGTAATTTTATGGTTGAAAAATCGTAAAATTTTTTTCTTTTATAACTAAGTTTTGAAAATTTGGTACAAGGTTCTCCTCACATTTTACTACAAATATCTGTAAAAAAAACTCTACCGGATTCAGACAAAAATTTTTATGAGCGTTTGAAATTTAAATTTTTACAAAACCGCGTTAAATAACGGTTTAGCCTCAAACGATTTTTGATATTTGTTGTTATTCAAACAGTATAAGTCGTAAATACTTGAAAATTTTACCAGTTATTTAGATTGCCATTTTCTTTACGTGATTTGATTTTCAAAACATTTTGACTTTTTTTGAGCTATTTATAGGCATTTGAAATAATCATTTTTTTTTATAAATGTTGATAAAAAAAATTTAGCTGGGACAAATTACTTGAAAATTTAATTGAAGGGTCCACATAATTTGTTCTAATTCTCATTTAAAAATTATAAAAATACATAGGCACAATTTTTTTTTATTAGCATTTGAAGTTCAAATATTGACAAAAATTCGTCAAAATCATGAATATTTTTAACTATTTGGTAGTTAAAAATTTATAAATATTTTACAATCAAAATCTAAGAATTGAAAATTTAATACTATGCTCTCAATAAGTTAAGCTTAAAATAATTATAAACAAGTTTGATGATTATTCAATTTAAACAATTTTACGACTGTTTAAAGTTTTAATTTTAATTTGAAATCAAAAATACACGTGTAAAATAACGTTTTACTAAAAAATAATTTTCGATTTTTGTTATTTTTAAAAAATTACTTGACGTAAGATCTTGAAGCTTTTACTTAAATGTTTGAATTAGTTTCACAATAGAATGTATGACTATATTTAAATATAATATATCCTAGACTGACAAATCATCTCCGTTCAGAATCGTTTTTCGTATACAATGATACCTATCATTGCATTCAAATTTAACCTACCATAGTCCGAGGTCCACCCCACCCCCTAATGTACAGCAGAGTGATACTCACTTACCCGCTTTTTTTACTTTCCATTATACTTATTTGTATAATTGTAGGTCAATATGTTTATGAAATACCATCGTCCGCCGCAAATTGTTATCTTAGTTAATGGAGGTTTTTATTTTACGATTAATTATTTATTGCATATGTAATATCTAAATATTTTTAATATTTTCATTTATCATTATTCCTGAAGATTTAATTAATCAGATTTTAAATGATAAAATAGTAAAATACTCAAACGAAAAAAAAAATGTTTTATTTTGTTTATATTGTATAATTTATAAAAATTTTCTTTTGTATACAAATTATTAGTTTGAATAAATTTTTATGTTGTTATATATATTTCATTTTGTTTCTAGTTTTTGAATATATAAGTTTTATCTAATAAAATAAAATAGGTAGAGAGGACTAGTACCATTTTTTTCAACGTCTTCTCGAGTTCCGACTGCAAGATTCACACGTTGTTACCGACTTAGTGACTTTACTGAGTATAACAATCTATATTTTATATTAATGCAATGTATGTAAAATATAAATAAATGATTTTAATTTGTCCTAATCATATAATAAGATTTAAATACATTGGCGTAAAATGTCAATAATGTATGTTTTACGTATTAAATTAATAATTAAGTCAAATTTCGTCACCATTTCCGGCTGAATGCGATTGTTGATAATGCAATTTGCGTTAAATTTGTGAATAAAACGTTGTTTAAGTGGTAGTCAATTAAAAAAAATCCTGTCTATTCTATCGTTGCTGAAACACTAAAATTTATAACACGATAATTAATCTGTTTTGTAACTCGTATAGTAGTCGTCCATACTTGATTAATAAAATCATTTTAAATATTATTAAGTAATTTATGCACATTTATAATTCTTAATTCTTATGGTTTAGTAATTAATAAACGTTTTATTCAAATTTGTATGGTAGTAAATTGTTTAATTAAGTAGTTATACCTATACATATGACTATGTATGTAAATAAATACTGAGTAATAATTAATTATACTTAGGATTTGCTCCACCTACCGTATGTAGGATGTACATTGTAGAATATATGAAATAATCTTTATTTTTTATAACAAAATTTGGACTTTTTATGATATTAAATAATTTTTATTTCATAAAATGTTTTGCTTTTAGGTACATATTAATATATAAAATTGCACGGTCGCATACTCGCAATGAATAAATAATACTATGTAGTATGGTACCTATTGTGTAGAGCTAGCTAAATAATATTATAAAGAATAATAGATGGACATCTGTAAACAGTGTAAACTGTAGTACAATTTTTTGAAAGAAAAAAAACCATCTGTTATATAAGATGTTGAATTATAAAAAGAAAAGTGTCAAAATAATTTTTTTAGCGTCTCTACGAAAGCGAACGACACGATAGAATTGTTTTCATTATTTTTACCTGGTAGTATTTTCAGTTCGATCATAGATGTAATTCCGGACTATTGGGGCATTCATCTTGACAAGTCCTACACGGCTACACAGCAGATGCGCGTTTTTATATTATTATTTTTACCAAGTCTTTTGTACGCTTGTATGTATGTACCTACTACGTATACAGGATGATTCACCAAGCATACTCACTTTTTTTCTTATTCTATAATGTTATTATTTGAAATCTGATTTTTATACATACAGAAAATATTTTAAAATTTTTGAGATATTTTATATTACTTAAATAGAGTTCTATGGACACAAACTTCTTTTTTTTTAATGAAAATCCACCTTGTCTATTGTAAATTATTTAACATAATATAATTTAAAAAAATATATTAACGCCAAAATAAAAATTTGAATGAGTAGTTTTTTAATTATTTAACTTTACATAATAAGGATAATAGGTCCATGAAAATTGGTGTGGAAGATATTGAAGCTACGAATACTACGGTGATTTAAAAGTGTTGACAATTAATATTAATTTATTAAAATTTATATAATTCTTAAAATGGTTTAAGAATAATAAACAATAGATACCTGTAATATTACATTTATTATATATTTTTGGAAAAGCTATTTTTAAGGACTGTTTCCATAATATAAACTAGTCATTTTAACTGCTGAAAAATTAAATGTTTGAATTTTTAATTAGGTACATTAACATTTTGAAAAGATTATTCTTTAAATAATTTACTATAAAAAATGGTGACTTACATTAAAAAAAAAAAAAAAAAAAAAAAAACAGAAGTTTGTAGCACCATAAAACACTTTTTAAGTAACTCTTGTTTAGGGTAGCAAAAGGTGTAATCGAGAGGCAGACGATTTTTAAAATTTTTTTAAAAGGTGGTGGATAAGCAATGAGTAATAATTTAGTATTGACTAGTATTTTGGCAACTATTATTAAAATAGGTATCTAATTAAAAATATGACAGTAAATGTTTCTATCATTTTTCTAGGTGGGGTAATATTATCGATTTGCCTCTGAATAATTTCATTAGCTGAAGCATATGAACTGAGTCCCAATAAAATCTTTTAAGATGAATTGAGTCCCTGGTTGTTGTTTTAAGGTATATACTAATTGAATCAGTGTACAGACTTAAATTTTTATTATTATTATTATTATTATATAATAATGTATGATTATAAAATAAGTAAAATAATTTAAATATTACTTACATATAATAAAATGAATATAGGTTATGATAAAATTACATTTTTTACATTAGTAAAAATTAGTGTTATTAACATTATAAAGCGGGTAAGTGAGTATCGCTCTGCTGTACATTAGGGGGTGGGGTGGACCTCGGACTAGGCTAGGTTAAATTTGAATGCAATGATAGGTATCATTGTATACGAAAAACGATTCTGAACGGAGATGATTTGTCAGTCTAGGATATATTATATTTAAATATTATCATATATTCTATAATTTGAAACAAATTCAAACATTTAAGTAAAAGTTTCAAGATCTAACGTTTAGTAATTTTTTAAAAATAACAAAAATCGAAAATTATTTATTAGTAAAACGTTATTTTACACGTGTATTTTTGATTTCAAATTAATATTAAAACTTTAAACACTCGTAAAATTTTTTAAATTGAATAATCCTCAAACTTTTTTATAATTATTCTAAGTTTAACTTATGGACATTGGACAGCATAGTATTACATTTTCAATTCTTAGCTTTTGATAGTAAAATATTTATAAATTTTTAACTACCAAATAGTGAAAAATATTCATGATTTTGTACACAGACACAAAAAAAAACACACATCATTGTAAAATCAATACATTCATCACTCCGTTCAGAATCTAATAAAATGATATCAACGATATAATGTAGTTGTCTCCACATACGTAAATTATGGTTGGTTTTATATTTTACTCAAAATAATCCTCGAACCCAGAACTCAGATAGTATATATTTATGATTTCCTAACCACGGATAATGGACTCAATTATTATATTTTTTTTTTCCCGTTCAGGTACTGGGACTAAATTAGTATAAGTACAGTGATTTCATCACGTCACTGAGTAGTACAATAGTCAATAATTAATCTTAAACTTGAAATGATGATCTTTAAATATATTTAAAAATACTAAAAATTAGAATTTGAATTAATTCTTTATTGCTTGGTGAATCACCCTGTATAATGTATAAGTATAATATAACTAACGGAAATATGGAACTATTTGGAGCTGTTTTAAACCTGGGGACGGGGATCAGTATTCGAACTATTAACTGCTTTCCGTATACCTAATGTATAAATAATTTATAAATATACGAATTTAATACTTGCGTTTCGTTTACTTGAAATATATAAAAGACGATTCTCGTGTGCAGTGTATATATATATATATATACCCTTATGTGTCTTACGGAGTATTACTTCTCTTGAGGCGGAATTAAATGGCAGATGTACACACGGAACCGTTAGGTTTACAAAAAACCCACGCATACACGTAAGATCTCACCTGTTCATCATATATTTATGTAATATACACAATAGTCATAATACTATATATATATTTTATACGTGTACACATAATGTCGTATATTATAATGCATATATTATATGTATATATACATATATGCACGGTCCGCGTGTTACGGCCTACGGGAAACACGAAACTTGTTCCCACGCATTTGTACCCCTTTTTGATTGCGCTGTGCTTGTGCGTAGACGCATGCATTTACAAAATCCTTCCGGTGAGACGATTCAATTTCGACTGTTTATAAGAAAATCGAACGTACCCATTGGAACCAAATTATACTGTCAGTACACTTAGCACTTATCCACATAATTTTGTAACAACATTTCGCGTTTTTTCGCTATCAAAGAGATTTGTGCGTCCTGCATTTTTTACCTACATATTAGTGTACTGTATAAACGCTAAAAATGCATATAAAACATAAAAATGTTAATAAATAGTTATATAATATACTTAATATTCTCAATTAATAATGACTAATAAAGATATTATAGTATATTGTTCATTTAAAACAAAAATATGATAGGCTATAAATACTTATAAATTATAATACATTATGTACCATATGGATATTACGTATATGAAGGTACTTAGAATCTAATAATATACTTATCTATTTATATACCATATTAAAAATTAAATAACAGTGGAAATTGTTTAAGGCAAAATCATTCGGGACTAACTTTTCAACAATTAAATTTAAACGTTTAGGTTTTCCAAAAATCACGAAGTGTTTTTTTGTTTTTTCATGGTTACTGCTATTTTTCCTTCCGTATCTATGTTTTTAATTGAAGAAATCATATAGGAGCCGCTACAACATTTGTTTTCTCTGTTTATCTTTCATATAATATATTAATATAGCAACAAAGATATTTCGTATTCTCACGATTACGGCTCTCGTGTTAAGTTTGGGAAAAATAAGTCACCTATTATTTATTTTGTAAAGAAGAATATTTACTGTGCATTGACAAGATAGATTTTTAATATTTACATTTTTATTAATATAAGCGCGTTTTAATTTAAAATAATTTTGATAATTTTTAATCATTAATAATAATCAATTATAACTTATTTAAAAATTTAAGTATTAAAAATCTATCTAGTAAACGCACATAAAATATTCTTCTTTATAAAATATAATTATAATAGGTGCCTTTGCCCAGTAGTAAACTGAACTGGAGAGTCGTTATCATGGGAATACGGAATATCTTTGTTCCTATGTAGGTAATGTGAAATAGTAAACTGATATAATTTTTTCATCTTAATTAATTCATTTTTGGGTATTTTAATTGATATGAATTCTTAATGTAATGGCTTTTCTTCGTCTTCTGATGAATTATTTTTAGTTATTTTAAAAATTAATTTCTTCGCCGCTTTCCGTAAACAAATTATTATCAACCATAAAAAAAAAATTATTTAGATAATTTTCACCTATAGTTAATCTCATTTCATTGATGCTTTCTTTATGTGTTCGTTCATTATTTCTATTTTATTAAAACTATTCAACATTCGTATTACCACAAGTAAAACCAGGTTTAGTGAAATCCGCATGCTTTAATAATTTAATAATTATTTCTCGTTTAACTAATTTTACAGTGTTATTCAATCATTTTATTGAGTCAAGGAGCACTGTTACTTTTTTTGATATTATTTAAATATTGTACCTATTATAGTCACATATTATGTGTGGCTGGCGTCTTATTTACAAAATAAAAATTTGCTTAATTTATTATTACTATGGATTTTAATTTTTTAAGTATACATTTATAAAAAATTATCAAATTATATAAAGACAAGTGTATCTATAAATATTTTGGTTCTTGGTATTATTGTATTTATCCATGACGCTCATGAACCTACTCATGTTGTAAGCCACCTGTCCTGTTAATAGGGCCGGCGCTAGCTTTTGCGAGGCCCTGGGCGAAATCATATATCGCTATGGTTGTATATATTATTATATACAAGTTTTGATCCGCGAGGCCCTCATAAAAGCGCGAGGCCCCGGGCAAGTGCACTGCTCGCCCCCCCCCCCCATTGCGCCGGCCCTGCCTGTTATGTATTACACAAAATATAAATATGTATTTAACTTAAATCTTAACAAATATGTATAGTGCGAATTTATCTTAACTATCGTTTTACAATATACCTACATACTTATTTCACTAATGTAACGTCATTTTTGGCCGTTGTACACACGAGTGTCATGTTTCTAGTTTATGCAAGGATTTTTCTTCCACGGGACCTACAAAATCATCCAGGTTTCGCGTCAGGAAATTTAGGTTTTAAAGCGAGGTTTAACGTATATGTATTGAGTTATAGAAACATGACGGGACTAAAGAAAAATTTCTTATTGTACATATTATGCATTATGCAGGGTACGCCATAAACAGTTTTTACTGTATTTAAAATTACTTATTGGTTTTTTGAATTGAATTGGGGATATATATGCATCTTTTATGAACTGCATATTTACAAAAAATATAACGCGGAAAACGCGTTTGAAAAATAAACAAAAAATGTTTAATTTAAATAAACGAGATCATGATATACCACTGACTAATCAATTAATAATTTTTTATATTTCAGCGATAGGCCAAGGCCGTCAATTAGATTGTATGTTAAAATATAATACTATAAATATAATGACAGAGATTATTAGACGTGTAGAATGGTTGATAAAGGACTATTTTATTAATGCGGAACTTTAAGGAAAAAACGATTTCCCTATTAAATATTTTTTTTTATCAAAAAAATGCAAAAATGAAAGTTTTTATATTGAATTTGATATTTTATGTAACTAAATTTATCGAATTATAAACTTGGAAAACATTTTGCTAAGGCTTAAAAAATAAAAAACAATTTTCACGGAAACCATAGGACATATTATATTGATAGCAAACAAAAATAATATAGTCAGCAAAATAGGTAATAAAACTGATTAGATTAGTGGTTTATTTTGCTGGATTAAGGTTTTTGGTCATCACCGTTATACCGTGGTCTGGCGATCAACGTGGTTTCGTTTATTCGTTATCGAGGCATTTTTTAAAAACGCGAATGTGTGGCTGCGACACAGAGAGCATTTTGCACTCGGTTTTGTTTGAATCCAAACGAAAGTGTCCCTGATCAGAAAACGATTTTTAATTGGGTACAAAATTTAAAAGCGACCCAGATCCATTGAAGAACTAAAGGAGGCTATCCGTCAAGAAATATCTGGGATTTCACTAGATATGCTGGTGAGAGTGATGGAAAACTTTCCAGAACTGCTCCATATGTGCGTCGTTTGTCAAGGCAATCATTTGGACGAAAACATTTTTCAAAAACCTTGTATAATGTAGTTTTCAAAAATACATTTTTCTTTCTGTATCTTGTATTGTTTTTTTTAGTTCACTTCGGAAATGCGGGAGTCCATTACGCCGCACTCTGTTTATTATACATATCCTTTTATAATGACTGAATGATAATATGTTAAATTTTTAATAATTTATCAAATTTACCGTTGAAATTTTGTTAAAATATATTTATTTATTAATTAAACTTCATACACTAGGTATATTCAAATTATTTTTCTATGTTATATATTTATATTAAATGAATGATGGAAGTAAAATAATAATAATAATAATAATAACAATTGATTTGGTTTGGTGTTAAATCATTATAATATAAAGGTGCCTAAATCGTGGAAGTTGGTTTTGTTATATAATAATTGTTTTTTGTTTTATTTTAAGTAATTATTTAATCGTTTAATTGTGCGATCTCTATACAGGAAATTATCATGAAATGATTTGGTATATTTAAATTTATTTTTTTACTAAGCAATGACAATAAAAATTAATTAAAAAATACTAATTATTAATTAGATACATTTTAATATTATTCCCTATTACTATACATCACATATACTTCTATAAAATTCACTCTTTTGTAGGTGCGTTTCGCCAGCACTGCCACTTTCGAATTTTAATATCAAACATCGACAGTATTATGTACTTTATTTTGTACAATTTTGTACAATTAAAATTAAATTTTGTACACCCCCCCAAACACGACCAAAACCGTTTTTCCTATGCGCGTGCTGGAGAAACGTTTCCCCAGCACTGCCAATGTCTAAAATCTAAAAAATTCAATTTTAAACTGTACAGTATTATGTACTTTGTTTTGTACAATTTTGTACAATTAAAATTAAATTTTGTACACCCCCCCCCCCCCCCCCCAAACACGACCAAAACCGTTTTTCCTATGTACATATTATTATGTACTATACTTGTGTATATTTTAATTGAATGATGATTCAAATATAAAATACATAAAACGTAGGTAGTATACTATTTTATTCCTCTTTTACGTAATACTTAATACACCTTCCATCAGGGGCGTTATTTCAACTTATTGTTCAACATTTTTTGCTAAAAATGTCAATAATCAAGAAGTTTAAAGCACATGCAATTCTAACTAAAGTTGAAAAAAATTGAAATAATTTGCATGCATAAGTATAATGTAGTATACTAGTATAAATAGTATAATATACATAAAATCAAGTTCCAACTTTCCAAAGTACCTAGGCACATAGGCGCAACTATAAGGTAAAAATTCTGGGGGGGCTATAGCCCCAAACAAATTTCTTTGCTTTGTTATCAACTATATTAGCATAAAATAAATTGAAGTTACATGAAAAAAAATTGGGGGGCTATTTGAAAAACTGGCGGGCTTAGCCCCTTCTATCCCCCCTAGTTGCACCTATGCCTAGGCACCTGTTATCTGTTTGTACATAATAATAATATATAAGTACAGTATATACAATTAATATACACGAATTAATAATTAATTAGTAATTATCTATATCAGACATCAGTGCTATTCGCTTAAATTGCCCAGAAAATATTTTGTGTAAATTGCTTAGTATTAAATTTCGTTTACATATTATAGTCATACTGAAATTTTTAATTTCAAATAAGCTCTGTATTTTCATAAAAAAATCATCGTTTCTATTTTTATTTAACTAACTATGACACCAATTCATTGATATGATAATTCATTATCGAATATTCAATGACTTTGCTATTAGTACAATTTGTGTAAATTAAAATTATTATTATTTATTGAAATGTTCTCTTTTAAGTTTTATCCCCTATATATGAATATATTCAGAGAATCAGAGTACATTTTTTTTAGAAAAAAAATTATAATAGTATAATGAATTAAAATATATACATAATAAATATAATATTAATTTTGTTGTATAGATCTTGTTCAAAATACATTTAAATCCACAAATAAAACAATCAAACATGAAACGTCCAATCGAGTGTTTTTTTTCGATTTGATTATAATTTTAAATAATTTTATTTTTATATAATATAGTTATATAATTGGTATGATCAGAAAACTCCTTGAAAAATAAAACTTTTACATACAAATTAATCTGTGTTACGTAAAGTACAGGATAAATTAGCAGATACAGCAATAATTTATAATAGGTAGGTGATATTTTAAGTTTTTAACTTATTCAAGCTATAAGGTCTCAACTTTATTGCAAAATTATTAGCAGTTTCTATATAAATTTAAATTGTAAAGTAAATTAGTAAGTACTTAGTTATGCTCAATTGTATAGAAATTGGAATATTTTACAATAGGTACTATGGGTACCATGCATGGTACTAATACATTTATACAGCTGACTAAGTGAATAGTGAGTATACTTAATAGTACATTATAAATATATATAGCGTAATTTAAGTATTTTTAATTATAGACAGTATAGCTACTAAGTATTCTAGCTATATAAATTCATATAAATCGATAATATTTATACCACTGAAGTTCTAAAACCGGTTGTCTGATCTCTGATAATTTATGTTGTATTTTAAAATGTTTTAAATTTATTTATTAGCTTTTACTAATGATTGAAAATAACGAATATTGAATTTTTAAAAATTATTTAAATTTTAATTAAATTTAAACATTGTACATAATATGTTAGTAATATGTATTGTACAAATATTATTATAAATTATAATAGAATTTAGAACATCATATTTATACAGTTTGTAAATACAATCTTAAATCTTATCAATAACAAAATTATTTAATATTTTTAATGGATATATTACTAATAAGCAGTGATAAAAACATAAGTTACTGTTAATTTATTATATAATGGAAAGTAGAATATTCAATATACAAAGATTTTATAAAAAATAAATAAAAAAAACAGAAGAGAAATATCAATATACTTTATGTTAAATATTTTAATAATTTTTTTAAAATTAGAATCTGTACGAAAGTTGCTTTATAATAAAAGAAATAATGTAAAGCCAGAAATCAATTTTATAACCTTCGTTTTCAAGGTTAACTTCACCAGGAATAAAACTAAGCTATCAAAAATACGTTAAATAAAATGAAAATAAATATGAATCAATATGCAAAGTACGTACAATTTTAAATATACTCTATAGGTATATCATATTTCAAATCTATTTATTTATTTGTTGTTTAAGATGAAGCAAAGAATTCGTTCATTGGCTTCAATATGAATTTTTTTAATTTTTAGCTTCTGAAGTATAAATTGCTAAACAATATATTTTATACAGGGTTAGATACAATGAATTGAAAATTGGACGGATGTGGTAATGAAAATATTTTTAATACATTTCTGAAAAAAAAATATGTTAAAACCATAAAATGTTGAATTCTTATATAGTTAAATCCAATAAAACATAGAATTTTGAACAGAGCTACAGAATTTTTATTTAAATGCAAAATATTTAATTTATATTATTTTTATACTCCAGTCAACTGAATGACCTACCAAAATTATAATACGTGCCATAATAAATCTCGGTCAAGGACCATGACAAATTAAGAGATATAAGGGATCGCACTGGAATCATGGTTCCGATATTTTTCTTAGACCTTATATCTGATCCTGAACTTTTTACTTCTTGGTCACTACCTTTACATTTATCTACTTTATATTAAATCTAATGTTAAAATTCATGTATAATATAATTAATTGTATAGAAGATAACATATAAATGCATTTTAAAAACGTATATTATTTTAAAAGAAATACAAAAATTTAAAATATTTAAACCTTGAACGTCTATGTTTGTACACATTTTGAATTTTTAATACATATTATTTATATTATATAAATCTCCAGTGACTATTGTAAACGTCCTTGACCTGTGATTCTTACCTGGCTTAAGAACGATGAGTGACTGCTAATTATGAATTAATTTACTTTTGTTTGGATTAGTATATTATATTTTTTATCAATTAAGTAATTTACTTACATAGTTTATATAGTGTATACATTGTATATATTCTGTATATTTTGTTTATTATCTTTGAAATATTTCATTGATTTATACCACGCTAAAATAATTGAATATTCAAAATTGGAATATCAATAAGTCAAAATTAGATTATTAAGATAATATGCAATGATTGCAATGTCCTTGGCAATGTCAATAATATTTTGGTAAAATAATAATTTATCTATACACATTAATTGATTGTGCTATATGATATGACATTGAAGATTTGAAATATGTAAACATTGGTGAATACTATGTGATCGATGGCTACAATAGTGTAATACCGTAGTATTAAAAAACACCTGTGTCAACATAATGTTGATAAACAATTTTATATTCCGAGTGTATTAATTCGAAAGTCATCAAAGAGTTGTACCTACATAACGATTTGTCTTCAGTCCACATCGCAGTCTCGCGTGATGTGCTATCACTGAACAAATAACAATACACCGCGATTCATACACTCACGTCCTTTATTCGGCGTTCTGTTTCATTTTTTTTCTTCACATACGTACCTATCTGCAAAATAAATAATTAATTTTGACGCAAGTACATTAAAACCGCGTAAAAACCTGTCTTCTTTGAATTGAAAACCATAGTAGGAAGGCTGCGGGCATGTAGGCTAATTATTAAGACCGAGGGTCAGGTTGCCAAGACGGCACCTGTATAGTATATATGTCCCACATTCGCTGGATTCTCTAACGACATACAGTATAATACAATAATGCTACTACTTAATTTATATTGGTATTTGCCATTACTACAATTACTATTACTACTACGTCCACTATAATACATAATACATAAAATACTCGTAATAAATCTATCGCTGGGTTCGGCACAAGGACGGTGATATATATGCATAGCAGCGCGGAGAGTACCTACTACCTATATACCGTCTAAACAACCGGTCAGATAATTTATTATAGAAAATAACAATAATATTATTGTGTCTTGTGGAGATAATTAAAAAGGGTGTATCAAAAATCACCATTAGTACCTATATAATATACTAGAGTGTATAGAGACATTAGGAAATCTACACTAGTAAAACTACCTATGCCAGGAAATCTGATAAATATATATCAGATTATGTATATATTATAATACCACTGCAACATGTCCTATTGACTTACCATTACTTCTAAGTCTTACTGTAGTACTTTTGTATAATAGTAGTATACCTGTATACAAACAAAACTGAATGACACATTTACACTTACACGAAGCGATCGCTTAAAATAGCACAATAATCATTCGGTCTAGATGCCGTACCTACTTATATATACAATTGTCACATGTTTATTGTATAAGGACCTTAGGCCCATATTTTTCAAAATACATACAACCTTCACCGCGACTTACCCATCACAATATTGATTCGATGTCATTTGTACTTTGGTTTAACCGCACTTATGCATAGAATCGTGCTAAGTCTCGTGGCATAACCCAAGTCATTCCGCGAGTCATGCGTACCTATCTCAGCAATATAGGTAGCAGTATACAGCACTATACGCCACTATACGCAGTTGGGAACCGTTTACAATCCTCGCATTATTCGCAGTGAACGAATTAGAATGATATAACAATTAATATTATATATATATATATATTTATACCTCCTGCCTACATAATCATAAATTCATAATATTTTGGTAGAGCGGTAAAAAAATTAAAACCACGGACAGAACGACCGCGCAATTATAGATCCGTTCGGCACCACCATTCATCTTAATTAGTTTTGATTAAACCTATTATATTATTATTACTAAGTCTATGATGTTGTTATATTATTGTACATAATATACAACCCATTCGACCGTCAGAAGCAGGCGGGGAAGAGATTTTCAAAATCAAACTCACCGCGTTCGTTCATTAACCTTCACCGTCGCGCGGACCGTATAAAAGCGCCGCCGTCGGCTGTGCGCCGGTTCAGTATAGTCATTACTCATTACTTATACCGACACGACGGTACTTCAGCCGCAGAGTGTTTGCAGCGTGCAATTGCAGAGCGGCATAACAGCAGCATTTAACGACGCACTCCGAAGCGATCGTATTTCGGCGGAACGTAGCCGGAAAAAAAAAGGTATGTACAAAATGTAATATTATTGTCATCGTTTTGTACCATGTTATGCGGTCACCAACGTAATACTTTTATTTTACAGTGTTATTTTATCGCAAAACACAGTATATCATCATATTCATCGCCATGCCTATCGTCATGCCAGTCGCGTCGGCGCCCACAGATTACGTGACCGCGCGCCCGGTCGAGTTAATGGTAACCGCGTCCGGGGTGCAAGTTGTCCAGGACGAGACGCTCAGCGGCAAAGGCCCGTCGCTGCAGTCGCTGTCGGCGGCAGTGTGCGGATACCAGAGCGCGCCGAACGCGGCCGACCACGAAGCCTTCATCCGGGACGCGGTACGCCTGATGCTCGAGCAAGCGGTATTCCGTGGAACAGACCGCCGGCGCCCAGTGCTCAACTGGAAGAGCCCTGAAGAGCTACAGGCCGCATTCGACTTCACGTTGGACCGTTCACCCACCACCCACGGCCACTTGTTGCACTTGATTGAGGACACTATAGAGCACAGCGTCAAGACCGGACATCCGTATTTCATTAATCAACTGTTCTCCAGGTGAGTACGCGCTCTATTGCCGTAATTACAGGGGGCAACAATGAGGGGATGGATGTTAGATGATCCGAAGCACCCTAAACATTTACTATACGTTTTTTTGTATATAATATTTTTTTATTTGAATTTATTGTTAAATCGTTATTATTGTGTGGAGTAGTAGAGAGACTATAATATTATAGACATATTATAATATTACAGACTTGATTAAAGACGAATAATAATATTAAAATAATGTACTATTTATAAACTATAAATTGAAAAAGAAAAATATCTAAGAAAATAAGAAACGTTTTGTTATTAGAATATTACAAAAGTATATTTATTATTTACTATTTTTTGATAGGCATTAATGAAAAATAATTAATAACATTAATTGCCAGAATATCAGTTCATACATTTTTCTTATCTTAAAATATATATCATCAATATCATTCATACATACATACAACTTACTACTTAGGTAAGACTAAGTATTATAATATAATATAAATTATAAATTAATCTGTATTTTACATTTAATTTATTTTAAATTATTAAATTTAGAAATATTAAAATTGATCAATTTTTATTTTAAAATATTCTAAATTCAAATAAATTAATAGTATTATAACTAGATAACGGATTTAAATGCTCTAATAAACAAGAAAATACGATTTAATTGACTCATAAAATGCTCTTAAAATTATTTTTAACATTGAAAACATTTGTTTAATTATATAGATTTGTATTCTTAGGTATTAACTATTTGTATCATTGTCATCATCTTCTAGTTATCCTTTCTTCTTTTTACTTTAACAATTATTGCCAAAAATGAATATACATTTTAGATGTATAGATATATTCTTTATACTTTTACCTTGTGTTTCATAATAGCACTGTATAATCAGGAGTTGCTTAATTTTTATTGATTTTTATCAATTCCTATATAGAAATTACTTAAAAACATAAAAAAAATCTTAAAAATGCAAAACAAATGTAAAATAAAAGTTAATTTTTTTAATTCCTTGATGTAGGTATGTAATGAACTTTGTGCTTCAAAAGCAATGTTTTCAGAAAAAAATACAATTTACATTTAAATCCGTTCCCTAGTTATAACTGTGCGTGGGAAACCTTTCCCATCCCTTCTTTTGCAATGAAAAATTTCAAGACTAGTCTATAGTCTATAGCTCCTCCCCCACAAAAAAAACTAATAAAAGCAATATATTCTAGGTATAATATGCTGCATGTACTCGACTGTGGCTTAACTTACTATATGTCTAGACTTATAAGTATATACTTACTATGAATTGTATTGTTTGTAGCGTCGACCCTTATGGTCTGATCGGTCAATGGCTGACCGACGCGCTTAACCCGAGCGTGTACACGTTTGAAGTGGCGCCTGTTATGACCATCATGGAGGAAACGGTCTTGAGGGAAATGAGGAAGTTCTTGGGATATCCCGATGGCAATGGCGACGGCATATTCTGTCCGGGCGGTTCAATAGCCAACGGCTACGCGATTAACTGTGCCAGGTTTTCTGCTTTCCCTGAGGTCAAGGTAGGTTACAATATAAGTTAGGGCTGTTATATTATATAATACAATACGCGTTTTGTGGAGATATCATAAAGCCTTTTCTTCTGTTATACATCCATAATAAGTTAATTGTTTACAGACATAATATAATATATATGCTTAATATCGAGTAAAATTGTACAATCTTATAATATGTAGATTCGAAATTATCTTAATGTAACACTCGATAACATACAAATCATATTACTGCTTTTTGATTTTTCTAAGACAACGGTTTCATAATACGAATTCTTGACGTCAAAATGTATAGTTTTATGCATGGATCCGTTCATATTCAACAACAATAAAAAGTGCTAAATTATAATTTCAAACATAATTTTTAATTATTTATTAAAGTCGTGGAATACAAAAAAAAATATTTTATTATAATATTGTCAATTATTTAAATGTATATAAATACGTGTTAATAGACAAAAGGGATGCATGGATTGCCGAGATTAGTAGTGTATACGTCAGTCGATGCGCATTATTCTATCAAAAAATTATGTGCATTCGAGGGAATTGGTTCAGATAATTTGTATTTAATCAACACAGACGCCAAGGGAAAAATGGATATGGGTCATTTACGACAGCAAATTCAACGAACATTAGAAGAAAAGGCAGTTCCTATTATGGTGTCGGCTACTGCAGGTAAAGTTCGAAGAGTTTTATTATATTTATTAATTGTAGTACCAGTAAAAGAAATATTGAAGTTATTATATTACATATTACATTTAGCCACTTAGGTATCTAAATATATTAAATAGATATACCTAGGTTATAGGTGCGTCGTAATTTTAAAACTTGTATATTATTCAAGTATATTATAGAAAATCAAAATAATAGGTAATATTCGTATAATTTCAAAATAATTGTATAACTAAGTCTATGTATAATAATTATAATAATACGCCTATCATTTTAAACGATTTAATTTTATATTAATAAAATATGTTAAGACTTTAATGAATAATTATAGTTATATTAAAGTGAAAACGTTAATAATATTAACATTTAGAAACTAAAAACAGTTTTAATAGTAAAAGTTGTATTGAGTTTTAAAGTTTTGTAATCCAACGTATAATTTTACTTGGAATAAAACCATTTATTTAGAAAAAGTGAAAGTATAACGGTTAATCAAAGACCTCGAACCTTTTAGTATAAATTTACTAATAATAGTAATTAATAGGCTATCATCGTGAAAACCCCGTTGATTGGTTGTAGAACCGTGAAATAATTAATATTGTACGGTGACCATTGACAACGAGTTACATACTTTCTCGGTAATGAGGAATAATAAATTATAATAGGTATTACGAATAAAAAATTGCAGGTACAACAGTCCTGGGGGCGTTTGATCCGATAGCGGAAATCGCTGACATTTGCCATGAATACGGAATATGGTTACACGTTGACGCGGCTTGGGGAGGCGGAGCTTTAATGTCTAAGAAACACAAGCACCTGTTGACCGGAATCGACAGGTACCTAGAATAAAATAATAATAAATTAACACGTCATAAAAAATGATGTAAAAATTAAATCGAGCGACTAATTGTAGTTCCTTATCCCTTGCAGAGCTGACTCGGTCACCTGGAACCCTCACAAAATGCTCACTGCACCACAACAGTGCTCAACATTTTTGACCAAGCACAAAAGTGTACTGACCGAAAGCAACTCTTCTTGCGCTCAGTATCTGTTCCAAAAAGACAAGTTCTATGACACGACATATGACACCGGCGATAAACACATACAGTGCGGCCGCCGGGCGGACGTGTTCAAATTTTGGTTCATGTGGAAAGCCAAGGTACGCTCTAAAATTTAGCGGTCGGATTTGGATATCCACACAAAAAAATCGTTTACGTAATAGTTATTTAATAATACTGATCTGTTTTTCTTTTTTTCACTACACAGGGAACGGACGGACTAGAAGCGCACGTTGACGAAAATTTCGATAACGCCAAATACTTTACTGAGATGATACGGAACAGACCGGGTTTCAAATTGGTACTAGAAGAACCAGAGTACACAAACATAACGTTTTGGTATATACCACCGAGCCTGCGTGGACGTCAGAACGAACCGGATTTCAAAAATAAATTACATAAGGTATGTATTATGATATTCGAGGGTAAAAGCCAAAAAATAGAACGGATCAGTTATTCAATTTTTTAAACGGTATTAGTTATACTTGTAAATATTATATATAATTTATCCACGAGCACACTATATATATAATATATGTACTCCATCGGTGATTACAGGTGGCGCCCAAAATTAAAGAGAGGATGATGAAAGAAGGAACAATGATGATCACGTACCAGCCAGTCGACGATTTGCCGAACTTCTTCAGACTTGTACTTCAAAACTCGTCGTTAGATCAAGCTGATATGGATTATTTCGTGAACGAAATTGAACGGCTGGGTTCGGATTTATAATTATTCGTTGTTAGTTCCTGATATAGATTTTTAATATATTATATTTTTCACGTGCTACGTATTGTTTACATACAAGCGCGATAGGTATACTAAATTATATTGTTGTATTATTATTAAATATGTAAGCTCCAGCACAGAGACAAAAAGAGTTTACTATTATTTGTGTTATAATCAATGAAATATGTTATCAACTATAATTTATAATTTACATGCATTGTGTATTGATATACTTGATAGTAATATATATTTATTTAACTCTGTAGTTTTCTTTTGTATTTATTTTTCACTTCACAGTAGGGTTCATTTTTAAAAAGATACATACCTGCCGTTTCTGATGGAGAACAAGACGGGAAGTGTATATTGCACTTTTTTCAAGGTCTTTCGTCCACACCTAATCAGTAAAAAAATAATAAAATAAAATACTACGACCAAGGTCGATAATTTCTATTTTATTCATAAAGGAAGTACAATTAGCAATTAATTTAATATTTAAAATTATTAAAATTAAAAAAAAAATGAATTATTAGAAGTTAACTTATCAAAATATTATTTATCTGGGATAAACGAGTGTTAGATATATGAAAGATCTAACAACTGGAACGGTAATAAAACATAAATATTAATCAAACATTGTTACATCAGTGTACATATTTATGAATACAAATGACCTAAATTAAAAAAAATATATATATCGATCCATTTTATTTTTATAAAACTTGTTTCCTGTTAAAATAGTTTTAATTATTTAAAAATATATAAAACCATTTTGTGCAAAATTCACATAGTTTTGTCTAAATGACTTATTTGACTAGCTCTTAAACGCTATATATAATAACAAACACAATGAATTTTATCACATATCATGGCTTATATATTCATATCTTTTATTCAATGTTTGTATTGTTTTCGTCTGATACTGATATAACAATAATTGTGATATTCTCGATCGTATTATACTGAGTGATTCAGAAAGCATGCTCCTAACCTGCATTTTAGTTTCTAAAGTGTAATTTAAAACGACTAAATATATTATGTATATTGATCACAATCATGTGTTTTTTTGTATCCTAACCTAACCTTATGTCTATTAGGAAAAAATGCTTAGATTTTTATTTTACAGGGTAGTTTCTAGTAGCAAATGTATATAAATATTATAAATGGATAATGGATTTTAGAAATATAGTTTTAATGGCGGTTTATTATGCGAATCATGTAATTTTTCACTTTTGGCGATATAAATATAATTTATGTCTATTAAAATCGTGTTTATTTTCTCAATTTGAAAATGGATTATTGGATATTTATCCAAAAAACTACTAAAATAAATTATGTGTAGTACGACAATAGTATACGAACTACTTACAACTTATTATACGTAATACGAAAGTAAAACTGCGCAGTGGTAGTAAATCAGTAAATTACTATTATAATACTATGACTATAATATAAATAAATTATGTACATTATAATACCTGCATAACCTGTCTTTTCCCGGAAAAAATTAATAAATAATATAAAATAAGGCGCTAAATTTATTTATTTATTCGATCTATCTCAGTTTCAGTATTTAGTTCACGGACTAATTAGCATCGGTGTATTTTACTTTGTGAGTTAATTCAATCGAGATGATGGATATAGAGAACATGATATATTTTCGAATGTGATTCAAACTACTGACTACATTTTCCTATTATATCAAAAAACAACATAATAATTTGATCAAAATAGATGGAGTATATTTTGAGCTTATAAACTACAACACGAGAACAGTATCTTATGTTTATATTGTACATTAGAATAACAATTAATAATTTAAATGCCATTTTATTTTGTTTAAACAAAATCCCATAACAATGCAATGCGAGTTCCAACTAGCTCGCAGTTTTATTTATTAAAAGATATTAGAATTTTAGATTATGAGTGAAGAATCAAGAAAGGTATCGATTGATTGAACAATTTGTTGTTTTAGTTGAAAATTTTCAATTTTTAAATAGTTATTACAGCATGAGCACACTTCTTATGATAGTTGAAAATTCACAACACAAACATTGAACATAGTAAATATAAGGTTATTTTTGAATTTTTTTCATGAACCTATTTAATGGTAAATGGATGCATAATAAATACAACAGATTATTTTATACTATAATTTTGACAACAATTAGGTATAAAAAAATATATATCTATACATATTTAATTTCAATATTATATATTAGCATTTAGCAATAACACAGAAAAATTTATACTCAAAGAGTCAGTAAAATACTATGGAAGCCGTAATATCGATGAGTATATTATGAAGAGTTCCAAGTCATTGAAAATCTGTTCACCCAACAGATCAAGACAAGAGTATATTGTTTGCGATCGTCCGCTGATGAAAACGTTGACGTAATAATATAATATACACATCGCCGTATGAGATGAGTAGGTGTTCGTGTAAGTTACAAGCAGTTCTGAATCTTGAATAGTAGCTAGGGCTAATAGGGGCTCTGGTATAAAAGAAAATATAGAGAGCTTTTTAATGAATTGCATTAAGATAAGTTATTTTTATATAAAAAAAAGAATTTATTATTAATTAAGGTATATATAATTTTAAAAGTTTAAAATAAATCTTTAGTTATCCAAATAATTCATATAATATTATTAATATATTACCTAGTTTTTGCAAATGGTATAGTTATGCTATTATTTAATTATCAGTGACTTAGACAAGGATATATTATACAGTCTTCTCAGTCAACTGCTCCCAGATATTTTAGAAAATTAAAAAATACTTTTATTGTCTTTTGAATAAATATTACGAAAGACATAAGTAAGTGTAAAAAATGTAATACAATTTGTATGAAGGTTGCTGCAAAAGTCTAAAATATTATGTATTGAACTCACTGCATCAGCATATCAAACTTAGATATATAATAGATCCTAATTAAACCTTTTCTATATATATATTATAAATTATTCCCCCATAAAAATCCAGATTATACCACTGACATGGACACATTAAACTTAAATATCTATAATATTAGAGGTTTTGGTGTAATGCACCGGTGATTTATCCGCGACACAGATTGTACGCTCCAGATCCATCTGATGCTCAGTTCGGCCAACAGAACGTGCTGTGGATGTTGCAGGAGTATGCTGAAGCTACTGAAGAAGCTCATCTAGCTGAGAAGTGATTGAAAATAAGTAGCTGTACAAGAGAGTACAAATTGAGTGACGGAATACCCTGACCGTGATGACCACAGATATTTAGCGTCACGCAAAAGCAACCAGTATGACTTTCACGATCAGATGCCAATTCTCAAGGTCGATTCTCACTTCTAATTATAAAACTTTATTATTTAAAACATTTCATCTTCTAAATGACATTTTTGGTATGCGCCAACTAATTGCACTACAGTATAAACGATTTAAATCATCGATAATACCTATATAGTGAACCAAAATATCTTCCATCTACCCGTCAAAATATAAAAATTAATTATAATAATTTAAAATTTAAGGTTATGCGAGATTTCACTTAAATAAGGTCTCTTTTTAATCTCACTTTTAAAATATATATTTAGTTTTTAATATAATTTATTTTATTCAAAATTATTAATTTGTATAATATATTTATACAATAATACCTCTTGTAAAGCTTGTTTCTGTTTTAAAAATGTAATAAACTTTCAAATAGTATTACGTGGTTTGCTTCTAATGCTAAATTAAATTCATGGTGTCACTGGAATACTGTGTCACACAGTTTTGGCTCTCTTGACTAATCTATAAGTAAATCGAATTAAATTATCTGTATATTAATTATAAGCGAACCATATTAGATGGAAGTACAAAATACAATTATTATCACCCATCTAACATCGTTCGAGGGAACATGACTTTATTTTAATTAGTTTTTTACGAAGACGATTTTATTCGAAATATTTTTACTAGAGATAAATTGATGGATATTTTTTTACGTAGATATTTCGACTGTAGATACTTTGTCGTATAACCGCTAGTATATAAATATATAAATATTGTTTAGAGTGTTTAGACGAAAGGACGCGATTAATCAATTTCGATTTTGTATGAATGATATGGTTTTGAAATATTTTCTGCTCGGTAGATAGTTACAACATCAATATATCTGTAACCATAACAATAATAAATGTTAGTTTTTCTGTCACATTCGTCACACAATACGTCATAATAATACTGTTCAGTGATAAAACTATATAATATAGTATATACAGGTTTATGTACTGTACAAAGAGCACAGACACAGTGTTATAAAAAATATTTTGTACGTGTATTGAGTTAATTTCCAGCGCGCACGATAGGTTTTTCACGTCGTTGATCGTACGCCGAAAGCAGTGATCAGAGGTGTCATTGCGACAAACGTGAAAAATAAATACACGAGGGTGCAGTCGTATATAATATGGTGTTTATAAGTTTTCGATGACGAGTGAGAACAGCAGGAAATCCTCCGAGCTCGGCAGTGGCAGTGGTGGTGGGCCAAGGCGATCGGACGTGACGGCGGCGGAGAAGTCTCTTTCGGAAGTCTCTAGGCCTGATAATGAAAACGAGAAACCCCCGCGGGGCGTAGTGGATACACTACAGTGCGCCACCGCTATCTTCGATTCTGCAGGCGGAGCGGAAGTGGACGACGAATTTTCGGCGCGTAGACCACAATGGCGGCGGACCGCTACGGGGAACAACAACGGACAAACGGCCGAAATCCTGATGGCGGCGGAATTGTACGCATGCGACCGGGGAACGGTGCAGGCGTTGGCACACACGCAGTTGGCACCCGGTGACCGGACCACGGTGGACGCGTGGCTGGACAAGTTGGAGGAGTGTAGCGATCCTGACGTCCGGTCGCAGTACACCGAGTTCCTGCTGAGGGCGGTGGCCGGCGGTAGTATGCGCGTCGAACCGTTTTGGGGCCGACCTCCGCCCCGCGGGCCGCTCAGACGGCTCAGCCAGCGGGATGCCGGTTTAGCGCTACTGTCACAGCAGTACTCCGGTCAGCTGTCGACTCGACCCGACTCGGCACTGCAACGAGGAACACCGACCACCCGACAAACATTTTACGAACGTCAACCGATTCCCGAGGACGGTACGATCTGTTATGCAGCCGCGTTTAGCGACATGTTTTAGATACGTATATAGTCTGTGTCAGACTTACCGTGATGTCCTCTATCATGACAGCACAGTTATTACACAATGACACAAAACTGCAGACATGGATAGCGAATTGGAAAATAAAATTTGATAAATAATTTTTATCATACATTTTAAATACGACGAGTCTTATATTACTTCTTCTATCATACCAGACGCTCGCCCCCCCTTTTTCTCCTAAAATAATTCAGTTATTCAATACCTGATTTTGAAATTTTGAATTATGTTTATTGTTTAAAGACTATAGGTTTAAGTATTGTTGAGATTTTTTTGTACCCCTTAAGTAATGTATTGTGGAGATATAAACTTCGGTTTGTTTCAAATGACAACTTACTATTCTATTTCTATTTAGTCGATAACTTTTTGAAAATACTTAAAATATTGAATATTCAAAATCAAATTTTAGTTTTTGTTTTCTTTAACATTATAAGATTAATAGTCCATGATAATTAGTTGGTAGTATATGAGGTTATAGTCATTTGAAAATGTTAGTAATTTATATTAATCTATCAATATTTGAAATTTGTAAAAATGGTTCAAGTATAATAAATAAGTATGGTACATATACTTATCCTATACATCTATTACTAATACATCTATTTTATATTTTTGCAAAACTATTTTTAATGATTATTATCCTTGATATAAATTTTTAACAACTAAAAAACTACTTGTTCTAATTTTGATTATAGTATACGTAAATATTTAAGAAAAATTATCCACTAAATAAATTATATTATTTATAGTAGAAAAGGCAGGAAATACAAATTAAAACATATTTTTAATTTTACACTGCAAACAGGTTAAAAAATGTTATAGTATATGAGCTTTATCCGTTTTATTTTGTTTCAATACTTTCATACTTTATATTATAGGTACCTATTATATTTTATTGTAATTGTTGAGATATAAATGATATAATAATTTAAAGTTAGAATTTAACAAAAAAAAAGAGGTTGTTTTTCGAAAAACAGAAGTTTTTATTAATAAAAAACACTGATTAAGTAGTATAAAGAATCTCAAAAATATGATTTTAGTATATATACAGGTAAAACCTAAATATGTTTAAATTTACTAAAATCAGAATTTAAATAAATTTATTATTAAATAACAAATTTGGCGGTAACGGTAAGCATGCTTGGCGAATCGCACTGTATAATAAAACTAGAGTGTTATAAATTATTTTATAACTATTTATAATTCCGCAATCAATATAAATGTAATTATATAGGTAAACGTATAGGCGGTGTTACCGGTGTCAGACTAACGAATCATATTATCATAGACGTTCTTTAATGATCACACCATTATTTCTGTATGAATCACATTAATAATGTCAACGCGACAACCCTAGCCGTTCACGTATTATTTTTTGTATTTGCGAATATGAGTGATATTTTGAAAAATATTTGTGTTGGAAGTGAGTCGTGTAAATCTTCATGGAAAAGTATGCTAATTATAGTGACTATGACAGAGACGTGAAGAGGACATTATATTTTGTATGTCTTATGTCAATATTATAGGTATAAAACTACTGTATATAATAGTTTTATGGTTCTCATGACTACATTATTATAGGTATTACCTACTGTTTATTAAGAATAATAAGAATATTATAGCTTATATAAATTATAAATATTATAATAATGACGAATAGTCATGCTTGTGCATCAGTAGTTTCGCAGTGGTTAATGCTCACTGTGTTCTAGTTTGTAAAAATTATATATAATTAACAATTATATAAATTATTTTGTAAAATAAAATAAATAAAATAACAGAAATATTTTAATGAAAATTTCAATTGAAATAGTGATATATATACAGAATACAGATATAGGTTAAAAGAAATTTAATAATTTAAATTACCTACATTAGTAAGATACGGTGTATGTGAAATTTCCTTGACAAGATTTCAAATAACAATGGATAACATTCTAGGTGTAGAGCTTTGCACATTAAGTAAAGCCACATTAACTGAATAAATTACATTAGTAGACACTATTATAGTCAGTACTCAGTATTCACTTTAAGTATAGAAACATACATTTTATAGTGAAGCGTACCCAAATAATAATAAAATTATGTTCTATCCGTCTAGCTAATGCATAATTATATGTGACAATAATTTTTCGTTTAGAAGATCCATATACTATTTTTAGTATTGTTAACAAAAGTAAACAAGAATAAAAACAATTGTTTTTATTTTTTTATTATTAGATATTCTGCATAGTTGAAATATTAAATTTAAAAATAATAGGTACTATTATCTAGGCCCTAAGGACTCGTGAATAAATAGGTTTTTATTGATATTTTAGTTATAAACAAGTTATGATAATTTTACATTGTATTATTTTTTTAAATTTTAATTTTCCTACTTATGTCTTATAAGTTATAACTTTATAACTTACAACAGCTGCAACCATAATGTTTATATTACAATAGTAATTAGGTACTATTTAATAGGTATATTACTTACATAATCTGCATACATTCTAATGCGAATCCTAATTTATTTATCTGCAGGATTACAGGTCATAACTTAAAATGATTATTATATCAGTTAATTTATTATATTTTCATTATATCATTATATTATCAGTACACATATACTACAACTTAAACGTACATATTCAATTTCAATAAGATTGCCACTTTTTTTTATTTAAGTTATATTAATTATATTGGTCATTCTCGGCTCAGTGTTTACCAAGTTACTTATATATTATATTATATTAAAAAAATGATTTTTCTTAAGTACATAGTGACATAGTGTAAATTAAATTAATTAATTACAAAAAAAAAAAAAATTACAGTTCAAAATAAAATGATTAAAAGGGGAAACATGTTAAAGTACAAACAGTATATGTTAACATATAATTTATTTGTTTTACATGTTCTAAATTTTTATTTGCATATTAAATTGTATAAAAACTAAAAAAGTAAGCATAAGATAATTTATTTCACTGAGCACATTTATTGAAAAATAAAATAAGAAATTTTCTTAAAACAATTCATAAATGTAAGCCTGTATTAATAAAACAAAATAATGGTTAGGTCAGATTTTATCATTATAGTAAAATAAAATAAATTGCATAAAAAACAATAAAAACAATTTTTCAAGTCTTTTATTTTTTTAAATATACAACCAACAGTTTCTCTAAATTACTTAAACAGATATAATTATATTTGTATTTTTTTTTTATATACTATTTTAGTATCATTATAAATAATATTCACAACACTATATAATAAACTAATCACAAAAAAAATCTTTCTAAACACTAAATTTGGGGAAAATTTTCAAAATATAACATTTTATATGTCGCACACTGATTACATTTTTTATTTTGCATTGTCATGACAATTGTTTAATGTATTTTTAATACTAGGTTACCTATTAAAAAGGCATTATCAGTCTTTCATTATGTACATAACTGATCTTCGAAGGTGGTTAGAACAGTTTAGATATATCTAAAAATATATTATTCATAAAGAAAAATAGTCTTCATTTTTAACTTTTTAAAATACACATTTAAAGTATACAAATTATACAAATCATTGTGTAAGTAATTAATCAAAACGAATAGCTTTAAATAAATTTAGTAATATTCATAACACGTGTAAAATTTAAAACGCGAATAATCAAAACTAAATCTAACTTGATGTAT
The DNA here is from genome assembly GCA_020882235.1 of Schizaphis graminum. Lineage (NCBI taxonomy): Eukaryota > Metazoa > Arthropoda > Insecta > Hemiptera > Aphididae > Schizaphis > Schizaphis graminum. The sequence continues at coordinate 72,491,649 of CM037032.1, forward strand.
ACATGACTGAAATTTTACAATTTATGATAACGAATCGAATAGACATTTTTATTTTTCTCTATATAATTATTCATATTGAATCCACCAGGAACTTTATTGTTATTTGTTATACTTTTTTTTATCTTATAGTCTTTTAACGTTGAATATTCAATTAATATACTTATTGTTTATTTCTTAAACATTACAAATAAATAAACGAAGAAATAATAGATATTAGATATTTTACATGTAGCGAGTCTGTTAAAAACATTTTTTTTTTATCTTCATATATTATATAATAAATTTTGTTTTACTAAAATTCTTCAGTATCAAATATCAACTTAAAGATAAACATATTTACAACTTTGGTAAATCGTTAATTCTAATTGCACATTTATAATTTAATTAATAATTATATATTTATACCTATATAGGTTATATTATATTGTATTAGTTATTTTAGTTTATAAATGGTTATTGGGCTGGTAAGTTAATTAATTATTATTACACATTATAAATTATATTCAAAATTTAAGCGTTGAAATCTGTATTATCTAAGTATACAGTTTTTCATTATTTCACAATTTAAATAATTATCACACGCACCTACATCTTAAATATTAGTGCCAAATCATTATAATTTAGACAAAATGTATTGTATGGAAGTCTGAAGACTAATACTTTTTATCTATATTTGATTCATATTTATGAACTATTTTTTTTCATCAACTACAAACTCGTAAATGCTTTATGATATTGTCTTAAGATAATAATACCATAACTTTGTTATATTTTTTTTCTATGATCAGCCAACTTATTTTTTCCTTGACATAGACTTAAAGTTAATGGTTTACTAGAAACCGTTAAATTAAATATTATGTTTTTTAATTATTGCACATTTCGTACATATTTATTAATTTATTACAGTTAGTCAAGTTTGGAAAAGACCATTAATATATACTTAAACACCTAATCACAATAGTGTTTTTAGGCAAGAATAACTTAATAGTAGGCGTGTAAAATATTGTAATTCTTAATTTTTAACCCAAAATCAATTAATTCCAAAAGTTAAAATAACAACAAATTATGCTTAAAACAACAATCTTATGAATTAGAATAATTAAATTAAAAAATAAATGTATTGTGGGATGTATGATATGTGTGCGGACATTATAAGTATAACAGACTCAAAACATCTACAGGAAATTGAAATTCAAGGATGTTTAAAAAAGTAAAAAAATAAAAATAAAATAAATAAACAATCAATCAATCAAAAAAGGAATAAATAATAATTAACAACTCTCCATTATTGTCGTGTTTACGTTCTATGAATATTTATCTGACGATTAAACATGATGGTAAATGCTCATGCAAATATTCCAATAATTCCGGTGATGCACCAGCACAGTTTGTCAGTTCTAATTCTTCTAAATGTCGCATTTGAATTAAACTGGATAAACCACTGGAGGTTAACAAATGACAACCTAAAAATAATGAATTTCAGTTATAATATTAAATCTTATTAAGTACCTAATAAATGATGTATAGTTAATTTACACTGCTTTTAATAAAAATGCGAAATTAAACACTTTATAAAATATTATATGCATAGAAATGTTGGTACTGGTTTATTACCCTAGTTGCGATGAGTGAAAACTTTATAGCCCCGCCATCCATAGTAATAATAAATACTCGGATTTAAACAAAATCAAGTTAATCATAGATATAATTTCATATACCCTAACTTTAAACTTAGGAACCCACTTACAAAATGTTGAGAGAATGTGGGGTTCAGCCAAATGGGGCAACAAAAAACGTAGAGGTACAAAATTTTTTTAGACTCGTACATGGCGGAATTTATGTGACGATCAAAACTTAATAATAGTGATCCGTTTGAAACGATTTTAAAAGATATAGCAGAACTTTATGAATCACGGCCGTGAAGCATAAACATTTTTATACATTTCTAAATTTATTGTTAGATTATTAGAATTATTAAATTCATAAATATCAATAAATAAACTCATTATTTTGTATTTATATGATGGGGGGAAGCTAATATTATGGCATTAATGTAAAAACAAAACTATTCACGTTTATCTCGAATAAGACTTATAACATTTTAAACTTATCGATCGGAAATTTATTTGGTATTGATATCTTCCTCCCTAGCTACATATATTTTTTAAATGCTTTAATAAATATGTCTTAAAACGTAGCACATTATAGTTATTATTTACCAGCAAGTGAGAGTATCCTTAGATGACGCATGCCACATAAGTGTTGTATGCTAAAATTTCGTAGTTGTGAACACCAACGTAGAAATAACGCTTGTAAACATATCATTGTTGATATATACCCTATACCAATGTCAGTAATGTGTATGCACCTAAAAAATAAAAGTAAAATGATTTATATATTTTCTAAAAATTAAAAGTTACCTAGTCATAAATATAAATATAATATAAAATCATTCACCTGAATAAGTTTAAAATAATTGACTACGATTAAACAATAGTTATAACACATACATAATGTATTGCATATCATAAAAAACGGTTTGTTATAATAGAACCTCTAAAAACGTTTTTATTTTACATAATTTTGACATGGTATTATACATTATGATATTTTTAATTTTATTATGAAATCCTAAAATAAAGTTTAAATAACAATAAAAACTAAATTTATTTATTTTTTCAAAAGCCCTTTTTTCAGTCAATTATCAAAATAAATTACGTCAATATTTGTTTCATACTTTTATACTAAAAAATAATTACTTATATAATTAATTATATATCTAGTTAAAAATATTTTACCATCTAAAAACTGTAGGACTTATTTTACATACCCGGGTGCATCCGCAGTATTATCAACAATTTATATTATTGAATATAATGTTTAATTTTTTCAGCTATGATTGTGAAACACTGGAAATGGCGGGGAAATGCATTTCATTTTAACTTCGATAATAATTGGGAAGCACTAGCTCTATGTCAATAATATGACCTTTTTTTTCGGGATGCAAATCGGGTGATATCTTATTTCGGACTTCGGACATACTCGGAACATTAAAAAAAAGGTAATTTTGGAACGCATTCAGGAAACTCCTCGAAAGAAAGGTCACCATTTTATTTAAGTGAAATAAATTATTTATTGATTATTATTCAATCCTACTTGAAAAATAAATTATTCGTATCAAAAAAATATATTATAATTTAAATATAGGTAATATAATATATCCGAGGAAACATTTATTTGCTGCTTTCAGTCTTAGTCTTATTTCTTCGTCAGCATTTTCATTGATGTTTACCCCTAAGCATTTGAAGTTTACCACCCTTTCAAAATTATAATTATTCACTTCCAGCCCAAGTCACTCCAAGTCTTATTTCATGACTGTAACTCAGTAATGAGAAGACAGGATTACAAAATATGTATCGAGTTTGGGAGTAAGCGATAGAGAAGAAATATCTCAAGATAGAGATATAGATTGAGACAAGTGGTTGTTGCGGCAATGGACCTAAATAACCTGTAATAGCCTATAAAGAAAGAAGAAGAAGAATATATACGAGTAATATATCCTAGACTGACAAATCATCTCTGATCAGAATCGTTTTTCGTATACAATGATACCTATCATTGCATTCAAATTAAACACATTCATTCTAGAGACATACTGTCCACGACCCACCCTTACTTATACTGCAGAGAAAGTTTTTATTTTTTCACTTTATCTGATCGTATAAATTGAACATTGATTATTTTTTTATTTGTGGTTATCACTTATCGTATTAAATTTATAGTGTTTTACCTGTCCAAGACCAACTGTTCTAATCCAACTAGATCACAAGCAATATATTCCAGAGCTGCATCGGTAACTCGAGGACACCAAGATAAGTCTAAGATTTGTAATTTTGGCAGATTTTCGGCAATCAATTCGATCCCGTCGTCAGTGATTTTACTGCAACCTGATAAACTCAGTACAGTAAGATTGGGAAGTGAGTGAACTGAAAATAAACAGAAATATGTAAATTATTATATTATAAATATTACTAACATCTTTAATTTAAATTTAAAAAAAAATAGTCATAATCAAAGTCTTAAGTAAAATAAATTATTTGTCTTTGCAAATAAATTGTTTTTATTTATTTTGAATTAAATATAACTACCTAAAAGAGTGTACAAATATTTTACGAACAATTAATATTGGACAAAGGGTTGACGACCAAGGTCAATAAAAAGAGATAGTTTCCTTGACAAAGTTTGATAATATTTTAAAACTATTCAAACATAAAAAATTAGATAAAATTAAACTACAAAAAAGTAGCTATACATCATAAATAATTAACCATGAATAGTATTGTTATTAGATATTTTTTCATTACATTAAAATATTTGTTTATGTATTATGAGTATAACGTTATTTTTATTATAGGTATAATAGGTATTTATTATAGACACTGGTAGTACAGCAGCTAGCTAAGTAGATTGGTATTTCTGGCACATAGAGTATATTATATACAGATAATTATTATATAGATAGATGATATCTGACATGAAATATGTATGCATTTATAAATTATAATACACTGATTTTACTTTTTGAGATATTTTTTCTTATAACCATATTCTATGGCTTATGATGGGTATATGTTTTATAAATCATTTAATCATATTACATAATATTATATAGTTCCGATAAATTAAAATTTTAAAAACAATAGAGTTGTAATCCACAGTATACAATTTCCCCCATAATACATAATATATTATATTTTATACAATGAGATTCAAGTATTTTAACATTATACACTAGAAATAACTAAAAATTGAATGGTGCCTGCGAAAAAATAATTAAAGTGTGCTACTGCAGCTTGCAGAATTAAAGTTATCATTATCATTATTAACATTTGAATTACCTGTGTTATAATAATTTAGGTATACTAAAAGCTATATTGTAGATCGTTCGTGCTTTAAAAATAATTCGTTTACAACAGAAATTGAGAAATGTACCTACTTATTGTAATAATGATCAACAGATTAATATCATCTAAATATTATCAATATGTGTTAAGAATTAAAGATTCTCACATTAATAAGCCGAAACTCTGCGGTGTAAAACATGTAAAAACAGGTACATCGTACGCATTGCTACCGCCGACTCTAATTAAGGCAGCATAAAATACAAAATACAATACAATTGCCATTATTCACGTGTACCCGTTTTGTTACTCTCGCACGAAGTACTCGCGTATGTACCAATTTAATATTATATATAAGTTATTTAAGCATATATACAGTCACTTTACTGTATATTATTATATTTATACATAATAGGTATTATAGGTTATAGTATATTACACAGCGGAATTGCGTTTTTTATGCATGTACGTATATATACAGATTTAATATTCATTTCGGATCGATAAGAATATTATATATACGAAGGGATATGTATCACGCGTTGAACGCAGCCCTTCACTGTAAATGTGTTGGGGTGACTATGAGTGTGCGTATATATATAATATTATATACTTTTCCTGGCGCGCTGAATCACGTGCCCTTGCCAACACACGACCGAGTGATGTTTAGTAACGATACCTACACGAGGGGGACGAATAAAAACAGTCGCTATAAGCCTGTAACCACCCTTCCTTAAAAAAAAAAAAAAAATAAGGGGCCAGGTGGTTCCGACTTACAATTACTATACATCATGTAGAGGATTTCGTATAATTTGTCGTATATCCTATTCAGTGTTAAAAAAAAAGTCTTCGATAAAACGTACATAATATAATGATATTATATAAGTGTAGAATATATAGATGTATAGTGACTATACGTATATGTACAATTCACGAATATTCAAAATCCTAGGTGTTATATACGTAGTAGTCGTACATACATTCGGCACGCTTCCGGGGTGAGTGTATAATATAATTTAGTATTACATAGAGTCGGGTCAGATCACTGCAGATTATTATAAACGCGTACACTGTGGTATACACATATCATTGGTTTGTTGTGGTTTAATATAGGATTCAAGTATTTATGAACATTATTTGTACTAATTATAATTGTATCTACATGTCAGTTTTTATGAAATAGTATCGATGATTCTTTGTATTCTCGAATATGCATTTATTCAAATCGTACAGACTTTTTGAATTTGTTTGATTTTTATGTCATTTAATAATAAAGATGGTACAAACCATTTTTGAGGTATGTATCGAAATCAAAATTTGATTTGGCATAGTTTTTATGGTGATAAACTTATAAGTTATGAGTTATAAGTATTATGCTAGATTCTAGCATCTAGCGTCCAGAGTTTGTCGACCTTTTCACGATAAACTTTCGGATGCTCAACAGCTACCCCTTCTCACTTGTCGATGTGTAACAATCCTCACTTGTCCATCGACATATACTGCCATCGTCTTTGAGAACGTTATTAGTTTGTTGCTTTTTTTTGGAGCGGTGGTCGACCACGTTTTAAGTGAAACTGCAGTTTGATGTCCATCCGTTACTTCGTTCGCCGTCGTCAAAGTACACGTGTGTCAGTACCAATGACACATACGAACTCATTTTCGTGACGTTTTGAGTGGTCACCACGATCGTACAGTTTCTGTAGAAGTACACCTATGAGTATTGGTGACGTTGGTGTATACCGTCGTGTCTGTAGGACTGTAGATCATATTATTAGAAAAACGGGACTACGAAAATAAAAAAATAAAAATGCGTATGTAGATTTAATCCTTTAGATCAGCCGTCGTCGGGATTACCCAGAGAAGTCAAGTTGGTCATACTGAAACGTATACTTTCAAACAATGACTGTGATTATTGCAGCTGACGCATTGTCAACCCTACAATCCACATCGTCTTCTCATGGGACACGGACTAAGAAGTCCCACGTTTAAAGAAGTTACTCGAGTTACTTCTTCATAATAAATAATTTTTCCTATGAAAAAATAAGTAATTCGAGTTACTCTTCCGAATAACTTTTTTCCTCGTGAAAAAAAAGTTGAGTATATATTCTTCATCATACAACTACTTTGGAAGTTTAAAAATCTTTTGCATCACTGTATTTATTTAGTGTTATTATTATTTTCCTGGGCGTTCATCATAAATTTAATATTAAATTAATTAATAATTATTGTTATATAATATATTCATTATGAGTGTATTACTACTAAGCACTGAATTTATTTTCTAAATTTTAGAATGGTGCTCGACTCAGGGCCTGATTAAGGAGTTGGTCACTAGTAGGCTAGGGTTAATTTGGCAGCTTGGCGCCCTAGTATAATTAAAAAAAATATTTTGTGGCGCCCCCAATTTAACATTGGCCGATTGGCGCCCTAGGCTGTAGCCTACTCAGCCTATTGGTTTATCAGGCCCTGGCTCGACTGTATTGTCTCTAATTTAATATTATCGCAGGATAGTGATTATAGATAATAATTCCTAGTTTTTATTGTTATTTTGTCACCTGTTCCTGTGTACAAAATAAATTATTTATCTATGTTGAAACTTTTCAAAATATATATTTAACCATCCTAGTCCATTTTTTCAATCCGCAGGAACCCGGTGGTACAATATTTGATGTCTTACGAAGTACAGAATACAGATAATAGCAGTTCATTTTATACATTTGAGTAATTGTATTAAGAACGAGTTAAGAACCTACATAATATGGTTAAACATTATATATCAAATATTTGTAAATTGGTTACTAATAGAATATAGAAAATCACTAAATAACTGAGACAAAAAAAAAAAAATAATTAACAAATTCAATTATTTAAATATTCAATGGATTATATTATAATAATAAAAATTATTCTATGTTATAAATCTTAAGAAATGATTACTTGTTTAAATTTCGATTTTATAACGTACCTATCATCAATATTTTAAAACATTAATTGCTTAATAAATAATAATTCATAATAAAATAAAATAAAAATAGAAGTCCTGATTCAAATAAAAGTTTGTGTTGTCGCCCAGTAATTTAGGTGATTAAATCCATAATTATACTAATTAATAATTGAATTTTCATGAGCTAAAAAACATAAAAAAATTAGAATTTAAATAAAGGACAAATGGAGATAAGCATTCTTGATGAATCACCCTTTAGGTACACTGTACAGCGTTGTGCCGTGTGACATTACATGACTAGACACACGACATCGATTTTAACCACGTAGGTACTATAAATTTGTTCAACAATAAATACAATAAACGCGTGTAGTTTTTACACGTTCACTCGAGGATTTCGAATATTTCTTTTTTATATAATATATAATTTATCAAAGTTAGTCACTTAAATGGCACTTAATTTGGTGTCTTCAAAGTTTTTTTTATACACTAGCTTATTCTATATAATACGTATATTTTTTTGTATGCATAAAAATAAAAATATATAACTAACTATTACTTTTTTTTTGTACATCATAATTTGATTTAAAAGTTGAACTCCCGCCATTATTTAATTTTTATTCTAGCCAATATAGGTATACGATAAAAAAAACTATGACATAAAGTTTATATATATTTAATATTTATTGAGTGAGTCAACATGTCTGAATGTGAAGTATGTAAATTTCTTAAATAATGATTGAACCTTTGTTAACCCTGAATGTTAAGTCATTACATAGTGATATATACGTATTGTAGACAGCCTAATTACCCATACTATACTTAAGTATTCCATTATACTTAAATTATAAACTTAGATTATATTTCTTTATTAAACACGTAGATTGATAAATAGATAGCTGATGTTTGATAGGTATATATTATATTATATATTGCATATTATTTAAGATATAATGTATTAAAATTAAATAAGGATAAGAGCTTCTACGTCTACATTCAAATTAATTAAATACAAAAATTGTGCCAAAAGATCGTTATTGTGTGTAAATTATTGTACGATAATAATTTAATAATTAAATAATTAATATTTAAGCTTTAAAAATGTATATTTTGCTTTAATGTTGTGTACATTGATACAAAGTTTGCTTTATGATCATATGGGTTTACTAATTTTAAGTAGGTATATCTACTGTTATAAACTAAACTAAAATCAATATGTAAAATATACGTAAGATCGTAAGAATTATAAAGGTATTGAAATTATAATTTATAATATATAAGTATAAATCTAATCATAAAATTGTAGATAATATTTTTTCTTTTAGTTTATACGTTTATACGAAAGCATGAAATCATATTAAAAGAAAATTAAAACACTACAAAAGTATTTAAATCAATTATAACAACAGACCTTACTCAACTTACTTCATACTACGTAAAACTGAATTTTATGTGTAAAAATAGTTATTAGACCAAGAAAAATATATCTGTTAAATAATAACAATAATGAGTGATTTTCGCAATGAATCAGTAAACCTAATTTAAAAGAACTCACCGCTGAAAAATAATGATGTACAATTATTTTTTAAATTTAAAATTGACAACTATCAATTGAGAAAAATATAACACTGAGCACTCCTAAAAATATTTTAAGGATTTTTTTAGAGACAGCGCTTTGTTTTTACAGAGTTATTTTTAAACTATTTTTGCAATTTTCTCATAAATTGACGTAGAATGTAAAAAATGGCATTTTTCATCTTCCGTGTTACATTTTCAATCTTTAAAAGCACTAAATAAAAAATATATACGCATCAATGTAACACTGCTATACCTCGATTCTGTTCGAGATATTAAACAATCGGAAAATGTAAACAAAGTATTTTGATAATCTGTCCCAAATAAAATGTTTTTATAAAAATAACTATCATAAAAATATAATATATATCATAAATCTGAAATTATTCAAAAGGAATTTAGAGGCCATTAACTAGTTTGGACGGAGCGGTAATTTATTAGCTACGGGGGAAACGTTCAAAATAGAATAAAATTAAATTTTTAAGTATTAATAAAAAAAAAGAAAAATCATGGGATTTTCGATTTGTACTACGTGAAAAGTAAACATCGTAGACTGTTGTTGTAGTGTAATTTTTGTCGCAACAGTTTATTTAATTTCCTATTCGCCACCTCACTCGTAATGATAATTTGTTTTGCAAACCAATTATCATAATTCCTTCACTACACGGTAATTTCCGTTTTGGTTCCTAGGAAAACCGATTACCCACAAAGACTTTCATCTAATACTATTATTGTGGCAGCCGTCTTGTGTAAAATAATGATACGTTGGTTATTTTCTACGAGTGATAGAAGACGCAATATTAAACAATTTTAAAATCGTGTACCTAATAAATACCTATTATATATTTTTCAATGTAGTTATATGTAATACATGGACATAATAATTAATGAAACAGGACGCGTAGTCTTACTTGTGAACGGCGTGAACATAATGATCGTATGGCAATTAGTAACATAAAAATATTGGTGTCGACGGCCTGTTGTAATATTCAGCGAGTAAAAAAGTAATCATACCTGTTATATATTCAAACACACGTATTATAGACGACGCAAATTGTTCAATCGAATAAAGCAGATACTATTTGCGTTCGCTGTACATATTTCTAGTTTAGTCGACTACAGTTTTGTGAAACCAGCTAGATGGTAACGTTTTTATTCTATATATAACCGTTAAATATTATAATGATGGTAGTTTTCATTTTCTTGTTTTGAACCTACGTTTTTATTTTTTGTTTTTTAAATTATTATATTATTATTATTTGTCGATCTCTAAGAAGTTTTTTGTAGAACTGTAATAATTCACGGTTGTATAAATACAAAAAAATCACGTTTTTATTTAGGTCAATTTTTATTGAATTATGATTTTTCTCAAAATTAAACGATAAATTTTTGCCCGTCATATCCGAGTAGTACTATATATATTATTCTTATATTAAAAATTAGCTTATAATGATTCTCATTATTATTAATTGTAAACGTTGAAAGATTATTTTATATTAAAATATTAATAAGTTATTTAGTTATATACTATAAATATCGATGCTTTTTTTTACTATATTTAATATTATCAACATATTTTGTATTATAGTAATTATAATATATGTTGTGCTTATATATGAATGCAATACACGCAAATAAATACCTATATAATGAGTTCATATATATAATTATATACACATACATATTATTAAAGATAATAAAAAATCTGTTAAGTAATTAGGAAAAATGTTGTTAATATTAAAATGTTCACCGAGCACTTTCTTCACCCTTGCCCACTACTCTTATATGAAATAACGCACATTTTTCACAAAATAAAATAAAAAATTCAATAATGCATCTGTTAAGTTCTAAATTTTAGTTATGTAAAATTATGGTAAATATATTTTGTGTAGGTAATTTATAAAATACATAGACCTAAATTAATATTATATAAGCCTTATAATATGAGGGTTACATGTCCCATAAATATCCTAATAAAGTTATGTGCCACCGCCGTTGTTATAAAGAAATATTTAATAACTGTACATATGGGATGCATGTAATTTCCATCACAAGTACCTTTTTTTAGTCTATAAACTTTGCTAGAAAAGAAAATCAGGTAAAAATATAAAATTAATACTTATACTATATTATTATAAAAAAAAAAATAATCGTCCACATTAAAAAAAGTTATGCGTAATAAACTAAAAAATATATAAAACTTAAAAATAAAAATAATGATTGTCCAAACAAATCAGTGATACAAATTATTATGTGTATTACGTCAAATAATCGTAATGAATAATAAAAATTATAAAATATGTAGATGTGTTATGTTAAACTAATATCAACTTTAGTAATTATTTTGACGTATGTCATCACAACGGATGTCGGAGCATTTAATGTAGGAAGGTCTCAACATTGGCGAAGTTTCCATATACCAGCCATTACAAGATAATATACCTATTTTTAAGAAAATGAAACTGGTGGAGTTTACATTAGACATTTTCATTACTTTTTTTTATGTAACCGGTATTCTGGTGGAGTTTATAATTAATCATGTATATGATGGGACCTAAAGTGTATACTGCGTTTTTCTTATTATTTAGCTATCTTTGTTAAACGTGTTTAATCTTTGTTCTTGTTGAATTTATTTTTCTCACTCTTAGTAAATTAATGGGTATATGGACAAAGTTATATACTATCTTTTTCTAGCAATTTTTACTCTCGCACATCTCTTTCTGCTATTAGTCTATTACTTTATAGGTTTATGTCTCTATGATAACAAATAACAACATGTGAAATGAATATGGACGAGACCAAATTTTCCTTATACGAAATGTTGCAAAACCCACGGCGAGAGTGTGTTGAATTTACAGCCTCATAATTATAATCATAGAAAGAGATGAATCTGCAATATTAGTCACAATACTAAATATTATATATATAATTATATTAACCGATACGAGAAATAAATAAAATGGTAAGTAAAATGATCACGGAAAAAAAATCGGTTATCAGTTTTTGCTGCAATTAGGTACTTGAAAAAAGTTAGGATAGCGGCTTACTGGATAACATCATAATGACCGTTCGGATATCATATGTAAAATATAATCTCAAATTGAGTGTCGGCGAAAAAATGGTATCGGATATTATTATGATTTATAATATTATGTTAGCAGTACAAGATACACATGCTATATATCGTATAATTATTGGCACAATTCACTCACCAATATTTACAATGCCGTGGTTGGTGAGCTCCCAGCACGAATGCAGCCTTAGCGCGGACAGGCTGTTGGACTGCCTGGACGAGAAGAATCCCAAGGCGGCGTCGGTGACGTGGTACGCTTGAAGCGTGAACTCGTTGAGGGCTGGCAGCATCTGAGCTACGGCGCCGACAGCGTCGTCGGCCACGTTTATGCAATCGCTCAGTGTCAGCGACACGATTCTAGGCGTCAAGCATGCCCACAGGCCGGCCTCCGTGATCTCGTTGCATCCGACCAGCTCCAGTTGCCAAACACCCTGTATCATTAATAATAATATCGTTATTACGAAAGTCTAACGACAACCGTCGTATTCGGCAGACCATAATAATAATATATAATACGTATTTATTACACGCGCGGGATTTACTACACGCAGTTGAACGACTTTCGTCTATACATGTATTCGACCGGTATCATTGTTTCGATTGTTTTGTATATATGGGACAGGAGTGGCAAACCAGCGGCACATTTGATATAGGTATACATTTTTTATATGATAACCTGACTTCGCTCGGGTAAAAATAAACAACCATATTAAATATATCACTATAATATACTATATATCGATACGTACATGTATATCTCAATTTTAATGTATCTCAATTCTCATTTCATGATGGGAAAATCGTCATCGATGACCTCGCTTTGTAAACTAATTCTCCCGCCATGGGTTTGTGATAGATTGGATAAATTATAATATAGTATTTGGTATATTTTCGTACGTAATTCAAACTACTCTCTAAACTTTTCTGATATCTTCAATGACAATATTTGAAACTTCCGTCAAATTACCTATAAGTAACAAACATATGGATATTACCTTTTGATGTACTTACATCAAATAATAAAAAAATAATCATACATTATTTTTTTTTTAGCACGATTGTAGGGCGGTTAGTCTTTACCACATTTATTTTAGAATTAGTTTTTTGTATAAAGTCAATTGCAATTTACATATACATATATTACATCATGTAAATAAAAAAATTATTCGATTTTCGTGAGCTTAAACAAAATATGTCTGTGAATCACACCAGGTAGCAACTTATATAGATGTTAAAAAACGAAGCAAAAAGAACATGTCCCGAGTTATCAAAGAACATTTTGTTCAAAATTCAGTGCCAATTGATTCAGTAGTTTTCAAGTCTATAGCCCCATACAATTACAATTTATGTAATCATGTATAGAAGAAGATTAACTACGCGTATAGACATGCAGTTATATTGGTTATTACTTTCTACGATAAAACAAAAATTAGTCGTAACGTAATCAATGATATGTATTCTCGCATCGATGTGATAAAAGTTTAAAATTCTCCCTTTTATGTAAGGCCGAAATATTAACGGTTTTGTCGGAATAACGATATATTATTGTACTGGGAAAATTCGAGTAACTACATCATCTACATGTTATGAACAGGTATTTGATTTTAGCGACAAGCTGACAACGTGACTTTATACTTCCCATGTCATCGTCTGCGCCTACAGATTCCTTGAAACGAACGTGTAACCTTTTACTACCTACACGCATGTATTAATCAAATGCCAAAGGAATAGAGTACTGTTGTAAAATTAATGAAAATCTTTGATGTTATATTTTTTATAATCATAACGTCTATTGTTAGGAGCTTTAACATTTTTCTATAATAATTTAAATATTATTAACGTGTGAAATTTCACTTGATTTTTTTCTGAAAAAATAATACATATGCAAGAATTTTTTTCGTAATAATTTATTGCACTGTAATTTTCCTTACGATAGTTACGACATGCGCGCACGTTGTGAAGTCACTCAAAAAGTTATACGATCAGTTACGCGTTAATCTACACTACACTACACTACTACAGGTTTTCTGATTTTAGCCAATGAAAACACTATTATACAACTGTCTCATTAACAACAAAGGTCATTGTTAATTAGCATTGTTATACGGTTCATTCATCGTTCACAATATTTTGAATAAATACACTGTATTTATACGTACGTTACCCCAGCATCCTCACATAAGATTTTCATAATCTTTATTTTGCTAATATTTAGTATGCAATCAGGATTAAGTCCGGGTTTTGGTTCGGCTTTCGCCTCGACCGTATACCTCACCTTAGCCTGTGGCTATTCAAGAGATACGGTAACTTACGCGAGGTGGTCCACACGTCCGTCTTTTAAGGAACACGAGCACCGAGCCCGAGGGCCCGTACCTTTCTGATTAGGATCGGCTTGCGCCTTAGGGTCCTTCCTCCCACCAAGGTAGGGTGGTTTTTTACTATCCCAGCGCTGGTCCCACAACCACCACGTTGCAGCCGAGGTAGGCACTTCAACCTTGAGGGGCAACTCGTGGCGAGCCCGAGGGTCCACCACTCGTTGGGGCTCCCCTCTCCCGTGGCACCAACTGGGTTTTAAGTTGACGTTGGTTGGTCAACCCGAGGTAAAACCTCTCCTACTATTCTGGGTTCCCAGCCCGGCTAGTGGTTGGCCTTGTGTCCCACTTAACCCCCATCGGTCGGGTGAGACTGGAATGCTATAGGTGCAGGATGATAGGCTCCTATGCACCCTTCATTGCACTCCGGTTATCCATCGGTCGCCTCTTACGATCCAGCAGGATAAGGTTGTTGTTGCAATTCTATTCCCCAACAACAGGGAGTTAGTATGCAGTCAGTATGAATTTGAATGATCATTTTTCAAATTTGTGTGCATTTCATTTTCGTGTGATAAATAAAAAACTGGGGCGGTTCTATAAAGAAACGTTTCCCCAGTACCCCCTCTTCCAAGAATCGATGGCGTTAGAGTGTTTTTTTTTTGGTTCCTTATTTAATACGCGATGTGTATGAATTTATATGTACAATGTTTCTGTTCAGTAATAAAAGCGATCCAAATATTTGAGTAAGTTTTTCCCCAGCACGAATCGTGTATAATCACTATTTGTGTTTGATCAGGATTTTGTACACATTTTGGAAATTCGTACTAATTCCATATTAATATAAGCAAAAAAAAAATGATGGGTAACGTACATCTATTTTACTGACTTGATTGAATTCATAAAAACGCGTAACTTGCAGCCTGTACACAGAATATAATATGCGTGTGTGATGTGCATTGACTAAATATTATAATTTATAATATATGAAGTGGACTTGAATTAATTGTATTACCTATTGTACTAATAGGTACCTAATTGGTCGCATTATTTATGTTTATATTTACACATGTGTAATGTGTAATACGTAGCGTGTCCTGCAAAACGTCTAAAATGTTTAAAGTAATGATGCGCGGGTGACATATATTAACTTAGAACAATGTAGAAACTGTGAATTAATGTTCATAAAAGGACATGGTTATTATATAGGATGTTAAAATGTTAAACAAATACAAATAACGACCGACCAAACGTCCAAAAGGGTCCAAATCGCCGTGTTAAGTGATACAATATATTTAGGTATACGTATAGGTATTACTATTGCGATGGACGTAAACGCTGCAGCAAAGAGTTAGGATTTATAGTTCAACGACTTTAAATATTATTTCATGTAAGCGCATTAAATATTAATTGAATATGTTGACTCAACTGAAATTTATGGCCATGTAAATTATAGAATGTACCTATATTGGATAATATATAAATTGGAACGTTGCACGAAACGATATTTTGATTATAATATAGTATTTATATATACATATATGTATAAAATATTAGTATATACCATAGAAGTGGTAAAGTGCTATATATACTAGGAAAATTGCATGGGATACAAAACATATTTAAATTATTTAATCATATAAAATATTATTATACATACAACACACACACACACACACACATACTCCAAAAATATAAATACTACATATATAACGTATATATATAACGTATATTATTATCTAAAATTCTCAATGGACGTGTAAATGCAAATATATACTAGAATTATCGTGAGGGGAATTTGTATACATTGTTTTAAAACTTTTTTATTACATAAATGACACATCATAGCTAAGAACCTCGTTTTATAGGTTATTTATCTTTATAGGGCTAAATAATTTTTAATGTATAACTTTAATATTTTAAATGTGTTATCCCGTTCATCAAATACATAAATACAAAAGTATATATCAAACACGTGTCCTGCATGTTAAAAAAATAGTACACAACATCACTGCACATATCTTCTTGAAGTCGATTACAAAACCCAAATAATATATATCAGGTGATCCATTTGACATGAGACTTTCATTATTTTAAAAACTTTGAACCTTATTAAAAAAAATTTTTTATCGTTTAAAAACAAAATGTTTCATGTTGTACTGTTGTAGGAAAGTGCATTTTTTTTGGTGATTGTGAAACATAGCTTTGTAAGTATGTATATAATTTGAATTATATGTAACAATAAATTCATTTATGAAAATTATATTTTGCCTTTTTCAACTTTTTAATATTTTAGGTGATTTTTTTTGTCTTTTAGGCCATATTTTGCTTTTTTAGTTCATGATTTCGTATTTTTTTATTAAATTCCATTAATTAACATCTTTAAAAATCTTTTTAAAAATTTTAAAAAATGTTTCAGACAAATAGTATTTAATTTATTGATTCAATTATCAAAGAATCAATAAATTTCAAAATCAGAATTAAAATTAAATTAACTTTTTATTAAGTAAATACATTTTTATGCATATAATATACTAATATTAATATCAAAATTAAATTAAAAACCATTTTAAGTGCATTTTGTTCCATAATTTTTGAAATTTTAAATACATTTTTTTTCATTTTAAGTGCATTTTATATTGAAGTTTTTAACATTTTAAATGCATTTTTAAGGTTTTTAATACATTAAATGTGACCCTAATCATAAATGTAAACTAAATGGTTAACAGTTTTTAAAAGAATTTTCTCTTAAAATTTTTAAATTCCATTTTAGTTTTAATAATATAGGTAGTTTATTATCTAATAATAATATTACCCAAATACATCTGGTACCCACTACCCGAATAAATAATTAGGGTATAAATCTTTGTAATATAATCTATAATAATACTCTCGCTTCAAAATAAATAACAATATTTATTGATCACAAACAATACCCGTCGAATAACAAGTTGTATCCCAAGCAGTCACGCGTATCCGTATTCCGTAATATATATTATAGTATCAACATTACTGCAGTGAACGACAATGATGTAAATCGTTTAACTGGATATTTGTCTTAGAAGTGCGATTTCAGTTTGTTTGTGTTTTTGTTGTTGTTGTCACGAGATTTGCACAGGACGTATCACGTATGGATTTAAGGAATTTGCTTCAGCAATATATGTGACATGGCAATAAGAATCGCTTAGGAATACATTGGACTTGAAGGGTTTCCATTCGGTAAATTCCATTCTGTCGTATTTTAGAATAATAATGCATTCCTTGATTTTCCCTCAATCTGTTTTATATGAATTCGGTGGTAAAGTGGGCTTAATTTGACACAGAAGTGGACTGAATAATAATAACGGTATACTAGTGAAAAATAGTGAAAACCATTTTTAACAAAATATTAAAAAACGATTAATAGTTTCGTGTTATTTTATAGTACTTATAGGTATGTTGAATAATAATTTATTTTGATCAAGTTTTATGACACGATACTTTTACTACTATATTATATACTTAGTACTTTAAATTATCAATATATTCTTGATCTGAATGATCTGATAAATAATAACTGTGACGTTGGATTCTAAGATTTTTTTTTTAATTTTAAGTTGATATAGAACATAATCGATTAGTCGTAATAAATAGTATGTATAATCGTAACACAACTGTTATGATAAAAAATTAGTTATTAAAATTATAGATAACATAAATGTACAAATTTATATCTTAAACAATTTTTTTTCTTGAACATTGTTTCTAGTATTTAACATTTTTCAGGATTGATTATTGAGGTTTTGTTACTAAATAGTCTCTTATTCATGCACCAAGCTTGATTTTCTCATTAATGTTATTAAATATTGTTTGTAATGCAAATGATTATTATTAACGCTCTGATAAGCTTTTGATTTTTATTAACAGTTTTTTGGATGATTTGAACATTATTACAACTGAACATTTTTTCTCCGATAATATCTTGAGCCATGAATTATCTCTTAACAACTCAGAATCATACCTCTTCAAAAAATGTCTTAGGTAGTTGGGTACCATATTTCTTTCTTATTTTTAAAGTCAAGTTCACTTGAACTTATATTGGTATACCAATATACTTGAAAATCGTATTAAAGTATTTATATAATTTATCTACAGAACCTTTAATATAGAAATTTCTTGAATATAATATATTAATGTACAAATTAGAATATTATCCAAATTAAAATTTTTTTTTATTTTTATTATTTTAAACGTAATTAAGCCTAAAACAGTATAATTTTAAATAATACAATATTGATATACTATTTATATATTATGCATACAGCCATAAAAGCAATATTAATATTAGCTACAAGCCACATAGGTAGGTAATTAGTTACACCTTGCATTTTTTTTGTCATTTATTTCCAATTAAATGTTTTTGTTAAATAAGGCATATTAAGATAAAGTTTTAATTTCAAATGTTGTATATTTTTGTTATATTTATAGCAGTTTTAATCATTAGGCATTAATCCAGGTATTCGAAGACACGCTTGATCTAACACACTGAGTTAGATCACGTGTAATACGAACACGTTTATACACACCTATAATACCGAGTGCATGAACTGAGTGTCATAGTCAACAACTTGGCTTCATATAAAACATAGGGACATGAACTGAAAAGTGAGTGGTTTTGTAATGCAGGTACATAATTTGCTACAGTGAGATGAATTATACACACATGTATTGTATTATGTTCAATGTCCATATACGCGTAGCCATATTCGACAGATTTGGCCGAATAGTGTACGAAATCGTATAGTTTTGAAGCCGTGTTTATCGAGTGAGCTCATCGCCATTGCCAAAATAAGTATATACGTGTGTATATATATATATATATATATATATATATTATTTAATCTATGAAATTCACTTACGTATAATTCAATTTATTGGCATCGTTCGAACACGCGATTTGCGCGCGCGCGTGCCAACTATCTAATGTCGCCGGCGCCCAACCCTCAAGGCAGGGATGATATATAGTAAGACTGCTGCAGTGAGAGAAACGGGTCGACGACGGCACACTGGCTTGCACCATGTAAATATATATTGTACATTATCGTATACTGCAGCTGACTAAATAACGGACCTTTGTACAAAGGGCGAGACGTTGGAAAAATATATACATATGCGTGCATAATAGTAATAATAATATACTTATTTATATGCTCGTATACTGTGCACACCGCACACTAGCAAGACGACGGCGACGCCAGAAAAGGTCTGCACGTGGGTAATGGTATTGACTAAAGGAGAGCTTTTGGTAGTCATCCATTATTATGTACTATAATTGCTATATTATACTAGCTATATAGTTTTATTTCTATAGAATAACCGAAAATCTGCAATCGAGAGTAGAGTATTGTCGGCTAGTTTTTATCGCTTATCCTATGATATTATTTATAAATATGTACCTATAAAATGTACGGTGTCCGTATCGGTTGGCTCAAACATAAACTATTTAAAGCTAATAGCTAGTGTAAGTATGAATTATTGCCGATTGCTATAAATTAGTTTGTAATTAAAACATAATAACATTATAAATACTTAAGTATACATTAACAACACTTACATACATTATTATAGGTACCTACTAATAAAATAAACCATCATCAAAGAGTTCTATAAGTAAAAAGTTAACTCCTACAAATTACTATGCGTATTTATGTAATATTTCAATGTTAAAAGTTACGGTCTTAATAAAATCATAAGCTCAGAATTCAAAGTCATATATAGGTACAGCAATATCATATACCACATTCACGTTAAGTTGTTGTTTTTATTTTGTATTTATAATGCTACTACTAAATCAAAATATAATATATATACATATTATTTGTTCTATAATGTATTATACCTTCAATTTAAATTGGCATATATAATAGTATATAGGTATAGGTAGTTAAATAAGTATATTCAATTAATTATCTACAACCTACTCGACGTAAATTTGTCCAAATAAGTAAGAAAACACATTTAGCGTTTCAGCTTTATTACCTTAATAATTAAATGCCATACTCGTTCATGGTTTGCTCTAGAGTATAATATATATGTATTATATACTACAAGTAGATTTAAATAATTTTACCGAACATTTGAAAAATATTAGTAGACTTAGAATTTCAGATTATAAACAAGTAACAACTTTGGCTGATCAATGATAAGTGATATTGAAAACTGAGAAATAGGACTGTATCAGTTATTTCGGTTAGTATAAGTTGATATATAACCTAATCCCGGACAATTGTAAAGCAATTATAACATTAAAATCAATCATAATTAATAATATAATTAAGAAGTATTTACATTTTTATTCTTAGTAAGTGATTATCAAACATTATTTCATGCATACAAATTTACAGAAGAATGTTATTATACATTTTCCAATGAAAATACTGTACATGAATTCTTTAATCGTTACTATTTATATTAGTCTAACTAGTCTAAGTACTGAGTGACAAGTAATAAAGTATAATATGATCCATACGAGAATAAAAATAAAAAATATGTATTATTACTTGGCGATCACGATTCACGATATATACCACTATACCTAAGATCTAAGTACTCACCTTGATAATTAGTAATAAACTAAATGTATTATATATTTACATCATCAATCAATCGTTCCAAATAATCACTAGTACGGTCGGCAAACATTGTAGGTATAATTAGTGGATTTTAGGTATATTATATTGTAAGGTCATTAGATATTTAGACCAATTGTATTTCGCAGCTCAAAATTAAATTTGATAATCGAGTTTAATACTAATACAATTATATATTAGAATATCTCCACAGCAGTTGTACCGTTTAGATTTAAAATGACCAACGGTTTGAATCATAGTTTTTTTTTAAATAATACAATATATTATTTAAAAAAATGTTTAACTTAACTAATATAATATAGTCGTCTTTACCTATATTTGACAGGAAATGTGGACTTATATCAGCTTAAAATAAATAAATAAATTTTAAGTTATTATGTCTATAATAACAGTAACCAATATATAGATAATAAATAATAATATATCAATACAAAACAAACGCATGGTTTGTTCGTCATCGATTTTCGCTTTACGGGGACTATAATAACAATAACTATATTATTATAGTACTTGGATAATAAACTGTAAGACTGTCCTAACAGCAGCAGCTAGAGTCTAGCTGCTAGACCTTATAGGTTAGTATAGTTGTCAGCTGGGTAGTAATAATAACAACAATACGACAGTTTGTTTCGTTATGGGTTTTGATCTGATTTCCAACTATTATTTTGGATTAGGATGAATTGTCGAATATCTAAGCTCTACGGGATGCTGATTTATGTCTAATAGTATATAATATATAGTATACTTTTTTCTACCTTTATATTGTCGTTTAAATAAATCACTTAAAGAGATATTTATTGAGTATATTTTTTCATGCAATAAATAGTTATTTTTGATTAGAATATATAATTCATCAAGCAAGTATTCTAGTCAATAATAATTCAGGTGTGGAGAGGGGATATATACCCACCACTAGGCACTAATTCTAGTCCCTCGCAAGTAATTGATGTTAACTTTTTTATTCACTAGCTATTACGAATATTGCTACTATATAGACTCATCCGTGACAAAATAAATCGTTTATTTAAATATGTACTACGTTTATAACATATTATCATGAATTATGATAATACATGTTCTATTTACAATAAACGTTTTCGCATTTCCATCATCATATATTATACGTGGTGACAGCTCGAATGAATAAGGTCATATATATGACTGTAATACTAACAACCTTTTTTTACATAGGTAAAAATAAAATTTTTCCTATAATGACCAACCGTCGGTAGGCACTAATCCAACTTTAGGACTGAATGAATTTTTCCATCATATCAATTCTTGTATATAGCTCTCTTTTTATCAATACAATAAATATTATCTAAATAAATCAAGTTATAGATTCATTGCGAATTGACCACAATAAAATGTTAAATATGCACTATCTACGATGTATCTCGTATGTATATTCTATTATTGTAGGTATTATTCAATTTTATTACATACATGTATTAAACTTGGCAAGCACGATTTCGAACTTTGGTAGATCAAATTATTGAATACATAAATTCATATTTTCGAAGGTCGTATTACAATAAATATAGATGAAATGTTTATTATAACTTTACAATTGTGTATATTTTATAAGAATATAGAGAATATAACTTAAGTTTTAAGCATGGTTAAGGCATTCAATTATACAACAGAGTGTATGTGAATTTAAATAAAAATAAACAACTTAAAATGTATACATTATAATACCATTATAATATTACATAGAAGTTGTATATTTAATTTTCGTTTACTTAAAAAATACTTAAATATAGAACGAATGTAATATATTTCCCCATATTGCAAGACAGCTTATTATGTGTATATATAGGTACCACACACAAAAAACGGCTTTGGTAATTGGTAAGTATGGATATATTTAGTATTATAGTGCATGTATTATGTATGTATGTGTTTTCTATTCTCATTAAAATATTTAAAAGCCTGACGTAGGTTTATAGGTATATCGTATATTATTTAATAAACCCATTTGTAAAATGCCACACGCGTACCATTGCGGTGTAGTATGTATATTATATAATAACACGTGTAGCTATACATAATATTATTAAGCTATTCTAAACAGTTCTGTTATATGAGTTACGAGTTACGAGTGCTGTTCGAAATAAGTGTAACACACACACACACAAACATATTAAGGCATTTAGTCATGTATATTTGAATGAAATATTTAAAGACAAATAATACATATTACTCAAATGGATTAAAATATGGGGTAATAATTCAGGGTCGTAGTTAAATAACCTACTGCGACAGTTAAGTAACTGTCCATAATAAGTTGTAGGTACTCCTATTAATATTAAATAAATAACGCGTTTACACAATAAATACTTTCAGCGTGCCGTGAGATATCATTATTCATTTATCGAATTGTGAACGCGTGTGTGTCTCGAATGCCAACACCACGCTTCGAGATTTAATATTATGTACTTAGGTATACGAAATCCATATTCTATTCGTGTCGAGTATACACGAAAAATCTTACGTTGTCGTTATTACAAATCACACAGAAAATAACGGTTCGCGACTTTGCGAGTTAGGTACAGTACATAATGTAATGGAATAATATATACATGCCGTACACACTCAATTTACCTATGTAATGTATGCATAGGTACTTCTTTCGACCAGTGGACTACGATGAACCTCTTTAGATGTCTAAACGAAAACCACCGAAACACTTTTTACACTGAACAGTCAGAACAAAAAAAAAAATACTTTTGTCCGTATAGGCATTAATAATAAAAAAATAAAAAATAAATCGATTTGGCAACCATACCGCATGCACGTATTCGTGAGTGACGGTTTATGTGACAGTTTACAAAGTGTAGTTCGTCAACACGGTGGCAAACACGCGCTTGTGGAAAAGTCAAGTGCAAGGAGTTAATTGGACGTTTCCAAGCACATTATATATATATTACAATACGCGTCGTGTTTAGAACGGTATTTTGATAATAATAACAATAATAATATTATTGTTATTATTCAGTGTTTACTATCGTCCAAGCATGTTCCCGCGCAATGCAGATGACCCGCATATACAGTATATACGGGGTAACCTTGAATAACAATTTAATAATATATTATCACTTATCAGGCATTTGTTGTAAAACGCAGACGCGCACAAACGATAGGTTTTTTTATGAAGCGTTACCCGTGGTCTGCGGTCCACCTTTGAGGATCGTTACTACTGCAGGTTTGCCTCCGTCGAATATGAATATTGAATATACCCGAAAATGATTAGGGCTTGGGTACGTCTAGACGTGAATGGTCGTGAAAAATTAAAATTTTAGTAAAATCACGTATCGTCAATGAAATCAAAAGTGAACGAGTAAAGGGCGTGCCAAAATTTTTCTATCGAAATATATCAATCAATATCAAAACGTCACACTTTTTTTGCTGTTCCTGAAAAATTTGATAAAAGTGACTTGCGAGGTTTTCGTCCGTAGCCGTAATTACGATCGTAACAGCAGTAATATTAGGTACTAGTATTATCTTATTTCGGTAAAAATAGCTGCAAGTTATCTAATATTGTTATTACTGTTATGCACCAGCCATGTAGGAATGGTAATCGATTAATCGAGAACAAACATATTATGTGTATTTTGTACACACACGTGCATTAAGGCACTAATATAGTACGATAACAGTACCTAAGAGCTTGTAACTTTTCAACTTACTCAACCTTCTCCCCAATCCCCATACTTGTATGCATCCATTTTGATCATTTAAAACTTGTCTGTTCTAGTACACTATACACGAGTGTCGGAATGTATGGTATATTATATTAATATTTTATACAGCTATATTTTCTAAATACCATACGTATACGTATTAATAAAATATACAAAGAGTGAAAATTAATAATACATCACAGGAATAATAATAATTATTATAATTAAATTAATCTTTACTAGAATGCATATACGGTATATACTATATAATTTAATACGGGCTGATTAAAAAGTCGTATTACGAAAAAAAACTAGTGTGTATTTTTCGTTTAAACATGATGATAGTAATATTGTATTATATCCCCCACAATGTTTGTACCCCAGCAACATACATTTCTTATTCCCCGCACGTCGGGCACGTGTACAACTGTCGTTTAGTGACGGTTGATTCAATTAACCATGGTACACTACACTATATTATGTATAACTTATAGCCTACAGGGCTGGCTGATTTCCCCGTAAAACTATGGCATTAAAAACATCACAAGTTCCGCATATCTTACCTATATTATAATAAAAACGCCATTTAGACTAAAATGTGTGATTGGTCGACGTCACGCAACCGAATTTTATTAATTAAAAAAATTTTAATTCCCATTAGAAAAACAGAGGTTGCACTTAAAAACGAGCCGCGTGACTGTGTGCGTTATACACATGTACATTGTACAATAACCATAAAATTAGCAGTCGGTAGCAGCCACCAAAGATAAAATAATGAAAATAATGATCATTGTCACACTTCCTCGTAGCTATACTGATCGCGCTCTCGCTGACCATCGATGATATTCGATTATTCGAACATATAATTATATCACTGCATTGCATAATATATAATATTATTATTATTATAATTCCAATTTCCAAACGTGACTGTTGTATCTATTTCATTTCGAAAATCCGAACTAACTATATTTGTTTTTACAACAATGAATACGATTTATTTTGGCTGCAAAAGCAAAAATATAAAAAAATGTTTATAGTATAAACATCCATAGCTTAATTATACAACGTTATTCCACGCAAAAAAATAATAATTTTCTAATTATATATAAATAATAATTGTGCTTTTAAAATAATTGATCGAAAAATATATATTTCCCGAGAACTGTGAGATAGTTTTTTTATGTATTCGTTATGACGTGTCGCGTGTAATATATATCTAATTAATTATACTGAAAATACTTAATCGATAAGCAGTATGCATTGAATATTATACTTAATATAAGGTAAATTCAATATTTTTCTTTTTAATCTAAAACTATATGGTTAAATATTTAAATGAAACATAATATAATAATAAAAAAAATATAAAAGCACTATTTAAAATATGTTTTCAAAATAGTCATTAAAAAATGGAAGACTATTTATTCAAGCATACTTTTTTTTTTAACGTTCTTACTTTTTAAATAATAAGAATTTAAAAACCGGTATTTTATGTATAATTAAACTTAAATTGCGTTGAAAATGAAGTATAAGATTAAAATATTAAAATGTCGGTCAACACATTTTTATAATTTATTGGTGTCTGATGGTTTTTCTGGTTGTTTAAAATGCATAAGGTGTGTTGTGGCACGGGTGCCAAAATGGGACCGAAAAACATTTCACCGATTGACGCAAGTTCCAGCTACGTTATTCACCTTACGGCGTATCTGTTATTCGAGAATAATATAATATATAATATGGATTTTTTTTCTATCATTTCTGTGCACTCACGTGTAAATTCATGAAACCAGCACAATTAAAAGTTTTAAAATTTGGTGCACGCTTGACCCACATGGAACTCAACTTTGTATCAGTGTAAAAATGAAGGAACTTTAACAGTACAAATAAAATAAAAAAAGTTTACCTACTTACGATTTTAATTTAAAACATGTAAGTACTTAAAACATTTAAACGATGTGTATAGAAACATATACCTATTCAACTTTAAAATATTATCAAAATATATATTGATGTATGTAGGTGTTGTTGTAGTTAAATATTTGAAAATATAGATTATAGTTCATATAAGATTTAACCATTATGTGTTATGAATTTATCAAAAAAATATTAATAATATGAAGAATATCAGTTTAGTAGCACAGGTACCTATTGTATAATTATGATTATTATTTTTAATTAGATATATAGTGATTTATAAAAATATAATAAAATAGAATAATATATTGCAATATTGTATTAATCAGAGCGTTAGTTTTATATGCTTATAATTTATATAATAATTGAATTATTTTTATTGTTGAATTAAATTTTGTAAAAAGTTAATACTTGTGGGAAAAGAATGAAAGATTAAATAATTTACAAATTCTTTGATTTAACTTCAATGAACATAAATAATATATGTAATCAAATACGTGATTGTTATAGCCGTTATAGATTAGACTATTCGCACAGTATATTTAGTCGAGATATACATAGCTATTGTTCTGCAGAGTTAAAATAAATATCAATTAATATGCATGAAATAATTGTATAAGATGAAAACAATATCTTCTAGAAGAATAAATAAATTTCTGTTTTAATTAAAAAGACATGCCGTGATTTAACCCTTGTAATAACAGGCAATTATAAAACATAACCCTATCCCGAGTAAACGAATCGGTATAGGAAACCAGCTCTACATCATATATCTATCCGGTCTACATAATAAAGTATACCTATACTACATAAATAATTGGAATAAAATAAAAATTATTTCTGCCACCGTTTTTATGTAGGCATAAGGAATTTGAGTTGATAATAAAATATTCCATCTATTTTTTGTTGCTTTTTTAATGGGGTTAATAGAAAACTGGTGACAAGTATATAACTGATTACTAATCACTGAAGATCTTCAAGTAAATGACTTCATACATTTTAAATATGCCGCAATTTCTTCTGTTGACGTAGAAAGAAGCTTTTCTCTTTATAAAAATATGTTAACTGATAATCGCCGTTCATTTGTGTTCGAAAATTTGTCAAAATCTTTAATTGTGAATTGTAATTCTTAAAATTAAATTTTTGTAATTTTTAAAATAAATATATATATATATATCTATTAATATATTATTTTAATTATTTATATTAATTAAATTCCGCATCTTTTAATTATTATAACGAAAAAAACTTAATCTTAAAAAAAAATTTAAATGCATATTTAGCGCATATTTGCATGCATATTTTAATAGTTTTTAATGCATGAACTTACGGGCTCTACTGATTAGAGTTTGTTTGGATTAAGATTTAAGACACACATTTTTTAGTTCATCTTTTTTTTAAAGCTTCACCCTTTAACGTATATAATCTAACCTAACCTAATCTAACGTATATAATACCAATCTTTAAACGACCTGAACGGTCCATCTTCCATCATCCGTTTTGTACAGCAACTGACAACGAATAAAATGCTACACGTCTGCACAGCAATACATATAGGTATAATAGACATATAGCAATAGCAGGTAAATATATTCACGCATATTATTATATCTAATATATAATTGATTAGAGTGCTCTTTAAGCTCGTTTATACATTGAACATGTTAAAACGTTATCAACGATATTAATTCGATAAATCTGTGTATTATGTAAATGCGTCTAAGCCGTTTAAGCCGTTAAAGGCGCTGCAGGTAAATTGTTTGCGAATTCTTTATTATATATATATTATAAATTATAATACATGAATTGGTTGCTGTCATGCTGACAATACGTTTTAAATATGCTATTAAAAATGCCAGTGCATAAAACATATTATAGAAATGGGTACAGCAATATGTTATGATCAAATTTAATAAAATATTAAAATATTATACAGGTAGGAATTGTAGAATTTATTCTGTTATCGTAAAAATCATTTTCCAACATAATTTAGGTGAATGTAAAGAAAAGTAAGCCGAACAAACTTTTTTTTTTTGAAAATGTTACATTTTTTGCATCCCAAAAAATGTTACACGATACAAAAGAGTCATGTCAATATTTGTATCGCAGTGAACTGGAAATTAAACTATGTCAATCGTAGCTGGTACCTTGGTGAGTGACAACTTACACGAGTATCTATACTGTTATAATATCTGTGTGCCGTTACTTCGTACCCTCAACCCTAGCAAGTCAAGAGACAAGAATCATCATTAGGCACCTGAAGGCTATGAATCATAAAGAATGACAAAAAAATGTGTTCGATTTCTTATGATAAAAACTATTTTTAACCGACGAATAAAATAATGTAATCAACATTTTAAATTCCAATATTTATTGTAGGTTTTAATAAAATACAAGGTTTTATTAAATTTTGACTGAATGTATGTATGTATTTATTTTTAATTTAGATAATTGGAAATTTAAAAATAACAATTAAATATCCTATCTATAAAAATATTTTCTTTTAAATATAGTTCCATGAATTCCTAGCTAAAGTGACGACTTTTACTTGATAACATGATTCACGATAAAATATAAGTTAATAACAACTAAATTTGATTATAGAAATGGTTAAGAATTTCACTTTAATATAAACCTTTTGAAATTTAATTAGATAAATAATGCTTTGATGTTAGAACTCTTAGCGTTTAAATTTTCCATGCCATCAAATTGACAGTAAGTATAAGAAACTGAGTGCACTATTGGTCAGGATATGTAACTTAATATGATTAAAATAGGTAAATCGAATAACTTTTGACGGCGAAATGTGTATACTGTATAACCATAAGAGGACGCCATACCCGCATGTGTTGTCTCTGTCTTATACACGCGTTACATAGTTAAAAACTGTTTTGCGCGGGACAATTTTACTCCCTCAATATTTATATCAAAATTACCAAAATTTCAAATCAAATTGAGAAGAACTTTACCTATGACGTAGCGTTTTTTTTTTTTTGATAGTGGTAACCAATAATTTTTAATAATTAAATGAAAAAAACCTAAAGTTCTCAAACCGATAACTTTAATTGCATTCATGTTATTAAAAAAATTAAAACGCTACGTCACAGGTAAAGTTCTTCTCAATGTGATTTGAAATTTTGGTAATTTTGATATAAATATTGAGGGAGTAAAATTGTCCCGCGCAAAACAGTTTTTAACTATGTTACGCGTGTATAAGACAGAGACAACACATGCGGGTATGGCGTCCTCATAAGTCCATAAATATAGATGTTCCGGGAGATGATTTAAAGATTCTTAATTATTGTGCATCTATAGTTTTATCGCATAGGCATGTAGCTGTAATTATATATTTTAATATTTATTTGTACTTTATATATTAATTAAAACTAGTTTAATAGATTTTATTTAATGTTGGACGTTTTTATTATTGTATTCATAATTTGAAATAAAGACATATCACATATTGAATATTAAATTACACTAAATTTAAAATTACAAGAGTATACTATACGGGTTTTATGTTAAAATAAATTATTATAATTTGCATAATTATATTAATACATTATGGGTGCTGTATGATAAATAATTATGAATTTATAGTTTGTAAAGCTGTAATAAACAGCTACAATTTAACTATCAGGAGCTTACATTTTTTTATTAATTACCTTATACCCATGTCCCTTATGACCATATATTATAGTCTTTTATGTGATTAAACATTAATATAATTGTATAATAATAATTATTATGTATATGATTTTCTATACGGGTATAAAATACATAGAACGAAATTACATAATATACATATTATACTATATTATAGTGTAATGTAAAAGTTTTACGAACTATCTGATACATTTTATGAATTTATGATACTTTAATACTTTACTGTCTTTTCTCGTATTATACGTTATCAATAATACATAATAATATCACATATTTTTTTTATACAATTTGGTGAATAATATACTTGAACGATTATATTACACGCGTCCAAAATTGTGTGTAATACTATTGTAGTACAATTTCTGTATTACATGTCATCACTCATCAGACATAGGACATACCCTAATATAATTTTTAGCATTTATTCAATTAATGTTCTATTGTTCTGTATTATTAGATATTTAGATTGATTCAGGAAATATAAATACTTAATTAAGAAATTATAAGCTGTTTATATATAAAATGTTTACAATATATTTGGAAGAATTTGCTATAATGTAATACATTTAAAATCAGAATTGAAATGTAAAAAACGAAAAAAATTGTATGACGATAGTAGCAAAAATAGTAGCAACAATAATCGTGTTACATAAAATTTACAAATGAACAATGAAAATACTCATTGTAGTATCAAATAATACTATAATAGTATACCATAGTGAACCATGATAATTTTATTGTTGTATTGTTTTGCGGTGTGAAGGTCAGTTTCGGCGGGATGCGGTCTCGAAAGTACACTAATCGTTATTTCAATGTCCATATCATATTTACAAAACTATGGTACATAGGCACGGCAGCGTGTTTGTATTATAATAAAGTAATAATACCTTTTCATTTATTTTTATTATAGCAGTACTTTGATATGTAGAAATAAAATTAATACGTTACTTCGGACAGAAGCTATCCTGTCTATTATAGATATAATACCTATAGTCCTATACCTATAGACTATAGTCTTATAACATATTTTAGTGGTCAACTTAAGCATTCTATGGCAATATTTATTATACTTAGGTTGTTGTTCAAGATTAGTATTGGTATACCTATTATTATTACTCGAAGAAGCAACAACATAATTTGATATTTATATATTTATATTTGACTTTCAAAATGTACCCCGTACATTATAATATGCATATGATGTACTAGTAGAGTAGATAAAATTGAATGTGGGCAAAAGTTATAAATGAAGAAATGATGTAACGGACTCTGCTATAATAAGCTATAATATATAATGAAGTATTATAAGGGTGCATTGTAATAAATTAGGCTGTTACAGTTACATATACTACATATTACAAATATCACAGTGATATAAGTACTGAGTAGTGAAGTAAAATAAAAACTTCATTGACATAAACCGAATGAATGAATAACATAGGAACCGGGAAGTGACATAAAGTGCATGCCTCAACATATGCTTCAAAGTTCAAATGTGCTCTCTGTCTGAACGTTAAATAATATAAAGAGAGATCGCGGTGGGCTCAATGATTTGGACTTGCAGATCAATTGAGTTAATCTATTGTTTAATAATTTGAAATCAACTGAAGTAATTCCGTCTAAAATACTAATATGTATTTGAATTTTGACACGTGAAATACTGATATAGGTACACGTACATTGTAGGTATATCAAGTATATTGTTTAATTTATGCGATCCGCGAGGAAACTTTGTACCTTATTTTACTGAAATATTCTCAAATTCTACCGGATATTTGAGAGATGCATAACGATTGGTTTGAAATTGATATTTTAAAAATCATGGACCGGATTCTCTTCCCCTCTCGTAACAATCCGCAATATTATTGAGGAAAATGATATTGCGCACAGGATACAATGCATATAATAAGCACAACCGATTGATCGGTGGCGGCGTGCTAAAATATAACAATAACAAATAATCAGCTGTTGAGACTCACCTGCAAATGGTCCAAGAATGATTCCAATCCCCTATCGGTGACGCTGGACGACTGCAAGCATAGTGCCAATATGTTTTTGTTGGGAAACGGGTACGTGTTGACGAACTCGACTGTGTCTTGGTCCTGGGCGCCGTAAATGGTGATGGCCGTCATTTCCCTAGCCACGAACGACTTGAACACCGCCGCCTTGTCCGCGTAATTGTACGACCTCAGCTGTTTGCAACGAATCACCGGCCGCACGTTGTACCAGAACTTTGGAGATCTGTACAGCACGTCGCGCCATCGGACGCACACGCGGGATAGCGGCACGCGCTCCGCGGCCGAGAAGTACATGAAGAACTCGTTGAGAAACTGCTCGTCGCGCATCAACTCTGGCCACGTGATCGGCCGCTTGATCCGGTACGTGGCCACGCGGTTGCGGACGGGTGTCCGGCCGCGGAACCGCGGGTACTGGATGCCACCGGAACCGGAGCCGCCAGAAATGAGGCCACCGCCGCCACCGGTACCGCCGCCGCACAGCACGTTGGTGACTCGTTCCATGACACTGGTACCAGTTCGCGGGGCTCGGGACGGCGAACCGGTCACGCCGGCCGCGGTGCCGCCACCGCCGGAAGCCGACGGCGACGGTTTGTTGGCCGCTCGCAGCGTCAGTCCGTTTATGCGCTTCGACAGTTCGGCGCTGGCACGTTCCACGACGCCTTGGCTGGTCATGATGGTATGTGGTGATGTCGCCCCGGTCACGACCGTGTGCACACTACCGCTGCAAATATGGCCCGTCACCGCGCCGCAGCCGTCGTCGTGGTGGTGATGGTGCGTCGGACGCTCCGTCAACACTGAAAACGGCGCGGCGGGGAACTTTCGCTCGCGCGCTCCGCCGTCGTTGTCCGCGCGGCGGCGTGCGCTCTGTGCTCGGTAACCGACGACGACGACGCCGCCGCCACCCCTCCGCAAACGACAACCCCACTCCCCGGCGACCGCCCGCCACGATAGCGTGCGCTACACGGTCCCGCGGATTACCGCGCTCTCCCGCCGGCTCGACGGTCGGCCTGGACCGATCAATAATGTACGACGAGCGCGAATATCAGCCGCGCGCGAACAAATTACTGTGTGACGACTGCTGCAGCAATAAACAGGGACGACGATATAAATGTATTATATGATCAGGCTCAGGAAGAGGAAGTAAATAATGTATATATATGCGTAAAATAATTCACGGGTAGAACTGCGAATTAATTGATTTGCGGAATTGCGGCGTAATACTCACACACTGCACGAGAGCGTATAGGCATATTCATAGACGGACTTATTTTACAGTGGTCGGTGAGGTGGGTATAACCCATACCACACCACCCGTCATGATATATATTGTATGGCGAATTACCAACATCCCAATATATCCGGACAGTCGGTCAAGCAATTTGTTTTTATACAATTAACTGATGGTTAGCATCAGTAAAAAACTTTTAGCCAACGTGCCCATCTAGATTATGTATATAGTATTTCCCCACGACCAAACACTATTATGAAAGATATGCTGCATTAAAAGTAATTACAAAAATATTCTATTATAGAATCAAGAGCATTTCTGCGAAAGACTCATTTGTAGGAGGGTAAGGTCGAAAACTTGAAGTATAAATAATACCTCAGTCTTTGCAATCTATGTAGTTCTAAAATCTTAAATCGAGTTTTATAATATATATATTTAAATTTATAAATATGCTTTAATGAATGACGTCGCAGTCGTCGTATGTATGTATATTATTATCTCTATATCTTAGTAATGCATTTATGCATATCATACCAAAGTTCAGAATAATACATTTTATACCTACTGACGGCTAATATTATTTTCAATATTATATAGTGAAATTAAGTTTAGATACTTATATCATCAAATTTTAAAGGAAAAATATTATTAAAGCCCTCTATAGCTTTTCTTAATATTTTAATTTGACTACAAGTTATGGTAGTATTTATATATTTTATGTATCATATGTATATTATTCATAAATAAAAATATTTGATCTCTAACACCTCCCTGCCTTCGCGTGGATGCGTGTGTACAAAATATGTAAACAAACAAAAGGAATAGATGAGTACGGCTGCGTACGAGTTGATTCCCGGGTATCTGTTTACTTA
The DNA here is from genome assembly GCA_020882235.1 of Schizaphis graminum. Lineage (NCBI taxonomy): Eukaryota > Metazoa > Arthropoda > Insecta > Hemiptera > Aphididae > Schizaphis > Schizaphis graminum. The sequence goes on from CM037032.1 coordinate 72,526,467, forward strand.
CACCGATACCGTTGAGTTGATTCCCGGGTCATTAAGAGGTATGTACGAATTGATTCCCGGGTCATTAAAGGTATATAGGAGTTGATTCCGGGTATATATTTTTTCAATATTTAGTCAAATATTCAGCCTATTAGCGTAGGCTATACACCAGTATACCGTGACATCACTTCTCTCAAAAAACTTTATTTTTCTCGGATTTTCATGGATTTTCTAGTCCCATTGCTCCTGCATTTAATATAATATGTTTCGACTGCACTTATAACAGCTTAATCTATTGATATACAACAATAGGGAATCAACTCGCACATATCTCTAAATGACTTGGAAATCAACTCGTAATAAAGTAGGTCTCAGGAATCAATTCACTTACTGCGATGGCGCCGATGAGTAGGTACATGGTACCTATAGAACATTAATAACGTAGAATTTTTCATCAATAAGTTTTCAATATTGTGCTTTGTCATCGCGTGTGTCCGCTTGGTCAGATTCGAATTATTATAAGTCATAATATATCATATATCTAATCTTGTTCATAACATTTTAATATAAAAAATAATAACAAATATTAAAAAGCGAAACGTTTCATGATACGTCACTACGTTTGGCTTGTTAATTTATTTTTGATTCAAATTTGGCGGGAATATATAATGAACGGAAACTCCATCACGCGTATATTGTTTTGTGAATGAGATGAATACACGTCGACAATAAAATTATACACACGTGTTTAAAAAACTACGACGTGTTTGATTTCCTTAATTTTAGATTCTGAACGAAGTGATGAATGTATTGCATTTACTATGATGTGTGTTTTTTTTTTTTTTTTTTTTTTGTGTCTGACTCCAACATTTGGAGCAGTAATAATGCTCCGATTTTTGACTTCAGCCCCTCTTTGAATAGGGAATTGAATCTAGTTGGTACTTTAAGGGGGGTCAAAATTAAAATTTTCAAATAATTTTCAAAAAAATCGAGAAAAACAAAAAAAAAAATGACAGAAAAATGGAAATTTTACGGAAAAACCACTTTTCGACAAAATCGATTTTTTGATTTTGCTGTAACTCAAAAACGAATTATTGTAAATACTTGAAATTTTCACCAAATGTTTATATTATGGTTATCTCTTTACAGTTAAATTTTCAAAATATTTTGACCATTTTTAAGCTACTAATAGACAATTGAAATTTTCGACTTTTCTAAGTTTTTTTTTCTTCAAATGCCGATAAAAATTTTTTGGGTGGCCAGAAAATCTTGAAAATTTAATACAAGGTTTCTTATAAGTTGTTCTTAAAGTGATAAAAAAAAATCCGAAATCGTTAGTCACAATTTTTTTTTATAAGTGTTTAAAGTTCGAATTTATACGAAATATGTCAAAATTTAAATTAAATTTCATACGCTCATAATGCGAATGTTGGCCATAGTAACCATAGTAACATATAAAAACTATACTATTTGTTTCAAAATAGAATATTTGACAATATTTAAATATAATATATCCTAAACTGACAAATCATCTTCGTTCAGAATCGTTTTTCGTATACAATGATACCTATCATTGCATTCAAATTTAACCTACCATAGTCTGAGGTCCACCCCACCCCCTAATATACAGCAGAGCGATACCTACTTACCCGCTTTATCATATTTTTTTATTTCATTATTTCAATTACACTATACTATCAATTTTAGTGATTTTAGTAGATAATATCAATAATAATTAAACAGCCAACTTGCGTCTCAAAAACGGGACTCAGGTTACTGGTCAAATTTACTACCTGAAAAATATACCTTTTTTGGGATGCTGCAAGTAACATGCAGCCAATGTACCTCCTAAGGCCATAATATAACTTGAGCTTTTTACATTGTCAATTTGGAATTTGTGGGTTCTGTTTTCAAAATAAGATATGTTTTACATTTGGAGAAAAATTTAAGTATTAACGGTTAGGTTTTCAAGTTACAATAAAAAAATATACATCAATTTTGTAAACTTTACAATGTAAAGAATTGTATATGTGTGTAAAAACACTGAAAACTCCCATTTTTTTTGTTTGTTTTTTCCCAATTATAAAAATAAAAATAAGTACCGACAATTTTTAAGTTTGACTTCATAAAAATACAAACAGATCCAATTTTATACCGAAAACCAACCCTATTTTAAAAAATTGAAGCATTTCATCGATAACTTATCATATATTCATACACTAACACAAAAAAAATATCACATGTTCAAATCAATACGTTTCTCGTTCCGCAATCCGCTTAGAATCTAAAATCATGTTTATTTTTATAAAATCCCATGTTAATAATAAATACGTATCTATAGGAAATGTTTAGTAATCATAATATTTAATACCTCAATAAATTATATTTATAAAATTATAATAAAAACACTTTTAGTAACCAACTGTTATTTTTCATGTATTGTTAAGCAGCTATCAATTCATATATTATACATTATATAATATTTAAAACTAACATATAAAATTAAATGATACCTATATATAAATCTCCTAGTAAATAGTGAAACCATTTTTTAATATCTTTAAAGTATTTTTGTTACAGAAAAAAAATAATATAAAAAAAAAAATGAAACATAATAATACTATAATAGTCTGTTCGTTTAAACAAGTACTGATCTACTAAATTTCCTTCTCATTCCTGATCATATTTCTGTTGCATTACTCAGTGGCGTAGCCAGGATTTTTTTTAGGGGGGGGGAGTTTTAGTAATAAAATAAAATAAATCTACAACCGTATTGAAATAATAAAATAATTGAATGATAATGATTATTATCACCAGTGCAGTCGATAACGTGAATACAGCATAACAGAATACATTTCACCACGAATAAATAATTGTATATCTATATTATAAAAATTATATTTTTGATAAAAATACGGCCGAAGGGAGGGGTTTCAACCCCCAAACCCCCCCTGGCTACGCCACTGGCATTACTACAGTTCTCTCCTTAATTTCTCACATTTTTACTTCATTAACCACATGTTGATCTATTAAAACTCCATTCTAAAAAAAGCCCGAACTTTTATCAATTCTAAAATAACAAAAGTTATAGTTGTATAATTGAAAAATATTAGGTTGTATCTTCAGTTTTCACAAGACACTCCTTTTGTAGTACAAAAAGTTCCAAAAATTCATAGACTTAGTCTTTAAATACATTTTTATAACTGCATTATTATGGAAAAAATGAGAGACCATCATGCTTGGTAAATCATCTTTGATCTTTGTAGAAACGTCAATAATAACTATATATTATTATATTTTATTATATTGTAATAAATAATAATGTAATACTTTATATTTTTAAATATAAAAAGTCTTAAATTAATTGAAATTGAGATATCTAATTACAATTATTATTTAATTAGTGTTTTACATACATATTTTAGATTTTAAACGGATCGATGAATGTATTGATTTTACAATGATGTATTGATATGTATATACCTAAGTGTACATGATATAAGACAGGGGTGTAATTACGGGGGGGGATATGGGGGATAGATCCCCCCCCTTGAGCTGTATTTATATATTGTCTTATACCTATGCAAAAAAGCCCTCCACAAGTTTGCCATAGAAATTTATTTTGATCCCCCCCCCATAAAACATTCTAAATTACGCCACTGATATAAGACAAGTAGTTAAAAAATGTTTCGATCTTCAACTATGAGTGTGGTTTTTAATAAAAAATTGGATATAGTTTGTACTTTAGAGATAGATACTTGCATTTATCTACGCCTATCTAGGACAACTTGAACTAGAAAATTGAGTATAGAGTATAGACTGAAATGTTGTAAAAAAGTTGGTTGCAACTTTCATCAATTTTGCTGTATCACAAATCACCAAGTTATGTGCGCAGTATAGTGTACATAATGTGCATTTGACACAGTAGAAGATATTCTTTGTTACACCCCTGAATACGCCCCCACTCATCTCTGCGGCACTATCATAATCCTAGTCACGACAATTTCGGATGTCTAAATTGAATTTGTTAATAACTACGTTATAAATAAGATTTTCATAATCCTGTAGCGCTATGAGTCGTGTTTTTTTAATTCGAAAAACAAAAATAAAATAAGATAACAATTAAAAACTAGGAAAATATAATAATGTAGCCCATTATGGGCCGCTGTCAAAAAATAAATTTAGGCTAGTTGTAGAACTGCAGGCAACTAGTGAACTGTGAACATCAACCTTTTTATATACGATATACGTTATACAATACTAGAAGAACAATGTACATTGTTATTCAGCAAGATGTTCGAAAGTTTCGAAAATATAATGTTCATAAGAAATGTGTACCATTAAAATTGTAATCTGTGTGAAGTGCTTTACAAATAAATAAAAATAGATGTCAGGGAAATTTTCTTGAACGAATGAAGATGTGAAGTAGTTGTTACTTATTATAAACTTAAATAAAAGACAAAACTTGTGGGAATATATTCGTGATATATGTTATATTTTATTATTTTATATTGTATCAAAAGAATTCTAGAATAAGAGGGTAGGGTATAATATTCTTGGTTATACCACGAGTGTCGTATTTAAATAAGTTCGTACTATACAAAGTATTTGAGACTTTGAGAGTATATAAATGTATATTGTTATATAGATACCATTATATTAGATTATTAAACATGTTTTTATAGTTTCACTCGATATTCGAAATTCGAATTATAAATATAATACAAATATACAATCACAGAAAATATAACTTTAATCTAAAACCAACTACAAATCCAATAAATTATTATTTGTTTTTATGTATACATTCTACCCAAGTATTAAGTGTAAATACACATAAAGCATTAATAGGCTTTAAAAACTAATGATATACAGTAATTATTCATTAAAGCCTTTAGTTTATATTATAATAATATTTATTATATTTTATTGAATATTAATTTTTTTTCTAGCTATATTTTTTCTGTTCAATCATTCATGTTCATTAAAAAGCACGCTATGGTTTCCTGACATGAAATTCGAAAATCCATTGCTGTAATAGTTGGTAGTGTTAGTACGTCATCGTACATGCCCAACAATTTTCCAATCTAGAATTTCAGGTTTACAAAATAGGTTAAATTAACAATAATAGTAATAGGTGTATAATATACATTAACACTGAATAAATAATAACGGGCAACTCAATATAAATTAAGCGGTAATATACTAGTCTAATGTATAGAAACTCATAACTAACATAATATGTATTTTTATATTAAAATCAAAACAAATACTATTTAAATTACTAGATATGCATTCTTGGTAAGGGATGGTTACGTCCATAGTTACCATATATTCCGTGGCGTAACAAAAAAATTTGCAGGGCCCCCCGCAAAAATTAAAAATGAGCCCTAAAATATTGTTTAGGTAGGTAAGGTCTGTTACCCCAGCACTGTCATATTTGAAACTGATTATAAAAATTATCCAGTATTATGTACTTTATTTTGTACAAATTTGTACAACAAAAATAAAATGTTGTATACCTCCCCATACACAATAATATGTAAACGTGATTTCCCCGTGTCCGTGCTGCCGTAACGTTACCGCAGCACTGTCGCAATGGCCGATTTTTATCAAATCAAAATATAACTCATACAGTATTATATACTTTATTTTGTGCAATTTTGTACAACCAAAATAAAATTTTGTACACCTCCCTAAACACGAGAATAAAAACGTCTCGCCAGTCCCCCCTCCCACAATAGTAAAAACCAATATTTTGCGATTTTTTTTTTTTTGCAGATATTTAGCACGTAATTGGCATCATGTTTTTTTAAATTATATTCTAATCTTTACTGACTACTTATCCATTTGTTTTCAAATTATTATTTTTTGTTTACAATTGACATTTTTCCAAATTTTTTGCAGGTTGTTAACAGATTCATTGTAATTTGTAGATTGGTAGTTTTTAAATATTAATGTGTTTCAAATTATTTTTTCAAAAATATATCACGCTGAGTATTAATGCTGGGTAACTCCTTTCACGTTTTCACAGCCAATTTTTATATTTTTCCACTCGTATGTTCATTGTAATTATCATTACAGATTGTATATATTCAAAAAATGTTTAAAAAAAAAGATTAAAATGTATGATTCAATTTATTATAACATAAAAAGTTTTGTTTTAAGTAAAGTAAAATTTATTAAGTATATTTGGTTATCTTACTGCGAATAAAATTATTTATATATAACCTAATTACGTGGAACCTTGTTATAATTTTCAATCCTTAGCTATAAAAGTTTAAGATTTTATACATTTTCAACTACAAAATAATTTTAATTTTTAAATTTCTTAAATTTTGTTAAAATTCAAATCTTAAATGCTTATAAAAAAATCGTTCTTATGTGTTTTTAAAATTTTTCAATTGCTATTGTTACAATCTATCTTGTTTTGGCCCTCCAAATAATATTTTATTGTTATTTGTAGAAAAAGAAAACTAAGAAAATTGGAAACTGAATTTGTCCGTAAAAAGCACAGAACAACTTAAAATATTTCAACAATTTTACAGTATATTATATAAAACGAGAATGGCCTCAAATGTCGATGCAGAAATTTAAAAAAAAATTCAAGATCAATAAAAAAAATAATAAATAAAAATAAAACGAGAATATAAACATTCAATTATATACATTTGCATGCATCTACAATTATTCGTTTTTGAATTACAAAAAAATAAGAAAATGGCTACATGAAAAATCGGGTAAATATCCAATGTTGTAAAAATATAAACTTCAAACGCTCATAAAAATTTATTTTTACTTGCTTTTAGAAAAATTTTTGTTTTTGATAAATGTAGAGAACTTATGAGAAATTTCCTATTATATTTACAAATCTTAGATTTAAAAAGGAGAAGTTTTATAAATTTCTAACTCAAAATAAATTGCAAATTTTCGTTATTTTTACGTATATTTTGTCAAAATTTTAACTTTAATTAGTCTAGGGCCCGGATTTATATGCTCTAAAAACCTAAGAAATATGCACTATAAAATATGCATTTATGCTCTTATTTTATAGAAATATACCCTATAAAATAAAAAATATGCAAAAAATCGATTAAAATTTTTTTTTTATTTTTATTATTTTTATATTATGTTTAAATAAATTATACTATATTTACAAACACGACGAAACAAACGCGATTAATGTATGATTCACTAAAATTTACTCAATAACAAATTACTACTTGTCCCGATATGTCTCAGATAAAATAATAAAACGACTTCGTCAAATTACATGGATTATAAATATAACTATAAATACGTTATTTTAATAAAAATAACCAAAATATTACATATTATGCATTTAAAAACCGTATATATGCAAAAAAAAATCGTAAATTACAGAAATATGCAGTACATGTCAAAAAATGACAAAATATGCAAAAATATGCAAAATAAAATTTTATATTTCGGACCTATTGATTACAAATCAAACTTGTAGCTTACCTAGCTATTTTTTGGACTATTCAGAAAAAACATGCAAATGCATATAAATCCGGGCCCTATAATAATTACCTATAAAAAAAATATAATGACTACATGTAGTTAGAAAATCATAAAAAAATGTTTTGTTCAAGTCTAAGATTTAAAAACGTAATAAAAATTCTTAACAGTTATCTATTTAATTTTAAGCTAATGCCCATTAAAACCATAACCATAATATTTTTACTGTTATGCGTAATTTGACTCAAAACTTAATGAAAATTATAATTTATATAAATATTATCTAGTATAATAATTAAAAATTAATAATAATGACATTATAAATGCATTATGTTCAGCAAAAATGAAATCAGGCTAATCATACTTATAGTAAAATAAATATATTCTTAACAAAAAAATACATAGACCATCTCTGCTTAAAATCGTTTGTCGTATACACATATGACCTATCATTGAATTTAAATTAAAAATATTTTTTAGGTAACCCGCTTGACCCGATCATAACAGAGCGGTAGTTGGTACCCATTTGCCAATCTTATATTATGAAATTATATGTCAAAATCACGAAAATTTTCAAGGAATTTTGAAGTTGAAAATTTCCTAAAATTTTTGAGATTTATATCTAAGGTAATTTTATGAGCGTATGAAATTTATTTTTTTACGAAATCAAATAAAATAACGATATATTACAATTTAAATATAGGTAATAATATATAATATATCCTATACTAATTATCCTAGACTTACAAATCATCTCCGTTCAGAATCGTTTTTCGTATACAATGATACCTGTCATTGCATTCAAATTTAACATAATATCCATTATAGTGACCTACTCATCTCCATGTCTACTATACAGCAGAACGATACTCACTTGTCCACCCATTTTTTTTAAATTTTTTTTCCAATACATTTTTAAAATTAATATCCCTAAAATATTTTGCTGCCCCCGAGATGTGTTGCCTCCGGCCATGTTCCTACCCGTGCCCTCCCCCCACCTAAATACAGGCCAGAAACAACATAATAGCAAATAAATTAATTGAGTACTAGTATTATGCACTGCCATAATAGAATATTTTTCTAGTACACATATTTTGATTTGAATTTTTATGAATTGTACAAAATGAAGTACATAATACTGTATGAGTTATATATTGATTTGATAAAAATCGGCCATTGGCAGTGCCGCGGTAACGTTACTGCAGCATGGACATGGGGAAATCGCGTTTTCTCGTATTTGGGGAGGTGTACAAAATTTTATTTTGGTTGTACAAAATTGTACAAAACAAAGTACATAATACTGGATCATTTTTATACTCAGTTTCAAACATGGAAATACTAGGGTAACGGACCTAGGTAAGTATATTATTTTTTAGTTAAAAAATATTAATCTGATTCTGATATAGGTAAATCGTAAATCACTTATTTTAATTAAAATTTTTTTATGATATGATAAAAAATAACAATATTTATTTAATATGATAATATATAAATAACTAAATTTTACTGAATTATTATATTAAATTTCTACGATCTTCTATCATTTTTTGGGGCAAATTTGTCAACTAACATGTTTATATCTAAACTATGCATAGATTGACTCTAATTTAATTTGAAAAAAGCAATTATTCATTTTTTTTTCACTATAATTCATTTAAATTTAACCAAAGGCTCTAAATTATCGTCCCCCCCCCACATAGCGGTGTCTGCGGGCCATCAGTTACGCCACTAGATATATTGTGGATTTTTGGTATATACTTGAAAGAAGGAGTGATTTCTGGAAAAGAAGAAAGCAATACGAAAACTTACGTTGTAGAAAAAATCAATATTATGAATATTATGATTATTATTTAACCATCATACAAATACTTTTCGTAAATAATTGTTTCAGTTTTCAGAGAATTTTATTCTATTTTTAGTTCACGCTTACGAAATGTTAAGAGTCATTTCTCGGGTCTAATAATATGAAATGGACTATAATATGTATGGGCGTAACACGTTTCCACCAAAAGTAGACCTTTCCCTTTTCCACCAATACCCGTTTCCACCAAAGGTGTATCTTCCCTTTTCCACCAATATATGTTTCCACCAAATGAGATCCTCCTAATTGTTTGGTTAATTTACCAAAATAATTTGTATACTATATGCCTATATTAAAACCTTTAATACAGTAATAAGTTTATTAAAAATAATAGTTACTAATACCTACTCATATAGGTACAATATACTCATATATAATTGGTTGATATTTTTTTTTTCAATCGTAGAATATCTATGTATTTTACGAACAAGTGAAAAGATTGCACAGTTTAAATAGTGCATTACAACTGCGACACTGCGTGTATGTTAAAATAAAACGTAATTTTTAAAATTTATAATTCTGTGATGGCAAAAGTGAACACTAATACTAAACAATTTTAAATTTTTTAAATTAATTTATTAAATTTCAGGTACGATTTTGTGAAAAGTGTATCCTACAATTTTAAAAAAAATATCAATTAACTGTATATATAGTTACAGTTTACATGACTAAGGTACCTATCGTATACCATACCATATCATTTTTTAAAATTTTTATATTTGACCATTTACAATTTATATCATAATAATTATTATACATCGATTTTTTTCAAATTTTTATGTCTGACCATTTACAATTATACCATAGTATAACTAATTTATTTTATTTTTCAATTTTTTATATTTGACGATTTACAATTTATACCATAATAACTGTTATATCGTTTATTTCACATTTTTATATTTGACTATTTACAATTATACTATAATAATTATTATATCGTTTTTTATTTTATTTGGTGGAAAAGGGAAAGGTACACTTTTGGTGGAAACGGGCATCGCCCATATGTATTGACAGTAATAGTTGTACCTCTACCCTCTAGAACTGGTAAGCAAATTGTTTATTAAATTTTTTTTTCGATCATTTATTTTACAACACGACCATCGTAATCCTTTAACGGTATAATTTCATAAAACTAAATCATCAAAATTTATTTTTCGTCTATTTAATGTTAGGTATTAGGTTAGTACAACAACGATAGTCATCTGCTACAGTGGCGTAGTTAGGATTTTTTTTCGGAAAGGGCTGATCAATTTAAGATTTTTGTAGAGATTTTCATAGACCATTCAAAATTTAAATTTTTTTTAAAAAAATTCTTGATATTACGGGGGGGATGCAGCTCCCTCAGCCCCCCTGGCTACGCCACTAGTCTGCTACGTACCTGCACTAACAAGTATGACAAAATATATGTAAAAACATTCAAAACCTATACGGCTATACTATCACCTACCAAGTACAAGTACCTATCTATACTCATAGACCATAGTTATATATATAATATATTTTATTATATTAACAATAAATCAATTTCTCATTACCTAAAAATTAAAATACATGATCACTTAGGTATTCAGCTAACTATTTAAGTTAACACATAATAACATAAACGGAACAATTGAAATTTAGCTACCGCTAAACTAGTCTCAAACTAGAAGCACATTGATTATTTAGGTATATTACTAAAGAAATATTATTTAAACTTATCGTTTCAATTTATAAATTTACCTATATATTTTGACAAAAAGCATAAAATATGAACAAATAAGATGACCTTAATGTCAGTGACAATTAACTTCATAAGTTTAAAAATACAATACATTTGAATTTGAAATTATTGTATTAACAATAATAGGAGCAGAAAATAATGTACTATACTACTATAGTCTATATAGGAGACGTACTTATAACATTTTATTTGTATAATATAAAGAAATTTAAAGAATAAAATATAAGTCAACGAACATTAGTACAATTACAGATAAAATATAGTATGTGTGTTAAATATATAATATCCCGCAAGAATCTGTGAATAATATACATACCTAATAGTATTAAGTACAAAATTAACCAAAATACTTTTTTACATAATTTATTCTTTACTGTACGCACTATAACTGCCGTTTGGTGTTAATTTTCAAATAAATACACTCTTCAAAAATGTAAAAGTTTTCGAGTCAATTACTATAATGAGGATTTAAGTGCCAGTATTAATGTACTATAGTATTTTAATAATAGGTACCGCAAAATATTATCACAGACATTTGGGTGTCTCAAAATTGCGCATGGTGCACCTTTTTGGGAACACGATTCCGTAGTAAACAATTAACTTTAATATTATTTAGCCCAAAAGTCAAAAGATTATGTAGATTTGCTTTGCTATTTTTTTTTATAGTGCGCTAAATTGGCACATTTAAGTTTTTATTTGTGATCAATAAAAATTAAATTTTGAAAAAATGATTTAAGTAAAAATATTTAAAAATAATAAAAGGTTAAAATAATGAATTATAAATGCGTGTTCAATTTAAATTTTTATATCTTGGTACCGCTTAAATAATTAATTTTTGACAAATATGTTATAATATTTTTATGACTTCTGTAGGTACTTACCTATTATATTCTTATTTCTTTCATTGTTTCATTTTTCATTTATACGAATTAAATCAGCATTTTCCATTTTCCATTTTTTTAATCCGACCTTTAATTATTGATTGCATTTTCGGACACGTTTCCAGAAGAATAGGACTAATAGGAGCTTTGAAATTGAGCGTTATAAGTTCGATGAAAACTTTCAGATTAATTTTAAATTGTACATTCTAGCTATTAGTTCAAATGAAAAGGCAACAGTGTTTCAAAAACCCCGAAAAAATAATCCCATATGAAATTTTACTAAATTGCATATTATTTTTAATATTTAAAAATCAAAAAAAATCTTGATTGATATTTTATATAATATGTACTTCATAATAATATATTTGCATTAAAATATATCGATTAATAAAAACACACACTTGCAGTAGGTATTGCGTGCATAGCAGACAATAGAACATAATCAAGTAGATACCTACCTAATACTAGCTGTACTCGTGCACTTCGTTGCCCGTACTAATTGCATCATTGGTAAGTTTGGTTGCCTAATGCTAACATTTCTCTGCGTGAGGATAAAATATAAAAAAGCGGGTAAGTGGGTATCGCTCTGCTGTATATTAGAGGGTGGGGTGGACCTCGGACTATGGTAGGTTAAATTTGAATGCAATGATAGGTATCATTGTTTACGAAAAACGATTCTGAACGGAGATGATTTGTCAGTCTAGGATATATTATATTTAAATATTGTCATACATTCTATTGTGAAACTAATTCAAACATTTAAGTAAAAGTTTCAAGATCTTACGTTTAGTAATTTTTTAAAAATAACAAAAATCGAAAATTATTTATTAGTAAAACGTTATTTTACACGTATATTTTTGATTTCAAATTAAAATTAAAACTTTAAACACTCGTAAAATTTTTTAAATTGAATAAACATCAAACTTTTTTTATAATTATTCTAAGCTTAACTTATGGACAGCATAGTATTAAATTTTCAATTCTTAGCTTTTGATAGTAAAATATTTATAAATTTTTAACTACCAAATAGTGAACAATATTCATGATTTTGACGAATTTTTGTCAATCAAATATTCAAATAACTTCAAATGCTAATAAAAAAAATTGTGCCTATGTATTTTTATAATTTTTGAATGTGAGTTAGAACAAGTTATGTAGACCCTTCAATTAAATTTTCAAGTAATTTTTCCCAGCTAAATTTTTTTTATCAACATTTATAAATAAAAAATAAAAAAAAATTGAAAATTTCAAATGCTTATAAATAGCTCAATATATTTTGAAAATCAAATCACGTAAAGAAAATGGCAATCTAAATAACTGGTAAAATTTTCAAGTATTTATGACTTATACTATTTGAATAACAACAAATATCAAAAATCGTTTGAGGCTAATCCGTTATTTAACGCGGTTTTGTAAAAATTTAAATTTCAAACACTCCTAAAAATTTTTTGACTTAGTCCGGTAGAGTTTTTTTTACAGATATTTGAAGAAAAATGTATGGAGAACCTTGTACCAAATTTTCAAAACTTAGTTATAAAAGAAAAATATTTTACGATTTTTTAACCACAAAATTACTTGCCAATTTTCGCAATTTTGACATATTTCGTATAAATTCGAACTTTAAGCACTTATAAAAAAAAATTGTGAGTAACGATTTCGGATTTTTTTTATCACTTTAAGAAAAACTTATAAGAAACCTTATATTAAATTTTCAAGATTTTCTGGCCGGCCAAAAAAATGTTATCGTTATTTTAAAAAAAAATACTAAAAAAAATTAAAAATTTCAATTGTCTATAAATAGCTCAAAAAAATTCAAAATTCTTTGAAAATATAACTGTGTATGGAGAACGCTAATATAAACATTTGGTAAAAATTTCAAGTATTTACATCGATTAGTTTTTGAGTTTTAGCAAAATAAAAAATTCGATTTTGTCGAAAACCGGTTTTTCGTAAAAATTCCCGTTTTTCAGTCATTTTTTTTTTGTTTTTCTCGATTTTTTTAAAAACTGTTGGAAAATGTTTACTTTTCACCTCTATAATGCACCAAGGATATCCACTTTGCCATCGGAAACCACCCCCAAAGTTTGAAATTGAAGCATTATTTCGACTAGTTATGCTGTGCACAGACACAAAAAAACAAAAAAAAAAAAAAACACACATCATTGTAAAATCAATACATTCATCACTCCGTTCAGAATCTAAAACTATATTTGGTTTTCAGATTTGGTGTATATAAAAATATAATAGATGATATTTTCCGACATATCAACTTTACATAAATTTCCCGCCCAACGTTGCATTTTATTAATCGATTAACCGATTATTTATCATTCGTTAAAAATAATCGGTTATTCGAATAATCGATTAAATAATCGCACAGCCCTAAAAATAATAATGAGGTAATAAATTTAAATTGAAGTCATTAATCGGGATAAAAACTATTCTATCTTATTATGAAGGCAAAATTACACACATGGATCATAATTCCATCAAAATCGATTGAGTAGTTTCGGAATGCGCCAATAACATAATACCCATCGTTTACCAAATATTTTTATATATAAGATATTATATTAGTAAGGTATTTTTAAATTTTATTTTTTAATAATTCATTCTCTTTATATATTTAAATATTTATATGCATATCATATTTAATATAATAAATTAAAAATAATAAATGAATAATAATTTTTTAATAGGAGAAATATAAAATATTTTTACTTATATTAACAATAAAATTATATTAAAAGTATTTATAATTTTTATTGAATATTATTGAAAAACAATAGTACCATTGGGATTTTTAATTTTATAATAAAATATAAATATATCATTTTAATTTATGAATTGTTAATTTGGCAAAATATCACTGTGTTTGTGTGAGTATAATGTAGAAGCTACCGACACCGAATCGTTGTTGACTGGTGCGTAACAGGCAAATGCTATTATACGAATGTTCGAAATACAACATGTTGATGTAGGTACACGTGATGTCCAATATTATTTTTATAAATAAACTTCTCGGAACATTTCATATCTACACACTGATTGACGGACAAAAAGGTCAGGTTTAAGGTAGCTGGAATCAGCCCGGCGGGCCACATAATTATGTATATAGGTAGGTATACAATTTACACATTTTATTAATTAATAGTTAACTCAATTGTTTATTAACTTAAACAAATGCTATTGCGATAGGAACTTTCTCCGTGATATAATCTTTCATAAAAAAAAAAAATTAAGACAATCGGTTGAGTAGTTTTCGAGAACATTAGCATCAAAGGTTTCGATTTTCGATTTTATATATTAAGAAGATTAGCATTTAGCATCATAACATTAAAAATTATTTTTTTATCAATAGGTTATAGCTACTATATTAAAACTTATAGCTCAACAATTAAAAAAAGTGAAAACAAAGAACATTAATTACAGTATATTTATATGATATAGATATGTAATATTTTATATTTATATTCTGTGATATTATATAATAAAACCAGCATCTAATATAAAAGAAATTATAATTTTAATAATAGTTAAGGATTTAGTTATTGAATATGAAGTAGAGATTAAAAGAAATATTGAGAGTTTTAAGTGAGTTTATTAAAATTTGGTGTTTAGCAGTGAAGGACAATAAAATAAAATATAGGAAAGATCACATACACATACATTTAAATGAAGTATACAGAGTGAAGGATTATTTAGGCTAAGTTTAAATAAGTGACTTGGTAAAAAATAAATTTATAATTACCAATCTTATCCATTATGTCTGTAGTTATGAGTTTTACTATTAAATATTGACTAATTGTACTAATTTCATAACATTTTTATTATTTAGTTATTTATTAGGGGAATCTGATTTAACACATGGTAATGTGTGTCGATTACTGAGTTAAACTTTTCTAGTGATTAGGTATAAGGTTATTTATATTGTTCAGTGTTTGAATGACTGATTCTAGTATTATAAGTTAATAAAAATAAAAATTGCACAATATAATAAATTTATTAAATTAATGCTTACAAAAATCTCAAATTTGTTTAAACATCAATAATTTCATGAACATAATAAATATATAATGCTAACAATAAAAATAATATTTATTATCACAGACATACATAACATACAGTAATAAATAATATCATTATATTATAAAGAACAAATTGTACTAGAAAATAAAAATACCTACAGATAATACTTTTCAGAATTCACATAAAACAATAAAAAAAAAAAAAAATTGGTAACAGTTATAATAATTTAAAAATAAAGATACAATAGTTGCTTGACAGAAAATTAATAATATTGATTATAGAAATAATAGTTCTTAACATTTTAAGTATAGAATAATGTTATTTATGTTTTTAAATATATTTTAATCACACATATAAGCATATAAGTGTTAATTTAATTATACACAAATATAAAAATAATAATTGAAGGATAAAAAATTATTACAATTTTTTTAAGAAATAATTTATAATATTTAATAAGATATTTTATCCTGTTTTATCTCTTTTAAGTAGTTCATCGATCTATAAATTGAAAATAAAACCAGAATAATAGTTTATAAATAATTAATTATTAAATAACTTAAATATGTTTCATATTTACTTGAGCTTTATACATGTCTTTTACATCTTGAAGATCAAGTTTTAATTCTTCACTCTCTTCTAGTTTTTCACCATATAGCTGTAATAATGCATCATACCGTTTTTGAAGGTCAGAAAGTTCCACTAGTGAAATGGATTGTTCTTCTACTTTAGCAGTAAGTGCGGCTAATCCAGTTGTCAATTGATCCCTTTCATGATCTCTTCTTGATAATTCCCACTGCAATTGGAGTGCTTCTCCTATGAGTACATAATAATATAATATTACAAAATCTAAGAACATAAAATTTTTTCTTTATCTTTACCTTCTTTCAATTTTATTTGTGATTGTAAATTTTCTAAAATTGTTGTTGTGTTACTAAATGATGTTCTCATTGGATCATAAATACTACAAGCCCTTTCTGTAACTGAGCTTCTATCATCATCTGCAAACTATAATTAAACAAGTAGCTTTTAAATTTATCTTTTATATTATTGTATACTTTTAACAAGAAAAATTAAAAATGTAAATAAAAAGTTATACTGATGGCCAAAACGAAGATTCTTCTGAGGGAACTCCTACACTTGTAGTTGGAGATGATTGATGAGATGTATTATGCTGTTGAGAGTAAAAATTATTCAGAAATATGATTAAATGATTAATTTAAATTTATTAAATCAATAAACAACATACTTGTAATTTTTTTCTTTTTTCAATTTCTACATTTAGTTTATCTTTTTCAAATTTCAATTCATTTTCAAGAGTATTAATTTTTAATGTAGCATCGGCAAGTAACTTTTTACTTCCTGCAAGTTCATTTTCAAGTTTTACTAGACTAAAGTAAAAAAAAAAAAAATTATAACTTGGTTTTCAATTTTTATTTTTATTATTTAATTCCATACTTATTTGAGTTTAATTTTAATGCATCATTTTCTTCTTTTAAACTTTCTAATTTAACTTTTAAATCACTTTCATTTTGTAACAGACTATCAATTTGCTCTCTACATTTTTTTTCAAAAATATTACTTTCGTGTATTTTAGAGTCGATTAATTTTATTTTACTTTCTGCATTATTTAATGACATTTGTAGTTCATCTAGACATATTATGAAATTTACAATTTTATAAGCAAAATAATTTTTTCAATAGCACAACTGCAACTAATAATTTAACTGTTTTTACCTATTGTTTTTAAATGTAACAGTTCACGTTTTTCAAATTCATGTTCTAATGTATTTACTAAGGCAGATTTTTCTTCGAGTTCTTTAACCAAAGGTTGTGTAGCTTTTAAAGTTTCTTGTAATGAATTTTCTCTTCTTCTCTCAGATTCTTCTAATCTTCTAATAAGTGAAAGATTTTCTTGTTTTAATTCATTCATCAATCTATATAAATTATTTATACATAAAAATAATTATTTATAAATAATAATAAAGTTATGAATATAGTTTTTCAGTAAATCAGTAATATCTGTAAAAAAACCTTACTTTTTTAAACAGTACTTAAATATAGCAAAGGTAGGTTTTCTAAATTAACAATAGTATTTTATTATTTTTTTTACTAATGTTTTTGTATTGTTATGATAATTTCTATACACATTTATTATAAAATAACTATAACTTACACATAATTATTTTCTTCAACTTTGCAAAGATTTGATTTTAAGTTACTTATTACAATCTTCATTTCTTCACAATGTTTATTTTTATTTAATAATTTTTCTTCTAAATCTTGTTTGTCTTTTTCTATTAGCTTAAGTTCATTGGAATCTTTCTTTAATTCTAGCACAGCAGTTTCTTTACCTTGAATTTCTCTATTAATTAAAAAGTAAATTTTAATAAAATAGTAAATAATGATACCATACAAATTAAAACTAATTCTTTTTATAACTTTAATAATATAAAAACAAACAATAATATAATTTATTTAAATTAAATTGTTAAAAAACATTAAAAGTGAATATATTTTAATTTTTCAATTAAGATGAGTTAAAAAAATAAATATTTTAAGAGATTAGCGCAGAGAAATTAATTTGTTCTAAAAATAAATTGATTACGCAATTAACAATTAGGTCGAAAAAAAAAATAAATTAAATATAATTACTTTTGAAGTGATATTAGAGTTGATGTTAAATTATCAACTTGGCCCAGTAAATTTATATTTTCTTTTTCAAAATGTTGATTAGATTTTGTTAGCTGATGAATAGCTTCAATTTGACTTCTTTCCATCTCTTCTTTCGCAGCTAATGATTTTTTTATTCTTTCTACTTCTTGAGATAATTTTTCTTGTTGATCTCTAGTAATGATTAATGTATCAATAAGATTTTAAAACATTCATGGTAATTGATTATTATATTTTAAAAGTACTAACTTATACTTATTTATAGTTTTCAATGATTCCTTTTCAGCTACTCGTAGTTTTTTTATTATATTATTTAATGTAAGATGCTGTTTACTCAATTTTTCTCCTTCATCTCTCAGTTCTTTAATTAGAGAATCTTTATCTTCAATAAGAACTTTAAATTGTGCAGAATTTTTATTTTGCTATAAATAATAAATAAAATATAAGAACTTCAAGAAGAATATAGGAAACACCAAAAATGTTAAACTATAATTATTAATATGTACTGCTTGTAGTAGAAATTATAAATTGTTTTATTTTATATGATAAAAGAAATTTATAATAGTCATGAAATTTCATCCAATGCATTACAAGGCTTTTAGTGTAGTTTCTATCTTAAAATTACAACATATCAAATTTGTGTTCAGAAGAACTAATTTTGTGTTGTTAGTTTTGAATTAACCTATTATCAAACTTAAAAGATAAAAACATTACTTAAGTGTGTATGTTGATTTTTATAATATATTTTATCTTAAATGATTTTAACATTTTTAAATAGCAATATTTTACATTTGTAACTGGCTTAAAAATTAAGCTTCTTTAGCTTTTTAAAAATATATACTTATTTCAGTAAGTTTTTAATTCTTACATCTAGTTGTTTTTGTAATTGATCTTTTTCTCTAATAGCTTGTTGAAACTTTTTCTCCATTGTTGCTAATCTTTGAGTATATTCTTCATTTAAATTACTCGAGTTTAAATAATCTAATTGGCTAAAAAATAAATCATAGAATTTATTTTTTAAAAACTTAAAAGATATTACCTTTTCATTTCTGAATTATTGGCTGCTAATTCGGCATTTTTTTTACTTAAATCAATTAATTTTGATTCTCTTGATTTAACTGTAGAGTTTAATTCAACAATTTTCTAAAAATTATGACTATTATTAAATACTGATTAGAAAATAAATTTTATTTCTATTTAAATACTTTTAGAAGATCTTCAAAGTCTTTTGGTCCATGTTGTTGTCCTGTATAAATAAAAACCAAAATGCATTTTTATATAATTTTAATTTTAAATAAAAAAAATTGTTTTTATTTTAATTTGAATCATGGTAGATATATTATAGTGAAATAGTAATAATAATATAATTTACGACATATTTAATACTGTAGCAGATATTATTATTATAATTATAATTATGATAAAATAATAATATTCAAACCAGATAAAAATGATGGTATATGGTCTGGATGATATTTTACTGGGCTATGTCGATGAGATGCATTACTTTCACTGTCATCGTTAGTAGCAGGACTAGATATTACTTCAATATCAGATGAGGTCCATGTTTCAAGTTCATCACAAGAATTTGTTTCGCTTGAACCAATTTTTACGAAATCTGAATGACTAAATAAAATAGAATATTA
Organism: Schizaphis graminum; assembly: GCA_020882235.1. Lineage (NCBI taxonomy): Eukaryota > Metazoa > Arthropoda > Insecta > Hemiptera > Aphididae > Schizaphis > Schizaphis graminum. The sequence continues at coordinate 72,546,744 of CM037032.1, forward strand.
TAATTGTAATATTAATTTACTGAAAATAAAAATTATGTTTGTGCCAATATTATTTGAATTTTATAGGTTTTAATATAAATAAATTGTCTAATTTCCAACAAACATTATTCAAATTAATAAAATTAAAACAATACTATATTAGTTTTAATCTTTTATACTATTAAGACTTATTATTAATTACTATACAAGGTGATTTTTTTATCGAAGAACACTCATTATTTCTGAAAGTATTCATGTTTTTGAAAATATTTTTTTACATAGTTTCAAGTTGTTAAAAAAACAACATTTTTATTAAAATATTATATTTTTAAATATTTTTTATCCTTATATTTTTTTAAGTTTTTTACTTTTTTGAATGATAACATATAGTTTTAATTTCATATTCCAAAGCAGAATAATTTTCTGAGTATTTTAATACATAAAATTTGAATTTTGGACTAGTAGTTTATGAGTTATACTTATTTAAAATTTAGACAAGCGGAGTAGTAGACAAACATTTTGCGGGGTAATTCCGTACCACTCCAGTCCGCGCATCAAAACTTTAAATACTTACAACTCATAAACTACTGGCCCTAATTTTTATGTATCAAAATATTCAGAACATTTTACTGCTTTGGAATATGAATTTAAAACTATATGCTTTCATTCAAAAAAGTAAAAAACTTAAAAAAATATAAAAAATATTTAAAAATATAATTTTTTAATAAAAATGTTGTTTTTTTTAACAACTTGAAACTATGTAAAAAAATATTTTCACAAACATGAACACTTTCAGAAATAATGAGTGTTCTTCGATAAAAAAATCACCCTGTATAATAAAATTCGTTAACATTTTAATTTACAGTACAGATGTTTTTTATTTCATACAATTTAAAATTTTAAATTAATGTTAATAGCTAATTCAAAATTGTATTAATTTTTAAGACATTACGTATTTATTGATAACTAACTTACTTATCTGTAGAAGCTTGTGGTGATGGTTCACGTTGTTCATTCATAGATGTTACATCTATTGTGCTACCAACCATAGTTTCTATAACAAATCAAAATATTAACACATATCCTATAATTATGTCATACTATAATTCAATACTAACTAGATTTCAGTTCTTAATGATATTTAATAAAATAATATTTACCATCATCACAACTACTGCTTTCTAAAGTAGTATCAGATACTTTTAACAAATCGATTGATGAGTTACTCGTGTTTAATGTATTTATAATATTCATACTATTTTGGACATTCTTTAAATTGTCTAATGTATCTATGTAATTAGTTTGTAATATAACACTATTTCTATTAGAACTTGGTTCAATAGACTCTTCTTCTAGTATATCTAATACTCCGGAATTCTAAAAATAAAAAAAATTCTTAATCATATTATTAAAAGAGGGAGGAAATAGATAACAATTGTATAGTACATAATGTACTTTGTCATTGAGTAAGTCATTGTAATGTATGTATTAAATTTGAATTCAATGATAACTTATTGTATAAATATAAAAAAAACATTTGAGCAAAAACAGTCTGTTAGCCAGCCTATAATTATTTATTAAGTAAATTCTATGATATAATTATATTGGCTATTATAGCAATTTATTTATCAATTAAATAAAATAAAATAATTTTTATTTATTGGATTAATATTGACTTAGTGTAGAACAACATTACATAAATTATTTATGGTATAAATAAGCAATAGCTTAATAATTAATCTAAATTCTAAATATTTTAAAAATTTCATTGTGTACAAAATATGATATGTGTAAAAGTTTTAAGTAGTATCCATAAATTATATTTTAAATAACTATTATACAGCTTATTTTTCATTTAAATATCTTATTTTGTCCAAATTTAATCTTCAAATATCTAAAAAAAAAAAAATTGTGCATGCATTTTTTTTTTTAAAGATTTTTTAGTTTTTGTAAAAACTACTTATGAGAAACCTTGAATTATTTTTGAAATCTTAACTATGCAAATTTAACATTAACTACACCTTTAGTTACCAAATTATTTGCAAATTTTCATGATTTTGATGAATTTTGTTAAAATTTAAATTTCATACAATAATAAAAAAAAGTCCTGTACATCCATTTTAAATATTATTAAATTACTACAAAAATTAATTATGTGGGATCTTATATTATTTCTATAGGCTTTTTAACTGAGCCTAAATTTTTTTATTGATACAAAAATCATTTGAAATTTGTAAACACCCATAAATAGTTTAAAGTTATAGTTGAGTGTTTCAAGTTTCCACGGTTTATATTTTTTGAGAAACAACAAAAAACTAAAATCACTAATTTATGCACAAATATCCAATTTGCTAGAATTTAAACTTAGAATAAAATCATACATAGTAAAATCAATATATTCATCAGACCCATTCAGAATTTAAAAGTATAATGTTTTATAATTTTATTTCTAGATAATTACCTCATGAGGTGATGATAACTCTGTAAAGGAAGTATCTAAAGATGAGGTAGTGGATTTTAGCATTAACATTCCTCCATGATGTGGTGTTAAAGTATCTTCATTAGCCATACATGTTACATTATCTGATATTGAGCAAGTAAGACTATCATCGTCCTCGATTAATTCTGGAATTGGTTCTATTGTATCTGGTGAATATTGTCTATCATTTGCTCTAAAAAGTATGTTAATTATAAAAATAAATATGTTTAATAACTTTTAAAGTAATTTCAAAAAATGAAAAATGAACGAAAAGTTTAATAAAAATTATCAACAAGGAATGTTTTTACATTTTATTCCCAATTTCTCTCTTCTATAGGCTGACATTTGAGCCTATTTTATTAAATCAACTTAAATTACTATTTATTGAAAGAACAGTAGAGTTTATAGACCAAATTTCCTTAATTCTGATTTATAAAGCTTTTTCTTGTGTACTATATTCCAAAAATTAATAAAATATTAACCTATTTGGTTCAGTGATAACAGCCAAAACTTCTACTGAACTTGATGTTATGACTTCTATAGATGATGACTCGGGTGTTGTAGTTGATGTTGATCCAAGAATTTCAACACTATCAGTAGATATTGTAGATTTACGATCACTATCACAACTGACAGCAGAAAGACGATTAGTATTGTTAAAACTTGTACTCTTTGTCCTTCGAACTACATCAATATTTGATTCTGAATCAATTTCAATGACATTAAATTGTTCATCTTGTGTGGATGGCGATTGCCCTGTAGATCTAGCTGGTTGATTTGCCACAATTAAATCATTTTCTGCAGATGATTTAGATAAATCTAAGGACATGCTTTGCCTCATTTCTGTAATATTGAAAAATAAAAGAACATTAATATTAAAAATATAGATTTTATATATACATTTTAAAATAATTTATTCATATTACAGCTAAATTATTATAATATTAACAATTATCTAATGTTTTAAGTAACATAAATAAAAAGCAGGTAGATACCTCATTCAAAGGATCATCAATGATTAAATTTCATAAATAATTTACTTAATATTCATAGTTGATTAATAATAATTATTATTAGTACATTAAATACACACCACTTTGTTTATCAACCACCTCATCTTCATTTTCAAATACTGAGTTGGTAAATGAATTCCACAAACTTGAACCTAATTTTGAAATCTTTTGTTGAGAATCTTGATTATCCGTTTCTCTTGAAGTTTCAGACTCCTGGTCTTGGGATACTTCATCACTCTCATCTTCGTCTTTAATGTCCAAAGCTTTATCAATAGTCTTTTGCGCTTCTTTAAGAGCCGTTTTTGCAAGACTTGCAAACCCAGATGCATCAAACTGATTAAACCAACTCATTTTGTTGCTAAATGTCTGTCTGTTAAAAGGTGATTTTATGAGACATTCTATCTAGTTCATTACAATAAAATGCAACATATAAATTAATAAACATCTAAATATCAATAAAAATTATAATTGATAAATAACCAAATAAGTTACTAAGAAAATAATGTAATATAATACATTTCTAATGATGTGTACATATTTGCAAAATTATATTTAATGTTAATATGTTATCAATAGATATCACTTCAGTTTATATTATCATAAATATTTGATATATTTGATAATATTATATAAAACTACAGATACATTAAATAAACAAATAAATATAAATATAATTTATAATTTTTTAACAAATAAACATAATTTATTTTATATAATATATCTGTTTATAAAATAAAAATTAACTGTCTGTCTATTATCTTTTTCTGACTTCTGAGCATGATTTTTTTTATCTACTTATGAGCAATTTTTAATTACCTAATTTATCTATACTGTCCATTGTCCATAAAATAAATCAAATCGATTATGTAGGTAATTTGAGCCATTAAAACATTTTAAAGTATATTTGTATAATTCAGTAGTAGCTATGACTGCTATGAGCTACGGGTATTAAGCCACGGAGTCATATGCATAATTACATAATTTTAAATTTCAAAGATATAGTGTGAAAATACATATTAATATTATGTTTAATAGAAAATATTAATTAAAACAATTTATAGAATTAAAAACTAGATATTTTCAACTTTTAATTATATATAAATATTAATTAACTAATAATAATTACTACCTATAAATAGTAATATATTAACATTAACCAACATTGATCTACTACCTACTGGTTGATTAATAATTATATATCTGTCATTAATTATATTTTTAGTAGTAGTGATATATTTACAAAATTCAAGAAGTCACTTAATAGTTACCTAATTATTAAATAAAATGAATTATTCAATATTTAAGTAAGAGTTGTAACTACAACTACAGGGTTAGGATTTAAGTTTAAATATATTTTATAATTGCATTATAAAAAAAAAGAATACATTTCAAAAATTAAATTTTAAATTTAATATCTAATATAAAACTTTATTTAAAATTTCGAATAAGGTACAACAATAAATGGTTTATAATTTAAGAGTGCGCAATATCATAGAAAATGCAATATTAATATATATGGAGAAAAAATTGTTAAAAAATAAGATTCCAGAAATTTAAAGTTCTTTTGACCTAATAAGTATCCAAGAAAGATTTGTTTGAAAATTGAATAAGTATTATCAGAATAGGAAAATATATTATATACTACAAAAAGTGTTAAGACACAATTTGCAATGAAAATAAAAACGATACATTAGTTTAGCAATAAATGCATTATCAATACATTGTATTCTTATATAAGTTATTGTCAAACTAAAATAATCATTAAAATAATGTTAGAGATGAGTATTGTTATAAAAAAAAGTTAGGTAGAAAGTACAATAAATTATAAAATAGTTAATTCTTAATACATATTAAAAAATTACTTATCACACAACTTTCAATACAATAACAATTATCATTAATAAGTATTCAAATTTGATTTTTAATCTTTACTAGGGAGTTCAACTATTTAATTTGATGTATTTATACCAAAATCATTTTATTCAGTTAAAAATAATAGTTATTTATAAAATAATTAAATATTTTTATATATTTATATTAGGATCACTCTTTTGTAGTTGATAACTAAATGCATTTCTTAAAAGTGGGTATAACTCTGCTGTATAGTAGAGATGGAGAGTAGGTCACAAGGTCACTATAATGGATGTGTTAAATTTGAATGCAAATATGCAATGGTATCATTGTATACGAAAAATGATTAAAACAATTTTTAACGGAGATGATTTGTCAGTCTATGATAATTAGTAGAATATATTATATTTAATACCTATATTAAAATTGTAATATATTGTTAATTTACGTTATTTTGTAAAAAATTAAATTTTTTTTACAGTTACTTGAAGGAAAATTGTTGGATAACTTTGTATTGGTTTTTTTTTAATTTTAAGTAAAAATCACAAAAATTTTACGAATTTTCAACTTCAAAATTCATTGCAAATGTTTGCGATTTCGACATATTTTGTAAGCATTTGAACTTTAAATAGCTTAGAAAGTCAAAACCGTAAATAGATAACGTTAATATAAACATTTGGTGAAAACTTCAAGTATTTACAATAATTCGTTTTCTAGTTGTAGCAAAATAAAAAAATATTTTTTGATTTTGTTGAAAATTGATTATGCGTAAAAATTCCCGTTTTTCCTAATGTTTTTGAAAATTACTGGAAATTTTTTACTTTTCACCACTCAAAGTACTAACTAGATAAATTTTCCTTTTCAAAGAGGAGCTGAAATAAGAAAATCAAAGTTCTACTCCAAAACGTGTTACCACACAAAAAAAAACCAACATCATTGTAAAATTAATACATTCCCCACTTCGTTCAGAATCTAAATATATGTAACTTAATAATATTACTATATTAGGTATGTTAAAATTATGCAATATTATATTAATATAGTAATGTAAAAACCTCAATACAGTTATAAATTGAATAATATAAAAGGCAATAAATTTAAAGTATAAAATATATACTAAAAGGTATTTTATTTATTAAACACATACATGATAATTATTTACTCAATACTTGAATGATATAAAAACTTTAAATTTAAAAGATAATAAACAATAAACAATTTAAAGTCTTCCAGTAAATCTAACATTTGATCTGTATTCTATGTATGCTTTTCTTAACATCAGCAAAGAGGGACCATGAATATTCAACATTAATTTCTTCATTTCATCAGGTGAACAAACATCCATCATATTGAAGATTACATTAAAAAAATGTCTCTGTAAATTTTTAATATAATATTAATATGATTTACAGTAGAATATCTTTTATCTTACCATAATTACTCCAACAAAATTTACTTCTGTTGAAACAAGTTCAATTAAGTCTTCAATTATATAACGACATATAATATCAAAATCGCTTTTATTTTGTTTGAATAAACTGGAACACCTAAACAATCAAATAAATATTAGAAATTTAATTATTTTATAGAAATTAAATGTATTATGTATTCATTACTTTTCAAGTTTGTGGAAAGGTATATAATAATTTTTATCTACTTTCGATGTGTCCATTGGACAAACAGATGACAAACATTTTTTTAAAACGTTGGCAAATGTAGTAGCGTATAGTCCTAAATAGGGTTTTATAGAATTATTTGGACATTTATAAAGAACTATTAATAGCTCAGAAGCTTCTATAAGTAATTGTGCTGCTTTGCTTGTACTTTTTTCAACAAAAGTCATTATTCTCAATGAACAATTTATCATTGTAGTTTTGTTTATCTATATTAAACATAAAATATTGCACGTAATATTATTGTATAAATAAATAGAGATCAATGTTAAATGCAACATAAAATAATTAACAAAGAAAATCTTAAAGTGTTTTAGGGAGTTAAAAACCAACTATTGATTATATATTCTTGGAAAATCAAGATTATATTTTATATTTATAGAAATCTTGGATATTATAAATAGGTTACATAATAATGCTCGATACTTTTATTAATACAATATACAAGTATTTTAACCTTTTGTGTTTAAATAAATAAATATAGAAAAATTAATTTTTACAGGGCTAACACAATATGTGCTCTAGATAAATATTAGAATTTATGAATTAACTATGAAAATGTAAAATTAAGTTCATTATTCAACTTATAGTGAGTTTTTTTCATTGATTATAAATACTAAAAATTATAAAAATGGCTATTTATATTGTATTCAAAAATATTAATTTTTCCATATTTTTTTATTCTTAGAAAATTGCAGACACTCAGTATTCTAAGTAAAACCAAAGATTATTAAGTGATAAAGATATAAAATAAATATGCTTAGTATAGTACATATACTTTGAATAAATAGTAAATGCACATATTATTAACTATTTTAGTATGTATTAATAAACTAATTGATTAATCTTACCCAGTGTATTTGAAGTAACGAAGAAACTAATTTTAATAATAAAATCAAACCTTGTTCTGTTTGAATATTTTTTGAGTTAAATAAGAAAGTTCTATTCAAAACGAAACAAAAATGATTAATATTATCCTTGCGAATTTTTTTCTTCTGATTAAACAATGAAACATTTAGTAAAAAAGACCATAGTTCGTGTATATATTTATAGTAATCTTGATTTATAGCTTGTTCATTTCCTTCAATGATTTTCATCTAATAAAAAGTGGTTTAATTTTAATTTAGATATTGTAATATCAATAAAATAATTTAAAAAATTAGGCTACTAAAAGAAAAGACAAAAAATGTAGACATCATCAGCATTAATTATGAATTATCTAATATCTTACTGTTTCAATTTTCAAAATACTTATGAACTGTATTAAATCATCAGAAGAACATAAATCCAATAATTTTTTTGAAATATTATCATCCATGTTTATAGGGTTTAATACATATTTCCAACATTTTAATAAGAACTTTTTAGGCATACAGTGAGCAATTATATCATAATGTTCAAAAATGGTATTTAAAAGAAATTTTTTATCTTCTAATCGTACTTTTAAATTTTCATTGAACTAAAAACATAAATAAGATAATACAGGTAGAATATCATTAAATATACAATAATAATAAGTATTTAAAATATCCTTACTAAAATAGTTATGTAATCATCAAGTATAGCTAGATTATTAAATAAACAATCACTATTTTTATTTACTATTGAATAATTCAATGATACACAGTAAGGGTACACTAATAGATGACTTTGTGAGCACATATAGTTGGAAGAAAGTACTACATATTCATTAAGAGCATAATACAAATCAATAAAACATGTATTTGCAATCAATTGCGTTTCCTAAAATACAAAAATGTTGTTATTAATAATATATTTTTAATTTTTAAATACTTATAATATCGTTCAAAAATATTATATAACCGAATAGATAATATATTGTTTCAGAAAATAAAAATTATAAAAGAGCAATTAAAGAAAAGTAATTAGCACAAGAAATGTAAAAAACTTACCGGAATATCACCCAAGAAACATGACATTATAATTGCTGTATCTACCCAATTTTTTTCATCATTTATGATTTTTTCTAAATCCTTTGTAATAAATTGTTTATGTAAAGTATCTTTATGTATTCTGATTGAAATACTTTTAAATAAGTTTATTGATTTAGATTCTATCTCATCGTCAGATTTCAATTTTTGATAAATATTGAATGCATAAGATACCGCAAGGAAATGCATAGGAAGTCCACATATTTTTAAAAAGTCTGCATAATAAAAATAATCAAGATCAAAATATTAAAATGTTTAAATTATTTTAAATATAATTACCAATAATAATTGTAATCAACTTTGTGATACTGACATTATCAAGATTAGTAGCCATAACAAACTCTGAAAGAATGGATAGCAGTACTAATGAAAATGGACTGTTATTAATTTGCGTTTGATGACCTCTTAATGAGATGTTTAATAATTTTAAGACTTTTAAACACCTGGAAAAATTGGAAAAAAAAATTGTATTTATTAGTTTAATAATATTATAAATCTAAACTATTTTCAATTTATAAAATTATAGATACGTCCGAGTGTGTTGGTTATTACTGAAATGTTAAGAGATGACCTAGAGACCAAAGCATATTACCAATAACTACCATATTGTTAGATCAGACAATAAACATGTGGAAGAAAGGAGAGGAGATTAGAAGTTCATCAAACACCCCTCAATGTTTAAAAAAAAAAAATTGTGATGACTATGTGAAATTAATTATAAATCTTATAACTGCTAACTCTTTTATCCCATATCTTAAATTAAGAAATTAACTTGTCAAACATATAATTAAAATAATAAGAGTTGTGGCTGTTAGCAAAAACACAAATATGTTTAGAGACATTTTAGCATAACATTAATTTAACCAATCTTTATTTTAGATTCTGAGCGAAGCAAAACATTTACTGACTTTTCAATGGAGTTTTTTTTGAGTACATGATAAGTTTTCGATAAAATGTTTCAATTTTCAACTTTGAAGGTAATTTTGGATAGCCATTGGATCTAGTTTGTACTTAAGAGATAAAAATTAAAAAATGTTGATACTTTTTTTTTCATCTTTTTTTGTCGGAAAAACAAGAATTTTTATGCTATATATTATATAAGATATTGACTACGTTAATTACTTAAAGGGATTTGATACCGACTGTTTTTGTCTTTGCCTAATACACACAGAATATAGAAATGTAGACACATTTTGGCCAAATGAACCAATTGATCTAATATAGATAAGCAAATAACTGATTTGAATTTGTTGTTAAGTCTACTTGAGATCGAGTTTCTCACATTTCTTTTTTTTTGTATGTAACTTTTTTAAAATTTGAAATATGACAATTTTTAATTCCTACTTTTTAGTATAATTTTTTTTGTATTTAAGATAGCACAGTGTTACTAATGGGTGATTTCTTAATCCTAATGTATCCGCTATTATAACCCTCATCTCATATAATTATTGTGCTCCTTGTATAGATTGTATATTTCTTGTAACATAAAAGTTTATCAGATTATAGTTTTCATTCAGATTTATTATCACTTTACTTGATTTATCGGTACATTTGACAAAGAAAATAACTAAATTTCTATATTCCATGAATATAAGATATAGACAGAAAAAATCAGCATCAAATCACCTTAATTTTGTTATAATTCAAAAACCAATGCACAAAAAACTTGTAATTTTTACTATGTATTTATAGCAGTGGTTTTCAACCGGTGAGCCGAGAAAAATCTGTTAATAGTTTTATTAGTACGTAGGTATATATATATAAAAAATGCTTTACATATTATATGGATTGGTGAACTGCGAAAATTTTGTAGGATATTAAGTGTGCCGCATGATTAAAAAGGTTGAAAATTATTGATTTAAAGTATCAGTTTCTATGTATAATATAATTTTCTTTTTATAAATGTTAATAAAAGATTATAAGCTGGGTCAAAATTATTTAAATTTAATACAAAATTTTTTGTATCTGTATAAAAATATTATAAATGATTTGCCTAATAAATAACCCCGGAAAACATAACCTTATAATAAAAATGATTGTGTTTCTACCTAATTATAAATCAGTATACAATGTGAATAATTTATAAATACAAAACAAATAGTCAATTTTTTCAATCACAGTAAATTTGTTTGAAATGTTAATAATATATAAATAAATAGAAATTTACAATATATGTGTAATAAAATTTCAATAAAATAAAAATTTTAAACAAATAGTCAATATTTTCAATCACAGCAAATCTCTGTAATTATTATATTTATATATTTGATCGATATGACAAACAGATTGTGGCACCATTCTCAGAATCGTTTTTTTGTAGGTATACAGGGTGGTTCTTTTATCAAAAAACAATCGTTATTTCAAAAAGTATTCACGTTTTTGAAAACATTTTTTTACATAGTTTCAAGTTGATATAAAAATTGAATTTAGGACGAGTAGTTAATGACTTTATGAGTTATACACATTTAAGGTTTAGTCAAGCGGAGTAGCAGACAAAGATTTTGCGGGGTAACCCCATACTACTCCACTCAACACATCTAAACTTTAAATACTTATAACTCATTAAATACTTGTCCTAAATTTATTTTTATGTATAAAAATACTCAGAAAATTATTCAGCTTTGGAATATGAAATTAAAACTTATTATGTCATTCAAAAAAGTAAAAACTTAAAAAAATATAAGGATAAAAATATAATTTTTTTAATAAAAATGTTGTTTTTTTAACAACTTGAAACTATGTAAAAAATATTTTCAAAAACATGAATACTTTTTGAAATAATGAGTGTTTTATAATAAAACAATCATCCAGTATAATAATTTATCATTGAAACCAAATTTAACATTATTTGTGGGGACATGAAAATTGTATGTACATATGTGATAAATTTTATTATATGCAAAGATACAATACTAATATTTAGATTAATTTGCAAAATTTTATACAAAATCTCATGTAGGGTTAGTTTATCAGGGTTTTTTTATTTGGGGACTAAATTTCCAAGATTATTTTTTCTGGGATTATTTTTTCATGGTACCATTTTAAATATATAGTGATTTATATATATATTTGAAGTTAGAATTTTGATGAAATTCATCAAAAGCACAAAAGATTATATACTATTTTGTTGTTAAAAATTCATAAAAACTTAGTAATGAAAGTTGAATATAATATGGTTTCTTATAAATAGTTATCTTATTAAAATCATAAAATTTAAAAAGGCAATTATTTTTATAGACATTTTAAATTAAAATTTGAACAAAGTTACATATTTAAACAATAAATAACAATGTTAATTATTTTGTTATATATATATATACTAATATTATAAAGAGGAAAGATTTGATTGTTTGTATTAGATAGGCTCCAAAACTACTGAATCGATTTAAATGAAATCTGGTAAATAGATAGTTTAGACACTGAGAAAGGATATAGGTTACTTTATAATACTAAAAAAGGGTTGTAAGGGGTTGAAATAGGGGATGGTATATATTATAACAAAATTAATTCAAAAAAATTAAATAAAAAAAAAAGTAATTAGACATATTTTTAGTATCCTAGCAACCACTTAGAAGAAATAACAAACATTATTGAATAATTAAAAAATACATATATGAATAGTTTTTACCTCCTTAAAGATCGAATTTACAATTAATATGGCAAAGTTATGTTTTCCAGGTCAGCAATTAACGTAAAAAAATCTCGGTTTTCACGCGAGGTGACTTTTGCCTGGCCAATGCATAACATTGTTTGTGGAAACTTAAATTTTTTACATATACTATATTGTTATGAATATTACTACACGCAATGATATTTTTGATTTATTTTAAAATAATATTAGAAATTAAAGTTTGAATTATATAAACTCTTATATTAGGTATGGTATAAATGTAATTTACTATAATAATTATCCAAGAAAAAATTATATCAATCTACAGTAATATTGAAATTAAAATAAGTGACTTTAAGATATGATATAAAAAACCTTATTATGAAATGTACTAAGTGATATGGTCTTACAAACTGTTTCCACTCAAATTTTTATTAACAATAATTCATTGAATTCAAATTTAACACAATCATAATAGTGACCTACTCAACATCTTATGCACAGCAATACTCATTTGCCTACTTTTTCTAAATCAAGAATTATTTAATATAATTGATTTTAATAATAGTAAACAAAATTAAATTTTGTGTAAGCAACATTTCTGATGATAAGTGATGGAGCATATAGATACAAAGCAGGAATGGACATTGGTCAAAATGAATCGGGGTCTTAGGTAGGTAACATACTAAATGAATAAATGATTACCCTAAATTTAGTTTAATTAAGTGTTAAATATAAATAAACATATAAATATTATTATTAAAAACTAAATAGAATAACATACCTTTTGATTTTATCTGAAGGAACTTCCACAACTTTTTTGTATTTTTTAAAAGTAATAAAATTTATAGATTCTTCAAAAGTTCTTTCAAAAGAAAGATCAGGAGGGGAATCAATTAAAGAAATAATACTTTCAACATTAAACTTGGATAAAATTAGTGATGATTGATTGATTTTTTTATTTTCTAAATGTTCACAAATGTTTTGAAGCGTAAAAAAAGTAACTGCACATATATCTAACCTGTAAAAAAATAAATGTAATAAATTGTCTTTTAATATTAGGTATTACATTATAAGACAACATTTTAGTAAAATATTCTGACAAATTTTAAGTTAAATATAGAATTTATAAAAGTTGTATAGTCTTATAGTATTTTAAGATATAAAAATAAAAATATCACTTTAAGTACAATAGAAGTTTTGGGATAAACATTTTCTAACATATGAATGATAGGTCTTGTTTAAGACAGGCACTGTATGTGAAGGTTGTGAACAATTCAATGCTCCTATTCTTTAGCTCTTTGTAAAAATATGTTTTTAATATTTAATTTATATTTATAAATTAGTTTTATAAACTATAATATACAATTTTAATTGAACATTATAATAACTATACAATCATTTGAGGCCTGATAATAGAATTAGAATAAATATATTATACATAATGAATTGTGATCAATAGCAACATAAGCTTTTACTTGTAATCCTTATTTTTAGACTGTAGGAATTCACAATCTTCTAAATCAAATTCTGGTTTGATAATACAATTTGTAATTTTTTGCAAAATAATTAATTTTGTTGTTTGAGGAAGAATATCTGAAATAATATGGAATTTTTCAGCTAACGTCTCGTCATTAGCAACATCTAATAAGAGCTTAATATTTTTTTTTAGTAGAACATCTTTTGTTTTTAATTCTGATAGCAATAGCAAATATTCAATAAGAAAACAAGTCTGAAAAAAAATTAAAATAAAATATTATAAATTATAAAACATAGTATATTTCTTTTTACTTATAAGGTTATACAAATGTTGATTACTTACGAAATACTCATTTATCTCATGTATATCTGATTTATTAGAGTTAGTTTTAAAGTTTTTTAGTTTTGATTTATAAGTATTGCAAATACACTCTTCCTTTTCACAATTAAACAAATTATCATCATTTTGGAATACAACATTGTCATCATCATCTTGGAATACGAAATTCTCATCATTTAATTCTGATACTACTAAAAGTTTAAATCTTGTAGTAAATTGACTTAATTTCATAAATAGAATGAAATTTTTGACATCAAGCTAGAAAATGTTTTGATAAAAAATAATATTATACTTATATTTATATTTAGGAAATTACTCCGCAAAGGGCAAATATATTATAGTTAATAATATACATGCATATATAATATATATATATAGTTACAAAATAAATATCAAAGCTAAAAATAGTGAACATAGTTTGTACATTAAGTACTACTTTTGTTGTAATAATACTTAAAAGAAATTAAGTCTACCAAACGTTTATTATGTTTATACTTTTTTGTAAGAAGTATAATTTTATAATTAAACAAATAATTTTAAAACAATAATCAGATTATTTTATTTACACCGAAAAATTAATATTCTGGTTGGTAGTGTTTCAATATATAAGAGATACAATTATACAGATGTATTATTGATATGGATTTTAACTATTTAAAGTATGTTGTACTAAAACTATATATATTATATTTAACTGTTGAGAAAAAAAATTGTTAAATCATATTTTAAATTTCAAGCTAGTACACTGAAAATTTCAAATATAAAATTTAAAATTTGTGAAGTAAAATACAATAAATCCTCGTTTAACATCACTTCATTTTAGCATTATTTCACTATTGCGTCATAGAAGTTCAAGTCCTTAGGTTTCGTTTAACTGTGCAACGGTTTCAGTATAACATTATTTGTAATACACTAATACATGTTTTCATCAAATTTTTGTTACATTTATATATATTTTATATAGAAGTAATTTAATTTTGTTGACCTTTTTCAAATGATGCTGTTATTGTTATTGACATACCTAACATACGTAGATACTAGATACTATTTTTATTTATCTTGGGTAATATGTACTTCTTAATCGTTTTTCATTTTATTCATAGTCAGTTGGTCAATAACACTTTTGATGTTTGTACTATTACGTTTTATTTTATTATTACATAGTATTTATTAATTTATAAATTAAAATTTAGCAACAAAACACCCAAGTTACATTTGTAATGGAAGTTTGTTAAGTAGTCTTGTTATAGCATAAATATATATAGAGATAATAATGCATACATTACTCTTTATTGGCAGGAACCAATTATAATAGAGTGTATGTAAAAATTATTTTACTTAACATTTTAGATTCTGAACGGAGTGATGAATGTATTGCTTTTACAATGATGTGTGTTTTTTTTTTTGTATCTGACGACAACATTTGGAGCAGTAATAATGCTCCGATTTTTGACTTCAGGCCCTCTTTGAATAGGAAAATTCATCTAGTTGGTACTTTGGGGGGTCAAAAGTAAAATTTTCAAATAGTTTTCAAAAAAATCGAGAAAAACAAAAAAAAGTGACAGAAAAACGACAATTTTATGAAAAACCACTTTTCGACAAAATCGATTTTTTGATTTTGCTGTAACTCAAAAACGAATCATTGTAAATACTTGAAATTTTCACCAAATATTTATATTATGGTTATTTTTTTACAGTTAAATTTTCAAAATATTTTGACCATTTTTAAGCTACTTATAGACAATTGAAATTTTCGACTTTTATAAGTTTTTTTTCTTCAAATGCCGATAAAAATTTTTTGGGTGGCCAGAAAATCTTGAAAATTTAATACAAGGTTTCTTATAAGTTTTTCTTATAATGATAAAAAAAAATCCGAAATCGTTAGTCACAATTTTTTTTTATAAGGGCTTAAAGTTCAAATTTATATGAAATATGTCAAAATTTAAATTAAATTTCATACTCTCATTATGCGTATGTTGCCAAATAATTTTTTTATTAATAAACAGATTTTATAAAGTAACTATAGTAACATAATATAGTAACTATACTATTTGTTTCAAAATAGAATATATGACAATATTTAAATATAATATATCCTAGACTGACAAATCATCTTCGTTCAGAATCGTTTTTTCGAATACAATGATACCTATCATTGCATTCAAATTTAACCTACCCTAGTCCGAGGTCCACCCCACCCCCTAATGTACAGCAGAGCGATACTCACTTACCCGCTTTTTTTTGGTTAATATTGTGTTTTCCAGGAACTAACCTCAGCGTTAAATGGGGACTTACTTTATATTTATAATAAAATAATAAGAAATTGAAAAAAAATATATTATACTGCTGAACAAAACATGAATATATCATATTATATATATATATATAAATATAAGTATTAGGTATTTAACTATTTAACTCACAGGTTCAGCAATATCAGCATACAGAAAATGTTTCATCACTGAAGATAATTTTTTTAAAATTTGACACATATGTGAATTTAAAGTCAAATAGGTATATATAATCTCTACATTAAGTAATCCATCACATATTTCTTCTATTACCTGAAATAATCAACATAATTAAGACAATATGTATTATAACTTACAAATATTATTAATACTATATATTTATCTTTATTTATTTGTTACCTATTTATCATCTAAGTACTGTTAACCATAAAATAATTACAATGAAATGAAATAGGCTATGAAAAAATATTTTAGCTCAAAATTATTAAGTTAAGGACATGTGCTGCTGTAAAAACACATGAAATAAAACATAGACATATGATATTAGATATATTTATTGTACAATATGTATTTATATAATATGTAGCCTCATAGATAATATTAGTGTACAATATACGCTCAAATGGCGATCAAATTTGTTTTTATTAGCTAAAATGTTTTGATTTTTTGAAAGATTTTGAGAATTGCAACTTACTCTTAGAAATTCATCATTGATCTGAACGTTTTTATCTTCAGGGTAATCAGCGTTAAACTTTTCTAAAATACTCAAGAATCTTGTGGTGCGCAACATTTTGATGGTGTTAAACAAATTATGTTAACTCTACTACACAAAGTATGAATTAAATTATTATTTAGTATTTGTTTTTATGACATCGTAAAGCGTTTAGACGCTGTGGCAACTGGATGGCAAAAAATATTGTCGGAAAATTGCAAATTAATGAAACTGTCTATTTAATAATTGAGTAGAATATAGAATACAATTATAGTTTAATTAAAGCGCAGCTATATTTTTAATCGAATTGAAGTATAAACACATTAAATACTAAAATTCATAAATAAATATAATATCATGAAGCCATGAAGGGACCTACGTTGTGTGCCTAGATACTGACTACTGGATAGTGGGTGGTAGAGTATTGATGTCTGCCGTTTGGGTAGACCGACGCAACACGATTCACGATGTCGATGTCACGATGTTATCATCATAATGATCATATACAACCGGTCGGAGCACGCCGATTATTATTAAGGGTTGGAGGTAACACGTGCGTTCATAACCAACGATAAAAAAACTTGTTCGTGGTTACAACACAACACATAATATAATTGGCAACACCGCTTTGCAACGTTGCCAAGTCGGTCTACGAGTTCATTGGTAGATTGTAGTGGTGTTGAGTGAACTGTGAATTATTCACCATTATAGTGAGTACTGATTGTTGGAATGTCCGATTTCTTAATTCTTATTTCTCAGTCTTTAGTGCTTTACAGTTTACTATTGGCTGAATGGCTTTTTACTTTTTACCTTTTGGCTTGTGATGAATATCGTCGATAGGGTGGCCGTCACTTGTCAGGTCGCCTGAAATCTGGACTATTGTCTATACTCTAGAGACTACTGAACATTATTCTCCTCAAACTACTACATTATAGTGCGTCGCATTATTTGCATTACTAATACTTTCGCGTATTGAAAATAATTTTATTACACTAACAGTATTACAAATCGCCATTATATTGTATTATTGTTAAATATTTTACGATCTATCAATATCTATAGTTGTTTTTAATTTGGTTCGTCATTGTTAACAGATTTTTAAACGACACGAATATCATTTTTTAAACTATCGGTTTTTCTTAAAACTACTAATAACGAAACATTTTACCACTGCAAAGGTTTGTACATATTTTTCCGAAATATTTTAAGTAGTTTGTGATATTAGTTTTAACATTCAACGGTCTAAACATAATCATATATATTATGAATTGAGAAAAATTATAGATTTTAAAATAAATAATATTAATTTTGTCAATGACCTACTTAACAAAAGTTTATAGTTTTTTGTTGACCATGCATTTATTATTTCTGTTTAAATATTGAATAATACTTACCTAAGTACCTTTATTATTTATACACAAATCAATGTTAATTTTTGATTAATCTTTAATTCTCAAATGGTTGTTTAAATATTTTAGTAACTTATGTATAGGTTAACTACCTTTAATATTTTAAATTTCTTTAAAAATAAAATTGATTTAAAAAATATTTACTAAGATAAAAAAATGAATATTTTAGCATTGTTAGGTTTACCTGGGTATCATATCTACCTATATAATATTAAATCAGATCTACCTATTATTTAGTATACTGTAATATACTTGTAATACAATAGAAAAAAAAATGAAATATACAATCATCTATACAATTAAGCACAATAAGTATATGTGAGATGAGATTAAAAAAACATATTAGAGTTGCTTGAATAAGGAGCCACTCAGACACCAATTTTTTTTTTATTGACAGGTACATAATATAAAAATAGTTGTTAATTACAGATTATAATAAAAAAATTTATTATAAAATACCAACTCGTTGATCATGTATCAACACAGGAATGAAAATGTGATGAATAAAGTTTTTATTGAACTTATATTTAAACTATAATAGTAAGCTATAAAGTAGCAAGCAGTGTTATGACTGTTATTACATTTAACTTTTAAGACTATATGAGGTGTTATATCTTGCTTCTGAACGTCTTGAATATCCCTAAAACCCTAACCGTCAGCCAAGTTTTTGTGATGATCTCCCTTATATGTAATCTTACTATTAAGAGTGGTGGTGGTGGTGGCAACTTTTCTGTACAATGCTAATTTTAAGGTCTTGTAACTTAATTTAGTATTCTTATCCGTGGACATTGAGAAGAGACATAATAATTATGACAATACTTTAATACTTTGATAAAAATAATATTGAGAATAGTACAATGTTAACTATATTATTCGCCTTGATCTCAGCATACTTGTGCTGTTAATTGCTTAATTGTGTCGCCATACCATATATATATTATAATACAATATACTATTATTCTTAAATTTAGAATTTAATGTTTTTATGAATATAACTTGTAAACATTTAAGTTCCTGGGTACAAACTTATTTTTAAAAAAGATATTAATTCAAATCTTATATTTATTATGTGATTAAATACTTAGTTAATATTATTATATTTTTAACACCAAAGCAATTCATACATGTACATATAGCGAGTTATCAATTTTTTTTTTATTTTAGTGTGAGGCAAAATTATATTTGTAATTGAAATAAATGAGTACTAATTAATTCTGATTATAACAAAATTCAATAGCCAGTTGGTCACTAACATATATTAACCAAAAAGTAAAATTTAAATTATATGTATGTCGTATATGAATATTTTACTTTTTATTAAATTAATTATATTAATTCTAGTTATGGCCGATCAGAGTCAAAATCCTGGAACTCCTGGTACTAGTAATCAATATCCAAACTGGCCTCAGCCGATGAACTGGTCTTATGGAAAGTAAGTGTTTTATGATAAATTTAAGTTCTTATTAAAATTCTTTGATTTTCACTAATTAAAATAAAATAAATGAGAAAAATCAAAAGAATAAATCAAATAAAAATTAATAATTATCATAACCATAGATAAATAAATAATAATATTGGTATTTTTATATACCTATGAGATCATAACTATTAAAATTAGCAGTATTAAATATTAATGACGTTTTTGTTTTTGTAGTTATACAGGATCTCAAATGTATAATATGAATGCGTTTTATGGAGCACAATGTTATAATCCGGTATGATTTAAATTAACTAAAAACCATTATTTTTTTTTTTTGCTTATTTTCATATAGATACATCATTTTGTTTAAATTTTTTTTTTAGCAAGGATTTCAAAGTTTTCCCAGTCAATCTTTAAATTTTAATTTTAAACCATTTGTTCATGGAGGTAAAGTATTAATTTTACTATAGTCTATAAGTATATATATTTCTATACTTTAATATATTTCCAGGCACACTAGAAACTGCAACTGTTTCACATGAAAATTCTCCTCCTCTACCAAATGGACCAGCTCCTTCACAACCACCTCCGCCTCAATTTGATAGCGATGATTTAGATAAACTTCCACCTTTACCACCTGGTTCTCCACCACCAGTTCCTGGAATATGTGATGTGCCTCTACGTAAGTTTGAATTTAATTTATTACTGATTTTTACAACATAATTTTATTTTAAAATTCATTAAGCTTGTATACATTGTAATATGATTGCTGTTAAA
This sequence comes from Schizaphis graminum, assembly GCA_020882235.1. Lineage (NCBI taxonomy): Eukaryota > Metazoa > Arthropoda > Insecta > Hemiptera > Aphididae > Schizaphis > Schizaphis graminum. The sequence goes on from CM037032.1 coordinate 72,567,690, forward strand.
ACGTATTAATGCAGAAAAATGTATCTTACATGCAGTGCTATGTTTATTCAAATTCTCTATTATGTATATTGTATTTAATACATAAGTAGAAATTCATCGTATATCCGTGGTACTATATAGCTGATGTCACAAACAAAATGTTTTGTGTTATATAATGAAAGCACCGAATTAAATAATAAACAATTTTATTGGTTATATTTTAATATGCATTATACCTACAGCTATTTTTTGTATTACCCATCTATTTATAAAATATATAAGTATATAATTTAATCTGTTGATATTTTATGTTATATTTTATAACTATAGCTGGAATTCACGTAATCAATTTTTTTTTATATGGATGTAATAAAAACTTATATTAGAAAATATAATTTAATATTAAACTTAAGCATATTTTTTTTCATAGGAAAGAAAATCTAGTTAGTAGTTTCTAATCTAACTTTAAGGGTAAAAAATAAAAATGTCCTAGTACTTTTCTTAATATTTGGAAAAATAGGAATTTTTATTTAATACTATTTTTGGATATAAATAATTTTCTTATTTTATTGTAATTGAATTAGATTAATATTTTCAGTAAATGTTTATATCAGTATTAACTAGTATAATTTTCAGAATATTTTTTAGCTTATTTTGAGTTATTTATAAATATTTTTATCATTTTAATTTATTTCGAATATTTTCATATCAATAAAAGAAAAATTCCCAATCTTATTAAATTATTAATTATATGTTTTTTAGCACCTCAACCAAATTTATCATCCTTACCTCCCATGCCTCAAACTAAGAATGGTAGAAAAAAATGGAGAAAAAAACAAAGGAGCTTAATGGAAGCAGCTATGGCTAACCAGTCTGCACAAATTGCCCCTCCTATATATCCCATTATAAATTTTGTTCCTCCTGTTCCTATTTCACAACCCCCTCCTACTCCTAAACAAACTGTACCAAATTCTTTATTTTCATTTACTCCTATAGTTCCAAGCAAACCACCACCACCTCAACAACCGGCACCACCTAAAGAAATTCAATCTATTCAAAAAAAACAAAATACCTTTGATTTGCCTGATAATTGTCCATCTAGTTTGAGGTAATTAGAAACATTTTTTTTAGTACAACTAAATTTATTGAAAATATATCACATTTTTCAGAGATTATATAAAAAAATGCCAAGATAAATGTATAAATAAAATTGATAGAGATAGAATGGATATAATTTTAAAAGGAAAATTAACCAATGCAAATCATGATGGATCACTATGGATTAAAGACTGGGCTAAAGAACCAATGCCAATGTATGTATTTTTAAGATAATTTTTTATAATTAAAATTTATGTTATTTTGATTTTATATTTATTTATTTTTGAAAATTATAAAATTATTAAGAAATTGTCTTGTGTATATTAAAAAAAAACCAATCTGATTGATTTTATTGATTTTTATATTATAAATAATTTATGTAGATTGAAATATATTTTCTATTTAAAGGTTATTAAGTGAAAATATAACAATAAACCAAAATCAAGAAAATGGGAAAAATAAAAATTCAATAATCAAAATTGCATTCAAAAAATCCACAAATAATTATGTCAACTGCTACTTTACTTCAAAATTCAAATCTTGTTTGTCTCCTTCATCAAATAGTTCTAATGAGTAAGTATTTCTGAAATATTTATAAAATCAATTAATATAAAAAATTAAAATGTGTATACTACAGTCAATACAATATTAATTAATATATTTTTTGTTAGTATCATATTAAATGTTCTTCATGATAAATAGTAATTTATAATATTATTTTAAGTATATATTTTTTATTTTTAGATCTAATACTGATGCTGCCATTAAAAAGAAAAACAGTCCATTACGCGAAAATAAAAGACAAAATAGTGATGATTTTATTCCCCTTAATGTCAATAGTGATGAAAGTAATAGCAAAAAGAGTAAATGTACTAGTAAAAATAAAAAGTAAACAACTATTATTTTTATTTTAGTTATAGTGTACTTATGTCTTCAATAAAAATTTAAATTATTATTCATATATTATTTATTATTTTAATTTTATTAAATTAATGATTAATATTTATAGTTGTTTTTCCTTTAACTGGTATATTTTTTTTCTAGATTATATAATGAAGATGCTCATATATATCAACAATATGGTTCAATAAATAATAAACCAAATTATGATAAACATGTGTTGAACAAACGTGCTGCTCGTTTTTCATCCCAAGGAAGTCCAAAAAAAAAGCCTCGTCAAATAATCAAAAATGATTATCATTCACAAAAGTTATCTTCTATAGATGATGATGAATTTCGTATAGATTCTTGTCATATTGTTGGAACATGCATTGATTTAGAAAAAAAATATTTAAGATTGACTGCAGTTAGTTTTATTTATTAATATTATTAACCATCAACTGGTCACACGAAGAAAATAATCTCTCAGCATATTTATAAATATGTGTTTTTCCGTAATTATCTGTAATATAAATTTGTAATTCCAATTAGCTTATCAAAATCACATAATAATAATTCCATAGTGATATTTACTTCATCAAATCTTTTTTAGTTTGTTGTTGGTACATGCGTATCGAAAACAATTTCTCCATTTGGAGAATATTTACCCTACGTGATTGAAAAGTAATTTTTTCTATTTAATTTTTTCTTGATTTTCATTATAAAAAAAAAATGGATAATTATAAAATTATTTATGTAAATTGTTTATAAATATTGGTACTTACAAAGAACCAACTAAAAGTAATATTTTAAATATATTTCATACTATGAGAAATCTTTCCTCGTGCGCTCAAAAGTAAAAAGAAAATCATTATATCCATAATCATTATTATTAATTAATTATTATAATTTAAAATTAAACAGGCACCAGATGCTGAAGCTGTAAGACCACTAAGGGTTTTAGTAAACTCACTACAACATGTTAAGTCCAAATGGATGAATAATAGCGACTATGTTTTTGCATGTGATCAATTGAAGTCAATTCGACAAGACTTAACAGTAAGAAACTTAATATTACAGTTTTTGTTGTTTTTTTTTTTTAATTAACAAGTTATTATTGAATGTAGGTGCAAGGTATTAGGGATCCATTTACAGTTGAAGTATATGAAACACATGCTAGAATAGCTTTAGAAAAAAGTGATATGGGAGAATTCAATCAATGTCAGACTCAATTGTGTGATTTGTATGAGGAATTGAAAGATAATCCTACTGCTCAAAAAAATAGAAATGAATTTCTCTGTTATAGTATATTATATTGTATATACACAAGAGCTTTATGTGGTAAATTTAATTGTATACATTTTTAGTATCTATTAGTATTATAACTAAATTGATGAAAATAATTTTTATCTTGCAGAGTTAAACAATGTTGTATTGTGTATTAAGGAGTCAAAAATCAAAGATAAAAGTATAGATTTTGCGTTGAAAATCAAAGATGCGTGGTGGTTAGGAAACCATATTCAGCTATTTTCTTTGTACAAAGTAGCTCCTAAAATGGCTTCATACTTAATGGATATGTTTCTGGCTAGAGAGCGCAATAACTTCTATTTGGCTATTGCCAAGTCGTATGTATACAAACAATTTATAATTTATAATAACATTTTTCAGGGTGTTACATAATTTGTACAGGTATTAATTTTTCATGTTCCTAACAGTACATTGTTATTTCAATAATAAATTTGAATAACTTTTATACTCATTATATTTTCTGGGTTAAGATAGTGGCAATATATATATTTTTAAACCACATAAATAATATTATAGTGTATTTAAATATTATTAAATAATGATAATTATACTTATTTAAATACTTAAAAATTAAATTTCAAAAGCTAATATTCATTTATTATTTTGATAAAAAAATTTTTGTTTTGTTATTTAATTAAAATTATGAATGTTCTTGTTAGAATTTGTACTCAATTCAAGTTCAGTTCTAGTTTTTTATATATATATATATATATATGTATGTATTTAGATTAATATTCTTTTTTTTAGTGAATAATTTTTTTTAAAGACAATTTTATTATGATATAACAGTTACCGTCCAACTATTCCAATCTCGACCATTCAAGATCAAATGGCATTCGATAAGCGTGAGGATTGTTTGGCTTTTCTTAAGGCTGCAGGCGCTGTATTTACTTCCAATAACGAAAACATCGACTGCAAAGCAAGCTGCGGTTCGGCCGAAGCTTGACTTTCAGATGGTTTCGTTCTCATATCTACATAATCACATATATATATGTATATATCTAATATATGAAAGTCTTCGTTGATTTGTCGTCATAGAAAAGAACCACGATGGGCCACAATTTAAAATTCTACTTCTATTTATAAATCTAACTACATCTATAAAATTATTTTATGACTCAGAAATAAATTAGGTATGTTAGTCATGGAGACTAACATATGTTTTTCAACACAATTTATTTGAATGGATCACTGCACAAAAATGTTAACCATATTTTTGCGCAATTCAGCTTCGTTTTCTACGTCCATCTCTCTTTTTTTCTTTTTTTTTTTTGTCGATTGTCTTTGGCCTTCATTTTTCTGATGGCTACAAAATGTTATGAAGAAATCACTGATATTTTTGTATCTACACCCAATTGTTTGTTAAATCATGAGTAAGTAAGAGATGTCCCAAATACTCCATGAAAATTCAATTGTCTTGCAATTGAGAAAAAAATACTTGCTCAATGAAAGTATGCGGTCACTTGTGCCAAAACTTGAGTTAGGTAAGTAGGTGCTCTGTTGCTGAATTTTGTGAAAATCCTACATTGTATCATGGAAGAAAGTATAGCAGACACCAATTCAAAGTGGATCAATTTTAAAAGAACCAACTGGAAAATTCATATCAATTAACCATACATTTGTTTTGTGTGTAACATCAACATACAAAACATTTAATCCAAATATTTTTTTCTTATATTTAATTACTCAATTCATATTAATGTGATCATTGCATTTGCATTGGCATATAAAAAATACATTTAATAGTATAATGTGATTCTTCATTCAAGGATAATTCAATATGGCTGTACAATTCATAGTGATTTGTTGAAAATACTGTTTGTAAGTAAGTGTGTAATTTATAAAATATATAAACATACTAAAGTAATTTTATTTACAGGTTTTTTTTTTTAGCATCAATTACATTAAGATGACTGTCCAACTTCATTATTGATTTGACGTATTAAATTTAAGGAGAATTTTTTTGTTCATTATATGGACTGAGGCATTTAAATTTTTTTAATAGGTAAGAATTTAATTACAAAATAAAATTATAATTTGGATTTTTTTTAATTCTAAGTAGTAAGCATTAATGTATCACAATAATAATTTCCAATAATTAGTAATTAATATTAAGTAATTTGTAATTGAATATTCAATTTTATTTAAACAGGATGATAAAATTTGTATGTCACATAACTAAAAAATAATATTATGTTGGATTTTTAAAATCTCCAATGATTGTGTTTATTAAAATTCTAAGCATTATAATTTCTAATATTTAGTCTACAAATTATTTATTTATTGTATTAATATTTTTTTTTTGTTTACAGGATACATTTTGTGCATAAGATTGAGTAATTTTACCAAATTTTATCAATATTCAATTCTAATAGGATAATAAGTTCTGGTCCAGTTAATTATGTGAATAATATTTTATTCAGACTCGTGGTTTATTTTTATTTTTTAGTTTATTTCTTCGACAAATTACAAGTCATTTACTATATTTATATTATGTTCATAAATAATTTGTGTATGCAGTTATTTTAAATTAATTCTTTTATTTTATTGTAAATATATTTTAGAACAATAAATTAATATACAATTTTAACTACTAGAAAATATACTTTTATTTTAATATTTAACAAAAAAATATTATGTTAAGCCTAGTTGTTTGCTGTTGTTTATCTACCATGATACTCTTTGTATCTTATAAAAACTGAATTACTAGTGGATCTGATTATTCGAATGTTAAGATGTGTTTAATGCAAGTTTTAGTTAAATTATGGGTAATGTTTGTATCTCAAAAATATAAACAACTAATTTTAATTCTACTTAATATTTAAAAAATAGTCTTACATTGTAAGATTTAGGCTACTATATTTGGGCTAGTATCAGGGTAAATAATAGAGATTATATGTAAAATGTATAAATAATTGTTTGTTTATATGAGATCTAAAACATTAAATTGTAACTAAATTTATTCAACTATAATTAAATTTCATATTTGCAACAACAAAAAATCATTGCCTTTAGGCAAATTTTTTAACAATCACAATCCTATCCAATACATGTATTTATTTATTTATACATTAGATTAAATAAAAATTAATTTTCAACCATGAGATTTTAGACCACTATTCCACTAAAATAGTGTTGTAGTCACAAGAACAAAACAAAATAATAGAAAGTGGAAGTTTGAAAATATATTTTTGTCTATTTTTAATTTTAAATGGCATTTCTTCAAATAGACATTAAAACTATGAAAATAAAATTTATAGTCATGTTATTTATATGATGTTAAGTTAAATTTTTATTATAGATAAATGTTGCATATTTAGTTAACAATGGGTTCAAATTTTGAAAAGTTATTTATCTGTAAATACATAGTAGTATAATAATTTATTGTCATACAATAAAAATTATAACTAATTTACTTATTTTTTTGAGTTGAGTCGAAAAAACCTAGATTTGAATAAACGCTTTACTAAATATTTGATATTTCTTATTCAAATTTAAAATATTCATTTAAACTATTAATCTTTTATTACAAATTATATACTTACTATATTATACTATAATTTATGCTTAGATCTTTTAAACTTGGCTAGTTTACCAAAAAATTAAAAATTACGTATACTATAGCATCATCAAGTGATAAAAGTGAGTGGTGGTTTGTGTTATCCGTTCACCAAAGTTCATAATCGAACTAGTTGATAGTGATGTAGTTAATACCTGAATGTGACGTAATACACAAAGCGACAGTTATTCAGTGTCCAGTGCTCTATCTCAATCCATACATGACAGATCCAATAGTTGGACAAGTATCAAAGGTTATTCATTTAAAGTGGTCCCTCGTCCTATTTAGATCTAATTTCACTAATTTGATTATAGTAATTTAAACATTTTAAACAGACCAAAATATTGAGATATATAGTAGGTAATACATTTGCATACTATGTCATGTCTATTAAAAAATACAACAGATTAACTAACTTTGTGTTAGCTTTATACATTTCAATATAATATGTAATCATATAATGAATTGATCTAGTAATTTAAAAATAAATAATTATTATTAGTGTTTGTACATTTTTAAGCAAGTTATGAAATATGAGTATATGGTATTGAGCCTTGTACAATAATATAATTTAATTAATAATGTAGGTATATAAATAACTTATTAAAAATTTAAAAAGATATCGTAAAAAACTAAAGATTTTATATAGTATGTATAGCGCATAAAAAAATATTTATTGTTTAATAGGTATATCTTGTTTTGAAAATAAATAGCATACATGTGAAAAAAAGATATTTTACAACTTTGCAAAATTTTACTATACCAAATCAAAGTTTTAATATCTGGGTTGTTATTAGAAATTTATAAAAATTTACTATAACAAAATCTGCTGACTGCAAAAGAGAATATTTTTGAGATAATGTTATATTTCTTTTTTTAAGTATGAAATAGCCAATAGGTAATATAAATCTAGGATTTTGTTGTAGTTCCACTTCTGAGTAAAGTTCTCCACGAACCTTGTAGCTTTTTAAAAAAATATTTTGGTTTTCTACACATTTCTATATTTTTTTATCTTAAACTTTTTTCTGATTACATACATTAAGAAAAATAAAATTTTATATAAATTATTATTGCATATTATACATAGTACTAACTAATAAATATTACTATTAGGTAACTAAAATTACTAATATTAATTACCTAAATTGTTATATTTGTATTGTATTTGGTTGTCTTTTAATAAGTAGACAGTGCCGGATTTAACATTTGTGGGCCCCTAGGAAATTAAAATATTGGATCTTTACAAAATTATTTTTTACATACACCTTTAACTTTACTACCCAATAATTAAAATAAACAGTTTTAATAATAATAACCAATTACTTAATATTAATAAATAAAATTATATTTATTATTTTTTTTTCATTTACAATAAAAATTAATTAATTATTATATTATTACTACTTTTTTAAATGATTCTTAATAAACTAAAAAAAAAAACTTAAAATAAATTGTGATTCTTAGTTAATAAAAACATTTGATTTTCAAATATTAACTCTTCTGAATTTTTTGCAGTAAACTCTTCAAGAATATCTTTGAAGCCTGTTTTTATTAAAATATAATTTTCTGTAGTCATAATGGCAAGTAAATTTAAACATTCTTGGGTTATTGAAGATCGATGACAATTTTTTAACAACTTCAACTTCGAAAAAGTTTGTTCCCCAGTAGTGTTGGTGCCCATTATAGATATCTATATTTTTTTTGCAACGCAGGATACCTAGTTATGTAATTATTTTCATCACTATCACAATCGCTGCCAGATGATATATGATAAATATTATCAAATACCTATTTACTACGTCAAAAAAATCCACAAAATAATTTTATTTTTATTACTGCATATAATACCTACAACTTAATGTTTATATTTCTTATTTAATTTTGTCCCGTAAATTCGTAAATAAAATACAGGTATTATTAAATAAATAAAAATATAGTTTTCCGTTTTTACAGGGCCCCTTAAATGAGCGAGGCCCTAAGGCGGGTGCCTACTCCGCCTAATGAGTAATCCGGCACTTTATGTAAATACTAGATAGTTTAAATTAACTATTCATAAACTTTCATAAATATATATACCTATATACCTATGTAATAAGTAATATAAAATTATTTTCCAAAAACAGAATTTAAATCTTCAGTTGATACTTTTTGTTAGGTAGGATATCAGTAATATAATTTCATTAGGTACTTTGTTAGTAGTTGCTAAAGCTTGAGACAACAGCTCTCGGGTCTTGATAAATAAATAAATCTCAAGTCCCCTCTCCTAAAAAGAAATCTAAGTAGGTATCCCTACTTATATCATACAATAAACACGAATATATATTATATTTTATAATAGATTTCTATAAAAAAAACATGACGCTGTAACCCTGTAACTTCATTATAATGGCTATAATCAGCAAACAATATAATTTATAAAAACAATATGATTTAATTATACAAATTATTCAATAGTAATAACAATTTATATAGTAAAATATGTTCCTGTTATTTATTCTAACCTAATAGATGTTTAAACCATACGTAATATAATATAATAATATTATCTAAACGATGGTTTTTCTAATTTCTTTTAAATTGTTCGTTCATCAATCACGGATACTGTATTTAAAAGTGCTCTTAAAATAAATCAGAATATATGTAGATACTAGATATGTAGGTACTTACAATAATAACCTTAAATTTATCAAATCACATTAGATGTAAAATATTGAAAACCTTTCTATTCATAATAAATAAAAATGTTGGTATATCTAATACCTACCTAGAAATATAGTACTATACAAAAAAAATTCAAAAAAATGTAGGTAGGTAATTGATTAATTTTGTCATACGTTTAGTATTTGAACAGGTAAAATATGATATTTTTATTTTAAGTGCAAGAAATATGTTTTGAAAATTAAAAAAATATAATAAACTTAAATAGTCAAATAGACGTGGTTTTGTGAAAACAAATACAACGGGCATAGAGCACTAATCCGGTTGTTTATTCGGAGTCTATCACATGGTGATACGCATATGCATATATGGATACGTCAAATTGCAAAACGTAACAGCGACTCGTGAAATTACGTTTATTATAATATAATAGGTAGGTATCGCAATAATAATCGGCATTGCAATAGACGAGGTGAGTTATTTCATGTTTGTCATAATATATCATCATAATTCATAATATTATAATACCTATTATCTATTTATTTTATTCTATGTAGTCGTATGTCTGTACGGTTGTAATCAGGAGTCAGGACTTTGGCCTTTATACTTTTATGTAATATTTATACGACGGAGACGACCGTCACACACGTTAAATAATATTTTTATTATTATTACGTCGATGAACAGCTGATCAGGAAATCCCTTCCCTCGTCGTTATGTTATAGTGATATACGTCTGGACTTGTTATTTTTTTTTTCTTCACCAGTTGACCATGTTATCATCATTATCAGAACTACCAATTTGTAACTGCGCGACGACATTAGACCAGACTATAAGTGTCGGAGAGACGACGGACTAAAAGCTAGGACAGAAGAAATATAATATAATACAATATAATATATAAAAAAATAATGATCAAACAAATAAATAATTAATTGATATTATCATAGTAATTACGTTTAGACAATCGTCATCGTCGTATTTTTCGTGATATTGTTATTATTATTTATTATTATCATATCATTATTATTAATTTTCTTTGTTTTCGTTCTCATACCATCGGAACGGTCGAGTCTCGAGTTTTGTTCTCTGTGCGCAATTCTTAGTGGATTCTTGTCGTCTGCTGCAACTTGAAGTGCGCCAACAGCAGTACATGTCCGCAGTTGTTTTTTGGTGCTGCGATCGATGTCTGATGTTCCGGACGTCGTCGTCCGCGTGACGGAACGTCTTCTTTCGGTGATCGTTCGCTTATAGTACAACGCGCGCGATAAACCAAAAACAGAGTTCCGCCGTCCGCGTCGTCCTGAGGCGGTGTTCGCGTGAACGTTCGTTGCATGCGAAATGGGAGCGAAGGCCAGCACGGCCAACGGTGATGACAGCGGTGCCAGTCATGGCGATCACCGGTCGTTCTCTTCTGGCAATGGGCCGGATCCCGTGCAGACAGCCAGCAATCCTGGGTTCAGCATTCTGCGTTCCCTGCCCAGCGCTGTAGCTAACGACAGACAGCGCGCCAGGTCTTTGTCTGGTGTGCCCAACGGTCACGACAACAACAGCAACTCGACGAGTCCACGGTTTGATATTACAGATGTCTTGGAGGCTGACAGCAGCTCAAACGATGACCAGAACTTGGACAGTCCTACAGTTACTGCTAATATTAGTCTTGGACGCGTTTATTCAGCTCATTCGTTACCTGCACATATTTGGCCATTCAATGGTATGTATGTTTTCTTATTTTTTTTTTTTACAATGATCAATATAATATTTCTAAGAAATAATAGTAATACATTAATTTATAGTAGATGTTTACTCGGAAAAACATTAGTGGTTTAGTATATTCCATCAGCGCAATTAGAGTTTTAAATTTGGAGGGGCTATTATAATTTGCATATATGTACTGTGTGTACTGTGTTTATACTCCCCGAGATATATAAAGGTGAAAGAGGATACAAACCATTTTGTGGAGGCCTAGTCCCCCAATCCCCCCTAAAATTGCGTTAATGGTGTACTCGAATAACTTAAGTACCTAACCTTTGTACTTGCTATTTTTCCAAGCAGTAAAACAAATTACTTTTGTTTTATGGAGATCAAACCTAGAAATTTACCAGCCTACATCCACCCTTAACATTATTAATCATCAAAAGTTTAAACATATTTACAACTTTATGAATTAATTAAAGGTACAATATTACATTTATAGTATCATTTTATAAGTACATAATCCCTACCAATTATTAAGAATCATTCACACATACCTACCACCTGATTTTTTTTTTTGAGTGGGATTGACAAGCGCTCCTTCTACTCCTGTGAATTTGTGCTACTGCTTTTAATTAAGTTCTTATAAATCAAAATTAATCTTATTATTTTGCTTCCCAACACAATCATAAACATAAGAACTTTTAATAATTGATTTTGCATATCACATATATTGGTTATTTGAGGTTGTAATATAATATTATATGATTATATATTCTAAAGAATTTTTAATTTTAATATTCTTACATTCAAATAAAATAAACATAGTCTATCATGAACATCCATCGGAATAAAACCAAATGGAGGTAAAACAACTACTAGATAAATAATACCTAGCCTATATTTTATACAATACAATATTAACCATATATAACTATATTAGACTTACAAAAGATGTATTTACAACTACTTTTATTTAGTTGTTATCCTTTTTAAATTTCCTACTTACCCAGAACCCTAAAAAATATGATTTAGATTATTAACATTTTTAGGAAACATAGTAGGTATACTACAACTTTATAACAAAACTTGTTACAACAGAAAACTCTATTTAACATAAATATTACATTATAATGATTGGTTTAATTTATAATCTATTACATAATTTGTATACCCCCTCTATTATGCCTCTATTATGAAAATTCTATAACAAAAGAAATCTCTAGGTCCCTTCAAATTTGTTATAGAGAATTTTTACTGTATATAAATTTTCTAGTCCTGTATAATACCTAATTGATAATTTTTATAGACATTTTATGAAATATTATGTTTTAAAAATGCATACTGTACAAAAAAAAAATGAAAAAGAAAACAATGAACAATCTTACATAGAATTGATATTGGATTCAAATAAAAACTGTTACAATAACAATTTTTAACAGTTTATTTATTTAGGTATTAATTTTTTGTTAAATAAAATATGTTATAAATTTGAATAGTCATTTAGTACAACCATTAGATTAGATACTACTGATATAAACAATTTAGATTACCTATATCCTATTAGTATCTTCAAGGTATCTTCTTACTTGGACTTTAATTATTAAAGTGGTACTTTTCTGTTATTTTGACTACCACTTGACTTAATTATAATTTTTGTTCACTTTCAAAAGAAATGATCGCGAAAAATATCTCTATATAACCATTATTGTGATAATGTTCTTCCAGTATTATTTTTTTTTTCTTTGAAAACAAATTGGGTCTAAGATCTACATTTTTATATTCTTATTTTTATCACAGCTACTGTGCATACTTTTCATATGTAAATATTCTAATCTATTACTGTACTATGATTCATATTTAAATATTTTCGCGATATTTTTTAATAGACATCATTTCTGCAATCCATCAAAACATAAAACTCAATGTATTTTGAAAAAACAATTGACTATTATCGACCAAGTAGTCTTGGGTTTTGGCATCTGGCATCAGGCTTAGTCAAGGTAAAATAATTGAGGTTGATTTTATTCAAGATAATGAAAAAGCACTATTAGGTACATTTTAAGTAATACAATTCTATTATCAAATTAAATAGAAAAATGTATATACATTATACTTATTTGATTAACTTTTTTTTAATAATTAATATAAAAAGATACAATTTTTGTGCTTGATTAGCATTGACTATAGATTATTGTTATGGTATTGATTTTTAACAATTAGAAACATTCAATTACTATTGTTGTCTGTTGATTAATTTATTAGTTTACCAGTTACAGGTAGTTCTGGGTGTACCAATAAATTGCATTAAAAAAATATCTGTTAGGTTATCTTTTTGAAATTTTAGTTTAAAATTAACTTTTAATAAACACTTAAGCTTAAGCTACTAAGTAGTAAAATATAGTATACTAACTTAGAGTGACCACTTTTAGAAAATGACATAATACATCCCTTCCTCAAAATAAATTATTATTATTACTTTACCCTTTTAGAATTAACTAACCTAACCTAAATAATAAAAGTGTTCAAATGTTTAGAAATTCCTAAAACTAATACAATTTTTTTAAACAATTAGGAAAATTTTCTTATTATTATTAAACACTATCACTAATTTAGTTGTTCATTAGCATCAGCCCACAAAAACTGTTATCTGTTATTTATAACTTTGGTTATGAAACTGTTTTAGATTTGTTTCTTAGATTGGTTTCTTTTAAAAATATTATGTAATAAAATGTAAAAATGAGATTAAAACAGGACCATCTTCTAGAATCTAGAAATGGGATAAAAAGGATTCCATTTGAAGTTTGTCGGGACAACGAGACATGATGATAAAAATGGGAAAATCCTGTTTTAAATGGGACGTCTAATCACCTTATACTAACTGTGATTCTAATAAAATTAATTTTAATGAATATACATATTTTTAGATATTGAGTAGAGAAATAGATATATTAATTTTACAATGATATGTGTTTTTCTTAATGTCTGTGTACATGATAAGTAATTGATAAAATGCTTCAATTTTCACTTTGAAAATAAATTTTGACTAGTAAGTTAATACTTGATTAGAAAGATCAAAATTAAAAATCTGCAGTACTTTTTTCTTTCTTTTTATTTAGAAAAACAGGAATTCTTACACAAATCCAATATTATTATTAAGTAATAATTGTTTTGTATCCTTGGTTTTGAAAATGTAGACAGTTATTTAGAATTGTTTTTCATCTTATATAATAAGTTATCATTGAATTCAAATTTAACAAAATCTATTATAGTGATTTACTCAATAACTAATGTACAATAGAGTGATACCTGCTTACCTACTTTCTTTTAAAATAAATGTATTGCATATCCTGTACAAGAATTATTTTGAATAAAAAATGTTTAGCATGTTAGGTACCTCTATGTAATTTCTCACATTTCTTGACTATATAAAACAATTATTACTAGATAATGAATTGGTATGAAATTTTACCAAATTACCAATGATCAATAATTATCATTTTTCACTAATTTAAATATTTTATAGAATTTCCTTGAAAATTTCTTTATTCATTTATTATATTACTTATTGAATAATTTTTATTAACTTACCAGAAAAGTAGTATTTATATTTATAGTAACTGGCCACTTGTGATATATAGACACTTGTTACATATTTATATCATTATTTAATTTAATACAAATATTAAAGAGTTCAATTTTATCTTTTATATGATTAATTTCTTCAAGATAAATGTTGATAATTTATTGTAATTTCCTTTTTATTTTCTAAAATTTTATATTTATTGATTTTTTTTTATTAATTTCCATTTTTTTTCAAAAATAGTGCATGTTTAAATTAGAACATTGTTTTAAAAACTATACATTACTAATTTTGCTTACTATCTTAAATTTTAATAACACTATAACTTGTAATTTATAAAATATTTACTTAAATTTTTACATTGAAGTCAGGAAAAAAATTGGCAAGAAGTTTCTCATACTACGCTTAATATGTATGAATCTATTACCTTGGTAATACAAGTTTAGATTTTTTTTATTTGTAGATAGGTACTTATTAAAAATATTTTATGTATGTGGATATAATCTGATTTCAAAATAACAATTTACTATTTTTTA
This sequence comes from Schizaphis graminum, assembly GCA_020882235.1. Taxonomy (NCBI): domain Eukaryota; kingdom Metazoa; phylum Arthropoda; class Insecta; order Hemiptera; family Aphididae; genus Schizaphis; species Schizaphis graminum. The sequence continues at coordinate 72,582,985 of CM037032.1, forward strand.
CAAACATTTTTCTAATTGATTATCTATGTTAAATTAAAATTTATATTTTATTATAATTATTAGTGTGTTATAAAATATCACAAGAATTTTATTTAAAACATTCACTATTAATATAGCTAGGTATTGAAATTTTTATAGCTACCATTTGTTTTACCTTATTTTAAGTTATGATATCTAACTAATTGTATTCTCAATGTACCTATGTTGTCTTAATTTAAAATTATGTTATTATACACTATGTGATGAAAATATATTTATATTACTATATTAGTTATGTACATGGGTATTGTAACATAATTTTTGTTTCATATTTAATGTCATAAATATCTAAAATACATTATATTGTTTCCTTAATGTATATCATATGATATTATATGTTTTAAAAATTCATCAAAAAAAAGTACAAAGTTGTGTTTTATAACCAGTATAATGTATTATGTATCAATGGCAATTGGTAATAGTAACTAGATTTTAATGAAATGTAAAATGCCCACTAGTTTTTATAATAATTTATATTTATAAATAAATTATTAATAATATTAACAAAAAATATTAATTTTACTATCGCAGTCTTTTTTAATTAAAATCACCGGCTTTGTATTTTATGCTTTATTTGTTTATAAACTATAGTTCATGATGGGATTTGGTAGTGTATAAAAAAAAACAATTATAATAACTTCCTATTAATATTAAATACTTATTATTATATTCAATGTTATTACATTTATACCTAAACTTGGGTCATCATTAATGTTTTAAAGTTTTCAATTAAAATTTAGATGGTTGATTAGCTTTTACTAATCATGTTATTTGTTCTAAAAAAAGTGTAATCTATATTCAATTTATTATTTCTTTTGATTTTTATATAACCCACAAGTTACACTAAACTAACTGAATATTAAGTTACAACTGTGGTTACAACTTAAATTACTAATTAATCTAATGTACTTAGAGTATCTCATATTTACCACAATAGTTATATAACCTGAGTAAAATATGTCAAATCTAAAATAATATAAATCCTAAAAATATTGGTAGCTGATTGACTTTGATTCAATTAAAAGTAAAAATAAAATAGTTAATGCTTTTTTTTTTATTTGTAATATTTTATGATTGTTTAATTTTATTATGTTATTAATATTAATTATTGATTATAAATTATGACAATATAATATATATATATATATATTATATGTTATAAATTAATAATTATATATTAAATATTATTATTAATTTATAACATATACATATCTATTGTGTATAAAATAAACATTGGTAAAAACTAAAAAGAAACTTATTCACTAAAATGTTGACTTTTCATAAAAATTAAAAGTAGGTAGGTATTGATTTTTTGAAATTATATAATAGCTACCTATATATAACTATAATAATACTGCTATAGGTAGTTATTATTTATTTATTTAACTTATGTTATTTATAAATGTATTTATCTAGATTATAGTTGAATAGTTAATATTGTGTATGTCACTTATTTACAATTTATAAATTAAGATATGAACAGCAGCTTAAATATTTAGTGGTAATTATTTATACATTAATCTATTAAAAACTCAATTCTAAGCATTGTAAATAATTATATTTATTTACATTTGTTTAAAAAAAAAAATAAAATAAAATATTTGAATTTCTGACTTGAACATAGAATAAAATCAATGTACTTTTACTACGAGTTATACTATTTAATGTTCTTGTGCTTTGCTTAGAATTTAAAATATTATATATTATTTAATATTTAGTAAGTAATATTAATCAAGTTTATTTAAGTATACAATAATCTTAGATGTATTATTAAAAATTTGGCTCGCATATTTTTGAAAAACTGAAAATCATTAAAATAATTTATCATCATCCAAAATATAACTTTAAATTATAACTAGTTTTATTAAACTTAATTAGGTCAGTAATAACAGTTAAATATATAGTGAACATAAATTGTATTTGATTATTTGTTTGATGGTTTGATTTTGATGATAAACCTCAAATGTCTATAACAATTTGTAATGTTTGTATTGGTAAATAAATAGGAAAATAGATACTTAGTGAGCTTATTATGTAACTATTAAATTTACAATATTGCTTTATAGTTTATACCCTTATATAAGTAATTGTTTCATTATATTGTTATAAATAGTTCTGTAAAAACTTGGAAAATGATCTCATATCATCGCATATCAGTGCTTAGATTTGAAAATGTGTTTAGAATTTTGCGAATGTGGAATTTTAAACATAGATTATTACTCGTAACTAATTACTATTACATTAAATTAAACCTATTATTGCAATAATAATTTTATCACGATAATTGTCGTTTCCAAGAACTGAACGATGTCTAAAATTATCTAAAATTGAGTGATGTATCAAAAAAGTGGTTTTAGAAGACGAAAATTCTTGTATTATATTTATTGTTGCAATAAATTAATTGAACAAGATGAATATAGTAAGTATCCTAATAAATACCGCATCGCAGGACGTTAATAATAAAATAGATTTTCAATTCTAGTTTCTGACATTGATCATAAAAATTTGTATGAAACAACCTAAACACCCTGTTTTTTTTCTATACCAAAATTATCTTTTCATGAAAACAGTAATGAAAACATCAATATTGTCATATTGCATCCATAACAAATTCTGATAACAATTTATCATTGTGCTAATGGATTCTTGATAAATTTAAATGATTTGAAAATATTTCTACCTTAAACTAAAATGTGAATATGTACCATTTATATCATTACACTTATCAATACAAGTGCTGCTAGTATTCGTAATTAATATTACTTTATTTGTATAATTACATTGACGTATTTCATCATTATTGTTTTAGATTTCAAACCTGCGCTTGGTTAAGTACTCGCAGAGTCACAGATACAATTGTATTTATTAGTTTAAGAGTGACGTGTACTTTTAATTTTTATTTATGTCCCCTACTCAAATTGTTCAATAACTCAAAAAGTTAAATTACATACTAGGTCATAAATTTAGCACATGCGATACTTCAAAAAGATTTTATTTTTAGAATAAATATCGCTAATATTGTGAAATTATTAATATTTAAATAAACCAATCTCTGTAAAATAATACATTTTTTTTTGTATTAAAAATGTAATATTATACATTAATTGCCTCGTTTACAATCTAAAACAACTATAATTTTTATATGATATAATATATTACATTACTTAATATTTATATAAAAATAGTATTGGATTAATTTACTTTTGTTAAGATGTCTTTTAAATTTTAATCGTTACGATTTTAAATGTAGAAATTTGTTTACAACGATATAAAAATATTAACTATACATAGGTACCTAATATAATACATATGTTTATTATTCAAAATGCTTCACCATGTTTATATCAGTCAATAACATTTTTTGTTTTTAAATAATTATAATTTTGAAAAAAAAAATATTATTTAAAAATAGGCTTAAAATTAGATAAATAATTATTCTTTTATATTCTATGTATTAGTAGATATTAGCTATTTTGATGAATTTGAGTACCTAGTTTGAATATAGATATTTAAAGACAGTAGAATAGAGGGATTTTTCTCATTATTGTTGGAAATTTACAGAGGATTTCACTTTAGTTATAAATTTTTATATTTTTTGGTTTACTTGTAATAATAAAAAAAAAAAAGGTTGCAAGTGGCCTACAAGTACCTATACAGTTCTGTTGTATAGTAGGTGTTGAGCGATTCACTATAATGGATATATTAAATTTGAATTTAATGATATACCAATAATAATTATTGAATAATTGTATCCAAAAAATGATTTTAAATTGAGACGATCTGTTTAGACTTTATTATTAAGTATGTTTCAAAATGTGTCTTGAGTTCTGATATTTATAATAAATATTTAAATAAACTACTTACGAGCAACCTTTATTATATTCCCAAGCCTTAACTAAACAAATTTAACATTGTATATTTGTATATAAATTGTTAACTACAGAATAATCTTCAAATTCTCGTAATTTTAACGATGTTTGTCTAAATTTGAATTTTAAATGCTTATAAGAACGTTGTTTTAAATTATCAAGCTTTTTTGACCAAGCAAAAGATTACATCGACAAAAAAAATGAAAATTTCAAAAGTTTATTAATAGCTCATAAATAGTCAATGCTATAATGTTATCAAGTATATAAAATGCTGATTAAAACATTTGGTAAAAATTTCAAGTATCTGTGGTAATCAATCCTGTCAAAAACTAGTTTTGTAAAATTTCCTTTTTTCTTTAATTTTTTAGATTATTTTTAAAAATATTAGAAAATTTAACCCTTCAAATGTACAAACTAGATCCAATTTGCTATCCAAAATAACACTCAAAGTTGAAAATCGAAGCATTTTTTCTATTACTAATTACGTATACAAAAATAAAGACTCACAATAAAATCAATAAATTCATGGCTCCGTTCTAAAAATTAAATGTTTTCTATTATATTTTAAATCTCGCAGCGAATTTATAATATAGTAAATTTTAACAATGTATGTGACTATTTTAAAGTTTAATTATTAATTGTCATTAATTATTTTAATAGTTATGCGAGTTTTAAAGTTTATGTAGTAACTACTTTTGTAGTTGACGGGTGACAACTATTTCTTTCTTTTTAAAATTTGATTACTTTTATCGGAGATCAACGATCTTTCAAAGTAAATTTTCAATTTTTTTCAAAAGTTTTATTAAAATAAAAAGAATCTAGTGATATACTTCATTTTACCTTTTAAATAATGATGATCCACTTTCTTTCAGCGAAGTTAGCAAAGAAAGAAGAAGTGTTATGTAAACATTGTGGTTTGTACGGTATTTTTAGGTTTACTGTTTATAAATTAATTAATGATGATAATTAGTCAATGTTATTTTTGAAAAGAATGTCAGTTTTGCTATATTGTCTCTTTTTTACATATGGATAACATATTACATTTGCGTTCAACAGTTCCATTTTTGCGTTGTTAGATTTAATATCAGTGAGTGAACTAATTTATTATAAACTTAAAGGTAATAAAATTATCTGTGTTATTTTGTTGGTTTTTAATAATATTTTTATTTTTAATCAAGTTATGAAAATATTCAAATTTAAATTTTTTACATATCTTGCTTAACAGTTAAAAGGTCAATTTACTTTGTATTTAAGGTAACAAAACAAAATTTAAACTAACGATCGTAAGTTTTAGTGTGTATATGTTAATAAGACACATATAACACATGGGTTGACATTCTCCTAATATTGCAGTAATACCAATTTTTAGTGTTTAATATTCAAATATAACTCATAGGTACTACGCATACATACATACCTATAACAATAGAGAGGAAAATCGTGTAAAAATTGCTGTTGGAAAATAGTTGTGTAGTCCAATAATACACTTTTTTCTTTACTTTATTGTAGAGTTTTATTATATATTTTTTTTTTATTGAAGATAAATGAATAAAATAAATATTTTACTTATAATCAACTACTTACTACATAATACAACCTGTTACTTTTATTTTGACTTTTGTGCAGTAGGTATATTAATTATTAATTACATAAATTAGTTTGAATACTGCGTGTTGATATTTATCATTTTTTTATTATTATTATTATTATTACCTTAAATTTATAAACAAAATTGAATAAACAAACCTTGGACCAGTTATTACTTTCAATACTTGTAATGAAGGTTTAAAATATATTAACTCTAGTAGGTGGTCAGTTATATAAATAAATTATAAAATTGCTGCTTAATAATTAGATTGTTATTTAAATTATATTCGTAATCTACTATAATATGGAATTATAAACATAAAATAGTTTAGAAAAATAGCAAGAATAATAAGCTGTTTTTTGACAAAAAATTAACTTCCTATTTTTGCAGCATTCTTTAGTATAATATTACCACAATTCTTCTATGATGATAATTAAATTTCCTACTATTAAAATGCTTTTTGAAATATGATTTAAGTTATCACTCAAAATTTTTGTTTTAATTTTTATGATATTTTCTATGTACGAGTATTTCTGTTTATTGTTGAACGTAATTTTTAATTTTCGTTGGTACCTAATTAATTAATCGCAAATAATTATAGTTATAATTCTAACTTCTAATTGTGTCAAAAATAACTCACTACTCTTTAATATCGTTTCACACGTTCTGTGATAATGGGTAACACGTGTATAATCTAAACGTGTATTGTGTATACTAATATGATAGTTAATATGCATTATACATTATATAATATTATGTAGTGTTTTTGTGTTCGGAACAGACGATATTGCATTTTCTAAGTGGCGTTTATATTATTTTCTAATGTAAACAAGTATGTGGCCACCATCAACGGAGGGTTGTGCTCTTTAAGCAACTATAAGTCTGTATTTTCGCCCATAATAATTTCTCAATGTTATTATACTGTTAAAAACATCACATTTTGTTGTTATTAAGTGTAGGTACACATATACCTATATATTTCCTATTTAGCGATATCGAATTAATTTTTATTAGTAGCCGAGGCCTTGAAAGGTGAATCGATAAGCCATTATATTTTCAAGAATGATCACTACGCTTCGTGTACAGGGGAAACAAGGACGTCTAGTTAGCAGTGAGGCAGTCAAAAATATGATTTCTTTGTTGTTTATAAATTATAATATACTCAGAATCGTCTTTTACCTCGTCCTCCAACAGTAGTATTGGCGATACTTAATATTACAGCAACTAGATATATAAAATAATTAAGTATGCATTTTAATCTATTTAGTGACTACTGTCTATTGATTAGTAACACAAGCATTGTACACCGTAGTACCATGCACATTCTTAAATTTAGGCTGTAGCTTTGTTGAGACATAAAAATATTTATAACTATAATAATAGTCAAATGTATTGGTATAGTTCGGTAGTTCTTGTGGTTAAAAGTGTTATATCCTTTAATCAGCCAATTAATAAATTTCAAATAAAATATTTTTTAATTTATTATTCTACTTTTTTACTATTTGATTAGAAATGATTAATCTTAAAATTTGTATGTTAAGATAAAACTCATAATATTTCATGTTTATGATCAATTAAATGTTCGTTTTCATTTTTAGTATATTATTTTTTAATTTGTATTCTATATTTTGTCCTAAAACTAAATTATTAAATACGGTTTGATTATAATTCGGTTGGTCTATACAACTTTTACCAGACTGGTGTTAAGTAATAACACACCAATAGTTATTTAAGTTATATTTATATAGGTTACTAAAACGTTTCTCAAATATTATAATGTACCTACTTATTGCAAATAAAAATTATACTTATGTATTATTATTGTATAGAACTATAGACTATAGACGATCTTTATAAGTTCATCGTTTATCGTAGTATTATAAAAACTTTTTTTTAATTTTTTTATAATAATAATGTTGAATTTGCGTTTTATACATTTACATACATAAATTATGTTTAAAACTTCAACTGAAATATATTTTTAGAATTTACTTTTTACTATAACATATTTTTTTCATATTATTACACAAAAAAATCAGTATTTATTTTGTATGAATTTAGTATATTTTAGTATTTGCGTACTATAATTTTAATAGAACATTTTTACAATATTTTCACTCGTTCCAATTACGAGTATATAATATATAAATGTCTTTAAATTGTTTAATAGATTGAAAATTGAAAGAAAGATTATAATTATATTTAAAAGATAATAATAATTATTCAATTATAATAATTAGTTGTTTTTAGGGTTCCGTACTTCAAAAGAAAAAAACGGAACCCTTATAACATCACTTTGTTGTCCGTCCGTCCGTCCGTCCGTCCGTCCGTCCGTCCGTCTGTCAAGAGCGTTTTTCTCAGGAACGCGTGGAGGTATCAAACTGAAATTTGTATATGATACTCAGGTCTACTGTCCCTGGAAGCTGTAGAAAAATCAACCTTCTAAGCCAACGCAATCAAAAGATACAGCCATTTAGGCCGCAAATTTCCGCAAATTTTCGAAACTCGCACGGGAATCAAAACCTACAGGGTACTTCCCGTGAACTTAGAATCTTGAAATTTCGTACGAAGTCACGTCATATAGTACAGATATAGGAAAAATTACGAAAACCGTAAATTTTTAGTTTCATCATATAAAAAAAAAATATTTTTGAAAAATATTTTTGACAATTTTGAAAATTTCAAAGTTACTACTCCTTATCTCATGAACGCGTTGAGGTATTAAATTAAAATTCATATTAAATACTTAAGTCTATAATACCTTTAAACTGTAACAAAATCAAACTTTTATGTCAACGCAATCGAAAGAAATAATAACAATTTAAGCCGCATATCGTCCGTCCGTCTGTCAAATTTTCGAAACTCGCACGGGAATCAAAACCTACAGGGTACTTCCTGTGAACTTAGAATCTTGAAGTTTCGTACGAAGTCACGTCTTATAGTACAGATATAGGAAAAATTACGAAAACCGTAAATTTTTAGTTTCATCATATAAAAAAAAAATATTTTTGAAAAATATAAAAAAAACTTTTACTTATATACCTACAGGTTTGTACGGAACCCTCGGTGCGCGAGTCCAACTCGCACTTGCCCGGTTTTTTTTTTAAATGAATACAATGTATTAATTAAATGTTTTAATTTTTTTAGATTCTGAACGGAGTGATGAATGTATTGATTTTACAATGATGTGTTTTTTTTTTGTGTGTCTGTGTACAGCATAACTAGTCGAAATAATGCTTCAATTTAAAACTTTGGGGATGGTTTACGATGACAAAGTGGATATCCTTGGTGCATTATAGAGGTCAAAATTAAACATTTTCCAATAGTTTTTAAAAAAATCGACAAAAAAAAAAAAAAAAAAAATGACAGAAAAACGAGAATTTTTACGCAAAATCAGTTTTCGACCAAATCGATTTTTTCATATGGTTGTAATTCAAAAACTTATCACTATAAATACTTGAAATTTTCACCAAATGTTTATGTTAATGTTCTCTACACACCGTTAAATTTTCAAAGTATTTTGACTTTTTTTGAGCAATAAAAATTTTCAATTTTTCTAAGTATTTTTTTTTTTAAAAAACGATAAAAATGTTTGTTCTTAAAGTGATAAAAAAAAAAATCCGAAATCGTTAATCACAATTTTTTTTATAAGTGCTTAAAGTTCGAATTTATATGAAATATGGAAAAATTGCGAAAATTTGCAAGTAATTTTGTGGTTGAAAAATCGTAAAAAATTTTTCTTTTATAACTAAGTTTTGAAAATTTGGTACAAGTTTCTCTATAAATTTTTTTTCAAATAATCAAATATCTGTAAAAGAAACTACCGAACTAAGACGAAAAATTTTTAGGAGTGTTTGAAATTTAAATTTTTACAAAACCGCGTTAAATAACGGTTTAGCCTCAAACGATTTTTGATATTTGTTGTTATTCAAATAGTATAAGTCGTAAATACTTGAAAATTTTACCAGTTATTAAGATTGCAATTTTCTTTACGTGATTTGATTTTCAAAATATTTTGACTTTTTTTGAGCTATTTATAGATGACTGAAATTTTCAATTTTCCTAAGAAAATTTTTTTGAAGTGTCGTTAAAATTTTTTTAGCGGAGTCAAAATATTTGAAAAATTAATATGAAGTTCCTCTTAAGTTATTCTTATGGCGATAAAAAAATTATAAGAACACATAGCTAAATTTTTTTTTTATTAGCATTTGATGTTCAAATTTTGATAAACTTTCGTCAAATCATGAATATTTTTAACTATTTGGTAGTTAAAAATTTATAAATATTTTACTATCAAAAGCTTAGAATTGAAAATTCAATACTATGCTGTCCATAAGTTAAGCTTAGGATAATTATAAAAAAATTTGAGGATTATTCAATTAAAAAAATACACGTGTAAAATAACGTTTTACTACTAAATAAATTTCGATTTTTGTATTTTTTTAAAAATTACCAAACGTAGGATCTTGAGACTTTTACTTAAATGTTTGAATTTGTTTCAAAATAGAATATATGACAATATTTAAATATAATATATCCTAGACTGACAAATCATCTCCGTTCAGAATCGTTTTTGGTATAAAATGATACCTATAATTGCATTCAAATTTAACCTACCCTAGTCCGAGGTCCACCCCACTCCCTAATATACAGCAGAGCGATACCCACTTTTTTTATTATTATTCTAATTTATTTCTACAGATTAATGAGCCCTACTGAGCATGCTTGTTTGGGGCGTGTGAAGGTTTATTTAATAATATTTTTTTTTTTGATATCATATTAAGTTTTTATATCGATATTAATTACATTTCATATGCAACTGCTTAAAAACAAAAATTGTGGATTCGGTAATCATTCTTAACTTATGAATGTTTAGGTTAATATTCAATAAATCACTTTAATCTGACTGTAAGTTATTGATAAAAACTATTGGTATAAAATATATTTAAATTGTCGTATTATCAAATACATCTGGATCAAAAATTATTTATTATACTTAATATTTTACAAAAGTTGTTTTATAATTATTCTACTTCCGATTTGAAATTCATATTTAGAAATTATTACAACACATTTGATTAGGTAGTTCTTTTATAAAGTAATTGAAACTTATAATTAATAGTTAAGTACTTACCTACCTAATATACATTATACCTACATTTATTATTTACTTTAGTGACAGTAAAAAATGTTTTCTTGTCATATTTAATTATGTTTATATTAATTTAACTTAAGTTTCTATAATATTATAATAAATATAATAATAGTGTATAATATAAATTTTAATATTCCTATAAATATGCATGCCTAATGCATATAGTATAAAAAATAAAAATAAATGTGTAGATCGTTTATTACAATAAAAAAAAAAAAAAAAAATATTATAATCGGACAATAATAAGTATTTATAGGTAATTTTTACCACATTACATAATTTATCATTTATTTGTTTAGGAATTAAGTGTCCAGTATGTTCAAAGTTTGTTTTACCAGACGAGATAGAAGTACATCTGGTTATGTGCTTGACCAAACCTAGACTGATTTACAACGGTAAGTCATAAAATATTTATTAGTTTATATTGTTATATTTATAAAATAAAATATTATTAACAAATACATAGGTAGTGCATGTTTTAATAATTTTATTACAATTGAATATAATTTGTATAATAAATAAATATATTAAATATAATTAATATGTGGCTTAATCTTTTTTATAATACTGTTCATGAAAGTTTGTTAATGATAAAGTTATTTTATTTTGCAGAAGACGTTTTAAAAGATGATAAAGGTGAATGTGTCATATGTCTGGAAGAACTGATACAAGGCGATACCATAGCCAGGCTTCCTTGTCTTTGCGTATACCATAAAACGTAAGTATAATCTCAATTTATATTTATTTATGTTATTTATACCATTTTAAATATATCAACAAACCACGTAGTTTATCTTTTTCTGTAGAATTTATAACTTTATATATTACTTATTAAGATTTGAACAGTTTTTATTTTAAAACATTAATTTATCGTTACCTTTATAACTGGTTTTTTCTTACAACATTTGAAATTACGTTAGAATTCGACTTACCTAGGTTAGGTTATAGCTATATATATTATAGCTATATTATATAATATTATTCTTTAATCGCGAATAATAATTAATACGCGCAAAACTAGGTGTCTAAAAATTTTCCATGACTGTAAATTTAAATTCAGTACTATTTTTAGATTCTGAACTGAGTGATGAATGTATTGATTTTACAATGATGTGTGTTTTTTATTTTTTTTTTTTTGTCTGACGACAACATTTGGAGCAGTAATAATGCGCGATTTTTGACTTCAGCCCCTTTTTGAATAGGAAAATTCAAAAGTAAACATTTTCAAATAGTTTTCAAAAAAATCGAGAAAAACAAAAAAAAAAGGTGACAAAAAAACGGCAATTTTATGAAAAATCACTTTTCGACAAAATCAATTTTTTGATTTTGCTGTAACTCAAAAACGAATCATTGTAAATACTTGAAATTTTCACCAAATGTTTATATTATAGTTATCTCTTTACAGTTAAATTTTCAAAATATTTTGACCATTTTTAAGCTACTTATAGACAATTGAAATTTTCGACTTTTCTTAAGTTTTTTTTCTTCAAATGCCGATAAAAATGTTTTGGGTGGCCAGAAAATCTTGAAAATTTAATACAAGGTTTCTTATAAGTTTTTCTTATAGTGATAAAAAAAAATCCGAAATCGTTAGTCACAATTTTTTTTTATAAGTGCTTAAAGTTCGAATTTATGAATTTAATGATACCTATCATTGCATTCAAATTTAACCTACCATATAGTCTGAGGTCCACCCCACTCCCGGCTAATATACAGCAGAGCGATACCCACTTACTCGCTTTTTTTTTATTTTGATTTAATTTAAAAGCTTCCCAAGAAAATTAATTTTAACGAAATAGTTTCAAACACATTTATTATAGCTTCCAATATCTGCTCACAATCGTTGTTCACCTTTCTTCAATTATTTATTTGATTTGGTTATCTTTAAAAAACACAATTACATAGTACACAATATTTAAAATTTACACAATTTATTTACGACTACAATAATCCCAAGGGCCCATTTAAAACTGTGGTCTATATAGCATTTTAATAATGTATCCACATTTCAGTCGTCTAGTCAGAGTTTTGATTTTTTTATAGTCGGGAGAAACATTTGGGAGACTTAACTATCCTTCATAAGTTTGGTATGCTGATGTTCTAGTTATGTTAAGATTTTTGATGCAATCTTAAAGCAAATTACAATTAATACATAGTAACATATTATGCATAATAGGTTCACAAAATATTGAGAGCATTTTTAAATTTACTTATATTCGGGAAGACTGCATCCAAGGTGTACACCACTGCCTCATTTTAATAATTGTTTTAATTGATTTTTCTAAATTGACTTTTATTAATTTTAAAACATATTTTCTTACTTTATTTGTTAATCTATCTAAAAAAAAGTTGAACGAAGTAATAATTTTCTGCGATAAAATATAAACGATGTATTACAGATGTTTGAAGACAGCAGTAAAGTAAATAAAAACAATTATTTTATTTTGGATCGATGCCCTAACCCTACTCTTTAACTTTTGAAATTTAAGGATATTTTTGGTTTTGGCTTAAACTCAATGAACGTTCCAAAATCTAGTACAGCGAGTTCCTTTCATTTAAAATTTTTGACATTCTTAAGTCAAGGTTAAACAAAACAGGGATTCAGTTTCCGGGTCATTAAACTCATCTTAATATGTAATCATCTCTCTGTTTATATTTTTTATATTATAGAAATAATTGTTGGTATAATACTATAATTAGAACTTAAGTCAATAACTCGATTAAATGTGTATTTAAAGCTATACACGAGGCTATACAAGAATAAAAAATAAAATACAGAATTTGTCTGGGCTACTGATAACAAAACTTTCCGTGACTTTTTTAAACGTGATGTGTTACTTATTTTTTGTAATAATAATATTTATCATTTTGTTAAACGATTTTAAGCAAGTTTGATTTCTCTAAAAAATGGAAAAAATGTCCTTTAAAACTGTGTTCGCTTATATTTTGTTTATGTTTTTTTTCCGTTGGTATTAATTTTTTCACCCATAAATTTTGTTATGTGTATACTTATTACTTAGGGTCTATAAACTATTTGGTACTTAGTATTATTCTATTTTCGTCAAAACATTAAATATAAATTATATATATTTATTATTGTTTAAAATGTTCATAACGTTTATTGAAAAATAACAGTAAATATTTAAAATTACAATTTCATGTAGTTGTAATGATGGTTGATAATTATTTTTGTTATATAGTTGGCTTAGTAAATTCAAATTTCGGAAGACGATAATGAAATACTTATAATTATCTAACCGCATGTAAAGTTTGTATTATTTTTGGACTTTGGCTTAAATTAAGTTCACTATAAGAATAATTAAAACGAACCTGAGAAGAATAAATAAAAACATTAAAATATATGTCTTTTACTACATTATTTTATGAGGACCACTCAAATAAATTGACATAATAATATGTAAATTAGTAGAAAATGAAATGTGAAAATCTTAAACCACAACTTATAAATGAGACGCATTTATATGAAATCAATAGAGTATACACAAGTTTAATTAAAATGCTGAATATATTGTGTATCGTGCAGTTTGTATATTCTAACGATTATATTTTATATTATTCAATAAAAGTTATTACCTAATTTAAATAATATCAATTAAATATTTTTTGTCTTGAGAAAAGCAGAAAGGTATGTGTGTGCTTGACTGTTTTTTGATAGGAAGAATACTCCAATCATTGCTTACTTTTTAAATGAGATCTGAAATGACTGAAATGTTATCTTTATATCAGGTTTAGGTATTGTGACTTATGATTAACACTAGATTAAAAATAATAAATATATAATCAATGAGATATAATTAATAAAATGGGTAATCTACTTTTTGTCAAAATAAAAAAGCGGGTAAGTGAGTATCGCTCTGCTGTACATTAGGGGGTGGGGTGGACCTCGGACTAGGGTAGGTTAAATTTGAATGCAATGATAGGTATCATTGTATACGAAAAACGATTCTGAACGGAGATGATTTGTCAGTCTAGGATATATTATATTTAAATATTGTCATATATTCGATTTTGAAAAAAAATCACAAATTCAAACACTTAAGTAAAAGCTTTAAGATCTTATGTTTGATAATTTTTTAAAAATAACAAAAATCGAAAATTATTTATTAGTAAAACGTAATTTTACACGCGTATTTTTGATTTCAAATTAAAATTAAAACTTTAAACACTCGTAAAATTTTTTTAATTGAATAAACATCAAACTTTTTTATAATTATTCTAAGCTTAACTTATGGACAGCATAGTATTAAATTTTCAATTCTTAGCTTTTGATAGTAAAATATTTATAAATTTTTAACTACCAAATAGTGAAAATATTCATGATTTTGACGAATTATTGTCAATATTTGAACTTCAAATGCTAATAAAAAAAAATTGTGCCTATGTATTTTTGTAATTTTTGAATGATAGTTAGAACAAGTTATGTGGACCCTTCAATTAAATTTTCAAGTAATTTGTCCCAGCTAAATTTTTTTTATCAACATTTATAAAAAAAAATTGAAAATTTCAATTGTCTATAAATAGCTCAAAAAAAGTAAAAATGTTTTGAAAATCAAATCACGTAAAGAAAATGGCAATCTAAATAACTGGTAAAATTTTCAAGTATTTACGACTTATACTGTTTGAATAACAACACATATCAAAAATCGTTTGAGGCTAAACCATTATTTAACGCGGTTTTGTAAAAATTTAAATTTCAAACACTCATAAAAATTTTTTGTCTGAATCCGGTTGAGTTTTTTTTACAGATAATTGAAGAAAAATGTATGGAGAACCTTGTATCAAATTTTTAAAACTTACTTATAAAAGAAAAAAATTTTACGAATTTTCATCCACAAAATTACTTGCCAATTTTCGCAATTTTGACATATTTCGTATAAATTCGAACTTTAAGCACTTATAAAAAAAAATTGTGACTAACGATTTCGGATTTTTTTTATCACTTTAAGAAAAACTTATAAAAAACCTTGTATTAAATTTTCAAAATTTTCTGGCCGGTCAAAAAATTTTTATCGTTATTTTAAAAAAAAATACTAAAAAAAATTAAAAATTTCAATTGTCTATAAATAGCACAAAAAAAGTCTAAATTCTTTGAAAATTTATCTGTGTATGGAGAACGCTAATATAAACATTTGGTGAAAATTTCAAGTATTTACATCTATTAGTTTTTGAGTTATAGCAAAATAAAAAATTCGATTTTGTCGAAAACTGATTTTGCGTAAAAAATCCCGTTTTTCCCTCATTTTTTTAGGGTTTTTCCCGACTCATTTAAAAAATATTGAATTTTGATTCAATAATATTGATTCGATTTCCTTTTCAAAGAGGGGCTGAAGTCCAAAATCGAAGCATTTTTACTGCTTCAAATGTTGTCGTCAGACACAAAACTAAAAAAAAAAAAAAACACATCATTGTAAAATCAATACATTCTTCACTCCGTTCAGAATCTATAACACACATCATTGTAAAATCAATACATTCATCACTCCGTTCAGAATCTAAAAAATTATTTAAACAATAAATGGAAACAATTTTTTAGAAAAAACATTATTACACCGAATTGATTGTTCATAATATTAAAAATGATGTTTTTTTGAAACGATAATCTAGGGTGGCTAACCTTTTGTTTCTGCTTGTCAAATAAATATTATGATTGATTCTTTTTGGTCAGTGTGCCACTACTGCCACTATAAATTAATAATTTTTAAAAAATAAGGCGGACAAGTGGGTAACGCTCTGTTGTACATTAGGTGTCGAGTAGTAGGTCTTTTGTAATGGATGTGTTAAATTTGAATTCAATGATACATCATTGTATCATAAAAGGATTTTGTACGAAGACAGTCTGTCAGTCTACGCTCAGAATCGTTTTTTACCTATATCATAATTCAATTTTATATGTTTTATGATATTTCTAATAATGTAATATTTATTGTTTTATTGCTTTTTTAACTTGAATTAATTATACTTCACTGTAAATACCGTAAAATAGTGTGAATAAGACAATAGTGTAAATAGATAATGTATTAAAATTAATGTACATATTTCGAAAATTTAATTACATATACCTAGGTACCTATACTAAAATTTATAATATATGAACGATTTTGAAGTTTCAACGAACATAATTTTTAAATTATAACAATATAATTAGTATCGTTATTTATTAATGAAATATGTAATTTCGTCCAAATTTGAATTTCAAATGTCTACAAAAAATAATTCTGATTGTACATTATTTAGGTTTTTAGTTCCATTATGACTTGCTTATGAGGATTGAGAAACATTTTATTACCTTTTAGGTTTACCTAAACTATAAAAATTGAATATTTATAAATCTTATACTACAAAATACTCGCCATTTTTGTTAGAATTTGAATTTCAAATGTGTAAAAAACAGTTGTGGCTTTGTATTTTATTATTTTTATACATATATATAAGAACGTATGTGGAATCTTTTATTAAATTTTCAAGAATTTTGACCTAGTGAAAAAAATATTGTGACTACGAATTTTTAATATTTTTTATTAGTTTATGATTAATTTATAAAAAAACTATAAATTTAATTTTCAAACATATTTACTTTGTGATACATTTTTTATCCATATTTATAGAAAAAACACTTAAATAAATTGCGAATTTGTAATCTCTATAAGTAGATAAAAAAAAGCCGAATATTTAGATTATACTGCGTGTATAGGAAACTGACAAACATTTGCAGAAAATTTCAAGAATTTAATGTTATCCATTTATAAGTTACACATAAAACCAAATTAATTTAGTCAAAAACTAATTTTGCGTAAACATTTTTATTTTTCAATTATTATTTTTTTACCCCTCTAAAAATACACAGTGGATCAAATTTTCTATCAGAAATCTTCCTTAAATGTATTGAAGATCTAAACATTTTATCAACTACTTATCGCGCGTGTACAGTGTATAAACACGCACAAATTACACACATCATTATAAAATCAATATATTATGCATTACTTCATTCACATTTTTAAACAACACTATTCGTAAAAATATATACCTAATATTGTAAGAAAAATTTCTAAGAATGTACGTATGTTGTACACATACGTGTACAACTCGTATACAGATGCCACTTCAATCTACTATTCACAGATATTTCGTTGACTATTTAAATACAATTTTATTACAATAAATGAAAATCTTAACAATATAATAAAAAAATAATTTCATCAAACTTTGTTTAACAAATTTTCTACATGTCTCTTGAAAATCATTCGTTTCCCTTCGCATAGCCCTATATACATTTTTTAAATTATTATTATTTTTTTTTTTGTTTATGTCTGTTAAAAGTTTCAGGTACACAAACTTTTTCTATAGTACTCGTATAATATAAAAGAGACAAGGTTGTACACATTTTAACTTGTGATTCTTATGTTTGTGTCTATCGTATTTTATAAGGTATGACAATGTCGTCTCTGTTGTTTTTTTGATTATTTTGCGTACCTACCTACAGGTATTAAGTAGTGTGAATTAAATTAAAAGATTGTTGACCTAGGAAGTACTCGGTTCATTATAAGCTTAATGCGCAGTAATTTTAACTGGGGGAAGATATTATATTGTTTGAACATGTAATGTTAAGTCTTTAGAGTTTCAAGGTTTTTTTATTTTCGTACAATATACTTAGATGACATGTTTAGAAGTTTGGTAGCGGCTCTAGTACGATTTAATCGATACAAGAAAACATGTCATTTTTATTTGGTTATAGTGACATTTATTACAAGAATTAATGATAACCTTGGTCTCTGAGGGATAATAGATAACATTTATTATTGTTTGTAGTTAGGTAGATGTAACTGTACAAGACTTTTCGTCACCGGTGTTTTTCATTGGCCGGCCAATATTTTTGATATTGTGGCGAGTATAATAGATTAACGTAAATTGAGCTGTTGCATGGCTAGAGAGAAATTTATTTTTTTTAGTATAGTTTAGAGAACATTTTAAAGAAAAAAACAAACAAATCCTTGTTTATAATTGTTTATCTTTATACAAATTTGTTTTGGTCATAAGAATTTTATTTTTTTCAATTTCGAATTGTGATTTATTTTATAAACATTTTTTATGCAGGATTTTTTGTATGTATTAAATTATAACACAAAACGGTTCGCGTTAATTATACTGTAGTGCGGCATGTTTAAATAATTATTTCTGTTTGTTTTTTTTTTCAGATGTATTGACCGGTGGTTCGAAGTGAACAGATCGTGTCCTGAGCATCCCGGAGATTGAACCGTTTATACACAGACTTCGAACAAAATTTGTAAAAGGGAATATAAGATAATACATATAACAAATAATTGTTGCGCAGCTATATATATATATTATAAATAATGATTATTATGATAATAATTATTAATAATGATTATATTATGGTTATTAATTATTTTAATTTTTTTAACGACTACGAGAAGTTTGAAACATTAATACCGAACTATATACTATTACCATTTACCATTATCAATATTAAAATATATACATATAAATTAATTTAAAATTATGTGCACGAAAAACAAATAAATAACGTCAAAATTATATCTATAATATGCTTTCAATATTTTGCTATTCGGTTGTGTACAAAGGCTGATATTACCGTTAATTGTCAGATTTTGCTCGATTTTTTTTTATTTATTGATTATGAAAATGATACTTTAACTTACAAAACCACTCTTAAAATGTTATTCTTGATTATGAGATTTTTTTTTCATACAAAATGTTTATTTATTGTTTAACGCTTTATAAGATGTATAAAGTTGAGCAATATTCAGTTGAGATAAATTATTAAATATGATAAAAAATATTTTTTTTTTTTTTAACTTTATTTATACTACATAATTATATAGTTGACGTGTTACATAATACAAAAAACTGTACATATCATTTTATGTTTTTTTTTTTGTTTTTTAGATTTGTTCTCTCAATTTTTTATTGGTACATTTACATGTCTTGAAGTAAAAATTACTACTAAATCATAACATAAATGTTTTAACTTCTACCTTAACTTTTCTATGTAGATTGAGTTTTAAATTAATGTTTTGTATATTATGTAAACTGATCATAAATAAAATTGTTATTGTATATTTTATAAATGTTCCGAATAAATCAGCAAATATATATACACACACACATATATATATATATAGCTATTCCAGAGTTTTAATATTATGTTTTATATTATTTTTTCTGATTTCATATTGTTGATGGTCAGTAAAATATATCATTTATTTTAATTTTACTCAATTGTAAGAAAATTTAAATAAACTTAAGCGTTTTGTCGTTATTTTTAATTTACATACGGTGCATTGTAACTTTGTTTTGTTTTGTTTTATTATTATTTTTTTTTCAAATTTTATAACTGATCAAGAATAGTTTTTGTAACTTAGTCGGGGCTGCTCTTTTTACAATTTATTTAAGATTCTCGTATTATTTATGTAAAATTGTTTTTAAACTTGAAGTATGTTGTATGAAATATGGTATAATCAATAATATGAATATAATTATATAAATGTTTAAAAAATCTCCAATATACAACAATGAAAATCTTTTGATTGATTTTATCAAGTTGCATTTACCCCCAGGCCTCTTATGCCCAATTGCCATTTCAACTATATTGTTATAGGTTGCACACACTTAGCTACAATGGCTGGTAACTGAAATGCTCTGTAAGCCGCTATTGTGCTACAAACTATTATCCCGCTTTAACTATGCGTGCTCCAAGTCCATCATGTTTTGATAAATTATTACCTATATATTTATAAATTGTAAAAATCTTGAAATAAATAAATAAAAACTTAGTGAACTTATGTTGAACAAACATTTTAAAGAATACAATTTTTTTTTCTTATCAAGAACAATATTTAATGTGTATGAGAGTGGGTGAGTGTGTGTCTTATAATTATATATGTACGTATATTTTTTAATGCAAAGGGTTGTAACAATAATGCAAGTCTTAACAAATACAATTTTAGTTCAGTTAAGTTTTATTGTTTCTTAATTTGTTCTAATATAAAATGTAATATGTAATTGTATGTTGATCGAAGATGAAAAAAATGTTTCTGGTTTCTGTTGACATTAACATAATTATTATTTTTACAACTATATTTATAAGACCCAATCTAATCTATTTTATTGTGATATATCTTAAACATAAATGTATAATGTATGATTAAAAAGACCATATTATTATAAAAATACAGTGTTTAGATGCATTCGATATATTGTATTTGTTATTTATTTTAACTTTAAATTAATATAATATAATATATACAATATATGTGACTTAAAATTATATGTTGCTAATTATGCTATCATTAGATATTTGTAAATTTGGCATTTTATACTATTTTTAATCATTATATTTTGACATTAATAATGTTATAATATTTATGCTATTATTTATCATTATCAGAAACTTGAAAAGTGTGTATCAATGTAACTATTTTATTAACATCAAAATATAATGATTGAAAATCTAGATAAATACCTTATTATACAACTATAGCATATCTATAATAGAATATATGAAACAATTTTATTAAATGTTTATATAGTCTCTTGATTTATCACAGCCATATACAGTATGCAATAAGTAGATAATATGTATAAAAATATTACATAGTCAAAAAAAAGATGTATTGGAGTTTTTGTTCTTAAAATAATAATTCACTATATTAATGTTTAACTTAAAAAAGTTAATAGTAACAAATTTGGTTTTAGTTCATTAATCACTAATTATATAAAAGATTACTTTTGGATAGCTGGTTAATGTAAAAAAATTTATACAAAAATTAACTAGTATTCGTTATAGGTATATAACAAAGTTATAGTAAACAAAGTTGGTAAGAGAACAGGAGGCTAATGCTTTTCAAGAAATAAAACAAATTAATCAACTTAATAATAAATATAAAAATTATTAACTAACTTAATTGTAAGGACCAAAAAAAAATAATAAATAACATATACTATAAAAAAAATTGATAGCAGTAAATGCTACTTTTTAAATAAATTTATAAATGGATATTTTTTATTGACTATGTTGAGGATGTCAGTGCGTCTGTTTGTTTTCTCTCTCTAGCCCACGCACAAGGCGCAACATAGACAAATCGCATTTACGCAGTCTGAATAGAACTCGCTTAATTTTAGTTCTAGAGTAAATATACATAATATACCTAATATAAAATTAAATTTTGATAATATTTCTGAGTACAAGACGATGTTGTAATTTATAGGTATTTCTAAACGATATAATTAACGATGTATTGGCAATAATGGAAAAAACTCATCGTCTTGTACTCAGAAATGATATCAAAATTTAATTTTATATTAGGTAGGTATATTTACTCTAGAACTAAAATTGATCGAGTTTTACTAAGACTGCGTAAATGCGTTTTATCTATGTTGCGCGTGGACTAGAGATAGAAAACAAACAGTACGCTGACATCCTCTTAAATAACTATTAATTTTTTTTAGTACCTATTATTAAACTAATTATTAACTATTATTTTAATTTAAAAATAATATGTACTATAAAAATTCTTTTTTAAACAAAAAGTTATTTTATTGAGAAGTATAAAAATAAGTGATTTTGTGTATAGATACAAAAAAATAAAATTAATTTTTAAATGCTTATACAATTTTCATGTTTATAAATATATGTATATAGTTTTTTATTTTCAATTGAAATGTCCAAATTAAATCGTAGATGAATATTATCATTAGGTTTATTATGATCGTAATTCATAATAATTAGATACCTACATGGGTAGAGATTTTTCATTGCAAACAAAAGAGACTAAGTAACATTGCACAATATTATTGAAAATGAGGTTGGTAATGCAATACCTACTATATTTTAATTATTTTAGTTTATAAATTAAAATTGTACGGAGTATTTAAAAAATATATATTATGTATTCAAAAGATTCAACAATTCTTTGTGGTGGATTAGTAGGCTACAACGGATCAGGAAAAGTCTTGTGCATGAATAGTTGTGTACCATTTAGAAAGTTTTGTGAATCCAATTAATGGAGGCAGGAACATTTGACGTAGATAATTTTTATATTTGCAAAGCAAAAATTAAAGTACTAATTTATTCAAATTTAAGAAAATAATGTACCTACTATTAAAATGTATTATAACTAGGTAATACAATTTGTAATAAAATTTAATTAAAACATTTTGACTAGATGATTTTAATTTTGCAACCGTCATAAATAAGTTCACTTTTTTTTATATAGGTATACAAACCACTCCGTTGTGTATACTCAGACAGTATGGTACTAAGATACTATAGCCATCACAATTAAAATTATACAAGTAGTTTATATTTTACAATAACGATAATATTTATAAATTTGTAGTTTTTTGATCTCCCCACATCCTTGAAAATTCCTAGTTGCTGGTACCGGTAGTACTTCACCAGTCACCATTGAATATAAGTCTCCGTAATGGATGTGTTGAAATATGAATCTAAGTACCTATTCAATGATGAATTATATTTAATTTATGTAAAACAATTCTAAATATTATGAATATACAATGGTATAATTAATTGTGGTCTGTTTAGTGTTTCATCAAAAATTCTGACTCCCTAACCAAGTGCACTCCTATTTATGGGTTGAATTATTTTTTGCTAAAAAACAAATCGTATAGATACATTATAATATATACCTATATTATATAATGATTATATAATATAGGTAATAGATAACTAAAAATTATAATGATCTCAATCTCATAAATATAACGAAAACAATAATGTAAAAATCATTCTATCATGTTTATTGTTACATTGTATATAGTCACTATACCTATGCGTCGAAAACCTGAAAATCATTGTAATGTACTAAATGCAGCCCCGTAGCAGAAAATGCCTTCCTTGGGCGTCGGCATGTGGTCGTAAAAGTCGGACGGCCTTTGTGCGATGCTGCGGTCCGGATGTTCGTATTGTACGCGTTCGTACAGCCTGCGCTTCCGGCACTCAATTTGGACCTTCTTGAACAGCCGCTTGTCGATCACGTCCCGGAGCGTCTTGAGCGGACGCGATGGCGGCACCCTAGTAAACGGAGGTACCAGTTGGCCGGATTTGAGCAGCAGCATCAGGCACGTAACGTACATAGACCGGTCGGACAGCTCGTCGTCGTCCACCGTCATCTCGCCGAGCACATCCAGCCACATGAACACCTTCCTCCGCTCTTCCGGCGACACATACTGCGCCAGTGTTTTCACCAGCTGGCGGTCGCACGCGAAATGCTGTTCCGTTTTGATGCACCCGTTGGGCAAACATCCGGGTGGCTGCACGCACTTCGGCTTGGCGTCCACCGCGTGTCTGTCGTCGGTGACGGAGCTATAGTCCACCGGCGGTCGCTTACCCTCGAACGGGTCGCAGGTTTTTGACGACTTTTCGCTTTTCGTTTCTGTCGACATTGCGACCAGTACGTCTTTCGTGGACCTAGAATTCGACCGGCTGCGGCTCATTGCGAAGATTACGTTGCCTTTTCAAATTGTTGTCGTGTACGTAGAGGTGTCTATATTATATAATAATATGTATATTTAAATGTGTGTATAATGGTGAGTTGCACTTTTATAGCTAATTTCCGTGATCCTGTTGGTTATTAGTGTTAAAAAAGTTTTAAAAAATGTAGTATAATAATAATTATTTTCATGACGACAGTGGTTTCAAATTTATTTTTCTTAGTATTATTATGTTATTGATTAAACACTGAAACGCGTTATACTATTGGCCAATTAATAAAAACGATTAATACCTAATGAAATTAATAAACAATAATTATGAGCGAGTACTTATACGTTTTATCCGTTTTGATGTTCTGGTGGTCTATTTTTGAACTTGATCTAATTGCATAAGTGATCTAATATACACGTTTTCGAACATCTTTTATTATTTTTTTATCCATCATAAATAATTGCATACGAAAAACAATACTGAGAGGAGACGTCCGGAGACGATCTGTTTATCCATATTTCTAAGTATATTTTATTATATATTTAAATTGCTATTTGTAATATATTTTTCTCGCGTCCCCCAAATGAAATGTGAATATAGGGATTCTGTAGTAATTGATAGCTGTTATGGGCTACGAGATATCAAGGTTAGATTAGTATGACCATGCTTCGTGTCGAGGAGTTGCACATGCTACTATGACCATGACATACAAGACAGTAAGCGCATCAAACTATAAAGTACAATAGAATACATTAGAATACAATTAGAGTTATACTGTAATTATATCAACTGATTATATTATTATATCATATGCACCAACAACTACAAGGACAACCGGAAGACAACGTAAACAAGAGTCGCACCACATACATAAGGGAGCTCAAAGACCAACAACGGTATATAGATGTACCACAGCCACCAACACCTGAGCACCCTCACGACACTCAGCCACTTCTTAAATTAATTACATATATTTTATTTTATACGTAATAAAGCATTAATCATTAAAGAGTTGTAACTTTCATTTCAAATATCATCTTTGAGTCAAGTATTGATATTGGCACGCAACAACGGGTATCTAGGTAGGTATATTACTTTTTATTATATGAACCCCCCAACTTAGAAAATTTCTGGATCCGCCGTTTACCCCGCAACGAAACCTCGGTTTCGCTTAGCCTTTTGTACTCGGTGTTCTGTGAGAGATAACAAGAAACCGTATAGTGCAATAGCCGATAAATGCACAATTTAAATAACAGTTATAATAAGAATAAAATAATTATAATAATAATAAAAATAGTAATATTAATAATAATAATAACTAATAAGATTAGAAATATGAATAATAAAAAGGAAAAGGAAAAGAAGAATTTAGAACCTTATCCGTGCATCGCACCCACACCGAACGTAAAAATCCTCCCTCTCGGACAAAAAATTAAAAGTTAAAATATTAAACAATTATTTATTATGTACAAACTTTTCACGGGATTTTAAGACTTTTCCAGAGTTTTTTCCAACCCGTTCTTTTCGTATTCGCGTAGTTTGCGTCTTTTGAAAGCCGTGCGTATATACGATTTTTTCGCCTTTTGCGTTCGTAGCGGTTGTGATCGAGGTAACGAGTACGACCACCAACGACAGTCCCCCGGACGTTTTTCTTCGTTCTTTTTACTTTTGCACATAGCATCGCAGACGCCGATCGATGTACCTATGTGATATTTATTTTATTGTTAATTGTTATTGCTTAAATGTACACGTATATAATATATACGTTTGATTCGAAGCTCATTTGTCGATGTACAATACTGTTTTTTTTTATTCAATAAATTGCATTATATATTTATATTATTTTTGTTGTTCTCGGTTGCTAAACTTTTACGTCATACTTTTATCTTCAACCACGGGTTGTGCTGTATACCATAAAAGCGTTTCTCGACGACGTTAGTGTCGCACAATACTGTATTCATGTACATGGGTGTATTGCAGTGTTCGGAACGTTCACGTTCGTATTTTTTTTTCAAACAAACGCTTTAAAGTTCACGTTCTTTCAAAAATAAACGCGTTTATTATGAACTTTTAACTTGCTGTAAATATAAAAACCCATTAACATATACGATTCAACCCAAAAATAAAAATACAATTTAGACTTTAAGGCATATACAATTTAAAAGTATCTGAATTAAATTTTTAATATCTGACATTTTATTTGAGTTTCAATCAAATAAATATCATAGGAATTATAATAGGAAAACACATATTTTATATACATATAATATTTATTAAATGATAAATAAATTGAATGTCTTCGATCACCAAATATGAACGTCAACGCGTGAACGACGTTTTGACCAAACAATGGTGTATTGGTGTATAATATATGTAATAATATATTATAAGCTTTTTGTAGGTGTATTGATGAGTTATTAATAACATGTTATATATCTTTATTAATCGTAATTTAAATTATAATGTCATTGGATGATGTGTAATAAATAAATGTTTATTTATTTTAAAATATTTTTATATAATAAATTTAATGATTTTTGGGGATTATAGATGGCTGAAGGTGATGTGGGAGACTTTTTTTATTAATATATCTATTAACAATGTATTAATAACCATTAATACATGACAAATTTAAATTTACTTTTATTTTTTAATAAGTCGGCAAATTGGGAACATGTAAATAAATAGTTGGCGAACTGTATGGGATGTTGGCGAATTGGGATTCGGCAAATTGGGTTTCGGAGACTTGAGAAGTCGCGGAACAGATAAATCCTTAAGTTTTTAATATTTTAGACCTAGTTTTGCCAATTGTTTATTGCCGGGACCCAACTACTTACTGCCTTTTGAACCCAGGACTCAACTTATCGCTTTCAAAATGTACACAAATTATTGCGGACTCAATTTACCTAGCGCCTATTTTAGGTACCTAATATAACTTACTATAATAAGGTGCTGTATATAGAGCTAGCTAAAAGAATTCTAATGCTATTAACCATCCATTCGCAATATACATAACGTGGGGCAGCACTACCCAGGGCCAGGGTGGGAAAGTGACCCCCAACATTTGATTTGGCCTTTCGTTGCCCCTCCCCCCTATAATTTAATGTTGAAAATATGTAAGTAAATAAAGAAATTGTAAATCATTATTAAAATATAAAATAGTATTAATCACTTAAAAGAGTTTTTAGACTTAGTTATATTTATTTAATTATTTTAGTTATAAGTTTGGCTGTTATATTCAAAATCAATATGCTTTTTTGCACATTTAGAAATAAATATACTTAATAAAGTTAATAATAACGGCACACTTTCTAAAATCTCATACATTATAAGATAAAAAGTAATGTATTGTAACTTACAAATAAAAGCAAACGGAGGAAATTTGAAGTTGTACTGTAGTAAATTTGTGATAATAACAAACTAAGTATATTTTTTGATTATATATATTTAGAATTATACCATATCATACCTACCCAAAACATTTTTAGCAATACTTTCCTGAAAATATGGTATAAACAAATGAATGGGTCAATGGGTGATCGAGTAGCCATACACTAATGCCCACCAGAAAAAAATATTCGCCCGGTATCGCCCCCTCCACCGCCACATTAAAAAATATCTGGTGGCTGGTGCCGCCATTGAGCCACCCACAGTTGGTGAGGAAAACCGTGGAGGAGATATCCGTTTTATTTTGTGATGCGTTTATATTACGGTTGTTGCTTTGTCTGCTCATGGTTCTTCAAGACGTAAACGTCTCTTGTAAATATTTTAGTAGGATAAAAAAAGTCGATTCAAGGGACACAACCCCACACCACTTAATGCATGCCACACCATTTTAACACACCTGAACCATTTTTAACACAGCCGCACCATTCGTTAGCGTGGTGAAATAAATTAGCATAAATTATTACAACCTGTATTAAACGCGGGCCTATAGTATAGTCATTATGTTTTCGAAAATCTATTATTGTTAAGTACTCTTATCACACGAATACATTAGGATAGCCTATAGTAAGCGATTTCCTTCACTGTCATCGTGCATATACGAATATATGTAATATGTAAATAATATTATCAATGTCATATGAGGGAAAACCTTTATTATATGTCATTATTTAAAATGTTTAATAATTTTTGATCATTATTCGATAAGATCGATTATTCTTTGTATCCCTACTCTATCCGAACAATAGGATAACTAAAACATGTTGTTGTAAACAGTTAGCATATTAAAAAAACATAAATTAGATTTTGAATAAATACTAAAAATAATAAAAAATTCTGATTATTGAGAATTTGTTTAGTGGTATTAACGTATTATTTATTTAATATATTATACATTATGTATATTACATATACCTATATGCCTATATATTATATAAAAAGTATATGGTTATCCTTATAACTAAAGACCGGATTTCCGTGCAATTGCATCTTTTTATCGCATGTTCTTAATTCTATAGAAACAAGCTACAAATCCAAATCAAGAGATGTAGATTAATTTAAAGAAAGATTTATGTTGCACAAAATTGCACGTTTTGGGGTTTTTGCACACAATTGCACGTTTTGGTTTTTTTTTATAAAAATGTACTTTTATACAAATATTTTTTATATTATTTGTGATATGAAGTATTGGACTTTTATAATAAAATAATTATATATATATATCGATATTCGATATAATACGATGTAATTAAAATAATAACTACTACGGTAGTTATTAGATTATCGATTACATACACACATACAGTACTATAGTCTATCCGCAGCAGCCGTAGTCAACTCATATTTTATACGTCTTTTATAGTTGATACTTATTACTTGAAATTATTTAATTTAAAATGCCAAAAATTGGTAGTAGTCATTGTTCTAAAATAAAGTGTTGGATCGAAAAATATCCAGAATTAAATTAATTTTTTTTTTTAATTTTATATTTTAATATGATAGTTAATGCCAATACTAATAAATAATAATATAATAAAAAAAAAGTGAAAAATAAAATTTGAAGTACCTATAGTAAAATTTTGTTTTTGCACAATTTTGCACATTTCAACATTTTAATTGCACGTTTTTTAGTTGTTAGCTGCACAAAAATCCGGTCTTTACTTATAACAAACACATAGAAATAAATAATAATATTATATTAGTATAAATAATTACTGCGAAATGATTTTAATTTACGATTATATTGGTTTTTTTTTCAATTTGATAATTCCCCATAATATTCAATCATCGTATCTAATATAAATATATAGCTTGTATTATAATAACAAATCAACAACCAATATAAGAATGTGTACGTTTTTAGTTGTTAGTTTCACTTTGAAGTATCTGTTTGTTCAATTATATAATGTTCACTGTTTCATCATGTATTATATTATATATTATTCAGATACCAAATTATTGATATTAATTAATTAAATTTAATATAATAATTAATATTTATTACAATATAATTAAGATATTACGATTATAGTATGATGATTATATCTCCTATTGGAGATGAGCTTAAAGCCAACTATACAACGATAATTTTTTTTTAAACCCTATAATATGTACTTATTGTACCTACCTATTACTTAAAATTATGTGAAATTTGTGTCCATATTGCATGTTTGCATGTATGAATATGATTTAAAAATAACCATTTTAATATATTTATTTATTTCAATGTAAATAATCTATGATTTATAAATAATGAATTAATGAAATAATTATTCTATAATGCTACTGCATAGTGTGTCAAAAATAATCTAATTCTTATTATTTAACATATATAATACAATACTTACAGTATACACTGGCTACAGTGGCGTAATTGAGGATGTTTTATGGGGGGGGGATCAAAATAAATTTCTATGGCAAACTTGTGGAGGGCTTTTTTGCATAGGTATAAGACAATATATAAATACAGCTCAAGGGGGGGTCTATCCCCCATATCCCCCCCGTAATTACGCCCCTGACTGGCTAAGATAAACTAAGTATATACATGTAAGAGAGATAGAAAAAAATATACATCATTGTAAACCATTATACATTTATCGCTCCACTTTAAATCTCAACATCTAATTCAAATCAATTATGAGACCTTTTCGACGACGTTTAAACGTTGAATAATTTAGTTCCATTTTTTTGAAATATTGGCTGTTGGCTCTCTTAGGTATATATACTAAACATATTAATATCTTTTTAACGCAAGTCAAAAAAATTGAAATTGTTTTCTAACAACGTAATAACAATTTTGTTTGATAAGTTTCAATAATATCTGCAGTTCCACGTGTGCCAGTGTGCCACTATGAGTTCACAAACATACTTAAATAGATAAATATGTAATAATAAATAAAATAACTTATATAAAACTAGAAAATAATAATTATTATATTTTATCATGCAATTGATTTAAGAATCAAACATTGAAATCACATAAAACAATGCAGTCTTTTGCGATGTATTTATTATTTAATAATAATATTCATACATTTATAAACTACAACTTCATAACGATATACGTTATAATTATAATATATTAATATGTAATAATTTAAATGATTCAATTATCCAGTACTTGGTGATTCTAATAAAAGGTTAATTTAATATTAGTAACATTATAATAAGATCTAGTTTGGGATTTTCAATTTTAATTCAAATAAACGGTTGATTTTATAAACCAGTGATCACAGTAAGCGTAACTTAATAGTAAATATATATGATTGAACACGTTTATAAATATAATAACTCGCCTAATAACTTATACTTGTCTCACTTAATATATTATACCTATACCTCTGTATTTTATTATAAATAATAAGTATTATGAAAATAAGTGGTACGAGTAGACAATATACAATTATTATAATATAATATATTAATATGTGTACATAAAACACAAAATGTGCGGAAAATTCTTTAAGATCAATATTCGTACTTTAACTATCTCGTATCTTCTATGGGGATAACAAATATATGTTGTATAACTAACCTATGTGTATTAAAAATCACTCGATCGATATTAATAAATTATAGCGATGTATATAGGAACGTCAGTGTGAATCATGAATATTTCTCACATCCACTGTGGAAGTACGTCAAAAAATGTCATCGTCCCACTCTTGTCCGGGAGCGACGTAATCGTTGTCGTCGTCGAGGACATTCGGTACCTCGATCGTGTTAGTCACGAGAACGCTGTCTGCAACTTCGGTATCTAGTGCAGGCCAGTGTCGATGGATCTGGTCGTCTGAACGCCTATTACCGGTAGTTCCGCGATTACTATGGGTGCCGTCGTCATAATAATTGTTGTCCGAGTCCGCCCAGTAGTCATCGCCGTCGCCACTAAGATCGTGCACGATGACCGGCTGCAGCAACGAATAGGATATGGTCGGGTCCGTGCCGGGTCTCGGTATCCACATGTGGTCGAACTCGGACGTGGGCCGGTGTTGGTGACGTTCGTTGTCAGTGTACACGATGCGCTGTCGGTCCGAATGAATCCGAAACAAGCCAAATAGGTCATAGTGTATTAAGCATGCCATCACCACGAGTAATGCCTATGGAACATAGAAATACGCACGAGTTAATATGTTTGTGTCAACTATGAACATATCGCGTTGTAATTTTTTTGTAACAAGGATCAAGATGTGATGTAAATTTTGATTGTTAACGTTCAAATCCGGATTATTAATTCATTACTAAAACAAATAAAGCATTTTTATTGTAATAGTTCTTTATTTATCTATTCCTCTAAGTTAAATATTAGAAACAATCGACTTTTAGATTTTAATTCTAATTATTTAATTATTTAAAAAACATTGATTTGTTTCTAGTTAATACATAGGTATATATTATATATAGAGGTATAAAATAATATGTAGGCATGATATATTAGATTTACAAAAAACCATTATTTTTAACAATCCGGAAAATCGCTCCGCTGTTTATTAGGCACCGAAACTCGAGTGTACTTCATCATTAAGTTATTTTGTGGTCACTGTAATAGATACCTATGTTAAATATAAAAGATATGATAAATCTTTATGTATGAAATACGAAATACCGATTCTTAGCGTTAATGGTTGGTCGACAGTCACATAATATGTCTACAAAAAATTCACAATTTGATTCTTATAAAAAAGTGTACTATATATAATATACTAAACTTCAAATTCTTGAAATAAAAAATCAATTAGTCAAAAACTTGTCTTGTGTAAATATTTTTATTTTTTATAATTTTGTTTTTCTCAATTATTTTTACAAGTACTGAAAAATTCTTCAAAATTCTAAATTTTAACCCTTAAAAAACTATCGTAAATTAGTAAATTAATAACTTATGAAGAACCTCGCATCTAATTTTTAGTCATAATTGCCTAGAAAAGAAATATTATTGGAATTTATAAAAAAAAAATAATAACATTTACATTAACATTACATTTTTAGTGTCTATTAATGGCTCAAAAGAGTCAAAATATTTTGAAAACTATGTGTAGGAAATTTGAACATAAGAATACATGTGAAAATTATAATTTCAATTTAATTATTTAATAGCAACTACGAATGACGACTGAAGAATGACAAATGACAATTGATAATATATTCTATAGATCCTAGTTATACTGTTAAACTAACTAGGCTAATTTGTTATTCATGTTATTAAAATGGAATTATCTAATACGATATAAATAACTTTCAATGTCAATAATAATAAATTATAATGATATTATATCGTCACAGAAATAATTCAGTCTTATATTTTGTATATTTTAATGCACCATATAAAATAATACAGCGGCACAAATCTGTGCTCACCAGTGACGTTACGTGTATCGCTATTTGACACAG
The DNA here is from genome assembly GCA_020882235.1 of Schizaphis graminum. Lineage (NCBI taxonomy): Eukaryota > Metazoa > Arthropoda > Insecta > Hemiptera > Aphididae > Schizaphis > Schizaphis graminum. The sequence goes on from CM037032.1 coordinate 72,615,972, forward strand.
AAGGAGTGATTAGATAATTTTTTTGAAAAGACGAACAATTTAGTTTTCATTTCTAATATTATATAATGTTATAAAAAAAATCATTTTTTTTTGTTTCATGGTCCTTTAAGGGGGAATCGTAAGTTCCTACACGAGAGTAGACAGGTAGACAATTACATACGTTAATTCCTACATATGTAATGTGTAAGTTCCTACACGAAGAAAAAAGGTACATATGTTAGTTCCTACACGGCGGAAGACAGGTACTTGTGTAAGTTCCTACAAGGTAAAAAAAGGTACACATGTAAGTTCATAGACTAAGAATATTATAAGTAGGGTTCGGGACTTCTTGCACTTAAAATTATCGAAATATGCAGTCAAAATCGTCAAAATATGCTTTAAAATATGCAGCTAATTTACTATAAAAAATATTTAAAAATGCATATAATATATAATTAATAAAATAATAAATTATTGTTATAAAAAAAAAAATCTAAAAATTAGGTGGGTACTTAATATAATAAAAATAATTTTTACACGGGTTACTCATCCCTCATCTGTATCGTCTTCATGCTCATCTGTAACATACTAATTGTCGATATTGTCGATAAAAAGGTTGATTATTAAGCGATAAAGAGACTATCGTCGTAAACAGACATACGTGTTAGATACGACAGACTAGTCTACGACCATCCAATTATGATTTTTCCCGACAATTTTACGTTTATAAAAATATAAAATGTGAAATATGCCGAAATATGCTAAAAATTGCTCAAATATGCATTTTTCTTAAAATATGACGAAATATGCAAAAATATGCAAATTCAAACTTAGTATTTAATTTCGTAATTTCATAAAACAAATTTATAACTCACTTAGAATAGACTACGACCACTACAAAAAAACATGCAAATGCAAGAAGTCCCGAACCCTAATTATAAGTTATCAATCTACGTCTACAAAATAGGTACTGTCATACATTTTAACCCTTTATTCTATATAATATATAATTTATAAGCTATCTATCTAATTTAATTTAATAATTTTAAAAATAATAATTGTAATATAATAATAATTCATAATAGTAAGAACATAATAGTGTGGAGTAAGTGATGAAATAATGTTATCGCACTTGTTAGGTAAATTATTAAATATTATATAGAATGCATTATTTATATATATATTTTTTTACAATAAATGATGAATTATTATTATATTACTATTTTTAAAATTATTAAATTGATAATATTTATTAAGTAAATTATTAAATATTATAAAGAATTATATATTATATAGAATAAAAGGTTAAAATGTTTGACAGTATTATAATATGATATAACTGATATTAGATTGATAACTTATAAGTTATAATATACTTAGTGTAGGAACTTACACGTTTACCTTTTTTTACCGTGTAGGAACTTACACATGTACCTGTTTTTTACTGTGTAGGAACTTACAATCGCCCCCTTTAATAAGTATCTTAGTATCTATGTTTATTCGTTTCTGAGTTAAATACACGGGCTTCACCAGAGTGCGTCCCGTTGATCATAATGTATCATACCTTTTTAATAGCCCAACTGCGTCCGCGATAATATCGCTAACTATATTTATCTTTATGAATAAATGAATTAATATTACCTACACTGTGTTAGTTTGCATTTCCACTATAATCCATAAACAGAAACATATAAATAAATGTAAATAAGTTCTACTGAGGATTTTATGTCTATCAAGCCTGATGATGAAAAACTAAATCAGTTTATAGATTATCATATAGAAAACTATATTGATCCACAGTCAGACTTCCCTCCTCACACATTGACAGAAATGAGCAGTAGCAGTAACGAACAACAAATGCGTGCGAAAGCTTCCATTCCAAGTTTAATTCATGTTTTTACACACCCCATCCGGACATAATATTATATTCCTTCTTCAGTGGTGTATTTGGGGGGATTTAGGGGTTCAAACCCCTCCAGAAATGTATGGTTGGTACGGGCATTGATTTTTATTGTATAATTAATTAAAATTTAAGAATAGAAATTTTTCTTAAGGGCATTCGATACCGTGATGTTCTATTTTTGTCTAACGCATACGTATCATAGGATTTTAGACGGATCTTTTGCCAATCATACCAATTGATCCAATGAAGCGATAAGAATTCTAAAAACAGATTTGAATTTATCATTGAGTCTACTTGAAATTGACTCTCAGAACACCCTGGGTTACTCTAAATGAACTGGGACACATTGGTAGTCAAAGAAGCATGGCCGTTTTCGACCGATTCACTTTTCGACCAAAAACGTACCTTTCCCTTTTCGGCCGATTCACTTTTCGACCAAATTTAAAATAGAACGATTCCCCTTTCGGCCAAAACAAAAATTATAAACAAAATAATATTTATATATAATTTTTGTAAAATTATAGCAATTATATAATTATATAATTTTGAAAATGATTAAAACTATAAGTTGCCAAAAATTATTTAAAATATAAGCATATCTATACATTGACATTATTTTTATGTTAATATGTTATAATATGTAGAATATTATATAAAACCATAAAATAATAATATAAAATTTTTGTCAATAATAATTAAGTAAGTACAATATTAATATAAAATAGGTAATTTTTGAAAATTACACGATACAAAAAGTTTAATGTATTACGTTTTATGTTATACATATCGAAAATGATTAAAATCAAAATATGTAATATTTGTCATTAATTATTTGAAAAAAGTTTAATAGATGTACAATTACTACAAAATAATGGCATTATTATTTTATGTTTTTATATAATATCATACATATTGTAACATATTAACATAAAAATAATGTCAATATATAGATATAGTTATATTTTAAATAATTTTAGGCAACTTATAATCATTTTCAAAATTATATAATTGCTATAATTTTACAAAAATTATATATAAGTAATATTATGTTTATAATTTTTGTTTTGACCGTAAGGGGAATCGGTCTATTTTAAATTTGGTCGAAAAGTGAATCGGCCGAAAAGGGAAGGGTACGTTTTTGGTCAAAAACGGTCTCAAAGTAGTAACCTTTTTCTCTTAAGACGAATTTAGGCGAGACCTTATTCCGGACACATTCGGAACATTAAGTAAGGGACATTTTGGGACGCACTCGGGAGTTGTCCAAATACACACACAAAACAAACGATTTTGCATAAAATTCCCGTTTTTCTTTAATTCTTTGTTTGTGTTTTTTCCAATTATTTTAAAAATACTATATGAATTTTTTATTTTTATCGCAATATAGTCGTAACATCTATGATCAATTATCTATCTGAAACAATCTTCTAAGTTAAAAATCGAAGATTTTTTTTTATGACTATACATATAATGTGTATGTAATTACTATGTATATACACACACACACAAACCAAACACAAAATATATTATTGTAAGATTAATATATTCATTGCTCAGCTCAGAATTTAAAAATACTAATATCAACAATTAAACATTGGTAGTAAAATAATCTTGTCAACCTTTTAGTGAAAATAAATAAACTGCACTGTCATAATATATTATATGACTCAACTATTACCATCTGAATTATATTTTTGGAAGTCACGATAATCTTCAAGTTCAAATTTACCCACTTCCTACGGATTTCAATTAATGCTCGATATTCATACTTCAAAGTTCTTAGAAAAGTATTCAGCTCCAAAATAATATGAAATTAATATTGATTGCCGTTTAAAAAAAAAAAAACCATATAAATTCATAACGAAGAAAATTAATGTTGCAGATATCCATTAAATGTATCACTCAGCACTCTATGTAATATTATATTTCGATAGTTCACCCCCAGTTATATTTCCTTTGTTGTAGCACCGATTTCATCGGTTATAATATGGCAGAAAAAAATTTTATTTTTAGCTTTATAAACGCACAATGTATATAGTTTATTATAATATATTGTTTTCAGAATTTCCGAATCATACTTTAATTTCATTTTAAAGAATAGTTGAATAAAGGTAAGATTTAAATATTTATTTAAAAATTATATTTTTATTTAAAAACATTGTGTATATTGTATATTATAATACTATTGTTATAATTTATATTAATGTATAATGTATAATATATACATAGGCGCCCGAAAGGGGGGGGGGGCAAGATGGGGCATTTGCCCCCTGGCTTTTCAAAAATATGTTTTAAATTGAATGTTTTAAGATAAATTACTATTTATTATATAACAAATCCTAACATTTCCCCCTCCTAGAAAAATTTTTGCGGGTGCCTATGAATATATACCTATATTGTATATTATTATACAATTAATGGGCTTTATGAACGATCAACCCATTCAAAGGTACCAAAATTAGAAAAACGAATTTATTGGATGATTAAAAGTGACTTTTCACTCAATTAATAACCTGTGTATACTTAATAGTTAATTTTATTAATGTTATTATTTGTCAATAAAATGTATAAATATGTATTAAATATATAATATGTAAAATAGTTATACTTGATCTCTAATAATATTATTCAAGTCATTATTGAACTTTTAAAAAGTGATAAGGGGATACTCAGAATAAGCCTGTGTATAAGGTAGAACAGTCAACTCCTCCCCTAACAGTTTAGGTTTTGTTAATATTATGAAATAAATCACACTTACGACTTTAGACTTTAAAATCTCAAGCTATTATAATACTATTACTATAATTTTTAAATTAATATTAATTGTATATGAAATAATTTATAGGATGTAAAATAACACTGTGAACATTTGAAGTTTGATGTGCCCGTATTCTATGCACAAATTGTATGATTTAAAATAAACTATCAAATATCAATTACGTATAAAGACTCCAACATTTTATTTTTCATAACTACCTACAATAATATTCATAGCAAAGTTACAAAAACAGAATGAAGTTTAAAATTATTCAATTAAAATATAATTTATATAAATAAACATATACCTACGGTAGATTAACATTTATGACCCAAGTTAATATAATATTATGTACCTATAAGTACATATTTAATGGATAAGTACGTTTATTGTGTATATAAATATGAATTGAAAATTAATAAACGTATATTATTTTATATGAATAATTACATAATTGCCAGCTTGTTGATTGGGGTGCATTCCATTTCTAAATCAGTGATTTTAATTATAAATATATTTATTGCATAATTATTATGAAATATTATTATAATGATCGCAATTTACAATAAATCGAATTCAAGTAAAATAGTTGGTCTATAATCTATATTAATTATAAAACACAAAATACGCTCTATTGATACTAGAACATTAATTAAAAATTAAACCTTTAATGTTAAAAAAGTGGATAAGTGAGTATCGCTCTGCTGTACATTAGGGGGTGGGATGGACCTCGGACTAGGGAAGGTTAAATTTGAATGCAATGATAGGTATCATTGTATACGAAAAACGATTCTGAACGGAGATGATTTGTCAGTCTAGGATGTATTATCAGTGGTGTATTGGAGGGTATACGGGGGTATACGGCGTATACCCAAAACATATTTGTCGATCAGATAGCGTATAGCTTTTAAAATATACACAATACGCAGGTATACGCCCGTATAGGAGCGTATATTGATAAAATATACAATATTGATAATATGTTTTTAATTTTATTATTGAATATTTTTGTTAATATCACAAATTAATCGAGAATATTTTATTGTATACAATATGGTATTATTACCACGATTATAGGTATATTAATATTTGTCTAGAATTTTATAATTTTTACATATAGGTATGATTAATTTGTGAAGGACATCACTATTTTAAAATAAAAAATTTTATCGATTGAGTGTGAATAATAGTTAAAAGTATATTAACAATTAATATACAAACTGAAATACTGTGTATAAAAATATAAAAAGCGAAGATTATAGTACAAATTGTTTAATGTAGATTGTATTTATTATGTAAGTAATATTTCGAGCGTAGCGAGAAAATTTTTTTTTTTTTGCAATAAAATATAGCTTAAAGTGCGTATACCCAAAAATTTTTTCACCAATACACCACTGTGTATTATACTTAAATATTGGAATATATTCTATTTTGAAACTAATTCAAAAATTTAAGTAAAAGTTTCAAGATCTTACGTTTAGTAATTTTTTAAAAATAACAAAAATCAAAAATTATTTAGTAGTAAAACGTAATTTTACACGTGTATTTTTGATTTCAAATTAAAATTAAAACTTTAAACACACGTAAAATTTTTTAAATTGAACAATCCTCAAACTTTTTTATAATTATTCTAAGCTTAACTTATGGACAGCATAGTATTAAATTTTCAATTCTTAGCTTTTGATAGTAAAATATTTATAAATTTTTAACTACCAAATAGTGAAAATATTCATGATTTTGACGAATTATTGTCAATATTTGAACTTCAAATGCTAATAAAAAAAAATTGTGCCTATGTATTTTAATAATTTTTGAATGAGAGTTAAAACAAGTTATGTGGACCCTTCAATTAAATTTTCAAGTAATTTGTCCCTGCTAAATTTTTTTTATCAACATTTATAAAAAAAAAATAAAAAAAAATTGAAAATTTCAAATCCCTATAAATAGCTCAAAAAAAGTCAAAATGTTTTGAAAATCAAATCACGTAAAGAAAATGCCAATATAAATAACTGGTAAAATTTTCAAGTATTTACGACTTATACTGTTTGAATAACAACAAATATCAAAAATCGTTTGAGGCTAAACCGTTATTTAACGCGGTTTTGTAAAAATTTTAATTTCAAACACTCATAAAAAATTTTTGTCTGAATCCGTTGGAGTTTTTTTTACAGGTATTTGAAGAAAAATGTATGGAGAACTTTGTATCAAATTTTCAAAACTTAGTTATAAAAGAAAAAAATTTTACGATTTTTCAACCACAAAATTACTTGCCAATTTTCGCAATTTTGACATATTTCGTATAAATTCGAACTTTAAGCATTTATAAAAAAAAATTGTGACTAACGATTTAGGATTTTTTTTTATCACTTTAAGAACAACTTATAAGAAACCTTGTATTAAATTTTCAAGATTTTCTGGCCGGCCAAAAAAATTTTATCGTTATTTAAAAAAAAAATACTAAAAAAAATTAAAAATTTCAACTGTCTATAAATAGCTCAAAAAAAGTCAAAATTCTTTGAAAATTTAACTGTGTATAGAAAACGCTAATATAAACATTTGGTGAAAATTTCAAGTATTTACATCGATCAGTTTTTGAGTTTTAGCAAAATAAAAATTTGATTTTGACGAAAACTGGTTTTGCGTAAAAAAATCCCGTTTTTCCGTCATTTTTTTAAGGTTTTTCCCGACTCACTTAAAAAATATTGAAAATTTTTAACTTTTGACCCCCCAAAGTACCAACTAGATCCGATTTCCTTTTCAAAGAGGGGCTGAAGTCAAAAATCGAAGCATTTTTACTGCCCCAAATGTTGTCGACAGACACAAAAAAAAAAAAAAAGCGGGTAAGTGAGTATCGCTCTGCTGTACATTAGGGGGTGGGATGGACCTCGGACTAGGGTAGGTTAAATTTGAATGCAATGATAGGTATCATTGTATACGAAAAACGATTCTGAACGGAGATGATTTGTCAGTCTAGGATATATTATAAAAAAATCGAAAATTATTTATTAGTAAAACGTTATTTTACACGTGTATTTTTGATTTCAAATTAAAATTAAAACTTTAAACACTCGTAACATTTTTTAAATTGAATAATCCTCAAACGTTTTTATAATTATTCTAAGCTTAACTTATGGACACAGCATAGTATTAAATTTTCAATTCATAGCTTTTGATAGAAAAATATTTATAAATTTTTAATTACCAAATAGTGAAAATATTCATGATTTTGACGAATTTTTGTCAATATTTGAACTTCAAATGCTAATAAAAAAAAATTGTGCCTATGTATTTTTATAATTTTTGAATGAGAGTTAGAACAAGTTATGTGGACCCTTCAATTAAATTTTCAAGTAATTTGTCCCAGCTAATTTTTTTTTATCAACATTTATAAAAATAAAATAAAAACAAAATGAAAATTTCAATTGTCTATAAATAGCTCAAAAAAAGTCAAAATATTTTGAAAATCAAATCACGTAAAGAAAATGGCAGTCTAAATAACTGGTAAAATTTTCAAGTATTTACGACTTATACTGTTTGAATAACTACAAATATCAAAAATCGTTTGAGGCTAAACCGTTATTTAACGCGGTTTTGTAAAAATTTAAATTTCAATCACTCATAAAATTTTTTTGTCTTAGTCCGGTAGAGTTTTTTTTTCAGATAGTTGAAGAAAATTTTATGGAGAACCTTGTACCAAATTTTCAAATCTTAGTTATAAAAGAAAAAATTTTTACGATTTTTCAACCACAAAATTACTTGCCAATTTTCGCAATTTTGACATATTTCGTAAAAATTCGAACTTTAAGCACTTATAAAAAAAAATTGTGACTAACGATTTCGGATTTTTTTTTATCACTTTAAGAACAACTTATGAGAAACCTTGTATTAAATTTTCAAGATTTTCTGGCCGGCCAAAAAATTTTTATCGTTATTTTAAAAAAAAATACTAAAAAAAATTAAAAATTTCAATTGTCTATAAATAACTCAAAAAAAATCAAAATTCTTTGAAAATTTAACTGTGTATGGAGAACTCTAATATAAACATTTGGTGAAAATTTCAAGTATTTACATCTATTAGTTTTTGAGTTATAGCAAAATAAAAAATTCGATTTGGGCGAAAACTGGTTTTGCGTAAAAATTCCCGTTTTTTCCGTCATTTTTTTAAGGTTTTTCCCGACTCACTTAAAAAATATTGAAAATTTTTAACTTTTGACCCCCCAAAGTACCAACTAGATCCGATTTCCTTTTCAAAGAGGGGCTGAAGTCAAAAATCGAAGCATTTTTACTGCCCCAAATGTTGTCGACAGACACAAAAAAAAAAAAAACAAAAAAAAAAAAAAAAAAAAACACACATCATTGTAAAATCAATACATTCATCACTCCGTTCAGAATCTAAAAAAACACACATCATTGTAAAATCAATACATTCTTCACTCCGTTCAGAATCTAAAATGTAATGGCCTCATTTATTAGTTTATTATTTAATCTATTTTAAAGAAGAACTTTGAAATTTAAAACTACTTAAAATAAACAGTTATGAAAAAACTAATTTCATAATATTTGGTGATTTATAATATTATATTTACAATCTGTGTTAATATGATACAATGAATAAAAAGGCTGAAATATAGGTGATTGAATGGGTTGTCCAAACTGATATACTTATACTTCAAGGATATTTCTGTCAAATAACCAGCATTCGTTTTTTTTACTTTAAAATTTTTTTTTCAATATGTTTTACTTTATATTTCATATATCTTTCCCAATAAGTACTCAAATGAAAACTAAATCAGCTTCCAACTTATAAAATTAACCCGTGTTTCTAATACTGTAGAGTATAGCGATGAGTGTATTAGTTTTACAATGATTTGTGTGTGTTTTTGTTTATATACTTACCTATCATCGTCTTTTAGAGTGACAAAAATATTTCAATATTCAATTTTGATGACTTATGGTAGAAAATTGAATCAAATCGGTTGCAATTTAAATAAAGTATTTATTTTTCAGATAACAATAAGGTATAATTATTTTTTAATATTTATTTTATTATATGAGTTATTGTTGACAAAAAAGTTCAACATTCCCATATTAATTCATAGTAATTACACACTGTTCTAATAGAAATATTAATTAATTATATAATAGTATATATGAATTAAAATGCATAGTCAGAAATAGAGGTTGACACATCTCTTCACACAGAATCGTTTTTCGAATTTAATGATCTATCATTGCATTTAAACTTAACAGTTGGCACATCCATTACAGTGGCCTACTCAATGACAAGATAGGTACCTCGTAACATATTATGTCTATACAGTATACAGTATACACTATATTATAATAGAAAGACTTTCCATATTTAATTAAAATTGTTGAATATTTTACTAAAATAAAAAATGATTAAATTGTTACAGATAATGGTGGATAAGAGGTTTATTATATTATTATTTTGACTTATGTTCGTGCTTGATGTGAACATAAATAATTGTAAAGATCTTAGTCGTTTTAGTCGTTATAGTTATCCCATATCATTATATTACTACGGATTTAATAAATATTTTATTTAAGTAGACTTAATTACATGTATTTCCATTTGGAATTTACCCATTACAATAATAATTTATAATATTATATAGAACACGTTCTACGTCATAAACGTTGTAAACGTATTGTATATTGTAACATTTCAATGAGAACATTAAGATCATACTCTATGTTATATATATAGCCAGATAGGTATAATAATAATAATATATTGTGTATCAGTAGGTATATCACATAATACACTATGTATATGAACTATAATATCATATATCATTTATGCAACCATGCAGGTGCCTATTGTGCTTCCGAAAATATAACATTCACCTAAGAGAAAATAACTAATACAGATTACATATTATATAGTATGAAGTTCTTTACTTCTAAAGTTATTATTTTGTTCTGGTATAATTACCATAATAATTATAATAGTTTTCGCTTAGTACCAAATACTGGTGTTATTTTATTTATTATTTATTTTGTTACAACTTACAATACTGGTCATAACCCTATCACAGAGATATAATGTTATATAATATAATCTGTATATGTTTTAATATTTTATGTACATAAATCTTATAATATATTAATGATATAATGTAATAAAGTATGTGAAAAAAATTGTTAAGACAAATCTAATTGTTGAATATTAAAAAAGTGTATTGAGGTAATCAATATTTTTGAAATTTTTTAAAATACAATTTAATTAATTTATCATTAGTTTTGATATTGATTAAATGGGAGTTCGTAATTTGCACTAAAATAAAGATTTGTAATTTTAACCACTGCAGGTAGCCGAAAATAGTGTTTGTAATTTGCCCTAAAATGAATATCTATTAGTAATGGATATTATCGACTATTTCACACTATCGAATAGTAATTTAACTTGATAGACCCGTCATGAAAATTCACAATGAGAAAAAACGTATACATTTATAAATTTAACTAATTATGTAAAATAAAAACCTAAGGAATACCATATGAAAAACCAGCCACATATAAGGTATGCAATACATAGCTTAACAGTTGTCAGTTTCTAATGTTTGCACCACCACAGACATTTATGATATAACATATAATATAGTAAGATAAGTAATATTGCCAAAATATCCTGCATCACTGAATGAAGTTCATACATTGCTGCTGTCTATAAATATTAAAACACATAAAGTTTAATAATTTAATTTTTTACTCATTTTTTTAAATTATATTTTTATACATAATAATTTAAATTTATTTAATACCTAAGTAATGCGTTTTTTTATATTTTTGGAATATTATTTTAGGGGTTTTTAGGTCATAAATGCATTTTTCAGTATTTTTAGGGCAATTATATCCAAGCCTTAGTTATAATATTATTTGACGCACGTGTACTATATACATATAGTATAACATATTAACATAATATAGTATCTATCTATAGTCTGTAAAGTGTAAAGACATATAGATGATCGATTTTTCTATGCACTGTACAATGATATTTTAAATTTCTAAACTAATTTTAATAGTTTGTTAAATGTTTGTTTAAAAAATTATCAAAATTGACAAATAGTAGGTAGTTAAAATTGATTTAATTTACTAACCATAGTTGTAAATTTGTAAGAAAAAAAATATTTGATTTTTTACAACATGTCTGTATTGCCTGTTATCTAATTCCTAGGCATTTACGTTATTAATTAAATTACATCATTGACGGTAACACACACACACACACACAGACACACACACACACACACACACACATTCATACACACACATATTATATATACTACTTATAGTTATATGTTATATCATAACTGCTGTGTTATAATTATTAATTTACCAGAACCTTAGTAAAGAATGGGGAAGTGAGGTTACATACAGAAAACACAAAGATAAAACATTAAATAAATGTAAAATTTATTTTATATTGTATACTTTAACTTTGACAGGTGACTACATAATTATTTTTAAAATCGAAATGAAACTTTTAGCTTAGGCTATATTGACACATAATATTATAGGCGTATGATTTTATAAAAACACAAAAACATTAAAAACGTAATTTATATTTAAATTACACTGTGCATAGTCTGAAAACAGTTTTTTTGTAATCAATCATTCACACTAATAATATTTTTATTTTTAAAACAATGACAAGCATTATTATTAAAAAATCAACCAACAGTATTCCAATATTGGTTCAAAGATTTAAAATTACGACTTTTATATATTATTATTTTTTAAAAATAGTATTTTAAAATATTACTTTCATATTTTGGAAATGGAATTATAAAGTTCAATACTGTTACCAATATAAAATAATTATATACTTTGCAATAATATGTATATAAAACTATGTCTTACTGTTTGAAATAATATAATGAATATAATATTTATTATTTGACAACATTTTAAATACTTTTTATATTAATATTATTCAATGTTAAAAAAAATGTAAAATAAAAATGACGAGGTATAAATATAAAGTTGTCAGTAAAAATGGTCGATGAACTAAATAAAAACAATTAATAATCAATTAAAAGTAACTGCCTATTATATTTTTCTAATTTCTACAGACACGCCACGTGCGGTATAGTAGGCCAAATAACATGTGTTTTTATCTACATGACATTCTGACCATGTTTAACTAAAACAACGCAGTGGTTCCAAAATAAGTATTAAAGTTCAGCGGAATATTTATTTCAATATTATAAGTCAAAGTGTCAAAGTGTCAAACTATAAATATAAGATTTTTACTTACCGTCATTATTCCAAATGATATCATGTTTTATTATTTTGTTAATAACACTACACCACATTCGTAAATCTTGAACAAAGTAATTATTTTTTTTTGTTTTCAATTTTTTTCTGAACAATTTGATTTTCCGTGTTTGTTTAGCTGTCGGATATGTAGGAATATTGCAGTATTATGATTGCCATTGCGTACAATTGGGTTTATGGAACGGGAAATTATTATAATATATCCCATGTATATTATATTACACCTGTGTATTTTGTGTTTATTCTTTTGAATAGTCTGCACTATCTTCAAATTTTAACGTGTTTACGTTATGTGTGCCTACAAAGTAAATAGTTAATAAACTTTTTACATTTAAAATGTATTCAAAATTATATCGTCGTCGTCGTAGCATAATTATTAAAAAATTATAAAGTTTAAAAACATATTTAAATGCATTAATAACATTGTTTTTGAATTTATTATTCAATTAAATTAAAAAACATTACCTATAATATTTTATTATGAATTAACTATTATACGTGCATGTGTACCGACGAATCAGTTACAGTTAACTAACACGTTTTTTTTATGATAACAATTTAATTAAAAATTAACGAAGAAATATTTTTTAAATATATGGTCTTACTAATTACCTAATAAATACCTGTAAAGTTATTTTATTGTTTTTCAACGAGTTCATTTTTTCAAAACTTATTATTGTACCTACGTTGATGCATTAATTGTTCATAAAAATACACGCATATTGTCATATTGAAATATAATACGTTGTTGGTCTTATACTCTAATGTGAGTATAACGATTAACAACATTATTAAGTAAAATTATTTTTTTTATGTATTACATATGACTATAATTCAAATATTTAGTATGCTGGTTTAAGTTATAGGAATATTATAGAACTAAATGAATCTAATTTCTAATTATTAAAATATATTATCAAACATTATTGAATAAAATTCAAATAGGTAAAGCCATATAAAAGAGCCATCCTGCGAATAAAGGTCGTATAACAGTTATAATTTGTAGTTAACTACATCAAACCCTCATCAGTCACACCAATGGCTTCTAAATAGTTTTTAGCCACTAACCCGTTCGGTTTGGCTAGAAGTGATTTGTTATTATATAGAAAAGATGTGACCAAGTAATTAGTTATATGTAATATTATTAAGCACTTTTAGTTATTTGATTACTTGGACGATTCTGTAAGATTAATCCGGATTTAAAAGGCTAATGGATTACGCCCATTGTTTGGTCTACCACAGACTTGAACACTACTAAGGAACCAACATCGCTTTTGGGTTCTTCTTTAGGCTTTAATTGCATTTAAATAATACTGCTAGGTTTACTCAAGTAACGTACACAGTAGTGAATTAAATGCCAGCAACAGTCTATCGTCTGCCCACCGATGTATACTGTAACTCTATGTTCGTATACTTAAAAAAATAAGTGGGTGTTGATTGTTAAAAGTATAATAGAACATATATTATTAGACCAAGTGCCGTATTTCAGATTTGTTTTCAACTATAATTACGATAACATGTTGTTTTGGACAACGAACTTATCGATCATAGAAATTGAAATTAATACTTAAAAAATATCATATTTAGCCAAATTATTTTACATGCGTTCAATTATAAAAAAATTGTCTATCATTTATGCATTTTAACTTAACTTTTGAGGATAAATAAATCATTAAGTTACACAATATAATTATTATAATAATTTATTTATAAATTTATATTTATAATAATTTTATAAATTTGTCTTCTACAATTGTAGTTTAAAAAGGTTTATTTTGTCGTGGTATGTCCAAACCACGGTAGATAATAATCTACCGTGATCCAAACTATGATATAATTTTAATAATAACGAAACGTTTTTATATTGATCGAAATTATAAATTATTGTTGTTTTTAGATATTAAATAAGTTGCATAATTGAACTTAATTAACACATTTAGCGTTTATAAAAATCAATCTAAATGGTTTTTAAGACTTACGGTATGGTAAATAATATATTTTTATGTAGTAAAAATAATAAAAATATATATTATATACCTACCTATATGGATATTATATCTATTATATACTTAACTATACACTTGTATACAATTTTTAATACTATAAATTATACGAACCGACATTATTTTATTTAAAAGTGGATATATAATCAATAGTCATTAATTTTAAGAAATATTTAAAATTATAAAATTAAGTTCACAACATGAAAATTAAAAATAAAAACGTTATAATTTCTAAAGAACATTTATAAAAATAACCTCATAGGAATTAAAAATGTCATAACTATAATTGAAAAATAGGAATGTTTAAAACTAATTGCAATATTTATGAATTCAATTTCAATTAAACATTGTCTCTAGGGTGAGTCAACGACATTACAATTTATACTGAAATATACAATATGACTACAGATTAGAGCTACAACAATAAACTATTTTTATATTTACCCGTAAGTCACAAATATTCATTGTTTCCTATTTTTAGTCAATATAATTAGTTGAAAGCAAAAACTGTTTTTTAGTTAAAAATATTTTTTTTCTGTTTATATGTATTTCAGTATGATTGTTCCCAAGTATCAATTATTAAAGCATTTTGGTTGTAATTAATTTGTATAACATAATTAGAGCGCGGATTTTTATGCACTTAAAAGTATCGAAATATGTCATATAATATGCAGTAAAAATCATGAAAATATGCAAAAAATATGCAGTCAAAATTATGAAATATGTAAAATATATGCAAGAAAATTTACAATATAATTTATAATAATTAATTACTTAAATACTTTATAAAAAAAAAAATTTAGGGAATTTTCTGAACTTAATTTATTTTTAAAATTGTATTTATTATTAAAATGAATAATCATATGCATTTCAAGTTTTCTTCTGTGAAGCTGTGTCATTTATCGGTTAACATATTTTTAAAGACTGAGAACGAACGTTTGACGTGAACTAAAGTTATTGGAGCATATTTGAAGCAACTTAGTATTGCCGGGTATTGATAAAGATCTTCAAGCTGAATGTTCTCGAAATTTAGTTTTAATTTTTCTACTTGACACAAAATATTTTTTATATTTTTTTTTAAATTTTCGCTTCAATATGCAATTAATTTTTAATTTTGCCAAAATATGCAAAAATATGCAATAATCTTTAAATATGCAGAAATATGCAAAAAAAAAATGTCACCATTAGCTTCAAATTATGATGATTCGTGGAGATCACTGACAAAAATCCAAAAATATTAAAAGGAAAAAATATGCAATTGCATAGAAATCCGCGCTCTAAACATAATATTAATGAATCTATGATACGTATTTCAATTTACGGTTTACAAAATAAAATAATGTAATTGGGATTATAAAACTCTTTTAAAGATAAAAGTTTAATTTGAGACATATTTAAGACACAATTTAATCATAATATCCAGTATTATTATTGCAGCTATTAATGATTTTGAAACTTATCGCCTTTAGCAGTTTATACTTATCATATTATAACGTGTTACATATATCACATTTAATAATGAATTGTATTTAGTGAATTGTTAAGATGATTTATCTGTTGTGAGATGAAGGGAGATAGCTGACTACATAATAATAATTGGAGCACCAGTATATTAATGATATATCCAAGAGATAGTTACCTAAATTAATTTTTTTAATTTAAAAAATTAAATATTCTGCATTGAGGATAAAAATTAATTATTATTAAAAAGTTACAACGAGACACTAGCATTGTCTTATATATATTAATTTATATTTGTTCAGAATATTACCACCGATAGTATTTATAGTTTTATATTATGCATATTGTTATGATTAAAGATGTTTGCTGTATTGAAAAATTCTTTTTGACAGTAAAAAAACCTTCAATAATTTAGTACAAATCGTTAGTATATATCTAATATAGTACATTTAAAACATTATATTAAACTTTATAAAATTCTTATTTTTAAATGCACTTAAGGACCAATATTTTCTAATACTTAGATTGTTTTATATAATTTAAGGAATATTTTGTATTGTTACTAACTTCGTATTTCCAAATGAAAACAATCTTTTTTTAGTATAATATATTATTCAACAAATGATTTTTTTTTTTTTTGTTAATGTATATCAATGAATACTTGAACTAGGAGTTGATTCTGTTAAAAATTATATATGTAGGTACTATAGATAATAATCCTTAAAAATGATTTTACCAGAAAACAAAACATTTATAGTATTTAATTTAAATATTTAGTACTGTGGTACTTATTACTATATAATTTATAGGTACTCAAATTTTTATAAATCATAATGTTTTAATATATTTATAATTTCTTTAGTTTGGACATATCTAGAAAGATATATTTTAGAAGAATTAAACGTTACAAAACAGTACTGAACTCAAGGTTATGTCCATGAAATCAGTAAGCATAAAAATATGCAATTATTTGAAAATTATTAAACTGGAATTGAATAGATATCTGAAAAAATAGGCAAAGTAGGGTGTATAGTGTATGATGCTTAAGTTAATTATACTAATACTTCTTTTTATCAAAGATTTGTGAATTATCTTAGTCTAAAATTTTACATCAGTATAAATCTAAATTAAAAAAAGCGGGTAAGTAAGTATCGCTCTGCTGTACATTAGGGGGTGGGGTGGACCTCGGACTAGGGTAGGTTAAATTTGAATGCAATGATCAGTGTTGTGCATTATCTAGATAATTTTATCTAGATAAATTATCTAGATAAAACTATTTATCTTTTTATCTTATCTAGATAAAAATAATTTTAATTATCTTTTTATCTCATCTATTTAAATAAAATGGTTATCTGGGATAAATTATCTAGATAATTTTATTTTTTTTTTTTGTGAGAATTATATTATTTAAGTTTGTTATTGCTTTTTTTATTGGATTTAACTTACAAGTTCTATTTGTAAATACCTTCAGTTTGACTGTATGAGTTTCATAGTATTTAACGCGCGTTGTCCGTGTAGCCGCGCTATATTGGTTCTACAATTAATACAAGCTTAATTGTGAAACTTTTTAAAATTATCTGTTTTTTATCTAGATAAAAATGGTTATCTTTTATTTATTATCTAGATAAATATTTTAAGTTTTATCTTTTATATTATCTAGATAATTTTTTAATGAATTATCTGTTATCTTATCTAGATAATTTTTTGGTTATCTTTGCACAACACTGGCAATGATAGGTATCATTGTATACGAAAAACGATTCTGAACGGAGATGATTTGTCAGTCTAGGATATATTATATTTAAATATCGTCATATATTCTATTTTGAAACAAATAGTATAGTTACTATATTATGTTACTATAGTTACTTTATAATATCTGTTTATTAATAAAAAAATTATTTGGCAACATACGCATAATGAGAGTATGAAATTTAATTTAAATTTTGACATATTTCGTATAAATTTGAACTTTAAGCCCTTATAAAAAAAAATTGTGACTAACGATTTCGGATTTTTTTTTATCACTATAAGAAAAACCTATAAGAAACCTTGTATTAAATTTTCAAGATTTTCTGGCCACCCAAAAATTTTTATCGGCATTTGAAGAAAAAAAACTTAGAAAAGTCGAAAATTTCAATTGTCTATAAGTAGCTTAAAAATGGTCAAAATATTTTGAAAATTTAACTGTAAAGAGATAACCATAATATAAATATTTGGTGAAAATTTCAAGTATTTACAATGATTCGTTTTTGAGTTACAGCAAAATCAAAAAATCGATTTTGTCGAAAAGTGATTTTTCATAAAATTGCCGTTTTTTTGTCACTTTTTTTTTTTGTTTTTCTCGATTTTTTTGAAAACTATTTGAAAATGTTTACTTTTGAATTTTCCTATTTAAAGAGGGGCTGAAGTCAAAAATCGGAGCATTATTACTGCTCCAAATGTTGTCGTCAGACAAAAAAAAAAAAAAACACATCATTGTAAAAGCAATACATTCATCACTCCGTTCAGAATCTAAAAAATAATAATAATTTAAATTGTAGTTACTAATATTAAATGCCTACCTTCGATACAAGCAATACCCTGAAAGGAGGTAGGCAAATTTAAAAATAAATATTGTATTCATTAGTGACGTCTTAAAATGTATCATAGATTTAAGAATAATCGAATAAACGAAGTATGATGTATCTTCCAACCTCCTTATTACCATGAACCTAATATATCTAGTACTTAAGAGGACGCCATACCCGCATGTGTTGTCTCTGTCTTATACACGCGTAACATAGTTAAAAACTGTTTTGCGCGGGACAATTTTACTCCCTCAATATTTATATCAAAATTACCAAAATTTCAAATCACATTGAGAAGAACTTTACCTGTGACGTAGCGTTTTAATTTTTTTAATAACATGAATGCAATTAAAGTTATCGGTTTGAGAACTTTAGGTTTTTTTCATTTAATTATTAAAAATTATTGGTTACCACTATCAAAAAAAAAAAAACGCTACGTCATAGGTAAAGTTCTTCTCAATTTGATTTGAAATTTTGGTAATTTTGATATAAATATTGAGGGAGTAAAATTGTCCCGCGCAAAACAGTTTTTAACTATGTAACGCGTGTATAAGACAGAGACAACACATGCGGGTATGGCGTCCTCTTAAAAATAAACGATTCAAAAACTACGTGTTTTAATTTCAATGTAGATACGTCAACATTCCCAAAATAGTTAATAGTTTAAACGAATTCGTTGTTAAAGAAAAAATTAGGATGAGCATGTTTGGTGAATATATAATAATATATACCATTATAGGTGTATATACTGTATAATAATAATACTTTTATTTATAGATTCGGTAGTACCTGTGTGTTTTACGGGTGTCAATAATCCGATAATCTCCGTCAACACGATTACAACATTTTTTTTGTCGGGACTCGATTCAAGTCATTCAATGGCCGTCTGTGGGTAGCAAGGAGGGAGGGAAGTAAACGGAGTGATCTCTCTCGACCTACAATGTCTAACCATTGCGACGGTCGGTTATATATAATAATTTATATTAACATTTATCTCGACGGTGCGACGACGTCATTATTGATGGCCACAAAACGTGATTTCATTGTAACGTGCGGTGCGCCAGTGCAAACATAACAAACAGTGCCGCAAGTATAAACTGCTGCAGGTCGTATACACACTACATAAGTAGACGTGTAAGATGACGTGTGTATATATATATATATGCGTGTGTGTGTGTGTATATGTATAATAACACTAAACACTCGACTAAGACGACGAGACGGCTTTAATATTGTCCGTAAAAAACGAGTATCGACGAACGCAGTTATAGGCGCGTGCCGGTCACATATTATATAGTGCATAATATATACCCACAGTATACGTGCTGCACCTATACTATATATACGCTTACATACAGGGTCGTAGCCGTGTAGGGACGCGACGAAAGTTGATTGGGATCGGCCGAGGTAACTGTAATGCGTCTCGTCCGCTTGTGTAAGATAAACGTTTGAAATACCCTGTGCGTTTATAATATTATATAGACGTCGTCAACGTCGCGCAGTTTCCTGCCGGCATGTGCCGCTCGTCGTCGGTGGCCGCCTGTCGCACACGTAAATAATGCGTCGTTTTCCTCGGCGAAAACCCCGCAAAACGACTGACATTTCCTGACCCGGCAAGAGTCGTCGCTGGTTTTTTTTCCGCTTTCATCACCCGTCCAGCCGCCCGAAAAATGAACAACGTCTCTTTTTCCCGTCGTTTTTTTTCCGCCACCCGAACTTTTCGACATACCTCGCACACAAACCCACACACATATACTCGAGTGTTATATAAATTGTGCAAGACGAGTGTAAACACGGCCTACGGTTTGCAGTCGTGTCTCGAATAGTTGTTCAACGATTGAGCTCTGCACAGACTGAGATAATAGGATGACGTATAGGTTTTTTTATATATATATCAGATGCGATTTATATCTGACAGAATCTCATTTGTGTACCGCGACAAGACGTAGTCTTATAATACCTATACATTTAAACATATAAAGTGTTGTTATCGTAACACACTATATAGCATATTATAATGTTCACTATAAAGTATAAGTTATAACGCTACGAGACTTGACTATATCTTAATCTGAAGAAAAATCATACGAAAAATCTACCCGGGCGCATAGGCGCACATAGGGTGTGGATTTAGGGGGTGCTGGAATAATTTATGGTACACAGACCCGTGGGGGGCTTCGCCCCCCACACCCCCCTCCCCAATACTATAATAACTGCATTGCGATAATTATAAATTTTTATCAAAAATAAACTAATATTTAAAAGTAATTCATATTATATATGTTAATATGTTATAATAATATGTAATCATTAATTATTAATGTTAAACAAGATTTAATTTTCTGTTTGATATTGCACATTTTTGCAATATGATTTCCCCCTCTATTTTATTGGTAAGATCTCTCTCAATGCTAAGCGTAGATAGCTAAGTAAATCTTTCTTGGTCCCCCAGTTTTTCAATTTACACATAACTGAGAAGGAGCGTTCACACGTCGAAAAAGAAATTGAAATTGTCATTCCAACTTGAACTAGTTATAAATTGAAAATAATTTATTAGCCACGATTGTTTTAACTAACCGTGAACAGTAGATAAGAAAATAAAGTAAGATTAGGTAAATGATAATATGATTTCCTATAATAGGTATTATGATTGCTGTTTATTGTTCAATGTTCAATGTTTAGACGAAAACTTAAACAGGGAAACGTGCAATCATACAATACTGTGAATTCGTGAACTATAATATTGTCTATTTAAAATGAAAAAAGAATATGTCCTACTCAATAAACCATAACAATTTACAAATTATTGGTGAAATACTGAAATAAATTTTACAGGAAACTGGGGGTGCTAAGCACCCCCAAGCACCCCCCTATGTGCGCCTATGCCCGGGCGTTTAACGAATAATTTTGATAGAATTTTAAACAAACCAATAACATTTATGGGGAGGTACATTAATGTAAATCATATTCATTTTACGGTACCAATATAATAACCTAAAAATGCATTATGCATTTATAACTTTATAAGTATGTGCATTAGAACTACATACTTTCTTTAAATTTAGTATACAGGCTCTTTTGAACTGCAGCACCTTCCATTATTTGTACATATCTACTGTACATTATTTAGAATATAATATAATTGAAATATTGTACAGGTAAATATTATATTTAAATTGTTTATTTTAAACGTAATAAGTGTTAATTTTAATGGTACTGCAAATTTAAAATGATTAACGAAAATAAAAATACATAATATTTAAACAGAAAGAAATAAACATTAGTAAATCATGTAAAAACTGTGTAAGTTGATAAAAAAGAATATAAAATAATGTTTAACATGACAAAACTGTTTTATAGATGTATACATAAAATTGTATAAAGTAAGTTCATACAACTATTACCACATAACTTTAGTATTTTTTTCATCTAATAAGACTTTAAAATAACGAATAACGTGAAACTTAAAAGCAAAAATAGCTATTATACTTGCATGAGTAGACAATTTTTTTTAACATCTATCTATATGCTTTTTAAACTATATACGTGTCAAATAAACCCTATAATGTAATCGTGATGAAAAAAATTTATGTGTGTTCCAATAGAATAGAAGATTAAAAATAAATTACAGAACAAGTTTTATCCATTTCTAAAAAATCGTTAACTAGAAAACATTTATAAAATTCATCAACTTCTTTCTGTTTATTTAAATTATTTTATGCTTGCTATAAAATTATGTTCAATTAAAATTTTCATAGAATATCTATAGTATTTTATTTTTCACTTGTTTTTAAATTAAAACATAAATAACGTAATATAGTTACATACATACAATTTTTTACAAATTGGATTAATATTACTATTCAAGATTATTAATAACTTGTAATAGCATGTTATGCTATATGTTGACACCTTATTTTATAATAAATAAGCAGTAAAATTATGATTATAATTATTATTTAATACAGTTCTTAGAAGAGCGAAATGCGTATTGAATAATAAATAATACATTTTTAAATTGGACCAAAAAACAGTAATACAATTATCAAACAAGATTATTCAGATTAGAATATTTAGTTATGTTTACATTAAACATGATTCACCAAGCATTGAAGCATGTCCACTCCTTATTTTTTCTTCAATAATGTAATTATTCAAAAAAAGAATTTTAATTTAAATATAGATAAACATCGTATATTTTAAAATTATTGAGATTTTATGTAAGTTCTACCTACTTAAGCCTTTACGAGTGTCCTGTGGAGATAGAAGCTTCTATTTTTAGAACGACAATGCCTTCTTTTCTACTGAAAATTATTTAACGGATAATTTTTCAGAAAATATTAACATTTCAATCGAAATACAAACAACTAGTTTTGAGTTACTTAACTTTTTGCATAAAGGATTTATGATCCATGATTTTAGGTCATGACAAATGTATTATGCCAATAATATTTATGTAAAATTTTGAATATTTTGAATAGAATAAATAAAAGTCTATAGTGTATTGTAATATTTATAAATAAAAGTAAGACTTTCAATAATTTTATGTACGTAATGTGTATTTATTAGTTAATAAATCAAACAGAAAAAAAATCTATAAATCACTACCTATATATTATGCTCATTGACTTTAACATGATAACCGGATAATTTCAACAGAACCTTCAATCAAAAATAAATGTTATTAATACTTCCTCGAGGAAGCTAAATTGTACAACTAATTTTAAGGTAACGTGTATTGTAAATATAATTTAAACTAATGGCTTTAGATACAAATGTTACTTTATTCGATAAAAAAAATATGATTATGTACTAAATGAGCCGTTGAAAAATTTTAAAAAATCAAGTTAGAACTCAAGATTTAAAGTTTTGTATAATTAAGTTATACAATTATATATTTTTTCTTATTGAAAAAAAGTATAGAATTAACGTACAATTTTCCATTTCAGTGATTAAATATATTGAGCGATATTACTTTGAAAGTCTGTATTTAACTGATATGTTTTGAATGTTATATTATACGAATAGTAAATATATTTATAATATTATTTTTCTCTGCTTACTTAAAAATTATATTAAAAATATTTTAAAATAATATATCAAATTGTCGTTACCTTTTTTCCTACGTATTTCCGTGTGTTAAAAGCTTGATGTATAATATCGTTGCATTTTCGTTATAACCAACATTTACAGTTAATGTAAGTTTGTTTTCATAAATAACTCGAAACAACAATTCACCAGATACGTGACTGTATTCTTTATTAAAACAGATTTTATAAGTTACTTTTAAATATTTGAATCTTTATGGTGTTTAAGTTTTTCATTTCAACAATTCAGCTGAAAAATGATTAATGGACGTTGTTTTTTTTCTCCTTAATCTATCAACGTTCATTTCAATAATAATTGTACATTATAAATTTGGTCATGAATACACGAATCATTGTATATTGTTAATATTTCTCTCACCCACAATGATTATGTATTCAAGAAACAATTAATAAATATATATATATAAATTATAGGATTACTCCATATAATATATTAATATACATATAGGTACTGTGGTAAGCATATATTTTATTTTTTAGATAAATACTATTGAAATATTAAAATACAAATTAAGTTACGTACCTATCGTATGTAATAAACACTTATCATAACATACAATATGTACATACTACCTACCGTTATCATTTAGAATTAAAATATAATATACTTAGTAAATTTTCATAAATTTACTATAGGAATATTTGTAATAAAATTAATAATTGTATTAGTTATGGATTATGATGTTTAAAGATTTATTTAATAATATAAATTAAATTACTTTTAACTCTCTTCCTTCTAATCTAACTAATTATTTCATTTACCTATATCAAACTTTTAATTTTATATACATCATACATTTTTTTTTTTTAATGATCTTTATACAGTTGAAAACTATATAACATAAATTGAACTGTTTTATGGGTACTTTATACACATATCGAACCTATCCAGTAATCTACTTTATTTTTCAACTATTAAACATCTGAAAAATTTTTATTTAATCGATTAAAATTGTAAATAAAATATTTAATAAATTTTCATTACAACTTTTACTAGCGCACTTTCTGGTTTTTCATACTTCAAAAGAACATAGGAATGTATAAAAACAGTAGTTCCAGAATACATGTATATTTATATTTTAGCATTTTTTTAAGCATAAACAATATTTTAACAGCCATCACATATTTCATGTATATATCCCGTTTTTCATCTTGAGTATCAATTTTAATTTTCGAAAAAGTCCATGTTTTATAGGTACTACTACATAAAATGGTGGTTGATTATTATTACAATCATAAAACTAAAGTACCTACGTAAATTTCCACTTAAATGAAACAAATTCGCTACAATGACAATTACATTAATATATAAATATTTTTTAATTTTGAAGACATTTACAATCAAATTATTTGTAAGTGAAACTGACTTTAATAATATATATAATTTATATTTATTTATAACTTTTTATTATGATTCACCATCAATTGACTGCAGCAATTCTTCTCTAGAAATATAACCATCGTGGTTGACATCGATTAGCATTTCGATAAAATTGTTGTATTTGTTCTTCAATATTTTGTCCAAAGAAACATCCAACGGTATACTGTGGACAAGTGATTTTATATTATATTATTTTTATTTACATTTTTGTAGTTTTACTATATAAAATAAAAAATGTATTATCATAGTCTATTATATTATTTACTAATAAAATATATAAGATTGGTATTTGAAAGATAATAATTATGATTTAATTCAATGTAACTGCGATGTAAAATAATATATTTATATCCTCTCTAGATAACACACTATATTATACAATTTTGAAATCCATAAAGACTTTTTTCAACAAAAAATAAATAAATTGAAACTATATTTAGACTAGGTATATATTATCACTGCCTATAAAGTACACACATTTCATAATTAGATTATATTTTTCAATATCTGAATTAAAATTTTATTTTTTACTTATTAAATATAATCATAATTTTTATATATTATGCATTATAATTATTGTTTATATCCACCTTGTGTTGCATACATTGTTTATTTTTTGTTTATAAATTTATGAAATTGAAAAAAATGTTTGTCGTAAACAATAAACCCGAAGTACCTTTATCGTACTATTGTTTTTAATATAATATAAAAAAGGTATTTTAAAATAATTGATTTTGTACACAAATAGTGTTACATAATGTTATAGTATCTATTTCATGAAGTATTTTTCCAAACGAAATATCAACTCAGTTTTATTGGAAAAGCCTAAGAAACGGACAGATATAATATATTCTACCACCGCAGGCGTGTTAAGATAATCGAGAAATTTTATGCACGGAATGACAGAATGATTCATTTTAATTCGAAGCAAAAACTGTGCGGATATACCTACATATATATCTGTGTAAATAAAATTTAAAAAAACACTATGCGAAGATAAAATGCGTTCCATGCAGCAGTTATAGTTCAGTGCGTGGGTCTATAGTCTACATTATTATAGATTGTACCAAACAGTCCATTATTCTGAACCAATAGATACACTGTTACAGTGGGTTACGCTGTTTTTTCTTCCTTTTATATTAAATAATATTTCAGACCGGGCATATCAGGAATACTACATTCTGTATATATTCACTTCGCACTTCTATTTTTCTCGGCAAACTTTCATTTAAACCTTTACAAACAGCCCGAGATTTGATAGCCACACTGACCAAAAAATAAATACACCCGTAGAAAATGTTATTTTTTATTTTCCATTTGTTAAAATATGGACACGTGACAGTGGGATTTTCTAGTTCTTTATTTGAATTATGAAAAAATAATGGCATATATTGGAATGTATATATACCGAAGGTGTTTTCTAGGCATAAATTCACAATATATTATAATAGTTAACAAGTCTGGGTAAAAAAATAACACGACAACTATATAGTTTTAATTGTTAACACTATATTTAGGGTCATTTACTAAGACTTATTTTTGTGTAAACTGATTATATTAACAATTTTCATTTCGTAGTTCGTACATAACTTCTATATTAACTACAACCTTTATATTATTTATACATTGCTACACATTGTTTCCATAAGCCTTGGTTTTTTGAAATTTTTGTATTTATTACTGTAAATGTTTATTTATTTAATATAATATTTTCTAGGAATAATAATAAAAAATAATTATTATAACAATAATTTTATTTTACAATATTGTATTTTGGTTTATCACTGTTTTCAAATATTAATAATTATTTTACATTTAATTTTCTATGTTTTATGACATAAATATACCTACAAATTTAAATGAATAATTTCCAATAAATATTTTAACTCTTGATGTTATATAAGACCAGTAAAGAGGAAAAGAATACTTTTTATCTATCTTTTTACTAAATGTTTACTTATTTATAAAAATGTATTTTATTTATTTTATATAATCAATTGATTACAAAAATGATATATACCTATTATACTCAAATATTTATTATTTGACAATCGTGTTGTAATGATAACCCAAATGTAAAAGATGAAAAAGAGAATAAAAAAATTAAAATTATCAAAATTAATTAATATTATTTTATATAATTATTATATTACAGGGTAGATAGTAAGTAACAGATAACTATTATTTTATGTATTTAAGTAGGTATTCATTATTTTGATTTATTATTGTTAGGTTATACGATTCGATTGTTATTAACATAATTATTTTTAATTCCAAAGTGTACTTAGTTTAAATAACCTTATTACAAAAATAATTTTAATGCGATAAAATTAACAAAATATTCAAAGTTATTTGTTTTTCGTTCAATCATATATAAATAGTAGAGTATTTATAATTATTAAAATATTAATTTTAATACACCAATGTATTATCAATATATATTCGTATATATTTATCATTAAACTGTTCATTTAATGAGTCTCGAACTCATTTACATAAGTTTAGGTATAACTTAAAATCTAAGATATTGTGGTAGTATTCATATTAGAAGTATTTTCGTTGAAAATTTCAAACTAAGAAAAAATTTCTATGTTCAAAATGATCTATCTCAATTACTATATCATTAAAAAACATCAAACATCTTCAGGTTATTAACCATAGAATCAGATTTATTGTGAAATCAGTTATGCATTGTTGTACACTTTGTAAAATTACATTTTTGTTTCAAAACAACATATTATCATAGATACTGAACGGATATTAAAAGAAATTAAAATATAATATTACTCATTTCTTATTTTATTAATAACACCTAAAAATAGTTAAACTTTAACTGCATAGAAATAAAATTCAAATGCTTTAAACATTATACGTTTAATCAAATTTTACCAAAAGGTGTTAAGCTCGATACTAAGAATTATTATTCATGTTTTGATATTTTATGTCACCACAAAAATAGAGAGACGTTATAGGAGCTTTCATGTGATTTCTTCTACTTTTATTGCATACAATTCAGATGATAGCTCTGTCGTAATTTTATTTAGCTATACATTTTCATATCCGCATAAATTTAACACTCAAAAACTTACTTTTGATTGAAGCTATCTTCTTTGTTATCCACAAATACATCCGATGGCATTAAATTCACGTAATGGTCGGTTCGTTTACCGAACCCTCTAGCTGTAGATAAGTCCATATTTTTGAAACCTCTTATAGTTCTTCCTTTGTCTCTATTTTTATGTTTAAATTCGTTATCTTCAAACGCCGGGTATGAGTTAACGACAGCTAATATCAAAAACGTGATCTCTATAACCAACAGCCGAACCATTATATTGTTGTTGACTGCCATGGCTTGAAAAATCCACCTGAAACAAACCAATGGACTTATATTGACAAAGTTAATTTTTGAGTTGCTCTTAGTCCTTATTAATATGATGATGTATAGAATTGAGTTTTGAAACACCATAATATATTTTACCAAACTATCGTTTGTAATCTTAAACAATAATCATTATATCAACTAAATAATAATATAACCGCTACTAAATTATACAAATTCCGAAGAAAAATGGTCAGAACATGTAACCTTATCTGTTTCTGTTGCAGGGTCAACTCTACAATGTCATATTTATTACATGTTCGTGTAACGTATATCCGTTTTAAATAAAATAAAATTGTTGTTTGTCTTTTTTTAAATTTAATCTACATAGCGCAGTTACTATTTATACAAAGTTTTGAATAATAGTAGGCTGATGGAATCACTAAGAAAACTTTATGTACACAGTTTTTAACGATGTTTTTTCCGCTCATTTATTATATTCCTTTATAAATCTATGACCTTTGACATATTTATGACAGTTTTTGCGCACGTATGTCGTACGTATGTGGTATAAATATATATTATGTTTATAAACTTTGTATAAACTCTTCTATTACCGGAAAAGTCCATATAGCTTGTAATTCAACGTTTTTAAGACAATATTGAGTTTCTCTTGCGCAATACAATATTCAACTCACTATACGTATATAATAGGTATACGTAATAAATATGTAGTACTATTATACTTACATATAACATACTATATCCTACAATGTAACTTTTTTTTTTATAAATTATAAAATATAGGTTAAATGTGATGTAGGTATAATATTTATAAAGCTTATACCTATACACATTTATAATTATATATTTATATACAATAAAGTCAAATTTTTTAATATGTCTAAACTTTCATCGAAAAAAATTAATTTGTTTACTTAGTATAATCAGATATTATTATTGCATTCATTTATAGTATTAATTATAAAACTTATAAGCAAAAGAAGTAAATTATGATAAAAAAAATAAGTTTTGTTTCTGTTTACTATTAATATTCAATTTAATTAAAACTCATAACACAAACACGAAGTAACTATAGTCTATACACCTGTACTCCATTGTCAAAAGCTATACATATATTTGTTCTATGTATATAGTAGTATTTATATTAACATTAAATCGATGAATATTATCAAAAACTTTTGATCATGAAACACTTATATATGTACTTATTGTACTGATACAATAATAATCAACATACATTTTTAAAATAGAGTTACATATTTTAAAACCTCATAATTCAGTTAATATTTTTGACTATTTTAAATTGTATCATCTTTAGATATTAAATAGGTGATAATATAAAAACTCAATTACTTTTTAATATATTTAAATTGCTTGAATATCACCTGATTTTAATATAAAACTTACATGTGCAATAAAAACACCTAAAGAAAAAATTTTAAAATTAAACATCATATTAACCGAATACAATAGATTTTATCTCCATACCAATGAATATCGTTTTTTATAATTTTATATATTAAACTTGTGTTTAAATTTTTAATAGTTATTATATTAGACAGATAATTTTGTTTTAATCGACATAATCAAATTGTTCCAAATAATTAAATTTGTAATTCCAACATTTATTTCATATAATAATTGACCCCATTTTAAAATCATCAAAGTTTTTAAACTATGAAACATTTAAGAATCGTAGATATTTATTTTTTGGCAAATATAATACGTTGTACATATTATTTATTCCATAACAAAAATAATATACGGTGATATTATAAATTCTGTCCTTCTTTATAAGCTTTTTACATTACTTAAAAAAAAACTTGAATATACATTAAACCTTAATTAGTGTTTTGCGGGTATTTTGTAAAATAATTAATAAACCTTTTAAAATTATGAACATCATATTTACAAATATACTGAAACAAATTTACATAATTTGTTTTATGAGTATAAGTAACTATATAAGCGGAGTGATAAATATATTATACAAATACTCATCCACACGTATTGTATATTTTACGTATAAAATATTTCGACAGTTAGATGGCAGATAACTACAAAATAGTAAATCTGTTGAGAATCAAACGGTCGTTCAATCTTGCAGAAGATATCGGAAGATGAACTTTATGGTTAAACGGAATACACTCAAAACGAGGACTACTCTATATTATGTTATGTCACTTATGTATGCATGTATAATGTATATACAATATATATATATAAATAGAGAGAGTATAAACACTGAAACGTGTTCGAAAAGTCCGTATAATATTACCGTCAGTTTAATCTGAATTTAGATTTATAAACATAAACATTTAATTTAAATAGGTAATTTTCAATTTATATACTATTCAGTATCCACAAAAATTATCAATAATCATATTTAACCTAATACATAAAATTCTATTAAATAAAATGTGTAATTCATTAAGGTAATGTCCTACAGTATCCAAATTTGTAAACGAAAATGTTTTGTAAACGAAAACTTTTTTCTACTATGGTCTAATTTAACTTTTTATACTTTCATTAAAAATATAATATGTGGATTTGAATTACCTATGGCTCTTATAAAATATAAATGAAAACTTTATAAAATTAAATGCAATTAAAATTTAATTAATATTGTTCTCTTTTTTATTTCTTATTATGATTCAAATAATAAATGAAAATTACAGTTTTTGTTATAAAAGTTTGAACAAAACCATATGATGAACTACTTCTTTAAAAATATTTAATTGAATACTATTTTAAGTAAACCTGTTTTCGTTTACGTTAATTTTTATAATGAATTTGAATAACCATTTTAACACTAAATATTTTACGATTTTTATATTTTTAAAACTAATCATTACACAGTTAGCTATTAACTATTAAGCATTTATTAATTATTATTTATTAGCACTACAACTTTCTTCCACTCATAATTTAAAATTCAATAATGGGTTAACGTTAACATATTAATAAACATTATATAATATATAATATAATATAATATAGTTAAAACAATATTATTTATCATTAATATGTCCACTTGAGTTCATATGTATATTATAGTAAAATACATATTATATATATTTAGGGATTATAAATATTAAACGATAAAGATATCCGTGTATGAATATTAAATTGCATATTATAATCTAATAATGTTATTCCAGTTTGTATTTATGGCGATAAATTCTATACACTTGTACTAACGAGATTATTTGTATAATTTGGTAAAATAAAAATACTAATTAAGACTCAAAATACATAGTATTATTTTTCAAAAAATATATACAATTACATACATAATAATAATTAATAACAAAAATATATTATTTATAAATCATTGCTGTATCTTCTTATTGTTTCTATTCATTAAATGAAAAGAAAAATAATTTACTAGTTAATAAAATGGTTTAGACTTTTAGGTATAGCCAAGACATTTTAGAGGTATGTTAAATTAGGTTAGGTCTTTGGTCTTGGTTATAAATTATAAAATTCAGAAGGTCATAACACCGCTCACAAATCCTTAGAGATAGTGTAAAATTATACAATTTGTAATTATTGTTAAAAAAAAACAAAATTTTGTTTTGTACACAAATATAATATGTATTTAATATTCATGTATCAAAACTAACATAAAATGTTTATATTTTTGACGTTGAAACGTGACGATTGGTTTTTTGATATGCAAAAATGATTTGAAATGGATAATTTAATTTTTGTACAGATAATTTTTAATAATTTCACTATTCCTTTACAATTTCTTTAGTTCTACTACAAATCGCTTAACTGTCTAACGAGTTCTTCCAGCACACCTTATTATATATCATCTTATTGCAAAAATTGTGACTATTTGATTACACTGACCGGATCTCGAATTGTTATTCGAGTGGCACGTCTATTGGCAACCCTGAAATTTATCTTGCATATTGTGAGGTAAAATGTAGGTACACTACGCGAAACCTATCTAAATAGCCTTAATGAAAAATTTAAAACATTAAACAATTAGAGGTAAGATCCGGGTTCTATATCATGGGTGTTTGTTTAGCAAATTTGTACATTATTCTTATTAGGTATCACCATAGCTTTCATTTTTTACTGATTTATATTTTGTATAAAGTCTGCAACAACATTATACGCCAAAATTACATATCATAAAGTAATATTTTCGTTAAATTTAAAAAGTAAATATATTTTTTTCAATTAGGAAACATTTAAATATTTATTGTAATAAATAGTTGTAAAACTTGATTATACTAGCAGTTGTACAAGTATTATAAATTATAATAAACTAATAATACATATAATGCCTACCTATTGTAATAAAAGTAATGTTCTGATTTAATGTGCTCACATAAGCCTAAGTAGACATTCCATTCTTATTAGTATTTATTTTCTTCACAATAAGTCAATTCACAGTGTTTACTATCTTATTCCCTTAGTTATTTTCAATACGTACGTTGTGTTGCTCGTAAATTATAATATTATATGTAAAATATATTTTTTTTAATATTAGCATCGAAAATAATGGCCATTAATATTTAGTTGTAGTGAGTTAAACAGTTAAAGTATATGTAGTTTATCATAAAATATTAGTTTTACATTCTTGAGTATTTCTACTAAGTACATTGCATTATTCAAGTTGTCAGTTGATTTTTTTGAGAACTCCAAGATTAGTTAATTAATGTTTGTGTTAAGTCTAAGTACTACATCTAGGGTGTTGGGAATGTTAAAATTGGAGAGGATTGGAAATGTATAGAGAACTATCATAAAAAAAATTTGTAAGAATCTCAAGTATGGTAATTTATTTTTGAATTACAACAAAATATGAAAATCGTTTGAAAAGAAATAGTTATTTGGCAGGTAAACATGCAAAGTCGTAAAAATTTTAATTTAAAATGCTCATAAAAAATTTATTTAACTTTTCGATACAATTTCTATTTTAATAGAGCTTGAAAAACTTATATGTATTATATTTTTAAATATTAGATATAAAAATAAAAAAATTGAATATTTTTGAGACTACAAATATTGAAATATATTGTGACTATAATTTTTTTAAATTTTTTAATTAGTGAACGAAAGACTTTTGAAAGACCTTGTATCATATTATCAATCATTTTTACCCAGTAAAAAACTAAAAAGAAATATCAATTTCAAATGACTAAAAAACTTAAAAACAGTTACAATATTTTGAAAATTTTTCTATGTATTAAATATGACAATATAAACATTTGATAATAATTTAAAGTATCTGCAGTTTTATTTATTTTTGAGTCATATAAAAAGAAAAATAGAATCAATTTTGTCGAAAACTGGAATTGCGTAAGATGTCACGTTATTCTAAAATTTTTAATTTTGACCTTTATAAAGTACAAACTAAATTCAATTTTATATCTAAAACCATCCTTAAAGTTTAAAATTGAAGGATTTTTCGATTATTTATCATGTATACATGTATAATACGTTTATATTTATCATGTATATTATACTATATACACACAGAAAACACACACATACACATCGTTGTAAAATTAATACATTCATCGCTCCGCTCTGAAAAATACCATTGATCATGTTATAATGTAGGTACTTACTTTTGTTTTACAGTATACTGAGATTTAATTTGAGAAATTATAAGTATCATTTTCAATTGATAGAACAATAATATATTTACACATTACAAATATATACAGACTTATTCAAATTATTTTTAAAATATTTTATCATATACATATTCAAAATAGAAAAAAATGTATTAATTTATAAAAATTTTAAATCGCTCACAAGCACAGATTTTCGCATTAATGATTGTTTTGTATCACTGTAATTTATTAAAAACCATAATCTCTCTCTATGTATATAGTACTCATTTTTCTCTATTTTTAATATTTCTATGATAAAATGGCTGTAACATACGTTTTGAATCACTGTATATATAATAATATAATTAATTATCGTGACCCGTGAGGAATAATCTACGTAATATAAATAATATAAAGAAAACTAGAGTAAGAATACTTTAAAATATTTATTATATTGTAAAATTGTAAAATAAAGAAATGTTTCATACAAAAAATATATTTTATTTAAAATAAGTCATAAGATATGATAATACAATATTAATATAGAATTATTCGATTTTTGATATTATTAAATTAGGCGTACTCAAAATATCTCTTTCAAAGTAGCTTAATAAATGTAATAAAAAATATTTTTATAATAGTCTATTATTAGTTTCAATTACACTTAATTATAATTAATATTATTTTTGTTTTCATATATTATATAATAAATATCTATATAAATAAAAGATATGACATTTAAAGGTGTTTTAAAATACCATATGCGAAAAAATTGTTTAAACATATACCTAATAAAATTTATTTTAAAAATATTATTTAAATATTTTTGTAATATTTTGTAGTAAAACTATAATAACAATGATAGAAATATTAATATATTGTAATATCGTGTGGGCATAGTACCTACTTACAGTTATTTATTTTCGATTATCATAATTTTACAGATGGTGTGTTGGCAATAGGGTTCTGATTTTGAAATATTTCACTTGAAATGTTTCAATTGAAATATTTCAAAATTGAAAATTTCACTCTTTTTGAAATATTGAAAAATATTTTTTCTTTTTTTAAATGTCTTGGCAACAATCGCGGTTGCGTAATTTTGTGATTTGTAACTAATCGAGTTATTTTAATACATATTGGTCAATTTCATCGTGAATCTATGTGTTACTGTCGTGTTTAGTCGTACTTAGATTAGTTAGATTCCGTGTTTCCACGTGGATTAGTTACGATTTTCGTAATGGTATCGATGAATATCTGCTTAGCGTCTAACTGTCGTGTGAGACAGCGGGCTACGGCATCGTCTTCATTGACCAAACACAAAGCCAGAAACTTTTTAATATTTTTCTTGTATACTTTTGCATTTTTATCGCTACATTTGACTGACTCGATGTCGGATCTGTACTTTTCTCTCAATTCGGTTTCGTCGAGAAACTCAATCGTTAGCCTATTATTTAAGATACGGAACCCGTAAAACATGTGCGGATTTTGTTTGCGGAACGTTAACCACACTTTCACGGAATTTGGGCATTTAATTTGGAAAATCTTCTTACTATTGCGCAACCAGCCATATTTTCTTTCCATACTCTCTTTGAACTGTATTTCCGGATTGATCAGATAGTTTTGGATTCTCTTATCTAGGAATGTGATAAGTCGCAATTGAACACGCATTACGCGCATACAAATCTTGTCATTTACGGTAAACTCGTAACCCACCACGTAGTTCTCTTCTTTCGTAGACACCTCCGGCCCGACGCAGTTTAAGTTAAGTTTTTTTAATTTGGATTCCACCTCGTTTGTTTTGTTTTGTAACTGTTTTTTCTCCGACTCGGAATCATTGGGTTTCAACTGTGAAGATTTTAAAGGTTCTTTGTTAGCCATTATATTTCGTTCGTTTTTAGCACGACGTAGACTTGTAGAATACGAAAAGCTTACACTGTAGAGAAACGAAACAACGGAGGAATATGCATACGACTGTATAGTGTAAACTAGTAACTGCGAGTGGTTGAATATATAATAAATTAATATTACTTTATATCTGTGGCCGTGTCACTCCACTGAGTCACCAAATTACGAAGGATAGATAAGAGAAAATTAAATTCATACGCAAAAACATTCTGTAAAACATTGCACTCCGCTAGTCTACGTGGCAGTCGTATGTGAAGGTAGATAAACTTTAACCCATTCAACATAGGATTTTATGATGTTATATTTCTTTCTTTTTCAATAAATATAGAATTTTTATAAATATATGATCTATTATTCATTATGCTAGTTTAAAAAAAAATTGAATATTATTATTATATTATTTATCTTTTATTCCTAGATTCAACACACGTTAACCCATATATCCGCGCAAAGTATATATTTGCGTACTTAAAATCCAATATTGTAGTAATTTGGCCTATTTTATAAATTGATTGACCAGTATAATTAATAGTGGTTTACGCTTAAGTGACTTACTTTATACGCCATGCGTATAAAAAAAAATGGAAATTACACCACTGCGAATCAGTCATTCCAAAATAAATATGATCTGATTGTTTGAGGCAGTCATGATGATAAATTAATAACGTAAATACTAAATAACGACGAAATACATTGAATGCAAAATCACTACGAATCTTTTTCGGGCCGAGGGCACGAAGTTAATAATACTAAACACGTAAGTATGCTCGCTCCCGTCAATAATAATTACCACGTACAAAACTAAAATACCCAATAGTATATACAACTGTATTACAACTATGTTAGTGCACAGTTGTAGGTTAAATGTTAAGTTTTTATTGAATGATATGGAATACAAGGACATCCAAATTCGGTGCGTAGGATATAATCAAATTCTGAGAATTATAAATATATTGACATTGTAAAATTAGAAGGACTAAAGCCGTGTCCATTTCAGATGTGATCATACAGAGCTGTGCAAACATTTTCACGTCATACTTGATCAGTTTTATTATGAAAACATTAAGTATATTTTTTAAAGACATAAAACGCGTGAAGAAACATAGTTAGTAAGTTTTGAAACAATACATCAATATTATTTAAAAGTATTAAACGATTATATTATTTAATTCAAAATATATTAAATTTCTGATAATAGGTAATATAAATATTAATTTTTTTTTGGATTTAAAAAGTAAATTCATTTTTTCGATTAAACAATTTAACTTTTAATTTTAAAATTTAACTATTTATTTTTGGTTAAAATGTTTAGATATTTATTTTACAAAAATTACATTATTGTTATTTTTTTAAAACATCAATAAAATCGAAATCCTGTAAGTTTCCATAATATGGTACGATAGGTTAAACAATATGTACGCGTGTTTAGCACAATTGTCAATTACCATTGTAATTGTAAACCTAGTTGGGACGCAGTAGAAAAAAAAATCATTGGATCTCGGAATGCAGCTAGAGACGTTGAATAACGATTATTGTTGGTAAGAAGGTATATATAGAAGGTGGGTGTTCGATGTTAATTAATTAATTCCCAGTCACAGGTTCAACATTTGTCAACAGCATTATTTAAATGTATATCTCATCCAGAGGAGAACAAAAAATATAGTATATAGGTATGTGCGTAACTACAACACAGATATTTGAGACAACAAACTAGGTCAAGACAATTTTTCAAAGTTTGTTTTTCGTCAAACGCGAGTTATGTGCAAGTAGATACTATGTATAGGTATACACATCATATCCAATGTATGCACATATTTTAATAAATAGGTATGCGTATATTATTATAGCTTGTGTAAAACTTCGTCTTATCAAAATCCATCTACTTGGTCTCATATTACTAAAGGAAGAGAGTTATTATGAAAAATAAAAAGCATAAAATCGTCCGGAGACGTCGTAATCGGCATTCTATTGTCGTCCGCAGTGAATTTCGACTTCGAAATGTACAGTCCGTCTACAATGGACTTTTATATTCTCTCTCTCTGACACAGCCCTACATATTATGCACTCTCTCTCTATATATATTCGTTGTTTTCTTTCGAGTATTTAGATGTAACATTTAATTTTTTATTCAATTCGCTAGCCACATATTTTTGGTAGAAAAATGTAAATCATATTATAATATTACAATTGTGAATTGTCTGTATGCATGTATCACTCACGATAGTTATTATTATTTATTAGAGAACAATATATTATTGTGTACTGAGACTGCAGTCCTTCCTAATATGTGCATATTTTTTTACTATACCACGAGTAAATATAATAATAATATAATAATAAAATACTTTGTAAATACTTAAATATATCTACAAAAAAGTATCCATTAAAAATATTTGGTAGACATTTTAAGTATTTAAGCCCTATTATACCCTTGTTTATCTATATTTCTGAATAAAAAAAATAAAATAGATTTTGTCAAATAATGTGTTACGATATTCTTATTTTTCTAAAATTTTTTTAAGAAATTTTTAGTTTTTCCCATTATTTTGACGTATTATTATTATGTTATTGATGATAGTAATAATAATAAAAAAAATACAATTGTAAAACGAATATATCTATCGTTAAGCATTATTGTTTTCATTGTTAATTCTTCCAGTAAATGGCACTTTGACCTTTTTAGCTAACTTTTTTTAAGCCAACTCGCTCATTTCTAAAACTTTTCTTCTAGGTATACCAGATGTAATCAGTGTTGTGAAATAAAAACGTACAAAAAGATGAGTGATTCACGTTTCAGGTTTAAAAATGTTATGCCATACAACAATAATATCATACGTGAATTTTTATAATACATATTTTATAGGTACGCACTAGTTAATATAAAACCAGATTACAGAGCATAAATTATAGGTGGTGGATACATATAGATTTTACCTAGTTTTAAGTGGTTATTTAAAAGTCAGATTGATATAAAATATAAATGTAAACTCCACAAGTGAATTCCAGTGATGTAATAAAAAAAAATTAATTCCAAGTTTGTATGCACAATTATACTAATTTATACATATATATATATACAATAAAACATAAATAAATTTAAACTAAATATTGTTACTATGATAAAAGGTATAATTGAGGAAATTTAGAAATAGGTAAGTTTAATCATCACAAAGTATCAATTTTACAAATGGATAACTATCAAAATCTACGTAATAATAATTAAAAATATCTAACATTTAAACAATAAAAATATTAGTCTATGTCTCTATAATATTGAACAGTTTTTTTAATACATTTTAGCATTCGATTTGTAAAAAAATGTATGTCATCATAATAAAGTTTAATTTTAACTTAAAAATTAAAATAAAATTAAAAATAATATTTATTTAGTTTACGAGTATGTTTATTTTATAGGTAATACTAGTGGAATTCACATATTATTCATAGGTTATGTTAAGTTTAAGTCGTACCGTTGAAAATTATATGACAAAAAAATGCATAAAATTTCGCCCATATAGGCTTA
Organism: Schizaphis graminum; assembly: GCA_020882235.1. Taxonomy (NCBI): domain Eukaryota; kingdom Metazoa; phylum Arthropoda; class Insecta; order Hemiptera; family Aphididae; genus Schizaphis; species Schizaphis graminum. The sequence goes on from CM037032.1 coordinate 72,655,786, forward strand.
AGCGAAATTAATTGATTCCACACTATAAATTACTTAATATAACAATATTTCCATCGATATGTAACACGTTTTTTAATTATATTTTTGTTTTCTATAAATGTAGTTTTTGGACATTACAATTATTACTATCGGTAGTTAATAAATATCTTTCAAATACAACATAGTAAAAAAAAAATACATAATAATTATAACAAACAACATGAAATTTGTGTATGTAAATTAGAAAAACATATATCATAAGTTTAATTTTAAGTTATAGTATTAGCTACATCTTATGATGAAATAAAAATATGTACTTTGTATTATTTGCTTGATTAATAATAATCCTCTTGTAATAAATATAATCTAAATAATTTTTTTTAAATATTGTTTTTTGTGAAAAAGCTAAGATAAATATGATAAAAAAATATAATAGATATCTTGGTCATACATGATTCATAAAATATTTTCAAAATATAAGAACAGTTTAAAAGTATTTTATTATATTATTTATTTATTCTTTTAATAAAATTTATATCGTTGTTATATATTATTTTCAATTTTACCAAATTTACGTAGGTAAATATTTTTTTCAAATGTGAAGATTACATTATTAACTGTGCAATAATTTCTTTTTATATTATATTTTACTATTAGGTATTTATGTGCGTATTCTATATTTTGACACCATACAAGTTACAACGGATAAAACTACGATCATAAAATCAGTTAAATAACTAAAAACAAATTTTAACTAAAAGAAATTACTAAACCACTATAAATGATAACTAATGTATAAACGACTATAAAGTGTAATGTCAAGTAAAGTAGTAATACGTTATTTTCAAAAGGATGATCCAGAAGTAGCTTAGAACTATATCTTATTTAAAGAATATACAATATGTATTCTCTACACTTTATGTACAAGATACATAAAAATGTTTTTGGTAACGTGTAAATTTTAGTATTTATCTAATGAAGTCCTTCGACTTATATCAGTTACATATATAATATATATACATAACATTTGATAATTAAAATCATTGCAGTGTTTGTGATACAATAATAATATATTATCAGGATGATAAATTATAAAAGATTTAGGTACTACCAATATATAACAAAGATGGACACGTGGCAAATTACTATATGAGATTGAATGTGTGATTTTTTTTAAGATGGTCGATGGATATCGGTAAAAATAAATAAATTATAATAAATCCTGTGAATAAATCAATGATTAAAAATTAATTTCTATATAAGTTTTATACAAAACCATTTTCTATATTATTATGTATAAATCATTTAAAATTATTATTTTCACAAATCATAAAACACAAATTATACAAGGTAATTTATTTAAAGTATAGAACGTTTATTATTTTGAAAACTATTATCCTTTTAAAATACACTACAGCTCATCGAAACTTCAAATACTTGCAAGTTATTAGTAAATTCAGTGGTGTAGTGGAGGGTATACGCGGGTTATAACGGCGTATACCCAAAACGATCAAATTCTTAAATGTGTATAGGAAAGAAAATAAAACAAATACGCGGGTATACGGTCGTAGCCATTTGGATGATAACCATATTACCACAATTTATTAATAATATATATATAATTTAAACATTTCTGATTTTTTTCAAAATCATAGACTATAAACATAGAATATTACGTAAACATAATTATTAGATTTATATTTATATATTATAAAATATATATTTTATTGGGCGGTTTTCATTTGGGCGAATGACCCAAAATAATATATCGTTTGGGCGAATTTATACATATCGTTTGGGCGAAATTTACACGGGACTCTAATTTATTCAATATATCGTTTGGGCGAGTTGTAAATATATTTTTATAAAAATGAATTTTTAGAGTCTTAGGACTCTCAGCTAACTCTAATTGATATGGTAAAAAATGCATTGTATTGTTATTATCTTAACTATTTTTTTTTTATTAGCATGGTATCTCATATGCCCATTTGTTTAATAAAATTTATTATATTCTTATATAAATATTATCATAATAATATATTGTATTAAAAATCCTAATTAATTAAAATAATTAACAATTAGCATGGTATCTCATGCCCATTTTTTTTAATGTAATTGATTATTGTTAATGTTCTGGTTTGATATTCTTCCCATGATTTTAAATTTTAATGTATAGTTTTGTTTTTCTTTAGTATTTTTACGTACCTAATGGCTAATATAGATTTTTTGTGTTGATAGAATTAATTTTTATAAAGTTATAATTTTATAAATAGTTATCACCAATCAGCCGAAACGATATAATAATAATATTGAGTTGAATACATTGTATAGTAAATACGAATATAAAAATTATTGTATAGGTAAGTATGCTACTTCCCTATTATTCTCTGTATTATATATCCCTATATAATTCATAAATTAATTCGCCTAAACGATCAGTTAATTTCTCGCCCAAATGATATCTACTCTACTCAGGTAAATTTTGGGTTATTCGCCCAAATGAATGACGCCCATTTTATTAAATTAGACAGGTAGTAGATACTAGGTAATAGGATACTGATGTAATGACATGCTTGTCATTTATTACATTTAATTTAATAAAACAAATATTTAAAATTAAATTAATATTATGAATTATGACGACGGCAATATGGTATATGATAGGGGTGGTCAAATTGCGTCTCTCTTCATCGACGTATGCGGCTCGCAGTCTTATTTACAAAAACCAAAATTTTAATTTTTTCTGCATGCATTTATATGAAAAAAAAAATGTTTTTATTATTATTATTCTATAATTTCATATTTCGTAATTTGATATGTTTATCGGATATTAGCTATCTTTATTATTTTTGTGGTATAAAAGTACAGATTAGATAATTTGGCTCTTGATATAATTGCATTAATATATGTGGCTCGCGTACATAGTAATGTTGACCACCCCTGGTATATAATATAAGACATGGGGAAAATGAAATACAACAATTGGGCCGTAGATGTTTATTCAATACATCTGTACTAATACAAGGAATGAGAAACTTTATTCATAATAATACAATGAATGAAGAAATACAGGGATTAAATATACTAATGTGAACAGGGATTTAGTTTAATGTTCAAATCTAAGACTAAATTGACAATAAAAAATATAACAAATCTTATGTTTATCAATACAAATGGGCTACCTCTTAGTATAGGAAACCCAACCAAATATGTTGGAAGCTGGCCGTTGCAGCACAGATCGGCTGATGATAACCTTCAAGGAAACTGGAGCCATCAGAAAAACAAAGAGGATAATTTTATAAACTATAAATAATAAAATAAGTACATTTTCTATAATGGAATTATATATTATTATGTATTTAAATATATTTATAATTGATAAATTTAAGTTAATTAGTATTATACGGGGGGGTGTGGGGGGCAAAACCCCCCACGTATTACATATTTCTCAATTTAGGCGTATACCCAAAAAAATATTTACGACTACACCACTGTTAGTAATTACTAATCAACTGTTAAAATTTAATTTTTAAATATCGAAAGACTCAAAACATTTTACATTCAAATTTATTGTTTAAATTTTTTTTTTCATAAAAATAACTGTCTTATGTTAAATTACGTCAGAAAGACTCACTCTGTATTATGTACCATTAAAATAACACACGATAACTTCGAAATAGGTATTATATTTTATCAACAATTAATGAGATTTATAACGCTTAGAAAAATTAAGTTCCCGAATAAATATACAATAAAATTATAAAACATGTATGGAAAAATATTAAAATATGTAAAAAAATTTTATTCAAAATTTCAAGAAAAAAAATTCATCTAATGATGATTATAATTTACACAAAAACGAATGTAAAAAAATAAAAATATAAATGTTTAGGTAATATTTTTAAAATATGGCGAAAAACTAGTTGATATTTGGATATTTTAATAAACTAAAAAATTAGTTTAAAAAAAATATCGAATTGTGGCATTGTGCACAACTTTACTAACATATAAGCAATAAATAGATATAGATATACAATGACTTAAATCGACGATAACTTATTAACGACGAAATATTATTATTTCGGCATATTAACATGATTAAAATTAAATGCACATCACAGAATTGTCATCAAATTAATATTCGTTAACGACGATCACAATAAATATACCTGTGTTAAGCAATATTAAATTTCAGTGGGTTTTGATGAATTTTAATTTTAGTTTATTATAGTCAAGTATAAAAAACAAAGTAATTAAAAATATTTTATTTTATTCAACATAAAGATTGTATTTAATTATTATTTATTATTAACAAAAATCTCTACTTTTAAAAATAACGTTACTTGAGTGGTCGCCTTCATTTCGACTGCTGTCTGCAGTTTTTTATACTGTCCAATATTTTATGGTGTTCTTACACTTATTTGACTATCTTTAAAAGTTGTTAGAACAGAACCAGTATTTTTAAATTTTTGATACCAATATAAGATTGAATTCCGTGAAGGAATATTACCTCCAACAGAAATATTGAATTGTCGTCGAAAATTTCGTTGTACGGTTATAATGGACTTAAATTCAATAAATGTCATAACGGCAAAAACGCGTTGATTCACAGGCCACGTGTCCATAATTACTGATATAGTAAAACCACGAATTAAGATAGTATGGATGCCCAATGAGCAGGGACGCCCGCAGAAATTTAGTTCAGGGGGGGGCAAAAAAAATTGTAAGTACCTAAATACTTATATAGGTAAATTTACCGCTACATCTTTCATCTACTCATATTTTGCAATACAATCAATAATATATTTTTTAAAAATCAAAACTAATTTAAGTTAATATAAAATTACACATTTACACTATTAATTCTAATATTTGTAAGAAAAAACATAATAAAGTATAAACAACTTTATTTGAAAAAAATTATTTTATATTTTATTATTTTATTCAAAAAGTAATGGCAATTTCCTTTTGTTTGAAGCAAATAAATTAATTTAATTAATTACTTTGACTCGTCTGCGTTAACAGACAATCTGTAGGAACCAGCTAAAAGTTAAAAAGTGACTTAGCGATTGAAAATAATCTTAATATCTTTTTCACGATTAAATAATAAATACCTCCTATATGACTTGTTAGATACTTAGAACTAAGGATTGTCGAATAGTTGCTGACTATTATAGATCAGCTTTATGTAAAAAACTTCCAATTTTGTAAATGACACGAAAAATCTCAGGGGGCAATGGCCCCCACTGGCCCCCCCTTCCGGGCGTCCCTGCCAATGAGCTATGATAAAATTGTCTTTATTGAAAGTAGTTTTGACTCCTGAACAGCTGACATGTGTTAAGAAACTGGAAACACGAGACTAGCACTCCAAGTGGATGATTTGTCCAACTATTTCAAATATAAAACTAAATATATAATATTATACATATATGAATATATGATTAAGAACATTATTTAGGACATTAAAGTTGTTTGTTTTATCATTTTTTTCAACATGTTTTGTTGTGTACCAAATTGTCCTTCAAAAAAAAAAAACAAAAAGTACCTTTAGTGTACCAAAAGATAAATACCGTTTTCAAGTTTGGGAAGAAAATTTAGGTATACCATTAAAAACTAAGTCCAGAGTTTGTGAAATGCACTTTAAATCTCAAGATATTTTAAATGAATGGGTATCTGGCCAGGGTCTAAGTAAATATACTGTAAGAATGAGTGATCTATAGTTGTGAAATTTTAGTTTATCGCATAAGCATAATATGAACTTTTCAATGCTGCGTATATATTAAAATATGTGAATTTGGTTTACTATAATTGTTTTCACAGATATGTTTAAAAAAACCTAAATTAAAGGATGGTGCTGTACCAATAAGAGTACAATTAGATGACATCAGTCAAATAAATATAAATGAATCATATTCTAACCCGAATAACTCATTAATAAGTAAACAGTCTTGTTAAGTATTCGAATACTTGTATTTAAATATTAGTATTTAAATACTTTTTTTGTATTTTAAATACTTTTCAAATACTTTCGACCCGTGTATTTTTAAATACTTAAAAAAATACTTTTTTTTGGTATTTTTATTCGAGAATACTAAATACTTTTATTCTAGTGTTCAACTCGAAATTCCAATTACCAATTTTTCGTAATATACTAATTTAGATTTTGTTTCTAAAATATTATTTTATAATGATAATAGTTTTGACTTATGAGAATTTATAAATAAGGTTTCCCAAAACACAAGCAGATAACAGAATGACTGAAACCCTCATCTGTTCCTCTCTAACATGGCATACGGGACACTTGTAGGTACTTATTAGTTATTAATGTATTATAGTATTTAGTTATTGAAACATTTATAAATAAGTTTAAATATCTATACATTTGCATATAGTGTTAATTATATATTATATATTAATTATTAATAAAAATAACGTTATAATATGCAATTTATTGAATTAAAAAAAAAGTATTTGTTAAGTATTTTGAATACTTTTAAAAAGTATTTGTATTTATATTCAAATACTTTTATAATGACTTATTTGAATACGTATTTTAAATACAAATGACACCAAGTATTTAAATATGTATTCTGAATACATTTGAAAAGTATTCTTAACAAGACTGTAAGTAAAGGAAAGATAATGTTAATGATAAATTTAGATCAGAATAATTATTATACAAGATATAATTTAAAAAAATAATATTTTAACTTTATGTTTATTAGATAAACATTTATGATTATGTTAATCATGATCATAGTTACTATTTATTTTATATTTTATATTTATAGATACATAGTCAAACGGTTAATACCTGGAACAAAATGTGAGGTATGCATTTCAGGTATAAAAAATCTTAATACCTCTGCAGTTGGTCGAGAAGCTGATTTGGTGCAAGCAAAATCTAGAGGATATTTGACACATCCTGACCATAACTTGTACGTTATTCTGAAGCATTTAGAAATATGTTTTTCAAAACATGCAAATTCTAATAATGTTTTTGGAGATACCTATAACGAGTTTTTTAAAATTAATATTGGCTTAAAATTTACATGTGTAGAACACCGTTTAGAAATGTTAACTAAAATCTTTTCATATTATATAATCATGAGAATAAGGCAATATACTTATATGGTAAATCAAAACATGAAAAAACAAAATAATACCAAAAAAAAAATTATCAAAATTAGTATTATCTTAAAATAAATTATTGTGGTATTTTATTGTATTTTATATCTTATGTTATTAAGTAAATAAATATTGTATTGATTGAACTCCATGCAGTGGCGGCGCCAGGAATTTTTCCCAGGGTGAGCCAAAGAGAGGCTAATATGGGCAGGCACAGTTATATGGACGTATGGAAGTTGAATAAAAGTATGTGGAAATTTAACATATGGCGGGCAGCTGCAGATTATTTAAATAATGCTGTATAATATTATCATATCGAATAAATCCACCAGTAGCGCTAGTGCTAATTTGCCCGGACATGATAAGGTAGAGTCGGATTAGCTTTCAATTTTACATGACTCGTTGGGCATCCATACTATCTTAATTCGTGAGTAAAACTAAACATCATGAAATTTAATCTGGTAACAAACTAGTTGATCTTATCTACTTTTATTTACTAACCTAACCGCAACACTATAAATCGTCAGAAGCCACTGTCCCATTTTGTATTACAGTCGATTACGCTTAATAGAGACACCGGTTAATAAGGACAAATGACAATTCTTCTATTACGAAAATAAATGTATACTTGTAGGGTAAACGTCCACCGCTTATCTGGGCCACGAATCCGGATAATTGGGACATTTTTATCGAGTACCTACCTATATTAATAGATCAATAGTTTGACAATCGCGACCGTCTTGCATAAATGCATAAATGCATAATCAATTATTAGATTAAATTTTATCTTATCGTATGTTCAAATGTGATATACAAGATAATGTAATATCATGTTTTTCTTTTTGTACTATCAATTAATTTCTATAATAATTTGTAATTTGTAATATTGAAAAAAATCAGTTTTTCAACAAATTTATAAGTTTGTTTTTGTATTTCGGATTATTGGGACAAAATAACACGCAACCGATGTATCCCAATAAAGCGGAATCGACTGTATTTATTTTACACTGATTACATAGATTAAGAAAAAATTCAATTTTTTTTTAGCAAATTCTAAATATTCATAATATGAATATGATAAATTGATAATCAATAAAACATGCACTTTTTCACTAATATACAAGATATGCATTTTAAATTCACCATTTTATAGCTCGGGTTTCTAGTTTATCTGTTATAAATTGAGAGTATATAGAACAATAGTATGCAACTTCTACAACTTCTGAGCTCTATTCATAGTACTAAATACTAATGTTGTCAAAAAGGTAGCACATGTCACACTCAGAAATTCAAATTAAAATAATATTATTAAAACGCATACCACTAATAATAAATTGGGAAATATAATATAAGATAGGTATTATATATTTTGTTACCTACTAGTTAATATAAAAATGTTTAAATTTCAAAATGGAAGTACGATTTTTTTCTTTCTAAATAACGTTAAAATAATTTTATTATTTTAGTAACATTATTACTTTAAATTTAACATCTTAATCATTTTTGTTCCAACAAGAGTCAAGTTTAATATTTTTATATTATATATATAGGTACATAATATATATTATGTATACGTATACTTTCGTTCATCGTTGTATTGATATTTATCTTAATAAGCTCTAAAATATATAATAGGTATTAAGGAACTTTTAATTTATTACACATTATTAAAACTTGTAAAAATACATAGATACCTATGTATAGTATTCAGTTCTCAATATATTAAAATATTAATATTTTTATTACTAAAATTATTTGCAAATATTAAATTTAAAAAATAATAATTTTTGAATTGATATATCCATATATATGTATAAAAATGTTTTTACTTGTACAATTCTAATTAGGCAATATCATAATAAGTTAAGATGGTAAAATTATTTTTTTTACAGTCTTAAACAGTTAAACTTATTTAGTTCTTATAAATATTTTTATTTTAGTTGTAATATAACATACAAATATATTTAAAACCTTATTATGTAATAAATAAAACAAAAATTGTAAATGTCAAGTTAACGTTTAGCTCGAAGTTAATGAACGAAAAATAAAATAAATACTCTACAAGTTTAAAGAGCTGTAGAAAGTTTTCGTTTAAAAACTTAAATAAAAATTAAGTATGTATATTGTCTCGTCCTCATAATTCAAATGTGTTATACATTTTCGTCATTGAATGCATTTAAATATATTTTTTGTATATAATTTTGACTATTTACATTTGGCTGATGTTGTATTTTTTATATTGTTAAAAATATACATTATGAATATCATATAATACATAATAGCTTAATAACTATTTAATATTTATTCTTTTTACAGACAAGGTTTATATTTACTTCTGTTTTCAAATTTGTGAAAAATAAATTAATGCGTAATTATTCTAAAACGACTTCATTATTTCGCTTACGTAAATAGTTCCTGATTTATTAAATTTAAATTGTATTATAATTTTAAAATACGTACATATTTATGCATACTTAACTAACAGCAATTTTAAATTCACCTAAATAATAAGACTTTAAGAGAAAAAAATAATTTCTGATATAAAAGAAGCAACTTACTATAATATCCTCGAAAAGTTAAAGTTAATAAATCGAAGTTCCCATTAATAATGGCCGCAAAATAGGTTTGAAATAGATAATGCGTCATATTTGTTTACAAATGTTTGTAGTTGTGTTATAAAGATAAATAATAATATTTTATAAATTCACCCATTACATATTAATTTATTATGTATTATTGTTATCGTTTATAACATTAAAATTACAAAAGAGCCTAAAAAAATTCAAAGTAATTTGGATTAACTACTACAATTTATTTAATAATAATATATCATCACGTTCTATTAATACATTTTTTAAAAGGTAAAAAGCATGTTTTTCAATCTTTTCTTAAAATGTAAAATGCTCAATCAAAAAATATTCAAATTAAAATGAAATTATTTCATAGTTAATGAACACACATATACAAGTAACTAAATTACTACCCTAATAAATAATTTTAAGAAAGTCATTTCTTATAAACAGCACATAGCAATTTTACTATAAACAAAATACAGATATAAACAGATATAAACAAAAATAAGGTACCTATTAATTAAATTAGTTTTAGTAAAGTAGATACATACCGAAGTTTTCCAAAATATATTTGATAATAGATAAGTACTATATAATCAGAAACTTTAAATTAATATCATGTTTAATGAAATATAATGATAGTATTATAATCGGATTAAATACTTTTCTTAAAGTAAAAAAATCTATTTTAAGAAATTTATATTAAGGCATTATTTATGAGTTTGAATTAACAAAGTCAAACGTTAAAATATTATTTCTACAACCATATGTGTAGGTACTTATAATGCATACTTTTAATATATGCCATTGTAAATCAAGTATGTTAATGTATTCTAATTTTATTTTCAATATTATAACATTTATTTAATTAACTCTATTCATCACAATTTACAAGAATGGATAAATTCGTCTGTAAAATAATATTATTAATACTAAAAAAAACTAATAAATGTAATACTTATTTAATACAATATAAAAACATAAAAAAAATCGTATTAAAATAATTAACATAGTTGCACGATTACAAACTTTTATTTATTTTTATTTTATACACTATTTATCTAAATTTATTTTCAACACTAATTTTATTATTTCAAAAACGTTTTTTTTTCGTAAATTTATTATTTTATTGAAAGTTAAAAACAAAATGTATCATCTATTTTTTATTTTTTATTTTTGTTAGCTTACAATTTAAGTGGTACCTAACAAAACATTTATTTTTGCCAAGGTTCCCATAATCGTGAAATATGAATAAGTATATTTAATATTTACTTTAATTTATTTAAATTATATGAATAGTCTAGAAAAAAAATTAAATATAGATCAATGAAATAAAAAACGTAAACAAAAAAATAAATAAAACTCAACTGTAAAAAAAACCGTAAAACGAATACATATGTGATATAACTGAGATTTACATCTACAATTTCTCACATTAAGACTCCTTTAGATCTTGTTTAAACGCATTATAATATAATGTGACTGTTCAAATTATCGCTCGACCTCAAAAATGTAAATTATAGTTTCTTATCCACACGAGACCCTCCAAACAATGAAAATACATAATAACTCTACATTATAATATATTACATTGTAAAAAAATCTGCTTGTCAATTAAAAGTTCATTTTTCTTTTTGTGAAATTATGAGAGCATAATAAAAAAATCTTTACACTTACTGCGTACAAGAATTTCTCTCAATAGAAAAATTAAAACCACGCAGAAAAAAATATACAGGTATAAAAATAACAATTTATACATTGGCTGAAATCTGAATATTTTATTAACGCCTCAAAATATTACCCTATATAATTTGTATTGTTATAACCTGAAAATAATTGGTTTTGAATAACTCGCAGTGACGCTGGATGGATATATAAGTAAAATAATTATGAATTATAAAATTTTAGTACCAAATGGAAAATTTAGTTGACTCCAAAAATACACAAATCTACGAAAATCTTCGATCCGAGTACGGCCTATTATTTCAATTATTTTAAAATAATTTTTTCGTATTAAATTTTTACGTGATGATGTATATAATACTACACATGAGGAATCCCGTTTATCTATTCGAAATTAATGATCATTTGTAGGGAACTAAATAGAAATATGTCCATACCTACGTAATGTATATATTATACAGAAAATTAGAAAAAATACTATTTTTAGTTAGGTAATTTATGTTAGATAGATGTTAGTACGTAAAACTAATGTATAATATGATGATATAATTCATTAATTTTCTCAAAAAATTGGGTAAAATTTAATTTTCTAACGATTTTATCAAGTAATGGTAGTAGTTTTTTTGGACACAAAAATTATTTCACACTTAATTTTTGTAATATTATATACTCATATTGTTACAACGGTTTTAGAGAACCGGTGGGAAAAAAATCACCTAGGTACTTCATAAATTCCTGTAAATATTCATTGCAAGAATTATCCCAATATAATATATACTTGTATAATATTATATATATATTATACGTATCGTGTATGACTTACCGGTCGGATTTGAGCCTTGGGTGCGCGTTTTTCACGTGGGTGCGGCGAACGGGACGACCAAGCAGAATGACGCCGTCGACAAAGACGCAGCGCAATATGTACCGGAAAAAGCGCGTCAAACCGCGACGTATATGGTACCGTAAAATACGCCCCCTGACAACACTCCTGAGCCCTGTTATATGATTTCTTTTTGCTGCGCAACCTGTTGGCGTGTTGGTATCGAGGGCGCGTGCGTCGACAGAATTGTGATGATAATATTACACCGAAAATATACTTTGTACGGGCCACGATTTACACAATATGAGTGAAACGCTTTGGTGCCATTTGACGTTTTTTTTTTATTTGGTCCCTTTAAGCAAGCCAATTTTTTGTCATCGCCAGAACACGTTATGTAGTAAATACAAAATTTATTTCATGTAGATATGGGGCTAAACCGCTAAAGGGTCATATAATAAGTATTTAATACTCTAATCATTAGAGTCTAATGAATTTAAACATCGGAAATTCGCAAGTTGCGAATAGCTTTAGTCGTGTACACCACCAATAATATACATCTAAATAAATAATAAAATATGTACATTGCTTCCATACATACGTATCATGGTTTTCATAATACGTTTTAACTTAATTACATCGGCCATTGACGCATTTCTAAATTTTGTGGTAAGTCAATAAGACACGGAAAAAAGTAGAGGTGCCAAAGACAGCTTCCCTCCCCTCCCCCTTGAAATAACACCATGCCGAAACGTCGTCCCGGTCAAAATGTATACTTCTTCAAAAAGTTTGTTTGTCACAGACTATATGTTTAAGTAAGTGTGATGTTTCTAGGAAAAATATTGAATTTTCAGTATATCCCTGCTATTATTTTCGGAATTTTTTTCCTAATAACATCCTTCTATTATATAATATTATATAGTTCATATTGAACTGCGTGCACAGTATTATTACCGTGTATATACTATTGCGGAAGTGGAATATTTTCTGTGAACGCATCGTGTTGTATGATCAACGCGAATAAAATTGGTGTATAATGGCTTCTTATTTAATGAGCGTTTACGAAAACTTTTGTACTTATAATAGTAGCCGTACTGAGTTGCTACAGGTGGTGTAACACAATTTCTCGTGGTATGGCGTCTGTGCGGCCATTCTTATATCTTCAGTTTAAATATAATTTATATTAGGTATATTTGAAATACACTATGTATACTTAAATTAGTATAGATGCACCATTGCACCAGTATAGGTCATCTGAGCGACGCCAACCAAAATTATATCAGATACAGAGTCTTACGTAATGTCTATATTATAGTCAACACTATTATACCAAATTATACCACGTTATACCTATACAATCAGTGTATAATATATTTATTAATGTACAGTTTGACTCTCTATTTTCAATAATTTATGGTACATTTTGCTGTACTGTTGACCAAATATAAGATCACACAACACTTATTTTATGTGTACATAAAGTGATTTCCACGGGTAAATTGTTGTTATAAATTAATACATTTGTAAATATTGTTGTTATATTATAATAAAATGTACAATTTATTCATTCATATTATTTCATAATAAACCTGTAGATAATATCTTAGGAAACAAGCAATTTAAAAAAAATATATATATACATATATAATATAATGTAATATTTTTAAGATCATAATATATTCCATACTATAAATGGAAATAAATCATTTTTAAAATGCATTGTATTTTTAAGATATTAGATTCTGAACGAAGTGATGAATGTATTGCTTTTACAATGATGTGTGTTTTTTTTTTTTTTTTTGTGTCTGACGACAACATTTGGAGCAGTAATAATGCTCCGATTTTTGACTTCAACCCCTCTTTGAATAGGAAAATTCATCTAGTTGGTACTTTGGGGGGGGGGTCAAAATTAAAATTTTCAAATAGTTTTCAAAAAAATCGAGAAAAACAAAAAAAAAATGACAGAAAAATGGCAATTTTACGGAAAAACCACTTTTCGACAAAATCGATTATTTGATTTTGCTGTAACTCAAAAACGAATCATTGTAAATACTTGAAATTTTCACCAAATATTTATATTATGGTTATCTCTTTACAGTTAAATTTTCAAAATATTTTGACCATTTTTAAGCTACTTATAGACAATTGAAATTTTCGACTTTTCTAAGTTTTTTTTCTTCAAATGCCGATAAAAATTTTTTGGGTGACCAGAAAGTCTTGAAAATTTAATACAAGGTTTCTTATAAGTTTTTCTTAAAGTGATAATAAAAAATCCGAATTCGTTAGTCACAATTTTTTTTTATCATAAGTGTTTAAAGTTCGAAATTATACGAAATATGTCAAAATTTAAATTAAATTTCATACTCTCATTATGCGTATGTTGCCTAATATTTTTTTTATTAATAAACAGATACTATAAAGTAACCATAGTAACATATAAAAACTATACTATTTGTTTCAAAATAGAATATATGACAATATTTAAATATAATATATCCTAAACTGACAAATCATCTTCGTTCAGAATCGTTTTTCGTATACAATGATACCTATCATTGCATTCAAATTTAACCTACCATAGTCCGAGGTCCACCCCACCCCCTAATATACAGCAGAGCGATACCCACTTACCCTATTTTTTATTATTGCCTGGTTAATGATTTAAGAGAACTATCTTCTATGTACGTACCTAAACATATTAACTAATATAACATTTTACGCTGGTAGGATTAAACGTTTCACATTGTAAACTAAATTACATAATTTAATATGAACACACGTCTCTTTGTGGCTGAACAATTATAGTAATTGATTTGTCGAAAAGCCGAACTATAAATTATAATATTATGATTATTATGTATTGTAATATTATCACATGACAAAAAAATACCTCACGAAAACTATTGTTAGCACATCGCAATCGTCTTATTTAATTAGTCAGTGACATTCGATTACGATAATTAGTTTTCTGCTAACTTTGTCTTTGCAATCATTTTATCGACACAATTACATAAGTACTATACTCGTTCACGACGACTAATATTCATATTAGATTCTATAAATCCACAATATATTGTTAGGGTTATTAATGAAGATATAAGTACACTACTATAACACTAGTATAGTGAAACATATCTATAAGAATAGATTATTGTATAAATGCATAACTTAACGAAATATTGTGAGTTATAAACAATAGCATATTTAATTTACATTCAATATATTTTTGTAATCTTTTATAGATATTATACCATTAAAGCGTAATTAGACTTAAATTTATGTGTGGGCGTGTGGTGGAGAGGCTGACATTAGTGACCTAGAAATTGGCTGAAAGAGCTAGAAGACGTTTTAGAAAAAAATTTCACAACGCTAAAAAAAAACATAAACTAAAATATAAAAATAATTTCAATAAATAATCATCATATACTATTTTCGTAACCAAATTTAAAATGTAAATAATAATAATTTTAATTGAATTGCTTTAAAGCTGTGTTCTATATCAGGTTGAAATTTAAAAGAAATATTGATTACATAATATAATATACCGCGATTATCGACTATTAGATACATGATTGAAGTCAATATTTTTTGTATTTTATTCTAAGCCAACTTCTATTTTTACCTAAGTACCATCAGCTGGATGCATATTAGCTGTTTAATACGTATACCACTTGTCTAATTTACTATTTTTGGGGACAAAAATTGTATGCAACCGGGACCTGCCTAGGCCCTAGACTAATCATTATTATTAGGGATAAAGTTTTAATTTTTATAATACGCTATCATCCACGAAAATAAGAATAAATCACCGTGGATATTAATAATATTATTACTATATTTTATAAAATGTATAGTATGTACATTAAAAGTACTCAATATGTCGTGTAGATTTATATTCTTAATATAATTAAAACAAAATATTTTTTTTTTATGACCGCTAAATTACAATAGCGAGAAACCATTACATATATGAAGTCGACTGTTGGCTTTGATCCACCTTGGTCCACACATGCTTAGGTATATAATTTTAAAAAATATTTTCTAACATATTTTAATCATAAAATATAATTTTCTTTTAAAAACTATAACAAAATGTGCTTATGACCTTTGCAGGTGATATATTTATTTTTGGACGTACCAACTGTGTTTTATAAGCCGTCCAAATAGCAATTATTACAATTTATTGGCCGAATGAAAAGAAATGAAAACTTAAGCGTTTATGAATATTTTATCCTAAAATAACATTTTGAGTTCATAAAAAAATTATTTAAATTACTTTCTAGTGAATTTAAAATGTTATTTTATCCTTAAGATAATTGGATAGTGTTATAATATAATAATTTATTTTTGTCGTTTCTTTATCAAAATTAATTTACAAGCATTGAAACGTACAAATACTTTTTTATTATTAATAAAAAAATCTAACTTTGGTTTTATATAGGCCATTGATTTCTTATTTAAAATTTTTTTTTAGATTAAATCATAAGGTTTAGTTTTTTTTAAATGTTAAACCTGATTGCCATGCTGTTTTATAAATCGATTTCCAGAACCACGTCCAAGGGTATTTCACATTTGTCCGAAACGTACTCTTCGTATGTATATATATATTATATCTATATTAAAATCATGAAACTGAATTTATACATATATATATTATATTAACGTCAATGTCGTAAATTCAGGCAATGATGATATTGACTAGTCAATTTGTATAATACCTGGGTAACTTGGTCATTATCTAAATGGACATATAATATATATTTATAACATTGACTTAATAAATCAGACGATGTTATAATTCGATAGATTGGCTAGTCATTATAACATTTCCTATTTTCTTGTAGTCAATGCTATCTTTTAAGGTTTCAACTTAAATACCCACGTCAAAATTAAGGTTTTATAACAAATAATAGTTTAAGTACCCACAGTGACTAACTTAACATAAGGAATATTAGTATTTGTTACAGTCTACGTTGTACTTACGTATAGAGCAATTAAGCGAATTATATAATCCAGTTCAAGTATTATTTTTCGTTTCGATAAGTGTTAAATTGTTTTTTTCTTTATTAACATGAATTCAAATGAAATGCGTCAGAAGTTTTACAATACATTATTTGATTTATTAAAAAATAAACGTAAGAATAATAAATAATTTTTAGACAAAGAGGAATATTTTTTTAGATTACAAAAAGTGAAATTAGCTAAGGAAAATATTGGGAATAAAAATGCGAACGATTATAGACACATAAGATACATTCATGTATGATGTACTAACACTCAATGGAAAAGAACGACTTATTAAATCTATAAGTATAATGATTCAGAAAATGTACACTATTATGTACCAAATGACAAATTATTTGATATTTTTCACGATAATTTAAGTGAAAATATTGTAATATTACCGCAAAGAAACTGCGATGATCTATTTAAGTCTCTGTATGCACTGTGAAAAAAAATCATCCAAAGCAAGACCTGGTTTCTAAACCAATACTTCATAATGCATTCAATTCACGAGCCCAAGTTGATCTTATTGTCTATTTATAATATCAATTTAATATGCAAAATTAAAGTGTATTTAAATTCATTATGAATTTTCAGGACCATCCAACAAAATTTGTACTACTCAGAACTTTAAAATCAAAAAGTGCCGAGGAAATAGCATTTAATTTAATCGATATTTATACCACATTAGGTACACCTGCAATACTCCACTCTGACTACCGAAGAGAATTTGTTAACACTGTCATAACTGTTAACAATGAGCAACTAAGTGAGCCAATCAGATTCAAATTAATTATTCCAAAAAACAATTACAATAATTAAAATTTGCTTTTTATATTTTAGTCAATATTAGTCACAAGACGAAATATTGAATGAATGGCAAATATCTTCAAAATGCTTGGAAAATCAGGCCAGAAAAATGATAAAAAATTCTAATACAAATTTAAAGAACTTGAAGTAAGAGTAAATGTTCGAGTTTCAATCCTGAATCCTCGGTGTTAATCGAGGTAGAGGTTTACCTCTAAATATGTTGGCTGTCTACATTAGTATAGAAGATAACATGTATAAACAAGGTATGCAAATTTGAATTTATAGAAATTAATTTAAATTAATAAAAATATATTTTAGGTACAGGAGCGAATTTTCTTAAACATTTATACACAAGAACAGAAATTTTTCTTGAAAACGTCCTGAAAGTAATAGTAAGTCCTTATAGGCCGAAAAAGAAATTATACTCCGTGAAGCGGCTGGGGTCAACAGTGTTATGGGAACACAAGGATTTCAAAGGTGCCACTAAAAAACAAAATGCAAAACAAATAAATGTACTTGTCGATCTGCTAACCAAGTTTGTACGTCAAAGTGCCACAGTAGCTTATTATGAGAGAATAAGTGATATCCATACATAATCTCCATAAAAGTATTAAAATTATGAAAAAATTTTACCCATTGTTTATAACTAAATAATAAATATTATATTATATTATGTACCTTATCACAATTTACAACCAGATTAGCTGTTAGTTTTTCATTGACTATATTGGCAATGACTACATTAGTCTTAGTCATTAGTCAATAATGAAAATGACTGGCAAATATCAAAATTAATGTATTACTATTAAATTGTTTCTATTATTGTCTATCTTAGTTAAGGCATTTTTTAAAATGACAGGTAGGGTTAATATAGATTAATCTTTACTCTTTTTTAATAATATCTAATTATCATCATTGACGATAACATATACAAAACTTAATAAATACATCTAGACATGTTATATAATCATTAAATTATGAATCCTATCACAGTTAATATTAGTAACGATAATAAATTAAATAATAAAATTATCGTAGTTTACGTAGGTATGAACACGAATGAAACGCGTAAGTACTATTATTATGCAAACCTAATAATTAGTGCAATTTCATATACATCCAATAGATATATACTCATACTCGTATATTTGTGTATAAGTATAGATAATTTTTTTTTAACATAGTTAAATTCAATAAACAATTAAGTATTATTAAATGAACTTAAATTACATATTTATTAATAATATTTAATAATTGATTAATAGTTATTATTTTTTAAACTTTTAAACTTTTACTTATAAAAAACAACAATTATATCTATTCTAAATATTCCAACTAATGAAAATACAATACCTATTAAAGTAATTAAATTACTGTATAAATTCCTATCACCAAATAATTGTTATTTACATATTCAGAGAACCTGATGCGAAAATAACAAAAACTTAAAACAGTTTACAATAAATAATTATGTGAAATCATAATATTTTTATTAAAATATTGCAACAATTGTTTGATAAAATTGATTTAATATTTAATATTGATGAAATACGATTAACTTGAGTGTATAAATATGTCCCCCTTTTTGTATATATTTCACATTATATATTTATTGAATTAGGTAATTAGGTTATTATATATTTATATGTTAGATGTTTCAAACAAAAATGTAATAAGTAAGTAGATACGAGGGATACATAGGGATCAAATTTAATAATAATGTTGATTATCAAACGATTGTACACAATATTCATATTATATAAATAATAAATATACATAACATATCTGTAATAGATTTGACTAGATGTATTTTGTAGATTTTTTTCTTCAAATTAGTATTAATATATTGTACTCGAGATAAGCAGGTACATACTATGTATATTTATTACTTACTTACTGAGGCTTACAACGAATTTTTTATTGGTTGAGCACGATGCTAATGATATTCGAATTGAACATATTTATTACTTCAAAGTGTTTTCATATTCATGAAAAAATGTAAGTAAATGTCATTGTAAAAACATTATTTTTTGCTTCTGTTCGAAATCTAAAGTTACTAACTTACAACATTCAAATTAATTATAATATACTGTATATTGAAGGACTATAGGTAGTACTTCAGTAGCCAGAATAGGCTAACGTTTAGTTTAGATACGTGTATAATAAATTTCCTTATCGATTTGATATAATTATGTAATATATTTTCCCAACCAATGATTCTTTTTATGCAAATCCATATTAAAAGAAAAATGTATGTTAATATTTTCCTAATGGCCTGAAAGGCGTATAAAAAACAATTTTTGTATCAACAATAATAAATAATAATGCATATTTTAATTTTAAATGACTTTATTGCTGTTTAATACAAGCAGTAGTAAATTAAATATCAAAACTATACAAGTTCGTACGAAAAAAAAACAATTTTTGATAACTGAACAACAATACCGCATAAACCATTTCATATGAAATACCACCCAAATCCTAATATTTCCACTAAAGCTCCAAAAACTCTTAAAAGAAAAAAATCGATAAAATCTTTTTGTTCATCGCTCTACTTTAAGGCTTACTATAGCTTCTAACACTATAAACTCTTTCTGAATGATATGGTAGTATTAATGTTTATTATTAAATCAAAGTTTTAGAAAATACGCAATAACAAAGTTAAAAAAATAGAAACGTTATATTATTAAAGTACTTATTGTTGGAAAACATCTCGTTTACTGTACACGTATTTATAATTTTATCAGTTATTATAAAATAAAAACAAATTGTTTCTGTATCATCTTTAATAAATTGAGAATTTGTCCGGAGTTTTATTTGAGTAGAAAATGATGAATACCACAACATTATACGTACGTATTAATATTATTTTTCCTATTAGGTTTTTCAACAGACACAATTATAATGTATGATTGTAAGCCGTTAATAAATTATTCTGCATCTTCTCTCATTAAACAACATTTAAATTACCTTTTTTACTTATCTATATTTTTATTTTTATTTGTTTAATTACTAATCATCTTAAAATAATGTAAGAAGTACAATAATTCATGTTAGTATTAAAATAATTGAAATACATTTTTTTTAAATAAAAATATTTTTCACTTGGTATTTAAACAACTTTTTTAGATTTTCAATATGGGTAAGTATAGTTTATATTGAGTATTCACTTTTACATGTAATTAATTTATTTCCCGATATTTTGTTTTTTTTTTTTTTACTTCATTATGTTTAATTAATAGGCAAATTAATAATTATTATTAATGCATGGTATCTAAAATAATACACAAATATAGCGTAAAAAGTGGACACCCATAACAAAATTAGTCAATTTAGATAACTTTTAATCGTTTGTATTACTGTTATACTCTTATACTTATTAAAACGTTGATTCTAGCGGATATGAATTTATTGATTTGACAATGTTGTGTGTTTTTATTTGTTTTGTGTGTATGTTGACACGGTTTATAGTAGACAAATATGCATTGATTTTTTTTTTAAATATATTATATGATAGAAAAGTGAATATAGTCAGTACAACTGACAGGTCAAAGTTAAAAATGATTATCATCTTTCAGTATAATCTTGAAAACCAAAATTAGAGAAAATCGAGAATTTTTACGCATATATATAACAGTAACTTCTCAATGACAAGATATACCAACTTAACACTTACTGCACAACAAAGCGGTTACCTACTTTTCATATTTTTTAAACATATTCACATAACGTGAATTGTGATTAAATTGTGTAAAACTCCTCTAGCGGCCCTAACCATATACATTATTAAAAAATAAACGCACTTATATAACAATTTATTGGTTTCGATTTAAAATAAACGTTATTGATTTGAGTTAGTGTGCAGTTTATATAAAATAAAAATAAAACACATGAATCGTTTAAATGTTGAAACGCTTCAATTACATAACAAATAGTTTCTAAGAACTTGGAAAATATCTTATAAGTATGAAAGTTTTAAAACGAAAAGTTATCGAGATTCTGGAAATTCTATGTACTATCAAAAACAAGTTATTCATAATTCGTCGCACACAAATGTAAAAGGCAAAACAAAATCAATCACTTCGTCCAAAACTCTATTCACCAAAGCTGATGTCACCTTTTTCTACTCAACGATATTAAAGATACAAGATGATTTAATCTTAAATTTGTTTTGTTCATAATTTAGTACTCCTTCTTGCAAACACCAGTACTTTAGAGTTTAGAGAGTTCTGGAATACTTTTGTGTCATGATATTGTATAGTTTTACTTAGTTCTTAAAAATAAATTTAAAGCCATACACAGTAGGTGTTGAGATTTTTTTTTAAATTCAAATTTACATTAAGTCTACGTCGTATTACTTGTAGCTATTTATATAATGTAGGTATATTTTAATACAAAATAAATTTTCATTAAATTATTAAAATACTTTATTTATGACTTATCTCTAAATAATAAGGATATGTATTATTATATTACTCAAATATCCAAAAGTGATTATTAAAAATTATATTAACGATCTAGAACAAACAAATAATCATAAATTCAAAGAATTTCAGACCTAATATTCGTTCACCCATGTAGCTCCAATTAATTCGAATAACGACTCTTAAGTGAAGTACTGTGAACACTGTAATTAATGTTGTATATTGTTTATGTATGAAAGGTTCTAAAAATACCTTTAAAACGCTTTTGTAATATTGGAAAGTTATCAAAGCTATGAATTATCAATATTGCTTTAAAGCATTATTGAAAAAACTTAGCAGCACGCTTCTTTTAATAATTTTATGATGACAAACATTTTAACACCTTTCAAATGTATATTACTATTAACACGCATCACATCATAAATTTTTTTTCTTATGTTTTTTTACCTTCAACTTATCTTCATCTTTCACACGAGAAACGTTTTTACAGTTAATTTCTTTTCTATGTAGTCATCGTGTAAGTTTGCTTTTGCTCTTAGATGATTTGAATTTTATTAAATTTAAACCATTTTTTTTTTTTTTTACTCACATTTAAACAAATAAAATAATCTGTAGGTCTTTTTCCGTATTTTAAATTGAATTATATAATCATAAAAATTATTAAGTACTTACACTAGTGCTCATATATTTTTTTTTATTTGCTGAAGGCATAACATAATATTATGAACTACAAACGAACTACAAACATTTATATAATAGATTTTTGAAAATTAATTAAATATAGCTGTGTCTATAAAATACATCAATAATTATTAAATTTTAATCTATATAATATAAAAGATGTATAGAGTTATGTAAAAAGAAAAAATTTAACACTTAATTTTAATAAATTGTACAATTAACGAGTATAATTATTAAAAATTATATTTATAAATACATGTTGATACATTTAGAATGGACTTTAAACGTTTGCTTGAAATACTTAAATATAATACATAATACATGGGTCCTGTGTATGTAATATTCTAAGAGTATGGAAATTTGAATAGTTGTTGAACTGAAATTACACACGCGAGTTTTATTTATTTTGGCGGGAGGTGGCTGTTAAACTTATATAAATAATTGATATTAACTTACAAATCATGAGACTTGATTAAAATAATTTTCATGAAGTAAGAAATTTCATTGAAAGAGTTGTTTCTGAGCTCTATTAACTCCCTCCCTCATATATATGTAGTATGTAAAGTTTACACTAATGCTTTTGATTATGTTACCAGTCATAATTAGAGTGATTTTTCGAAAACTCTTTTACAAATGAGTCAAGTTGGTTTTTGTGTAAAGTATCGATTATAACATAAAGAGAAGTGAGAGAAAATGATATATATATATATGGCCAGACTTAAGGATTTTTGCTAAAATATCTCACTATTATGCGTCGCAGTTAACCAAAATCTTTCCAAACATCCATTTTGAAATTCATTTTAGTTCAACAAATCTAAAATAACATATTATGACTTACAGAAAATATATATTTTTACAGTCACATATAAGCAATATTATATTGACTTAAACTGCAGTGACGTAATTAGGAAATTGTTTCTGAGGAGGATATAACGTTTCTGTCCACGCAAATCCTGTATGTAGCACTAAGCCTACATATACTGACCTTAATTTGTAGATCTCTATAAATACATTAATTTTAGTCATAAATTTGTACATTTCTATCGTTCAAAAATTAATACAACAATTTGTCACCATCACAAATTATGCCACTTAAATCAAAATTCAATACATAATATTGAACACTAGTATGTCTTTAACAAAGTGACGTAGTATACCTTATTTTTTGTTTTTTTTTTTTTGTGGTATCACCACATCAGGATGAACCGTTTGCATAATACTTACCCGACGTAATATACTAAAACGTAGTGAATAGTAAATCTGATGTATGTCATTAATATTTCTTTTAAGTTAAGTTTTATGAAGTATATAGTTAAATAATAGTTTCTCTGAAAATACTTTAAGCTTAAACCATTAAAATTACGACTATATTACTACTAGTTTTATCCATAATAACGGTACTTATGACAAATATAACTGTATTTAATGTATATGACCAAGCGTATAATGTAGATGAATAATGGTTAAATAAATAATTTCAATTTGATAAATTTAATATCACACAGGCGCCATAATATACCTACACTGT
The DNA here is from genome assembly GCA_020882235.1 of Schizaphis graminum. Classification (NCBI taxonomy): domain Eukaryota; kingdom Metazoa; phylum Arthropoda; class Insecta; order Hemiptera; family Aphididae; genus Schizaphis; species Schizaphis graminum. The sequence continues at coordinate 72,680,413 of CM037032.1, forward strand.
ATCAATAGATCCTTAAATAAAGTAATATTGTACGTGATTTATTTACATATTATAAAAGTTAATATTGATATTTAATATTAAAATTAAATAAATTCATAAATTTCTCAGCTATGAAAAAATTATATGTTTCCATTTTTTAATAAACCAAAGAAGATAAAACTTAAATTTTTTAAATTTTTTTCAAGAGAAAAAGTTCAAAAAACTTGATCAAATAATATATATAAATAAATATACACAATGAAAAATTATTTTGTGTAATATTGCATCATCATTTCCATATTATTATGAAATATGCAATTTAAAGAGAACATTTTCATTAAAGTAGAGCATTAATAAAACGACATTATTGAACTTATTTTATGATTTTTTTTTTTATATACATACTAGAATAGCAAATGTCATGAATTCTGGTCAGCGTTGATAGGAAATAGTTTTAAAATATGAAATGCAAGTAAATAATAAATCCGATCAATGCATTTTTTAATTTTTAATTTTATTAATTTACAACAAAAAATGTGTAATTTATTTATGTAGACGATTTTTAAATGACTAACTAACAGTATTAGTAAATTAATTTAGGGCTATAGATTTAAGTTAAAGACTTAATGAAATATTTTATGATTAGCAGTGAACAAACATTCGAATAATAATATTATATGCTCGCTGTTCCATGGTGGGTGCGTCTTTGATATTACGTATGTTGACCAAAAAAAAATATTAATATAATATATTCCCATATTATTTAATAGCATTCGTTGTCACCATATCATGATATCCTTATTACTTAGTGCAGCACTCGCTATTTGGTATAACTTCGTCAAAAACATATCAATAAAATGCCATTATTCAAATCAAAAATATTAAGAATAATTTCAAATGATCTCTTATTCATACGAAGCGATACACTTAGCGCCTGTTTTACCAATTCATGGGCTAGTAAAATTTAAAATGTTGGGCCCATTTCTATTTTCTACAATGCTAAAATAAAATGCAGGCATAATATATTTTTAAATTAATGTTATGTGTAATTAGCTTCTAATAAATGAGTAGTTGGATCACAGAATATAATTTTATTGTAAAAAATATAATTCTTTAATATAAAAAAACATTTAATATTTTTAATGAGTCTAATTAATGTTTAATATGTATTCAAGTAAGTATTCAAATTAAAAAGAAAACTTTTTTAAACAAAAATTAGTATTTTGATTATTAGTATGGCTATTAGCTAAGGACTTCATTCCCTAAAAAACATGCATGCATTAAGGGGACGTAATACCCGCACGCGTTGTCTCTATCTTATTATTAATGTACAGTACATCATACAAAATTTTCATTTTCAGAACACATTTTGTGATATTAGATTTAATATTAGAGTAAATTTCTTTACCTATTATTAAGTTTAAAGGTAAGAATAATATCTAAAAAATTGTATATGCTTATATATATATTATGATTTTAAAGTGAGTTATAGCTATGTAAAATACTACAACTTTAAAATGTCATAACTCACTTTAAAATCTTAATTTATTTAGTTAGATTTTAACTTATGGTAAATTTTTAGTGAATTTTAATATTATTTTTAATTGTTTGAAAAATTAAGATTAATAAAACGCTAATTTGAATTTTCTAAAAATCAAATTACATAAAATATATTTTGTACCTACTATGGCCATTTAATAAAAAAAAATTTTATTGATTATACTACCTATATATTGAGAAATCCAAAACGACACTTGGAATTTTCCGACATATTGTACAATATGCGCATTGTGCATATAGGTACAGAGTGGGACACCATGTTTTCCCGTTTTCCTGTCCTTAATATCGCGGAAAAATAGGAAAACAAGTGATATCCCGACCTGTACATCATATTATATGACTTACAAGCACGACGCAATAAACTACAATTATACACGCGGGATGTGTACTAAAGAGACGTAGTCAGGGACGCGTTTGATTCGACAAAAACCACCCACGTACCTACGCAACAGGCAAAGTCAAAAGTTATAATAAACTCGTACAAAACTCGTATAGTAATATACGCGGGATAGTCAAATGGATACGAATATGGCGGTTATAATAATAACAACACAGCAGTCACACGTTGAGGAGAACGTAATATTGTACACGATTTGCAGCTGCATACGCGCTATGCGTCTGAAGTTGGAAGTTATTTATACCGACGCAGTAGACGTATTACGTGTTTACCTATATCATCCGTATACAGCACACCCGGCCACCGAAACAGCTAGGTATTTAAAGTTGTTCGATTTGTGGAGCACTGCGCGTGAACGGTGCAGAATTCTGTATAATATTATAAACGTTTTATTATTCGCACACTTACACTGTATATTATATTTGATGTGCGAATTCCGTACGGAATTATGTACGCGTGAACTGACGAAGAAAACTAATACGGACCATCTCGCAGCACACACACGCACGATTACACGACGAGTTGCAGTGACGAGCGATCGCGCGTAGAAGTAGGTACCTACTTAAATATACTTTGATTCGCGAAAGTTTTTAATAATAAACAAAAAAGAAAGGAAGGACCTAAAAAATTCTTCGACTCGCGTTTTTAATAACGATTCCGTGGTATACATGCGGAGATTGTTGTGAAAAAAATAAAACGATTTCATTAATATGTCCTCGCATAGCATACGATTGTTAGCGGTCCAACGAATCCTTTCGACAAGGAGTGTATTATACCGTATTACATACTATACTGTAATATTGTAATATTATAACTATTTTTTAGGTTCTGAACGGAGTGATGAATGTATTGATTTTACAATGATGTGTGTTTTTTTTTGTGTCTGTCATCACGTTATGGAGTAGTAATAATGCTCCGATTTTTTACTTCAGCCCCTCTTTGAATAGGAAAATTCATCTAGTTGGTACTTTGGGTGGTCAAAAGTAAGCATTTTCTAGCAGTTTTCAAAAAAATCGAGAAAAACAAAAAAAAAAGTGACAGAAAAACGGCAATTTTACGAAAAACCACTTTTCGACAAAATCGATTTTTTGATTTTGTTGTAACTCAAAAATGAATCATTGTAAATACTTGAAATTTTCACCAAATGTTTATATTATGGTTATCTATTTGCAGTTACATTTTAAAAATATTTTGACCTTTTTTAAGTTACTTATGGACAATTGAAATTTTCGACTTTTCTAAGTTTTTTTCTTCAAATGCCGATAAAAAAAATTTGGCTATCCAAAAAATCTTTAAAATTTAATAGAAGGTTTATTATAAGTTGTACTTATCGTAGTAAAAAAAAATCAAAAATCGTTAGTCACAATTTTTATTTCTAAGCATTTAAAGTTCAAATGTTTACGAAATATGTCAAAATTTAAATTAAATTTCATACGCTCATAATGCGTATGTTGGCCAAATACTTTTTTTATTATATAAACAAATACTTGAAATACTATAAAGTAACTATAGTAACATATAGTAACTATACTATTTGTTTCAAAATAGAATATATGACAATATTTAAATATAATATATCCTAAACTGACAAATCATCTTCGTTCATAATCGTTTTTTGTATACAATGATGCCTATCATTGCATTCAAATTTAACCTACCATAGTCCGATGTCCACCCCACCCACTAATGTACAGCAGAGCGATACCCACTTACCCGCTTTTTTTTATTATTATTACGTATTTACACGTCATTTAAAACGATTTTTATATTGTTTGTTAACACTAGATTATTATGACGCCAGAATCAGACTTTTACTATATTTTATATTATTCTATAACGCTATTAGTTCTCCAAAAACACGTTTATGCGACGTTTAAAGATAATAAGCAATAATCTCGAATAATATTGACATTAATATTTGAAGTCTTCGTCAAATTTTATGGCAATAAAACTAATGATAAAAAAGATAAAAATTATTATTATTTAAATCCATTCTATTTTATTCACATTATTGATTCAGCTTGAACAAAAAATATCAAATTATGTAATTATTATAATAAAATATGGTTTATTGGCTGACGAAAAAAGAATATTTGTTTGTACATAGGATTTCCATTGATTACAGAAAATAAAATTATTCCTATTATAATTGCAAATAATTTTATACCTGTATTTTATATTTGGTTAATATCGCCCAAATGACAGTGTTGAAAATATGTGCAGTTTACATAGAGTTTAACGGAGTTTGAAATTCATTGGCATTATTTAATTCGTCTGTATAGCGTTTCCCGGGTAGGATCAGAAAGTTTATAATATTTTCCTGTAAGATGAATGATAGCCAATCAAGATACAATGTACGATTTTCACTTTCTAACATTTCTAATCTTCAACAATAAAGGTCACACCTCTTAATTTTTTACATTTATTACTGGTCGCGTGGTAATTTCCAGCGTTCAATTTTAAAACTGCTAAGTCAATAGGGCATTATCTATTTTTAATTATTTTATATGTACGACCATACACTTCTTGGTTTTCGCATAGACCATGTAAACCTTCAGAATTTCTTTCAAAATATTTGATCGTGATAAATATTAAAATGTTATATTATTTATATTAATTACATAATTGCATACTATATTGAAATTTTTCATCTGAAATAAAATTAAAAAGTATGATTTTTAATATTCAACTGTTAAGATGTGATTCAAACGAAATGTGTTAGATCATCGAAGTCAAATTTTTTATTTCACTATTAAAAATACTATTTTTTACATATCGTAATGAATCTTATTAAATTACTAATAGTAATGTGAATATATAATAAAAAATACTAATAAATATAGGCTTCCAGCCTGAAAAATAGCCAGTAAATTATTGAATTCAAATTGAATACATCCGACAAAGTGATTTAATCATTAATGATGTACACTGTAAATCACTCAACACCTAATATACAGCATAGCGACTTCTTCGATTAATAAACTGAAATACCTATATTTTTATTAAATATTTAAACAAATTTCTTTGTAGTAAGATATAATTTCATTCATTCTTTACAATGAGGAAACTTTTATTATTCAAATGTATCGCTATTTTATTATATAGTCAGCCGTTAGTTGTTACACATTTTGACTCAATAAATTTTTTACGTGCAAATAGTGTAGTAAAAATACAGTACGTCTGTGAAGAACGACTAAACGAGTTTTGAGATTGGTATTTTTGTACTTTATACATTAATTAACAATAGATAATTAAAATTGACTACAATCCCATTCAACAAAACTTACATTCGATCACGTACACAAATTTTATTCTACTACTATTCTTATTCACTTTATTTCGTAAAAACTCTAACTAGTTTCTTATGATATAACGCGGACAAAATGAAGAACCCATAATACCTTATACAAAATAAATCAACATCGTATACTAATTTGTAATACTTTAAAAACTGTTTATTTACTTCAAAAGATGTTATAATCATAAAACCGTTTGTGTACCGTCCAATGTCACCTATTGTGCGTGTTATTGAAATATCATTCTCAACTTGCTTTACTCGATATTAATCCGTTTATGGAATTTGTGTCAGTGTATTAATCTAAAGTGCACAATACCGTAAGTTTTTTCGAATTACAGTATATATAGGTATATATGCTATTTTGGAGTTCAACAGTTACAACCTAACATAAAAACCTACTATATTTAATATTGAAACTTCAAGTTCTCTGAAACCAATCACTAAAATATGAATACCTCCGATAATTGTTAATTGTTATGAATTTTCAATGTAAGTATAAGTATAACCTTCTGTTATGTAAAAAAAAAACAGATTAAAATAATTTTAAACAATCCATTTTAAAAACCAAAATATGTGACTAGGTATGTGAGAAAGATAAAGTACGAATTATTTTACTTTACACGAATGTTGGATTTGCTAAAATCAACTTCTACCTATAGACAAAAACAATATTGACGGACGGCGGACCTCACATGAATCGGTAATCAACTAAAAATTCTTACCAAACTCCTATATCTATATAAGAAGTAGGTTATCTTGCTATAATATTTACATTTTTCTTTTAACTGTATAAATAATGTAAATAAAAGATAATTAATTTATGTAAATCATTATTTATTGATGATTTTTATTTTATAATTTAGTGATGATTTGAAATATTAACGTAATTAATAACTTTATCGACATTTATTTTTTTAATCATTTTTGAAAAAAAAAATTATTGTTATAAATATTCGTATATTGTTATACGGTTATTTACTGAGTATAATAATAATATATTATATTGTATACGCCTTCAAAATTATTTATTTTCTCCGAACATAGGCGTGCGCACGGGTATTGCAGGGTATGCTATAGCAACACCTGCGGGCTGCAAACATTCACAATTTTTATTTTTTCTAACTAAAAATAGTTAGTAACGTAGTTATTAAAATTTACAAAATAAGAAACATTACAAAAGACGGCTAGCATTGTAATAATAATAATAATATGTATTGACGTATTGCAGTATAAAATAAATTACATTTTTCTATTAATCAAATAAATAATATGTATTGACTTATTATATATAATTATTAGCAACACCTACCACTAAGTCCTGCGCACGCCTATGTCTCCGAACAATTTTTTTTTTTAGTTCTTCACGAAAAGTTAATTTAGCACAGTTACCTATATACAACTGATAAAATATAGATAATTAACTATTAAGTATACGAAATAAAAATAAATTATAATTAATTATAATAATAAGAAATAAGAAATTTAGTGTTAATAATAATAATAAACAATTATAAATTCGAATACTTACAAATTAATTCAGATAGGTACAATAATAACGTGTTTTAATGACGTTAAGTTGATAATCAAAAGTTCTGAGAAATTATATTATGGTGTAGGATGTATTATTTTTTATGAAAAACAGTGGTTATAGATTATAGAAGGAATTATTTATTAAATTAACCACCTGTTAATTCGGAAAAATGTTCGATAATTATATTTAATTTAGAACTCTGATCCATTGTGGACCATTTGTATATTAGTAGATATTTAGTTATTTAGTTTTTATTTAGTAAATATTTGAGTAACGTATTTTAGATTCTGAACGGAGTGATGAATGTAATGATTTTACAATGATGTGTGTTATTTTTTTTTTTTTTTGTGTCTGTGTACAGCATAACTAGTCGAAATAATGCTTCAATTTCAAACTTTGGGGGTGGTTTCCGATGGCAAAGTGGATATCCTTGGTGCATTATAGAGATCAAAAGTAAACATTTTCCAACAGTTTTCAAAAAAATCGAGAAAAACTAACTAACTCAAAAACTAATCAATGTAAATACTTGTAATTTTCACCAAATGTTTATATTAGCGTTATATATACACAGTTAAATTTTTAAAGAATTTTGACCTTTTTTGAGCTATTTATAAGCAATTGAAATTTTCAATTTTTCTAAGTATTTTTTTTTTAAATAACGATAAAATTTTTTTGGCCGGCCAGAAAATCTTGAAAATTTAATACAAGGTTTCTTATAAGTTGTTCTTAAAGTGATAAAAAAAAAAATCCGAAATCGTTATTCACAATTTTTTTTTATAAGTGCTTAAAGTTCGAATTTATATGAAATATGTCAAAATTGCGAAAATTTGCAAGTAATTTTGTGGTTGAAAAATCGTAAAAAATTTTTCTTTTATAACTAAGTTTTGAAAATTTGGTACAAGGTTCTCCATAAATTTTTCTTCTACTCTCTGTAAAAAAAACTCTACCGGACTAAGACGAAAAATTTTTAGGAGTGTTTGAAATTTCAATTTTTACAAAACCGCGTTAAATAACGGTTTAGCCTCAAACGATTTTTGATATTTGTTGTTATTCAAATAGTATAAGTCGTAAATACTTGAAAATTTTACCAGTTATTTAGATTGCCATTTTCTTTACGTTATTTGAATTTCAATACATTTTGACTTTTTTTGAGCTATTTATAGGCATTTGAAATAATCATTTTTGTTTTATTTTTTTTTTATAAATGTTGATAAGAAAAATTTAGCTGGGACAAATTACTTGAAAATTTAATTGGAAGGTCCACATAACTTGTTCTAACTCGACGGAGAGACGGAGAGGTTAAGTTTTTTAATATTTATAAAATTTGAAATCAATATTAAATATTTGTCACATTAATTAAAAAACCCATTTTTCAAATCAGTTTTCACAATATACATAATTAATTTGTTTAAAGATCGCATTAAAAGTTTTAAATATAAGTAAATGTAATTGTAATTTGGAAAATTCTTCATCGTTAATCCGCATAAACTTGCATATTAATAGTGATTATCGGTGGTATAAAACTGGATTGTTAAAACACGTGTGAGTCCACACACTCCACACGCAATAAATTATAATAAGTACTTACCTACTAACATAAAAAGAATTGGATACGGTTTCGGATTTAAAGCACATTTAATAAAATTATATTAATCGTACGCTATGAATATAATAATTGTATGGTAATGCTCGTAAAGTGTAGTGTCTATCTATACTATCAAAACATATATGGTATGTCGATGGTACGCATACATTCTTGTATTAAAAATAACTCTGTAGACATAAACCGGAAAAGGTGTCTTCCCGTTGCTCCGGTTTTATTTTACCAAATATATTATTATTATTATTATTGTGCATATTCTTGGATCTCACGAGATTCAATAAGACATTAAAACAAATTTTTACGAATCAAATTATATAGCTTGAAGTATAGCAAAATTTCGAACAAAAATAAATAATAATAAAACATTTACCTATATATGTAAACGAAATACAAGTTTTTCTCGTTTCTATACTTTTTCTCATCTATATATTAGTTTTTACATTAAAACTATAAATTAAAACAAAATCTTTTTCAAAATTAATAATATTAGTTACACGTGTCATAAAGCTTAATGATAACGCTTAATAGCTATACTTAAGTTCTAACTCTGGTGGAAATTCTTTGTTCCATATAATATATTATATATTCATTCTGAGTATTTTAGTTTTTGATTATTTTTTTTTTTTAGTCACACGTTTGAATTTTTAGTACCAAACGTAAACTACATTATGACAGAATGTACATTTATTTTTAACTTTAACTACTTAGTATTTGATACCCAACTACTCACAAATACTTACCGAATTGTTTTTTTTTGTGTTACACACGAATAATATGGGTACCCAGTGACAAGGATGGTCTCATCATAAAGTGTGTATGTAAAATTTAGAATTCCACGATGAATTCTATTAACGCGTTAAAAGCTATTATTTATTCTATATACACGCGCATAAATTTTAACTAATTTCCAAAGTTCCACTAACGAATTAGTGCACAACAATCAGTCATGACGTTATTTATTGATTTATAAAATATTTCATATGAAGTAAAAAAAATAGTAATTACCTGATAAATAAAATGTTTATCTAATTAAAATCTCTTAATTCGATAAATATAGTTATTATAAAACCTAAAAATTAGTTTTTTTACAATGAATATTATTGTTATTTATTAATTAGCACGCTATTAACACTCAACCAAACTATAAATAAATATTAAATATAATATGTACCTACGTAAATTACGTTTAAGTATTCAATGAATACAATTTTAAAGTTCAATAAGGGTAGACGATGCTTTTTAAATCTTAGACATCTATTATAAGCATACAACAGAGGTGTGATAAAAAGTAAGAATATTTTTAATATCGCTCAAAAATGCACAACCCCACTGACTAAATAATTCACATAAACAAAGTCGAGAAGTGCATAATAATAGTATAAATAAAGTTACCTGTTCTATATTATTATATTTATGTTTTTTTAAACTTTTTAAGAGCATCACCTAAAGTATGAATATTCTTAGAACGAAATTTAAGATGATTTATTTTGGAAAATGTTTTAGAATAAAATATATACTTATTATATGCTTTTATCGATAATCTTTTTTTATTATTATTATTAGTCTAAAATCTATTATAATAATTATAAGATAATTTAATTTATTTTATTTAATTATAATTTATCTACTAAGAAAATTAAAAAGAAATATTCACAGATATTATGTAATTAATAATTATCAATATTTGTTTTGTTTTATTCGTAATAAACAAATAAAAAGGATAATAATTTTATATTTTTTTTTAATTGTATTAAATTCTACCTTGAGTTTTTAATAACATAAGAACCGTATAAAATTGTCAGCGTACACTTTTATTGATTTAAAAATTATTTTTCGAGAAAAAAACTGCACGATATTTCGCTTCAAAATATATAAATAAAATTACGGGCTGTTTATGATTGAGTATGAATAGTAATATTATAGTGAATATATAGTTTAAAAATAAATTATATTGATGAATACTAAAGACATTATATACAACATATACCATATATTATAAATGTTTTATTTAAAGCGCGAACGCAGAAAAATCATCGATCTCTGACAAATATAATATGATAATTATGATGTCAACGTGCAGCTATTATATATTGTTATTATGATTATTATAGTCTTGACGACATGTGACAGTAAAAATGAGATGGATAAAGCTCGAGAAAAACCACAAACTCGCTCGTCTCTTCGAATGGTGGCGGGGAAGCGTGAAAATTTAATTCCCTCTACGCGCTCTGTATAATACATATCATTGAAGTGTCCTTATATTATTCTACGACGGTGCGACGTACAGAGCATTTATGTCGTGTCGGACAATACATTATAGCCCTGTGTAATAACGGTATCACGGCAGAGACATTAAAATCGCAAACGATTGAAATTGTTTGTACTCAAATATTCGGTCGCCACCCGGTCGTGCAATTTATCTCGCCGAGGTTTTCCGTCGACGTTACGTATGCGTCTATTTTTCTAAATGAATGTCATTAATAAAATTACAATTGAACGATTATTCTCGAAATTTGCACGCTTTTAGATTATTTGTAAGACCAAAATAATTAATATTACGGTTTTAATATTTTCTGACGAGTTTTTATTTTTAACTGTCATATCATGTAAATATTTTATGCAAATTACGCAACTGGTTATTTTGGTGTGAAATAGCTTATTCGACCATCGATTTATCAATATCAGTGCATAATACTTTATAATGGTACTTATATTATACAAAACGGTTGCAAGAGGCTACATTATCTATAACAATAACTTGGATTGCGATGATTTCGATCTTTCATCTTTGTTTATCGTTGTCCACCAAAATTGGTGTTACGCCATAACTGAGGATAAAACACAGAAATCAAATAAAAAATTGAGTATTTAATATTGGCGATTGCTCATAATGCGAAATCAACAAATATGTTTGATTTTATTAGATCGAAATATTAATATTATAATTACACATTGTGACTCATAATAGTCAATGGTTGTCGTCACGAACCTGGTTACGTAGGACGTCATCGTACATAGGCGTAAAACAAGCTCAGTTCCCGCGTCCCACCTCTTCCGTGGACGGGTAAGGAGGCCGAATCAAACTATACGTCTTGTACTTTGTACTTGCAACTGCTACAGATTGCATCATTTATTTATATGTATTTATTTAACAAAATCGTACAATATAAGGTGAATATGTTATTTATATAAAAATAAAAGCCGGACAAATAATTTTGGCTTCTTTTAATAAATATGAAAATTGTTTAATATTTTTATTTATAATTTAAAGATATTTTTGAGAAAACAATGACCCGTTTTTTGTTATACGAGCTACCTATTCAGCTTTCGCTCATAAGCGTACGACATAAGGCCTATAATTTGATTTGAGCAATGAGTTCCAAGATAATAACAAACAAATATATTAAATAATAGTAGTATTTATATGATTGACAATATTTTTCATAAAAAAAATATTATTTTATAGATTAACGATTTAACATAGTGATTATGTATTTAATGGAGTCATTAAAATATATTAATTTTAAAAACAGTTCCCTATATTAAAACGCATTATATATTTACATAAAATAAAATAAATAATACAAAAAGATAATAATTAAATAAGCTTATAGTTTATATAGTATGTTTATTCATCATTAGTCAGTACTCATTATAGTCACCTTCACAAAATAAAATTTTAATAATTATTATTATAATTAATCGATAACCTTTATATTTAATTTTAAATTTAAAGCCAACTAATTTTTAATAATCCATTATTATTGATATTTTTTCTGACAGATTTTAATATTATAAATCACTTTTAAGTAGTGATTTGTCTTTTTTTTATTCTTATATATTTGTTTAAAGTTTCAAATAAGTTTCTGTTTGGTTTTTTTAAAGTATTTCAATACAAATATGAATTGATAGATTTTGATTATAAAATCGGTATTTCAAATAGTAATCATGTGATATGGTTGGAGACCATTAGTAGTCCGTGGATTATTCGAATGCGGCTAAGCCGAAAAGTGCGAAGAATATCTGCTGTCATTTTCAGTATAATTTTTCAAAATATAATCAAAAAACTTAACAATGTGTTTTAGTATTTAAAATAAAAATACACAATATTTTAAAATGTAAGATTACGTGCATTGATTTTAAGCTGAAAGTAATAGTTAACAACTAATATGGGTTTTAATTATACCTGCATTTAATAAAACTAAATTTTACGCTGTTGAGCTATCAAAAAAAATCATTTTATTTGTGCTTTTTGACAAAACGGATGAGGTTTATGGTTAAAAAATAGTGCACAAATCCAAATCCTTAATTTTATAAACACAACAAAGCCAATACAACAATAATATAATACCTACTATAATATAATATATTATTATTGATCGTCAATTGTCGGCATTTGATGCTTGCAACACAAAAAGTGTCCACAACTGTTGCCTGTTGGTATAATGTATTAAAGTAATGTGTCCTATCGCTACTAGCAAATACAGTCATCGTAATATATATTTTTTTTTTACTTACCTATTTGTTATAACTTTAGTTTCAATACAATATCATAAAAATATTGTTTGCATTTTGGATATAATTTTTTTTTCTATTACGCACATTCCTATTATTACATGGAGACGATGGGAATAGAACAGGACCTTTCCCAGAGACAAAAAGTTATCAGTTTAATGTTTTTAGAAAATTAGGACATGGCTTTAAAAAAACGGGTGATCACGTTTTAAACGACACCTCAGTATAATTAATTAATCTACTCCAACAAACAATTGAGATAGTGGATATCACGTGCAACATATATTATATCAAATGTCTATGTGAGTATGTGACGCAAACCGTATAAATTTTCATATTACCTAACAGAATTAGACATCATTCGAATAAAATTGTATTTAGATGATTATTATTTACATAATATTTTATTCGAATAATTTTCATTAATTTTTTCTTAAATAACATAATGGTTTGTATTTTGGTAATTAAAACATTTACGTATTATAAAACAATAGTTAGCATTGTATTTTAAGTTCTCGATTGTACATTTTCTCTTATTTGAAATAAATAGAAAAATACTACAAATGAAACTAATATAGAACTATCAATAGAAAAAACTAGAGAGTAAAGAATTCGAATATATTTTTATTTTGTACTAGCATTATGTTTGAAAATTATTCAATTACATTTTTATTAAAATATAATTATAAAAAAAGCGGGTAAGTGGGTATCGCTCTGCTGTATATTAGAGGATGGGGTGGACCTCGGACTATGGTAGGTTAAATTTGAATGCAATGATAGGTATCATTGTATACAAAAAACGATTATGAACGAAGATGATTTGTCAGTTTAGGATATATTATATTTAAATATTGTCATATATTCTATTTTGAAACAAATAGTACAGTTACTATATGTAACTATAGTTACTTTATAGTATTTCAAGTATTTGTTTATATAATAAAAAAAAGTATTTGGCCAATACATACGCATTATGAGCGTATGAAATTTAATTTAAATTTTGACATATTTCGTAAACATTTGAACTTTAAATGCTTAGAAATAAAAATTGTGACTAACGATTTTTGATTTTTTTTTACTACGATAAGTGCAACTTATAATAAACCTTCTATTAAATTTTAAAGATTTTTTGGATAGCCAAATTTTTTTTATCGGCATTTGAAGAAAAAAACTTAGAAAAGTCGAAAATTTCAATTGTCCATAAGTAACTTAAAAAAGGTCAAAATATTTTTAAAATGTAACTGTAAATAGATAACCATAATATAAACATTTGGTGAAAATTTCAAGTATTTACAATGATTCGTTTTTGAGTTACAGCAAAATCAAAAAATCGATTTTGTCGAAAAATGGTTTTTCGTAAAATTGCCGTTTTTCTGTCACTTTTTTTTTTGTTTTTCTCGATTTTTTTGAAAACTGTTTGAAAATGTTTACTTTTTACCCCCCCCCCCCCCCAAAGTACCAACTAGATGAATTTTTCTATTCAAAGAGGGGCTGAAGTCAAAAATCGGAGCATTATTACTGCTCCAAATGTTGTCAGACACAAAAAAAAAACACACATCATTGTAAAATCAATACATTCATCACTCCGTTCAGAATCTAAAAAATTCATTCAAATAATTATGTATATTATATATTTGGCCCAACTCTGTTACCTAATCAATTATCATTATTTATTTTATATTTTTATCAACAATAATTAATTTATGTTTTCGAAATGTTATAAAACATTTAAATTATTATTATTATGTTTTCGTGTAAAATTATTATGTTATAACTATAAGTTATGACATATGAGTAAATAAAATTTGAATTGACCTAACTAATTAAGTTTAAAAAAAAGAGTAAACACTACATTTAATTTAATAAGTTTTCGTAAGTTTATTTAAAATATAATAAGTAAAATTTATCTGCGACTTAAGGAATAAAAGATCGACATTTGAAACATAGTCAATTGCTAACAAAAATAAGAATAGGCATAGTTACAGGAATTAGTTGGGCATACTTCATTATGACATTATCAGCTCCAATGTTAGCTAATACTTGTTAATACTTGTGAGTGGTATTTTTCACTAAAATCTACTGTAGTTTCAATTCAATAATTAGAACTCAAAAATTTGCTATTAGGTTATTAAAACTTACTGTACCTAAAACTAATATGTTTTATTTCTAATATTTTAGAACTTATTAGTTATTATCATACCGAAATAATAGTAACTAATATTTAATAATTAATAATTAATAATTAATAAGTAATAAATTACTAAGTGATTTAAACATATTAATATATTATACTACTAATTCCTTTATTAATAAACGAAACCACATACACTTGCAATAAAAATTCACAGAATCCTACCCCAATACAAAAATTGTAGTATAGATCTGTACGAAGTCTTTAAGTGTAGTGATGGTCATCAAAAATACTAAATTTATTTCATCTTATAAATATTTTGAATGTTTACTACTGTATAGTTATTCTCTTCACACTAACTTTTAATTGCATGTTATATATATTCTAATAATAAATGTTAAATAAAAGATATAAATATACTTTTAAGTAATATAAAATATTCATACAAATTTATATAATACTTATTATAATATTATTGATAAATTCTTATTAACAAAGTATTGTGAAAATCCAAGATAATTTTTCGTCTAAACCTAACTACGATAGACATTGAAATAATTAATTTACGAAACTCTTGGCAATTTGGTCGTACGAGTATTTGTTAATTGTTGTATATAAATATATTGTATGTATGTTGACTGCAGCTGTCTGAGAAAAAAACGTGACGACATTTTTCCAGTGACAGGTGAAATATTTTTTTTAAAAACCATTAAAAACGTAGGTATGAAGGTAAAAAGTATAATATACAGCTGTTATCGAGATTTAAATCATCATAATAATATTAATAATATTGATATAATACAACTCAACTTGTTATTGTTGTAAACGGTTAACGCGGCGCGTTAGATAGGCATTTCTGCTACACTCCAGTAGTGTGTTCGTTTATCGTGCTGAGTTGTTTATGCAAAGAACGTCAATTTGATAAACCGCGCGTGCTGTAATATTAATACCTCTTCACGCAAAGCCGGCAGAGTAATTCCACCAGAAAAGTATCGCCACTTTTTATGCTTTCAAAAATGCTCCATGACGTATTTATCACGGCATGTACTTAAATTAAATGCAGTACAATACCGAAGCAAAACTTAAAGGTATATTTGTGTGTATAATATAATATAATCGACGATGTACAAAATTACGAACGAATGCGACGAATAACATTAAAACAAATTAATAAATTAGATGTGTGAAAAATCCTGAATGAAGTACTGAAAAATTATAAACCATTTGATAGTTACGTTAAGATGGCGCGTGGTTTAAATTCATTCGTGTTCGACCGTGGTTCGCGCGCACACTTACCACGATAAATTTCCACTGTAAGTATAGCGCGAAATAAAAAAATAACAACATAACAGAGCCCATCACGTCGTCTTTAACAAATTTTGATGTCTTTACAAAACATAAAATGATAATTTTTCAGCGCACTACAAACACGTGTGCACTGTGCTGAAGTATAGTCTCGATTCATCACTTCCTCAGTTTAATGCGACCAGGACGGACATCTTCAAAGTAAAATATATTACATTTCAATTTTTTTTTTTAATATACATTAAATTGTACAACTAAATATCATGTTTAATTTATCATAAAAATCCTCTCATACTCCCGTTTTGTATTTATATTTACGCCAAGTATCAAAGATGGATAACGTTTTATAGTTGATACTATGTAAGAATATGTTATAATATTAAAGTTGTTGAGACTTGAGGGGCGCGTATAAAATAACAATTTATTCTTACACAAACTCGTATAAATCGTAATGTAAAAAGTTTTATTTCGAGTGCATACAATTTAAAATCGAAAGATACTAAGTATAAAACGTATGGAAATTACTAAAACGAAAAAAATAGGAATTTTATTGTTATTATTTCTAAGAACCAAATCATGCTTATATGAACATTTGTCCAGATGTCCAAGCTTACGGGTAGAACATTCGTTATTTAAAACATAATAATTATATGTATTATATTATAATCCTTCAGAAATATGATGAAAATAGTTTAATAGTTACATATTTTATACATACAATAAATATTTGCCGCTGATGCCGCAATGCCGCAGGTACACACCCTGCATAGAATGACTTGTTTTAAAAAATATTTCGGTATCGATCGGCTTGCTTTTCTGTCAAGTGTAGTAAAAATGTATTAATATTATATTGGAAGCTAGGGTAGGATAAAGATAAATTGTTTATTAAAAACAAAAAACAATTAGTAGCTTTCGACTTTAGTTGGTTTAAACTTTAAAGTAAACGTATAAATACTTCATGAAAAAGAGTCTTTCAAAAATGTTTTTTAATTACTGTTCACAAAATAAAAGTAAGCATGTAATAAAGAAATAATTGATAAAAATAACAAATGAATATTGTATGATTTGAAGAAAAAAATCTGTGACCCGTGATCGTTTTTTTTATGAAAGAGATGTAACCATATATAACATATTATATAGTCCTTTTTCGTTTTTTTAAACGAATATGAAGTTACAATATGAATGATGACCTGCAGTATTAAGAATTTCATTATTTTTTACATTAATGAATTTCTTTCTGAATTCAAAATAATAAGTGAGATATAAATTTAATTTTACATTACCATCCTAAATTTTGTAAAATTATTTTACATACTTTCTAAATAATTGTATACACCTAGTTTTTTAAATATTTAATATTTATATTTGATATATATTAGGGATCTTATTTCAAAATTATTTTAATTATTTCAAAAAAATATATTATTTTATAAAGCATATATATTTATTTGTTGTCGTAAAATATCTGTATATTTACTTTATCATACACATAGTTAATATTTTTGGATATTATTTATTGATACGGTCTGATATACTTTCCTACCTTTCGAGTCATAATCATAATTATTGTTATTTTATAATTTTTAATGCACATTTTTCTATTTTCTATTTAACTCGAGGCGCATGCATACTGTATACTGCATGGTTTCTCAAATGTATTAAATTCACAAGTCTGTTTAAGTAAAGTATTTGGCGTGGTATAACTTTAAATTTTTAAGAAGCAATACACATTATGAGCTTCATTTTGTCATCGACTAGTGCAGCAGCTTTCTTAATGGATATTGACATATTGTACACATTATATAATGTTACGTATAAAATGTAAAGAAACAGAGATAGTCCATAATCCGTTAAATAGCGACATGAGACTATGTATATTATTATTGCTATAATTATTATTTCTATTTAGTACCTAGATATATACGTGAACTGTACTATGATACGTCTAAGTCGTAAAGACCTTCCTACATTAAATACATTGACGTCCGTTGTGAATTTGTGATGACGTACGTCCAAATTATACATTAGATATTTACACATCTACTTTTCTATATGCACATTGACGTAAAAATGTGTGTTTTAGTATATCAATAAATTAAATATAACTAGTAACTGGTAATATTTACTTTAACTATTAATTAATAATATTCTTATTTTATATTAATTGTAAATCGTACAGTTAAAAATATTATTGACAAATATTCATATATTTATTATACTTATTGATATTAAAAATAAAATATTGAAAAATGTATAGTTAGTTATTGTTAAAGGTATTTAATATAAGAGTAAACTAAACAACCATAACAATAATATAATTAATTCTACAATATTTCTATGATTGAAAATAGTACGTAAGTTATTTTTACTTAATTTACAATATGAAAATAATTAAATAACAATTACCATCAGTTTTAAGCTTATTAGCTACGTCTTTCTATATATCTTCTCTATGATGTATTGGCCTTTTTCTCTACTTTAACTATTAGTTTTTCTTCGATATTTTATACAAAATATATGTAATAATATTTACAGTAATTACGGGACCACACTATTCTAATAGTTAAAAACACACTTCACAGTCAAAGTATAAGTACCTACTGATTTTATCATTCGAAACACTGTGTCAATCACATAATATTACGAAGATAAAACTATTTAAAAATAGGTAACGATAACGCATTCAACTGATAGCAATTTTATGTCGTATGTCGACGCGCTGTATAGACGTCCCCAATTTTCAACTCGTCGTATCCAGTGTGTGGATTCATATTTAAAAAGAGTAAGTTGACGTACGTCATCGCAACGGACGCCACGATGTATTTATTGTGGGAAGACCTTAATAATGCGATTATATTGTTGACGCGTAAACGAAAATTACCGGTGAAAAATAAAACGAGCGTGACTTTAAATTATTATTACTATCGTAATACGAACACGCGTGAATACCACAATCATGTATGTATACATGGTAATATTGAATAATGTAATGAACGTATAAGCCGTTTGCGGCCGCTTTCACGCGCGGATTCGATAAAATAAAACCTGTACAATATTGTGTATAATATATTATATAAGAGAAATATAAGAAGAAAAAAGTCACTGCGCCGGAACGACCGTGATCTTCGCTCTATCTTCCGAATCGATCAAACGTGACGATAACGTATACACGATAATAATAGTATATAAATAGGATATATTGTATTGTGGGTACGTAAGACTACTCGCACACGCAAAGGTATATATACATAAAATACGGTCTTTTGCACGTTCTGGACCAGAACAAATATAACGCTGCGTGTGGTAGATATATACGAAATACTATCGTCATATTGTGTGCCTTATACATGAACATACGTCATAACACCTTACATATAATATACGTTCGTGAGAAATAGGTATATACCTGCCGTCCAGAGCCGGATTACGGGGAGCTAACAGAGTTGTAGCTCTGGGCCCCCAGAGAAAAATAAGTCCCATAAAAACTTTTGAAAACTTAATAAACAACTATAACCATTTAAAATATTATATTCTATTGACTATTATATATACATATAGTATATGCATGTATATATGTATGTATGTAAATAATATATAAGTGGTCACCAAATGGTATCCCGCGGACCGCATCCTACCCGCAGACAAGGAAAAAAATATAATAACGGATAATACAATTTTTATAGTGTTGTAATTTATTATTTATGTTCATCGGATTATACTGATTGCCAAGCATATTTTATCATTAATATCTTGAAGTTTGAATTAAGGGTGACTGTCTGCGGAATGTGCCGATTACACGTCGACGGCCGACGACATTCCGTCAATTACCGCCGACCCGTGTTGACTTAATTTCCGTTGTATTACGTTGTTACTTGCTTCGTATTTATTTTGTTTTTATTTGATTATGGATAAGAAAAGAAAAATGTTGAATTTGAAAACAGACCGCTTTTGCCTGACTGGACGGAATTATATTATTTTATTTTACCGGACCACTCAGGGGCCTTGTCAGTTTGTTTGATTTGCCACCAGACTGTACCTGTATTTTAAGTTTTCAATATTAAACGTCATTACGAAACTTCACATAAATCATTTACCAAAAAATGTACAGTAAGTAGTGAACTTCGTAAATCAAAAATTGAGAACATGCATAAATATATAAATCGAAAACCAATATTTTGAGTAACGTAAATACGCAAAAGCTGAACAACAAATGTACTCAGGCTTCTTTGAATATTTTGTGGATGCTCGCTAAGCATAAGAATCCAATTACCGATGTTAAAATTGTTAAATAATATATATATAATAATAAGTAAATCTACTGTTTAAAAATAAAAAGGAAATCATCGAAACAGATTACGGTGAATAGGTTAATAATGAAGCAACAATTTTTTTTAATGCAACAAAGTATTTATTCAAATATAAATAATTAAGTGAAAATAAAATAAAGTGATGTGAAAATGAAGTTTTTTTAAATGGAGAAAATAATTTTGAAGTATAGATACTTTCTTTGTAATGATAAAAACGTACATCTGGTACTTTAGGGAGGTCAAAAGTAAAATTTTCAAATGTTTTCAAAAAAATCGAGAAAAACAAAAAAAAAAAGTGACAGAAAAATGGCAATTTTACGAAAAACCACTTTTCGACAAAATCGATTTTTTGATTTTGCTGTAACTCAAAAACGAATCATTGTAAATACTTGAAATTTTCACCAAATGTTAATATTATGGTTATCTCTTTACAGTTAAATTTTCAAAATATTTTGAACATTTTTAAGCTACTTATTGACAATTAAAATTTTCGACTTTTCTAAGTTTTTTTCTTCAAATGCCGATAAAAATTTTTTGGGTGGCCAGAAAATCTTGAAAATTTAATACAAGGTTTCTTATAAGTTGTTCTTAAAGTGATAATAAAAAATCCGAAATCGTTAGTCACAATTTTTTTTTATAAGTGTTTAAAGTTCGAAATTATACGAAATATGTCAAAATTTAAATTAAATTTCATACGCTCATAATGCGTATGTTGGCCAAATACTTTTTTTTATTAATAAACAGATACTATAAAGTAACCATAGTAACATATAGTAACTATACTATTTGTTTCAAAATAGAATATATTACAATATTTAAATAGAATATATCCTAGATTGACAAATCATCTCCGTTCAGAATCGTTTCTCGTATACAATGATATTCATCATTGCATTCAAATTTAACCTACGCTAGTCCGAGGTCCACCCCACCCCCTAATGTACAGCAGAGCGATACTCACTTACCCGCTTTTATTTTATGTTTTTTGAAATATTTTAAATGATAATCTTTTCACTGAATATTTGCAAAATTAAACATGAGATTATCTGATATTTATCTAGATAAAAATTAGTACAATCACCTTTATTTTTATCTAGATATATTATTATTTGTCTATTTTTAACACTGAGTACAATCAACGGCATATGTAGGAAACCCTGGACACGGTACCCCCTATAAGCATAGAACATAATTGAAGCAACAGCTATCAAAATCCCATTATTCATGATAAATATCTAAGTTGACCTTTGAAACGTTGCTGTATGCTCAGCATATAGGACATGGAGGCTCAGCATGATGTTGTAACCATAACGTAATATTTAATCCGTATTATATACCATGTTCTATGATGATACCCAATCTTCACTGCCAACATCATGCTGAGTCTTCGGCCAAATGAAAACAAATCAATCAGCTGTTTGACTGTCGCTTCTATTATGCTCTTTACTATAAGTATACGTCAAAGTTAAAAGGTCACAGTACTTTTATCATGACAATACTGAAACAATCTTAGTTAACTGTTTTAGCGAGAGTTCGTTTCATTTTATATCTGTCCATTAACTATTTATCCAATCATCGCATCTCGCAATGTATACATATTATAATGTATATATAGATTTTTCTAAATTTCGTATGACAAAAATGGTGAAAAATTAATTTGGTTCTTACATGATCCACGCCATTTTTGTCACGTAAAATTTGGAAAACTCTGTATATACCTGTAATGTATAGGCAGACGCGTATTCAATAATGTAACGACAACAAAAAGGTACTGAATAGAAAAAAACAAAGCCCTCAACAAACATTTTGTAGGTACCTATATAGCAAAACACATACGTAACGTCGCGTGTGATTGTCATGCACTGTTCCGCGTCACCGAAGACTTTTACATTAACCGCACATGATATATATCGTGCGGACCTGTACCCTTATACATAGTAATATAGCCGTTCTTTTCGTACACATCTTATGGATCCTTAAGGATAAGATTCAAGAGGCGTTTAAAAAAAGGGTAAAAAATGAAAATATCCATTTAATCAAATCATAAAGTTTCCAAAATTTGATTGATGGGGAAGGGATTTGAACTTCAAAGTCAATTGACATTATAAAACATTCTTTTTTCATCAATGGATCAACTTTCATAATTTTATGTCGACGATCGCCGATCCTCATACCGATCTTCAGCACTATGGCTGTAGATCCAACGATCTTAATAAATTAACAAATAAATGTTATAGATCACATTTATTGCATCGGAACACGAGAGTATGGCGCTATCAGCCCTTATTTTTGATGAACTCCGACACAAAAACTACAACAGAATGTATTTATGGTTTTGAGAGTGTGGACGATATATATAGTAATTAAATATATAGATACATACAAATTATTTAAATACAATAATAAAATATTAAATTCATCCTGCAATCGCCTTAAAACAACAATGATGTTTTCCTGGAAGTAATTCTGAGCAAGGACTAGCAGACATATGTAGCTATGGGCAAACTACCTGGTTATTTACTCCTAACTCATTTTTCAGATAAAGAGGCAAATATAATTTTAGGGGAGGACATTAGAAAAATAATAAAATAGTGATTTTTAAATTTATTTTTACTTAATTAAAATAATAATAATAATATAATACAGTATAATTAATAAAAGTTAATTTTTTTTTTTTAATTTTAATTGATGTCTAATGCATTAATACAAAATCAAAATGCTAGAGGGACAACGGTTGGGTCTAGAATGGACAATGCAACAAATTGTGTAGTTATATCGTGGCTTACAGACCTGGGAACTATTCTTGAATCAATTCATTTTTTAATCAAATATCTTTATTGTCAAATAACTATATTTTAATAATAAATTATATATTATTTATTAAATATATTTTCATGCATTTACCAACATTGAAAATTAAATAACCGGGTGCCAATAAACTGTAATTTGACAAAAAATAATATATTTTGCAATTAAAAATTCTTTCTAATATTAGGTATAATATGATTAATTGAAGTGTGAGTATGTGCATTTGTATCTTAATACAATATATATATATATATATTACAAAATTTTATAAAAAAAAAATAATAAAGTATGGACTAGGAGATATTATATTACACTTAGTCTATAATACAGTAATATAGTAGTAGAATATAGGTACATTTTTTCCGTGCGCACGCATTTACAACGTTAAAAAGCGATTTCGTGGAGCTCGGTCGCGATCGACCCACGAAATTTAAAGCTTGAAGAAAAATATGTTATAGCGAGTACGAGCTGAAATTTACGCGAAATATTAGAAACATTATTATAATACATTACAACATGTATGATGTAGGTATGTAAAAGGTTAATCCTTGCAACCCTTGGAAGACGCTACAGACTCGATAAAAGTTAAAGAAACTAAACGCACACGGCACACGGTACTAACGTGTATTATTATTGTATTTAGGTACCTACAGCTGCTGCAGATAAATCGAAATGAGTGTTTCAATAAAATTTTGATGAACAGCGACAAGGGGTTGGTATATTATATAAAATAATATGCATCGGGCGCGAAAAACTATTCCTCAGTGCTAATCTACTTTAAAATAACTCAGCGCAGTGGAGTGAAAAAGTGGATAATCGAGAGACAGACGCGTCTCTAAATTTTTTAAGGTGTGATGGATAACCAATTAATAATAATTTAGTATCACTAATGACTAGTATTTTAGAAATCATACTACAATGGTAATTAAAAATAAGACTGTAAATGTCTCTATCGGATTTGGAATTTCTAGTTAAGTCGTAGAATATTATTGACCTGCCTCTGAACAATTTAAAGTTTATTACGCCACTGCCACGGCGTTTAACCCGATCCACTATTCTTTTTTACTTTATTATCCAATCAATAGATTTATATGAATTGATTTAATTATTAAAATATATTTAAATGAATTATAATTTGATACAAGATAAAATTCGATAAAATTGTTTTTATTTACAAACTATAAGGTCAGTCTGTTCGAATCCAGAGTACACCTCTTTGGCTCTTTCAGTTCGTCATGTGAGAACACGCAATGAAATTTAATATGTACAATAAAATTATATAACATAAGACACATCTGGCTGATTCGTTATCCCGTTGTCCGTGCAGCTGCAGTTACATTTATTACATTTAGAAGTCAAAAGTTTCGCTGTAAAAACAACGACTTGCAAATTTATTATACTTTATCAACAGTGGCCAATACACTGTTTATAAAACTAATTATACAGTAGGTACACTATACTCAAAACAAGAACACTATAACGTGTGCGTCATTAACATATCAAACAGAGTGTTTCACATTATTGCGTAGACTTCAGATGTCGTGCCTAATTGATACGACGAATCTTGTATACGAGAAATCAACAGGTGATACATCTATTAGTGCAATATATTATAATTTTAAAATCAAATGATAGATGCACATGCACTCAGATGTAGTTTTAAGTGTTTACAATTCAAAATCCCGTAATCGCAATACACTGTTTGATTTCACTCACTGACATGTTACCGATCTCTTTATCAAAGACATTCAAAGTACCTACGGAAAAACTTGATCCCTGCAGCATATATACAGAGTGATTCAACAAGCATAATAATTTACATAATTCACCATATTTTTCTTTATTATACCTTATACCTATAATGCATATTTATTCAAATTTCTATAGTTGGAATTTTAATCTATACCTACCTATACAAGAGGACCATATTTTTAAATTTCAAATTATCATTTAAGCAGTATTGTGAAATATTTAAGTGAAATTATTAAAATACCTTTTTAAGTATTGAATACTTTTTAAATACTTTTAGCATGAAATATTCTCGATGGTATTTTAAATACTTATTTTATTATACCTTTACTTATTAATTACCTATTAATTGTATTAAAAACTTTTGGTTTCTTTTTTAGAATTTAAAAAAAAATCATTGCCCATTTCAACAATAGTTATATATTCAATATGAGTTAACCAACATGACAGACATATTAAAATATCATGTTTTTTAAGTGCAAAAAACGATTATTTAATTAATTAATTTATACTAATATTATACTTATTACAATAATGTTTCGTTAAACCTTCACAAAATAATAACCAAAAACATTTGAAAAGTTATCTAAGTACTTTTTCCATGTATTATTGAGTAATAATTAAAATACTTTAAGGGAAAAGTATAATACTTTAAGTATTTCAATAATATTTCAAATAATTGAAATAAATGTAACACACTATATTTTAGAAGTGTTTTATAATAGGATTCAAAAATGTTTAATAAAGAGATAATTTTCCTCTTTGGAACCAGCGCAAAGTGAGTCTTATAATCGAATGAATCTTATAGGCGAAGTGAGAAAAAAATTTAAGTTACATATTTATGAATTTTATTTTACTACATTTTTTGCTTTAATTTTAATCTAATAAGAAAATAAATAAATAATAATAATAATATATTACATACCTATTATACACGATAATTGCGAAAAATGTGAAGTGCAATAAAATTTGTTGTACACACACACATTATAAAGCATGAATCGAAACAAGAAATAATCCAAAAAATATATGTAAATTTTGAAAACCAATTTGTTTCTAAATTTTAACCAAAAATATTTATTTTTTACCATTTTTTTTTTTTTTGCGAAATTTTAGTCTTATAAACGAAGTGGTGACTGGTGATGGTGAGTCTTATAACCGAATTTTTTATAATGTATTTGAATACGTCCGGACCTTTCCAGATAATTTTGAGTCTAATAAGTGACTGAATTTTATATCCGCGAATCTTATAAGCGGTGTCCACTGTAATAAGTACTAGACTAAATATTACATATGTTTAGTATTTTATGTAAAACCATTATTGAGTATTAGTTATTATTAAGGTACCTACGTCCTCAGAGACGTATTTAGGAATTTTGCGCCCCAGGTAAGAAAAAAAAACGCCCCCTCCCAACCTATGTATAAAACACATGATAGTGAAACCACTGCATTTTTTGCTACACTCATAGTCGGAAAGATAATATATTAGGTATACATAAAAAAATTAATTTACATCGAAGCAAATATTACATAATTATTACAGTAGGTATATTAGATTCTGAACGAAGTGAAGAATGTATTGATTTTACTATGATGTGTGTTTTTTTTTTTTTTGTGTCCGACGACAACATTTGGAGCAGTAATAATGCTCCGATTTTTGACTTCAGCCCCTCTTTGAATAGGAAAATTCATCTATTTGGTACTTTGGGGGGTCAAAAGTAAACATTTTCAAATGGTTTTCAAAAAAATCGAGAAAAAAAAAGTGATAGAAAAACGGCAATTTTACGAAAAACCACTCTTCGACAAAATCGATTTTTTGATTTTGCTGTAATTCAAAAACGAATCATTGTAAATACTTGAAATTTTCACCAAATGTTTATATTATGATTATCTCTTTACAGTTAAATTTTCAAAATATTTTGACCATTTTTAAGCTACTTATAGACAATTGAAATTTTCGACTCTTCTAAGTTTTTTTTCTTCAAATGCCGATAAAAATTTTTTGGGTGGCCAGAAAATCTTGAAAATTTAATACAAGGTTTCTTATAAGTTGTTCTTAAAGTGATAAAAAAAAATCCGAAATCGTTAGTCACAATTTTTTTTTATAAGTGCTTAAAGTTCGAATTTATACGAAATATGTCAAAATTTAAATTAAATTTCATACGCTCATGTATGTTGGCCAAATACTTTTTTATTAATAAACAGATACTATAAAGTAACTATAGTAACATATAGTATCTATACTATTTGTTTTAAAATAGAATATATGACAATATTTAAATATAATATATCCTAAACTGACAAATCATCTTCGTTCAGAATCGTTTTTCGTATACAATGATACCTATCATTGCATTCAAATTTAACCTACCATAGTCCGAGGTCCACCCCACTCCTTAATATACAGCAGAGCGATACCCACTTACCCGCTTTTTATTATTAATTCTACAGAAAACCTCAATGTAGGTTAATTGACAAAATTTGAATAAAGAATATTAAAGATATATATGTTAAAATTAAAAATGTTTACGTCGTGCTTTTTCATTAGCAAAGGTATCATAATAATGATTTTATTAGTATAATTACTTTTTGTAACCTACCGTATTATATCAAAATGCTTTCCAAAATTTACCGCCCCTAAAATTTGACCGCCCGGGGCCCAAGCCCCCCCTGCCCCCCCCCCTAAATACGTCACTGTACGTCCTACATATTATACTCTTATACAATCTAAGAACTCAAAAACTACCTACTTGTTCAGATTTCGATTTAGATATAACAATATTTACTTAAAAATTTACAGGTTCCATTTGAAGAAAAAAAATGTTTGTATCACTATTATTGAACACAGGACAACCACTCAAATGTAAAAATTTAAAAATATTTCCCTTATAAGTGTTAATTTATACCATAATAGTTTAATGTATAACCATTAAAGTATTGGAATTTGAATAGATACATTATTGAAAATAAAAAGTAAAAACACAGTGTTCGTGATCAGTGAATCGCTCTGTATAATTGTATATTGATAACTACTAGTAATAATTATGGCGATGACGTTTGAAAAATACGACAACATTTTTATTTGTCAAAGTTGTTTATGTTGGAAATATTAAAAAAAACATTAAAAAAAGTAAACATAATACTAACTGTAGGTCTGTAGGTATATTTTGTTGGTTGTGTTAGTTTTATTCTTTTTATTATCATTGTTTTTTACGATTTCCAGACTATCAGCTATAATATTATTATTATTTTACACACACATATGTATATATATATGTGTGTGTGTGTGTGTGCCTATATAGGCACTCCGAACGAGAAAAAAACACGCGTAACAATCAACAGGTACCATTTAAATACAACAAAAAACATCACACACACACATATCATTGTAAAATCACTAAAATCAATATGTAATAATTTGCGATGTCAAAACTAGAAAATTAATCTAATCCTTAATAGGTAATAACTACTCTTAAGATACAACATTATAGGTACTTACCTATCTAATTAAAAAATCGTTTAGTTAATTTTATACCAGGCGTTGTTTTGTATTATTTTATTAAAACAAAATCATAAAGAACTGAATGACTATAATATACCTATTGTAGTATTATAAATCATAATATTATAATTATTAATTATTATTCGTTAATTTTTTTAAACTTATATTTAATATTTATGAATATCTATTATATTATTTACATTATATTATTGTATTTACTATTTAGATAGGTATAATTGTATAAATATTATATATCTACATAATGGACGATTTTAATAATTGGTCTATCTATTAACTAAGCATAATAATATAGGTATTGATTGTAACCAGTTTAAGTTTTTAATACTTACCTATTACCAAGTCATAAGTCACAACGTACATCGCCACAACCTAGTCCTGAAGCTACCTAGGTATCTCAGATTTATGTAGTGTTACCCATGACAAAATATATTTTGTCATGGTATTACCTACCTCCTATTTTAAATTATAACAAAATGTTTAATTTATCATTTAAACAAGTATATACCTATTAACTTTTAACCTTTTTGATACATATGCGATTACGATATAAACAATATTAATTATTAAGTAGGTATGTAGTTAAAAATACAAATATACTTTCCTAATTTCTAAATATTAACTATATATTTAAATTCTAAATTAATATTAGTTATGACTAATTGTACGAAGTTGTAACTCATCCTTGCACTGTACCGCAATTGTGTTCAATTTCTATTTCAAATTTCAATTTCAGAGCTACCTACACGCTTGTACGCTAAACGTCCCTCAATCATCAGTATAAACAAATATAATATGAATTATGAGATCGAGTGATAGAAATAATAATCAATATATTTCAAACCGTTCTAGCCTTCTAGGTATAATCAGTAAGTTATATGAATATAATAAAGGTTACTATTCATCGTACTAATATATAGCGTTTATTTCGTAATTTAAAACTAGGTATAAGTACAATTATAAGCCAACTATTAAGAATCGTTAAGCTTCATTAAAAAATTGCAGTTTACTAAGCTAGGATAGTAAAACATACATTTGCAGACTATTTAAGTATTTTTTATTCATTAAATAATATAATAATATTATATATATAATATATTCTATCTTATGAGGCTATGAATACGGTTAACAAACAATGCGTATAGACCGTATAGTAACTCTATAATATCATAATTTATATTTTATAATACTTGAGTAGGTAATTAAAAAAAATGTTAACTTAAACATTACATTTCCAAAGGCTTTTTATTTTAATAATTAATTTATTATTTATAAAATATATACTAGCGTCTAGCGAGTTGTATTCGTATTTCTATTTCAATTTAAAATAATATGATGCATCATGAGACTTTAAACATAAACTATTAAACCGGGTTTGGTAGGTATGTTAAATTTAAAAAACAACCTCTGGGCTCTGATAAAATATGAATTATCTGTAATTAAACATCTAACTAGAAATAAAAATAAAGCGCCCGGTAATTGGGATACTAAAATTTTACATTTTTAATAGAGACCTAAAGATTGGACCACTATTAAATTTTAAATTTTTTAGTAATAATTTTGTAATACGTCATAATATTACATAAATTGCTACAATACCAAACACTGCAGCGCACATGAAACTTTGATATCTTATGATAATATAGAATTATTATAAAATGAAATAGATAAAAATATTCAAGACTTAAGCTTACAAAGATAATGAAACATTGCGATGTAATAAATTATCCATTATCTTATGAAACATTTATTAGAAAAAAATAATAATTTATTTTATTTTATTAATTAACAGTAAATTTCTGTGCTATACTTTTATGGCCCAATCTCCGGATAGTAAAATGTAAATAAATATTTTATATGAAGCAGGTAGTTAAAATGTGGCCAATTTCCTGGGCGCCCAAAACAAATATTGACCAATAGACTGTGACCTGCACAGGGCCAACGCTAGAAGTATTAGCACCCTTAACCCTCCCCCCCCCGTCCAGTTTTAGTAATAATAAAATTAAGTTTTTTAGTAAGTTTAAAAGAAAATTAGTAGGTATGCATATTTTTTGTATTATAACTTTATTACCTGATCATATAATATTGTAACAAGGTTAATAATTTAAAAAATGCCACATCGTGTAAAAGAATAAAATAAAAAAAATAGTAATTTTAGATTTGATATTTAGAACTATAATTAATATTAAAACTATTTCATTACACAAAAATAAGATAATTAAAACGACATTAGATAATGAATATTTTAATTTGTGTAGATTGTTAATATGTATTAAAAGATAAATGAGATAAAAATAATTTTCAATTTGTCACCACTTCCCTGCTGGCAACCTGAGCAATCACCTAGGTCGCCCATAGCTTTCGCCGGCCCTGACAGTACAGCATTTATAAATTTATGATAACATAATTTACTACACGCATACAACTCAAAAAGATAAAGGAAAATATTTTTTATATTAATCCAATCAGTACATTTGCTTCTATATATTATATTTATATTTATATATTATTGTATAATAAAATATAACTTTTCAAAATATAATAATTATAATATTAATTAAATAAATTTCTTCATTTGTTGCTTTATTAGGAATTTAATGTGTAATTCCAACAGCACCGCAGCCAAGAGGTAAATTATTATCATTGTTATAATGCTCAATAGTTACCTTGTACACCAAAATCACATAAGAAAATAATTTACAATGTGAAATAAAACTAAAATATTTCAGTTAATTTTTATTATGAAGAATATGTTTTTCTTTTCTATAACTAAATGAAATGAAACAAAAATAAGCGTATAAAAATAGTATAATATATTAATATTTGAATAAAATAACCATGTAGATATAATAGAAATCGCCCATAGGTAAAATACAATAAATATTTCTTACACGACAGAAGAAAAATATTGTAAGAAATCGATGAAATCTAAAATTATTCAACAGAATTTGCAAAAACACATATTTAATGAAAAATATTTACAAGAACAACAATTAGTATGAGTTTCTCTTAATAGTGAATATAACAGCACACATAGTGGACATAGTATAATATGAAAATTATTGATAATAATGTGTTAACATGGAGATGACATACTTGGAATACACAAATAAAGACATTACATTGACTAAAAGTATGTTTTAAATAAGTACTAAATTAATGTCCAACTCAGAAACACATGAGATTTAAAGCATAACTTTCAATCTTTTCTTTGATATTTTTACTACTTTTGTTAAGTATCTAGCATCATATTATAAAAACAATTAAAAAAAAAAAAAAATTATGAGCGATTTCTAATGTATGATTAAATGTGATGGTAATTATCCCCATATTGACTAAGATAAACAAACTGTTGAAATCATGCAATACAATCACATTTTTAAAGATCCTTGCATATTTCAATACCACTTAAAAAAAAACAATAAAATTATACAAAACAATCAATGGAATGTAGACATAAACATGTTTTTGTTTTTTTTGTTTGTAATTTTAATCATTCTTCTTATTTTCAGCTTCTTTGTAAGGTGGAGGGAGTTCCTAAAACAAAAATAACATCAATTATTTCAAAATAAATTATATATCAAAAAAAAAACCAAAACATATTTAGTGATACTGAATCAGTTGATTGGTTTACTATTTATTAGAAAACTGCCATGGCATTAGAATTAAAAATGTTAACAGAACTATATTAAAAATAAAATTTATAAAAAAACATCATTCAACTTAACATATTTCAATTGAGTTAATGCCAAGGGCGGTTCAGCATGTATTTACGATTAGGGCACTTTATAGGAAAAATTATATAATATAGATATAACCACTCCACCAAAAAAAAAACAATATGATAAAAATGTGTGTTTTTTAATATTATTTTTTTTCAACGAGGGTGGCACTTGCTTCCAGTGCTCCTTCTGAATCCACCCTTGGTTAATGCTCTACCATTACTAATTATAAACAAGTTACAATATACCATTAACAACAAACATAATAAGTATACATTATTATTTGTCAGTTATAACTAGGGAATGGATTTTATTGTAAATACATATTTTTATTGAAATGAAATATTTTAAATTTGATAAAAAATTTGTACAATTCAGATCATTCTAACTGAAATAAACCCAAATTTATTTTACATATTTGGTAAATAAGTACATATTAAAGTAATTTTTGATTTTTCATTGATTTTTGCCGACGTTTAACATCATTTGCTTCGTCTAAAATAATAAGATATGTAATTTTTGACAGAGATATTTTAATAGAAAAAATTCAACAAGAATCTATAGAAATTGAATACACTCATTATGATATAGTGAAAAAAAATGTTGCCCCTATCACATCTATTGATGTGAAATGGTCTTTTAGTCAACATAAAAGTATTCTCCGACCAAACAGTTGTAATTTTTATTTGCAAACTTACAACAATATGTTGTTTCTCATTGCTTTATTCCGGAATAATATTCATAATTTTATATTCCTACATCATTTGTATTACTTTTATTTAATATTTATAATATTTATAATAATTATAAAATATTTTTTTTTTGTATTTTTCAATACTAACACATTTTTCAATATTTACATATTTTGGATTTTTTATTCCATATTTTAAGAAAAATTAATACATATATATTATAGATGTAGATATATTGATTTTTTTATTACAATAAAATCTGTTCTCTAGTTATAACCTATAATTAATAATGTTAAGTTCAAGTTACTTTTAATTTAAATGAAATAACAATAAATATAAATACAACCATTTTATTTTGGGATGGTAAAAATAAATAATTTATAAGAGCTAATTGTAAGACCATAAAAATTGTATTTTATAATTATTAAATAAAAGCAACCATTATAACTTATATTATGTTCTATTTTTAAAATCATTCAATATAATTTTTTGAATTTTTTTATACTGTCAATTTCAACAAATATTTATACAATTACTTTATAACACAAAAATAGTTTATGATTTAGTATTTAATATTTTAATAACAAAATAAGAATTATTTTTTAAATTTTTTATTTTAAAATAAAAATGTTTGATTCACCAAAAACTATAAAAAAAAAAAAATTAAACTATGCTTTCACTAGTAAAATGTACTATTCTGCTTAAATTAATAAGTATAATTTAATTTAAATGTAAAATAAAAATAAATTATCAGTAAGCACTATGTTAAGAATCTAGAAGTTGAAAAAAATATGTGAATAAACAATATCCTGTGGTTCCCAATATGTTGTCTTGTTGTGGCACAATTTTGCTTGCCTAAAAGACTAAGCCACATGCACACGATCATAATGCCAACAACATAAGAAAATAAATTGTATACCATAAAAATACACAAATAAGGTTCCTCAGTCTAATTTAAATATTAACTTGATGTCTATAGCTGAATGTTAATTAAAAACCACTGCAATATAATGTATATTATACACAATGATTTTAGGTAAAATTATTTTGTAGAGTTAACATTTTGTTTCACTCACCAATTTTATTAATTTGATAAATTAGTGTGCCCTAAGGTGCCAGAAACATTTAAATATGGAAAATAATAATGTGCTATAAATGTATTTTTATGTCCCTTTAGGTTGCTAAACTCAAAACTAAAATTCTAAATACACAAACTCATTTCTTCTATCATAAACAGATTATTAATTTTTTAAGTTTATAACAATGTTGATACAACATATTTTTTTAAATAAATATAGCAAATAAAAACTTACATAGTATGATGGTGGTGGAACATAAGCCATTTGTGGTCGGTTGGGATCAAAGTATGCACTTTGTGCTGCTTCTGCTGCTTTTGCATCTGTAAATATTATGTATCTGTTACTTTAAGATTTATACATTTTTATAAATAAAATTTTTTTGAAGACTAATGAATTACAATATTATTAATTCATAAAATATTTTGTCTTATGGTCAGATTTTTCAAAATTTTAATTAAACATACATATTAATTAGAGTAACTACAATACTCATCAGTCGGAAGTAATACAATTAATACAATATATTTTAGTAGCATTATAATATTAAATAAATAATAAAAAAATTTAATATATCATTACTTTTATATTATTATATAAGTATCAATTATAATATGCTCCTTTTAAATCAAATGTTGATTATAATATAACTTTTTCTTCACTAACTTGTTCAATTATTTTTGGTATTATCTATGAAAAAATGAAATACTACTGGTAAATAATTAAACTTAAAAATCAATTGATTAATGTGATACTACGTGTTGTGAGTAAGATCACATTAAATTTTACTCTAAAATTGTGAAATGATGATAATGACTATTTTTTTTTTTTTTTTTTTTAATTAACTAAGTACAAAATATTAACTGATAAATAGTGATACAAATAATTTATACATGAAATATTATGATCTTATATATGATAAGATATTACTATTTTATGTACAAACTTCAGTTTTTATCAATTAGTATAAAAAGAGGTAAAAAAATATTTTGCTGACTGGTATACTAAGAATGTGATAAATTAAATCCAAAAACTATTAATACCTTGTCCGTTAAAAAGTTGTGGAGGTGGAGCTGTTTGTGCAGGTGGAGCGCTTGCATAACCTGGATTACCTGTGAAACCAATAATACCTGGATATGGTGGAGGCATATCAGTTCTATAGACAGATTGAGCTAAAAATAAAATAAAAAATGATTTATTTTTTTAATTATTGATAAAAATTTGTCAAAAAACACTTGGGATTTCAATAGGTTTGTTTTATACAAATTTTACAAAAAATTATTAAACAAAATATATATTTACGAGGTGGTGCATCTGGAAAAGCTGCAGTTGAAGGCATCCATCCATAATAACCAGGAGGAGGTACACCGTATGGAACATCAGCCATATAGTATGGACCTTCAGGTGGTGCATAGGCAGGTGGATTATCCATTTGAGGATAGTTACTATTAGCTAAAAAAATCATATTGATTTGTAATGGTTATAGATCTGAATACAATTATATTATATAAATAAAGTAATCATACCCATTGATGCGGCTCTTAGCATAGCTCTTCCAAAATCAATAGCACCTCCTTTCTTAAATATCAATTTGAATTTTGCTTCACCGACCCAGTTTCCATTAGGTTGAGCACGTACTTTACCTTTTATATAATTTGATCCAAATACTGGTTGTTCCAATTCCACCTTAATTTTATAACAATCTCAAAATTATAAAATGTGAAAACATTAATGAGATATTTAAATTCTAAAAATACTTACATCTTTAAGAGTAACAAATGGCATACTAAATGATAAAAGCTCGTCTTTATCAGATTTGTTGATGAAAATCAAACGATGAGTAGTTAAAAACAGTTTTCCCACTTTTGAACCATGAAATGCTCTGCCATCCTGGCCATGAAAGTCAATTGTAACAGCATCAGTAAACAAAATAATGCTAAAAAAATAAAAGAATATTATAAGTAGGTGGTATGGTTCATTTATTTATTTGTTACAAATAGTAAATAAATATTATAAATTCTATATTTCTACCTATACTTAGATAATCTAAAAATACATTTTTGTTTCATATATATACTATTTACTAAAGGGTAAACCACTAAGTAGAAGATCATAGGTAGGTAGTAATTTATTACAGTAGTTTTTGGATTTCCAAAGATTTTCAAATTATTAAAGATCTACACTGATTGACACCAGTGAAATAGTCTACTGAATAGTCAACATAATTTTGGTTTAAAATAACTCGAAGAAAAATCTTTTCATTGAGGTAGTTTTTCAATTTTTATTTGAGTTAATTAAATTTCAAATGTTTAATAATGATAGATTGAAAAAAAATACTTTAAAAAACTAACTGGGTTCATGGCTAGGTTCATGGTTTATAAAAAGACAAATAAAAATAGGTACTACTAATAAAAATCCCCATAAATACATACAATTTATATCAGATAAACAAATTATATCAATTAGGTACTATAAATTTTAAACTTAATTACAACAATTAAGAATAAAAAAGTAAAATGAGAAAATGCACTAGAAAAAAATATTGAATGCTCATAGTACTAGAATTTTAGTCAATTTAATTTTTACATTCAATTGTATTACATAATATTCCAATAAAACGATTGTCACCAATAGAATCTTCTAGAATATTACCAACAGTGGTGAAATATATGTAGGTATCTTGAGTTATACAACTTTTAGTTTCCATCCAAATGCCTAGTATAACCAAGAAAATATAAAAACAAATAACCCATTAGATTGTAGTTTAGTATTAAAATGTCATCACACTTTTTTTTTTTATGTTACCTCCCTTTAATAGAGGAATTAAATACAGAGACAAATGTGTTAGACTAGGTGTACAATCAAAAAAATTCTGAAAAAATAAATAAAACCCCTAGATAATATTATAATATAATACAGTGGTGAAGGCCTTGGTAATAAAATCGGCATGATAACCACTACTCAGGCATTTTGGATTGAGTCCAAACTAAAGATGTGTTCTATTATGATTGCGTACTACTGACGACAAACTGGTACTAGATCCTAAAGATCCTAAACCTGCATCATATGGAAATTCGAAATACAAATAGTATTTACAAAAGATTTCCTTTCGAGAATAAACCCTTAGTGGGGGTGAAGAACATATTTATCGGCAGGTTTGTCCAAAATGTAAAAAATAAGAGTGGAAAGTGGAACGCGGCCCGAAATGCAATTAGTCGCATCTACAACGACTGACTTCTGCACCGAGTGCATCGGTATTCGGTAGTACTATACAATAATAACAATAATCCGTCGGTGGTATGAAACGGACGTCACGGGGCATACATAATCATGTATATGACTCACCATTCGCCTGCGTGTATTAGGCAACCACCGCCTTGGACGTGAGCAGTGTTCAGCGACATGATCGTCGTCGGTAGTCTCGTGTAGCCGGGAATCCAGTCGGGGAAGAAAGAAAAATAAAATTAAATAACTCGTCGACAACGAATGTTCGCGAAACCGTATCAGCGTAGAGAAAATGCTCGGCCGATTGCGTCACACGGGGCAAGCGAATACGCAAACGCGAAACGACAACGACACGACCTGGTATCACACTGACGAAGTGTCAAGTGATGAGAAATAATTAACAACTAAAAACCACTCGCGTCTCGCACTACCTAGATTTGTATTATTAATCACGGCGTAATATTATTATTTGCAGTGTGCCTGAGCGTGCGCGCGCGACAGTGTACGTGTGACTGTGTGAGAGTCCGAGTGTTTTCTTATAATCACGGATTTTCTTTACAAATCTTATACACGCTTACCGCGCCCGATCGGATTACGAATAATAACGCGATAAATTTGGCTGTTTGAGAAAAACGCGGCCGACGCGCGACGGACCGACGATATACAACGAATAACGATATTATATTATTATCACTCAAAAAGTAAAGAGTAAAAACGAAATATTCACGTAGTGGCCGGGGGAGGGTGGTCTGACGGAAAAGATACAAATCTTGGATGAGCCGCGGGACGGGGGTTGTTCGACAAGCGACAACTACAGCTGCTGCGAACGACGCACGGCACAAATACAACAAATTACGACTGCACAGTGCACTCGCGTCCGCGGTAAACAGCTGCTGTCGTGATTAGAGAGCAGAGATTAGACATTCCTGGCAAATATTCAAGGTTACGATGCGCCACAGTGTCGCCAAGCTGGAAATTTCCGCTCGACATAACGCAGCCGTGAGCCGTCGTTTATTTTCAAACCGCGTTCCCGCTTGCAATAGAAATAAATAATAATAAATAAATAATATTTATTATTTATCATTATCATGTATTAAAATCATATTATATATATATTTTATATTCGATTTTATAATTATTACTGTTATTACTTATTAGTTAGAACTCTAACTAATAAAATAGGTACTAATAATATACTAGTATATTACAATTACATCGATGTAAAGTGTGTGTAGGTACTTTATCTTAGTGAAATAGTGAATAGTGTATTACTGATTTACTATTAACTTTTTACTACTAAAAATCTATCATAATTTATCTACTGTAAAAATAATTATGACTTACAAGGATAAATAGCCGATATGACTATATGGATAGTATTTTAGCCACCGAATGTAGGTAACAGATTTCCAAAATTATATATTATAGAAAAATTGTATTATTATTTATTTATTATTAATATGAATGTTTAATTTAAGTATTACAAATCAGTAATAACCATAAACAATAGGTTTTTTTTTTGTATATTATTATTGTAATATTATAGTCAAACTTTAATTAGAATATTAGATAATAGATAGGTAGGTCGTAGGTATGCAATAATATGCAAATAAACTCAAAAACATACAATTGAGTTAAATGCACAGTCAATAGCCCTAAAGATAATGTGAGATGTGTAGGTAGGTACTGGGTAATGGGTAATTTAATGAAATGGATTTATATTTTGATTTAAAAAATTGAGTTAAATCCGAAAACAAAATAATTACCTAAGTAAACGTTTGGTGATAAAATTAAGGTGATTAAGAATATATAGTAAAAGCCCCGTACCTACCTATCAACTAAATACATTATTCGTTATTTTATTATGATTTGCATAATTAAATATAATCATTACATTTATCTATGTAAGATTTTTTTAACATACCTTAAAGTAGGTATAACTGCAATCTACATTTAACATTGTCGGTAATTGTCATTTGTACCTACATAATTTAAAAAATGTTTAAGGGTAAAAATTTAAAATAATTAAAAAGTATAAATTTATCGTCATTTATATATAATTTAAATAATTTATTTAACATTTTTTTTAATTATATAATACCTTTTATCACCCTTAATTATTTTTAAATTATATAGGTTTACAAATGACAAATAACAATTATTGACAATTTGCAGATTGCAGCTATATACTTATAAATATGTTAAAAGAGTGTTACATAGATAAATATAATGATTATATTTAATCATGTAAATCATAATAAAATAATGGATAATGCAGATATTTAGTTGGTACCGCGCTTTTTTTCCCCTATGCAGGTGATGGGGCTTTTTTTCCGACGAATGTTGTTAGGGGCTTTTTTCCTAAATTCAATAATATATAAGTAACAAAGCAAGGGTGGATACAATGGGGGCAATTGCTACCCCCTCCCGTTCAAAAAACAAGTATCATATATTCCAACAAAGTTTTTTTTAATTATAGATGATGACCTTTTTTTAGTTGATAACTAAAAAATCCCCCACTGTTTAGGCCAACTGTATCCGCCCTTATAACAAAGTGATGCACGTATCGTATTGTATCAACTATCAATAATACAAATTATAGCTAGGTACCTACCCTTAATGGCTAATAATATTATGTCTATTATAGACAATTGACAATATTATTTAAAATATAAATTTCTTTGAAAAATGAAATCTAAATTATATAGTTTTACTATTATTAAACAACTTTTAATTTGAATCCTTGTGTACATTTTTATTTTTGAGTAAATATTTATTTTATTTATTTATACATTTCAAAAACTTTTGTTTTTCAGCATAAAATAGTTTGATTGTATATTTCGTTCCAATTTTAGTATACATGTACTGCCGAAGCAAATACAAAAGCACCATTCGTGCTTCTATTTTATTAATTAGCTACAAATTGCATTTTCTCATAACTCATGTCTCTATAACAAGATGGTTATTTTAATTGAAACATGTTGTTCGAATAATATGTTGTTTATAAAATAAATATAACAAGCCCTAGAGGTTTTATCGCAATGATGAGTGATCATAACCAAGGTATACATAGCGTGAGTGTACTGACTAGGGTAACTTAACTGCAGCATCATCATCGATACGAATACACGATACTGACCTTACTATTCATTTTCAGGTTACACGGGATTGTTTCATACCTATACATATATATTACAACTACATCAATATCATATATTATGTATAAACAATAAACATCATTATAATATAGGTATATATTTATTTATTTACGACAAGATTTGTCACCCTGCAAACAGTTTTTGTTGACGACCGCTACCCACTCATCGATCGCGTCTCTCCTTTTTAACACGCCCCCGACTCCACCGCCGCAGCACAACTCCTATAGCTATCGAAAGGGCAGACGCAAGTCATCCGCGCGCATGACGCCCGCGCCGACGCACATATACTCGGGGCAGATTCGTACTTACACGAGTTTACTTACAAGTTTCACGTGCGCATGTATGCGTGCAGCAACATAGTTAGATTATTAATACGCAAGTCTGAATGGGGTGCGAATGTTATAGGTGTAACGGTGGCGCTCCGAACATCACTGCTGAACAACAACAATAATAATGCGCGCGCTGTTTCGAGTTGTTGATAAAACATTATAATAATAATAACAATAATAAAAATATAACAGTGTATGTGTATAATATTGTGTATCGATATAATATAACACCAATATTGTGCGAAATTCTGTACAGTAACTATCACTAAACACGCGCATTATAACGTACAATTATATGATATATATATATTACATATAGGTGGGTAGGTACAAGATATTCGGTAGATTTAGTTCTTCGTGGTACGCGGTGATCATCTCTTCTGCAGTTCGTCGTGATGGATGAGAACCTGAGTAGGGGCTATGTAGCCCTGGGTAAACGTGGCAACATTTGTCCGCTGGCTACGCCTCCGGTAGACAACATGGGCAAGACTTACATGGCCATGGTACTGGCGGGCGCCGGTTTTCTGTTTCCATACAACAGGTAACCTTTCATAATATAAGGTCTAAGGTATTATATATATATATACAATATACGGTTTGCAGAGGATGACAGTTTTTCTAATTTTGAAGTAAAAGTTCAAAATAATTAAGAAAACTTACCTCCCTATAAGTACAGTAAAAAAAAACCCTTTTACAAAAACTTAAGTAATAACCAATTATTGTATTATAGAGGGTGAGTCCTATAGAATGTCATAATACATAGGTATATATTTATGTTATAAAGATAGATCCAGAGGAACAAGGGGCTAAGCTCTCTTTCAAAGTTCACGCCTCATACACCACACACATATACCTACATAATTTCCCATTTTTCAAAAGATATATTTAATTTAATAATTTAAATATATAGCCGTCTAGATAATTAAATACATTTTAAAAATGTAAGTGCATAATACCTGCTTATGAGTAGGTATAACTAACATTTAATAGCTATATATATTATGTATATATATATTTAGTCGAGAGAAGTTTTCTACTATTAAGCTGGTATAATAATTTGACTTCGTTCCAAAATGCAAAAAAATATCGATTAACTTAATTATGTAACACCTATGTTTATAGTTTATTGGTGGTGAAATCAACATAAATACTAATTATTGCAATATTATAATAGCGTAGTTGATTGCTTAATCATTTTGTAAAAATTGAACTGCGTATTAAATGGTGACATGGCGTTCAGATTTTATAATAATTTAATAAATTAACTAGATTCTAAATATTTTTAATTTTAAAAATATATGTAATAAATAAATAAACTAATAACTAATAGGTATGTATTAAATTATAATATCGGTAAAATATAATATTACTATGTATATTGTATACGTAAAGTCATTACACCAAATAACTTATAAACTATATAAATTTGTCTACTTTGAAAATTTAGACCATACAGGTATATAATGATATTATTATTATACATTTATACATATACATTATAATCATTTAAATTAATTTTATGAAGTAAGTTAGATTAGAATAGTTAGATTACTTATTTAAATTATTATAATATTGACATTTGAAATATAATAATCTGATTGGAACTACAGCTATTTAAAAACCTGTAGGAGGATGCCAGCGTATTATTTGTTACCTCTCTCTAACTCACGCACAATATAGCAAATTTTATGTTCACAAAAATTACTATAACCATATTAATTTATCAAATTAGAGTGAAATTACCTATCATACAATTTAAAGTTAAGAACATTATCTAGGACATTTCATAAGCGTTTTATTATATTTGTATTTTAAAGCGAGTTATAAGTATTTTAAAATTATAAATTCTTAACAGTTAGCAGAGTACGACAATGATTATAAAAAATAATATCATAACTATATTATTAATTCAACTTTTAACATTGTTTGTATATAGTATTAAAATATTAAATTAATATTTATTATATTTATGTAAATATTCAGATATCTGATATTCTTTCTTTTGAATTAAGAAGAAGTCTCTCCCACTATCATTACCTATCGTCGTCCTACAAATATTATAGTAGTATTATTATAACCAACGCCGGATTAAGAGTTAAAGACGCCGGGGGCAAAATAAATTTTCCAAATAATAGGATATTGGTACTAAAAATATTTGACGCCGTTCTTAATATATAAAAATTATGACGCCGGGGGCAATTGCCCCCTTTGCCCCCCTTTAGACACGGCACTGATTATAACATTAGTCATTACGATAAATTAGGGTTTAACCAAACCAATTATAATAGTTTTAACTTCGAGTATAAAAGTATAAATTGTTTGACTATTAATAAACTTAAGTTTAGAACATTTTATATGTTAATTCACGCGTTTTTTGATTTTTCACTTTTTAAACGAATTATAAATATTAAGTATGTAAAATACCTACTGAAAGTCTAAAACATTTACAATTTAAAAACACTGATAGCTCATTTAAAAACTGACATGATTAAAATACAAATAGTTTATTCTTACCTTTAAGTTTTATTATAGCTTATTAAGTTCCTACAACAGGGGTCATGAACACTACAACTGGCGGACCGTGAACACTTTTTTATGAACACTTATCCGAAGGGAAAATTTTAAAACTTTTATGATATAAATAAATAAAAATTATAAGTGTATCATATAAAATTTATATTACATGAGGAATTTGAAAAATTAGTTGTGAAGCAACATGTTACAGCAGCGCTTTACTAATAGCGCTTTACCTAACCCGCCGGAGGTCCTCCATAAAAATTAGTTGGTGACCCCTGTGGCCCTGTCCTACAATATTAAAGCTAACTACACAAAAACAAAAATAGGTTCTGCGGAACACAAATTGTCTACCTATACATTGTACGCTTGGAAGATAAAGAAAACACATGAATATACCTATATGGCTAGGCTATATACATAATTATTATAGCGTCATCTTAATTCTAATCATTATTTCGAATTTATAATCTAAAAATAAATAAATATATATATATATATATATATATATCATACAATTCATAGACAATGCTTTCGTAATAAATATAATAATAATATAATGTATATACTAATATATACCATATTACCATATACGTCAAACATAAAACTTTTGTAAATTTGATTTACAAATGTCTTCTAAATGAAAGTAGTTGTATAAATAAATTACAAAATATTACCAAATATAATATCACCTTTTTTTTTTAATTTGTAGTTTTGTCATGGCTGTGGATTATTTCCAAACTAAATATCCTGTTTCGATGGTAGTTTTTGACATGACGATCGTGTACATTATGGTGGCGTTTGTCGCTGTCCTCACCAACAACTTGCTCGTCGAAACATTGTCTTTCACGTGTCGCATCAATATCGGTACACACAACACCACGAGACAATTTCCGTACACCATAACTGATTCTAACATTACTTTATTGTGTTTGGATGTTTATATTTACTAATATTCATACAGGTTATGCACTGACGATTTCGATGCTATTGTTCGTGGGTTCCGTGGAAATTTTGTGGGATGAATTATTCACGCTGGATACATCATATTGCCTCAACTTGATAGCCATTGGACTTATTGCATGGGGCGCGACAAGTAAATTAATTTTCAAAAAAAAAATCGATTTAAACAAATTGTATACCTATACGTATTTTAATTTGACAGTCCAGCAATCCAGTTTTTATGGCTACACCAGTATACTACCTATAAAATACACGCAGGCCGTCATGATCGGAGAAAGTTCGTATACCTATATATAGTGTATTATATTGTATGGTTAAAATAAAAAACATAGAA
This sequence comes from Schizaphis graminum, assembly GCA_020882235.1. NCBI lineage: Eukaryota > Metazoa > Arthropoda > Insecta > Hemiptera > Aphididae > Schizaphis > Schizaphis graminum. The sequence goes on from CM037032.1 coordinate 72,725,129, forward strand.
AATATTAAAAGAATACGATTAAAACATCTAATAGCATTAAATGTCAGTATAATTATATTAAACGTCTAGATAATTTGTTTCGTAGTCAATACTTATTTTAGTAATAATTATAAATACATATAATAATATTGAGATCCGTTAGTCTGATACCCAGAAGGTGAAATTTTTAATTTTTTTTTAATAGTAACTGCAGATTTATAATAATTTGTAACTTCAAAATTAGAATTTGTAACCTAAGACTTAATCCCATATAAATAAATATTTTTCTATATGGGATACTCATTCTGATTTTTTCTTAATAAATATTAAATTATATCAAATTGGTAACTAATTTAAAAAAAACAATGCACAACATTTCACTTTCGGGATTAACGGACCAGTAATGCTGACTACTGTAACGATTAATTTGATTAATTTCAAGGTGCTGCTGGGCTTTGGGTGTCCATTAACAGAATATTCACGAAAATGTTAACAAAAGATTTACGGATAAGTACGTTCAGTTTCTTCGTGATTAGCTATCTGGTAGTAATGACGTCGTGCGTGCTATTTCAAATAGTCCAATCGTCTGATTTCGTAAAATTTTACATTGTCCGAAGTGAAGACTCAAAGAAAAAGATTTCATTGGAACCAACAGAAGAATATGTAAGATAATAATATGTTTATATGACATGCATGCATCGATAATTTATTAATATAAAATAATAAAAACAATTATGTAGTTATTATTTCAATATATAGTAGGTATACACAGTGGCGTATTTTCAATAATTTCTTGGGGGGGATTTTAAAATTTTTAAAAATCATATTACGATAAAGCTTATTTATTTCATCTTACTTTAAATTTAAAACTAGGAATAAAGAAATAAAATGAATACAAACAATATTAATTTATAACTGAAAAATTGTTGTCATGCCGTTTATACTGTATCTGCCTGGTCTACTAAGTGTCGACATCGGTCACCAGCGATCTACTATTATAGCTTTTGTAGATTGTGGACAATATTTTTATTATTTGTTTATCGACAACTCTGTACAGACATACTAGTTAGGTATTTTAATTAAAAACTTCTACGACGCGTTTGTGCATAAATCCATGTTTTTTTTTGTTTTGGGAGGGTTTGAACCCGGGACCCCCCCCCCCCCCCCCACCGTAAATACGCCACTGAGTGTATATTAATATGACATGCCATGGTAAGTTTTTAGACTATAAAAATAAGTCTAGTAACTTCATTTTACAACATAATTTTAAGTTTAATTTTAAAAATGATCATAATGAGTCTAGTATACTCTAAAGTAATGGTTCTCAAACTTTTTATTTTTACTACCCATTTAAAAAAAATTCGACAGACGCCCCCTTAAAAAAATATTGTCAATAATATTTAACCCATTAACCCCCCCCCCCCCATCCCAAGTTAAGCTTGTAATTTCCATTGCCCCCTTAGGTAGATCTAGCGCCCTCAAGGGACGATATCGCCCATTTTGGAAAACACTGCTCTAAAATCTAAATTATAATAATCAATAAAATTATAAAACAAATATTTGTATAAATTACTTATTTAAACATATATCAATATATCATTAATTATATGAAAATATATTTATAATTCATATGTTTGAACTTTAATTATAAATAATAATAAAAATATATTACCATCAATTATGATGGATTCTTAAAACAGTTAATAAGAGCTCATTAAATTAAAAAAATATATAATAACGTAACTTTATTTTCTTAGGAAGGGGCAACTTAAATGGGGGCGAAAGTGACAAACCCTGCGTCCTTGCCCCATACTTATTAGATTTTTATAAAAATTCTTAGTTTTAATAATTCATTTTTTTGAAATTGTATGTAATGTACGTATATTTTAATAATTGTATTTGAATATTTTATTGACTTATATGTGTATAGGTCGATTCTGAACAATCCCAACCAGAACCATTTGCTGAAACTAGTTTGAGCACGGGAAAAATATTTAAAGACGAAAATGCATTTAGTTTCGCAAATCCAATGTATGATCCGAACGCGAATAGTGTGCCAACGTATAAAGTTGAAGATGTCATGGTACACGTGGAAACAGGAAGTTCTTTTAAGCTACGAAAATCTACCTTATCTGAATTTTGGGATTCATTTAAAAGTAAGTAAAGATCAACAATGTAAAGATCCAATGTACTTTTTATTTTTTTTTATATTTATGCATATTATTGGCTAGAATGCAATTTAAAAATTTAAAATTAACACAGATCTACAATATAAAATGTCAATGTCCTCACAATCTTGAAAAATAATTTTTATTTTCACTACATAATATATTTTATAGGACGTATAGGTAATAAGTATACATCTATATTATGCAAGTTGTGATTTTTATATTAACAATAGGTGGATATAAACTGAGAAGAGAAGTGTCAAAGATCATATGGAAACAAATGTTGGCGATATTTCTATGCTACTTCGTGACGCTGAGCATATACCCGGGAGTACTTTCCGACCTAGTCAGCCCAAGATTCGGCACATGGATGCCCGTACTCGTGATGACAGTATTTAATTTATTCGATCTTATGGGAAAAGTAAGTGGAACGAACAATAATTTTATACATTAACTTCGACATTATATACAAGTTATCATTCAAAATAATGTAGTATTATAAAAGATTCAAAAAAATCATATAACTTCCTGATGGGACGAATGATATCTGTTTTGACTGTTTAATTTAATTATATAATTATAATTAATACAACAATATGGTCTACGGTTATTTTTTTTTATAATACCTATGTCTTATACTCATAATATGTATAGTTATTGGGAGCGTATTCGTATGAACGTTGGGATGACAAAATACTGAAGAGCACCAAAAAACGTCTGTTCATGATTCCCGCTATTTTACTAATCGTATTAGTTCAACATCCATTCCACACGAAAATCATCAGTGAATTCATGATTATTCTGCAAACTGCCGTACTAGGCGTAACCAATGGCATCACTGGCAGCGTTCCAATGATCTTTGCGCCAGCTAAGGTCGTCGAAGAACGACGAGAACTTGCAGGTAAATAGAAAATATCATTGAGTATCATAGTCCATAGAGTACAATACACCTACTTGCTACTATATAAAATTTATATATAGATTATAGGATATCAGTGGCGTAACCAAGAGGGATCAAAGAGTGTGAATAGTGCGATAGAACCCTGACCCAAGCACTGGGGGGGGTCCGAAGTATGTTTTAAAATTCTTTAATGACTAAAATCATGGTTTAATTTAATTTTATGAAAATTTAGCTATGAACGGAAATAATAATAAGTTACAAATTCAATTTTCAATATATGTACCTACCTACGTCCCAGTGCCGTGTATATTCCATAAAATCAGCGCCTAGTGCCAAGATTCATTTTAAGCTCCATCCTTTTAAAAAGTGTATAACTACGACTACATCATAAGTTCTCAAATTTATTTCATACACCGCCCACTTTGAGAATTAAAAATTATCCAGTCCCTAAAACGTTTTAAGCTTACCATCTGTAGTGTATCTTAAAAACAGTAGTCTTTGAGTCTTATACCGCCCCACTAAAGACTGTAAACGCCTAAAGGCTACAGGAAGGCACTATCGCCCACTTAGAAAATTTGAGATGACTGGTCTAACTAATAGCTAACTTAATACATACTTAAGAGGACGTCATACCCGCATGTGTTGTCTCTGTCTTACGAATGTAAGACATAACAAATTTGCGTTCAGGCCGTTCAGAAGATTCAATTTTATGCTGTTAACTTTAATATTAGAGTCAATTTACTTATTATCAAACTTGAAGGTAATAATATTATCTAAGGCATCTCATAGGTTTTTATTGGTATCTTAATTTTTAAGTGAATTATAGTTATGTAAAACATTAAAACTTTAAAATGTTCATAACTCGTTTAAAAATTAAGATATCGCAATAAAAGCCTATGGGATGACATATAATTATGTGCCCCATGACTTGCCTCATGACCGCATAAGCTATGGAATACAACTGATAGGTACAAGGCACATTCATTAACCACAAGGTGGCACTAATTTTTCACTAGGTGGCACTCATGTTACCTATTTTATATATTAAAATATGCTCTGGGTTACTACTATACCTGCACCCAAATCAGTGGTGTCATTTGGACCGCGTAGGGTATATATTTGCGTATTTAAAATCCTATATTGAAATAATTTGGACCGCTTTATACATTGATTGGCCGGAATGATTGATAGTGGCTTGCGCTTAAGTGACCTGCTCTATACGCCATGCGTATCAAAAAAAAATATCGAAATGACGCCACTGATGACCCAAATATCCAAATATAACTATAATATGTAAAATAACTTATTAATATTTAAATTTAAATTTATTTAACGATTTAAGTAACGTCTCTATGGATTATATAAATAAGAATAAGCAACGAAAATATATTATTATAAGATTCGGTAGGTTTAATATTCTTCTGTTGTCCCGCGCATCAGGTAACATAATGACGATCTCGTACATAGCCGGCACGACGGCTGGCAGCATATTCGCTTACGTACTGGACAGGATCATACACTACGAGATCGGGCTCGGCTTTTCGGTCAGTTGGACCGGTGTCGATTATCACAAGATGATGGTCACCGGCGTCACAACGGTCAGTCCCATCGAGCTGTTCAGTTACAGCAACGTCACAACCAACCCGGTCAACCACACCGGGTCGTCGCCACTGCAAACGACGGTCACTCTCGGCACGCTGCTGCTGTCGTCGGCCGCGCGCAGCATCAATTCCACGACGACCGTGTTCCCGGGATAACCTCATCGATGACCGATGGGTGACCCCGCGTGTACATACGACCACTATTACCCATATTACTACGATATATTATTATCGTTTTTTTTTTTTAAATTATTAATATTTTATAGTAATTTAATTACACGATTGGTGGGCGATCGAAAAGTTGATAGAGTGGCGCATGACGGCTTTATAATAATATATAATATAATATAATATATATAGTGCTGTGATAATATTGGCGTCATCGTTCAGACCCAAAACCTCGATTGTTATATTTACTAACAAGTAACTAATGAATTAATGGTTATTTTGAGCGGATAAAGGTGTTGGTGTTGACAAGTGCAGATGTTTTAAAATTTTTATACAATTTAAAATTGTTACAACAGTGTAGAAGCTATAGCAGTATATAGATACTAGATAGTCTAGATAGGTACCTACAGTACTTACCCATATGGCCTTATAAATTATAAGGATAGGTATATATTATAGCGCGTGCGGGACTTTACAATGTGTACAGTATGTCAGTACCTATACCTTATATTTTTGCAATAATGATGGTATAAATATAAATTAGGTACCTATAATACAATATAACTTATAAGTACCTATATAGGTACTGTCGCCTATAATGATTTTTTTTGTAAAACTCACTTTATAATACCTATTTTTTCCACTCGACCCTTCGGTCAATTAATAACATTTTATTGTTAAAGATAATAAGATTTTGAGATATTATATTTATTTATTAATTATTAGTCTCGAATCGAGTAGTGTTTTCGAACTAGGTATATAATTATAACGACTATTAATATATTATTTTATGCATAAGATTTATTACGTTTTGGGTTGCGTGACTTTTCGATCGACCTGCAGTGTTATAATAGATACTACTTATAATAAATTATAATACCTAATCGTATAAATGACATAATATTATGTCTATAATATTATTACTTAAAACCTTCAATTTATGTGTACCTACAACAGTCCACTGCAAATTGCTATAGGAATGTAAAATAAGTAATAAGCTATTCAATATAGTAATATCTACATGTTCTATTTATATATTTATGTCATACCTACTTATACAATAAGTTAAAAAAAATAGAATATGCTAAGTGCAATTGCCTATCACATATAATACCTCTCGTTGCCTCTTCTTTTCCTTGGTATGTATTATTTGCTGTGTACGTTTTCATTTCGTTTGAAACAATTTATAAAATATTTCGTTTTTTTAACATCATTGCAAATCAATATATAAAATACTAACGGAATATACTTCTATTTGTCTAGGCAAGTTAACACTCAACAGTGTACAAACGTTATATCTATATATGCTATTATAGAAATTATTGAAAAATAGGTCAAAAAACTGTAAGAAATCGTAATAAGTGATAAATGTGCATTCATTCATTACATCTTTTTTAAACAAAAAAATTATTTATAATACCTACTATAATATAAATAAATAATAAATAATACTGAATACTGTTGCACTCAATTATCATGCATATGATTATAAAATGTTAGTGCCAGTTAAAAGTTAAACAATTTGAAACTAGTTTGATTTTTATTATGAATACACTGTAAATTAAATAAAAACATATAGGTACCTAGTTAAAGACTATACTGATTTTATTGATAAAAAATATATCATATAAATATTATCTATTCTATCTTATTGTTTTATAGACAATATATTAATTATAGGAACTTTTTTTTATTATTTAAATAAATTCATCAATCAATTATGGAATTTCATAATAAATCAAAATTTAATTTATATAATTGAATCTACTACAATAATCAATGGACAAAATGATTAAACATTTATATAGAGTAACATCATAGATGCCTAAAAAAATGTAGGTAAGTAAATAAAAATACACATAATTTATTGTTAAAATCTTATAATATATATTATATAAAATATGTAACACATAAATATTGAATAAAGATATATTAATGTATTTTCATAAAAGCATGTATTTGTATAAATAAATTAAATATTTAATAAACATTCACAAGTTAAGTTATTCTTTACATTTTTCTTAATGTGTTCCTTTATATTAAAACCCAATTAATTTATACTGAGTATGAAAAAGATTAATATCTTTTTTATTTTATTTGCAATTTACTAGGTGAAAATACTAGACTGTTATAAGAAAAAGCATATGAGGTCTTATTTTTTAAGTTTACTGTTTAATTTTTATAAATCTTTTTACTATAAAAACAAATATTTACCATTATTTTTTTTAATTAAAAAAGAAACAAATATGATGTTTAAGTTAGTACAGTGTTTTATTCAATCGATATTTCTTAAATAAAAAAAGGACACAATCCTGTAAAATTTACAAATACCTATCTCAAATCTTTGTTAAATAGTTTTTTCACAAACAACATGAATAACTATTGTATTTGAAACTATAATTCTCTACAAGTGGATTGGTATATATTTTTAAGTTTCATGAACGACAAAAACTGATAATTTTAAAGTATATACTATGCAATGTTATGAGTTTATGACTAACTCATAGATTATCAAAAACCTCAGTTAAATCAAAAAATGTATTCACCAAATTTTATTTTGATTTAAGTACATCAAATTAATCAACTTAAATATATTAAAAATAATATACAACTGTGGTATTAATACAGTAGTTATCTATATTTATATTTACAATATATTTATATAATCAAGAAAAAATTCTAATTTTATAATATAAAAATATATATATATACAATGATGTAACACTAATTACATTTTATAATTACGATAATAAAAAAATTAATCCTATTGTAAACATAAAACTAATTAGTTATTTTAAAACATATTAAAATTTAATAAGTAGATATTATCGTAAAACTAGTACAACATACTTAAAACATAATATAATCCAGTATTTATAATTTACTGTTGATGCTATAAGTAGTATAAATTATTATTTATCTAATCAGATCCTTAAAACTTTATAAAAAAATCAATTTTTGGTTTGATTTAAGAAGAGTATCTAAAATAGTATGGCCTCAAATCATACAGGCTTTCAAGTCATGAAAATTAAAATTGGCTTTTTAAAAACAAAAGGTTTATAATACTAGTACAAAATTAACGTTATATTATATACATTATCCAGCAATATTTCAACTAAAAGTTAACTTCTCACTTATACACTTAAAATAATTGGTTAAATTATAATTGATATATTAATGTATACATACACAAAATGAAGTAATTTTTGTACAATATGGCATTATTCAACTTACTTTCTTTTTAAAGTACCAAATATTTATTACTCATGGAATAATAATCAGAATATAAATAATAAACATACATATCCATATCTTAGTGTGATAAATTAAGTCTTAACATTAATAAATGGGAGTTAAAATTAAAATTTGAAGATTCCTTCAATTACAGAGACATAATCAATAAATCAAGCAAACTAATAAAAACAAATCAAATTAAACATAAAATTTTAAGATATAAATGACTTATTAATGGTGAAATTAATAAATTCAAAATATTTTTGGTATCAAATTCCATTTTGTTGTGTATTGACAATCCCATGTAACACCATTTTGCAAACGGGAGTAGGTAGAAATACGTACACATTTGTGGGACAAAGTTATTATGTAATACAATGGATATAAAAGTACTGGCCAAGATGTTTGTAAACTACTAAGATTAGGTTCAATTATTGGTAGGATTAAGGCTAAATGAACAATTATGGTCCCTGTGTAATTAGGATATCTTATGTACGACCAAAAACCATCTGCAATAATTCTCACACCTAAAAACAAAATTATGTTCAAATTAATTAGTTATGATAAAATATTTATAAAAATACAATGTAAGACTTACTTGAAGATCTATAAACAAATGATGAGTTTACTTCATGTTTATATTTAGTAAAATCACTGTAACGTTGGAAGATATAGCCGAATAAAAAGATAATTGATGAAATACTCAAAATGATATAATTAACAGGCCTAAAAACAAATAAAATATAAGATAATGATTTTATGTAAAATTTAACAATTAACTTACAAATTGTTTGAGAGTAAAATTTGAATGGGTAAAAAATTGATAATTGGTTGTAAAAATAGTTGAAGAATTGTCCAATATCCATCTTTTTCTTTTTGTAAATAAAACGATGACAATAAATTAAATTCAAAAATCAACTTATCTAAAGCATAGAATATTTGCAATCCAGCAACAAAATAAAGATTAATGTTGATTGCATTTTTAAGGGATTCGTTAATCACGAGGGAATTGAATAAAATCTGCAAATAAAAATATCGCCGTATAAATTAAGCACAATAAAAAATGTTTTATTTTTTTAATGAAAACTTACAGTCATTAATATAGAATATCTATAAAAAGCTAATTTAATATTAATAGGTCCCAGTGTAGGATTATTTGTTGTTCCAATAAATAATTTTTGTACAAAATTCAAAGAATCAAATTTATCAATTTGATTGGTGTACTTTCCCTTAATATACAAAATTAAAGAAATAATAAATGTATATAATACTGATGCTACAATATGAGGTACAGTCTTTTTGGTCACTATTTCTAGAATAAAATGTATTGGGCACTTGTAATAATCCATCGCCAAAACAATCAAAGCAGCAATAATTAAATTGAGAAATCCTAAAATAAAAATTTTACTATTAACATTACTCAAACAAATTATACTTATGTATAACTAACCTGAAAATCTATAGTAGTTATACTTATAATTATCGTCCAGTAATGCTTTAGATTTTTTTGCCAATGGTACAAGTGATATAAACAATTGAAGTAATACAATAGCAGCTGTCCATATAAAAACATCCTGATCATAGTAGTTAGCTAATCTTAAATAACCTCGAGGAAAAGGTATCAAATTTCCTTTCTGAAAAAAATTTGATTATTAAGATCATAGGAAAATGATGAAATTTAAATATTTTAATTACAGCTTTTATAGCAATTTTGGCAAGGATAACCAAAAATGGTAATAATATTGTTAATATAATATTGCCAAATAATCCTCCAAATTCTACTGGATAAGTCTTGCATTTCGTATTATTAGCTAATTGAGGTTCATCATCAGATTCATCATTGTAATCTAATCTTGATGATGTAGTAGACATCTATAAACATATTAAAAAAAAATAATAAAAATATATCCAATTAATCTAATAAATTCAATTAATATCATAATACAAAATAAATATTCACTAAATGTATACACAGTATAAATAATAAACAGTGTCAATTTAACATATATTATAAAAAGCATTTTAATCTTGAGTTGAGATATTATATATTTTTAGGGAGAGGAAGATTCAATAGATAATAGCCTCCCCGGAACATATTAAAATAAAAAATGTGCTTTGTCCAGAAGAGAACATGCCATTTCTTGGCATTCTGCAATAGTGGAACCGATATCATTGACAGGATGAGGATGTGCAGAACTTATATAGACACGGATACCTTTTGCAAGACTGAGTTTAATAAATATTTAAAATACAAAAATGAGTTTAATATTTTAAGAGTTGAGCATACCTTATTATTTTTAAATTGTGTAAGTATATCGCAATATTTAAACACAATTTTATATTTTATATAAAAACAGAACAACAGTTAATATTATTGTACAAATATTTAATACAAATTTGATTAACAGTAAATGTTTACTGTTAATAGGTTATATTTTAATTTTACAAGATAAGAAAAATATTTTGACAAATTAATCCCAAGTGTTACTAACTATAATACTGTTGAGTCAATCGAATTTATAATATAGGGTCATCTACTGTACTAGATCCCATGCATTAAACCTTTAAAGAGTTTAAAGTGCAATATGCACTTCCTACTACCTGAGTAACTACCCAAGATCACTAAATGTGTTGAACCACCAACACACAATACAAATATTGAATGATAATATAAATATTATGTTACTATTATTAATATAATATTATTTCCAAGCAAAAGAATAAACACAATAAAATATAGTATACTATACTCGAGTCAACGAGAGAGTACTATTCCTTCACGCATTCAAATGGCCGAGCTCCGTGGTTTCGGACCCAAATTTCTTTCACTCTACCATCTAGTTGCCGTTGGTTTTGGTCGCCGCCAAAAGTACTCTCTCGTTGGCTTGAGTATATACTACTATTGTATAACTATGAAAAAAATCTATGTCATATAAACACTGTTTAAGAACATCTACTTTTAGATTAACATTTTTAATATTAACTGATCTCTATCATTTGTGATTAAAATACATACTTTGTCACTTATTTTATCCGGAACAGGACTAATTCTTGAGTTTACAACTTCTTTTACAGGTGTTGGGCTCTTTCTTGATTGTGAATCAACAGGTTCTGGAGACTTTTTGCCTATAAACCAATATTAAATATAAATTACTCAAGTAAATAGAATGTGTCATAAAAGTTTAGCTATTTTACTTTTAATTTCTTTCTTTTTATAAATTGGAATGTCTTTTTTAGTTTCAAAACGTTCTAAGACAACTTGCGGAACTCTTAAATTCTTATTAGCTGATCTGGATCGAGTTCTTATCTTCCTTTCTATGGATTTACTTTTGGATCTACTTTTGCTACGACGAGGAGTGGCTGGCTTTTTAGTTTTTGATGGTGTGGCTGACCTTTTAGACTTTGAGGATGTGTCAGCATCACTTGGTGAAGCAACCCCTTCTTTTCTTGATCTTCTAGTCAACATCGTAATCTTAAAAAGTAGAAAGTAAATAATATAATTTATTAGTTTATATGTTATAAAATACAATAAAATAATTATCCTAATATTACAGAATAAATATTTACCATATAATATAAGTAAATAAAGCAAGATTATAGACATAACAATCTTATAACTTGAATTATCATGGTTGTTAAACAACAGGTAGATATTAGATAGTTGATAATGTACCTTTAAGAAATCCAAAAACTAAAAGAAAAATTAAAATATGTACAACAGCGATTCGAAAGTACGATGGCAAACTACAATGGGACAGTATTAAAAAATGTTGTAGCTATACAATAGACAAAATGGTGCAAAATACAATTTTTAAGCCGAGGGGTGTAAAAAAAATCACTGCGTAGGTATTTACGCAGCGCGACAGCGACGTTGACTTGTCGCCAAATCGAAAATAACAAAACCCTACATTTACAGACCCCGGGAGACGGCCAACACGAAGAACCTCACACAGACCCGTAACGTTGGGAAATATAAAAACGACGACGAAAATACCTTTTCCTACCACCCAACCTCAACAAAAATTCAGTGAGTACCTAAGCGTCCGAAACATTTTTCGTTTGTATAAAAATCGCCGATCAAAAATACGGCTAATGATTTCCGCATCGGAAACAACATAAACGTGATTCTTACCTGTGCAGTTTTGCGTCCAAATCAGAAAACGTTTTCGGTGAAGCTGTTAGTACTGCGCGACCGGCCTCGGGATCACTTTATAGAGTTAAAGGTCTCAAACAGTCAAAACGCGGCAAAAGCGAAAACGAGGGAATCTTAAATTTTCAACTGATCAGATTATCATGAAAACGGTCAGATCCGAAAGTAAACAATGTCGGTGACGCCGCGCCGGCGCACGCTATTGGTGAATTTTTCGAATCTGTCGTGTTTATGTTCCATGAGAGGCTGGTTTGTTTGTCTGTTTGCTTGTTTGTTGTCCATCCGTTCGTTATAAAAAATTGGTTTCCCGCGTGCTTAAAACGACTAACGGACAAATCGGACAATTATTGGCCCTACGCGCGCGTGCGCATTAATGCGTTATACACTTACACCGCCGTGGGGCGTCGGATTGTCGGACTGTGGCCGGGAGCCGGTTTAATATCTCGCTTAAACATATTATTGTAGGTAGATACATGTATTTTATAATAAATAACCTCACCACTACGGCACTACCAGTACCAGCAATATTCATCATCCGCGGCGGCATAACATAACCTTCGTCAAGATTTTTAACACGTTTCAGATAGCCGATAGGTCATCAACCATGACTTTATTACGTAGAATTAAAGTATTCGTAATTCACGAAAATAATATATAATAATTAATATTATAAATAATATAACTAAAGGAAATTTAAATTTAAAATGAATATTTCCATAATATCATGCATACGGCTTGTCAATTTTATAATTTACTATTTAAGTAGTTTATCTATTATTTAATGTGCCCAAACGGATACTAGACTTAAAATAATAACGACATAAACAAAATCAATAATATACAGAAATCATTGAATTATGTTAATATAGGTAATCATTCTGTATATAAAGTATAGTTTACAAATATTGAATTATGCAAAATGCAATATATGTGTATACACTACGGTCTACGATTGATAATATTAAGTATACTTGTTTGGAATTTCGGGTCGAAGTCCGAACTCTAAAATCTAGTTGTGTCAAATATTGTATAGTAGAAGTGTTCGAAACGTATAGGAAAAACTTCCCCTCAAAATATTTCTTAATACAGACATTTTCCCTCTATATTTAAAAAAAAATATATTTTTGAACAAAGAATATAAAAAGTCACGAAATAAGCTATACAGACTGCGGCACTGCGCATCTTGCTTACAAGTCACAACTTACAATATTTTAGTACTAAAATAATTTAATACAAATAATATACAATGTAGCATTATTTGTTTTAAAATGTATGATCTTTTATTCATAATAAATTATGTCTTAGAAATAATTAAAATTAATAAAAACAAACAATTTAAAAATTGTACATAACAATTATTAGGCTTTTTTTTAGTGTGCAGTGAAAAAGTAATTGTGTTGTGAAAATTGGTACTTTAATGCAGTGGCATGCTTAGCTTTTTTGAAAGGGGGTATGTTCATTTTTGACTTGTCACAGACCCTAACCCGTGAGCACGCCACTGCTTTATTGTATCATATGCGATATTTGTAATCAATTTGATTCCTTACTAAAATCCAGAAGAGTGTGGAAAATATTGTTTGTACAGTCAGAAAAAATCATTAAAAAAAAACTGATAATAATTATTAAAGTTATCATATTATGCTGTAGTCTGTAAGCAATAACTTTCCAATACTCTAATATTCATCAATTGTCCGTTGTAATCAGTCACGATTAAAGATATCTTTAATCGTGGTTGTATTAAACCGTTGTGAGGAACCCTTCAATGTAATAGCCATGTAAGCAGTGTTGAGACTTATCTAGATAAATGTATTAACTATCTATTATCTTATCTAGATAAAAATCTAAATGTTATCTATTTATCTATCTTAGATGAAAACTCCAGTCATCTACTGTAATTTATCTAGATATTTTTTTATATTGTAGAAATTATTTTAATTATTATATTTATGTTTTTGGTAATATATACTATTTTTGTTCGTGTAGTCACCGTACGTCGACAACGATGAGACCGGTCTATAACAATTTCTATTATAACATAATATTATTATTTATTATTAGTTATTACTTATTACTCTTTAGTCATTAATCACTATCGTCAATAGCTTGTAATCTATTGTAACATTCGTACCACGAAATTCTAAATACTGGCAGATATGTGGGTAATTAAAATAAATTAAGTTATGTCAGGTCGAAACGTAGAAAACCAGAACTCCCTAAAAATTATAAATAACTAAAAAATAATTATTTTATTGAAAATAAATCTATTGATTACGTATACAGCTTATAATTTTCAAGTTACCTAACCTAACCTTATAAAAAGCCTCATACTATGTACATTTTTTTGATCTAATACAAATTTAATTTTAAAATATTGTTTTTTAAAAATTTATCTGCTTTTTATCTAGATAAATTCCTATTATCTTTTATCTAATAAATAGATAATTTTAGTTGAGCTTATTTTTATCTTCATCTAAATAAATTTTTGGTTTATTATCTTTATCTTTATCTAGATGACAAACTACTTATCTGGGCTCAACAGTCAACACTGCATGTAAGCATTGTGAATCGCGGAAAAAAAAGTCCCGGTAAAAAAAAATCTCATACTATAGGAAAAAAAAGTCCCGATGAATATATATATACGTTTAAGGATTATTCAATTTAAAAAATTTTATGAGTGTTTAAAGTTTTAATTTTAATTTGAAATCAAAAATACACGTGTAAAATAACGTTTTACTAATAATTTTCGATTTTTGTTATTTTTAAAATATTACTAAACGTAAGATTTTGAAACTTTTACTTAAATGTTTGAATTTGTTTCAAAATAGAATATATGACAATATTTAAATATAATATATCCTAGACTGACAAATCATCAACGTTCAGAATCGTTTTTCATATAGTATAATATTATACGATTACAAGATATTACGCACGACATACACACGATAATATATACAATGATACCTATCATTGCATTCAAATTTAATCTACCCTAGTCCGAGGTCCACCCTACCCCCTAATGTACAGCAGAGCGATACTCACTTACCCGCTTTTTATTTTTCTAATTAATTTCCAAATAGTTAGATGTTTATGTCCACATAGCTTTGAAAATCGGTTATTCCATCCTTCAGTCATATTGTTTGTTCGATGCCCTCCTACTAAAGTGGCATTATGTACATTCCACGAGGAAGGTGAAAAGGTGGAATTTTTCTAAAATGCAAGGTAGAAGTTGAAACTACACGCCTATAGGTACCATTTACATAATATGAATCAAAATAAGTTATAAGGTCTTCTGCATCTGGAGGCATTATTTCTTTTAGACATATCATTTCATCCAGTACTTTATCCTGTGGTAGGAAAGCTAATCCATCGGTAATCGGTAAAAAAGACCAAGGAAAAAAAGAACAATTTTTAAAAATTTGAATACAAAAAAAAATATTAATAATTAATTCATAATTAATTGATTATGAAGATTAAAAATGATTATTACATTTACTTACACAATTACTTATTTGTTTTTGTCTTTCGACAACCTGACTGTGGTAAAGTAGTGTGTTCACTAGTTTTCTAGTCCTTTATATTCATGTTTTTGAAAATATTTTTTTACATAGTTTTAAATTGTTAAAATAACAACGTTTATATTAAAAAGTTATATTTTTAAATATTTTTTATCCTTATAATTTTTTAAGTTTTTTACTTTTTTGAATGACAACATGGTGTTTTAATTTCATATTCCAAAGCAGAATAATTTTCCGAGTATTTTGATACAAAAATTCGAATTTAGGGTGAGTAGTTTATGAGTTATACTTATTTAAGTAAGTAGTTGATGAATTATACTAATTTTAAGTTTAGACAAGCGGAGTAGTAGACAAACATTTTGCGGGGTAACCCCGTACCACTCCACACCACACAACTAAACTTTAAATACGTGTAACTCATAAACTACTCGCCCTAAATTCGATTTTTATGTATCAAAATACTCAAAAAAATATTCTACTTTGGAATATCAAATTAAAAATCTATGTTGTCATTCAAAAAAGTAAAAAACTTAAAAAATATTTAAATTGATTATTTTTCGTGATTTTGGGAAGGCCATCGCATGTGCCATGTAGTAAGTGATAATTTTTTAATTTATATAATCAGTTAATATATTTATCATTTTTATAAATTGTTCTTTTTTCATTTGTTCTTTTTTTCCGGGATTCAATCCATCAATCATACCGCAATATTTTCGAAAATTATTATCTTCTTTATAAATTTCAGACAAACCAAGTTTCTGAATTTTCGTTAATCGTAATATGACTTCCAAAAATATTTTTTGCAGCATTTATTGCTGCTAATTCAATATCAAAATTGGACTCTTTTTTCCGATTACCAAGCATTGTAAGCATAATATAACAATTGTTGGTTACTATTGTCTCTTATTACAACGCAATCGCGTTATTATGCAATTTGTAAAACAGTCATGTTAAAGCAGCGATTCCGTTAAGACTTTTGGAATACTCATTATTTTATAACGGTGTTTTAATATAAATAAATTAATATGTAAACTTTAGAAACATTTTGTTTTGTGTTGATGTTAAATAATCCTTAAGTGCGAACTTTAAAAAAAAAATAATAACGTCGTCAAATTCGGATACAAACTAGGACTGGCTAAACGAACGGTATCAGTCCAAACCGAACTTCCGACTTTCGTACTCAACAGTCGTCATTTCATATTTTATTTTTCTTTCATTTTTTTATAAGTTTTTTCTTTTTTTTAGATTTTATATTGTCAAATGAAAATTGGGCTGATTTTGTTTCGTCGGGACTTCGGGAGACATTTCTATTCTCATTTTTTATTAGTGTCCAAATAGAAGGATGATTATAATCAACTATAATTTTTAAAAACGAAACGATGGTTTCACCCTTCTGTTTAATTGTTGGTTCAATGTTCATAAACAAGGGTAATTTGATTCTACATAGATGGTATACAATTTTACATTAATTAAGTATTATTTATTAGTAATTAGTTATATTTTTACACTTTTTAGTTTTTACACATGCAGTTTTTCATAAATAGATTTTACTTATATTTTTTGCACGGAATACTCAAATTAAATCCCACGTTGAAACATTTTATCTACATTATTACCAAATTTTTTATTTATATAACGAATTTTATAACATGAATAATATTATAAAAATTAAAATAATTTTTATAGGATACTGAGAATCGCCTCTTTGGGATATTACCTCTGGGTAATGCTAAAGTTAAATGGTTCTTAAAAATATTATAAGAAAATTATGAATCCCGGAAAGACCAAGAAAAAAAAAGTAAAAACGAACAAATTTTAATTATGTTTATTGATTATAAACCACTTACACACACATTTACATTTTACACAACGCGCATGAATCCACATCGAAATTGCCTACATTGAACTCCTTAACAACCGTCAGTATCTAAGCTGAAGTAGATCGAAAAAAACATGTAAAACAACCAAAATGCCAGACAAAAGTGTGAGACTTATGTATGATGGATTTTAATTTAAAAAACAGATTTGAATTTGTTTTCTAGTCTTCTAGGTTTTGATCGAGGCGATTTTTGATATTTGAAAAATTGAATATGTACTTATTCTTAAAATAAAGGAAATGTATGGTATTTTTAATTATTAATATTTTAATAATTAATTTGACTATCTAAAATTGCTTCGATCGAAACCTAAAAGGCTAGAAGAACAATTCAAATTTGTTTTCAAATATAAAATCCATCAATCCTAAGCCTCACAGTTTTGTCTGGCTTATTAGTCTTTTATAAATATAGCATATAGATTATATTATATGTTGTCGAACGTGGCGTACTGGCGTGTTAATTTTGATCATACCGAAATTTGATATGTTCCTGCATGTGCGAGAACGTGTTATCGTCCGAGAATTACTGATATCCATTCGATACCATTCGATATCAAAAATTAATCTTGTTATACATTTATACCTCATTAGTCATTACACGTACCCTACTATACCCTATATACTAGTATATGATCTAAGCACGTACCGCTAGTAACACGGTGAATAGGTATATCAATTATAATGTGTATTGTGTATACTAACATAGATTATATTAGGATTACAATAATATATTGACTGCTATTTGATTATTATTATTATTTATTACAATGATAATATTATTTTTATATTGTTGACATTCGATAACCACGCCGCGTACTCGAGTACAAACAGTACAGTGAGATTTTTAATGAAAATGAAACTGAAAACATTTTATTTAGAAAACATATTGCCTCAAATACTAGCTAAAGGAATAAGCTAATTATTATTATAATATTATTAAATTCAGTTCTTTCTTAAAGAAAGTTTCTTTCATTATTTTTATTGTTTGTTAAATAATTTGTGATCAAAAATATATACGGCAAAATAATATAGTTATCAATTATTATTTTTATTTTATGTATATTAATTTTTCTATAATGCTGGATTGCGGGTATGACGTACGATGCGACTATAGGTATTACGAATGAATATTATATTTTATAGTAATTATATAGAAAAATAATAGTTTACCTTTTTCCGACGAATTCTCATACGACATGGTTTATGTTGAATATTATCGTATATTTCATCGCAAAAAATACGATAATGGATAACCCACACTAATCTTCATATTATATTTATCACACATTGACATAGCCAAAATATACGGTAGACAGAAAAAAAATCCAAAGAAAAAAAACCAAGTTTTCATATTTTGCTATATTTTGTCATGTTTCATTAAACATACGTTTTAATTTAAATATAGAAACAAATCAAAACAATTTAAAACTATTGTATAACATTGAAAAAAGTTGGACAAAAACCGTCAAAAAGTCAGGATAGTTGAAAACTTCTAAGTTTTAAAAAAATTGATCAGTTGAATAAAGTAAAAATAATAATAATAAAAAAAATATGCCATCGATATCTTATTGTGTAAGAGATGACAGTTAAAAAGTTTCCAATATCACGTACACCATTATCATATTCTTCGCATAATTTTTTTACCTAATTGAATTTGTATTTTTATGTAGACCGTTTTTTGTCGTTTCTGTTATGATACTCCTGTTCAATTTGGGCTAGTTTTGTTTCATCAGCTGCCATTGCTAACCTTATTTTGGCTATAATAGTCCAAATTGTTGGATATATTTGTCCTACTAATTTACTAAACCTATGATTCCATCCTATAGCTCTATGCCTCTATAGTACTTTTATGGCTATATACTTATTACTTAAACGTATACTATGGTTATGGACTTAAAGTCATAAATAGGTACAAAGATATAAGATGTCAATTGAATGATGTTTAGCATGTTACCTACATTTTCTCAAAACGGAACTACTACTCCCAAAACATAGTATAGGTAATAAAGTTAATAAGCTACTTTTAATATATTTTTAAATATAAAAAAAAAAATTAAATATTTTTTAATTATTCAAAATTTACCAATTTGGTTACGAGTGTTCAACAAATAGAACACATTACCCGTGTTGAATTATTGATCTAAATTTTTAATTAGAAAATTTAAATTTATTTCTTATGAAATATGACAAAATATAAAATTTTGGTTTTTATTTTCATGTTTTTTTTTCCGTGGTCTTTTTTCTTTGGTTTTTTTCCGTGATTCAAAATGTACATGCAATATGAAATGCTTAAACACTAATCCTTATAACATGCATAGACCTTATGATAATATTATGATATGCTTCAGCCCCTGAAAAAATAAATAGGTTATTTTCATAGGCATACAAAATATGATAATTTATTATTTATGCAAGGAGATACATTTATATACTAAATACTAAAAACTAAAATGTACTATATAGATATATTTATTTATCATTTTTAGTTTATAATAGTTATCGCTGCTATAAATATGTCATATTTTCATGTTTGATGTTTCCGAAAAATCCATTGTTATTTTTAGTATTTTACGTATTTACGTATTATTGAAATATCCATTGGTTTTATAAACTGACATGATAAGGAAATCATTGAGTAGGTAATAATAATAAATATTAACTATTGGCAAATTTACAGGCAACACTGCTACAGCCTACAGGTGTTGTACTACAGACTGTATGTAGCACAGAGTAATAAGAATATTATTCTTATTACTCTGTGGTAATATTCTTATTACTCTGTGGTATGTAGTGTCCGTTTAGTTATAAATGAGAATACAATTTGGAATATCAAGTAATAAGTTATAACTTATAATTTATATACATTTAATAAGCAAAAAAAAAGATTAGCCTATTCTACAATTAATGGTAACCAGAGGCGTTTTAAGGATTGTTAATTGGGGGAATATAACAATTTAAGGCGAGCCGTGAGGCAGCCACCTCACCCTTTTTTTAAATTTAAAAACAACATGTATTCAATTTTAACAACATTAAATTTTTAATTAAAATATTAAATCTACAAAATTATATCAAATTTTCTTGATTTTTGAGCCATCACATCTAGAACTTCTTTGGCCTCAATAGGGTCGGATTTAGGAATGTGGGCAGCTCACCATTGTAAGTAAATATTTTTTTCGATTTTTTAATAACCAGGTTAGGTTGGTAAGGAAAAAACAATGATTTAATCATTGACATAATATAAAATATATATAATATAATATATATAATATTTATATTATGTCAATGGATTTAATGATTGGATATTTAATAAATAAAAAAAAAAGTTTTACATGATAAAGAAGATTCTAGACATAATTTGTAAATGTGCTGAAAATAATATAATTAAAGATTACAAAAAATACTGAAACAAAATGATTGGGAAAAGTTTTTAACTAAAAAATTTAAAAAAAAAGTACTATATTATAAAGAAATCAAACTTCACTTTCGAGAGATTTTGCCTTATTGCTTATAGATTCTTCGAGGGATTTTCTGAAAAAAACTATAAGAAGTAGAGAAACTGGTCAAAAAATATGAACGTGAACGCGTGAACGTGAGTTCATGAACGATGTTCTTTACAAACGTCAAACACTGGATCATGATAAAAATTAAAAAATGTATTTCTATCATGCACTGGATTGTCTGGATTATCGACTATCGTAGATTCGTATTTCGTAATTACTAATTAGTAGTAATACGGATGACCATCCGGTTCATTAATCATCGTAATTCATAATTTCATATTCCAAGTTAATTTTATAAATGTATCGAATTGTCAACAGTGATACCTATTATTTAGGGAAATAATTTTTATTTAAAAGTAACAACCTGATTATATTTGTTAAGAAAACAATAATTTCAAATTCCCATATTTGATATTATTTTACACATTTATATTTTTCTGTTTTTGCTGTTTAGGTGAGTTAAGGTAATCTTTTTCGAGCTTTCCTATGGTTAGTTCAGTTAATTGATGTAGTCTTAGTTGATATTTGCCAATTTTGAGTAATACATTAGTGATTTATTAAATGTGTAGGTATCATATTGAGATCTGTTAACGATCTTTTAGTGTTTAATTAGTTATCTTTAAAGTGTTTAGGTGTACTACTATTAGCGTACGTTAATCTAAACAGTAAACAAAATCTTTACAAATCGTCCATTCATCGTTTTCAAATAATCCATCAGTATTCAGTATGTATATTCTTAGTCAGTTTTTAAATTATTTGTATTCATGTTGTATGTAAATAGTTATATTGTGTAATAATTTTATCTGCTGGCACTGGGAAGTTTTTGGGGCCAAATTAATTTGTTGGTTAGTATAACAAATATTCCTTATGTTAGCTCCATATAAAAATAGCAATGGTCATTCGGGTCATCGTCATTTGGTTGGTCTTCTTACCCTACAAATTAAATTTGGACGATAAATCAGATTTAGAATAGATTTGTCAGCCTTACTGGATTTATTCAAAGTATCATGTACTCTCCATTAGACTCAATCAGATCTATTAGTTTTAGTGCACGCAGCACACTAGGTATATATCAGAATTTAATGCAAAAGATCGATTTTAGAACAACTCAGTGTCCAGATACCTGATAGAACCAGTGGTGTATTGGTGAAAAATGTTCGGGTATATGCACTTTAAGCTATATTTTATTGCAAAAAAAAAATTTTGTCGCTACGCTCGAAATATTACTTACATAATAGATTACAAATTACATTAAACAATTTATACTATAATCTTCGCTTTTTCTATTTTTATACACAGTATTTCAGATACTCAATCGGTAAAATTTTTGATTTTAAAATAGTGATGTCTTTCACAAATTAATCATATCTAAAAAGTATCAAATTCTAGACCAGTGGTTTTCAACCGGTGTGCCGTGAGTGCTCTTGAAGTGTGCCGCAAATACGTTTTGGGTATTCGCCGTATACCCCTGTATACCCTCTAATACACCACTGGATAGAACTATGTCACAAAACATTTTTTATTTGCCTTTGGGTTAAACAGATAAATGTATCATTATTCATTAGCTTACTAGTATGATGTGAGATATTGTTTCTCAGTAATAGGTATGCAGACTTTGTTTATGAGTTTATGATTATGTTATTTATCTACGTATTATATACAGTGGATTCTGCTTAATGTGGGCACGTTGGGATCAGCCTGTTTGCCCACATTAAGCAGTTGCCCATAAAAACCAAAATTGGTTAAAAAAAAAATTATAATATAAAAAAAAATCAACAGAATTCCTTTCTGCATGAATTTTTATTATTTTTTCCATTACAAATGTACTTATTATAAAAAACAACAGAATGACGGGAAAAATATTCAAGTGAAATTACCCCTAAAAGTTGATTAAGGGTTAATTTGGACATAAAATTAGGTTATGATATATTTCTATAAGTATTATACTTAAAAAATCTACTAATTTTTAAAATATTCTGACAAAAAGTACTACAAGATAGTATTTTTTTTACTAAAGATCGGTAGTATCATTAGTATCAAATTGTTATTGTTGTAACATAAAGTGGGTGGTTTTTCACTTTGCTCAACAATAATATTTTCAGTCGTTTATTTTTCATTTGAAGTTCATAATTTTACCGTTAAGACTCATAGGCGAATATTGGGGGGGACTTGGGGGGCTTAAGCCCCCCCCCCCCAGAACGTAGTCAAGTCCCCTCGGAAGGTTCTAGTATCTCTAGTATATCTTCTAGTATCTTTGAAGTGTCTAATAATGTGTTGACGCCAAAGTCAATGGTTGACGCTAATGGATATGGTAAAAATGTTAAGCCCCCCACGGATATGACCAAATATCCGCTTATGCATTAAGTAGATGTACTTCATCAAAGTTGTTCGTCTTTTTGTGCCGAATCTGGCTGTATATGTAGTAACGTTGTAACTTTATTTTTAACAATAGAAACTACAAGAAACTAATTTATGCCTTTTTTGGTACAATATGTAGGAAAGAGTTTTAAGATAACCTGATGATACCTAATGCTTTTTATTACTTTTGATAAGCACAATCTCATAGATATGATGAAACTCGATTAAATTAGTCGTTTTTAAATACATAGGTATGTGTATATTCTAACATTATGATAAATTGATAAAGTAAAAATTGCCCACATAAACCAAATCAAGTGCCTATATTACACGGTTTTTTTTAATCTTATTAATATACATTTAAATTGGGACCAGACCATTTTGCCCATATTAACCGTTGCCCACATTAGGCGGAGTCCACTGTATATATTTCTATAAAGGCTATAACTAAAAGCTACTTTATGTTTAAAATATAAAATATAACTAGTTAGATGAGAACTTTTATTTATTTATTCTGAATATTTTATGAATGTTTAATGGATAAATATATTCAACAAATTAGTCAGTATTAATAAGATACTTGGGTTTTATTTTGTTGCTTTTCTTTTTTGGAAAGGGATGGGTACAATTTACAATCGCATAGATTTACCAGGAATGTCATTAAATCGAAATTGTTGAATAAAACTGTTTTGTGAACAGTATCACTATTCATGTATAATTGAAAGATGAGTAAAAAAATCTTTTGATCGAAGTTGTATATGTTTTGATTTGACATTAGCTAAAAATGACTTTACATTATGCAGAAGTAATAAGAAATATTAATTATTAAATATTAAAATATGTCATCTATTATCATAAAATTACAAAAAACTATTAAGTATTAATGTATTATTTCAGATATTATAAATGACAGATTTAACTAATAATTCTATACAGCTATATTAGCGTTAATATACAGATAAGTGGTGTTACAACCTATAGCACTACCTTCCATAGTCGCAATGATCTTTACTGAAGTCATGGCAAATCTAGTGGGCTAAGTTGTAATGCTAATTTATCTTTAGATCATATTGCAACTGTCATTTCTAGGACATAATATACAAGTTAATATATTTATGGTCAAGTTATAGTTTTATAGATTATTATTTATCAGGGACCATATTTACTATTGATAAATTTTCTTTGAGGAATAATAAAAATTTGGTACTAGTCTAGTAGATCCCCGCCAAGAAAATATCTCGTGTTTTTGATGTTTTAGTCAATAATCAATAATTTAATATTTAATTATAAAAAATATTCATATTAATATATATTCATAAAAACAAATAAGAAAATTATTTAAATAATTTATTATATATTTATTCGGTATTTATAAATAAATCGCAAAAAAATTATACACATCAGCTAATACATATAATAATTTATAAATACTGAATGAATGTATGATAAATTATTTAAATCATTTTCTCACTTTTTTATGAATATATGTTAATATAAATATTTTTTATAATTAAATATTAAATTATTGATTATTGACTAAAACATCGAAAACACGAGATATTTAAGTGGCGGGCGTCAACTAAACCTGCAGTGTGGCGGGGTCTTATTTTCTTGGCGGGGGTCTACTAGACCAGTACCAAAAATTTTAATGATACATGTGCTAGGTGTTTGAAAAAGTAAACAAATGCATCCAATTCTGAAAATTGTAACAGTGTATTATAACCTAACTTAATCTTAATTAAATAAATTGGTTAAACTAAGGTTTTTGTTTGACAAATATTATTATGGTGCTAAATTTATAATTGTACCAAACCAACTTTCTATATAAAATAATAAGTACTACAGCATTAAAATATTCTACATTTCTCATAAATATCTTATTGCTGAGATTAAAATTTTAAAAAGTACATCAGCTAAATCAGTATATTCTGGTTAGTTTTTGAAAAAGAAAATGGTAAAGTAAAATATATGCTAGATTTTTCTATTATACATGCCACAAATTATTATTGTTATAATATGATATTATGTTTGTTTAAACTTACCTAACTATATGGATTTTTGTTTTAGTTGAAGTTTACTTTTTTGAAACAATTTAAGGTTATATTAAGTTAAAAATGTAGAACATCAACATTTTCACTGTAGATGAGACTAAATGGCATCAATTAACATTGTTTTCATATGGGAAATAATGCCAATTGGCGTCATATTCCTTGTTATTAAATACACTTTAATTTGGTCAGCAATACAATTAAATAATTAGATTTTGTTAGAATCTTCTACAAGTATTAATACTTAAATATGTGAAAGTTGTATATTTATATTTTAATTTTTCAATTTTTTTTTTAAATAATTTTTTCAGTTACCTCAAGTATATTCAAATGATAAATATGATATGCGACTAATGTGTTAAAATAAAATATATTTACTCTGATAGTCATCAAGGTCATTAAAAAATTAAACATTTACTATAAATAATAGTTATTTAATGTAATGATGTAGATTTAATAAAATTACATATCATGCCCCTATAAACATAAACATAAAATTAATAAAATTGTATAAATATGCAAAATTCCCTATTTGCAAAAGAGATTCCTTCCCTTGATTAAAATCTATGCATGCCTATGCTTTAGAAATTTTAAATTTATTGTTATATTTTGTTATATTTTTTTTATGAAATCATATAATTTTTATCAATTTAGATGAAAGAAATGAAAAAAAATGATGATACTAAAAAAAGCCGCTATGGTCGAATATCTAACAAGAGAAAATTTAATGAAGAGCTCGATTTATCTCTGGGTGAGTCCTATCGCGAAATAAATTTTATATTGAACAAAAAAAACAATGGAAAATCCTCTCCAACAGCCTCAAATAATACAAGTAATGGAAAAAGAAATGTATTTAATATTGGTGATATGGTGTGGGCTAAGACAGGGAAGTATCCAGTATGGCCAGGAATTGTAATTACAGACCCGGAGACAAATAAGTTTTCCAAAAGTATGTTTAATTAAACTAATCAAAATCAAAAAGTTTTAATTTTAATTATCAATGATTATGTTTTAGATAAGAATATGGTACCTATGTTGCACATCTACTACTGTAATGACGCTTATAAAAGAAATTGGATAAAAATGAAACAAATTTCAAAATTCTCTGGTAAAGAAGAAATATTAGCTGAAGTTCCAAAAATATTAGTAAGTAAAAACTTTTAACTTTAATAATTTGTTATTATTAATTTAACAATTTTTTTAAATTGTTATTTTAAGTATAATTATGATATGCTTAGAGTAAGGTTGTGATTTAGTCAAAAAATGAAATGCATATTATTTTTATTTATAAAATTATTTTTAATGATATTCAGAGTGATGGTGGTAATATCCCATTCGGTATTAAAAATCCAAAAGCTCTAATGATAGCTAAATTAATTATTTTTAAAAGTCTGCAGGTACTGTACTAAAAATCATATACAACAGGGGTGGCCAAACTTTTTTTGGCCGCGATCTATTAACAATATACTTCACCTTTGAGGATCGACTTCCATAAAAAATCTAACCACCATGATTAATTTTCATGTGCGTAGCCTAAAAATAAATTCTAACACGATCGACTTAGAAATCGTTTGCGATCGACCGTTTGGCCGCCCCTGATATACAATATATTTTGTTCCTTTTTGTAATTTTTATTGCTGTATTATTAAAGTAATAATTGTGGGTATATTTTTTGCTGTAGAAACTTGTTTGCGCACATAATTGAGATGATGAAAATCTGTTTGTAGGAACAATTGTAGGTTGACTGGGTTGTGTGAGCGTACCACTAAAATAGCATACACCGATGTATTATCATATGCTGATGCCACACAAGACAGAACTCGTATACTCTTACTTTTCGATAAGTTTTCACCTATCATTCAAATTATAATAATGATTATTCCAAGTACTTTAGTTGTGTGTGGTAGGCTTTTATCTTTATAGCTATATTTCTAAATTTACACTTTTTTTGGTAAAAGTTTTTGATGATAATTGATAAACTTTATAACAATTTTAACTCAGATCATCTCATATACATTTTAGTTTAGTCTCTAGTTGTATAATATTGTCAGATACTATATAACCATAGAGACAATTTATTTTCTGAATTTCCCATCTTGGTTGAATTAGTTTACAAAGCTACATACATTATATGATATACTAAAACTAAAGTATACACTGCTATAGTATCATAATATTTTATGTTGGTTCATTTTTTCCAAGATGGGTGGGTTATACAGATAGTTATACATAATTCATAGATTTATGAATAAACAAACTTAACATTGAACAATAGTTAAATAATATATTTTTTTTAAATATATTTTTTGTTGTATTCAGACTCAAATTTCACGAAGTAAGTTAAAAATTAAATGGAATCAAGCCGTGGAGGAAGCTGAATTTTTAGCAGCAATGAATAGGTAAGAAATTGAATCAAGTGGTAATAAAGTTAGATTTTAAAAAAATAATGTGTACTATTATTGTTAAATATTTTTCTGTTTTTAAATGTTTAAAATAAAAACATTTTATATGAGATTTAATAATTAAATTATATTGCAGAGACCAGCGTATAAGCTCATTTTTTGCTAACAAATTTTTAGCATCTAATTCATCATTGAATAATGAGGTAGGTAAACTGATGTAGTTTAATAAGACATTTAAAAGGATATCATCTTTGCATATGTTGTCCCTGTCTTACTACAACGCATACTTTACCAAAGTATATGTTTAAAAGTTCTAATTGAATATTAAAGTGAATTAGACCTATTATCACACTTAAAGTTATGAACAATGTCTATGTTCTCTTTTTGGGTTTATTTACAATATTTTAATTTTTATGATTTTAGTGACCCTTGCAGTATACTATATAGTATATATCCGTCAGCCGAACTATAAACACAACTACTTTAGTTTTAGTAAACGATTACTCACGTTAATAAAATCCAGATTGCTTAGTTTTTGTGATTGTATCATAGTGACTATGACCCGCATGAAAGTGGGTATTCCAATAAATAATTTATAGCATTAAAATATAGAATGGGGTAAATAATTAACTTGTGCGTCATTAAAAGTTAAGTGAATTATAAGAATTTTTAAGTATTAATATTTTACATACTCATAACTCATAAATTAAAATACTATAAAAAATCAATAAGGAATTATAGATAATATTCTTACCTTTAAGATTGATTATAGGTCATTTTACTCTAATATTTAAGCTAAACTCAATATTAGAATTGTTAAACGTATATTTTGGAATGGTATATGTCAGTAAGACAGAGAAAACACATACGGGTATGACATCCTCTTAATAGTTTATTTGTATGTACATTTATAAGTTTTAAGTATCTTTGATTATTAAGAACCATTTTATTTTATTTATTATTGCTTATTAGTGTATGGATTTTAAGGCAATATATATTATAAAGTAGCAACTAAAAATTTAGCTAAATAATTCACCAGGTTTCCACCAAATAAACTATAATTTGTATTCAAAAAAATTCACTACCATATACTTGGATAAATTGTATTTAGTAAAGTGTAGGCGTTTAGGGCTTAGGATATTTTTATGTATTGAGAATTTAATACATAAATAATTACCCAAATAGCTATTTTAGATTCTGAACAGAGTGATGAATGTATTAATTTTGCAATAATGTATGTTTTTTTTTGTCTGTCTTCACGTTTTGGGAGTAGTATTAGTGCTTTGATTTTTGTCTATAGCCCTTCTTTGAAAAGAAAAATGAATCTAGTTGGTACTTTGGGAAGGTCAAAAGTAAAAAATTTCCAGTAGTTTTCAAAAAATCAGGAAATGAGGAAAAACCCTAAAAAAGTAGCAGAAAAACGAGTATTTTTACAAATACTTGAAATTTTCACCAAATATTTATGTTAGCGTTATCTATTTACAATTAATCTAATATTTTGACTTTCTTAAGCTAGTTGTAGACAATTGAAATTTTCGATTTTTCTAACCTTTTTTTTTAAATGCCGATAAAAAAAATTTGGCATCTCAAAAGATCTTTACAATTTATTAGAAGGTTTGTTATAAGTACTTATCGTAGTGAAAAAAAAAATTCTTCAAAAAACTTGTGGTATCCATTAACCAAACAAATTAAATGCATTATATTTGAGTTAGAATTGAAAAATTTGCAATTTTTTTATGTTAGGAGCTGCGACCAAAATGTTACACAGTTCATGGTCAAAATCAGTTTAGCATTAGTATTTTGACTAATAAAACTTCACTTTTTATTATTTTAAATTTGTCTTAAAAAGTATTTTTTATCTCTTCTGATATATATGCAGCAATATAGCTGTACATAGAACTTTTTATCACTTGAAACTTTAACATCAAAAATGTCACAGAATTAAATAAATGTGGTAAAACAACAAGAAAACTTTTTGTATTATTTAAGTTAATTAAAAAAAATCTGTTATTTTGATAAAACATTATTGTTTTTATATTACATAATATTCTTATATCTATTTTTATTTTTGATCAAATTTATTTTATAATTGCATTTTTCATTTATATTTACTCTTCTATAAAATAATATACCTGTGATAAAGTTCATGTATGAATGTAATAAAATATTTATTACATTTATTATAAATATTTTGAATGATTTACTGTATTTAATTTAAAACTGTATTAATTATATTTTTACTACATTAACAATCATTATTATACATGATTTATTGAAGTATTTGATTTGTTAAAATATTGATCAATAATAAACTATTCTTTATTTAAGAATATCTTTATATTTTTTGCTAGGAAAATTTCTGTTCAGTTTAACATTCATTAATAAATTTATATTTATTTAGGCAGGATCATCGTCCACTAAACAGGCCACTCTTAACCAGCAACCTACTGTGTTAGAAACAAATTATAATGGTGACCAACTGCTGCAAGATAGGTCTAATCATGAAGAGCAAATATTGATTGTAAGTTTAAAGCTTAAAATAATCTGAAAAAATATGTTTAAAGGTTACTTGATTAATGATAAGTGTATTTATTGGTTAAAATTATTGGAGAATTTATCTATTGTAATTTGAAAAGATAACCTATTATACATTTAATGTTAAAAATAAATTATTCTTTTTTGATAAGATAATTTTAGTACTTCAATTGTAATACAATTACTTGTTATGTGAAATCTCAAGGGGAACTGTTGAGATAACGAGTTTTATTGCAATGATATTTTAGTAGGTTTCTGGGGATTTTAATTTAGGATGATATAAAATTTTTTAGATATTGCTGTTCATTATAATAAGAAATAATTGCATTTTAAAATTTTCTTATTAAAATTATATATCAATTAATAATGGATTATTTTGCTTCTAATGATTTTGATGACAATAAACCAATTTATTGCTTAACAGCAAATTTAAGTGTAAGTATTAAAAAAATGCTTTTATGATAAATGATAAAAATTACTGAATTATATTTAATTAAGTTATCTAATACCTACCATCGAAGTAGACAAACATTATTATAAACTTATAAATATAATTTAATTTTTTTTTCTATTTTATTGAAGAAATTACTATTTTGGGTAGCAATTAAATTTTATCTCTTGAATTAGGATTGAATTTAAATATTTTTTTCAATAAATAATGTTGCTCATAATTATAATTTATACTTCAGGAGAATGATTCAAAAGATCACCCTCGTCATTTGATTCCTGAATTATGCCGACAGTTCTATACTAATGGATGGGTTACTGGTACCGGAGGTGGAATAAGCATTAAACACAAGTACATATAATTATTATTTAATGTCTTAATTTTCTAAAAAAATAGTACCTAACATAATTTAAAATATTATATTTATTATTTCTTTATCACATGCTATAATTACATATAATTTGTTAATTGTATCATAAAGTATAATCAATTTAAAAAATATACCATTTAGAGAAATTATATTAATAATTTTTAATGATATATTAGTGACCAAATTTTTATTGCACCATCTGGTGTTCAAAAAGAAAGAATTGAACCTGATGATTTATTTGTTCAAAATTTAAATGGCGAAGATATTATAGTTCCAAAAGCAGATAAAAAATTATCAAAAAGCCAGTGCACTCCAATATTTATGTGTTCTTATAATGGTAAGTTAAGAAGTTATTTAATTAATTTTTGTTTGTTCACAAATAATTTTTATAAAAACAATTAGAGCGTAATGCAGGAGCTGTGATACATGTACATTCACAAGAAGTAGTTAAGTTATGTTTATTAAACCCAGAAAATGAAATAAGAATCACTGGTTTAGAAATGATTAAAGTAAGCAAAAATTATTATATGGTATTTTAATAGATTAATTTATTTGTAAATACTGTTTAGGGAATTTTTAACGAAAAAACAGGAAAATTCTATGATAACGACGAAGAGCTTGTCATACCAATAATTGATAATTCAAAGTATGAGAGAGATTTAGTTGACACTTTTAAAATGGCCCTGACAAAATATCCCAGCACTTCAGCAGTTTTGGTCCGCAACCATGGAATGTACGTTTGGGGTAGTGATTGGAAGTCTGCTAAAACACAGTGAGTATAAACTTTTAATTTCGTTTGATGCAAATAAAACAAATTACTTATTCTTTTTTATGGATTTTTTTTTAGGTTAGAATGTTATGAATATTTATTCAAAATAACAATATTCAAGAAATTAAACAACATTTAATATATATAATATAAATACTCATTCTTGTAGACTTGACCCTTAATGGAAAGCAATTGGGAGCTATCCAGGGGCTATTGAAGATAAACTCTTTTATTTAATTATTTTCAAACTAAATCTATATGTCTTGTGTATTATTTGATAATATAAAAAGGTCTTCTCAAAATATAATTTGTTGTTCATTATAAATCATATAATTTATGAGTTTATTATCACTATTACAAAATAGTCTGATTTTTACTCAATTAGAACAAAATCAAAGTTGCAAATCAGTTGGTTGTGCATCAAAAATGTTATATTATTCTAACGATCTTATTGAATTATTATATTTAATAAGCTTATTCAGTATTTACTAAATATTTTTGTTATATAAATAAGAATAATTAAATTATTGTAAGAGTGCACATAGGGTTTAAAAAACATACTTAACTAAAGAATTGAATCTAAGTCCACCCAAAATTGCAATACTATAAAACGCTTTTGTTTTATTAGAATTGTAGAAATCAATATAATATATTTTTATCATGACTCTTAGACTTCTAGAATGATTTCTTAATGATAAGAGTATATCCAATATGTTTTTAAATATCAAACCTGAATATCTAATATTTTTAATTTCATAGCATATGCATGGACCATTAATATTTTATTTGAATTATTAATTTATATGCTTTTAATTCTAAGCTGTATATTATAATGTGTTATGTTTAGATAAGTTGAAGATGTTATCAAATCAGCTTTTAATTATTGTTTTAAGATATTACGTGATTTTTTGAATAATTATTTAATTCATTTGTTGACAGTTACTTAATCAAAACAATATAGTATCATTGACTTATTATCTTACTCTTTAGATTTAAATAAAACTGAAGTTAAAATTCTCCAAGGATTTCTCCTAAGATCAACTCTTTTATTATTTTTATACCCATATGCTGTCACTACATGTCCGAATTAACTTACTGTCTACTGGAATGATTTGCTAACAACATAATAATTGTGTTAAAATTAAGTGATCATCTAGTTTAATAAATGGAAATTAAATATTAACTCAATCAAAAGTGCCACAAACATTTCACTTAAAAAATATAGTAATCCCTAGCTAATTAATTTCATAACAAAATTGGTGATATATGGTGAATGCTAAGACCAGAAAATATCCAGTATCACCAAAATCGAATATTATAATTACAGATTATAAAACCATTAAGTTTTTTTTTACTAGAATAAATTATTTAATGTAATTAAGTTGTAGATGAAATTCAATATTTTGCAGCAATTAACAAGTAAGATATTAATTTGTTACGATAAATCAATAAAAGTAATATTAACAATTTTGAACATTTTTATTTTTAAAAAATTTGTAAGATAATAATTAATAACCATTTGTAGGTCATAAGAGATATAATATTGAAATTTTATACTGCAGATTTTCAGAGACTAGCGTAAAAGTTAATTTTAACAACTTTTTGATTAATAAAGTTGGTAGCTTATGTCTATAAGTAGTAATCAATATTTAATACTTTAATAATTAACTTGGATATATATTAATGAGTTATATCTTTAAGATAAAAAGAACCTTTTTTTACGTATAAATATTTATTTTCGTATACAAAATGTTTCAGAGATCATACATATAAAATAATTGAATAAGAAAAATTAATATAATTAAAACCACTATTAAATTTTTGAACAAACATAAAAACTAATTATTCTATATAAAATAAGAAGTAGAAATATAATTAAATTATTTATGTACTAAAATGTTTTTTTAGATTATAAATAAGTCAAGTATTATATTTTATATTATTGAGTATTGTATAATTTTTCAAAAATAAATAATTCATCATG
Organism: Schizaphis graminum; assembly: GCA_020882235.1. Classification (NCBI taxonomy): domain Eukaryota; kingdom Metazoa; phylum Arthropoda; class Insecta; order Hemiptera; family Aphididae; genus Schizaphis; species Schizaphis graminum. Next base: position 72,759,138 of record CM037032.1, read on the forward strand.
ATAATTACTATTTGTATCTAAAGTAGTCGATAAAAAAAAAAAATCCATTAATTTGACGGATGTTGATTAATAATAGACAAAACATTATTTAAAGATCTTTTAATATTTTTGTTAGGATAAACTTTGTTCGGCTTAATATTGATAACTTATTAATGTATACTTATTTAGGCAGAACTGAACAGGCAGCATCGTATCTAACAAACTGAGTTATATAAAAATTATAATGGTAACTGCAAGATGGGACTAATCATGAAGAGTAAACATTTGGTTGTATGTTAAAAGATTAAAATAATCCAAAAAATTATGTATATCTGATACATGAATACCAGAATACAAGATAAATATATTAAATTGGTTAACATTTTCAGAGATTTTATCTATTTTAATTTGAATAGTTAATATATTATAATCAATGTTAAATATGAATTATCCTTAGTTAATATTGAAATTTCAATTGCATACAGTATACTACCGTTATGTTAAAGCTTAAGGGTAATTGAATAAAATTTGATATATTGAGTTTTGTTATAATGGTATCCAATAGTATGGATTATATTCAAATTTACAGAATTTACAAAGAGATTACAAAAATTTGAAATATTGACAATAGGCAAAAGAAATTTTTGTGTTCATTATGGATTATGCTGATGTTAAATCAGTTTATTCAATTGCCCCAACTCTTATTAGAAAATATTAGAAAATTTGTTCTTTAATAAATAACAAATATTAATTAATTATGTAAAATTAAGTTATATAATACCATTGCTAATCATTTATGTATTTAGATATATTTAATAGCCCTATTAGTGTCCATTTTATGGGAGTTATTACTATTTTCGGTAAAATAAGTGAATTTTTATCTTTTCTAATAAGTTGAATTTAGCAAATGGTGTTATTTAATAAAATTGAAATTAAAGTTGAACCCCAATCCCCCCCTGTATACGTGACCTGATACAGTATGATTTTTTAAACACTCATTATTTAATCTATTATTATTTTTGAAAATATTTTCTTTCTTTCAATAAAAATAATGAATGTTATTTGATAAAAGAATTACCACCTAGTATAAATAATGTTATAATTTATCAATTTTGTAATACTATGTTATGTATTGAAACGTTTTAAAACAATAAATTTAGAAAAATAGTATCTGCCCTACTTTACAGTAGGTTGTCAAGTATACCTCATCATTGGATAAGTAACTGAATAAAGATGGTTAGCCCGCCTATATTATTAGGTATTTATTTGTATTGCCATTATATTTATATATTTTATTATTAGTGTTAATTTCGGGTGTAAAAATACAAAAAAATTCGGTTATATTACTAAATATCTTTATTATCACAAACAGAAATTGCTTTAACGTACAATACTAAGTAAAGAGAACAATCTGTTCTGGTCTGCAGAGGGTCTGGTGAATGACACATAACCAAATGGTTCACTCCTGAGGCGGAACAGTCATCGTCCTCAGAAACGTCGACGCTCACTCTCTGTCGTCGTTTATGTTAGTAATACAATAAGTATTTAATAGTATAAATCGACTTAAAATTCATCTAAAGATTTTGAAAATGTCATTGCCTATACTAAAATACAATAATATACATAAAATATTGAAATTCTAATAAATAATATCGTTGAACAACAAAATATCTAAAATCACTATTCTTTGTTTAAATATCTTGTTTCTTCAATTACAAATGTTTTCTAAAAAAATTGTGTCCGTGTATTATTTTGATTTTTGGATTTTGATACAAAGTACTCGTCTTTTTACTTGTTAAGAATATTAAATAATATGAATTTAACACATTTTCAATATACCTATTTGATATTGATATCAAATGTATAATGTGTTTGTAATAGGAATAGCTTAACTATAGCAATTGAGTATTTACATATTTTGATAATTAAATTAAATAAAAAATGATAATAGTATAATACCTTAGTAATATATCAATATATCATTATATATTGTATCCATTATATTTTTAACTGACTGTGTATACCTAATGTCCTCAAAAATATAAAATATATTATTTTTATTTAAATAGTTCCTCTAAACTGATAAGTGATAATAACGCTATTTGGATGATGTAAAACAAAAATTTAGATAATTAAATAAAAGTTAAAACTGCTACATTTATTAATAAACAACAAAGAATTTGATCAAATAACATAACAAGCATAACCAAATACGACAAATAATAAGTAAAGCTATAATCTATAATAATTTAATACTGCCAACTAACAAGTAAGTCAACTTGTTTAATAAATAATAGTACATGGTAACCAGTAACCCCTTCCTTCTTTTTTTAATAACTTTTTGTCTAACAGGTAGCCCATACAATTTAAAAATAATAATTATAAAAAAAAAAAACAAACAATAGTCTTAATCAAATGGTAAAGGAATGCTTGTATATTGCATTATTGGACAGACCATTTCTACTTGCAGAGCAGTAGCCATACTGTCCGTGGCACTGTCAGTCTCTCCTAAACTCTCCAAAACTTTTCCCAAATTATACCTGTAATATTCAATCAAATAGCTGAAAACATGGAACAATACATTTAATTTATGCAAATTTAAACATACCACGTTTCTGGAGCATAAGGATTTATTTTTGCAGCGTCTCTTAATGTTTTTTCAGCCAATCTATGGCTACCCAAATAATGGTACATCAAACCCTGTGAATCAAAAATACTGTAATAAAATAACTAAATGAAGAATAAACATCTTTATAATTACCAAATGTTGTAAGCTTTTCAAATGAGCCGGATGAACTGTTACTGCATTTTGATAGCATTGTTTTGCTTCATTGAATTCGTTTCTTTTTTCATGAAATAATCCTCTCTGTATCAACATAGTAAAAGAAAGAATTTATTTGTGAAATAAGTATAACATTTTTATAGTAACTGGAATAACATGAAATTTAAGAATCTACATAGACAAATACAACAGTGTGATAGAACTTTAGTAAAATCCATAATTTAAAATATTACTATTAGTCAGTGGCATATTTATGGAGGGAAATTAGGGTTCTCCTCTGACCACTCTTTTTAACATATTTTATAATATAAACCATATTATGGTTATAGTTGTGTTTTTCCATTCATTATGATTACTTTATCAGTAGGTAATAAAATGCTAGAATGTGTTCGGGCATCAAACATTTTAGTTATATTCTCCCTTCTCAAAGAAATCCTAAATATACTACTGCTATTAATAATACTGCACTTTGGTTTTAGTTTATCTAAACATTCTAATCTTTAATTTTTTTTTTTTAAAGTAAAATTACGCAATCACCAGTATTTAAAAAATTATAGTCTGTATGCATCTATGAGACTGAATCATATTGTCTGATTGATATAAATGTAAACAAACATTAAATTATGAAATAAAAAAAAAAAAAAAATTTATAGCAAGTAATTTACAGAAGTGTAGATCTATCAACCTCGGTTTAAAATGATATATAAAGCATTTACCATAAACATGATGTGATGTGATAATGGAAAAATACTGGCTGCTTCCAATAAACAATTATTTGCTGAATCAAATTGTTCTTGGGACAAGTATATCTCTGCTAAAAGTAACCAAACATTTTGCTGTGTGTGCCATACCGTATTGGTCACAGGTCGTTGGGGTACCAGTGAACTAATAGATGATGCTACTTCTGATAAGGCTTGTTCAATACGCGCTGGCCCCAAAGAATCTACTCAATATGCAATTTGTTATCTTTATAATCAATAAAAAATATTAAAAAAACTATGTAAATTTGTGTATTACTTGAATCTTTGTCTGAGAGTTCAGTAGTATAAAGTTGAAAAATACTACGAGTATCAGTATGTTCTATAGAAGGAGAACCTTCATTGCTGGCAGAAGAAGCTTTGCACATAGAAAGCATATGTTTAGCTGTCACAAGTGCAACCTTTTGAAATATATGCAAAAAAAAAATATATTATGCATAGCTATAAAATTAGTTAAGTATTTTAATTACATCAGAAGCTTCAGTCTGCAGTTCGATCCTGGCTCTGATGAATAATAAACCAATATGATCAGGAAAATCTTCCAAAGATGATTCTAAAAGAGATTTGGCTTCGTTAATTTTTTTCTGAGCACTCAACAATAAGATAGCTAACTGTAATGATGGTGTATGTTCAGGATTCAATGTTAAAGCTTGGCGTACTTTAGTAGTAGCTTCAGGCACTTTAGCCAAACAAGCATAATAAAATGCCAAATAATAATAAACCAGATGATCATTGGGATCTAATTGTTGAGCTCTAAAATGGTAATCATTTATTTATTATATACCAATAATAATTAAATTAAAAAAATAATAAAATAAATTCAAACTTCGAAAAATAGTACTTTGTAAGAGATTCAAGGCATAGGGCATGATATTTATCTTTAACTGATTTCAAAAACGAAGTCAATGCCATACACTGTGCTCCAATGCCTATGTATAGATTACATCTTGATAATAAATTTTCTGAATGCATTTTTTCTCTTTTAAGAGCTTCTTGACTCCAACTTAATCCTTCTTCCATCTAAATTTAAAATTAGTATTTATATATTTTTTAATTAGTATAATATATAATGTTAACCTTAAATAAATGTTGATAACAAATACGGGCAGCTAATAAACATGGAACTATTGCTTTGGGTTTCATATATATGACTTGAGTTAATACTTCCAAAGCTTTAATATGACGACCAGCAGCTTCAAGACATAAAGCTTGTTGCATCCAAACATGAGCATCATCAGCAGAAAATTTCATTGCACGTTCAAAAGACTAACCAAATTTTATAGTTTTATAGATAATAATTAAAATTAGGTATAATAGAATAAATACAAATAAATACTAACCTCATACAACATATTATACTGACCCCAAAGAACTAATGCAAAGGTTAGCAGATCATAAATGGCTGTGGCCAAACTAAAAGCTCTAATTCTAGCTTCTTTGAATTCTGGAGACTGACTCAATACTGCATTTCTTGCTGCCATTGCTTCACTGTTATTAAATGATACAATTAGTAAATTTGAAATAATTTTTTTAAATAATTAGCAATTACCTTATAATGAGCAACAATATAACTTCTTCGTGTTCACTTCTAGGCATGAACATGTTAATAGAGTTATATTTTTTTGGTTTTCTTATATTTGATAACTGTTTTTTAGAGGGAGCTAAAATAATGATTAAAATATCAGATTTTATTTAAAATTTGAAATGTTTACAAGAATTACTTACTACTTTGAGTTGGAAGTGAATAGTATTTTGGAGAGATTTTGCGTAAAAGAAATTCAGCAAATTGATATGTTAAAATAAGTCTAATGGAATGGCTACCATGAGCTTCACAAGATGATAATATACTCCTAAGCAAAAACCACAGAAATTGAAGCTATCTACTTTATGTAAGCAAGTTTACTCATTGTTTTACCTGAATGTAGTTATGGCACCAGCATAGTTTGAACTCTCAATAAGCAACAAAGGCAATCTCAAGATAGCTGTCTCTACTAAGATACTTAGAGAATGTGTCATGTTCACAGGTTGTGGAGAATGAGAACCTGTAAAATAAATTTATATCAAAGATTTAGCATGTTAAATAAAAGAGAAAAAAATACCTGTAGCAGATGTAGAATTGCTATTTGTAATTAATGGTGCATTACCACCAAGTGGTGATGGCAATATAAGCTGATTTTCTTTGTTGTCCAGTTCTTGTAAATACAAAATGCCTAAATTGGCAGCTTGCTCATAGTTTTTAATAACACCTTCAATCCATTCTGTTTTTTTAAAACGAGAACTGGAAGATGGTCTTAACTTTTCTTGGCACAAGCCTATGATCATAATTATAAAATTAAAACAATGAAATTTATATTTATACTACAATGATTTTTAGTAGAATTTTGTATAAGCTTAACTTACCTTTAATTGCAAATGACTCAGACAATATCCTTATGTTACGAATTTGTAAATCTGTTTGTATTATTGAGTTCAACTTGGCTTCTGTACAATGTTCCATTGCTTTGTCATAATGACCACAAGCGTAACACAATTTAGCAAGCAACATATGGCTATCAATACTCAAGCCAGACTGGAAATAATTTAGATTAAGTTTGTAAAATATACATTATGTTAATTATTAATAATTTATTACTTGTGTAGAAAGCTCACTAATTGATTCGGTTAAGTATGATTTGGCTTCAGTAAGACCACCACAAGCTTTTGCAATGTTACTTTCAATAGGAGGGTTTTCTTCTAAAAACATTTCTAACTTTGCTTCACCAACCATTAAATTGTACAACATTGCTAAAAATGAAAAAAAGTTGTAAATTATATAAACATAAAAATAGCTTATTTATTTATTTATTTATAATTTACAGAAAAATTCCTTATTACAAGTTATAGAAACATACGAGATATCTATCTTAGTAAAGATAAACTTAGTAGATAGACAGTAAAATTGTGAAATGTTTAATATTATATAGAATCTACATACATATGATATGATATGATATATAGCAGGGGTGGCCAACAAGAAGCTCAATATATTAATAAATATGGAAGAGCTAAAATGAAAAAAAAGATCATAATAATAATATATGTAAATATTTTTTTTGTAAAAATATTTTGTATCTTACGATAATATACAAGCCACATGAGTCTATGATACAAGCCACAGTTTGGCAACCCTTGATATGCAAATATAATAATAGTTGCATTTATACTCTAATTTAAATAAAGTACCTATACAGTAAAATTACAATAGTTAAGTATTTATAAGTATAGTGCCGACCCAAGATATTATGGCGCCCCCGGCAAATTTTATAAAGATGCCCTTAAAAATATAGTTTAAATATATAACAATTTATTATTATAGAGGAATGTAATTTTTACACACTGTTATTATTATTTAAATTTGTTTTACTAAAACATCATAAGTTTTTACAATTTTTTGAGCACCTACAAATGCGCTTCCGGCGCCCTTGGCGAATGCCCGGTTCACTCGTGCCTTGGGCTGCTACTGCTAAGTATTATGGTAGTACAAATTATAACCTATTGTAGAGTTAATGGTGGTTTACTTAATAATAATTTACTTAATTTATATAAGATTAATAAATAAATGTACTTTGTTTACAACCATTAATTGCAGGAAGTATTCCCAAATATTTTAATTGCTCTTTGATTATATTTAATTATCCCAGTGGACAATTGTTCGGCCGAAAGAGCATTTTCCAAGTTAACAAGAATAAAAAAATAAATATAGAACAAGCCAGACACACGAAAATTCAACATCATTACCTAATGATATTATACTCAGAAAATTATATTTTGCAATTGATTGATTTCAATGAAAATATACAATTTGCAAAAGAAAAAGCAAGGAAAAAAATGTAGGTTATAATTTTTTAGTAATAAATACAGTACTTTTTATAGGTATGTAATATATGCATAATAAATTATTACATAATTAATAATTTATATAGCCTTATATATTATTTCTTTTTGTATTGTACAAAATTATACAATAATATACAGTCTTTAAAATATAGTGATCAATTTTTTTGAAGTTTAAGTTTTAAGGGGACCCACTAAGTTTATGGTGTCCTGGGGCATTGGGTCCTTAATTCGGGTGTGTATTGCTCAGTTTTTCAGCTCCTACAATTCTATTCACTCTGACCTGTCTAATCATCAAAATCTTATTACCATATTAGGCATATTATATAATTATGCATTAGAGCTGCAATAAATTTATTTTCACATAATTACTAGCCAATTGCTGTCTTATAAGATTGTTGTGTCCATAGTGGGATATATATATCTAAATATACTTGCCTTTTCCAGAAGACAACTGTTCGACGAGCTCCAATATCTTAGACCAATTTCCTTCTTCTCGACATCCGGCCAATTCGGACTCAACCCTAGTGCTCTTCACATTTTTACTGGACATTGCGCCGATATGTGTCTTTCAAACTAATCACCGTATAGAAATATAAACAATTCGAGAGAACCTCGAAAAGTATTCAGGTTTCACCACCTGAATGTGTTTGTAAATTAATATTTTAAAATTTGCACACAATAACTTTTAAGTCCTAAAACTGGTCGAATACGCCATACTGGCAATGAATTGAATAGTAATCATAAACAATACTCGGATAATCGGATTCACAATCCAATAAACATCACTACATGTTAAGCTATAGTATAGTGATAGTAATAATATTATTAATTATTACAAAAAGTAAGCAACCAGCTCAAGGTCGTCATTCACGATATGACGATATTCCAAAGTAAAATGTCCACCTACTTATTCATACCGACATGCGAAAATGGTGAACTGGACTACTGTCTATACAGGACAGGTAGTCAAATTATAATATACTTCAATACTAATTTTGATTACGAAACGAATATTTTGTCACACGCATCCACACGAACAAGCGTGCACGCATTCTAGTACACTACACTGTGACTGGCGACTGCACTAGTGCACTACAACTGCAGTCTAATCTTTATTCTATGACTGCGGTGTCGTCAATGATAAGAAGCGATAGAAAGAGACAAACTGATAATGTACATATAGAAAAAAATTATAAAAAATAATAACAAACAATAACATCACGTGACATATACGGAAATCAAATCCCTCGGACCTCGACAGTCGACCGACGAGGTATCGTTATCGTAGGAGTGGTATAGCATGATTCAAAACAATACGTTTTACTTTTATTAAATTTAAGTTTAACTAAAGAGTAAAGCGGGTAGGTAACTTAAATTTTTACTGATTACCGAATGTCTAAGTATAATAAATATTAATTTTACATATTTAAAATTTAAATAACCAACTGTTTTTATTTTTTATTTGATACATAGTATTTATACAATCTATAGTTAATACATTGTTTATACAATTTTAGTATAATAATTAATAACTAATAAGCATATAGTGATGGTACAGAATTAGGTTTATGAGACAGAAAACTGAATAGCTAGATAGAGAAGCCGCCCCCAGGCGGCACTGACGATTATTATTTTGAGAGGTTAGTCATGAAGAGTAGGTTGCGACCCCTTTTCCTTTTTAATCTTTTAGGGGGATTTCCAGGCATTGAATTAGAAAATTTTTTCAGTATATAGTAAGTAAGTTTGGATGATCAGGAAGAGAGTTGTGGTAGCGTTTGTAGGATTAAGAAGCGGTTTCATGAACTGATTGAAAGTTTTAATCAGTGGAGTATACACATAAATACAATATAATCATAGCCATACAATTTAAAATATAGAAAGAAGTGTTTGTAATTAAGAGTAAGATTTTTTTTTTTATCGTCTTAGAACATTTGAATTTTTTTAATATTTGATTTTTTTAGTAAGATTTGAACAATATCTGATTGAAAATGTTGATTTTGAGTTTAAATAATAAATGAGGGTACGAAGGAAAAAGTTGAATTTAAGTTTCCTGGAGAAATTTTGATATTATTGAAAGTGGCTTAAGAATAAATGCCTTGTTATAGTGTGAAAGTGATGTGGCAAAATTTAGATTAATTTACTTTATACCAGGTTTCAATAGGAGTGAAGTGGGAGCCTGTTTGAAGCAATGATTGGATTTTCACGAGTTAAAATAATTGCTTTGTCGTCAGTATATTCTGCGACGGAGGTTTTAGTGGAAGTAGGTTGGTCTGTTGAAGAGAAGAGAAGCTACGATGGCGTTTAGAGGAACTCCAGTTTGAAGATTGGAGAAGACAGATAAAGAAGAAAGATAGTGTACAGTGAGCCGTGAACCAGTGGCGCAACTAAGGGGGGTGTTTTGGGTGTCTGGACACCCCCCTTGAACCGTGTAATAGGAAATTTATATTTAATTATATTCAATAACCATTGAAAAAAAAAATTTTCAATCTTTTTTTATACTTATAATGTACTGGCGGACACCTCCCTTGAAAAAATCCTATAGTTGCGCCACTGCCGTGAACTGACGATCTTTAAGATAGGATTTGAGGAGCAAGTAGAAGACAGGAGGAAAGATTTTCTGTATTTTGTAAAGGAGACCATATGCCACACACGTAGTGGCGCATTTAGGAGAGGGTGAAAGGGGCGGCAGTTTTATTATTGAGTGTATTATTATTATTTTTTTTTTTATCACATTTTTATGTTATTCAAAACAAGCAAGGGGCATATTTTTCATTAATTGAGGGTGCAAAAGGAAAGTCTGAGTTTACAAAGAGTAGCAACAATTTATTTTTTTTGGGGGGGGGCAATAAAATAATTTCGTCCCGGGGCGCATATATTTTAAATGCGCCACTGAGTCACAAGGTCGAAGGCCAGATCAGTAAATTATTGGTGCATCAACTCTGAAAACGACGAGAACAGCTAGTCTTTCGATCTTAAATGTTTTGAGGGTTTGAGTGTAGGTAATAATAGGTACCTAGTACCTACTATACCTACACGGTTATATGAAAATGTTATTATATTATATTTTGTCTTATAGCATCATGAGATAATCAATATTACAGAGAGAAGTAATGATATTTTTACGTATTGGCCACGCGTTGTTTTAGGTATTTTATATTTTTGTATTGAATTTTTTGAATTAACAATAATATTTACTACTGTTAACATTTATTAGTGTCTCCTACTTATCTGAGCTGGTTGTGATGAGGGAGGGGCTGTTAATGTCTAGTGTTATGGATATTTTATGGTCAGTTATGTACCAGTCGGCAGTGGCCGTACCGTTAACTTTTAAGCTGAAGCTCTGTGTAATGTTGAACAATAACAATATGTTATAAATTTTAAATTGAATAAATGTTGTGAATTATCTGATGAAGTTTAAACTACTATATAAAAAGCCTCGATGGCTTGATGAAGATTCTATACTCTCTACCTAACACCTTAAAGCATTATTGGTCTGGGTGATGAGGAATTAATTGGCAAATGGCAATGCCTACAACACCTTATGGTGATAAATAAAGCACTCAGGAAAAAATGCTTAACTCTTGATTTCGGGCAAGGAAATATTCATCGGAGAGTATAGGTCATACAGACTATGGTCCATGAGGTTATATGATGCCTACTATGGAGTACTGCAAGGTTCTGTACTTCTGTACTTAGTCGAACCTCTGGAATGTAGCCTCACTACGGGTGTTTTGACAGCTGTTCACCTTGCGAATTTCACCGATGATCTCGGAATCGTTATAGAACACATTCTGTCCCTCTAACTGAACAGGTTGGGGCTCAGAGCAAATCTTGGCACCCACTTCGGCGATCCCCTATCTACGGCCAACATCTCGGGTATTCTCTGTCGATTGATCTTTGAAGACCAACCAGGCAACCATAAACCATATGTATGAAGCAGAAGAGACTTAGGATCTTCCATAATATGGCGAAGATCCATAAAGGAAATTCAATTGGAGAAGAGTCAGACAGGATGTCGAAGCGTGAGTCTCGTATAAATGATGCTGTATGTGAGACAAGATCTCGTGTAAACAGTAGGTATACAGTCCCCGTATGTAGCGGTGCAAATACAATATGAATATATAAGTAAATTTAAATCCATTGTGTCAACTGTTAGCACGCCAAACTCCAAATACCTATATTGTCTAAAATATAATAAAATTTCTAAAAATGTAAACTAAATAAATTGTTGTTATTTTAATAAACGTTTTAAGTCAAAATTAAACTACAGTCGTTTTATTATTGAAATAAGGGCAAACAGTATTTCGGTGCCTCCAAAGCCTTAATTAGTAATCATTACAATTTAAGTAATTTAACTATATCTATAAGTCAGTTAACTAACTGAACAATTTTATTACAACTACAATGATTTTGAATGGTAATAATTGGTAAACCGGGAGAACTTATGACCCAGCCCCGACTATAATTAATGCCAAAGTGTCAGTTGTCAGTGGCAAGTACATGATCAAAATAACTACTATTATGGGTCAGTGGGAAATAGTTTTTAATTAATTAATTGCTGTATTACGTATTGTACTATTATCGCAATGTCGCCGATCGGTTACCACCAGAAAAATAAGGCGGTGGTTGATCATCCCATAAAAATATTATTTCTACTTTTTCTATTATCATTATAATATTATCGCAGATAACGGAATATATTTTTATCATTTATCCCATTAGGGATACATACAGTTGTATATCACGGAACATCAAACTCTTCCATAAGACTGCGCGGGTCAGCGATCTCGTATTCCCGTATTACTATTTACTACTCCGTATACCTACTATCCCGATTTCCAATGTGCATTGATAACAGAGTGCTCGTTTACGTGCGTGCGCACTGTGACCGATGCCGAGCGACGACCGACGACTGCACAACTTACTATAATACGATGTACCCTGTTGTTGATAACGACATTACGACAACATTGACCATTCGAGAGAACGGTGACTACGTTTAAGTCGAGAAATTAATGTATTTAGAAAAATGTCATAAATCTCCTTTGATCGGGCAACTGTTCTGTCGTCGTGCGTTTTACTGTTCACACACCCTCGTACGGCTGTGATTTATATTCTCTACAGATCAAATTTTACCTTTCTTGTGCATTGGGACGACTGCAATCTACACAGTCCGCAGTCTTCAATCGTTCGCCCGCTAGTTCACGGCCTCATCTTATGCGACAGGTCCCCGTAAGAAATGTGGGTTCATGTCTGGCCGTCGTGCAACGTAGATTTTGCCTGTCTTGTTAATCGTTGAGACAATGTTCGGCCCTAGGAACGATATGTTACCGCTGAACGGAGTACAGAGCAACAATGGGCAGTTACAAAAAGACGTCGAGTAAGCATGTTGACAATACCTTTTGTACAATACTATAGCTATATTCTCTTAGCCCATTTTGGGTTATCATGCTTTGCAGTAGTGCAGTGACAGAGAAAAGTGAAAATATTGTATATCAAACCAAAAGCATATAGTATACCTATATATTATTATAATAAATATATATTTCTTAGTAACATAACATTAATATTTTACCTTTAGAATGAAAATAATAAATGAATATACAGAAGTGATCAGCTCTTCTGATGAAGAACAAATTATTGAATGTAAGTATAATGTATTTATTGTCATATTTATATAGTCAGAAATAGTGTTTGTTATTGGTATAAGAAACCTAAAAACTTTTCTAATACATTTTTATTTTTGACAAATAATTTAAAGGATCTAATTGTAAATATAATATTAGAAAATAGCGGGAAGTTCAGTTTTATTCAGAAATTATATCCAAAAGTTAATTTTTGAATTATTCAATTTTTTAAAAGAGAGATCACTTGCTAAAAGTTCTTAAGCAGGGTTTACACCATACCATTTTATTGGTGATATTTTAATCATGTTTATACACTAATTCCTCAAAATCGTACAACTATCTTTCTATAGCCTTCCCTAGATTGAACTCCAGCTATGCTATTGTATAGTTTCCAAATAATTTTAAATATTTAATGATTTTTATAATTTGTTAATTTAGGTGAAATAATAACTGATGGAGAGTTTCAAAATAATACATTTACAAATTTAGAAAATAATTTATCAAATGATATGTATAATGATAATCAAGATTCTATTTCAAGATGCAAAATGTCTATAGAAGAGTTATCAACTTCAAGTAATACAAAATGAAAAACATTTTTTTTTTCAATTGTTTTAGATAATAAATTTTATATGTTGTTTAGGTAATAAAAATCAAGTATTATCTGATAGCAAGTTGGAAAACAAAAAATTAACATATTTTGAAATAAATTTACCAAATAATTCGTATGATAATCAAGATTCTATTTCAATATGTAAAATGTCTATAGAAAATTTATCACCATCAAGTAATTCAAATTGTATATCCAAAGTAGAAAATGAAAACCCAAGCATGGATCATTTAAATAAATCTGAAATTGATGATACATACGAAAAAAATAAAAAACGTAAAGAAGCAGAAGTAAGATTGGATGATGCATTCAGAGAATGTATAATTGAAATGAATAGTGACTTGTCTATTGAGGACGAGGATATTTTTAATAATATTTTAAAACAATTAAATGAAAATAGTTCAACAACAGAAACCAATCACAAAAGAAAAATATTACTTTCAGATGAATTTGATACAGATGCTGATACTGATACTAATAGTAATTGTAGCTGTGGCATTGAAAAAGAGCACTCCTATTTTGAAAAAAATAAAAAAAGAATAGTTGATGAAATTATTGAAAATTCAAATGCCATTTCAGAACAATCCCCTAAGTCTCTTCAAGAAATTGGTATTGATATTCATAATATTTTTTTTGATCAATCTTCTGAAATAGAAAACGTTAAAAAGACTCTTGAGAGGTTTTTACAGAAAAGTATTTGTCTCAGTCTACCATCAAGGATTGATAAATGTATTGAATGTCGTGTTCACCAAATGAAAAATAATTTGACACAACGTGATTATGATACTATTACTTGTAGGTTTTATGCATTCCGCCAATTAAGATATACAAAAAATGGAAGATTAGCTGTGGCTGGATATCCAGATCCTTTTATAAATGTTGATAATATTGATATGGGTATGTGGTTACCTAGTAAACATTCATCTGCCCCTAGTGATTTTAATATTAAAGCATCTACAAAAATTTTAGAAGATGCAGGAGGTCAATTTTGCATGTTTGTTCGGGATGAAATAGAAGCGTTAAAATTAAATTTTCCAAGTAATAATGGAAAATCACGTAAGATAGTATGGAAAAAATGTGTTAATGGAGTCAGAGAAATGTGCGATGTTTGTAGAACTACAATATTCAACCACCACTGGACATGTGGTAAATGTGGATTTGTAGTTTGCGTTGATTGCTTTAGGGCCAAACTTAAAGGTAACCGACTGACTGAAAAACAAAATATTGTACAAAGAAATTTCAATAAAAAAATTTGGTTACTTTGTTCTAACCAGGAAGAGCATCAGCTTAAAAATCTTTCTATTACCCAAATATTGGCTGGGGATGCTTTAAAATTTATTTCAGACCTCATGCATAAAACATGTTATAACCGTAACATATCTTTAAGTTGTAGTTGCAATGACAAATTGATTTTTCCGTCTAATTATAGTGAATCTGCTTTTGACAAGTTTCTTAACAATGTCTATGGAAAAAGTAGTTCTGATGATACAGATGATAACGAAGAAGAAACTTCAGAATTGCAAGCTATAATAAAAAAACAATATTTTAAGTATTGCAATTCAACTAAAGGAATTGAAGAAGTTAAATCTGCAGATAAACTTAATACCAGTATTTCTAGGGAAAATGTTGAAGATAAGATTTATGTATCTGAACACATAAAAAAAAAAGAATGGTTTACACCCAAATTATCATTGTTGTCAGATGATAAAACCAATGCACCTCATATGTGGCTTTGTGAAGGACATTTGTTACGTTTATTAGATCCAAAAAGTGACATTAACTATACAATTTTTCAGGTATTTAAAAATACAAGTTTTAGAAAATACTAATAATTATGTATAGTCTGAGTCAGCAAACTGTAATTTATAAAAGATAAAAAATCATAAATATCCATAAAAATAAGAGTATATTAAGAGTATTAAAAAATGAGAAAATTAGTTTCTATTTCAGATATAAAATAATATTTATGATATACCTATATATTTGTTCTGGAAAAATTTAAAGAGTGGTAAAATAACAAATGTCTAGAAAATTTAAAACATGATATAAAGATTAAAAAATAATGAATTTTAATATAATCTTTTTATATTGGACTTAAGTAACTTAAATTTATTTAATTTAAAAAGAGCAAGTAAATTAAGTCCTGTAGATATTGTGAGTATTTGAGTTAAACGATTGATTACTTATATCATTTTTATAGGTTTATAAATCAATACAATATACAAAGAATTAGTAAATGTTGAACTATTTACCATTTATAGATGATAAAAAAATTTAAAATATCTGGGTTGATGGTATAATACAGTAAAACTTCCATTAACGGTCACCTCTATGTAACAGTTAGGTTTTTTGGTCCCATCAAGTGTTATGTCATGTATTGTCACCTCTATAGGACTGCTACCTCTAAATAGCGGTAATTATTTATGGTCCCTTTGGTGACCGTTAATTGGAAGTTTTACTGTATAAAAGTCAAAGTATAGTGAAACGTGTTAAGATAATAATTTTGTACTTCTGAGATAATATTAGTAAAAGTAAATGGAAGAGTGAAAGTAGTGATGAATTTGTAAACTATAGTTAAAAAAAATTTATATTTTTATTTACTTAGATGGTTTACTTTACATGCAGTCATAGTCCTTTAAGTTAGAGGGGGGGGGGGCTAGAATCCTAAAAATGTTTTATAGCAAATTTTTTTTAATTTGATTATTATTTATTGATTTTATTGGTGTTTGTTACAACTTACAACTAATTTGAATGATTATTAGTTTATATGAAAAATTATATTTTTTTATATTGTAGGCAAAAATAAAGTTAATACTAATATGTTTATAAGCACATACATTTACCAATAAATTGTGGGGGGCTGAACCCCACTCAAGCTCCCCCTAGTTACGTCTATGTATGTAAACTTAAAATAAAATCAATTATAAATTATAATTACAATATGATATGTATTGGATTTTTCAGGATCAATGGAAACGTGGACAACCCGTATTAGTGAGTGATGTTGGCAATAAATTAAGCTCTTCACTATGGCATCCAGAGTCATTTTCTCGTGATTTTGGCAATCAAATTAATGATCTGATTAATTGTACCACGGGTAATGTGATTTCAGACCAACCAATGAGCAAGTTTTGGAATGGATTTGAAAATGCTGAGGAAAGGTTATGTGATAAGCAGGGCAATGTAATGCTACTAAAACTTAAAGACTGGCCGCCATCAGCAGATTTTGCAGAAACATTGCCTGATAGATTTCAAGATTTGATGAATTGCTTACCACTGAAAGAGTATACACACCGTAACGGTAAATACAATTTGGCTTCTCGTCTGCCAGATTGTTTCGTTCGACCAGATTTGGGCCCAAAAATGTATACAGCTTATGGTAATGCAGGCACAAAGCACAAACAAGTAGGCACCACAAACCTTCATTTGGACATATCAGATGCTGTTAATGTTATGGTCTACGTTGCAATTACTAAGAATTGCAAAGAATATGATCATAATTGGCATGTAAGGGAAGCCTTACAAGTGATTGAAGAAGCCGGTTGTGATGATTTGACAATGAGACGGATTTACGTGGACGGAGAAACTCCTGGCGCACTGTGGCATATTTACCATGCATCAGACGCTGATTCAATTAGAGATTTGTTAATCAAAGTCGCAGTTGAACATGGAACACCACTGGAACAATTCAGTGATCCAATACATGATCAATCCCACTATCTAGACGAATACCTTAGGGAGCGCTTGTATAGAGAATACGGTGTCAAAGGATATACAATCGTCCAATATTATGGCGATGCAGTATTTATTCCAGCAGGAGCCCCTCACCAGGTACAAAATGCATCTGTAAAATGAATTATAGATAACTGATATTCATTTTAAGATTTAATTAAAAATAGCGAATATAATAATTTTATAACAATATTTTTTATATTTTAATTTTTTTTTTTAGGTCAGAAATTTACACAATTGTATAAAAGTAGCTGAAGATTTTGTATCACCAGAAAACGTCCATCACTCGTTTCGAATGACACAAGAGTTTCGTAATTTAACTGACAGTCATACTAATCATGAGGACAAGTTACAGATCAAAAATATTGTGTTTCATGCAGTCAAAGACTCAGTTTCAGTATTGATGCATAAATCACATTAAGTATAAGTAACATACAAATGTATAACATCTTTGTATGTTAACAATATATAACATTTTGTATAGAATATTAACAAAATTAAAATTATTGTTGCATCCACCAAAATACTTTTATAAAAATTTTTTTTTACATTTTAATTGAAAATGGAAATTACCATAAATTGCCATCTCATTTTTAGTCAGATTTTTTTTTAAAGTTTTAATTATTCTAAATAACATTAATATATCAATTGTTTTAAATTATTAAGGCTGTGTATATAAATATTACTAATTGTTATAACTTATTATTATGGTTTATGAAAAATAAATTGAACTACTATTTTATTATTATTTTTTAGAATATAATTTCTATATGTGATAAGAAAATGTATAATCATTACATTTTTCATGGATATTTGTCGCTTCAGACCATATTTATTTAACTTATTGAAGCAATATTTGACTGTTTGTACAATTAATTTAAAATGAACAGTGTTACTCTATTATGTAAGTAATTATGATTTGTTAATTAAGGTAAATGTTTACAAATTATGAAAGTGCTATTTTTTAAACATATTGTGTAATTTTTTTAGAAACATAGTAAAAATAATAAAAAAAAAAAAAAAAAAATAGAATTTTAGCTACTATTTGTCTGTGCCAAAATAAATATATTATCTTGTCTATTTAAAACTAGAATCTTCCTCTTTTATCGTTAAAAAATAAATTAATAATAATCTCAATATTATTTAACATTATACATATATGCAAGATTATAAATATGTCTAGTCAAAATACTGATTTATTTAATATTTAAAGTTATTAAAGTTATTAAGTTATTTAAAGTTATACAAAGTTTTCCCTCATTCCCTTGTATGCGATAGAATATTAGATTATTACAAGAACAATAGTCATGAATTTAATAAAACAATAGAATAATAGTTGATTTAAGTTGTACTTGTATAAATATGTAGTATTACTTTAAACTGTTTTCTGACCTTTAAAAAGAAGGAATACACGTTTTTTGGACAATACTTCTGGCCGAGCATTTAAAGAAGATAAAAAAATATATATTAATTTTGATGTAATTTTTTTTTTCATTAAAAGTATAATTAAAATATGCACATTAGTTTTCATAAAATTTTGAAATAACAGGGAATTACAGAGTGAGAAGGTACTCAGTATCATCAGACCGATCAAAGATTTACTTTGACGTAGCTTGCAATAGTAGCCAACTCGATGTACAAGCCCTGTAGAGATCTGTTTAGTGTTTACTACTCTTCCAACCAACACTATGAGATGCAGTAATATGAAACATGACTCCAACCATATCCAATTATATGATTCCAGCACAAAGGAGGGATGGGGGGGGACCAAGTTCCATACAACATATTGTTGGTAGCCAAGGCTGCTTTCTCTGTTTCAATCTCTTATTAAACAAACATTATTCCTCGTTTTAGTAGTCATACTGACTTTTACACATATTTTAACAAACATATTGAAATAAATACACCATAACATAAACCTAATGGATTATTTTTCATTTCTCACAAATTATAATCTGTAGTACCGCCACCCAAAATTACCATTGTAAAATATATATAAATATTCATAATCCTTACCAAAGCAAATCTTATTAGTATTGAGTTTTTTCCTTTTCTTCTACCACCAACACAACCTACACTGCAAAACCTATGGCCATACACCAACATAATTGTAGTTTCTGTCAAATTATTATTCTCTTTTCACATGAAAGATTCTTCATGATTGCAACATAAATCAATAGACTGTTATATTGCATGTATTTGTATGTTATAAATTTATCAAATAATACAGTTTTGATTATAACTGAATGTTAAGGTTTATAAATATACTTTTTAAAATTTATAATTTAGGTAAAAATGGTGAAAGAATTAAAAATTAACTGCAATTTTAAGATAATAAATGTAATGACATTTTTATTCTTATGATACATCCAATTTCGATTTGATTACATTATATATAAATATTTATTATTTTAACTATATTATATATAATAAGGAATGACTATGACTTAATTAAAAAATAAATAACACAATTAACTTGGTAGTATGAAAATAAAAATTAGAACACTGGTCTGAAAATTGTACTTTATAATAAGTAAAATTTATAAACATATCTGCAATTTACACATCTGCTGATCTAACACAATTTAATATTTTGGTTTTTTAACTTGAGGTTCCAATGATCCTAAAGAACAAATAAATTATAAAATATGCTTTTATAACATAAGAAAAAAACTCACTCATATCTTTGAGATTATTAATATCTTCTACGTTTTGTCCAATAACTGTAGCAACTACTTTATTTATATCTAAAGCAGATTCCTGAGTAGCTGGAAGCTTTTTTGATTTCTTTAACGCCGGCAAAATCTTGTTAATATCAATATTCTTTAACAATTCAGGTTTTTTCAATTTCAGTTCATTTATTATCAATCTAGCAGCTGCTTCTACAGCAGTAGTATGTACAATATTTTCATCTGTGTATAATGGGCACCTAATAATCAATAATACGTGTATACATATATATTTTTTATGTTATATAATTTATGATTAAAGTATATAAAATATAAATATAATATTAGACATAATAAACTAAATAATTTATTAACTGTTAACAAAACCTACTTATTTTCCATCACTTTTTGGTGGTAAAAATGAGCATAATTAGAATCAACTGGCTGCCTACATATGTAGCACATTTGTTTACCACAACTGCAAGTCATTTTGTTGCATCCGTCTTCCTTGACAAACTTACGTTTACAATAATAACAAATTCTACATTGAATAAGCAACAAATTTTATAGATGTATTAAAGTACAGTGTTACTATAATTATCAAAATTTCAATTATAAATTCAACTTGATTACCTTATAAGTACTTCAGTCATTTTGTTTTCAATCATGGTTCTGACTTGTACTTCTGGAGCTTTTTCTATTTGATCACATCTGTATGGGAAATGACTTTCTTCTCGACATTTCCTAAAGAAATTAAATACATATTTTATTTACACACAATAAACAAAAGTAATAATAAAAAAATCTTAAAATACACAAATAATGGGAGTCATAGATTATAATTAAAAAATATTAATCATAGACTTGTAGACTCTAAATTTCTTGCAATAGTGTAAATTATTATTTTAAAAACACAAGGGTATTTTCAAAATATCTAAGCATATATTATTTTGCTTCATAAGATTGTATAGATTATATATGTAATGTATAAAAATCTCTTGTTATAATGGAAGTTTGTTACCAAACTCTTTCAAAACAAAAACAACTGGACTGATTTTCATGAAATTTTGTCTGTATATTAAGTAGGTCTCAGAGAGTGAAGTAAACTATTTTTTATACCCCTAGGTGAAAAGAGTGCCTCACTGCAAATATTAAAATCAGTAATAATAATAATAATCAGACGTTGCCACGGCTATTAAAATATTTTTTTTTATATGTGTATTTTATCGGATATATCGGTACATATGAATTGTTCTGAGACGTTAGACACCGACTAGCTCAATTATATTACCTCTTTTATGTTTAAGGGCTGTACTATTATTTAATCAATTATTTGAATAATAGATTATTTTTAACGAATGATACATAATCAGTTAATCGATTGAAAAAATGCAACTCTAGCTGGGACAGTTATGTAAAATTGAGAAAACCATAAATATTTTTTATCCTTTGTAAATGTTAACATTTTTAGCATTATAGGCAACCAAACTTAAAACACGGGTACACTTTGTATAGGCGTAGACTGTTTGGGCGAATCGACCTAGAATATGGTTTGTTTGGGCAAGGGTTTAGTTAACTAAAAACACCGCTTGGACGGCAAGGATTATTCAACTAAAAATATTGTTTGGACAGTATGAAAATGCTTATAATATACACTCAACAATTAATTAAACAAAATCATACAAAATATAAATAATTAATAAAAAGTCCTGTTAAAAAAAATATATATTATTATAGATATTAATACAGTAATCTACAATCAAAAAGTTATAATTAAAATTACATACAATATAATTAGTTCATTTTAAAATAATCTATTGGCTTTGTATGAAAATGCTCATAAGAATATACATTTAACAATTAATTATTTAAATTTTCGATAATAATGATTAGCAATAATATCACTCACACAAACAACTATTATTTTTTTGGTCAAAATTATTACTTTTGCTCAAATGACCACCGCCTTTTTGTATGGACGATGAAGTGCACAGGATAGCTAGTATTATTATAATTCTTCAAACTAATTTATTTGTATGATAATAATATTGATTGTAATAAATTAATAATTTAACACAAAATATCAAAAAGATATAAATTTTATGTGGACAGTTGAACTGAACAGTTACCAAAACTTTGTATATTTAAAGGCCGGCAACAATCAAACTAATAATTGTTTCTAGAAATGGTCAGGAAAATTCATCTATGTTCTCATTATAACAACATTATCAAATAGTACTTTGATTTCCATCAAATAACTATTTTCTAGCTATTGCAAACAATTTGGTCTATTTTGTACATAATATGATAGTGACTCAGTGTATAATTGTATAACCCATGATTCATATAATATAATTATCTTACCTGCAAGTTTCTTTTTTGCATTCAGGATTCAAGCAGTTAATAATCTTGAGATCAGGGGATAAAATAACAGAATAATCACAAAATGCACATGTTTCAAGTCCTTCAATGTCGGCTGCTTTAATTTCTTGTGCTTGCTTCAATCTCATTATACGTTGATACAGTTTGTCATCAACAATACTCTGAAAACATACAAATTACAAGTCAATACACTAACAAAATGTAATGAAAAATAAATACTTACTTTTATCATTGTTAAATTAAATTCTTCGCCACAATCAGCAAAACATTTAATATCCACCTTACCTCCACCAATAGCAACTTCTGTACCTCTATAGAAATTTAAGAAATAATAAAAAAATAATTTTATTTAACAATTCTAATAAAATTTGATATTTGGCTGTTTAATAAAAATGAAAAAATTTACTTTTTTATACAAGATGAACAAAATATATGTCCAACTGGACAAGAAAACACTTCGGTAGTTAATAGTTCATTATCAAAACAGCATTGGCAAGTGTTTAAATTACCAATAGACTTGGCCTATCAATATAATAATAAACATCAATTAAATATCACATCAAAGATATATTATTTTAAATATTTTACTTGTTCAACTTGAATTCTATGTACTGTTTTTACAGACTCGATATGATTCAAAATTTCATCTTTATGATCAAGGTATGCTATCTACAATAATTATTAATTACTTTATTATAGTATGCGTAGAACATCAATAAATTAAATGTAATAATTACTTCTTTTAGAAATTCAATATTTTCTGTTGTCTTATAATTGATTTGATAACGATGACCATACGATTTTCTTCTATTTTTTAAATAAACAGGTCTAGGATCAGCTGCTAAAGATTCAAAAGCCTTTGATAAATTGAAACTGTGTTTAAGCAATTCAGCACGCAGCTTGGCCAATGAAATAAGACTAAACCTGATAGAAAAATAAAACTTATCCAATATTAATATTGAATACATTAAAAATTGTTACAAGTAAAACTCACCTGTCACTTAAATAAGACATTGATTCATTATAATGTATGGTAATTGCATTCAATTTAATATTTTTAAAGTAATTCACTGGATCAGGGCACATCTTTAAAAACTCTTGAACTGTAAAATCGTTTCTTAAACTCTTTACAATAGCCAAATGATTAACACGTTCATTGTATTCTTGAAGTCTAGGATAGTTTTTTTTATTAGTAGTAATTTGACCAATGAATTCATATAGTTTATTATCATCGTAGGCATAATATTCTCCAACTATATCCAAGTAAATGGGGTCGGCATCTGGTATAATATCTTTTAAATTGTTAGTTAACTGTATAGAGTCAGGAGACTGAATTAATTTTTCTTCCATTTGTATTGAAAAAAGAGCATCATTTAGGTTATTAATTGCTACATCAAGTTTGATAAGCAAATACAAACGGCTTATATCACTATGAATATTGATTACTTTCATAACATTTGACATATAATTTTTGTATAAATCCTGCCACCCATAATTATCAAATCTTGGATAGGCAATACAATTTTTCAGTGTACTCGTATTGTTGAATAATGGTATAGTGTCAATCTAGAAAACAAATACAAGTTATTGTGCATATTTTTGTTCATGAAACATAAAATTTGTATAAATAGGCAATAAAAAAAAAAGGTATAAGTTTAGTTTACTGGGTATCTTTTTTTTTTGAAATTTTTTTTTTTTAAAAAGGGTGTTTTGACGAGTTAAGAACGATGGTGCAAAAAACAAATTTGCGGAAATGATTATTTTGGAAGTTATAGCCTCCCAAAGTTAACGATTTTACGTTTATACGCATGCGCGCAACACTACTATATTACCGCGCGAGGACCTCGAATTTGGCGACTGGAGGACTTTTTTAATTGTTTTTATACTTTAACTGTGTAACACTGCCCATATACTACGACATCATTTACCCTGTAACCTACTTGAGGTTGTGTTGCATAGTAAGTCGAGGGATATTTTTTTTTTTTTTATATATACACTGAAAACCATATTATATTAGGTATAAGGATATAAACGACCGGAGCCGGTAGACAAAGGGAGCCACTATACTTGATAATTTTGAAACTGATGAAAATGAATGCTTTGAATAGTTAATAAAATTAAACAAAATGTGACTTGTAACTTTTAAAATAAAAATCTCGAGGTCCTCCGCGCGGTAATATAGTAGTGTTGCGCGCATGCGTATAAACGTAAAATTGTTAACTTTAGGAGGCTATAACTTCCAAAATAACCATTTCCGCAAATTTTTTTTTTTGCACCATCGTTCTTAACTTGTCAAAACAACCCTTTTCAAAAAAAAAAAATTTTAAATGTAATGCTTTCTCTATATTTTAATGCTATAATATGTCTTTAGATATATGAAATAGGTAGATACAACTGAGGATAAAATATTACTTGGATTTCAAATATTAATTAAAGCATAAATAATGTTATCTATTAAATTAACATAGAAATAAAAACTTTTTAGGGCCGTTCCGACAATGTCCGGTTAAGTGTTGTTTAAGACTAACAGGTAGAATTAGAATCAGTTAGCATTTAAGAAATTTTGTCAGTTAGCGTTGTCAGACACTAATCAGTCATTGTAAAAATGGCCCTGAAACGGGTTGAAGCAACTTGGGATGTAAGAGATCAATTAGACATTGATACAAAAGTTAAATAGTTAGAAAGTGCATAATTAGGTAAGGTATTACTGTTTACAGGTCCAAGTTACAACCAAATGTAGCGATTATTGCTAACTGGAAACTTAAAGGGAAGAAAATATTAAAATTGAAATAGTGCTGCAGTTAATTACATTTATATATTATTACTATATTATTATGAAACAGTGAAAGCAAAGTAACTGGAAAGTTTTTCAATTTCAAGGTTTTAAAAAATTATAACATTCAACTTACTAAATGTGCCATTTTTTTGGCAAACTGAACTCAACTAAGACGATACCGAATCTAAAATGTGTAGACGGTCAGTTTGCAGTCACCAATTGAATACTTGAAACACTGCAATATTACAATATTTAATGGACGAGGTCACAGGTAACATTTGATCTGGACATCGACAGGAACGATAAGAAGTAATATTTGGCCATAGAAACGCAACAACCGTCAACAATGATCAATTCAAATCAACAGAAAACCATCGTCAACATTATTGTTAATATAGTTGTTGAATATTATAACGTTATTACAGTATCATAATACACGCTAAAAACGTCACTATAAAATAAAATATTTACAAATCTAAATTATACATCATATACATATAATTATAAATTATAATAAACACATCAAATTAGCACTCACCATCCAAACGCCAAGATAAATACAAAACCGGAGGTAAACTTTACTGTGGTAACCAAATAGAACGTAAAAATAAAATAATAATTATTAATAAACGTAATATTACATTATCTGCATTGTGTTATATTATTATTCAAGATATAATAAACTAAAACTGTTATTGATATTATAAGTATAACATGTACGTACCAAATAATAACTATACCAAGTATTTTATTATTATCGTAAACAAAAGTATTCGGTTTTTGTGCACATGTTATTCTCTTATCAGCCGTATAATATTTTTAGTGTGCCGATCGTACTACAGACTGAACACAATAAAATTACATGAATAAACTGATTACCGAATACCGGTAACCTTCTTATACAAACCAGGGGTCTATATTATTATGATATTATAACTGCATCGCAAAAGGGACCACAGATTTCTATATAGAAATAGAATAGTTAGTATAGAAGTCTGTGAAAGGGACACGCTGCAGTGGTACCACATCTACAATAACTAATGTTAACTTTCTAATGTAGCACCAATAATTTGTTTTTATGGCTACTGGCCAGTAGTCAGGAACTCAGGACAGCTTGCTGGCAGCTGCAGTATAAATTTAAATTTTCTCGGTTTCCTTTTATTTGTACGTAACAAATACATAACTTTTTATTTTATATAGGTATTGTACATTATCTAGTATTATATGAAGTGTACAATTAGTATTCATTTTATTTTAATATAATTATTTCTAAATGTACAAAAAAGGTATATAGGTAACAGTCAAATTTAAAATAATATAACTTATTAAGTCTAAATTATCTTTAAAGTAATTCATTCTATTTTAATAATATTAATAGTAGAACTAGTAACTACAATGAATTTGTGATAAATCAGAATATTAATTATAATAATTGAAAATTGTAATGTAAGGTCTTTGTTGGCCAGCTTCATCACCCTGTATTATTGTGAAAATTGAGGATTATGTTTTAAACATATTGACGGGCAAATCCCTGATGTTTCCTCAACTGTAATAAAAAAAAAATATATAATATGAATGTAATACTTTATTAATACACTATACACACAATATTTATTACTAACAAATAACATTTAAATTAAAAAAAGTGGGCAAGTGGTATCGCTCTACTAGATGAATTTTCCTATTCAAAGAGAGGCTAAAGTCAAAAATCAAAGCATTATTACTACTCCAAAACGTGATGACAGACACAAAAATAAAAAAACACACATCATTGTAAAACCAATACATTCATCACTCCCTTAAAAAGTATTAACTTATTGTACCATGTTCGTATTTTCGTAAAGAATCTTTTTCATTATGTTTTTTACAAAGATGGTGAATTTTAATATCATAATATGAAGAATCACCGATCTTATCAATAGAATTATTATTACTTTATGAAAAATACATAGGTAATAGGTATATGTATATTACTATGTTATATTTTCGTATTTCGTGGCATACCTAAGTACGAAACTGGCAAACAGTAGTAAGTTATTAATTATTGAATTATAATTTAAAATGAACTTGCCAGAATAGCTAATAAAAAACCTGCGTCTATTAAATATATTTTTTATTTTTGTACGTACTTAAACCACAAAATAGATTTAATAATATACAATATATATATATTCTGTGCTTAAATTTGAAAATCGTGTATATTTCTTAATATACCTATATGAGATGTACTATAAGTTTAACTTATAACTAGAAATAAGTTTGTCTTTATATTATTTTTTTATTCGAGATAATAAAAAATTTAGCGTTAACTGTAACCATTTAGTAAATTGATTAATGATTAGTGTTTGAAATGTTTAAATTGAGAATTTGAGATTTAAAATTTGGCGAAATTGGATAATATTAATTATTAATGCGAAGGCCGAAGAATCAAGAAGTGATTTATGATATTTATTATTTTATGGTATCATTTCCAAAAATATTAATCGATTTTATCAATGAAATTAGAAAATGAAAAATCCCACTATTCCTAAAATTAGATACCTACCATTTAAATTAATTATAAACAATCAAATTCTAAAAATATTTGTTCACTCGCCTCACTCAAAGTTATTTTTATAACGGACCCAATCATAGTGACATACTATTTTATGGAGGTAGACTGCATGTTGGTAGTACAAAATCTAAATTAATAATAAAATAATTATTACAAATATTACGATAGGTACCTTATTTTGGCTAAAATTAGTTTACCAATAAAAATACCATAATAAATTATAAAATATCTTTAGGAATGGAGATATAAGTGTGATCCAGGATCCTCCTTTCAAAATCATTTTTTCGCATATCGTAGGTTATACTACAATACCTCATAAATTTAAAAAGATACATACACATTTATGTCTCCTGAAAAAACATTGATATTAGACTTACGATTTTACGAGGTATTGCAGCAAGCCAGCAAGGTTTATAGATTATACAAGTTGTTCATAGTTCCCTAAATATTTCGATCACCCCGCACCATTTCTTGACTACTGACGTCACCCGAAGTATAAAATGTACGGCGGCATATTAAAAAGCATGTGATCGTATGTATTTTTATTTTTTTATGCTATTATTTTTTTTGATTTACTGCTTATTATTAAATATCGATGTATTATTATTAAATAATGTATTTTATTACTTAATAATACGTTATACCTATGTCTAATTATTTATTATTTTTTGTTATTCTTTTGGACAAGTTTTAATAACACCCATATAATAATATACTTAATTATTTTTTTAAATTTTACAAATTGTATCTAGACATCCATTTATAGTTACATGAAATTATAAGCAGCTATTCTTGTACTTAAATTTTTTTGTTGATCCAAAATTATAATTCAACTATTTGAAGTATTTTGAACTGAACTAAAAAGTTTGACTATTATAGTTATTAGGTACTTATTATTATTTAATTAAGTAGAAATGTTTATATATATAATGTGTGTAATTATTTTTTTGTTAATATTTAGAACAAGTGCTTTACACATAAATTTAAAGCCAAATATGAGGGGGGTCCAAGGGGTCTGGACCCCCCACCCCCCGAAATTTATTAAAGTAGAAATATTTTAGTGGTGAATATAGTTTATTGACTAAAAATTTTCAACATTTATATTTAAAAAAAATTTGCCCCCCTCCCCCGAAATTTTTTTTCAGTTACAGTCTTGGATAAATTAATTATAAAAATAAAAAATTCATTATTGTCACAGATTATTTTATTGTACAAAATATTTTGAAAATTAAATTATGTGAAGAAAATACCAAAATACGTATCTTTAATTTTTAATAAAAAAAAATTACATATTTTAAATCTCTCTAATATTATTAGTAGACTATACTAAATGTCTAAATAAACTAATAAATGGACATAAAAAATCTTATACATAAAAAAAACCTATGGAAACATTCAAGACAAATTATATAAAAATTATAGTGGTGGCTATTAACTCAACAGACACTAAATAAATATTTGACAGCTATTGCGCACACAATAAAACTATTTTAATTATTTTTTTTAATTTTTTAAATTGTATTAATTACATTACATTTGTAATTAATTTTTGTAACATCTAAAACTTTATTCAATATACAAAAATATATCTATGTCTTTTTTACAGTTATTATTTAACTTTTTTGACTATTATTTATTACGCTTTTGATCAAGGTTTTCAAAAACGTTATTTTTCTATATTGTTTCCAAATATTCAATTTTAATTTTACTTTTCTAACAAAAGTTTTATTACTAACTAGTCCATACATTATTTAAAAATATTCATAATCTGATTTTTTAAGAATGATTTTATTTTTTAGTGTTAAAACAAGAGTGACTTAAAACATACAAAAACATGTATAATTTTTTTTATGATTATAATGTTTATATATTGTTAAAGCAAATGCTACAAAATTTTTTTCTATGTTAAACTAATTAACTTTATTAGAGAAAGTAAAAAATATGTTACAATACTCATTATGTAGGTATTTTATTTATTTTTTTATTTAATATTTAGGTTACCTATTGACTTCTTTAGGTTATCATATATACGGGAAACTCCCGAGTGCGTCCCAAAATGTCCCTTTTTTAATGTTCCGAATGCGTCCGGAATAAGGTCTTGCCCGAGTGCGTCCAAAGAGAAAAAGGTCACTACTTTGACGTAGCCCAAGTGCGTCCCAGTTCATTTACTGTTCTATGTCACCCAAAACTCAATGTGATAACTTAGAACATCTACTTTTTATATTTTTTTTAACCAACTTATGGTTAAATTTCATTTTTTTTTTGCAAATATATTAATTTATACTGTCAGCCTATACTAGATTTTTTTAAAATTTTAAAAATTAATATTGAAGTTGTAGGAGCCTGGGAAAGTTGAATATCGTGTTAATTTTACCCGTGTTATATGATGGCAATAACGAAACAGTTTATACTTCGGGTGACGTCATGGTTTGTGGATTCTCCTAAATAGTCTCACTCCCAAAATTTCAAAAATGCGAAATGAGGCAACCTGTATAATCTATAAACCTTAGTATTGCAGTACCTACCAACGATATAATGATTTATAATTATAATTAACATGATTTATATTATACTGGCTATACTATAAATAAACGCAACTAGGAGGAGACTTTGGGGGCTTAGTCCCCCAAAACTTGTAATAGCCCCTGCAAAACAAAATATTTTACACATTTTTGAATTCAATGTGAAATAATTATTTCGCTTATATCAAAGTAATAAAAATATTTTTGACATCGCTCAGCTACATTTTGATCTTATACAAGAAAAGTTTTCCAAACTTGTATAAGAATATAAGATGGTTCAATTTACCAATATATTTCCAATTTCCTATGCAACATCTGAACGGGCGTTTTCTGTTATGAGGCGAATAAATACTACTTGAGATCTATAATAGATCAAGATCGTTTCAGTAATTTATCCTTACTGAGTATTGAAAAAGATGTAAAAATTGATCCTGAGCAAATTGCACAACAATTTATAGTCGTAAATAAAAGAAAAATGAATCTTGATTTAAAAACATGCTAACAACTATTGTATACCTACTATAATTTAAAATAGATGTTGATATTTTTGTGGTATTTAAATTTTAAGATAGATGGGGGGTGTGTGGGGAGCCCCCCTAAGATTTAGTGCTAGTTGCGACACTGATGTCTATAATATTCCATAAAGTGACTTTTCTTAAACTTCTATTCTAAAATAGTACTTAAAAATTAAAATGTAAAATGATACTCTAGGTAATTATATAAGTGTATACTTTTCCTACACACAGCAGCATAATTGAGTTAAATAACTAAGAGAAAAAAATAATTTATTCAACAAAATCGAAACCAAAACTTAATTTTATTTTTATATAGTCTTAAAAATAATTTAAAGATTTAAAGATTTCTACTGTTTAAATATCTGGTAGTGGGAAAAAAGGTAATATGATACTTTGCCCATCAGCTCATAACTTTCTAAAGGGCAAGCACCCATGGGTGCATCTTCCACATTTACTACACTGCTTACACATTATATTTATATACCTACTTAACTAATATGAGTCTACATAAGTAATACAATTAAATAATATATTAATATGATACAATGACACATGCTGACATGCTGTAAATTTAAAATATTCTACTATTTTTTGATTACTTAAATTATCATTTAAAATATATTTTTACTAATATTGTTTAGAATGTTTAGATAATAGAAATTTTTAAAAACTTTCTTCAATAAATAATGATAAATCAATAGCAATGTTTTTGCTTGGTTACAAGTTTTAAAATTAAATAACATATTCCTTATAAGTTTTATTTATGTAGAAATTTAAACGTACCGAAAATACATGACTTATTAGCGTTTATTTTTTAAGTACTTTTATATTTCAAATATTACCATTATAATTAAAAAATATATAAATTCATTTTGTACTTAAAAATTCATATTTTTTTTGTTTAAAAATTTAGCACAAGGTTCTTCATACGCTATTCTTATACAGCATTTTAAAAATATCGAAAAATAATAGACATTTTTTTATAACTTTTAAAATGTATATTTCGACGAAATTGGATATTAAATATAAAAACGATTTTAGTATTTTTATTGTAATTTAAAAAAAATACATTAATTGTACAGACTTAAATTTTTTTAATATTTCGTAGTATACTAGTATATTAGTACATTTTGTGTAGTACGTAAAGTATGTTAATGTTCATTGTCCAAGTCCCCACTTAGAAGCCAAATAAAAAAAAAAGATAAAATTTGTCACAAGACATCAACCATTTCATATTAATTACAATTTATATACTTTGTACTAATAGGAATAGCTTTTACATTTTTATGTATAATATTGTATAATTATTAATATTACTGTATATGATGAAAAAATCTGCAAAATAAATATGCAAATAGAAGTCCTTGTTCTAACAATTATATATTGTGTAGGTAATTATAATATATACAAGTACAATTTTATCGAAGCTATTCGCTACCCTAGGCCAAATTGGAAGGTTATTTAAGTATTATAAATATTTAGGGCTTTCGCGCCTTTCCTAATATTAATATTTAATATATGCAACTGTAACTGTGATTTTTAAAAGTTTTAACTATTTGAGGAATGAAAAACAAATTATAAATATAGGTATGTTTTGATTATTGCAGAAATTTAGCTTCTTTGCGGGCTCTGAACAGAATTTAAAACAATATTTGTTTCTTCGTTTGTAGATAAATAGGTAACATATTTTTGTTGAAGTAACTATACCTACTAGTTACATAAAAATCAAAAATATTAATTGTGAATTAAAATCCATTTTATTTCAATCACTTGAAGGTACGTTTACAATCAAGTGTATATCCACAATAATAATTAGCACGTGCTTGTTTTGGCCTAATAAAAATAATTCACTTTTGTAAACGTCACCCTTGAATGTATTCGGCAGTTAGTGTAGGTATAATATATTGTTATATCATTGAATATTGATGTAATAGCTTGCCGTTTGTACGGTTGGCCTACTTTTATATATTCTCGTGTAGCATGGTCCAGTCTTCAGGCATCACGTCGAAGTTTCACTAGTGAGTTGTTCTTGCTTAATGCGTTAACAAGTAATATATTAATAATAATATAATTACAACGGGTCAAAAAAAAATTGATTTTATATATGTGAGAATTAATAGTGATTTACGATTAAAAGTAAAATTAAAATAAGATAGTGTTTCAACTTCAATTTGAATCGGTCTGTGAATTAAAAATAAAAAAATGACCGAAAGTAATCTTTTGTGCGCGTGCATGCTACGGTTATCTATTTTAGTTGGTCTTCTATCAGTTGTGGTCACTATTATCTATTATACGCCTATTCCCGATCTTGGTAATTATACTTAGTGAATACTTTAGTAATATATCTATATGTATTTTAAATATTCATATCCTTAATAGTGTTGTTGATTTTGTATATTTTATAATAAATACCTAACTATAGTCTATACTAAAATGTGTGAGAATATCTAAAGTATAAAAATAAATAGGTTATAGGAAGTTTTGAATTATTAAGATTTTTACACGTTTAATACATAGATTTGATATAAATGTAAATATATTATACATAATATGTGACAGTGACAGATATTAAAATAAACATACTTAATTAAGTCAAATATTCTATGTTTGGGGCCTTTCAATAATATGTTATATTATAATAATATATAATATACTTAAAAAATGAAAACATAACTATTTTATTGAAGTGAGAGTAATTTAGTGGATTTAACAAAAGTTGAAGTTATCTACATGGCTACATTTTGTACATATCTGTTTTATATTATAGACATAATTTTCCTTGAATGTATGTTTTAAACTAAGTATTAGTCAATTTAGCCAAGGTAAAATATACTGTGACTTAAACGCCTGGTCATTCACGTTTGACGTTTCTTATTTATTTTAATACTTCGTCGATAAGTAGGTACATAATACACATAGATGGTCGTCCCCTCGATGTTGTTTATTAATTTTCTACGAATGACTATGATTATTTTTCAATAATTATTATTACCTATGTATTTTTATTATTTTATAATAAATAATGAGTTTAAGTATCTATTATATCTTTATACATAGATGGGTATTGAGATATGAGAAAGCCACAGTTGCAAAATTGACTATATTAATTCAAACGTTTAAAATTCTGGTGAAAATATCATCAGTGTCACTTTAATAAACGAGTGAAAGCTATAACGATTGCAATTAGAATCGCTCATCAAAAATACAATACCTTTACGCTACAATCTATAATAGTCACTACCAAGCAAGTATTAATAAATAATACTATATGGACATATGGTATTGAAATTTGAAATTATAGTATATAATAAACCATTTTGTAAACGTGGTATGGGTTCAATAAAAATAAAAACAAAGATCACATGAATACAGAAAATTCAAAATGGACATTAATTAAAAGCTAATTGGTATTAGCCATTAGGTATTTAACTATATATTTGTTGGTATTCATACCAATATCAATGGGAAACTTTAATATAGTTTTCGTATATACGAGTATATATATATATATATATATACAGTAGACAGACGGTGTACCAATATATTTACATAAATAGGTGTCATACTTATTACATGCAGTAGTATAGTATTCGAATTGGGAACAATCAAGAAGTTCAATTATTGGTTTAAAACAGCGTTTTAATAAGTGAAAAATTAATTAACATAGATCCGAGATCTATTTTGACTCTACATCTCTCCAGCAATCAATCCTTAAATAAGTAGTTCATTAATATTTGCTTCAATGTTTTTAAACGTTAAACACTTCTTACAAAGTTATAATAAATTTAATTTGAAAGATTTTTTAACAGTGATCGATTACAGTTGTGTCAATATAAAAAGTAATTTTAATCAATTCAATTCATATATATTTATATATTTTTTAAATTAAAATTACATTTTATTTCATAGAACATAGTTATAAATTATAATTATATTCCTAACTATGAACTTTAAAACCATATTTTTAGTTTATCTATTTTTAGGAAATTATTTTTCAGTGGATATTTTCTCACTGTATGTATATGTACATGATAAAATATAAGAATTTGTTTCAAATAATTTTACCGGAGGTCCAACATAATTAATAAACATAAGTGAAGAAATATGAGCTGAAGTATTTCATTTTGTAGTAATTTAATTGTTTATAAAACTAAAAGCTGGTTCACGCTAAATGAAATGAATATATATTTTACACCTATATACAGTATATGGCATATTCCTTATAAAAAGGAATGAATTTCTTTTTATTTTATAAAAATAAATTAGTTCAACGGGTTTTCATTAAAACGGAATTCGTTTCCTTTGAAACTCGTTCCTTCTAAACATTGAATTAATATAATATTATATTATATTAACCAAAATAATGTGGAAGTTTTAAAACGAAAATAGTTAAATGTAAAATCGAGAAAGATTGATAATAAATATTGTAAATTTATAAATCTTAGGTACTACCTATTTTATGATAAACGTATTACCATGGTTAGTAATCATAAATAATAGTAATAATAATTATAATTATAAATTAAAATTTGCTTATCATCATAATAAAGTATAACTTATCAAATTTAATTTGAACATACCTATCTTATGTAAAAAATGTGAATATACAAATATATTGTGAATTGGACTTTTGTCCATATAAATAAATAAATAAATAAAATATATGTTAAATAAGTATTTTATCAAAAAGAATGTACGAATTAATTAAACCCTTGCCTATCAATTTAACAGTATACACGTATAAAAATAATTGTTAATTGTTATAAAGTGAACATATAAGGCTTAAATGCTTAATATGAAATTCAAGTAAGTTGTAGCCAGTTACACTCCATCCCAAAAGAGAATAATCACTTTTCGTGCATGTAGACCTGTTTCTTCCACCTAAATCAGCTGACGGATATAGACGAAAACCGGTCGGCCGACTGATTATTCTCTTTTGGGATGAAGTGTACATAAGATATTATTTAGTAAAGATAAATAAGGTTTATTTTATGAAAAAAACTCAAAATCGATGGAAATTATATTTTATAGTGGGTTATATATACATTAATATGGTTCAAAGGCCTACTTTTGACAGTCAATCGATCAGTAAAAAAATGTATAATATCTTGATGATTAATGGATATTTTAATGAAATGTAATATGTAATAAGATAATTTATATTTTAACAATACAAAATAATGTTAAGTTGAATCGATCATATATTTTATTTTGGATTATTGATTGTGAGTATTAATATCTACATAATTATATCTGTTATGTAATATATAAAATCAATATATTAGCTATTAAACGTTAACTTAATTTACAATTCTTCCTTAATCGCGCACATCAACAAGATTTAGGAAAATATATATACATATTTTAACCATCTTATGTATAGATGGTGTTGTTATTAAACTATTGTATGTACTACGTGTGCCTATATAATCCAATGTAAAAAAAAAAAAAAATATATTATGATAATTATTTAAAGTTATTAAATATTATTTAAATAAATGAAAGTATTAATGTTGTATACAATTTTAAAATATAATATTGTTTTTAGCTAATACTATAACATTACGATTTTTATTTTAAATCAACCAACATAAGAGTAAAAGTATTATTAGTATAGTAGAATGATATTTTTTTTTTGTATTATGAACAAATAAGCCTAGGATACGGTTTTCATCATACATCTTAAAAATTGAGATTTTGGGTGGGGAGGGGGTATTGTATCTATTTGGCACTCCCTGATGGCCACGGTGCTCCTTTATGTCAGAGTGCTACAGATGTCTATTTATGCCACATGTAACTACAGGGTAAGCCGAGTAAGGTATTCAGGGTTAAAATAAAAACATACATTTAAAAAAAAACCACACGTGTTTGATCGTGATATGATTTGAACGTACACTCATCATTTTAATGAATACTATAAATTATTAAATAAAAATAGATAATTTTTGTAATTACTGATTTACAAATCGATTACCTATTTGGATTTATTTTAATAATAATTATCGTGTTTGTTATGTTGTGTCATGAAGGAATACAAATATTATTATATCATATTAAATTTGTTTTCTTAAATGTACGAATATATAATGCATTTTCAGATAACGTACAAAGTATAACAACAACAATACATAACAACTAATTTTCTTGTGTAATTATGTAATGATATAATACTAATTTATGTATAAATTGCATTTTTATTGTATCTATAATATAACTATATAATACAATGAATAATAGATGGAATAGATTTTATTTGGGGTATTGTGATTTTAAAATAGCAAAATATCAATAGGAGAAAGTTAAGACTTAACAATACATCAAGTGTGTATAATACTAATGTTAGATAGGTTAGTATATATCGAAAGGGAAATTGTGGCAATAGTCGTTTTCCGAGGATAGCGCATTATACATGTGTAGGAGCTAGAGTGCAGTGAAGTATGGCTTCAGTGAGACAGTTAAAAGATTTAAAAAGTAGAATTTCAGTAGTGTTAGGCGTAGTTACGATCACTGGGTTAGTTTTATGGAATACGGATTTACCAAGTGAGTACTAATAACCACTGTATTTAGAATTTAATGAAAAAAACACAAATAATATGAGTATATGACGTTGGGCATAAATATTAGGCAGTTTTAAGGATTTAGTATAGTTATTAAGTTATTACGACAGTTAAAGAATAATCAATAATCATGGTAATATTTATATAATACTTTTCTAGAAGCTTCAAAACAAAATTGTGATAGAGAATGTCATGAACTGGATTGGCCGTTAATTTGCAGATATAAAATTGTGCTGGAGACTCAAAATATTCAAAAGTAAAAAAATGTTTAATATAATATTTTTATATAATTTATCACTAATATTTATTTTAAAAAAATGTAAATACTTTGTGTTAATGTGTTATTAGTCATTAAAGTGAACTATTCTATTATCAAACTGAAAAGTTAGAACATTATCATTGTTTGTACATTGGTTTTTACAATAGTAAAATTTTTAAAAATGGGTTCTGTTAAATGTAAATTTTTTAAGTTGAAAGTGGAAAATGTAAACGGCAATTGTAAACTCTTCCGATGGTTA
Source organism: Schizaphis graminum (assembly GCA_020882235.1). Classification (NCBI taxonomy): domain Eukaryota; kingdom Metazoa; phylum Arthropoda; class Insecta; order Hemiptera; family Aphididae; genus Schizaphis; species Schizaphis graminum. The sequence goes on from CM037032.1 coordinate 72,796,995, forward strand.
AGTTGGGTTAGATTATGGGTCTACTTTAGTTCTAATAATTTAATTTTAAAATGTCGTCGTGTTTACTCTAACTCTAACATTTTTTCTTGAGTACAAGATTTTGGAACTGAATAGCTCAAGTGCTCAAACAGTTAAAAATGATCATGACTAAATGTAACTGATTTTAATTATTATACATATTAGACGAAATGTGTATAATATATTGTCATTTCTGTCTAAAAGTATTGATGAAGTTCACGATACAATCAATTTAATGGATATTAAAACAAATCACTTTGAACGATTTGTTTTATCAAATGATTAAAATACCCATGTTGTAATATTTTTTTGTATAAAAAACTTTAAATTTCTCTGTTCTAACAAAAAAATATTATTAGATGGTATATTTAATATTATTGTACACAATTTTTCTGAAATTATTTAGTTTTCATGGTTTTAAGAATACAAATTATATACCATTTGTATTTGATTTGCTTCCTGACAAAATATCTAAATTTTTTTTATTATTATATTATTTTGTAGGATTTAACACTACCTTTTGTAGAAATTAACACTATCTTTTGTAGGAGATTACCTAAATTTGTAGGAGTTAACCATTGCCCGTTGAAAGTATGCAACCTAAACGACACTGCGGGTGTTGTGTCACTTATTTGAACACCATACTCAAAATCAACGTAAAGTCAAAACATTTTAATTTAATTTGTAGTTATATTAATTATAATTTATAAGATTTAATATAGTAATTACTACTTTTTATGTGTGTGAAAAATTTATAATGTATACCTATATTATTATACATGTTTTAAGATTAGTGTTACTTATTAATAAAGTAAGTTATGATAAATTAACTAATAAAATAATCATATTTTAGCAATTGTCAAAAGTGTTCTTCCAACAATCAAACGGAATGCCAAAATAACATTTATTGCAATAGATTTTCAGAGAAAATTATAACTGCTAATAGACAAGTTCCTGGTCCATCTATAAGAGTATGTTTGATGATTTTATTATCTTATCTATAATTATTAATTGAATAATTAAATAATTTTAAAATAGGTACATAATATTTATAAGTTATACCTATCTGCCGGTAATATATAAAATACAATAACATATTATATTCAATATTAATAATGCTCGTATAGAAATATATGATATGATGTAGTATGACGTACTTAAATTATTATAATAACTTTAGTTTTTAGCGTGCGAAGAGATAAAAATAATATTTACTAAAAAAAAATGTACACATTTATTTATATACATTTGTAAAATACATAATTTATTTATTTTTTTTATTCGTAAGCTTAATGAAGTAATAAATATCATAGCTATTATAATAATTTGCCTTTATTGACTGCTATTTAGAGAATACATAATTGGTACCCATTTTATGATTTGTAATATTATACTTTGTTAGGTTATAAGATATTTATACTTTTTAGTACATCAGAATATAAAAATCCTAGTCATATTGTCTTAATAGTTTTTGATAAAAAATATGCATTATGCATCATTATTTTATTTATCAACTGTAGATTTGTAGTATTAAATACTAAAGTAATATTATTAAATTACAGGTTTGTGAAAATGATATAATGGTAATAGATGTTGTTAATAGAATACCTGGTCATAGTGTTTCGGTACACTGGAGAGGTCAGTGGCAAAAAGAGACTCCAGTAATGGATGGTGCACCTATGGTAACACAATGTCCAATATTACCACATACAACATTTCAATATAAATTTAGAGCGGCTCAAGCAGGAACTCACTGGTGGCAAATATTATCGGGTAAAATAATAAAATTCACGAGAATTAAAGTAAATTTGTTAATTTTATTTGTTCTTACTACAAATCATAACATTTTTAGAGTTAAAATTATGTATCCATAAGTGAAATTTAAAGGCGCTTGGGGGCTAAGCTCTCTTAAAATCAATTATAGCCCTCCAAAATGGTTTGTATATCCTCTTCCACCTTTATACATATATACATAATATATCTCAGCAGGAAGCATACACACAGTACATAAATGCAAATTATAATAGCCTCGACATTAAAAACTCGAATTGCGCCTATGCATGTATCTAAACAAAATAAAAAAAAAAACATTAATTTTTGTTTCAATAATACAAAATTTGCTTAATAGATGTTTATACATTTATACTTGTAAAATTCTTTTCTTACAAATACTATATATTAATTATATTATATAATATGGTTCAGTATATATTTGTAAAATAATTTGCTGTATGCATCATTCTATATCTATATTTATTTATATTGTGGGCTATAGTTTCTGTATCTAATCTTTATAATTTATAATTATTATAATATTATCCATATGATCATATATTTATAAATAGGCGACGAGTTGTCCGATAGAGTATTTGGAGCATTTATAGTGAAACAGTCCAAAAGAAAAGAACCACACGTCTCCATTTATGACTTCGATGAAACCTCACACGTTTTACTTGTAGAATATACGACAATGACTCAAAATGGTTTCAATGAAATGCGTATAAATGGAATCGCATCGAACACGGTAAATGAAACTACTTAAGATATCTAATCAACACAATTTTAAATAATTAACAATACTTATAAATCAATCTTTTAATTTACTATATGATAAGAATCTATATAGAAATTGAAATTGATAGACGAATTTGTCGTTTAATTAGAAATTCGTATGACTAGTGGCGATGTTATAGTTAATTTTTACTACTTATACGTAAAAAAAACTTCCATATACCTATGTACACAAGTTATCGCCTAATATTCGAAGGCTAAGAAAACCTATACCAAACACTATAATAGTTAATAATATTAATATTGTACAGTTCTAGTAAACGGCAAATTTATATTTCAAGAACATATTACTTGTTTATGCATGCATGCACTCACCAATACTTATATTTTTTAAATAATTCATGCGGGTACTGCGTAAAATGTGCATGACTTACATTCGGTGGCTATTGATTAAAATAAAAAACAATTTATTGAGAAACCTTGAATAATTTAATACTACTATCAATGATTAAATATACTGTATATTTAATCAATGCTACTATATTACTTAAATTGAAAAATTGCAAAATTTAAAATATATTATTATTTTTTTTTATTTATTTTAGTCAATCACAGTACAAAACAATAGCAAGTATAGATTTAGAATAATAAATACAGGAGGAGTTTCGCAATGTCCAATAGAAATAAAAGTGCATAAACATCATATAACAGTTATATCAGTAGACGGCCATGCGATTGAACCTAAACCAGTTGATGTTATTCAAGTTGAACCAGGTTAAGAGTTAAACAAACATGTTTATACAGCTGTAAAATGTAGGTATTTAGTTTAAAACACTCCAATTTCTGTGTATTTAAAGGTGAAACATTAGACTTCATTTTAACAACAAACAAAAATCAAGGAATTTTTGACATGATGGTTAGTTCACAAGGTCACTGTAAGAGCACTAATCACACACACACATTGTATATACAATACAATTCGACATTAAATAATATTATTTCAGATACAAACAATCTTGCACAACAGGTGAGTATATGTTGGTTAATGTGAAAAAAATATGGTAAATAAAATATTAAATATATTATTTGTCATATTTTTGTTTTAATTTTTAAATTTTAAATATTAAAATGATTATTAAAATTTTATAAATAATGTATGACCTATAATATATCTATGTTTTTAATTTTAAATAAAAAATTCATTAGAAATTCATATAATAATTTTAACATTAAGGGAGTTGCTACACCGACAATTTCTGTCGATCTCCCATATAATATATAGGAACAAAGTACAAAGATATTTTGTATTTCCACGATTACGACTCTCTAATTCAGTTCAGGGCAGGGGTATTCAACCTACGGCCCACGATCACATTTGAAATATAGCATGTATCTTTTCTATTTCACGAATGAAAATTGTCAAATTGAAAACTATAACTCGGTTTAATGACATTCACTTATAAAACTCACTGAGGATTACATGGTTTCGGATCCAGCGAAATATAGAAAATTTAGTTAATAAAAAACAATGTTAGCTATCACACTAAAAATAAAATAAATAACATGTAATTCAAAATTGAAAAATGTTAATCTATTATGTTTCAATAATAATAATAGTTTTAAATTTAAAATGCAATTAAAAAAATCATAATAATAAAACTATAAATTGTTGTTCAAAATACATGTTTTTACTACAAATACGGTCCGCGAAATCTGAAGAAAATAATACATGGCTCGTTGCATAAAAAGATTGATTACCACCTGGTTTATTATGATTTATTTTGTAAAGAAGAATATATTCTGTGCATTGACCGAATAGATTTTTAATATATATATATTTATTTATAAATATAAGCAAGTTTTAATTCAAAATAATTTTGATTATTTTTTAACTATTAATAACTTATTAAAAATGTAAATATTAAAAATCTATCCGGTAAATGCACAGGAGATATTCTTCTTTACATAGTATAATATATAATAGGTATATTTACCTTAAATTGAATCAGAGAGTGCTAATTGTGGAAATACGAATTATCTTTGTTCCTATATTATTATAGGAAATAGACAGAGAAAACAAATGTTGGTTTAATGGTCTCTTGTATAATATATTTTTTTTTATTTAAGTGTTCTGAAAGTATTTTTATACATGCCCGACGCATAATAAAGTTATTAGTTATCATAATGATTCTAAAAATAATATTTAATTTTTCCTTTAGAATTCGATAAATTATGAATTTATTTTATTAATTACCTATCTAAAGTCTTGATAATAATAGGTTCATGAACAACCGCTGTGATTCAAACTGCAATTTTATTGTATTCCCGATAAACAAATAAGCTATCGTTAAAAAAGGCTCCACACACAGGAATCTCTTATTATTCTATTATAATAATGCTGGAGCTCATCCAAATCACATTTACAGACTATATTAATCCATTCAATTTTACCAGCCAGTATGAATAATATTATCCCCGGCTGATTGTGCACTTTCATATTGATAACAATTATTAATTTCTATAGATGGAAAAACAATGGAATTGCACTGTACAATTTACAATTAGATAAACATTAAATAACTAAAGAACATTAACTAAATCAAAAACTATAGTGTGATTTATTTCGATGTACTTGTAATCGATTAATCGATTCCTTGTATTATTTTTTTTGTAACTATCATTATAAATTATAATAGGATGTATGTTGTTGGATCCACGCATAGTAAATTAGTATACAAAAACAAAATAAAAACTCAACTTTCCCATTAAATATACAGGGTAATTTAAATTGTTTTTAAAAACACAAACGCTGTTTTGTTTAATTTGTTTTGTATGTCTGTTTTGGCTGTGGAGTAAACTAACATATAGACTATAATCTATTCAGTATTCACGAGCGTTTATTATTTTGATCAAAAATATGTACGATATTTCATCACTAATCTTATTATCCTAAAACATAATCACTTACAACATTTTAATATTTTTGAATTCTAATAAGACTGAACACGGGAATCGGCGCTTGTCCATTACAAGTCTAACAAGCTTACCTTACGAGTTGTCTGCAGTTAAATTGAAAAATACAATTTATTTGGGATTTTCTTCGATTCAATATCAACTTAGTGGTAAGTATACAAATGAAAATACAATATCAAACGATCGATATAACTATAAATAAATAACTTACGAACGTTTGCAGAAGGAAGCTGGTCATTGCCGAATTTCAACAATATGTCAATGGTGCTACCTTCCGCCCCGCTGCTATTGCAACAGCCTGAAGATGTGATAATGTGCAATGCAGAAAATGTACCACTAAAATGCCGGTCTAGTATCACATCTTGCGAATGTACGCATGTCATTGACTTACCGTTGGGTACTGCCACAGAATTAGTTATTTTCGATACAGGTACATAATAATATAATATACATACACACAAATCTTATTATGATTAAATCAGTCCTGAAATATAATCATATAAATATTATTGTTATTGTAAATCTCAATTCACATAAATAATAAAAAAATATGTCTATGATGTAACCACGCCGAGAACTGAAATATATATTATGTTGTATATTCAATATTTTTATAAATACATAACTGAGCTAGTTATCAAGAAAGTTTTGTGACCTTCACAAATCGATTTTTACAGGAATTCTGTCAATTAGATACGTATCAAACACACGTTGACTTGTTACTTGTACATGTAACAATAAAAAAACCCATACATATAAAATATAATATGAAATTTGATTTGTTTAATATACATGTATAACATATATTTTCAGTCAACGCGTATTTAGTGTTATTGGTTATGAATATATAATATATAATACACATATTTGTGTATAAATTACGTTTGCGTTATACCTAGAATAACCATGAAGTATATGCAACAGTTGCTTGTTTGATATTATGATTTGGAAATTAGGAAATTTTTATTTTTAATAATACAAAAATTAAATAAATAAAATATAAATCTGTTATTACAATGATATTTTTCTCGAATCATAATATTATATTATACACATCTGTTTTAAGTATTAGAATTATATTTTATACTTTAAAACATGAAATATATATATATATTATATTATAATCTGATTATCTTAGAGTTAAATTGCTAAACTATAATAATAATTTGTTAAAAAGATAATATTTTTCTTAGAGCACACGCTGTTCAAAACGGATAGATCCCATTCGTTTTATTTGCATGGACACAGTTTCTACGTGGTCGGACAGAGGAGCAAAGCGTTCGTAAAGTCAGCGGATCATGCAAAGAAATTAGACAGTAATGGGCATTTAGTACACAGGAATCTCGATAGGTCCGTGCTGAAGAACAGCGTTGTCGTGCCAGCAGCAGGTGTATCTGTTGTACGATTTATCGCTGACAATCCCGGTAATGATCTACCGTTAACCTAACTTTAACCTTAATAGTAAGATTCCAATCTTATGTATAAGGAAACCACGTACTAAGTAAAAACATTAATATTTATTAATACAAAAAAGGTCTTTATAAACAGATATTTTGTAAATTAATATACAGAAAAGGGAGAAAACCCCGTATTAATATAAACGCTTTTGTATTAAAATGTCATTCCATTGCTCAAGACGACAATTTTAATAGCACACTTCATATTTATTAAAAAATTCATTAAAAACATATTATTTTTTCCACAAATTAAAAAAAAACACAATGAGCTGTTTTAATTTTTAAATTATTATGTTTTAAGCTATAAATATTTCTTCGTCGTGAACATTGAGGAGTAAAAATATTTTTAACATTTTATGAATACAAATAGTTATAAATTAAAAGATGATTTATAAATGCGTTTTAAATAATATTAAAATAGTTTAAGTGTTAGGTCTAATATTTTTACAAATTTAATATTTACAGAATTACAAACCTACTAAAAATAGGTCGTAATACATAATTATATTTGATTTTTTAATTTTGAATGCATTTTTTTAAAATTGTATCCTTTATTATAAAAATTTATTTCTATTAAAAAAAGATTATTTATTAAATTTCCTATAACACTGTTTTAATTTATGGATCTGATATTGAATCCAAATGATACATTTAAAATGAAAATTCATCAATTTTTTCAACAGTTTCTCCAACTCTTAAATTACTGTTACCAATTTTTAAGAAAAACTTAAGTATTCATAGAACTGATTGAAAAATGGAAAACAATGTAAGAAAAAAAAGTTTCAACTGAGCCTTATTCAGATTATTTTTATGGAATGGCATTTATCATTTTCAAATTAAATATTACAAGACACCACTATCTTATATGTGCAAATCTTGAGAATTCTATATCCAGTCTTGGTTTTTTATTATAATAGTTATAAAATCTTTTTAAACAAATATACATTTTTGTATAAACTTTGAGAGAATTTAAAGGCACTTTAAAAATATGTGAAACTTTTGTCGTTCAACTTTTAAACATTAAACACATTTAGATTAAAAAGATACATTTACATTTTTTTTAGATTGGTTTTATCATTTTTTTAAAGTTTGATTTTTATCATCTCTTTTATAAACTTAAAATATTTAACACGTATAAAAGTAAAAAAAGAAAAAATGTCATCATATCTTAAAAAAAAGTTTTAACTATTATGGTTTATTGTTAGATAAAACAAATGTAAAATAATTAATGGTAATAATTTATTTAATAATTATACTTTTCCATACTTACTAATAAAAGGAAAAGTCTAAATTATAATTAATCTTTTTTGATAAGCTCTTTTTAATATTTAATTTAAAGTTTAAACTAACGCTAATTTGATTAAAATATTAATGTTGATGGTATAGATATGGTTCTGATAATAAATTATCCATGTTTATATTAATTTATCTCGTAAAATGAGCATTTTAGGAATTAGTTTTTAAAAATCTGTTTTACATCTACGTCCTTTATCCATAAGAATATTTGAAATAATAGAGTATCTATGAGTTTACAAATAGGATATTAAAGTTCAAACATTTTGACGAATTCGTTAAAATCACTGAAATTTTCAATCAATTTTGTTGTCTTTTTATATTTCAGATTTAAAAATTATGATACAAGATTCTTTAAACTATAAGTGAATCACTTTATAATATAATATGATATAAATATTAAATATATATTTAAAATTATTTAAAAAATTCAATACAGTATTCTATAGTTTCCCTCTAAAATCTTAGATACAGCTGAGCGTTATCCATCAGCCCACATTTCTTATATTATTAGTGATTACTGATACCATAAATGGGAATATAACTGTTTTACCAATAAAATAATTACCTAAAATTATAAAAATATAAAAACATGTAATTTAAATTAGATCTAAGTTTTCATCCACCTGATAATTCTAAACTAAGTTTTTAATCTTAAAGTTTAAAATAAACTACAATCAATGAGTTTTTAAAATATTGTACGTATTATGTATAGGTAAAAATATAAAGTTATAACATAATTATAAACGAAACATTATTCTGATGATCAAATTCAGTTTATTTAATATTAGTAAAAATTGTCGGATTAAAGATACCTACACAAAATATAAAAATACATAATTAAATTTTCAAGTACTTAATAAAAGTTAATGTTTCTATAACATTAATTGCTTTAATTATTGTTTAAGTAATATGCCACTAAAAATAACTAATTGTATGTTTCAGGATATTGGTTATTCAGGAGTGAAAAAACTTCCGAATGGTCCAGTGGTTTATCATTGATATTTAGAGTGACAAATCCCTCTGGAAATTTTCCTCAAGTACCTGAAGACTTTCCTAAATGTGGAAATTTCATAGGACCAGAATTTTTTTTGGCTTGATTATGTTGAAATATTTCTATCATTGTTACCGTATTAATCTTGATGATCTCCAACAATATCCTTAAGTTATATTATGATAAGACATAAGCTGTAATAGTTTTAAATATGAATGTTATAATATGTAAATCTATTTTTTTTTAAGAATTAGTTATTATTTATTATTTCAGTTTGTATTGTTTGTAACCATTGCAATATGTAAAAAAATTATAATGTAAAATTTATTACCAGTTTCCACGTACCTATAATTTATTTTATATAATGATCAATTTGCTTCTGTATATAAAGACAACATTTAATATCCGTCTCCTATAAAAATATATTTTTTTATTTTATCTTAAGCTCAAGTAAATAGTATGGTTATCAGTTAAATTCAAATTATTATATATATTTTTTATATATTATATTCTTTGGATTTTATTTTAAATAGTTGTTCTTAAAGTTTATGGATTAATATTTAATGTAAGTAATATGGTTAGTTAAAAAAGTATTATTTTGTTTATTTGTTTCTATTTGTGGTCCCGGGTTTTCGTGTAATTGGTTGGCCATATTTTGTTTTATTTTATTTTTTTGAACTTCTTTTCTTTCTGTATTACTAATATTGACAACGTTCGGTTAATAAAACTAATAATATGTTTTATAATAAATTTTATTTAGTTAGTTTAACATGTAGGCGTATTTAGAAATGATGGATGGGGGGAGGACGTGCCCCATGGGCCAAGAGATTTTTATTTGGCTATTAAATAGCACAATATTTAATTCTATAAATTTATAATACGAGAGTAAAAATATTATCCTGGGGCTCCATATAGGCTTTTTATGATGCTTTAATTTTGAAGCAAGTTATAAGCATATTGGAGTTATACAATTTTTATTTATTTTAAAATATTCATAACTTGCTTAAAAATTAATTAAAAAAATTGTCGGGATAAATGGATAATATTCTTATATACCCTAAAATTTGAATAGGTATATTCGATAATAATTATTATTATTTTGTAACGTCCTTTTAATTTCAATAAATGTAACTGCTATTGCTGTGAATTTTCTTAACAAATTTAATATTATCACAGAAGTTTTATTACCTATTTATTATACACCAATTTCTTATTGAATATAAATATAAATTGTAAATATTTAATAAACCTTTTTTCTTCAAAAAAGTATTATTATTTAAATACAAACAAAATGTATGATAAAAATTATTGGTATATTTTAGAATAATTAGGTGAACTTGTTGAGCCATAAAAAAATAATTATTTGAATTATATATTTTAATTATAATAAGAAGATTATCTTAAATATGAATATATATTTTGAAAAATGTTAATGTTAATATTAAAATTATTTCAAATATAACATAGGTACCTAATTTAATTAAAAAATATTACTGTAATAAAGATCACTTAAAGACCTAACTAATAACTATGCATTAATATGGTTACTAATATTATTAGTGATTACCTACTTTATGTTTATTGTTTATACTTAATATATTTCTATAAATAATAATTTTATTGTTTCTGAAGTAAGTAATACACATTTCGTATATTATGCTATGTCAAAGTGGTAGATACCTACTTTTAAACATTTTTTGGTTTTTCAGTTTTTGATTCAAATATATTGTTAGTATAAACTACTATGTTATGTAGAGACCATTGAGCAAGAAGTTTTATTTAAATAATTTAAAATATAAGCTATAGCCCATAACTCTCCTAGCCTAACCTAACCTCCCATTTAACTCATGAATTAATTTTCGATTTTATTTAGCAATCATGTTAATTACATAGTTTAGGACGTTTAGGTGATTAAAACAAAAATATTGTAATTATAATTAAAAGTAAAAAGATATTTATGATGTATAATGTATATCTTAGAAAATTCTGTATTGGTATTTAATATTAACAACCAAAATTAATTATTAAGTTACCGCAAAATAAAATAAAAATAAAATAGATAACTTAAATGATAAAAGTATACCTAATATTTATTGTGCCACAAAAACGTATACACCACTGAGTTATTAATGAACTTGATGTTTTATTAAATTTATAAAATATTCACCTTATTATATATTTAAAAATGATTCATTATGAAGTGCTTTAATTTTTTTTTTCAAATCGAACTCGTTAATTTTTTATCGACGATGAAATGTAAGTACCTATAAGTACGTTGGTAGTGTATAAAATAATTAATTAACTGAAAACGTTTATCTATATTTTCATTTTTCACTCATTGAATTGTTGATGGTTTGAAAGGCTATATAAAGTATTTAAAAAAGCTGAACATTTTAAGGGGTTTTAGTGTTAAATTTTAACGTAACGTCCGCACTTTAAATTTATAACAATGTATGATTGAGCGCTATTAATTGTTCAGTGTTACACGTCAATAAAAACTTTATTGGTTATAATGCTTATATAATATGTTATTAATTATCTTTGAGTAGGTATCACTTATAGTACCTATTGCTAGTTGCTACTGGCTATTCTTAGGTAATTCGGTAAAGTATTTAATAGCAATTATTTTTTTTAACCAAACTTTATTTATGTTTAAATCGAAACTTTTAGTTAAAATATTTTTGTTAATAAAACTAATTGACTGTTAATTGAAACGAAGACATTTTTGAAAAGATGTATGCAGTTTCTTTTTAAACACTGTAATTTTTAAAGGTACAAGATACTTATTTGATCATTGATCATAACATAAATATAACAATATTTATTAGCTTTAATTTTAAATATTGCAAAAATGTTCATGATTTGATAATTTTACGAAGATTTCTGAGTGATTTATAGGAATAGAGACTGCGAGTAGTGTTAGGGTGCCATAACGTCCACCAATGTAATAAGTATTTTAAAATAAAGTGTCAAAAAATCAAACAAGTAATTATAATACTAGAAATATATTATGTCAAAATTGTTTATATTCACTAAATTACTTACAAATTTAAAACCTCTTTAGTCATCATAATAGTATAACTCTGTACAATTTAAAACAAATTAATTACGTAATTAATATTGTACTTCATAAGATTTAAATGAATATTTAATACGTATAATAATATTATAAATTATAATAAATTAACTAACATCTTTTAACAGCTTAGATGATTTCGATTTATGTATAATTTTTAATTCAATATGTGTCAAGTTTGAAGTTATTATTACTTAGTGACCTCGAACAACCAACATTTTTCTAAGCTATTAGATTAACAATCAACATAATTATTTTTGTTCTGGAATATGTTAAATAAAAGTGTAGAATATACATTCCGGCCTACGACAATCTGATACATTTGAGTGCTTTATTTGTGAATACTAGTTATTAGATATATCAGGTATACGGAGAATGACATGTTTTAGTACTTCAGTATGGTATCTACCTATTAAAACGTGGGGTTAAGATACGAGCTAAAAATAACTTTTGGTACCCAAACTCGTCATGCACCGCCGCCAATGACAAACCTAAACTTGTTTTAACTAATTTTTTTTTTATAGAGTTGAGCCGACCATGATCATTACCATTATTATATGTCGATGAAGATAGACGAGTTATTGACAATAAAAGAGCTAAATTGGGAGCAAGAGCGGCAGAAATTTACGATAGGAGCAACCAAACCGGAATTGTTCATTCGGCTTAAATAATATATATATATCCGAGATGTTGAACTCTGGCCAAGTGTACTTTTTACCTTGTGGATAGAATTATAACGACAGCCTAGGTCAAGGACATCGTTTCTTACAATATTTAATTGCCGTCTCGTGTGTACTTAATGTTATACCAGGCGGCAGGCGTCTAGTATGCTGTTACTGGGATACCACACTGTTATAATATATCTGAAGCGATCACCAGTTAACTCATGATAAGCTACGGACAACATACGGGGACTTCAACAGCCAGCAAACGACCAGGATGTCAATGAAGTTATGAGTTTATGACCTATAACGAATAGGTTCTGTATACTTGTGTAGGTAAGCTTTACAAAGTCACGGCGTCACGTGGTATAATAAGTATACGGATATTATTATCGTGGTCAACGATTAAAGCATGTCCGAAATAAAATGCGTATCATTGTGTTCATCGTGTACTTGTACTGTAGCTGAAGATACTGCACTATATAGAAATGAATAATATTAGTTGTCTATGTATCATTGTATCGTGTAAGTCCAAAAAATTCAAACTCGATTTTGTCTCTGTATATTTGTGTATTGTGTACCTATAATATGATGATAATATGAACCATGACATTTTAAATACAAAATGACAAAAGTTATTCGTTTTTCAGATAGAGGTAATAAATAAATTTTAAATTACCTACTCAACGAAACTCTTGATTTTTAATTTTACTTGTAATTTGTAACTTAAAATTTAATTTAAAATCTAATAATTATTATAAGTTATGCTTATGACTTATATAACTAAGGTTGGGATATTTATAATTTTGCTTGTTTTTTTTTTTTAGTTGTCACATTGCAGGTATTTCTCAATAGAAATTTGTTTCATATTATTATTAAATATTAATAAATTCAAAGTATGTAAATATTTAATTTTTCATATATTGAACTTAAGTGGCAATAGTATTGTTTAATTTGAATTTAATTTATTAATCCGTTATATAAAAAAAAAAAAAATAAACGTATTTTTATTTTTTATTAACTGAAGCTGAATCTGATTCTGTACCTTCGTATATCTATATTTTAGATAAATTATTTTCTGACAGGAATCTTATATTTTTGCCATCTTATACTAATAATTATGTTTAAGAATCATGTATTATATTTCCTAATAATTATTAATAAATACAGTTTGTGGTTTACATATAGTGATATTAAATTTTTTTGACTCTAAATTTGATTAAAATATTTATAAAAATTGAATGCATATTATATTTAGTTTTCCGTGCATATTTAGCTATTTTTTAATGCAAAAGTGCATTATGTTTTATGTATTGCAAACAATATGTTCGACGGAGTTCATTATTAATTAAAATTTCATTACTAAAAATATAATTTAATTTTAGTGCATAAATATCCTATAATCTTTTTTTTTTTGGTTTCTAAGTATTATTAAGTTGGTAGAATGACTAGAATGTGTCAAAAAAATCATATATATTAGTTTTAATCTGTTCTAATATATCGGTTTATCAGTTATCACTAATATAGTAATATTAGGATTTTCAATACACTAAATTTGCAGTTCGAGTTTAACGTTTACGCATATTTAGTTTTTTTAAATACTATTTTCGGTTTTAAAATGTAACACTGATATTTAATTATTTGATTTTTAATAGAAACTAACTTAACTTATAGATTCTGTTAAATAAAAAAGATTTGGAAATAATTGTATAGATAGTGAAAATTGTAAAATATTTTTTGGTAAAGTACAATATTAATATTGGTTCATAAATCGGCTGAATCCTAATATTTTAAATAATATTCGCGTGAAAATAAATATAGAAATTAAGACTGGAAGCGCATATAATATGTATAGAATTAGTTATAGAATACATTGTGTTTCCATAGTTTAGTCTCCATGTATATCTTAATTTTCCTTTCAAAAAAGAAAGGGATACAATATTTCATAGTAAATTAAATAAAATTTAACGTGGAGAGGTATATTATTAATATTAAATAAACAGCATGATAGTATTCTTTTAAACGTAAACGAACAGACTATAATATTTTATTTTTTAAAATAATTTTCAATAGAGGTACATCGTACATATAATCACACGATTCATATTTTTTTAAATTAATACTTTCATAAATAATACGTATATCAGTGTTAATTTAAAATAAAATTACTTTGAATGTGATATCTGTCGAATGTATACCTCTATAGGAAGATAAAAACTAAACACTTTTTATATTATGTATAGACGTATAGTATTACAACTATTAATAATGTGTAGTGATTCAGACATTCATGTAATGAATGCAATTAGATACACTACATGACTACTGCAGAGTTCTATAACCATTGTGATAATATTTCAGCAAAACCTCATTTGCAACGGATAATATTTATTAGTAGAGTTATCATCATTTGAATAAACCTGCAATTAATTTCATCGATTCGTAAAGTAGCTTGATGGTTTATTGACTTAGTTATTGCAGTATAATAAAAACAATGACATAATTAGACATATTGCTACAAACTGTAATGTTTTTTTTTTTAATAATAAATTTAATTATTTATATTCATATTTTTAATGTTTAAAAACATTTTGAAAACAACATTTCTTTAATAAAAGTTTTACAAATTATTGTTGATTTATTTTATACTATGGTATAATTTATTATATATTATGATACCTATATTTGATTTTAATTTAATATTAATAGATAATAATGATTCTTTGTTTACGAAAAACATGTCTACGTATACCGACAGGATGTCTCAATAAAAATGTATACCTATGAAAAATGTATGTACTTATATGGGCTATGAATAATGTCTATATTTTTAAACACCATTAAATTATTTAAAAATATCAACATAGTACCTACACAATTAATAATAATAATATTTATTAAATAAGAAACATTGTATATAAATTGATGTCTGTCGACTTAAAAGTTAAAAAGCTATTAGTAATTGTTTAATTCGTTTGATAATGATATAATAATTAGTACCTACATTATACTTAAAGGGGTTACGAGCGAGACGTTCTTTTGTTTAGCTCTTAATTTTCTTAAGTGCTGTCTAAACTCTTTAAATCCCGCTTTGGCTGTTGATATTATAACCAAGGTACTTAAAAAATTAATGACATTTTTTTTGTAATAATCAAGTGTCATCCAACAAAATTACTTCTTTGATTCGTATCATCGACTAGGGCATAAATATAAGCAAACCTATTTAATTTAATAAAATTGGTCCAATAGAAAAGTGGTCAGTTTATAAATTAATGTATCTAGAGGTAGGTATATCCCTAAAAGTAACCTAGTATTGACGGCTTGATGTTTACCTCTATACTGGAAACTGAAATGATATCTCGTGTATCTGTTACATATTATAGTCAAATACGTACATAAACGTAATTTAGGTATATATCATATATTATACACAGTCGCATAACGGTGTATTCGATCTATTTTGTGATACATTTCGTACTGATTTGATTTCCTATTACAAATTTAATTAATATAATTGACTTTTTAAACTTGGTTTTTTTTTAGAAACATTAAACGGTTATAATACCTTTATGGCAGTTTCATTGCTTAATCACTCTATCTCAATTTCTTCATTCATATAAGTTTACAACTGCAGTAATCAGTACCTAGTGCCTATGTCCACTGCAGTAAGTATATATGTCTATTACAAGATATGTCGTAAATATAATGCATCATTGCATCGTACACTTTTAGATTTGAATAATTAATAATGTTTTCACTTGTATCTCCTCCTCAAGTTGACCTGATTCGATTAATTAGAGCTTATTTGATATGGTAAAAGTTCTAAGTATACTTTTTTACATTACCTTCGAGCTATTAGATTTAAAAAAATTGAATATATTAAATAATTATCTAAAAGTATACCTGTGTGGTTTTAAAAAATTTAAAAGAATGCATTTTGTTATTATTATGTAGAAATATTACTAGGCTTTTTAAAATTAAAAATATAGCGTTATACCAATACTAGTATAATAGTATAGTAATTTATTCATAACCGTTTATTTATTTTGATAGTTAAAATAAAAAAATAATCTTAATATAGGTATTATTATTTGGTGTTTAATTATACATTTACTATTTATATACACACGAGTGAGTGTATTTAATTACGTTCATGTTATTATGGTAATATAATATTCAGATATTGTGACTATTTTATTTATCTGATGAATGTTGGTTTGCCTTGGGTGGGTCAATTTATTGAGATGACATTCAAGTTTGACCTAAATTGGTTACATATATCTTGCTGTCGTATGATTTATTTTCCTCTTTAGCTGGATATTTTTAAATTTATAGACGTATTTTATAGACTTTTTTCTGCTGTGATTACGTTGTCTGAAATCGACAAGTTAAAAAATATGAGCTTGTTGAAATTCATTAGGGATATGACTGTCATGTTTAAACCATATAAATAATAGAACATTTGGTTATTTTATTTTCTATGATATCCAATTGTGAGATAAAACACTCGGAAAAAATTTTGTATGTGTGATTTTGTAAAATATGATATAAATTATTATAAAAGATATTGCTATAATATTTATTTGACAATATACCTATTCTAATAAAAATATTATATTATATATTTTTTAATTAAAATCTATGCATATTTTATGCAGTTTTAGTAAAATTAAAAACAAAACAAACAATAAAAAATGTATACGCATATATTTATATTACCTTTGGCATTTCATCAATTATCTGTTTTTGCGTGTAACAAAATAAAAAAAATACTTAACATAGCCTTCTTTAAAAAGAAGTTTTAATTTAATTAAATAGATCATATATTTTAATATTAATACACTGTTTATAATTTATCATATAAATTATTCATCAAATTCTTCGAAATGAGATAACGCTTGATTGTTTTGTGTTGAATCTTCAAGCAGTTTTTTTAATAAATCGTTTGGTTTATGCTGGAAATAAATTAAATAACTTCATTACCTAATATTTTAAAAAAAAGGTAAAAAAGCAATATAAACCTTTTTTAACGTTATGTCTGAGAAATTGAAATTATGAAAAAATGGCTGGACTTTAATTTGATAAAATGATTTTAGCCGGTTTTGTTGATTTGTTTCCATCAGTTTTAATACCATATCAGTGGCACCTTTACTAACATTTTCCAACATGTTATTGATTTCATCGTGTGACTTTGGCGGATACTGAAAACAAAACATTAATTAATGAACATCCGTTATTTTGGTCGTAATGAAATAATGAATTGCATGACTATCCACAATAGTAATATAATACGGCCTTGTTTAATGGAATTAAAAAAAAAATAAAGAGTAAAAACATTAAACCGGTCAAAATTACATTACGCTTATAAAAGTACTTTAATATCACTTTTATACAGGGTTTTAGTGTAATTATTATGTACAAACTAAAATATGTTCATAAAAACAGGAAAAACTATAACAACGTAATAAGTAGTTAGTGAAGAAATGTGGAATTCCGTTAGTTAAATGAAAATATTTTTTTTAAAGATAGTAATCTAACAATAATAATAATAAATAATAAATATAAAAACTAAATAAATATAGTAAATCTATATAAATATAAACATTTAAAATTACTGAAAAATCAATGAAATTCAATGAACTTAATAATTTAATATTTAGCAATAATATAGGACAAATATAGGTACATATAAAAATGTGCCGGATGTCTATAGTTATTGGTTATCAATTCATTATTCAAAGGAAATATTTCAAATCTTAAGACGTAATATAATGAAAAACTTTAATGGCAATTGCAGTAAACCGTCGTATTACTTTTTCAAATTAGTATATTAATCAAAACAGTGGATAAGTAAATATTTTAGAATATTAAGTAGTTATATATTTTTTTTCTCAGGATGAATGTGTTATATAAAGTTTACATCAACATCCTATTTTATAAAAATAAAATTCTTATTATCATACAAATGTCGAAAACTTTATTTTACATTTTTACATAATATATACAGTTGAGCCATAAGTTCTAAACAAAGTTTATCTTGAAACTTATTAAAAAAAAAACCATACACACAATAACTGTAAGAAGTATATTGATTTTTATTTTCTCCCGCTTCAAACATATAATATTTTAATTTATAAACCAAAAATTAAAAGTTATTAATAGTATTGTGGTTATTTCATAAGCAGAAAGTATAGTTGTAGGTGACGTTTTATATTGCATGTACCGATATTAAAATAAAAAATGTATTTAAAAGTTTCCACACATGATTTAATTTATTATAATGTATAAATGTTAATTATTAAGTAATAAATGTATTAATAAAGTATAAATATCACATACCTAAATGCATTTATATTATATTTATAATAAATTATTCTAGAAATTTATTTTAAAACAATAAACTTTGGATAAAAACATAAATGTGGTTTAAAAATCAAAAGTAATCAATATTTATTATCGCAGAATAATAATGTTTACTTCGATAAATATATTATTAAAAAATACTGTATCTAGTATTTGTATGAGATGCATCATATACGAGAATAATGTTTAATATGATATTACAAATAAATAGGATTTGCGTGCAACAATTTACGACGATAAATAATATTGTTTAAGGAAGCACCATATTATAGACTTTAAAAAAATTAATTTTGAAATGAAGTAATATATTCGTACATTCTGTTTTTATTGCGTCTAGAAGACAAAAACAAAAAAATGATGCAATCGACGCAAGAGATATAAAGATGATCCGAAAAGAGAGACGAAGCCGAATGATTGTTTTTTGACTTTGAGTAAATGATAGGTTATCAGTCATAATTGCGTTGTTTTTATACTTCACGTAAAAAAAGAAGCGTACCTATATCCTCCTATGATAGTTTCAAGGTTGAATTCAAATTTCGAGCAAGCGTATATAAACACACAGACTGTACGCGCGCACGAACGCGCACCACACACGCGATGGCGATGATAATGGTACAAACGGCGATTGCGATCTCCCATATATTATAACCTTCGAAAATTATATAATAATAAGACAGACATTTTACGCAGGAGAAGAAGAAAATAAATTAGGAAAAATGGTTTTATGGCGCGTAATCACATTGATTAAAAATTAAGTATAAATTGCATACATTATTTTTAACTAAACGTATTCGGCTGCGTCTACCTAAATACACGCCATTAAATCCGCTTGCTCATCGTTGTCCGTTAAACGATATAAACATGTTATTTTTACAACGAAATATCGAAGCAAATTACATATACACGATGTAGAACTGCTGCAGTAGAATATACATCGTATTACATAGATCTGGGATAAAAATATAACTAGATAGTAGGTACAGCCGCATAGATATTGCATATTATACGCGTGTATAATATACTGGTGTGTAATTATTAAATATCATAACTATTATCGTAACGTGATGAAGTAATAATTTGTAATAATTTATGTCACAACTCAAATACGATTTTGAAAATCTATCAAAATTGTATGTAAGCACTTACGTACATACTATTATACATATTTTTTGATCAATTTATACATAATTAGATAATTTATTGAGGTACATTAATATAATGTGGCGATTAATATAAAATATAAAATAATAATAGTTTTCGATATGCAATTATAATCAGTGCTAAAAATGATGCGTGTTGCCGGAGATATGTATAAGAACCCGCCCCCGAGAAAGTTATGGTGTGAACGATGTGTACACTATATATTTTATGTTAAAACTATCCATCAAAATTTCAATGTGATAACCCAAAACAGAACACTAAATATACATAAACTAACTAGATATCGTATGTATTGCGTTGAGGTTATGGAATTAAGCATAAACCATATGAGATCCCTCACTGATTATATATTATAATAAAATAATCTTAAACATCTATAAACAATGTATAAATAATGAAAATTATATATTTCGAGTATGATATATAAACTAAATATTATTTTTGACTTAAAGTTTAAGCAGTATATAAAGTAAACCTGTATAAAGTCTATAAAATATTATCATATAGCTCATGTATGTATTTGAATACGGACATACGGATATAATGGAATAAATACCCGGTCGTGTCCGCTTCAGTCCGTCGCGGACAGATAGGATTTTTTAGTTACAAAAATGTCTGGGTCTGATGCAAAATAGTAATTTATTTAAAAATGCACAGGTACCACCAATGACGGCGTCGGGGTAATAAAAAGTGGCGCAAATTACCATTATATATAATATACATATATAATATATATTATATATATATACATTACGACAATGGGGTCGAATGCGGCGCACAAATTACGCTCATACGTCTTTTCGTTTACCTGCACGGTATAATACACACAAGCCGCGCAAATTGCAAATGAAATTACTATACATAGTCTGTCGGGAGTAGTGCTTTATTTGTACACACAATAATGTAGCGTAATAGTACAGTGAAATTAGCTAGAAATTTACGATTAGTGACTAAACGCGGCGAAAATTATTATTTTTCCGCTACCTGTACACAACCTTTATATTGTATTAATGTATTACAAATGACAAATAATAAACCAAAAAAAATTTTTATTTTATTTATAACCTAATAATATACGACAGCCATCAATTTTTAATAAAAAATGTTGAGCGACTCATAATTTCCTTATAACTAATCACATTCGATCCAATAACTTGAAGATGTGCAGATGTCAGTGTGAATTGGAAATTTTTAATTAGATATATTTTTTTAGTTTTTACCGAAAAGACAATAAGACATATACATGATGAGATAATACACAGATCGTCTGCCGTCTGAATACACAAGAAACAAATGATACTCAATAAATGAAGCCAAGAAAGATTTAAAAAATAAACAATGAAAAAGTTAGTGCGTTATAATGAAAATAATAATCAGTATCGATATGCCGATACCTAACCACTTTTTAGAGGGGGGTAAGTATAACTGCAGCGTTAGAGAGCAACAAAATAAATAAATAAAAATAAAAAACAGCACAGCATTCCGACCATTGGACTCGTAAGTACGCATATACATACTAATATATAATTGAGAATGCATGTACCTACAACCTACGCTATTTGTCAGCAAACCCCGGACAATAGTCGTGGGCTATATTATTTACTGCAGTAGGTATAATATAATAAATAATAATTATACTGGCCGTCACAGCATCATCTATACTTGTGTACACCTCGTAATAAGTCACTGGAAAACCGATTTTTGCGAATAACCACAAAATGTGACATCGTTTTGTTATTTAACTTTTAATATTGTCGAAAAAAGCTTGCAAAAAAAATAAATATAAAACAATGCTGTACAACATAATACCCCATGTACATTGCACAGCGTCCATCATAGATGTTAAGGTTAATTTAATTTAATCTCTACATATATATATAAATGTATGTTTCAGTGTTTCTCATGTACAGTATATATATATAGTACACATATACATACAAACATTGAGCTTTAGTATATGTATGTGTAGTTTTTCTCGTATTTTCACAGTCATTTTTCATTCGACGCCATAAATCATTTCGACGTATTATATTATATATATACATAATAAGAGCTTGCTCGGCGGTAGCAAGCATCAAAGATCCCGTTGAGGGGGGAAGGATGAGAGAAAGGAAAGTGGCGTTTTGTTATTCAAGATAAAATAAAAAATAAACTTTTTTCCGCCCCGAACAACTCATCCCGTTATATTCGGCGGAGATTTATAAAAACAACGATATGCGTATACGCTGTACAGTATATAGACTTAGGCGCGCCTATACGTAACACACATAATATTATACATATACCGAAAGGGCTGTTGACCCAGCCCGGTTGATATATATATATTTTATTTTTTTGTTCCTTTCTTTCTTTCTTTCTTTCTTTCTTTTCACCCCGCTCTCGTCTCCCACCATTTCTCATCGTTCCTTCCTTCCGCTCCTTTTCGAGGACATAACGAGGTCAAGCCTGTCAAAGTACTCGACTCGTATGTGTATGTGTGCGCACGCGCGCGAGAGAGAGAGTGTGAGTGTCTATAATATTATACATACAAATAAATAATAATCGCATTATAAAACATAACGGTATATTCTCTCTCGACACACACACACCATTTATAACTATTTTTCGCGTGTATATCTACCTACATATAATATACATAACGCGCGCACAACAGTAATCCACCAGCGGCAGGTCTCGGGCTCCGGCACGATCGGTGGTGGCGGGTGGCCGCGGAACGCTGCGCACAATAGCTTTAGCTGGCGACGGGTACCTCTATAATATTATGATATGGCCGGCGAAAAAAAAATAAAGGCGCCTGCGTATATTTCTTATTATTGTGCCGACGACGAAGACCGCAGACCCGGTTTCCTTTCCTTTGACACACATTTCGCACACGGGCCCGATGTTTATACACTTGTATACAGAATAACGATATTGTGTGCAAGCAAAACAAAGCGACTACGCTGAATAATTGCAAACACGAAAAACCGGAATTAGCGATTACAATTTTTAATTTTCTTTTTTTTAACGTCGATCATAACATTGGCTAAACACATTATATTATTATAAGAGGCACCCTACGCCGACAACACGGCGGTGTTCCTATTTAATATAGCTGTATAACGTACTAGTAAGCTACATTGTATATATATATGTGTGTATATTAAATTACCTTTCCTTGTGCGATAGTGTCATTTTTCGATTTTTTTTTTTATACATACATATTAATAACGAGTAGAACTGAGGAACGTTAATATTGGCTATACGACGATGTTTAATTGACACGAAACATTATTTAGACGTAACCTACTATAGAGGTTGTGCAGATGGGTAGGTAGTA
Organism: Schizaphis graminum; assembly: GCA_020882235.1. NCBI lineage: Eukaryota > Metazoa > Arthropoda > Insecta > Hemiptera > Aphididae > Schizaphis > Schizaphis graminum. The sequence goes on from CM037032.1 coordinate 72,820,822, forward strand.
TTCGTATAGTCATAACAACAAGTTTTAGTATTTTGGGGACACTAAAATAATTGTGGATAACTTTACAAAAATTAAAATTATAATAAAACGTATATACTATATACGTAATTGGATCATGTACTTATAACGTCTTATTTAAAATATTTTATACATGCACATCAAGCTACTTTTGAACAAAAATATAAAAATGACAAAAGCAGCATGAATTTAGGTGCAATTCAGGTGGGTATTTATCACTTATACAAGAAACAAGTTACAATTAATTATTGTACATAGAACATATTTTAAAATCTTAGTAACGTTAATGTGATCTTGAGGTTTTAACGTACCCCTGATTTAAGAATTTTACTCGGTGTATACACTTATAGTTTAACCAAATGTATAAATAAATGAATAATATAGGCGCTATAGACTTGTCCACAAAATGAAACGTAGCAGCCACCCCTGTACACTATCACATACGTGCACCAACCCGTACACATCTGGCCGTCTGTCGTTAGACTATTATTTGCTATAATATTTACCAGCCGTTGCTGTCATCTGTCTCATATAATATATATAGAACTTGTATAATGTGTATGTACTATGTATGTGTTAACGCATAACATATAATATATTATATACAGTGTGATTCGCCGAGCATACACCGATCCTGAGCGGAGTGATAAATGTATTTTTATTCAATAATATATACATTTATTCGATTTCTGATTTTGAAAAAAAAAATTATTATATTATTTTTTAATATACATTTTTAGATCATATTTTCATAATTCTTGAGATATTTTTTACTACTTTATGAGTGTCTTATGTGATACAAATTTTTGATTTTTTCAAATGAAAATTGCTCCGATTCTTTTATTGTAAATTATATATTATATTTTAAATTATAAGAATGTTTATATAATATAAAGATAAATTATTTAATAATGGATTTTAATAAAACATAAAATTTATGTGATATCGAATTTAATATTTATTATCCTTAGACCAATTTATAAATCATAATTGTTGATAGATGAATATAAATAACTACAATTTAAAAATTGCCATAGTACCCAAATATTCGAAACCCATTATTATGGGCCAATTAAAAACTACACATTTGAATTTTAGATTCTGAACGGAGTGAAGAATGTATTGCATTTACAATGATGTGTGTTTTTTTTTTGTGTCTGACGACAACATTTGGAGCAGTAATAATGCTCCGATTTTTGACTTCAGCCCCTCTTTGAATAGAAAAATTCATCTAGTTGGTACTTGGGGGAGGGGGGGTCAAAAGTAAACATTTTCAAACAGTTTTCAAAAAAATCGAGAAAAACAAAAAAAAAGTGACAGAAAAACGGCAATTTTACGAAAAATCATTTTTCGACAAAATCGATTTTTTGATTTTGCTGTAACTCAAAAACGAATCATTGTAAATACTTGAAATTTTCACCAAATATTTATATTATGGTTATCTCTTTACAGTTAAATTTTCAAAATATTTTGACCATTTTTAAGCTACTTATAGACAATTGCAATTTTCGACTTTTCTAAGTTTTTTTTCTTCAAATGCCGATAAAAATTTTTTGGGTGGCCAGAAAATCTTGAAAATTTAATACAAGGTTTCTTATAAGTTGTTCTTAAAGTGATAAAAAAAAAATCCGAAATCGTTAGTCACAATTTTTTTTTATAAGTGCTTAAAGTTCGAATTTATACGAAATATTTCAAAATTTAAATTAAATTTCATACTCTCATTATGCGTATGTTGCCTAATACTTTTTTTATTAATAAACAGATACTATAAAGTAACTATAGTAACATATAAAAACTATACTATTTGTTTCAAAATAGAATACATGACAATATTTAAATATAATATATCCTAAACTGACAAATCATCTTCGTTCAGAATAGTTTTTCGTATACAATGATACCTATCATTGCATTCAAATTTAACCTACCATAGTCTGAGGTCCATCCCACCCCCTAATATACAGCAGAGCGATACCCACTTACCCGCTTTTTATTTTTATACGTCTAAATTTTCAGACAAAAATATCTGATAAATAATTAACTCTTTAATTGTTTAAAGGGGTGGGTTGTTTGAACAACAGAAGCACCAAGAGTTTTAAAATAAAGTTTTTAAATACATTTGAAAATACCAAAAATTAGATTTTGAAATCCTCTGTCTATTATTGAGGAAGAAAAAGAGGATTCTGTGCATGCTTGGTGAATCAGTCTGTATACACGTGTCAAAGATTATCCCACGGCGGCGGCGATGACATCGGCGGCTGCGGCAGATAAGAATCTGATACTAAAAGAAAAAAGGAAAATAGTATTTTATACTTGTGACAGCGGATAGTGTTTCGCCCACGACGTAATCTACTTACAAAAGCGATGTGTATAGAACTCGAAATCGTGTTTACAACTTTAATGCCATACAATGTCATACACACGACATTATTGGGGTGAGAGGGTGGGGGCAGAAATAACTTATACCGATCGGATAATAGATATAATAATAATATATATACATACGTATTAAACACGAAAAAAACACTTGCGTTCAAGTGCAGCAGCTGTATAAGTACCTATGTGATATGAACGTATAAAAGACTGCAATATCATACATATAATAATATATATATTATATATATACACGTTTTATATAATAATGTGTGATTGTATGAGGCGTCACTGCGCTATATACAGAGTGTATTTCCAAGATACAAAACATTTTTAATGCAATTTCAGTGTAAAATTGTCACATATTCTTGAAACACCGTGTATGCTAAGACGTATCTAGTCTCCGGAGGGTGGATTTGAATCGTTAAATCCTTCAGATACACCCTGTAACACGTTTAACGTTGTATTTTATAGTGCAACTAAAGTGGTGGGTTTTATTTAATCTTCGTGGTATAACGGCACGTAGTCGTCTTTTTTCATACTGGCGACCAAAAGCATATGTACATTAAACCGAACGCATCGTGGCGTCTCAAAGTATAAAGTATTATAAATTATTAATATTTGCATTTCACATTGCCGTTTGAAAAAAAAAACCCGTAATGTGTGTACACGTATTATTAATGTAAGTAAAGTGCAATATATTATGATAATAAGTACCCATTACCCATAATATAATGGCCATTATAGAGGACCGTTATTATTATTTTTTATAACATCGATACCTAGTTGGAGAGGAAACCACGCATCGTCATTGTATTACTGGAAAAAAAACGCGATATTAACGGAAAACAGTTTTAAATATTCGGGCAACACTCCGCGTTCCTATATATAATATAGCTTTATATATAATTATTATATATACCTATTATCCCAATCACACACGTATCTTAGACGCATAATAACATAATATATGCAGTATGCACGTGTATCATAATACATACACGGTATACGCTGCACAGGCGTATACGCGTATACGTCCTAGACTTATCTAACACGTAGCACCGTGAAAATTAAAATATGCCTCACATAAATCGTTCAATGTATAACAGATTTATAGGTGTATACAAACGTGCATATCATTAAATTTAAACTAGCGACCTTGTGCAGAGCGGTCCACCATGAAGAGAATGGGATCCCTTCCGCCATGCGAGTACATACCTATAAATAAAATACCTATTTCTGTAAACGCACTTTATATTATAAACGTTCGTATATAATTTATATTATAATAGACATCGTAAGGCTCGGCTTGCCTGCAATACAAGTATAGGTAATAGGCATATACCGGTTTTCGATACACGCGCCGCATCGGTTATCGTTAGCGATTTTTCCTATCAAAAGTTGACGATCTGCATTCCCGGTAAGCCGGTAAGAGGTATAGCTGCAGTTGATGACCCCATGGTGTACGCAAAGCGCGAATTGCAATAGCGCAAGAAAAAATAAGCGATCAACGGGTATATTATTATTATACGCTTGAGAAACGTTAATATTCAATTATATAAGTATTGAAGCGGTTTGAATGAAAATGAGGACGAGGAGGTGGTAAGGGAATGAGATAAAAAACGGGTGGTTACTAGTTGCATCATGCAGTAAAATTTTTTTCCCAATTATGTTCTAGAATTTTTACGGTACATTATACCTACTTTTTGCGATTATTATATTTTTTTTTATTACATTCACAATTAATAAAATATCATTGATTATGATGGACCTTTATTAATCTTTTCCTTTATTACACAGATTTCTTGTATATTACTACAAGTAGGTTAAAATTTAAAATTTTGTTATATTTTTATTTTAATTAATATTGTGGTAGTGTATAGAAATGTTTTAAAGTAATGAACAATAAAACAATTAATATAAAATGCTATACCTACATCTATTTTACGATTGTTAATTATCGTTATTAATTTAAAGCGCGGATTTATATGCATTAAAATCAACCAAATACGCGCTAAAAATTTTTAAATACACATAAAATGTTAAAATATGCACGAAAAATAAAAATATGCGTAACAAAGTTAGCAAAAAAAATTAATTTCTTAACATTAAATTAATACAATATATTAATAAAATTATGGAACCCTATTTAGATACTTTATCTACTTTTCTTCATTTTTTCGCCACTTTCATCATCTTGGTGTACCTAAGTATTTTATTTTCCCCGATTATTGATCTAAGGTCATATTTGGGAAAACCACCATTTATACCGACAAGTAACTATACCAATTAATTTATTTTTATATTAATCAAAACTATAAAAATATAATACTTTTTTCTTGTGTTATAATTTATAGTATAATAATATAATATTATAGTATATATTTCAAAAACGTCTAAAAAAAACATCGAAATATGCAAAAATATGCACTAAAAAAGTTTCATTTTTTAAACTGAATAACTTATTATTAAACGGACCACTATAATATTATAGGTGTGAATGAAAATGACAGATACATCTTAAAATGGTAAATTAATCGAACCACCAGTGGTATATTTAGAGGGGGTTAGTAACTGAATACACCACTGTGAACCAAAACTATAATATATGATGAAAAATAACCAGGTCACAATTCAAATTAGACCTTTTTCGTAGTTATCTCTGGGACGCAATTAGTGTGCAACCTCAAAAACTGTCTCCACAGATGAAAACTATAAAACATACATTTTCATTTGAAATTTGTAGAGAACATGCTTATAGGTTATAGCAGTGTTTCCCAACTGGTGTTCCGTGGAACCTAATGGTTCCGTCAGCCAGTACCAAGGGTTTCGTCAGAAATTTGGGAAAATATAAATCAATTAATAATATTTTTGATTTAAATTATGATTCTAACATTGAATAGCTCCAATAATATGGTTAATGGCCAATAATAATTATATATGGGGGTTCCACAAAACGTTCAAGCTCCTGCAAAGGTTTCACGAGAAAAAGAAGTTGGGAAACACTGGGTTATAGTATGTCGACATCCTAGACTCCAAGAATAGTAAACCACGTGTACTTGACTTGCCTTCAATCTGAGAGTGTTATGTTTACCAGTTATAAATATTCTGTAGGAAACACGAGTTCGTGCCATTCTCTCCACTGCAGGGTTTCAAAACACATGGTAGCTGTGAGCTGTCAGCTAAAACAAAACACACATGGGTGCTGTCGAATGCCGACTAAAACGATTTTAAAGTTTTAGTCGACAAACACATGCTCAATAATATTGTTTTTTACTCACACCCGTCCACGGTCGAATAGGATTTCAATCCAATTTCATCGCGTTTCCACTAAAACTATACATAATACAAATCATCATATATCTGTCACGAACGCTTCCGGACGTTGTACAGTGGCGTAATATAGAGTATCTCTATGTATGATTATATAGGTACAAAACTCGCGTTCGGTACAAATCCCGTTCAACATGTATAGATGATGGAATCCACCCGATTTTTAAAATCGAAAAAAAAAAACAATTCGTGCGATATAAATCCTTCACTGTGTATATACGTGATACTACGTTCCGGTATTCAAGGTGATGTGTATAGGTACATTTATACGTGTATATCTACCCATACACACAACATTTCGCGCTAATTGATAAACGTGATCAAACTTTACACACGGAACGTTATTCGATTTAAAGTCCTTCTACATTACTGCAGAAACACTCGGACAAAATTGCTTGTACTCTGTTAAAACCTTGTTGGCTTTTGGAACATGTCCAAATATTGAGACTCCTCGGCCAAATTAGCTCGAGTTAGTTAAATCAATAGTAACGGTTCAGAAAAAAAGACTCTGCGCGCGGAAAAAATAACTTTTCTTGATCATATACTGGCCGCGAAAACGTACTTAAAAAAAATATATATATAAAATAAAATAACATCAATAGGTATGTACTTTGACCGCATGATTTGTAATAAAATGTTTTCCCATAAATGTTAAAAACATTAATTAACGTTGGAAGTAACATAAATAATATTTAGTTTGCGGCTCAAGCGAATGCAGTTTACACAGACATCATAATTAACGGATATTATTTATTAATATTATTTTACGTTAGAAAAGCTAAAACCAATTTTACGTCAGCTAATACAACAATGATTTAACCATAAAATTGGTCAAATATTATATAAGCAGCGACATTTCGTGTTTATATTTTAAAAGAAAAATGCTTATTTTCTGTCGATATTTGAATTCTATTTGACAAAAAAAAAATGGGTCACTGCTGTTTCTAACGGACTACGCCCCTAAATAGTAAATTCGTGTTTTTTATCATTCCACTAACTAAAACATAGGTAATCGCATGAGGTACCTCTACATATTTTAATAACCTTGGATTGAATTGGGGTCTATGGTAGTATCAGAATATACACATTTGTAAAAAAATGTAAAACTTTTGATACGTGTGTGCGCAATACAAATACTTTTTTAAGGCGACGCCAATTTATTAATTTATTTTTACATAGATTCAGAAAGATGTAATTAAAAATGGTTTAATTAAAAAGTTTTATTTTAATTATAAAATAGGCAAAATTTGAGTATGTTCAAATTTATGAAAAATCTAATAATCTATTTTTAGTATATTTTAGTTTGATTATTTTATACTATTTTACTCATCCATACTTGTGAGAATTGAGAATGCAAAATATAAGATATAAAACAATGATAAATGATAAAAACTAACGAATTACGAATTAATTTACCAAGATTTGTTATATTTATATATATGAGTGTTTATTTGCGTTTTTTCTAAGCACCTATAAAATATATTAACATAATAATTTCAGGGATAACTCAAGTATATTTACTCATTTGAATATTCTTATACTTTTGTTAAAAACAGATTATTCGTAAATTTCAACTTCTCTAATTTGTCAATTTTTTAATAGATAAAACCATATAATTCGAAAATTGGTAAAAATTAGTGTAGTTATTAAAAAAAAAAATGGTTAACATGTATTTTGATACTTCTTATCACCTCCCAAAAACCTGAATAATATATGGGCTGAATATTCAATTCGAATTCATACATCTGCAATATTTAAAGTGGTACCTCTTAGAGAGAATACATTGTAGGTAAGTGTACTGTTATGTAATCTGTCGTATTACTATTTATAAAATAAAAACTTTTTTAATTCGGAAATGAATTGATGGTAACATAAATTCATAGAATTCAAAACAATATAGATCATTGTCGCTCGAAACATTGCTGTAAAAATGTAGTTACTGTCGGTATAATAATAATTTATAATTATATATTATATAATAATTATTCTAACGTTTGAAAACAACACCGAAAAAAAATGAACTAATGACTATTGAATAATGATGGGGGTTCCGTACAATAATAATATAATATAATTAAAAGATATAGATAAAAGTATAGAGATTAACAATATCGATTATTGGCTATATTATAAGGTATATATTGTTATTCTAAACTTATTGTGTAGTGTGCATATTATATGCGCTAAAAAGCATTACCTACTTCGTTGTAATTAACGTAGGTTGATTTGTAAATGGTATCGTTAAAATATTTGTATAATTAGTGGAATTTAAAAAATAAAAATAAGTGTGGACTCACGTCACTACTATGTGGCAGGTACATGTTAATATACTTAACACGTTGGGTAGGAAAAACACGACAATTCGAAACGACGAATACGACGTGTTGTTGCGTAGTAAAAGCACTTTAGTAAAAGAGCCGTCGGGCACGGAAAGGTATATGATATATTTAATATACATCCTATTACATTCCGCGTGTAATATAATATAATGAATTCTATACGTATTAAAATTATTGAAATTATCAAGAAAAATTCACGCCATCCGCCTCCTGCGCGAAAACGTATAGGTATTTCATATTATACGGTTATAAACCCGTTTATCGATATAATGGCGACTCACGCTGCTCCGATTCTTCTGACTACTTTATCGTAAGATACATAATAATAATATCACACAAATTGTAGACGCAAAAAAAAATCGGAGGACTTTGCAGTGATTCTACTGACTGCAATTTACACCTTTAATCTATATAGGTAATGCGTATATTTTATATACTAGTTGCTTTGCCATAGTAGAATATAGATCAATTTTTATTATTTTAGATTTTACCGATTTCAATGAAAATCAAGTTATCCTCCTTTTTATTCACTTATAAAGTTAACCTAACCACGGATTTTCCCTTAAATTTATATAATTTCTTATGCTAAAATATTCATTCAATTTAAATAATTGATTACTATTTACTGTTGTGTTGAGTTGCATAAAAAATATAATAATTAAATTGTAATGGATCAATTATGTTGAAGGAATCATTAACTCATTTTTTATTCATTAAATGTTTAGAATATTGTTCATGCAATCCCGTATTAGTTAGATAAAGAAAGTATTATAATAGTTTTAAGTAAAATGCTGACATAATTATTATCTTTTAATAATCGAAAAACGTAGTTTCTACAATAAAATTTAGGATCTTTTAATATTTTATTGTACTAATGTACTATTTGTTGATTGTGTTGATAATTGATACACAATATTTTTACACCCTTGGAGTGAAAAATATTATAACAGTTTTCAGGTTACTCTACTATAGAACAGGTTCAGAGAGTTTTGATCACGAGACAACCAGTGATGACTTGTAATTTGTTGTTGGTGATTGAAAATGTTAACTGTGTATCGGTCACTTGTATAATTAAGCGTTAGCTATTGAAAGGTTATTGGAATAAACTCAATAAACAGAATACGGAGAATTAACACTGACTAGAATTTTTCTATGTTATTATAGCAGACGTTAACCAGGAAAAAATAAACAAATATAAATATATGGTTTATTTCGGCTCACGGAAAAGTCGGTGTTAACATAGATGTATATATCGGATGGGGGAAAAAATCTTAGTGAAATATAACTTCGTGAACAAATTTTTTAAGTTTGTATTGCTGCCCTAGAAAATATAAACCAAATAGATTTTTATTATTCGTATCAAATAAACGGGTGGTTTAAAAAATTTAAAAAAGTCACTGTAAAGATCGGACAGCGACGGGCGCATATTTCTATTTCATCGCTTAATTTTTCGAGGTGGGAGTTAAGGATAATTAACTACCCCTCCTTAAGGGTTTGAATTTCGGGATGAAAAATTTTCTATGGAACTTCTTGAGTCCCGACGAATTAATTGATATAACTATTATTAAAATTAGTTCATCCGTTTATATGCCTATAAAAGAAACATAATATAGCATAGACAAAACATAGACAGGATAACTATGATCGATGCGTCAGGTCGTCGAAGATTCGGTAGAACGGTACATCATCTCGACAGTAGGTACCTATATAGATTATAGATATATATCGATAAAAAACAGGGATTTTTTTTCTCAGTCATATAAAATAACATAATTGCGGCAGGTTACGAGCTCAATGGCCCGAGACATAAGTACGAAAGTATACTTACACGCAAGCGTTATCATAATATTTATTAATATCGAACGTGATTATCGTACATAGACATAACATACATCGAACAGTTTCGATACGTGTTGTATTAAATAGGTATAAAGGTATATAAAAATGTGTTATTAATAAATACTATTACAATGTACGTGCCGCCGCGATGTGTACATAGTGTGGTGACTGGTGAATATATAAGGTATATAAAGTATAAATGACACTTTTCTGTGTTTTTTTTTTAAACATTCGTGAGTAGTCGAATGGTGAAAATATCCAAGTCATTTTGTGTTATAATTTATAGACTATAAAGCGAAATATTGTTTAAACCATAATATAACCATTATTGAAACAATATATCGTTATAATAATATACAAATGTAAAATAAAAATTCTGCCCTGTTTGCTTATTAATAATAAGTTATTATAATAGAAATATTATTTATCACCGCCACTGATGATTTTTATAAGTACGAATTCATATATAGGCGTGCAAGGTATGCTCATTGGCCGTCTAGGACATAAATATTTGTAATTCGATATTGAATCACTAATATAATTTGCATTAAACGAAGTCCTATAGCGTATATACCTATATTAATAGGCTATACATAATAAGATCTATACACAGACAATAATAATGTGTAATATATATTATTTTAGTTTATGAAAATCAGTTTTTCATCATCGAGCGGTTAGGTAACTCGTTTTAATACATAATAAGGTTGTCAAACCATGGTTATATTATACTGTTATAGAAATCTCCTAAAAAAAAATTGACCAATATTTGCTGGTCATATATATACGGGAGGTGTGAGTTTGGTACGAAGAATGGACCGGGTTAGGAATGCACCACCTGCGTACAACATCTGCGCGCGCGCCTATGGCTACGATAATATTATAATAATGTGTCCGCCGGACGAGCGTGTTATTAAAATAATAATAATAATATTCTATATCGGCGCGGCGATGACCACCATCACGCTACGCACGATGGCCGGCCAGACACGACGCGCGGCGTGGTCGGTCAGCCAGGACCGGTAACGAACGAATCTCTCGGTGCAGTAAGAAATGAAAAGAAAAAAAAATAAAAAGAAGAAAAAAAGTCGCGCGGTCATCGACGGGGTCGATCGTGACATGCCGCGGGGATCATCGACCCATCGGAGACGGAGAGAGGAGAGCGATACACGAACGAGAGAGCAAACGGGCGGACCGGCGGCGGATATGGAGCTGGTTTGATCGCGTTCGCACGACAAAACGGCGCGCAAGTTCAATGCTATTTTTACCGTCGTTTATTATTTTTACGCACATAATATATAATATGAATAATATTGGCCTCACAGTACGCAGGCAGACGAGTGTGTGTATGTGTGTGTGTCTGTGCGTAAGTATAAGCATAATACACGTATAAATATATATATATATATACATAATACGTATTTATACACTTATATAGTATATATTATAACGATGACGACAACGGCGCAGAACCGGTCGGCGGAGACGACGGCGGCGTCGGCGTCGGCGACAGCGTTTCCTCCCTCGTCCGACCACATGGCGGCGGCGCGGCGGTTTAGTGTGCATTCCGTTTTTCAAAGGAGAGAAAAAAAAAACAAATGATAAAAAGCGTTATTGCGACGACGATGGACGACGACGCCGCCGCGCACATGTGCTTCGTAAATCCTACGGCCACCACCGCCGTCATCCCGTCGCGGATCGACCCTCGTCAGTCCTGCCGCCGCCGCCACTGGTGAAAAACGATTAATCTTGCCGTGACGGCGGCCGCCTCCACCGTATATGCGCATCGATAATGCGACAACGACGGCGGCGGCGGCGGCAACAGCGGGGGAGACACGGCGACACTATCGGCCGAGAATACCCAAACAACCCGTTCGCGTCGCCGAAGTTTGCGTTCGCGATAATACCAATAATAATAGATAAGCAATAATAACGTTAATAATGATAATATTAAAAGACGACAAAACTATAGATTCTCAGGACGGAGACGCGGACGGCGCACGCGACACGGAGTCGTACCTATAGGGTATTTAATATTCCGAATTGCGACGCAATTATACGCATTTACGACGGGCCCCGTGTCAATTATTATACGGCCGGGCGGATAGATCACGCACAGCTGGCTCTGGCTGACCCGCCGCTGTCGTTGTACATACCGCGCCGCGGTCGACCTTCTCGGGAAATCTGTCGTTGACGACGGTTTGCGGTTTGGGTCTGTAAACATAAGTCATATCAGTATGGTTTGTGTCCGTGTCTGCGTATATACGATAGCCGTGGCACCGTTCGAGATAACATTTTGCGTGCAGACCGTGGGCACAATCCTTTTAAGGGGATTGGAAGCGGTGATTTGTCGTCTTTGTCTAACGCAACATAGGATTATACGCGTGTTTTATTACCATCGGTACGATGGATATGATAAGCGATAAGAATTCTGGACGCAGATTTGAATTTGTCGTCAAGTTTACTTGACAACGACTCCCACATTTTTGATTTTAAGCCCCTCCCTCCAAAAAAAAAATCCTAAAAACGTTATACTAAAAAAGAATAATTAAAAAGTCGACATATCTTAAATTTGTAGAACTTGAAATCAAAAAATCAAAAACGTAGGATAGTTGAACTCAAGAATACTTTAAGCCAAATTCAAATATGTTTTTTAGAATTCTTATCGCTTCACTCCATCAATCGGCACATTGGAAATAGAACACATCTATAATCCAATGTTGCGTGTATGTTAGAGAAAGATAGAAAATTACCGCTTCCAATCCCTTTAACAGCAGACTCTTTACAACGGAAAAAAAATTAACGATTTTTACGCAACATAATACTATACTGCTACGGTTTTCAAAGATAAAATTACACTGTTACAACGTTTAAGAGATTTACAGAGATAATTATAGTATGGTTTGTACTGTTAAAAAGAACCACTTTCAACATTTAACAAATACTCTAAATGCAATAACTGCGCTACATACCACAGTTAAATGCACCGTAATATTTTTATTTTCAAATTAAGATGAATACCGTGAAAACATTTTTAAATTCCTTGTACCGGAATTAAAAAAACCAATAATATTATACAGTTGTCGGGAAATAATAATAAACATAAAATTAAATAAGAGAATAGCTTAATGTTAGTATACCATAGTAACAATAATAATTTAATATCATGCAAAAATAATTTCACATTTTTGATAATTTATACTTATACATGTATAGGAGAGTACATTTAGATGATTAAAAATATGCCAAGTTTTTATTTATAACAGCATCGTGATGCAAAAAGTTTTTTGATTATTATGAATTATTTATACATAAAGTAGGTATATTAACAGCTCTTAAAACAAAAAGTTATAATAGTTATATTACAATATACTATTTACACATTAATTCAGAATAAAATCAATATTAAAATATGTTAGTGCTAATGATGAAAATTCATTTTTTGAAAATAATTATAAAAATTATGGTAAAATTGTTTTATCTAAGTTATTATTCTTATAATAACGTCAATTATCTCATTTAATACTTTAAATTTAAGCTTTGAGAATTCTTATTTAAGAAAGAAATGAAACCGTAAGTTGTTCAAATGTTATTAAAGTTGAAACACAACACATAGAAACCTACTTATTAGAAAATAAAAATGCATTTATGCGCAAATAAAACAAACATTTTTCATTACAAACTTTTATCACTTGAGCGGAAATACAAATTGAAAAGTAATGTAATAATACAGTCTTTTAAAATAAATATTTATCAAAAGACACGCGAGTTTATTTTTTTCCAGCAACCATAAGATATTAATCGATTTTATACAAGAAGAAAGTAGGAATATGCTGACTTCCAAATAAAATCGTCATGAAAATAAAGTTTATACTTTACAAAAATATTAAGCCAGGTTGTTCAGTTATATGTAGACCATATACTAAACATTTAAAATATTCGTATCTGTAATTTTAAATGAGTATACCATTACTTTGTAACATTTAATGTAATTTTTATACTAGACCATATAAAGTTATAATATCTTATTAAGATAGGTAATTAACATAATAATTGTATTTCATTTAATAGCTTTATTTTTAATTAAAATTAATGTTTTTGATGTTTAATTAATTTTCCTATTAATAATGACTAATCTAACCTTATTAGTTATTGTTATTTTAACTATATCTAATCATATCATAATGTATACATCAGGATGTAACAAAAAATGGTTGACAACTATAATTTACTAACTATTGATAATAACATTTGTTCTAATCAATGCTAATTTTTATCTTTAAATATGTAATTATTAATAAGTAATAACAAAACAATGATGAGAATAAAAATTGTTACATAGTTCGTTATTTACATTACACAGTTTTTTTCTGTTAAACACTTTATTATAAATGTATATCTGTTATGTACAATGTACGTTATAGTTTTATACATTATTCATTTTTTAGATTAAAACCAATGCATTATTTAAATGTAGTATTTATTTTACTAATATTAGCTTTTAACTAACCACTATAGTTAATCTATAAGTCAATCGAAATAATAGTTAAAACAAAGCGACAATGTAACAAAACTACAAGATAAATAATCTCAATAAATTATAATTATAAATTAAAATTTATTTTTTGATTAGTTAAAAACTCTTATGATAAGATTATTAATTTGTTGATTGCTCTATTTTAATGAGTACCACACGCGCTAAATTATTATAATTTACATTTTTATGAAGACAGAAAACAAACAACAAAGTTTATTTATTTTAACAATTATAACAAGTAGATTTGTTGATCTGGTGTATACGATACATAATAAAAATTAGATACACAGCTCTATAATTTTTTGGGTATTATAAAAAACCTAAATAGGAACCACAATTTAATAAAATAAAATTTTAAATTAAATGTGTTTATATGAAATACTCTATTAATTATATTACAATACATATGATTAAGTAATTTTTTTTAACTAATAAAAACAGTTTTATTAATTTAAAAAAGCATATTTTGAAAAATATTGATACTACGATATAGTATATCAAGAATTTTTAACATAGTTAACGTATGTAATTTGAAAATCTATTATAAAAAAAAAATATATGATAAAAAACATAAGATTACATTAGTATTTGTAAATTAGTTTAAAATGTTAATGAAATGAATACATTAAATACATTAAATAATGTTACTGAATAATATTACTGTCTATTAAAACAAAATTATAATTAAAGCATGTAAATGTTTTAAAAATTATTTACCATTTATAGTAATATTAATTTACAAATTACATTATCGATAAAATAAATTACTATATATAGTAGATTAAAGATTTTGTATTTATATAACTTACATAACCTATACAAACAGATTAATTTATAATCTTAATGGATTTATTATGTACGTAATAATGATATATAATACTTTAAATGACACACGACAATGGTATATACATTGTGGGAAACTGCTATATAAAATCAATTTTCATAAAACTTTATAAACATATTTTGTCAAAATTCAAACACAAAAACGGAATTATATAATGAATCAAAAGTTAAATATCCACAATTTAATTATAGTTTTATTCTGTATCAGAAATCAGAAATCAGAAATACATAATATATGTACCTACTATGAAAATTGATAGAAAAAATTTGCAGTGGAAAAGTGTGGATGAAAATTGGAAGTATAAATTGTAATGAAAATTACAAATAGACAGCACTATTACAGTAGTCGTAGAAAAAAATGGTAGTCGGTAATATGAAAATTTAAAGTTAGAATCTTATTTAAAATACAGAATGAAAGACTCGGTCACACATAAAGTTGCTTTTATCTTTAGTCATTAAAATTAAAAATAAATATTTACGTCAACAATGATAAGTATAGTTAATGTAATTACTACACACACAATATCTTAAGTAAAATAAATACGTATGCACTCAGGAATTTATCTAATGCTTTTATGGATGGAATGTTTGTCCAGTCGTCCAGATTGTTGAGGATATTATTTAAATAACGTTCCATGGAGTAAAGGTAATTTTGCGGAGAGTTATTGATCGAAAAGTTTTGCCCATTTACGAAAACCGTAAATGTGAACTTTGTAAGATGAAATTAATGTGATTAAATGTGAAACTTATAAAATATTTGTATTCGATAATATAATTTCAGTATACCGAGAAAAGGCTGTATTGTTTTTATTTTTCATTTTATTTTAATTAAATATTTATTGTTAGTCCATAGTCTTAAATTATAAAACATAGTATATTCAATGAATGAATAAAAAAAAAACCATGCATTGAGTTTAAAATAAAAAAATAATTAATTCTCATTTAATTTATTTTGTCAGAACAAAACTATAATATAGCAAAACAAATATTTTACTAATTAAAAAAAATTACATTTTAAATAAAAACAGATACCTATAATTTCAAGAATAAGAATGACTAAACTTTAATCTTAGACAATATGATTTTCTACACGTTTGAAATCATGACAATTGAAAAAATTAAAAAAATGACGCTGTAAAATATTTAGGTACCCAACAGATTTTTGAACAAACGAATTCAAACAAATCCAAGTGTAGAAAGCCGGTGTTATTGTGATTATTAGTATTTATATTTATTTATGTATCTACATTTAGGTATTAATCAGTCGCAGCAGAAAAGTATAAGTTTCTCGCTTAAAATAATTACAAACGTTGTTACATCTCGTAATTATCTATATGTTGGTCGTATTTTTGGCTTTCACAAGCAAAAATATTATATAAAATATTGTTATTGAAATGGGTAATTGAAATTGTATTTTACGATGGAAGCTCTGTCAATATTTAAATTTACTATGTTTGTGTAAACGGTCGACGCACCCGACGGATATGATAATAATAATATATGGACTTGAATTGTCGCTGGCTATATGTATTACACCCAATACAATATAATATATAACTGCAATTCATACACCTAAAATCTGGCGTATATTTCGTGTTCATTTAAAAAATCGCAAAATCACCGAATCGCGGCGATGACCCACTTTCAATACATAATATACCGTATAGGTACTTTTATAATAAGTATTTCATTTGCAATAGGATATGGAATAAATTATATAAATGACACGTCACAAATATATACAAATCCTCACAGTACGAAATACAATATTACCAGTATATATGTAAATCTAATATAATATTATGGTCAATGGTAACATAAAATAAATTCAACATTATTATTATAGGCGCGTATTATAATATATTCGATAGCAAAACTCGTCAGTCGATTTAATAGCTTTCGCGCTAAAATTATAGTATTTTACATCCATACGACGCGCGGCGTCTTATTTCTAATAAATGTGCTTGCAACCTTGTTGTCAAATGTCGACCCATTTCGAGTACGTATACAATATACATTTTCTCATTAAGCGTGTTCATATCCATTGTTTCCCTTTAATTTATTTGGATTGAGATTTTTGGAATTCATAAGTATACATAATGACAATACATTTTAATTACTGAGATTTTTACAAAATTTATAAGAAAGGCCTAGTGATACAAACTTCTTTTTTTTTACCAAATAATCGACTTTTTTACTATAAATTGTCTAGTAGAAACATTTTTTGAAGATGTCGATGTATCTAATTCAAAATTCAGGAAAACAAATGGTTTTTGAATTATTGATATTAAAATATAAATTCTAAATGTAATAGTCCTTAAAAATTACAAAAATATTTAATAAATGTAATATTTAATCTAGTAATATTATTACAAATTATAAAATTTTGATAGATAATATAATTTACTATAGTTTTCAATTTTCATTAGCCCTACCATATCTTTCAAATCAATTACTTTGCACTAATTATTTCTTAGTACGTAAAGCTATACAACTCAAAATGTACTCGTCATTTAAATTTATTCAACAATTTTCAAGAAAAATATGTAATCCTTGTTTGAAACAAAGAAATTTGTATTACCTTGACACTCTTATTAATTGGTTTAAGTTGTGCGTATTTTAAAATGTTGCTTAATTCAAGAAGATATACATATAGGTACTTATATACTGATTAAAAATTCTAAAATAAATAAATAAATTTATTTTAAAGAAAAGAAATTGAATTTAAAATTAAAATTACTATACAAAGAATACTATACTCTGTATACGATTGCGATTTTTACGTGGTGATATATTTTGGAGCAGTCATCTTCCTAGATAATCCATCAAACTACATTTTCGTCGTATGTATCTGAACTCTAAAATATAATTTTTTTTAGACCATTATTTTATATATACAGAGCAAAACTTCGCAAGACTAGCAAACCTAGTCCGACTGGCAAATTTCTAATTGAAGTGTTGTTCTTGATAAATGTATAAAAATGTACGAATACCAATTTGTATAGGTTTGTTAAACGTAACCGAAACTATTTATAAATACACGTAGTTTTGCAGAGAACCTTAGCGTGTTTGTTGCCAGTGTTGACACAAGCTAGTTACCGTATAATATAGGATGTGGGAAAGGGGTAGGTAGTTAACCGAATCTCCATACTTTTTAGTTTTTTAACAATTGTTAATTTATCTGTAGCTTAACTGGTTCTGTAAATACATTAACATAAATACAATTGTAAATGGACACTATTAATGCATATTTACATACTAATTACTAATACGTAAAAATGGTTACATTTAAAAAAATATGTACTATATATTATAGTATCTTTAAGTCGTAACCTCTTAAGAGGTAATCGTACACATCAGTAAACCGTGTGTGATGTTTCCGTATATTCAGCAAACAATTTACCATCTTAAAATGCTGATGACTTGTTTTAAAATTTTGAAAGCATGATACAAAAATACAGGCAATTTTTTTTTAGCTCTCTTATAGTTTCGTATATCATTAGTATCTTTATAATATTATGCAGTATGGAGTTTATACCCTAGAAAAAAACAGCGAAAACATCACTGAATGTCATTATTATTATTATAATACACTCGGTGTCTCATCTCGCTTTAGATTTCGCGCATTGTATCCATACGCACACACACTCACACACACACACAAACATGATACATAATATAATATAATATCATAATATAATATAATATTATATTCGTATATCATAGGCACGCACATGTGTAGCAGTGCACAGTCATCCTTTTTCCGCGAGTCATTCGGCGGCGGTTGCGGCACACGCATATAATATAATAGCGCGCTCCGCCTTTGAGTGCGTTGAACTGCCGGCGGCGAGCGAGACTTTGGAAATTGAAACGGGAGGCTGCGAGTGACGATCGGAGGGCGAGGTCGGGCGCGAAGGAAACTCACGCACACGCACACGTAGTCACCGGGACAACGACGGCGCGCGCGGACCACGAACAATGCACGTGCACCCTGCGGGCGACCGTCGAACGGGCACCTCTGTTTGGCGCACGCGCGATCATAATATTATACAAAGTGTATAATATTTGATACGCGTAGGTACAATATTATCCGAAACAATTGCCGCCGAATTCATGATAATAATAATAATAATATAAAACATATGATATATTATGCGATATTATAGCGATTAATCATCGTGTGTGCGTGTGTGTCTGTCCGACCTGCTATTGTCGACGACGACGACGCCGCGATATGCGCAAAACGCGTGTGTATATAATATTATAATATTACGTATTATTTCGTGTACTGGTGTACTGTACATTTATGTATGTACTACAGGGTGATTTAGCAAGCAGCTAACTCTATTTATTTTATATATTTAACATTGATTTATGTGTACGGTGTTCAAATTCTGATTTTTTAATTTTTAAGTAGGTATATCTAAAGACCGTGTTTTTAAATAGTTACCTATCTATACTTAGATTTTTCGTATACTATTTGAAGAAATACTACTGTAAACTAATTTTATTTTTTATTAAATGGGGATCATTACGCTTTTCTAGGTACTATTAATACTACTATCGGATAATTTTTTTTTTTTTTTAATGTATTTAATTGGAAATTCGAACGAGTAACTTCCAAGTTATTAGACTAAATCATTTTATAGTTTATAAACTAGATATAAGTATAATAGACCTTAATAAAGGTTTAATATAAAAAAAATATTATATTATTTATTTTAACACTTATATAATAATAGTTATGCTCGGACAATTTTTACTATTTATAATATTTTAATAAACCAATATTGATAATTTAATTTTAAAATGTCTCATAATATTATGTCTTCTAAATCTATTGTCATAATATGGATAAATTCTTTGTAGCTACTCAAAGTTTGTTAACTCAGAAACTAATCGTTCAAATTTCAATGTTTATACCCAATACTCATCAAAGTTTTAAAATGAAATCATCACCTTGGTAATATTATAAAATAAAAAAAGAATGGTTCTTATTTGAGCACATAAAAAGTTTGCGGTATTATCGAAGGAATATCTCTTTTGTTGCATAAAAAATGTAAGCATTTAGAAATATTTTTTGCTCTTTAAGTACGCGCAGGTACTTAAATATTCCAACAATCATAAATTGAAAAAATTCATTATTAAAGATAAAAATGAGGGTGAGCATACTCGGTGATGGTGAATCACTCTGTATAATATGTATATGACATGTCAACAAGACATTTGTGATATATTCGCACGCACTCAACGTACGATAATGTATATCTGTGCCAATATTTATACAACCATATCATTATATCATATCGATCAGTGGTATACATTTTTTTTTTCCATCACCGAAATGTCCCAACCCTTAAACATATACATACACTGCACTCATATACTGCAAGAGTTGGTCAATAGTATATTATATTTTTGCCCAGTTCTAAAACCGAACATGGATCCAGGATTTTAATATAGGGAAGGAGGTGAACAAATATTTTTCTAAAGTATTTTTTCATTAACAGAAAAAAGTTCTTAATAATTCTTAGTTTTCATTTAAAATTCATGGTAAGGAAGCTTTCGTTTTTCTCACCCCATGGATCCACATCTGTTTATAACTTTATATTACATATATACCTAAGTCGTATCTATTAAAATTAGACATAATATACATTGTTTGGTACTATCAGCGAAACGAAAAACGGCTAAAAGGATCAAAACATCAACAGTAGAGTGACGTACGATTTTCCCATAGGTCAGGGCAGTAGATACCTGCAGTCATGGGTCGGTATGATGATGTACGTTGGTAATTATAAATTAACAGGTAAAGGAAATTTAGCACATAGTTTTGAAGATAATTTGTACCACAGTTATACTATAGATACTGGTGCAGATGAGGTTAGGTGATTTACACGGAATTTCACCCGAAATTACGATAACATATAGGTGCGATTTTTGCAAAAAATTAGATGAAGATATATAATATACATGTATAGATAACTAAATTATAATTATTCTTTTAAATACATTAAATTTAAACCATAAAAATAATTATGTCATATTATATATTATATTTCGTGGCAAAATCTCCAACATTTATAATATTGTAGTTTATTATATGCATGGTAAGTTTGCGTACCTATGTATAAAAATACCTAATAATTAATATATTATGTTTGGTTTTACTCAAAGAACATTATATTTGTGATTTTATATTCATCGCGTATTTTTCATCAACAAAACAGAATATCAATCAGCATCATCCTGGCCATGTTAGTATTCAAGTGCAATCGTAAAATTACATTTAAAATTTATAGCAGAAGTAAAAAACAAATTGAAAAACGTACAAATTTCTATTAATTTCTTTTTAATTAAATTACTTAATTATTCACGCAAATATAATAAGTAGATTCAAGCCTAGTAAGTGATGGAATCTTCAATATATTTTTGTCGATGAATCTTGTATTATTGTGATAACTACTTGTTTTTATACTTGATTCATTAAGCTAATTTTTAGTTCGAAACCAGATAACTCAACCTTAATCAATTATTTTTATTTTAAAACGTTTTTCTACTGTGAAAACAATTTGTGTACATTTCAGAAGATTATATTATACATTGAAAAAACAATATAAGTATGCATTAATTATAAATAGTTATATTATTTCTCTTGGAAAATTCTCAAAATAAAATAAATATTTCTATAAACATTTAAATACATAATATTTCAAATAAATATGTAACGTCTCAATTTTTTTGTATAATAAAACTAAGTGTTTTATAAAAGAATTTAATTTTTCGACTTTAAAACAAAAATTCCCTTTAATTTTTTAAGTGCATAAATTGTTATAAATGCTATGGCAATATAACTACTTTTGTGAAATCTAATCATGAAATTCAATTTAAAAAATAAATAAAAACACAAAGTAAATTAAATTTTAAAAGTCTATTGTATATGTACGCTGCAGAAATGCACTATATATATTGGAAATGTAATACTGCAGTTGATGGCTAATTAACTTATTTTTTATTACGTATTCATAGCATAATATGATACTAATACTAATAAACGAAACTATAAAAGGTATAATTTTAACATTGTTAAATCAACTATTTATGAGGGCTGTGAATGTTATTTTTAAAGCAGTTAATTCTCTGTTACTTTGGAAACGTTGGAAAAAAAGAGACAATGGTTCAAAAGAAAAATTTGCGGTGTATCACAATACATTATGACAGCGATTTTTCAAACGTATTTTTACTTATCTTACTATGATGTTGAGTCAGTCACGTAGGTACATAAAAAAAAAAAAATTCGGGAAGGTGGTGATTATAAATTTCAAATTAAAAATAATAAATTATAATATATAAGAAGAAATATTTACCCAATCCTTAAATACGCATCAATGACCTATGTAAAACATAACGCAATAATCCAGGGTAAAATATGTTATAAATATTAAAAGGACATACAATTTACGCATATTTAAATACTAATTATGATATTATTAGTCATAACTCATAATTTTATGAGTAATGATAATTTTAAAAGTAGTTATTTAATCACTTTATAACTCGAATGATTAACATTCAGAAATAATAAACAAAAAACAGATACTTGATAAGGTGACCTCTACTAATATCGTAAAGATACACTTAAAAACATATTATATTCAATATAATAATAACAATATTTATTAGTCCAGTATAGTTCCTATATTAAAAGTTCGTCTCTATTCATTCACCTCGGTAAAATATAATAGTATATTATTATTTTAAATTTGAAATCCATAATTATTGGCGTAATCGATATTCTATTTTAAGTAGAGTACGCAGGTTCACCTCAAATAGTCATCAATATTGAATTTAATTGAGTATATATAGTTTAATGTATAATTTTTTTTTTCAAAAGATATGCGTTAAGAAAAAACTTTAAAAACACTTGAAGTAAAACAAACAAATAGCTCTTTCATTCCTTATTGAATTTCGAAGTATGGTCAGGATATAAAATATACCTCCTATTTATAGCAAGTCAATAATATGGGTAAATTATAACATTCTAAGAAGGATTTAAAGCAGAACGTGCATGGCAGTGTTTTACCAATCATACGATTATAACAACAAATATCAATTGTCATAATAATTATAATAAGTACAAATTATTGTAGTCGATTTATGGTCGCTAGCCACTGAATACAAATGATAGTTTATTACGTAAAAATTGAAAGAATTCATAAACAAATTCGATATCCTTATAAATGTATAACATAACGATTCGATAATAATATGAATATTACCAGTATAAATATTTTTCGCATGTAATTTCTTTTTCAGTGTTGTTTATATAAATAATATAATTTTTAGTTGTCCAATAATTACATAATTTATAATCAACATGGTTTTTACAAAAGGGAAAAAAAATGACTGAAAATCGATTACGCGTTCTGATTGTTTATTATATATAAAAACGCACCAAATATATGTACCTATACTTATACGCATTACACAATAATAATACGACAGCAACAACTAGACGGTTTCTGACAATTGAACGACGGTGGTGATTGTTCGAAAACCGATATTTTCGAAAATGGTATAATGATGGGTTTTATTAAATCCAAAAATTATAGTCAACGACGTGAACTCGGAGGCGGGACGAGTGAAACGCGGCATTATAAACGCTCCCCCAATTGCAGGATTATCGAATATCGAAAACGAGAAAAATGTAATCCCATAATTGAACGAAAAACGTAAAATATATTACGAGCCTATTGGACCTTTGCTCGCCAGATCAATTAATTTAACAATATATTATACTCCGTACTAATAAAATAAATAAATAAAATAACTCTTCCTTACAAGAGTCGAAATGATATTACTATAAATAGTATAAATATTATAATGTAATATGGCAATCTTATGTTCTAATCTCCGTCCGTTCTCCCACAGCGGTATGTATACAATTAATAATAATCACTAAATTCTATAGACTTAAAAATTCGTTAACAGTCTGTTAGTGGAGTTAAATAAAAAGTTAATACGCATGTGATCGAAAACATTAAAACAATAATTCAAAAAGTCAAAATATGAACTCCCGATCGTCTGCCTATTATATTATATGCGAGCAGGAATACCTGTCGACGAGGTAGTTGTGATAAAACGGTATTTATGTCTATATATACTGCAAACGGGCACAGGCTTCAACGTCTTATAGCATACAAGATGAAAAGAGCATCCCTCGTCATCTTTATGGCACACACGCGCAATAATAATCATATTATTATACATACATACGGAATGAAATACGTTTTGCGAGTCGAAGCGCGCGACGGACAAAGGTCGAACAATCTTCGGTTCATTGTGCTGTCCTATCGAGCTGCAAAAGTAACATTCGATCCGACTTATCGCAATGGTATATTATTATATAATATAAAAACAATTATATGCGCGTTGTCCGCCGCTGTATTTTCTGCAAGTTCCGTTTATGGCCATGACGACCCCACCGCTCGCATATAACCTGTGATTATATATTACCGCTGCGCCGTATACAATTGTATTATGTGTAAGTACCGCCGGTCGTCCCTTATTACGCACAGTATATAGAGTTTTTTTTTAATCCTTTACCCGTAAAGAATTGAAGAAAAAAAACTTACATACCAACTAGAAGTAGAAAAAATAAGTAGATACTGAGAATATTATCACAATATCATCATCATCATCATAATAATATAATATATATTATATATTGCACAATATATAATATTATATATTATGTTCACACAGGATATGCGTATAAGACACCGCGACGACGACGACGACCGTGAACGCCGGAGCATAATAATATTGAAGGTTGTTCAACTTGATGGTAGCGATGAATTTCGAGTCCAGCGGGCTGCCGCCGCTGCGATAACGACACATAATTTGCGCATAGAGCACAGCACACACACAATTGACACAACATCCACTACAGTGCAACGGTTGAGTCGCAATTTTTACTCATTATTATCATTATCATCATCGTCGTCATTATTATTATATTTTTAATCATAAATTTTATTATATCAATGAAATCAAATCAATGTGGCCGCCAATGACGCACCAAGTCTTTTTGTACGCGCGCGTTTC
Source organism: Schizaphis graminum (assembly GCA_020882235.1). Classification (NCBI taxonomy): domain Eukaryota; kingdom Metazoa; phylum Arthropoda; class Insecta; order Hemiptera; family Aphididae; genus Schizaphis; species Schizaphis graminum. The sequence goes on from CM037032.1 coordinate 72,846,211, forward strand.
TATACCCAAGCAATTTGTCAGAACAACGTTCTAAACAAATTTATACCACAATATTGACGGTTGACAAGGTATTATTTTGTACGCTGTTAATATTATACATCACAGGTTCAGCGTGTGTGTATGTGTGTGTGTACTAATTTACACGGGAATAATGTGAAACGATTATTTCCATATAGTTATATTAGCTTTGCCATTGTAACCAACTTCCTACCCGGTGTACAGTTTAAGACCTATTTGAAGGTTATTGCCAGCAATTCTGCACATCGCATAAAAATGTCTGTACACAAATATTAAATAATTACCAAATCAATTAAAGTATTTGATCCAATTTTTTTTTTTTAAAAGCACTTAATTATTCATTAAAGTTAGCCGTTTAATTAAAAAAGATACGACACGAACATTGAAACAAGTATTAAAGATAAAACAACTGACCATAAAACTACAATATGAGCCAAATTTTTATATTCTAAGAGTGACGATAAAATTATAACTGTTTAAGATTGATTTTATTATACTATGATTTTACATTAAAAAGTTAAGTATAGTTAAATCTTAATAAAGTTTGCCTTTATTCTAAAATCATTGGTAACTATTTGGTAGGTAAATATATAACTTATGAGTTATGAATATCAGCAAAATAAAATCCAAATATTTCATAAACTGTTGTATGTAATTTCTATAGAAGTAGAAATGTAGAATATATTATAATTTATAATAAATACACGCATGAGTAAGTATGTATTACATAAATATATATTTATATTATACTCTGAAATTTTTGTTAATTAGGTACCTATATTTTTAACACATTAATATAATTGTATTTGAATCAACACGTTATAACTACGATAGTTTCTACAAAAAAATAAAAATTGTAAGATTTTTTTAGATCTTGGAAATTGTTAAAAATTTAAAAAAAACCACGGAACTTTGAAACTAATTCAAGATATTATCTTTAAGGTCATTTGTCTTCATTCAGGTTTCCCGGACCTTCGTATATAGGTAATGTACATATATTAAATAATATTCAATTTTATCGTATTTATAATAATTGATAAAGGTAGGTACTGCTATATGTATAAACTATAATGTAAATGCTAAGACTGTTGATTTTGACATAATACATTATTCAAATAAGACAAAATACATTTTTTATTTAAAATCTCTTAAATGAATAGTTTTAATATGACGTTGCAAATATTAAAACGTGAAAAAAAATAATATTAACCCGGATCTAAGACTCATGAACAGCGCCCGACCTCTCGGTTGTTAATTTAAGATTGATTATTTTAATAATTATTATTAACAATACACAACGACCGGAAAACTCCTTATACTTTGTCCTTACTCGTTTTCCAAAGTTACTGACCATGTAAAATAATTGAATTTTAAATGAATACTTATTAATTATTATGTTATCTATGAAGTATGAATAGTATACTATATATCTAGTTCATTCACCGATTCAATATACCCTATGGGTACATTTGAATATGGAAAAGCAATTTTCTAAAAGATATAAATTAAACAAAATACTCCGTTCATTATAAATATAAATTTAAAAATTAATACGAGTATATTTATTTGATAGTACTTATATTACAATACAACTGAAAAAAACTTAATAAGATAGGATTAAAAAACACTGGTCAGAATTTAAATATAAGATAAATATTAAATATAAGTCATAGTATTTTAAAACCTATTGGATAACCTTTTTTAATACTTATTTTCTTGAAATAAGAAAACCCAATATAATGTATAATGTATATAGCGATGAATTTTTATTGTGAATTTGAAAGAAATATTTAAAACATTACTTTGAATGAAGCTATAACTGAACTAATATAGTCTTTAAAAAGACTTCCTAAAAATAAATGTACTAAACATTTTTTGACATATTTTATTGATTGTTATATAGTAGGTATGACATAAAACTTAGTGCTTATATAATAAAATTGTCATACTTCAGGACTAAAAATTATTAATTTGATAATTATAGTACATCTAAAATTTGTTGTAATCTAAAAACAATAGATATTTTTTAATGATTATATAATATAATGTCTGTAAATTATATAATTTTTGAATAAAGAAAAATAAAAAATAAAAACGTAGTAACGTAATAAATATATTATATTTTACAACTATTGGTCAGTTTACTTTATGTTTAGAAAAATTATTAAAATCATCATCAGAAGAGTGTATTATCAAAGATACTAATTAGGTGTGGAAAGTCAAAGTCAAAGTCAAAACAATTTCTTACATGATACTTTTTGACCAAAAACGTGGTCACAATTAATATATGTCATCAATGAAAACTTCCAAAGTTTAGGGTTTTAAACGTGTCATTACTACAACAATTAAATAGCAAATTAAGAAACCATAATAAGTAATAAAAATATACTACAAATTTTATTTTAGTTCATGAAATATATTTTAACAAATAAACTAATTTGTTGAATACCTACATAATATATAACGTAAAATATTTTGACACATGTGTGTTTAGAAATACATTAATATTCATTTAGTAAATTTAATCATTTTGTTAAAGCGTAAAAAATGTACAATTAAATATTGTCATTATTTATTTGTAAATATAATAATTGATTAATTACATAAACAAGCAGATAAAAACTTGTTTATTTTAAATTTCATGGACTTGTTTATTATTTGCTTGTTATTATGATAGAAAAAATGGAATAATTATTATTAAAACTAATTTAAATACCTCATAGGTGCATGTATACATTGTTTTTATAATTTATTCGAGGTGTAAAATATTTATATAACATGAATCATGATTCATGAGTATAAAAATGTAACTTGATATTGGGAAATAATAAAATGTCTAACATGAAATGTGTGCACAGAAAAAACTTATCCACCAGCAATACTTTGCAAGTGGGTAACCTATATATTTTTAAATTTATATACCTAAAGAAAAATACGTTTAAGAGTAAATTTTATTAACAAGTGTTTAAACACAAGACAAGCATTTACCACGGGAAAATCAAACAAAAAATGACAGATGCTATAATTAAATGAAATGACCTCAGAATATGTTAAGGTACAAAAAAATCAGATTAACAATCATATGTTATTTATAACTTTTATATACATATAAATTCGAAAATACTGTTAAAAAAAAACCAGACACGATACAGGTACACAGCAGATGAGCAGCGTATAGTAATATAGTATACAGTACGGCGAGTGTTATTGTTTTATGTATTTGAAAGCAAATATTATTTGCGATAAATCATAGCATTCTAAAAATGATTCTGAAGGAACTTCTCCATAAAAAGAGTAAAACCACACTTGCTTATATTTTTCTATACATCTGTTAATGCTGTTAAGTAGTAACTATAGTTGTTCTTTATTCCTAAAAATTATAGAAACAATAAAAAATTACCTTTCCACCAATTACCACCTACTAGACTCAATTGTCAATTAATATGCAAGGCTACGTGAAATTTTGGAACTTTTACTCGTACAGAGTTGGAAAAAAAGTAGACTTATATTCATAATTAAAAAAAAAAAATGGGTCAAAAAATAATACAACACACACTTCCGATTTAACTTGGAAAACTTTGAGCAGTTTGAGCAAAGGTCAAGTTTATCAGGTTCTGTCCAAGAACCGGTAATTAGATTTCTGTACAAATGCGTCGATCATCATTTAAATCACAGGTGTTGTATAAATTTCTGAAGGTTGCAGAAGATAATATCGTTTCGTAATAATTTTATTGTGATGAGAAGAAAGAAAATATGTATTATGAATGTGTTTTTTGTCAGACAAACTCGTAAATAATACTTTTCAAGGCTCGAGGTGTATTTTGGAGTATTATATTAGTCATGAACCGGCTGCATGCGTGTTGGCCTATTAAAACGGGTTGTTCTAAGAATATGATGGGCGCCAAGATGGTGCGATTTTATATAATCGATAAATAATTATCTGGAATTTTCGACCGATCGTGACTTTGTGCTTCCTGGTGCAATTTTTAACATTGTAACTCATGAACTTGATCAATGAAGTAGCCGCAAGGGAACCAATTGAAGCATTAAAAAAAAACCCAACAGTATATTAGAATATATATTATTAGCGGTACCCATTTAAAATGTAAATAATAATAATAATAATACTAAGCATTTAGATTCAGACACGAAAATAAAAAATAAAAATATTGTTAGGAATAAGTTTTAACAAATTTTTCTTATTAGTTATGGAATAAGACAAAATAAAACTTTTATATTTAAGTTTGATTAATTACATTAAAATAAAATTGATTTTGAATGATTTCACGGTTAACTCTATAGCAGTCTGGTGAGTGATACACAGATTACATAACAACTTTAAATCTTGAATAATCACGAGTAAAAGAACAAAAAGAAATATTATCAAGATTGAATTATTATAATACACAAAATATGGTATCAATCATGTCATTAAAATACAGTCATAATATTAAACACTTTAAATTAATAGTAATTAAAAACGATTGAATGGAATGCATAATATTAATATTTAATATATTATATAATATGATATTATTATTAAAATTATCAGTTATAAAGTTTATAACTTGCTTGAAAGCTTGTTTGAAATTTAATAATGAAATAAATACAAATTCATTTACCAAATTAATTTTCAATATTATATTTATAATAAGTTTATTTAATTGTGTTAAAAATAATCTTACATTTAAATTTAACAAACTGTTATATATTTATATTTGTAACATAAACTTAAATGTATACCTCGTAAATTCAATAATCCAACTCTCAAATGTCATCGATATTTTATTTACTGATAGACTTTAGATCAAAAAAACTCTATTAAGTATTAATGATTTTATTTAACGTTGGGAAATTAAAATGAATCACGTACAATTTCACAAATAATTATCGTATTTTTATGCAAATAGTAAATACCTACTAAATATTTAGCGTTTGACATTTTAATAAAATGGAAAATATTAATATCCTACTTAAAAAAACTTATTTAATAATGAAACTTTTGTTAAGGAATATTTTGGCAGCACTTAAATAAGTACAATATCTATTATGTAGAATAAATAAATCGATTAAAATGCAAATTTTAATTATGATTATGATTATTTTTGAGTTTTGCAAAAAAAATTAATATGAATTGTGTACGCAGTAAACAATTCATAAAAACAAAGACACTAAATTTATATGGTTTATCATAATAATATAATTTATGAAATTATTCTTAGAATAAAAGTGCGAAAGTTCTAAGAGCAACTTTTAATGTGAATTGAGATACGCTTTACAGCAAGTACCCGTTACCACTGATCAGTAACCAGAAAGTTCAATTTTCTCCAGTTGCATATAAATAACAAATTTATCGTTGTGGCTAAAAATAGATGGTGCGATTAAAAATATTATACTGTGATCCCGTTACATTTAATTTTGACCTTTCTGGCGAATTATAAATAATAATGATAATAGTCAGACCGACTAAACCAGTTTTGCATGTATTTCAATATTGGTACACGCCATCTCCTAGTAAATGTGTGTTCTTATGATTATGACGATAACGACGATGATGATAATAATAATAACATATATGCTGATCTGATAATAATATGTTCGTAGCACCACCAAGACTGTGCAGTTTACACATTATTTTTTGTAAAGGTTAATACAATTAATACAATTATTCGTGAAAACGCTTTTACGCGAAATAAGTACGCGTCAGTTCAGTACAAACAAATGTTATAGGGAAGTAGTCATCTATGATTTAATACATAAAAAGTATTTCTCTAGTATTTTTAAATTAGCAATATATACAGGTTGTTTGAATCAAATCGTTTTCCACACTTTAAAGTCTCCTCGCGAGTTTTAATAAAAATTAAAACTTCTTTAGCCGCACTTTTATACTACATGATATAAACAAGTTTGTTTTTAGACTTTTTGTCTCGACATGGTGTACAATATACGTGTAATAGGAGAAATCTTTCACAGCTGTTTTCGATTTGTCATGATGATGTCCAAAAATAAAAACGAACAAAATACCAGTGGAATGTTGTGTACTGAACCTGCAGGCCGAATACGCAAAAGATAATGTGCGTTTACTTTTAATAAAGGGTTAACGAAATAATGGGTACCATTTAGCCGAGATATAAAATACAGATTGGACGTGAACCGTTGAAAAAAAAATTACACACACACAATAGAGAATACCGAAAACAAAAACCGTCTGATGGGTCCGGAAGATAACAAGATTTAATGGGCGGCAATAAATTGGCTGGGTTTTTGTCTGGACTGTTATAGGTGGAAAACTTGTATTTCTCAACCCAGTGTTCCAAATTTATTCAGTGAATAATAATTATTACGTAACTATTTAAAAGGTAAAACATTGATTTAAGCGATTCTTAAAGCTTGTTCCTCATCTGTAATACAGATTTTAAATTCAACGCCGTAATTTGTTTTTTCATACAGAAACTACAAATTCAAAGACTAACGGTTAAAATGCAAGTCTACAACCGTTACTTTACAAGCACGCCAAGTGCCAACAAGTTATAAAACCATAAATACGTTATGTGCCTCTTCAATACAGGCATGGTTACATCAATATTAATATAAGTGATTTTATGATTTTTTTTTTTTTTAATACCTACGCTATTTTTGTATAATATGGATGTATTAATTCTAAAAACCAATGATTTTTACACAGATTTAATTAAAAATAAATAGCAAATATCAGTAATATATTATTATATTTTAAGAATATCATATGGTACTAAAAAAATTTTTTAATAAAATTTTCAATTTATTATTTATTAAACGCTAATTTTTAATTAGATAATTGGTTAATGAAATATAATAAGAATAATTTAAAATAAATTTACTGAACCTATTTATACATACGTACATTTTTAAAACAATGTCTTAACAGCACATTTCACTTCTAACGTGATATTTATCATAATATTATAATACAAGTCAATAAGTATATTAGTTCAGCTTTAGAACTTAATATAGTAAAAAAATATAATGCGTATTTCTATTATAACCAATTATAAACATATTATGTATATTATTAAATGAATAATAAGAAAAAATAAAACCGGTTTGGAATAAATGAAAAACCAAATGAACTGGCTCATACCATTATTTGTTTATTATATTAATTGTTTTTTATATAATATAAACTATATAGTATAGGTACATTATTATAGAATATTAAATTTGTTGATGTAACCTGGGTTGAATTATAAATATTAGTTAGATGCTTAGATGCAACTTAAATTTTAAAGCGTGGTACATTGTTAAAATATAAAACGGTTTTTGCTTTCAGACGTTGATATGCTCCAATATAAATTTAAATTTCAATATTTCTAATATCAATCGCTGATTTTATCTTATTAAAGAGAAAGATATTTATATTTGCACGTACAATAATACCTAACCTAACCTTTCGAATATATTATATGTGTAATGAATTTCCGGTTATATTGCGTTTCGAAAAAATATGTCGATTATAGTTAGAAGTTATATTATTCATTTACACAGTGTACGTAACGTATTAGGTTTGGACCAACACCGAAGAAAAGGGAACAACCATAAATTATCTACATCGAAAGACCGAAAATCAATATTTGAAAAGTACTGAACTCGGGTTAGAGGAATAGGCCAGTGTTACAGTAGAATTTGTGAAAATTAAAATCCTAAAATGGTGAAGCTATAAGGTTTTTGTTGTCTCTGTGTATGTTTTAATTTGTTTGAGCATACACACAGAATATTTCGTGTATTTTAATGGTACTTTTTGTTTCTGACCTTTTTAATTTAATTGACCACTAACAACATGCAACTAAATTCTCCAGGGAAATTTATATATTGCTACATAAAACTATGTAGTACAACATGCTGCACCCCCTTCATTTGGAATAAATTAACGAATATCAATTAAGCTGTAAGCATATATTTTTAACATTTTTATCGACAAAAATTAACCAAAAGTATATCTTTGCTATAAAAAACTAATAAACAATTAAAGTAAGAAATTTACAATTTATTTTAAAAATGTAACTAAAACTTAAGTAAATAAAAATACTGAAATAAGTATAGGTACATATTATTATACAATAATACAATATACATAGACATATAAATCAACTTTATTTTAAATAATAATATTATAAAAATCGGATGGAATTATTAAAGAAAAAACTGAATGAGTACCTATATACCACAGAATATAATATAGAGAGCAGCATAGAACTTTTCAAGATGATTTTTTTTACACAAAGTATACTTTTATTCGAGTGCTTTATTATTATTGTAAAGTATATTATATACATCTTATAACAACTTTGTATCAATATTGTTCAATTGAAGTACCGGCGTCCGTTGAATGTGTCAGACACTGCTTGTTATCAACGTAAAATCGTGAAACGTCTGTTGAAGATTTTATTTGAAACGGAAGGTTTTTTTTTATCAATTTTTTTCTTTTTATATATTATAATGATATATTTCTATCACGGACCTTTGTTATACTGCAATATTGATATTAAAATTTCTCGAGTTCTTACTGTGTAAAAAATAATAAGGTAACGGTAAAAATAAACGTATGTGTAAATGTGAAACTCAATACCAATGTGATATTATCTTATTATATTATATACATATAACATTACAATATTCAGATACGTGGCATTTGTCGATGCCCATTGCATAGATATGGATATCACTGATTGTAGTAACAACTCGAATAAATCTAATAAAATATTCAGATCTTACATATTCGTTGTCCTGCAGGTTAAAAATTAACTAGTAAAAGAAATATGTATGTATAATGTATAAATGAATTCAATTGGTTATGAAGCAGTTCAAATTTCATTGTTACACCAATTGTTGGAGGAGTTACTTTAACATATTATAGTAAAATACTAATAATTTATTTATTTACTTTAATACACTTGCATCTATTTAAGGTCTTAAAATAAATATAAAATAATGAAATAAAATGCTGTATTATGAATTAAATAAAATGTAATATTACACTATGTGAACAAATTATTACTTCTTAATTAAAAAATAAAATAAATTTAATAATTATATTTCAAGTTCTATCATCTAAAGTGAAATATTTTATTGATTGAAAAATAAAAGTATTTAAAATAGTCGAAAGTCGCGTAATATTTCAAAATTGTATGGGTCATAAGCAATAATATTTTACACGCCAATTTGAAAAAAAAACATTAATAAGTAGTTGGTCAACACAGCCCTGAACTTTTACTTGAAAGATTATTACAAAATATACTAAGTATATGTTTCGGATATATTGGCGTCTATTGGTTTATAAAGTTGTTATCTTAGTTACAAAGGCGTAGCTAATTCATGTTCATAATATTGCAACACAAATATACGAGTACTGGGCGATTATATATAGGTACGCCAAACACACACACAAGCACGCATTTAGTAAGTACATACATTAACATGTTAAATTCGTGTTCAAACAATGATCTTGCGAAGTCGTGAGTAAAAATCTAAATATATATATATCGTTATAATATGGTAAACTATTCATATAATATCTTATTTTAGTGATGAAAATATATTCTAAGCTATATCAGTTTTGGTTTTCATAATGAATAAATTAATTTTTTAATTTAAAATAGATAATTTAATATTGTCATTATATTGACGAATGATGATTATGACATTATTGTTAAAATTTTAATCAATTAAGACGAGAAAAAATTTAATTAGTAATAACTGACAATATTTAATAAAATGATTATTATATTGATAGTTTAAAATACTTGACTTATTTGTTGTGCAGAACCAGATTATTTTATCTTTCATTAATTATTAAAATGTACATACTTTAATCTATCGTTACATCGATTTAATAATGCATTTATTGTTATGACATAAACTAATTTAAAGTATTATAATATGAAATAATAGTGATTCTATAACACCGTAAATCAAATAACGACTTCATTCACGTGTAGGCGTGTAGCCAAGTATAAATCCAATGTAATCAACGTATATTTTTCTGGAATTACGAAAAATGCAGGTAACTCTCATTGCATTTGATGATGATTAAGTTGAACGAGAAAAATATTTTTGTATATAATCTCGATGAAACTATATGCATTTTAAATAAATGCAAAAAAAATTTTTATTTCATCATAAATAAAGTTGCGCGCATGGATAGACATTATTATTATTATTATTATTATTATTATTAAAAGCCACGACGAAACTATTGGTTTCCAATTTTTCTGTTCGGACAGGCGACCGAGTGGTGGCAGCAGTGTGCGACTGTGCGAGCGAGGCTGCTGGGGGTGCGTGTGTTGCGCCGAGGTACTACTTATAAAGAGGTAGCCCGTTGTATGCGCAACGTTACACAAGTATCACGCGCAAACCTGGACACAACTTTTTCGCCGACAGAACATTACGATCAGTGAGTGGTGAAACACGGCGGTTTAGAATAATTACAATTTCGTTCCGTATACAGTAGTATATTCCGGTGTCGTGTTTTAATTTTTAAACCAACGTCTTACACACAATAGCCAGGTAAAAAATTTATTTTATTATTAAGATTTGTTTTTCTCCGTCGTATTTAACAGAGAAGACAGACAATAAAATACGTTTTTAGATTCGAACCAAGCATAAATAAAAAATATCTATAAAATAATAACATTATTATATGTAATATTATACCTACCTACTATACCTACTTCTAATATAATTTAAATATAGAAAAAAAAATTTTAACATCATTGATTCTTTCAATTCTTTGTTTCAATGGTTTATATTTTTATCTTCTGTTTATTTTGTGATCAAGTTAGGTATAGAAAAATCGACCTTTATTTAAATTATAATATTCAACTTACATTAATATTTTTAATATTACAAAATATATGCTATATACTATATTTTAATACATTATTAAAATACAGTAGATTTAAGTTACAAAAAAAAAAAAAAAATTGTAACTGAATTTAATAATTTATAAATAAAATCAATATGTAATATATTTAGATTAATCTTCAACAGCAATAAAAAAAAACAAACTAAAACTCAAATTAAATAGGAATTTATATTTTTATGAAAAATAATAAGTAGGTATATATTAAAATAATAAAATGTAGGACGTTAAAAATAAATAACACAGTAGTTAAATAATGTCATACACAAGTATAAAACACATGAAAATCAATAAATATAATTAAATATACTGAATTGTACTGAAATTTATTGTTTAGTAAATATTCTAGAAAACTTATAGATTTTAACTATAGTATGTAACATATTTTAAATTTTTATTACTTGAAAAGTAACTATTTATGAATTGTTTTAATTTTTAAGTCTTAAAATATAAAATAAATATATCTTATATTAAATATTAATTGAATTACGTAGTTTTTCAAATGTTTTACTTTAATAAGTGGTATAAGAGTTATAGTTGTTGAATTGCATTAATCAAGATATTGGAAACTATAAAAAAAAAAAGTACTATAAGAGAATATATATGATTAATATTAGGTAGGTACATTTTCATAAAAAAATTAAATTTAAAATAAAATAACTTGTGTATAATAATTATATTTTAATTCAAATTTAATACTCGAAATATTTTATCATTGAAAAAAAAAATCCATAGTTAAAAAATAAAATTAAATTAAAAATAAATGCATAATACTATAATATACCAATTGAAATAAAATGGCCTCAACCTAATTTAAAAAATATTATTAATTGTTATCAAATATAACTACCTATAGAATTATATTTTATTATTAATTTAATAATCAATTGGTTTTTTTTCAATGCCAATTTTTGAAATCTCGGAATATCAACAAATAATAATACAGCAGCTATAAAGATAATATATAAGTACAAATAATTGAAAAACTACTAATCAAAAGAAAGTCATTGAATAGATCATATTCATGTCATTGGAATTTTTAAAACTAAAACATAACATGCTCTGTATTGTTTTTGACGTATGTAAGAACAGGATGAGGGGTTTCCTAATGTTAACTTAACATAAACGGCCCATCTATATTGTTTTTTATTAAATTATAAATTCTCTTTAAGTTTAAATTAATTAAATTATTTTATATTATAAAAAATACCATTTGTAAAAATCTATAAATTTAACATTGCAATCGATTTATTACAGAATGAAAACTATAATTTTGGGACTATGCCTGTTCGGAGCTCTTTTCTGGAGCACCCAATCCATGCCTGTTGGCGAAGTAGCACCCGCAGTTCCAGCTGAAGCAGCACCTCAAAAGCCAGTAGAAGCTAAACCAGAAACTAATGCTGCTTCACCAGTGAGCGACGCTAAGCCAAGTGATGCGAAACCTGCAGATGCGGAAATCAAGCCTACTGTTAGCGAAGCTAAGGCTGAAAGCGAGCCAAAACCTTCAGGGGAATCTAAACCTGAAAGCGACGCAAAGCCTGCTGTAGCCAGCGAGTCAAAACCAGAAAGCGATCCTAAATCTGCAGCTGTTGTTGAATCCAAACCTGCAAATGATGCAGTTGCACCAGCTAATAATGATGTTAAACCAGATAACGCCGCAGCACCAGAAAATAAACCAGTAACTGATGCCAAAGCTGAAACTGAATTGATCGCTGAAGCTAAGCCAGAATCCAAACCCGCCAGCAACTTAAAAACTGAGCCAGAAGCAGCTAAGCCTAATAGCGAGGTACCTGTAGCTCTACCACTCAACCCAACTGAAACACAAGACGCAAAAGCTACCCAACAATCCATCGAGACCAATCAAGTAGAACAAGCAACGTCTGCAGCTGTACAAGCCGACCCAGCTACTGCACAAGCCGATCCAGCTGCTGCACCTGCTGCTGCACCCGCTGCTGAACCCGCTGCTGCTCCTGCTGCCGCTCCCGTTGCTGCTGAAGAAGTCAAACCATCATCAAATGAAAAAAAAGCTGCCGAAGAACCATCCAAACCAGCTGAGCCACAAGCCGCCAAACCAATGGAAGATGCTGTACCGGCTGCCAGTGAAATATCTGAGACCAAGGTATCACCCACAGTACCTGAAGTACCTGCAGCACCTGCATCACCTGCAGTACCTGCAGTTTCTGATCCAGTAACTGCACCTGAAGTTGAAAAGAACGCTGTACCCGCCAAAGAAGCAAATTCCGCGGAACCAGCTGTTCAATCAGAAGCTCAACCAGCTGAAAATAACAAAAAATCTGCCGCTGTGGTATCTGCAGAAAACCCAAAACCAGTTGAAGAACAGAAACCTGCCGAAGTAGCAAAACCAGCCGAACAACCAAAATCTGAAACTGCAGCTGAAGCACCAAAACCGACAGAACAAAGTGCAGCGGAAGAACCAAAAAAACCAGAATCTTCCAATGATGAAAAAAAAGAACAGCACTCCGTAAACAAACGGGACGCAACCAAAGAAAAGAAGCCCATCGACTCAATTATGAAGAAACAAAAAACAAAGAAAACCAATTAGGTAATCAAAAATGACAAGACTGAATAGCAATATAAACGAACCAACTACTAAAAGGACCAGAATAACGTCCAGAACAAATAAACAACAATATTTGTCATACAAATTTAATACAAAAAAATATATATCATGTACGTCTATAGTGCCATTCCTCCCAAAAATTCATGAACCGATGAAGTTGGTTTCTAATTAGACTTAATTAAAATTTTTTTTATATATATACATAAATCATAACAATTTTTCACAATGGAAACAATTTGTAGTGAAATTAATTGCTATTTATTCAGTCATTCTTCTGTGTGATATCAATTTATGAATAATTTATTTATAGGCGACTTATTTATAATAATTTAAATGAACAAAAACATAAATACTATGTTAGTTTTAAGTTTCTATTTAGCTATTAGGTTGTTAAATGATAGTATTTAACTATTTACACATTATGTACCTAATTTATTATACAATGACAGATTGTCATATATCAACAATAGAAAATTATACGCGATTTCTTAAAATTGTGTTTTTTTATTATAATATTTTATAACTCCTTATTGATAATCGATTTTTACAAAATAAAAATCAAACAAATAAGATAATAATTGTCAATTGATATAGAATTATTCAATAACTTCTATATTATTAAAGCAAAACATAAAACTACAATTGTATTATGACATTATATATGTGTATGCTTATAGCATAATTTTTATTAAGCTAATAAACATACTTAACACAACATTCTTAAGTGCGCGTATGCGTGTGATATAAATTAGTATGTATAATTAACATTCAACAAAATATAATTGTTTGGAAAACGATTTAAGAAGGCGTTTTGAATAGGCAATTTAGGTGCACCCGGGTTGTCAATTAAAACAATAGTCTATGTTCCAATAACCAAAAGTAAAAAAATACGACAAATAAAATAAATAATGAAAATGAACTTTCACAGGTCACGGGATATACATGGATACCAAAAATAACCTATCATGGTTAATAAATTGATTTTTATTGTTTTAATCCGTTGGGAGTAGATGCAGTAAAAACAATAATATGCTAAAACATTCAAACAATCCAAACGGTTATATATTAAATAAAAAATAATTGTTCTCTGCTTGGAGGTGTGTGAAAAATAAAAACAAAACAAACGGAACTCAGTGAATGTGCACTGTGTATTTATCAACTTTGTACCTTTATAATTTAGTCGATGCCTATGGATTTCAGCCATAGAATCATAACAAAAGGAAAAAACACCACACGACTTGCTCGATATTAAAAAATTTGACTGTGAACACTATGACGTTTTAAAACATCGATCACTACGCTGTCAATTTTTTAACTTTATAAAATATAAACAAATAAAAACATACTAACAAAATAATACAATATATTATACTGCTACTATATAGGTAGGTATAGCAAACGCTACTCATAATAATGTTACCGTTATATGAATATATTCATTTTTCAAACACCGTAGGAAAGACATAGGATCATATTATTAATAATAATTATATAAGTATATTTTACAACGGACCACGCTCTACTATAGTATTATTCCATGCGGTCGATAAAATGAGCGCATTGAAACACACGTCGAGCATGTGTATAAAAAATATATATAATATGTATAATATATATATACGGAGCACGTGAATAGCTGATGTAACGTAATTATGTTAAACTAACCTAAATGTGTTAAATCAGTGAGTAAGGCGTTTTAATGAACATTTTATTATAGCTGTAAAATAACATGAGAATAACAGCCCGTCTACAGCGGAGGTCAAACGGACCGGTTTTGAAATTGGACTTCAAGTTCAGAACTGGTTATTCACCTCTCTTGGCTGTCGCCGTCGCGTTTTTTTTTTAAAGGAATTTTGTGTGTGCACCGCCCGCGGGCTGTCGACTGCCGTGAGATGACAGCGGGATCAGCTTTATGGTCATTTTTCTTTTTTATCGCTTAATGCTTTAGCAATTTGTACAACTTGAGATAGTAAATTTTATTCTAGTTCAAAGATTTTATCAATCTGATAAATTATATTGTTAACTTTACTTGGCATTATCTGAAGTAGTAAAAATGTGTGAAATAGGTGTTGACGGCAACAATGTATAATATAAATTACAGTTAAAGAATCAATGTTTATTAAATCTATATCGATTAAAAATTACTAAATTTAAAAAAATTACCCGTTCATATAAAAATATTATTTATTAAAAATCATAAAAATTAAAAACCATTAAATTTAATCAATTTTACCTGATTTGTAAACATTTGAAATAAGAGCACTCCAGCGGACCACCAATCTACAGCATGACTATAATATGGTTCAGACTCTAAAACTTCTGGAGCTATAAGAAAAACGAGCTAAATATAATATACATTGTTGTAAAAATATTTAAAATAACTAACCCATATATTGAGTAGTTCCACAGATGGTAGATGTACGACAGCCTTGTGGAAGCCATTTAGATAAACCAAAGTCAATTAATTGAAGATGACCATTATCGTCTAATAATATATTTTCTGGTTTTATATCTCTATAAATAACTCCGGCATTATGTAGAAAATCTGTGATAAAATATGTTTAGTATACTAAATATATTTATATAAAAAATAACATAACCCAATTTAATGTATTTTTTATAAGTAAAAAATTAATTTAACAAAAAAACACACATCATTGTAAAATCAATACATTCATCACTCCATTCAGAATCTAAAGATAACATCCATTTAACAATTTAAAGGGTGACTTTATTTTTTAAAGATCAAATGTCTGCCACTAGATACTCTAAAAATGGTATAAAAAATACAAGTTTTTCAAATAAAGTTTTTACAGACTTTAAAATTTCAGTCAGGGTTAGAATACATTTATATATTAATTAATTATTAAAATAAAAACTATATAGGAAGGATGTTGATTCATACTTTATTTAATTCCATGATGTTAAGATGACGATAATATTATCAATTTTAAAATAATAAAACTTTTAATTATATTATGAACAGTGGGTAAGAAAAAAATTCTACAAATTTGAATCTCCATCGATATTTTTGTATATGTCTATAAAAGTAACTCAACAAAGTATTTAAAACAATATTAATTTTTAAATGTTATTAAAACAAAGAAGTTTGTAATAAGTATTAGTACTTAGCAGTAAATTTACTTTTTAAGAATATGTCAGTAGCTCTTTTGTCTTAAATACTTATAATATTTAATTTAATAATAAATTGTATTATATTATATAAAAATCAACAAATTTGTCTGATATACATGTATAGTGTATATATATCATTGAATATGTGTTAGTTAAGTATTGAATAATATTAAAATAACCCATAAAATTCTTAGTTAAAAACTCTACACAATACTTAATATTGTAAAATATATTTTTTAATAAATTATTGCCAAAAGTAAATTATATAGTACAGTTATACATGATATTATTGTTTATAAATACTATTTATAATCAATGAAGATATGTATATTTTTACCATCAATTAAACAATGGTAAATGCATTTCATAAGCAATGAAAAAATTTATCAGCAGGGTCCGCCTGTCTAGTGGTGCAGCGGCAAAAGAGATATCTGTTATTTAAAGATCCAAATTTATATGTTCAAAAAGAGTCAAAATATAATGCTATTAAACTTAAAGTTATATATTTAATACATCCTAAAATAAAAAATACAATATACTTGACTTGCATAAAACATTTACAAAACCAATAAACATAATAATATTACATTGATAAATAAATATAAAATCCAAATATATACTAAAATTAATATAGACTGATTGCACATTCAGAGGGGGGTAAGTGGTTATAATTCCGCCCAAAATTAATTAAAAATTAAAAAATATATATACTAATAGTTTGAAAATATAATGGAGTGTTATTATACTTAACAAGTAACAGGTCACACAAATAATCAGTGGCGGCTTATCCCGAAAATGGGCCTATGTGCAAAGCTAAAAAAAGACCCCCTTCTACATCTATTTATTCTAAATAATATATATGTACATAAATTTATATTTTATAACAATGATGATATCTGGTATCAGATTGAGAAAATGAGAACCATTTGAAATTGAAAACAATTTTTTTAATTTTTCGTACATAACTGTATTTCTTTAATTTTTTTTTGTCGAATGTTGAGCAATAATGGCCCACCCCCAGCCGAGGGCCCGTGGCATTTGCACACATTGCACACATGTATGACATACCACCGCAAATAATAAAAATTAATGATATATGTTCATTATATCCTGTTGAATAACTTAAAACTACTTTTTTCAGTTTTTTGTTTAATAAATAAATTTTTTTTAATAATCCCATAAAGAAATAACCAGATATGACACTGATGAGTAAAATAATAGAAAAATCATTATAACTTTGGTAAAAAATAATTTTAAGTAAAGTTTAGATAAACTTGCTTCGTTACATAGAACTTTAGTTACATCATCATTTTTGTAAAGATTATAAAGAAAATTAATGATTCACAATTTGTACAGCTATTGAAAACATTCCAATCATAAGCCTAACAGATTTAAAATAATATTAATATTAAAAATAATTAACAAGCAAATGTTATGATAGTACGAGATCTCATATTTTAAAGTTAACTATATGATTAAGATAGTAATTGATACTGGGTTTAAATTACAGATAATATTAAAGAAAATGCGAAGAATACCTAACAATTTTAATTTTCCACGCCATTAAGTTATGTCATCTGTAATGTTAAGTTAAATACCTATTTCTATGCAATGTGAGACTTCTAAACACAGTTATACACTCATATAATTGAATTTTCTGCATAAATTAAAATACATTTTTAATGATATTAATTTATTTTTTTTGTTCACGATTTGGTAATAATATAAATTATTTATTAAACAATGCATAATACCTATTATAACAACTAATTCAGCAAAATATATACGACATAATTCTTCAGGTAGTGGTCCATATTTTTGTAATAGTTTCAATAATTCACCACCTCCAACATACTCACTAACTAAAAATAATAAAAATCAGTATCAATATTAAGTACTAATAAACAAAAAAAAAAATTGAAATTACACAGATATTAAACAAAAAATAAATTACAATGAGTAACAGTTTCAAAATACAATTAGGTAATAGTGGACTTACCAATAAACAATTGATTTCTATTTTGCCAAAAAAATGGACAATTCACAATAAATGGGTGATGACCACATAATGATTGAATTTGCACTTCATTCTTAACTTGTTGTACTCCATTTTCATATACAATCTATTATTTGTAAATATATTTAAATTAAATCATAAACTAAATTACTTTTAAATTTTATTAAAAGTACTTTGGTATTAAACATCTCTTAAGTTACATATAATAATATCAATAATTTAAAAGTCAAATAAAAATTTTAAATCTAAAATTTTTTTATTAATCACAATTTTACAACAATGAAATATTGTTAAAAAAAATAAAACTATAATTTTAGTAAAGGAATAAAACAAAATTATTTTTAAAATTACAAGTTAGTTTAAGTTTCAGCTATATTCTTATTTAGCTTAAATTTTGTGGATTTATAATACAATATAACTATAGTAAAAAATGAAATGTTATTTTTTTTCCAAGTAAAAAAAATTATTTGAGATCTGCTTAATTTTTACAATAGAAATTTGAATGAGATTAAACTAAGAACCCAAAGACTGACATTTATTCCTTCGCATTTTTTAAGTATTCTATTAAGTATATTAGACACAATAATTAATTTTAATTTCAAGTTTAGTTACCAATGATTTTTCCAATACTTTCATAGCATATAAGTCACCACAGGAATTTAATTTCTTGACTTTGTAAACTTTGCCAAATACACCATTACAAATTAATTCTAAGCTCTGAAAATATACTTTATGTTAACTAAATTTAACTAAGATCATTTAATTTTGAATAAATTATTAATGGTTAAAAATAATCAAAATTATTTTAAATTAAAACATGCTCATATTTATAAAAAATGTAAATATTAAAAATCTATCCAGTCAATGCATAGGAAATACTCTTCTTTATAAAATACATAATATAGGTGATTTTGCCCTAAACTGATCCAGAGAGTTTTTTTTAGGAATTATCTTTGTTTCTATATTATATGAGAAATAGACAGAGAAAACAAATTCTGGTGTAGTGGCCCCTTAATAAAATTATTAAAAATGTATAAAACAACGTTTTTTTATAATTATATTCTTGAAAATTATAACGCAGTTGAAAAGATCACTGTGCGACTGACGACGTAATGTAAACTAGCGCAACTAACGCCGGGTTTACTATAGTTTATATATAAACTCATATAAATCATAGAATATTTTAAGCAATGTTACTAATTAAGTTGTAAGTCAGATTTTGTATTGAATGAAGTATTGATTGAAATTATTTAAAAGCTACTCAATTAGTTATTCTTGTAGATCTTAATACATTTTTTATTTTACTAATATAAAATATAATCAAATAATAAAACATGAATTTTTTTTATTTTACATAAAACACATAATCTATTCCTAAGGGTCAAAAATAATAAATGTATATAAAAAAAAATATATATGACTTTTAACATTTTTATATAAATAGTAAAATTATACATAAAAAAATAAGACAATTAGTAAATATTAAAAATAATATCCAAAATTTTATCATAAGTTAGAATTAAAATAAAATATCTAATTTATTAGTGAAATAGGTACCTTAAACGAATATTCATTTATCTGAGATCTAATTTTAAAATCTGGCAAAAAAACTTGCTCTATTTGAGGAATAGGCCATACTGTTTTACTAGCTTTTAATCGATCAATAGTTGAATCTTGCCACCTGTAAAGATCAAATATCATATAAAAATAAAACATAATTCAAAAGATCTATTTGTATTTTTGTTATTTTATAATTTACTCTATATAATATCTCAAAGGTGGCCAAACTGCGGCTCGTACCATAGACTTTTGCATATTATTGTAATAATATTTTTACAAAAAAAATTTTTAATATGAATTTATGTAAGACCTTTATTTTTTTTTTTACATTTTGGCTATTTCATATTTATTAATATATTTGGTGGCTCGCGAGTCTCTTCTTGCTGGCCACTCCTGATATATCAGTAATATAGTTATATTTTTATCAGATTGTAATGTGAATCGATACATGTTGAATATTGAAAAATAGTAAATTAAAATGAAGTTTAAAAAAAAAATGTATTAAAAAAATATAATTACAACATATTTTATAGATCATGTTTGTTATTTTTTTTTTAACAATGTGTAGAAGAGTATGTATTTAAGAATTGTAGGAAACATTATACAGCTCTGATGCTTAATATTATATACATACTAAGTATATTTATACATATTTAACTATAAAAAAAATAATTAAAAAATCCTTTTATTATCAATTTAAAAAAATAATCCTTTAAAATTTTACTAAAAAGGTAAAACTTACTTCTTTTTTGATTCTCTTGACCAAGGTCTGCAATCCATTTTTGAGTTCATATTAAAAGTAAAACATTGTCTAAATAGAATTTGTATACAAATAAACTTATAAAACTATATAATTAAAAACATTAAAATAAAAAACAATACAAATTAATTAATATGATACAAAACGAATTAACGATAATTCATAAATATTAAATATGAGTGTGACTGTATAGTGTATAGGTAGGATTGAAAATTAATTTTTAAATGATACAGGATAGTCAACAGGTGTAGAAATTAAATTGAAACAAAATACAATACAATATATTGTAAGAAATTATTGTACAACAACCGTAGACATAAAAATATGTAGTACCTATGTGTCTAATCGTAATATAATAAAAATGTCTTAATATCGTTTTGCCTATACATTAGTCAATGTCTCAATGATTAAAACTTCAAAACCTTAGAAAGATGTATCTAATTGGAACATATTGTCATATTCTATATTCTGTGATCTTATTTAACGCACGTTGCTTTGATAAGTATCAAGTGATAACAATAATAACGTCAACATAATATTATCACAAAGACAAAATACCCCGATCGGCCCGATCCAGCAGTAATTGCTGTTCCGAGCTATACTAGGTTACTTTTACTTTCACGTTTCACGATTATAAAATTCAATCCTTAGATCATATTTTTTCTTAGCTTCTATCTATATCACAAATGTAGATGTCACTAAATGTACAACCAATCTAATATATACGTGTGCCCTACTACCCTGTGGTTAATTTAGGCGTATTCATTATAGTAAACTAAAATTATCTGCGAATCTTGGGTTTCTTTTATGACATTTACTATTTTAATGAAGATAATAGACATTTTATATCTTGGTTTATGTACCTCTATAATAGTAATTATACGACCATTACGGCATTTCCTAGTTTAAAGATCCTACACAATTATTTTATTTAGCTCTACAAGTGTCAATTACTCAAGGTGGATATATATCCACCTTACAATTACTCTTAAGCGACCTCAACCATATCATTATTATAAATTGATCAAAAATAATTGGTGAATACCTCATTATAAATTCTCCTTGCTATGAAGTAAGAATAATAAATAAAATATCTTATACATATATTCTATGAAATATTAAATGTCTTATGACTGTTATGATTTTTATTTTATTGGCATCAGGATAGATAATATGCATAGAAAATCATCAATTAGGTAATGGTGTCTGGTGAGTGGTGTGCAGTATTCAATACTGAGTATTGTAAAATTCTTAAATAAACGTGAGTGGCGTAAGCAGGCTTTTTTAAATGGGGTAGTGGGGTGTCATATAATTATATGTACGAATTGACCTTTTCTTTTTTTTTAGTCCTTGTTTCATAATTTGAACAGATACTTATTTTTAAGTGGGGTATCATATCTCCCTGACACCTCCCCCCCTACGTATGCACTTGTAAACGTATTTAACTTCAAGTACCTATCATTGGTATTCGATACAAATGTACGATGTTGTATCGAACCTTAGATAAAATGCGCATAATCATTAATCTGTTTGAAATGTTTGAATGTGGGTAACATTTTTAGCCTAACATTACTATAAGTATCTAAAACTAATACCTATACTTTTCATCTTCAAATTACCATGAATCATTTGAGTATAGAGCAGAGTTTCTTAAATCTCAATCGGTGTGTTGTCGGGTAAGTCAAAACGTGTTGCGGGAAGTACTAATATAAAATGCAAGAATACACAAATTTTTTTTTTTTCTTTATCGCTTGGGAGGGGTAGAGTGCATTGATGTTAGGGTAATAGGTATAATTTATTTAAAATAGTTTAAGACTAATACCAGTTGTAATTGCCTAATCAATTAAACACTTTCCCAATATTACTTTAGATGATTTTATTAAAAATTTAATAAGTACTCAAAAAAGAAGCTCTATTTACGATTGAAAATCTTTAATTTTATGGAACATTTAAATACGCTTTAATTTATCAATCAAGTTCAAATAACTGTTGGATGTTACTTTATAGTGGATACATGATATACATGATCTAAGGAGACAGTGATAACATGGTACAAGCTCCATTATTCTCAAAAAAAACATATGTGGTGTCGTAATAATGTTATTTTATTATCATAAATCAAATTGAGTCATGTTAATACTAATACTTGTGGTAAGTTTCAACTGATAGAGCAACAGACCAAGAAACACTGCTCTTCATAAATAATCATCATATATAAATAATATTTATTTGAAATTTGTCAAAAAAAAAAAAAAGAAATTGAAGATTTAAAATCTTTTGTCTTTAAAATACTATTAAACCACAATTACTCAAAAAAACGGGAGTTTTTATTTTAGATTACTCCAAAAGACAAGTTTATCTCAATGAAAAAAGTTTGTTTGTCATCAAATACTTAACAAAAAAAATGAAAAATCTTTAAAAATATTTTAGTTGTTTTATGCCATACTTAACAGAGACTGAAGAGATGAAATTTATTTTCATAATGATCTCTATAGTGTAAATTTTTATTTGTCAAAATCATAAATGTGTTTTGTCGTTTTGTGGTCATAAATATAAGAAACAAACTATTTGATTTAGTACATTTACAATATTCTTTCAATTTCTTCAAGTAGGCAAAATATATTGGATGGTATTTAGCACATTTAATTAACATTTAAAAATTCTGTATTGGTACATACTAGTTTTAAAAATACTCAATAACTTAGTTAGAGTAAAATGACATTATCCATCATCAGTTATCACTAAATATAACACATTACAACAATTTACTCTGAATTTATGTATTAATTGATTTTGTCTGACACTTGTAAAAGAATATATATAGTAAAAATAAAATGATACTTCAATTTTCAAAACTAGTTTATTTTAAATATAAATAATAAAAAACATTAGACATAAATTATATTTAAAATGAGTACAGCGCTATTTTTAAATACAATCAGAAGTAAAATGGTGGAATTCTTTTAAATTTTAAACAAATATTGTAACTATTTCCCACTAAATTAATCAGTCGCATTATAATTATGTAACATATTATTAATTTATAATTACTCTACTTTTGCTAATAATTCTGATTCTTTGAAAATTGTGTATGAATCATCATCATCCAATTGAATTTTAGTACCACCATATTCAGGTAACAATACTCGGTCGCCAACTTTAACATCAATTGGAATTGGTTTTCCATCCTTAAATTAAAATAATTATTAATTCATTGCATTCATTATTTAATAAAACAATTTATGTACCTGATTTCTTCCACCGGGTCCTACAGCTATAACAGTTGCTTCGAGAATTTTTTTCGAAGCACTTTCTGGCAACATTATACCTCCTTTACTTTGTTTAACAGCGTCTAAACGTTTGACCAAAACTCGATCAAAGAGTGGGCGGAACTTTGTTGCAATTGACGCCTGTCCAAATAAAGTCAAATTAATATGATAGATGCAAAAAAAGATAATTACAATAGGATACATCACTTATTCGATATACATGTATGTAGATATACATTAATGTGAAGAAGTGTGATACTAACTGTGATGTGCCGAATCGGCGAAACCACATTCACACGTTTACAAGTCAATCAAATTTTCAGAAAAATGCCGGGTGAAATATTTTAATAGCAATAAAAAAATCTTACCATTTCAATTGTGTAAAGCTTCTGATGGTTCAAACGGTCAAATCAAAGAAAAAGCGACGATTATCAAAGAATTGGAACGAAGAGAGAATGAAAAATGACTAGTGAAAATATTTAATTTAATGAATATTGAATAGGTTTAGGTTAAAATAAAACCATATTATCCTTTATCCATATGTAACATATAGTACAAAGACGTTATCATATACTAGAAAAAAAGTAAGGTTATATAATAATTTCCATGGAATAATTTGTTTTTTTAATAAAATATATTTTTATTCATTAATACATATTACATTTTTTAATACAATTTATGTGAGATGAGATCATTTTGACTCATGAATTACAAAATAATTTCATATTATAAACTTAAAATATATTATTAGCTGTGTGATTTAAAAATAACAGATTATAATAATTTGTCCTTTTAATCATCCCCTTTAACAGATGGCGTTACCTTCTGAAGAAATTTCTAGAACAATGAATACCTGTCCTATTTTTAAATTTAAATAAAATATTTTGTCGGTAATAGCACGAAATATTGATAAATAAAAAATATTAAATAATAGGTATCTCTAATCTACGGAAGCGTAGTAGTGCCAAAAAAAAAAAAAATATTGTGAATTCGACTTATAATTTCGTCATTTCGACTTTTAATTTCGTCATTGCCATAATGTCGACCTCCAAAGTCAAAATTTTAAAAATTTCGACTTTAAATTTCAACTTTTAAATTCGACATTTCGGCTTATATTTCGACATTTCGACATTTTTATAAGTATATTTCTTTTGTCACTCTTGAACATATACGGAATACGGATATCTACTTTGTCAGTTGCTTACGCTCTCTATACCTCGACATTTTTAAAGTCTTTTAATTCTAATATTCCCTGACCTCTGTAGTCTGTACATGCAAGTGGCAACATCATACTCATAAGTATAAACAGCACTGCAATGTCCTTAAATAATTTGATAGAAAATTATTTTCACATGAGTTTTAGTTACAATGAAATATTAACACATTTGTCAAGTAATGGGATAGATATAAGTCTTCGTACACTCAAACGAAAATTGAAGCAACTTGGTTTGTACAAACGCATAAATTATACGCCTATAAATATAGTGAGAGAGTATCTAGAAAATTGTATTCTGGGTTTTAATCAACTGCATGGTTATAAGTGGATGCATCGAAAATGCATAGATGTTGGATTTGTTGTTAAACAAGAAACTGTTTGGACTCTTTTAAAAATTATTGATCCTGAAGGTGTAGAAATTAGAAGTCCGAAGAGATTAAGGAGACGACAGTATTATAATCCAGGCCCAAATTATACGTGGCATACAGACTGCTACGACAAACTTAAACCATAATATGGAATATCTATTAGTGGTTGCATCGATGGATTCTCTAGATTAATACTTTGGCTGGAAGCTGCACCTTCTTGTAGTGATCCCAGAGCAATAGGAAGTTTTTATTTAAATACGGTAGAGGCATTAAGAGAATTTTTTATCACTTTAAGATTTGATAAAGCCGATAAAGGTACTGAAAACCGGCACATTCAACAATTTCAACAGTTTTTACGTTAGGAATAATTCGTCTCGTCGCCCACCATTTTTATATGGAACCAGTCCTTCTAATCAGCGAATTGAATCCTGGTGGAGTATTCTAAGGAAACATTTCTCTCAATTCTGGATGGACGTATTTCGTCAATTAAAAGATGATGGACTATTTAGTGGAACATTTCTTGATAAAAACCTGATCAGATTTTGTTTTTTAAACATTATTAAGGTAATTAATTAATGTTATTTTGTCTATTTGTATTTAATTACCTATTTATTTGGAATATAAAATAGTTAAAGTACCTATGTACGAACTCTGTGAACATTAAAATAATTTCTACAAAATAATTCACTTATATGCATCTACTTCTATATATTAAATTCTAAAACTATTACGATTGAATGTATATTGATTTTACAATGTTATTTTTATTTTATTTTTTTTTTAAGTGTCTAAACCTAACCTTTTAGGACACTAAAAATGTTTTAATTATCATCAACAGCATCTTTTCTGATAAGAAAGTGATTTTATAGATGGTAAGAAAAAAAATTCCAAGAAATCCCGAACATTTTCAAATTATTTTGTAGTTCAAAATTATAAAATATTCAATATTTTTTTTATGTAAGAATTTAAAATTTAAAACAGCGATTTTCATAAATAGGTTCATTCCTAACCAAAAATCTAAAAAATTATAAACAGTTATTTCTTAAAGGCATTTTAAGTTTAAATTTGGATGAGATTGCAATAATTAAAAAACCAAGATAAAAATTTTATTTATTTCGTTGTAATTTTAAAATATTATTTGTGGGTAATCATATTTGAAACATTTACAAGTATATAGTTTAATTTTATAGACACAATGACATTTTCAAACGTATATTTTTTTTGCAAAAATTAATTTAACTTAAATAAAATAAAGATGTAGAAAGATTGTTTTTGCTGCTCAAAATCTCCTAATTAATATTTAATAAATATAATCAACGAACTACCTGAACCCTCACTGAGTAGTGAATAGTTATGCTTTGTAATATTTAATACTTTTAATTTGTTTAGATAGGTACACTTGCAACAGTTGTAACTTACAGTTGTAACACTATTCTCATACTAGCTACCAGGGCCGGGCCTGGCAAGCTGGGCGCCTGCCAGAGGCGCAAAATATCGAGTAGAAATGGGGGCGCAAAATTTGAATTTGAAAATCTAAGCCAAAATATTTTAATATATTAATATTTGTTATTAGATGCGAGTTAGGTATTTAATACTGTGTTAATAAATTGTGTTATAAACTTTCAATTGAACTAGAGCAACTTGTATCTAAGATGGAATACACTTTAGTCATCGAAGAATTTGCTTCTAAAAAAGCCAGAAAAGTTAAAATATTTTAATTATTCTGTACTAAATTTACTATATTATTTGTATTATTTTATTTGCATTTTTACATAATTCTTGTTTATATTGTAATGTATTTTTGAAGTGTTCATTAAAGTTATGAGTATACCAAAGTATAGGTAATACAAACCTGTTAATTTCGTTATTATTATCTTTATTTAAATTTGAAATACTATTAAACTTTTGTTATTTCAACTATTAAAATAATAAATTTAAGCTTTATAATTAGTATTGATTATGCTTATAGATAAATAAGTTAACATTCATTTTTAGATTCTGAACGGAGTGATGAATGTATTGATTCTACAATAATGTGTATATTTTTATTTTTGTGTCTGTCATCACGTTTTGAAGTAGTAATAATGCTTCGATTTTTGACTTCAGCCCCTCTTTGGATAAGAAAATTCATCTAGTTGGTACTTTGAGGGGTCAAAGTAAAAATTTCCAGTAGTTATCAGCGTCGGGAAAAACCCTGAAAAAATAACGGAAAACGGGAATTTTTACGCATAACCACTTTTCGACGAAATCAATTTTTTGATTTTGCTGTAACTCAATAACGAATCATTGTAAATACTTGAAATTTTTACCAAATTTTTATATTATGCTTATCAATTTACGACTAAATTTTCAAAATATTTTGACCTTTTTTAAGCTGCTTATACACAATTGAAATTTTTGACTTTTCTAAGTTTTTTTTCTTAAAATGCCGATAAAAAAATTTGGCTATCCAAAAAATCTTTGAAATTTAATACAAGGTTTATTATAAGTTGTACTTATCGCAGTAAAAAAATCAAAAATCGTTAGTCACAATTTTTGTTTATAAGCATTTAAAGTTCAAATAATGTTTACGAAATATATCAAAATTGCGAAAATTTGCAAGGAATTTTTAAGTTGAAAATCCATAAAATGTTTGTGATTTATACTTAAGGTTCAAAAATCCAATACAAGGTTATCCATAAGTTTTTCTTCAAGTAACTATAAAAAAAAATTCCATAGTCAATATAGAAAACATTTTATGAGCGTATGAAATTTAATTTTTTACGAAATCACGTAAAATAACGATAAATTACAATTTAAATATAATTAATAATATAATATATCCAACTAATTATTATTGACTGACAAATCATCTTCATTCAGAATCGTTTTTCGTATATAATGATACCCATCATTGCATTTAAATTTAACACATCCATTATAGTGACCAGTGAACTACTCTCCATCTCTACAATACAACAGAGTGGGTATCCACTTGCCCATTTTTTTTTTTGTGGAGGCGCAAATTTTTATTTTGCCAGAAGCGCCGCTAATGATTGGCCCGGCCCTGCTAGATACCCCCTCAATTTCTATTTTTTTAAATAATGAATCATATGAACATCATGATAGGTAAACAATATAATATAGAAATAAAGTTGTAATTTAATTTAATTTAATTTCTAATAAATATACATGTTTTTATTATTATTTCTTTGGACTGTACATCACTGAACCAAAATTACCTAATCATCCTAAGTTACATAGATACCTACTTAAGATAGGAGGTCTGATTTAACTTATCCTAAAATCCTTTAAATATGTTTTAGTTTGTGGCGGCTACAGTAAATTCACCACGTGTATCTTAATTACTAAAATCTGTGGACACCCATCCACCAACAAAAGCATTTTATAAGTAATAACCAAAATAATGTGTATCTGTCGATAAATTTGAGGTAAGTATAGGATAGCCGCCACTGGTTTTATTGCTATTACAACAAAAATTATCCTAATATACTATAAAAAAAATATTTATTATATTATCAGTTACAATTTATTTCATTGATGATACAAATTGATCGGTGGTACATAAATGATGCATACAATAATATGTAGTATAATAATTATTTTCTTCAGAAAAATATTTCCAAAAATAAAAATATTGTATTTTATATTTTCTAACCCCTAAAATATACTTATTTGTGCAAAATAAGATTGTTTTTGAGTTCTGTTTAGTGATATGTCAATATATCTTACT
Organism: Schizaphis graminum; assembly: GCA_020882235.1. Taxonomy (NCBI): domain Eukaryota; kingdom Metazoa; phylum Arthropoda; class Insecta; order Hemiptera; family Aphididae; genus Schizaphis; species Schizaphis graminum. The sequence continues at coordinate 72,875,765 of CM037032.1, forward strand.
TCCATTGAACTGTATACACAAAAATAAATATGTAAGATCCTAAAAATCAGACCTATTAGCATATTATATTAAATATAATATTAACAGATATGACTATGAAAATTTGCTTTAGCAAATTGTGTACATTTCAAAGGAAATAACATAAAAAATAAAAAAACACTATACAAATATATATTATGCATTAAATATATTGAATAGTAATTTTTTTATTAATATACCAATATGGATAACACCAAAAAGTGGTTAAGTTAACACTGTAAAATAAATACACAAATTTATATTTAAATCGTTTATTTCAAAAAATAATAAAATTAAATAATAAATAACAATACGTTTATACATAATGAAGTCAATTTAAACTTTCCAACTGTTTAACACTTATTTTACTTCCATCCATACCATATTTTGTTCAATGATGAAGTACACATTTTTAATTAAAATTATTGTTGTTTTTCAATTCTAAATAATTTAAAATATTACAAATATTAATTTCCTCAACAGTTGAAATTTGCCCACATTAATACATGTTTAATCAAATTTATCAAATTATAGAGACATTTGCTATAAATAAAAATATATAACTCATAATAATTTGAAAATAAAATGATGAATTTAAATAGATGTATTTTTTTTTTTTTGTAAAAATAAAGTAAAATTGTCAGAATCTAGTGAAAAAAAAAATTGTCATAGAGTTATAGTTATAAGAACATAATTATCTCTTAAACAGAAAATCCTATATTCCTAAAAACTGCTTTCCATATTAACTTTTCTAACTACTAATTCACACATTAAAAATCTTTTAGTATTTTTTTATTTGTATGGGGCAAATAATCATTTACCTAACAATAAGGCACTATTCCATGCACCACATACTACTTTGACAATTTTCCTTAAATTGCATTTTAGCAATGGTGACAAATTACTCAAATTAATCATTCGATCACAAGTTAATTGGTATGTCTTAATACCAAGCTGTTTGTGAGCATTCCACCCACAACCCCAAAGTATATTGTTCTTAGTTAAAACCATTGAATGTCTTGCCCCCAAACTCACTTGTTCGATGTCTGTCTCTTCTGGCCAATTAATCAGTGCAGGTTCTGGAGCCATTATTATACCACCATTATCTGTAAAAGTGTTATAAATTAATCTTTAACTTTAAAAAATATTTAAAACATCCAACATGATATTTCACCTGTTTTAACTATTTTGAATACGTTTATTAGTGCCGTAAACCAAATAAAGTCATACAAAACATTCAACCTTAAATTAGTTGATAATTAGTAACAGTATCAGATAGTAAAATGCTAAAAATAGTTTGATTAAAATGCAAATTGTATACATATTAATACATATTTATTTCCATATAATTTCTTAAGATATTAGCTGTGAAAATATGTATTACACATAAAACATTTTAGCCAATGTTTTAAACCACTACCACGAGTATTAAACATCATAATTTATTGAATATGTAATATAAATCATGAAATTCAAAGTACATTTATTAATTTTAATGACTTAATTAGCACAATTTAATCTAGTACCTGGAGAATTTGAAATTCCTAATTGCCCTGAATGATTCCAGCCCCACATGTAGAGATCATTATATTCTGTAATTGCAGCAGTATGCCAGCCACCTGCAGAAGTATTAATCACTCGAATACCATCTAGAGATTTTAAAAGTCGTGGATGATCTTCTTCATTTAATTCACCATGACCTAATTGACCTCGGCTGTAAGTATTATTGTATATTTTAAAATGTTAAATATACCGAGCTTTGTAGTATTGGTATAACTGTTTATAAAATTGTATAGTGTGGAATAAAGCACAAAATACTAAATATTATGGGTTTAAAATAGCTTACCTACTGGATCCTTGTGTATATAGGCAACCAGTTTCCATTAAAATAACTATGTGCTCAAAGCCACACGCTACTTGAGTGACTTTGAATTTTGAATTGAATATTTTAGTTGGAATTGAATAAACTTCTATAGTAAAAATCACTTATTATAAAATTTATAAAAAAAAAATAATTTTGAAATTAATAAATACCATTATATGTAACTGCTAGATGAATTATGTCACTACAGCATATATGATTTATAGGTGGTCGACTTTGATTTTTGGACACAGGAACTTGTTCCTCTCTTTGTAATATTGAAGTAATATCATTCCACTTAAAATCACATTTTGAATATGACCAACAATTGCCAATTGAATCAATAGCTAATATATTTGATTCAGATGAAGAAATCTAAACATATCGATCATGGTACAATTTAAACTAAACATTCACAACTAATAAATATTAATAACTTACAGATTTAAAAGGACCGTATCCTAAATCATCCAATATTTCAAAATTGATTGTTTTTTTGTTAATGAGACCACTCATGACAATTTTACCAGAACCTTTAATTAAGAATACACAATGTTCATTAATAAAAAAAATAAAAAATAAATAAATAATGAATTAAATTGAATACTTGTCAAAATAGAAGCAGTACTCCAAGAAAATGCCACTTGTAGAATTTCACCATAATTTTCTTCGTAATCATAAGTATGAAAATCCAAGGCGACGCTCGATTCAATGTTCAATTGATTGAACCCGTTAAATCCGCACCAAAACATACCCATGATGCTGTTTAAATATGAATCTAAGTCTGTTGTTTTATTGCAAGACATTACAATATAACAGAACAAGAAATAATTTACTATTTTACAAAAAAAAAAAAAAAATGCTTATTATATGATGGGCATTTTGTTCATTTTTTGTTTTTTTTTTTTTGTTTTTTTTTTTAAATTTTTTTTGTATGTATATTAAATATATTTATATATATATATATTTTTATTAGAAGATTTATATCATATGAACACATGGGTAATTAGGCAACAGTTGGATGAAGAAGCCTTAATTTTTTCTGATCATTCTCATCAGTTTCATCATCAGCACAGCATTTGTTTGATACTGGACTAGTCAGGGAATCTACTGATTCAATAGTGGAATGTCTGGCTTCAGTTGGCAGTAATGATTCTTTTACAATATTAATATTTTCTTTGGTTTCATTTTCGGTTGATATAGAATGATTTTCTTTTTCAGTTGATAATAGAGTATTTATTAGGTTGTTCGATTTATTTTCAGATGATGGGCTTCTATGAGATTCTACTGAACCCAAGACAAAAAGTTTTTCTTCATTTGACAAGAGGTTTTTTTTAATGATATTATCATCAATACAATCCTCAACACTACGTTTCCTAGATGTAGGGCTCTTTTGTGATTCTTCAACCAACTCTGATATAGAATGTCTACCCTCAGTTGATAATCGAGCAATAATTTTACTACCTACAGTATTTGGAATAGCTTTTTCTTTTTTCAACTCATCGGGTACATAATCCTTTAAATCTTTTCTTTTTAAATGGTTAACTTGTATATCCATTCCAGCTTTGAAAATGCTATGAGCTCTACTTTTCACCAATAAGCAGAAATCTCGGATATGAGTACTAAAATCTAATTGAACTACAGTGCCATTAGACTTGGATATTTCAAGACCAACAAACCAAACTGATGATGGCCTTCCTTGTGATTTTTCATAAGGTAAGACAAACTGGTCAGGATTTAAATGAGATCTTTGAACACATTCAATTTCTTCTAAAGATGTAGGCAAAAAACGAAGCCTTGATTCAACTAACCCTCTCCATTCAAGTAATTCTTCATCACAGTTTGCAAATACAGTTATAGCCAAGAAATATCTATATTTAGTGAAAAATTTAGACGGCTGAAAAATTTTTGACCAACTAGATTCTCCAGTTAAAATTTCTCCCATAATGTCTAAACTTGTTTTAAATTCATCTTGAATTATAGCAAGTGTAGAATGAGAAACATTAAATGTTGAATTTTGTTGAGGATAAACTGGAGTTATAATAGGCATAACATGATTACGATCTGCCATGTTTACTCTTGGATCCCAAACTGGATATCCAAGATCCATAAAATATGATGGTTTCAATAATACAGGTTGAGGCCATTGCCACTTAGAAAAAATTAAAAAAAATTTGTGTATTAAAGTTGCTGGTGCTGCATTTGGATATAACTGGCATACTCTTGCAACTAACATTGCCCAAGAAACTCCTCCCAGATATCCTAAGGCATTTGAATAAACTCTATGACGTTTAGCCCATAATTTTATTGCAATTAATGTTTTCTTAAAAGATTCTCGATTTGGAACTAATCGTAAAATAGAATCAGTTACACGACATCCATTTAAACTTCGTACACATTTAGGATTCAAATTTCTCAATAGATCATCCTGTTGCAAATCAGTATCTTCGTGTACTTCTTTTAAAGCAAGACGTGCAAATAACATATCAATTTCAATGCCTTGTATTATCATTTTAATTACTGGAACAAAAGCTTCTTCAACAGCTCGAACATTGTTTATATTAGGATTTTCTTTCAACTTATTATAGAATGTTGCAAAGTAATCAGCTCTGGTTATATGTCTAGGGACAATGACAATTGCATCAATATCAGCACCTTTATGATAAACGCCAAGACGATATGATCCAAACGTGCATACTAATCCTCCAACATTTTCAGCAGTTATTTCAGGTAAATTTCTTTCCATACTTACTTCACGTATCCATTCTTTAGCCAAATTATTAAGCATTGATAATACTTCAAGCCTTTGAGATAAATCTTCATCAGTAGTAATAACTTTTTCTTTAGAAAGAGCATCATCTAATGATTTTGTTAACTGTATATCAATGTCTGTTGGAAGAGCATCACTTATTGCCGATGTCATTCCATACATTTTAAAGGGATTTTATGAATACTCTATTTAAAAATAAAAATAACTATTTTAATAGTTTAAATTACCAGTTAATATACAAAATCAATTTTTTTGATTTATCATATATAATACAAATCACTGATATAAAATAAATCAGTCTATTACATAGTTTCAAGTAAAAATGTAATAGTTATATAGATACTAGATACCTATTTTATTCACGATCTCTGGGCGTCACAGGTTTTTGATACTTATATTTATCTGATTATTCAATAAGCGTGTCTTGAAAAAGTCCTAAAATAAAAATAAAAAATAGATTGATAATATATATTTAATTTATTAGTATTAAATATTATACAATTAAACAGTGCATTAGTCAATAGCATTTAACATATTTAATATATTCTACTTAGATAATTATTATTTTATTGAAATATATTGTTGAGTATATCGTGTAATTACTAGTTACCTATTTAATTTTATAACTTTAATTATTTAATTGTTATTAAGTATAAAGGTACGGTTTTCCAGCACCGTTTGGATACTGTGTTATGACGTTGCTGAGAAATTATATTTTAACAAGAAAAAAAAAAGGTTTTAAATGTTTTCTTTAAATGCTTATACATGTTACTGTAAACTCTATCCCATTAAAGAGTAACTTCAGGTGGATGCTAGACTTCTGTGTATGTTCATGACAAAGGAAACGTTTAATTTTTCAAGTTAAGTAATCACGGAAGTATCAATGTTATTTTAAAAACTGTCTAGCTTGAAATTGGTCAACATGATGAACTGATTTTTTTGACATGACTGATTATTAGAAATAAAAGCTATAACAAAAATGGATATTTTACGATGTGTAGTCTGGGTACACCCGATAAAAATTGAATGCCACCTGAGGCTATTTTTATATGTAAGATGTAACAGATTAACAGAGTGTAAGTATTGTATATTAGTTTGCTTAGGTATGATTTACAAGCAAGTGCAATCTGTATGAAATCTACCATTATGACTGGTAAGGTAATTATATAAAATCTTTAAAATTATCAATATACTGTGTGCTCTCAATTATCTGTGTAATAAGGTGAGTGGCTGACATCCACGGAAAAGTAAATTTTGCTAAATTCAAATAGACACAAAAAATCAGTTAACAACCTGATAGGTAATAAGTTCTTGTTTGAAAACACTTTTTTTAAACTTGAGATTGAAATTTTTTCAACAACATTTTATTATATTATTTTTTTATATGTACATAGTTTATTTTACAGAAGATCGAGGATAATTGAGAGTACACTATACCTAAATTTATCTATACTTATAAACTATAGAGAATTTAATCATATAATAAATGATTGCAAACATTACAAAATGGTTTATTCTGTTACCTATTTAAAACGTACTTGATTTGTTACATTTGATTTTTCTAAAAAAAATGTCTAAATTATATTATTAATTAATTATGCTCCAAAACAATATACATTTATTATGTTCCAGAAAAAAACATACTCATAACTAGGACTCAGAATAATAGGATGTATATTTATCCATATACTTTTGATTTATAATAAACAAAGTAGCAAACTAAAGAATAAATCCATTCTACATAATGGCAATGTTCAAAACAAAATTGAAGATGCATGTTTTGTCTATTTTAGAAAGAGTGCATATTAATATTATTAATTATTATATTTCTTAAATTGTATGTAGGTATTTATAATTACTCATTAATTTTAAATTAGTATTTTATTTTTTAATGAGTTTTACAAAGTAACACAATTTTAATTTCTTTACCATAGAAGCTTTAATAAAAAAGTTATGTACATTTAAGCACATTCTCTGCGGCTCAATTTTGTATACTCATACCCGAATTCTAAAATTCAAACGCAACACTGACCAAATTAAAAATAAATGTATAAATGATGCCTTATGGCGTCATTTCGCAGCGGATGTGTTAAGGGGCCTCACTATGGTTATTATTTAAGGGACAACATTTAGGAAATTCATAATCTCGTCTAAGCCGACCGAGATCTATGTGTTAGTTGTAAATGATTATTAGTGTAAGTGAAATGTAATGCGGGTACCGGCTGGAGTATGCGCATGCTCATGTCAATAACTCGATAACAACAAAAATTCACTATACAAATTTTACGACAACTTACTTATTGATTTGACAAAATTAAAGTTAGTTAACATTGTCTGATCTTAATTCTGAAAAAATATTTAAATTTAGCAGAAAAATGTCTGTAGATCGTACAAAACATTTCGGTTTTAATTATAGTTTTAAATTTAATATTATGATTTGAAAAAATGCATATTTTCAAGTTTTTATTACCACTTCATTAGAATATAAGATTTAATTGTTACAAAGTATTCCAAACGATCTATAGACAATTTTCTGTCGAGTTCAGAATTTTTTTCAGAATCAAAATCGGACATCTTAAACTAACTTAAATTTTGTCAAAACTTTACGTCTTTTGAACTCAAATTGACGACAGTAGCGAGAATCCTTAAGCACATTTTTTATCATTTTCAAACATACTACCATAAATTTATTATGCTCTAAATAAAACATACTATTGACACCACAAATCAAATTTTAAAAATGTATTCCAGAATATAACAAATTTGTTAAGTTACAAGTGTATATTGTTTCAGATTGCATAATTTATTTATAATGATATGAGTTAATCATTATGAAATGTAATGGATCTGTAAGAAATTACACATCAATATTATATTTTGTTTCATAACATTATAGGAATATCACTTTTTTAATACGTTATGCAATTCCTTAATAAGCATTATAACAGTCTATTAAATATTATATTATTCATGTATATAAAGAAATCATTCTTATATAAACATATTTTTATATTTCACAGCTATTGAAATAATAAAATAAATTGTTATGTATAATTTAATGTAAGTATCTATACATTTATTAAGTATTTTACTAGTTGCACTCCAGGATAATTTTGGCATTACCTACCTATTTATGCTAGTAATTTACGACTTAGTGAATTAAATAAATAAAAATTTTAAATAAATAACAGTATTTTTATTTTGTAACTTTTGTAATACAATTTTAGTGTTTAACAGTTAATATTGAAAGGAAAATAATGACTAATAGAAAATAGGTATTCAAATTAGTAATATTAATTTTTAAAATATTAAGCTAATCAATAGGTACAATATTTTTTTAGATGGGATAAAAACATGCAATCAAAGTATTAAATCAATTAAAATACCTATCTAATTATACTAAAGTAAACAAACAATATATAATATACAAAGTAGGCATTTACTCTCGCTTAACTATATACATAATAATATTAACTACTTATATTTGAAAAAAAATTATAAGGGTACAATAATCATCAATATTACCCAAATAAAAAGTTTTTAATGTCATTAATATTACATAAGTAGTTTTAAATGTGTTTAAAACCAAGTCTTAAATAAATAATATCTACATTCTAAATGTCTCTCATCACGAATTATAAACATAATATACCTGACCTAGGTGTACCGACATTTACATTCACGACCCGTGTTTACTAACAATAACAATGTGGTATTGAATTTAAGAATAGTAATGAATCGATAACGTCACAACTCACAATAGAAAATTTTCAAATGAAGTAGAATGGAAGTGACATCACGAAAACGAAAATACCGGTGTTGTTGGCATGCTACTATAAACAATGTCGTCGTAGTTAGTAAACGAACGACGTAAATCTTGTACCACTAGTCCACAATACCACGCGACTTGTTTTTGATAAGAACCACGAATGGCTTTTGATTGCTTTGTCTCACTAATCTACGTCATGTAAATCTATAATAGCGCAACTCACATAAAAACACACACATTTCACACTATACAAACACACAGTACACGGGTGGAAATGACGGGACGGCGTTACAAGAAACAATAACCACAAGGGCTCGTATGATAGGTACTTACTTATTTATGGTTCAGCGACCGTCGGATGAGCGCGAAAACGAAAACGAGGTTCACTGTACACAGTCTACTTGTATGTTAAACTAATCAATACGATATTATTGTGAACAATTCTGTCAAAGAAACAAGTCAAAACTGAAACTGGAACAATAACAACATGATTAGAAAACAACGGGGAAAATAAATAGAAAAACAGCGTCCCTGCGCGCCACACGACAACCGGTGGGTACGCAATGGACTAGAAACGCGTACGACACAACGCCAAAACAACTGTTCACTGTTCAGTGATTGGCAGTGGCCCGGAGCTGCAGTACTGGCACGTCGATGCGATTCGTTCGGTTGGTCGGTGAGACAGACGGTGTGAGAGAGAGAAAAACAGACGTGGCTGTCGGCCTTCCGTACCGTTTTGCAGAGCGTTCTTCTTTCTTGTACGGAAAACCGGAAACGACAAACAAAACAATTCGCAGATTACAATGTTATTCACATAGATGAGAACAAATTATTATTAATTTCACGATATTGTGACGACGAAAAATATGAAAAATAACATAGTTACGGCCGCCTTGGACACGCCCCCCGATAACAGTGCGGCCGCGTGTTTGTGTCGTGCGGCGGGGAGACTTGCAAGTCGCAGATGCCGGCGAATTGCGGCCTTACTTCGTTGAGTAGTAATAATAATGTTTATGATCACAGAACAGAATCACGATGTGGAGAGAAGATCTGATTTAAGAGTAATGGCTCGCCTGCAGCAGCTGCATCTGCTCAGAGTAGTTGATTGTACAGCAAATGGTTAGCCTGTGTAGTTGCATTGATTAAAGCCAAAGATGATAAATATATGATATATAAATATATATAAAATATTTTTATCTATACATAATTGATTTGTTATTGTTGTCGTTATGAGCAGCTATGCCTATGCGAGTATTTACTATTTAGTCATTAAACATTAAACTAAAAAAACTGAAATCCATAGATTACGATTAAAGATTCGACCTTAAATTGTTTAAATAATTTAACATTATCTTTTTTACTATGCAACAAAAAATTACTTATCAATAATCACTAATATTTATATTTTCATTTTTTATTGTGCATAAATTGTATAATATTCTATTATTTTACATCACAAAAGAATTCCATTTCAAAACCTTGAAAGTTGATACTTGATTAGTCATAAATGTACAAGTTAATTATTATTTATTAATTATTATTAATGTGGTCAATGGTCATTATAACTTCATTTATAATTTTTGACATTGAAATTAACTTTTCTATATTTCGTTAATTGTTATTGGATCATCATAGGCTGATAAATTTGGTCAAAAATCATTTTTCAATATGGGAATGTTATTTGGAAAACCCAAAGTCTCTCGTATTACCGAGCACGATCGAGCAATTCTGGTAATAATAATTGATATGTAATGAGTCTTTGTTTTGCTTATCTACAGTGTATACTGTATATTAAAATATACTTGACATTTATGTACAGTATTTTTAAGGCTATTAATTTAATGTTTTAGCAAATGAAACAGCAAAGAGATACCTTAAAACGATATCAACAGAGAGTTGAAAAATTACTAGAAAGCGAAAGAGAACTCGCTAAAAGACTACTGTCCGAAAACAAAAGAGAGTATGTCAGAAATAATTCATTTTAAATTTCAACTTATCCAAGTATAACATTATTGAAGCAATTTAAAGTAAAAAAATCAATTAAAAATTAAGATACAAGTATTAAAAAATTATTTTTTTTAAATTAAATTTATTGATTATTGGTCCAACTACAATAATAAATGTTGAATAAATTCTTTTTTAATTGGTTTCATTATTAACAAATCCGAAAGTGATTCAATATTGAAGAAAAAAAAATAAACTTTTCTGTTCATGATCTGTATGTGTAGGGGGTGCACCTATTAGTATCATTATTAATCTTTGCACTGATTATTTAATAATAATGTTCATCATTATAGTAAAGCAAAGCTTTTGTTGAGAAAAAAGAAATACCAAACAGAGCAGCTAGAGCGTACCGAAGCGTCTTTGGATAGTATTGAGAAATTAATACAAGATTTAGAATATACCCAAATAGAAGCCAAAGTATTTACTCAGAATACAAATTTGCTACTTAAACAGTTTATTTAATTTTACCAATTATGTATAGGTTATTGAAGGCCTTAAAGTTGGAAATATAGCCCTTAAAAAAGCAAATGAATTATTTAATATTGAACATATTGAACAACTTTTGGATGAAACTAAAGAGGGAATCGATAAACAAAAAGTAAATAATATTAAACTATTATTTCAAAAATTAATTTTTAATAAATTAATTTTGCAAACAGGAAATAACCGATTTACTCAGTGGAGTCTTATCATCTGAGGACGAAGAAGCAGTAGAAGCTGAATTAAATGAACTAATTAATGTAGAACATCAAAAAGCTATGGATGTTTTACCAACTGTACCATCGGATGAATTACCAATAATTGTTCCAGGTAATTATAAAGTTAAAATGTTTTATTTGTAATAGTTTTATTTAAATATTTTCATGATTTAGAAACCAAAGAGAAAGACAAATCACCTACTAAGAAGATTGCATTAGAAGCTCAATAAAATGTATTATATTCGGTAAAAATTATACCGAATTAGAGTCAACTTAACAGTTTTAATATATTAAAAATTTTATTTTCTGTTATTGTGTATAATATTAAAAACTTGTATGTTTAATATATATATATTTATATTTTAAAGTGTATTTATTATTTAATAAAAGTTTTATTATGTTTTATATGTTAAACTGTTCAAAGTTTAAAATTTAAACTTTAGTAGCCAATAATACAATTTTGGAAGTGTCTAATAATCTATATCTACAGTAAATTTCTGTTACAACGAATACCAATACAATGAAAAATCCCATTATAATGAAAATCATAGAAGTCCCTTGTCGAAAAGCAGGACTTATAATGAGCTTATTTGAATTTTTGTCACAACAAAATTTCCGTTATAACGAAAAAAGAATTCAATCCCCTAGAGTTCGTTGTAACGGGATTTTAGTGTATAATGTTATAGTACACATATTTTATTTATTGATAAAAAATGTAGTTTAAAGTTGAATTTAATATTTTCAATCAATGTTGTATGTTAATTGAAATGATGTAGGATTTATTTTAAAATACCAGTCACTGCTCGTAAAAAAAGCATTATACTTCCTCTGCAAACAAAGTGCAAGTTGGTGAGTAACTAAATTATGTCTTAGTCTGCGAATTTCTTATGGTTTTCCACACTGCCAAGTACAAAATTATATCTCATGTTTGATTTGGATATTTATGGTTTATTACACTTTTACTGTATAGTTAATATTTTACTATAATACACTAAATAGTTGAAAATTTTCAACTATTTCACAGTGTATTTAGGTTCTTAATAATGAGCAATATAATAATCTTACTTAAATATTTTATTTGGTGAATAACAAGAAATTCTGAACAAGAATTAACAGAATGCCATATTGAAATAGTAACCCAACATAAATATTTAAGTATGAAAATTATCTTGCACAGGTCTTACTAACAAGGCAAGTAATTCTGTGATAGCTTGGGGGCTCTAAAAATCTGGGCCGCTTCTGGATTTTTTTCTAGCTACGGCCTTTAGATGAGACAACAATCTTTGAAATTAATTTTCACATAAAATTATTTCAAAGAATACTCTTTAAAATTAAGAAAACATAATAATAGAAATGTTTTAATTTAATATTTCAATTATTGTATTATCAGGTATTGAGATTGTTGTGTATATTTGACACTGTTGTGTCATTTTTTACAAAGATAACTTACCATTGCTGAAGCTATTTTATCGTTAGACAATTTTTGTAAGGAGGAAACCCTCACAGTTTCCTTCGTAATACACACATTTATTGGTATAAACCAGTATTACACAATCTGTCTTGGATATCAATGGGCTATAAAAATACTATTATGAAATTATGATAGGTAATAAACTACTAGATAAGTGGGAAAAGTTTAAATAAAAAAAAATTGTTTTAATATATTGAATATTGACTTAATTTTATTGACAGAAAGTATATTGATAAAATATTGGAATTTTTATAGAAACATTTAAATATTTTTGATTTTATTGTGAAGTAGAATTTTTTAAGAATGTTGCAATTGTTGTTTAAACTATATATCCATTAAAAATCAATACATTAATTTTAATTCAAAATCTTAATTTTTTATTAATAATTTTTAAAATACAATTTTAGTCATTGCAGGTATAAAATCTAAAATTGTTTACAATACATTAAGATTTTTTAAGTATAAAATAAAAACTAACTTAAACACTTAATTATAATACACATTAAGCATACACGTCTTCACGGTCAGCACCAACTCCATCTCCATCTTCTAAAGATGAGAAATTCAAGAAATGGGCAGGCCTATGAATTTCATGATAAAATTCTTTTGGATTGGCTAATTGTAACTCATACTTCATGTTTGCATCATGTCTTACACCTATAATTTGAATAAAAGAATATTAAAGGATCCTCAAATATTTGTAAAATACTGAATAATTATGATTCATGAGTATATTTATTAATATAAAATGAATGTGCAAAGAGTTAACAGTTTTTTATAAATTGTAGTATTTGTATTTACCCATAAAATTATAGTTCCATGATCCTTGAGCTGGTACCATAAAGAAACCAAGGAATCTGTCTGACAACAGCATTTGTACTTTTTCATAATGGCTAGGCAAGTAGCCTTTAGGATTATTACCTTTGTCAGTATTTTGTCGTCCCCATTCAAAACCACTACATTTAGAATAAATTAGATCAAAATTTAAAAATATTTAAGAATTTAATAATTATTTTTACCTTGGAGTCAATTTATAAGCTGTCAATGAGCATGAGCCTGGAGTAAAACTGCAAGTTATTATAACTGTTTTTTCTCCATCCCAAGCCGAATTATCCGACATAATTTTGGCATGGGTACTTATATCCTAAAATATAAAAAATTTAATAAAAAAAAAAAATATATTGTTTGTAAAAATTATTGTTTTTAAATGTGAATTTACTTGAGGTGATAGTTGAGGTAGTTCATTAGGTTGTGTGTGTATCCAACCAAGTGGTTCCATATCATTGAGATAATGATGGTTATTAGGTAACTGTGATGGTACATGTATGGTTTGATGCGTTCCCCACTGTGGAGGCATCACTAGACAACGGATTTCTTTTACTTGAGGATTATCAGGAGGACTCACACCATATAAGTATGCACAAATCTAAGACAGTTACACCATGTTAATTAAAGGATTATTAAATACTGTAAATGTAAATGGAGTAAAATTAATATACCTGAGCACGAAGATCAGAAATGGTAACAAACTTTTTGAGTATATTCTTAGGTAATATATACGTGTAACCAGTCTCTTTAATATCATCAGACGATACATATATATGATTTGTACGTAAATGAAGATTTGTAGCAGATATTGCACGAACTCTCCATTCAGTCTTAGAGCTAAAAACAATGTAATACATTTTTAATTTTTAAAAAGTTTAAATCATGTTTAAAATTAAAATTATACCTGAAAGTTTGGGTTTCATAATTAGAAGTCGTGGAAGTAATAATATCATCTCCATGTTTATTCACTGTTCTAGTTGTTGTTGCTGTAAGTTGTGACTGTTCTTTAGTTTGTTTTTCAATCTCAGCAATTTGCTGCCTTTGTGCTGATGGGGCACTTATCTCCATTCCCAAAATAATATCACGAATTTCTGATTGTGTTAATGACGCAACATTCACGCTATGATAAAACAACAATTATTGTTTAATTCATTTTATGTTAAAAATTAGTAATTTAATCATAAATATTAATACATACTTATTTTTTTTTCCATAATCAGCTAAAATTAAGTCCTTAAGTTGCACTTCAACCTTAATCCATTCGTCATCACTGAGGGTAGGCCAAATGTGATGTGGCTCAGTTATAGTTGTTTTGTCTGGTTTTAATATAACTTTGGTACGTTCAGTATTGACATGCAAAGCTCTTAATATTAATATTAAACGAGAAAATGCCTACAAAAAAAATTATTTTTATAGAAATAAAATATTATAATACATTTGATATTATATTTATACCGTATAAGAAGATATTGTTTTAAGCCAATCATCATACAAATTGAAAAGAACCATCTGAGGTTCAGTTGCTTTTAGTATAAGGTCACCAAACTTTTCCACTTTCAAACATGCTTGGAATGGAAGTTGTAACTCTGATCCTTTGATTACAATATTTGGGAAATCCAAAAGATGCACCTAAGATAAATAATATATTTTTAGTGAGAATATATTACATTAACTAAAAGATAAATTTACTTCGAGAGGATCCAACATTCCTTTACGTGTAACAATAATTTGTTTAGGCTGTTCTTCAACAGGTAATGAACGGATCAAAGCTGCCACTTCTTCTGCTGTTTTCCATTTTGCTAACTAAAGACAATGAATTTAAATTTTAAGGCTAAATAAATATTAAACAATAATATTATAAATTAATAAAATACTATTTACTTGTCCTAAACGTTTCTGACCAGCCCATACTGACGTATGAATAATTTTCAAAAATAGTTGTCCAGTACGTGGATTAAATATGAAAATTGCTCCATTAATAGGCTTAGTTGTTAAATTTCCTTCAAAAGTTTTATGAATTGTTACTCTGTAGACATTTGTATCATCCACAAACCTTTAATCAAATAACATAATATATAAGAGATGTAAATAAAATTATTAAAAATATTCATGAAAATAATATTTATTCTTCTTGTTGCTATTAATCATAAGTATAATACAGTAAAACTTTGATTAACTATCAGCCTATTATCTGTTAAGTTAAAAAAAAAAGTGAATGCGAGCAAGTGGAGTTTATCGCGGTGACTATGCAATATCTCTCATAAATACGGAACATTTTTGTTTAAAAAAAGAAAGCCTCAAAGAAGCAAAAAATAACAAAAATAAGAAGTTTATTTTAGCATATTTTTGTAATTATAATGGGATATATATTATAAAATATGTATGATAACCATTGATTTGATTAACCGTCATCATTCCGGTCATGACAATGATGGCTAATTTAAGTTTTACTGTACTTAAACATTATTATTCATTGATAAATTATGAATAATAAGAATTACCAAATAATTTGATTGGAAAACAGTTCACCATAATTTTGACTTGATAAGTATGGTTCTGTAGGTTCAGAAGAATACAATTGTAAAGCTTTTCGAATACGTTCTCTCAAGACATATAGAGCAGGATTTGCTTTCATAATTTTCGCCATAGCTTGTTGAATTAAAGGCTTGCAACCAGGGAACCAATTCCCATAAGCACTAAAACAATTAAATTTATATAAATAAAACAAATTAATATTTTAGTATTATTATTATTTATTAATATTAATATAGATTAATTAATTTTTGGGATAAAAATCAATATTTATCAAAATATATTATACATAATTATTAATTACCTGTGCAAGTTGTATGCCAAATCTATTGCAATGAGTACACCAGTAGGAGATGGATATATAGACATGTTATCAGTAGTATAATCCAAAAATTTGGCTCTAGCATAACGTTCAACATCGTGTGAGTCATAGTCACCCCATCTAAGTTGGACATCTAACCAATATTTTTGTGTAGTTGTGTTGTCCATTGTATCCCTAAAATAAGTTATTTAGATTTAGACAATATTAATAAAAAATGTACATATGTATTTTTTTTTATTTGAATTACTTTGAGTCAGCCAAAAGTGAAGGTCTGGACACATTCCATTTATAAGCAGCAAAAAGTAAGATATCAGCACAAGATGAATTCATTTTGTACGATTTACGTGGATGAATAGTCTCTTTTTGAACTGTTTCAATTTCTAATGCATCAAGTTCTTGATCAAAAACCTATAAAATCATATAAATATAAATTAAAAAGTTAAATATATGTTTTAAGTGATTTAGTTTAAAAATATACTAACTTGACAAAGATCCATAACAATAGACTCATGGACTTTTTGCCACAAATGAGCCCTGAAAATTTGAATCAAGGAAATTTTGAGAGTAGGAATTTTACCGTGCATAAATATTCCAGTCAAATCAAGTTGAACTTGGAAACCAACATAAACATTAGCACGGTTGATAGTTGGTGACCACCATAATGTAAAACGACGATTAGGTATTTGATTCAAACCAGAACGTTGTGCATTTGTCAATTTTTTATATTTCATCGATTCTTCAAATCCAGATGCCTTTTCCCTGAAAATAATAATAATAATAATAATTAAACATAATAAAAAAAAATTATATAATATAAATTATTTTACCAAAATAAACCTTCCCAAGTTGGGAAATAGGTTCCTTTGAATAAAGTATGCTCCAATATACCCTCAACACCTCCTAAAGCTTGAATCATATCAGTTCGGTAATTGTTCAAATTCCATAATTTACCATCATGTCGTTGGTGAGTCCACCAGAAGGGATTCTGTTTTAGAACCTGAATTAAAATATACATAATTTATTAATACTTATTATTTAACAATGTAATAATAGTTTATTGTTCATTAAATACAATTTATGATATTTACTAATATTAAATTTATTTATTTTAAATTATTAGAATTATTATAAATTTATAACTATACAGCAAGATTTGTAAATTGTTGTTAATTTCACCTGATATTGTTTGAATTCCGTTCTAATTCTCCAGCCTTTATCATAAGCTAATGTATGTCTGTCTTTTTGGAACAAAGTATTTATTCTAGGTATTCCACGGTCCCAACTGTCTTCTAAATCTTCCAATGTTAAACGTCTGAAATTGAAAATCAAAAATACATTAAAACTCAAACCAATATATATTTATATTATATTTCAGTTTAACCTATTTTGTGCATTTGCTTCTTGTCTTTTCAAAGCATATTCAGCCCATACTCTTTGGGAATCGATAAATTCTGATTCCCATGGTTGTATATAACGATATAAATTCGGAATTAATTGATCTTCATCATGACTCATGCCTGAACGAAAATGAGTAATACCAACATCTGTTTGTTTTGACCATCTTAGATCAGACTAGAAATAAATTGTTTATGTACAATGAAATATTTTTTAAATTTAAATTGTACTATTACTTACTTGAGGAATGAGAACATGACCCATAGATAACATTCCTAAACCACCAAGTTCTTTAGGTGTATAAAAAACCACTGGAGGGAATCTTGAAGGCATTTTGGAATTAAGACCAATTTTAATACGAGTTTGAATTTTGTTTTCACATTTCACAAGCAGATCCAAAAGTTCTTGTGTATTTACTACAGCTTCTCGGAAATAAGTCATAAGACCTATCAAAGCTGTATTCCATTTGTTAACAATCTATATTTAAAAATAAATTTTTATTAATTATTTATTCAAGCATAATAATGATTAAAATTGTATTCAACCTTTGTAAATGTTGTTGATCCACTGGCCATTAATATTTGACGAACACGATTATGGAATCTTTGTAAAGATTCATCATCAACTCTCAAAAACGATTGAGCTGTTCTTTCCTTGGTGATTTCATTTTGTAAATTCCATATACCATCTCTATGAGTAAGTTCATCATGAATTGTTCGACACTAAAAATTGTTTAATATAAATTGAAGTGCAAAATTTATATTTAGCATAATATATTAATCATCTTACTTTTGGTAGAATCCGACATTCGAAACCACTCATATTAAATAACAAATTAGGGTTATCTTTGGAATAAACGCTCACAAAACTATTTTCCCATTGTATGGTGGTTGTAGAACGGGGTAGTCTGTTTTTTATATCCCAAAATACAGCTCGCCCTCTATTAAATTAAAAATTATCAACACAAATAAACTACCAATCTTTTTATAAAAACTTACAAATTAACATCATGTTTCATTAAGCGCATCCTAGCATCACGAGGCCAACACTTTTTATTATTATAACCAACTATGTTTTCATTATTTGGATCTGGATGTTCTGTTAAATAGCGTTGAATAAGATCTTTTGCTTCCTCAGCAGTAAATCTATTAAAAAGATAATCAAATATTTTTAAACATACTTTTGAATAATTTATTGAAACTTAAAATGTTACTTAAAATGTTTGTAAAATGTTATTGTTACTTGATTAAATATTTAAAGATATTTTACTATTTTCTATTCATTAATCTATTACAATCTTATTAATTTAATACAAAAAAAGTATACACAATATTTCAATTAAGTAATAGAATTTAAAATTGTTTAAATATTTAGTCCAAAATACAGCAATACTGGTATGATAGTAGTAAGTAGTATATAAAATTATCCATTTAACATAAGATAATTCATTTTAAAAACTATTAATATTTATTTTTATTTCTATATAGTGATGTATATTATTAGTTATGTTTATTTTACTCTTTGAACAACTAGAATTATGAAACTCCTTAATCATCTATATATAGGAACAGTGAATACTTTATATTCTTCAATTAGTCAATAATAAATACCTTAAAAATATGTGTACTCGATCAATATATCGACAATAAAGACGAACTGGATGAGCTATTTCAGTAACAACATCTTGGAATGTTAAGAAATCATTTGGCATTTGAGGGGGTCCCGCCATTTCTGAAGCTCTTTGTAACCCCAAAACTAACAAATCCAAAACCAATCCATAGTATTGAACAATAAACGATGAAAATTGTAAACCTCGAACTATACCATAACTATTAGTATGGTTCATATCCTGTAATTTTGTACATATTTAAAAATGTGTAACAACATATTACATTTTTTGTCTTAAATTGTTTTTATTACAAACCTTATAATTAATTATAACATTGCTTTTTGCAGTCATATAATCAGCAATATTATGATCAACAATTAATCTTAATAATCTGTTAAGTAATGTTAAATCAATTTTTTCATAAATTTTTTCAAATTTGGATTCAAGTAATACATTGCATTCGCCTTCACTGACATCCCATACATCTTGTAAATTATTTACACCTATATTAAAATAAGTGTAGTCATTGTTGAAAAAAAATTATTATCAAAAAAATTATTCATAACAATAAAATATAATTTACCTTGACACCATTTATATACAAGTAATGGGGGAGGTTCAGTATCAGAAGGTTTAATCCATGGTGGAAACAATCGTCGTTTATCAGCTTCATACCATAAATATTGATCCAAATAGGCATCAGTTATTTTTTCTAATGGTTCAACATCATATACAGGAACTAAGTGAGAATACAAATCCATAAATTCTATACCAACCTAAAAAAAAATAGTTAATTAATTTTATTAGTACTATAATATTCAGAAACTAACACATAAATGTTAATTATCAGTGGTGGCCTGTAAATAGGAGTGACGGGGCGGTCGCCCACCCTTCTAAAATTATTATTTATTACTAATTTATAAGTTTAATATAAAATTTCAAATTTATACTGTAGTATAATATTATTGTCAAAAATAAAAATTATGTATCCTATATTTACAGTAATAAATATTATGAAAACATTATCAGATAATGGAAGTTTACAATTTCTGAGAATCGATTACTAATAACAATTTGCTGAAATCCACGAGTAACGAATACGATTCTTGGTCGATGTTAAAAGTTGCCCGTCATAACTATGATCGGAATACAAAAACTAAGAAGGGGAAACACAATAATAACACTGCCGCCAGGACGATGATTTTAATCGCCCAATGCCCCGATATGCACGGGTTCCGAACTTGCGTGTGTTTATTTACTTTTTGCCGTCGTGTAACTCGTAATCAATTATTGTTTTATTATTTTATTATCATTGTATATGTATTAAATGGATTAAATTAAATAACTAATATTAATATTATTTGAGTTCAATACTTTCCATAAATAAGCAATTTTATATCGCCCTACCACTTTCAAAGCATACGAGCCGCTACTTTTAATTATATTTTTTTTACATACAAAATATATCATTAAATAAGTCTCAATATAATTTTTTTTTTATCAAATTTTAGCGATTACTCTGTTTAGAGGTAAAGAACATACAAATTTTGTATATCTCTAAATGACACCACATCATTGAAACAGGTTTCACTATGGCAGCATATAAAGATATGCAAAAGAACCAATTTTTTGTTGGTTTGCAGCGCGTTCTTTCATAATACACACATATAATATATTAACAAGTAAAATAAAATTAGAAATTGTCAATTGAGTAAATTATATTAAATTACAATATTAAAAGAATATTTACATAGTATAGAAAATATAACCTTTGTTTTTAAAATCAAAAATTGATCAGAACAAAATAGTTATTAATTATTTATAACAATTTTCTTATTGTTTTGAGTAATGAAAACAACTCATCATTGATTGTAGGTGTAGTTAAAAAATTACTTATTTAATTTGAGTGCTGTTTACCATTTAACTGTAGTACTACATATTTTTCTCAAAAAAATTTCTTTTAAGTAATATTAATCAAGATACCTTTAATATTTACTCTATTCAAAATGAGATTGTGACTCGGTGGCCAACTTATACACACGGGCATGGCTTTACTACACAGCAGACGTATAGATAATTGATTCGATGGGGGTTAGATCATTTTGAACAGAGTAAATATTAAAGGTATCTTTATTAATATTACTCAAAAGAAACTTTTTTGAATATTAGACAAATATTACTTTCTAATATAGTAAAACAGTAGATTAAAATATTTAGTTCAGGAAATAATTTTGTCCAAACAACATTTATATTAACAGATCACTGACCACGTTAAAAATAAATGCTATCTGTCTGTATTCATTAATGCAGATATCAGACCCCTGTGCTAATCATCATAACTAAATAGTTTTAAAAATTTTCTCAGTTATGCGCATTTTCCTATTGGTTTCAAAATAGACACATCACAGACGAAATCTATTAAAAACACAATAGTTGGGCATCATTCTGCATCCAATTTCAGAGCCCCTACGCAATTCATCATTGATTATTATTGTTATTAAATACAATTATATATTATATTATTTAAGTTGTAAATATATAACATGTTTTATCTTAGAAATATATTATATAATAAAGTTTATTGTTCTATTTCTACATATTCTTCTCAAGACTTTGTCATTTTCGTAATGCAGATTACAGGTAACTTGATCAATATTATTTATAAAGAACTTTTTTGAATATTAACTTACAATTAATTGTTGCTAATTTAATTATACATAAAAATAGACTGAAATAATGCCTTACAAATTAGTTCAGATATAAAATGTTGTCCAAACAACATTTATATTAACAGATCACTGACCACGTTAAAAACAAATGCTATCTGTCTGTATTCATTAATACAGATATCAGACCCCTGTGCTAATCATCATAACTAATTTTAAAAATGTGCTCAGTTACGCGCATTTTCCTATTGGTTTCAAAATAGACACATCACGGACGAAATCTATTAAAAACACAATAGTTGGGCATCATTCTGCATCCAATTTCAGAGCCCCTACGCAATTCATCATTGATTATTAAATACTATCACAGAATCTTATATTTATTATAATAGAATAAATAATTCTTATTCTTATGATATATCAGAATTATTATTATTATTTGATTATTATAAGTATAATTAACTATCTTATAACATATACCGATGATATTGTAATTACAATATGCGTCTATCACTAGGAACATTTTACTGATTTAGCATTTGCAGCAAACATATTATTTATATGTTAATAATATCACTGACTGTCATTTATAAGTTGTATTGTATAGAACAGGGGTCTGGAACTTTTTCATGTAAATGAGCCATTTTTCATATAATTGCAAAATCATAATTTTCAAAGAGCACTTGTAAAGATAAAAAAAAATATATACCCTCATAGTAAAAAAACTAATTAATATACATATTTCACTAAAATTTTTTATCTGGGATTGGTAGGCATTTAAATTTTGAAAAATTATTCCATTATAATAAAATCAAATTTTAGATTATATTTTATTGGTTTCGATATTAATTCATACTACAAAAAGCTACAGATTGCATGTCAAGGAACTGTAGATTCCTGGCTCCTAATCTAAAACATATACACAACCAAAATCCCAATACTTGAGATTGTATGGAAATTTTATTTGCTCAGTGTATTGTTAATTGATTATAAACATTTAATAGTTTAACATGTATCTTGACAAAAATATTTAAAATATTACTCAAAGAATAGAATTTTCTTCTCAAAATCTTTTAGTAAGAAAATGAATATTATAAATATGGAACTGATGTCAATAATTAAATATCATAAAATAATAATAAATTTTAAGTTATCATTCGATTTTTTTATTTTAAATTTCAACTTTTTAACATGTTTGTGACAGAACTTCACATATTCCAGAAGAGCATGAATATTAAGGTGGCTATGGGTCATATATTATATGAGTCATATAATCTATACCGGTTTTATAAGTTATAAAAGCATATCACTTAATAATTTTACATAAATTTAAATCCATTTTCTTAGAAATGTGAAATAAAATTACTCACTTCTTTAAATGTTCTTTGAGTCAATAAATGACGTTTAATTCTTGAAAGAGCTTCATGAGGATTATCATAAGCCTGTTCAATTAATCCTAATTCTTCTCTTTGACTTTGATTTAAACGTGACTTTACACTACACAAAATATTTAATAATGTAGAAAAATAATCAAACTAGATTTTTTTTTATATGTATTATGATTATATAATGTTTTTTATTACCTGTAAGCCTCTTTTAAACGCTCAAGTGCTAAAATTAATAATTTAGTATCATGTTTATATGAAAGAGGAGGAAATGGTATTGGAGCAAAGCGTCGAGATTCTAACCAATGAACAGTAGTAGTGTAAATAGCTACAGCTTCTTCGGGAGATATGTAAGGTCCATCCTAAAATATAATACATGCATGTATAAATAAATGATGATAAAAATAAATAAATCATTAAATTATACTTTAAGATAATTGTGTTGACGCTCTTGTTCAGCTTTTAAGTATAATCTTGTTAAACGACCTAAATTCTTTTTACACACAGTCTTATCAACTGTAGCGCCTCTACGAATACGTTCTCTATTATAATGTGCTGTATTTGTCCACCAATCAGCTTTCATTTTTACATAACGAAGAATCATATTTTCAATTGGAGTTGGTAATCCAGGAACCTGAAAGAAGTAATATAAATTTGTATAGTATAATACTGATAAAATTTCTTTTAAATGTATTACCTTCCACGGAATATTAGCTTTCCAACATCTCCATGCTTCAGATAAATGCTGCAAAATTGTTCTAGCTTTATTTTGTTTAATACCTTCTGGCATCATATCTACAATATCGTGCATGACCTAAATAAATAAAATATTATTTAGAATAAATTAATTTAAAAAATGGAAAGAAATAATAATAGTTAAATATTTACAGAAGCACGAAGTTCTAAATCAAAATGACTCTCAACACGTTGTTTAGTAACAGTTTTTGCAACTCCTTTAGAATGTCTTCCTTCAAACTGACGCGACAGTAAATTACCTAACCACCTTTCTAATAATGGTGTTATACCTCGCATAAAAAATAACCATACACGCCAACCCGGTGCCCAAAATCCACAACCTGGACCTTTGCCAACTGGTCCCTAAAATTTAAAAAATATTTTATTATAAATGTAATATTGTTTCATAAAATAAAATGATTACAATGTGATAAAATTACTTACGGTATTAAATCGATAGTAAATAAGATGTTTTAGATCTTTACACATACGTATTTGTCTCATAAGTTTGTACTTATAACGATACATGCCAGTCAATTGTCCAACATGTGCAAATACATATTGCAGTCCATCAGCTAATTGAAATGCATCAATATTGTTTAATCTGTATTGTACATGTGAATCAATGATCAGTTTTGTTAAACGAAGAATTTCTCGACACAAATGGAAAGCTAAAAAAATAAATAAACACATTTAATCATAAATAGATTGTAAGATATTTTAATCAAAATATACCATTTCCAAATCTTGATTTTTTCCTTTCTTTAGTTGTAAGTGTTTTCACTGGTTTCAAATTAAAATTGTAATCCAAATGCAAATAGTTAAGATTTTTACGATGAATTAAAAGGTTTAACATATTATATCCTTGCCTGCATACTTGTAAACCAGCTTCTACCCAATCTAATGTTGTAGTTTGGAAAAACTTAGTAAATTTAAACGATCGGAACAAATATCTAATAATGAGATATAAATAAAAATTATTAATAGGTACCGACATTAAATATAAATTAAAAAAATTAGTAAATTCTGTAATCTAAACCTTTTTTTTTGTGGTTTAGGTGGTCGATGTTTCAAAGCATTTAATACATAATATTTCAAAAGTTTTTGATAGCTAACACGAACTTTGACAGGTTGTCCTGGTGGACAATGTTCTCTATACCAACTCTTAACTAAAGGTACATCAATAGCTCTTCTACAACGACCTAAATCATATAAAAAAAAAAATACATGACAATATGTATTTAACACATTGATTGACGTGTCATTGTCAGTGTTCACATGACATTAAGATAAAACATTATTTTTATGGAAGCCAGCAGTCGCAACATGTTATTATTTATACTTTTCCATGGTGCTACAATAATAAATTATAAAAAGTATAATAGAGTAGCAGGAATAATTACAATTCTTTTTGATGAAATAAACATATTTTTAAATGTTTTTTCAAATAAAATAAGATATTATACAAATTAGGAATGACAGAAAAATAAATTTGATATGTAGATAATACATTTTGTGTGACTGCTAGTGATTAGTTAATGTGTTAATAATTTATTAATTGTTGATAAAAATAATTAATGTTAATAAAAAATATATTCTAACCAGAGCGCATATTAAATGGTCTAGGAGCCCATAATAATGCAATTCCATTTGCTGTATTATCAGTATAAACAGGAGTTTCTTGTAAAAATGGTTGAACTTCAGGGGGTAGTTCAAATTCTTCATCATCATCAAAAATAGGTTCATTGACCTACAAAGAATATAATATATCTATATGTTAATTAAAGAACAATGTAATATTTATAATAAAATTTTTCATTTTTCAGCTAAACGAAGCAATAAATATTTGATAATATGAATGCTTAAATTAAAAAAAAATTCAATAAATGGTTTAAAATGTAAATCAAATACAAAGTAAATAATTGTTAACTTACAGAAAAATGTAATACATTTTAAGAGAAGTAGGTATATTAACTAAGAATTTTAAATTTTAAATTAAACAACACTTATTAATTTTTAAAATTAATATTTAAATAAAATAAATGGTAGAGGTGATTATAAAAATTATAATGTAATAAATACCTTGACCGAATGTCTATGAGATATAGGATTTATTAAGGGATCAAAATAAAATGCTGGCAAGTCTGGATCTTCAGTTTTAATGTACACAACATTTGGAGCGTGATACCTAAAATCCAATACAATTATCTTAATAATTTTTTAAGAATAGATAATGAGACATTGTGATATTTAAAAGAAAATGTTATTAAACCACTTCATTGATTTTTAATATTAATATGAACA
This sequence comes from Schizaphis graminum, assembly GCA_020882235.1. NCBI lineage: Eukaryota > Metazoa > Arthropoda > Insecta > Hemiptera > Aphididae > Schizaphis > Schizaphis graminum. Next base: position 72,902,132 of record CM037032.1, read on the forward strand.
TGAAAATAAACATTTATAAAAAAATTTAAATTATTATAATTTGAACATGACTTAATAATCAAATAATTATAAAATATCATGTGTAATGATGACGCAGCCCCGCGCAATAACCGTTTGAATTCAAATGGCATTTGCGCGGAAACCGCACAATAACTTCTCTTTCCAACTATTAGTCGACGGCGGACAACACCGACGCACGACGAACCGCGTTCAGAACGTTAGACCACAATGCGACAGTGAACCGGTCCAAAAGTTAGTTAGCTTTTAACCCCCACACCATACACAAATTGTGAACCTACACTCGTTGTACCGTACCCACTCGAACTAAGCATTTTTAACTCTATTCAATCATACACCAACCTTATTTGATTTTTTTTTTAATGTTTTTTTTGTGTATGAATTTTTTTTATCGAGATCAATAAACCATTTTTAGTCCCTATTGCAAACAAAGTGTTTCATTATTTTCCCTCGTTCACCACTATTCACCGTGACAACGACAGGTACCACGTTAATGATCTCAAAGTATATTTATTTAAAGATATTTCCAAAATCTTCTGATAAAACAAAAAAAACTAATAAATACTTAAAAAAATGTCTGCATTTAGTTCAGATATGTAGTTTTGTCCAAACAACATTTACAATAACAGATTACTGATCACGTTAAAAATAAATGCTATCTGTCTGTATTCATGAATACAGATATCAGACCCCTGTGCTAATCATCATAACAAAATATGCTCAGTAGTGCGTATTTTCCTATTGGTCTTAAAATAGACATATCACAGATAAAATCCATTAAAAAACCAATAATTGGGCATCATTTTGCATCCAATATCAGAGCCCCTACGCAATTCATCACAGTTTTTAAAATACTAATTTAAAAAAATATTTCTAGTATTATTTTTCCCAAACTTTTTATTGTACTACCCATTCTGAGTTTTTTTTTAAATTTGGTGACCCACCAATTTAATGAATGATTTTTTTTTTAGTGAATCAGTCGCTTACAACACCAAAAATGTATTATTTAAAAATATAGTGCGACCCACCAAACATATAATCGAGACCTACTATTTGGGAACTTCTGGTTTAGACACATTCCTAAATTCAAATAATTTGAGTAATAGGTAATTAATTTATTATGAGTTATAAATAAATAAAATAAAATTCAAACATTTAGCTTTTGAGATATTATTATCTTTAAGATGACACACAACCACATGTAATTTTTGTTTTTAGGATGGTGATAATACATGCAGGTGTGGTCTCCTTGATGTTACTAAAAAATATTCCTTAAAATATTCAATAAATTGTTCATAACTATCAGCGCTAAATTAGATTGTCTTTTATCTAACTTGCTTCAACGATTATGTAAATTAATATTACACACATTAGTAAAAACTACAAATATTTTTATGAAGTTTTCAAAACTTATGTGTTGATTTTAAAAATGTTAAATGTAAAATTGTGTATTAAAATGCATAAAAAAATTAATTATTCTTAATGGAGAAATCTTACCAAGATAAATGAACATAATGTGGAAGGTTATTGTATAAATATGGAAATGCAATTCTGTATTCAGTTCTTACAGGTTGTCTTATAATAATTTTATTGATATCATTAAATTCATTCCAATCTTCATCACGAACAAAACTAAAAAGTAAAGAATTTATAAAATATTGCTAAAATACACATATAAAAGTTAACAACTTACGATGGATTTGAATCCTTAATAAGTGGTTCAAATTTTGGTCCTCCGGGAATAGCCATATTTAATGCTTTAGCAGTAAAGAATGACTTTGGGTCAAATAAATAAAAGTAATTATCATCAACAAGATCAGTTAAAAGTTGATTAGCTAATCTATATAATGTAGCCATCTGTGGTAAAGTTAAATTCCATTTACGATACGTAGATCCGTTAACATGTCTAAAATGTTTTTAAATTAATTGATTAAATATAAAAACTATTCAGACAAAAGAAGTTGAGATAAAATAACATAATTTTAAATAAATTATATTATTTTTTGTATACCTTGTGTTAACAAGTGGTTTATGATCATAAAACCATTTTGCTACAGCGGCATCTTCTTCAGTATCCAAGTCAATCTGAATAGCTTCCAAAGGTTCAACATCTAATACATTGTCAGCATAATCTAAGGGTGGCTCTTCATCATCAAATGGAGGAAAACGCATTCGCTTAAAATGACGTCTGTCACGTTTTTCTCTTCTCATCATTATCCACATAGTTCTTAAATGAAAAAAATTATAAATAAGTATATTTATTTAATTAAAATAATATAAAATATAATCTGACTTACCCCCATTGAGCAATATAAACTGGTTCAATAACCCATGGAATTTCATTAACAAAAGTAATTGCACCAGTTATATGATACAAAACTTTTACATCACGAATTTGTTCCCATGGCATAGGCATATTTTCCAATAATTTTAAAACCGCATGTGGCATATATTTTAGAGCTCTAAATATAAATATTACTTTTAATATATTTATTAATAAAACAATCTATACCTTTATCTTAGAAACACCATATTGCCCAAACCAACACATTACTAATTTAGTTTGTATTATTTTCAAGTTCTAATAAACATGCATATAGACTATAAATCCTGGTTACACAATAATTTTTTTTGTTTCTATGCATCATAACTATTAACTATAATATGATTATTGAATTTAAATTTTACAGTTAACTAATTTATTTATACATAAACTAGAAATATTATTTTATTATACTCTTGACTCTTGTCAAAAAAATGTGAGTGATGATTAACTGAAAATTCCATAGTTTAATTTGATATAATTCTTTTAAAAGCATTTTTTATACAAATATGTTCTTTTATAAGCATATAGTATATGATTAGAAAACCAATAAAATTAACTGGTGTCAAGTTTTAAAAATGAATCAAGAGAAACAATATATCGAACAAAAAAATGTATTTCTTATACAACTAAACCTAAGAATTTTTTCAAAAAGCTATGAACTAATATAGTTAGGTTATTGAAGTCTTGTAACCAAAATCAGTTTTTAAAATAAACAAGATTTAAGCAATTACTGTTTTTTATTTTACATACCCTAAATAAACTCTTTTATCATGACGGTACTTTCGACTGCTCATGTCACCATGATCCCTGATTATTTTACGTATATGTTCAGGGGGCATGTCTTCTTTTTGTGCATCAACAAAACCAAATTTACGTTTAGGTGCAAATCTTTTGGATTGAATTTGTTGCCATTTTTGTGCTATATAATTTCAAGTTAAAAAATAATCATGAATAATAAAAGTACCTATAGGATAATTAATTTGAATAAAACAATTAGTCAAAATTACATTTTTCTTGTAATTTTTCTTCACTTAATGGTTCAGGTATTCTGTGAGGTGGGGCTGAGGACATCTGATGCATAGCCATTTGCTGAGCAACATGCATGTGAGCATGTACAGCAGCTGCCTGTGCATGTGCAGCCTGGGCTTGAGCTTGTGCTTGCACAGCAGCAATTTGTTGCTGTTGCTGAATGATCTGAGCCCATGGGTGTCCACCCAGCATAAATGGTGGAATAGACATATTCTTTTGAAATTAAAATAAATAAATATAATTGTTGTATAACATAATATAGAACTGTATTTAATTATTATATGTAACATTATATTCACTATTCATAGTGTATAACCATGCAAACAAAAAAATAAATAACTTACTTTTTAAATTGAGTTTACGGAGATGAGATGAACTATTACATCTTACATTAAATCGTTGATTTGAGTAAAAATAGCACAAATAAATTAATACAATAATACCAAAATGTACAAACTAAGAAAACGCGAGTTTATATAGTTTATACAAACATGAAAGAGAACGAAACGACGAAACAGTCGGGACACTCGGAACGTCGGTAAACGCATAATGTAATCATACCGACGCACTTATAATATCCTATACCAAAGATATTATATACACGGTAATAAACATAAATATTGTACTAGAGTCTTTGGAAGTGATAAACTTAAGAAATTGGCGGTAAAAATTTTAATTTAAGTTTTTTATATTTTTTCTTTAGATTTAACCGCGATTAATATATATATATATCGATATATCTTTAATCGAGGATTTAACCCATGAACATTAGAAAAAGGATGCTGAACACAGCCGGGCGAAGCGAGAAAATATAGTCCTGAATTATCACATTCTGCCAGAATGCGCGTCGGATCGTAGTAATGACGTTTTTACATGAACCACGTAGGAAGTTTATTGTTTTTTTAATATTATGTTCTAAATGGTGTAACTTATGAATAATTACTATAGAACGTTTTTTTAAGACCAAATTGTTCTAGATCGAATACACGTGTTTTCAAAGTATCCGATAATATACGACTTATAGAAAAAGAGATATAGTTATATTATCAACAAATTCATAACGTATAATATTTATACAATTAAGTTTTAAGTTTAACGCTCTGAACAAATCACAATAAACCAGACAAGTGGGATATTACTTATCATTCCAATGACTAAGTTTAAAAGTAAAAATTAATAACTTCAAAGATTATTAAGTATACCTACCTATACTATAAAAATAAAATATGTATTAAGTTTTTAGGCTTTTAAAATTGCTTATATAGTTTTGAGAAACCTGTGATCTGGACAGGAACATCCAAACATCTTTTAAATATTATATAAATTTCAAAATAATTTAGTTATTTTTGTGCTATTTATAGTCATTTGAAAGGTTTGATTTGTTTTAATCTTATTTTGATTTATGTAATTTTTGTGGACGATAAAATTAATTTGTTTATAGGTAAATATACTTGAAAGATTAGTATAAAGTTCATCAAAAATTGTTTTTAAACAATGTTAAAATATGGAAAATACAATATGTTTTTTATGTATTTAAAGTACAAATTTTTATAAAGTTCGTGAAATACTTTTGAAATTAAAAATATAGGCATTTCTGCTGTAGCATGTACATTAAAATCATTAGATACCGAATGAGCCATAACGGTTTATAAACTCTTGGCATATTACTATGACGTTCTTGTTCTAAACATTTTCTACACATCCTAGTATACTAACCATTAGTTGATAGTTCTTTGAATAATATTGATAAATGCAGAGCCGTGTCTAAAGGGGGGAGGGGCAAAAGGGGCAACTGCCCGATGATTTTTTTTAACTTTACGACGGATCTGATAAGTGATAACTTATATCATTGATTATAGAATAGTTTATTCTATAATCAATGCTTATATGTATCATCAATTATATGACTAAAATATATTATATTTTATATGTAATAATTTTTTATTACCAATTCGAAGAATTTAGAATTAGTATCCAAAGGGTTAAATTTAAATTCAATGATTCATCATAGTATTTAAAAAATGATTCGCTGAACGATGACGGTCATCAGGCTATATATCACTAAGTTTATGATATATATATATTTTTATATACATAGTTATTAATTATTATAAAGTAATTTATTTTACTTTTAGTATTACGTTAGGTTTATTTAATTTTTTCTGATAACTATAATACACAGAGTCGTTACCAAGGGGGGTTATCAGGTCACAATCCCCCCATGAGTTTTTGAAAACCCCTAAAAAAATGGCAGAAAGATTTTTCGAGATTGAAAAACTTTAAACTTAATAATGACATTTTTTTTTAGTTAAAAAAAATCTTTCGTCAAAACAATTATACTTGCCATCAAATATTTCATTAATAAAAGTTTTGATTATATTCTATATAATATGTATTTTTTATTTTATAATTATAGGTATACGTTGATAAAATATAAAGCTTTAATCATAAAAGAAATTAGACTTTTTTATTTAATTTTTAATTAATTTTATATTAAAAACTAGTAGGTACCTACTTATACACAATAAAAATATCCTTTAGTAACAAAGTATGTATTTTGTGAATGATTAATAAATGATTAATAACTACATAATTATAAATACTTAATACATTAATTTATTAAAAAGGTGCAGTATAAATTATAAATCTTTATATTAGTAAATATAGTACCTATAATGTCAATACTTGAGTTATTTATATTTTATACATCCGTGTAAAAAAATGTCTGCTACATGGAGTAATGCTAAGCTTTTAGGGATTTATATAAATATAGGTAAGTTTAGGTACCAACAAATTTTGGCAAACCCCCCATGAGAAAATCCTGGCTACGCCCCTGATAATGCATTTACTATATTATTAGTATAATATAGTGTTAATTACAAAGTTAATTACATCTTATAGTTTAAATTCTGTAGACCTGTTTAAGTTCATATTATGTGATAAGATATAATACTTTAAAATTAATCAATATATTTTGAAACTCATTGTGTGTACAATTTGTGATATTCGTAATAGTAATATCAAAAAAAGCGGGTAAGTGAGTATCGCTTTGCTGTACATTAGGGGGTGGGATGGACCTCGGATTAGGGTAGGTTAAATTTGAATGTAATGATAGGTATCATTGTAAACGAAAAACGATTCTGAACGGAGATGATTTGTCAGTCTAGGATATATTATATTTAAATATTGTGATATATTCTATTTTGAAACAAATTCAAACATTTGAGCAAAAGTCTCAAGATCCTACGTTTGGTAATTTTTTAAAAAATACAAAAATCGAAAATTATTTATTAGTAAAAAGTTATTTTACACGTGTATTTTTGATTTCAAATTAAAATTAAAACTTTAAAGACTCGTAAAATTTTTTAAATAGAATAATCCTCAAATTTTTTTATAATTATTTTAAGCTTAACTTATGGACAGCATAGTATTAAATTATCAATTTATAGCTTTTGATAATAAAATATTTATAAATTTTTAACTACCAAATAGTGAAAAATATTCATGCTTTTGACGAATTTTTGTCAATATTTGAACTTCAAATGCTAATAAAAAAAAAAACGCGGGTAAGTGAGTATCGCTCTGCTGTACATTAGGGAGTGGAGTGGACCTCGGACTAGGGTATCGCTCCATTCAGAATCTAAAATTGTGCCTATGTATTTTTATAATTTTTGAATGAAAGTTAGGAAAAGTTATGTGGACCCTTCTATTAAATTTTCAAGTAATTTTTCCCAGCTAAATTTTTTTTATTAACATTTATAAAAAAAAAATTGATTATTTCAAATGTCTATAAATAGCTCAAAAAAGTCAAAATGTTTTGAAAATCAAATAACGTAAAGAAAATGGCAATCTAAATAACTGGTAAAATTTTCAAGTATTTAGGACTTATATACTGTTTGAATCATAGGCGTGACTAGACTTCATCCTCAGTGGCAGCCTAGCTAATGACCGGCGCCACTTAATGAATTGAAAAATGCCCCATACCCATCTTAAATTTCTGTGGTGGGAAGGGGGTAGCTCCACTAATTTAATATTTAAAAAAAAGTCTGTATTATCTATTTACAATATTAATAATATACCATATATTCAGTACCTAATTATAATATGTATATATATATTACCTTATAATATATTATTATACTATAGTACTATACTATAACATTACCTATATAACCTTTATAATATAATTAGAATAATTAGATAATAAATAAAATATATGATTTTTAAGTGTATAGAATAACAACATTTTTTAAATAGTAAGTATATACCTAATGAGTTTAATAATAAGAACATTGAACAACACATAATATTAATAATAATATAACCAACACGTACTTATACCTATATATCAAAGAATAAGTCTTTTTTTTGTAGGATGTATTTAATTATATTATTATAATAGTTGGCGGATACCCATATTTTATTATTCCGATTTCCGATAAGAATCTTAAATGAATGAAGACATCAATTCGACAATGCAATAAATTATTATTATAACAAAATAAACAATGCATGACATTTTTTTTCTAAATAAAAATTGTAAACCACTAGATTTAAAACTCGGATGTCTAGTCTTTCGAAAATACACGCCTATGATTTGAATAACAACAAATATCAAAAATCGTTTGAGGCTAAACCGTTATTTAACGCGGTTTTGTAAAAATTTAAATTTCAAACACTCATAAAAATTTTCTGAATCTGGAAGAGTTTTTTTTACAGATATTTGAAGAAAAATCTATGGAGAACCTTGTACCAAATTTTCAAAACTTAGTTATAAAAGAAAAAATTTTACGATTTTTCAACCACAAAATTACTTGCAAATTTTCGCAATTTTGACATATTTCGTATAAATTCAAACTTTATAAGCACTTATAAAAAAAAAATGTGACTAACGATTTCGGATTTTTTTTTCATCACTTTAAGAAAAACTTATAAGAAACCTTGTATTAAATTTTCAAGATTTTCTGGTCGGCCAAAAAATTTTTATCGTTATTTAAAAAAAAAATACTTAGAAAAATTGAAAATTTCAATTGTCTATAAATAGTTCAAAAAAAGTCAAAATTCTTTGAAAATTTAACTGTGCATGGAAAACGCTAATATAAATATTTGGTGAAAAGTATTTACATCAATTAGTTTTTGAGTTATAGCAAAATAAAAATTCGATTTTGACGAAAACTGGTTTTGCGTAAAAAATCCCGTTTTTCCGTCATTTTTTGGGGGTTTTTCCCGACTCATTTAAAAATATTGAAAATTTTTAACTTTTGACCCCCTAAAGTATGAACTAGATTCCGATTTCCTTTTCAAAGAGGGGCTCAAAAATCAAAAATCGAAGCATTTTTACTGCCCCAAATGTTGTCGACAGACACAAAAAAAAAAACAAAAAAAAAAAAACACACATCATTGTAAAATCAATACATTCATCACTCCGTTCAGAATCTAAAATATCACATTTATGGTGATATTCATTTAAGTGTCCCAATAGTTGTCACATAATTCGACGGCACATTAAACAGAGCAAATACAACTAAAATACCTGTATTGAATTTAGGAAAAAAAATCCCAGGAATAAAAATCCACGGATAAAAAATCCCCAAAGATATACTTAACTGTTCTAAAATAATAATTAATAATAATATAAAATAATTTTAAAAAAATATAAAATTTGAATGATAACTATTATAATATTATCTTGATCACACTGCTAGATTATGCAAACATTAAAAATACTTATGTATATTTCGATACGTAAATAACGTTTTTGTCTGTCGATAATGCGATTAACGGCTATTATGCGTTCTGGACTTATACTTGGTCACTATTGAGAGGACGCTGCACCGACATTTGTTGTCTCCGTTTAGGATGTACAATTATATTATATAAGTAAACTTTTCAAACTCAACAAAACAAACTTTAGGAATTTTTTTTCTGGGGATTTTTTTTCCGAATACCCCTTTATATCACATTCGCCGATGATGTCCAAGAGATATCTTCAATTTAGTTTCACTCAATCAACGGTCTTGAATGATGATTTAAGTAATCATTGAAGTTAAATTTAATATATATATATATTATACTGGCTTAATGAAAGATGAGGTAGATACACTACTGTACACCAGAGATGTTACCTAATTTCCATTTCTTTATTTTCACTTCATTTCCTAATAATTCTCGTGGCCAAGGCTCACAAAAAAAAAAGAGCTGAGGGCCGCGAATTTGACATGCCCGCATACAGATTACAGTGACCTACTCAATGATGAAGCACACTTGATACCTTCTATAAAGTAGAGTGATATTCAAATACTGTAATTTAAAAAAAAACTATTAGCAAAATCAAATAATGTAATAAAATAAAGACGAAATTTGCTTACACATTTTTATAGTTTAAAATAAACAAATCATTTTATCAATATTTTAAGTATTTATTCTCCCATTAATTCCAGTAATTCCACTATATATTATTTTGAGATGTAACTATACTACGAAGGTAGGTACCTATATAAATTATAAAGTGGGGATTGACAATAGTTAGTGTTTAACTAGTCTTTGGCCTTGACTTAAAATATGTTTCGATAATACGCATCTGTATTTTTATGTTGTCCAATTTGTTATACTGTTAGATGCACAACTCTATAGCTAAATAGTAAATAGTAATCACATATCAGTTATGAATTGAAGATCGAAGAGAGTGAATTGTTCACGCTCGCTGTTTTTCTTAATATTAATTATATAAATGCGTTCACACGAAAGTAAAACGACTGAAATAAACTTTTTTTTTTAATTTTCTCAATGGTTTTACTACATTTTATTTCACAAATATAATTATTTACTAAATAAGATACTCTATAAATTAAAAATAATGTTAATTTTGGAAAATTTTTGTTTTTACTAAATGGTAAATTAAATCAATAAACAAACTTCACTTGTACAGCATACCAATATTTCTATAATATATAATAAATAATGGTAAGTGTTATGTATTTTTGATTTTTTACAAATTAGCTTTAGTAATTGTTAATGCTTTTTTACTATAATTAATATTCTGTAGGTACATATAATATATATATAATAGTAATTACAGTTTGTAGGTATTCAAAATCGATATATCAATTATTATCAAATTCTATTTATCTTATAATTAATTGTTTATCAATGCATTTAAAATAATAATTAATTAATATTATGAGAGGTATATAATACCGTATCATTCAAATCTAAATTTTGCAATTGATATGTAATTATTGAACGTAATGTATGGACAGATGACATGATATTTTTTTGTGTACTTACCATATTTTAACTAACAAATGTGAAGCTAAATTATAAATGTGTGTATATCCAAATATAATAATATCTAATACCATGTATATGATAATGTCTATTTTGGAATTAATAATTTAGTTTATCTTTTGTTTTTACCAAAATTGCACCTACACATTATTAGCTATAAAGATAAGAATATAAAAAAAGTGCAGCCCTCTTCTATATCCATTACAGTCTAATAATGTTTTAAATACAATTTAATAAAGTTAATAAGAAAAAAATATTAACTGATACAAACGTTATTATAGACGACTATTAATTATACTGTTTATATATAATAATTGTATACAGGTATTTGAATCTCAATTACGATATATTTTTTTATATAAAATAAATTTTCCTAATAAATTCATTGTAAAACAGTATTAAAACTAAAAAAAAATGTTCTTAAATTAAATAGATTTTATTGAGACGTATAATAAATAAAAATATAGAATGTAGGTATAGAAAGTGGTTATACGCAATATGATAGTCGTCGATTGTCTATTATAAAATGCACAGTTTTATTATTAGTAAAACAGAATATGATTTTATATTGAAATTAACGGAATTAGTTTATGATAAATGATAATAATTAATATTTATTCAATCATTATTATTATACATTTATAATTGTAATTTGTTTCTTTACGTACCAATATGCGTGGCATACCGCATACATCATGTGTAAATAGTTTTTATTTGAAGTAGAACAGTCAACAGAAACTTGTCGTCAATTAAATGTAATTTAGTTACTTTCACGTCTGCATATTCTGTAATTGATGTGTACTGAAATAATAATGTCATAAATATTTGTAATTGTTCTCTTTATGTTTTAAAATTAAAAGTTATTGTTGGATTTATTATTTTAAAACATTAATTGATGTTCCGATATAACCATAAAATAAAATCATAATTAACGTGATTTAAGACTTATTATTAGGTAACATTAAATTTAATATCAAGATTATTATTTTTAATTTTATAATTATTAGTAGATATTGTGATTTTTATTTTTTATTGAGTTTCGTAACTATATAATATGTGTATTGTGTATACACAATTTAATAAATTATAATAATTAGGTATAACAATTAAAAATGTTCAATTATGAACACAAATACTATTGTTCTAATTTTGATTCTTAATTTGGGTGAAATGTACTCCTAAGTTTTTTTTTATTTGAAAGTTTAGGCTTCAAAAGCAAAGGTTATTACTTATTAGCTTATATCAGGGGTGGGCAACTGGAGGCAACCGCGATCTTTTTTTATCTGTCCCGTGTTACATTTTCAAATTACATCATACAATTTCAAAGTCAATCGTCTATATTCTATGCTAAATTAAAATGCATATTTTGAATGACTTTTTTTTTGCTCTCTATAGTCTGGTCCGCTAAATTTTAATTTTATAAAAATTGGCCCTCTAATAACTTTCAGTTGCCCATCCCTGGCCTATATCATTATTCATTACTTATTACACAGGTTAAGTTAGGTTTGAAATTACAATTTTCTAATAATATTTATAATACTTAATCGTAAGCTAATGATGTGTGTTTATCTGTGTGTCTGCAGTCGACAGTCATTAAGTTTTAAAGCAGAATATTTTCATTTTTCCTGAATGGTTTCTGTTTAAATTTTATATGTATATAATTAAAAATAAAATTATTGCTGAAACTTGATATTTTCATCAGATTTATATTAGTAATTATTCAAGTTATTTTTTTCGATTCGTGTTACTTGTTAGTAACATTTTTTTCTCGGTCAAAATGTTTATCTTACAACTTCAATTAATTATTTAATGGTTTATTTTACGTTTTATTTTCAAAAAGCTCAAAATATAGAAAGTACCTACATAGGCACTTTTTTATATGCATTTGAAGTTGGAATGATGATGAAATTTAATATTGGATTAAAAATAAAGAGTACATATTTTACTATTTTAGATAGTTATTTAATAGTGATTAAATGATAGAATTTTGAAACTTCATCACATGTAAATTTATAATTTATTATATTTCATGTAATAATTATCCTGCACAATGAAATTTTTAAAATATTTCGATTGTTCTAGCTTTTTGTACCACTATCCAATTTACACAATTTAATAAAGTAAATTTATTTATAGTTTTTGATATACCTAATATACGGGATATTTTTGGTAAGCACATAAATTATATTACAGAATACAGTTACTAGGTAAAGCTAGGTTAGGTTACTCAATGAGGAGAAATATTTTAAATCTATTGTATATATTATACATACAGCAGAGCAAGTTTCACGTTTTTTCTTTAAATTTTATAATGTGTCTTTTTTTATTTATCAGTTGTTAGACCGCAAAGAATAGTGAATGAAATGTTTTTATTGTCAGTATGTTGATTGTGTTAAATTATCAAATGGTTATTAATTTAATCATTTTTATTGTTTACATTGTAAAATATTTAAGTAATTGAATATACCTCGTAACCAATAATATGAATGTATTATTATCTTTCCTGTAATATCTTTGGATTCAATTACCAAGAAAAATATACATTATAGCTATTAGCTATAAGGTATGTAAATAAATTATAATGATGTCAATGTTGTATTCATTAAATCAACGTAAAACTAAATTATAAGAATGTTTTTATTATTCGTTATATTGCGTCACTTTCTGAAGAAAAAAACTCTTTACATAAAATACTTATAAAGTATAATAATAATAAATTGAATTTTATTTCTTAAATACTAAATAATTAGTCTGGAATTTATCAATTACGTCCTTATGCATAGAAAATATAGGGGATCAATGTGCGGACATTTACTAATTCAGGTGCAGAGGGAGGAATTTTTTTTTGATAGAACAGGTGTCAACTGACTCAATATATTATAATAAATACCAATAAGTCCTTAATTTTTAGATATATTAGCCACTTGCCCACTTGTATTTTTTTTAAGTATCAAAAACAACTAAAAATATTCATAGTTATAATTATTATAATCATCAATACGGGAATAATTTTCAAACAAATAAACTAGAAAATATAATATGTTGACGGAGTCGATTACGCTTGATGGTAATAATATACTGCGAAGTAGGTAATTAATAACTAATGTAAACAACGATCAAAATTGTTTGGTATGGGTTATGGGCATCTCTTCAAAAATTATGACTTTGAATATCATAACGAGAATTAAATAATACATATTATAATATTATTAGGTAATGTCAACTTATTATTCAATATTTATAATATAGCTGAGTTCATACTTCATCCACATAATATGAAAGTGTTCTTATTCGCGAATGGGTCAAAACTCTCCGTGAAGATTATTCATACGATTACTGGTAAACCGGTTTACATGGCACAGTATTCAATAATATACAGTAGTAGTAAGTTATAAATTGTGATTAGGATTGCTATTATAAAACCTTGAAATATTGTGTTCATTAATTCACCACTACTCCTCTCCATCGTTCACGGATGAGTTTTTTTTATTAATATATTATATTAATTTATAAGCAACTGTAAATAATACCCTATATGTTTATTGTCATAGGTTTTTTTTTAATAATATAAAATTAAATCATTTTAATAATTTATTTATAAAGGTTATTTACTTTAGTATAAAATTTTATATAAGTAGATATCAGACGATATTTCGTAAAACATTTTTAAATAAAATGTCATAGTTTTTGAAATGGTTGTATACAACATTTTAAAATGCCTAACCTAACTTAACCCCAAAAGTATATGGTTCAAAAAAATAAGACTTACTACTACTGTAAGCACTAGAAGCCTAGAACCACTTTTATATATACTTTTATGATACCTACGTGTTTATTTTAATTATTAGATAAATATAAGACCTATATTTATCTATATATTATAGGTATATAATTTATATACATAGTAATATAGTATACATAAAAATGTTGGTATATGATTTATCTTTTAATAGCAAATACAAAAGAGTAACTATAGAAAAAAAAACGTTGAAGAAAAATAATTAATGGAACTCTTTGTTTGACTCAGAAATCAGAATCTAAAATTTTTTTTGTCTTTAATCAATACACAGTTAAATTCTGAATTATATTGGTAGACGGTAGTAGATGATGATACTATTTTTTTTATAGACCATACCACAGTGGTCAGTATACTATTAAATTCATAGATTATGTAAATATTAAAAATATATCTATCATAAAATTGATAAATGAATAAATAAATATATAGTAGGTCGTAAGATGAACGTTGAAAAATCATTTATAAATAAAATTAAAGTATATTATTATACCTATACATTATTCATATAAATAATATATTATAAATACATGTATCAATTTTTTTTATAATGAAATTATATTATTTAAGAAAATTAAAAAAAATATATATTTACCTATAGAGTTTAATTGTTAAGTTACAACAGTCAAATGTCATTGGTTAGTTATTCTTATACAACATTTTCTTATGAAACAGTAATTAAATATTGTGTTATGTATAGACGTATAGTCGTATATACATGTATTTAATATTGGAACTTCTCATAGTTTATACTAGGTATATATGATGAGTATTGTTTATTAAATAAACAACTTGCTGTCAACAGTAAATTACAAATTTAAGCAGATAAAAGACTTTAATTATTAGTTATTTTTCTTTTTACATGGTTTTTAATATTCATAAAATAATAATTTTTACTGCTGTGATATTTGAGGACGCCAATCGCCAAATAATACATAAAATTGGAACTGTTAAACCACAAAAATTAGGTTAGGTTTGGTCAATAATTCTTAGATTTATGTGAATAATTTTGCGAGGGTAGAATCTTTTATATATAAGCGTTTTGCTTTTTATTTAAAATTTAGGCTTTTTAACCTAAACAAATTTTAGACTCAAAATAGTGAGTCAGAGAGCGTATGATTAGATATGTATCAATGTATGGTGGGATATTTTTTATTTTCCTTAATTTAATATTATAAAATGTTTTCCTAATTTCCTTTATATTTAAAAACTGAAATTATACACGGAATTATAATTCACTATACTATTAGGTATATTTAAATAGATACATTAATACAAATAATGTTAACAAATAAAAATAACTAAAATTATAATTGTATTAAAATATCACAATTACATTTTTTAGATGTATATTTTTTGTATTAAATATATAGCGTTTATGATTAATTTATATTTGATTGATGTTTATTCAGGCATACCCAAAATCAGTGTGGTTTATCATCTGCACAGAATTTTGTGAACGATTTTCCTACTATGGACTTCGAAGTACTTACCTATTTTTTTTTTTTATTAAATAGTACCAAATTTTTGTTTGTTTTTCTCAATTATGAATGTATTTTCTCGTATATTAGCTGTTTTAGTATTATATCTTACGTCAATATTGCAATATGATGAAGACGAATCCACTATTATTTATCACATGGCTGTCTTTATGGCATATTTTTCACCATTATTTGGAGCTATTTTATCTGATTCTTTCTTAGGAAAATTCAAGTAAGTAACTCATTTAAATTTAGTTATTAATTACAAATTTTAAAAATCTTAATTGGTAATAAGAGACTTAGAGTTTGAATGCTGTAGGTATTAAATTGTTTTTCTTTTTTTTTTTGGTATGAAACTATAAATATATATATATTAACTATAAATTAGGTTAACTGTCTGAAATTATACACATTTTAATTTTATTCGCTAAATTAGCTTTATCGACTATTTTTCGAAATTATTTTTTATTTTGGTCTTTTAACATTTAAAATTTAAATATGTTTTTAACTAATTCATTTTTTCTTAGTTGTTTCTCTTGTTTTTTTAAATAATATATTTTGTTCAATTATATGGTGCTCAACACAAATTATTAACATAATCACTTACCAATATTCCTTTTTAATCTAACATTAAATTTATCATTCCAATCTTTACAATACTCTCATAAACAATAAAACGTCTAGTTAGCATTACATCCTTAGAATCCAATTATTTCCATTGCTTATTAGTTTCTGCTAATACTATTAACAATTAAAAATAAAATATTCTAAATCAATCAGAAATTACTTTCCCTGAACATATTCTTTCTTGACGTTTTGAAAATTGAAATAAAATGGGCTCAGTAGTCTACACACGTTAAATTTAAAAAAAACTCCGAGTTTGATATTTGAATTAACCTAACCTATCTTATTTTGTCGTGTGTACCTATACAATATTTTTAGATTTCTATATAATTATTATAAAGTTACCATTATAATTTGTATGTTGATTGTAAACGTATAATTATAAATTAATTCACAATAAAAATAAAATGTTATTATGTGCTAAATATTGATTTTATTTATGTATTATTTTTTTCAGAACTATAGTATATCTTTCACTAATTTATGCAATTGGTAATTTAGTCATAACTGGATCGTCTTTGGCAGTTTCACTTAATTTAAATAACCAAAGGTAATAAATAATAATATCTGTATTATAGAAAAACATTTTTTGCAGCTCACATGTTATAATATCTTACTAATTTATTGTAGTACTAATTTGAAAATAAATATTAAGAAAAAATATTATAAAATACAGACAATAGATTTTAATTTTAATGATATAAGACATCCAATTAATTGTATTGAATATCATATATTCACAATGATATAAAATATAAATGTTACTGTTATTAAAAATGCTCAAAAATATTTATAAATTGTTATAGTTAACATAATAATGATCAAAATGATCAAAATTAAATACTTTAGTTCTATACTTTTTTTTTTTTTTTTTTATAATTATTTAAACCATCATAACGGTTATCATTAAGTGGATTTAAATTGATATAATATAATTATATTTATATCACTTCTGTTTTAACAATATGTCAGTATATAGGTACCTAAATGTAATATATCATAATATATTAATATGATAATTTACCAATTTTAATAATGCGTGAATATGTAATGATTTGTAGAATTAATGGTCATTTACTCATTTATAAAAAACAATTATTTCACGGATTGTGTAATAAGTTAATTATAGAATTTTAGCTAGTTCGTACTTAATAGTTTCATCTAATGAATATGGTGTATATTATTTTTTATATATACTGGCTAGTGGCTACCAAGTGGTATTAGTGGTAGGTATAAATATTTTTATAATTCAATTGGCTTTTTTAATTTTATTGCTAAAAATTAAATATATATATATTTGTATATTTTTTACATATATTTTTGAGGGGATATTACATATTGTTACCATATTACATATGGTTTCCGTAAAGGGCATTCTACCATAACTAATTTAGCCATATTCAAACACAATATAATCGATTCATTCTTAGCTAAATCCCAAATGGATACAGTCTTCACTGATTTCAATAAAGCGTTTGATAGTGTGGATCATTTTATACTTATACACAAACTAAAAAAAATCGGATTCTGTGATCCATTACTATCTTGGCTTACATCCTTTCTAATTAATAGAATCCAACTAGTTAAATTAAACCAATTTATTTCAGAACCCATCCAAGTTCTCTCAGGTGTTCCTCAAGGCGACCATCTTTCACCTACATTGTTTCTATTATTTATAAATGATATAAATATGATTATAAAACACTCAAATATTTTATTATTTGCAGATGACGCGAAAATCTTTAAAAAAATAAATTCTATTCATGATTGTATTAATTTACAAGATGATTTAAATAATTTATATGATTGGTGTAATTTAAATGGTTTGAACCTCAATATCAGTAAATGCAAAATATTATCATTTAATATTAAAAAATCTCATGTTTATTTTGATTATAAATTTAATAATGTCTCTATTGAACCTGTGGATTCATTTACCGACTTGGGAACCACTTTCGATTCTAAGTTATGTTTTAATCAACACATTGATAAAATAACCAATAAAGCATTTCAAAATCTCGGTTTCATTACTCAAACTTGTAAAAATTTTAATAATATAAATGCCCTAAGAAGTATTTATTTTGCTTTTGTCAGATCACATGTAGAATATGCATCCCTTATTTGGTCATCAGACAACATAGGAGTTAATAATAATCTCGAAGCTATTCAAAATTGTTTTCTTCGCTCTCTAGCATTTAAGTTTAAAATCGAACGTCCACCACATTCAAATTATAACGGAGTATTATCCTACTTCAATATAGAATCGTTAAATACAAGAAGAAGTAACCTCCATTATTCATTTTTATTAAAACTATTAAACAATTCAATAGATTGCCCTTATTTACTGCAACGATTAAATTTTCGAATAAATACTAAATCCACCAGAAATCTAGAAAGCTTTTTAATTAATAATGTTTCTAAAATATACTCTAAATCATCTCCTTCAAATATACTGATGACTATAGGAAACACTATGAATATTAATTTTAGTTAAAATTATTATAGCTGTAAAATTATATACCACATAATATGTAATTGTTATATTGTTTGAATGTAAATTTTATACTATTTATACCAACATTTTATTGTATTCATGTCACTACACAAAACAAATTTTTTTATATATATATTATTCTGTAAATGGAGTTTTTTCCGTCAATAAAGATAATAATAATAATAATAATAATAATATTAAAATATTTTGTATGTTTACGTAGTTTTATATCATATTATTTTATTATTATAATGGACATTTACCTAATGTGTTAGTTGTTTTAATTTATAGTATAATAATAATATCTTATTATTTCATAGGTACTTAGCATTGTTGGGCTTAGTTTTAATCGCAATCGGAACAGGTGGAATAAAACCATGTGTTTCATCATTTGGTGGCGATCAATTTGATTTACCTGCACAAGAAGTTTATCTACAGAAATTCTTTTCCATATTTTACTTTTCTATTAACGCAGGTTCGCTTATATCAACATCAGTAACACCAGAGCTAAGAAAAGGTGTTCAATGTTTCGGCCGAACTTCATGTTTCCCCTTAGCTTTTGGTGTACCAGCTGTGCTAATGCTTATAGCGATTTGTAAGTACAATTTATACGAATGTTTTCGAGTAAACTGATTTTCTACTTTTTATAATTTTTATAGTGTATTAATTAAACAAATACTAAATAAATAATGTATATAATATTTTGCATTTTTATAATGCGATGGCGTACCTAGTTTTTTACTTAATTAATTTAAGCCTATATATTCTAGTACTTTAAATATTTATACAATTGTATTATTTTACATTAATATCTCATATCTGTTTTTATTTCAACCTAGTTGTTTTCGTAAGTGGTAAACGATTATATAAGATAAAAAAGCCAGAATCGAACGTCATTGTAACATCTTTTTCGTGTATTTATGTAAGTTTTTATTTTTATGTCTAAAAATTTAATTCATTCTAAGACTAATTAAAATACTAATATTCTGAAATATAATACCTACGTCATAGTAATTTATACAAATGATTTAATCATTCAATTATTATACTATGATAAACATATGGTTTTATTCTCAAAAAGTAATAATAGGTACAGAATTTCAAGCTTATTTTGATACATCCATTATATTGATATTATGTATAATATAAATTTAATTTTATTATAGCATGCACTAAAAAGAAAACTAGCATATGTTTCATCAAATACCAAAAAAGTTCATTGGTTAAATTATGCAGATGACAAGTTTTCAGAAAAAGAAATTTCAGATATACGCTCCGCTTTAGATGTAATATATTTATTTATTCCATTCCCATTTTTCTGGGCTTTATTTGATCAACAAGTAAGAATTACTGACTGTTGTTATAATTAATCTAATGACTAATTTTTTGAATCAGAAAAACAGCTAATTATTTATACTATTCAGATAAATTAATTAAATAATAATAGTATGAAGTAGTTAATCTAATCTATTTTTAAAATTAATTGTTATTGTTTATTACTTTATAACTAATTCAATTTAAATTTTAAATACTTCCATAAAAGTACGGAGGTATTAATTTATCGAACAAAATGTCTACCTTCTCCGTACTTGGAAATTAAATTATTATTTAAATTAATTAATTGTATATGTAAAATAATTTTATATTTTAAAACAATAGTAACAAAATTTCACAGAACACCTCTTTATTTTATTTATATTTATTTTAGATATAATATAAATTAAATACTCTAATATCTATATTTTGTTAAAAATCTTCTAGGGTTCTCGCTGGACATTACAAGCTACTTTGATGAATGGCAGGATTGATTTTCTCAATTGGACAATGAAGCCTGATCAAATGCAAGTGATGAATCCACTTCTCGTTTTATTATTTATTCCATTTTTCGAAACCGTTGTTTATCCTATATTAGCCAAGATCGGAATTAAAAAACCATTACAAAAAATCTCATTAGGGGGTTTTCTCGCCGCTCTTGCTTTTGTACTGTCAGCTGTTGTACAATACAAAATTATTGTAAGTACCTATAATATATTACATCATACTTCATAGTGTGAAATGTTAAATACTTAGTTAATATTTAGTTGAAAAATTAAATTTTAGATAAAATACATATAAATATATAATATTATAACATTTAGGTATAAGGCGTATAGCCGACATAATTTTAAGCACATATTTGAGGGGGATGATGGGGACGATGCTCCCCCCACCAAAGCCCGTATTATAATCTATCTAAGTATATATTTTATAACTTATATAAGTAGGGATGAGAAGATATAGAAGGAAAAATTATCAAAATATGCAATTATGCACAAAATAATAACGAAAATATGCCAATAAAATCGAAAATTTACATAACATTTTTAATTATAAATAAAAATAAAAATGGCGTTTAATTCTTAAAATTATAAATAGGTATAACAAATAGTTATATATTTTAGGTTTTTCAATGCAATTAAATGTTTAAATAATTTTACAATCAATATTTATATAAAATTTTTTTTTTTTTTTTTATTTTAAGACGAAATATACAATCTATATCAAATGACATAATAAGTATATATGATAACAGATAGATAACATGAATACAAACAAAAAAGATAACAGTGAGTAAAGAAGCCACCCAATGATGACACTTTAATAATGATTTTTTTTTTTTTTTTTTATTTATTTATTTATTTTTTTTTTTATATATACATAAATTTTTTTTTATTTATTTATTTATTTTTTTTAAATTTATATAAAATTTAAAATTTTTATATCGAATGCTTTAAAATCTGTGCTGTCACAGTTTATTCACTATAAAACCTACATCTGGTACTGAAATGATCTACGTTAGATGAGTGCTTGAGCCTGATCCATGTTTTGAATTTAATTTCAAGCCTTTTATTTTTAAATTTTTTATTAATTAAAAGAAATGATCTTTAATTGTATTAAATACCAACTATTTATAACTTAATTTTTTGTGATGATTGATTCTTTTATCGGCGAACATTTTTTAATCATTATCTCGAAAAGTACCAATTAATATTATTTAAATAATTTTTTTTCCCATTATTACTAAAAGATTTTTTATAATATTATTATCATTGTTTATATCGAAGTTCTCAATAAATAAATTCTGCTTTAGGATAAAAAAAAATGTTGTTCTTGAAAAATTATAAAATTTAAAAATATAGCGATAAGAATACCTAGTACACATATTGTTTTTTAAGTATAAAAATGTATGTAAAATGTATATTTTTTACTTCGATACTTATCAAGATATTAACTATTTATTATTAAAAGAATCATTATTATATAGTATGGACTATGAAAATATTATTTTTAGATAAATTTTCATGTTTTGTTAATATTTGAGTTTTAGTTTTACACACATCTTTATAAATTAAAATATTATAATTCCCTTTTTAATTTAAACATGATTTAATATTTTAGGGTGGATCGATTCAAATACCAGCTGGTGAAGGCCAATTAAGAGTTTACAATGGGTTCAATTGTAACATAATAATAAATTCAACAAATTTACCCGTTCAAAAATTAAGTTCTCTTGAAACTTTAGAGCTAAGATATAATCCAGCTTCTAAGAAAATTTCGATTCCCATCGTTTTTATAGCTGATCCTTCATGTTCTCCGAATTTATCAACATTAAATTTGACGAGCAATGTGTCTATCGTAGAAGGAAAGGTTGGCTTAAAAAAGTATTTTAATAATTTATAGTGCATTAGATATATTGTAACAAATAATTCAATGATTATTAAAAATTACAGGCAACGTCATATTTTTTAACTCGCGTAAAAGATAAACTTGAATTAAAAAGAATTGGTTATGTTGATGACTTAGCTAAACCTAAAAATGGTAATCCAATTTTAAGGTAAATTAATTTTAAATTACATCTATATTTGTACGTTATTTTAAAACACATTGTTTTTATAGAATTTTAAACAGCGACGATTTGTCTAATGAAATGTTGATACTCAAAGAGAAAGAAAACAATAATATAGCAATTGAAATTAATGTAAAATCCTCAACAACAAACACAGTACCTATTGGAAAGTAAGTTATAAATAATATTGTTTTATATATTATTATTTATTTTAAAGATAACTGTTTCAGTGTTATTCTTTTGGGTTTTATCATTTCCGAATTACATAATTATTTTTACAACCTATTATGTAAATTGTATAGGCTAATAGGCTAAACTTTTTCAAACATCTCTCCTATCAACGCATATAAATGGATGTTATAGATATTTTAATGGTAGGTATAGGTAATTAATAGTATATTATACATATTACTTATAAACGTATTAAGAAAAACTTGAGTAAATATTAAAAAAGAATACACTTGGCTATCAATACAATTTATAACTCTTTATATCGATGAGATACATATTATATAATATATATATATATAAAGCAATATTATGTAGGTGTATATTTAAATTTTAAAAACTTCACTTTTCACTCACTATATTTTTAAAAAATATTTTGTAATTTATAACTTATAAAAATATATGATATTGAAATTTTTAGAGTAGTTAATTGATTAATGATTGGTCGAATAAATAATAATATTCATTAATTAATATAATTTAGATTTCGAAAAATGTTATTACAAATACATTAATTAATTATTATCATTCAATTAATAAATTTAGGCAATATGCCAATATTTGTTTAACAGTTGATGGTTTGATTAAACTGTATAATTGATAATTGATTAATTATGTATATATTATAAATACATAATATATAATGTACTGTGATTCATTTGAGTGTTTTTATTCATATTTTTTAAATATTATATTAACATTTTTGAAAATATTTTTATATATGGTTCAATATCATTGCAAAATAACATTTAAAAAAATAATGTACGTTTAATTTTTTTTACCCGGTATCATTTTTTTAAATTGTTATACATTTTTAATTTCCGGTATTTTCGATATCAAATAATATATTGTATTATAAATTATGTAAAATAATATTTTTATAAAACTTATATTTTTTTAAATACTGAATGGGACACTTAAAAATTAGAATGAATCACTTTAAACAGTATATTTAATTTTATTGGACTAATACCTTCGAGAACAAGTGTTATTAGTGTTGAGCTGTACTGTTAATTTTTTTTTTTTAATAATTATTGGTAAATAATAATATTATTTATATTGAATTGAATTATAATAATCTTTTATAGAAATAAAAATGGCAAACAGAGAATAAATTTATATGCATTTATGTTTGTACTCGTACATAAACATTAAACATACAAAAGTGTTAAATTTAATGAAAGTAATAAGTATCATGTAGGTACTTCTATAATTTAAATAAATAGGTTAGTAATGATAGGTAATTATAAAACACTATTACACGAGAAGTATGTTTATTTAAATAAAAATCCTTGTTATAGCTATTTCGATAATATTGATATAAGTACTCATGAAACATCTAATGCAATTAATCCTAATTACACAACTTTTCAGATATAAAGCCTTTTTAGACAACGAATTTCTCTCAGATTTAAATTTTTTACCGGCTAGTGTAAACACACTTGTATTACTACGTAATTCAGGACACACAGTAAATATTTGTTGATTTCATAATTTTATTTTTAGTATTGAATTATTTTAATGAAAATACATATAATTTTAGGATTCAAATTTGATAGTCTTAGAGAATGGTAATTTGATCCATATAGCATGGCAATTACCTCAAATTATTGTAATGACCGCTGCAGAGATTATGTTCTCGATCACGACATTAGAATTTGCATTTACTCAAGTAAGTTTATTTTTAATCATCATTAGTCATTAAGCTATAAATTTAAAGTACCTATAGGTATATACTATATAGAGTTATTATTTTAAAGGCACCTACAAGCATGAAATCCTTATTGGCAGCAGTTAATTTGTTAACGGTAGCGTTTGGAAATCTAATAGTAGTTATCGTGTCTGAAGTACGATTTTTCGAAAATCAAGTATGTTTATATCATTATAATAATTGTTCATTGGGCGTCTTTAATTTTGAAATTAGCATTCTCGTAATTAATGCTATTTCGGCTTAACATTGTGCTTCTAATAATATACAACATTACATTGTATATTTGTTTATAATTTAATTTCTTATAGGCTTATGAATATTTGCTGTTTGCTGGACTAATGGTGCTCGATATGATAATATTTATTTTAATGAGTTTTACGTATAAATATAAAAATTCGAATGACCCCGTGCCCATTACGCACAATGAGCAAAACAAACAAAATTAAAGGTATACTATTTTTTATGTTGTATGATATTGCAGATAATTTTTTTTCTATTTATTATGTATACATTTTAAATATAATTTGTTATTAAAATTCTTGTATACACATATTTTTATTATTTATATATTAGTATTATTACTTAAATAAAGTTAAATAAGTTAAATTTTCTATAACTACTCGTATATTATACGTTATGTATTTTAAACAAAATATTTTACTATGACTAAATATTAAAATTTATTTAAATATTCTTTAAAAATAGATAACATGATGTAATGTATTATTAATTTAAATTTTATATTTTATTTAGATAAGCTATATTTTTATATAAAAGCAAAGATTAAATTATAATTTTTTTTTTTATTAAAAAATAAAAATAATCTTTATTTTTTATTTTGAGTTATACTTGTCTATATGGTATATACATAGGTAGACAGTTAGTATAGCATATAGTATAGTATACTACTGTATATACAGTATATATAGCATATAACCTACTTAAATTTTAGTCGGCTCACAACCTATTTTTATAGTTTACAAGATAATTATATATTATGTATGTTGGCAATTAAAATAAATAGAAAAATTGTTTACTGTAAGAAATGCCTGATTAATGTAATCGGCGTAATCGACCGAATCCTTCAAGACCTGCCATGCTACTATTTTCGTTACTATGAAGTTCATCGTCTCTGCCGACCCTGCCAATTTACAAAATAATTTATAGTTCTTAGATCTCTTAAAATCTTTTTTGATCGTAATATTGTTTATAATTTGAATATAGGTATGAATATTTATTAAAAGTTTTAATGGTATTCATATAGGTATGTAAGTACATATCTGTAAATAACTCTCAAATGGCTTTTAGGCATAACTTAATCACTTTAATTATATAATATTAGTAATATTACTTTATTAAAAATTATTTAATATCGTTGTTTATCTAATCCTTTTTACTACATTTATATACTCAAGTAAAATTTTTACGATAACTGGTTCTCAAAACTTTAAGTTATAAGAGTTTGGTCCATGTAAATTGTAATTAGGTGATGTGGTTATTCAATTGGTTAATACTTAGGTATTACGATTACATCATTATGTATAGTCGTATGGGTATGGGTATAAAAAATTCGCGTACTAATATACTTGTGACATTAGTTATGAATTGAAAAATATATTGTCATAAATCAGAAATAGGCAAAACACATTATATGTATTATGTAATATATATGTTAACATTTTCAAAGGAATTTACTACACAGCATGTAAGGGTGTCAGAACATAATGATGTGTGTTAACAGGCAGGGGAAATAACAGGTAAGGATGTGCAGTTTGTACTATATAGTATTATAGATGATACTTTAGACTTTTGCCTGTACTATATTGTAAATATAGTATTTTCTGACTTTCATATATTTACTGAAAGTTTATTTTTGTGGAATTCCAGTCCCCCATGATCTTGATTTTAGAAAAACGTAGGTCGTAGTAGCCGCCACAAACTACAAACATAGTTATCACTTATCAACATGTAATATACAATGATATTATATGATATTATATTACATCATTTACATTCAATATCTATTTTGTATGTATTAAGCAAACACACTTAACATACATTTATGGTAAAATATTACGCATAGTTACAGGTTGGGTAAAATAATTCATTCATCATATTTCTCCATTGTTCAGTGCATTTTATAAGGAAAATACAACAATTTTTATTTTCTGTATTTTATCTCAAATCAAAGTAATTGTAAAAGTAAAAACATAAAAACATAATAACACAATTTAGAGAATATTTTTTTTTAGTAATTTTTATCAGGTTAAATTTTAAAATTATAGAAAAACATTATATTTACTTAGTATTCAGTTAGCAAAGCCTTAACAAGGGGTCTAAGTATCATTAACGCTTTTATTTCCACCATTGTCTATTGGAATATTCAGTCTATTGGAATATTCAGTCTATTGGCTAAAATCGCTTATAGTCATATATATGTTCTGCTAAAGAAACACGATCCGCTAAAATGTCTGAAAATAAGTTTGGATACTTGTAGTATTTACTAAATTACTGATAAAAATTTAAAAAAATAATAATAAAAATACCTCCGGTATTCGGGCACGATGTCTCATATTGTTTCATTTACTTTCACGCTGTACAGTATATAAAACGTAGCCACGTAGACGTAGGTATAATGTGTATATTATTAACATAGTACGTATTAATTACTATTAAACGTTGCAATTAATTACATTTATAATGAACGACCAAATTTAAAGTACTAGATATGATGAACTTGGCTGCTAACATTTATTAATATTTTTCATTATTTGCACTATCTATATTTTTCTGTATTTAATTTTTTTTCAAAAAATACAGTAGTCTTGTTAATCCGACAGCATAGTAAAATTAGTAGATACTGCCGGATTATCGAAAAAATGGACATTTAAACAAAAATTGAATTAAAAAATTATCTGTTATTACACGTTAATTGAATTATTCATGTAGATATTATAATTGTTTTTACCGAAAAGTTTAGAATTGTTGTTGAAATTCCAACAATATTATCGAAATATTGAATTACATGGAATTATTTAAATAATAAGCCAAAATTAAATTATAGTAATAAAATGTATACAAATAAATATAGAAAGTGGTAAAAACATTCTGGATTAATGATAGCAGGGTGACAACTGCCGGAATTTCAAAACTATACTGCATTGAAAAATGACAGTTAGCTTTGTTGTTAATTTTCTAGTTTTGTAAGAATCATTCATAGACCTTTTGGCTCATATTTATAAACCGACAGGAATACTTCAGACGGCTATAAAAACAGTATTCGAATAATAAAAGAAAAACATATGATTTTATTGTGACTTTAGTTTAGTTTAAGCACAACTATTACAACGCTGTGCTGATGCCGTTCTATTTGTACGCTGCTCGTAATTTTAATAGTTAATATAGAGGTTGATCCATAAAAATATGTCAACGACTGTTAAAAAATAGGTAAAATTTAACATTTAAATACAATTATTTTTATCTGAATATTTACATTTAAAATATTTTACATGTATCTTACATTTAATATTTTTCAATTAATCACTCTATTGTTTTAAATAACTTCTTCAGTAATTTAATTTACTTACAAGCTTACATCATTCTGATATGTCAACAATATTAGTGAGTTATGTTATTGTTATTAACGAATTTAATGTTGAATTTTAAAACTTTTGAATATAAATATTTTCTTTGTAAACAGAAGTATCCGAAATCAGTTTGGTATATAATCGGAAATGAGTTTTGCGAAAGATTCAGTTATTATGGACTTAAAGGTATTTTATACAACTATAATACAACTTAATATACTTCATTTTTTAATTTTTTTATAATTTTATGATATTTAGCTATATTGGTTTTATTTTTTACAACGATTCAAGAATATGATCATGATACTTCCATAATTATATTCCATATGTTTTTAGTCTGTACCTACTTATCACCATTATTTGGTGCTATTATTGCAGATTCATACTGGGGGAAATATAAGTAAGCGCAATTAACAGATTAATAATTTCTAAAATAGCTTATTCATTACCTAGGTAAGTACTTATATAAAGTAAAAGTATATACAATTGCTCTGCATGACTGCATACTAGCATACTTTATAATAGTGTGTTGATGTCAATCATCCAGTTTTGGAGCAGATAATTTGCTTTAATCTTTAACATTAGGAGGGTATAATTTCAAATTTAACATAGTTTTACCATGGTTAAAAATAGGAAAATCCCAGTAGTTTTCTTTGGCAAAAACTAACAAAAATATCGAGAAAGAAGAAATATTTAGGCTACACTGAAAAAATTGATTTTTTTACTGGAATAATAATAATAAAAATAATAATAATAATAATAAAAATAATAATAATAATAATAATATAATATATCCATATAAAACTTTGATATTTCTATGATATATTTCTATTAAATATTTCTAGATTTTATTTAATTTTTAATACATTTTATCATTTATTCGAGTTATTTCTACAGTTTTAAAAAATGTTCCTGTTTTTCTATTTTACGTTAATAACTTTCTCATTTTTAGATCAAAAAGTTTGATAACGTTATACATTGTAAGGACTACGGATTTTCTCAAACACCATATTTAAATATTGAAAATACTAAGTTATAATTTTTTTTCTTTTACGTGTTTGAACTGTTTGACGTTTGAACTTTTGATAATTATTTAAACAGTATATTATATATAACGATATTTTAGTATTTTGTTTCGCAAATTAAAATTTATCGTACATATTTATGTATTTATATTTTAATCAATGAACTTAATATCTTACACTATTATACAATTATAAATATATTGTAACGGTCAAAATTCGATCGGTAATTTATTATATAATATTAAGCGATAGCGCTCTCCGTCCCGCGGACACACCCGATGCTGCCACCTGAAGTAATTAAAATATTATAATCGGCGTACACACACACTATCTCCGCTACCTAGTACCCGTGGTGAGAGTAATCGGCCAGTATTGCATTGTAATCATAAACCTATATAAGTAAAAACGAGTATCGGCAAGTTAAAATAATTACCGAGCATAAAATATTAAAATTTCGCGTGAGATGTGCGATACGTCCGACGCATGTGTTAGTGTTCTTTTGTCTTTTTGCCGAACAACAATATGCCCGAGTAATAACACCACCTCACCGAGGACGTCCTGGTGACGATGCCTCGAACCGCATACGAAATTGGGTAACAAATTGATTTTATTTATTATAATACACCTTGGCCGGTACTCGTTTTTATCATTATTATTATTATTGGTGTTCTTAGGGGTATAACACTCATGATGTGTTTTTATGAATATACATATATACTTATTATTATTATTCACGCCGGTAACCGCTCGTCGGAGCCGTGCTATACTGTATAGTGGTTTAAATTATATTATTATTATTGTATGTTTTTTTTTTGTTTCTCATTTAGGTGGCCATTTCTTTTAAGACCAAGTTTTTATGCCACATGGCTTTTCTTGGCCATAACTTTATTATTATTATCATATTTCTTATTTTAAATAAAACATAAATTTACAATTATCTCACCCCCAAATCTGATGTCAATTATTATTTTTAACAAAATTCCTTATCATTTATACAAAAATCCCGTATGCTTCGATTTTCGAATCTCGGCTACGGGTTGGCGACCTTAAAGTTAAGTTCCGTCAACATACGCTCCGCGCCGAACCTGGGTAGGCCATCGTGTGAGACGTTATAATATTATTGTTATTTAATATCTATATTCAAAAATAGATCTTAAAAATATTGAAACAAATTTATTTATTTATTTATATGAACCTATTCACACCATTCTATGAAACATATGTCAGCTAGTAAAGGTGTAAATAATTAAATTATATTCAGTATTTTTATTAAAAATTATATTAAATTTACCTTTATTGTAATTAGGGGAATATATTAGTATATTGTACATTGTACATACCTATACAATTTAAAATTGTTTTCCCATAGTTATTTAATTTTATAATATACCGTGTGTCCCAGAAAACAGGGTACACTTTATCATTCATTACCCTTTTAATATTTTTAAATTCTGTTTGCGGGACGTTAAACTAGACAGATGGATCATAAATTCCTAAGACTTACAATTTTTTTAACTCGTGTAGTTTACGCATGCGCAACACAACTTCATTTTTTTTTAATGGCAACCCCTATTTTTAATATCATTTTCGAATTAATCTATTTTTTTCAAGCAATTTTGATGTATCAACATGTATTTTAAACCCAAAATTGTCGAAGTTAGAGCTAGGTATAATTTTGAAAAAAATGTATTAAATTAAATTTTTTTTTTAGTTAATGTATTTTTTCGTTCTAAATATCATTTAATACTTAATACATTTATTATTAGTAATAAATTATTTATTATCTATGAATTATTTAACGAAAAAATACGTTATAACTAAAAAAAAAATTAATTTAATACATTTTTTTCAAAGTTATACACTTATACCTAGCTCTAACTTTGCCAATTTTGAGTTTAAAATACATATTGATACATCAAAATTGCTTGAAAAAAATAGATTAATTCGAAAATGATATTAAAAATAGGGGTTGCCATTAAAAAAAAATGAAGTTGTGTTGCGCATGCGTAAACTACACGAGTTAAAAAAATTGTAAGTCTTAGGAATTTATGATCCATTTGTCTAGTTTAACGTCCCGCAAACAGAATTGAAAAATATTTAAAGGATAATGAGTAATAAAGTGTACCCTGTTTTCAGGGACACACGGTATATGCAACAACATTTTTATTAATATTTATTCAGCAAATTTCAATTTTCAATGTATTAACAATTAACGAAACTGTTAATTAGGAAAGTTGCTACCGAAATCTCTACCATGTTTAAATATTGGTGGGATAATTTTGATTACACCGATGCTACTAGTATTAATATAATTTAAATATTCAACGCTCAAATTTGCATTCAAAAGTCCTCAACTTTATTATTGTACTGGTATTTTTAAAGAATGCGCATAAAAACATAATACAATATTAAATAAATAAATTTGATAAAAAAAAAAATGTATACCTAGGTATTTATAGCATTGACATAATATAAATGTATATATATGTCGTAGCCACATCGTGAAATCGATCTTTTCATGAAAAGATGACCATTTCATGAAATGGAAACAGATTTTTTAAACTTCGTGAAATTCGAAAATATTTCACGAAATGATCACTTTTTCATGAAATGGTTACTCCAATTTTACATTGTGTAATTTTTTTCACAATGTGGTCGTTCAATTTATGTACTGAAATACAACATTTATGGAACGTTAAGTTTGATTAGATTCATTATTAGTTATTTCAAGTATACTCATATTTATTAAGTACCTACTTGTTTATAATATATTATATTATAGTAAAAGTAAACCATATTATATTATATATTATAGTAAAGTATTATTTTATTTATGCATTGTAAAAATTGTATTAATTATAATTAGAAATATATACAATAATGTAATACATCTACAGTCCATACTTATTTTTAAATTTTTGGAAGAGTGAACACGGTTAATCGCGAACACGGATAATCGAAGTTCTACTCTATGTATTTTAGTATATCATATTAATTTATTAACAATATAATAATAATTTTTTATAGTAATATAGACAATATAGTATATTTACTTATATTTATAACTTATTAAATAAACATATACAACGGTCAACGACTTTCATCTTTTATAAAAAGTATAAAATTACTTAAAATTTAATATTTTTTACTTGGACTTAAATTTATTACAGGACCTACGTCTAGTGTGTACTGCATGTCTGTATGTCATTAACAATTAATTCCATTTTATAATTATATATATAATAAATAATAATTAATAATAATTATATATTATAAACAAGTAGGTACTTAATAAATATGAGTATACTTGAAATAACTAATAATGAATCTAATTAAACTTAACGTTCCATAAATGTTGTATTTCAGTACATAAATTGAACGACCACATTGTGAAAAAAATTACACAATGTAAAATTGGAGTAACTATTTCATGAAAAAGTGATCATTTCGTGAAATATTTTCGAATTTCACGAAGTTTAAAAAATCTGTTTCCATTTCATGAAATGGTCATCTTTTCATGAAAAGATCGATTTCACGATGTGGCTACGACATATATACAATGTTTATATTATGTCAATGATTTATAGTTACGTTATATTGATTATTTTACTTTCAAATATTTAATAATAAACTATACTTAATTCTTAATAGTATTGATAACAATGTAATATTTAATTTTTCCATTTTCATATTTAAATTTTAATAATTTTTTTTAATTGTTTTAAATTGCATATTAATAGAAATTTATGTTGCCAATGAATAATGCCTATATGTTTAAATTTACAGAACCATTTTTATCTTGTCTATTGTACATGCAATAGGAAATATCTTGGTGGCTGTTGCATCTTTTATAATTTCGATCAGTTTAAATTTCCAGAGGTATGGTAAAATATAAGTACATTATAAATATTATTAACTTGATAAATAAATTAGAAATAATCAAATAAATATAATTTTTCTTTAATTTTGAAAGATTTATATTAGTTATTAATTATTAATATTTTAGTTTCATTACATTACCCTATATATTTTGTATATATTTGTATCAATTATAAAGAATTAAAGAAACTATACTAGTGTAAATAACTGTACGAAAATTGGTCAATTTTTCATTTTTCATTTAATAATATGTGAGTATTTATTTTTGTGTTATATGATTGTTATGAGTTTATGGCTATTAAAAGTTGTTCGGAAGTTTGTAACTTAGTATTCACTACGTATACATATATTATGTAGAGAAATTACTGATTTTATTAAAATATAACATAATTATTATTATAGAGGGCTAAGGGGATATAAAAATTGCATTTTTATATATTTACAGATTATTTACGATAATTGGTTTACTGTTAACATCAATTGGAGCTGGTGGTATAAAACCATGCGTCTCTTCTTTTGGCGGTGACCAATTTATATTACCAGATCAAGAGGATCATCTGCGAAAGTTCTTTTCTGTATTTTACTTTACTATTAATGCGGGGGCCTTGTTATCAACGTTTATTACACCAGAACTACGGAAATCAATTCAGTGTTTTGGAAAAGATTCATGTTTTCCATTAGCGTTTGGGGTTCCTGCTATCTTAATGTTGATCTCAATAGGTATGCAAATTAGTAGAATTCATAACTTGTTGATTGACCAATGAACGACTAGATACATAGTTTTCATTAAAAAATTATTAATTTTATAATGTAGTACATACTATTTCTGCTTATAAATTATAATTTGATTACCTATCAGTATAAAATAAAAAAATAGCTTGGTTGTTTTTAACTATTTTTAAGGAACACTAACATTTCGTCGTTAAATTGGTATAGTTTTAATGGGTACCTATTAATACTCTTTTTTTTATGAATATGCAAGTATTCTTTTTAAGTGGCAAGAACCTGTATAAGATCAATAAACCCGTATCCAGTATCATCACAACTTCAATTGGATGCATGTTTGTAAGAGCAAAAAAAAAATAGCTTTTATCAAATGTATTTAGTACTATTTTTACCTATGATAAGTTACAATTTATAATTTGCTAAATATAATGAGCGCTAATTTTATCGAACACTCATAATTTCAAAATCTATTAACGTTTTTAAAAATATTTTCTGTTTTATTTCGACTACAGTGGAGGCTGGGAGTTATATAAGAAAAATATTTTTTAAATATTAATACATTTTTAAATAGTGAGTATTGCTTGATAAAAGTATACCTATTAATTATAAAGATACCTACATAGAATATGTTTTGAAGATCATTGTTTTCCATGATAGTATGCATTAAAAAAAAAAATAACAGCTTCTTCAAATGAAGCAAAAAGAAAAGATTGGTTGGATTATGCAGATAATAAGTACAATGTACATGAAATATTCGAATTGAGAGCAGCGTTAGACGTCATGTATTTGTTAATTCCAATACCATTGTTATATACACTTTTTGATCAACAAGTAAGTTATTTTATAAAAAAATGTATCTATTAAAATTATTCATCACATATGAATATATATATATAGGTACATAATGCCATAACAGTATTCATTTTATAACATGTTAATAAATCTGAATTGTAAAAACACATGATGCCTATCTAAATCAATAAATAAATAATTTATTTACGTTTTTCACGACTTACTAGAAAAATGACACACCATACTATAAGTCATATTTCTTTGTTATGACTTATTCTAAATATATTCTACATAGATGTAAAATAAAAAAAATGTAATGAATATTGACAATTTTAATTTTCAGGGTTCTCGTTGGATATTGCAAGGAACTCTAATGAATGGAAAGATAGATTTTTTAAATTGGTCAATTAAGCCTGATCAAGTACATTTCATTAATCCATTATTCGTTTTGGTATTCATACCACTTTTTAATGGTGTAGTCTATCCAATTTTATATAAAATTGGTATAAACACACCTTTAAAAAAAGTCACTCTAGGTGGCCTATTTACTGTATCATCGTTTGTATGTGCTGCTGTCGTGCAGTATATAATTATTGTAAGTATCTATTTTTAGTCATTAATTATCATGAAACTTAATATGAATATATTTTATACAGTAGGTATATATGGACCTTTAAGTCTCCTTTTCATTCACCTCATCTAAAATGATTTTTATTCCATGATATTTAGGTCGTTTTATTAATAATAATTTATCTATAGCTATAATAGCTATATTAGGCGCAATTTGAGTTTTAAATTTGGGGGGGAGTTATTACAATTTGCAAGTATGTATTGTGTATATGCTCCCTGATATATATAAAGGTGGATGGGGATAAATACAAACCATTTTAGGGGGCTATGATTGATTTTGAGGAGGCTTAGCCCCCCAAACCCCCACAAATTTCACTTTTACATATATAATATATATATATATACTAAATAGTTTAAAACGAAGATCAAAATTTCCATGAATTAATACCTATAAAAATGTTTAAGTTATATGCATTGTTTAAAATTTAAAATTAATAGATTAGCTAATAAAAATGATTAGATAATTATTAAATACTATAAAAGTAAATTTCGGTAATTAATAATTCGGGTATATGAACGCTATTGTTTAGAATACTGCAATTATTTGGAATTTATCAGACAAAAACTAAAACAAAATAATATACCTACAAATACTTAAACTGTAAACATTATCATATTGATTATTTTCATTGTGCTGAATCTAGCATTTTAAAGAGATATATTTACTATTGACTTTATTTATACACTTGCATCTGTATCGACCTCGTTGTAGTCAATAATTAATATACATAAAAAAAATCAATACTATACGTATTTGTACCGGATAATTTTAAAATTATAAAAAAGGTTAAATATAAATTACGATTATCGATAAACATTCGTAAATATTCATTTGTTTACGTCGAGCATTTTTTTCAAGCATGATATACTAGTGCCTTGTAAATGATAGATTATTATAAGTACCTATAAAGTTGTAACAGTTACACTTACACTATTGTCATTGTGCACGAAATTTTCATGACAAGTAGATTATAATAAGTTATTACCTAATAAAACATTATTGAGAGATCATTAAAACAAAATTATAATATCTTTATGACTTTAATAAGATTAAGTTGGTAAATATATTAATATTTTTTTTTTTTTATTTAAATTTTGTTAGATTTGATTTAAGCAATTAAATAGATATAATAATAATAAAATATGTATTATTTATAATAAATAATAATTCATAAGCCATAATAATAATTCATTTATTTTGTTTACCTACTTATTTATACGAATCAGGAGTGGAATATATATATATATATATAATTATGAACATATTTTGACGTAATAATACGAATTATTTTATTATATTGAAGCAATGCCGCAATAGTATTAAAAATAGGTATATATATAAATTATAGATAAGAGTACCTGAGTAGTAGTGACATGTGAAATATAATCAGGAAAAACACGTGTACCGCAAATTGTATCACGTCACTGCTAATAAAGGCTTATACCATTTATTTAATATTCGGTATTTATATACATCTACAACAATTTTAAATATATCTAATATTCTTGTTTATAATAAGCAGTGCAAATTAAGCTTATACAAATTAACAACCTAAAACATCACATTAAAAAATTTGTGTTTCAAGAAAACTGTGAACAATCTTTATATATATTTATTTTTTACTGAAATTCAAATAAGTGAAGTTAACGTTAAAATATCACCATATTAATATGTATGTTATACACAACATAGCTGTAAATACTGTTTGACACATTAAAAACTCCTTTTAGTGAACAGTGAATAATAATTTAAAATATTAATAGAAGTACTTATTTACTTTCAAAATTTGTAACGATGATTTTTTTCGTGTTTAAACTTTTAGATTATCTAAAAAGGTACTTAGTTGTATCTTAACTCTTAAGTATTCATAAGTTATAAGCTCATACTCGTACACAAAATAAATTCTAAGTAATTATGGTTTAAATCGTATTAAATAAATAATACACACGTATATAAATAATTAAAAATATTATACATTTCTTTGTAACATATTATGAAAATGTTGTGTCAACAAGAAATAAATCAGAGATACAGGGAAACATAATATTATGTATTATATATACGTAATTGTTGTTATTTACCACGATGGTTTACCTAACACATTTTTGATTTTATAGGGTCAGACCTTAATACTGCCGTCAAATGAAGGTCAATTTAGAATAATCAATAATTTTGATTGCGAAGTTACTATATCTGGTTCTTTGATTGGAAATTTCAGTATTGAACCATTAAATGTATTTCACATTAATTATAGTTTAGAAGAATTCAATAAAACTGATGTTATATCTATACACGTAAATCCTATGTGCCAATTAAAAACGCGTATTTTGAAACAACGTGTTTTCATCATCAAAGAAAGGGTTAGAATAATTATCATTTTTATATTATCAAGCTATTTAACAAAAAACTATTATAAAATGTATTTTTTTTTATTGAAGGTTTCATCGTATTTTTTAACATCTAAAAATAATGATGCTATAGAATTGATACATTTAAACGAATTTAAGAAATTAAAGAGTGGAAATTCAAATCTCAGGTTAGACCATTTATTTTAAGATAAACAAGGTGATTTTTTTAAGCCTGCTCACCCGATTGTATTGCTTAATTTAGGCATATATTCAAATTCGACAAATTTTGATTCTTGGAATTTTTAAATGTAATTAAAGATGATATTTTCGAGTAGGTACTTACATTTTTCACAACATTTAAGAAGTATCTTGTGGACAACTGTGGTATTACTAACTTTAGTTTTTCAAATGAAAACATATAGGTATGTTTTAAAGCATAATGTGAATCAGGTAATTTTTTTGAAAATGTTGACGTATTGTAATGGAGATTTGAACGGAAACTTCCGGTTATTCTACTTTAAATAATAAGGAATAAAGATAGTAGTCTACTATACTAAATAATTTGTAAATGGATGCGAGCTCGATAGTTATAATTCGCCATATTCGCTATGCAATATAAAATATTCGTTAATAATGAATAGTTATTACTAAATGTTATGGGTTAATATTGCATCTGACAATTTTCAAAACATAGATTATTATCCTATTATTACTTATTATTTAAAGTAGAATAACTCAGGATTTTTTCGTTCAAATTTAAATTGCAATATACATAACGTATATGTCAACATTTTCAAAAAATTTACCTGATTTACATTTTGCTTTAAAACATAATATGTTTCAATAAACCAAAATTTGGTATCGTCACAGGATACTTGTTAAATGTTGTGAAAAATCTAAGTACTCGAAAATATCATCTTAATTATACATTTCAAAAATCCAAAAATCAGAATTTTGATATATGCATAATTTAAGCATAAAAATTGTGTGGGTGAACATGCTTAAAAAATCAACTTGTATAGTATAATATTATGATAAAATCAATGGTAGATTATAACAACCTAATAACTAATAAATAATAACTACAAAAATTGAAAAATTGTAAATAAGCAATAAGCAAACAAATAACAATCAACTATTTATTTAAACAATATTAGCAATTACGTATTTACGACTTTACGAGTACCTATTGATAATTACAAAGTATTGAAGTAAATAATTAAGTTAGTTTAGAATATCGTTAAATGTCGTCAGTATTGGATTTTATACGATATTATATTATTAATTAATCATTATATTGTTAAATTTATTAGGATTTCATACAGTCATCATTTGTTGGGAAAAAGCATTACATTAAGGAATACTAATAATAAATTAATGTCTGATATACATTTTAAATTGCCACTAAACAAAAATACAAATCATGAAATATTTGTTGGAACGTAAGTGTGGTTTGTATGCAGCTAATCACTATATATATATATATATAATATGTTTTTAATGGAAATTCTTATTTTTTTATAGTTATGATGTATATCTAGATGATGAAAATATTTTACAAAAGACAGATTTACTACCGGCTAGTGTTAATGACTTAATACTTCATCATAGTTTTAACCAAACTGTAATTAATTTAAACGAATTATATATATGAATAATAAGTAAACTATTCAGTTGCTATATTTAAATTTTATTATTTTACAATTTAGAACGCCAAATTAATTACTTTACAAAATGGAAAATATATACATATTCTATGGCAAGTTCCTCAAACGCTTTTAATTACAATAGGCGAAGTTATGGTCGTGATTACATTATTGGAATTTTCGTTCACCCAAGTAAAATAAATAACAATTTATTAAACAATAAAAAAAATTATTTTTTCTATTAGTGTTATTACAATTGTTTTAATTAGATAAGATTGTTTATTTACCGTAACTATATATCAATTTTCAGGCACCACTAAGTATGAAGTCTTTTATATCTGCAACCAATTTATGTACTCAAGCAATTGGAAATTTACTTATAGTTATTATATCCAAGATGAAATTGTTTGAAAATCAAGTAAGACGCTAGTAAAAATTAAAATAATGCTGTATAATAAGTCATTATCTAATTTAAAGTCTTATTTTTAGGTTCATGAATATATATTTTACGTAATGTTAGCAGTTTTAAGCTTAATATTATTTATGTTTATGAGTGCAAAGTATAAATATAAATGTGTAACAAATAATCAATTTAAAAAATGAGCGATAATCTTTAAATATTTTAATATACTTACAATTATATTTAGCTGCAACAACATCAAAGATCTAAAGTATGTGTAACTCACCGAAATCTTGAAAGAATTTTACATTTGAATTTTGTTATCATATTTTTAAATTACTCATATTTTATATTTATTTTTAATTGTAATTTATATTATTATAATTATATATTCGTGTATACTATATTAATTTTATAATGTATGGTTTGTTATTATAAGTTTCTTTTCTTTTATAAAATTTGATTTCATTTGGCAAATCATACAAGTACAAGAAAATAAGTAATTATAGGGATATTAAATGATTTAATCATTAATAAGCTTAATATAGATAGAGGTAGGTCTACTATCTATAACTTTTATAGTTGCCGAGTATGTAACAAAATAAAAACAATTCAATTGCTATTCTAGAGTAGTAGTGTACTAGTGTGAAAGTGTTAACTTAAAATAAGTATTGTATGGCTATTATAGTTTTTTGTTTTATATAACTGGTGAGTCTATGATATAATTACAAACACCATTAAATTTCAGCAACTTGTAAATTAAATACATAAAATATGTAAAATTAATAACGAAAACGTATTTGTTTTTATCACATTTTTGTAGTAATTAATCGAATATTACAATTTGGTTAAATTTATTTAATAATTTGATTTATATAGTTATATACAATGAAAATAAAAGAAAATGTGAGTACCTTTATTATTATTATTATTATTATTATTATTATTATTATTATTATTATTATTATTTATATTTATTAATTTGTTAATCCACGTGTTACTTAAATTATTGTTTAATAAATTCATAGGAATATCCAAAAGCAGTCTGGTATATATTCGGAAACGAACTTTGTGAACGGTTTAGTTATCATGGTCTTAAAAGTAATTCTATACGCTATATCACACCTTTCGTATTAATATTAAAATTTTAGTTTAGTTTTTAAATATTTATAAATTTGTACATAGCTATTTTGGTTTTATTTTTTACAACAATTCAAAAATATGACCACGAT
Source organism: Schizaphis graminum (assembly GCA_020882235.1). Classification (NCBI taxonomy): domain Eukaryota; kingdom Metazoa; phylum Arthropoda; class Insecta; order Hemiptera; family Aphididae; genus Schizaphis; species Schizaphis graminum. The sequence continues at coordinate 72,943,278 of CM037032.1, forward strand.
ACTTCCACGATTATATTTCATATGTTTTTGATCTGTTCATTCATATCACCATTGTTTGGAGCCATCATTGCAGATTCATACTGGGGAAAATATAAGTAAGTAAAATAAATAAGCACTAAATATTTATTATTTATACATAATTTTATATTCTGATACTTAAAAACTTAGCGATGGCCGATGGGATTATTGATTTTATAATGTATGTATTTGTTGTCTGTATACACGATATTATATAATATGATAGAAAAAATATTCCAAACTTCAACTTTGAAAGTGGTTTCTGATAATAATTAGGTCTAGTTAGAAATTTTGAAAGGTAAAAATTTTAAATTCTCAATGTTTATTAAAATAATCGGGTAAAATAAAACAAAATCAAGGGAATAAGGGTAACATAAAATAAATTGTATTTTTTTAGTGCAACCTAAAAACAAATAACCGTGGATACCTACTTGAAAATTTCACTAAATGTTAATACTAGTATTTTCTATCATTATAACATTTTAATAATATTTTAATTCTTTTTGATTTATATATTATAGACATTTTATATTTTCATTTTTTCGTTAATTTTGTATTAATATCGATAAAAAATTATTGATTATTTATAATGCTATAAGTAAATCACACAAATATTTTTAAAACTGTTTTAGTTTTCTATTTTACATAAGTTAATTATAATTTACGTATCTATAGACATAATGTGACAATAAAAAAAGAATTATAATTTGTAACTATAGTTAATAACACTGTATTCTGAAGTAATTCATTAAGGATTTAGATAGATCAATTAATTTCAAGTTGTTTAAAATATTAGTTTTTTTGATGAATAAATATACGTATAAAATGTAGATAAATATTCTTAATTATGTATAAACACTTTTTTTTAATACGTCTTGTTGAAAGATAGGTACCAATGAAAATATAAATTGTATTTTATTTAATTTTTAATCTACTGAATAACTACGATGGGACGGAATTGTGTTTTGCCAGTAACTCTAAACCATCATTACCATGTTCATTTTAAGAAATAATGTCTAATTTCCATCAAAAAAACTTTATTTATATATTTTTTGTGAACCCTTAAACCTTAATCTTTAAATTCGTAATGATACGTCGCTAATCGCTATAGTGAAATATAATTTTACCAATGTATTTTCTAACGTATGCGTTATTATAGATAGGTCCTGAATTAATATTTTATATACAGCGTTTACACAATTCTTATTTATTAATTTATTATTAAAACATAATTCAATATTATTATTATGTAAAAGTTAAAAGAATCAAAATTTTTAAGTTTTTAATCATTTATTAAATTTTTTACCAATAGTATAACTAGTATACAATAATATTACTAACACTACAAATATATCACTAGTTTAGCACCAAAATTCATAAAATTAAACAAATTTAAAAAGTAGTAGCAACAATATAAATATTAAATTCTTCAAACCTTATTTTTGTTAATTTATTAATATTTAAAATACTACGAAATAATAATAATACGGATCACGAGGTTATTGCAAAAAATATCTAAAAAAATTCATAAAATATTAATATTTTTTAACCTGTGAGGATCATTTTGGCAGAAATTGGATATATCCATATGACTCCATTTTATATTAAAACATTTAGAACTTATCAGTGTGACAGTGTAACAAACAATAAGTTAGTACTTTGTATAAGCCAAGCAAATTATCGTATGCTATTACAGAGCGCTTTAACGTGTTTAAATTAATAATTTTCCGTTTTAGGGTCTATTTAATAAATAAATCATCAATTTCATTTTCATTATAATAATTTATTGTTATTGAGTTATTCAGTGTAAATAATCCTGCATAACTGCATACATTCTACGTAGTAGTATAAATAGTATAATACTACAGATAGGTAGAACAAATTATTATTTCAACACAGAGTTAAAATGTTTACACCAATAAAAAATAATGCTTAAAAAATAGTATTATTGAAAAATATATATATCCTAATTAAGTAGGTGTTTAATATGTACCTAAACATTTTAACCATTTTGTACATGTTTTATATTTTATTTTATCAATCGTTAATTTGTTATAAAAGAAAAATAATAATATTATACTGTATATCGTGTAATTTATATAGTCACCTATATATGTTATGTTTATTTTACATTTCCAGGACTATCTTCATCTTGTCTATTGTACACGCAATGGGAAATATCTTAGTGGCTATTGCATCTCTTGTGACTTCAGTCAGTATAGATTTTCAGAGGTATATGATAAAATATTTACATTAAATACTAAATTACCTTAAAATAAATATAAGAATAGTGTACAGTGCATATTTGATTTCTCAGGCAGACTTCTCTCCTTCTACATCTAAAATATTAAAAATTTAAATTCATTCATGCCATCTGGATTTAATGATAAGATTTTTTACAATGAAAATATCCTAGATTTTTTCTCCATTATTTTAGTTTATAATGAATATTAATATATTTGCAATACTAAAAAGTTAGGTTTAGATAGATATATAATTTTTTAGTAGCTAAAGAGGGGTGAAATGTCCAGAATTGTATTTGCCAATGTACGAGGGCCAACTGTCCAATTATCAATTGATAAAATTGTTTTAAACTTGAAATGCTTTATATATGTCGTAGGCATATAGCCAAATCAGGCATTTTATTAAATGCCTAGGCATATAGTCAAAGAATTTAATGTTTATGCAATTTCACTATCCACCTAGACATTTAGTCAAATGTCTATTTCATGCCAGGCAAATAATAAAAAAATATTTTGTATTATTTTAAAAATTTAAATATATTTTCTATCAGTTATTTATTGCTATTTTATATATAAAAAAAGCTGTGTATTATTTATTAATATGAAAAACACGTATAGGTACTCGTATATGAAATAATATGTTTAATTTTGTGTCATTGTGCCAACTATTACTATTGTTTTAAAAATGAAATCATAAATATATTTAGGTGATAACTAATTAGATGTAATAGACATAAATGATGGGACGAGTATATTGTATAGCATATATAGTAGTGAGTACCTACTATATATTCTTATTAAATAAAAATAAAAGTTCCATTGGTTTTTACCTTGGAAAATTAACGTAGGTACTAGGTTGTATGAAAACCTTATCTATATTGAGTACTGTGAGACAAATTATAATCTTATCGATTATAACGATAAAAATATGACGTTACGGAAAAAGATACAGAACATGCGATTGAATTGTACAATAATTTAGTTTAGTACGTCTATTACGTTTACGTAAATCGTATGTAGTGTGATCGTGATTGCATGTAATATTGTAACATAGGTATACCTATTGACATTTTTTGTATATTTAAAATTTTAATTGTTTTTATTTGTATTTTAAAATATAATATAATGTCACACAATGTATTGTTTTATGAATAATTAAAATCAATTTACGACAACCAAGATAAAAAAAAGCCATGGAGTCAGGAAGACTACGACAAAGCACTAAATGAAATCAATGATGCGAAATTGAATCCCGGTAAAACTAAAACTCAAAACCAATATTATTTATGTCGTAAATATGATCTGATTGAAGTAGGAAATGTTAAACATATTATTTTAAAACAAAAAACTAAAACCGAAAATATTATTTATGTTGTACCATATGAAAACTATTTTGAAAAAATCGAAGAAAGTCATAAAGCGACTGGTCATGGTGGAAGGGATAAAGTTGAGCAGAGTTTAAAAAATAAATACAATATTCCTCGAATAGCAATCCAAATATTTATTAATTTGTGTACAACTTGTAACAAAAAAAAAATCAAAACCTTGTAAAGGCGTCGTTATAAAACCAATATTATCGGCAGATTTTAATTCAAGAGGGCAAATTAACCTTATTGATTTCCAATCAACACCCGATGGAAATTTTAAATGGGTTATGAACTATCAGGATCACACAACCAAATATTTATATCTTCGACCAATTACTTCAAAACGAGCCACCGAAGTTGCACACGAACTTTTAAATATTTTTTTGGAACAAGGAGCATCTCAAATACTTCAGTCTGATAATGGGCGAAAATTTACAGCGAAAATAATTGAAGAATTAGCAGAATTGTAGCCTGAATGTAAAATAGTACATGGGCGGCCGCGGCACTCTCAGAGTCAGGGATTTGTAGAAAGATCAAATCAAGATGTTGAAAACATATTACGAGCTTGGTTCGTAGACAATAAATGTACCAAGTGGTCAATCGGAGTTTATTTTGTACAATGGCAAAAAAACATTTCACATCATCGAATTTTAGGTCGTTCGCCATATCGAGCCTTGTTTGGCACTAAACCGAAGGTAGGTCTTAGTTCTACAAACTTACCTGACGAAATTATTAAAAAATTATCAAGTGAAGAAGATTTTGAAAATATTTTACAAGACAATTCAGAACATAATTTTGACAATATACCTTCAAAGTTCAAATAAAATAAAATATTGTGACATAAATAATATCTGCAGTGTTTGTGAAAAATCAGGTAGTGAAGTCCAATGTATTATATGTAAAAGAAATATTCATTCAGATAATTGCAGCTATTCTATAAATAATAGTAACGATATTGAAAATATTTGTCTGCTATGTAATAATGAAAAACAGATAAAAGTTAACCGCATTGAATCTTACAAACGACAAACTATAGCAGCTAAAAAAAATGGCAGAAAATAGTGAAAAACTATTTAAAGAACTAGAGGTTGGTGATCAAATAGTATTAAGTGTTCCAAAAGTAGACCGAGGACCTCTCGATAGTCAAAATATAAACGGGTTAGTGATAGACATTCGGAACGGCGTTTATCAAATTGGCACAGAAGTTGGTATAATAAAAAATTGGTGTTCAAGAGAAGAACTTCAACTAGTGTTAAATAATAATGGTTTAGAAGACAGCAAAATACAAAAAGACAAATTCGTGTCCATACGTGAAGCAGTAGCAAACTTATCAATTTTCAACGGTCAATAGGTTTTGTTAAATGTCAATGTCAAACAGGAAAGCGACAATGTCAAACCAATAGGTGCTTGTGTTTTAAGAAAAATCTTAAATGTTCCAGCAAATGCCACCAAATTACAATATGCGACAACAATTAATATAATAGGTAACAAAAACTTGTAATTATAATATAACTTTTTTGTTTATTTTTTATTATTTCATTTTTAAAACATTTGTAATAATTGACACAATGACACAAAATTAAATATATTATTTCATATACGAGTACCTATACGTGTTTTTCATATTAATAAATTATAATACACAGCTTTTTTTATATATAAAATAACAATAAATAATTGATAGAAAATATATTTAAGTTCTTAAAATAATACAAAATGTTTTTTTATTATTTGCCTGGCATGAAATAGGCATTTGACTTAATGTCTAGGTGGATAGTGAAATTACATAAACATTAAATTCTTTAACTATATACCTAGGCATTTAATAAAATGCCTGATTTGACTATATGCCTACGACATATATATCAATAAGTTTAACGCTGTTTAAAATGGCTTTAAAAGTTATAACAAAAATTTAACCATATTTGTTGACAACCTAAATTTCTTCTAAAAAAATAAACACATTTAAAATTTCTTTAGAAATAAGAAAATACTCTTACTTTTTTATGTAGCTTTTGAAAAATATTTTACCTTTTTACGGGTGACTAATGCCTACAATAGGTATATATACCTGTGATCAATTAATTGTGATTATCCTGAAAAAAAAATTTTTAATTTCACTAAACTATATATTATATAACTCTGCAGATCATTTACAATAATTGGATTATTGTTAACATCGATCGGAGCAGGTGGTATAAAACCATGCGTCTCTGCTTTTGGAGGTGATCAATTTGTGCTGCCAGATCAAGAACATCAGTTGCAAATGTTTTTTTCGATATTTTACTTTACTATTAATTTAGGGTCATTGTTATCGTCGTCCATTACACCTGAACTGAGAAAATCGGTTCAATGTTTTGGCAAGGATTCATGTTTTCCATTAGCATTTGGGGTGCCTGCTATTCTTATGGTGATTTCAATGGGTAAGATATTTAGCATAAGTTATTACGCGATCGCGACAATATTCCGATGAGAAACGAATAAATAACTATCGATTATTAAAATATAATTAATTGATTAATGCAATATATAATAATTCTTTAAATACGAAACTATATGACATAAATAACTGCATTAGTATATATTATAGTAAAATATATTTTTATAATATTTTCCAAGTATCTAACATTAAAATGTTGTTAAAAAATTATACAATCCATATCTATTATAGGTATACCGTATACGGTATACCTCACGTGTACATTGGTATGGCTGCTTAGTATGTACTTACTATTTACTAAGTAATGGAATGATTGTTTTAAATATTTTGTTTTATTATTATAAGGTTTGTTTACTTTTATAACTTAAAACTTATAACTTATAAGCAGTATTATCACAGTATTAAATATTTATTTTAATTTTTTTTGAATGAATGTTGAAGTATTCTTTATAAGTGGAAAAAAACTGTACAAGATCATTAAACCTAAGTCCAGTATCATCACAACTTCAATTGGATGCATATGTGTAAGAGTATTAAATTAATAACTTTAATCAAACATATTTATTATTTTGTATTTATATTTACACCTATGCCAAACTAATAATTAATAAATTATTAGTTATTATTGTAATAAGTTATAACGCCAAATAGGTATATACCTAAATACAATAAATACATTATAATATAAACACAGAATAAAATGACTATTAATAAATTTTGATATTACTTGTTTTTTCCATAAAAGCACGCATTGAAAAAAAAAATAACCACTTCTTCAAATGAAAGGAAAAGGAATTATTGGTTGGAATATGCAGATGATAAGTACAATAAACAACAAATATCTGAGTTAAGGTCAGCATTAGCCGTTATGTATTTGTTTATTCCAGTCCCAATGTTTTATGCACTTTTTGATCAACAAGTAAGTTTTCTGTGTACGTTGGTTAAAAAATTGATTTAACAAAGACATTTTACACGTATGGTCATTTAATTATAATGCACATATGACATATCGACATATCCAATGTATATATTTTATTATTTTATATCAGATTAATGATTTTAAATAAATATTTCAACTACCTAGGTATATTTTTCATAACTAATTTATTATGTACCATCAATGACTCACCCCCGAACTCCTTCTGATTATAAATGTAAAAAATAAATAATAAATAAATGTACTTATTATATATTTTTTTCTATATTATTTAACTTTTCAGGGTTCTCGTTGGATTTTGCAAGGAACTCTAATGAATGGCAAGATAGATTTTTTAAATTGGTCTATAAAGCCTGACCAAATGCATTTAATTAACCCCTTGTTCGTTTTAATATTTATACCCCTTTTTAATGCGATAGTCTATCCACTTTTGTATAAAATTGGTATAAATACACCTTTAAAAAAAGTCACTCTAGGGGGCCTTATTGCTGCATCGTCGTTTGTGTGTGCTGCAGTTATTCAATACACAATAATTGTAAGTATTTAAAAATTGTATTATATATATTTTCGTGAATCAGTAGACATTTTAATAAAACAGCAAATAGTAAATTTTAAAACACTTTTGTTTCAGTTAACCAAAATTAAATCTATCTATTAAAATATTTGTAACCTTAAAATAGCCATTTTAAAAAACCAATAAAAAAAAAATAATTGGTAAAAATTGAAAAAGTTACAAATAATTAGGTTTTTGATGTTTTTGAAATTAATAAAAAGTTAGTAAAATATAAAAACGGATCGCATTCATTCAAGTCAAATTTATTTTAATAATAACATTAAATACATCTAACTTTTAGAGATTTGAGTACAATAATTTTAGGATCATTAAATAATGAATACTATTTTATACTTACTTTAAAACATTAATTAAAATAAAACCTTTTACTTAAGATGATGTCAGCGCAATTTGTTAGGTTTTGTTTTCTCTCTCAGACCCATGCGTAACATAGATAAAACGCTGTCACTTAAATTTTTTAATGAGTTTTGAGTAATCTTAAAGTGTCTCACCTTTTCCAAAATGTATTGAGAATATTATTTTTGAGGGAATGACATATTGGTTTTATATTTGATTTTTATCTAATTTTGTATTCAACTTTTAAAATAAAAAAATAAAATGTTGTAAATTTAAATGATGTTTAAATTGTTTTGAGACAATATTTAGATAATAGATCTTTTGCTAGTATTATAAAAAATAACCTAGCTCTATATCCAGTGGCCAGTGCCGAACTTCACCTATGCAAACTAGCCTGCTTCCTAGAGGCCTTACCGTCCCGCCACTCAGGCCCCCAGACAAAAAAAGGCCCTTTTTAATATCTGCATTGGGGCACTGAGACCCTTAAGTTTGACACTGTATATAGCTATATGTAGTCAATGATCGTTACAAAGATCTAAAACTGACTAATAATTGCCCTGAAGAGCCGTTAAATGTGACCATTACATGTATTAAAATTAAATTTAAACATGCAACAATATTAATAGCTTAATATATTATATTATACATAAAATAGGTAGTTTATATTATAAGATTATTTTTAGTTAAAATTTTAATTTCATTATTAAAATATTTATACTCATAGTTTTGTTTAAGAAAACTGAAAAAATGTAAGTAATAATATTAAGTTTGTTCTTATCGGCTATCAGTTAATCAGTATGACATTCGTTATTCAAATTTTAAAATGAATGTTTTCAGGGTCAAACTTTTACAATATCGTCAAATGAAGGCCAATTAAGAATATACAATAATTTTGATTGTAATGTATCCGTAACCAGTTCTTTGGTTGGAAACTTCAATATTGAACAGTTAGATGTAGTTCATATTAACTATAATTCAACTGTATTTAATGAAACTGATGTTTTATCTATAGACTTGCATCCTATGTGTGAATTAAAAATGAATACTCTGAAACAACACGTTTTCATCGACAAAGGAAAGGTTAGAATTATTTTATGCTTTTATCAACTAATTTGGTAATTTAACAAACAACTATAAAAATGTATATTTATTTAATTTAAGGTTTCATCATATTTTTTAACATCTAAAATTGATAACGAAATTGAATTAAAACATTTGAACGAATTAAAGAAATTAAAGAGTGGAAATTCAAATCTTAGGTAAATACATATCTACGATATAGGTGTATTGGAATTCATACTAGGTACATATAGTATATTAGACCATATTAATTTTAATCAGATAATATTATTATTACAAGGATTTTGCATGATAATTTCTTCAGTCAAAGGATTACATTAAAGAATACTAATAATAAATTATCTGAAATAAGCTTTTCACTTTCAACAAATCAAGATCAAAATTACGAATTACCTGTCGGGACGTAAGTATTTATTCTTGGTTATTTTATGTATAAAATGTTAAACTATGTTTAAACGTTGAATTATTTTTTAACTGGCATTTATACTTATTTTTTAGTTACGACATATACATGAACAATGAATCGATATTGCAAAATGTTGATTTTCTTCCTGTTAGTATTAATGATTTGTTATTTCACCATGATTATAATCAAACGGTAACTAATTTGAACACATAAGTAATGTAAACATTTTTATCATAAATTGTTTGGTTTATAATTTTAGAATGCCAAGTTAATCACTTTGGAAAAGGGTAAATATATCCATATCCTATGGCAAACTCCGCAAATCATTTTAATTACAATAGCTGAAGTAATGTTTGTGGTTACATTATTGGAATTCTCATTCACTCAAGTAAAATTATTATTAGTTAATAGATTACTTAAATTTTATATTAATTAAATACTTTGAGTAATATTAATTATTTAAAGTATTTATTAGTGTCCTAACAAATGAGTAAACAACAATTAAGTACATTGACGAGCAGATAATTGGGTGTCGAGAAAATTAAGTGAAAGGAAATGAGGCATTTTATATTTTAATATACATGGTGATTTTTTTATCAAACAACACTCACTATTTCCAAAAGTATTCATGCTTTTGAAAATATTTTTTTACTTAGTTTCAAATTGTTAAAAAAACAACTTTTTATAAAAAATTATATTTTTAAATATTTTTTATCCTAATAATTTTTTAAGTTTTTTACTTTTTTGAATGACAACATAAATTTTTAATTTCATATTCCAAAGCAGAATAATTTTTTGAGTATTTTGATACATAAAAATTGAATTTAGGGTGAGTAGTTTATGAGTTATACTTATTTAAAGTTTAGACAAGCGGAGTAGTGGACAAACATTTTGCGGGGTAGCCCGTACCACTCCACTCCGCGCAACTAAACTTAAAATACGTATAACTCATAAACTACTCGCCCTAAATTGATTTTTATGTATCGAAATACTCAGAAAATTATTCTGCTTTGGAATATGAAATTAAAAATTTATGTTGTCATTCAAAAAAGTAAAAAACTTAAAAAAATATAAGGATAAAAAATATTTAAAAATATAATTTTTAACAGTTTGAAACTATATAAAAAAATATTTTCAAAAACACGAATACTTTTGGAAATAATGAGTGTTGTTTGATAAAAAAAATCACCCTGTATAACTTAAGAGTATAATATATCTATAAAGATTCAGCATTGAAATTTAAGAATATTTGTCAACAGTAAAATTATAATTGAAGTATAATAATATTAATATAATAAAAAATATGTAGGTGACAATTTTTAATTTCCATTATTATTATTTATTAGATACTTGTATATTCAATATTGCCCTCAATTGTCACGAATTCATATTTATTATATTTTTATGTTCCATACTGAATAATACTTATCTACTGATATTATCTAATTATATAATCAATTTTTAGGCTCCATTAAGTATGAAATCATTTCTTTCAGCAGCCAATTTATGTACAACGGCATTTGGTAATTTACTTATAGTTTTTATTTCGAAAATGGGACAATTTGAAAATCAAGTATGATATACCTAAATAAGTATAGGTACCTATAGTAAAAGTTTTTAAATTAATTTTTTTTTTTTTTAGGGCCATGAATTCCTATTTTATGCACTTTTGATGGTTTTGGATATGATAATATTTATGCTGATGAGTACCAAATACAAATATAAATGTATAATTAGTAAATACCCAATGAACAGAATGAACAACAATCTCTAAATGTACTTCATTTAGCACAATGAGATGTAATTTTTCTATTAAATTTATAAGTAAATTTTAATTCAACAATAATAATATAAATGAATATGGTATCATAATTAATATATCAAATTTATTGTGTATAGGTTTTCATGACATTGACATATCAACATATTTTATTAAGTATATACAAATACAAAGTATATGTAATAAACATTTAAAATATGAATAAATCTGATAAATCTTAAAGACTAATATAATTTTAGTTTACTAATGGCAGTTGGCAGATGAGGATTAAAACAACTGTATCATTACAAAAACCTATTTTTTTTTTTAACAAATTGGAAAACAAATTTTTATTTGTATATATTAATAGGTAATTATTATAACTAATACATGTACAATATACAATCTTATTATTTTCTAGATTTCAATAATTTTTATTTTATAAAAAATAAAACAATTTATAAAGTCAACATACCAATATATGTATAGATTTTACTGTTTTAGTTATATTTTATTTATTTATAATATGTTGAATAGAGTTGCGGAGATATACGTTTAAAATCTCGATCACTAAGCATAGTCCATTTGCTTAAACCTAAAGACAATGCAATTTCTTCTTCTACTATTTCGTACGATGTGCTGGACTTTTTTAACCATTGATAAAACTCATCCGACCAATCATTTTGACGTGGCCAATCACATCGTAAGATAACGGCGTTTCGTCGAACGTGTAAATATTTTAACGACTGACCATAATATGAAATCAATAACAATGTGCACGTAGATATTTTTTCCCTAATCATCTATGAGTAAAATAAAACAATAGGTCAATGGTGTGAAAAATTAATATTTTTTTAGAAAATAAACTCACTAATGTATCCAGCTTAGGACAAAGTTGGATTAAGTTAACTAAGTTCGTGTCAATTCTCTCTTTGAACGACGACGGTTGATAGAATTTCGGAAGTTCCAGATATCCGAACGTCAGCAATCGATCAGAGTACAGTTCGATTGCTTTATTTAAAATGTCAGCGGTCATCTATATGTACATTTTTAATTTCAAATGAAACATTTTAACGTATATAAATTAGAATTGTCGATTTATACACGATACACCATAATAATAATATTATACGTGTGTCGTGTTAACTTTATATTGCTAACCCGCATGTTTGGAGATTTATAAATTATACTCGAGACGGGTGAACTAGGTTGCCATAAGATCTGTCTTTCCCTGATGGATTCCACCCTGAGATGTACTTTTAACGTTGCGTTTGCCTTTACACAATGTTTCCAATCGAACGAGTCCATGGGTTCGATTTCAATGGGCGTATAACGGTTTTGGAGTATGTGCAAGTGACTGAGTTTGATTTGACTCAGCATCAACAACAAATCGCTTCCTAGATTCTGAGGACTAATCACTAATACCTATAAACAGACGTAAATCACACGGCATCTCGTTAGTCGTAGCCTGTAGGTACCAAGTAGGCTAAACTAAGCTTGATAACAAACAATATTGCAGCGCGGTCATTGGCGCAACTAGGTCTAATATATTAGTGCTGCAGGCCCACAAATAAATGCCTAATTTAATTTACTTACTCTCGTGCTTTATAAAAAACTAGAAGGTCTGGATTATTTTCACATCAATAGTAACAGCTGTACAAATACGGATAATTTTTTTGGTATATTAAAAATACTAAATAAGTTTTTTTGTTCATTTTTAATCACCAAAATAAAACTAAAATATTGGACGGTGACCAGCGCAATGTCGCTGGTTGATCGTCGATGCCACATGCCTGCATAATATTTATTCAATAAAAATATTTTTATTAAATTATCAAGATATTAGTGATATTACATAATAAACTTTAATATTTTATATTAATACAATTTAATTTTTAATAAATGTCTACGTCATATTACGGTATCTCAAATTCTCACTATTGTCTATTTTATGCTTATATTATTATTATTTTGGAAGGCTAAAATATATTTTGAGTGGGCTAAGCCCCCCTATAAGCCTCAGTGGCGCAAATAGGAAAAATGTTTAGGGGGGGGGCTCAAGCCCCAAAATTACCAAAACCGGTAAAAATAACTTATTAAGAATAACATACATATATTATACTATTATTTTTTGAGGGGGCTTTGAGTTATTTCGAGGGGGCTAAGCCCCCCCAAGCCCCCCTATTTGCGCCACTGATAAGCCTCCCCTAGTTGCACCAATGGAAATGCGTCACTATACTTGGAATATAATTTTAAGAGTACCTAGTGTTGCCAAGCTACTGCAGTTTATACCTGTAAATTAATAAAAGCTCCGGGATGGAGTAATTGACATAAGTATTTAGTAGTATTCACCAACACCAAGGTTTTCAACGTGGTGCAACAATAGAAACACACTTGGTCCAATAACGTCTGCGCGTCTTCGTTATCCAACATCAGATCTATTAACTCCAATCTCTCGAGTGACGGCAAATTTCCCATCAATCTTTTTAGCGCTTCCAAAAGCTTACCTAAATACAAATACACATCGTGAAGATCTGAACTAATACGTCTATAGTATTGAATAATAATGTTAATATAACTTATGAAGAAAATTCACAGCGAACACAAACCTCCTGTACCATATAAAACCGATTCGTCAATACGCGATGTTGCCATGTTGCACGGGAATGTGTACTGTAAGGTGCTTATTCTCGATCCTATTCCTTGGCCATGTTCCGCATAGAAGGATATCATGTTCATAAACTCGTACAGGTTATAAAAATTAGTGATCGGTTTGAACACCAGAACTTTGATGTAACGGCCAATGAACTGAAGGCACAATTGCACTCGTAGATGATCTAACATGTACTGTATAATAACAACAAATAAAAATATAATATCATTACGGGTTAGGTATTTGATTGGTGCTTGATTTGCACAAAAATTGTTTGTAGGTATCAACGACGTTTTCGTATAATTAAATCAGTACTTTTGTTTTAGAAAAATCTATTTATTGTATTTTCTATGGACGAATGTTTAACTGAAAATCTAATACGTATGAACAACACAACTAAATTGTTAACAAAGGTATTTGAGTTTTTAACAGTTGCTAATGTTGCTATTACAAAGTGTTGTATTTACCTACCTATGCCGTTAATTGTATTATTAAAATGTATTTTATTTTATTGTTGCATCTTGACCTACCTGCATAATCATTAATACATAAAAAGTCATTACAATTAATAAGCACATGCATCTACAGTAAATATGTAAAAACTAGTAAAAACGTAATTACATAAATAGTAATTTTGTATAATTACTATAACACGGCGTTATAGATAGGTAAACATATACCCACCACCCCACTCAAACATAATATCTACATTTACACTTTTTAACGGAAATGTTCATATTGTATTATATATTTATATGAGATTATTGTTAAAAAATTAATAATAAAATATTGTTATTTTAAGTTTTATTTTTGTAGAGGATTGGTAAATTTTAATTATTTACTACTGACAGCATCAAATTTTAGATCTTTTAGATAATTGATCTAATAAGTAAATCGTACATGATCACAATTTTATTTTTCTCGGTCAACAAGTATGAAAATCTGATATCTGATTTTCTACAATTTTTCTTACACAAATATTTAAAAAATATTGTAAACACGTCATACACATAGTATATAATATGAAAGTATGAAACTTGAAACATTCTACTATTACTTATACCATTATTTTCTATTTAGGTTTCTATGACATTTTGAAAATAGCTATTTATATCACAGACCTATTCATATCATTTTATCTGCCAATACCTTTTGAAGTATGAGTTAATAATAATTATATATAAATTATAAAATACCTTTAGTTTGACATACCGTACTTACTCAATTTTTTGAATACCTACAACGATTTATTATTAATTTCAAACTCAATACATTTATTATAGTGACTTACTGAATGGAAAAGTACATTCAAAAGTCAAAACCTACTATACAGATAAACAGCAGTTGCAGTACTGATATTTTTTTTTAAGATTCTCAAGTAAATTAATTAAGAAACACTAACTAAGCCATAAAATAATAACGGAAAGGAAACAGGTTTTAATTACCTATGGTTGTAACTATAAATTAAAAATTTAATGTTTGACACAATCATTCTATGTTTACCCTAACAAATACAATCTTACTTCTAATTATGTATGATAATAATAATAAAATTATATATTATAAATACATATACATTTAAAATTTATTTTTATGTGTTATTAATTATTATATACTCCCATGACTTAAATTATGACTATATTTATGTGAAAGTACTTACTAAATGTTGAAAATTTACTATTTAATGATATGTAAATATCTATACATTTATACATTTTTTTAGTCTTTATGATATAGATTTATCAACTTATTTGGTAATTAGTATAAATTACATCTCATAGAATATAATAAGTTGTACAATGTACTAAATAGATAAATACTTACCTGCCATCCTGAATAATAGTTAAACTTTCTGCGTGTGAGGGTTGTGTCATCAAAAACAAATGTATGCCATGAATAAGGTAAATGAAAAACTGAATACCACAATTTGCATGTTTTTGAAGCGTTATGTTTTGCTCTAATGTCTAGAAAAGAGAAAATATTTTCGAGCAACAAATCTGGTAAATTATTCCAATCTCCTTTGTACTTGACAGCGTTTCTTTCAGTCCTTGGTAATTTTACTTCTAAAAAATTATAAAGAATATAATACTTAAACTTATATAATGTTATACATTTTTAGTTTATACAAACTTTGATGTCTATTAAGTATTTTATTATTTTCTTCATTTTGCAACTCCATATTCAATGTGTTAATGTATATACAATATACATTATTATTGTATTTTAAATACCGGTAAGTGCACATACACTCAACCTGGGCCAATAACCCATTTTGGCACTAGATCAACGTGCTCTACATATGTGTATAATGTATATAGTACAGATAGTCTATATTTAACACAAACCTTCTAAAATATTTTCTGGTCTTTGCTTTATCACTATTATTCTATTTATGTTATTAAGTTTAAGCAACTGCTATCAGAGAGACAAGAGTTAAGTTTTAAATAAATAAAACAAAGTAATTCATAGGTATTTTATTTAAAGTAAAAGACAAAAGTCAATAAAACTCAATATAAATAATAATAAATTAGGTTAGAATAAAATGAAATCATAGGAACTTATTGTATATAAAAAAAATTTAATTATATATTAACAATTTTTTGACTAAATTAAAAATGTCTAAAACATTATGATGTATTATATGCTATTTAATAAATTTTAAGGAACGTGTAACATAAAATTTAACCAAAACAACTAGGAATTTAAAAAATGTGGGATACATGCAATTAATTTATAACACAATTTTATAAATCTAGAGGAATTTAAAATATATAAACCAGTTTAAACATAAACAAAACACAATAAACAGGTAGTCTTAAAAAGTAGTCTCTTTAAATATTTTCTTGCTAATGAGCTTACAGCCAGTATTCTTATGATTAGTTTAACATTTAACAGGTGAAAGTCTGATAACAAAATTATCTGGCGATGGAGTAGCCATTAAACGGCGTAGAATGTAATATGTACCCAACAATACAGAACCATGTGTAATGATACTCACCCATGGCAAATTATTGGTATCACCCACTGGTACATACATTACCACATCTTTGTTAACTTTTACATAACTTGCCTATAACATAAAATAATATATGCATACGTTAAATAGAATAATAAACAAATATACATAATAAAGTACTTTTGTTAACACAATGTACCTATTAGTTTCATTAATTTTTTTATTCTAATCTAAGATTAAAAATATGGGATGGTTCAACACTAGTATTAGTTGTAAATCAGTAGGTTCACTCCACCATACTAAGCTAAATATATTATATATCAGGGGTGGCCAGCAAGAAGAGACTCGCGAGCCACCAAATATATTAATAAATATGGAAGAGCCAAAATGTAAAAAAAAAGGTAATATTATTATACAATTTTTATATATATATGATATTGTAAATAAGATAAGATAATGTATCGTATTTAATAAAATGTGAAGAATACGATAAAAATAATTGTACAATAATCTCAAATTTAATTTAATAAAATATTATACTTTTTCAAATACACAAATTCATGTTTTCAAATTTTTTTAAAAATGTTACGATAAGATGCGAGCTGCAAAAGTCTATGACGCGAGCCGCGGTTTGGCCACCCCTGTTATATATCCTACTTATAATTGTTTTTATATACATAATAATTTAAATATAGAAGTTAAAAATTATTTTGAAATATTATTATTTATTAAATTAAACCATAAAATTCTGTTTTAACTAACTTATAAGAGATTTGAGTTTAACAATTCTTTTATAGTATTTACTCAATGTGCATTATTCTAATGATTGATAGTAACATTTTTTTATATATAATTTTTATTAAATTATAAATTATTTAAATACTTACAGGAATCCATTCACCAGAATTGAGAGGAAATTGTTTCCAATTGGAATTTCTTGGTCCTTTACACAAGTATAACATTTGAACATCAGAATAAGCATCACCAAATCGAACCTCTTTGTAACGACTATCTTCAGCAGCCTTTTGATATCTTAAATGAATGGGGAATTCTGTTTCTATCAATTTATTTGCTGTGTCTGGAAGTGTGTAATTGACAACATAGAGAACAAATGGATCGGATTTATGAGCAGGTGTTTCTACGTCAATAAATTTGTTGTCAACATAAAATTCCACCTGAAGAAATAGTAATATTAGCATACTGTTAAGGAAATGCTAAATTAATTACTAACTTTGCGATTTATGGCAATGGTAGCCAACTCATATTTGTCCACATAGATATCAGCTGGAAAATCATAGCGCAATGTAACTGCACAGTCTTTACGATTTGATGTTTCATAGTCGGCTGTTATGGTTGTATGGAGAATTCTGGAATCAGAAACAGTTGAAGATAAACAATTTAAGTACAATTGCATACTACATCTCATTGAATTTCAAATAAAAAGTAATAAATTCTAGATCTCTACCTGTGATAACCTTCATTTTTTACTTGAAGATTAATGTTTCCCGAATGAATTGTCAAGTAATGCGTTGAATCTTGACTGCCTGTAAACCCATAGTACGATACAACAGATGTGACAAATATTAACGAATAAAGAGCAAACAGAATAATCTTAGTTTTCATGCTTAAACCCATTGTGTGTGATAACTTAATATATTTTAATAAATGTTATTCTATACTATTATATATAATCAAATAATCAACTATTTATTTTGTGAAACTCGATAATCAGAATAACATTATTGTTGTTAAATTGAATAATACATAATATAATGAACAACAATTTTTTTTTTAGTTGTTCGGAATATGAAAATGTTTTGACAAAATATTATAATGGAATGATACTTGATAGGAATATAGGGTAGGACATGGGACAGGACAGGACAGGACGTAGCTGCCGCGGCTGTTAAGTCAACGATAGAAACCTGATAATAATTATCAAAATATATGACCAGCAATCGCCGTGATATCACCACAGAACATTACAACCACGGTTTTGTTGTTATCTTCAATTATGATAAGATAATTTATCATTTTAAATCCTTATTGACTTTTTGGTTGCGAATCGCGATAATCGAGTTATTCGAGTAGTAAAATGTGAAAATGTAATACGATAAATACCTTGTAGCTAATACCTATTACTCAATACTCGGCCACTCGGGAGAATTATAATTTCATGTTTACATTTTGACGAGGTCGTCAACTTTAATGATTACATACATTAAAATTTCATTTCATCTATGCTCTATCATTATTTAGTATGATGGACATTTGTCGATTTATTAATTAATAATTATACGTTAAACTGATGTAGTCAAGTTTTATTTTCAATTAAAAAAACAATATTGTGTATAAATTTGCACACAATGGCTACTGATGAAAAAAATTTCTTTCAAAAAACTATCCAGCATTTGGCTCGTTCTTTGGCTTCTCAAAAGGATATACCATGGGAAAAAGTAAATTCATTGCTTAATTATTGTGGAAAATAAAAACTGAAAGTCTATAAAATATTATAAAGCTATCTATTAATCATTGGAAAAATTGTATAATTTTTGATAGATTCAAACATTATATGCATTATGTCCACAAGAAGGTCATCAAGGGGTATTCAAGATGGATCAAAGAGGCCAAGATTCTATAATAGCGTTGGGAATATATCTCCTGGAGTCAAACTTTCAGCATGTCGATCACATACTACCTTACTTATTAAAGTTGTTGAATGGTTTAGGGAAAATTCAGTGGGTAGATGAGATCAAGTACTTTCCTAGAGAGAGTAAGTTTTTAATCATGGTAGATAAATTATTATGTTTTTTTAAATTTTTTATTTCTTCTCTGTTGTTTGTAGGAATACCGGTTGCTGAAAGAATGAGTTTTTGTCTTAATACATTATTAACAGATATTGCAACTCGTTATCCAGTTTCTAGAGAAAAAATAATTGAGGCACAGATTAAATGTCTCAGTAAACTGTCAAATATTATTCGATCAGCTAAATCTGACAAACTAAATGATATAACTAAAAGTATGTTTTATTAGATATATGATAATATATTAATATATATTCTCAGAATGTGTAGAAAGGTTGACAATGTTTTATACTTTAATGCAATTAAATTTCAAACATTTTCAAAATTTCAAATGTATTATGAATAACTTAAATAGAATTAAATAAATATTATAATATATAATTATAATTTTTAGCAACATTGTGCAAAGCTACCATTCCATGTTTTATTGGCTTGGCCAGATCAATGGGAAGAGCAACTTTGAGCGACCCTCCACTGTTATGTCGTTTATTTCCAAAACCTAGTGCTCCTATTCAACAAACTCCAGTCCCTATTCCTGATTTAAACATACCAAAAAAGAAAAGTTTCTCAAACTTTCGGTAATATTTTTGTATTAGTCTATTTAATATGATATAGATATATTTTAAAAAGTTATTATTTCAGCTCTATCATTCCTCGATCTTTATCTCTAAATTTAAATTTAGCTTCACTAGACGTTATGACATTAAGTTCACTGGATCCAATGAATGATCTCAAGTAAATAATTCTCTATTTAAATGTATCAGAACTTTTTAAGTTAATGATATTTTTGGTTTTGAATATAGTAATAGAATGATTTACAAATCAGAATGCAAACTGGGTTCCCAATCACCAAACAATATGTCTAATTACTTTTTCTTTAAGTACGGATCAAGTTTTAACCAATTTCCATATACAAGATTCACTGACTCATCTATTGATCATAAATCATCAACATTAATGTTTCCCTTGGGTCATTTACAAGTGAGCTAATATTAATTATAAATGTTATTTGTTTTATTGTTTTATTTATAATTAAAAATTGAAAAATTGTTTATAGACTGTTTTATCGATTGCAAAAAAAATTCTTACCTCTGATGTTTTGGGATTTGTGGATAGTTTAGCTCTTGAATTTCATATATCTGGTGAAAGTAAAACATTTTGCTATCGAAGTTTCAGTGAAATATTAAATTTAGTAATTGCTTCATTATTGAGAGAATTACTTCAATATCAACAAGGTAAAAGTTTATTTAAATTTACTAATTTATTGTATATTTCTGAAGTATAACTTAAATTAATATTTGTTCTAGATTTACCATTACCATTCACTAAAGACGTTCAAGAGTTTATAAAAGATCTATTTTTAAATGGTCAAACTGAGTTACAATCTGGTGTATTACAAGATACATCTGAACGTGAAGATAAAGAGTCCCATTTAACAACAATAAATAAATTTAAAATAAATGTTTTAGCTAATGCAGCTTGTGTAGATTTATTAGTTTGGGCTACAAGGGATGAATCTGGTAAGTTTTTAAAATTAACAAAATAAAATATAGGTATTAATTGTAATAAACTATATAGTAAATATAATTAGTTTAATACATTATTACCCTAATATTTTTCATGATTAAGAAATTCTTTCTTTTAATACTTATTTTATCTAATTAAAGTTTAATTTTAAATTTCAATGTACAAATTGTTTGTAGTTTCTAAAAATATGTATCACTAATTCCAGGTGCTGATAATTTATGTGGTCGTTTAATGGAAAAAATTAATTCAAGTAATAATGTAAAACAAGCATTAGCACATATGCCATTGATTTTAGTTTGTATGGAGGTATTCATATTTTATTTGTAATCCAAGCTTACTTTAATATGTGTAATAAATTTAATTAAATTTGCAAAAACAAAATCAGTTTAAAATAACATTAGTTAACACACTTATAATTTTGTAAATATATCGTTTTCAGGGTTTAGGTAAATTATCTGAGAAATTTCCAAGTATAGCCAGTACCTGCATCCAATGTCTTCGTGATTTTCTTGTTCAACCATCTCCAATCTTATCAAAATTAAATAAATTTCACTCTGAAAAACAAACGCCTAAAGGATTAACTATTACAGGTAAGAAAGAAATAAATGCATACTTTGTATACTGAAACCTATCATACATGACCCCGGAATCATTTTATTGGTATGGAATTTAAATTTTCTAGGTTTTTAAATAAGTTATACTGTGTATTAAATCAATGTTTCCCAACTAGTGTTCCACTGAACCTAAGGGTTTCGTCAGCCGTTGCCAAGGGTGAAAAATTTGGGAAAATATATATTAATAATAATTTTGATTTGAATTATGATTTGAACATAGAAAAGCTACAATAATTATACGGGGGTTCCACCAAACATTTTAATTCCTGCAAAGGTTCCGAGAGTAAAAGAAGTAGGGAAACACTGCATTAGACAACAGTTAGACTTATCCTTATGTATGATTCTGTTTTATGTAATCCTTGCTCAATAGTATATAGCCAGTAAATAGTAATGTTCATTGTAAATTTCTTAGCTCTATTTATTGTAAATTAGATGTCTTGCCCATGACAATCTCTGCAGAACCTCATTAATGATATAATTGTTTTTTTTTCTCTTTTTAATAATTTTAATTTAGAGGTCCTATTGCCCTACCCTGAACACTGTCTTTTCTCCATTTATTTGTTTTCTACAGATTACCTAAATGTCTTAAATAATGAACCTTTAACTATACAAGGCAGGCCAATTTAGACATCTACTATTTTATTTATCTTTGGTATATTTTAACTTTACTATTAATTGTATGTTTTTTTTTTATGCAAAAATTTTAAATACCAAAAAATAGCTATATTTTTACGTATGCTAGGGGTCTTCAACCTTTTTATACAGTGGGCCATGTTTTATTTTTTTAAATCTTGTGGGCCACATTCATAGTAAAAACATGTATTTTATACAAATATGACATATGAAACTAAAACTTTTACACATAAACAAGTATTATGATCGTCTACGATCTAACTGACATTAGCCAACATTTATATCTTGTTAGGAAATTTAGTTTATCTTATTGCATATTTCCGATAGCAATTGCTCAGTCGATATAATTTTATTGAAATAGAAAAGATACATGCTAAATTTAAAATTTGATTGCGGGCCGCGGGTTGAAGTCTCCTGATGTATGTATACTATGAATTTTATTGTTAATTCATACTTTTCAATCTTGGAAAATCATATGTTAAATAATTAAGTATATGGTAAAGGATTCCATTTATATCTTTTGTTTTATATTTTCAGTTAATGGTGTTAATGAGGTAAAACCAATATCATCAGATCATGTTGAATCGCAATTTGAAAGACTCAGAAATTCATCAATTGAAAATCTTTGTATTGCATTAAGAGCAGCATATACATTAGATCCTTTTTGTGTACCAGCACTTTTAGCATCCTTATCTAATCGCTTGTATACTGCTGAAAAATCTAAAAAGTAATTTTTTTTTCTTTATATATATATATATATTAATTATTATGATTTCCTATTTTAGTGATTCATCGTTAATTCAAGCAAATACTATAGTGATGTTAGGACATATTGCAGTTAGTTTAAGAGATACTGCAAAAACATCAGACACTATTTTGCAATTTTTCCAACAACGATTTTGCCGTGTTCCTAGTTCTATTGATGTACTTATTGTTGATCAACTTGGATGTATGATTATTGCAAAGTGTGATGTAAGAATTATATTATTTTACCAACCATGTTATTAGATTTTTAATTAAGTGCTCATTTTTAATATTTCAGATGAATGTTTATGAAGAAATAATGCGTATGTTTTCGACGATTACTGTAGAAGCTGGTAATGCTTTATACAGTCATGATCAATCAAATCAATACAGGTATTTTCAATTCTTAAGCATACTATTCATTTTTAAAATCTATATTAACTTAAAAAATTGTTATTAAGACATGTTTCAGGAGCGGTTATTAATGCTTTGGCTAATATTGCTGCTAATATTAAAGGTGATAATGAAATGAATGAACTTCTTGTAAGATTATTAGAATTGTTTGTACAGCTTGGTCTTGAAGGAAAACGAGCTTCAGAGAAAGCACCAGTAGCTAATAAAGTAAATAATTTTTCTAATAATATTAATACAATTTATTAAGGAATACATTTTCAATTATTATAGGCTTCTAGTAGTGCTGGGAATTTAGGAATGTTAATTCCAGTAATTGCAGTACTTATACGGCGCTTACCAGCTATTATACAGCCTAAACCAAGATTGCATAAATTATTTAGAGATTTTTGGTTATACTGTGTAGTTATGGGATTTACAAATGACTCTGGTATGAACAAGTTTTAATTATAAGAAATGTGTATCTTATTCATTTTCATACTTTTAGGGTTATGGCCAAGTGAATGGTATGATGGTGTTAAAGAAATTGCTATTAAATCACCTTGTCTTGTTACACAAACTTCAACTAGATCTCAAATGCGAGAACTGCAGTATACTTCTGCTGTTAGAAATGAAAGTGTTTCTTTGGTAAGTTAGTTCTTTTTCTTTTTGAAAATAAATAAACTTTGAAATATAATATATATTTAGAACCAGCTTCAAGAACTTAAGTCTCAAATTCTTCAACATCTTAATCCAGCTCCACCTGAAGTTACTGCAGCTGTAAATAAATTATCATTTGCACAGGCAACCTACCTGTTGTCAGTATATTATTTAGAAACTATGCGCATGCAGAACTCAAATGATCCAAGCCTACAGCCAATTTTTGATTACTTATCTGATTATGCTATTCAGAAAGATAAAACAGGATTGTGGCACTGTGTCTCTAGTGTCGGGGATAAAGTATTTTCATTATTTTTAAATGCCATGTCTATACAAGCAAAAGATGAGACAAGGGAAAAAAAATTGGAGTACCATGCTCAATTATTATTGGTCAATTTTAACCACATACATAAATTGATTCAATGTGTTGCAGACAAATGGCTTTCTGGACTTGTTAGCAAGTACGTTTTTGTGTAATATGAAAATATTTATGCTTGATGTATTTAAATGTTTGTAATTTTTATCAAAATAAAATAAACTAAAAATTTAAAATAAGATTAAACTTAATTTTATAGGTTCCCACATTTATTATGGAACCAACGTGTACTTTGGACTATGTGTGATATACTTCAAGTTTTATCTTATTCTTTAGAATTGAATCCTAACAATGAGACACCTTGCATTCAAATACCCTCTTCCCCGTTTACACTCATGTTGATGGATACACTTGAAGCAAGAGAAGTAATTTAGAAATAAAAAAAAAATATGTGTATAATATGTATTAAGAAAACAAATTGTGTACATTCAATTTATTTCAGAGTACTACTAATGACTTTGCAGCAAGGTCATTAGGTTTCATCCAAGAAGCGATGAAATGGGCTCCTAGTGCGACTAGATCACATCTTCAACATTATTTAACTCAAATCCCCAGTTCATCTTATTGGCATCATTCAGGGCTATCATTAGCTACAGAAAGTGTCTTGCAGAGTAGTGGCTTAAATTTTCATGCTGCACCATTATCGGTACAAATTTATATTAATATGATAATAAAAATATATATTTTAATATAATTATATTTGTTTTTTAGAAAATGACCCTGGATAAAAGACCACGTTGTGTGAAAACTGATTCTTCCTTATACATTACAACTTTAGGTTTGAGAAGTCATTTTGCAGGTATTGTGTCAGGAATGATTTCAGCTTATGAAAATAGCCCTGAACAGTTAGTGGATAATGTAATTGCAAAAGTTTGGAGTGCTTGTAATAATGACATTAATGATTTGCATCATAATGCACTATGGACTGCTACAGCTTTACTTATATCAATTTCTGGTATTTTTTTTTTTTAATATTGTAATATTAATAATAAGTATATTTTTCTCTTAATAATATTAATTTTTATTTGATTATTTAGGATGTACTAGAAAATTGTTGCACGTTGTTGCATGGTCTCAAGTAATGTTATTCACTACCAAAGCAATGAGAACTGCAGTTGAATGTTGGCAATGGCTAACTACTTCCCGACCAGATTTGGAATTACAATTTTTACAAGAAATGTTTGCTGCTTGGCAGGTATATATATTATACGACTAACATTTTAGTTACACAGTAGACTTTTAAATAGACTATTCATATTAAATTTATCTTTTTTTTATATATAAATACTATTTAGTATACAATTGATAGCCGTATTGGTTTATTCGCAAAAGATATAGAACAAGTTAGTCCACTTGCAGTATATGAAGGATGTACTCTGGAACCTAACCCTCATTTTGTTAAACCTCATGATGTTTGGGTTCAAGTAAGACTTTTTTTAAAAAAAATATTAAAAAAATTTTAACTTAATATTTGTTGGAAATATTTTCAGTATATATCTGAAGTGGTTGACAATGTGAAGTCTTGTAGTCAAGAAAAGGTAGAAATGTTAGCTATGATGTTACACCGATCATTACCTATGAGTGTTGGAACTTCTGATGCATTCATTAGTCGTCATATAGATGCTATTGGAACAAGATTTAGGTAAAATTATAGCAAATAAAATTTAATGTTAAATTATTTTATTTTTGTATTAAAATTATGTATTTTAATGTTCTTAACATCAAAGGGATAGGTTCGGGACTTGTTGCAATTAAAATTATCGAAATATGTATTCAAAATCGTCAAAATATGCAACTAATTTTTATTTTGTTTTTGAAAAACGCATAAAGTGTGTTATTAATTATTATTATAAAAATACAAATTTAAAAATTAAGTAGGTACATATAATAAAAACAATTTTTTCACGGGTTACTCGTCTAATCATCTGTATTGTAATAACTCCATTGGTAGAAAAAATATTTTTCCCGAATTCTGATATACATTGATTAATTCTACCATTTATTTTGGGCAAATTTAAACACAAATTTATTGTAAAAAAAAAAAAAAGCACAGTTTATAAGAGACAATTTTATGTTTTTAACAATATAATAATGGGAAATATACCCAAATATGCTAAAAATTGCTCAAATATGCACTTTTCTTAAAATATAACAAAACAAACAAATGTATGTAAATTAAAACTTAGTACTTAATTTCATCATTTCATAAAACAAATTTATAACTCACCTAGAGTAGACTAAGACCACTACAAATAAAACATACAAATGCAAGAAGTCCCGAACCCTAATCATAAAGTAATTGAAAATTCACAAAAATAGCTAATTATTAAGAATAGTGTCAAAATAGAGTAGTAACACATTATTTTTACAACTAAAAAAATATATATAATACTCTTATAAAATAACTATTATGATGGATTTTTCAGTAGTTCTAGAATATATGATGGTTATAGGATACTACATCATACTAAATACTGATTTGTGATTATTCAAGAAAATAGTGTCCGCTAGAATTTTCTAAAAATAAAAAATTAATTTTGAAAATGACTGAAGATTTTAACCAATAGTTCAATTATTGACATTCAAAAATGACTGTAGTTATGATTTAAAAAGTTAAAAATCAAACACATATTTATAAATACTTTTTAATAAGTGTTGAGACAAGTACTAAACTTTATTTTTAAACAGCTATTTATAAAACCATACTAATAGTACATATGAAATTTATGTGATAAAAAATTATTTTGGCTTTCGGATTAACCAGAATATTTTATTATTATTTTTATTGAGTTTTTAAGAATTTGGATTAATTATAGTATAAGCTTGCTTTTTTTTATATATAATTCACTGATACATTAATATTGTAATTTGTATTTTTTTCAATATTTTAGATTATTACAATGCGGATTAACATTGTTGCAAGGAGACGTATTACCAAAATCATTGGGAAAAAATATACTTCGAGAAAGAGTATACTGTGCTTGCTTTGATACTTTTACAACACCCGTTCAATGTCCAACTCAACGTGGCTCAGAATTACGAGATGACATACTTGCTCTTACTAAATTCTGGCAGACAATGCATTCAGATAAGAAATATTTAATGGCCAGTGTTATTGGTGGTATGTATTTAATCGACCATATTTTATTTTGTTAAGTTTTCCTTTGGTTTTAATATTACTATTTTATTATTTAAAAACAGAAAATTAAATCTTAAATAAGTATATTATAAGTTTAAAATTATAAAGAAACTTTAAGATAATTTTATATTCTTTATATAGTGAAAATAATTTTGTAAATTATTATAATTCTAGATTTTGATCTTCAAGGAGGTTCTTTGCAAACTCCTAACAATACAATTTATGACCATCAATTAACAATTTCATCTCTAAATGAATTAACGGTATCCAGTATTGGTGCTGTTTCTGGAAATTCTGGTACATCTCAAGGCTGGATGAACACTGTACCATTATCATCATCTGCAACAAATACATTGAACAAACGTACAGCCAATAATTTAAGAATGAAACGACAAAATGGCAATGCCAATCAAGATTTATATGTTAAAGACTATATAAAAAAACGAATTCTTATATTAGATCTTTTGGTAAGAATTTATTATGTATCAATTAAATTAATTAATTTTTAAATTTATGGTTGTGCATATAAATATATTGAATTTATATGAAGTAAATAAAAACTATTGGTCACAACGTATATAAAAATATCACAACATGTGATACACAAAGAAAAATATATAGGGTGGGCCACCATGTTTTATGTATTATTTTAAGGGAAACAGGAAAGTTTAGATGCCCGCTTTATATTATAACAGTCACCATTTTATTTTATAATTAGAAAAAAATAACACAATATTTATTTATAGGCTGTTCAAATCGAATTTTTGAGTACATGGCAAAACCCTGCTAATCTCTCTGAACTTAGTGTACCTGGAGAAGATATGGTAGCTTCTTGGAAGTCCAAAACTGTTCCTGATAAGTCCTTACGTGAAAATACAAGACTTGCATGGGAAATTAGTCCTGCTCTTTGTGTATTCTTACCAGTTAGATTAAAAAATGCTGACTGTATTGTTAAAGAGGTATGCAGAATGGTTAGGGCCAGTCCAATGGTTGTTTCACATATACCTGAAGCCTTGCAATATTTGGTGACCACTGAGACTCTTTTAAGTGATGCTCCTGAAGTATGTATATACAAGGAATTTTTATCAAGTTTTACATTTTGATTTATTTAATTAAAATATTTCAGCTCGTCTACATGTTGACGTGGGCAAGGGTTACTCCTGTCCAAGCATTATCATATTTTTCTAGACAATATCCACCACATCCAATATCTGCACAATATGCAGTCCGTGTTCTAGCAAGTTATCCAGCTGATGCAGTATTGTTTTACATTCCACAATTAGTGCAAACTCTTCGTCATGATACTGTATGGAATTTATATACTTTAATACTGTCATTTTAAACTCATTAAATGTTTTAAAATAACAGATGGGTTATGTTTTGGAGTTTATCAAATCGATTTCATTACGGTCCCAAGTAGTTGCTCATCAACTAATTTGGAATATGAAGACAAATATGTACATAGATGAAGAAATGCAACACAAAGATCGTATGAAAATTCAAATAACTAATATTATTAATTTATTAATTTTTTTATTTGTTTCTTTTTAGCTGCTCTATATGATACATTAGATACATTAACTAATGCAATAGTTGATTGCTTATCAGGTCCTGCTAAAAAGTTTTATGAACGTGAATTTGACTTTTTTTCTAAGATAACTGATATTTCTGGCAAGATAAGGCCTTTTCCTAAAGGTAAATTTAATTATTAATAAAGGTTAATTATTATTTATTTAATATTAAATATTAACAATATTTTAAAACATAAATTCCAGGACCTGAACGTAAACATGCATGTTTAGAAGCGCTTAGCAAAATTGAAGTTCAAGCAGGGTGTTATTTACCTTCAAATCCTGAGGCAATGGTTATTGATATTGACTATAACAGTGGCACTCCAATGCAAAGGTTTATAATTATATTTCATCATGAATAATCCTTACTTACCTAATATTTGAATAATGAACTAAAAATAACATAAAATATTTTAGTGCTGCCAAAGCTCCATATTTAGCTCGTTTTAGAGTAAGAAAATGTGGTATAAATGAATTAGAACAAACTGCAATGGCTATATCTAATCAACAAACTTCTGGTAATACTGAAAAAATTGTTGATACATCTTCTATGATGGGCTTAGATACATGGCAGGCAGCAATATTTAAAGTAATCATATATTATTATTGTTTTTATTATTCAGTAGCTGTTTGTAAAATAATACATGTATTTTTTGAATATGCCAAATTATTTTAGGTTGGAGATGATGTTCGCCAAGATATGTTGGCTCTTCAAGTAATCAGTATTTTTAAGAATGTATTCCAACAAGTTGGATTAGATTTATTCTTGTTCCCATATCGAGTAGTTGCTACTGCACCTGGTGTAAGGAATATTTAACATTGTATTTATTATTTTTGTATTTTAATGACATGTTGGTCATTGCTAAATCACAAACTATGAAAAATTGAAATATATAGTCAAAGACAGTGTCTAGTAACAACTTATTAAAATCTTCAAGTTCCTACATTAAGTATATTTTTGAATATTTTAGTGTGGTGTGATAGAATGTGTTCCAAACGCAAAATCAAGAGATCAATTAGGTCGTCAAACTGACTATGGAATGTATGAATATTTCATCAAAACTTATGGTGATGAAAACACGAAAGAATTCCAGGTACAATCCATGGTTGATATTACTGTGATTAATGATACAGTGGTATCATGTAAAGTTTTTTATTAATCATTTTGTAATTTTAAATCTTAAATGCTTATAAAAAATCAATTTGGTTTTCCGGTAGAATTATTTTTTATGTAAATATTGAAAAACTTAAAAAATCCTCTAATTATATTTTCAAATCTCCTCAAGTATAAAACAAAAAAAAAATTTAAACGTAAATAAAAAAATGTTGCAACTAGATTTATGATATTTTGAATTAAAAAAATAACAAACTATGGGGAGCTTCGTATTATATTTTTAAGCATTTCTACCTAGCTAATACTTTTTATCGAAATTTATAGGAATTTTTTACTTTTTACCCCACCAAAATAACAACTAAATCTAATTTGTTACCAGAAACCACCCCCATTTTTACCGTAAAAAATGTTGATAAATAAATAATAATAAATATATCACATTATAAAATCAATACATTCACGCTCTGTTAATAATCTAAAATTAATTAATACATATATTTTTTTTTTTTAGAATGCTCGACGCAATTTTGTCAGATCGATGGCAGCTTATAGTGTTATTGGATTTTTATTGCAAATAAAAGACAGACATAATGGAAATATAATGTTGGATACTGATGGGCATATTATACATATTGGTTAGTTATAACTCATAATCAGGGCTCGGGACTTAAAGCATTTGCTTATTTTTATGGATTGACTTAATATGTAGCAAAGTGCTATGGAAGTGTATGTCATGTTACAACATGTTCAATTATGAAAATTGAAAGTATTTTTTTGCTTTTTTCAACAATTTTTTAAAAAGATGCTTATTTCCAGTTTTCTTGATTATTTTTGCTTTTTTGACCAGTTTTACTACTTTTTCTAGTTTTTTTCAGAAAATCCCTCGGAAAATGTGTCTCGAAAGTGAAGTTTGATTTTTTTTATGATATAACGATTTATTTATTTATTTTTATTTTTTAGTTAGAAACTTTTCCTAATCATTTTGTTTCAATATTTTTTATAATCATTAATTATATTATTTTTAGCACATTTACAAATTATGTCTAGTACAACTTTTTTTTTGATTAAATATTTTTACTCAAATTTAAGTTTTTTAAATGCTTATTTGAGTGTTTATAATAATTTTTTAAGCGCTTATTTTAATGATTTTAAGTGTTAATAAGTCATGAGCTCTGCTTATAATGTTTAAATTTATAGCCCATAATGAACACATTTGTATTATTAATTTTTAGTTAATTTTGTTTTGGATTTATTTTATTTTTAATTGAAAAAAGATTAATATAATATTATTTATCATGACTGGATATTAGATATTAATATTTAATGTATTATTATTTTTTTGAAATTCTATTAACTTATTATTTGTTTCAGATTTTGGATTTATGTTTGAGTCGTCGCCTGGGGGTAATTTAGGTTTTGAACCCGACATTAAACTCACTGATGAAATGGTGATGGTAATGGGCGGAAAAATTGATGCTCCACCTTTTCGATGGTTTACTGAATTATGTGTTCAAGCTTACTTGGCCGTCAGGTACCTAAAATACAACATAATAAATACCTTATCATTAATTAAATTATTCTATTTTTGTTGCAGACCTTATAAGGAAGCGATTATATCATTAGTTTCTCTAATGCTAGATACAGGACTACCTTGTTTCCGTGGTCAAACAATTAAACTGTTACGAGCCAGGTTTGCACCTCAATCGACTGATCGCGAGGCTGCAGTGTACATGATGAGTGTCATTCATAAATCTTTTCTCAACTTTAGAACAATTGCATATGATTACTTACAACTTTATCAAAATCAAATTCCATGCTAAAGTGATAATTTTACCTATAATTCTTGTTTGTTATTTATTTTAGCCTTTTTGTGCTATTGTTAATAGTTAATTTAAATGTCATTAGACCATGAAATTATTTTATTTTGTATTTTGTAATCTAGTATTATTTTTATCTTTGGTTTTGTGGAATTAGCAAATGGTTTATTTATATCTGGAATGTTTAATAAATATCTACTCATGTGAGTTGTAGTTACCAAATATTGGTTTAATAATTATCTATTAATATCTATAAACTATAAAAAAAAAGCGGGTAAGTGGGTATCGCTCTGCTGTATATTAGGGGGTGGGGTGGACCTCAGACTATGGTAGGTTAAATTTGAATACAATGATAGGTATCATTGTATACGAAAAACGATTCTGAACGAAGATGATTTGACAGTTTAGGATAAATTATATTTAAATAATGTCATATATTCTATTTTGAAACAAATAGTATAGTTACTATATTATGTTACTGTAGTTACTTTATAGTATCTGTTTATTAATAAAAAAAGTATTTGGCAACATACGTATAATGAGAGTATGAAATTTAAATTAAATTTTGACATATTTCGTATAAATTCGAACTTTAAGCACTTATAAAAAAAAATTGTGACTAACGATTTCGGATTTTTTTTTATCACTTTAAGAACAACTTATAAGAAACCTTGTATTAAATTTTCAAGATTTTCT
The DNA here is from genome assembly GCA_020882235.1 of Schizaphis graminum. Classification (NCBI taxonomy): domain Eukaryota; kingdom Metazoa; phylum Arthropoda; class Insecta; order Hemiptera; family Aphididae; genus Schizaphis; species Schizaphis graminum. The sequence goes on from CM037032.1 coordinate 72,976,132, forward strand.
GGCCTTCCAAACAATTTTTATCGGCATTTGAAGAAAAAAACTTAGAAAGTAAAAAATTTCAATTGTCTATAAGTAGCTTAAAAATGGTCAAAATATTTTGAAAATTTAACTGTAAAGAGATAACCATAATATAAACATTTGGTGAAAATTTCAAGTATTTACAATAATTCGTTTTTAAGTTAAAGCAAAATCAAAAAATCGATTTTGTCGAAAAGTGGTTTTTCGTAAAATTGTCGTTTTTCTGTCATTTTTTTTTTGTTTTTCTCGATTTTTTTGAAAACTATTTGAAAATTTTACTTTTGACCCCCAAAGTACCAACTAGATGAACTTTCCTATTCAAAGAGGGGCTGAAGTCAAAAATCGGAGCATTATTACTGCTCCAAATGTTGTCGTCAGACACAAAAAAAAAAACACACATCATTGTAAAAGCAATACATTCTTCACTCCGTTCAGAATCTAAAAAAACATACCGTCTTTTTTAGAATATTTATTAAGGTTAAATAACTTGAACATTTAAATATTTAATACAAGGTTCCTCAAAAGTTTTTATTAATAGAGTTATATGAGGCAAAATGAGTAGAGCGTTAATTCGCGAATTATTTAAATAAGCATTTTTTTTTTAAGCGAATTTCGTAAAAATCGTGAATATTATAGCAAATTATTTTGTAGTTAAAATTCAACAAATTTGTAATACTTATACTTACAATTTATAAATTTAATACGATTTTTATGACTTTTCAATCTATATAAAAAAAATTCTATCAGAAAGTCAAATTAAAATATTCTAATATTAATAAATATTTAAATATTTATTTAATATGCTCATAACAGTACGATGACTAAGGCTATATTGTATCAATTGGATATTTTGAAATTAGTTCATTCACTAACCTGCATTATATCTATTATAAATAGTCAGAGTACGATTAAGTCTTAGTTAATAAAATTATTAAAAATCATTTTTACATTATTGTATCATGATTTTATGGGTATACACAACAGCACAAGCACAGCAAACGTACAATTTAAAATGTATTATAATTTATAGTATCCATCGCTATATTACATAATATAAATATAATATTTATATTATTTTAAAAATAAACTTTTTTATAAATAAAAAAGTGCTGCAGACCAGTGGTTAACAAATAGAAGTGTAGTGCATTCGAGACAAAATAAACCTTTCAACTTTAATATAAAAAAAAAAAGAAACCGCATAAAATGCTGAACGTAAAAAAAAAATGAGACGGCTTATCGGATGATTTTCTACAGTAACGAGTACCTGGTTGATGAGCGAATCGTGTAATTGCCACATTATAATTATTTTAAGTTTATAGTTTACGTTTATAATACATTTCTGCAGAAGAATGTCCACCTCCACAAAGACCTACTATCGTTCAAACCGATCGAGGACATCGCGCGGATCGAACCGTATAATAAATATAATATATTATATATTTTATAACCATATGTGCAGCCCATGACAGGATTAATTGATATATAACTATACATATACATTCATGACTATACGCAGTTACAGCGATTTAGAGATGTTCAATATATAATATAATATGTATATATCGTAATAGTCTCGGACGCACCACGTTGTACCAACAGGGCAACACCACACCTATATTATGCGTGTAACCACATAGGTGTATAGGTATATATATAATATTATTATATACATGTATATAGGAAAATGCAGCGTACATCAATATATATATTATAATAATGTACCTATACGAAATAAATAAATAATTAAATACGAAACTCGCGTTCATTTCGTCTCATTATACATACTCTGCGGCGGTTCGTCGTGTCTTATCTGTGCGCACCGATCAGGAATTGATAATTTAATTGCGTTTCCAGGCCGGTGTTGCTTTCGTTCCCGCGGCTACTGCAGCGACCGCAGCAGCCGCACGCCGAGACCCGCGCGTCGCCATCAATATGGTCGTGTGAGACGCGATGATCGATTCGGTCCGGAGCCGTTATAATCACTATCGGTGTCCGGCACATACTAAACTCTATATAACCTGCCATATCCTACCGTATAATAATTATACACATTAGTATGACACTATGTATTTAACCGGTGGAATAGGATATATAATATTATGTCATATACTGTGTAGAACGGTTATTCCCAAACGAAGGCAGTGTCGCTTGTGGGTTTTTTTTTATTTTTTTTATGAGGGTGGAGGAGTGTATTACTTAAGTGGGCGATTCTACTATGATTTTCATTTTTATCGTTATAAATTATTGCAATGAAATGTATAAAAGGGGTGTTGAGTAAAAAAGGTTGGAAAACACAAACACTGGCGTGGAATGTAAATGGTAGGTGTACCTATATATACCTATTGGCTATTTATACATACTATAGTCTATAGTAGTACTATATACTATATTACTATATACTACTATATGCTATAATTGTATACTAAATAGTATAACATTATAAGTTCCAGGCAGTCGAAAACGAAGATTTGTTGGCCGAACGACAGAAGAACCAATAATTTGTTGTTGGTTAGTTATAACTTATAAGCTATAGCTTAAATATTAGAAATTAAAACTTAAACTGAAGAATTGTACTATCTCGGGAATCTATCATAGAACTTAATTGATAAGTATTAACTTCTTATGAAGATTGAATCATGTACATTACAATAATAATACATTTTATTTATAATCACAAGGAAAAGTAGGTACATTTATTTATAATTTAAAGAAAATAATAACAAAAGTAATGTGAATTTTGAAATTGCTTTTTTTGTGAAAGTAATAGATCAATATCCGGATCGATTGAAATTGTGGCAATTCTCAAACAATTTTTAAGTTGCTTGTCAATAATACAGTAGACCAATTTTTACTCTCGAGCCTCGGTGTTTTTTATTCTTGAAAAAAATATTGTTCCCAAGTATAAGGTAGGCATAGGCGCCGACTACATGGGGGCTCGGGGGCCGCAGCCCCCATTGAAAAGATGGAGTCAGGGCTCAGCCCCCATTGAAAAGATTGAGATTTGAATTTCCCAAATCACGTTTACAGAATAATATATCCGAGATTCGAGAACATTGTTAATAATAAAATTACATATTATAATGATGATATGAATATTGTAACATTGTGACAGTGGCTGCAGCTTATCATAATTTTTAGTTCTTGTGATACAGACTTTTTTTTATCAAAATGATGTTGTTTTGCAAATTTCAGTTAAAAGTCTTTTTTTTTTTTTTTGTTTTTTTAATTCGGCCCCCATTGGCATTTACAAAACCTGGCGCCTATGAAGGTAGGTATAGGTACTGCTGAAAAACGAGAACGTGGATAACGCGTGATCGTAAAGGACAGGGTACCTATATGTTTATTTAGGTAGATGTATTTTTTCCTCATAATATTGTATACAATTAATTGTAATTTGAAATTGAGGCGAGGGCTGCATTAAAATCTACCGCAAGCTGCGGATTGAACACTTCTGATTTAGAACGAATAGGTAATAAACATTTTTAAAATTGCAGTATTTTGAGATACGCCTTTGATAATATTCTTACCTTTAATTAATTCACTATAATCTTTAATAGTAATGATAACTACACAATATTAATCCGGTTAAACGAAAATTTGGCGTATTGTATAGTGTATACCTACATTTGTAAGAAGACTAACGCACGCGTGGGTTTGACGCGTCCTCTCAACACCGAGTAATGATCTATATTCTATACCTAATCCATATTATATTACGATTACATTATAACATTTTGATTATGTCGGGGATGGAGATGAATGATGATGCCATTATGCCAATAATAATATATTAACATGAAAGGGAAAATAGTTTTCATCAAGTATTGACATCTAAAATAGTAATTGCATTTGGTCAGAGACGATCGATATTGAATATATTTACAATTTTTTATCGTGAAATTCTATTTGCCTACGAAATAGAATTGTATATAGCTTACTGACATCGATTTGTATGGCACTGCATTGGTGACAGTGACGTATCTGAAATAATTTTTCAGGGGGGGAGGGAAATACGAAAAATATTTCAGTTAAAATATAAGGAAATATAAATACAATTGTTTATTTATTTATTTATTTATTTTTTAGTTAGGTAGTGTTTTAGACACTTGTTCAAACTTGTTAAGTTAAAATTTAAAATAAATTTAACACAATAAAAAAATTTATTACTCAAAAGTTTAAACTTTAATATGATATAAATATATAATCTATACTCATATAGGTAATCATAAAATAATTATATTATAAGGTCTATATTTCTTGTTTTCGTGGCACCAAACATATCAATGACCTTATCTATTTATTTGAATGCCTCTACGTCTATGAATATTTAGTTAAGCCACGTCCTACTCATAATACTCATAATAATGGAATTTTTTTTATAAATATAGCTTCCGAAAAACAGTAAAAAAAAAACAAAATTAGGTCCTCAGGGGGGAATGCCCCTATTTTCCCACCTCAAATACGCCACTGGTTGGCAAAAATTGTTAAAACATGCAAACATTTAATAATGAACGATACAGTTTTCTGCTGTGATGATTGTTATGGATGTCGATTTTCGAACTCGTCGGCTGCTTAATTTCGTCCAATATATATATTGTCTATATTCGTCGTATATAGACAAGTGTCAAGTATATATTTTATGTTAGATCATAGGGATCGATGATTGATCATCGCGGAGAATTCTAGTAGTGTTACATGCGCTGAAGACAAAAAATCTCACCGTTTTATATTTTCTTCACTCTTATATTATGTTGAAAAAAAAAACTTTTTATGCTTCTAGAAGTTAATAGGCCCCACTGAACATGTTTGTATATACACACTCATTATATTATATGAGCGCGTCTTAACACGTTGTTACTTATTACTTGATGCTACTGTATAGGATATTAGCATAATAATATACACACCGTATTCGATGGCAATCGACTTTACACAGTAGCCGTTACGTACTCGCGTGTCAAGTGACGCGTATTATCGCAAGTATTATCTGCAGTGCTACTATATATGTATATATTAAATAGAATACTGAATATAATATGTATAATGAATGCGTTAAACTATTGCAACTCTGTAGACTCGGCGACGAGAGACATTATGTGTTTGCAAAGATCGGGGAGGTGAGAGATCTAATTAAAACTGGTGGCGTTGGTATATAATAAATTAATTACGTATAATATATTTGCATTTGTAGTACCAGCTGTGACGATGATATCCCGTTGACGTGCGTGTCATATTGTACAGTATAACATCGATTAACAAAGCCCAAACAAAAATCTGTAAAGTACAATGAATAATTATTGTAAATATGTTTGTATAACTCCATGACCGGTAACCCCAACCCACACGGAAAACAAAATTTAATTGGTTTTACCGTTTATAAATTATTTAAATTTTAAATTTTAGTTAAATATATGTGACAATCGTATAGATTTTGTTAATACAAACATTTAGCTGAATTTTTCTGCATATGATGATATTTCAGGTAAAATAATAATAATAATGATTAATTGATAATCGTAATAATTGTAGTATATTTGAAATCGTAAAGAATTTAATAATATTTTAATATTTAATACATTTTATAATTTATTTTTATAATTTTCTAAAAAGTCTTGGTCAAGTTTGTAGTATGTACATGTACCTGATATAATAAATCAGATATATTATAAAATAGACAACTATAAATATCTTTATTATTATTATTTATTAAAAGCCCAAGTCCAAAGTTGTCTACTCCTCGCTATTTTATTCCTGTTATAAAATTTGATTACGTCGATGCAATGTAAATTAGTAATACTTTTCCTGGTGACCAAATTATAATTAACTGGTAGGTGATGGCGGTGATGCTGATAAATAGAATAATCGTATAGATAAAACGTCTCAAGAAAAAAAATAAGTGCAATTTCCGGAGTTTAATTAAATGTTTTAATTATCTACAAAATAACACGTAAAGATGATAACCGTGATAGCATAAAAATATGCCTATTTAAAAGTTAATGTTCACAATAATTTCTTTTAATATGTTATAACTCATAATACTTATACTTATATTATAAAATGTTAAAATACGACGAAGAGGGTAAAACTTTCAACGTTGATCCGTAGAACGATAATGAAAAATATTGTTGAACGACAAGACTTATTTGATGGTAATACCTCAGACCTCCACCGTCTATACCCGTAAATTACATCTGAACATGGTGATTTATGGAAAACAGTTATATAAAAAGAAAATTTATAATTGTTTAAATTTATTGTCAAACACCATCAAAGGCGTACGAAACATTACTGCAATAACCATTGGTTTAAACTAGAAATTTACATGGGTACCCAATGACGTGGTAACCATTACGTGGTTCACAAACCAGTAGAATTTACAATCACTATAAGAACAAAATTATGCGAGTAGATATTAAGTCTATATACCTTGGCGACTTTGGAATTTTATAGTCATCCTTACAATAAGTAACTCGGGGTGTACAATGCTACGGCGGCCCACGGTAAATATTAGGTATGTAGCCATTATTTCAAATTCAAAACCGTCAATTAGTTGTATATTAAATCTGAATGTATTATTATTAAAATGTGTGTAGCCGACAAAAAATTCTAATCACATGATGTGGCTAAGTCTTCACAAAGGATTTAAGGATTGTAGTTCTGCGATTTGGTAAATCGGATCCGTGATAATTTTTGTACATTTTGAAAGTGGAAAATGGATTCCTGTAGAAAAAAATTAGTAGTTAGGTCTCTTTCCTTCCTTTGATTATTATACATATATATATATATACCATTATTATTATATTTATATGTTTATGATATTATTAACTGGAAAGTACGTAAAATTACATTTTGATATAACTATAACAATAATATTTTTATTAAAATGTAACAAAAAAATTAAAATTCATTATAATAATAAGTAAATTTTGATTTTATAAACAAGACGCGATCCGCATCTGACTATGACGAGTGCTGCAAGTTAGCCACCCCTGGTAAATAATATATAACATTATCTATTTATCTCCGACTATTTAGCAGGTTACAGCTCTGGCTGCCTGTTGATTACTTCATCGTTTCTCCCGTATACGGCTATATTATATGCAATATAGAATACATCGTACCTGCACATAATATAATAGCCGTCGCTTTAATTAACCCCAGACGGCCTTTTGTGATGTACATAATATATTATTATAATATACGATATACTATATATATATATATTTATTATACACTACTGCGTGCACAATACGCAGACAAACGCTCGCAGAGATACGACACGAGTTTGCAGTGATTGCGATGCTAATTTACTCACGACTTCCGTTTTGTATAGGTACGTACAATGCATATGTGTGTATAATAATAATAATAATAATACTGTATCGTCCATGCGACCACGCAGCGCCGTCACCAACTCTAATATAGATATTAGAAGAAATATAAGTAGTAGAAAATCTAATGAAAAACCCGGATAATATATTATGTAAAACAGCAAAGAAGAATGACAAAAAATGAAAAAAACAATAAACATAAGTAGGCAAATAATAATGTAAATTCGAGCACGGTTTTATCAAGAGGATGAGTAAAACATTTTTTATGGTGATGTGTGAATAGAAAAGAAAGTAGGTACCTTTGTAATATAAACTATTATTGAGTTGAGGCTATCATAGTATCATACAATAACAAAATGTTTTGATGTACCAGTTTGAATATTTAAGTATATACTTTATTTATGTCAAGCAAATAGCAATATAATATGGGTACCTAATACCTATAAAGGTATACATGATAGAACACCTTTCCGAAAAGTCGTCCTATCCATTCATCGCTAACGTCTCGTCTCGACATCTCATGAGTATATTATAGATTTACGATTTACCGTCCTATCTTTTAATGCAAACTATAGTCTCATATTATTATTATGTGTGACATAATACTTATTAGGCATAATATTTACATAATGTATAATACGTCTTAATTTGTTTACGAAACCTAACCGACCAGACGGCAACTGATAATACTAACAATAAAATATGATAATGATGTAAGTGCGAATGATAACGTACCTAAATACACACTAGACGGCAGACAAGTTCTTTTATTTTGCGCTCAAGTTTCTGTACGTATATAAATATTTAATTCAATAGGTGCCCATTCGTTCATAGTTTTTAGCGATATAATAATTGTATTACTATTTTTTTTACTGTTATATACAACGTACATTTGTTTATATTCTCAATACACACGTCTGCATGCAATAAAAATATAAAATATATTGAAAATTGAACTGAATGCTATCGCATAATGTAATATAAACTGACAACCCAAAAAGGCAAAAGCATATAATATACACTATACACTTATTTTCTGTTATTTTAGTTTCGGAGAGAAAACTTTCGAAAATCGTGATTTACTGATTTCTAATTTTCTATCTCTTTGAAAGTGGGTATAGAAATCGTTGAAGGGAACCCTGCAATATTAAATTTTAGTAAATTTTATTTGTTGTTGTGGATAGTTTTCGAAGGTTCAAATTTGTTTGTTTAAACGTTTAAACATGAACCGAATGAGCTGACATACACATTTGTTGTAGTGCTTCCACAAGTGACTTTTCTGCATTCTAGAATCTAGACAAGTGATACGTTTGTTCTCCTTCGTATGTGACAGTGACATCAGATGTGTGTTAGTGTTACAGTAGCGCACACGGGTTTTTTTCAGAGGAAGTTGTGCTAATAATATTTTTTTCAAAAATGATATAAGTGCTAATGCTAATAGAGGAGAAATGTGTGAAGGTGAACGGATAATAGTATTATTAGATAAAAATGAATCGCTATTTTGAAACAACAGTACATAACTTCTGCAGCAAAGTTCCGCAATTTTGCGAAATTGTATAGATTTTTTAATATCCATTTATGTATATACATACACAAAAATATACAATTCCCAAAATTTAATCTATATATAAGATTTTACATGTTTTTAAATGCAACGTATTGCCATATCAAAAACGTGTATAAATAAAACATACATGATTGTTGCACGTAATACAATTATAGTATATTGTTTTGTTTAATAGATAAAATGTTTTTTTTGTAAAACAACACTTTTGGAAAAAACAAATTTTATTTTATATTTTAATTTAGTCACGCGCGGACAGTCGTACTGTACGCACACGCTTATCGTAGTTCCGAGTTATGTTCGAACTGTTACGTCTAATCTGTACCAAATTTTCCGTTTCTTCTACCATTCGACGTGGTTTTTGAATACTTAAACCCTGCGTCAGCAGCTAAACTCCTTTAACTCTCGTATAGCGAATACCCGTTTTTATAACCATAAGTGCGTGCTAAGTGGTACAGTGTATGGTTATATAACTGTAATATCAATTCCAAGGCACCGATACTCGCGGTGACCTTTGGACCTGCGATTAGATTAGGCGTCCCGCGATCGCCGTTCCTATCTTATTTAAAAATTAAAATTAAAATTGATTCACGACAATTTTAATTAATCTCTATAATTAATGTAATTATGTCCAATACAACTAAGGTGAAAAAAAACGATAAACAACCTCCGAGTACTAAGTTAAATTTAACAATGACTACACCACGTAATACCGCAACGAGTGGTAATTGGACAGAAATAAAAAAAAGAAATCTTTCTATTTCCTCAAATTCTGAGCCCCCAACATCCCCACAAGCATACACTAGTAAAAACAAAAAAAAACTATTCTCTACACCAAACAGATTTGAAGTACTAAGATCATCTGAAACAACCAATGAAAAAATCATCATTGACGAACCACAACCTTCTACTTCAGCTTCGGATCACCCTACAATCAAACCACCCCCTCCAATATTTATTAAAGGAGTCGAAGATTTTCCTAGCTTGTGTACTGTACTAATCGATTTGATAGGCGTTGATAATTTTTTTTGTAAATCAACCACGGATCATTTGAAAATTCAAACTTCTAACCCAGACTCTTATAGAACTGTAGTGCATTTTCTGAGAGAAGAAAAAGCCGAGTTCCATACATTTCAATTAAGTGAGGAAAAACCAACCCGCGTAGTCTTGCGTAATCTACATCCCTCTACTCCGACAGCTTTAATCAAAAGCGAACTGGAAGTACGATTATTCGCAGTAAGGCAAGTTACCCAAGTAATTCATCGACTCAATAAACACCCCCTTCCACTCTTCTTCATCGACCTTGAACCCACAGACTTTTCACAAGGTATTTATAAACTAGAATCCTTATTGCATACAAAAATTAAAATTGAAGAGCCTCATAAGCCAAAGATCATTAGCCAGTGTCATAATTGCCAAGCTTACGGTCATACGAAATCCTACTGCGGATATATGCCTCGCTGCGTCCGCTGCGGAAACAATCATCAATCATCCGACTGCCCGAATTCGCGTCAAGATCCTATGAGATGCGCCCTTTGCTCCGGTAATCATCCGGCGAATTATAAGGGCTGTTCAACTTATAAAGATCTCCAGTCTCGTAAGAAACCAAATTCAAATAACCATAACATGTCTAATTTTAAGTTTAAGCCTAATAATGTAAAAGATAACCACCTATTAAATAACACTCCGGCCGGTAATTATAATTATCCAACTCAATCTCAAACGTATGCTCAAGCCACTCAGAATCAACCTCCCCCGCAAAATACTCCTCTACCAGCTCCAGATACTAATACACAAATGTCTAGCTTCTTAAATGAATTTAAACTCTTAATTAACCCATTGATTTCTCTACTTACTAAAGTTATTTCCAGCTTATTAGATAAAAAAAATGAATAATTTAGCCACCAACAAATCGCTTCTAATTTTACAATTTAATGCAAATGGTCTCAAAAACCATATTAATGAAATACAAAATGTATTATATCGCAGACGAATAGACATCGCACTAATTACTGAAACGCATTGTACTAAATATTCAAATTTCCATATACCTGGATACATTTTACAGAAAGTTAACCATCCGGACAATACTGCACATGGCGGTGTAGCGATTTTCATTAAATCCAATATTATTTTTCACCCACTTCCCAGCTACTGTCATGACCATATACAGTGTTGTTTGATAATGTTAAAACTTAATAGTATTCCAATAACCTTAGGAGCCTTCTATTCTCCTCCCCGTCACAATATTACGAATATTATATTTACTGACTTTTTTAATTTAATTAAAAATAATTTTATTATAGGAGGGGACTTTAACGCTAAGCATCACGCTTGGGGCTGTCGCGCAAACAATCCTCGTGGCATCGTCTTGCATAATTTTATCAATATAAAAAATTTTAATATACTTTCTCCACCTAAACCAACGTACTGGCCTTCTTCCATTAGAAAAAAACCTGATATTTTAGATATCTTTGTTACAAAAATACCCAGCAATTTACATTGTTCTGTTAATAATATACTAGATCTAAATTCCGACCACTCCTCAGTACTACTTAATATATCCGCAACCCCATTAATTCGAACGGAAGCACCTAAATTATTTTATCCTCAAACAAATCGGTTTCAATTTCAAAATATAGTAAATGAACAAGTAAATCTCAAAATCAAGCTAAAATCTAAACTTGATATAGATGATGCGGTAAATAATTTGACCATACTCATACAGTCAGCTGCCTGGGCAGCTACTAAATTAATTGAATCTCAAAACTCGCACTCAAGTTCCCACCTAATCCCTGAACAAATTCGGAGTTTAATAGTCGAAAAACGCAGAGCCAGAGCAAGGTATCAATCCTCCCGGCTCCCATCTCATAAATCAGCATATAATAAACTAGCCAATTCGCTAAAAAAAGTTCTATCCAAATATAAAACAAATGCATTCGAACAAAAATTACAATCACTGTGTACTAAAAACAGTAGTCTTTGGAAAGAAACCAAGCGTATGCTGAAATATAAAACTCCTTCGTGTCCACTAAAAAATTCTGACAATACATTAGCTATCACAGATGACGAAAAAGCCATGGTATTCCAGTCCCATCTTTCTGAAACCTTTAAACCACACAATGACATTTTTAACCCACAACATATAAAAAATGTTAAAATATATCTACACTCGCCACTGCCATATGCTTGCCCTACAAAATACTTTACACCAAATGAAGTTAAAAATATGATAAATAAGTACTCTCGTAAGAAATCTCCTGGCTTCGATTTGATAACAGCTGAAGTCGCTAGATGGCTACCAAAAAAGGCTATAATACTCCTAACCTATATATACAACGCAATCATAAGACTGTCATATTTTCCACTAAGCTGGAAATTCTCACAAATAGTTATGTTTGCCAAGCCCGAAAAACCACCAGATATCCCAACCTCGTACAGACCAATTAGTCTCTTGCCCTACCTTTCAAAAATTTGTGAAAGACTTATTCTTAAACGCTTATCTCCACATATACTTGCGACCAATATACTCCCGGCTTCACAATTCGGCTTCAGAGCTAAACATAGTACAATACATCAAGCTCATAGAGTAGTTGATGCTATTAGCTCATCACTCGAGAAAAAATGTTACTGCACGGCCGTTTTCTTAGACATATCTCAAGCATTCGACCGAGTATGGCACGAAGGGTTACTGTATAAACTTCGAAAATTCTTACCCACACCGCTCTTTCTTCTAATGGATTCTTACCTTACAGATCGCCACTTTCAAATACGCTGCGGCTCTTCAACGTCAGATATAGCTCCGATTACCGCTGGTGTACCCCAAGGAGCCATCCTTTCTCCCATACTCTTTAATATATATGCTTCTGATCAGCCCATAACTCCAAACACCAAAATTGCCGACTATGCAGATGATAAAGTAATTCTTTCAATTCACAACGACCCAATTATTGCCTCTGCCAACTTACAGTCTCATTTAAATTTACAATCGGAATGGTATGAAAAATGGCGCGTAAAATTAAATCACAGTAAATCAGCTCATACAACTTTTACCCTTAGACACGGTCACTGTCCAAATGTCTCAGTCAAAAATATACCTATCCCACCCATAAATGCCGTTAAATATCTAGGGTTAATTCTTGACCAAAGATTAACCTGGTGCCAACATATAAAAGCTAAAAGACTGACCCTTAACGCTCGATCCAGATCACTAAAAACGTTATTATCCAAAAACAAATTTACTAGCTTAAAAACTAAATTATTAATTTATAAAACTCTTTTAAAACCTATATGGACATATGGATTACAACTTTGGGGATCGGCAAAAAAATCAAACTTAAACAAAATTCAAGTCTTCCAGAATATTACTTTAAGAAATATCACTAATGCGCCCTTTTATGTTTCTAATTTATCCCTCCACCAAGATTTAGGTATCCAACCTGTTATAACTGAAGCGGAATTATTCTATAAACGTTTCTTTGATAAACTAGAAAATCACCCCAACCCACTAATAAAAGAGTTACATACCCTCACACTTCCAGAAAATCCACGACGCAGGCTCAAAAGGAAATGGTGTCGTGACCATTTAAATTAAAAATATCTTTCAACAATACAAATAATTGCCAAGCCGAGTGCCACTAATGGGTGGTTTCTTATTCAAGCACTTCATGTTATGTATATACTTTTATCTTAAATGCTTATTGTGCATTAATTTGTATAGATTGTGTTTTACTTATGAAAAATAAAAAAAAAAAAAAAAAAAAAAAATATTTTAATTTTAATTATTGTATTTTATATTCTGACTTGTATATGTGGACATGTGGTTTATTTCTTTATGATTAGAGAATCTCTATTATAGAGATGTATTTTGGAGTTAAAACGAATTTTGTAAGGAATTTCATAAGCTTTAATTTTTAATCGTGTTTTTGTAAGACGCCAGCATTATGAATATTGTCAAAAGTACATGAATTTGATTTAATATTCTGTTTCATATTTTTCACAAAGAATCATTACATTTAAATATTATATTATAGCAACCTAGACTATTATTTAATAACAATAATAATTGAAATATAAAAAAACCTTAAGAATAATAATTTAGGTACGTCTCAGTTATAATGAATAACTTTTATTTATATTTATTTATTTTCAAATTATTACCTATTTTAATTTTATATTTAATGGTTCTCACTATTTATTATACTTTTTATTTATAAATTATTATCTCACGAATGAGCGGCGGTAAAATGGTTTTATCATGGTGGCCGGGGGGGGGGGGAGAATGTGGTTGATTTTTAATATGTACTACTTAATGATTAAAATATAATTTATGGTCATGAACTTTGCACTTATGTTTAATATAAATTTTTTTAATTAAGGTAAATTAGTAATTTATTTAACACACAAGTGAGGAGTTTATGTTATTGAATATTTATTACGATCATATCGAGTGAGGTAATTCCCGTATATTGTAATTGTGTATAAGCAACTAAATATTAATAATAATAACAGCCTTGTTCCTAGAATGAGTCTAGAATTTAGATAATAATAATAGGTATACGCTCATAGGCGTTGTTTTGAGAAGAAAATAAAACAAAATTTAATACATCAACATTACAGCAAAATATATATAAATTAAATTGTTATAAATATTAAAGAAGAAAGTCACGAGGGGATCTATCACCCTCATGGCCTCATTCCCCCCGTTTGACCGCCACTGTCACGAATTATTATTGTATTTTTTATTTATAAATTAAAATTTATAATAACTGAAGGGTCTAGCGGAAACAAAATATGTAATGGCAACGTTGTACATCATGTGCCTTGTGTTTGTTTATTAACAGTTATTAAAATATTTAAAATACCGGAATTGTAAAATCGTTTTTTATACCTATTGACTCGATCGACGTTGTTGAAGGTTGATAAATTATTTACAGGTAACCGAATCACGATGTGATTCGTTTTTTATTATGTCGGTTTTATAAATTTAATAAAATAAAATTACAGGAAAAATCTTAACATTTTATATTTTTTTAAAGTTGCCTGCCCTCTAATACACAAAAAGAATATTCCTGGAAAATTAAATATAAACAAATTTCTTCTGAAAATTGCATTGAAATTAGCAAATTATAGAAAATTAATTGTAAAATCATGCGAAAGTCTGGGGTATGTTGTATGTAGCTTGAAATAAGGAGAGAGCAACTTCAGGAACATCCCATAGCCAGGGATTGGCAACCTTCGGATCTTTCGATCTTAAGTAACGGCTTAAACATTTTTAGGGTGTTATAATACGTTGGTAACTGTACTAGAAATATTTTCATTAAACAAGGTAACAATAAGGAACATTCAATTTTAAACAGATATTATTGGTGGGTACTCGGTGTTTTGTAGTTCTTAATCGTAAAAAAACCAACCTTGTCTCCAATAGCGTTAATAGGTACAACTATAATATCAATTAACTTATATGACTATATGCTTGTTAAGTCATATCACTCGTTGACTCGTGACCTATACGGCTATACGATTCATGCATAAAGGCAACTGCATAACAACAACCAGGAGTTGGCGTTTAATCGTTGGAGTTCGGACGCACGAAGTTTACATTCACGCAAATAGGTACATCTAATGTACTATTACGTTTCGATTGTACACACTTTTATTTTTTTAAAACGTGTATAAACTCGACTTATGGCCGTAAGCGCCGACAACGAGTTGTAGCACCCGCGTGTATATCATATATATTATATACTATACACAGCAAGGTACGCAAGTTTCCGAACGTAATTACAATTCCGATCAAAGATGTGTGGTGTGCGCGATAAAACATTTGTCTCGAGAAACGCGTTTCGTTAATAAAACATTATATTTTAAACGATATGATATTATTTTAGTGGAATGGACATGGATGTGTTACGTTACGGCGGAGGTAGCAGTGGCGGAGAGACAATGAAAGGGGCGTTTACGGCAAGACCGTTTTTCGTTTAATTAGTTTCAAATTAAATTATAAATCAAACGCACGCGACGTTATTTAATTGGAAAGAAAACTAAACGGCGGCATTGCCTCCCGGCGATCACATACCTACATATATAGTTATGTACATTCGATTGGCTTAATGCTGCATGTTAGGAATTGCTGAAGGTACGTGTATAATGTATATTGCCGATAGTTCAGGCGAATGAAAATCAGCAATCGCACACAGTTTATAATAACATCTCACAGTGTAATAACGATTTGTATAAACGAATTAAAAATATTATCGGAATGTTTGTGGCTTGTACACACGGTGGCGGCTTAGGTTGTATGTACACGAAGTTCCCTACTCGTTTTTACCCATCACCGATTTCAAAACACTACCAAATAATATTATTGCTAATTTACTTTAGCTAACTGAAAATCTTTCATGTTGGTGTAAAATAATAGTTTTATCGGAAGGACAAAATATATTTAGCTTTTCATCTTGTTCGTTATCCTGCCGATTTCAAATAATCACCAAATTATAACAAATCATATTTTTAAGTATCGGACGTAGGTCGTAGAATAAATATGGTATAATCCATGGCAGCTCAGTAAAATACGACTTAAAGGTTTATCTCGTACCCGTATAAGCTGTTCGTTTAGACAAAGTATTAGGTAAGTGTTAAATATAATTTGTGGATAATGAGGAAATTCTATAGCGGTAAACGTTGCAAACGTTTGATAACTGAGAAATTCGGACTGTCTGTATTTGCTAAACGAAACAGTAAACGTTTGCAAACATTGCAAACGCCATGATCCAGCGTTTGGTCTGTAAAATTTAGTAACCGAAACCATGGTTGACTTTGTTTTTACTTTTGCCGTTATCGTTATCACTATTCATATTTCAATTTTAAACTTTTTATGTCTTATACCACGGTTAAATAAAATACCGCACTAAACCAAGCGCTCATGAATTTCTACCTTTTCAACGTTTCAAACGTTGGAGTTCGTTCTACAAAACGTTTTCCGCTATAGAATTTCCTCAATGTCTATTAATGTGTGACTTGCATGTACTACAGTGACATTATTATTAGTAGTAAAATTAATATTATCATCATTCAGTCTGTTGGGTTGCCGTTCGCCATCAAGTTTACGTATAATATTATGCGTATATTGCAGATGACTAAAATGAAGTAAATTTAAAATTGTACCTATTTTCGTGGTGATAAGTAGGCTAATTGGAAATTAATACGTAATATATTTTTATCCAACATAATACATGCCAGTGAAAAATTATTTTGAATAATAATAATAATAAAATAAATTCAATCATTTAAAATTTACTCTTTTTATTTAAATTATATATTACCTCGGTAAATATGGCCATTGGTGGAATTAGAATACATATTATGTTTACACTTGGTTTTAAACTACATAGTGTATATACCAATTTTAATTTATTAATTAACTTAAACTTAATAATAAAGGTTATTACTTATTTACTTATCATGTATTTTAAATTGTCTTCGTGTAAGGCTTTTGAATGAATGTTCGATATTCCTGCTTTTCGTCTCTCCGTTTAGAATGTACGGCTATCGGATATGTGTTTAATCGTAACGAGTATGTGGTATACCACAACTGACGCAAATGGGGAGGTTTTCCCTCTTTATCGGTTATTAATGAATTATCGAAGTGTGTCCGATTCGCAAACTATTGATGGATGTTTCTATTTTTCTTAAGATAAATTTGGTGATGATGGCCATAAGTGAATGGTATTTTTAATTATACATATTTAATTCGGTTGTTCCTTGAGACCAAAATTTAACTTTTTCCATGCAAAAACGTGAATTTTATTTTAATGGTTCCAAATTTGTATATATACCTACCACCTACATAATATCGTTTTCGGATTTAATCATACGATGTTTTTTCTTTCTTTGTAGTACAGCCTACACACCATACATACTGCATATACGATACACTCACGCACATAGTAATATAAAATATTACGAGTGAAAAATATTTCGTATCGTCGTCATCATCATTGCGGGTAGTGAAGGTGGTGGCGGCGGTATACGCGTTAAAAAGCGGCACTATTAAAAATCAATAAATATCGTTCTGGCTGCTGTCAGCGGTAGAGAGGCTGTAAATCATCGTGCGCGAGCATCTGTCACCGTTTGCCGGGCCGACCGGACAATCGTTTTTATACGTACATTATACATACATTTTTAGTTGGCGGCCACACGATACCTATATACGTACACATATATGAATCTTTGTTGCAGTATGTGAACGATAACAATAAATGGTTTTTTTTTCTCTTACAACGATATAATAATATAATAGGTACATGCCCACTAGGCATGCGCAATATGTATATTAGTGTGAAAACTCGGCGTTTCGGAAAAAAATCACACCTAGCAAATCATCCGTATACACTGTGTAACGATGACACGGTACATATTCACGTACGGGTATAAATTGAGATTACATGTTATTATATATTTAATATATTATAATACTTAGTTGATCTTGCACGACGTTACCCGTAACTAAATATTTAATGCCTATGGATTAAACCATATAGTTTACCCCATATTAAACTGCATAGATTTTAACACAGTTATTTCGGTCGTTTTGATCAAGTATAAAATACAGATTTTAAATAATATCCAATTATAATACTATTTTATTTTTTATAAAATGTCAGCCATACGCCCATACACAAACAAAATAATCTACGTTTTTCCTAAACCAACAAATCCCCATATGTTCCTCTTTTTAAAATTAAAAAATTGGTTTAGAGGTTCACATCCTCAGGTATAAGATTGCCTATGTACCATATTTCAGAACCAATGAGTGTGAATGTGTGATAGTCTTGAATCGGATATACGTAATTTCGTCGCGGTCAATTGGACGCATACGACATTTCATCGCGTGTAATATCGACGCATGCTACATTTGGTCGCGCGTCATTTTATCGCATATAGGTATATTCTAAATAATAATAATAATTTTACATATCAGTCATTTTAGCTTATTGTTATATATATTTATATTTATAAAATGTATAATTAAATTCAAGCAAAGTAATAATAATAATAATAATTTTACATATCAGTTATTTTAGCTTATTGTTATATATATTTGTGTTTATAAAATGTAAAATTAAATTTAAGCAAAGTAATAATTTATAATAATAATAATCTAAAAATTTCTTTTTTTTCACCTCAAAAATATTACTATTTATAAAAATTAAAATTATGAGCAATACCTTTCAAAACCTCGCATATTGGATTATTATTAACATTTTTACATATTATCTGCATTAATCTAATAGAAGAATCATTATATTTTTTTTTTACATGGTACATGCCCAGCAATTATTTGTTCTATTATCATTTTATTTAAACTTTCTTCTTTTTTTAATGACTCAATAAATTTCCAAATAATTGATCGTGTATGACTTATCATTGCTGAAAACCCATTATGCCAGTCCTCTATTTTATTGTTAGTCCTGGGTAAACTTTCTTGTAACCTATCATAACAGTTCCAGATTTCAATAGAAAATAATGGAGGTCGACGATTACCTCTTCTATCCAAAATGCCAATCCACGTGCTTTCAAAATATGTTATTAGTGGTGATAACATTTGTTCATTTTCGATATAATGTGTGCTTTCTAATAATAATTCAAAAGATTCTATCACTTTATCGACGGGTACAAATGCAAGTGCAGCTAATTTTCGTACTTCTAAAAAAAATTGTACATCGTCACTGTATTATTGTTTTGGAAGACCATGGTGTTGTATTTGTCTCCAAACCACTTGACTTAAGTGAAAGAAACATCCGTGAATCTTCGTATGGGAAAATTCGTTTTTAATTGCATTCATCACTGCTTTTTCAAAGTCTACCATAAAAGATTTTGGACATAAATCAGGTTTCAATGATTTTAATGCTTGAAATAATTTTATATATGTTATTTCTTTTTTGTCCGGTAATAAAACGTATACTAAAGGTATAATATCACTATGAAATACTGAATGAATGGTAAAATTGGTAAAATAAATTAGGACAGGATGAAAATGTTCCATCTGAAAACCAATGTTCTGAATCTTTTAATAAATTTAAATTTCTCTCAGTCGAAAATAATATAATCCTGTCTTCATATATGTCACTATCACCACTGTCGTACAACAAAAAATTGTCTCCGTCTAAAGTTAATCTGAATTGATCAGTAATTTCAAAATTTAATGTTTGTGGATTTGCAGGAACGGCTTCAGAAATGTTCCTAACCCGTTGTATTGTTCTTTTTAAACATTTTGGATTCGGCATTTGACCTGCCACTTCGAATGGTAACTAAAATAATATAATAATATTTATAATATAAATAGACTATAATCAAAATTATTGAAATATTTAGTATCGTCTCGATTGATAACGTAAAAAATACGAAAACAAACAATAAAAGATTAGTGATGAAACTACTCGCACGAAACAATTTAATAAAACTGTTAAACTGTTATATATTTAAAGTATTAAAGTTGTAAGTTTTTTGAAATATTATGTTCGAAAAAAGTTAGTGATTTTAAAATAGTAAAAAAATATTTTTAATTTTAAAATTAATATAAAATGCCAGTTTATTTTTACGTATTTTTAAACAAATATCGTGATTACCTATATAACGATGAAAAAAATCGCAGTTGTTGCGTCCTCTAAACTATATTAAAACTATAATATTTAATTACCTTTGAAGATGTCTCTGCTAATAAACTTCGGGTAGGCATAATTGTAGTGATGGCATTTTCTTTCATTTTATTGATAGTTTTTTTTACTTCAATTTTTGCCCTATTTTGTACATGGTTATGTTCCTTGTATTTTATGACGCTATCTATTTAATAAATAGGTATATAATAAATAATATATTAGAATACCTAATATAAATTTAAAATTTTACCTTGCATTGTATGAGTGCGGCCAGTACAATTTTTAGACTCGTTACTTCTCCAAATAACTTTTTCGCCAATAGTTCTTTTACGTTTATGAATAAAACCATCATGAATTAAAAGATCATACCCTCGTTGACTTTTTATAAATTGTAAAGGCATAATTTTTATATTTTGTAAAATATATAATAATTATTATATTGCGTGGACCAAGCAAGACGTATATATACGTAGACGTGTATAGGTGGTACTGTATAACACTATAATCGATAGAGAGTAGAGACTTGTGATGACTGATGAGTAGGTACACTGTAATAATTCGAATATTCGATAAAGACTCACGTAAAAACCAAATAATAAATTACCTACTGAAATAACAATAAATGGTAAAGAAGGTACTACACCACTACCACTAAATTATAAAGATACTATAGAATTATTTTATATATTATATTATTAAATGTTCCTACCCAAAAAGACAAGATAATCTATTTTATCTAATACTCTAGCTATATACCTATATAAATATATGCGATAAAATGACGCGCGACCAAATATAGCATGCGTCTATATTACACGCGACGAAATGTCGTATGCGTCCAATTGTCGTGCGACCAAATGACCGCGACGAATTGACACGTGACGAAATTACCACGACCAAATGACGGGATACCTCTTGAATCCACTTGGTGGTAGATTGCTTACACGCATACGTTGTACATATATACGCAAATATAGAATATTTTTATTAATATAATATATTATATTATATTATGTGATATTATAGTCAATATTATTGTACCTCGTGTGCTTTTCGATCGCACTTGCCAACTTTTCCGTAATAATAACCATTGTATAAATTGTATAAGTATATGATTTCATCACTTGATTATTAGGCATATTATAATATTAATTTTTATCCGATAATATACAGGGGCCGATTTTCAAGAATAAATTATAAAATAAAAAAAAGGAATAAAAATTATTTATATTTACTTGTCATTTATTATTTTTAAATGATGTCCTCAAGATGATCAATCAATCTTCTAGTCTATTTTGTATATTTTCCACTACACTATCACTTCCAAAAGTTTACTGGTGATTTCTTGTTAAATTTTTTTTTTTTTAGTTAGGTTAGACTTTACTTTTTAAAACCCTCGCAAAAAGAAATCATATGTACTTTATCTATTATGACGTATAGTTATAGATCAATCAATCAAAATGTCTACGATATAAAAAATGTATATACGTGTACAGTATTATATCGCGTTATATGTAATATTCGACCATTTTAATAGCGACGAATGTATCTCTCTATACATGTATAATAATTATTATCTAACCTTTACGCATCTTATATTAATACCTATTAACTGTACGAACAGAGCGCACATGGTTAACTGTGAATACTGCACGTTTATATATAATGTACACATGCTATTATATCATATTATTGTATGTCGCGGGACTTGATACGTTTTTGAGAAGAAATTCCGCTCATACAATCATATTATACCGGTCACACACGATTCCAACGCCACCGCCGAGACTCGCGGATAAACCAAGAAAGTAACATATCATTACGATAGGAAAAGGCAATTAATTAGCCACGACACGTAGGCAGGCATGTATTGTTTTTCCCACCGTATGCGCCGCTGCTCGAGTGCTGCTACAGAGGTATAGTCTTTTGCTGTACGAGGTAATAGTGAGCTGCAGACACAATAATAAATATTATTGTTATTATTATTATTACAATAGTCGAACAACGTAAACAGTAATAGGCGAGCCGGCTCGTTTTCAGATCGCTAATCGCCCATGTGTTTGTAAGTACGAGTATAGTATGTTGTACTTTTATAGGTGTACACGCGCGTATAATATAATATAATATGTATAAAAATACTAATTACCAAGCTGCTTGAATTCATGTGCATTATAATAATCATAATAATACTGGTACTTATCGTCATATATATTATATAATATATTTATATTTTATGTACAATGTTTATATATTATATCTTATGACTGGTAGGGTTAGGGGCTTGTATTGATTTGAGTTTGCACGTTTTTCAACAGTTATTAAAAACATGGCTAAATAATATAGACATTTGTTTAATAATACTAAAAGTCTAAATTAATCATTTTTATTTTGCATATTTTGCAGATTTAGCTCTTTTTTTACTTATATGTGCATATTTTGTTATATTTGTATTTTACACATTTTATTTAAAAATAAATTAATACAATATGTGACAGAGAATCATATTTTATACATAAAATTCTGTACAAATTAGTAATTACACAATATTTAATATGAATTTTCTAGAAATGGGAAAAAAGTAGAATTAAATGGTTAATTATAAATTATTAGTTAATCTATTTACTATGTATTTTCAAATAATTTGTGTGTTCTAAGGAATACGCCGAATAACGGCAGTTATTGTTAATTCGTCTGTTCGTTTTCGTCATGCCAACTATAATATTCTAGACTAGGTACAGTTTTTTTTTTGTGCAAATTAAATTTAAAATGCCCTATTACCTTAGTTCCTTGCAAAATGTTGGTCCACTCACCATCCATCAATAAACTTTAAATACTTAAAGTTAATACATTTCTTGTCTGAAATATAATTTATATACATTGAAATATTTCGAATTTTATTTTGCTTCGAAATATGAAATTAAAAATGTATATGATGCTATTCAAAAGAAAAAAAAACTTAAAAATATTATGAAATATATTTTCTGAAATAAATAAAGTTAAATATTTAATGGATCACCATTCGGATATATGAAACGCGGAAAACATAATATTATAAAATAAATGTATACACCATATAGGTACGTATGTCGAACATGATCATGATGCATTAATTAAATTTAAGAATCAAGTTTGGAATTAAGTATTTTTTTTTAAAATTTAACATTTGTCTGTTTTCCTTATTCGTGTCAGGGACTTATGATGACTAAGGACAGGAATCCGAAAACACCATTTTATATAGGTATGTTAGTACCTATAGAATATATATATAATATAATACAATATACCTACTTTTTATGAGTAGTATATATATACTATATTATAGTATATTCGCAGAGTTGCTGTGAACCACAATCGAAACAATAAAATTCACAGGCGCGATGACGTGCAGTTGTTGTGTGCCAAAGATCGCAATCGTCGCCATATTATATATTATTATATTAATACATATAAATATATATATATATACCTTATATATCGTTTCTACGATTTATCGATCCAATTAGCCACGCGATGTCATACAGAGTAACTTTCTTGTTGTCTTCTCATGAGCTTCTCCTTCCGCTCGTCGCAACCGGCCGGCCTGGTCGCAGTCTGAATATTAACGTACATTATAAGATGGTCATGTATCATCTACCTACGGCTAATGCCTTGGACCGGCTATACAACAATAATATAATATGTTATCTGTTGTACACAATATAATAATATAAAAACAATAACATATAAATTATTCGTATAATCGTTTCGCGTATCTCTCCACGATATATACCGTTGGCTGGGTATGGGTCGTGGTCATTAATTTTTGTACACATTTGTTCCAACAACGAAAATGTAATGTATTATCATCATTATTTTGTATGAAGAGAATCCGCCTCAAGTCCGATAACTATACATTATGCAACATAATATAATATAAATAATATTATTTTATTTTGTAAAAAATGATTTCGTCGCGTACCTTTATTATTATATATCCGCTAATCGATTTTTGTTTTATCGACGACGACACTCGTAAATAAATAACTAATACAAAATATATAATATAATCATTATGACTGTTTTTATAGTTATAAATAATAAAAAAAAATTTTTGCATTTAATTATCTAACTTATATACCTAATATGAGTACAAGGTAAATAAATGATGCGTTTTTTACACTGTGGCAACTGCTGACTAATAATAATTAGCTCGTTCGATTTTATCCATAATTTGAAGCGTTGTGAAGGTATATTTATGTTATATAAAAAGATTATTAAATATTTGACTTATTGGCGATTAAAATACACTTTATTCTTTACCGAGCCACAATTTTTGAATAACAATATATGAAATGTCTCAGAGATGTATAAGTATAGATGCGATTGACGGCGATATTATCGGTATCCGACACAGTAAAATATAAAAGTAAAAAGTATAAAAGTTATAGTAATTATTACAAAAATAAAAACTTTAAAAACATTCAATAGAAAAAAAGATAGGTATTCAATTTGATAAATGTATTGTTACACTCTGTATAATATAACATCATATCTAATAATTATCCATATTTTATGGTTCTTTTTTAAACTGTATACTTTATACTTAGCTTATAGTACCTGAGGTAGAGATTGTGTCCTTAGTTCCTTTAAATATGGAACTATAGTCTGAACAATGTTGGTAACATCGCTACCATTTTACGGCGGAGTCTATAAAATGAGTGTATACAATCAGTGGCGTATTTTCAATTTTTTTGTGGGGGGGGTCTTAGTATTAAGTATAAGTTTATAACATTATAATAAAATACATACGAGTTAATTTAATAATGATACTTATTATTGATATTATTTATATAATATTTGAAAAAAAAATTTCTGGGGGGGGTCCAGACCCGGGGACCCCCCCCCCCCCCCCGTAAATACGCCACTGTATACAATATGGGGTGTTAGTAATTTACGCTGGTACCGCCGGGAAAAGATTGAAATTGAAAGATTTGGAAGGATTGGGAATGTGTATAATGGAACGATCGTTAGAAGAATTTATTTCATGATCTTCGAATATGGTGGTGCTAATGAGTAATGTAACGTAACTTTGGTAATTTTTAGTTTTAGGTTAAAAGCAAAAATTTTAGTAATTTTAAATAATAAGAAAAAAAAAGGGTGGTCAAGTGAATATTGAGATATGTTAGTTGAGATAGAGAGTAGGTAACTATAATGGATGTTAAATTTGAATGCAATGACAGGTATCATTGTATACAAAAAGCGATTTTGAACGGAGATGATTTGTTAGTCTAGGATAATTAGTAGGATAATTAGTAGGATATATTATATTATTATTTAGTAAAAAATACAATTTTTTACTCTCATTCATTTTTTTCTATATTGACGTTAGAATTTTTTTTACAGTCATTTGTAGAAATAGTTATAGATAACCACCTTGTGTTCGGATTTTTAATCTTAGGAATAAATCACAAAACTGTTATGAATTTTCAACTTAAAAATTCCTTGCAAATTATCGCGATTTTGACATATTTCGTAAACATTTGAACTTTAAATGCTTATCAACAAAAATTGTGACAAACGATTTTTGTTTTATTTTTTTTTCTACAATAAGTACAACTTATAATAAACTAAGTATTAAATTTTAAAAAGTGGGTAAGTGAGTATCGCTCTGCTGTACATTAGGGGGTGGGATGGACCTCGGACTAGGGAATGTTAAATTTGAATGCAATGATAGGTATCATTGTATACGAAAAACGATTCTGAACGGAGATGATTTGTCAGTCTAGGATGTATTATACTTAAATATTGGAATATATTCTATTTTTAAACTAATTCAAACATTTAAGTAAAAGTTTCAAGATCTTACGTTTAGTAATTTTTTAAAAATAACAAAAATCGAAAATTATTTAGTAGTAAAACGTAATTTTACACGTGTATTTTTGATTTCAAATTAAAATTAAAACTTTAAACACACGTAAAATTTTTTAAATTGAACAATCCTCAAACTTTTTTATAATTATTCTAATCTTAACTTATGGACAGCATAGTGTTAAATTTTCAATTCTTAGCTTTTGATAGAAAAATATTTATAAATTTTTAACTACCAAAAAGTGAAAAATATTCAAGATTTTGACGAATTTTTGTCAATATTTGAACTTCAAATGCTAATAAAAAAAAATTGTGCCTATGTATTTTTATAATTTTTGAATGAGAGTTAGAACAAGTTATGTGGACCCTTCAATTAAATTTTCAAGTAATTTGTCCCAGCTTAATTTTTTTTATCAACATTTATAAAAAAAAAATAAAAAAAATTTGAAAATTTCAATTGTCTATAAATAGCTCAAAAAAAGTCAAAATATTTTGAAAATCAAATCACGTAAAGAAAATGCCAATATAAATAACTGGTAAAATTTTCAAGTATTTACGACTTATACTGTTTGAATAACAACAAATATCAAAAATCGTTTGAGGCTAAACCGTTATTTAACGCGGTTTTGTAAAAATTTTAATTTCAAACACTCATATAAAATTTTTGTCAGAATCCGGTGGAGTTTTTTTTACAGGTATTTGAAGAAAAATGTATGGAGAACTTTGTATCAAATTTTCAAAACTTATTTATAAAAGAAAAAAATTTTACGATTTTTCAACCACAAAATTACTTGCCAATTTTCGCAATTTTGACATATTTCGTATAAATTCGAACTTTAAGCACTTAAAAAAAAAAATTGTGACTAACGATTTCGGATTTTTTTTTATCACTTTAAGAACAACTTATAAGAAACCTTGTATTAAATTTTCAAGATTTTCTGGCCGGCCAAAAAATTTTTATCGTTATTTAAAAAAAAAAATACTAAAAAAAATTAAAAATTTCAATTATCTATAAATAGCTCAAAAAAAGTCAAAATTCTTTGAAAATTTAACTGTGTATGGAAAACGCTAATATAAACATTTGGTGAAAATTTAAAGTATTTACATCTATTAGTTTTTGACTTATAGCAAAATAAAAAATTCGATTTTGTCGAAAACTGGTTTTGCGTAAAAATTCCCGTTTTTCTGTCATTTTTTTAGGGTTTTTCCCGACTCATTTAAAAAATATTGAAAATTTTTAACTTTTGACCCCCCAAAGTACCAACTAGATCCGATTCCCTTTTCAAAGAGGGGCTGAAGTCCAAAATCGAAGCATTTTTACTGCTCCAAATGTTGTCGTCAGACACAAAAAAAAAAAATAAAAAATAAAAAAAAAAAAAAAAAAAAACACACATCATTGTAAAATCAATACATTCTTCACTCCGTTCAGAATCTAAAAATTAGAAAAATCAATAAAAATATAAAATACAAATGGTATATAAAAAAAACCTAGCAATAAATGGTAGGCCAATAATGCAGCGACATCCGAATTGTATCCCATATCTGAAAAATGACATCCGCATTGGTTCCCGATAAACACTCACTTTCGAAAAAGGCGAAATACAATCTAATAATAGTCTGTATATAATGGGAAGGAAAATTGAAAATGCTTTGACCCGGTAACGAGAACCAAGTCTGATAAATCTTTTGTAACAAACCGGGAATCAATTCGGATACACCGAAATACCAGATAATGCACATAGTGTGTATTGTATATAACGACGGAGCACGGTCGTGCGGTTAACATGGTTATTAGTGAATATAGTAGCCAGTAGGTAATGACCATGGCTCGGAAGTTTATTTGTCAAATAATATTCAAATATGCACCTATAGACCTATATATGTGTTAAAAAAAACATCATGATAATATGTGGTATAATATGCAGTAAAAATTTGGAAAATATGCAAAAATATACAATTTTTATTGAATAAAATACAATGTATTTCACTTAAAACTGTTTTAAAAAAAAGTAATTAATTTATGTTTCTGCGTAGTTTATAACAGTTTTTTTTTAAGGTTTATATTGATTATAATTTATTAAAACTATAGGTAGTGTTGGGGTCAAAACTTGATATAATTGTATTTTGAATAGCCACAAAAAAAACTTCCAAATTAAATAATTACACACTAATCCTAATCACTAAAAATATTATAACCCAATATTCAAAACTTAGAAATAATACATTTCTATGTATTTACTATTACCTAACTGTTGTTATTTAATAACATTAATTAACTTGTAAATGTATAAATAATATAATAGTAGTATCAATATATAGTAATTTGTATAAAAATATAATAATAGATCAAAATTCTATTGTCTTTAATAGGAGTAAATTACTCCAAGTATTAACTATTATATACTATTAACGCGCGGATCTTTATGTACTAAAAAATATCAAAATATACCATATAATATTCAGTAAAAATCGTAAAAATATTCAAATACGCGGAAAATATGGAATAATAATAAGCAAGAAAATTTATATTATTTACATGATTTGCAAGATATTTTAATGAATTTTTTATTTTTACGTTTGAAATTAAACACTTAAATACTTACAATAAATTATACTTTACAATATTAATTTTTCAAATATTATGAAATTCACTCTTAAACCCAAAATTTAGACTTGAGGCCATTTACAATTTTTTAAGTAAATGCAATACCGTTATATTTTGAGATGTGACTGTATTGCATAAAGAAATTGATCTTTAAATGGCCACTTATTAAAATATGACAGAATTGAATTTAAGCCTAGTGCTGCACTATCACAAATTATAAAATGCAATACTGCCACAACTCTAATTATTGTTGTTTTGCAGTCAGCATATCACACGTTTATAAGTTTTTATTCAGTGCAAGAACACCACAAGTAGAAATAAGGCAGTCTTGAATTTTTACTTCAGTGCTAATTTGGATAAATTAAAATAAGTATACTTCCATAAAGTAAATATGGCTTTCTTGCATTAAAAATTAACTAAAATTTAAATAATTCAATACTGACACATATCTATAGTGTCTAAATGAAAAATGATAACGAATGTGGAGTTCTTATATTTTATTGAGCTTATTTTTCTCTATTCAACAGCAGTCATGTCTCAAAATTAATGAATTGTACAAATAACAACTATGAGAATCATGAAGAAATCAATAATCAAATAAAATGCGGCAATCGATGATAATACTTCAACATAATGAAACTTCTAAAATCAAAACAACTGTCACATAAGTCAAAAAAACTCTTGTATCATAGTTATCTACGGTCAGTAGTCACATACAAGAGCGAAACATGGTCATTGGTCACTGACTATAAAGGAGACAGTAAGCAGATAATGGCCTTCAAAAAGAAGATACTGAGAAACATAGTATACTTATCAAGATAAAACGCAGTTGCAAACATGTGAGAGAAGAAAAAAAATCAAAGACAGGAGTTCTGTATATTTAAAAAAAAATTTGACAGATTAAAAACTATTGTTGGACTTATTGTTGGAATTTTTGAGTTTATAAAAAAACCTAACGAGTGTATTTACACTGTATGCAAATGAATTGGTACTTATATGCTTTATGGCTACTGATTAATTTACCACGATAGTAAGTTAATAACTACGAGAAAATTAGGTTCAAATACCAAAATAATTTTTACCTGCCGACATAGTTGAACAACAACCAACCAACATTGGTTTTAATTATATAATAAATTATAGTAAATAATATCATAATATATATACCTAAATATTATTTTTTATTTTAATTATCGATATTGACCACAACAATGTATAAACCTTAGATCATAGATCATATGATTTAACGTATAAACCGTTATTGAAATGTAACAATAATTATTAAATCATAATTAAAACAATTAACAACTGTAAGTTAATTATAAATGCTTTTTTGTAAAAATAAATTACACAATAAATAATTTGTGTCGAGGACTATACATTATTATGTACGGCGAACGAAATACAAGGATGATGTATACCTGCGTAACAGTAAACATTTCTCCATATCATGAAAAGTGCGATAATATTAATAGCACATTATTCATTGAACGACCCATGAAGACAAAACAATATTGTACAAATAGTATAAATTAAATAATAAACATTTTATTTTTATTTTCAATAATATTATAAAAAGTAATTTTCATTACTTACAGATTCACTTCTGTGACAATCAAAATCAACCATAATAGCAGCCACTCGATAGCTCGCATTTTTGTTGGCGGAAGCGATTCAAAAAGTAGTCGACTTTTGAAAGGTAATTACTGTATGCTACTTTGAAGATATCTCTATCAACGTATAACGCTAAAGACAAATGATTTACACGATAAATTAGCATTTATAATTTTATAATAATTTAATTATGTGCGCTTTTTTCAAATTAAATTTATCCAAATTCATATTGGAATAATTCGTATGCTCTTTGCCATTGTTCTAAATAATTTAAACAAGTACATATAATTATTAACATTCTTAAAAAAAAAAAAAAAAAACAAAATATTTTTTCATTAATTATCGGAAAGAATGTAATACAACTTCAAAAAAATCGCAACTATAAATTTTATCCCGTGATAAACATAAACTTTCGCATTATTCTTCACTAACTCAATTTTCGCCGAGTCAATATTGATTGCTATAACTAAATTGTATAACGATTTTAATAATATTATTATTAAATAATTACTAGTTCGGAAAAAGTGTTGTATCACATTTTAAAAATAAAAAACAATACAATTAACAAAAAGTAAATAGTAATATATTTATTATTTTTACATTACCCCAATCGCAAACTTTGGGGAGCTGCAGAATAATATTTCCACCGGATCCAAAAAATGGATCTATAACGACCTTCATTCCCATACATTTTTTTGCAATATACGTACTAATGTTTTCTGGACAAACCTAGTAAAAACTCTCTATAAAAAGTATTATATATAATTATTATGATCATGTTATAAAAAAAATATGTGATGGTATAAATATTTTTTAGATTCTGAACGGAGTGATGAATGTATTGATTTTACAATGATGTGTGTTTTTTTTTTTTTTTTTTTTTTTTTTTTTTTTTTTTTTTTTTTTTTTGTTTTTTTGTTTTTGTGTCTGTGTACAGCATAACTAGTCGAAATAATGCTTCAATTTCAAAAATTGGGGGTGGTTTCCGATGGCAAAGTGGATATCCTTGGTGCATTATAGAGGTGAAAAGTAAACATTTTCCAACAGTTTTCAAAAAAAACGAGAAAA
The DNA here is from genome assembly GCA_020882235.1 of Schizaphis graminum. Taxonomy (NCBI): domain Eukaryota; kingdom Metazoa; phylum Arthropoda; class Insecta; order Hemiptera; family Aphididae; genus Schizaphis; species Schizaphis graminum. The sequence goes on from CM037032.1 coordinate 73,007,839, forward strand.
ACAAAAAAAAAATAACAGAAAAACGGGAATTTTTACGCAAAACCAGTTTTCGACAAAATCGAATTATTTATTTTGCTATTACTCAAAAACTAATCGATGTAAACACTTGAAATTTTCACAAAATATTTATATTAGCGTTCTCCATACACAGTTAAATTTTCAAAGAATTTTGACTTTTTTTGAGCTATTTATAGACAGTTGAAATTTTCAATTTTTTTAAGTATTTTTTTTTAAAATAACGATAAAAATTTTTTGGCCGGCCAGAAAATCTTGAAAATTTAATACAAGGTTTCTTATAAGTTGTTCTTAAAGTGATAAAAAAAAATCCGAAATCGTTAGTCACAATTTTTTTTTATAAGTGCTTAAAGTTCGAATTTATACGAAATATGTCAAAATTGCAAAAATTGGCAAGTAATTTTGTGGTTAAAAAATCGTAAAATTTTTTTCTTTTATAACTAAGTTTTGAAAATTTGGTACAAGGTTCTCCATAAAATTTTCTTCAACTATCTGCAAAAAAAACTCTACCGGGCTAAGACAAAAAAATTTTATCAGTGATTGAAATTTAAATTTTTACAAAACCGCGTTAAATAACGGTTTAGCCTCAAACGATTTTTGATATTTGTTGTTATTCAAACAGTATATGTCGTAAATACTTGAAAATTTTACCAGTTATTTAGATTGCCATTTTCTTTACGTGATTTGATTTTCAAAACATTTTGACTTTTTTTGAGCTATTTATAGACAATTGAAATTTTCAATTTTTTTTTATTTTTTTTTTATAAATGTTGATAAAAAAAATTTAGCTGGGACAAATTACTTGAAAATTTAATTGAAGGGTCCACATAACTTGTTCTAACTCTCATTCAAAAATTATAAAAATACATAGGCACAATTTTTTTTTATTAGCATTTGAAGTTCAAATATTGACAAAAATTCGTCAAAATCATGAATACTTTTCACTATTTGGTAGTTAAAAATTTATAAATATTTTTCTATCAAAAGCTAAGAATTGAAAATTTAATACTATGCTGTCCATAAGTTAAGCTTAGAATAATTATAAAAAAGTTTGAGGATTGTTCAATTTAAAAAATTTTACGAGTGTTTAAAGTTTTAATTTTAATTTGAAATTAAAAATACACGTGTAAAATAACTTTTTACTAATAAATAATTTTCGATTTTTGTTATTTTTAAAAAATTACTAAACGTAAGATCTTGAAACTTTTACTTAAATGTTTGAATTAGTTTCAAAGTAGAATATATTACAATATTTAAGTATTATATATCCTAGACTGACAAATCATCTCCGTTCAGAATCGTTTTTCGTATACAATGATACCTATCATTGCATTCAAATTTAACCTTCCCTAGTCCGAGGTCCATCCCACCCCCTAATGTACAGCAGAGCGATACTCACTTACCCGCTTTTTTTAACTTACCTTTGACCCAAAGGATTCCCTCGTAGGACCTATAAAATGGATGATAACGCATTTTCCAGTATATTTGTACGTATCATCACTGGTTAGAGTGGTTAGACGATAACATAATACATTAACTAGAAAAATGCAATACTGTTCTACAATAGTAATCATATACTTTTAGATTCTGAACGGAGTGATGAATGTATTGATTTTACAATGATGTGTGTTTTTTTTTTTTTTTTTTTGTTTTTGTGTCTGTGTACAGCATAACTAGTCGAAATAATGCTTCAATTTCAAACTTTGGGGGTGGTTTCCGATGGCAAAGTGGATATCCTTGGTGCATTATAGAGGTGAAAAGTAAACATTTTCCAACAGTTTTCAAAAAAATCGAGAAAAACAAAAAAAAAATGACAGAAAAACGGGAATTTTTACGCAAAACCAGTTTTCGACAAAATCGAATTATTTATTTTGCTATAACTCAAAAACTAATCGATGTAAACACTTGAAATTTTCACAAAATATTTATATTAGCGTTCTCCATACACAGTTAAATTTTCAAAGAATTTTGACTTTTTTTGAGCTATTTATAGACAGTTGAAATTTTCAATTTTTTTAAGTATTTTTTTTTAAAATAACGATAAAAATTTTTTGGCCGGCCAGAAAATCTTGAAAATTTAATACAAGGTTTCTTATAAGTTGTTCTTAAAGTGATAAAAAAAAATCCGAAATCGTTAGTCACAATTTTTTTTTATAAGTGCTTAAAGTTCGAATTTATACGAAATATGTCAAAATTGCAAAAATTGGCAAGTAATTTTGTGGTTAAAAAATCGTAAAATTTTTTTCTTTTATAACTAAGTTTTGAAAATTTGGTACAAGGTTCTCCATAAAATTTTCTTCAACTATCTGCAAAAAAAACTCTACCGGGCTAAGACAAAAAAATTTTATCAGTGATTGAAATTTAAATTTTTACAAAACCGCGTTAAATAACGGTTTAGCCTCAAACGATTTTTGATATTTGTTGTTATTCAAACAGTATATGTCGTAAATACTTGAAAATTTTACCAGTTATTTAGATTGCCATTTTCTTTACGTGATTTGATTTTCAAAACATTTTGACTTTTTTTGAGCTATTTATAGACAATTGAAATTTTCAATTTTTTTTTATTTTTTTTTTATAAATGTTGATAAAAAAAATTTAGCTGGGACAAATTACTTGAAAATTTAATTGAAGGGTCCACATAACTTGTTCTAACTCTCATTCAAAAATTATAAAAATACATAGGCACAATTTTTTTTTATTAGCATTTGAAGTTCAAATATTGACAAAAATTCGTCAAAATCATGAATACTTTTCACTATTTGGTAGTTAAAAATTTATAAATATTTTTCTATCAAAAGCTAAGAATTGAAAATTTAATACTATGCTGTCCATAAGTTAAGCTTAGAATAATTATAAAAAAGTTTGAGGATTGTTCAATTTAAAAAATTTTACGAGTGTTTAAAGTTTTAATTTTAATTTGAAATTAAAAATACACGTGTAAAATAACTTTTTACTAATAAATAATTTTCGATTTTTGTTATTTTTAAAAAATTACTAAACGTAAGATCTTGAAACTTTTACTTAAATGTTTGAATTAGTTTCAAAGTAGAATATATTACAATATTTAAGTATTATATATCCTAGACTGACAAATCATCTCCGTTCAGAATCGTTTTTCGTATACAATGATACCTATCATTGCATTCAAATTTAACCTTCCCTAGTCCGAGGTCCATCCCACCCCCTAATGTACAGCAGAGCGATACTCACTTACCCGCTTTTTTTAACTTACCTTTGACCCAAAGGATTCCCTCGTAGGACCTATAAAATGGATGATAACGCATTTTCCAGTATATTTGTACGTATCATCACTGGTTAGAGTGGTTAGACGATAACATAATACATTAACTAGAAAAATGCAATACTGTTCTACAATAGTAATCATATACTTTTAGATTCTGAACGGAGTGATGAATGTATTGATTTTACAATGATGTGTGTTTTTTTTTTTTTTTTTTTGTTTTTGTGTCTGTGTACAGCATAACTAGTCGAAATAATGCTTCAATTTCAAACTTTGGGGGTGGTTTCCGATGGCAAAGTGGATATCCTTGGTGCATTATAGAGGTGAAAAGTAAACATTTTCCAACAGTTTTCAAAAAAATCGAGAAAAACAAAAAAAAAATGACAGAAAAACGGGAATTTTTACGCAAAACCAGTTTTCGACAAAATCGAATTATTTATTTTGCTATAACTCAAAAACTAATCGATGTAAACACTTGAAATTTTCACAAAATATTTATATTAGCGTTCTCCATACACAGTTAAATTTTCAAAGAATTTTGACTTTTTTTGAGCTATTTATAGACAGTTGAAATTTTCAATTTTTTTAAGTATTTTTTTTTAAAATAACGATAAAAATTTTTTGGCCGGCCAGAAAATCTTGAAAATTTAATACAAGATTTTTTATAAGTTGTTCTAAAAGTGATAAAAAAAAATCCGAAATCGTTAGTCACAATTTTTTTTTATAAGTGCTTAAAGTTCGAATTTATACGAAATATGTCAAAATTGCGAAAATTGGCAAGTAATTTTGTGGTTAAAAAATCGTAAAAATTTTTTCTTTTATAACTAAGATTTGAAAATTTGGTACAAAGTTCTCCATAAAATTTTCTTCAACTATCTGCAAAAAAAACTCTACCGGACTAAAACAAAAAATTTTTATGAGTGATTGAAATTTAAATTTTTACAAAACCGCGTTAAATAACGGTTTAGCCTCAAACGATTTTTGATATTTGTTGTTATTCAAACAGTATAAGTCGTAAATACTTGAAAATTTCACCAGTTATTTAGATTGCCATTTTCTTTATGTGATTTGATTTTCAAAACATTTTGACTTTTTTTGAGCTATTTATAAACAATTGAAATTTTCAATTTTTTTTTATTTTTTTTTTATAAATGTTGATAAAAAAAATTAAGCTGGGACAAATTACTTGAAAATTTAATTGAAGGGTCTACATAACTTGTTCTAACTCTCATTCAAAAATTATAAAAATACATAGGCACAATTTTTTTTTATTAGCATTTGAAGTTCAAATATTGACAAAAATTCGTCAAAATCATGAATATTTTTCACTATTTGGTAGTTAAAAATTTATAAATATTTTTCTATCAAAAGCTAAGAATTGAAAATTTAATACTATGCTGTCCATAAGTTAAGCTTAGAATAATTATAAAAAAGTTTGAGGATTGTTCAATTTAAAAAAATTTACGAGTGTTTAAAGTTTTAATTTTAATTTGAAATCAAAAATACACGACGTGTAAAATTACGTTTTACTAATAAATAATTTTCGATTTTTTTATAATATATCCTAGACTGACAAATCATCTCCGTTCAGAATCGTTTTTCGTATACAATGATACCTATCATTGCATTCAAATTTAACCTGCCCTAGTCCGAGATCCACCCCACCCCCTAGTACAGCAGAGCGATACTCACTTACCCGCTTTTTTAACTTAAAGGTACTTACATCGTTGGTCGTGTAGCGGAGTTCTGAGATATAGTTGACGATGCACTATTGTCAATAGATTCAACTCGCCGTTTGTTTAACTGATGTATTTTCGTATTGTCTAAGTTCGCGATTGCTTGACAATTTGCCGTTTCACCCGTTTCATTTGGTTGTATTTCGCTACTCTGCAATTCGATATAAAAGCATGTAAGGCGTACGTGCTGACAATAATAATATAGTATAATAATACAAAAATTGAAAAAGATGGTTACATCTGGTAATGAAACATCGTCTTCTGTGTCAATATTGGACATAGATATTTTTTTCTTCGACCGGAATGCAAGGGATTTAATTTACAAGTTTTCCGTGTCCATCATCAGCGATAGGACTTGGAAGACTATCATTTAAATTTATAATGGGATAATTCGTATGCTCTTTGCCATTGTTCTAACAAATTTAAACAGGTACATAATTATTAATTATTATATTCAAATAATACTACATTGTATAAGAATAGTTTTCGTCCAGTACAAAACTGATGAATTATATATTTTTTTTTTGTCGAATATCGAAGTATAATACACACATGACTTACTTTGAATTAATTGAAATTCAATAGCTTACAATTTTGTTTACAGTTAATGTTTATGGTTTCTACCATATAAGTTCTGTTTAGTTTTCCAATCAAAATACGCATTATACAAATATATAAAATGGCATTCATTTTATACAAAAACATTATTATATTATGTTTTTTAAAACCATAGAATTTTAAATCGAATCCTAGCCTTAAAAATATACCACTTTTTTATATATTACAAACAGATATTTCACAAAATGTGATTTTTTCGAGTACTCGTATTATTGGTTATTTGAGCAAAAATTAATACTTAATTTTTCAACAACGTTTTGATGTAAATCGATTGCAAGCATGAATATATTTTACGGTGAATATTTTATATATTTAAAAAAAGTATATTATGCATTACTACTATATAAAATAATATGTATATTAGGTAATTACTTGAAATTAACCAAAAATAACGATGATTATAATGTGATGACACACTCAGTGGCATGCAACGACTCATCCATTCGTTTAACGTTTTCGGCCTCCTCACGGCTATGCTGGACGCATAGAAACCGTTTCGAATGCTTAATAAACGACATGATATTCTTTGTAAGATGCAAAATATTAGCAAACAAGAAAAAACACTATATTAATATTATGCTCTACAAAGATTGCGAAAAGACTAAATATATATTACAAATCATTTTTGGCTTTTATACATAATTATTATACATTACTGTAAAAACTGTCACCGCTCATAATCGTTTATTTATTTATTTTTCGTTTTCGTCCTTTGTTTCAGGTGTTTGCACTTTGTAAAACCAGTTAGGATATGTTTTAGGTTTCATATTTCAGTTTTTAAATTGGGTTTAAATGTTGTCTAGTATAATCTCTGCTAGGCTCTTTAAATTTAATGCTTTAACTTATAAATCTAAAACTAATGTTTATAGAGTAAATTTTATTTGTTTTGAAAATATTAGTTACGTGATGAAAATGGTTATTTTCTTGAAACTGAGTATTATTTTGGGAGATAGATAATTCACACAATCATATGATATATTTTTACTACAATTATATTTTAACTTGAGGTATTTTACACGAAATTTGAAAAAAATATAAACAACTAATTATAAAAACACATATTTTAATATTTTATCTCAAATATATTCAATAATATTGAACTCGAAATTTGATTACAAAAAGAGTATTAAAATATATTAAACATAAATAAATAGATTTAAATTTAAATATAAATACATAGATCTTTTTTTTAAATTTATTATTTTGTGAATACCTTTTTACACTTGAACGAAATTTATTAATTTATTTAATAATAACAAACACATAATAAGTATATTAAACTTAAAATTTTTTATTATTGCTTGCTTTTCATCGAAAACAATTATCTAAAATCTCTGCTTGATCAATTATATACTTTACCTACTAGGAGGCCATAAATAATGTACAAATTAAACAGGTAAATTACGAAATAAACGGTTTTTAAATATGTTTTTATTTTAAATCCAATTTGCATGTACAGTAGTCCTCGCCTTAACCGTAAGATAATATATTAAATATCTATTTAAGTTTATTGAAATTCAACAGCAGTTTTGGAAATATCTAAAAATATCTTTTGCACTATGATTTAGGGAGTATATAGTTACTATATATTTATACGCTTATTATTACCTATATAATTATATAATTTGTAATCGATTCAAATTCAGCTATAAAGAATGGTTAAGGCATAAAGACACCCAACATGTTTATCGCAACAGTTATTATAATAATCTACCCGGATGGACATGGACGAGGAAGCCTGTAGGCTGTAACTTATAGGTACTCGCTTAGAAATACTACATAGAAGTGTTAAAAACTTTTAAGTACTCATAAATGTCATAAATTCAATACTCTAATGATGTTTCTATTACTGTATAATACTGTATACATATGCACGTGTACCTATTGTAATTATTTAGTAGCTATACTTCCCCAATCTATACCTATGCATTTTTTGTACTTAAAAAATAATACATACTTCTTCTCACGCACTTTTTATCAGTTTTCCGTACAATACATATTATGTGATACATACACGCGTTTGGTAATATATATTATATACGTTATTGTTATAAGTTTGCACGGTTTTGAAATTAGAATTTCGTGATTGTGGAAACGCGCACGATTCGGAGTCTATTGCATGTTTTTTTTTTTTTTTTATTAAGTACGGTGAATAAAAAAATAAGATAAAAGTATTCTATTACACGAACAACAATGGTTCACATTATAAATACGTATAATATATAATAAATATTCTTCGTCGTACGTTATATTATATTATATTCAAGTAGAAAATAATTTTGCCACCGCCACGCGTGACGACTGACGGTATTGAATATACTATAATATAAAGTTAGAAATTCTAGTAGAATTTATATACTTAACGGTAGTGTGACGGTTACATAATATTATTATAATGTAAAATATTGCATTATACACGAGATTTATGAGACCTCCATAGTCCATAAATTGTTAATATTATCAAATATAAATAAGCGGTATTATATTGCAAGTATACCACTGATGTATGATTAGCTGTTTTCCTAAGTTTTCAATCGAAATATTTTTTTTTTTTGGAAACATTTTTATTGTAAAAACGTAAATAAAATAGTAACATAATGTAAATGTTTACAATAAAAATATTCACCCCCTTTAAGCGCAATGCTTGTGATGATGGTAGAGAGTTACATTAATAATACAATAAAATACATCTAATAAATAATAAACAATAGCTTAATTAAACAGAATAATAAGATATCACAAAAAAATAAATTAAAACAATAAAATTATTAAGTTACACTTGAGAATATTTTTCACGTGTATCATTATTTATGTTTATATATTATTTTAAATTATTAACGAGAATAACCATAAATTAATTAATTTTTTACAACTGCAGTAATTTTAAGATTCCCAAAACAATAGTATATTTTTTTTTTATGTGTAATGGCATTGAATTATAAAATTTTGGACCTAGATAATCATTGTATTTTTGACTAAATGATTTTTGTAATAATTTATGTCAATATCAAAAGCTCTTCTTTCCCTTTGAATACTTTCCAGTTCTTATAATTCTTATAATTATGTAAAATAGTAATCTTCTTGAATACGATCTCGACTGGTAACACACGTAATATTTTAAATTATTTTTCAGTTGAACCTCCTGATTATGTGAAGAATTATACGAAATAGTTTTAATATTAATTATGTATTATGAAGCTCATGGATATACAGTGGGTTCTGCTTAATGTGATCACTGGTTAATAGAATCAACCGTTTATTAGAATCAAAAATTAAAATCCCAAATTAAATTGTATGTTACTAATGTTAAATTGACCTTTTATTAGAATCACTAGGTACCGGATAATTGAATCACTTTTATGAACAATCTTATCGTTTTTATGGTATTTCAAACAATTAAACAAAAAAACATGAATATTAATTTTTATTTAATATGATTTCATTTAATTTCTTTTTTTTTAACTTCTTTAATTTGTTTTAAATGTATTTATTTAATTTTAATTTTTATTTGAGCATAAATGTATACCTAAATATAGAACCATTAAATAAAAACAATGTAAAAATAAATAATTTTATGTGTTATAAATTATTAAATATGTATGTAAATTTAAATAAAAATGTAATTGTTTTAAAAGATTGAAATATTGAATTATGAAAAAAATGTTATAAATGTTTTATAGAATCAACCGGTTAATAGAATCAAAATGACCCTGCACCAAAGTGATCACATTAAGCGGAATCCACTGTATTACAAAAAAAAATGTTATGTTATATTAATATTATGTTTCGTGTTGGTTATAGAATTATAATAATATGTGCGTCACCAATATTTAAATATCAAGCATATATGTATGACACTGTGACATGATGATCATCTCTTCGAGTAAATGAATATTGGATAATCGATTATACCTCAAACTACGACTCCACGATGTAATGAAAATTTATATTTTTATCCTCGGACAAGAAAAGAATACTCATTTTCGATCCAACAGATGGCGCTTACAGTGAGCGTTTTACTCGTATAAGATGTGGGCAAGACGTGTAACGAACCTACTACTAAAGTAGGCACGGTAATAATAACATTGTACAAGTGTGTATAATAAATTAATAATTATTATAAAAGATCAATGCAGGTTGTTCATATTTTCCATACATTTTCCGGACTCCCGGTATATCCGTTTTCGTTTGTATGATATTTTTTATTATGATAACTGTAAACCGTTTCTACGAGTCTCATAAACCATAAAGTACCTATATCGTACATAATATATAATACACATACATACATATTTTATTCACGAGCACACACATTACGTTCAGTTTATCGGATTAGCGTCGTCGTATTAAAGTCGTGCTTTGTCGCAAACAAATATATGAATAAATAATAATAATAATATATCGTATATTATACGTGCGCGATATATACACTTTATAGGTCATCCGGTAGCCGAGGGTTTGCGAGTGGAGGTGGACCTGCTATTAACATAATGACGTGACGGTGGCAAAATATAATAATAACCACTGTACGTCCACCCCACCCCCCCACCGTCGCAGTGTCGTCATAAATATAAAATAGGGGTATTATATAATACGTATTTGGCTACTGGAGAAGAGTAGGTACTACGGGTGGCGGCGGGACGACGATAAACAAGGATTGGGTCGAGGCAATTTTTGAAAAGGGAAATTAGTGTTTTCGGTAGAACGGATATTTTCCACGTAGTATAATGTTACGAAAGAACCCTCGGGCGGTCGGCCGGAGGTGGAGAAGGCCGAGCGTGTACACGACTATCTTTCATTTACGCCCGACTTTTCTTATTCCAATTTCCCGAACTGTCTCTCTGCCGCTGTTGCACACCCGTGGTGGCAGGGTTGGTGGCGGACGATCGGCGGGGGTGGTGTGGCGGTGGAAAGACTCATTTTCTGATAACGCGTTTAACCCCCTACACTTCACAACACTATCCCAAAACTACCCTCTTTGTCGTCTTCGTCCTTCCCGCCGCGGCCAACGGTCGTCTCGTCTCGTATGTATATATAGTATATTATATATATATACATATATATTATGTATGATACATATATATACAACGTGATTACGCCATTATGTTTCGACGCGTTCCCAGTTATTGTTATTATTATTACTATGATTATATTCGGCGAGCGATACATCCGGTGGTGGTGGTGGTGGTGGTGGTGGTGGCGGATATAGATGAGGACGAGGAGAAATGTCGACGACGTGATTGCGGGGGAGAGGAGAAGGTAAAAATGGTTATATGTATATATAAATGTACGTGCAAAAACGTACCTTTTCCATCGGCTGTGGTGGAGGTAGGTGCGTCGGGAAGAGGTGTATATACTATATAATGACGTTGTTAGTAAATGAAATGTTACCGCGCGCTTTTATAATACACCCGTCGCCGCAGACTGTGTTCTTCTTTCATTTCCGAGGGCGTACACTAAACAAGAGCTTTACGTTGTCGATTTGTGCGATACTCGTTTTTGAATTGATCTGAGCCAGCTTATATCGACACGATATCGCCATGTATAATATTATATTATTATATATAAATCAGTGGTTTGGAGTGGTTGATGACCAGTTGAACTTTATAGCTTTCCATCACATGCAGAAATTTTTCACATTTGTCGTATGATGAATATTTTTGTATTCTGTGCCTGAAGTTTTTGCTAATCCAATAACACTATACCTAATTTTTCATATACCGATTTTAAACAAAGTTACAGTAAAAAAATGTCCATTATTTTTTTTATATTTTTAAATGATAATTTTTTACGCAGTTGTGAAACATTTGTAGAATGTAGATACTAAAGATACATATATCAAGCTGCATTTGCATGTATATTAATGAAGACAGATTCCTATTATTTTATTAAGGTAGTATTGTTAACGCATATTCAAAAAGTAATTCCATTTATTTGGAATAAATGATAATAACTACGTTTTTTTTAAAACATGTATCTATATATTATGTTTTATGTGTGATTTGTTTGTAATTCTATAATTCTAATATTAAATTTAAAAGTAGGTACAACAGCGACAAGTATAGGTACACGTTATTAATTGTGTGTACTGTGTTCTGTTGTAATATTATATGTATATAATGTAAAAGTTAAAGCTTCAAGTTTTAAATTTAAAATGATAGCTAGTTATATAGTACTATATACCTACACCATTCAGTTAAATTGTTAAATCATAAATACTTGTAAAATAAAATATGTTGAATTTGTAAAATTTTTAAAAATTTAATAATTTAAAAAATAATAATAATTTAGTAGTGTTAATATTTGAAAAAAAAATGTTTTACACAGTCATTATGTAGATAATGTATTAAAAATATTACAATATCAAAAAATTAGTTTTTGGATATTTTAGTAAGTCACATACAAAACATAGTTGGTCTAAATAAACGTAATATATTAATATGTGTGTGACAAATAATGATCATAAACTATATACATTATCATATATAAGATAAACTATAACTATAATCCTAATTTGGAAATTAGTAACAATAATCGTATAATATACATAAAACGTACCTGTTGGTACTTGGTAAATGGTAATATACATTATACATATTATATAGTGTAATAGTTCTAATATATTCGTACACAGCAGACACGTGCACGTCTATGTATACGCATCTAACTGACTATATGCTTTGAACAACATTTTCATGTAAAAATTGTATACGAGTCGTGTACAAATCGTTTTATTTTATTGCATTTGAACTTATTTTTCCAGTACCGCGTTTTAATAATACGTTACCCTTCGTATATATACCTATACGTTATGTTTTATATGCGATTCGGACTTTCACATACAATATGTATATCGTTAAACTCTACATACAAGGTTTACCGATCTTTTAATGGTATGTAGGACAACCCACGTTTTTTAGCCAACCACCGTCGTCACATATTATATATACCTACCTATGGATAGGTATCTAGTAAACTTCTACAGCTGATATTGTGTATACATTTATATGCAATGTACGTTTAGTTGTCCGCGCAGGGTATTTAAATCGATTGTATAATATATCATATAAATATTATAAACATAGGTTTCATTGGTACCTGCAATGGTACCGATAATAATATTATTACTATATGTATTATTATTTATTATAATATATGCGAGCGTTTCCAAGTTACGATTACACACTGTATATAGTTAATTTGTGTCAGTACCTATATGTATAAGCATTATAATATGCCTCTTACCTATATGGACGTATAATTGGTACGTATACCTATACATCGTTGGCACTTCTTTATACTTATACCTACATATATTATATGTATATATAAAATGTATACACGTTTTGGCAGAACGCGATTTTATCTATTTAAATGGATATAGTAAAATATCGCACAAATGATGTTTATAATACACGCGGCTACTGTGCAAATTCGCGATTGTATTATTTGAAAACGTAATGTTGGTTTCGCGTAATTTAATGCAACCTATAGGTATATAATATATAGGCAAGTATACCTAAATAACATTTATTATTAATTATTTATTATACTGTACGTATTGAATTCGATAACAAATATACTTATAACGGAATTCATTATATTGAACATTTGAACATAATATTAATAAAATATGGTCCAATTTTATATTCAGTTGGATTTAAAATTAATATATAGAATAAGTATACATTATTATTATTGTCTTTAAAGTTTAGACGCTGCTTGTTACACATACTCATGAATCATGAGTTATTAACAGTGATTAAATTATAAAATAAAAATCTTCTCTGTCATGCATTCGAATCAGAGTTGTCGGGTTGTGGTTCCGAGGTACTACGATTTGAAACGTCTAGACACCGATACGATCGAGTTAGGAGCTAGTATTGTCATATCATGACGAAACTAGCCGTGAATCGTCCAGTGCCTTTTGTCACGCAGGATGCTTTTCGATGAGGCTAATTTTGAGTTTATAATGGGAAAGGATCATTGAATGGTAGACGAGTTATATATACATATATAACTATTAACTATAGTGGATTGTGAGAGTCAAAATATTTTATGGTTTTTGTATAAATGCCCGTTAGTTGTCAACCACAGTCGATGGGCCATGATGATTGCTTCCACCGCTAAGAACATATACGATGAGGGGAAAGCCGTTAGGATATACCGTGTCGACGACGCGGTGAAGACACGTCGCTTCTACTTACGTCATGTTTTATTGAAAAACACTAAGTCAGGGAATAGTCGCTTTTTGACAATTCAGTTAAGCGAAATCCTTTTGAGAAAAACCTAGTTGCTGTGCTAAAATTAATTTGGATCAATTAATTAGATAGGTGCAGCATTGTTTGACCGTCAGGTATTTTCATAACAAAAAGCTGGCTGATAAATTTGCCAGTTCCCTACTATAAATTATATACTAAATATAGAAAATAAATGTCAGATCGTTCAGACTCGCAATATGTGTAGACACTAGACAGTAATTAATTGCATGCAACGTGTGCTGTAACGATAAAATGTATGTACATATACACACAAATAACTTAAGTATGGTACATATTTATAATTAATAATGTAGGAATGGTATATATTATATTATTGTCCTTTAAGACTTTAAATATGAAAATTTAAATGATTGTAGATAACACAAAATGAAAATATTTATCGTGTCATAAATCGTAATTTGTAATTCCCTGTCAACGAAATAGAAGTATTTATTATAGATTTGTATATGTGTATTATGCCCTAAATTATTATTATCAATAAAGAAATATAATAGATACATTATATTATTATGCAACTGTAGAAGATTTGTATAGTTGTTGGGTCTGCATTATTAATATAAACATATAAACATATTATTGTATTTTATTATGCTGTTGGGAACTCTCGCTCGTGTGATATAATAATTATTATAAATGAACAAGGTGTACTTTCCTGACATTACAGTGACCCAACACTACTAGTAGTGTAGTAGTAGTAGTAGTAGTAGTAGATAGTCAACGACTATCGACTATATACCTACTTAGAACTTTATTTTGTGACGACAGTCACTGAACGCGTGTTTTTACATGCCACTGTATCAGGTATAACTTTATCCAGTGTACAGAAAATATGCTCGGTTTGTAATCGATTACAAAAGTGTAAACCCAATTAAAATTGATAAAAAGTATTTAATATTTTTCACATTGACTTTTGAAAGATTTTAAACTAATTTTTATTTGAAACATATTAACTTTTATATATTTTATACAATAAAAAATATTGCATGGTAAACTGAATAAAAAATGTAATGATGCTTTAAAAATATATACAACCTACCATAACGTAAACGTATAATATATATTAAGTATATCATTTAAAATTGTGAAGTGTAGTAAGCTAAATAATAATAATATAAAAATAATAAATAGTAATAGTACAAATAATATATGTTATTTGAATAATGAATAAAATTGAAAACAGGTGGGATAATGTTGTATAATGTGCTGTCACGTGCCCGTTGTCGCTATCAATCAATAAATCAATCGCAATTTTAGTAACGATCCGTATAATGTCACACTTGGCGTTATTAGTTATTACTTATTATACATATTACCCGCAATCTATAGGTGCAGACAGGTATGACCTGACCCGTCAACAACTATAGTTGTCGGCAATCAGGTGTGGTAAGATCGTGTGAGTACATTAATTTAACGACCGATACAAATAATAAATGTTCACTTGTTTAAACAACAATAAATAGAAAAATAGCAGGTAACTATGTATATTATGTAAATTGTACAGGTTCCAACAATAGTTACACTTTACTAGCTGACACTGTCGATAATAAATAAATGTTGATTTTGACTCAAAATAAAATTAAAAGTACACATCGTAACACAATAAAAGCTAATGATAACGATTGAAACAATAATATTTTTCGTATTATTTTAATGACAATGTTTACTAGTTATATGTATATCGGTGTAATATAATATTATTGGAAATGTCTAATTAACGCCACACGTGTTTTAAATTGAATTCCGTGTAAACGTGATAAATCCTATTGGTTTTTATAGATATAGATTATAGTTAGTTACGAAATAATTAATGAAAGGTGCAAACATTATTTTTCCGACACATATTATGTTGCAATGAATAAATTAGATGTATTAATTCAGTGGCGCCGATCACCTAATTTATCTATGACATATGTCATAGTAGATTTTATAGCTGGGGGCCTACCAAAGGTTACTAAAAATACATTTAAATATTTTAAATGATGAAAAATGAAAAAAGATGGTTTTACACTAAATATGTGAGTAGTTTGTTTCACATTTAATTGTTACATTGAAAAATAATGCGGGCCCCCAAGCTCCAGAAGGGCCCCTGAATGTACGATGTCATAGTATTTTTTAAACACTTCGGCGCCACTGTATTAATTTGGAAAGCACATTTAAATATTATAATAATATTATTATAGTATCTATTATAAAAGTACATAATATAATATAATCAGATCAAAAATAAATACAATATCATATTATAATAATATGTATATAATAATGTATTACTATTACTATAAGCTGTTTATAACTTTACAGATATATAGATACATTATAGTAAGTATGTCAGCATGTAACAATATATAAGCGTTACCGCATTGGGCAGTCTTTTATCAGGTACAAAATATTTAATGAGTCGGAATTGGTGTCGGCTGCATCAATTCACTAAGCCAGTAATAACTCGTACTTATATACTTAATTTAAACGTGAAATATCATAAAAGTCAGATCCTTTAAAAGTTAATAGTCGTAATTATTCTGATTTCTATACGGTTCTTGAAAATTTTACTTTATAGTTTAATTAAACATAAAATTAAAGAGGTTTGATTTTTACATTATTATAATAGTATGTATTTATGTCATAATTGTTTTTCTTTAAATATTTTGTTTTTGATTTAAATAGCAAAATATAAAGATTTAATTTAAATAGGTAGTAAACATTTTTATTTGTCATTAAAATAATTTATTAAAAATGAACGTAAAATAAATAAAATAACATAATTAATATTGAAAATTGGAAAAATTTAAATTACCTAAAAGGCTAAAAGTTAAACATTTTATAAAAAAAAGTACACAAAACTACATAATATTATTAATTTATTGAATAACATTCAGGCCTGCAGAGGACAATTACACAGCAAAAATTCAAGCTTAAATTAAATATAATAACGTGCATATTATCAACTGTGGCGCCCAAAAAAATTTTGAAAAATCTGGTGGTCTGGTTAACAGCCACCCTATTTAAATTTTTCTATCCACCCCACCCAAATATTAGTGATGTATATTATAATGATTTATAGAATAAATTAATTTGTTACTTGTATACCACACCCACATCCTCTAAAATTTTGGAATGGTTATGACCAAACTTTAACCCTAGGTTCGGCGCCACTGATTATCATTGTACCTATATAACTTTAATTTATAATACATATTAGGTACTTATTTGCTATTTGATCGAAAACAATCTTCGTTGTTCATCCTAAATGTTTCATTTGCATCGACTATAAAGAAAATTCTTCATACAATTATGATATTTTATTGCTTATATTGCGTACTATTTAGAAAATGAATAAAACTAGTATAACTTATATCTGAATAATGATATCAAGACACTAATAGTAATTACTATTTGCTACCTATAATTAGTAATTGTATTTTTCTCAAATTGTATGTAGATTGCTTCCTTAAAATCTAGAAATAATTTAATTAATAGAAACTATTAAAAGCATCGATTGTGCATTTGTGCTATTATAATTTATAGAACATAAAATAGAATTTTCACATTTTTAAATTATGACTATAATTTCTCTATACTCTTAGTAGTATAGAGACTATAGCTATATTATATAATATCGTAAGTAAATTAACTGAAGATAATTGGGACATGAAAAAATCAAAAACATATGTTTCAAAATCATTGTTGAAGTTGTTAAACAATATGTTATTTCTATGTATAATACAATTAAATATGACGTCGTGTGGTCGATGGCTCAGATGGCTGGCTTTGCGTAATGATAATATGGATAATAATAACGACATAACAAAACAATTCACTCGGATATAAACGATGGAAGCTGCGAGGAGATTGTGGGACAGTGTTCATCTCGTATAAACCTGTCGCACGCTCATATAATATATTCCATAGTAATTGGATATCGACATAATGACGCGTACCATACGCGTATAATAATAATAATAATAATATGTACTAATATCGCGGGAGGTATTCCACACTCGTCGTCATTGTTTTATATATGCAGTATAACATATATTGTTATTATTAACATCGTACTTTGTGCATCACAATTGTTATTATAACGACAGAGTTTTCTACGTAAGTTTTTATTGTAAATATATATATATATATATATATATATATATATATTTTATCGAGTTTTTCACGTTCATAATCGCTTATCGATCATTTTGATCTAGATAAAGTGTACAATATATACGTATACTTTATATTGTATTAACGCAATCACGAACGATGCGACTAATTAGTAATTACCGCTGTGACGAAGACGCGTGTCCGGCAACCTCTGCAGACCTGTTAATGTTTTATAGCATATAATTATACTTAAGCGGTTAGGTATAAATAGTGCGTCTTTTCGCGAATCCGCGAAGAATATCTACCCTTACCCACGCCAGGCAGAATTCGCTGTCCGCGTATCTGAAGTAGTATCTCGTTATATCTCCACTATCTCTCTCTTTCTCTCGGTGCGTGTCTTTTCATAAACGATGAATGATGGTCAGTTCACACGACCGTCGCGTCGTCGGCCGATACGGTGTCCGCCGCAAATGGGCGAGGCGTGAGAATTTCGACAATATATTATAACATTTATAACATATTTCCACTCAACTTGACGTTTTCATATAATATTTAAGCATTACAGATATTATCGTTATTATTATTTTTATCGTCCGTGTATAACAGGTGTGCGCCACTGCCGTTGTATAGCTGAAGCAGTGTTGATATTGGTGCGGTTTATACGTAAAACATATATATATATATATATATATATATATATATATATATATATATATATATATATAATATTATATACGGGTGATGACAAACGCGGCGGCGATGTCATTAATTTTTTTATTTTCTACTATTATTATAATATGATATAATATTATTTCATTCAATGAGAAAAACACGTCGTCTCCTATACGCGTGGATGAATGGGGGACCCGCCGCCGGAGGAATGCCGTTGAATAATATAAAAAGGCCGCGTTCGTCTGCCATACATATACGCAGGTATTCTCAATGACGGCGGTGGTTTCAATGAAATTATTTTATACGTATGAAAGCCGATCCCCCGTGAGACTCTTAACATGGTTTTATATTTAGTTACACTAAAAATATTAAGTGTTCTCCCCCACGCGCGCGTCACTACGCATATTATACATATAATATACGTATGTATACACAAAAATTCGTACATTGTGTGTTCCACCGGGTTATATATCATATTTTTATTTTTTTCGTTTCTCATTCTTCAAAATAATATCATTTATATGTATACCGAAGGGTGTATATGACGCGTACTCGTATATATATAGGTACGCCAGTGTCTTCCACGAGTATATACATATATACGTACTTCATATAATAATATATAAGAAGTGTATAGCGTGTGTAGGCCATAGGGTATATACCTATATATATATATATATATATATATATATATATAGAAGTGCGCGCACCTCCACCGCCATCAATACTTGGGTACCTATACATAATACACAATATATCATATAAATACTACGCATATTATCGTATACATAATATATTATAATACATATATATATATAGTAAAAGTGTATTGTTGTTCCTGCCGCCGTCGTTAACTGCTGCAGCGTGCCTCCCGGCCGATCGTTAAAAAAATCCTAATAACTGCCGAGTACAATGCGATTAAATTGTAAAAATTATATTATTATGAATGCATCATGTGTGCCCGTGTACTGTAAATCATCCCGCACGGGGAACAATAAACAAGACTTTTTGCAGGCGACAAGGGATAGGACACGATATTATAATAACATTATACCTACCTATAATGCGATGATGCCTTTTGGTTTTTACCGTTTAGGCGCATATAATATAAGACGATCTGTTCTGCTGCGCGACGATTATTCCGCGCGAGCTGCACCGTCTCGATTTTCACACGATGTGCGCGCGTTTGCGCGAGTCCGAACGTATATAATAACTATAATATGATATATTATTTTTTCTCATTTTATATCACATAATATGTGTAACCTATAAATTACACAATGATGGAATATTTTTAGTGTCGAGTCCGTTATATTATGTTAAGGTACAAGGTAAGTCCGTAAAAATCGGCTGAACCTCGTAAACACGTCAAACTCATTCGGGCAAAAATAACGCGTGTGTCTGCAAATTGAAAATGTTTGTGATTTGCAGACGCTGCAGTATTATGAGTGAATACACGTATCATCATAATATTAAGATCGAGGTATACGATTGCTGTGTAAAATCTGCAGATACGATTTCGGCAATATTAAGTATTATTTATTAGTATGCGAAATCTGATCAGATTATAAAGCACGGTGAAGGTCAATCGGTACACTTTTACATAAAACTCATCAAAGATTGATACATTATGTGATTAAAAATTTTCGATGATTCGAAGGTTCTTCGTGACTTTGTGTGGTGATATCAGTAAGAAATTTCCGTTTAAGAAATGTCTAAAACGAAAACATTTAAATACATCACTCCTTGATTCCTCGCAATTATATATATTTGAAACGAAAAAAGTTTATGCCATTCATTCTAATATAAAATATTATAATATCGCCTATCCTGCTATAATCTATACGTTTTGGATAAAACTCAGATTTACATCTAGACGAACATATGACGTCATACACGTGCTCGTAAATTAATTTTTAGTTATTTTATATTTTTTCAGCGCAAGTCCGTCTATTGCCGGTGAAATCGCTCGTGTTTTATTACTTTTGCGTGCGTATGCCGTTGGAACAATATTATAATAATTTATAATCATTTTGTACAATATTGTGTAAAACTGTAAACGTTCAACTCCCGTCGACGTCTGCTGCAGCCGTTCGTGTTTATCGATGTACGATTAATTCTGCACGACACATACAATCAATAACCCCGTTAATATTAGGCGCGCCTATATAATATAGTTATATATGATTATATATTATAGTTGACGAGGTGGTTTTACGATCGTATTTTTTCGAAAATCGAGCCATAAACGGGACTGGGGTGTTTCGACCGTTTTATGATGTCTGTATATACTTAATAATAGTATAATAATAATAATAATATACCGTGCTCTGTTTTCGCTGTAAATGCGTTTTCGGTATGTTGTACGCATCGCCGTGTCATTATATTATTATGTACATTATTAGTTATTACACTGACGGTCGACGCTGTTATTATATTTTGTTAAACTTTTCGACACTATGACGGACAATCGTATTATTATTATATAGTAATTTTATATACCTAATGAGGTCGCGTGCGCACCTTTACGGGTCTGCGGTGCGTGTGCAGCCGGGTGTTTGGTATATACTTAGTTAGGCACTTAGACTATAACTATAATAATATCGTGTTTTTGTATAATGATACTACGATACGACGATTGCATTTACGATTTAAGTTTGTATAAGTGTGATTTAAATAATTATAGCAATTTACACCCATAATATATTAATAGGCATTTATACCGCGAGCACAATATTTACTCGTATATAAAGAATAATATATGGTTCGTGCGGTCTCCTTTCGCTTCCACCACTGCCGTCCGATCGGGAGTTAAGGATGGATAATAATAAATAAATTATTAATATTATAATCGTATAATATGTTGTAACTATTATCGTGTTATAGGTATAATATACGTAATGTAATAATTGTGAACGGAGGAATGACGGCGAGAGACGGTGACTTACGTCGACGGCGGTGGCGGCGAAGAAGAAATAAAAATTAATTTAACAGGCCGGTCGGACAAATGGACGAGATATATTATATATATTCATTCGAGTTTTTTTTCTCTCTTATTGTTATTATTATTATTCTTCCTGTGCGACGTATATTATTATGCCGTATACATTATTATTGCTACAACAGACAACAGTTAGTTAGGTATACGTAGGTACTAAAAGGTACCTATAATAGTATAAAATATATACGTGTATATGTGTACTGCAGCTGACCGGAGAGAGAAACGCGCGTAAACACATCTTAACATACACGCGTATTTATAATGTATATATATATATATAACATACAGTGAGTATAGAGCCGAACAACACAAGTCCAATTAAACGCAATAAGTTGAAAATCGTGTAGTCGGCGGCGGACGACCGTGCCCGGGCGTACAGGCCTGTAGAGAGTCCGGTGCTGCCAGTGCGGTTTTGTAGTGATGGCGAGAGGGGAGGGGAACTGCAACCACAGTAGCCGTATTTCTAGTTTCGGACCGATACCTAATTGGCTGCTGGAATTACCGACGTGCATTCCAGACCGCCGCCCATTACAAATTATATGAATTTCCGCCGTAACAGTGTATGTAATATATATATAATATGATATGTACGCGTAATGCGTATTATATATAGATACAATAGATATAGGTATACTCGCGTAGTCGAATAAGTATAATACATAAAGGCAAGTATTTACATTATTCACATTCGCGTTTGATCGTGATGATGTGCATGACGTTAAACACGCTGCCCGATAAAAGAAATTATAACTTATGAGATGTAAGTATTTTGTTTTTTAGTTCGTCTATGTGTATGTGTGTGTGACTATCCGCGCGAGTATGGGAACGTCCATAATATACATCACAGTAAGAAACTGATGCCGAAGGACATCGTTGATATACATATTTTTAGAAAAATATTGGTGGTGACGAGAATAATTATTTGTTTATGATGGAGTTTGATATCTGTACATGTATACGAAACGCATTTAGGCACGGCGTATATATTCTCAACCTCTCGCCCGCTTCTTGTGGTAATTTTAGGCACCGACATAATATAGTATAGTTCATCTGCAAAAAGCCAAAACCATGTATAAAATATGATGGCCCGAATATATAGGTATTTTTACTCACTATATAATACGGCCAATGTATATTAGGTTTTTAAAACCCAGCATAGCGGTTGTTGTTTGCCAACACATTTTTTCAAAAGTAGCAAATCGGATTTCGTCTGATAGTATATTATTATATCGTCAAACTACCTACTGTGTGCACAATGCACATCAAATATGAAATAATATTATATTGAGTGATTTTTTTTTTTCAGATCTAATATCTCAGCAGTTACCGGTATACCTCCATATTACAGAATTTAAGGACCTGTGACTTATTGCATATAATACGAATTTTGTATAGGTTTTAAATTATTCGTTAATGATAAGTTATTATCTCTAGATAACAGTGAAAGTGCTACTAAAGCTAAAGTATAACTAATATTGTATTTATTATAAAATATATAAAACATAGATGATTTTTTCTCCTGGTCGAGCGTGCAGGGTAGTCACGAAACGAAAATGTCATAAATTTGTTTATGGTTGAATTGGAACGAGGAGGAGTAGGATGATGGGAAATGTGGTCGTAGGATATATCTAAAGGTAATATTTATGTACGTCGTTTGTGCATTCGGAGAAAAAAACTAAGGACGCGGGAAAACGACCGGACGATAAATCGCCGCTGAAAAGAAAACACGTCCGTCTGCATAGCGAAAACGTTTTCTCTTCTCTTTTCCCACCGACCTGGTCGCAGTAGATATTTGTGTAGGTATAATAGTTTTATTATATATTATAGTCGATTATCGAGAAAAAGACAGCCTCATAGATAAATGCCGGCCTTATTTTTTAACAACAGTGGAATACAAGT
The DNA here is from genome assembly GCA_020882235.1 of Schizaphis graminum. Classification (NCBI taxonomy): domain Eukaryota; kingdom Metazoa; phylum Arthropoda; class Insecta; order Hemiptera; family Aphididae; genus Schizaphis; species Schizaphis graminum. The sequence goes on from CM037032.1 coordinate 73,031,401, forward strand.
TGGACATTTGGAAACTCAAAAAATGCATTTGAATTTATGAATACGATGGATTCAATATCGGTAGTTCAATAAGATAATAATAAAAATAATATTTTTCAATTCACAATCCACGTTGCTAATATAAACAAAAAAATTAAACGCTATCCATTTGTTGACATGTAATATAAGTATAATAAATATTTAAGCATTTTGTGAAGAGTAATAGATTTAAGCTTATCATTAAATTATTTCGTAATTTCTCATAATATGACACATCAAACATCCAATATAATAATGTACGTATAGGTTTACAGCAACTAAATTACTTTTAATTATTGAATAAAAATAAGGGCAGTGAACAGTAAATTACACGATCGAAACGATCTAATATTCTAATCGGTAAATATATAATTTATTTGCCGCAAAATCGATAGAAATTAACAAAATTAAATGATGAGTGACGACTGTAGAACGCGATATTATCGGTATGCAAAAAATTCAAAATGTATAACACAGATCTATCATATCACATAATATTATAGTATTATTGTGTTATATTTTGGTGCAATTAAATGTTAGTCGTTTTTGTTCTTGCCGAACGTAAAACCGGAAACGGACTGTATACACGTGTATTGTTTATATACTTTATAAATGTATACATCAGCTATAGTCTTATATGTTGCGGTGTTCGCGCGAGTATAATATAAGTAATACTATTGCTGTATATATGTATACAAACCTGCGACGCATTAGTTTTTTTTATTCTAGCCGCCGTGCGGTAAAACTCGGTTTGGATGATAATTTATTGTACCTATATATGTTTCGAAAGATCGATTTTATATTATATATATATAAATTATATGATAATATTCTACTTTTATTTTATATTTTACTCCAAGCGTCCAAGACAGTCCAATTAACAACGTATTATAATATATATTATTATTATTCAACGCGACTAATACGAGGTGCTCTATATAAACGCGTAGCATGCGTCGTATAACATACAAATCCAATTATTTCGTATTCGTATTAAATGTATTGTAAAATTATACATTCTAACGTATATTACAATATATTATATACACTAATTTGTATACGCATGATATAAGTAAGTATTATTGTACGTGCGTTTGAAAATTATCGCGAAACACGAAATTTGTGAGTTATCATATCTTATTTTTCACGCATTGACGCTATTTATACTTAGAACAAGCCATTCAGAAGAAATTGTATATAAGCAATCCGAGTTTATACAGGTTAAAACATCAACTAGTTACCAGTGGCATAAGTGCATTCAAGCGCATAAAAAATCCTTAATTCTTACAACTGACGTCCATTATTACTGAATCTATCTCATATAAGAATAATATATTTGTCAATTTACAAAATATTATGATTTTATATTTAAAATAATCAGGACTGTGACTTTTTTATCTCGTTCCTGTTGTTCCGTATAATATAGAAGGAATGAAGTCCGATCACAATAATATGTTTTACTATTATATATTACATTAGGCTAGTCGCCTATTATTATATATTACATCGTATAACTGCATATTATTATTCATATTCAACATATTTTTAAAGTTAATACTAGTAAGAATGATGAATGACATGACATAATTAAAATATAGTAAATGTATTGTTTATAAAAGTTATATTTTATTATATGATTGTTTAGTTTATAATCATATTTATAAAGGACATATATTTATGTATTACAGTTTCTAAAGACAGTCGTTTTTGAGTCGGTTGAACCTTTGCGAACCGTTATACTCTATCAGCGCGTCCTGCATGCCGGGTAACAAATTATTATACATACGCTAGAGTCGAGACCGACGCGTTGGAAACTTCGAGATAATTGCATCTCGTGAATTATGTATGAGTCTGCAGTGCGTAGACATTTAAAACAGACACTGGCCAGGAATTTTTTGTTGTTTTTTTTTGTCTTATCATTACCACCGTCGCGTGAAAACGAGATCGCGTGCGTCCGATAGCGAACGACTGACAGCAGCAGCATCCGACGGACCGCGAAAAACGTCACCACCGACATTGTGCACGTTTCAACAAACTCGATTTTTACCGAATCCAATGATGATCGTGTTCAGTGGCAGAGTATCAGACTACGTAAATGGTAGTCTGGGTTAGAAAAAATCTTCAAAGTACGCCTCATATCCGTATAGAATATATATAATAAATAAAACTATAAATGTCAATTTAGGGTTTAAATACCTTACAATACTTAATTGTACTTATATTAGCTATAATTAATACTTAAAAACGAAATTGGAAAGTATAAATATTATGTAGCACTCCGGTACTCGTAAAACCAATTACTAATATTATATAATAACTATAACATTGTAAAATATTATTTACTATAAAATATGAATATAATATATATCGTATTTTAATACTCTATATTACATATATTTAATTTAATTATTTATTTATATACTAATAAAATATGTACTGTCATACTTTAAATTAGTAGACGCGGAACGGTGCTCGTTTAGTCGGAACCGGACTAACATAAATCACAACTTATGCCAGTTATGTGGTGCGTGGATATTATGAAGAATATCGTAACAGCTCAAGACTTATGTGCGTATACATATCTCAATATAAGGAATATCTAAAATTGAAAATTCTACTATTGACAATATTTAGAGTTATTACAGACAAATATAATCTACATGAGCACTTTTAGAATTTTTTTTTTTGTGTTTTTTCTATAATAAATTGTTGATAAAATAAGTTTTCCGTTCGAAAATCGTAAAATTGTAATACTTACAAGGTTAGTAATAAGTTAGTTGCTCTTAAGTAATTTAAAAATATCGAAGAAGGCGTATTCGAAAATCTACTATAAATCATATTTGTTTTTTTTTCTTATAGCTATATATCATGATAAGATGATGCGTGGAATAAGCTGCAAATAAATATCTAAAATTTACTATTTAGTCGCTGCAGGCTTGAGTGTTGCATACAATACTAATTGCCAATTTATTTTCCCTCCGGTCACCGGTTGGTATAAATCCAATTTTTTGTTGAATACAAAGTATGTATAGATACTATACATATCCTATTCTATAAAAGTACATCACAATGAGGACTATACGCATACCTATAATTGTATTATCAATATTACTATACCGCAAGTAGGATTGTATGGGTATTATACATTTTTTTTTTTTTTTGATATTTTACACCTATATATCTCTAAATAACCGATTAGATTGTGAGTGTATCATTGAATTTGACCAAAACGAGACTATACCATGGACTATAGTCTATCTCTATAATATTATAATAAGTGATGTGATGGTACATGAAATAAAACGATCGCTAAATCGAAACACGGTGAGAGAGTAGGGTAGAACGGGTAGATATAATATCATTATTACTTTGTATAAACAAAATATAATTTCCAACAAAACGTATGTAAATTTATCACGGAAGTTTAAAAATAGAGCGTTCATAAATAACTCTGACAAGAAACCATGTCCAACTGTCATAAAATAAAAAAAAATAAACGTTTTTGTTGTGTGCGCTCGTGTGTGTGTGCATAGATGTGACTGGAGTGGTTACGTCTATTAATGATGCGTTTAATAACGACTCCGCGTCACTGTAAGGGCGTACGGAGGGCGGCGAGAACGTGACGTTAAAAAAAGGGTCAGAAATAATATTATGCTACGACATTATAACATTATGTTTTTTCATCTATATAGGCATCAAGCCGTTGTTAATCATAATATTCGTACATTATATTATATAGTGTTCATCAAACTTGTTTATTTGTATTTCTATAATTATGTACGGAAGAAGTAGGAAATTAATTTCCGTTTTACAAGATTAAATCGGTTTGTATAAATAACAGTAATATATTAAAAAAATTTTTGTTCGATATGCACGTTGATTCACCAAATATGATGGCATTGTTCACTCTTAAGAAAAAACATCGATATTGTAGTTATGCAATTGGCATTATTAAATTTGTTTTAAGATCAAATTTTCAAATTTTTAAATTCTTAAAATCTGTGTTACCTACTAACTTATTAATAAGTGTTCTGTTGAGAGATATAAATATAAACTTATGTTTTTCAAAGTACAATCCCCTTTTATACAGTAAATATTTAACGAATAATATTTCTGAAAATTTCGACATAACAAAATTAAAATGTAAACGGATAGATTTTGAGTGTTTAACTTTGTGTGTTAAAAATAATAGATCATAGGTTCATAACGCGTTTGAAAAATATGTGAGCTATAGTGAATAGATAATGTTTAAATTGTTTACAATAATAAGCACCGGATCCAATATTATATTATAACATATATTTTATATTTTTGTAAAAATAATTTTTAAGAACTTTTATCCTTAGTTTTATAAACAATTTAATAACTATAAGAGTTATATTGTTTTAAATTTAAAAACTGGGGTGAGCATTCGTGGTGAATCGCTTTGTATATATTGTAAAAATAAATCCAAATTTCAAATATTTAAAAAAAAAAATATATATACATTTTAATAAGTATATTAGTACCTATTTATTTTTATTACATCCGCATACACTTACAAGTTTGAAATTAAGGAGCTCCAAAAGTATCGTTGACTATATATTATCGCAACCAGGTTCAAGAATCCTGCAGCAGGGTGGGTTATTGGTGGGTAAATGAATCGTTTATGATTCAATTATTGACACAAAATAAGTATTACTGTAATATATAGTATGCCTATTGCCTATTAGTATGTTACTATATGTTGTATATACCAATGATGGATATATTACGTGGTCAAGATGTATCCTATAACAGTGGTGCACCTGGAGGTCATTGGTCGAAATCCCTTTCTCGTTTTCACTGTTTTCAATATACTTTCAACTTTGTTAACAAAAAAGGGTATTTTATTTTACCAGTCTAATAAGTGTATTAAACAATAACCAACAATATAAATATAGGTACTAAAATGGTTAAATGCATGTTAAAAAAAAAACCAATGGAAATAAACTATTTGATGAGACACCACTCTGTCTAGAAAAAAATTTAGGTCTCGCTACTGTGCCGTGACTTATTGGCGAGATGTGGACTATAAAGTAATAACCGCCTCGCAACTAATGAATGATATAGTGACGTGTGCTTGTCGATTGCGTGGATCCCCCCGCGTGTATCTACCTACCGCGGTTTTTTGTTTTGCATTTGTTTTTTAGTCGGAAATCGCGCGCCATCGTGGTTCGTTAGCGCACATTTTACGATAATATTATATGACGATATCTAATAAATTTCCTCGGTGGAATATAAATTACGCCGATTAATTACACAGTCACCGGTGGCGGTGGTGGACATAATGAACTATTAAACGCGCGCGTAATTAAATATATATAGGTATGTATAGGTACGATATCGTCGCTGTTTTTTACGAGTGCCGCGTGGGTTTCAACTCGTTATATATCACGGTACGCCGCATAATATCATATTATTATTATTATTATATTATTATACACCCGTATACGTCCTGGTCACCACGTTTTGTACATTATACGCGCGATAAATATCGATCGAATAACCGGACGCGACAATATATCCGCCTATTTATTTTTATAATGTAATCGGTGAATCTGAAACGCGCATATAATAATAGGTATAATATTATTATATACACGGGGTGATTCAACAAGCGTTCTCGCTCCCGTTTATTTTTCTATAATAATGAATTTATTCAAATTATAATTTTTGAAATTTTAAAATATATACTTATAAATACAATACTTCCAAATTCTTGAGATTTTTGTACTAATAGTTTAGATATATGCAATATCGGATCTAGAATTTAATATATACTTGGATTAGTTTTATAAATTGTAAATAATAAATATTTATAGATAACTATAAATTTCAAATTAACATGGCCTCATATCTTTCAAACCAATCGTCATGAATCTATTACCTTTGGTATACACTAACTCAAAAACTATTATTTTGAATTTTTATTTTTGATACTTTAACATTTTTAGAAATATTATTTGCTAAGCAACAGAAGTTTTTGTCCCCACGGGACACTCGTTAAGCCTATAGTACATCAAAATCAATCTCAAGAATAATTTGAAAATATAGTATTTAAGTATAGTTGAAAATTTCAAACGTCAGATCTTGATTAACTGCGTTATCGGGGAAGAAAAAGGGAGCGAGCAAACTTGGAGAATCACACTCTGTATAATTGGATCATGAAAATCACCACCGGGACAATATGCATTTTTTTGTGTATACAATATGGTTTATATGCGACGTATACGCCGAAATAAAAAAATTCGAACGGTACGCGTTTTATAGAACTCAATCACGCTGCACACAATAATATTACTGTGGTACATTTAATGGTCGTGTTCAACTCAAGTGTGCGCGCGGCGGCGGCAGTGGCGATCGATGCTTTCTAAACGACTGTGCACTGCGGCGACGACGTTAACGGAATAATGTACGTACGATATATATATATATATATATAAAATATAAAATATAAAATGCACATGCACACTGCACTGCTGGCGAATAGAATTGCGACCACGTAGTGTCCGGTCGATCTCGATTAAATAAGACGTACGTCGACTAAATTACGATAGTACCTACATAATATAATACACATATACGCGAGTGAACGACGACGGTGATAATAGTAATATAATAGTCCACGGCGGCTCGTCTATATGTGAAATCTCTCTCTCTTTTCATGCGTCGTTCTGCCGTTGGATGTGCACACTGGTTTCGACGAGTATACCCTTAAAAAGGAGTGCGCGGCGAGGACATATCGCAGCGTATGATGGCGTATATATATACTATACACAGTACTTATATATATTTTATATAAATACATTATATTATGTTATATTATTATGTCGAAGGCGAATAGGATACCGCAAACGCGGTATGGTTTGTTATTTAATTTTGTTATTTATTTTTTTTTTAATAACGAGCGGCGGCATCACACGCACACGTTTCTATAACGTTTATATATATATATATAAACAGTATATACACGTACCTACGCATAGACTGTGATAATAATATATTATGTATTTCCGTTGGTGGATTTCTTTCCGCCGCTCGCCGACCAACTAATATCACATTGATACCGTTGTAGAATATAGTATGTGTATAACCTATATGGCTACATAGTACCTGGAAACCTATATATATATTACTGTTACAATAATAACATCGCATTGTCATAGAAACCGTTTCGGTCGCGACACTAACGTAATAATATCATTAAACGTTATAATAATATATATATATATTTATATAGGGACATAAGATATGGTGATGGATGCCCCCTCCTAACCTTTCATAAACTCAGTTATACACACACACATATATATATGCATTCTCATTAGCCTATAACCTTAAACAACTCCCCCGTAACACAACACGAGATGTTTTATAATATATAATATTATATATACTGCTTCGGCACGGTTGATTTATCGTCTGGGACGCTTTGCCAATATATAGTTTAACAACGCGCGTATACGACTGAACTTGCAATGATTATTGTTATATTTTATATTCTTATATATATTACCTATACCTATATAATGTATATACAACCGCCATAGCCCCGTCACGCACGTCATACAATTTTTATTACATTATTATTCTAATACATTACAAACGTCACGTATACGCCACTTATTATTGCCACGCCATACGCTATTATTATTATATATAAATACAATTTAACTTAACGTAAATTTGAGTACCTGCACATAATATATTATCTGTAGACGCGCAGCAGCGTGGTGATACGTATATTATTGTTTCCGGTTAGCCGTGCCGCCGTGGGGCGGTTTTTGAAAAGTAATTATCAACATGGCACGCTGCACTACATACACGTCGAATAATCTATAATATTATATAGACGCTTATGCATATTAAATTATACTTACGCATGTACAACGCGCTTTGTACGGGCATTCCCGTTAGGACTATTTTTTCCCGAACAAATTACCAATATCAAACCTTTCATACCTATCGAATGTGTAGTTTGCAGATTTGAGCTTTGATCTGCGCCATTGCAAATATTCGAACATTTTTTTATTTTTAAACTAAAGACCAAATATGAACATAATATAACAATTCGTTTTATTGTTTATTCATCATGACTGTTGTCACTTAAAATACTTCTATAAATATTTATTAATTATTATGGTTTAATAAAACTTCTCTTAGATAAATAAAACCAGTTTATTTTATACAAAATTATTATACATCTTTATACGTCATAATGATATTTTTACTTTTCCTTAGCCTAAATTAATAAAATAAATACCACATACACGATTGGTGCAATTTACATTTTTATTACTAACATAGAACTAACTAATCATAAAATAATAAATACCTCCTACCTACATCATATTATGTGCTAAATATATAATATGACCTCAAGCATTACGAAATATTTATATACAAGTAGGTATTTGTGCTAAAATTATTACGTATATTAGATATAAAAATGTCATAAATAATGACCGACAAAAATAATAAAGATGTTTAATTTAAGTACCAGATTATAATGTTTACTGAAAATTCGGTATGGGATATATTAAAAAATTAATTAATAAAATTATATGTGAATGATTTGACCCGATAATTGTGATAGTTTAAAATATAATTACCTATAATATATATATATATATATAAATATATTATAAAACGGTTAATTCATAGAATATAACAAACATGTAGAAAGTAACATATTTTTTAATCGCACCTTGTTCTTCGTGTATTATTTATTAATACTTATATACCTACTCTTATTGACACTTAATTATTATTACTATTGCTGTTTTAGAAACATATAATATGTATATATTATACGAAAACGCTATTAAATGGCGAATGAAATATATACCTTAAGCTAATACCTATTATAATATAGTGTATACAAATCCAGCGTCCATGGTTATACATTTTTATTTTATTTCGTGGCGGTATTGGTTTATGCCATATTAAATTTACATTTTTTTATGTAACAACCTATCTTACAGTCAACTAGGTGCCTATATATATTTATTGGACCTTGAGAGTTAAGTTTTAAAAGCTCATACTTATCGTAGGTTCCTATATCATTATTTTATTATAAATCAGTTCACGAAGATATCAGTGATAATATTACAGCTTCAGTGAAGCATAGGACATATAGGTAGGTGCAGTAAACCAGCTATAGTACTTAGTATGCCTACCTATATAATTTAATATATATATATAATATAATATATGTCATACATGTTATGGCCATACATGTCATAATAAATTCTCAGTGCGTTATATACACTTATAAATTATAATATTATACGCGGTATGAAAAGTAAACATTTCAAAAACTAAAAGTAATAAATAAAAATCCGAGTGACGTGTACCTTTATGGCGTGCACGAGGAAGATGGGAAACTACCCGCGAAAGATGGAGTCGTATCGCGTGTACATAATATACGTAATATTGCAGTGTGTGTTTTATATGTATATAGGTACGTAAAGATAGCGAAAAACACCGCGGAGACCGGCCGCCTGCAGTTGACAAGCCTATTCGCTGGCTCATGAATTTCAGATATAGTCGGGAAGTACAGTTATTATTCTGCCGCACATATGCCTCGTCAGTCGTTTAATGTGTTCATTGTCTAGCGCGGTGCACGTATCGTTCCGCCTACCGACCGACTCCATTGGCTATAGTAGCTATATACACATCATAGCCGGCCGAGGCGATCGGACGTCCGGTCGTGCAGTGGTGACGAAGGACTGGTGGAGGAGGGATAACACTTACTATAATAATAATACGCGTACATCATATCGTTGCACACCACTGTTGAAGTCACCGTGTGTTCGCTTGTGAATGTACACGGTTTACGTGTGTGTGCGTACGCAAAGACGGCAGATAGCAGCACTCGTTTGAATTTTGCACTCTATACTTCGGTGAAACTCGACGTGCGAGTTCGAGTGAACTTCACTGCTACAAATCTATATTATTATAAAATAATTGTCGCTAAAAAATATATTTTAGGTATGCCTATATGCGATGTGGATTGGGTAGTAGTAATAGCAGTAGCGTATTCAAGCTATGTTCTTTTATAACGGAATAAGGGGCAAATTTGATTTTTGTCCCGCCCGTCTCAAACATTTCACAAAACCTTTTTTGACCACTCTTTAGTTTTAAGTCTTTACTATGGATGTATATTACTTTATATATAGTACCTAATACACACTCACACAAATATAAATTTATACAATTTACTAATAATCGCATAGATCCTATTAACATTATACCTATTATAATAAAATTATGTATTATATTATGTTAATCGAAATAAAACGTGTTTCAATGAAACATTTTTCGAGGGTCAATCAGAACCGTGAATACTTATTCCCCTTGTAGTGTAACCGTCACTGTGTACGTATCGGATGACAAAATCGCGACGATGTTTAACGCGTATAAAAAATATATTTATTATACTTTATATTTTATCCTCCACGTGGTCGAATCACAAATGTCCTTATTAATTATCGTGTGTCCTTTATTAGCAACCATATGATGTTCACGGACAGTTATTGTTATCTGTTTGAGAGGCGTTTGAGCGATAAACCGTACCTTTTTACACGTTTATGTTTGAATCGCCAACACTTGCATGCGTGACATATAAATATACACGCTTATATATAAAAAAAAACATTTATATTTTTAGGTCACGCTCTAATCTAACCTTGGTAATTCAGCAATGTGAAATTGAAATGCTGCGTAGTCTATAATCATTTATACGAGTGAGCTAAAATTAAAAATCATTGCAATAATGGCGGCCATACCCAATAGAATCGATATGGTATCAGATATTCTTCACACATGCTAAACGCAAATAAATATATCTGTCAAGATGACTCACCTGCAGCCTTTGTGATTGTGGATTCGCGATTTTACAAACAATACAAATTATGTGTCTGCAAATAGTAGGTACTAGGTTTACATGATATTATAACACCGGAAACTCACTTCCACAGAATTTGTGCAGTAGAATATATTAATATATAGGAACCTATATAAACTATATCGTTTTTCGTTGTAGATATATGCTGTATTATTGGATTTCAAACGACGTCGACCCACGAACGTATTAAATATAGGTACGTTTAAATATTGTGTCTAGAACTGACATGTGACCAAATTCGGTGACTGCAAATATATATTATAGTAAACTAAAAAATGGAGACAATATATAGGCGTATGATTTTGTAGATATTAATGTTTATTATTTAACTTTTACTTTATCTATCCTGTTGGTTAATAATTGGCTTACCTATATTAGACTTTTATACACATTAACATTATACTGAAATAATGTACTGTATTATATTTTATAATATATTTACTTAAACAGAATATATTTCTGCGTTTTATTGTATATTTAGTATAGTTTAAAATGTATTGCAATTTCTAATAGGCTCTACTAAAAACTGCAATAGTTATAAGTATTATATCACCTTATTGTATATTATAGTTCACTGCAGTAAATATGACAATGTTTATTCGTAAGATTTTCCGTTCAGGGGGTCATCACCGCATACCTAAATCCGGTCCTGTTTTGCCGGGATGATCGGTGTAGTAAAAGGCGCTGTTGCAAAACACACACACACACACTTTTGTGTGTGTATGTGTACAAGCTGAGCGGCGAGAAGAATGTGCGCGCGGGCAATTATATATAAATAACGAAAGAAGTATTATATTATATGTATAATACGCTCTATACACACGGAAAACCTAAACGGTCGTCTAACCGATTGCGCAAGTTCAAGGCTCATTGATTCGGCCGGTATATTATATTATTATATACGGTAGACAATGGCCGCGGGGACAAACGGGGACAGGAACAAACGAGCCAAACAGCAACGGCGACGCAGCTGCAGCAGCAGCTATCTCCTCCACGTCGGTGTACGCATATTATATTATATTATACCTACACAGTCGTCGTCGTCGTCGTCGCAGCCACACACTCTATAAATCTAAAAATTATTCCACGGTCTGGTATTATATATATTATTACTATCGTCGTCATTATTATTACACCATTATTGTCGCGCGCCCCGTAGAGGAGAACGCCATTATTGTTATTTAATAATAATAATATATACACTCGCTCTCTGTATATTTACTATATATTATTATCCCTGTTGAACCGAGATTGCCACCCCGCATCACTCGCTCGATCACTACTACACGAGTATATTACAGTGATATTACGTGTCCATATCCGAAACCGGTAAACTTCGCCGTACCTCCCCTAAGCGCGTATATTTATCGTAATATACATTATTACTATAGTACACAATATTATATTAATACACATCATAAGTTTTATGTTTGATTACAATGACGCAGTGCGAGCAGCAGTTTCGGAAGACCCGGCTTTTAAAATATTTTCTAGCAATATTATATTATACGAGTACAATCACGCCATTGATGCGAAAGTGCCTGCGTACATAAACGGTGTCACGTTCCACATTGTTATAATATAATACATTATATTATAATATACGGTCGTATTAATTGGGTTATAACCCGACGATATGACAACCATCTGCCCCCGACATCATCGACGGGGGCTAATTATACCGCTGCCCGATTCACTACATAACAATATGAAACGCCCTATACGACGTATACAGAATTGTCGAATTTTGGGCAGATGAGAGCACGAATTCACTTAATTAAACTTTTTAAATATTTCCAAACAAAGAAATTATCAAAAAATTCTCTGCGAAAACTTACAAGAAACTTAGATAACCGGCAAAATCTTCAAAAAGCTCATATCTTCAAGATCACGTAAAAAAAAAATTGGCTAAAATTTTCTTCGCGTTATGTAAGTTCATTAATTAGTCAACAAGTTTAATGCATTATAATATTATCTAACCATAATACCACTATTATTATATCAAACATTCAAACACTAAATAAGAGTGCCGTCATCATGACGCAGAAGCCTATTTTATTTTTTCACGAACACTATCTTAACAGATAAATTAGTTCTCCATCGTTGAAAAACATATTTAATCGTGAACATACCTTTTGAATAGCAAAGAATAATAACTATAATTATATATTATTTACGCGTTTATCTCGATTACAAATCATATCTCAACATTAACCATAGTGCCTGATCTAACATCATCAGTTGTGAAATAATAACAGTGTCTTACGAATCTTAGATAAACGCCGGTGGCCCGTTATAAAGACATATTATTATTAATAATAATAATAAATGACTCCAGACGATTCAATAATAATATGTTAATGCGTATATATTATTCTTCAATTAATGCACCTATAGTAAGTTGTTTTTCATGTATCAAAAACTTATCGGTATGTTTAAATGTGTAATTCGTCATGAATACATTGCAAATCGACTATTGATCAAAGAATTGATCGACTTTGGGAAAAGTGGAAAATGAAATGCAGGGGGACTGAGTATTTAAGTTAGAAATATTTTTTTCAGAAATTATATTCCTGTCTCCTACGCCTTTTTTTAAAGGTGGCTTTTCACGATTCATAAACAATTTCAAAAAAACATTTCCATTTATTAAATAATTTATTAAAATGTAGAATAATCTTATCTCCCTAATAGAATTTATAGGATTGTCAGTTGTCACAAATATAAATCATTTTATCTTGTCACCGCTGTAATATCAGGTATATTATACTACGTAATAATGTGCAAAATAATGCATTTTTTTATGTCGTCAATGTATCAACCATGTACTTCAGATTAGTTGTTATCTACTCTAGTTTTTTTCCAAATCAACTGTCATGTGTCAAGCAACTTTACTGCTCGGACACATTTCTGACTTACTATAATATTATGCAAAACAAACACTGCAGCACCGTAACAAATACAGTACGGTAGCCCGATTACGTCAGAACGAATAACCATAATTATTTCCGAACTTTTTACAGACTCCCCACCGTTAACTGCAGGACTGCAGGTAATGAGCGTACCTATTATACCTATATATTATATAACATGTAGGTATCTATATATACGTACAATGCGGCAGCGGGTCGACGGTAAACGGTGTAAATAACAGCTCCGCCAAGAGAAGTTTGAATGACGGAGTATAGGGTAAAGGACAGTCGTTTATATATATATATATATATATATATATATTAGATCTTAGCTTTATTTTGTTATTATTGTTATGGTTTTTTTATTTATACTTTTTCAGAGAGCAGATCGGTGTCAGCAGCCGGGAACAATGGCCGACCACGGCTACGATACTATAAATACGTATATTAATATGATATTGCCACCACCGTAAGCTCGACACCGGCGACGACGACGGTGTATCGTGAGTCACACGTCCCGCGCCGGAGGTCCGACGGCGGCGATCCATGCGATCTGTACAGTACGATCTAAACTGGAATATCGTGTTTGTCGCGCTGTTTTGGTTTCGTTTTTTCCTCTTCGCGTTTCTTTCCCTCTATCGCAAAAATTCATTATGGCTCGGCACGCGCAATGGTAGCACAGACATTACAATAATACAGAAGTTAAATGAGAATATTAATTGATATACGATATCGTAATATCATATTGTTTTACCTCGAAAGTCCGATTTTCCGGTCATTTGTTCCTCTGTATAGACTATAATTTATTAGAGTTTAGATGCTATAGCTATGGCCTGTGCAGCAGTTTTTGTCACCACCATGGTTCGATTTGAAAAAGAAATGCGTTTTACTCGCTGCTATCCTGTATACAGGATATTATCAATGGCGACCAACCACCTTCCCCTCGAATAAAGTCTTCCAACCACCTTAAAAAAATAATGTATAGACAGTAAGTCCAAAAACATAATTGGTATACTTTAAAATGTTAACTTTACTTCTTCGTACAAAAATTGTACCCAATTTCGAAGATTACTAACCTAATATGTGTACACATTACCTATATATATTATATATTCCGTGTATCTAAATATGGTTTGTAAGACTCAATAAATTGTATTGTCAACAAGATATAATATTATTATTATGATAACTGATATTTATTAAAATTATACGCACATATGTAATTATTTTTTTCTCGTGTGATAGTTGTCTTTGTGGAAATATTTTTGCTAATTCGTAAACACACCTCATCTCGCGGCGTGATTACACGGTAATAATATATCGATCAAACGACAACTATCGAAGAGATCAAATTATGACGCATTTTTTTTTTACGTGCTGTTCAGCATCTGAGACTTGAAATTCTTTTCGATCTGACTTCGTCAAATCTCAGCGTTCGTTATTATATACGCGCCCGGTCCTCCAATTGTCCGTAATAAAATAATAAAACAAAAAAAATACCCTCATTAAAATAGATACAATCGATTCGAAAGCAGTCGGGGAGAAAAAAAGATATGTCCACCTCGGAATTTTAATTAGTTATTTTCTGTTTGGCCCATTTTCGTATTCGTTCTCGTGTGTATATAGCGTCTCCGTTCGAATGTATTTAGAGGAAAAAGCATTGCTGCAGTTAAGATTCGTATATATTATAATATAATAATATTATTCGTCATATCCTGCATATCCTGTAAAAATCTACATATTATCGTGTGATTAAAAAAAAAAAAAAAATAACCGTTCGTCCCAGGAAGCGGCGATATCGAATGCGACGAATAATTACTAAATACGACAATATGAG
The DNA here is from genome assembly GCA_020882235.1 of Schizaphis graminum. NCBI lineage: Eukaryota > Metazoa > Arthropoda > Insecta > Hemiptera > Aphididae > Schizaphis > Schizaphis graminum. The sequence continues at coordinate 73,047,095 of CM037032.1, forward strand.
ATGCTATATATAATAATATTATTTTACGTCTGCTGTGGTACGCGAACACTATAATATTATACGACGCGAATAAAATATATATTTTGGGTTTTTTTTCTTCTCAGTATTGTGTGCATTTTGAATCGCGTAGGTATAAGACAATAATATACCTATATGTATATCGTATATTTTACTACGCGCTTCCTGGCAACGGCGGTGCGCGTGTTTTTTTTCCTCATAATATACACTTACGTGCGGACGCCGGGCGCACTTGTGCCGAGGATTCTGTGTAAACTCGTTTTAAACAGACCTAATTGGCTGGACAAACGAGCTCGACGCTATTCAAAATGTTGTGTCGACAAAACCTGCATAGTTTTTAATACAAATCTTCTAATTGGCTCCGATTAATATAAAACGCAACCGATTTTTTTCTTATTTTTTCCTCGGACTCCGTACGAAACCCGCAGACGATATTTATTATTATTGTCGTTATTCACTGTATTTTTTCATTCGCCCTTTATACTGTGTCGATAAACTTGCCATTGTTATTGTTTCGGCGTATATTATATAGTACAACGCGCCGTCTTCGCTCCGACGCTCGCCCGTCGTTTTCGTTACAACTCTGCTAACGCCTGTTCACGTATGTGTGTTTTTATGTATATATATATACACAGTACGCAATTTATATCCAATTTGCGGACGACGTTAGATTATTTTTTTTTTTAAATTTTTTTTACGAATTGCGTAAATCAAATCATGTGAATTTTGAACAGACGTGGGCGCGTTAAGTGTATGGATTTTTTTCACGCACTCAATCTTTTCACTATCTATTTAGTAGGTATAATGTATGTACATTATAATTTATAATATATTACAAAACCCACTTTCCCATACCTAATTAGTTACAGTGCCAATATTATAGATGTGTATCGGTCATTCCTATCACTTATGTCGGCAGAATGTTTACAGAAATCGAGGAAAACGAATAATATATACTATAAAATATAATATATTATAGTATGTTCTAATATTTTATGCGCGATTATACCGATATGAAATTAAGTATACGACCAATTAATATTTGCAGTTTGGCGATAAACCGCTAACAGTGGTCGCAATTTGTTTCGTCACCATCTACCTCTGATCTATGTAAATATAATAAGATAATAAATTATTTAATTAGTTATTTTGATTTAAAAATTTATGATGTTAAAGTAATACCTAATACATAAGTATTTAATTTTATTTGCAAAACGATATTTTCACCAATGTAGTGTTGTACCTATAAATTGTATAATAGGTATGTGTGTGGCGTGTTGTTAAAGTTGATAAACTATGTACCTGAATACCTTATCGATTTCTATTCAGTATACAGGCGTAAACATTATTGATGGTTCCATAAAGTGAATACGAAAAAACAAGTTAGTATTATAATCAAGTAATGAACGTGCGGCGAAGAAAATCTATTCCCAAATACCTGCATAGATGATGTATAATACTTGTAAGTTATATTATTATTGGGTAGATGCACAATATCACCATCGACATTAATAATTACGAGTTAATACATATCAATATAATAGATATTAAATATACTAGTTTTAAAAACTTAAACTAATCATTTTCTACACTTGATGTACTATTATTTTTTCATGAATACTTTGTTACGCAATTATTACGTTTAATTTGATGATAATTGTAGACAAAGTCCATGTCGGTTAACATAAATTAGTGAAATTAAATACTGCGCCAAGTAAAAAAAAAAAAACATTCTACAACCAGGTCATTCAGAACGCATTCATATGTAGATAATGTTTATTTTAGTTTTGAATTTATTGTTCGAATTTTATCAAATTATAATAATAACCAGTGCCATAATTACCAATGGCAAGGGGAGGGGTCGCTAGAGAAACTCTTAATCTTCTGTATAGTTATAACTCATAGCAGCTAAAATGTTTGATTATATAATATTTTTGCTAATATATTATCAATATAATAATATTTTGTCTGAATGATAAAGACATTTTTTTATAGATATTTTAAGCTATAGCGTCACTCACCGTTAATCATTATTTAATCATGAGTTATAATAAATATATGCATGTAAATTTATAAAATTATTTGTAAATTAATCATCATCTAGTTTTTGCCTTATAAACGTACAACATGGTAAATAATTGGCGTTAAAAAAAATGTTGTTTAATAAAGTGAAAATAATATAATTCCCCCACTGATATACACTGAGTTAATAGCACTAAAAATAACCTAATTAAAAATCAATTTTAAGAATGATTATTACAAGCATTTATTAGTTATTACATTACAGCTGATGTACGCGTTTTCTCGGTATCAATAATTCATGATTAATATAAGGTTTTGTAATAAAAGAAAACTGCTCGTTTTAAAGCTACATAGTGATCTATACAATTTAGTGTTAAAATTTTAATATAAATATATTAAAAATATTTTTTTTTGATTGTATGAAAATGTGGGATCTATTTGACAACACCGACTGGTTTATCGCCAAATTGTAAATATTTGTAAAACTGCAAAAAGCGTTATTGTGTACCAGTTGCCGAGTAAAAGTGAGATTTTTAAAATTAACCAATCAATATATACAGAATATTATAAGATACATCATATTATAGTTGGTGCGTGGAAACGCAAACAAAAATGGTCAGTCATTAAAAATTAAACACTCATCACTGCGGTACCTATAGTAATAATAATATTGTAGGTTGTATTAGTATATACCTATAAATAGGCAACTATGAAGTCGTAGTAAGTAATAGTAGCTACCTTATCTAATTAGCCGGTCAATATACAACACTTATTATACGCCCACGACCGCGGCTACCACTTATTATTATTTTTTAGGGCCGTCTGAGAAAGTGTAGTTTAATACGGATGAATACGAGCAAAACAATGGAAACAATCATCGAAAATCGGTCACAAACAATCATCACATTAACAGTGGTTTGGGGCCCACACACGTTTACTTCCACATTGTTATTATATACATAGGTATACAAAGACAGAATACACGTATAATGTATAAATTATCGTAATCGTATGTGTATAATATTACCGAGTCGACAGTGAGCTACATAATAATATATAATAGCTCTTTCATTTAGATATACAACAAAACGTGTAACATAAGATGATGATAGTAGTAATAGTATAAGATACATCACTGTCATCTAATTAAACGCGTATCTGACTGCATTTGCATCGACTTCGGTAAACGATCTCGACGGTCTTCGTAACTTCATTGTATTCCTGTAGATGTCGTCATACCTTACAGCATATACTATCATCGCGCTGCATAGTCGTGATGCGCACAGCACACACATTATACTGAGTGTTCAGAAGTAGCCAAATCATCTGAGCTGCATCACTACTATACAAAATGCCGTTTTCATGTACATAAAATATATGATATTATGATAATAATTAATACTTATAAGTTATAATAAACAAGTATACCTGTTTGTTATAGGTTATTAATATGCTATTTAATGGTAAATAAATTTAACTATTTAGTATAAGTATTATCTAAATACAGTGGATTCCATTTAATGTAAGACCAGCCTGGTTTGCTCACATTAAGCGGTTGCCCATAAAAACCGAAATTAGTTGCATTAATTATTTGTATTGAGACCGCAGACTATTTTTCCCATATTAGGCGGAATCCACTGTTTATACAACTGCTGGAGATTTACCATAAGTATTCTCACCCCAATTTTTTTCTTTTATCCAAATGAAGTTATTTAAATTCTGTCACATTCTTAAAACACCCAAAAACTATAAACCGTATTTTGAAATGCTTATAGATATTTTATACCGTTTAAGTAGTATAATAATATTTTGACTAAATATCATATCTATCTCATGTGTTAAATAAACTACAGTAAAAAAGGATTGTTCTCGTACAGGACAGTATTTAAAGTTTAAATTATATAAACAACTAAAGTATGTTTGAAAGTATGTTAGTCCATAAATAACAAATTAACTTAACATTTTTAAAAATCAGAATAAATAAGTGCATTATTAAAATACAAAATAGAGAATTGACCATGATTAGCAAATCACAATGCGTGTATCATGTATGTATGTATGTAATATGTATGTATGTATGTATATATGTATGTATGTATGTATGTATGTATGTATGTATGTATGTATGTATGTATAGTTGATCGGTACTCGTTTACATAATTAATTACGTTTCTTATTCTGGTTTATAATATAAACATAATATTATAATATGCACCTATATGCAGGCGTAATTAAAACGCTTACACGCGTGCCTGTGGTGTCAGATGGTAAAACTCGATAATAAGTATCGTGGCTTATATTATTACTATTATTATACCTAAGTATAATATTATCAGTGACAAATCTACTGTAGGGGCAGTTGCTATAGGGCGCTTGATTTTTTTTATAACAAAATATATTATTATGTTGTTGAGAAGAATAAGATTCCCTTTGTGGCATATTGGACGCAAACCTATTATTTAGTAATATATTCATTAATATTTCTATAGGCACGTCGCACTCTATATATTATATTTATACGTAACATGTTATACTATCTCACACTGTACACTACTTGATCGACATGGTATTTCTATTCAAAAATCCTGAACATTAACACTATATGTACGTTGATATTCTACTGCTTGCGGTGTCATCACTTTCGGTTATTATAAAATCCGACGAAACCGTTTTACTAATAATTACATTGAAATTGAAGATAATAATATTTCGTATTCATCTACACAGTACAGTATATTTTATGCTTCTACAATTTACTAGGTTTATATACGAGTACTATGTTACTAACCGTTTCAGGGTGTTAAATAATATTCAATTAAAATGTTCCTGCCCGATATACAATATGTGTTGTACCTATATATTATAAATGCATATTGTATATAATATATATAGACTATAGTCTTTACAGTTAGCTTAATTATTGTATTATATAATATATAATATATATATTATATTATTATAATTATAATTATTTCGATATTGTTATTATTAAAAAAGCGGGTAAGTGAGTATCGCTCTACTGTACATTAGGGGGTGGGGTGGACCTCGGACTAAGGTAGGTTAAATTTGAATGCAATGATAGGTATCATTGTATACGAAAAACGATTCTGAACGGAGATTATTTGTCAGTCTAGGATGTATTATACTTAAATATTGGAATATATTCTATTTTTAAACTAATTCAAACATTTAAGTAAAAGTTTCAAGATCTTACGTTTAGTAATTTTTTAAAAATAACAAAAATCGAAAATTATTTATTAGTAAAACGTAATTTTACACGTGTATGTTTGATTTGAAATTAAAATTAAAACTTTAAACACTCGTAAAATTTTTTAAATTGAATAATCCTCAAACTTTTTTATAATTATTCTAAGCTTAACTTATGGACAACATAGTATTAAATTTTCAAATCTTAGCTTTTGATAGTAAAATATTTATAAATTTTTAAATACCAAATAGTGAAAAATGTTCATGATTTTGACGAATTTTTGTCAATATTTGAACTTCAAATGCTAATAAAAAAAAATTGTGCCTATGTATTTTTATAATTTTTGAATGAGAGTTAGAACAAGTTATGTGGACCCTTCAATTAAATTTTCAAGTAATTTGTCCCAGCTAAATTTTTTGTATCAACATTTATAAAAAAAAAATAAAAAAAAATTGAAAATTGAAAATGCCTATAAATAGCTCAAAAAAAGTCAAAATGTTTTGAAAATCGAATCACGTAAAGAAAATGGCAATCTAAATAACTGGTAAAATTTTAAAGTATTTACGACTTATACTGTTTGAATAAAAACAAATATAAAAAATCGTTTTAGGCTAAACCGTTATTTAACGCGGTTTTGTAAAAATTTAAATTTCAAACACTCATAAAAAAATTTTGTCTGAATCCGGTAGAGTTTTTATTTTAGATAATTGAAGTAAAATGTATGGAGAACCTTGTATAAAATTTTCAAAACTTAGTTATAAAAGAAAAAAATTTTACGATTTTTCAACCACAAAATTACTTTCCAATTTTCGCAATTTTGACACATTTCATATAAATTCGAACTTTAAGCACTTATAAAAAAAAATTGTGACTAACGATTTCGGATTTTTTTTTATCACTTTAAGAACAACTTATAAGAATCCTTGTATTAAATTTTCAAGATTTTCTGGCCGGCCATAAAATTTTTATCGTTATTTTAAAAAAAAATACTAAAAAAAATTAAAAATTTCAATTGTCTATAAATAGCTCAAAAAAAGTCAAAATTCTTTGAAAATTTAACTGTATATAGATAACACTAATATAAACATTTGGTGAAAATTTCAAGTGTTTACATTGATTAGTTTTTGAGTTATAGCAAAATTAAAAATTCGATTTTGTCGAAAACTGGTTTTGCGTAAAAAATCCCGTTTTTTCCCTCATTTTTTTAGTGTTTTTCCCGACTCATTTAAAAAATATTGAAAATTTTTAACTTTTGACCCCCCAAAGTACCAACTAGATCCGATTTCCTTTTCAAAGAGGGGCTGAAGTCAAAAATCGAAGCATTTTTACTGCCCCAAATGTTGTCGACACACAAAAAAAAAAAAAAAAAAAACACACATCATTGTAAAATCAATACATTCATCACTCCGTTCAGAATCTAAAATAATAATATAATAATAATAGAAATATTAGTATATCATATTTACTTTTTCATAAAAGTTATGATAGTTGCATTTTATTTTTCTGACTTACTATACAGATACATTACATAAGTACATTGAATTACGTGAAGCGTTAAACGATAAAAACGTAGCCGTTTTATGTTTAATAACGTAACGTATTATTGTTATGATAATAAACCTACTACACGTGAGTTGACATTTTTACGGACAGAAGTTAGCTCTTTTAGATTCGTTTTCTACGTGCAAATGATTGGATTTCTTTTGTGTATGTTTTTTCCATCGCTCGACTGCTCGGTGCATTTTAATCGTTTACACCGATGATTTTGACACCACCCTCCTATCGGTTTCAAACATAACTTTTAAACGATTATGACACGACACTACGACTACACACTGGTCACTGAGTCAACTATTAATCATCAGCTATGCCTATTCATCTTGTTTTCCCGTCAAATAATACCGTACGAACGCACTCCAAAAAAGATTAATTAACACCGGAAAGTATAATAATATACTCACTCTATACAAATGCATACCGAGATTTAGTCGGACGGTTATAACCGACAATGTTATAATATTGTAACTTCATATCTCTTTCTCCTCACTTTAGAATTTTAAAAGACGTTTACTTCATTTGTCTGCGTTGGTTTGTATCTAGATAGATACATGGTGTTGCGTGTTTCAAAAAAAAAAAAAAAAATCATTCGCTTAATAATTATTATAATAATAATAAATTATTTCAGCGATTATATCATTAATTATTTAGCGTACGCGCGATATTCATTGTTGTTTTTGCATTTTTCGACGATTTATATAATATGTATATAACTATTAATTGGTTAACATGGTATAATAAATTGATCACTATATAATATTGTAGTTAATTTGATTTTCATTATAATATCACTCTATAGGATTATTATTTATTATCAATTATCATTCGCTTTTTTTTATATATATAAACCGAGCATGACCTCAATGGAAATAACAAGATGCCATTTGCGTCATCATATAGTCGAATTAATTATTATAATATATAGTTTTTAATTTTTTATCTAATAACATTGTTTGTAAAATTCGTTTGTATTAAAGTATAAACACATTATAAATTATAAATGATAATACTGTGGTAGTAGGTTGAACTCTTATTAACAGTCACACGAGTTATATAGGTACACGCCACACTATATGTATGGGATTATTTAATTTCTAAACTTCTGTTCGTTTAAAATTAATGTTATTGCTTTTTATTGTTATTATTTAAATATGTTTGACGAAAAAGGGGGTCTGTATCCACCGTTTTGAAAGTACTTGACGAGATGTGGCCCGCGGTACTTGATAAAATCAAGTGTGTTGTCCGGTCGTAAGTTTCGTTCGGACAGTATTGTCGTAACTTACCTAATTACATACATACATTATAATATTATTTAAGCTACGCGAGCGCGGGCCTACTTGCATATTATAAATCTTGGTGTTTGAATTTATATATTCATAAAACATTATACGGCAACGAAATATGTATTAGAATTCTTTTGGAATTATTTCAACACAAAGGAAATAACCAGGATTTAAACCCATTAGGGATTAATGCCCACACGGTTCGTAATATTCATGAACAAAAATACGTGTAATATTATATTATTACTCCATAAACATTGGAATTAGGTACTCTGTTGCACATGTTTTTATTGTAATTATAATGATATTATTTTGACATGGTGCACCCAGAGTCCCAGACTCAATCACGGGGCAGACATGACCGTATTTTACTTATTATTTTAAACAAATATTATCGTTTTTGAAATGCTATGAGTTAGTTAATATTATATTAATACAAAATAAAACAGTATATTATTATATTATTAGGTTAGTTGAAGAGTACTTATATTGACTATATCACTATAATAAAAATACATGTGAATGATTCAAAATTGTATATTTTAATTTAAACTTTAAACTGTTGAGTTATTAGTTTAATACCTAATTTCTATAACTTAAAGTATTCCAAGTACATACATATTTAGTTGATACATTATGATAAATAATATTATTGGATATTTGTTTGATATTATCAATTATAATTAATAATTACAATCTAACGCGTTAAAAGTACACTTGAAATAAATTAAAGGCTAAAAAAAATAAAAGATAAGAATAAAACAGCAGTGAATACAAGTCATCGAGTAGAAATAAATAAGATATTTAAGTTTTCATATTATTTATTAGTAAAAATATATAACTCCACCGGTTAAATATATTAACATTGACATGCACCGACTTACTTAGATGAGTTAGATGATATTAGGTATTTTATATGGTGATACGTTATCTATATTGAGTATTGAGTTAACCGCATAATTATTTACTATGATAATAATTTGTATACCAAATATATGATCAAAATCTTAATAGATACACATATAGATATTATTATTGTAATATAACTATTGTTATTACCAAACTTACAGATAATTAAATTTGAATTTAACCGGCCGGTTAGACTAAATAGTATTTTTAATTGTATATAAAACAATGATTGAACGATTTTGTCGAAACTAAATACAATAACATTATTTTCACAATGCCTTTAAATTAAAATATTTAACAAAAGCGATCTGAAATAAAAATAAAATATTATTATATATTAACTCGAATAAATGTGAATTTGTAATTTTACTTTTTTGGTAACGGATGCGGAATTGTTGGAGTGGTATGACTGACTTGTGAGTGTATTTTTTTTAAAACAACCGTTTTCTTTATATTACAGAATTACTTCCTATACAGGAATCAGAAGCTCGTCAAAAGCGAAAAACGAACCAATTGTGCTTATACTGCTCATATACGTGTGTAAACGTGCACATGGCTCGTACACACATCGTTGTACATTATAACTGTACACAGTTCGTCTGCCGCCGTGGTTCCTAGACGAGCTATTTCACGAGCCATTAAGACAAAAAACCTCTGTGCCACTTTGTCGGCTATAATTTGTCTTAAACGATGTATATTTCTTTTACCGCCACTCCTGCAAACCAAACACACACACGCACACATACATGCATACATGTATATATATACATAAACGCGCGATCCTGTTTAAACCATAAACTGGAAATATATATATATACATAATATGTATATAATATGAAATATCATATTGAAGTATAACCACCCGTTATAGACGGCTTGTTAAGTCTTTTAGCATTGGTCGGTTTCCAAAGTTTAGCCCGCGCGGGAGGTGCACCGCAGCTGGCCATCAAATACATAATAGTATATAGCTCGTATCCTATCGTTATTCCTTACGACCGGGCCGATGGTCGAAAACTCGAAAACCACGATAAAATCCACGTCTTATAAATTGGCATTTACCACAGTATTATGTATCGACTAGCTGTGATATATCAACATACTCATGTATTGAGTTCGAATCTCGTGGTAACTGCATTGCGTATATTATACATAGGTAGGTAGATATATATATATATATAGTGCAACGCGGATCAATATTCGAAAAGCGTCTCATCCATATATCGTATCGTTATTGCAGTCTCGGATAATACGGACGACGTGATCTATATATAATAATAGTCCATACGCGTATTTTAGTCGCGGCGGCGGCGGCGGTCGTCATCGATGCCGGCACGACATTATATTGTTGCGATAATCTCTGCAGCAGCGCAATGCACATACAACATACCCGTCCGACTTGCTGCGACGTTTAAATGGCGTCGCGTGTTATTCCCGTAAGCCGTAAGTATTCTCCGGCGACGGCGTAGATAATTAACGCCACCGGAAGCCTGTCCACAATTAGTCACCGGCACAAGAGGGATATTATTATACACATACGTGCGTGTATACATGCGGTTATTATATATGTAATAATAGTCGGACGATTAGCGAATTTTTAGCGTTTCGATTGTTAAACGACAATAATCGTGCGGCGATTACATATAGACGTAATATATTATATGTATTGCCGCGTTACGACGAACGGCAAACCGAAATAATAAACCGATGGCTGTTACTATATTATATATTTTACAATCATTGTTTATTGTTTTTTATACCATAATACTTCGCACACAACTGAAAACATAAACTTAGACGTCAATTTTTTAATATTCTATAACGTATATAATGATCGACTTAACGTGTTCCATCGTTATTGTAGAAATCGAAATTCGCGACAAGACGAGACGCCGGAGTAGGCATCACGCGTGTAAAGCGGCGGGACAACGAAAATCACGACTATCGATGGCCAACGAGAAGTCCCAAATTCGAAAAATCCCAAAAGACGCCGCTTCAGGTATATATAGCCGCTATATATATTATGTAATATTTGCAAGGCTTACTCGTATACCTTACCCTGCGGCGTGTCGATGAACCGCGATTTCGTAAAAATATATATATATATGATACGTATATAGGTATGAATATTGTATACTGCAGCCTTACAAATGAACTATAAATTATAATATAACAATACCGCGGGTTTCGACAGCAACAATGACTTCGTAGTGTTATATACGCTGTGCTGTACTATAATATGGTGCGTTATGCGTACCGCAACCAAAACCGCGGTCGTGGTAACGATTCGATATAGTCCTGTACACGACATTGCGACGGCGACGGCGATAACCGTATATCACGGCGATGACGTATCGGGCGTGTGAACCTCCCGCGATAGCGGCTAATTGCGTAATCCGATGCCGGCGTCGGCCGTTGGGGTGTGCTTCTGCAGCGGCGGCCGGATACGACGTTCTTGCACGGGTCACCGATATCGTGGCGCCAGACATCCCCGAAAATTAATTAGTGGAACCAACCGACTGTGTTAGCAGTTTATTTTACGGACGACCGTCGCCATCATAATAATAATAATAATAATAGTAAGTCATATACGCGTACCTATACATAATAATGGTAATAATAACGCGACACTACAACGTATTATTATATTATTAAATTATACACGTGGGTAGCAGGTATACCTCATAATAAACGTGATGAGTAATAATGACACGTACACACCACATCGACGGTCGTTTAATTCAGCCGCATTTGGATAGTATAATATATAGGTAATAGGTATTTACGCGCCATATGAGCGCCCGACGAGAGGTTTTTTCCAATATAGCTCCTTTATTTACAGTTTTTACGAAATATTTTTATTTTCTCGTTATCCACTAGTTATGTATATGTGAAACGTATAGCGAAACGCGCACAACATATATGTTACAATATCAAATATTATTACTCTGCTTAGCCGTGTTTTATTACAGCAGAGCCGTGCCGTCCTTATAGGGGAAGGGTCGAGCAGGGCCCAGGCCCTGGGCCTCGCGTTTGAAAAATGTAATAAAATTATTTTTAAAAATTGTTTAATTTTCGTAGCATTTAAATTGTATGTTTTATATAATTAGCAAATATCAAAAAATATACCAAAATAACGATGTAGATTTAACAAAAAAGTGCAGTTACAAGTATTTTTTCCCTGAACCTCACAAATTCTAAGGACGGTCTTGCAGCAGAGTGTATGTGCATACAGAGCGAATAGATAATAATTTGAATATACATTATTAGGTTAATTATTTGTCAGAGGTGTGTTAATATATAGGTATGCCATATATTTCCCCACAGATGCATGTGCCTACTGGCTACTACTTATGGCTACAACTGTACAGGACGTATTTTATTTAAAATAATATATAGGTCATTTTATAATTAATATTGTCTAGAACACTTTATTTACCACAACCCTGCATGACGCTGAGAACTTTTTTACATAATAACAACTTTGTATTATACTAATTGTAAATTATAATCTACTAGAACATAATGTTCTCTGTATTTTGGTTGTACGCACTATGTACCTAGTTTGGTTTAATAATATTAATAGAAAATATTAAATAATACAGCCGATACTTTTTGTTTGTGGCACGATAACACATGAAATGTTCAAGAATCACAATTTATTAGATTCATAATTTATTTATCTATTAATTAATAGTATAATAATATACCATATTGTATTATAAATGGATTTCCGGTAGTAACACTATAGTAAATTATATTAGTTATCAATGTTATATACAAACCTTATTATTTTTCATACTATAATTTTCCAATTAAACCTTTGTTTTTTTATTCCTTATACTGATAGCTGATAAATTTAACACTCATTTCCAAATTAATTATTCTGTAGATATTACACTGACCTTCAGAAATGATCTCAATAAATGTCTTTAATGGTGCGATTTAAGGTTATTGTTGATAGCAGATAAACTATATCATTACAGTTTTTTCTTTTAGACAAATTAATGAGGTATTATTTAAAATGTATCACTTAAAATAATTGGAAATTACTGAAATGTGTATTATTTATTATACCAAAGTATAATTATCTAGTATTACACAAACAAATAGTTCAATTAAATTTTATAATTTATTATTTGTACGTGTACATTTCAAATTATTTTATTAATTAGATAAATAAAGTTCTGTAATCAATTTTTACTTTTTAAATTATTTTTTACACGTATTCCCATCGAATCCAATGATATAATTTTAATTTAATTGAGTTTAAAATATGAACAACACTTAATAGTTAATTCCATGGGAAATATCTTACATAATATGTAATATATATGATATTTATACTTAATTTGTACTCATTTCTTAGTTTTAAACAATTGATACGTAATAAATTAATTACAAAATAAGTGAATATTACATTTTTAGACTGATATCAATAACCTTGATAAGAGATTTAATTTAAACGAATGAATTATAATATAATATGGTTATAATATATAGGCATACAGCTATACAGGTACCTCAACTGTAAAAAATAAGTATTTTTATGTTTGATAATTATGGAAGTTATTATACCTATATTCTGTGAATATGTTTAACGTCCTTATCACATTAATATAAACTGTCGTATATACTTATTTTAAAGTGTACCTATAATTAATTTTTGTGATTTTTATATTTTTTTTGCCATTTATTTAAATAATTGACTATAATTATATAATATTATAATATACAGTGTTATATAATCAACATATTTTTTAAAACTAAATAAAAATAAATCATAGACTATACGTCTATACGTTACAATAACCATTTAAGTTTAAAAAAAAATAGAACAATAATTATATATAGGTAGTGTATATTAAAATAATACGAGTTGATAATCGAATTGAATATCTTGAATATTTTTATAGTTGGAATATCACAAATGTTTAGGAATGTACCTAATATTCCGAAATACCGAAAAAAAATCTTTGATATTTTTTCTTATACTTTTGGTATATTTTGTACATGACAAAAAAAACATGTACATACTATGCTTAAATGTACATTATATAATATTATACTCTACCTTCTACAACTTAAACTCAAAGAGGTAAATTTGTGTTCAAAATGTGAATAATTAAAAAAAAAAAGTTGGCGAAAAGTTTTGTTTCGTCGATTTACATGTTTGTTAAAGCATGAACCAAAAATAGAAAAGACTGAATTCGTAGTTCCATCTATAAAGAGCTTAATCCAAGAATTGAAGAATGTAAAAACTTAGTATAAAATATAGATTTTGAGGCAATAAAATTGTTTTTACAAAATTAATGGTATATATCTAAATAGTAAATAACATGTTAACGTCCCAAGGATAATTTTATTGATTTAATATTATTTAACATTCAAGTTATTCAATTGATCGTCCAGAATACAAGTGTTCCGTGGACTTGGTATAAGTGTTCCGCCAAAATCTTTAAAATACACTAAAATGTGTATATAATTACTGTTTTATTTTACGGCTGTATTCCACGAATACCTTATAAAATGTTAAGTGTTCCATCATTCGAAAAAGGCTAAGAATCACTGTATTAGATATTAGTCGCTTTGTTCATCGTATGATTTTTTTATGCATGTGTAACAAATATGGTGATTCAAGATTCAAATCCTTTATTGCAATTCGTACAAATGTACGGTTTTAATGATGTGTGTTCCAAACTATCGTGATATTTTAGGTCTTGTTTGCAAGGTAACGTCGTCGCACATTTTGGATACCTATAATTAATTTTGTTATATTATCGCTATGTGTTTTGTTGAAGTGCCTTTTTTTATTATGACTAAATTGACGACCCCATATTTCTCAACCATGTTTAACTTTGAAATGAACTGTATTAATATGTCGTTGCAGTGTATCTTTTCTATACATTTATCATGTATCTCAGATTTTGAGTTGGACGATGAAAGTATTGGTTTTACAATAGTGTGTGCTTATTAATATTTTTTGGTCATCACGTTTGGAGTACTAAAAATGCATACCTTCTCAATCTTATTATTTTTTTTTTCATTTATTACATTTTAAATGTGTCAACATATTATTACATGTTATTACAAGCTTTTTAATTCAATTAAGAATTAACCTTATCTTAACACGATTACACATTTTGTACTTCACATAATTTTTGTGGCGTAAACAACTTATTTTTCGATGAAGAGCCTTTTTTTAGGTCTTTATAATGTGTTGTTTATTGGTGATGAATATTTATAGTAGTGGAATTCCTATTTTTATGATAATACTATATATACCTATACCACGGTCGCAGCATACACTGATTTAGAAGGAGGTTTGTTGTAGTTAATTATTTTTGTACTATTAATTGTCACTTGGGAGATTAAAAGTAATTTTTAAATCAAAATTCCCAGTACTTTACCAAATAATTGGAAAATGCTATAAAAAATTATTAAGAAAATACGAAAGTATTTATGCAACAGATTTTGAAAATCAACTTTGTTCTAGTACAATTCCTAGAATTTTCACCAAAAGTTTATATTAGTTTTTTCAAGAAACAATATAATTTTTCAAAATTTTTTGATTAATTTTTTTTTTTGAGACATTTAAAGGCTACTAGCTGAAACATTTATTTTTTTTTTTAATTATTATTTGATTTAAATTTCTTTTTTTAAACAAAATGCTTGAAAATTAAATAAAAGATATATCATAAGTGTTTCTTGTTTAAAAATATGTGAAATATAATCTTTTTAGACATTTGAAGTTACAATTATGAAAAATTATAAATTCATTGGTGAAAAATAATAATTTTTCTCCTAATTAGGTATTTTTAGTTATTTTGTTGTAATCCAAAACAAATTAAAAACATTTAAACATAGAAATTTAAAACTTAACACCTTTATATATATATATTATATATGTTTCTATCTAAACACAATACAATATTCAAAATATTTAAACTTTTCTTAGCTATATAATGATTTATATCATGGATCCTTTCACACCATCATTGTATAATACATTTATACTCATTGTTATATTAACGTAACTTTTAAATTAATAGCGATAATAATACTGTGCGGTATACACAGGATATATTATAAATATTATTATTACAAATAATAGTAACTATCTATATAGTACCTATATATCAATGTGATTTTTCTAGTTTTTATTTTTTAATTACATTTTTTATAGCCTATTTGAGTTATCATAATGATGTCTTAAAAATATATTAATTTTTATTAGTTATATGTATTTTTAATTTTGTAAAATTTAATAATTATATTCCGTTTACCTCATATATTGTTATGTAATAGCTAAGTACCTAGATATCTATATTCTATATAAGAAAATAGAGATTAAAGAATTAAAAATTATGATTATTAATTCAAATTTCTCATTAAGCTATTATTTAATTAATTAATTTTCAAATAATTATAAGATAAAAATTTAAATTTACTGGCCATGACATTTGACTTCTTAGATATAGAATGTGTTTTCCAACGTACAATTGCCGTACTATGTACATATTTGAGTTAATTTATTGTTTTTGTTAGATTCTGGAAGCACTTGAACAATATAATAATCTATATACCTATACTGTATGCAGTCCATTTAATATTTTAGCTATCAAATTTACAATGATTAGATCAAATGACAAATATGTTTTTTTTTTTATAATAATTACTTATCGGAAACTACAAAGTTTGTATTGAATAATTTATTCCTTTTTAATATGGGACATTATTAATTATTATATATATAATTCTTTATTAGATACTAATATGTATATTGTTTTAATTATATTATAAAATGAATTGATTGCTTATTTTATATATTATTTATTGCTGTATTTTTTTTTTGAATATAACTTAAATTAAATTCGAATAATTATAATTAAAAAAAAAAATACTACGAGATTTATATATTATAAAATATACATACATAATGCATACTTAAATAGTAAGTACACAGAATTTCAATAAATATTGTTAATGATGAAAATATCTGTTAAACATAAAAGCGATAAAAATATGATATTATAAAATGTTTAATTCATTTTGTAAACTTCATGATTAGTTTATTAAAATAAATAGTAAAAATGTTTCTTTTGAGGCGGTAAATATTCAAGTTCAAAGCAAAGTTTTGAACCCGTGATTAGCTGTAGATTGATATTGCGAATTTTTAATGTCGTTGTTGATAGAAAAATAGTTTCATTAATACAAGTAGGTAATAGATATAAATTTTAAAAGATTTCGCTTATAATTTTGAATATTGTTGAAGAACAATTTTTTTTTTAATTAAAAATATAATTTATCAGTTAATTAAATAAAATATATAACAAGGCTTATAATTATCAAAATTAAAATCTTGTAACCAGCAAATAGCTTATCAAGCATAAATGTGCTCGGTGATGCCTATACGTATAGGAAAGTTTTTAGTTGATTTTTTTTTTTTTTTTATTGAGATTTTAACAAAATATTATAATATCTCGACAGTGAAAAATAAAATACATACATACAATCGTATATATCACTAAAACAAATAAAAATTCATAAAGCTCACGCACTTTTAAATTATATAAGGCTACTAAATTATATATGTGGGTGTAAGTTTTATTAAGTTGATGTTGTCTGTTAATAGAGCTTCAAAGAGGAATTTTTTTTTTATTTAAACAGATACATTAAATATACCTATATAGGTACTATTTGTTGCGGAAGAAATTGCAAATGTATACATTTAATCATATAAATTCTATGCGTGGAATCGTATATACATAAAGTCGAATGTATCGATAGGGAACTATCGAACATTTAAAGTATTATACTTACACATTATTTTGTGAAATCATGTACCTACGAAATGCTATATTTTTAGAGGTATTCGTTATATATAACAATCATATACATTAGAATCGCAATGATGTTATTGAATCCGCTCGATCCATTAACCGAAAAAGTTCAACTGTAGTACGTACTTATATTCATTAAAGAGTACCTATACTGAGTGTAAATAGCGTGTAGTCGTATGCGACGTGTTGAACAGTATGCAATATCATGTCGTAATAAT
The DNA here is from genome assembly GCA_020882235.1 of Schizaphis graminum. Classification (NCBI taxonomy): domain Eukaryota; kingdom Metazoa; phylum Arthropoda; class Insecta; order Hemiptera; family Aphididae; genus Schizaphis; species Schizaphis graminum. Next base: position 73,065,150 of record CM037032.1, read on the forward strand.
ATAGTTAATTAGCTAGTTTAATTTGTAAAACGAACAAAATCGCAGTCACACAGGATCTATCGGTGGCTCCATAGTTTCCAATATTATGTGTATAATATCAATTAAGTGAACCGGAGTTAAAAGGATATTTCAAAACCGTTTCGATAAATAGAAATATCATATATACATTATTATATTTTATTAAACGTAGTGATAGGGTAGGCCATCGTCGCGGGGGCATAGAACGCTATACTAACTGCAGTATCGCTCTAAATCCATATCGTACGATTTTCACGAATCTAAACCTGACCTAAACTATATAATATGATGATATTCGTTTTGCCCGCGGGAACAAAGGAAGAGGCAATGCGGTCCGTTCGGTGGTCGGCGCGTAGTGTGCGGGTTAACCACAATTTAATATATTATCTTATACACGGGCGCAGGTATTCGGTAGGTGATGGTATCTATGCGTTGCTAATAATAATGGTAAGCGTACGACGTGTCACGGGTGTCGGGCGCGACCGCAAAGGCGTAACGACGACGAGATAAAAGGATATATTGTTGTATAACGGGGGCCGAGATGTGATATGAGTGGCAGGCGGTATATAATATAGCCAAAGGAAGACGACGGCGGAGACGTGGAGTGGCGTAACGACGAAATACTAATGCGCGCGGAGGAAAGACGTTGCACAAGTACAAAAAAAAAAAAAAAAAACGTAAAAATATAAACACGACGCGAGTGCCGCGCCGCAGATGACGACGACAATAACTCCCGAGACGATGGCCGCGTGGCGGAATAAATCATATTGGTTCTCTATTAAAATAAAATTACGCGTCGGGTGCCGCCGCACCGGTGCAGTTTGCTGAACGGCTCGAAGAGAATAGTGTAAGGTATACGGGAATTATAGGTGTATATAAAATGATATAATATACCTACGTATACGACAACGGTCGTGTGATAGTACAGTAACGAGTCGTTTTGACGCGATGAGATTCCCAGCTGCCTCGTCGTCCGCAGATCGCCGAGTTTATATAATATGCATTATTATTATTATTATTGTAATAGTGTATTCGAGTGGCGTAAATAGGAAGGGTGTCATCGGTGGCAGGGGCGGCGCACTGTATACCGCCGGCTAATGGTATAAAGAAAAATTAACCATTAATATGACACCGGGGACAATAGATTAAGTGACTCCATTCATTGTCGCCGCCGCCTATTTAGCCCGCACCGCGCTGTAATAATAGTAATAATAGTAATAATAATAATAATAACGACGATAGACGCGGCATTATGATATAATATACGACGCGCGCGACCGTTTGTCTGTGTGTGTGTGTGAGTATACCTATAAACTATTATTATGTGTGATGAATTTATCGCGATAATAAAAACGAGTATGATATAGTGGGAAAAAAAATTAAACAGATTTTTTATTCGCCATATCTATACGGTGTGCTGCAGCGCAGTGCCCGGCCGAGTCCTCCCATCGTCGTCGTCGTCGTCACGGGCCGCCGATTTCTAGACTCAACGGCCCCGGTCGACCGGAACTAATTCGCAGCTCTATACGTACCGCCGCCGGTTTGTCTGCCGGTATACCGTGTACATTGCACGTATACATATCATATACACACACACAGAACTAAAAGTGTATAATATTATATAGATAATAAACGGACGATAGAGGTGGTGTGTACATGCCGCGCACCCCTCGAATCGTTATTGTTATGCTATATATGTATAATATATCGTATTATAAGGATGCGCGGCTATGATGACACTGCGCCGATGCAGATCGACAATGCAATTATCGCGCAACACGCGCAGCCATTTTGTTACTATTTACCCGAATCCGTCCACGCCATCCCTCCGGATTGTTGTCGGCTCGCCCAACCGCGACTTCCACCTTTTTGCCACCGGATCCTGTCCGTATATAAGCGAGTTTTGTTTTTCCACTCCCGCAAAGTCGTCGAAAGTATAGGTAGGTACTATGATTGTGCTGTGCGCGCGTACATCACGGAATAAGTACGCGACTGATTGGAATTTCGGTTTTAAGACTCGTGATGTTAATCATGATTATATATGATCCCGCACAAACCGTTTGTCCGCCGTCAAATAAAATATTAGGTACATACGTAGCGTAGCGTTCGACGTCGAGTTGCACCTACCCTGCCCATACTCTAATTAGAAAGAACCAAGTCGAATCGTAGATTTTTTCAAGACACGTTATTTGAAAATTAGTTGGTCAATAGTGCCTAATGTATTATGTTCGCCGCGGTGAACCGTTTTAATTCTGGTTATTTTACGAGCGTTCTACACTTCTATGGACCGTTTAAAATGTTTAAACCTTAAACGTCTTTCACGCCGCCGCCGCCGAATATTTAGATGTACAATAATAGTTACATGCATTGGTATATAACATCATAGAAATGCTGATTGAGTTACTCATTTACTCTGCTCTTGTTCGTATATACGCGTGACGCACACACCGGACACACTTTAGTCTACTACGATGTATACCTAAATGCCGGGAAATGAGAACAACTTATTTATAAAACCATTGTGACCTATTACCCAACAATTCAATTTATTGTTTATGTATACATAAACACTATATATACACGAGAACACAGAGAATTTGTGTAGTATAATTTGGATTCTCATCATTGCAAACATTAAATTATTATAAAATAAGCCAGAAAAAATTAGTATCGACCTTGAATAAAACGTTTTAAATTATACTCATATACATGACATTATAACTTTAAATGGAAAAATATAAGAAACCTTATTCGGTTTTCAAATCAAAAAATGATACTTCTCACTGAATCGATATAATATACAGTCCGTGCTTGTTGAAATACCCGGTACGATAATAATTGCAATACCATCGTTGAATGCTTATCACTTGGACGACTTTTTAAATCTTTTTTTATTATATACCTATTATATGTATTACAATAATACTAACAACAGTTATAATAAGCTCGACCTGCGTCCATCAGAATGCGGTCTTCATGGAAATGGTGTGAAAAAAATGGAATTTACGTTCTTTCGCGTCATTTGTTTACTTTAAAAGGGGTTTCACACTGAAAACTCGTCCAACACTTGTTTCTGGTTTTGTCGCTGCGTTTGGACAGGGATCATTACTTACGCCTCGATTTGTATGATTTTCATAAAAAATAAATAAATTGCTCGTGTTAAAGACTTAAGAGAAAATATACCGCTTTGTATCGAGTAATCTATACAACGTCGATATTATTAAGCTCAGACACATGCTATAAATTAGTAACGCGCTTATACCGTCTGTGCGTGAATAGCAGTGATCACGATGAGTTATAGTCTCTATAGGGTAGTATAATAATTCATTTTTTTTTCATGTTAATAAGATTCGAATAATTGTATAATAATTATTCTGTAGTTTTGTTCTTTTGGCTGAGAATGTCGGTTAACATAATAACATTTTTAGTGAACACAATTGTGTTATACGTGGTGAAGTCGTGAAGGCGATTAAGAAGTTTATTTGTAGAGCCAAGTCTAAACACATAATTAATGTTTTAAAGAATTAGACGTGGGTAGACAAATGAATGTATAAATTATTATTAGTCTCTGTTTTATACTCTTATCTAACATAATAATGTTTAAAAATATAGCGATGTGTAAATGTAAAAACAAATGTGAAATAAGCCAAAAATTTATTAAACATTTGAACACCCAAAATTTGGCACATATCAACTTCAAAAGATTATCACATCACTAATATCTGCTAGAACACTAAATGAAAAATTTAATTGAATGACATTTTAAGTCGCCTAATTCATTTATTTGAAACGACATGTCACTTTCATGCTCTGAAGGCTAACCGCTTAAATTGTTATAATTGGTCAGACCAAAATACACCGCGATTCGAAATGTGTAGTAGTTGTCTAGTTCAAAACCATTTATCTTGTCGATCGATTAAAAATAGATTTACATCATGTGGCAGACATCGGGTTTGTTTTCACAATATCATTGTTATTTGGTGAAATTAATTCGTTCTTTGAATATAACTAGTCTTATTTTAGTATTTTAGTAGTACCTATCGTTTAAATTTTCTTGAAATTTTTTTATTTAGGAAGTTAAAATTAAAAATGTATTAATGTAAAAAAATAAGAAAATAACGATAAAAATGGTAAAAATTTAATTGACAAACATTTTTGTCAAAGAATTCAAATTATGTAAACAAATAGGTACTTCTAATAATATTGTTAAAATACCATCAGAAAAGAAAATGCGTGTTAGGTTTCCATATAAGCATTTATAATAAAAAATAAGATTAATGATTCATATTACTCAACGAAACGTAAAGTGAAAAATAATTGAAAGCGACACATGGCACAAGCATTATACTCGGCGGCCAACACTATTTTTATCGTTTACAGATACACAGTTTATATTTTTTGTATACATGATGTTTGGCGTCTTAATAGTAAATTACCTATACAAAAATATTTTAAACCGATACGATATTGTACACAGCGAATGCTAATATATTATAACAAACCGAACGTCAATTGCGTAGAAACGAAATGCGTATAAATCGATTTAATAATTCGATAAAAAATAATTTTGCATTATTATAACACGTAATTCTTTGATCCATACCGCCCGCCCCACGTATGACGACGGCAATTTATTATTATTAGTAAGGAGCAACGCGCACTTATTTTGAAGACCCGGTTTCACAACAAAACCCACGAGTAACTTGTAGTTTTGTTCATTTAAGAAAACGAGAAATCCAATCGTTTGCTTATTATTTATCTACTAACAGAAAATTGTTACAGTAACGGACATTTGACGATCTAATTATTACGTATGATTAGGGTCACTCATCAATTCTTATATATAGTAGTAAGATAAACACGCTTAATATTATTAATTCATTGATTTTCAACCTCATGTAGGTAGACAAAATTGATATATGAAATTGCGTATTTTCGTTTTTCGAATAAACAATTAAATCTGTTTTAAAAGTATAAACATAACTGTGAACAACGTTTTTGTTTTTGATATTTTGACAAGCAGTCAATAATATTATTATTTAAAAAATATTGTTTACATTTATGACTATAATAATATGAAGATATTATATGTAACAAACACAAACAAATTCATTTTTGTCAGTCGCGAATGAATTGTATAAGAGAATGGTCGAATGGAGAACATCTATAATTTACTAAGTAGGTACCTTATTGAATATACTATTATTGAGAATAATTTTTATATTATCTATGTATATATATAGTTCTTCTGTGCGTCTATTGTGAATTTTTAACCCCGTGTCTTCTAAACGACTCTACCGTTTTCAATTAAAGTTAAAGTTATGGATGTTTTGATATTCTGAAGGTGTTTATAGTTCATTATTTCAACTCTTATATAGATTGTGATTGAGTGGCTTACGTAACGAATTTAGTTTTGGCTCACGAAAATCGAATGTTTTTTGTTTATTTAAATGGTTGGCTTTTTTATATAGATTATTAGTATAATAATTAGTAATACTACTATTTTACTAATTATTAATACTACTGTAGTAGTATGGCATATAGAAATATTTAAAAATATAATATTAGAAAATAAACAAATCTTAAAATCAAATACTTTTCCTAATACTTTTTGCCTAATCAAATACAATTATTTATTATAATGATTGAATGATTGCCTAATAATTTACAGTTATAAACTCATAACTTTCTTTCTTAGTTCATATTGTTTTATGTAAAAAACACATAAAGATGAATACCGATTTTAACGATATTGAATTTATGTTAGCTTTTAAATATTCGTTGAATCTCGTATTCCAATTTTTCGTGTTTATGTTAAAGATATGTTTAGAATCACAAATTTTAAAATCTTAAAACTATTCATTGTAATTTCATTGTTTGTATTATATATAATATACGAGTATTTCAACTAAAGCAAAATGGAAAATGATAAAGATAGGTGTAATAGATTAATTTTAACTCTGGTGAAGTCAGATATTACAGGCTACAGCTATTAGGTAGGTGTAAATATGTGTATAATCAATAAAAATTGCATTAAGTAGTTTTACAAACGTTTGAGAGGAGAGGACGAAAAAACTTATTCCCAGATTTTTGGTGAGTATGTGTATAATAGGTATATCTTTTGCGTGCACGATCCTCCGAGAGTCCCTTTCCATACAATGTTTACTAATGAGAGTCGTTACGGAGGCGGAAGAGTGTAAAAAATGAGAAAAAAAATCTGGCCACATGCGGTTTAATACAACGCATATTATGTATAATAATAATATATTATAATGCTTTCTAAGAGACGCGTACACAATGACCTCCGTTCTCTGAGGTAGAGTAGGCAAGAAGACCGAGTGGGTTTTTCTCGTTGCAGCTAGCAGCCGCCGAGTTTGTAGTATATAACTAATTACAATTTTTTTTTTGGGGAGGAATTTCTATACGAACATGATATTACTATTACTACTAATAATAACGATGTAATAATGTACAAGGCAAAAGTGTTTATAAAGTATATTGTATTAAACTCATTAGCCGAGTAGGCTTTTATAATTTGTAGGTTTTTATTGTTGTCGAGCGGCGTATATTAATATTATGCACATGCAGCAGTATCCCGGCGGTTTCTCTGTCATGATGTATGTTATATTGTTATCATTAGGTGTAGCTATATCGTTATCGGTACACAATTAACACGTGTGAGTGTGTGTGCGCACGAAGTGTCGGACGGTGTTAAATACTCAACACGTGGATGACACAGACTACCGCAAAATATATATATCATACAAACGCAGAGTGTTACGTTTTGAATTAAACATGAGATTTTTTATTTTATTTTTTCGTCTACCGGTATTATAATAATAATAATAATAATAATAATAACAATAAAAGTAGGCTGTGCGCCGTTGCGACCGCACTGTACCTTGGGCCGCGCGTGGGATGTACGCCGCTGCACGCCGATATGATGTACGATCGACAAGGATTTAGGATATTATTGTATGTAACTAATTTGCCATCGTTTCGTCCCACCCCCGTCACACCCATGAAACGAGGAACCTGCAGGAACGGTATTAGACGGAATGAAAAAAAAAAGTAAACGTATTCTCTATAATATTATGTGCGTTATAGACGACGTCTTATACACCGAACTTGTACGTGTATAATACTAATATTATAATTTATAATAATATCGTACGCGCGCTTTAGAATAAATTGGATTTATATAATATGCGGCGGCGCTCAAGGTGGTCCGAACCAGTGCGCGATAATAAACGCGTTGCAGTCGTTGTAATTATTACGGATCGGACTCGTAAATATCATTTGGAATCCGTTTTCGTGTGTAACCGGATTTGTAATCAAGTGCGTATAATGGGACGAATGAAACGAGTCATGTATTATATATATATATGGAAAAAGAAACCGACATTTATATTATAATATATTATAATGTATATGAGTCCGGCGTACGCACGAATAAAATAATAATAAACTAGTCCCGCCAAAATTTGAACAATCCGTTGTCGACAAAATAATAAACAGAAAAATGATATATTTTTCACGAACTCCACGCTGTTTCGAATTTTTGAGCACGGTCAAACCTCACTTGATATAAATATATAACCGACTACAAACTGTTTAAGTAATCTGGTAAAATCGATACATTTTTATCCGCTATATTATTATATATTCTTTTGACAATACATTTCAGTAATAATTTAAGCTTCGGTGCACACAAAAAAATTTTTATTTGTATACATCATTATTATAATATAGGGGACTATAATAGATAACTGTAAGTTTTACGGCTGTAAAAGATAATTTTTTTTTATCAAATATCGTTTTACAATGAAGTATCTATTAAAAATGTTATAGTTGAGTGGGGCGTGAATCTGACGTGGTGAAAAAGAACAGAGTACCTAAAATGTATTAGTTAAAGGTGTATGTAAACAGAACTGCAACATAAAAACATGAACATTTCATAAAAATATTTTAATTTATGTGGTTAGAGTGGTTAGACCATGATCATAATATCAGCATAATAAGAGTGAGATTTGAACATCTCGAGTATGTCTGCTTTTTTGATCCCTCAAATGCCACTGTGATCGTAATATCAAATAAAATGCGGCCAATGCGGGTCAACCATGTTAGCGACCATTTCCGGATTGACACATTGATGCTGCCCGTTAGAAAGGCTATACAAGAGTGATTATATACAGAGTGATTTAGCAAGCATGTTCATCCCCATTTTTCTTTAATAATAATGATTTAATAACGATTTTGTAATTTTTAAATACACCTAAAGACTATATTTTTAATTATTTAGATTTTATTACACCACTTAAACAGTGTTATGTAGCTTGCAAACTTCTTTTTTTCAAACGAGAACCACATTTTTCAATGTAAGTTATTAAACAAATGATTTGTTGAAAATGTTGATGTATCTAAATCAATATTTTTAACGAGTAGTTTCTGAATTATTTACGAGAATATGTATATTCAGGATAATTGTCCTTAAAAGTAGTTTTAAAATAATATAAATTTAATATTGTAGAATCTATAGTATCTATTTTACTCAAGAATTTTTACAAATTATAAAATGTGGATAGATTAATATTGTTTAGGTACTCTAGTTTCAAATAATCATAGGCCGTTATCCCGATACCTTCCAGATCCATTATCATGGACCTATAATCCTTAGTACATAAAGTTTAATAATTTAAAAATTACTCGTTCAAACTTCGATTTAGATACATTTACAATTAAAAAAATCATTTACTTACTAAATATTTTACATTAAAAGAGGTTGGTTCTTTAATATTGGAAAAAATTAGTTAACATCGATATAGGACTTTCCTTAGATGATATAGAAATGAGAAATCTAATTATTTGAAAATATAACCCATAGGCATGTTGAAAAGTTTTAAGAATTATGCATTTGATATTATAAGAAAAACGTTGACCACCGAGCATATGCGTGATAATCATCCTGTATACCTGCATATAAAACGGACATTCAACATGTGCGTGTATGTGTTTTTCGAGGACGTTGGACAGGACCTCCCAGTGTGGTGTTGGACGATAATATTATAATAATACATATATAGGCGGTAATCGCGGAGGACACGGCCATTTGCCATACATGACAAATGCTTTGCTGTTGTGTTGTTGCAACGACGACGACGCCTCTGTCTCCTATTATAACGACCCGATGATGTAGATGACCCGTGACGAGAAGATCCGCTAACGTTTTTGACGTTTTGACAGAGGTATTGCGGTGTGTCATTTGCGCGTAGTTATTATCTGTAATCCCTCCCCGGGGCCACACTTGTGCGTGCGTTAAGAATCGGCAATTTTATTATTGTTGTGGAAAAAAACCGTCCTTCTCGTAATCTCGGTCGACTTACCCCATTGAGCCACATATACCTAAACGTCACCACTGTGGCAATTCTTTTCTTCGCATTACTGCAGAAAATAACGATTTCGTAAATTCATGTTGTTGTAATCGTCGAATCGGACTCTTTCGGCAATGGTATCATAATATACATTATTATATTTATTATTTAGCATTTACGTATAATAATATTGAACGACCGCGACGAGTGAGATGCAGTGGTGATTTCGAGATAAATCTTGTTTTCTTTCACTGTTCGTTATCCCCGACGATGTTGTTATTTTATTTGCCCGCACGCTGCTATTACTATTAGGAAATATTAGGTAGGTGTTATATGTTTGCTCGGCAGTTACATCGAAAATCATATGTCACTAATATTAAAATCGATTTTTATTTTATTTATAGTATTTGTGACACTATGTATTCTCACGATTACGATAACTATTTTATAATATTTTACGCTTATATAATTTATATACATGATTGAAAACTTGTATATATACAAGTATATAGGTTATAGGTATACAATATTATATAATTTATTTTACTTGAAGTTGCATGAGTATTCAAAATAATAAGATTATTTGAATATTTATAGTTGACATTTATATTAATCGGGAGTCATTGAAATTATGAAAAATTAAATAATTTTAAGATTAATTTGAATAAGTCGAATATCACTAAGTGCTGTGTAATTTATTGGTATAATTATTGTGAGTCGTCAGAAAATAAAATATGAAATAAATAAATTATGATTAGATGAGGTTAAATGGTTAAAAGAAGATATTACTCAAAATGTCGTAAAATCATAGGTAATTATTAGTGAAACAAATGGCTTTCTTTGCACGAATAATAATATAGTCTTGTGAGTGACTTTCTAATAAAGTAAAATGTAAAACCTTATTATAGGTGTTTAGTGAATGTTGAATAATGATCGATTTTAGTATTGAATATTATTATAATAATATCGAAAATATTTTAAACTGACTATTTATAATATGATAATAATACAGATCCAATAATATATTAACTTATGAACATGTTTTGACCTTTTAAGTTGTTTACGGTGTGTTTTGATCTAATTCATTACCGATTTTCAATGTGGATGTTCTCTATTCTTGGACTAATTAAAATATACCAAGATAAGTAATCGATTATAACAAAATGACGATAATTATATACATTCTAATTAGTTGTATTTAGATTTCATTTAGGTTACAATATACAGGTTAGAGAATTTTTATAATTATTGGACTATCAAAAATATTAACGCTTATCAATGTTTTAAAAGATATAACGAGTAAACAATTTTATTCTTATTTTACTCATTTAATGAATGTAAAAATAATTTAATTGAAAATAATAGTATCAATGGTCAACATCTAATTGAGAGGTGAATACTATTTATTATAATTTTTAACGAATTTTACAACACATTGACGCATTCATAAACCACAGCTGTACAATATAATATATAATTATTAATAAAATATCTGAATCGAAAAGCAAATACTAGGATTTAACTTATATTAAATACTTACAATTTAAAGAATAAAATAATTATAATATGTTTAATACAATGCTGATTATCTTTTACAGCATATAATATATTTATATTTTAAAGGGCCTATAGTTTTTAGAATAAAACAGTATGAATAAACATATTCATATAGTGATTAAATATATTATGACACATAATATGTGTAATAAAAAGTGAAAAAAGAAAACTAAATCACTTTTTTCATATTATTAAATAATATTTACATATATTATGGTTATTATGGGGTATAATTCGTAAATATATATTATAAATTAAAAACTATGATAATATTAGAATCACTAGGTATATGAAAATAAATTATTAATATAATATCGTAGGTTAATTATTGCATATTATATAATGTAATCAATGATAAATGAATCTTAGGTTATTACAAAAATTAATTTATTTTTCATATCATTTAATAAACTACTGTTTTCAGTAAGTCATAGATCAATCATACAATTTACAGTTACAGTTTAATTAAATTATAACTGCAGATAAGACAGTATACTGACCAGATGTGTTTGTAAAAGTAGAAAATAGATACAGGTTACACTCTGAAAGAAAACTACCAGCATCCCATTATTATTTTTTTATGATTTGTCAATTTAAATTGTGCAATCTGTAGAAACGGATAAATACGTATATCTATAATATATACCAAAATGTATGAGAAATTTAAAAGCGAGCTTCTTTTTATAAATAGAACATGTCCACATAGGTAGAACATGTTTTGAATACCACATCAAAGAAAAATCAACGACTAAGACAAATTATAATAAAAATAATAATCAAAGCACACAAAAATAATTATATTTAAGAATCATTATTCTCTATATAATATCGATTTAAACTATAGAAATTATTTAAATATTCAATATTCAATAGTCAATAATTATTAAAAATTAGTAAGTATATGTTTTTCTGAACTTTTTTTACTAATATAAAATTATTAGTTATTGTAATACTTAATCATTAACCTATATTTTTTGTTTATTAGTAAAACCATTTTTAGTTACATCAATTTCATTGTTTTGAATATTTGAAATATTTATTTAATTGAATATTTAAAAAATGTCTAATAAGAAGAATATTTTTGGTTAGGAACTGCTGCAGAAATGTATAAAATCTACATTGTTATTTCAGGATATTAAATATTTATGCAAAATATTAATGAAATAAAAATTTCATTTTCTAGAAGGCTTATATTAGTTAGTATATATGTGTATTAAAAAATTAAAAAAAGGTTTTTGCTATAAATAAGACGTGTTAAATATTTCAATCTATTATCTGTAAGTTAAGAAAAAAATTATTGGTTAATATATCTACTTAAAATGTCTTTATTAATCTCTACTTAATAACTATATAATGTGAATTATCAATATATTTAGAGCAAAAATTTACGCAGTTCTCAATACTATAATACAAACATAACCTAAAGTAATAATATTTTATATTGTGAGTTAATAAATATTTGCATTTAAAACGCAGTAATATTAAAATAGTTACCTATTATGTTTAAATATTTATAGAAACTTAACATTTCTGATCTATTGATAATAATAAAATAAAAAGTATTATTAATCGTATAAGTAACCTATTGATTTTGTATTTGTATAATATATTTTATAAATTCAATCTTACATCGTCTCCACTTAGAATCATTTTTGTATGTATAATAATTATTCGTGTATTCAATGATTTATCATTGATTTAAAATTTAAAATTTAAAATATATATGGCTGTGACCTATACTCAGTGATAGATACATTCGAAACTTATCATATTATACAGTTTAAAAATTTCCTCGGCTTTCTATGGTGTGCATCATAGTGAACTTTTGAAATGATGAATAATAATTTTTTTTTATTGCAGAGGTTAGAATATAAATAATAAATATATAATAGGTAGTAACGGAATTATCGTTTTTAAATTTTTATTTGAATTATTTTAAAGTTTATTTATTTATTTATTTTTTAGAATAATAAAATAGCTTTGAATAATTTATTTTTAACTGTCAATTTTTTTTTTTGATGACAAAAGATGATGATCAGTTGTTAACAAAACTACAAAACAGATTATTTTTGGTGTATCTAATAATTATTTTTTGAACGCTGTCATCAAATTGCATTCAAATAATACATAAACTACAATCACTCAATTAATTAGTTTTTCTTATTATTGCTTATTTTATCAAATATTACCTAACATATAACGTAAAATCAAATCAAAGAATATTATTCATAATATTTTTTTTAATTTAATAACTAATTACTAAATAATTTTTATGAAAATTATTACAAACCATTTCATTTTATTTTAATATTATATTATGAATTCGAAAAAAATAAAATCTTTTATAAAACAATATTTATACATTTTTTTATAAGCGATAAATATATAGTTACTTACCTACTTAATATTTAGATTTGCATATTTGTATGCAAATATTTTATATCATAAAAAACATATGTTATTTATTCTGCACTTCCAATATGAACTTCCAATATGAAATAATGTATAACTTAATCATTATTATTTTATAATTTGATGTAAATCTCTAATAATATATTTAAATATATATTTATATACACATATCATATAGCTATACATAAATTATATTATTTTCGAGAATTTTACACGCAATTTCAACTAGTATGTATCTACTGAATTAGAATAAAACACCTTGAGTATTTTTAAATCGCATGTATTCGATTGTTTTATTAACAATTACAAATAACTTATTAGACAATTATTATGAATTAAAAATGTAATCATGGTTGGCGTTCAAATCGATATTTAAATACTGATAATTTTAATTATACTTTATAAGTTGTAACTAAGTGTACTTAGTGACAGCGCCGCAACTAGCGGAAATGTCGGAGGCGCATTGAATCCCCAAAGAGGCTTATCATTTCACGAAAGAGTCTTCAAGATCGATCCTAGCCCACAGACCCCTGTTACGGCACTGGTTAATGCGTGAATTAATGTTTATAACAGAACTGCGCTTTCGACTTTATACACTCGGGTTGCTTTAGTTCTGTATGATCAACTATCATAATCATTTAAACAATTAATATTAAACACATAAAGACTTTGTATTATGCATAGGTATATGATGTGATAATGATTGGATGTACCTACAGAGTATTATTGACTATTGTTTTAAAAATAAACCATTAATTCATGATCTAATTGTAGGTATATATTCATCGCAATGATAATTATATTAATATTTTATACAAACACACAAAAAAAAAAAATAACAAAATTTCAACACGTGAAACGAAAATATAAGATAATATTTTATTAAATTAATAATCGACGCACATGTAAGTAACGAGAACATAATAAAAATATAATAAATATATATTTATATTATTTAGAGTGCCTTATATTATTATCATCAATCGTAGTATTTTATTGATAACAACCTGTCTGATAGATACTGATGAAGGTTACATTGACGCCGGAAGCGTGCATAATAATAATTATATGTATTTATAACATGTATAATATGGATATAATTTAACAATTCATATATTAATTTATAATATGTAAATTATCGTCTATCCTGACTGTGTTTTAGATTTAGCAACGACGTACAACATTAATTAAGTTACGAGCACTACGACTTCCTATCATGGCCGTATCTGGGGGGGGGGGTTTGGGGGTTAGCCCCCCCGAAATTTTTTCGTGTTATATTATGACTGGTAGTAAAATAACTATTTTAATCTCTGTTTTAATCAATACATAATTTTTTTAGCTTAACCCCCCCCCCCAATTTTTTTTCCAGTTACGGCCTTGCTTCCTATGACGAACAATATGTCACACTTTTGAAAAACAATTAAAAAAAAAATAATAATAAGTTGATTCATATCTGTTCACTAAAAGTCAACATAATATATTGTTTTTTACACTACATATTTATTTAATCATTCCTAAATATTAAAATATATATGTATAATTTTAAATATAGGTAATAGCATTTTTATAAATATTTTAATCGTATTAATATTTATAATTAATGGTAAATAGATTATAAATACACAAAGTATTAATTGTTTCGAAAATTGTAATTAAAATAATATCTTAAAAGCGTTTTTATTTTTGCAATAACGTAATAAACTAATAATATAACAAAAATACCACGACAAGGCCCGTTTAACGTAATAGAATATTTATTTTTTGAGCAATTAAGACAGTCAATCTGACACACTCATTTGCATCGTCATGTCACACTTTAATTGCCAAATTGTCACTATTATAATACAGTGAAACTTCTATATATGTAATATGTAATGGCATTCACGGGGAATTTAAAGCCACTATAATTAAGAAAAATTTGTTTTAAAAGATATAGGTACCTGTGTATTGAATAGGTATGAATATTATGTACTATGTACATTTAAAGTATAAAAGTAAATTGTATACTCCCTAGTACTTAATAATATAAATTATTTTCATTTTGAATTGAACAATTTGTTAACCGGCAGAGGTTTATCTATTTTATATAATATTATTGGTGGTGTGTGTGGTTAATTGAAAGGGCATTTTTTGATAATTTTAGCAAATTTTTAGATTTTAGGTAATACCTAAATAAGACAAATTCATTTTTACAACAAATATATATATATATATATATATATATATATATATATATATATATATACAATATATATGTCAACATGGTACTAAAAAAAATTAATTTCATAGTATTTGTGTCACCACTATAATAGTTTTGATAGTATAATATGATTCGTCCCATAATTATTATGAGATACCTATTCGCATTAAAATTTGTTGACTTTCTCGTAATTAAACCCATAAAATATAAAATATTTTATATATATTTACACGGAAATTACCTGTATAATATAGGTTCTATAAAGTGTTTACCATTAAGTAAGTACATATCAAATTTTTAGAAATATCCATTAATACAGTTTCACTGTATATTATATCTGTTCTTTTACATTACTAATTATTGTTTTTACTTTTAATTATAATGTTTGGTTTTAAATAATAACAACAAAATACTAATTTATTCATTATTTAACATTTTGTTCATAACATTTAACGATTAATGTGTACATAATATGCAAATACCTACAACAATAGCATTTAATAAATGATAAATAGACAATACCCATTTATCATTTATTAAATGCTACTTATAGTAAATTAAACCTAAAATTACAAAACAGTGTTCAATTCATCAATTGGACGTTTTAAACTTGTTGTAACATCTTTACTCGTTGTACATAAATAACCTAATAGGTATTACCTAATATATCTATACTCTCTGATATTGTTTTCCAAATAACTATTAATTACTGTATTTCTATACCAGTAAGTCTGTAATCATCAAAGGTTGGAAATATATAATAAATACAACTATTATTCATTAAAAAAAAAAAATTATTATAATTTTTTTTGAAATTAATTAATTCATAATTTAAAATGATTAAAATATTATGAGTTAATAAATTATAGAACAATTAAATAAACGAACAAAACTCTTTGAAATATAGTCTTATACTGATAACAATATAATGTTTCGCAATTTTTACTATCAATACCATTTTAAATTTAAATTAATATTTTACTACCTATATTATACTATATCACATGTGTTAGAATATTATATAATTTTATTGCCAACTGTAGAATTTATATTATGATTTTACTACCTATTAAATTATATCTATAATGAGTAAAATTAAAATAATACTATTTTTGCTTAGTAATTTTGTATGATTTATTTTTTACAAAAACCATTTTCTTATCTAATTGATATAATTTTGTGATTAATCGGTGAATTTTAATTTCATATCCATAATTTGTTTCTGGCAAATGGAAATATACCTACATAATATGTAAATTCGAGTAAAAATTAATGATAAATATAATGTTAATATTATTTATTAGTGCTATTATGTAAGCTGTGAAATACGATTAAACGAATAAAAATATGTTAAAGTACATTTTAACGATCGCAATTACATTTTATATAAAATTCAATAAATATTGTAGCTTTTCGTTTGGATTAGATGTTTAGAACTCGAATGGAATGAGTAGATACATATTATACTGTTGTATAAAAATCAATCATTACCTATTACCTATACATCAAACGCGTTTTTGTATATACAATATGCACTATTAAAATATATGACTAATGGTTATTATGGATCATTATCCATGATTATATCATTACCAAATCATAATATTGTCAAGAGGCATTCAAAGTCCCACACGAATATAATGTTATATTTATTGCGAACCATAAATTATATTTCTTTAACTTCCGTTATTTAAATTTATTATTTATCCATTCAATTCGATTTCTATACTCATTCGTATAAATGTATGTTTACCTAAAGATAGAAAGTTATTTTATTATAGAACCAATATATATATATACCTATACACGGGTATCTACCTATAAAAATGTGTAAAATCTTTGCTTTACACTTCTTGCCAAAATCGTACCTGCAAAAGGAATCTATTGGGTCTAGATTTCGACAACATTTTTGTTAGAATTATGAATAATAATTATTTAAGATTATTTCATTCATTCGAGAAGTTTTTAAAAAAAATCATTATAATAGGACCCCTCCATAAAATAAAATTCAAGATACACCAACGCCTTCTATTTTATACCACCCAATTAATCCACAAAATATCATATTTAAACCATAATATATACATATAATTATATAATATTATGTATGAATTAAAATAATATAACATAATAATTTACTAATTTATTAACATTTATATATACTTTTAACTATTTATTTACATTCTACATAGTAAAATAAAATAATAATTGGAATAATTACAAATTATGTTCTATATTGTTTATTTTATGTCACACGATTGAATTCGTCTAACTTGAATGAAACAACTGACATTATACATTGCAATATATATTTAATTAATTTTAATATTAAACTCCTACTTTTATGTTATGTAACAAATACTAGCAATCACATCACTTACTGGACATGTACCATTGTACCAGTTACCTTGAAAAGCACCTTTTCTATACCAATTCTCCACAAACTACATGGGGATAAAATGCACCAGTTACCCTCACATAGTCACATATTATATATTATATACATGTTAATAAAATAGAGGAGGTAATATGTAAATAATAATTATAATATAACAATAAGTACAATAACTGTAATTTTAAGCGGTACATAATATAATTTGTCAGGAAATAAAATACTATAAAATAATAAAAAAAAATGTTGATATTTGCAATTCTATAAATATAAATATATGTACGTATGTACGTATAGTATATCTTAATATAATAAAATAATTATATAAAACGATAGGTAGTAAATAACTTGGATGTATTATTAATATTTCGTATTGTATTATTGTTTGTTAAAATTTGCATCATGTAAGATATTTATATTAATACATCTTTTATTATTTTCATATATTATATCTCTCTTATTTCACGGATTGGTTTTATAATCGTCATAGGCGTAACCTTGGAGTTAATTCTGGAAAGAGTGGCAGAATGTGGAAAACTAAAAATCTGTTAAGTATGAAAAAAAGGGAGTTTACTCCTATCCCTTCCAATATATAAAACAGTAGGTAATATAGTTATATTATATAGTAATGATAAGGTTAAAAAATAAAAAAAGCGGGTAAGCGGGTATCACTCTGCTGTATATTAAGGGGTGGGGTGGACCTCGGACTAAGGTAGGTTAAATTTGAATGCAATGATAGATAATATCATTGTATACGAAAATCGATTCTGAACCGAGATGATTTGTCAGTCTAGGATATATTGTACTTAAATATTGTCATACATTCTATTTTGAAACAAATTCAAACATTTAAGTAAAAGTCTCAAGATCCTACATTTAGAATTTTTAAAAAAAATACAAAAATCGAAAATTATTTAGTAGTAAAACGTTATTTTACACGTGTATTTTTAATTTCAAATTAAAATTAAAACTTTAAACACTCGTAAACTTTTTTAAACTGAATAATCCTCAAAATTTTTTTATAATTATTCTAAGCTAAACTTATGGACAGCATAATATTAAATTTTCAATTCTTAGCTTTTGATAGTAAAATATTTATAAATTTTTAACTATCAAATAGTGAAAAATATTCATGATTTTGACGAATTTTTGTCAAAATTTGATCTTCAAATGCTAATAAAAAAATTGTGCCTATGTAATCTTATAATTTTTTTATCGCCATAAGAATAACTTATGAGGAACTTTGTATTAATTTTTCAAATATTTTGACTCCGCCAAAAAAATTTTATCGATACTTCAAAAAAAAAATTCTTAGGAAAATTGAAAATTTCAGTTGTCTATAAATAGCTCAAAAAAAGTCAAAATATTTTGAAAATCAAATCACGTAAAGAAAATGGCAATCTAAATAACTGGTAAAATTTTCAAGTATTTATGACTTATACTACTTAAATAACAACAAATATCAAAAATCGTTTTAGGCTAAACCGTTATTTAACGCGGTTTTGTAAAAATTTAAATTTCAAATACTCATAAAAATTTTTTGTTTGAATCCGGTAGAGATTTTTTTACAGATATTTGAAGAAAAATTTATGGAAAACCTTGTACAAAATATTCAAAACTTAGTTATAAAAGAAAAAAATTTTACGATTTTTCAACCACAAAATTACTTGCAAATTTTCGCAATTTTGACATATTTCGTATAAATTCGAACTTTAAGCGCTTATAAAAAAATTGTGACTAACGATTTTGGATGATTTTTTTTATCACTTTAAGAACAACTTATAAGAAACCTTGTATTAAATTTTCAAGATTTTCTGGTCGGCCAAAAAATTTTTATCGTTATTTAAAAAAAAATACTTAGAAACATTGAAAATTTCAATTGTCTATAAATAGCTCAAAAAAGTCTCAAAATTCTTTGAAAATTTAACTGTGTATGAAGAACACTAATATAAACATTTGGTGAAAATTTCAAGTTTTTACAGTTATTAGTTTTTGAATTACAACCATATAAAAAAGTCGATTTGGTCGAAAACTGGTTTTGCGTAAAAATGTCCGTTTTTCTGTTATTTTATTTTGTTTTTCTCGATTTTTTTTAAAAATGTTGGTAAATGTTTACTTTTCACCTCTATAATGCACCAAGGATATTCACTTTGCCATCGGAAATCACCCCCAAAGTTTGAAATTGAAGCATTATTTCGACTAGTTATGCTGTACACAGACACAAAAAAAAAACACACATCATTGTAAAATCAATACATTCATCACTCTGTTCAGAATCTAAAAGTGTATAAAAATCCAAATAGCAAAAACGTATGGGAATAGGTAATAATAAAAAAAGCGTACATAAAACACAGTTATAAATTAATAAATAAAATACAAATACTTCCAAATGATTTCAAAATGTTTCCAAGAATAGGTAATAATGTAGAAAAATAAAATACAAATAAATATAAAATAAATGTTGTATTCCAATATCAGACAAATAATGAAATAACATTCAACGATTGGACATATCAAACTTAAGAAAATTGAAAATTAAAAATTGCAATTATTTAATATTCAATATCAAATCATGTTAAACGATAAATCAAAATAATATGATTAGGATATTATTGAAATACAATAGATTTGAATCATAACCAAAATAAGTAATTAATTACGACATAAATCTAAATGACAATTTTTCCATAAAAAAATGTTTATTTAATTAATAATTATACTAATTGTTCGTGACTGAACGATATTATTGATTGTTATCAATAATAATTATTATTAATTATTTATTATCATAGATGAAAAAAGAATACTTATTAGGTACACAATGTATTGTTTATTTTAATGTTAAAATAAATTTAATTTAAACTTTGAACAGCCTCCCCCCTGCCTACCAAATTTAACCTCAGATTACGTCTATGATAATCGTGTATATAATAATATGTGAGAGTAACTGGTATACTTTTAAAGTGCCGAGATGAAGGCAATTTGTCAACATCCCACTTATTACTACATAGATCATTGAAGATATTATTTAGGTTCAACTAAATCCCAAATATTGGGGGTGCTAAAATTATGTTGGACACACAAACCCGAGGGGGTTACGCCATCATAGCCCTAAATACTATTTCAATATTTATTTTTAAATGTATCTTAAAAACATACACACGCTAATATTTTAGTATATAAATAGTAACATACCTTAAATTATAATAGTTATAATTTAAATAAAATTAAAATTATAATAATAAAGTATTCGGAATACTACATAAGTCTGTAGATAAGACTATATTAAATTGAGTATTATAAATTTTTGTTGGTTTCTCATGCCTTGTATAGTAAATGCGAATAAGGTTTATCGAATTAAAATTGTATCCCGAAAAGTAAAAGAAGAATTTCAAGTGTTTTAGTCCGCATATAACCACGTTTGTAATTTGTCTATAAGATACTGTTTACAGTGAACACGGTTATTCTTTCTTTTTTTTTTTTTACAAAAGCGATTCAAATGTGCTTTAATGTTATATCTAGACAGTTATGTTCAAAACATATCTCTTTATGTTATACCATTAAAAAATATATCTTATTTTACATTTTACATATTGAATTTCCCATCTGCTACTATTTTATTTTTTTTAAATCTCAAACTTGTAATAAATTTTATATGTTTTTATGCATTTATTTTATCACAAGAAAAATATTGTTTAATACTTGGTGTGTTACATTTATTTTTAAGAATTAACGCGTTTACAAATCAGTTGCTTAATTATATAAACTTTATCGGCATTACTTATCTGCAAGGAAATCACTGAGAAAACGACCTACTCAATGTACCAACTTTACCTATACTATTGCGTAAAAATAAGTTAGAGATGTAGAGATACGGTAGTTTAAAATCAAAATTCCCGGTGGTGGCTAAACCCAAATGTAAAATGTGAAATTATAAAATATTAATTAATATTAATTTCTTAAGAAATTCCATTTCCATTTTTCTCGTTCGGTTGGCACTTAAGGTTTTGTACATATAGATTGGCGCTACAGTACTCGGACAACACTGTTATAATAATAATATAAATGCTTACTCAAATGGACACTGTCAAATATTTTTCTTCTGCAAGAACTTAATGAACTGTAACGTTAGAATAATGCGGAAAAGGGGATGAAAAGGGTTGTGTCCCTTGTCAACGTTGGGGCGTACCGAAAAACAACAATACAAATGTTTCGCATGTAATAGCTAATAAGTTTTGGAAATTGAGCACCCTTCATGTTTTTAAATGCAATATCCGCCTACAGTTTATTTCAACACCGCCGTGGCCATTACTTCAACGGCCCTGTGACTTTTGAACTCGCGATTTTATCTAGTACGTTTTACGCCACCACCGATGTGAAGAGTGTATTAATTCTACACCATTAGTTCAATGTTAATGCAGACAAAACTCTGTTAGGTCACTATATAAGCACGTATATATGTATTTACTATTTAATATATAAATATACACAATATTATACACGGTGTAAAATGTAAATGATACAGCGTTTAATTACGTCGTTGTTTAAACAAAAATAAAATAGTAATAGTAATAAAAAGATAAAGATAAAATATGCGACCGAAGAAATTAATATCATATTTTAATTTTAGAAATACTAAATGTCTTGATTACAGCATTTAAGTAATATATTTTGACGAGGTGCATTAAAAAAAAAAAGAATGTTTTTTTAATTGTATTACATTAAACGTTTTTTACGAGACTGTGTTTTTATTTTTAGTAGTATAATAAAAGAAAAAAAGTAATTTACGCCATTATGTAACAGCACTAATCTATTTAAAAATAATATTATACTACCCTAATAGCCTTTGACATTAATTTTATAATTAAATACGGGATTACGTATTTATTATTATTATTATTATTAGGTAAGTATTAGGTACTATTATATTTTTACTTTAGCATATTTCCCCAGCAAAAATATTTTTCCAAGTAATTTTTTTCACTTAAGTCGTTGATTAAAATTATATGAAAATTTAGTTTGATATTCAACAAATTAATATAGTATTCATCCGTAAAATATAATTCATAAGTAGGCATATTATAAATTATAATATTGTATGTAGAATTGTAGAAAGTTCTACATAATTCAACTGTAATGTACTATAATAACTATTACTAATGTGAAATGTCACAGTATTGTGTGTGTAAATGTATAATATGATATCCATTTCTGTGAGTTATGATATAAAGTATTATTGTGAGCAATTTAAGTTAATGTTCTATGTTCAGAGATAAAATATACGTGGAAGATATTTCGTAATGATTTAGACAATTTTCGCTCATTATGTTTAACTATAGTCATAGTAGGTAGCATACAATAAATATATATATATATGTACATTGCACATAAACAACCCAAATAATTTAAGAGTTGTTATTGTGATGGCACATAAACTACAATATATTTATAATATATTATGCGTGGATACGTATAGTCTTTGGCACTATAACAAAGATCAAAAACTGTATATACCTAAGCTGGGAAAATTTGTATTATTAAGCATCATTCATTATTCCTTTTATTTATAATTAGGACTGCGATTAATAAATGTAATTTCACTTAAATACTATTCAATAATTGATTTGGCAAAATGAAAAATTAGAGAAATATGTAGGTGTTTATAAACGGTGTGTGTGTGTAAAAAGTAATTGTAAAAATATATTTGGAATTAACATTAACATGATACATTTAATATAATATATAAATAATATAACATGCAGAATAAAAAAAATCTGCGTTCTAGAGTCGTGGTGCCTAACCCACGGCCCGCGAAGGTATTCTGTGTGGCCCGTCACAAATTTATAAATCAGTTTTTTTTTCATTTGTTGATATACTGATCATTGTATATTTTATATTTGGTGGCCCGCTCGGAGATGATTGTTTACCAAAGTTGCACGCCGAACAAAAAAGGTTGGGCATCACTGCTCTAGACTATATAGTAGTGATAATAATGGAGTTGATTTTATGATACATGACAAAGTGCTACCATGTACAAAAATCTTTTCAAAAATCTCAGGTAAGATTTGCTATACCCGATATTAGCGGACAACATATTTTACATAGTTATCGTGAGCTGCTATACTCCAATGGAAGATAAAAATGAAAACATCAAAGACAATTTTTACAAAGATCTAGAAGCAGTAGATAATAGTTTACCATTACATTGTGTAATGTTGAGAAAATTCAGAAAAAAATACAATGTACAAACATAAGAAAATATTGAAAAAAGTAAAAAGTATGAGGAAAATCTACAACAAAACCTGAGAAAGATTAACGTGAAAACAGAGTGGGTTTACGACAAAAGATTGAAAGTCAAAGAGTGAACGTAAATATACGAATGAAATGAGAGAAACCAAAATGAGTGAATAAAAATATTAGCAAAAACATATCAGTGTTCGGAACGTTCACGTTCACGTTCAGTCCTCAAAAAAGGAACTCGTTCACGTTCACGTTCGTATTTTTTTTCAAACAAACGCTTTCAAGTTCACGTTCTTTCAAAAAATAAACGCGTTTATTATGAATTTTTAACCTGCTGTAAATATAAAAACCCATTAACATATACGATTCAACCCAAAAATAAAAATACAATTTAGACTTTAGGGCATATACAATTTAAAAGTATCTGAATTAAATTTTTAATATCTGACATGGTATTTGAGTTTCAATCAAATTAATATCATAGGAATTATAATAGGAAAACACATATTTTATATACATATATTTATTTAATGAAATTCCATCCGGGTCAAAACCATGAGTATTTGATAAGAAGTTTAGTGCATCTTTTCAGTAGACATGGGTAAAATTTATGGATGGAAAAAAAAATTGCTGGTTTGTGTTTAAATGAAAAAAAAAAGTAAATATTTAATGGTAACAAAAAGAAGTCCAAATATAAACCACATAAAACAGTTGATAATTATTATAGTTTCAAGAAAGAGAAGATACTTCAAAGCCCAGTCAAATTAGATTTTTAGTTCGGGAAAAATCAAATTAAGCTGAAATTTGTCATACACCTTTATAACTTCGTCATAAACAATGTGTAAAAAGTCGACCATGAAATCACGTACGCGTCAAAGGTTATTCGAGGTCAAAAGTCATGAAAATAGCCTTTTTTTTAATATCTCGCTTTTTGCTGGTCGTACAATAAAATGTTTAATACAATAATTATAGAGGAGGTAATTATTTACAAAAAAGGTACTATGACATTTTCACGTAAGAGTTATAGTCTTTGAGCTATAAAGCATACAAACACGTGATGTGGCCGGTCATAGGAGAGATATCGAGAATTAAGTGAAAAAATTACGCACGGTACGGGCTTTGAACCCGCGACCCACGAGACTGGGGTGACAGTCTCGTAACAATGAGCCACCGCGGTCTTATCAGCTTAACCTCGATATTCTCCTATCTGGGCCAGAGTGGCAGTGTGTACGGCCTGAGAAGCGCAGGCGCTAGGGCCGTGTCATACCTCGGTTGTATAGTGGTAAGTATCCCCGCCTGTCACTCAGGAGACCGGGGTTCGATTCCCCGCCGGGGAGCCATTTGACGCGACCACACGTGATGTGGCCGGTCATAGGAGAGATATCGAGAATTAAGTGAAAAAATTACGCACGGTACGGGATTTGAACCCGCGACCCACGAGACTGGGGTGACAGTCTCGTAACAATGAGCCACCGCGGTCTTATCACCTTAACCTCGATATTCTCCTATCTGGGCCAGAGTGGCAGTGTGTACGGCTGAGGAGAAGCGCAGGCGCTAGGGCCGTGTCAGTACATACTTTTAGAGAAATTTGTTTTTTTCACTAAAAACAAACGTCTTTGCGTTATTATCTCGCTTTGAGCTTGTCGTACAAATTTTCATACAAAAATTGTAGAGGACAAAATTATCTACAAAATGTTTATACATATACATATCCAACCGCACTTGCGGTATACAAATTTTAATGTTTACCGTACAAAATTACGATAATATTATATATTATGTATGTATGTACATTAGGGTGGTCCTTATTTTTTAACTTTGAAATAGTTGATATAGGACCCCTCACTTTTTTCGTTATGATAAGAAAATAATTTTGGTTAAATTTGGTCATGACTACACACTCCTTTCCCATGCCTCTGGGGGGTTAAAAATAGCCAACAATGGTAATTTTGTTATTTTTTCGACCTAACTAAATAAATATGAAACTCAACGAAAAAATGTATAAAACATAAATTGTAGAACGTAATAGTATATTATTTATTGTAAGTCTATTATTTTTAATTTTTTTGACCAAATTGTTGATTTTTAGTTATTCAAATATATTTGTTGGACAAATAGTTTAAAAAAAAATAATTGTATAAAAATGATATAAAATTATATTTCCTAACAAAATGTTTATATGTAAAATGTTCATTGGATCCTTCATTTCATTGTTGGAGTCAGATTTATTAAATATTATTAATATTATGATAAAAAACGGTAATTTGCCATTATACTCATATATAGCAAAAAATGCTAGGATAGAATTATAATAAAAATTACGTTCATTATTAAATGAAATTCTTCATACACTTTCATCAATTGTTTTATAGCTATGAAGTTTTTATAGTAAAATTAAGATCATTATAAAAAACTTTATAGCTACAAAACAATTGATGAAAGTGTAGGTATGAAGAATTTAATTTAATAATGAAATTCCGTTTTGTTTTTCAATCGAAATACACTATACAAATATATTAAATGCCAATTTTGTATAAAAACATTATTTTATTAACCATATAATTTTAAACCGAATTTAAATCGAAAGCTAGCTATAACAATATACACACTTTGTTTATATTTAGATTTTTCGGCAAATGTAATAAGATCTTCGGTGCCACATTTATGCCCAATTTCAAGATTTTGTCCACAAAAATATTCGTTGGACTAATTGACTATTATAGCTCAGACCACCCTTAGGCGGCGAAGTAACTATAGCATCTACATTTTGTAACTGATTACAAACTTCAAAAAAATGAAAACAAAATTTAAAAATGTATATATTTTATAGAAACAAATAATTAAATTCATCAAGTTAAAGTAATTTATAAATTTAATTTGCAATTGTTGATAATTGAGATTATTCAACGTTTCAACCGTCATAATATTGATAAGATTTTAATTTAATCTTAGCAAATATATTATTTAAATGCGTAATAAATAAGTAGTTAAAAACAACTTGTTGATTCATTATAGATTTTTTTATCATGTTTTCGATCAATTTTAGTGCGAAAAAATGTGTTTTCAATATTTAGAGATTGTTAAAAATGTTAATGTCTTTCATTCGAAATTTTAAAAATAATTTCAAATACGATTTTGTATAAAAAAAAGTCAATATTTAAAAAGTAATTATTATATTAATTTTTAATAAGACCGGAAAGACGAATGATGTACACAATTAAAATTTATTATCTTCGTTTCATATAAATCAACCATTTATAGAATAAATGGTAGATACTTATTAAAGCCAATTTTAGTTTTAATAACATCAGTTATCTGGATATATTTGAAATGATATTAGATCTGCAATGTTACTGAAAATTACTTCAAACAATAATTCAGTTTAATATTATTATTTATCATAGTTGCAACGCGCTGTTATATAATATTGGCAAGTACAGGTACTTTGTAAACATTGAATTTATCATAAATGCGTATTTTTCACTCTATACAGACAGCATTGAGTAAGCATATATGTAAGACGTTGTACCTATTGAAAACTGAAATCAATAACTCATCAGTTGTATAAATATAAAATAATAGTAAATTGGTAATATACATTTATTAATATAATAGTTAATATTATTTTATTCCAACTATATAGAAATCACTGCATTAAAATATATAAAACAACATTATTATTTGATTCGTGGTTTTAGTTATTCAGCCACCATGTCAATGCTAACTTATAACGTTAGACAATGAAATCCTTACAATAATACAATGTCTAATACGTTAAAGATTCATTATTGTCGACAAAATATGGCGCGCATAGAATTATTGTGATTTGTTTTTATTTTTCACTTCAATCTTGTATACACCTATGCGCTAAACGTATTATTATAGTATATAGATAATATATTAATTATATTCAAAAGTTATGTCTTATGTGTCATTTTCGTTTTAAGGAAACCGAAGTTATATAAATTATTTATTGTGTTGTTTATTGTTTTTTTTAGATTTTTAACACTATTGAACATTTACGGCACTCAAAACAATGAATACACCATCAACATGACATAAAGTAAAGTATTATGTTAAGCAGTTTGGGGTAAATGTAGTGTATTACTTTGGCCAAATTTGAATATTTGCCTATTTTAAAACAAATTTTAAAGAAAATTACTTAAAAAAAAAAACCAAATAAAATCAGTCTACAATCGATAATTAATCTATATTATATTATTATACAATGCAAATCGACATGACAGTTTTCAATCGTTCATTTATAAATAGATAACCAACTCTGAAAGTTAAAAGTAGAACTTGTGTTTATTTTCGTAAGACTAAGGCGATGACTCCTTCCTACTCAGTTTAACGTTTATAAATGCTCATGCTGTGTTTATGAGAAAAGACGACTTATCGTAGTAATAATATAGAAAAAACAAAACTATAAACACCATATAAAATAGTTTCCGTGCAATGCGTAAAATGGCACAAATCTACTAAATTTGTTGAAAAAGAAAACCGTGTTGACCACAAAATGAGTACACAAACTCAAAACGAAAATGAATCTCTTCCAAATTTTTTTGTAAATCACGTGATAACGTCGTATCTAGCACCTATATACCAAACGATGGATTTAGTGGGAGAGACGGCTGAATGAAAAAAAAAACCTGGGCCTTTCACAAACTTTGAACCCTCGGATTTTTATAATTATATAAATCAATACAAATATAATATAAAATCGTTCACAAAAATATTTCTACGATTCATATATAATGGATTTGACTGTAAGCAGTGTAAGCCTCATAAGTGCTATAAAGTGTAAGGTCAAAATAATATATATTATATTAAACAGTATTATCTCATTGTTGTGTAGGGCTGCTGCTCTTATATAGGCGGTGATCCGAAGCGCCTGCGAGCTACAGGAGGTCGCGTGCTCCGAGAAGTGTATTATTTATAATACATATTATATACGTGTGTAGGTATATAATAATGTATGATATTATATAGACTGCACCGGGTTCGCGACGAGCGCAAAGGAACACAAACGACACAAAAAACACGCGTTGGAATTTCGAGATTATTCAGTGGAATAAGGAGTGGATTTATCGGCAGTTCATTTATATATATTATTATAATACGCATAATAGCGCATGTATACCTATATACCCGCCGTACGTAATGTACATTACAATATTCGTATTATACGGACAGGAGAGACACCGTATAATAATATCTTATATGTACACTGACTGTGCAGTGCGTCGACAAAGGGGCGTTTTGTGAACCTCAACGGGATCCTCAAAATCAATATTCGCACAATGCGAGATCGACCTCGCGCTTCTATATAATATAATAATAATTCCGGTGACTTGTGCCCTGCATTATTGGTATTATACACACACACTAACACTCGGGTATTATAGACTTCAGGTGCATATATATATATATAGGTTAGGTCGACGCGTTTGTGTGCATAAAGTATATTATTATATACGCGTATATAATATATAGGTACACCCGCCGCCTCCGTCCCCAGCCAATTATACGCTCATTATATTCGATCGGCGAACCCCTCGCCCGAGATTGACGCCGCAGCGGCAGTTTATAATAATAAAATGCGTATAATGTAATATTGTACATGTGGAGCGCCTCCGCGGTTGGACGTCCCGGCGGCCGCGCGTTCGCGCCCGAGCAGGTGCGGCAGCACACACCGTCAGTCGGCCCGTCCGTCCGTCCGTCACACCCGCCGCGAGACGACTCGCAATACACATTTTTCGCCGTCCGTTGTTGTATCACCGCGTACGCGTATATATCGTCGCAGTGTACATTGTGCGTCGGGCGTGCGGGTGTTTCTTTTTTTTCTCCTTTTCACCCGAAAATCAAACAAATAAACGCGCCCCCCGTCCCCGAGCTGGAGGAGCCGGTCCGACGAGTCTCTCGAAAAGTCATTTGTAACAAATTTCGAACGAGATCAGCTGCCCACCGCCTTATGTGTACACAACGACGACGTACAATATGGAAATTTCATTGACCTAACACACCGAGTGTCGAGCACAATGAAAAAAAAAAATCTTCGGCCCGCGCGCCGAGTGTACAACAATTACGCCGATTCACTATATACTCGGAATAGTCGCGCGCGTGCTGCGTTCGTATATATTATTATCATCGTTATATATAATATATATTATGTGTGTGTGTGTGTATTATATAATATCACATACATTGTTCGCCGAAAATGAATCTCGAAAGTGTATTATTATATGGGACGCGCACACACCTACTTGTCGTGTTATATACACATATAATATACGACGCGCATATTATTATTATTATTATTCGTTTATATGCCGAGGAATTCGGAGGCGCTTCGCCCGGTGCGAGTCCACAATATCATAAACGTATAGTTAATGTGTGTAATAAAAACTAAATCGCCGCAGTTGCAGGAGACACCGCGGGCTGCCGATATCGTGAATTATGCGGTTTTCCGCCGGCCACTCGTGTATTATTACTATTATTAGCATTATATACGTATAATACGCCTCGCACAGCGGTGTATTTATGATAATAATAAAATAATAATATTTTACATAAAATAAACCAGCGGCACCGAGCGTCAGTCCTCCACGAATTTCGGTAACAAATCGTTCCGAAATCATCTGCTCCTCGTCTTGTGTATTTTTTTTTATATTATAAACTGCTTAGTGGTTAAACGCAAACGACTTATATTATCCTGCTGTAGTCGGTATGCACGTAATTTGGTGTTTTCTACTATACGATACAAGGCGTTTTATGATATTTTAAAGTGTCTACGTATAGGTACTTATATATTATATTGCCATTTTCCAACAAAAAAATTAGGTCCCCTACAAACCTCCGAATAGAGCGTTTTGTTTTAAAAAAAATTGATGGCCACCATTTCAAGAATACCATGCAAACGTATTCAGCTATGTATTTCAGCAATTTGTATTTAGGGTTGTTAAAAAATGTCAGTATATCTATAGTATATAATTTGTCGGGCCTAAAGGATTTTTTCTATCTGTACGAATTTTTATGAAGTTAGTCGCTAAGTTCAACTATGTTAACAGCCAGCTTTTCCTCAGATATCATAAAGAGCCTAGTATAATATGTATTTAAAAATATAGAACATTGTTGCATTATTGATTTTTCTCATAATTTTTTGAAAACTCATTTCGCTTATAAGATTTTTTAAACTTTACTAAGCAGCGAACTTTCTATACTAATGGTCCATGTATAATATATAATAATATAATGGTTCATATGTAACTATTATACTATTAAAATAAAACCAAAGAATAGTTTTTATTTATAAAATGTAACTTTAGTACATTTTTACTGCATGAAATTTTTTAGTATTAATAATAGATTTATAAAAATGGTTTGAGAAATCCACTTAATTTTCGACATAATTAAAGTATATCTTATGTATTGTTAGTCGTGCCAAGCGCACAAGCATTAAACACGCGTTTTGAAGATATAATCGTATTTTTATATCCTCATATACCTCAAACCCATGTCATTTTCAACACTACTGTAATAGTTTTTTTTTTTGAATTATCGTTAAGTTATTTATATACGATTTTTATTTACAATTGATTATCTCGTTTAAGCATTTTATTTTACAAAATATAATCGTGTCATCGGTATCATTATTATAGAGAGTTAATGGATTTTTTTTATGATATTACACGCGTTTAATAGTGTATATTTCACACGGTTTTACGTTCGAATATTATTACGACCCATAAATTGGCCAGCTGAGGATACATTAAACGCACGCCCACGTGGTATAGAAATTGTGATGTGGTGTTATTCAAATCCGACGCAATGGACCGATTTTTTGGGAGGATGTGCCTCGATCCGTGGCATATTTAAGGAGGCATTTTAATTTGGTGTTCCACTTGTTCCAGATGTATGAAATAGTGACAGTCGAGGTAATCGAATACCGATAAATGGTATTTAGTCCACTTAATTTTAAACAAAATCGCATTGTCGATAGCAGTTTCAAGGGGAATAAATAAATTTTAAGTTATTATATTTGTTGAAGGTACGTGGCAAGAAAGTTCTATAAAGAATAGATTCTTCAAAGATTCTTCTTTATAGATCTTGCGTGGTGAGTTACGCTGCTAGATATACAATTTGAGAAAAACAGCTGGAAATGTTGACAATATTTACTGCAGCTAGTTCATTTCAGTTTGCACGGCGTTATCCCATATATATATTTTAATAACATAACTGTGGTTATAAAGGTTTCGAGTAACTAGCGTAGAGGGCAGGCACTCTATAATATAGGTACCCGTTTAATATATTATTATATTATTTTACCCACAGTGCAGCGATAATTTATTGTTATTAATAATAATAACTTATTATTATTTATATTATATTTTATACTTATTATAATGTTATGTGGCGACGACTTGTCGACCGTGAAAAATCGTTATTTGTACTGCGCGTTTAAAAACATATATACACACTGCGCTATATCAAATGTATTATATCATAAATAAATTGGTATTACGTGTGACGATACTCGTTGGATAATAGGCGTAAGTATGCGCGCGCTGCGACATTATAAGTGTGTATACGATTGCGAGAAAAGTAATAATAATAATAATAATAATAAAAAAAAGGTATAATATAATATATAAATCGATTGTTGGGTACGAGCGCAATTACAAAATATAATTGCCGCATTGTCCGGCGGTCGGATTTCCAGGGCACGGTGAATGGGTTCCTAATTGTTTCTGAAATGAGTCTGACGTACCGTGAAATAGGGTGAACGTATAATATTCGCCCGACACCGGAGAAACTGTCCATTGTGGCGGCAGCAGCGGGACGCGTTCAATAGGACTCTGATTAACCGGTCGCGCGAGCGCTCTCGCCGTAGCCGCCGTCGCTCCGTCTCTTTTTATACCTATCGTCGTAAACGCGTATATTATTATAATATAATATATAGTGCGTATGTGTATATATGGCCATGCCAATTACCATAATTTGGTTTACCGATATATCAAAGCGGTTTGAAAATTGAAAAAAACAACATTCGGTCGCTTTATAATATAATGTATGTATTGGTACCAACGTCGTATATGTGTACAACAATAATAATCGCCGTCATCGTAGTCGTTATTACACGTAATAATAATAATAATAATAATTATTATTATTATGATTATTAACATAATATTATTGACGGGTGTAATCGAAAGGAAGGATATGATATCCCACAGTAAATACCCATATAACATTATATACGTATTAACGTGTTACAGTATACGGCGATACGTGATAATAATAATATGCTCGAGTGTTATAGTTATAACGATCCAACGGCGGCGGTGATTTATTTCACGCTCTTTATGGGGATGGCGGACGGCGGCGGCGGCTGCCCACACCTGCCGGACAATCGCGTCAGAATTAACCGAACGCGAAGAGGTTGTAAGCGCGCGTGCGCGCACGGGCTCGTGTACAAAAATAATATTATATAATAATAATAATATAATATGAAGGTACCTATGACTGATAGGTCTCTTCACGCGCACACCACTGCGAGCCGCTTTGATGTGTGAGCCGTCGTCTGTCGTGACTAAACGATTATTTGTACAGCGCGCGTTATGTAGTGTATACACTTGTGAAGATGAAATATTATATGCCTAATATTCTTAATAGTATATAATATATTATATTGCTCACACCCCTCTATATAATACATACTGGCAGTCGGGCTGTGTAATATACATGATATACATATAGAATATGAGTATTACACGTGAGTTCTGCTGCGTTTGCGGACTCGGTAATATATATACGATGTTTAAAATATATTTCATATACTTCCAACTTATAAAGGGGATTCGATAGGTACCGACCATTTCTATCTTTGGCTAACACACGCGGAACATTGAAATGTAGACGCGGTTTTTTCCAAACGTACCGATTTATCTAGTGAAGCGATAAGAAATTCGAAAACAGATTTGAATTTGTTGTTAAGTCTACTTTCCTACGGTTTTTTTTTTGCTTAGAACTTTTTCAAAAATTGAAATATGACAGTTTTTAATTTCGAATTTTTTAATATAATTTATTTTTTAGATTCTGAACGGAGTGATGAATGTATTGATTTTACAATGATGTGTGTTTTTTTTTTTTTTTTTTTTTTTTTTTTTTTGTTTTTGTGTCTGTCGACAACATTTGGGGCAGTAAAAATGCTTCGATTTTTGACTTCAGCCCCTCTTTGAAAAGGAAATCGGATCTAGTTGGTACTTTGGGGGGTCAAAAGTTAAAAATTTTTTAAGTGAGTCGGGAAAAACCTTAAAAAAGTGACGGAAAAACGGGATTTTTTACGCACAACCAGTTTTCGACCAAATCGAATTTTATATTTTGCTGTAACTCAAAAACTAATCGATGTAAATACTTGAAATTTTCACCAAATGTTTATATTAGCGTTCTCCATACACAGTTAAATTTTCAAAGAATTTTGACTTTTTTTGAACTATTTATAGACAATTGAAATTTTTAATTTTTTTTAGTATTTTTTTTTAAAATAACGATAAAAATTTTTTGGCCGGCCAGAAAATCTTGAAAATTTAATACAAGGTTTCTTATAAGTTGTTCTTAAAGTTATAAAAAAAAATCCGAAATCGTTAGTCACAATTTTTTTTTATAAGTGCTTAAAGTTCGAATTTATACGAAATATGTCAAAATTGCGAAAATTGGCAAGTAATTTTGTGGTTGAAAAATCGTAAAATTTTTTTCTTTTATAACTAAGTTTTGAAAATTTGATACAAGGTTCTCCATACATTTTTCTTCAATTATCTGTAAAAAAAACTCAACCGGATTCAGACAAAAAATTTTTATGAGTGTTTGAAATTTAAATTTTTACAATACCGCGTTAAATAACGGTTTAGCCTCAAACGATTTTTGATATTTGTTGTTATTCAAACAGTATAAGTCGTAAATACTTGAAAATTTTACCAGTTATTTAGATTGCCATTTTCTTTACGTGATTTAATTTTCAAAACATTTTGACTTTTTTTGAGCTATTTATAGACAATTGAAATTTTCAATTTTTTTTTAATTTTTTTTTTATAAATGTTGATAAAAAAAAATTAGCTGGGACAAATTACTTGAAAAATTAATTGAAGGGTCCACATAACTTGTTCTAACTCTCATTCAAAAATTATAAAAATACATAGGCACAATTTTTTTTTATTAGCATTTGAAGTTCAAATATTGACAAAAATTCGTCAAAATCATGAATATTTTTCACTATTTGGTAGTTAAAAATTTATAAATATTTTTCTATCAAAAGCTAAGAATTGAAAATTTAATACTATGCTGTCCATAAGTTAAGCTTAGAATAATTATAAAAAAGTTTGAGGATTGTTCAATTTAAAAAATGTTACGAGTGTTTAAAGTTTTAATTTTAATTTGAAATTAAAAATACACGTGTAAAATAACTTTTTACTAATAAATAATTTTCGATTTTTGTTATTTTTAAAAAATTACTAAACGTAAGATCTTGAAACTTTTACTTAAATGTTTGAATTAGTTTCGAAGTAGAATATATTACAATATTTAAGTATTATATATCCTAGACTGACAAATCATCTCCGTTCAGAATCGTTTTTCGTATACAATGATACCTATCATTGCATTCAAATTTAACCTTCCCTAGTCCGAGGTCCATCCCACCCCCTAATGTACAGCAGAGCGATACTCACTTACCCGCTTTTTAGATTTAAGGTCACAAAATCAAAAATTGTAGAAAATTCGATATTAAGTCGATATTATGTAAACTTAACAACAAATTCAAATATGTCTTCAGATTTATTATCACTTCACTAGATCAATCAGTACATTTAACAAAAATTTCGTCTAAATTTCTACTCCGGGCAGTGTATTAGACAGACACAACATTTTTCTATTGAATCTCCTTAATTCATCGATTATAATTTATAATATTATAACTAACATTTTTTGTTTTTAAATCTTCAATAACTATGCAGTCATCCACTATCAGGATTCCCGATTCCGTAGTACATTTTGCAGAGTGATAGCGGTTTATACATGCTATGTGATGTGAGATGTACGACACACATATTGTTAAATAGGCTATTGATGAGTTATATAGTAAAAATAAATTATATTTGAGTAGAGGAGAAGATTTCCCATTGTTTTAGAAACTTTTTTTGTTGATGAAACATGGAATCAGTGTGATGACGGTTTAGTGTTTACTTGTATCACTATATTATAATATTGTCTCGGACAACTCTCAGGCTCAGGCGTGCGAATGTGTGATAAATTTTATCGTAGACATGTAGCAAAATACACAACTCAGTTATTATTATTATAAAATTAAAACAAGAAAATATCTGTCATCACTCCCACAACATAAGATACGGGAAATTATGATTTGCGAAAAATGAAGTACCAGATACTTACCTCCACTCTTAAATATTATTTATCACTCGTCATTTAATGGATTTCTTTTCGTGACCATCCAATAGTATATTAACCGTGACAGGTATTCTAGTGTTATAAACATGTATATATATATAGGCGTAATACTTCTTATTCTTACTTACTTGTATCATTATATTATTGTAGGAAGCACAATGAGGTGGTAATTGACGACGACTTATTATAGGTCGAATTAATAATACAATATAATACGAGGAATGTTGACGACGGCCACAGCGGCGGTACAATTACCGTGAGCCGATCGATGTATTTTATGAGGTCGATAATTATTGTTAGACATGTATACATAATTATATGAATATACTATCGTATTAATAATATGAAATATTCTAATTTTTGTCGACGGTAGTTGTATAATATTATATTATACAGTTTTTCAAATGTTGTCTTACAGAATGTAATCTTTGTAATATTTTGTATTCTCAAATATTGAACGATTTTGATGACATATGATTAATCCTTTAAACGTATAATGATCGGCAGAAGAGTATACAATTATTACAGATCATTACATTATATTATTAAAAGTGGTCCACCATGGCCATGAATCGCAGACGAAATACGTAAATATAGTCGTCAACCGTCATCAGTGCAAAGCGCTATACCTACATTTCGATTTTAACGAAACTTTTTCCTCTTCTAATATACCTGTTTAAAACGCTGTTTTAGTAACATAATCTATAGTCATTAGTCAAATTTACTATTAATACACCTTCTTACAATTCGAGTATATACAATATCATGCATGTGTGAGTACATTCACTCGGAATGCAATAATGTACTTATCATATTATATTCATTTCTATATTATGTGTAATGTATATAGGTATAAGAATTGATTATAAATACTAGTATTTATAATCAATGGTATAAGGTATAATGTATCGCAAGATAACATAATTATTATTAATAATATGTTCTACAGCGGTGAACTTTGCATGGCTAATAAAGTAATACGTCTATATTTAATAAATTAAATCAAATGTGAATTAGAGTTTGTAGACCATAATTTGATATAATATTATAAATTATAATAGTATAAAGTTAATAAGTACATTTTTTTCACACATAAAACGATCAAAATTAACGATTTTTCAATTGGGTATAATTTACACTAGATAATTTTGCTGAATATCAGATATTTAGAATTTTATAGTCAACTTAAACCATTATATATTATTATGTATTTAATAATTCATAAATGCATACGATAATATTATTAACTATTAAGTACCTACCTATACGATTTTGTTTGGCAATTTATATAATATTAAATATTTATGCATTTTAAAAACAAATTACTGTACTAAAAATATTTTAATAATAATATGATAACTATTATTAAAAAAAAAAACAGCTGAATTGCAAAAACTTTATGAATTATTACATATACAGAGTGGATCATCACGTTTTCTCTGTATGTTATTCTAGTAGAATGAAAAAACAAAATCACGTGTCCATTCTGTATATTACAGTTGGATTTCTCTTTTTTCTATCCGCTATGATACTGTACAGGTTTGAAGTCTTGTAGATTTATGTTTAATCTATTTAGTATAGCTAACAAGCAACAAGAAAACAAAATATGTATTATTCTCTAATTATGTGTGGTGCATGACGTGTATATGTAATATTATTACTACACGCGGCGGAAGAGTGATAAAGTTTTAAAAAAAAATAACTAATCCATTTATTGAATAGGTACTCGTAAAATATTATTATATTCTACCTACGTATTTAGTCGTGTCTGCTCGGCTTCCGTAGAAAACACGATAAGGACGCCCCGCGAAGTTCTGAAGGAGCAATCCTCGGCCACAACAAACAACACGTCGATTCGTATATATATATATATATATAATATGCGCGTCATATACGTATACGGTATGTATAATACCAGTCCGATAGCAATTTTATAATTCATTAAGTGTAATAATTAATAAAACAGAACCAACAGTAAACAGGTCATTAATAAAAAAATAAAATTATGTATATGTATAAACGTATGTGTATAATCGTTCCCCTGACCTACGAACCGTACATCCGTTAAACTTTGATTTGGACCAATTATCAACACTTAAATGATAAGACTAGCGCTAGCGCGCACACACACGCGCTCCCAGACACACGCGTTGCACATAATGTAATAAATTATTATAAAATTATATCCACACACACACGTGTTGATATAAATATATTATATTATATAATATTACCGAACGCCCGTGATAAGGATTCAAACTAATTATGGATTTATAGCTTATTATTAGAGTTATTGCTTTGGTCGTTTATCTCGCCAGTCGATACGCTCAGACCTCGGAGAGAGCTATGCAGTCCATCCTAATTTCCAATCGGCTGTATACAATATCATTATATTATAATAATAATATAGATAATTAATATTCTATAATAAGGTATTAAATCTAAACGAAAAACAACACGTTATTAGTTTCGTTATAATTTATTATCACAGTATAATTATCATATAATATATATATATATATATAATATTATAAACAGTGTGTACGCCGAATATGATATTATGTTCTTATCATCGAACCTTTATTACAATATATAGCCATAAAGGTATTCTATTACGACGTATATTTATTTAAATTATTGTTATAACTATATGGCGGCCTATATTATATAAAAACCTATATTGGTGTGCGTTCAGAATAATATATACCTACCACCGCTACGGCTGTTATTATAACTATTATCAAATCACAATTATTTATAAATTATCAGATATTTTCGGTTTTATTAAGTTTTTTTATTAAATTAATATTTTATTATATAACGTTTATATAATCAATGAATGAATATTAAACACGAAACGATAGTTGAATTAGGATAATAATTAGGAATATCCATAACATATTTATATTTTAAATAACTATAGTTAAGAATGTAAATACGGACATGAAATAAATTAGCTGAGGATGTCAAGTTAATATAACAAATAATATGTTTAATCTAAAAAGTTAGGTACTACCTAACTACCTAACCATTTTGTCGAAAATATGCAAATATATATCCTAGTTCCTATATCTAGTTATTTGAGTTGTATTATACGTACATACTATAACAGTTCATGCAATTCGTTGTTATATATCTATGAAATTATTAAATCAAAAAATATTTATTTATTTAAAACCATTGTACATATACAGCGTGATCAAACCAAACATTTTTTTAATTTGTTAAAAATGTAAACACAGTTATAGATATTATTTATATTGTATAATGTATAAACATGTATTTTACATAAGTTATAAATTCATAACGTTCCTATTAATTTTTAAACAAATTTGTAAAAGTGGAGTTATTATATAGGTACAATAGAAAATTAAACTGTAGCTAATAATATTATAATAATTAAGTAAATTATAAAATTATTTTACCAGCCAAATGTTATTATCCAATTAAAGATAGGTAACTATCAATTTTTTTTTACCGTATTATATTTGTGTAAAACTGAAATATTATATTCGATGTTATAATATTTAAGAAATAATATTAGGGTGTAAGTATACACTGGTATCTGCTATTATTATAGTCATTATTCGTTTTTATATAAATAATGTATTTTTTTATTTTTATTCAGTGTATAGTAATAGTAAGTTTGATAAAACATAATATTGTATAATATACAAAAAAAAATAATAACATTTATGGGTAGGCAATAAGTATACCATCCGAATTGTAACTGTTTAATCAACGTTGTATATTTTATTTTATTTTAGTAGGTCATCTCTTCTATGCTAATGACTCATATGAACAATACTAAAGGAAATTATATGGAGGAGAATTGTTTATTATACTATTATAGTAGTATAGTGGATTAGTATGAAAATTGATATCAGCATGAAAAGTAGAATAATATAATTTATTGAAGGTAAAATTTTTTAGATCTTTATATGTACAATTTTGTTGGTAAAATACCAAGGATAGTTTATTATTGGTCGCAAGCAGATAGATAGAAATGCTTAAAGCGTTTAAGTATTAGAGGGCTTTCCAGAACTCAATATACCATAACTGAATATACTGTATGTCCATACAGGTCGTATTGTTCATTTATACATGGTGAGAATATTGGATAGAGAGAGTTTGGATTTCAAGAGAGGTCTTAGGATTGTATTTAATAAAAAAAATATAATGACACATGTTTTGTAATAGCAGGATTAATACATTTGACCAAATGTTTGGGCGTCATGCATAGGATGTTTTTACCGACCGCACGATATGACCGTAATGAATAATAATAATGCTATTATTGTTTGTTCGATATTCATTGACAAAAATACGATACAATGTTGCTCAAGTGGCCCACGCATTAAAATCTGAAAAATGTGTTCAGACTGAAGATAGAATCGTATTTAGTGGTCGCTGGTCGGCATACGTTACTGTTTTTATGTGGTGCAGTAACTATATTAGTAACTTATGCTATAGCAATTTACAAAAAAAAGATTAAGCTCGTTTCTGCTAATTAATTCACTTATTGAGCATTTATTCATAATATATTTATACTTGTCACTATTTTTAGACTTGTTAAATGTAACCCGTGTATATGTTATGTATTTTTCGTAAAAAAATGTTTTTTTGACAATATCACAGGTAGTTGGAACTGACATTTGGTCACTGGACAGGATGTAACTATAATGAAAAAATTACAAAAAATGGTGAGTTGTTCAAGATTTTTAAAAAAAGTTGATGGCTGTCGTATGGTTATTATAAAAATAAAACAGAAAAAATAAAAATCTTTTAATATATAATACATGTTGACATTCAAAAGCGTCAAATGACAGTTTTCGCTACGTTAACCGTGAGTTTCTAGCAAACTAAAGTATTTCTCTATAACATTATGTGAACCTATACGTATATATAGTATATACACTTAAGCGACGCTATGTCAATCGCTACAAATAAATTATAGCGCGCTACTAATATTTTTGGGAGTTTGGGACTATTGGCTGTATATAGTGTATACTGTATAATGTATAATTGAATTAGTGTCTATATCGACAATATTATATTATATCTATCGTCGTTGCCCGCGATTACGTATAATGTGTTTTCAATGGGATCGCAGCGTAAAAAATAAAACGTATAAACGACGGAGATTGGACTCGACATCATTAGTCACGCCGGAAACTTGGACCGTAAAAATTGTACTTAAATTTCGGTCAACATCGTTGTCGTAGGGAACCGTGTTTATAATACAATTTAATAGGTAGGTATCGACGATACGATCGTATATAGGTACTGTACATATATAATATTATATTATGTATTGATTATTTTAGTGTTTTCGGAAGCTCGTAATTTTCGCAATAAAAATCTCGCGGGTCGTACCACTACGTGATAGGTATACACTACAGCAACGTTCAAACATTATTTTTCATTCATTTAATACCGCAATAATATTACACTGTTACGCGCGTTTCATTAATAATAAAATTATATCAAGTTGACGAATTTTTTTTTTTTTATGGAGCAATATACGTAGGTGCCTTTTTAATATTATAATAGTGATTGTGACCGTAAAAATAAAAAAAATACTGCGATTACACAATATCGTATAATAACTCCTCATAAGCGGGCGACTGTATTTTCCTTACATTTTATTAAACACAACATCATACTACATGTTTATGCGACGATAATAAAAACGTAGATAATAGGTATACCAATATATTATATTATACCGCAGTTTACCCGTTTACAACAAGTTGAAGGATAAACGTTCTGTGTCTTAAATAGTACATATCATACACACACACACACACACATACACACATACACACACACACACACACACACACACACATACATACATACATACATACATACGATAATTCGGTGACTCGCTGTCTGGCCGCGAGTCAATATACTACTACGTCCGGACGATTTTTATTTTTATTAATTTAACGACCGTCGTCTTAAATTTATTCAAAACGCTACTATAGCACACCACACGGGACCGTCGCATAGTATAATACTATAATAGTAATAGTATCTATTCTATACTCGAGGGTATACTAATATAATATATTATATAGGTACGAGTTACCCATTATAACGGCAGACGACGACTGATTGGGAATTGTTTCTCGTTTCTTCATAATTATTATCATTTTATTATTATTTTTTCATCTCCCGTACGGTGTATGGTTACAAGTACAGGATCGTATCCGATACGTGGTGTCCAACCACCTCTTTTGATATTATATATTATAATGTGCGCGTCGAGATCGTTAAACGCCGCGCACCTATAATAATTTCCGGCCACAATCGAAAATTTTATGACAAATCGTAAATTCACACCTATCAATATATAATATATATGTATACAAAGGGGATAAAAAAAACTCGAAACAAACACTTATATATATAAAATATATTACCTACGTATACGATATAATATTATATATATTATATAGGTATACATATTATTATACGACCGTATCAGCATCAGTAGTGGCTGCAGCCTAATTGGCGACGGAAACCGAGAAATCGATATTAAAAATATAATAATATAATGGTTACGATACATATTATTATATATCGTTGCCGTCGCACGGATTTCATTAATGAACGTCATAAAAGTAAGAATGCAGTCCTCGTATATGTGTGGTATTCTAATGCGACGTACACTGCA
Organism: Schizaphis graminum; assembly: GCA_020882235.1. NCBI lineage: Eukaryota > Metazoa > Arthropoda > Insecta > Hemiptera > Aphididae > Schizaphis > Schizaphis graminum. The sequence continues at coordinate 73,108,484 of CM037032.1, forward strand.
CCGCGACCGTGTGGGTTTGATTACGATCCGATATCGATGTTTTCACATGTTTTATATGTATATTTTTTTTCGTACTTACCTATTTTCGTTTTCCCATAAAACTATACCACGTGGTTACCCCAAACACGTAGATATATCAACGATGAACTATCAATCCTACCATGAACGACCGAGTTCGAAACCCACGTAGAATGCATTTACTCGAACACATATTACAGCCATAGTGTAGGTACCTGTACAAATAGTGGTAGGTATATATTGTAAATAAAAGTTAAATTGACAAACTTTAAAATTTTTTACAAAAATAGGTGATTTTTTTATTAATTTTATAGTAAGTTTGTATATAAACTTTCATATTTTTTTTCATTATATGGAAAATATAATATAGGCATAAAATATAATTCTGGGTGATTCACCAAGTATTCTCACTCCCATTTTTCATGAAATAATGGATTTATTAAAATTCTTATTTTTTAAATTTTTAATTATATTTAAATATCATAGTATGTCTTAGTATTATTTAAGTATTTATTATTTTATATTTTTTAATTATTTATTATTTATTACTTTTTTTTTAACCACTTGAAGAATGTTTTACCTGTGGCAAAAAACCTCTGTTATTCAAATGATAATTCCCAAAAGACTTCCAAGGTCTTGAAATGAAATTATGTCCCTATCGCGATGTACATTTAGCACAAATGTTCACCATGTTAACGGGCGTACGCGCCATATTTGTAAAAAATATAGTTACGTATGGTATTTTACTATTTATATATTATACCTATATATATGATAAAATATACTGCAACGCTGTCGTCTCAGAACGCGAGCGACTCGGACGTACGGTTGACAGGCTTTTGAAAGCGATTGTGATGATCGCAATCGTGGAGAGAGCTGGTCGCATTATAATAATAATATGATTTATTTACCAAACGCCCTTTTATATGCTCCGATGCCGCCGCTGACCGATTTATAAAAACACACCGTATAATATAATATAAATATGCTTACAGTATGTACAAGTCTATCGATATGGATATTAAAATGATAATTTATAAATTGTGTCATATTATATTCTCTGATGAAATGTGTATGTTTGACGCGTGTATATTAGCTACTGACTTACTATTCATTACAATTGTAGGTTTATAGTTGTACCTATACGTTTGTAGTATGCTAGTACATAATATTATGTAGTATATGTAATATGTATGCAGTGATAGACAAGGTACTTACACATGACTACATGGGTATCTATATTCTATAGCGTTATATAGTAGAAACTTTTCTTTGGAGAGTCGCGATACTATACAGATTACAGATACTCGATACGTATAACTTCACTAAGTTATAGAAACTCAATCAAAAATGACGTATTCGAAATTATAATGTACGTTACTTACTGCGTGGTATGATAAAACAGAATTTTATTAATAACCAAATGTAATAATTATATCATTTTTACATTATAATAATTGGATACGACGGTTGCCGAAAATCCCATTTAGAAAACCGTTTTATTGTATGGAATATATTATAGTATATACACTATATTTATACGTCTGTAGAAATTATATTTTTAAAAATTTGAATGTTTAAACTAAAAAGATATTGTACTTCGATATTATACATCTCTTATACATCTCTTATACATCTCTTATACATCTCTTCGCACGTATATTTAAAGTAGGTTTAATAGTTGTTATAGTGTTTTTGCACGCGATTGTAATTATAATCAATATTTCATTACTGCAAAAACATCTTATTTTTTTTACGCTTCCAAACCACAACGTGGTGATAATAATAATATTATTCTACTATTTTTATTTATAATCTGTTTAAATGATGTAAAAATATTTAGGCCATACCATTCGAAATCGTTTGTGATTATAACATTATGAACACATATATGCATTAATTCCTTTAATATTGTGATTTTAACATAACCTTAAATCGTTTAAAAAGTTAAACAACGCTATATACATACTATATATGGGATATAGTTTTTATATTAATACGTGAAGTTTTAAATCGTTTTCAATGTTTTCATGTTTTCATATTATAGTATTGAACAATATACCTACATCTATTATAATTTATAACGCCTGTAAAACTTTATGAACATTATACATGTATACGTAGTGCACCTGACCCAATTGAAGTATCCTTATGATATTATAATTATATACTATTATTTCGACGGATAAGTGGTATCAATATATCATTTATATTGTTTCCTAATTATTAAGTTAAAAAAACTATTTAATTATTTTACCAGAGAATACCATCACGGTGTAAACATCCGATTATAATAAATATAATTTAATATTATTATTATTTGCCATAAAGTATAATATATTTGCCAATAATTAATTATTTCAAGGTATGTCTCGGGTATATTCTACCGATAAACTATGTCTTTTAATATATTTTATAAGCCACTATTTACGTTTAAACGGTAATATGTTTTTAAAGGTAAAAATAAAATGATAATGACTTAATATTTAAATATTTATTTACAGCTAGTATATCAGCTATTATGCTCTTATTAACCTAGCTAAAGAGAATTCGTAATTAATTACATAAACAATAGCTTACAAAAGACTGCAATTACGTGTTAAGTGAGGTTATATACCATTAAAATAAACTTACATAAATTGGTTAAAAATTATATCGATATAACACGATGGACTTTAAACGATCATAATAAAATTATTATTACCTATACTATGATTTTGTGTACACAGTTCACCCCTGCAGAATGACGTGTTCGACGAAGGTAAACATATCATTATTTTTATTTAATTATGCATATTGTACTTATTGATTTTAAGTCGTATCAATTTCCATAACATCTGCAGAATTTAGGTTTGGATACACGCCTTTACATCGTAAATTGTAGTATATAAGTATATTATTTAAAAATGTATGTTATCACCAATTTCTTAATCATAAATTAAACTAAATTCAATTTATCATCGATAATTATAACTTGAAAAGTAATGACATGTAATTGAACAAAAAATAGTGCTTTTTTAAAGTAAAATATTGTTTGTGTTGAGTATACAAAATGAACAATTATCTGTGAGTACCTCGATTATTGTTGCAAAATAATTTTGAATGCATTCTTAAATTTAGATAAAGATGATAATACAAGCTATTATAATATTATTATAAACGTACAGCTACTGATAAAAATGTTATATGCGGACATTATTGTATTTGTCCGTTCATCAATTTAATATGCATATAATAATAGATGTGCGTTCAATTAAGTTAAGTTATTCAGCTACCTATAGATATTAGAAAATAATTAATAATAATCAAATTATTATATCTGTCTAGCTGTCTGAGTTTTACATCAGCATCACGCGTGGAATTTATATAATATATACGTGCAATTAATATCGTGAATTCATTTGAAATTTGTTTCGGGCGTCAAGAGAGCAGATAAGCGAAGACGTCCACGGGAGTGTTTTTCGCAGAATCCGATTTAATATAAATTATATTACCTATATTAAATTATGGGTATAGCGCTTAGTTACTAGCTAAAAGGCAATTTCGTTGCATTATCGGAAACGCGATTCAGTTATTTAGAGAGTTTCGACAACATCCGAACATAATACATTGTTTTAAGCCACTATATATTATACAACAATAATAATCTGCAATATTACTATGACAATATTCCTACTAACTGCAGAGGAATAATGCGACGAAGATACTATACGGTAATCCAAGTAGCCAACTCGAGTTAGGCGTTTGTGTTTGGATGATTTAAAAAAATTAGCACAATGAATAATTATGGCTTCAAATATTCAAGAAAATAAAAAAAATGTCATTAATCTACACAACAAAAATTTTTGAAAAATTAATACTCAATGTCTTAATTACTATAACTAGCTAGTATAACTACTCTGCAATGTTGTTTTTTCGGATTGGCACGAGTGCTAGCAGATATATATTGTATTAATCTCGATGATAAATAAACGATTCGTCGTGTTTTCTCGCAGTGCCTAATGCAGTTATCTAGCTCAGAAAAAAATGGAAAATAATTTGTTTTTATTGTTTGGCCAATAGTTTATAGGCATGTTGTTAAAAAATAAACATAATTTGTATTCGTTTATTATTAATACTAGATACGCAGTTAATATTGTTATATCATCAAACAACTTGTACCAATAAGGTACATATCTATAAAAACCAGAGAAACACGCATCATGTACGATAATAAATCTCAAGTGACCCCATTGAAATTATATTAGTTGTAGTAAAACAACATTAAAATAATATTATTATTGCACATTAACGTACTGGTAATAACAACAAAAAAAAAAAAACAATTGTCTTCCGTTAATGATTTTTTTTTTCGTTAATATTTTTATAACACGATTTCAGAATACTATTATTGAATTAGACATAGCTTATAAGTTATAAGTATACCATCACTATAGTCTATACAAATCCAAACTGTTAAGTCTAGGCTGCTGCAAAAATCGCTCATAAAAGTAACAAGTTCAATATCAATAAACGGGTACCTCAATATTTAATATTATATAGTTTACATATTATATTAGACAAGCATGTGGTTTGTATTGCGTTCTGCTTTGGTATTAATCGTCCTAATTCGGATCGATTGTTTTCCACCCACGACACGCGGACCACCGTGCATATAGAAGTATCTAATACATATTACAATAAGAGTATTATAGCTTTTAAGGTATAATATATAATATGTCATAGATAAATCATTAATTGTAACGTAACCGTTTGAAAGTCGTATTAAACATTGTTCTGCGAGGCAATAATAATAATTATTATCACCTCTGGGCCACCGTGCGTATTCGTTTCAAAACGAAATATTATAATTTTATCTGTTTAATTTTCGTCTTCTCAATAACAATTATTGAATTATTTATAGGTGTACGCACTACGTATATTACGGAGATTATGGACCTATTGTCCTATTCCAATAAATCACGTGCAACAGCTATTATTTATATTATAATGTAACATTTCCGTTGCTAATTGAAATCTGAATCGTTTCACCAAAATAGATAACAATATTGACTGGAACGCGGACTAGGTCGTAAAAATGAGCCATCGTGTTTTTTGTTATGCCTATAATACCGAAAGAAAAATATTGTACGTCCAAAGGATTAACGTAACGATTATATTGTTTTGAGAAAAATGATATTACAGCGTTAAGTTTAGTTCCAGAACGTTTGTTTGGAATGTTTAAATGTAGACTTTAATACATAAACCTATATAATTTCAAATCATTGATATAATTATACAATGTACGATTTGTAATGTAGCCCAGAGTTGTACTCGAAAACGACACGATTTCTGTAGGTATCTGAACAAATAGTTTTCTGAATATGGTTCAATTTCATAATAAATTAAAATCACCAAGATAATAATATGATTTCACTGATTTCAGTAACGAATCGATTTATTATAATATAAAACGTATAATAATAATAAAACAATAAAAGACAAAATATCATTCGAAAAATTGCTGTTATATTGATTTTTTAATATAAATAGAATAATTATCTATGTATTAAAAAAAAAAACGTAAATTAAAATTAAATTATATTTATTATTATTATTGTAAATTGAATTCAGAAATACAAATAAATAAATAAATTTATAAAATATGCGAATGCCTCTATTATTTTTTTCTTAATATTAATTCATTTTTGAATCATTATGTATATTTTTTTGGCAGTGGTTTTAATTTATTGTTTATTGGGAAAGGATATTCGTTCAAATCTTGGAACTCTGACATATTTTTTTAATAATATGTAAGTTTGAGCCGCTATTCAAATAACACACATAGAATTAAATCTGTATAGACGTACATTTATTCTAATTGTGAACAAAGTCCACTTCTGAACGAACGTTTCTACACCAAACTCAACACAATACCATAATTTATCTTAGAAAAATGTCAAGTCGAAATGTGTAATTGTTTAATAATTAATGATAATATTCAGGCGTTCAATTCGGCGACAGAGGGATATTCGAGACGGCTCATTTTTTGTATCATTACGACCATAAAATGGTCTAGACGTCTAATACGAGTATACACGGTTATCTATTTCGGTTACTGGTTCAGGCTTCTGTATAGCGCAGTAATTTTTATGGTGTTGTGTGTCTAATCCACTCTATCCAATCGTTTGTGTAAACGATTTAATAAATATTCCAAAAATACGGTTTACGACGGCTAACTCGATGACGATTCAATCATTACACTCTTATGTAGAAGACAGTAGACGTAAACGCGGAAACGAACATACATTGTGATTTCATATTATATTTCGAATTTACTCGGAATTGGAATCGTTTCTAATGATAATAATAATACGGTCCAATATAATATTAAGTACATTATATTATATATAATATTATACTTATACATAATATACATATTATTATTGTTAAATAGTTTATATTATAATAATTTATAACTATTTTAGGTACATAACACCGTATATCATTAACGCAATTACGTACGGTTAATTTCCAATTAAATAGACGCGTATAATAATAATTATCATGTTTTTATTCCTATGCAACGCGCTCGTTATATATATTATGTTTTTATAGTATTTTGAGTGCTGTTTTCTTTAACTGTGGTCCCCGGGGGCAATGTTTAATTAGGTTACACTAATGCCATCAGTATAGGTATTTCTCTATACACGTATCGTGCGGTTACGGAACCGGCGATAATAATATAATATATTATTCTGACTTGACGAGCCACAATCGAATGTCTTTTTAGCTCGATGATGATAAATCGATTCGACGATAAATCAATTATATACACAGTTGCACTAACAATTGATGCGAACAATTCGTTTTTCCTTTTACCCACCGCCATTTCCGAATTACATTAATATTTATTATACTTGAACGTACATTTACACTAACAGTTCTATACTTAATATATACACACACGCACACTATTTGAATTTTTAATCTAAGTAGTCGTATTTATCATTATATCATAGCCACAGGGGAAGGCAAACGATTTTGTTTAAAATGTTGTAGTCTTCAAAATATGCATCTCCTGACTCTGATAGGTAGTCGTCGCCAGCCATATGTAATAGTTTTTTTTTATTTTAGATCAAATTTGCGCGTGATTGACAGTTTGTTCACTTTTTTACCACTGTCTTGGAGCTGCACTATGCACTAAGTGAATATAAGCGCATATGATTGCAAGAACCTAAAAATCTTGTCTCGATATTGTAATTATAATATACCCACAATATTATGAATTATCTCATACATTATAAATTTTAATATGATTTATTACCTGTATATATATTAAAATATAGTAAATACGGTGTCGTGCGCGTGCGTGGAATGTGGAAAGGATTATAATGGTTATACCTACGTATAATAGTACGTCAATTAGGCCACGTATATTATTGACTTGGCTATTGTATGCACCGTCAAATACAGGGGATGGATAGTAGCGGCAGGATAAGACGTTAACCTCATAATATTTATAACATATACGTATATTATATCGTATCGACATGTGAGATTGTGCACTATAAAATAATATGCTACAATGATATACCATTCATGTGTCGCGAAGCCACCGTAAATTAGTCAATTTCGCATACTCGGCGTACCTATACATATTATACGTATATAGAACTACACAACTGCGCGCCTGCACACACACACACACACACACACACACACACGCATACTTGTTAATACCTACCTATATATTATTATCTATCGGCAGTGCGGAGGATCATGTGTGAAAATGAGACAGTTTACCGTACATGGAAACGACCGCATGCCCCTGAAGTGGTTTGGCGTACATACAATAATATTGTATACGAATTATATTATAGGTATTTATAAATTGCATTAATAATATACGTACGCGATCACTATATAATGGCATCTTTGTTATACCTTTTATATATTTTTATACTTAGGTATACTGATTTTACAGTTTTTTAACCGTCTGAACAAACGTACAAGTATTATTATACGATTATTACCCATATATAATATACGCATAATAGCAAACCGAACTATCAAATCGCAATAAATTTTAAAACATCGATAGAAGATGTCGCGAAAATCGCGTCAAAACGTAACCTAACCTATCCGAGCCACATGTTAAAATACATAATATTCATATATTTCGTAGATAAGATATTTGCGTACGCACGTGGTCATTGATTATATATATTATATTATATTATTGAAAAAGAAAATCTACATAGTACTAACCTGTAATATATTACCCGACTATAAATGATTGGGATAATTTGGTTGTATATATTTTTCTCCACATTTTATAAGTAGGTAGTAGGTACCTACATAAAATTTCGAAATTACATATATTACCTATATGTCTCCACCAACGACATAATATTATAATATAATCCATTGTTATATTTTGTGTTTCTACCTTGTTGTTATTGTTATAGTTAAATGTACATATAGGTGTTAATGGTTTGGTTTATAAATTAAATATTTTTATATAATTGATACAAAATCAATCATTTAAAATATTTAAAACTGGGTTATTCATAAAGTGACAAGCGATATTCTTCCTCCAGATACCCGTAAGAAATAATAAAAGTTCCTATATATGAGTAAAATATACATACAATTTGTATTATATTTGTTATTATAATTATATTGAATGTTTATATAGTTAACTATAACTATTTGTATTTATATTATCAAAACTTTAAATTATAACTTGAGAAAATGAAAGAATTATTAGTTTTTAATTAGACCTCCTTCTTTTTTATTTTTACTTACTCCTGATATTTTGTCATTTATTAACAAACATCACAATAGTACTTTATACTTTTGTCTTTGTCTCTTAACCTAAAAATCATGGATACTTCGCTAGGAGTGTAGCTGCGTGCGGATGTTTCTTGGAAAAAATTTATTTCATTTCCAAAAACAGCGTTGAATATCAGTAGTATACTGTATAAACTGAATGTATTGACCACATTATGTATAGATAATTATTATAATAAGCATTGTCGTCTATTATCCACGTTGTATATTGGATTCTTCTTTTTGCCGTTATAATCAAAATTGATATGTCTTACTATTTAATAATTAAAGCGGCAATTACGTGATTCGATCAAATTAAAACTATTTTTATATATTATAATATAAACTAAATAATAATATTAGTGTGTATTACATTACAAACGATTCATTCCTCTACAATATAAAAATATAAAATTACGAATAAATCAAATAATTAGGTTTATGACTTTCCTTCTTCGGGTGCATTACATCTACACATGTATACGGTGCACTTAAAAAATGTTTAACGACGTGAAATGCGAATAAACGTAATTTATATAAGCTTGTAAGAAAATTGTATATTTATATATTCGCAGTAGGTACGCGTGTATAATATATGAATATGTAATTCGTATAAATGTGCAGTAGCTGCCGCAATACCTATTTATACCTTGTGTACATAACGAATGTAATCGTAAAATATAAACGCCTTTATACCATTCTTATACAGAATGATTCATGAAATTAAATTTTATTACGTACATTTGCATAAAGTATGCACTAATTAAGGTGTAATGTCGGGTTTCGCGAGTTCTTGCGTATATAAGGAGAAGAAAAAACGTACAGATATTATATTTCACTTTAATGAATCACGAAAATCCGATAAAATCTTAATGTTGTTTTATCACGGATAATTACGAGCACAAGGTTGCAGCAGCACAATGTAGCCCGCGGTAGGTATTAGTTACCTATAATAAAGATATACATATAATAATAATATTATGTGCCTATAAGTATACCTAAGCCATTTTATACCACTACCGCGAGTACAGTACAGCACCATATGTGCGCGCGTTGCCGGTGTTACAAATTTACTCGCGTCACGTGTAAGATTGCCAATAATGCACAATATTAATTATTTCATATTTGATGCGAACATACTGTAATATTGTACACGGATTCGTGCCGATTAAAAGTCATAATAACATAATGTAGTAATAAAAATAATATATTATGCAATTTGTGTTTTGGGTTTTCCGCCGAGTCAATACGCCTAATTATTACAATGTATCTTTGTTACAGGTATTTGCACTATATTAAGAATTATTGTAATAACAATTAAAATGTATTGTTACAACACATATTTTTATTATACAATTATATAGTCGTATAATAATTATATTAATTTTGTATTAAGTATAATATAATGATGTGCGAGTATTGAATTTTGTTCAACTGCCGTCATTGCGCGACAATGCAATCTTGTATTGTGTTTTCGTTTTGAATGACGTGCATCGCTGTCTCAACCCTTCGACCTACCACCTAAGTACTTATTACTTACTCACTATTTTAAAAATAATATTCGTCACCACGAACGTGATCACACCTAATCAGAATTGTAAGTTTCACAATTCAATAATAATATAAATTATTGTGTTATACACTCTGAACATCGAGTGATTGAAACATTGAATAATATGTTTTTTTTTTAATTTACAATACGTGATTATAATGAACGTTACATAATTATTATAATTATTAATTATACATACAGTACCTATATGATACACGTTGCGATATTCGTGCGGCAGTACGTGTACCTTATATATATTATAATATTGTGTTGAAATAATATAATATATTATATTATTCCGTTTATAAACCTGTTCTAACGCGGTGTGCAGTATTAAGAGACAATCCGAAAGCTAAACACACTAAAAAAATAAATAAAAAAAATACAATTAACGTGCGGAAACCATTATTATTTGTTTACAATAAAATTTAATAATATTATACATATTGTCCGTTTTTCAAAGAAAACAAGCCAGTCGATCGCGAACGCTTGCCTACTTACGTCTAAATAATATAGCTAAGAATTTCAGGTATTTGTAAAATTATTTGTACGTAAAACGTAGTTGAACGAAATAATACAATTTTTTATTGTATTCGTGTATACAATTGGTTGACAAATATTTTTTCAACTATTCGACGAACCAGTCGCGTACCGACACTATTCAGTGGCAATCGGCAGGAAGTAAATAATGAATTTGTACACTACGAACACGAGGCATCGAGGGTAGGTACACGTATACAGAACGCGATATTATAATGGACGTTTTTTTGTCATAAAGGTTTTTTTTATATTAAAAAAAAAAAATCGTTTATGTATACTTTGACCGCGGTCAATATAATATACCTTTAATATTATGTCTCAGCGGGTTGTTCAGTCATCATTATGTTACACTTTATTTCGCACGAACCCGATAGGAATTTACGAAATTCGACATAATAATATAATGTTACTATTTATCTTTTCTTTGTGAACTCAAACAGAATCAAAATTTTCACTTAAATACACAATATAAGCGTATATAATGTACATTAATATAATATATAAGATATATATACTACACAATAATAATATTAATCCCTATAAATAATTATAATAGACATAGGCAGTTACTTGTTCAGATCGATGGTCGTCTCCTGCTAATATTTTTTTCTCACTCGTATTCCACTTACAATTCTCTATTTATATAATATAAGGTATGTTTATTGTACATATTTTTTTTTAACTCCATTCATAACTTAAGAGTGGCTGCTTCTTCTACACTATACTTATATATCATACATATTTTATTGTTATTATCATAATATAGTTTGTCGACACCAAGGTGATGCGTTTCTCAATTGCTATCGCACTTTGTTATGTTCTTTGGGACCACAATGGCGCGTCGCTCCGCATTATGCGCATTTGTCGGGTGCTTCATATATTTACTTCTAATACTTCTTGTCGGTTAAACGTCTGGAAACAAAGCGACTCGCGTGTGTAAAGATACCTACACCAACCAAAACACATTGCCGTGTTATAAAATTATTATTACCTACTCTTTTTTATATTACTTTTCAAACAAGTTGAATAGAATAATAAAAAACAATAATAATATATATATACATATTAACATTAAATGACAGATTAGATCATCGTTATACATATATCTACTATAGATCAACGTGTTGGAAACAGTTTTTAGATTTCGAACAAAGCGCAGGTCGTATACGATAGTTCATAATATATAATTTTATTTTTAGAAAACCATAATTTTAGATAAGTCGATATTCATGTCAGTAAATTTTTCAATTTGATATCGAATACTGCGAAATATTTTCTTATAAATTTATTCTTATTTATTTATTATTAATTTATTAATTTATTTTGAAGATTTAATAAATTATTTAGAAATATTTCACCAACTATATATATAATAAATTATAATTCCATAAAAAAATTCTTATTAAAAATCAATTTTAAAACAAACCTTTCCGTAAAAAACACTTCTTACTTTAAACATTACCCAACCTTGTCAAAAATTGTTTATAATTACTTATATTTTTTTCTTATATTATCAACTTTTTTATTATAGGTACATTTTCTTTATGATTAAGTACACTTAAAAAGAACACAAAGGTTCCTACTCAATAGATGAATGTATACATGCGTGCATGGATGGGAAATCAATATTGCACAGCGTTGTTCATCATGCGTTGAACGTTATAATATATTATATTAAACAGTTTGAAAAGTATTTTCAATTACATGTATCTACTAAAATGCGTATATAATGTATATATATGTACTTATTTACTACTCGTTACGCACGATAATAAAAAAATGTCATACACACACATACAAACATTTCAATACTTAATGTAAAAAAAAAAAAAACGCCAATTGTAAAAACCAATGCAATATACTTATATATTATAGAGTATACTACGTGTACTTGTATATTATTGAATATACTAATCGTACCACAAATATAGACAACAGCGTTTCGCGTGTAAAATAGATTGTACAAGCATAGGTAATATGCGCAACGGGTTGTAGCAGACACGGCACAATCAAACTGTCGGCTCTCCTGCTTATCGATGCTGGTTAAATAGGTTTTAACATAATTTCGCTTATGAAAATCAAAATGTGTGAAGCCTTAGCAAAAACACGATTAAATATATTATATTATATTGTTCATATCCTAAAATTCATCACTTTTTACAAAATCAGCTGTAAGCCTGTACTTTGTTTTCTGCTGGAAACAGGTGATCAATAATAGATAACGCTGAAAAAAAATCAAATGATTAGAAAAAAGAATTAGAGTAATTAACAATATTAACTATTATTATGTTATATAAGACTCTTCATCGGTGTTTGTGCGTTTATAACTTGAGGAAACACAACCCACGTGACTACGTGTGTCTGTTAATATGTTCCGATCGATATTTGCGTTAATTTAGTTCAATAACCGTCATACTTATATTATATAATATCATATATATACACTATACATATTATTTTATTATCGTAATATGCGTGAATACAACCACTAAGCACTGCGGCGGAGGCGGTGATCTATATAATGGTGTCCTGTGAAATAATTTTCGGGTTTAAGCTTAAACGTCGTATTTGTGTGTGAGCAAAAAAAGGACGGTTCGTATAATATAATACAATAATATATTACCTAATGCATAATGGTTTGTGCATGCGTGTTTTTTCTACTTTTCTTTTGTCGTAATAATGTTTTTTTTTGTAACAGTTTTTTTTCTTTTTTTTAAATGACAGCTCTCGTTAAAAAGGCCGACACTGCTGGAAGTCGTACTGTTGGATAGGTTAGGTGCTGCTGCAGCAATCCCGCAATGTCCGCAACGGCTAATGGTGGCAATGTAATTCGGTCCCGGGGGATCAAAAGAGGACTGTGGAAAAAATGTAATCACATTTTTCCTTTCGGCGCACTCGTTTGTCCGAATTCGCCGGAATTTCAGCTCAAAGACGCCCAAATTTTTTTTTTTGCCACCATGTTATTATGATGACGCCATGTACTACTGATGTATATAATATATATATTACGACCACTTGTATACCATCACGCGTCGCCAGCCGGGATAATCTCCTATTATAATATATAATATTTTGTAATAATATAGTGGACGTTATTATGTATTCTCTAATGATGTGTGCCAATTCGTTTCGGCACGTACATAATGACCCTCGTGCAACGTATATACCGACCATCATCCGGTGGCTGTTCCTTGTCCGGTAGGGATGACTGCCGATAGCCCATAAATATAATATATATATATTATATGGATACACGATTATGATGTGTTAAAGGATAATGTTGTTATTATAAACATTGTGCGTATAATATAATATAGGCACTTGTGCGTTCGGAACCCCGCGCAGTGCGTTGTCGGTATATCTAATGATTTTTCGGCCCCCTGCATGTGGGAGCTGCGGGATCGTCCCGGAAACGTCGTATTTATTATACTGGGTATATTATAGCTGCCGAATTTTATCGTGACGTCGTTCGTATTTACGAAATTCCAAATATTTTAAACACCCGACAATATGCTTACAGCGTTCCTTATAAATTGCAAAAATAAAATGTAAGTATTTTGACGATCAACATATTGTTAAATTATGTGTTTCTTATTCAGATATTTTTTCAGCTTACACATTCATTTTATTGCAAGATTTTTAAGATTGTAAGGAAATATTTACGTCTCATCAAATAACATAACATTTTAAGTATGCACGTACACATTTTTTGAGTAGCTTTTGCTACATATTAAAAGTATAACGACGTTACAACTTAACGTATTTACACCTCTATACACAACGTTTGACAATGCCGCCGGAATATCCAAACTTTTTTCGGTAGACTGTCGGTAACGGACTGTTCATGTATAGGTACAAATAGTAATTACAGGTACCTATTCCTGTTTATGGTTAGGGCTGCAGAGAAAAATATATTGACATTGTGGTATAAAAACAAATCTTTTTTAATTTAATATTTTATTTCGTTTTTATTAAGAGTAAAATATGAATCATTTTATTTATAGTAATCATTACATTTAAAAGGCAAAATGTTTTATATAACTTAAAAATAACCTGCATGTATTTACCAACAGTACTAAACAAAAATTGTATAAAATATCTAGAAAGAAACAAATTTGAGCGTTTGTAAAATAATTTTTTCAGACTGAATTTTTTTCATAGCCTATCACTTCATATATTATAATATGATCGTAGGTATTTATATAATATATTCCCAAGTATACATTTTATAATAATATATTAATACGTTGTAAGCATTCAGACTATATCGTTATAATTGTGCGTGCGTGTTTTTTGTCACAAACTTAATACACGTACTTAAACGACCAATCGAATATGCTTAAAAAACTAGGTAGTTAAAACGAAATTATTAAATTGCAGATGAGGCCTACAGGAGGGGGTAGTGAAAATTCCACTCGAGGATATTATAATATACGTTAAACGCTAGACATATCGCCGTTGGAAGCGTTCAAATCTTATCTCACCGTTTTCATCGCCCGTTATTATGGCCGAGGAAGATTTAATAGCCATCCCCCCGCCACTACCCCCTACACTTAAACACTCACACGGTAGCTGGTATACTAGTATATACGCGTATAGTAATAATATGCGCAGGCGACGATGGAGACTATTGCCACTGCAGGTGTAGTACCCGTATTACGATTATACATATAATGTTATATATAATGTTAGTATATATTATTTTACACTGAATACGGTGGCAATGGTGTACACATATAGTATATATTATTATATTATTATATACTTACATATTATTGTACGGCTGCTAAAGGCGTGTCACTTTGGCGGCACGCACGTACGCCGTATATTGCGCATTATTAGGTGAAGAAAAAAAACAAAACAAATCCCATTTATAACCATATTATATACAAATAGCCGTATAACATCGGGTGTGTGCCGTGCAGCGTTTATTGCGCAATAGCCGCAGTAATAAGTCGAGTTGTATAATATGATATGTATATGGTAATATATATATATATAATATAATAATGTACGTTTACTCTCCCACTATGCGCATATCGTATACTGATAAATAGATTATACTATTATTCACTATTAATACTACCACTGTATATTGTTATGAACAATAAATCGCGATGTCGGACGCAACGTGTGTACGAGATATCGCGGTTCAGATAACTGCTGCCACCGCTTCAAATGCAGCATCGTAGGTACATACAACTATACTATATTATTATTTGCCTGAACGAGTGTGTATTGCCGGGTGCTGGGTGGCTTAACTCTTAACGTGCGTCTATCTTCGTGTATACGCATAGGCATAACCAACCGATCAGACTATGATAGGTACCTACTACTTATATACACCTACTCGACTGTGTGCGCGGGACACCGAATAGAAATGAACGATTAGTTTTTTCTAATGTCTTTATGTATTAGTATACGGTTTATACGTTTATTTAAAAATTAATGATTTGTAAGGTATGCGAAACACGTGAAAAAATTAGTGTGTTTTTCAGTTCAGGCGGACAAAAATAAAAATTATTATGAATTTCTCCAAATCGTATACTTCAAAAATATAATTTAAGTAATTTTATCTGCGAAATTCATACGTCAATCAAAATGTTGATCCACTGAAAAGCAAAAATCATACAATCGAATGATCTATTTTAATTATAAGTATTATTATCTATAGTCTATACATATATATTTAGAACGGAATGGTCGAAAGTTCTACCAAGGAGAAATGAACAAAAAACCAAGGATATTATTTCTCGTTTTTTTTTAGATGTGCGAGGAAGTCCAATTTGAAATTTCACTGGCCCATATAAAAATAGATATGCGTTTATTTACAATGTACATTATCCTACTTTCAATTATTTCCATTTTGCATAGGTATACATTATGGGCCGAATCACTACGTCAACATTAATAGTAAAAATCAGTTTAAAAACTAAAAATAAAAATTTATAGCACGATATTTGATTAGAATTATAACCAAATCAATGTAATTTAAAGTTGTAATAGTGATTGGCAGTATACTAATATTGGTACATGTCAATATAAAAATTAAAATACAATTTAATTTTAATCATATTGATAACTGTGCATTATTTCACCAGAACGCAAGCCAATTGGAACTATTTTAAAAGTAAGGGGTGCAACCGCTTATTATGATCCCCCCCAAATGATGCCCCTGCAAAAAATATACGAAGAATGAAATATGAGCTATTATTTTGATTACTTATTCGATGTATATACTGTATAGTATATACTATAAAGTATATACCTACTAATGTATTATACATAATATAATGCAATTATAATATATAATTTCAATATGCGTGAACGTTGGCATTGAATAAGTAATATATTGTATTATTGTCATTTAATACCTAAATATTAAATATTGAAATCATTTTAATAATAATATATATTACATATTTATATACTATACAGTTACTCCTATAATAGGTAGTTGTTTGTATAATTTAAATGGAATAATTAATGTTCGTTTACACTTTACCGTATAATAAGATTGAACGTGTTGTACTTGCAAATTAATCGTGGATATCTATAATAGTATAATCTATGTACACTTCAGCTTTTGTTATAAATTATAATATCATGTATATCATGTATATAGGTTCGTCATAAACGATAGTCAAAAATGATATGATATATCAACCAGAGTGTGACTCGTCCATCACTCGTATTTGTGCGTCAGAGAGATAATAATTATATTAATATATATTATATTGTTATAACAGTTACAAATGTATATTATTCTCTGTACAAAAAAATATATTACATCATTTATTTTTATTTATGTTTTCATTAATTTCGATTGAAATTCTCTCTCACTCTTCAACCCAATCGTCAAAAAAATAATAATAAAAAACCAAAAACCAGTAATATTATTAATATTGTCATTCTCTATAGAAGTCGTAGTTGGGACACCTGTAGTATAATATTATTAATTATCTTATAATATGTATTATATTATTATTATACAAAAATATACCAACAAATTAATTAACTCAATTTATCTTGGCTCGGTTCACTGTAATAATTACCCCACAGCATTATATATCAGCACACAGGCAATTTTACTGTAGATGTCAAGTAAACAAAAAAAAAATTATAATATATGCAACAATTTTGATAACATTTAAATTTATAACCGGAGACCTTTTCTTTTTAGTGGTTCATTTATTTAGCTTAATATAGTTTGTCGGCGCGAGGAAAACAACTAAACTGTTTAATGATTTTGTTGTTGTTTTGTAGTTTTTTTTTTTTACGTTCTTGAAATAATAACCGAAACAACTTGGCAAATAACTTCGTTAAGATAATCTCGTAAACTAAATGCAAATTGAAAAGGGAATAAGAACGAACGTAAGTGTGAACCGACGTCCAACAAAAAACATCTTCATGTGGTCATTTAATAATATTTATTGATATTATGATATTATAAAGTTATTACAACAATTTTTAAACGTCGGAAAATGAATTGTTTCTACGTTGGTATATACATTTATTTTTATCATTTGTGATGAACATTGTTCATTTACAACGATTGAAATCACGAGAATTGTAATATTTATATGAAATTTAGTTATGAATGTTTTAAATGTTTTAATTTGTTGTTCAATTTCTATACAATTCAGTGGCGTAGCCAGGATTTTTTTTAGGGGGGAGTTTTTTTAGTAATAAAATAAAATAAATCTACAACCGTATTGAAATAATAAAATCATTGAATGATAATGATTATTATCACCAGTGCAGTCGATAACGTGAATACAGCATAACAGAATACATTTCACCACGAATAAATGATTGTATTTTTATATTATAAAAATACGGCCGAAGAGGGGGGGGATTAACCCCCAACCCCCCTGGCTACGCCACTGATACAATTACTATGTGTAGTTAATAAAATAATATTTATTTTAGTGTTTTTCTTCAAGACATTATAATAATATAATATTAGTTAAACAATATGTAATTTATGTTACAAATTATAATTTATAATTATAATATTGAACGTGTCTACAAATAATACAATAACAGTAGTTCACTTGTACCTATATAACTATAAGACACGCGTATAATAACAATATTCAATAATAACTGATCAATTGCATATTGTATTAATATAATAGATTGTCGTCGTGGTGCTGCTGAGGGTTGATGAAAACATCCCTTCAGGCAAAGGCGCGGTGATTGTACGATAAGAACGTGTAGCATATTATAATAATATTATGTATACAATAATTGACTATCGGTGTCCGCTAGTATTTACTCTGTTTTATTCCACATAATATATTTGTATAATACAGGTACATATATATATGGTATATCCACGAATGATCGCGAATCCACACCGTTAGCAAATCAAAAAACGAATTCGTTCAATAAAAAACAAAAAAAACCTCCCTATACAGCCGGAATAGATATATCGGTCAATCGCGCCACGAAAAAAAAAAAAACGCAGTGTCCAATCCCCCGTGGCCACGGGTAGCTATGATAATATTATGTATTTTACGATGCACAGTCGAAACAGCTGCTGTGCGGTTGCAGTGTACTGTGCGCGGGCACACGGCGATCGCGTACACAATATTATTATATGTGCCCATACCACTACAACAACTGCAGTATATACCTAATAATATAATATTATTATTATATATCGTGTCGTGCGGTGTTAGACGAATGTCAAAACCGTCGTCGTGGAACAACGATTAATTACGGTATCATTACGTCGGGTCGTAAATCAATGTAATTGGCAATTAGAAACTGACCGGGCGGCGGCTTCGGCGCGGGGGCGCGCGGGCGGAAATTCCTATACGCGACGACGACGACGACGACTACCGACTATATGGTGACTACCGACTTACTATAATATGGCCGCCTCCCCGCGCGCGCACTCGCGGGACCTGTTGCACTGACAGCACATATGCGATATTCACACACGCACGCACGCACGCACGCACGGGAGGCGGACGTTTAGTAAAACAAATGTTTGCCGAGACGGTAATATATAATTACGATATATTATTATATATATATATATATATATGTGTACTGCTATATAAGTATACATCACTCGCGAGTCGCAACGATCGTTATTATTATTGTAATTATTGCAACGAGGCGCGGGACAGGCTGCTGCCGTGGCGGAAACGCACCGGCTCGACGGATGACATGGATTATCGGGGGAGGAGGGAAAAGAAAACGAAAAAAAAAAAAATCTCTCCGGCTTGCTCACTCTGTCTCGCTGTCTCTCTTTCTCCGTTCGTTATACGCGTATACATTATTATTATATGTGCAGTCATTTACACGACAAAATATTTATTTAACTCCGGCGCGGAGTAACCCGAGAGTGTCAAACTGTTAATGAATCTCGAAAGCTGTCGGAGGACCGCGGCGGTATAGTTTCTATTTAGAGTATATCTCCTACACCGCTCTGCTCTATATACACTCCGTGTGTGTGTGTGTGTGTGTGTGTGTGTGATGTGTATGTAATTGCGGTCTTTCGTAATGATGATAATATTATGGGCTCATCTGTACTATTATATATATAATAAACGATCGAGGACGGGGATGGTTAGGGGGTGCGTTTCTTAAACGACGTCGCCTAACCGTTTTGGATGTGTAATTAAATATATTATGGTTAAAAAGAGCCAATTACGCCGCGGTGCAGACGTCGCGCGGCGTGTATACATCACTCGTCGCCATCGTCGTCGTCGTCGTCACGCGATAATATCATATTATATTATATAGGTATACACGTCTCGTATAATTGCTTTAATAATAAACGCTAAAATTAGTATTTAAACGTTTTGGCTAAGTTGTACGCGTTACGAAGGACGAATTGTATTCGATTAGCTCGTCGAAAAATGTATTTTTAATTTTGATTTCGCGCGTCGATTACACCGTTATTTTATAGTTGTATACATACTTAATCCGACAAAAGATTTTAAAGAACAATTTTATTTTTTAATGTAGATTTTAATCTTTTAGTGTACTGCTGCAGCATAGTATAGAATATGTGAAATTTTAAAAATGTTGGCCTCAGCTGAACTGCATCAAATTTACGACAAAGATGTTTTAGGTTTTTTTCGCTGTGTTCTGTTTTTATATAATATATTCTCGACGTATGTTTTTTTATTTAATTAAAAAATCGGTTTTGGCTTGGGTTCATATAATACAATGCGAAGCGGTTAAATATTTAAAACGAGCATCAGATGATAAATAAACATAATTATTATTTGAACGGCTTATATTGCTTATTATTATTATCATCACATATAATGTTTCGTGTGAATAAATTATAGGTTTATCTCGTTTACTACCTAATTCGAAATACGTGTGTTCTATAATTTGCTGATATCCAAAACAATTTTATATATTTTATAATATAATAACCTATCAATAATTTTATTGCATTTATATACTTACGTCAATATTGTAATTTGTGATACAATCACTATATATTATAATTTATAATATGTTGTTATACTAAGGTATTCTGTACCTAATGACGTTATGATTTTCACGGTTTTTTTTATAGTAAAAAGAATTCGTAATATTATCTTACGCAATTGTCTTGAATAATTGCAGTCGTGGTAAATATTTTTATACATCTAATATTCTAATGATTTGTTTTCGTAAATATAACAGATTGCAGATAATGCTATCATGACATCATATTAAAAATTATATTAGCTGTAATTAGTTATTATTATACATTTTAAAAAACAAGGTAATCTTTAGAATGATAAACTGTTATTATAGTGCAGTTATTTATATAATTATATATATGTATATATACACATCAGACCGTGAATTAAGTAGAATTGTATATTAATGTCGATGCATAGAGAGAGTATAGTGAATATCGTAAGTAGGTATACTATGTGTGAATACTATATATTATACTGTATTGTATACTTTGATTTATATACTTGATAAATAAAAAATAAAATAAACCATTATATTTTCGTATAAACATACAAGTCATACGCGAAATGGCAAAATAATAATATAATAGCTGTACTTGTTATAACTATATAGTTGAAACAGGTCGGTTTCAAAATGAATAAATGCATTAATCATCATAATATTGTTGCATTTTCAGAAAAATAGGTAAAACATCAAAAGGTAAAGCATATAATAAATGTGTAAAGAATATAATTTTGTTCATTTTTTTTTCTTAACGACATCGACACCATGGGGAATAAAACCTGACTCTTAAAAAAAAAAAATAGGCCAATATTATAAATATACACAATTATTCTTCTTTCAAAAGTATTTTTACTGTATTAATATATTATTACGATATTGTAAAAGGTAATCCATTAAAATGTTTACATTTATTATTTCGAATAGTCTTACATTTTTAAAAATATTATTTTTGTAAAATTATATGCGGTTGCAATATAATCTTAAAAAAAAAAAATAATATGTTTTTACATTTCTTTTACCGCTTAACCTTTCAATACTTAAAAGTTAAAAGATGATTTTAAGGTTTTAAAATTTATTAATTTTTGAATAAAATAGGTACTTTTAAATTTAATACTCCGAAAAAGAATGTGTTCTTGAGTATTCATGTCTGTTATATAAATATATTAAGTTTAGCTATATAATAATACTATATAATATAGTATATTACTATATTAGCTATAAGTCGAGTGTAGTGAACTAAAACTTTTCAGGGTAAATATGTTTCCACTGCCTAGCTACTTTAATTTTCTAATCTTAAATTACTTACATAGGTATAATTATAATTAGGTACTTGTTTGACATTCAGTTTCTTATTTATCGAATTATACAAGAAAAATATTTTGCTTTGAAATATGAAATTATAATTGAATGTTGTCATAAAAAAAGATTAAAAAATTAAAAAATTATAAATATATAATTTTTTTCAAAAAATTTGTTTTGAAATAACATTAAATTATGTAAAAATATAATTTCAAAAATATTGAAATGGATTACATAGTTTTATATTATATATATATTTTTTATGTTATTTATTTCTTCCGCGAGAACGATATAAAATGTTATTTTGCAGCTATATGCAAAAGTACCTATATATCATAATTTTGTATGCTTAATAAGACACATTTGGTTTAGAAATGAAACTTTGGTAACTGTAAAAATATGCCAAGTTAAATGAGTATTATTTTTGTGTTTAATGTACTTGAAAGTCAGCCGTGTTTAAATCCCGAGATGAATAAAAAAGATTGCGACGAAAAAATAAACGGAATAAATATGGCACCACCGTATTTTTAAATAAAGCAATTTCGTTTTACATTTTTATCTCACGTGTATAACTAATAAAGACTTTAAACACTTCTTCTTAAATCCGCAATGACCCAGACGACATCAGATATAAACTAGTTTTGTAAAATACGCGTGATTGCCCCTTGTTTATTAATTTATATCAATCATACAAGACTATTATAAATGTACTCAAACAGGCTAACATCTATTCTTACACAAGTATAATAAATGATCAGGTGACTAGTGAACTAAAACTCAGTGACTCGTCTTGCAGTATGTACGCGTATGTACGTATATACAAGTATATTATAGATAATAATTTATTATCACTACATTTTTACGCACGAGCTTATAGTTTCTAGTTTTTGCATAATAATAATCATTATTATTTTGGACGATTGTATAATATTGTGTACTATATAAGCGCTATAAAACCGTGTTTCAACTGTTTCAAGATGTATAATGGGACTAAATTTAAACATTTTTCATGCATATTTTACAACTTTTGTACTTGGATGTGTATTTTACTGTTTTAAGTGATATATTTTTTTTAAATAATTTAAAAACATTAACAGATTAAAATTATATATAAAAGTAGTTTTGTTTTTTAGTGACACTGTGTATAATTTCTGAATTACAAAATATATAGGTATTATAATAATATTGTAACTATATGATTTTATTCCTTATACTTTATTTTATACGATTTTTGATATATCGTTTTACTTTTAGTAACAATTTATTTAAAAATCAAGGTTTATATTTATATGTTTTTTCGATTCTAATTTATATTCGTTCATACTATTTATTATTATTATTATTATTTTTTTTTATGATTGGATTTTGATATTACAAAAACTCAAAACCTTAAGTCCTTATAACTTATAAGTAGTAATTACTATTAAGTGACTGCAGAAATCTACGCGACGCGTATGTAGAAGCTAATTTTTCCCTTATATAGTAGGTATAGTCATAATAATAACAGTTATACATAACTATTATTAGTGTAATATAATCTTTTGATGAAAACGGCAACTGTATCCACAGCCATGTAAAAACAATAATATAACATAATAACATTTACATAACTATAATTTTTAAATGGCTTTTGAATATCAACTCTCTATAGTCCATCGATTACTATATAATTTACACTTTCTATACCGAACATCACACGTTATATTTATATATAGTGTTTATGGGTTTTGTTTTTATTATACTATGAAATTAAGCGATCGATCCTGTATATATTGATTCGTTTTCCCGATATGTTCGAATTTATATAGCCAATTCTGTATACATTATTAATAATTTTTACTTTCTCGAGTTTTTTCCTCCCGTATACATGCGTATATAATATACAATACTAATATATTAATACATTATACATGCGCGAACGTCGTCCAAGATCCGCAGATGTCTAATCATGCTGTTGTATGCATTGCTAATAAAAATAAAAAAATTTAAATTCATAATAATATTAATAATAATTGTTTTTATTATTAAGTCGTACTTGAGCCGAACGACTTTCTAATATCCTATACATACGATTTATGATAAAGTCCAAGGTCTCAGCGATGATGGCAATATTCACCTCTTTCTTCTGCAGTTTTCACGCTGCACTGGCCATCATGTACGTTTGTATAATATGTAATATTTTAACCTAACACTTTATTTATTTAAGCTTACAATATGGGTGCACCATGTGTGCACCATGGTGCTCACATGTGATAAAATTAAAATTACAATTACAAGTGCGATATAACAGTGAAGTAAAATCGTAAAAAGTATACATGGTTAGGTTTGTGCAGTTGAAAAAAAGGGGTCAGGGTTGGCAATAAACATACAGCGCCGAAGTGGTTAATTTCAACCATAATAATTAGTAGAGGAGGTAGATTAGGTAAATTAGTTAAATTAAAAGTAATACGTTAACATAGATATAAGTATTACTGTATTGGGTGCAATATTCATGGATATATATATGCCGACATGCCGTCATATATTCTATAACCTACCTACTCATATACTGTCATATTGACTCGCCCTCACCCTCTTCCAAACGATTTATTCCCCAATTCTAGCATATAGCCTGTACTATAATGTAATATATTGTACACAACACACGTACTTATACCTTAAAATTAATTATAACTATAATGATTAATTTACACATTACAGCGTTGTGATATTAAAATTCGTATATTATCTCCACCATCGCTGTCGAACGAAAATCCCGCATCTCCGCCAGTTCGGCAATTTCTAAATGCGCAGCATATTATATAATATACACAAACTGTCACATGCAGGGACGACGGCGAATACACATAGTAATCGTGTCGTAACGATCGGCCGGAAGTTACGGAATGCTGTATGAATATATACCTATATACACGTATAAGTGTATTACAATATTTGATGCGCACCGGAACGTTATTATATTCCACCACAATCATCGGCGCGACAACAAGAATAATAACTACGTGGAGATAATAATATAATGACGGTCGACTGCAGTGTGATTTGGCATTTACCGATTTCAAATTGTGCGATAAAACGTTATTTGACAGCGGTATTCTAACGAAGTGGTGAAATAAACAAGTCCGCTGCCGCAGCTCTTCCAACAACCTACCACCTCATCAACCACCCACAATCGAATTCGTGACGTTTACCTATATAATAATATATATATTATGTTCCGACAATATTAGGTGTATATATATCATCATCATTATTATTATTATATAATACGCGTATACAGTAGGTATATGTATAATGTTATAATATATTGTCAATTCGATCGACACAGTCATTATATATTATTACTATACGTGCTGCAGTGTACCGCATCATATACACCTGTATAAGTATATATATATATGCTTTGGAATATTATACAATAATGTATAAATACGATCGAGAGGGGAGGACGGTTTTTGGGTAGATGTATATGGCGGACGATAACGTTCAATTTCCTATATAATGTTATAGGTACCCCGCGCCTCGATGACACTTTGTCAGCTTTGGAAACGAACCAATAACCGTTCCGTCGCCCCTGCGCATGCAAGCAGACGTCGGAATAATAGACGAGGGGCGTTTATGGGCTGAAAATAATTATACGCTAACGGGGCCGCCGCAGACACAGGATACGGTTAGACTTTTAAAATAAAACGCACGCAGACAAATGGGATCGTCGGGGGTTCACGGGACCGCAAAATACGTCGTATCCTGTACATAATGGTGTATATAACGCGCGTAACGGCCTCTGTGAGTGTTATATACTAAATATTGTATGGTATATCATATATAATATCGCTTTCTATATTTGTAAATGTACGACGAACAGATAGTGCGTATAGATGACCCTTCGAAAAAATAAAACCAAATCGGTCGTGATAATGAATGTACGTATATTATTATTATTTGGACAACGATCTGTAGTATACGACTAACCAACGAAAAAATATAAACATTTATATAATATATTTAACGACGACTTCCAGGGTATAATTTTATGATATGACGTATTTCAAAAAATATGCGTAGTCTGCAATTAAGAGGATTTTCACTGCAGACATCGCTCTAGGTAGTTGTTCTTCATAATTTATTACAATTTATCTTTGATATATTTTAGACGAGTATAGTCTCGTATCCGTATATAGCAGTATAGCGTGATTGTATAATATACGACTGAGTGCAGAACTAATAGAGAAAACATGATGTCGAAATACGAGTGCATGGTATTATAGCTAGACGATCATTGGAGAAATCCTAAAAATACTTACCCACCCAATAACCCCAGTCAAAAAATATGTTTCGTCACGATACGAGTACGGCCACACCTGAATACTAAATAAGTAATGGTTATATATATTTACAGATTCATATTTGCTGACAATATTATTACAATTTACAGTTTTATATAGGCTATACAGAGAACTGAATTCAATAAACATCATAAACGAATAACGATGATAAATTGTATCATACACCAGCGCCGTCCAGGTGTATTACATCTACTATTGGCAACGACTCGATTAACTAAAAATGTTCAAATGCTCAGGGGACGTCCCGACCTCACACACGTATTTAAACAATTCTATTAAAGTACAGTACAAATTCGGTTCGGGGATTCGTTAAAGAACTCGAGTTGAAATCGTATTTTAGACTATCGTCTGTGTGGTTAATAGCTCGTAATATGTGAAAAAAATTGAATCAAAATTAAATACCAAAAACTATAATAGTAATAGCAATATTCTAGTTTTTCATATTACTATGCATATGCATATAGTCGGTTAATGGTGCGCTACGGGAACATTTTAAAAACTATATAACGTGGCAAACAGACTGTCGTAGAAAATGACCATTATTTCGCGGCCAGGGTGGTCCCGCCATAATAATAATATCATTATTATTATAACTCGTAATGTTGTGATATAAACTTAGAATCGTCCACGATGATTGTTTTATCGTCAACAGACCGCCTCGGTGGTTTTTTGGATCCGGCGGCGGGAAATCGTGTCGTCGTTGCAGAATTATAATATTTGTGTTATTATACACACATACACATTTGGTGTTATACATATATATATCACCAGCACTGAACTCATAAGTCCCGCGTGATATCGTTATAATTTTAATTATAATTGTCATTATTATTATTAGTACTATTATCATCATTGCACAGACTACACGCGCGTTCGACGATTTTTTTTTAATTTAACGGACGGACGACGATCGTAGGCCATCTATCACGGACGGTTGACGTTATTAAACGTCGTTTGCGTATTATACAATTATACACCGTAATTACAGTCCATCCGTGTGTGGTCCACGCCGCGGTTGTGCGAGCAGTATACGCCCCCGCCACCGCCGGAGCTTTACTTAATTAGTTAGGAATCGAGCCAAACGCCTCTTTGATCCGGTCGAGTTGTCCTGTAAATGGTTAATACGCGCAAAGTCTTATATATACATGTATAGGTATTTTTATATAAATATTAGACGTTTCTGCATGCGCGATACTACTGCACAACAGCAATGATGGTGATTGTGGATAGTAACAATAACGCAAAATATTAAGTTCGCTGCGAAATCGGATGCGACGCGAATTTGTTTGTACCCGCGAAAACGTCACCGTCATTTTTATGAACATCGATAATATTCGTCTCACATCTATTGGCCGAGAAAATTATTAAAATCGAAACAGTCACTGCGTTCTCGCAATATGTGTGTATTATAACATAGTATAAATAATTGTTCGTAGTACGTCGAATTTCCGATCACTGTTTTCGCAAAAAACATAACTTACGCAGTATTGTTGCCATAAAAAACGGGTCGTATATGCATCTTGACCGAATTAATTTTTTAAATATGTATTCCTCGCGTTTCATACGGTCTATAAAAATAATGTACAAACTACAAATTGATAAATGATTTCAGATTGTTCCGGGTTATAATTTATTTAGGACGGTGCTGTGTGCATAGGGGGACGCACCATGTTATATTATATATTATCACATCATTTTCAAATAAAATTGTTTTGTTTTATTTACGTCTCCATTAAAGTCTGGATGTCCGCGTGTTTAGGAATAGAACCTACTCGATTATTATCTATTTGGCCCCATAATATATACGAATTAATATTCCGATATTTTTATTCTCGAACATTTTTACCAGTTTATCTTTTAAATCACTCACGCCTATAATATGTACCTTTATTATATTTTAAAACACTGAGTGATTTGTATGGTTTTTATATTCTTCTCCGTCTCGCTGTTGTTCTAAATACTAAGCTATACCAGGCTATAACCTAGTCAAATAGAAACGATATACATTGCATGTAGTTGATAATAATATATGTGGTACATTTATAGGAGGTGATAAAGTGCTGTTTATGTTAAATTTTCAACAGATTGAACTTGAAATATTAATATTTGCTGCACATATTTTTGCATTTTTGCACATTAATAACCCTGCATGTATTGCAGGGTTAAAAAAAATTCGTCCGCTTTCGGGAGGTATTGTACCTACGCCAATGTTCGTTTTACTGCACACAAATTCAATAGTATATAAACTGTGTACGTCTTTTATATTTGTCTATAACATATTGTTTGCGTTCTCGATCGCTATATACAGGTTCAAACGGGGTCGTTGCATGAAATGTTTTAATTAAAAACCGCATTCTCCCGTATTTGAGTTTCTATATATGTGTGTGTGTGTGTGTGTGTGTGTGTGTGTGTGTGTGTGTGTGTGTAAATCCGCACGGTGTAGTTCTATGCGTGAACAGTTGTACATATTAAAGTTGAAAATTAACGATTTGCAGCGATCGCGTTAATTGCTGCTGCCGTGCACAGCTATATAGTTGTGTATTTATATATACATTAGGTAGGACGTGAACGCGGTCGGTTAAATGGTCGTTCATACACTTATCGATGTATGTGTATAACGACGCGAGTGTAGGTTGACGCGATGCGATCTATGCGCATTGTAACAGATAAACTATATATGTATATATGCGATCTTGAACGAAACGAAAAAAAACAATAACACCTGTTATAGTTTGATATGAGATTAAAATATAATACAATATACTAATATACCATAATATATATATTAAAAGTTTATATAATTATAATATACATAAGATGTCTCACGATATCGAAATCGTTACACGGTTATAATTATTGTGCTTATGCAATGCGTGCAAACGCATTCAAATAAAATGTGATCGACGGGACGACCGAGAAGGATGATTAGTAGGACTAATCTAACCTACATCCGTTCTGAGCCGTATGAAAAGATCTCGTATCGCGCCGAACCATGTGGCTTGACAAAACGGTTATACTCCGAGATCGACGAAGCTCGTAATAGTGTACTGTCTTTCGTGTGTTATTGTGTTAGAAATATCAATGTTAGTAAACAGTCCACATAATTCATTATACGAATATCATTAGGAGTGGAGACCGCGCGTCGTAGAAGGGTTGGTGGATATGTTTGAGCCACTCTTAGCTCTGTATAGGAAGCATTATAACCGCTGTTATTATACCGCGTGTACCTATATTGTGACATTAATACACATATTGTTTATATACCTATCTCTCGGGTGCGTCGGAGATGAAACATTTTACTTCAAAGTTTTACTCTAAAACCATTGTGCACGAACCCTATGCATTTTCGAATCCTATTTAAGTTAGTCGTCTATGCCAACGAGGACAACATTTTTTGTTCGTCTTACATATTATATAGGTTAACCTGCTTATAAATCGTTTACGGTGCGACAAAGACAACACCTGAGCAGCAGAATAACGTGTACACACTAGCTGTACGCAGCAGTAACAGTAATAATAATATAATGAAGAGTGTCATAATAATATATTATACTATATTGTGTACCTATGTACATATTATAATATGATATACACATGCGTGCGTTGAAAGCGATCGAAATAGTACATATAAGCGACTTGATGCGACGGGCCTCGGACGTAATTAATTGTAGAGACGCGTTTTGTTTCAGCGGCAGACCGATTAATCTATTTTAATATAATAATAATCATATTATAACGATTGAACGTTACATTATAATCGTCGTACGTTCAACTCTCATACGAGCTCGCGCGCTTAAAATGCAGTCGTACAACTGTACAAGCTTTACAATATTATCGTATAATTGAATATTATTATCATCACATATAATATTATAATATATAGCTGTACATTTAGTTATTATATATATATATTATGCGTACGGTCTTTATATTATTTGTTTTTTGTTTGTTTGTTTTTTTTCATAAACGTCTATTTTATTTTTAAGAAAGAGAGTGAGAGGGGAACGTGGTAAAAATATATAAAATAAACGAAGAAAATGTTCCTTAAATATCCATCTGTCATCGGAACTACACCGGTGGCGGCATTCACTCCTCTCTCGCGTCTGTTCGTGTGTACACATGTACAAAAATCTCTTTCAAAAACCCGCTCGTCTCGGCCCTCGTTATATTTATGTTAAAATATAATACATAAGTCACGAATCGTGCCCGGGCAACACTCGTCCTCATTCATTATGCTCGGTCATCTATCTTACACACACACACACACACACACACACACACACACACATTCGTGGTAAGATAATAATATGCAGTGTGTACGACAAAATAATACGATCCCTTTGCAGAGCGACGTCGCTCTACATAATATAATAGACTGCTGCGCGGGAAGCTTTTTTTCGAAAAATCTAGAATGGCCGTCTACAATCCGATGTCGTATATAACTTGCAGTCTTGCAGAATACATTTAATTCCATACTTTTTACATCTACCTATTTAAGTAAAGAAATACATTGTTTCGCATAACTGTGACCGTGCAAGGTGAATCGGTTGCAACGTGCAGTTGAAATAATCACTTATTATTGCATTTGTCGAGTTTGTACAACTGTTGTAGATATATACATAATACTGTAATATACTACTATACCAGTATAATATGCTACATCATACGATTTCGTGCGTCTATCATGTTTATACTTCAGGTATCTCAATGACCTAGCTACATGCTGTACGTCGATAAAAAGACATTTACGCCGCATTCAGTTTTTGGATTGAAAGTTTCCGTTCTCAATCGTCGACAACAATTCGAAACTGTTTAACTACGCGCGTTGAATACGATTTGCTGGTATCTATGTAGGTATGTAACGATATTATACGAGTGAGAAAACATAATATTTTCTCACTACATTATATACATGTAAAAAAAACATCGACACAATGATATTGTCATTACTACTTAAATTTAGTTCCGAAATTTTAGATTTATCTGATATATAGGTACTATTATATAATATAATTTACTGTATTATATAATATAAAATATATTATTTAAATAATCATTGTTTATTACAGAAAATATAAACTCAGTCACTCGATTCACGTAGGAGAGCAGCAAACAACTTAAAGTTATCTTATAGTGAGGTGTGATAAATGTATTAAAAATCATCACAAATCATATGGATTTGTCTATACTCTATACATATATAATGATTATGAAGAAACTGGTTTAGTAATTAATTATATGATATTATGTAGATTGTTAAAAATATATTGAGTGCGATTATTAGGAAACTTTTCACAGTTTTCATTTCGTAGTTTACTAGTCGTGAATTGTAATGATTTCTATGGCATAATTATTATAATATTATCCGATTGATTGCATTATGTTAAGTATATATGAATATTATATGATATACCTATATGGCTATGTATAATATTTATATAAATTATACCTATAAATATCGCGTGTGGCAAAAAAATTAAATCATGAAGAATCCGATAGTCAACTGAGACAGACGAAATATAATATTAACCGGATTTGGTAGTTAAACGTATATTTTCCATTTTAGTACATACTAATATTATCGTCATCGATAGAACTTAATATACTCTAGGACGACATAACATTTTAATAGACTTGGAATGTTATAGGTAGGCATTTTAATTTATTCATATATATATACATAAATACACAAATACATATTTTGAGTTATCTCCGAAGGAATTTATAATATACACAATAATTGATTTACCAAGCATCACCTGACGCCTCCCTTTCTTCTTTAATAATATATTTATTAAAAATGTTATTTTGGAATTTTTAAGCATACCTACTGAAAAATCATGTTTTCAAGTTTTTGAGTTTTTGTACTCGAAGAGCGTATTGCGAAGATACATACTTCTAGTTTTTAACTATAAACCTTATCCGTTTATACTGTAAGTTATTTATCGGATAGTTTTTATGAAAATGTATTAAAGTAAAAATTTTAACAATTAGTTTTGAGTTATAACTACAGTCTGCAGTTCATTACATACTGAAATTGTGAACTTACGTATTTTGATACGCAGTAAAGAGGAATAAATTGATTTCGTATTCATGAACATATTTATATAATTGCTTTTCTCTTTTAGTTCTTTTATAGTTATATAATTATAACTACTGCATATAAAACAAAACTTACTCCTTATAATATACCTATGTGCACTAATAACATTCTTTTACACCGACTGTTTAAAACATTTACATAACCAATTAAAATTCACGACGAACTTTCACGTTAATATATAATATTATACGTATATTAAAAACACATTTATGACATATGTAGTGAATTATTTATATATTATAGTATGAAAAACCTCGTTGTACCTATATATGAGATAAAACTAAATTTATTTTGCAAAAACTATAGTTTTTTAAGACTATAGTTTGGTAAAATACTTGAAAAAAAGTGCTCGGACAAAATATTTCTATTTAAAATAAAATTCTAATTGTTAAATAGTTTTTCATTTTTGTTTCATTTATTTCGTATTCAATTACATTTCAATTACGTTAAAAAACAAAAAGAATAGTAGGTATCTGTATTTATATTCAAATCCGTTTTTTACCGAGTATATTTTATTAATTACATAATTTATGTTTTTCAAAATAAGTATCTGTGTTTGTACTTGATTTCAATATTATTTTTAAAAAGTATTTTTTACGAATTGCCAGAAAAATATTTCTCAACAGCGAAATCGATGAACATTAATGTTTTAAAGTAGCGGTTCTTAAACTTTTGTAGAACATGGACATGGAGGAGTTTTAGTAATCATGGATTCCCCCAATTTTCATCCGAATTCTTTTTTTTTTTTATAAAATATCTCACGTAATGTGTCCACTGTTCAGGATATAATAACCACCGATAGAGCCTTTGCAACATATGAGTGTCGTGAACTACAGACTACAGTTTAAGAAATGCTGGTTTAATGTGTTTCGTTACACAAATTAATAATTACAGACAAATTTTACAATAACCAATCGTTATATGTCGTGACACTTTGTAAACACGCGTTCAGCGAACATTGTTTTGAAGATACATCGTGGAGTTCAATTTGTTTGTATGAAGCGAGTACCTATTAAGACTGCACGATATTATAATTATAAGATCGGCTACAGGTTCGAGAATTTTAATCAGTCGCGGATCATAATAGTATTATTTACCATTAGTAGATTTTTGTCAATTCTCTGATAATATATAACACTCGTGTCTGTAACTTCGAAAGATGCCTAATTGAAGCGGCATTAATAAGCAACATAGACGCGCAATACGTGAATGGTGACTATATTAAAGATCTCCCTAACTCCTTGTCGGTGGCCCGTCTTATTCTCTCTTCCGCCCGCGGCAATACATCGCTGTATACATATAGTTTATGACGCGGTGCAGATTTCAATATTATTTACGGCCCATTGTTTTTCCCGTGTAATACACATATAATTATACAACTGCAATTGTGTGTACGCTTACTGCTTTATACAAAAACACACACATAATATAATACTATACACAGCATTTTTTATATTATGGCTACTATTCCTTACGTATATGTGTACTCAACGGTTGTCGTCGGTATACCGGCGCGCTGCTTTTAATTAGCACGTTTATACTGTGCAGCTACGCACTCCGGTGTGTATAGGTACAGGAAAGCAAACTCGATCGCACACGCGAGAAAAACAATCTACACACGCCTCGACGATAATAATATTATTATTATTATTATTATTATTATCATGATACGATTTAACATGCATTTTATTACGACGGCGCAATACATTGCGTATAGCGTGACGATTGTACCGTTCGACGGGCGAAACGATAGTAAACTGTCCGTAACGGTAGCGTTTTCCCTTCGAGTCTTTAAAATCGTTTACATAAAATTATAGGTAACAATTAAACAGTAGTACAACGAATTAACAGCGCGCGCGATTTTACGGCTACCATATTACAAGACTTCCCGCGTACCTATATAATATGCGTAACGTTCCAAAGTCATTCTGTACTTTGTACACTGCGTGACCCGCGAGGATACCGTTGCAGGCAATTTTATTATTATCATATAGCAATAGTTTTCCCCGTGATTTTCGTATTGGTTGTTTTAAAATCTAACTATCTGACTACATACGATGCGTAAACGATAATTTATTATTATATATTGTATGATATAATGCCATAATGGTATCTATTATTATATGTACGTCGATATAGCTTATACGAGTATAATAATAATAATTATACTACGGTGTATTAAATATCACGTGTACGATGCACCTACATTTAGATGTAATAGTATGGTGATCTCTATAGTAGATAAAATACATCGTCATATCCGTTCGTCTGAGAATTTTTTTTATACCGATGATTGACGAAAACAGGTCGGTACCCACGATGAAACAATAAAAACATTTGATTGTTTGAACATGACATATTCGTATGTAATTGTATATATTATTTTCGTCTTAAACAATTATACCCTCTATGTTGCAGGTTATGCAGGGACAAATAGCATTAATTTATTCCCAAAAATATAACTCTGAACAGGTGTACGGCTGTACGAGAGCAGTGTGCATTTGTGTTGCCACATTAAAAACCCGAATTTACGACTTTTCTATACATAGGTACATATTATATTATATTACACAATATGTTTATCACTGACGATAATCATCAGTTGTTTTAAAGTTTGTTACATTGATTAACATTTACTGTTTGAATAAATTTGTTCAAACATTTTAAATGCGCGCAGTAGAAAAATATGACATACTATTATAATAGTAACGATGATAATAAACAGAAATATAAATCGAAATGGTTTCATGCGTTATCGGAGAAGACTCGCTAATAAAACTTACTCGCTGTTCCTTAAACAGCGAACG
Organism: Schizaphis graminum; assembly: GCA_020882235.1. NCBI lineage: Eukaryota > Metazoa > Arthropoda > Insecta > Hemiptera > Aphididae > Schizaphis > Schizaphis graminum. The sequence continues at coordinate 73,144,409 of CM037032.1, forward strand.
CTACAGGTAAACAAATCATGTTAAAAGATAGTAATTGATAGTATATATATTTTCGTAATATTGAACTATCACGCTTGTCAGTATAATAAATAAAATGAATGAGGTTTTATTGTCAATAAGTATATAATATTATTGTACTAGTAAAAAAGTGATTTTGAGATAAATATATTTGTATTCATGTATTCATACATTTTTCTAATGAAAATTTTTACCATCAAATCTATTTTTTGTATAGATAAGACTACTGAAAAATAAATAAATATCAATCAACGTTATTATTGTTACTTACCAATCAATTTTGAATTTGATTTCCTGAATAATCATCATTTTTTTTTTGTGTGTCCTTATAGCATTGGTATTGGTATATACTATAACTATAGTACGAATTATATGTACCAACCACGTCCACATGATATATAAATATCTGCAGTTATGTGCGCTTATACGTCACTCACGTGATTCTAAAATTATTTAGCCATATTATCGCATCAACAATCAGTCGCTGTTATCCACCAGATAGGACCAGAGATAACTGCAGTAGAGTCGAAAACAGTAGCCACTAGGCACCTTATACGACGACGCGAAACAAGTATAAATATGCTGTACCTATAGGCGTAAAATACTCTACAGACTCGTCGTAGTCCGATGGTCTCTCATTAAACCACTTTAGAAGGTAATCTCGCGCGTGCGGATCTGTGTGTGTGTGTGTGTGTGTGTGTGTGTGTGTGTGTGTTTAAGTATATTACTACAATATATATATGTAGCTTCTATGATAATATGGCGTGTGTGCAGTTGCGGCGGCAATGATGCTATCTGCGAACGTGTCGTGCTAAGCCGTCGTCGCCACTGACTTTAGAGCGGTTTTCCGAATGTCGCGGGTGGGATATCATGCATTGGTATAAAATATAAATATATGTATGCGTATATAGGTGTATTCACATATTATATTGTGTGTCTTCAGTTAACTTACCACTCGTGAGTCTGTTTATGTGTGTGTGTCAGCACACTTATACATTACAACGCGTGTTTCACATAAACCTTATACGACGACGGCGACCATGTCCTTCTACCCGCTGACCCGCAGAAGTGCTACTCATTTTGTACATATGTGTATACGGATCCGTAACGATTGCGAGTCATAACATACGCACCGTATTATTGTAGTCTCCTCATCGGATCCCGAAGACGTGTGTAATTATTATTATACATATGGGTAGGTATTCGCGAATATCGTATTGTCACGTCTCGTTCGAATAATTAAAATTTGCACCGCCATTTTCCGCGGACCAAGGCCGGCAAACCATTAAGAGTGTAAAAATGTTATAATAATATAATATTATAATGAAAGAATTTATTTTTAATTTTAATTAATCACGCGCTCGTTCCAAGGCCAAAGACCGTTTGTGGGACGTCGTCGCAGCGCGCACGACAATAATATTATGTTGTATATACATAGGTACACCTACGTCCTACACGTATAATAACATCTCCATCTGTCCGCTGCCACTCGCTATCTCCGCTCACTTTTCCTTCGGAAATTGGATATCTAAGTGCGAAAACCGTACAAATCGATAATTTTACAGTTTTATCGGTATCTGTGAATCACGGGAAGATTTCGGATGGCCGGAGTTTAATTAGGTTATAGTTTTTAGAATTGGAGAACTTGAATTCGAACAAAGAAACATACAAGTAGGATAATTTGTATTCTATAAGCTATGATGAGTCTCGTCGATTCGTGACCATCATTTAAGGTTAGACAAAAGTACAAATTTCAAAGCATTGAATAAGATGAATCGTCGGAAATTTATCGAAGACATAATAAAATAATAAATATTAACATTTAATATAGAAAACACTGTAATTAAAATCGAATAGAATGTATAAGTGTTCTTTTCTGTTATAACTTTGTTTTTTAAAATGTTGTTTGTTATAATCTATTTATCCCAGTGCCTGAATTGAAAAAAAAATAGAAGGGAAATGCAAAAGTATAAAAAATATATGCGTCTCCGAACATCTAAATGTCTTATTGTTAAGTGGTGGCATATGTCCCCTCCCTCCTTATCTGCAATGACATTTTTTTACATCATTCAGCAATGAATAAAACGTAAAATATGAACTGGCCCAAAAATATTTATTAGAAAAGTAAGTACCTACCTAGGTACTATTCGAGCTGTATAAAAACGTATTGTGAAATTTCAAAAGCTGTTTGTCTTGGAAGGCATGAAGGGTGTGACATATAATATATACGATATTGTGTATACAATGAACATTGTATTTCTTTTAGATTCTGAACGGAGTGATGAATGTATTGATTTTACAATGATGTGTGTTTTTTTTTGTCGACAACATTTGAAGCAGTAAAAATGATTCGATTTTTGACTTCAGTCCCTCTTTGAAAAGAAAATTGAATCTAGTTGGTACTTTGGGGGTCAAAAGTTAAAAATTTTCAATATGATAATAAGTCGGGAAAAACCCTAAAAAAATGACAGAAAAACGGGATTTTTTACGCAAAACCAGTTTTCGACAAAATCGAACTTTTTATTTTGCTATAACTGAAAAACTAATCGAATCGATGTAAACACTTAAATTTTCACCAAATGTTTATATTAGTGTTCTCCATACACAGTTAAATTTTCAAGGAATTTTGAATTTTTTGAGCTATTTATAGACAATTGAAATTTTCAATTTTTCTAAGTATTTTTTTTTTAAATAACGATAAAAATTTTTTGGCCGACCAGAAAATCTTGAAAATTTAATACAAGGTTTCTTATAAGTTGTTATTAAAGTGATAAAAAAAAAAAATCCAAAATCGTTAATCACAATTTTTTTTTATAAGTGCTTGAAGTTCGAATTTATACGAAATATGTCAAAATTGCAAAAATTTGCAAGTAATTTTGTAGTCGAAAAATCGTAAAATTTTTTTCTTTTATAACTAAGTTTTGAAAATTTTGTACAAGGTTCTCCATAAATTTTTCTTCAAATATCTGTAAAAAAAACTCTACCGGATTTAGACAAAAAAATGAGTATTTGAAATTTAAATTTTTACAAAACCGCGTTAAATAACGGTTTAGCCTAAAACGATTTTTGATATTTATTGTTATTCAAATAGTATAAGTCGTAAATACTTGAAAATTTTACCAGTTATTTAGATTGCCATTTTTTGTACGTGATTTGATTTTCAAAATATTTTGACTTTTTTTGAGCTATTTATAGGCATTTAAAATAATCAATTTTTTTTTAATTTTTTTTTTTATAAATGTTGATAGAAAAAATTTAGCGTGGACAAATTACTTAAAAATTTAATTGAGTGGTTCACATAACTTGTTCTAACTCTCATTCAAAAATTATAAAAATACATAAGCACAATTTTTTTTTTATTAACATTTGAAGTTCAAATATTGATAAAAATTCGTCAAAATCATGAATATTTTTAACTATCTGGTAGTTAAACATTTATAACTATTTTACTATCCAAAGCTAAGAATTGAAAATTTAATACTATGCTGTCCATAAGTTATGCTTAGAATAATTATAAAAAAGTTTGAGGATTATTTAATTTAAAAAATGTTACGAGTGTTTAAAGTTTTAATTTTAATTTGAAATCAAAAATACACGTGTAAAATAACGTTTTGCTACTAAATAATTTTCGATTTTTGTATTTTTTAAAAAATTACCAAACGTAGGATCTTAATACTTTTAATTAAATGTTTGAATTTGTTTCAAAGTAGAATATATTACAATATTTAAGTATAATATATTCTAGACTGACAATTGACAAACCATCTCCGTTCAGAATCGTTTTTCGTATACAATAATACCTATGATTGCATTCAAATTTAACCTACCCTAGTCCGAGGTCCATTCCACCCCCTAATATACAGCAGAGAGATACTCACTTACCCACTCTTTTTAAATTGTATCTTTGCTTATATTTTTACTCAATTTTTCATCAATCCTGGAGACCACAAACCGCAAAATAAAAATGAGATTAGTGTCACATTATCACGTTTGTCATGTCTAATTCTTAATCCATGTTAGCTTTAAAAAAAGATCTCACGTCTGTCTATTATTTATAAATCATAATTCATGATATACTAACAGATGGCTTTCGACGCCTTCTGCGAAATGTCAATCTTCAAACAAAACTATAATAATACGTAAAGGTCAGCAGTTTCCAAACTGTAAGCTGAATGGTGGGATTAACTCATGGGGGGCAATCACGGGCAATAGGTATTTAGTAAATACACAGTAGGTACGTACAGTAATGCTGCACTACATTATATACACGTCTTAAATGTCTAGATGATTTATACTGCAGTCAACTGTACAATCTTGTATTAACGTTATAAGTTTATAACATTCTTAAGTATTTTTATTATTATTGAATAAATTATAAATACCTATAAAAATTAAATTATCGTTGTTTTTCTATTTTTTAATTTTATATTATTCATGGGAGGTGTAAGAAATATTTTTATTTTTAACAGCCCTAAATATTTAGAAAAGTTTAGGTTCCTAAATTAATTTTGATGGTTTATAGGATTGTTAAAATAATTTCATTGTTACAATTATAATGTGCAAAAAGCAAAGGCCAATCGCTAATGTATCACTTTTTCAGAAATCCTTACAGAATCCTAACAGAATATAATAAACAGGGTTCGGGACTTATAGCATTTGCATATCCATCATAGGTGATGTAAAACATAGCAGAGTGATCTACAAATACGTTTTGTAGTACAGAGAATTAAAATATAAAATTTTATTTTGCATATTTTTGCATATTTTGGGGTTTTTGCATATTTTAAAGGTTTTTGCATATTTTATGCTTATTCGACAATTTTTAATGATTGATGGTTAATATAATTGTTCAAAATGTATGATATTGAATCGAAATTATGTAATTTACACGGACCATGTGGAATTGCGGTGTCAAAAAAACTTGATCAAGTATTAATAAAAAACAAGGGTTTAAATAGTTTAAAACAAATATATAAAATTATCACCGGAGCCCGGAGGAGAGTCTATGGACCTTCGTTCATTAGCAGAATATCTAACATGTAATGATCTGTTATATTTTTTCAAGTATGCTCCCATTACTTCCGTCGACGTGGAATTTTCATTTTCGGCATATAAGTGTATTCTAGTCGATAATAGAAGAGCCTTCCAGTTCGAAAACACCTAATAGTTCAATGCAATTAATATATTATAATTACCTATTTAAATTAATAAATTATATCAAATAAATCTTTTTTTGTTAATGATTTTTAATTTTTTTTTTAAATTTTTTAGTGCATATTTTTAAGTTTATTGGGTCATATATAAGCGCATATTTTAATGCTTTTTAGTGCTATAAGTCCTGAACCCTGATAATAAATAATATTACACTTAGCTTACACAAACGGTTCCTCGACATTGCCGAAAGTTGAAGCAATGAAGAGGAACCAGAGGAACCATACTACGGCGTTTGTCTGTGAAAATTATATTATATATAATCTAATTAGAAAATGGTTGGATGCCTAAATAGTAAATACTCATTATACTAAGGTAAATACACAAACCACACATATATATATATATAGGTACTATATAGTTACACATTGTACGCGTGCAGCGCTAAATAATAATAACGAGTCTCGAACACGACGACAAATGCAGCAATCTCGGCGTATCATAATTTATAATAATTTTATATATTATATTAAAATACAAACACGGCGTGTGTATAAGCACGTATATATGAATATAATATGAATAAGATGGTTCGCATAAATCAGATAAACGCACTGTATCACGAAGTGTTTTTTTTTTTTTTGCTCGCGCGCGGTGGTGAGGTTTTCGACCTCATTTGCATCTTGACGATAATAATTATTTAAGGCGAACACTCTCACATGGGTATTATAGGTAGTAGGTACGCTGCACTTCACGTCAAAGACTGTACGCGTGCGCGTCTGTGTGGATCGTGTGCGTGACGAAAACATAATTTTTCAATATACAATAATCATAATAATAATAATAAAAAGAAGAAGAAACCTATACCGTATACGTAGTCTACATCCAAAACGTGTGTTTGTTTTATACCTGTTCTCGGGGTATATCGTTAAATAAATAATGATGATAACTGGTTTTCGATAGGATTATAATACTTAAAATGTAGGTACATTATTCGAAGACTCGTGTATAATATACTATAATAATATAATCGACATACTCGGGGACACGAAACCGACAACGCGGTTTTTTTCGTTATTTTATAATAATAATAATAAGTTAGGTTTTGTATTGTCAAAATACACAAAATCTCACGTTTAATGTACGCAACGCGCACGTACTTATTTGCTTACCCGTTTAATTCTCGTCAGATAATGACCGAAATGCGTGGATGAAAAAAAAATAATTAATAATTCGAAACGATCGACTTGCGAAAAGAAATCGATTGGTTGTGATCTTTTTTTATAACAGTTAAAATAAAATAGATAGGGTAAATCTCTTGATCGCTAAACAATATTATCATCATATTATTAATATATATATATATTATCGATCGTATTAGTTTTCTCCAAATAAAATGCCCAGTCATGTTCAATTTATTTTCGTATTTTTATTTATTTATTTTTTGTAACTTAATTGAGACTATATATTTTATACGCGCCGTTATCGCGAACATGCCCCCGGTATTATGGTATCGCTTTTATATTTTCTCGAGTTCAATTTAAAGCTATATTAAAATAATATATATACAACTACAGTATAATACGTGTTGAGTTCTTTTGACTGGCGCTCGGAAACTAAACGAAACGTCGTCGAAGGAGTGCGATTACATCGTGATTACACCGAAATTGATTATTATTTGAACGTAAACGGTTTTCACGCGCCGTCGCGTGTCGCCTTGTTATTGCGAAAAATATTATGATTTCGTCCGAATCCACTGAGTATCGCGATTGATATAATAATATTGTCAATATTATATTGTTATATCGTTACTTTATCTGTTCGATTTATTTTAGACTTTCACGTCGCATACCTACGTTTTAAAATCAGAAGTAAGTTTTCGAGCTCAGAAAACATAATAGTAGGTACAAATACGTTTGTAGTTAATACTGCAGCACTGAATTCCAGATCAGCAAGATAATATAGAATAAGGTTTGTAACATCAAAATCCAAGATAAAATACAATTACATAAGTATACCTTTTCAAACTTTATATATTTAGTGGATTGCCAACAATAAATGCAATAGGAACTTTAATGACCAATTAATATTTTACGATTATTACACATTTACACCAGTTTTCGGTTAAGAATTACGATTTCATTTTGAGTTCTTCAAAATTTCAAATTTGAATTCTAATTAGAACTAGTATTACATAATATTTGAACTTAACTTGAAGTTTTTAAAAACTTGGAAATAAAAGTTTACCTTTTTTTCATATTTAACCGACAGCAGAGGAGGCTCTGTTTGCACAATACTACTCCTCTGCAAATAAAAGTGTACCTAGTTTAAATTTGCATGAATATAAATTTAATATTTACAGAAGCATCCACATAAAAAACAAATAACTTACTGACTTGTTGTATCTTTTCGGTTCAATTCCAGAGTTTTAAATAATAAGCACATTGCAAATCATAAAACATAAAAAATTTTTATTTCTAGTATTGATTTTTCTTTTGTTTTCACTGTTGTTATTTTATCAAGTTAGCCTGTTTAATTTAACTAATAACTATTAATATCTACTACTACATAATATATATTACATAATAACAGGTATAACGAGGTAATATTATCTCTATCTATACTACTAAATAATATACAACAAACTGTTTGGGGATGCGGGTATGAGTATATTATTTTCTACCTTCGCACCACGCTGCCATTTTAAAGCGACGACGACGATAATAATAATAATAATATATTATTGTAATTTCATTGTAGTCACGACGACAACGACGGACTGACGCTGTTGTTCTATCGAACGATCGGCAATCAATTAGCCACAGCCACCGTGCACACGGCGTCGTTTAATTAAACTCACTGGGAGCTGGGAAACAGGTAACTATATGTGCTATTATACGTATTGTGTATAATATAATACCTGCATTTGGATACACCGTATATTATTATATGTACACAGCAGTGGCGGCGGTGACAATGATCATTAGTTTGGTGGGTTTTCGATGCTGCCGTTTTGCGTCTGCTGCTGCTGTTCCACGGGTAAAATATAATAATTGATTACCTACACGATACCGGTGTTGTGTCTCGAGTGTGAGTGCGTGTGTTTACGGATCGTGTTTGTGTGCGGTAGACGGGCGTGGGCATTTTCGATTTGAATAATTCAAAGGTATAATAATAATAATATAAATCCGGTAGAAAACGACTCGGTGTGCGTCTCTCGCGGATCAGTTACACGTTACCTACACTGTGTATGTACGACTATCATTATAATATGATTCAGGTATTGTTATATACTTACGAATTATAAATATATATAGACGTGTCGTAGGTATACATTATACATGTGTGTGATCTCTTCATTAGTCGTCGTCGGACGTCGGATCGTATCGGTCCCGTCATCGTCCGCGGACCGCGGTGGAGGTCTTCCCGGCAACAAGTCGTGTGCTGTTAACGGTATAAAATATGTAAAATATAAATACGTTTGTAAGCGTTTTTATACGCTGCTCGTGCGTAAAGATAATATTTATATATTGTATTGTAAACATTTTGCAGACTGCACGAATGGTAAAAAGTTCCATTTTCGAGAACTTATATAATATACGCGAACCTAATCAAATAATATAACATATTACATTGTCTGAAAAAATATAACCTTTTGACACTGCAGTGTTAAGAGGATGCCACACCCGTAAATATTGTTTTCGTCTGACAAACGTATATCATTGCGAATTCACGTTCGGCAGAACCAAACTTGTGTTGTTATACTTATTAGTTGTTATAGCTTTAATGTTAGTATAAATTGACCTATTTCCAAACCCAAAGTTAAAAATAACACTCATAACTCGTATACAAATTTAAATATCATAAAACTCAACAAACAAACTTATAGATAATGTTCTTAACGTGTTTTGTTCGATAATACCTGGTAAAGTCAGTATAATATTATAATATAAACAGTATAAGTAATATTGAAGCTAACAACAGTGCAAGATTGGGTTTGCTTTTCGATTAGACGAAAATTTGACATGTATATCCTGCGGGTGTGACATCCTGTTAACATCATCTTATTTATTATTTTTTTATACTGATACATTTTTTACACCTCACTGCAGCCCATAGAGTAAAGTACATTAAAATATACCATGGTGATACTTAGGATAATTGATAAATTATCAAAATGTGTGTTTTTGGGTTATGATGAATATTATTGGTAGATCTCTCATACCAAACCACAAAATCACGAAAAACCGAAACCATAATATAATTAATATAGCCTGCAGATAATTGTTATATGAAATCAGTAATAATGTAAACGATTTTGAAAATTATATATAACACTACGGTATAGCCATACCAATTATAATAGGCTAACCAGCTGTACCTATGGCTGTATATTATATGTGCATATTATATATAGTTTGTGGATAGTGTTTGACGACTTTTACTATTGTCAGACCGTTCCCACCCCCTATACGCGTATAGTCGAATGCTCGCCATATTTTGAACATTCGATATCACTACGGTAAACATCACTGTGCTCGCCTGCAGCCGTGTAGTACACACCCACATATTATATTATTATCGTGTTATAATACATAGTATGTCGTCGTACGCGCGCTTACGCACTTAGCGCATTTTTATTATTATTTTCTATCGCATATATTCACATATCACACACAACGTACAATATAATATAATATATATATATATATGTATATATAGTTGGTTAGAGTTTTATAATTCGCGTTTATTTTGCACCGAGCCTGTCAGCCGGGCACGCGATAAGAGGAGAGGCCGTGTTGCCGCCTCGGGACCGAGTTAATTGAATGGGGTATCATCATCGGCGGCTGTGTTTTGTACTCGTTCCCCTCCGATCGCGCGCGCCATACGACGCGTATACGCCTGCAACATTATACACACTCGCAAATGACATTTTTCACCATTCGCGCGTAATCTATAATCAGATATATTATTATTATTATTGTTGTCGTTATATCGCCGTACATACACGCGCGTTCGCAGACTCGGCTCGTTGTCATGCAGTTATTATTATTATTATTATTATTATTATTATTATTGTGTCACCCGTCTCTCCGTCCGCCCATTTTTATTTTTTTTCCACCCCCCCCCCCGTGACAAACGTCAAAAAGTCCATCCACGCCAAACCCGACGCGTTTGACTGTAATAATAATAAAAGGGAGCTCCGAACCGCACACCGCGAGTGACAAGATAATATTGTGTCGTTGTCTTTTGTATCTGCGTATACGCGTACTTACACGTGTAACTTGTATTATATTATTTGTATTATAGTCGATATTGTATTCGGGTGAATTCGTACGGAAATGCGCATTGCACACGCGGCTCGGCGCGTATATTATATAATATATTGTATTATTGTATGCGTATACGATGAAAAATGTTTATTTACGCGCTGCGGCGGTGGCGACCACAGTTTTTAAGCCGATTTACAAACGGCAGTATAGTGATGACGTTTAAAAGATATTATTAGTAATTACATGATGCAGTATACATTATAACACAATAATAAATAATACATTTCGTGATTATCTACTTAAGGTAAACAGATCGGTGTTAATTCCTGTTAATTGTTACATAGTTTTCGATTACCCGTATCGGACGTGAAACGCGTAAATATACCATCGCGGCCTAAGTCTATACTATAATGTGTATTGTATAATACATATTTCAGTATATAATACGTATGTTGAGACATAGACGATCGGTAAAAAGAAAACTGTAGCCGTCGCGTTTAATAATAATAACAATATGTAATTGTTGTAGTGTCGATGTAGAAAACGTAATTTTTACGCTTTTTGAAGATTACCCTTCCCCACCGTGTGACTATTCATCTTTCCCAAGTGCCACTCAAACCAGTCAAACCGTGCACAATGCATGCCATTACCGAAAACAACACATAACTATTATTCGCCGCTCATTTTTGTGAAGGCGTTTACTGTATAGTCCAAAAGTATATTGTGCATAGTACCAATTATAATTTATATACACGATAATTCTTTTTAACAGAGAATTTCTATCATTGCCTAATTAATTTATAGAAGTTATAACGGTTTTGGTATTATTTTTTTAGTAAATTAAATCGATTATGTTACATTAAAAAAAAAAAAAATGAATCTTACTAATTTATATCGCTCGAAGAATAAAATTTCAAACAAATATATAATTAATTAGTTTTACGATAGCATTACTAGAATTTATTTCAAAATTCGATTTTTATATTATACAAAATACATATCTTAAATAAAATATTTTGCTCTGGAGTATGAATTTAAAAGTGTACGTTTCAAAAAAGTCAAATACTTAAAAACTTCCGTTTTTTTCAAAATTATTTGTGTGTATCTATTTAAAATTATATGACGTAATAAAATATTTTCAAAAATGTTAATACTTTTTGATTTTACTAACAATCATTTATTTGTCATTATAGGTAAATCAGACAGCATATATTAAGTGATTAAGAGTATAAAATAGACATATATATTATATACCTATATATGTTATATTATATATAAAATTATCTTGCTATATAGTATATACTACCGGCACGATACAAATCCTTGTAAATTATCTTATTCCCTAGGTATAGAAGAACACTATATTATAGAGCCAGTTTCCAGTAGTATAGGTAAATTATATTATATAAATATTAAACTTAAACCATTTTTTTTTTATATTGTATTTTATATTATTATTATTATGCAGTGCATTTAAGACTGACGAACGACGTGCGTACAGTAAGTACCTATTACCTAAACATAATGTATTGTCGGTAATCAGTGTTATGGAAGTCTTTATTGGTATACTCTTTACACATTATATAATATACGTGTTAGGTATCTATACAAACATAAAATACGGTGTATAATTTATCTGTTTTATTTTTTTCAACGTTGCCTGAAGCATTCAAACTATTTTACATTATTTCAACATTTAAAGTAATAAACAATAATATATAATATTTTTTTGAATTTGTCCACTTAATACGACCTATAGAATTAACAACTTTTTTTGACATACAATACTAATAATTAATACAACTTATTTTTTTAAAATATGTATACATATCAGAAACATGCACAACGTATTACAGATTTTGATGATATAGCTGTATAAGACTGAGATATTTACCAATATCTAATACATGAGGATGATATCGATGATAATATTAAAAAGATATACAAGAGTTGTTTAGTTACATTGATGTCAATCCAGAGAAAGTGTGTCAAAATAAACTCATCATAGCGATGAGAGTATGAGACACGTATAGTATAGTGTCGTAAACCGAACACGGAGGTCTTATCTCTATAGATCATGATGATATAACTTACCATGGTTTGAGATAAAAAAACATAATTTAATGATTTAAACCGTGTTACTTACCTACTATTTTAATTTTAATATTATATTATACATAGATAATCAATAAGGACTAAGGAGTAATAGATAGCTAGAGATAGTAATCTTCAACTGAATGTGTACAACAGTCGATACAGGAATAGATGATAGGCAATAAGCATAATATTATAATCGTTGGTATAGACATCTTAAACTCTTAACTATAATAAGTCCACAATTTAATAATACCTACTACCTTGGTTTTATTTTAAAATTAATATTCTGAAGTTTAACATTGATACAAGAAACTCGAATAGGAGATTGACTGATGACCGGCAACCAGTTCTCTAAACACTATAATATATATAAGTAATCAAAGCGTTGTATACCTATTTTGTTTATTATTTTAATATTGTGCATATAATTGATAATTACCTACGTATTATAATTGACTATTAACATTATTAATGTTTCTTTTTGTTAGGTATTTGGATAATTGTTATAAACTTGTTATCTATCAGCTACAGTTAATTATGAAATATTCCAAAAAATATTTTGTTTTTGAATATGAGGTGGAAAAGAGTAGGACTGTCGTTTACAACAAGCAAAAACAACAAATTAATTTTGATATTCGTAAAAATCTAGTAATCACATAGGTATAGTCATTATTTCTGTTTTTTACGCATGGATATTATTATACCTATGTATTTTTTTTTTAAATTGTTTACACTTATATTATTACTTATTAGTAAAGTTTTTAAACTGAATGTTATAAGTAACCTAACCTAACTAGTAACTATAGCATACAAAAATAGGCGAGCACAAACAAAAGTTTCGATAAGTTGTGAGTAAGCTGGTATAAGATTGCAATTTGTAGCACAGATTTTATGATATTATGAACCATGATTTTTTTATACAAATTGTGGTTACTGGTTTCAGTGTGGGGATGTGTTGTAGCGATTGGTTTTGGTTAGTATGTAGGGGAGACAAGATAGTAGTTACTGAATAATAATGATTAATACTCAATAGTGATAACAACTATAAAATCTAAGTATAAAAAATCACACCCAATTGTCCGAATTATTTATTTTAAATAATAAATATAAATATGATTATTTGTATTTATGTAGGTATACTTATTGGCTATTTTCAACGCCCCATTACATTATTTTATAGTTTTTATATAACATTGTATAATATACATAATATACGTATTGTTGTGTCCAGAAATGACTATAAATATCGTTACACTATTTCAAATGGACATCGCTAACAGTTTGGAGGTGTTTGTTATGGCTGTTATATTTGTATAAAGTATAATAACAATGTATATAGGGCTGTTTAATTGCCGTTTATTTTGAATACATTATATTTACAATATTTAATAACAGCTTATAATAGTGTTTTTTTGGGATGATAATCAGCTTAGGGTTGTTATTTTTATAGCCAAAGAATGTGTTCTATATAATTACAGACCAATAACGACCATAAAACATCGCAAAACGATATTGCCTATCAATCGGGCTACAATTATTTAATAATATATTACACTTGTGTCGTTACATCAATGGGAGTATTGACTTTGCATGCACTTGGAAAGTTTGGTACAAACTTTTAATTCTAATTGATTATAAATAGCCATGTGCGGGTATTTCATATTCTTAAAAGCAATACATTTGTAATGTAAAATAAGATATATTTTTTCATATAATAATTTTTCATAATAAAATAATTATTTTTCCATATGGACCTAGAGAACCGCAGATTTCCGACCCTGCAGGTTTTAGTGGAAGACATGTTAGGTTGGGAGATGATTAAATAACTGCAGACTACGATAAAACGCGTATAACATTATTATTGTTATAAATATAATAGAATAAAATAAATATTAATAGCGTACTACGTACGTATTTATATAAATCTCAATATATATGTTATATGTATCATGATTCATAATCATATTATTCTTGAACGTATAATAATACGATGTTATCAAATCATACATAATTTCAGAAATTTCAGTCGGAAAGGGATGAAAACGAATATGTGGGTTATTTTTGATTACGTGCTTATAATCGACGAGGGGTTGGTTTCTCATGTGGCGAGCATATGCGAGCTATGTACAATATACAATACCCCACTGTATACATATAATATATGGACGAGCACTTTATAAATACATTTGAAAGTATTGTCGTATCACCGTAGGTGTATTATAATATTATATATACCTATATACCATCATATATATATTATATAATATATCATACGTTCGAATCGTATATATTTTTAAACAATGTCCGTGCACTTATGCAAAAACGATTGTCGAAAACCGTCGTAAATAACCGAAACGTCATCACCGACGCCGTGATTTAACTACATAGAAATCAAATTATATACTACAGCATTAGCAAATACGCACTATATACATATTATATTTATATTATATATATATATGTGTGTGTGTGTGTGTTTGCGTGTGTGTTTGTGGAGTATATATGCACATACATAAGAGGCGAAAACGCTCGCGGATATTAGGACCCTTTATTCGGTCGTAAATTTCAATTTCGCGTTATCATCGACAATGGGCTATATTTTCAATGGGGTTTTTTTTCTCGCTCCGACGAGCTTCCTCCCCCTTGTTATAGTATTATATTATATACTCGTAGTGTAATATAGACCGCCGACGAGTCTCTGTAAATATAAAATAAATAATAAAAAAAAAAAGAAAAAAAGGGGGAAAAATGGAAAGAGTATTATATACAATATACCGTTTAAGCGGCGCGCACCCGGTAATACAGAATATGTCGGAGAATACATAATATCATATGCGATTTTAATTATAGCCTTTTTCAATTTTTAATTATACGATTTTATATGCACATTGTGCATGCGATTTGATCTCGCCGCAGACATACAACACAATATATTATATAAGTACACGTCGTATATATTATATGGAGAGCTGCGATCGAAAAACAGAGCACTGAATAATGTTACGATAACACAATTTTCCAAAAAGGGGTTCTTGATGCGTACTGTCTGCGCGATCGCATTGTACCGGAGTGCTGTATTGTGAAATCGCACGGGGCGACGGCTGTGCTGGCTAGTGTCGTTTTTACGGAAACAAGATAACGTAAATGTTATTATATGAATAAACGTTATTTTTTTCTCCGGATGTTTGTAAACGAAATAATATATATGAACGATCGTGAAGTAGCGATAAGTAAAACAAAATTTTGTATAAATATAAAAAAAAAAAATTACGATTTATATGTGTTATAATATGGTGAACTGCAACTATTAAATATTTTTAATAAACGGCTTGTAGAGGTTTGTTTGTGTATACTATAGGGGTGTAATGTTTAAATGTGTACACTCTAATTATACAACATCGTTGAATGTATTGAAACCTTATACTGTCGTCTGTCATAGTAGAGACGTCGACCGCGTTGTGTACGATAATAACGCAATGATTCATTTCATTTTAACTCTTAATACCATAATAGTATGTATAGATAATATTATTTTATCGGTGTGGCTTGTGACGCTTTTCTCTTCTCATAGTTCAATCATTGTAAATGATAATAATATATGCATAAATATCTTATAGTGTTTAGTGCTGTTTATGTGAATAGATTTTATATTATATTATCTAAAAATAGATATAAATCATAATAATATGGTATTCTTTCTAATGAAGGTAATATAAGTTTATTATTATTATTTTTTTAATCCATCAACAATCTTTGTATAGACACCTAATAGGAGTGTATAAAAAGCCTATACCTACTTGGATAATCCTAGTCACGTATATGCGTCTGAGGTGCAGATAATAGGCATTGGCATATTCAAAACTAGGGTAGCTATGGCCCTAAAATTAATTCGATATAAAATATATTGTTAATTTAATTTATAAACACTTAATATTAAATAAAATGTATTGTAAGCTATAATTTTATTATTTTTATTTAAATGACTCTGGTTATAATTTGATAGTTTATACATGGTTTGCTACTGTAATTGTTTTTTCTTGTAAATGGAGTTTATACTCTGTATAACTATAAATAAATAAACATAGAACATTTGAAATAAAAATCATAATTGTGTGTAGTAGGAAAGAAAGGGCCAAAACCCTACGATGGTGAAGGGTTTATAAGCTTCAGTAATTTTCAAATCCTATAGTTAAACAGCTCACTGTGGGAGGATATAATCGACAGGTATAATAGTTGTTATTTTTGTTATTTATTGCTGTTATAATATAATATAGTTAATATTTAGCCTTAACACGTATATGGCGTATTCGTTTTTAAAAGGCTCGTTAAAATGATTAAGTGATTCTTAGGCCCGTTAAGTATGCGTATGACACACACTACACAATTATACCTTCCCATATGCGTTTATTACGAATGTATAATAATGACAAACGTGGATCTAGGCAGAGACTTAAGGAATTTAGCTCCTCCCCTCGTTGGAAATTTTATGAATTATTTATTTCTTTATATATTAAATAGTTTATAAATCCTAATCTATAAATTTAAAATATTATAATATATTAGGAATTTTAATTTAGATAGGTACGTAATTTTTAATCATTATAATGCTATTAAAAATGTATTTGATATACATATATAAGTAATTAAATAGGAACTAAAAAATATTTAATTTGTCAAATAAAAAACAGCATACATAATTTAGTCTATATACATATTATATACATACTCTATAACCAGCAAAAAAAAAAAAATGAAAATGCGACAAAGATGAACTCTATACATTTACTAATAATTATACATACTAATAATATACAACACGTTCGAGTAAGCTGATCGGTGTTATGACGAGAGGAGACGATGGTTGAGATTACTATATACATATATATATATAGCTGATCTCGTTCACATATGGGGCGCACACGTCTCGGCTCATCTCATCCACAGTATTCGCCGTCGTTTCTGTCTGACGGGCGTTGTGTTGCTAATTGGCATGTGCGCGACTTTTTTACGACTTTTTATTGCGTTATTTATGACTAAGATTTATCACCGCAACTCCTGTTCCATACAGTCAATAGTTTATTTATTTTGGTTTTTTTTTCTGAGTCCGTCAACAATGTTTGTACTGACTGCTAGGAGGACTGCAGTGTCAGTACATCCTGTATAATAGGCCTATATACTCACCGCAATACGAAGGACACTAGTCTAGACGTTATGTATTGCATAATATTGGCTTACTGATAATATAATAATATTATATGGCGTGTTTCGTGCACCGAATAAACGACACAGGTCGCGCGTATATTCTTATGAGTAAATATATATGTATCAACAATAGTTGATTTTTTACGCGTTTTTGCGCTGCGTGTTGTTTAGTCTATATAGGTTCGATATAGTACTATTTCTGGCGTACATAGTAGAAATAAACCTCACCCGTTTGGACAGAGTGCAATATATTAAGTTCCAGACACCAGAACAAGGGCTTTAGCGGACCGACCCCTCGCAGGTGATTAGAGGTTTTTATATACCATTATTATTTGTGCACGTATGACTGTATGCAAGTTTATACAGTATACTATATACTAAATATATATAATATACATATTATACTTGTAACAGGTATAAGTTATATTTATTAATTAGCGAATTTGTCAACGTCTGCGGTCGTAGAATTAAAAAAAAAAAAAACACGGATTATTAAAAATGTTATTGTCGCGTGAAACGATATAAGATAATAATATTATAATAATAAAATTACAGGTACCACTCATAATATATACGCGAACGTTTTTTATTCCCTCGGTAGGCATATATTATACACACATATAAACACACGTAGTCGTTTTAAGTATACCCGATAACCGTCGTGACATTATATTATACATATATATGTATATTATGTACATTATTGTATATACTATATATTATACATGGTTATGGGGCGAACATGCGATATATAATATTACGCGAGATCGTTTATTGGCCGGTAACACGCGACGAGAAACGCACATTCTTCGGTAGTTGCAGTATACAAACACACACATAATATATACACTCGCACTCACACGCGCACGCACAATACGAGTAGGTAGGTACGCGTGTACCCGAAAACCACAGTAGAAAAAAAATTACAACAATATGTATACGCACGTAATATTATATATTTGAAAACCCGTATACGTACGCTTAGTATTTATATTATATAAACTTATATGATGTGTATATTATATATTTTTATATATTTTAAACGCTATGCTCAACAATAACTCGCACGCTACGCATATATATTATGTATACGCGATAGTATAAAATGTCTCCTCCCCCGTCTTGTAAAACACGTATACAATATACCTACGTATACATGTATATATGGGAAAAAAAGTGGTCAAGTACACGGGTAATTGCCAATTAAGGTCTGTCCCCTCCCAATACCGATGTTTTACGCGTCCACGTGTGTACAACACACGCATGCTTGAGTGTTTATATATGGGTATGTGTGTGTGTGTGTGTGTGTGTGTGTGTGTGTGTGTACGTGTGTGTGTGTACGTGTGTGTGTTTATATACGGAGGCGGTTATGGCCGATTTATGAACATACCGATTTGCCCGTCGCGTCGGTTTTCGCGCGTACACGCGCGATGACTGTTGTTGTATACCTGTAGTTGCAATCAATCCGAAAAATAAAATCGATTTTGCGTCTTATGTGCAAATTTTGATTCCAGGACCTAACCAATCGACCTAAACTTTCATCGGATTTAGCTTTCAACGCATCTCAGATCCGAGTTAAGTCTACAGCCGGCGAATATTATATTAGATCCCATAGTCTTCCGCGTCATGTGGGTTACTAGAACAGAAAAGTCAGATCTATGCTGTGATTCAAAGAATATAGTTTATAATATTAGGTATAATTATCTTCCTTATGCAAACTTGTTTTCTAACCTAAGTAATAAGTATATGATATTATTTAAGTATTATCAATAACTTTGCTGGTGAGGTGGGTAAGATTTTTGGTAACATAATCCTTGTCAATTATTATTGTATTTTTAAAGATAACGATTGCCTTATATTTACTGAGCGATTCATTTGCATGAATACATTATTTGGTGAAAAATGTATAGCTCACAGGAGAGACAGCTGCCACACTGTCCCTCTCACACGCACACATATAATTGTCAATAAGCTATCTTTGTCGACGATACCATATCTACGGTAACTGCATTTGAGTGTATCGTTTTTTCATCATCCCTTGTCGTTTATACATAAACAATATTATAAACTATATTTATTATTATATAGTATAATGTTATGATCGTAATAAAATGATTTTATTTTTGTTGTTTTTCTTAAAAACAATATATCAATCTCTGAATATATACACGTGTAATGCTTGCGACAATTAAATTAAATCCGACGACGATAGTATACAAATGTAAAATTTACCGCGCGACGACGACGACGACGACCGGTTTGTATCGTGTTGCATTATATAGGAACTCTGAGCGTCGTTGGGTTTTATACATTATTATTTTTTTTACGACGAGATTCGACTTACTGTTTTTAATTATATGATACGGCCATGCGGGCACGATTTACGGCAGTCGACGAGAAATCGACGAAATACGATTTGATGTTTTTTCGTTATACTCACTCCAGTCCTACTATAATTTGTTACGTAGCTGCCGAATCTTAAATTATAATATTATTTATACATTATATATATATATTTATATAGTATAATAAGCAGCGCTCACGCGCGACCGTATTGGATCATTTGGATCGATTTAACATATTATAAGATAATATAACATTCATATGATAGACGTGCAGTATACAATATATACATAGGTATTGGTAATATTATACCAGTCTCATGATATTCGCTGGTTAATTAGCTTTTAATAAAATTCAAACTAAATTGAGCTGAAACAAATTTGTTTTTTTTTAATAACCCGTTCTGCTAGTAATAAAATTAAAACGATAATCGCACGAGAAAATTATTCTATAACCATTTTTAACGATACTATATTTAAACATACACTGATACATAATGATATACATATTATCATAACAGCTATATAAGTTGAGTCATAAGCACCGTGTATAACTAGAGCACCGTTTCTCACGAGGAAAAAATTAAGTTTCTAAAATCATTTACACTTAATATATTATAGGTACTTATGCTATAATAATATCATAATATTATAATCAGTCAGTCAGCATATAGTAAATAAACAAGTGTTTTATATGTAGCCAATATAATACTAAACTATTCGTTGCATGTAACCATGCCATAAAAACAGCCGATAACCCGTGATAATATTTCTATAATGTTACTTCCAAGTGTCGAAAAATTATACGATAGAAGTGAAATCAAAAAAATCTTATGGCTATACCGATAATTTTAATTCGTAAATCGCTCGCCGATTTGGTTGTACGAGTACCTATAATATATATTTTACACAATTATCCTTATCGATAATTCGTTGGCGAATCGTATCGTAATCAGAAACGACCCCACTGCCGTTTTCGTCGGAATATATAATAATAATATATCATAGGTATTATATTACACATTTTCAGCAGAAATCACTACCACACTACTTTGTATGCATTACAGGATCTGATGCGGTAAAGGAGATGAAGGACGATTCGACTTTAAAATACACTACTGACTATTTAATTATTCTGTACAGCATTGATTCAATTTATTTTTATTTTATCGTTACATAAAAATAAATATTTAATGATTAAATATAATGTTTATGTAAAATAAATAATATATTTTGATTTATTTCTAAAAATTATTTTAAATTATGTTATTATATCTAGCATTGTATATTATATTGTTGTGTACACATTATGTATACTTGTAAACCATCATATATCATCTTAATATATAATATGCTTATATAGAATATCATACAACTCATAACTCAACATCTATGTAAGTCTTATATTTTTGAATTCAGTAGTCACAAGTTATAGTGATAATTTAGTGATTACTTGATAATTTTAAAACCATAAACCAAGTAACTAATTGATAAATAGAATAATATTGGCATTGCGCGTTTTATGAACTATTTTTTTTTTTGAGAAGAAAACAACAAATTAGCATTTAAAAAAATATGCGTACACTTATTATATACATACATAATAATTATATTTTGCAGTCTAATATTTCATTGCATCGCCGAGGTTCAGGCATGACATGGCATTTATATAGGGTGTACACTAATAGCTATTATTATATTATAATGTATGTGTATGTCGTTGTGACGTGTTGCTGGCTGACTTCCATCCATGCTGTAGGTAGGTACATTGTAAATTATAATACGAATCAAAATGAAAACAACAATAATTAACAGCGTACAGCCGTGATATTTTTATACTCGTTTTACTTTGAGAAGACTTTTTTAGTTTTTTCTTTTAGGTATACCGCGCACGATGACGACGTATTTACAACGCGAATATAAATTATATTCAAAAAATATCAAATAGTTACAGGTGCGTGTGTGTGTATCGTATGTCATAGATGTGTGCACGCCCTCGACAAAAATAAACTTAAAACAAATCGTATAATATTTGGTAGTATCATAATACCGCTGGCTAGATATAACATTTAATACGACAATATTTAATGGGTGATACATATATAGATATAGGTGCATATATTGTAATGTATACAGAGTGATGAGCTAAGCATGTTCACCCAGTCAATACTCCTATATATAATAATGAATTTATTATTCAAATTCTGATTTTTTTTTAAATATATTTAGTCATATATTCCATAATTTAGATTTTTTGCCCTATAAAAGTGTGCTATGTGAAGGTATAAACTAGTTTTTTTCAGATGGAAATTCAACTTTTTATGCAATTAAATCAATATTTAAACAAGCAGTTTTCAAGTTATTAAAATAATAAAATATGTATACCTATATATATATTATATATATGTGTATATTGTATATGTACTTAAGATAATATTACTTAAATCGGTAATTTTCAAACAATCATAAGCATTTCTTCAAATCTATATTCTATAATTGACCCTTACACACCTATTAGTACATGTAATTCAATTTCTATGAAACTTATTAGAATTCAATTTAGATACATAACATAAACATTAAAAAAAAAAAAAATCATCTGTAATTGAAATTATGTAATAATTTATAGCGAAAAGATTGGTTTTTATTGAAAAAAAGTTTGATTCACCACAGTATATCCTTTAAATGGTATAAAAATCTGAAGAATTAAAAATATGGTTCTAAGTATACTTAAAAAGTTTAAATTTCAAAAAGTGTCATTTGAATTAAATAATCTTTATAAAAGTGAAAAAATGTAAGTGAACTGTGATCTGTGCAGTGACTTATTCTGTATAATATATAACTACATCACGTTGAGTAACATATATAGAGCACAATCAATTTGATTGAAAAGTCAGAAAAAAACGTATACGTTTTTATAGGTAATATCGCGGTTGTATTTTATATAGAGACATATATAGCTGAATAAATTATATGCGACGACGTGGAGCCCATGACAAGTTTGATTAATCGATATGATATATGTACTCGCCAAATAGATCCGTATAGTCGTACAGACAATTCTTAAGAACGTTTATATTATATATATGATGAGTCTTGTTGACCATGTCCTTAGACGTGGACACGTGGTTGTCGGACGTTGTGCAGTAGACTTAGCCAAACTAGTGAGAAGCAGTGGTCAATACATAATAATATGTGTACAGGGACGTAAACAGTTTTTGTATGTATGTATAATCTATATACACTATACATTATGCATATATATATATACAGAGAGCTGAGAGAGAGAGAGTGAGAAAGAGGAATGAGTCGCTAAATATAGAAAAGTCGATTGTTCCGATCTCCTTACGGTGTATTGTGCGTATACATTTTATTCTGCAGTCAAACATTGGAGGGCATTATATGGCAAATCTAATTCCGTCAGTTTCGTTCCAGGACAATATTTAATTTTTTATCTGCTATAACCCCCCTCACCAATTTTTTTCCTACGTTCGCACCTGGTATTAAGCTAATTTCTCTTTTTTTCCACTGTCTATAGAACCGCGCACATCATATATAAATACGAGGCGTAAGCTATTATTATAGTGTCTGTAAACTGTAACACTAATTATTTCCAAAAGTTTTAACAACAACATACATTTTTAATTTCATATTCTAAAACAGAATATTTTATTAAGTATTTTGGTATTTTGATACGATATAATAACCCTATTCCATTCTACTCCGCCAATCTAAACTTTAAATACTTATGATAAACTAATAGTTTTAAATTCGAATTTTAGACATACAAAATAGTATCTCGAAAAATATTTTGCTTCAGAATATGAAATTTAAAATGTAGGTATATGAGTTGTAAAAAATCTTATTTTGCAATGACATCAAATTATGAAAAATAAATATAAACGCTTTAATTAATCAACTCATATAATTATGCAACGAATTTGTTGTAGAAATTTTGATTTTTTTTTTTTTCATTCGATTTTTAGATTATCAGCAGAGCTACCATTTACGTATGGTGACAAAATTTTCAATTAAATTACACTTCTAATCCACGCATAATATTTTAATAGCTTACTGCCCTGTTGTTTTTATCGTGAAAATCGTAATTATTGTTTTATTACACGCGTAATACGTATAATGCGTTTTATGACAATATTAAATTGCAAGCGTTATCGCATACATTATAATAATATGTTAATGTTGTCATCCTCCCGGCAGAGCGGTGGATTAGCCCTGATGAGATACGCATTTTACTATAGCGCGCCATAATAATGTAATATAATTAATAACATAATAATATTATCGATCGCACACCAATAATAACTACCACACTATACCTATTATATGCGATGCTTATAAGAACTGACGTTTAATTTTGCACTCCCCTACCCGGTTCATATATAATATCGATAGTATCTGTATAAACATTAGCTATAATATATAAACCGAGTTTATCTCTCCCTTGACATGTAACAACGTGTATATACATTATATATGTACTCAGCCGACAAGGGTAAAAATTATTAAAAATAATTTGCATGACCGCGGGCTACTGCAGTTAATACCTAATGGCCTATATGGTTAAATATGAAGTGAGTGTACGTATATATACTCGGGTATCCGGTTACCCGATTCGTTTTTGTCAAAATATAACAACCGAAATAGGCCCACGATAGCGTATATTATATATTTTGTTACTGGGGCTTATTTGCACACGCATTATTGTTACAAACATAATATATCCCAAAGAGCAAATAGTCGTAAGTATTAATAATATTATATTTCAGGTCCAACGAAACGCGGTTGAGCTATATAATATAATAATGTGGTCTCGTGTTTAGTAATCGTCGTGGTCCTAGCCGGGAAAATATTATATTAGTTACCATACGGTGTAAGATTAATTCATCGCGGATAAAATTAAAGCTAACGAAAAAATCATAGTAATTCAAGAAGTGTTGCTGATTTGATATTTCCGTCGAAGTGTATTCAATAATATGTGCAGGGATCATATTGCAGAAATAGTATTCTAAATATTATAGAAGAGTGAAAACTGCAGCAGCCAGCAGCTACATAATATAACACATGTCATACGCGAGTATATTGTATCTTCCACATCTAATAATACTTAGAAACGAATGTGTATGCCCTTATTTTAATATTCAATTTAAATAGGTATACACCTATATAAGTTTAATACGTTCATAAAAAAAAAATTCTATTACATTAATCATTGACAAAGAACCTAAAGTAGCATTTTTAAATAAAGAAGAGTGTAATACCATCAAAGTCATTTAACTAATCATTAGGTTTTTTTTTTTAAAAAAAAAAGCGATTCGTATCTGCATTTTTGGGCAATTCGCACTACAGAGGTCCGTTAAGGGGTGGATGCTGCAGTGGATTTAATGTATAATGATTCGACTCTGATTTTTCAATGACACACACACACACACACACACACTGTAAACGTTCCTTTGTTAAATCGAGGTGTGTACACATTTAACTGTGTGAGTGTGTATTGTTATATTAATATAGGTATCATCATATCTTTTGCGGGACAGGCCTAATGGGCCGATGGTTAAATCCGATTGTGCTCGCGCGTGCGCGCAGTATACTTTCGTAAATCGCACATGTATAATATATGTATGATAATATAATAATAATAATGCGATATAGTATTGTGCGTATATTATAATATATACTATAATTTCCGATAAACGCCCCCAAGAGTGTAATGTGTGCTTAATGGTATATATATTCGCACAAGCACACGTTATATTGTAAATATATATAATAAAATATACACGTATATTATATTATAATATGTGTGTGTGTTCCTTGTCCGTGTTAGACCATCATAATATAGTGTATATTGGGTGCACGTATGTATAATAAAGATATTAGGTGTTGTATACCATTGTATTAAATGACGTTTCTCTTGAAGTAAAAAAAAAAACCCATTGATCGATAAATGAAGACGACTTAAAAAATAAAATTGTATACCGACGCTGCATGTCTTTTTCGAGTTAATATATATTGTATTTTTTTTTTTTTTTGGTTTTCTTTTCTGTTGGGTGTTTTTTTTTTTTTTTGTTACAATAGACAAATTGAAGGATACACGCCCAAAATTCACTTATTATACTTATTTCCGGTTTTTTTTTTTTCAAGAATTTGCAAAAAAAATCGAATCGGATTTGAAATCAAAAGGTAGGTAACAAACAAAACCCAGTTATCACATCGTTTCCTTATTTAGGTCCGGATACCAGAAAACATAATGCTTATGGCTAAGTAATACATGGCAGTAACATGGCGTCCCACATAATAGATGTACCTGTAGGTAAAGGTATCACTTTGTAAATGCGCCAAATACAGATAATGCTTTTGACTAAAACGTGGGGTTGAATAATATAATATAATAATAATAAAAAACTACAATAAATAATGTATCATGTCATTATATCAATGCTATTTAGCAGTAATTCAATTTAATCCATTTTCTGAAAATCTTCGAATAACATATAATACGTTATTATTTCTATTGATCTTTTGTCACACGTTCACTAAACCTATATTTTATCACGCATTGTATACACAATACAAGTGAAATAACACGGATGTTGAACATGATCTAATGAATTTATACCCACTACAATTCTTGTCATTCTATTTAAGTCGAAAAATGAATTATAGTAGTTCAATGATATGCGTATAATATGTTACACAAGATGTATAGGTACTAGGTAGGTACCTACAAATATATAATAGCGGATAACTGGATTAAAATGAATACATTTTAGAAGTTGTTTATTGATCTTTAATATAATTCCATAATATGACACTAAGATATAATATTAATAATTCTTATTCTAATGAACATTTATGTCAAATAAAATATATATCAAAAATCGAAAACATTAACAATTTAAATTTAAATGAGTCTTTTTCGAAATACTATTTATAGGGGGCTATTGGTGAAAATAAATATAGACTAGGTTGCTCCACAAATCTCAATCTTTTAATCAATTAATTTTAAAAATTTTTCTTCAGATTCCTGTAATATATTACTATAAATAAAGTAATTAACTCACTTGCAAGGATATGGTGAAGTACGTATAACTATATATTTTGACAATATTACTTATACTTACATAACTTACATATTAAGTTCGTCTACTTTTCTCCTCTTTTACCCCCTACCCGTTTATGAATTCTTGATTCGTATTGAGCCCATCATGTTTGTATGTTAATAAAATATAATTACATACCTAGGTATTATTATTTAGTCAGCCGTTATATGTTATTTTCGGATAACTAATTGTATTTTAAAATCTATATATTTTGATCCAAATCTTTTCGACGCCGTGCGCATATATAATACTTCATAACCGGTATACTCAGATACTATATAATGAAAAAAAAAACACTTAATATATACTAAAATATAATACGTTCCTACACAATGCACGCATTTGAATCACGTCGTATACTGCATGTTCTGCAGCAGCAATATCTTGCACCGCTGCACACGACCAGCCGAACCCAATTACGGGGCGATGCCTTTTTAAGGGCACGGACGAAATAGAAAACCGATGACCGCCACCACGGTATATAAGGGAGCGAATGCGACTATATTATAATGTAAGTATATAAAATATGTGTATGCGTGTGTCTTTGGTGTGTGTGTGTGTGTGTGTGTGTGTGTGTGTGTGTGTTTGTGCGCGCGTATATACATATCACGACGCAAACAGAGACGTCAATTTAATGAGACGAACGTTGCGACGAATGTTGCAGTTGCTGTAGGTAGGTTAGCATACATATATACGTACTTCTATAGTAATATACAAAGACGACAATAAAATAAATGAATACGTAACGAGATGGACTATATAATGTTATTCGTGAGCGATGATAAGAACCCGCCGCGTGAGCTGCAACCGCAACACGGCAAATGAGATCGTATATAATATGAGAATTTATATTATGTACCTATAGGCTATAGGTAAGTATACTTCTGTAGTCATGCTTGATCGCGGTGTGTATGTGTGTGTGCGTGCGTGTGAGTATGTGTTTATATACATATATAGCTTATAGATACCTCTGTTTTATTTATTATTAACATTATATAATATAGTATACTATGTACTTATGTCTTATACATTCTATATATAGGTAATATGATGCGAATCGATGCTCAGCAGCTAGTGTCAGTAGCGTGACAATCTCTGCAGTTAGCGTAAGTATAGGTATATATTATATTATACCTAATGTTCATTGATTCCGATCAACCCTAATTGTCTATGATATGCAATATTATTATATTTTAGGATGATATGGTGTCTTGAGACCTGGATGACATTAAATTTAGACGAGAAAAGAGTTTAAATTTGTTCAAACAAGCAATAAATCGTTGTTGATTATAAAATGTTTGGTATTTATTATAACAGTTGTAAATAATATATATTATGCATATTAAATGATTTTTCCAATTCCGTTATATGGAACGAATGAAAAGAAAAACTCTTAACATATTTTATAATTAATTAATTCACTATCAATTGGTAGCTACACATCACACGCTGTACAGTGATAATAAATCTTATATTATATTTTTTATAGATTGCACTCTTTTTCATCCCATTTAAAGTTTTAGTTTCGAAAATATTTGATCGAATGTTGTTTGTCTGAGCCCTGTTGTACACGTTACTTATTATGTACCTACCTGCATAAGAACTGAAGGGACTCAAGGGCCCATGATTCCCGGAAGTACAATATACAATATAATATTATATAGGATTATATATATTGTTTGCATTTACACCGTACAAGCGCCGTCGTCGTTCGATTGAAATATTATCGTCTTTCGACGTCATGAAAATGTACGGCGTGGCGGTCTACTCGTCGGAGAATATTATATATTATACTTATGCACCACCTACGTTCGGCAGGCGATAAGAATAATATGTGCCGCATTGGACCTTTAAATAAACGTTAAAAACCATTGTCCGCACGAGACGATTTACGGACGCAATAACGTCGTACTACACTCACGAGTTTATAAAACCTATGTATATATTGTTATAGAACCCGGAGATTTTTACATGAATGACAATATATGTTTTGGACGACAAAGGGCCGTGCACCATATAATATGTACTTCGTTTTACCTGTAAAAGATATGAGTGCGGCGCTTGCTGCTGTAAGACTTCTGATGCTGCTGTTGTTACTACTATTATACGAGTACACATCATACAAATACGATCTCACCTGGTTCGGAATTAGCCTTTTTTTTCACTCTTTTCGTTTCCACTCTGTCGTTCCGACGCCATGTATTATATTATAGTATTATACATTACTATATATCTGCCTACCTATATATAATACAATTGTCCGAATCGGTTGTATACAGATTATGTTTGTTTGTCCACCGCCGCGGCATCGATTATGTGGGTCGACTTTACACAAAGTGCGCATAAGATAAATAACATTTTTATAGCCTATATATAGGTGTGTAAATTCCTATGACATGTGCAGCGTGCGGTTGTCGAACCTACGTAGATTGAAACCCGAATATTATTTACGAAGTTCAAACCAAACCGATCGAATAGATTCAACGATCATCATCATAAAAACTCAGCAGGGATGTGACCTAAAAATTTAATATCGTAGTTGTTTTCGTGGACCGTATGAGGTTGCCTTGGAACAGTTGGAACAGTATAATAATTGAACAGAGCCTCTCTCCTTTGTCGTCGGTTTTAAATGGAAAAAAATGGCAATTTAACCTATAACCTTCGGGTGCATCATTAGGGCTAAAATATTTTAATATCAGCATAATAAGTAAAATATTCTGCTGCAGCTTCGCGCTATGGTTCGTGCCTATAATAGTATATGGATGGCGTTTGCAAAGTTTTCGCATCGCCCAACGCAATTATATTATATTATTATTGTTCGTGAACAAATCGTATACGTACAATATACATACGCGAATCGATTATAATACAATGGGCATCATCTGGCGCATGAAACTTTCTAATTGAAATTTAATCGTGAAGAATATCGTTCGACTTTGAGTCACATAATATGCAACGCACATCGAATATTTATAGAGGAATATTATACGAGTGCGCGTAATAAACACACAATACGGTAGTGCGACGGTGATAATATAGCGTACCCACTACCCATAAATGTATATATAACCGCAATATTATAATAATACGAGTTTGCGTCCAAAGTTTACAACGACAATATAATATTATGTGTACTTACACTCGCGCAGCTTCGCCTATGCTTATATATATATATGTATGTGTGTGTGCATCTATATATATATATATATGTCTTTATAAATGATGAGTACGGACAAGAGACCGGTCGGCTCCACGACTTCTCTAATTGTATAAGTTTCTCGAAACGTCTTTCGCATTTCGACTTAATTGAATGTGAACGAGATAACACTGCTGTGGCTATACATTATTATATATACTATATAATGATAATATGTACATAATATATATATCTGCGCTGTACATTCATCCGGCGTCATCCATCGTCGACCGTTATTATTATTACAATCGTATCGTTTCAACTGCATTTATATATATATATAATACAATATTATCGTCGACGGATATTTGGTCACATTTGTAGAGGGGGGAGGGGACATGAAATTCTTAACCATTTTTCAGCTTCCAGCATGTGTACCTTTTTTCACCACGAATAAGATCCAGTGCAAATATATATTTATCATAATCATACAGCTGGTATATCGAAATGTATATGCATATATAAGCATAATTAATTAATTAATTAATAATAGGTGCCGTACAATGTTAATTTAAGGATGATCAATCAATGTTAATGTAAACATTTATGAACATTAGGAAAACGTTTTTGATAACACATCATATTTTTTTAACATTATATATCAATTATTATACATTCATACTATAGACTGTAACACGCAATCATTTACTAACCACTATTATTTCTGACCTTTTTAAGGTACTCGGCACACATATTATATAGTATTATAACTATTTCGTTTGTCGATTTCTCTCTGCGGCTCACTTTAACCGAATTGATATCGTATACATACGATTTTTAAAATAAATACTACCTATACAATCAGTTTACAGAGTGATTCACTATGTAAGCATTAAACATGCTCTATTTCATTTGTGTGTTTATTAAAATTTTAAATTCTGAATTTTGAAGATTTTTTAGCATATTTATTAACCATATTTTAAAATACCCGATAGATTTTTCATACTATTTAAGAGTACCCTGGGACGACGCAAAACTTCTTTTTACTTTAAATTGTTAAGCTAAGGGTTTTTATGCAAACGATTAAAAATTAAAAAAAAAAAAAAATAATTAAAAAAAAAAAATATATATTATAAAATATAAAATATAAAATGTATTATATTTAAATCGAATTTTTAACAAATATAACAGTTATTTATTTTACTTTGTGTAATTAGAACACAATATAATACAGGATTGGAAGATATTACGGTATCCGTCCGCTACGTCCATGATGATTTGAAAATTATACTGAGCTAGTGGTTCTTTTATCAAATGACATCTATTATCGTACATTCGTACCTATTTGAAAATATTTATGCATAAAACAACATTTTTTTAAAAATATTTTAAGTGTTTTTACTTTTTTAAATGAACACATATATTTTTAATTTCATATTTCAAAACAGAATTATATTTTCTGTAGTATTTCGTACATAATAATCAAAATTTGGACTAGTGTAATTTATGAATTTTAAGTATTTAAAGTTTAGGTATATGGAATAGTAGAACGTAGAACAATATTTTTCGGAGTACCTATATCTGTAAAGTGGTAACCACTTTGCTCGCCAATGTGGTATTTGCGTGAAAAAATATGTTTGTATCGCTAATCTATGTACAAACAATCTAAGTACCTATTTGAAAATGTGATCTTTAGGTGTATTTATACATTTAAGAAAATCAAAATTTAATTTAATAAATCTTAAAGAATAAAATGTCCCTCTTTTTTGTCTATGCTTGGTCCTTGGTAAATCAACGTATACACAATAATACAACATATACATACAATTTATATACCTATTTATTAAATATTACTTTGATTTCAATAGTGGCACATAGGTCATAGGAGGAGGTACATTAAACTATTATTGTATACTTTGATAATATGTAGGTAATATAATATATTATTATATAATATTTGAATAATATCTGTCGTTAATTATAATTAATTTTTCGAACCAATTAAAAACAAAAAAATTATTGTTGTTTAAATTTCTCGTATTAATTATTACCTTTAACGTGCATATTATGTAACGACCACGTATTGATTAATCCGGCATATCGTGCATGGTCGTTAAAATCGTTATTATTACCTATTATTTATACTTATATACAAATTAGTGAAAAATAAAAATCTAATTACGAACGACACGAAATATACCTACTCAAGTACCTATTAAGTATTATATTATTATGGACACTATTTGTTTTCTCGGATAACGCACACAGTATTATTATATTGTTTTAATATTATTTCCAAACACTGGCATCATAATATGTTTAAATAATATTATAAAGGTACTATTATTATATAACTGCGGTATAGCACGAAAATAAGCTCAATAATTACAATAGTACTGCAGAGTAATTGATGGTGTTTTCAGAACAATAATTTTGTTATGATTAAAATAAAATAGCTATATAGTCTAACCCAAACGTACAATGATACATAATAATTATATTAAAATAATACCTATATTAATATATTATACTTAGATAATATATGATATGTATATCATAGTATGTTTAAACTTTTATAACAGATCTGCTGCGTATTATAAAACGAATAAATAATGTATATAATAGGTATATGATTATAGTAAGTAGTATATCATTTATTTTATAATACAATATGCACTATGCAGGTATTTTAAAAATTATGTTGGGTACGACGTGATAACAATATTGATAGTACTTAACTTCCAGCTGGTGTCTTATGGCAATATCAAAAAACGTAAATTGTAATATTATGTGTTAAAAGAAAGTAAAACACGAAAAGTGATGATGGCTTGAGTATGGTAGGTATATAATATTTTTTATTCATATGTTTATATTGGATGATTATATAACGTAAGATACTTATACATTTTCGAAAAAAATTATATTTTTATTTTATATGAGTTTTACATTTTTGAATAATAAGCATTTTTAGGTAATTTCACATTATTATGAAGCGAAATATTTTTTCAGGAATTTTTTCAAAGATAAATTGAATTTTTAACGAATTTTACAGGTATTTAATTGAAAATTGTTTTGAACAGAGTAGTATGACACAGTTTTTGGATTACTACAAATATTTACTAATGAAGTGAATAAAGTTATATGGTATTAAGTTTCAAGTTTTAACTAATATCTAATACTACTTATAATATGGTCCGGAATTTTTAAGTTTTCTATAAATGAAAGTTCTCATAAGTATATTTTGTTTTGGAATATAAAATAAAACGTTTATCCTGTCATTTTTAGAAGTTATGATAAAAAAATTCTAAAAAATATTTTCAAGTTTGTTCGAAATAATGATTGTGTTGTGCTGCTAAATTATCAGGTGCTATAATAATTAAACATAAAATAGATTATTTTTTAACATGAAGAACGATTTTAATATCAATATTATATATAGGTATGCATTATGTATCTACAAATATAATATTATAATATAATATTATACACCTTTACCGGTTTGTGCAATTATGATGATTCGTCTCAATTTATTACTTCAAATATATATTATATACACTGACGAAAAGCATACAAGTGTACAATTATATGACGTAGGTACTTATTGGCAAAAAAAAAATTTGCGAAAATTTATATGTGGGGGCTGGGGAAATGTACGTTGTTTCCGGTGTAATGTATATTATGATGTGCTTAACTATTACGTTATCATCGTTAGATTCGCATACATTATTATGTTACGGTAGGCCAATCGTCACATATTTGTGTGCGTGTTACGGTGTGTGTGAAAACAATAATATATACTTGGGCGATGAGAAAACGCCGCAACAGTATAATATTATTATACAGATACTTAACTAAACAACTGTAGGCTGTAATACTTTTACATGGAAAAAATAGACGCGGCGTGATAATACAGTGGTAAAGAGTACATTTCAGTCAATGTTATATATATATATATATACAATAATGATGTTACGTATTATTATGTAAAATTGTCTTTTGTTGTAGAACTCGAGTCCATGACGGAAAACTTGTGTGTGTGTGTGTGTGTGTGTGTGTGTGTGTGTGTGTGTGTGTGTGTGTGTGTATAAGCACATAATATTTATTATACGCATAAATATTATATACCTATTATTTTTCCGTGTGCCTGTGTAGGTATAATATAAAATACTGTAATGATGGCTTTAATTTAAACAATTAGTGCGCGACACGAGAACATAATAATTATTATTATTATCGTCTATTTGATCGACAACATAATATATACATATAGGCGAGGTACCTCATATATACAGATTGTAAATAGTATAGATATATAGTATTTTGTACGTATAAACGACGCTAAACAATGGCTAAACGCTTTATATTGTGTATAGGTGGTTTATATTATATACGCGTATAAATGATGTATATCGTCGGGGCCGCGACGGCGTAAACGACTCGATGAAAATAAAAAATTAATGTTTTTTTTTTCTAATTTACGACGAAACAAGTTTCATGTAATTAAAAAAAAATTACTATAATACACTATATAATATACCTAATAAGAGCATGCATATACATATATATATATATTATTGAACACAAAACGGGCTGTCGTATATACATATATAATATACAAATATATACAATATTATACATACGCGCGCGTGCGTATATGCGTGCAAGTCGTATACGTATATAATATACAACGTATGTATATAATAACATACATGTATTATTATCTTATATATACCTGCTATGTACACATTCGAGTTTATATACATCGTATACGTGTGTATTTAGATTAGGTACATAATACATATATTATATTACGTTATGTGTTCTCCGCGAGTGCAATAATTAGTATTTGCTTCGTGTAAGCGCGATAACATCTCGGAATTGTTTAATTATTTCGTTTTTTTTTTCGTCTTGGCTGTGCATTATTTTCTAATCGTCACTTTTGCTACAGTAAATTTTTTATAAATATACATCACAATATTATAGGTATATTTATACAGCTCGTCGTGATAGCCACGACGGCCGTGCCACTATATAGCATATTTTAACATGATTAAATTTATAAAAATCTCATCGTCGTTCGCATTCAGTAATATTTTTTTTGTAAACAAAGTTAAAATATAACAGTAGACAGTCTAATAAAACATATTTCAGTCGATTATTGAAACATTATAAATTATCTATATAATTTTTAGGATTTTTTGTCATGTTCCCAACTATATACCACTTTTAACCGCACGCACCAACAACATCGTCACATATTTAATCCACCACTCGTATTAAGATAGAGCGTAAGCCATAATAAGTAAAGTTATAATAAAAATCTAAACATTTTAATAATATTAATATAAAGTCATTTGTATTCATATTTTATTTTTTAAAAAATATTTTATAATAACGATTTTTATTCTATATTTCACTCCTTGTTTTTGTTTTTTGTCTTCGACTTTGAATATCTTATAATATAATTATCCATTTTATTCTAATGTGCAGGCAGTCTAGCTATATATTACACTTCTATCGATTATTATGCCATTAAAGTGTATTACTAAAACATTTTCACTATTCCGTTTCATTTGTATCTATTTTTTAATTGTTATTAATTATTGTAGACCAATGCTATGCTATATTATAATGATATAATAATGGTTTTACTCAAGTTAGTATATTGTATTCTTATATATGATAACTGATTGTTATTCTGGTACAAAAATTATTATTTGAACTACCATAAATCATAATACACACCTATAATTTCTTAAGACAAAGTCATCAACGGTTCATGCAGTTGCCTAATTAAAATTCGTTCACTTCAATGATAGATAGCTGGTATATATAACAATATGATTTGATGTATTTATAAATTAATAATTATTACTTATGTGTTATCGGGATTAACGGTCATAAAAATGTCTACATATTTATGTGTAATATGATATTATACAGTTTAAATAGTATATTGTACCAAATTAAGACGCACTTATATCAATTATCATATTTAATAGGTCATCAACGTAATAGAATTAGTATAGGTAGGTATATTAATAATAATCGCTAATAATCAATATAATAATAATATATCGTATGATTTCGTAAGTTTTTATTTCGGTATAAAATATAAATTTTCTACGGACGCAGAAATATTATCATAACATTATTAGCGTGATTAGCGAATTATAAATATGATCAGATGAGATATGAAAATACCAGCTATATAGTACAGCAATAGGTATAACCTCTAAACATATAATAAATTAGGTACCATAAATATTGCGTGCGATTGTACTTTATCTACAAATTAATGCAAAACCACAACCACGTTAAATTATACACAGACAATTATCATTATCATATCATATATAGGTACCTATTGCTATACACGCGGTGTAGTGCAGTGATTTGTTTTCAATACCTATACGGTCTGCAATGATAATATATATGCAAATATGTAACTAATATATTATTTTAAAAAGATGCGTAAGCCTGCGCCTGCGTTCTCGGCCGATATCAGCTTTTACATGAATGTAAAATATATATATTTACATAATATAAGTAAGTGTATACGGTTTCATTTAACGATTTGAATAATACCATTGCGTATTTGCGTCTATTATTATTTTCAATTTTGTGTATAATATTATGATATCGAAATATACATTTTTACGGTTCGATCGAAAACGTTATTTATTGTTATGATTTTTTTTTATTAAAGAGAGAGACTCGGAATAAGCTAATAAAAAAGTACAAAGATCGAAATTTATTACACGAAAACCCGTATAATATGAGTGCATAGCATAATATTATAGATAAGAATATAAAGGTAAAAACAAAAATCAGTTAAGTATCTTAAACTATAGGTATGTATAATAATGTATTCCTAACTACCTAATAATACCTATTATACGTTTATATAGCCACAATATTAATTGATAACATAATATGTATATAAAAACAAAATAATTACAGGTCAAAGGGTTCAACTAAAAGACGTTTATTATTACCGCAACTATTGCAGCGTGTAACATAATATATAGGTACGTATATTTAAATTCTTTAAATAATTTGTAATACAATCTATACTTAATAATATTGGTTTATGGCCATTGGAACTATTACCCATATAGGTAGCTATGGTCGTGATTCGTAATAAATTGGATAGGTAAGACCTATATGTCTCTGTAGGTATATCTGAATTGTAAAAGTGTTTCCCAACCTTTTTGATGTAGCAATACCCACTGTTTAGACAATTCTTCTGCCGGGTGATTCGTAAATCTTTAGTTATATCGTTATATTTTTATATATTGTAGTCTGTAAAAGGGTCTACATTATATTATTAATAGGAATATAATGTAATCGTTTAATATTAAACATTTTCGTTGTGATCATAAAAAAATGTCACAACCTACAGGTTAAGAACCACTGTGCTTTATCAAAAGGAAGGGTACTATTTGATTTTGTGAAATGTACTATATAATAAAGTGCATATAATTATTATGTTGTGACAAATGAATTTTTAGTTGCTCTTATTTGCATAATATACCTATATTATACTAAGTATATAAGCTTATATAAGTAAATATAACTATATTATACACAAGAAAATTATTTAAAACAATAATATTATATTATTATTATATGTAGGTACCAAATGACATATACAAATTTATTGTGAACTATTGGGTAATTAATTCACCCATACACCAGTCATACTTATATTGTTCATTCCATAATATCCATTTTACTATATTAAACATGTATCGATATACCTCTGTATCACCTTAATACTTATATACCGAAGTCTTTGATGAATCAATTTAGGTAAACCTACCTATATTTGATTTTTATATGATTCATTTTAGTGATAAACACAATAGTATAATTGACAATTATAATTTTACACTATAATATTATGTGTATAATACGTTATTAAATATTTACATTATACCTATTGTGTATGGTCATTTCGAGTATAATAATAAGTGGTATATCAATAATTTTTATCAACGATTTGTAGAAAATATTATTATTAAATAAACTATTGTAATAGGTAGGTAATCTAGCGTGCAGTTCCATAAGGATATTATAATTTATAATAATAATTGAACAACAATAATATAATGGAGGTCATTTCATACAGATGATATACCTAATATTATATCAACGTGTTTTAGTATATAAATATTTAAACGAACGTTTAATTTATTTTTAACTGCCAGAGCATTTGATAATAGGTACCTACGCATAGATATAACATAGGTAATTATTGAAGTAAATCGCTAATTTTTATAAAAACTTATAGGTATAGGTGTGTAAATATAAAGCTATTTGTCGCTAAACACTATTATTATATATATAGGTATACTCACATTTCACAGTTATTTTTTTATTATATAATCAGACTATAGATAAATGTACAGTGCAATTTTGTACATAAATCGTATATAAACATTGAAAGTTGGGCACGTAGTTTCATCCCCTCTCACACACACACACACACACACACACTATAGGTAGTTTAACATGTATCTGCGCTGAGAAGGGATGTTAGAAAAACTCGTATTTGACTCATAGGCCGTAAATATTCGGCGTAATACCTACTTACCGCAAGCACTTATACGGTACTCACTAGTATATAATGTATTATGATATAATACGCCACTGTAGGCGGTTAACGATCTGTCGAGGGTTAGCGAGCGGACGGCAAAAACAATAATTGTAATTTAGTGGCCGGCGGCGGCGGCGTGCGATGACGATGACGACGGATGCGACGTCGTCGTATTGACGAAACGGCGTGCCCCCTCGCCGCCGCCCTGACTGAACCACCCACTGCCGCCGCCGCCACTCAGCGACAGCAGCACCGTCGTCGGTGTCACGGGGGCCGGCGTGGGCGTGACTTGCGCGATGGGCGGCGCCGGCGGCCACTACCGGGCGCGCTCTGGTCGCGGCCGCCGCCGTCGCGAGGTCGAAGCCAGCCGCGGCGCTAACCGTTTGGACGTTCAGTCGACCGACGACACCGCTACTGTCCGTGTTCCGCCGCGCATACGTGATGATAGTAATATTATTGTTGCAATAAAAATATAATATATATTATTGTTGTTCGCCGATCGCAGTGTGTGCCTATCACCGTGAATAACATTAACACCGGTGCCGTAATCGATCGCGTGTGCGCTTTAACGCGTTCAACTTATATCAATCGAACATTTTTTTTTTAATTTTCCGCGCGCCTTCCGATATTTAATATTTTTTCCTTGTCGTCTCATTCGATATAGCGAGAAATATTTTAATATTATAAACGAACGTCGTCTATCGTCGTGTATACACGCAAATTAATATCGCAATCATTCGTTTTATGAATTCGCGCGCGTCGTCCGCTGCGGTCTGCCGGTGGTAAGCCGCGCGCGTTGAATGCGCTTTACAAACGGTTCGTGCGGACACACATGCTAGAACCGACCGGAGCAGCAAATATGACAGTGTTAGCGCTCAACCATCTGTTGCCGCCGCCGCCAACGCCGTCCGTCAACAACGGTGGCCCGCAACAGCAACAGCAACAGCAGCAGCAGCAACAGCAACGCGCGGCCGCCGCAGCTGAGAGCAACGGCGCCGACGACGTGCAGCAAAACGGCAAGTCGTCGCGCATGATGACGGTCGCGGCCGCGGCCACCAACATGACGACAGCCATGATGATGGGTGGCGTTCCGCCGACCAGCGTCGGCCACCACCATCACCACCATCACCACCACAGCCACCACAACCAGTTGCACAACAATAACAATAACAACAACAACAACGACGACACGGCCAGCAGCCCGCGGTCGTCCGTCGTCGCGGCCGCCCGGCCGTCGGGTCACATCAAGTTCAGCGTGGCCGCTCTGTTGGCCGACACCAGGCCCGTACGGTCGCCGACGCCCGGTTCCGTGTACG
This sequence comes from Schizaphis graminum, assembly GCA_020882235.1. Taxonomy (NCBI): domain Eukaryota; kingdom Metazoa; phylum Arthropoda; class Insecta; order Hemiptera; family Aphididae; genus Schizaphis; species Schizaphis graminum. The sequence continues at coordinate 73,184,670 of CM037032.1, forward strand.
ACGACGACATGGACACGCCCGACGACGACGAGGACGACCGCAACAGCGTGGACGTGGAGACGACCGACGGCGGCATCCCGGCCGGCCGGCGGTGTTCGTCCGGCACGCCGGACCGCGGCCGCTCGCCGATGCCGCTTCACTCGTCGTCGCCACCGCTGTCGCATCATCAGCACCACGGCGGCCACCCGTTCCAGCAACCCGGCGGCTCCATGGCCGCCCGCGCCGCGTTCATCATGTCCGGCGGCAACGCGTCCTCCGTACCCGGCGGTGGACACCATCACCATCCCGTCGCGCCTGTCCGACCGACGCCGTTCACGGCGTTCGCCGCCGCCGCAGCAGCCGCCTACTCGGCCGCCGGCATGCAGCATCCCGCCGCCCCCGGAGCCTGGCACTCGCATTACCCCGGCACGTTCGCCGGATTCGGTTCCACCGGTCTCAACTCCGGATCGCCTGGTAAGTTTTTCAAGTCAATACAACAATATAATATGTAGAAATAACTATAATCGTAATACTTATATATTAATAAGCTGCTTTAGACGGTTTGCGCGTAAAAACACGAGTGTCAAAAAACTATTTTTTATATTTTGCCGCGACACGTTTGCTCGACAACACTATTTTTAGAATGTCTATTGTTGGCATAATAGGCAGGTAATTGTCGGTATTTATTTTTATCCCTGTAGGTATGTGCAGCATAATATAATTTCCGCACAGCATAACACCTCTGTTTTTAACCGTTTTTATAACGAAATCTGCAGTAACGGCAGGCAATTAGTCGAATGTTAATTGCCGATGCGGTCGCGACGATATTATTACAATTTATTATATTAATTATCATATTATTATATTATTCTATAATAATAATTCGTTATCGACATTTCATTATCGTATCATCCTTGTATTATTACATTATCTTCGGGGACTTCGTTCAACGGTCGATTTTCGACGCGCAAACAATATATAATATTTATATAAAATATCGTTCTAAGTGCAATCTCAAAATTGATTAATAGTCAAAATTCCACGATAATTTATGGCACATTATACGCGTTATCGAGCGCGTTATGCTAATCCTACGAATTTTAATTTATTTTTAATTTTTATAGTTTTTTGTTCCTCTTATTTTGTTAATTTGTTATTAATTTAGAGCTGTTATATGTCTATAATGTCTGTAATGATTCTCATTATACTAATATGTCGAAATTGCCCATTTGCCATTAATAATCAATAATAATATTAGGTATAATAACATTCACGATATTATAAGTGCGAATTGGCATCGCTTGATAGTTTTTCTTACGGAAAAACGTATCGTATTATGTCAACATTATTAATTTTTTTATAATTTGCATTAGTGGGTAATAACCTTTACATAAATTATCTGCACAAATGTATCTATAAATTATTTAACTTCAGAACTTATATTAATATATTATGTACTTTGTACCTATAATACAACTACACAATAAGGCTACAAACTATTATGTGCTTAATGATGTAAGATTTTTATAATATTTTTTGCTTAATTTATAATATCGCCGAGATACATAACATTATTATGGAGATTATTATGAGATTTCAGAAATATTTAATAAATTGAAAATAATGTATAGTAACTAAACTTAAATTAATTGTAATAAGAACATTATATGATTTAAGAAACGAAATATGATATTTGACGAGCTTGTTCTATTTATGACGTTTTCAATAATAATATAGTCGAATTTGCCTTTTTTTTCCTTTTTGATATGCGTTTTTTATATACACACAAATTATCGTTTTCCATGTACGGTCGTTAAGACATTTAAAGTAAATATTTGCAGCTAACTTGTTATTATTATTGATATAATCTGTAATGCGTGTCCACCGTTTTTTGTATACATACCTATATATGTATACAAATTATTTTGTATTATTATTATTATTTATTAAATAAAATACACATAATTTATATTTTAACGACAAGCAAATAAGCAATGGTGAACTAAATACATATACCTTATGGCTTATACACGATTTAATGAATATTAAAGACTGAAGAAACAATTATTGATATACCGGTTTCTTAACACATTTCATAAATTTTAATTTTCTCGGCCAATATAATAATGTATTATTTGTTATTCCTTTAAAAGTCTTACTTGTAGTGTAATACAGGCTTTAAAATTCGTTTAAGTCAATGTTATATATTGATACTTAGTTACTTTATATTTTATACCCCTTGAGTTATAGGTGCAATTATAGGTGCATATATAAGTAAATCTATAAATATTATAAATTATGTTTAACGATACATGCAGTTATTATATATTGCTCTATTGGATGTATAATTTACACGCTGTTTAATTATAAAATGCAAATGCAACAAAACTTTAAAGATAGCGTAATAATAGTTTGCTCGAAAATAACTTATACCAATTACCCATTATATGTATAGGTAGCTATACCTACATAATCAAAATCGTTAACAAATTCCTTATATTATACGTTCATGCCAATAACATATAATAATCTCTACAGCGATATTACACGTCCGTATCGGAAAAATATCATATAGGTACTGTAGATGATCATCATCGTATATTATAATTATTGATGCAATCCTGCGGTATCTCATATATAGATCGTACTGTTGTTGATTTGTTTGCTCGGGAAATTAATAATGTATAAAAAATATTAAGTTTGCGATGTGTATCTATTATTATATCATCGGTCATATCTTATTATTTATATTTTGATTTGAGATGACGGTTATTAATGGAAAAAACACAACATAAAATAAGTTTATAGATAGCTAGACCGCCGCTGACCGGAACTAGAAAGTTCTCAAATTATTATATTTCATCACTTAAACCGTTTACGATAGGTATATACCTACTACATATAGGTACCGACTGGAGGGCACACTTCAATGTATTTTTTATAAATAGTTTATCGCGCTCAGACTATAATATATTAATGCTATATATATATATATAATATATATTGTTACATACGACAATAGACGCGGCAATACAGTATAAGTGGCTATATTATGCAGTATAGTGCACAATCGTATGATTACAATAATAATAATTGCCACGGTTTTATACAAATCAGCTATTGTTTGGCAGCGCGTGTAGCGTAATTTTTTTTTTCCGATCTCGGTCTAGCCGGCTGCAGCAGTAACCTATAACGCTGCAGCCGTCGCCGTCTGCGGTATTCCGCCGCCGTATCTCTCTCTAATTGGGCGATTTTTTTTTTTTTTTTATTCTGTTCACCATAATATGCGCCGCGCTGCGGTATATTATATAGTTCCTCTCGGCGGCCGTTTTATTATTATTTTTAGCGGCGTCTAATTGCTCTCTCGGGCGACCGAGACAAATGCACGTTAAAACGAACGTAAAATGTGTTAATCGGCGCGAGGCCCGACCCGGCAGCGCGGTGTGCACACACACACACACACACACTGACATCGTATATAACGATGACAAACGCACACGCGGACAAACGTGCGAGGGTCGTGCCAAGAAAGAGGAAACGTACGAAAAAAAAAAAATAACTGGCCTAAACGCGAACAATATATTACTGTATAGTCGATAACCACCGCCGCCGCGTATAAGTCTGTAGGTTTTACATTTTTTGGCCTCGGTTTTCACGCGTTTAAATTATTTGCCACAAATTTTTAAAACACACACACACACACACGCGCGCGAGCGCTGTCACCGTTTATCGTCGTTAATCGTCGAGTTCTAATATATATATATATATATGTATATATATACATACGCCGCACACCGCGTATTTATAGACGGACGACACACACATACGAGCGCGTGCGTGTGCTATATGATGAGCTCGTATTATTCCAAGTTTTTTATGAGTGTGTGTGTGTGTGTGTATTCCGCCAGCGAAACGATATCATATTAATTATTATTGTCATAAATTACGTCGATTAAACCTTTTATTGTGAAATTATTAATCATATATACCTATTATTATTACTTTTCGTGTATGATACCTTTATAATATAATATTATATTATTTATTACTACAATAATATAAATAAGTGTTTAACGGGGTACTTATAATTTCCGTTTTCTCTTTCAGATTCTAACAACGGCGAACCGCCCAAACTCAAGTGCAATCTGCGGAAGCACAAACCCAACAGGAAACCCCGAACGCCGTTTACTACGCAACAGTTGTTGAATCTGGAGAAAAAGTTCCGGGAAAAGCAGTACCTGAGCATCGCCGAACGGGCTGAGTTTTCCAATTCGCTGCACCTGACTGAAACACAGGTAACGCGGTCGTATTGTATTTATTTAAATTTATATGTAATTTTCGCGATACGTTATTATATAGATTTCGGGTTTTCTCAAGTATCATATATATACGACTATGTATGATTTAATCAGAAGCGCAGAGCTTAATTAACAGGTGTTTTTAAAAATATACCTAGCTCTAAAGGGGTGTATGCGCTATAATATAGTATGTAACGAGCGTATCACAATGTTTCAAATAATAAAATGCCTACTGGAATATATACACACTATTTGCCTTAACGCAATTCGTATAATGGGACGTTACGAGACGTTATATACATGGCTATATAATCGTTTATTTATAAGCCATTTGCAATTGGTTTTATTAGATTTTAAAATGGGACGTAAATTAACTGCATTGGGGTGTGGAATATAGTCCCCACGGGTCTGATATTATTTGGCGGTTGGTTAAATGGGTATATATTATTATTTTACCGATTCGGGCACCACTGAATAGATAAATAACCCACGATAAAAGCGTTGCATCGTAATTATTTTATTTATTATTCACATACTAAAATAATGTTAGAGATATATTGATTTTTACGCGATTTTTTTACTCACCTCGTTGTTTTAACAATTTCTGTAAGGGAGGTGGGCTGTACTTAAAATAATTATACTAGATGAAGGCGTGTAATTCTAATAAAAACGATAAACATAAAAACACATTATACATTTATAAGGCAACATTCCATAAGACTAATTTAAAACTATAACGATTGCTAGATGAAATATTTATATGTATGTTATTAGTTAATTACATATCATTGCTTTTCACTATTCTAATCTCTGTATGTGTACAAATTAACAGGTGAAAATATGGTTCCAAAACCGGAGAGCCAAAGCCAAGCGGCTGCAAGAAGCCGAGATCGAAAAGTTGAAGATGGCCGCTGTGGCCGCGGCCAGGCCGCACCACCCTCTGTACGGCAACCCTCACCTGCCGCACTACTTCCAACACCCATCCGAGCTGTTCGGTCACCCGCACCAACTGCAATCGCTCCTGTCGCACCGGCCCACCATGGCGCACCTCATCGCCCAAGGCCTGCAGCAGCAGCAACAGCAGCAACAGCAGCAGCAGCAGCAACAGCAACAGGGCCCGCCGCCGACGCACCAGCCGGCCGGCGGACAGGTGCAGCAAACCCACACGCCGCCCGCGCGCTCGTCGATGTCGCCCGGCGGTAGGCGGTCCGCCACCCCCATGTCGCCCACCCCGTCGATGGGCGGCGGGGGCCCAGGGTCCACCACGAGCGTCTAGTGTGGTGCGACCGCGGTAACCGCGCGCAGCACGGCAAAAACGGTATTTAAAGACTATACGCGCCCGCGTATCTATCTCGTTCTATTTTATTATTATATATACACGATATGATATATTACATAATATGTTATTATATGTATAAAACGATATTCTCTTACACAATGATTATTATTATTAATGATGTGTACTACTACTACTACTACTACTATTATACTACTATACTATCGTTGTACATGGAAACTAGTCACCCGCAAAATAGAAAATAAAAAACGAATAACCGTCGTCGCGGAGGACGGAATAAGAACATATTTTGATATTTGCCAACCGACAACTGCAGCCACACCACCGCACACAATACCTATACATAATATATCATCATCGATATACTACTAAATATATCCTGCACTGTCATCGAATCGCGCGATATAATTATTTTAATAATGATGTATAATATTATTTTTTACTGTAAATTTATATTGTCTTAACGAGTTCCTCATCTATATATATATATATTATGCGTACACGCAACATATATATAACGCCATCCATACCCCACTCCCCTGCTGTAGGTATACATATATATATATATACCCGAAAATACGACTGGCCGCGGCGAGTTTATATATTATATTATATTATATGTACCGCCGCGAAGTGCCGCGAGAGATCGTTTTATTTTATTTTTCGACTTATTATTATGTTTAAACGTATAGGCATATATATACCTAATATTATCATTATTATTTACGTGTTGTTTATTGTGATAAGACTTTTTTTTCTATCTCGTCGGATATACATTGCAATATATATATTATATTTTGTCCGACGGGAACCGTGCATTATACGCATCATATGATTCATTTTGTTTGTTGTACAATTCTTATATTTCTCGCGTAATATAACGCGAATATATAAATATTATATATATAAGTATAATAAATGGAATTGCAAATCGCGCGTACATTTATATTCATATATGTAAATAAAGCCGTTTGTAAACTATACATATTCACAACATGTATATGTATATAATATATATATGACAGTAGACTAATTTTTAAGATAGGGTAAAACTGTGTACAAGTGCCAATCCTATTATATATATATATATATATTATATATCCCTATATGAATGTTTTTTTTTTTTTTTTATGTACATAATATAATATAAAACTCGAATATTATTATAAATAGCAATAATATTGAGATAAAAAAAAATAATAATAAAACTCGTTGTTGACACAAGTACATTACGTATATAACATTTTATTCGTCTTTATTTATATATTTTATACAACTCGATATTTTGTATATTATATATATATATATATTATATTTATAACCTTAATTCCTATTTCCTATATATCGCTTGTCAATCAATATTATAATTATACATATAGGTGATCGTGATAGGTATATAGGTATAATACTCACGTCGTTGGTTTTCGACGACTGTAGACGTTGATTGTATTATGCATATTTCAAAGGTGACGAATATACTAATATTATATTATAGTTGGAAAATTACTTATTTTAAGGTGAATAGCTTCGACGAATGTGTAAATAATACATCTACAACATTATATTATAATATCATGATATATGGTTTATCACCTTGCAGACATCATATTATGTTGATATACCAAATAGTGGATTAGTATACCGCCTATATGGCTATATATGTATACATAGAAGAATACTTCACGTTATTTGGTATAATAGCTGCAGCAAGTCATGATATATATATATATGTATATAATATTTTACAATAAAATATTAATGATATCATTTTTATGTCATCATCGCAACGAAAACACAGCAAATTAGGATATCCATATAATTACATTTTAGCGACCATCTGTTGCAATTAAAAATGATGGTGCCCAAAAGGATTTATTTAAATCGTCATTAGTTTGTTAATAGTTATGATTATATATATATATAGTCATTTGAAGTCGGTAATTAGAGTAGAGGGTTTGCGCGGAGATGTTGAGCAATCGGAGCCGGTTAAAGTGAGATACGACTATACATATAGATATTATATATGTCATACTTCAACTATACTATGACGAGGAAGAGGAGGACGTCGCACCCGCATGTGTTGTCCCCGTCTTACGCATACATATATAACATTGTGAATTTTCGTTGATCAGTTTCAATAGTGTGCTTTTAGTTTTGATATTAGATGAGTGAATTGAGTATTGACACCTAGCTATATTATCAAACTTTTAGGTAAGAACATATATTATCTGTGTGATGAATATGAAAAATATAAATATTTGAAAATGCTCTGAAGTTCAAAAGAAAATGGTAGAAATTGGTAGAAAACCAACGACTGGCGAACGAAAATTCACCATGTCGTATGTGTGTAAGACGGAGACAACACGTGCGGGTACGACCAATAATAAAAGATTCACTACAGACGCGTGTAGTATTATCATCATTAAGCCGCGGTATCCGCATAATATTATCTTCATAAAAACGACAAACTTGAAATAGCTGCGGTGAATTCGAGACTTATGATTTGCACGTGGACTTGCTATGTATATACTTACACTATTTACAACGTCTATTTTTACTTATATAGGTGTTGAAAAAAATAGATTAAAAAAAAAAAATTGGCAATAATCGTGTAACGGAATGAATTATTTCGCGCGCGGGAGACCGATCGGCCGAGAGCTGCGCAGGACGATGGAATACAAAAATAATAACATTATATAATGATATTATGTCGTACCTATTATAGTAGTATAGCCACAGGAATAAAAATAAAACATCTCGCCTGTCCGAACGTCCTGCAGCCATACGTCATATCGTAGGGGTTACGGGTCGTCGTCCGGCGGCGGCGGTGGCGTTCGGGAGGCCGCGACGAGCGGTCTTAAACGCCGGCGGTGGCGTTCTCGGCTGGCGTCGCCGATACCGTTCGGCGAGGGAGGGGGGCGGGGGGACGTCCGCGCGCCACGTTCAATATGGCCGCGGTCGCGGGGGACCAATTACGGCGGGCCGCCCATTCTTCTGCGTCGCGATCGGCCGTGCGTCAATACACCCGTCCGCCGCGTGCCGTTCACCCTGGGCGCCCCCCCACGCCCGCGAACCGCTGCCGCCGACGGATCGCGCCATTCGGTCTCCCGAAGAGAGTGACCGCGCGCGTGCGCTCGCTCGATCGCTGCACACAGCCGATATTGTTAGGTACCTATTTACAATATTATTACGTTTTAATTTACACACACACACACACACGTCAGACCCGTCTGTGGAGACGAGCGAAATACATATAATATAATAATAAATTATCGACAGAACTGTCGTCGGTGTACGCGCGACGTCAATATAATGAGCCCGTCGCTGTATATAGGTTTAGGTGCTGCAGCGCGTTTGGGGAGGGCCAGCACCCTCCCCCTCTATTTTGAGCGCGACGGGACATAAATAAGATGCCTTTACGGAAAAACAATACAATTATATAAGACTTGACGTCATCGCATTAGGTTGCGAAAAAAATCAAACATTGAAAATAACGAAATAATGATAATAATCGTGTTTATTATATACGAGTGTTAGGTATATAAATATATATATATCGAGCACAGGTAATTAATATTAGGTATAATACTACGTGTCCTTTACAGCTCACTCAGTGCAGTGTCATTGCGTCGAACGCTGCTGCAGATAGAAACGTAGGTACCTTTAATGTATAATATTATAATAATAGGTATAAAACTTAATAAAATATATATTCTATTACTACCATATATACATATATATATTATGCATATTAATAAAATATATTGGGTATATGTGCTATAAATATAAATATATAATGGTTTTTGAGGAGCAGAAAAGGATTTCAGTAAAATGTTCGACATTATATGATATAGTATCATAATAATTCTGTTAATTATTCAACTATTATTGTGTATAACCTCTCGCTAGCTGTCTACCTGCAGTATATAGCTCTATATATGTACCTATGTATTGCGATATTATATATTACATATAAGATATATAATTTAAAATCAAGCCACCTCTTATAAATTATATACTATATAAATGATGATGTATTGCAGATATGTATCCTACCTGTAGGTACTCGCAACACAATATACAAAGCCTAATTTTAGGCGTTACGAGCAATAAAGGATAACTTTTCCGCCTCACCACACATCACATATTAAACAAAAAAATAAATTAAAATAGCATAAATGTATTATGCCACATATTTCACTTAATAATAACAATATGTTTAGGACGACAAAAATTGAATTTTTTTTATTCCCTTCAACCTTCGAGTTTCAGATATATACCTATGAAATATAGATAGATACGCAGCTGTAATGCAGCCATGCAAGCATATATACTATATATAGGTATAATACATTTATATATAATAATACTGCAGATAGGTGTACGCGCATTGTGTAGATTATATATACCTACTATATATAGATATGACGTGTATGCTGACTATATACTGACATTCACAAATCTATAAAACTGCATATAGTTATAGTCGTGAATCGGGTGCAACGAGTAAAAAAATACATATAATTGGTAATATACATTATATTATATATTAGACGTTTCCGCGGACACAAAACCAGACGAAACCTGTTTTGAGTTTTGTCGCGTCCAATATCGTGTTAGAAATTTTTATTGCGGTTGACCTATTTACTGGATATAATTGTTATTGTATACCATTTTAGTTTTGTTTTGTTTAATTTTATAATTATTGCAGCTTTGATATTGAGAATTCTAAAAAACTGCTCGATCTGTATTGGTATCTTTAACATCGTATATGATGTACCTATAATATATAATTTACATCATATTATCCAAACGATAGAATATATATAATATAATAAAGATTATAATATTTAATACGTCTACTTTAACTTTATACAAATATTCCTATGTATATATACAATATACATTATGCGTATATAAACATTCAATCGTCTTTCTAATATTTATAGGTATTTATATATATATAGTATATACATATACCCTTCTATACAGCAGTGTACTATACGTAAGTATATGATGATGAGATACGACTGCAGCGCGTGTTGTATAAAGTTCTTTGATAGTAGAAATACTATTGTATACAAATAATATATATATATATATAGTAGTATTTATTATATTTTAATAATCAATGAGTCAGTGGACTGGTGTGGACTCATCCCTTAATAAATATATTATTTATGAGTTCTTAGATTTTTAATTAGAGAGATAAAATAATAAGTTTCTATATAATATGCAACTGTACCTACCTATAATAAATACTACCTGTATACGTTTTATATAATATGTATGTGTACAACAATGGCGGTAAAAATCAATATAATATATATATTTCACATAACCAAGTTGTGATTGTTCGCATAACGCGAGCGCTGCAAGTCCATGCGGATATGATTTCTTAAAAAAAAAAAATAATAATTCAATAACCAGCTGAATTGGCGAACGATAAAATCATATATACGTTTATCATAATATAATATATATATGATGAGAGATACACAATAAGCTTATTACTACTATATTATACCTAATATGTACTAGTACACTCATCGTCACAAAATCTACCTTCACAACGCCCGACACAATTATAATAATTTATTACGTACATATAACGAACATCTCGATATCTCATTAATAGACACTGCAGAAAAAAACAAAACAGTTAGGTATATTGTAGTACAATATATATATATGGTCGAGTGTGATTTAGTGATTTTTTTGTATATTATATTATTGTAAAAAGTCGGACAGCAGTTGCAGTAATTGCGTAAAAGCGTAGGTGTTCGTTAAATCAAATTGAAATAATAATGATATCGGGCATAATATATTTACGTATACCTATATTATATAAATACCACGCGTATACAGTTTTACAGACGTAATTTTATGAGCGTACCTTGAATATTATTATAATTTATAAATGTACGTTTTATTACTATCTATAGATATAATGCAATTGTATTTAATAAACTAAGAGTTTAAAATGTGTTTATATACACTATACAATGTAAATAATGTATAATAATTTAATTTTAATGCAGCGAAATCTCTCTTAAAACGCGAAAACCGTTGAACGAACGGGAAATCAAAAACTTTTTACGGCGGCAGCGTACCGTTACTATAGTGCCTTATTATAGTACTATAATACCTAACTGCAGTAATATAGGTATCAGAAAATATACGGATATTTTTTATTGCTCTATTTATAAACGAAATGTGTATATTATTGGTAATCTATACAGATAATACTGCACATAATCAGATATACGAAAAACCATTTAATTTAAACGATAGTGTGAAATTATGTTGTTCGATAATATAATAATCTAAAATGTATACCTATAAAATAAACATACGCACTACATACAATTATACCTAATAGGTACATATATTATGTATTGTGTGTGTTTATAAATCTGGGGAGCATAATTATTGTATCACAATATAATATAAGATCATCGTTAGTGTTTTATAAACTGTCACAGTGTTTACTTTATATATAATATACGTTCGTTATGAACACGCGGGGTGGTTTGACCGCAAACGCGCCATATCATTATACTACAGACATAATAATATATATTTATATAACAATATAACGCTGAAAAGTGACGCGATTTCGCGCCCTCCCCGAGGGTGCAACGCGCTCGTGTAAAGTTCATATTTAATCAAACAAAAATCGCAAGCGCAGACACACACACATATACACACACAGATACGCTGGAGAACGGTAGTTAAGTCGACACGACAAACGTCGACGGGCGGTACGTCGTAAAAATCACATCGATCCTTCGCCGGCGAGGCGAGACCCCGCACGCCTCTCGTTGTACACACTGTAATACGCCGCCATCTCCTGCACGGTACGCCGCAAAGGGTGTGTGTGTGTGTGTGTGTGTGTGTGTGTGTGTGCGTGTGTATACTGTGTAATATTATATAATATATACGTGTGTGTGTGTGTGTATGTGTTTGTTTGTGTATGATGATATTATTATTATTGTACACATATACCGTTATTGTTCACTCTCCGGTCCACCGCCCTCTCCTCTATCCCCCATACATGTATATACACACACGCGTAAAACCCTGTCTTGGATCTCCGGCGCAGTCTCACCCTCTGACTTGACTCTCTCAACCATCATCATCGGTGGTTCGGCACACTGCATATTATATACTATACGCGTGTATATGTATGTATATCTATATGTTTATACGATAACTGTACTCGGTGAGCAGTGTGTGTGATGTATATATATATATATATATTATCGTATTATTATATAAAACCGTTTTTGCGCCCCGTCGACACGTATATATTATTATTATTATTACTATAGACGACGTTTATGTATATATATGTGCATAAATATATACTATATATAAATACATACGACTATGCGCCAAACAGTTTATTCCGCCTTGTCGAATGTTATTATTATTATTATTATTATTATTATTATTACGACACATACGCTTGTTGCAAAATGACTTTCGTATAAAACACACACACGCACACACATACATATGTATACGAATTATATTAAAAACAATCAATCAAAATAATATAGTATTATATACAAATAAAAAGAGCGCGGGCTGAGTGCGACGATTATGATCATCATTATATTTATAAAAAAACCATATAGCTTTATATACTTTATATTATATATAATAATATAGAATATTATATAGCATGTTGCGACGTATATATACCTATCATCGTGGATTTTTTTTCAACATCTCAAGAGCTCAATACGTTATATTTAATGTGTATACTTTATCTCTCTCTATATATATATATACATATAATAATTATATAACATATATGAATGGATGTCGGTTCAAAATTAACAGACTCAAAACCTACTGGATGACCGATTTTTACAAAATTTTTGCGAAATGGTCTGCGTCGTCCTAAGAAGGTTTATAGTCATTGAAAACTACTCCCCTTATTAAAAAATTATTTTTATTATATAATATATTATATAAAAAAAAAATCAAAATGTTTATCAATTACGATAATGATTACGATTACAAAATGTATCGCGGTGTTGTCATTGTTTCAACGATAATACTATTATGTTTTCATTATGCAGGTACTTTGAAGTTTTAAAAAGAAATACATTTAACATAACGTGTGTTATTGTTTCAATCGCAAAATAAATTTTCCAGAAATGTTGTAAACATAGGTTTATGACTGAAGCTGATTGGGAGTATAAACACTATATCTACAGCATATTAGAAAATATAGAACATGATTTTGAATGACATCGTTTGAAGCGACAAATATTGTGATATATAGTAATTGCATACCCACATTTCAAGTTCAAGAACACATGCGTGTATCATCAGGTTGGTTCACCTTTTGATCTGATTTGATCTTCACATTGAATCGACTACAGTTTTCTGTGGGTTTCGCTTACGATATGATAATATAAACAAAATTCAAAACTATTCCCTTCGCGTTGTCGGATAAAGTGTAGAAAATTTATATTTTCGCGTGATCGACTATATTGTAGCTTACTCCAAAGCAGAAACTCCATAAAATATATACATAGACATTGTAATAATTTGTATAATATAAGATATAACTCTACATCGCGTATATTGGTGTAATTTGGGGTGAGACTAATGGGGCAAATTAGAGTAAATGCGTATTATCGTAGGAAATTTATGAAAAATACTTCCTTATTAAACAGGTATAGGTACACGTATATACATATTAAGTTCGACGAACATTAGTAAAATCTTGTTTTAAATATATGTATATATTGTGGATAGGTAAAATAAAGTTTATCGGTACAACACTTATATGGGAATACAATAGCTGGGTTGTGATTTGAAAATTGAAATATCCCCATTAAAATTCTAAAATTAGTTGAAAATGTGGTGAATTGTTATCTATATATGTGGCGGCTTGCCGTTTATTGAAGTATTAACACTAGGTATTCTAATGATGCGTTGTATGATGCCTGTTTTATCCTATTGCAGAATTCTATACCAATTATAGAGCTTCCAATATATTATAATCATGATTGTTTTACAAATTGGTCATATACCCAAAAAATGAGATGGTGCCACATAATACACTATGGAATACATGAAGTTTCAGAATAATTGTTATGAATTTATTATTTAAACGGATTTATATCTAAATAAGGTTTGAAATATTAATTATTAAACTTCAATATTAAAAAATAAACATATTATATTCTTTTTAAAATGTCACAACTTTTGTCGTGTCGTTTAATACGATGTTATACAATATTATACTTACAATTAAAACCTCTTGTAGAAATGCTACGAACTTAATGTGCACGTGATGGTTATTATTATTTTGTCATTTTTGCGACAGGTAGACATTTCATCACGAGGGAATTAACTAATTAAAAAGTTATTTTTCCATTTAAAACTTTTAACACGATGCTTATTAAATGTATAACTTATAACGAATTACTTTTTATTACCACGCACTGTAACATAAAATGACGAGTTATATTTTTCAACGTTACAAAGTCTCTCGTGGAAAAGTTTATTGTGCTATAAAATAAATCTTTTTTCCCGTGTTTGAAACAAATGTCATATTAAAATTCAAAATATTACGTATTATATCTGTTTTTATTTTCGTCGGGTAGTAATAAAATTATTAATTCGATTATCTGCGGCCACATATAAAAGTATAAAGAGAATATAGTTAGGTATAATAATATATAATAGTATATATATTTTCAATTTTTATTCGTACACACAATGTCAATATAATATGTCTAAATACATTTATTTTGTTTACAAATATTTTAGTTAGCCATTTAAGTGTTGCATATTATGGTAAACAAATATTTGAGCTATGATGGAAAGGTATCAACAGATAACGCTTGAAAAATCACATATTAATTATGGTTATGTTATAAGTTGATTTAGTATATTGTATATTATCATACGTATATAGTTATAATATTGCTGTTATGATGTTAAAATGTTATAGTTGTTGTTATACGTAATACGCGTATGCTGTTGCCTGTTTTATTGATTGGTTCAATTCAAATGAGTTTCTTTATCGAAAACTGCGATATATTATTATTATTATTTAACATATTAATAATATAATATTATAAATGCTGTTATTTATAGCTAATCGAATATATATATATATATATATATTTATATGTATATAGTTAAAAGTTTAAAACTCGTTCACTTGATGAAAAAAACCACTAACGAGTTTGATAAAAATAATATTTAATTTATATATTAATATATTATATACAAGTATAAAGTGTTTATTTTATAGTGTATAACTAATTTACATATACCTAATACTTATGTGTTATTATTATTGTCGAGTCACATGAAACTAAGCGTAAATCTATTTATACAGAGTGGTTGGGGTGATTTTTTTCAACCGAACAGAGAAGGAAACATTTTCTGGTGTGAGGCATTTGCGGGGATGAGAAAAAATATAGTGTTTTATTGTAAAACACGCGCAATTAATACAAAATCAAAACATCTAATTCGTATAATAGCATATGCCCATTTATACCCGCAAGACCATAATATATAATGCATCCCGGTGCAGCAGACTGCAAAAACATATATATTTTTGCCTCCGTACAATATAATAATAATAATAATAATAATCTCGTTTCGTATAATAATAGAGGCGTATGTATATGGATTTTGATTGACTGCGCTGTGCCGGTGCAGAATTATTAAACGTCAATGCGACGACTGATGCATATACATCTGTATATAGTGATGTTGCTGTGCCGGTGCGGCATCGGCATTATATCTAAATATAGTTCCAATGATGGCAGAGCAATATTGAAATATACGACAGAAGTTGATTGATCGATCGACCGTGCGATCAAAAGACGCGAGTCGTACGTATTATATAGTATGATAAATAAACATATAATAATGTTATATAGATCATCGTGATAATATGGCGAGAACGTCAGCAGCGAATATCGTTATATAAAGACGCGTTCGAAGAATTCGAGTGTCGGAACATTATGTATAGGCAGTTATTTACTTTCGTGTATATTATAATATTATAGTCTCGAAAAACGGTCACACGACGTACGTCTATATACACTTACGATGATACTTTATTATTATTTTATCGTGCGAATTTTGCGGATTTACCTACGTTTTTGAATTCGTTTGCAGGAAAGAAGAAAAATAAGCAGAATAAATGCGGCCGTACGACAGTTATTTCCCAGGCAAATATATGTATACCTACATATCATACAATGTAAATTTACCAGTGCAACTGCGCAAATACATAATGTATATTCGTCCTTTAATAATGTACCTCGCAGACAGACTGTGAGACCGTACATGTTTATATATATATATATATATAGGTATGATACAAACGAAAACGTCTAAAAACTCTATAACTCATAGCAGACTTGGGAATCCTACGAATAATAAAATAGCTTATTTACTGCGGAGTGGTCAAAATGTCCCAAAGTCGTGTTCCCGTATGATCCATTTTGTATAATATGAAGGACCGGATTTATATAATATAAGGTTATTATACATTGAGTCAGCGGTGTCATTTTTTCAGCACATTTTTATCGAATAACTCTTGTCGTATTGCATGTTGTATGATTTATATTATTTTTCTCTAATCTTTACGATGAAATACATTGATATTTACTAACTACACAATTTAAAAATATAAAGTATAGTAGATATTTAAAATTGTATCTTATACCTGATTAAAAATCTTTTAACTTACGATTATATAACAAAAATATTTTTAAGCTACTAGTATATAATATTGTCTTCTTGTTTTCATTTTTAAAATTATACTTGTATCCACTGTACAGAAAAAAAAATAATGGAATGAAAATTCTATGATCAACCTATATGATTACTTATGATTATTATTATTACTTAATATACCTAATAGGTATAGCAGATGATTTTTATCGTATATACGATTAGATTATAGTGTTTTTTTCTTTCACATACCACACGCCATTATACGCCAACTTATATGCACACATCTTCGTTTATATATACTCTGTACAGTGATAGAACACACGCCATGGTGATTTTGCGCATCTCCATGAGACATAGTGAAACCGGTCTCGACGGCAGTGTATCGCATGGGGATACGCAGAAGAATCGATTTTCGTAGGACGATTACTGATTAGAATATAGCATGTATTTTTCCGTTGGACCGAGTATATTATATAATATATATTATAAATACATTCCATTATTCTAACTGTTAATTACCTATTAATAAATAGGTAATAAACATTTGGTTATAACCAATTTATCATTCCCAATATTCTATTTTTTACTAAATACAAAATATTTAGCATTTATATATTCTGCAGTTAATCATTTTGATTTGTTATAGTGACAGCATTTTTAATTACAAAATCATTTCTATAATATTTACTATTATAACAGTAATGTACTAAAGTTATGACCTTTGACCGTCTATCGGTGTTGTTTATATAATTATTATCGCTGTTTTAACAATTTTATGATCAAATAATAATCGGTTACTTATAGATGATAAAATAGAAAATTAAATTATTTTATTGAATTTGTGTACTTTTGAGTATAATATAACATATTAATTATTAACATTGACTATTTTAAAATAATAGGACAGTTAAAAGTACGCGTCATATAAATAATTAAATAATAATTTAATCATATTAGGTATATTATATAATATACTAGCTGAATAAACTATTTAAATAGTAATCAAAGCAATTAAAGTCTAGCTATGTAATATATAATATATTTTTTTTTTATAATTTAAGTTAATTTATGATATTATATTTTATAACTGAAATGACAAATAAAATGAAATTTGAAATAATATAAGTGATTATTACTCGTTGGCTCATTTGGTACAAGTGTACAACCATGTGGAAAAAAATCATTAAATTATTTAAATTGACACACTAAAAAACCGTAACATTTAAATAAAAACTGCCCTCTCCCTCCTCTTAGACAAAAAAATGATAAAATCGGGTGACTTGGTGACACTCAGGAGGGTATTTGGAACATTTGGAACAGCCCTGTGAAAAAAAAATTGAAAAAAGTGGAAATTGTAATAAAAAAGGCATGTTCTTTTCTTTATACATAATACATATATATATATATAAATACTTCATTTTAAGTATACATGTTATTATAATATTTTTCAGTAAGATTATTTGAATTATTTGAAGATAATAATATATATATATATAATATGATAAAGGAACCAGTGCACGTAATATTATATTTTATTACACATGTTATTATGTTACTTATGCCAAGCTCATATAATAAATGATTATCGTTTTACGTGTAAGTGTAGGTGTATTATATGATAATATGTGCATTTCGTCATTTTGTAGTCGTGAGCTTAAAATAAAAAAAAAGCGGGTAAGTGAGTATCGCTCTGCTGTACATTAGGGGGTGGGATGGACCTCGGACTAGGGAAGGTTAAATTTGAATGCAATGATGATAGGTATCATTGTATACGAAAAACGATTCTGAACGGAGATGATTTGTCAGTCTAGGATATATTATATTTAAATTATATCATAAATTCTATTTTGAAACAAATTCAAACATTTAAGTATAAAAGTTTCAAGATAAAGTGAAAGGAAGTAGTCAAGTAATTTTTTAAAAATAACAAAAATCGAAAGTTATTTATTAGTAAAAAGTAATTTTACACGTGTATTTTTGATTTCAAATTAAAATTAAAACTTTAAACACACGTAAAATTTTTTAAATTGAACAATCCTCAAACTTTTTTATAATTATTCTAAGCTTAACTTATGAACAGCATAGTATTAAATTTTCAATTCTTAGCTTTTGATAGAAAAATATTTATAAATTTTTAACTACCAAATAGTGAAAAATATTCATGATTTTGACGAATTTTTGTCAATATTTGAACTTCAAATGCTAATAAAAAAAAATTGTGCCTATGTATTTTTATAAATTTTGATTGAGAGTTAGAACAAGTTATGTGGACCCTTCAATTAAATTTTCAAGTAATTTGTCCCAGCTAAATTTTTTTTATCAACATTTATAAAAAAAAAATAAAAAAAATTTGAAAATTTCAATTGTCTATAAATAGCTCAAAAAAAGTCAAAATGTTTTGAAAATCAAATCACGTAAATAAAATGGCAATCTAAATAACTGGTAAAATTTTCAAGTATTTACGACTTATACTGTTTGAATAACAACAAATATCAAAAATCATTTGAGGCTAAACCGTTATTTAACGCGGTTTTGTAAAAATTTAAATTTCAAACACTCATAAAAATTTTTTGTCTGAATCAGGTAGAGTTTATTTTACAGATATTTGAAGAAAAATGTATGGAGAACCTTGTACCAAATTTTCAAAACTTAGTTATAAAAGAAAAAAATTTTACGATATTTCAACCACAAAATTACTTGCAAATTTTCGCAATTTTGACATATTTCGTATAAATTCGAACTTTAAGCACTTATAAAATAAAATTGTGACTAACGATTTCGGATTTTTTTTTATCACATTAAGAAAAACTCATAAGAAACCTTGCATTAAATTTTTAAGATTTTCTGGCTAGCCAAAAAATTTTTATCGTTATTTTAAAAAAAAAACACTAAAAAAAATTAAAAATTTCAATTGTCTATAAATAGCTCAAAAAAAGTCTAAATTCTTTGAAAATTTAACTGTCTATAGATAACACTAATATAAACATTTGGTGAAATTTTCAAGTGTTTACATCGTTTAGTTTTTGAGTTATAGCAAAATAAAAAATTCGATTTTGCCGAAAACTGGTTTTGCGTAAAAATTCCCGTTTTTCTATCATTTTTTTTTTGTTTTTCTCGATTTTTTTGAAAACTGTTGGAAAATGTTTTCACCTCTATAATGCACCAAGGATATCCACTTTGCCATCGGAAACCACCCCCAAAGTTTGAAATTGAAGCATTATTTCGACTAGTTATGCTGTACACAGACACAAAAAAAAAAAATAAAACACACATCATTGTAAAATCAATACATTCATCACTCCGTTCAGAATCTAAAACTACCATGTTTTGTAAGTTGAAAAAAGTAATCACTGATAAATAATCAGCATAATATAAATAATATATCACTAAAATTAAAATATTATCATATTATCTTTCCAACACGCATTAATGCAGCGTGCACGTCATCGTCATCGAAAAGATAAAATATACCTATATTTTTTTTAAATCGACGATCGTTGAAGATTCGGAATTGGAAATTAATTAACAATTTATTAATTACTATAGGTTATATAGAAACCTTATAGTAATCGTCAATGATCGAAATCGAAATGGTATAGAACAGTGGTTTTCAAACTGGGTGCCGCGGCACACTGGTGTGCCGCGACTGTATGGACAAAAATTAAACATGACTCAGTAAATAAAAAGTTAGTTCATTTATTTTAACTATCATCTGGATGCACGTGTGCCGCAGTTTTTCCATAAATTACCGATTGCATTGAATTGTGATATAAGAAAATGCGGGTATGTGTCAACTATTCGTCCAAGAATTAAAAATATTTGTTAACCCATCAATCTCACATTTCTTATTAAATGTATATATAATAATAATTAATTCAAAACAATTTTGTTCATCTAAAAAAAAGGTTAGTGTGCCGTGAAAATTTTTTGAAGTGTACGGTGTGCCATGTATAATAAAAGTTTGAAAACCACTGGTATAGAAGATACGGTTTATTCTAGTTGTACACGAGAAATGCTATTATAGTATATACATATTATATACTTATTCGTTTAAACAAATTACATCCGTTTAAGCTTCTGTGATTTAATAATTTGGCATCATATAGGTTATATTATTTTCATTTAATGCAAGGTTTGGTCACATAATAACGTTATACTGTAGTTTTGTTATTAACAGTTATTATCACTTATGGCCGGAAAACTTAGGTTTCTAATCAAATATAATTTTACAACAAAACCACACTATACACCGTGGGTTAATATACAGATTATGTTTATACATCATTTTAAGAAAATCTTCAATAGTGAAACTTGTATAAATTAGAGTAAATATATGAATTATACAGCTTGTTAAATTATTTATGATACCCGTCTTTACGAGTCACAGTTTATTTGAAAAACTTTGTTTTAATGTTTATTTGTTGACATTGTTTTCTGCCCGCACAGATAATCCAATTCATGACAAACTTTTCAAAGTAACCGTATATTTCTGTAAGTCATATCATAATACTTATATGCTTATAAATGTGTATTTGATTTTTTTTTTATAACTTTTCAATGTTGAGGCTTAATTTCAATGTCCATAATATAGAGATGACCATTCAACCAGGTACGGTTCTAGGACTACATTTTCGTATGGGCAACAGTGGATTTATAATTATGTTTTAATTGCGAATAGTATTTCTCATTTCCTCCCCTCCTCCTCCTTTTTAATAAAATATTTATGCTTATTGCTTCCACTAATGATAAGTACCTCAAATATTAACAGTAGGTACATTATTATAGTATATAGCTTAAAATCTTTATATTAATATCCATAGGTAATAACCCGAGTAGGTAATGAAGATTTTAAATATAAAAAAATAGAATAGGTAATCCTTAGTTTTTAAGTAATTAAGTATAATTATATTTATTTAAATATATTTAAATTTAACTGCAAAAAAATAGTAAAAGCTAAATTTGAAATTGGATTTTTCTGTTTTTTATGCTTACAAATACTTCAAGGACAGCAGTTGGATCTCTTAATAATTTGATTGCGACGTTTTCTGTATTAATTGATAATAGTGTAAGGCTGCTTAATCGTGAACTCTTCATAGTAGATTTTAAATATGTCTTAACACGGCTTATGATGGAAAAACTGCGTTAAGTTAATTCAAATGATGATAAAACATCTTATTTTTGTATAAAAACAAATTTTTAAAATAATAAACGGTATCAGCAATTTTGGTATAGGCTGCTGCTTACCCTGCATCCCATACGGTAGAACCGCCACAACATTCACCTCCATTCAAAAATTTCGCAAAATGTTTCCAATGTCAGCAAATAATAGTTTGGAGGAATTTTTAAGAGGTTCAAGTGTAAATTATGGTGAATATCGAAGATTTTTGCAAACAGGACCAACTGCGCGTAGCCCTTCAGTGCTTATTACACAGAAACACCAAACCGGTCTATGTATCGATCATAATATTTAGCAAAATTTTGCAGGCCAACATATTATGTTGGCTTTCACCTTAATTGTAAATACGTGTAACTCAGCGCGTCCGAGGATAGCGGCTTAGGTTTGCGATTTAGAACGATTTTCCACATAGACATAGTACGCAGATCCTAATGCACTGATCAGGTATTCTTTTTGATTTTTAGTTTGTATCACAACCACAGTAGTTATATTATATTAATACATATTATTGTTTAAAAAACTGTCAAACGTAAAAAAAAATTATCGACCGATGAAGTAACACCGCTCTGTGTCATAACGGAGTGCATGTGCGGTCATATAATAACCGTGTTGCGGCAGTGTATCAAAGTATATAATATTAAATTTTGCTGTATATACTACGGAAATCGATTGCCGTCCGTCGTCGTGTGGTATATACCTACGACACATAATATCATGAGTATATATATTTAATGTGATATATATATATATATATATTATTATTATTTACTCCCTACGGCGAGTTCTCGTTTCTCTCGTGCGGATGCGGTCGTATCAATATTATATTTTGTATTATCGTGTCATGACTGCCTACACACACACACACACACACACACGCACACAAATGCCGCATATACAATATACATATTATATCGTGTGTCATGCGGATATGATAATATATATTATTATTATTGTCATCGTGTGTGTACGAGCAGCGTGTCGTCAAAACTACCGTTGTGCCCCACACTCGGAGGATAAAAGAGATAGCTGTGCAGAGAAGAAATTAATCCGGAGAAAGAAAAGGAGTGTGCGGACATCGACAAAATAGTATTATCATAGTGGCGGTACATGATAATGGTTAGGTAGGCGATGGACGGGCACACATAACACACATACGTTAAAAGGTTACGTCATATATTATTACGTATATATATATATATATATATATAACAGCAGTATAATGCCGTTTACGGGTCAAGAAAATCGCACGCACCGGACAAGCCTCGCCATTGTGTCGGCGAGCCTACGCGACGGAGTTCGACGAGACGCGTGTAATGTGCAATATTATTTTCGGGGAAGGACCTTTCACCGAAAATTTCTCCGAGACTGTGGGAAAAACGGCGTCCCGTGCGATAATATACCTACCCGGGCTAGGTACACATGAAGCGTAGTGTGTGCGCGCGACGGGTAGCCGCTATACTTAGGGCCGTTTAGATGGACATAAATCCGAGTGGGCCCCGTTTACAATAATAATAATATCATAATATATCAAGTGCTTATTATTATTATCATTATGTGTGTGTGTGTATACCCGACTTTCTAAAAATTACTGTACATTACACTACAATAGAAACCATCAAATCGACTCTCTCCTCCGCACGCAGCATATTATATTGTTATACACACCACAACCGTACATCGGTATATCGGCCGGTTCACGTCACACTAGCAAGTCGCAAACACAGAAGGATTTGTCAACTATATATACTTTTACGCGCACAACAGTTATATTAATATAATAGTAATAATACTACCGTCGCGAAACCCTTAAGGACACGCGTAGTATGCGATTATATGGTCGGATAACGGGTCTTCGGGTACTGAAGCATAATAACATTAATGTTTTATATAATATATACGGACGGGCCAGCGGGGTCTTGTCCTGCAGTATCCTTACTGTTGTGGTGTAACGGGACATGTAGGACTCCGGTGTAAGCGTATTAAAGAGGCCGATATGCTATCGCCAGTTAAATGTTTATATTTTCATTTCGAAATTACGTAGCTCCGTGATTTCATCTGGCATGAAAAAATATGGTTTTTATCGTACCTATAGGATAGCATTTTGTAAATAAAACTATGACTGGGTGAGTTATTTTGTTTATTTAAATTAATAGTTAGTACCAATGGTACCATATATGCATATTGTATATATAGCATATGAATATATATATATGAAAGAACATACTTATCGGTTTTATAAATATAGATATACGAAAACAATTAACAATGATCAACCAGATTAGAATTGAACACACTTTGGCAAACCCATAAACCTGTTGGAAGCTTATTCCATTATATTATGTAAAACATGCAATTAAACATTAAACGTTAATTATATTATTCCAAAAGATTTTAAAAAATATACTTAGATTACCTGCACCTGAATCTCTTTGTACCAGGAAACATTGTAAAAAAAGCGGGTAAGTGAGTATCGCTCTGCTGTACATTAGGGGGTGGGATGGACCTCGGACTAGGGTAGGTTGAATTTGAATGCAATGATAGGTATCATTGTATACGAAAAACGATTCTGAACGTAGATGATTTGTCAGTCTAGGATATATTATAAAAAAATCGAAAATTATTTATTAGTAAAACGTTATTTTACACGTGTATTTTTGATTTCAAATTAAAATTAAAACTTTAAACACTCGTAAAATTTTTTTAATTGAATAATCCTCAAACTTTTTTATAATTATTCTAAGCTTAACTTATGGACAGCATAGTATTAAATTTTCAATTCTTAGCTTTTGATAGAAAAATATTTATAAATTTTTAACTACCAAATAGTGAAAATATTCATGACTTTGACGAATTTTTGTCAATATTTGAACTATAAATGCTAATAAAAAAAAATTGTGCCTATGTATTTTTATAATTTTTGAATGATAGTTAGAACAAGTTATGTGGACCCTTCAATTAAATTTTCAAGTAATTTGTCCAAGCTAAATTTTTTTTATCAATATTTATAAAAAAAAAATAAAAAAAAATTGAAAATTTCAATTGTCTATAAATAGCTCAAAAAAAGTCAAAATGTTTTGAAAATCAAATCACGTAAAGAAAATGGCAATCTATATAACTGGTAAAATTTTCAAGTATTTACGATTTATACTGTTTGAATAACAACAAATATCAAAAATCGTTTGAGGCTAAACCGTTATTTAACGCGGTTTTGTAAAAATTTAAATTTCAAACACTCATAAAAATTTTTTGTCTGAATCTGGTAGAGTTTTTTTTATAGATAATTGAAGTAAAATGTATGGAGAACCTTGTATTAAATTTTCAAAACTTAGTTATAAAATAAAAAAATTTTACGATTTTTCAACCACAAAATTACTTACAAATTTTCGCAATTTTGACATATTTCGTTTAAATTCGAACTTTAAGCACTTATAAAAAAAAATTGTGACTAACGATTTCGGATTTTTTTTTATCACTTTAAGAACAACTTATAAGAAACCTTGTATTAAATTTTCAAGATTTTCTGGCCGGCCAATAAAATTTTATCGTTATTTTAAAATAAAATACTAAAAAAAATTAAAAATTTCAATTGTCTATAAATAGCTCAAAAAAAGTCAAAATTCTTTGAAAATTTAACTGTGTATGGAGAACTTTAATATAAACATTTGATGAAAATTTCAAGAGTTTACATCGATTAGTTTTTGAGTTATAGCAAAATAAAAAATTCGATTTTGTCGAAAACTGGTTTTGCGTAAAAAAAATCCCGTTTTTCTGTCATTTTTTTTATGTTTTTCTCGATTTTTTTGAAAACTGTTGGAAAATGTTTACTTTTCACCTCTATAATGCACCAAGGATATCCAATTTTCCATCGGAAACCATCCCCAAAGTTTGAAATTGAAGCATTATTTCGACTAGTTATGCTGTACACAGACACAAAAACAAAAAAAAAAACACACATCATTGTAAAATCAATACATTCATCACTCCGTTCAGAATCTAAAACTTGTCAATTTTTTCAAAGAAGCTAATTCAGATTACTTAAATTTTAAATTGTAAACTACAAATCGAAAGTTTAAAAAATATAAATACTTAATTTAAACAATCTTACGCCAATATCCAAGATATCGAGGCTAATATTCTTTAAAACGAAAAAAAAATATATGATTTGATCAATAGCATTTTGGATGGTATTCTTAAGAGTGAGTCGCGTGGAAAATATTGCTATATATAGTCAAATTATTTTAACTGGTATATTAATTTGCAATATTTTTCTATTATTCATTTGTTTGAAATGAAATAGTTATTATCGATATTACACACTTATTTATATAACGCATTCTATAGTAATTATACGGTACATATTTTATTAAAAACATAAAGAAACTTAATAAACTATAGTTATATAATATGTTCTTTTTCAATTCATATTAAAATGTCATTGCACCGAAAAAAAAACATTCGGTGATAATTAGTTTTATTCCATTTTTATAAAGTACATAACATGTATTACATTGTCTAAAATACTATAATTTTTATTCAATCGTCAGCTGCAAAAGTGTTGTTTTTTACAGAAAAAAAAGTGCTACTTATATTTTATTTTTGTTATCTCCATCGACGTGGTAGGTAGTTATAGGTAAATAAAGATTTAAAAGTTTTAAATCTGATATGGTGTCGAGTGAAACCGACAAATCTTATAAAGCGAACAGCAAAGATAATATATTATATAACCAATCGGAACGTGAGTATCGTTATACGTACTAAATTTAAATACGACCTATTTATTTATTTTCCGTTTAAAATGTATACCCTAAACGGTTATTTCCATTATACGTCTCCAGTTGTAATTTTAAATTTATGACCTTTTCGCAACTCAATATTGTACTATATATGTATATTATTATAATAAATAAAACGTTCGTTGACAATAAATCGCGTATAGTTCATCATCATTATTATTCATCAACAATAAGACGTATTTTTACAACGTTATTTTACTCGAAAAATAAAACGCATCATGTACACAAGTACCACGTGTAAAATATAATGCACCACAAAACCTGCCATTTTAAATGATTAGCAAAATACAAGCATAGGATGTATACATAAGTCACACGTCTATTTATGCTTTTTATCCATAACTTCTATGCCGAAAACGACCATTGTACACCGACAGAGGTCGCAAACGATAATTATTATTTTTCCTCCGATAAGTTGCTGGTAGCGGTTTCTACAGTCTGCACGTATTTCATGCCGCGAATTTTGTAGGGCATATCGTTTTGAAATCGTTTTCACGATAATTTATCGTCATCAATTCGTCGGCGCAAAAGAGTCTGTAATATAATCTAATAACCTTTATAAATTTAAAACAAACAATATTGTGTCGTATTGCTCAATATACTTTTAAGTTTATAAATCATAACTTATCGATGCTGAAACCTTGGCCTCATATAAATATATAAAATACGTAGATAGTAAAAGATTTTGCAATGACAATTTAGGAACCATACATAGATATTATATAAGTTGTGTATTTTTTATTCGACGAATTTTTAGTGACTGTCATCACGTTTTTATGGAGCAGAATAATATTGTTCTAACCATGATAAAATAAATATGATGATTGATTTTTGACACTTATTTTTAGTCTATAGTTTGTGCATTGAGAGGTATAAGTAAAAAGAAATTTCTCTTATTCTCTAAATTGTTATGTCGTTGTTAAGTCAACGAAAAACCACGGGAAAACCAGTTTTTTAAGGCATTTTTATGTCGTATAATTCAAACATAATAGGTAATCATAGAAAACCAAAAAAAAAATATATTTAATAAATGTTAAAAGCTATATAGTTGTCTAATTAGGTATAATATATGGCCCGTCTTCTATTCTTCTGAATATAGTTTTTCGTATGCGATCATTGAATTCAAATTTAAAACATATCAATAACAGCAGTGACTCAATGACGAGGCGCGTAAACTCAATATTTATATTATGTATATAGTCTAAGTGATAAGGCTTTCAGCTTTTTTTATACCTTTATTTATTTATCTATCAAATTACTGTCAGTTTATCCATTTTCATAATAGCATCACCATAATTTATAATTATTTAACGTATCATGGTCTATTATATATTTTGTTATTTATACATATTATCTAATTAATTATTATAATTTACACGACTAAACAGGTAATGTTTAAAATGTTTAAATTAATCATGTCGATTTTTGTCACGCCTTAGGTGGTTTTGGATCTATATATTCTAATGTTATTGCAATTGTAATTCTCGAAGAACGCGCGGCCTTCTTATTTCCATTAATTTTTTTCGCAAATATATCGGCCATTCGATGCACAACAATGTCGGACTCTGCAACAAAGTTTTTATTATATGCCTATTATAAATAAACGCGATAAAAAATAATAATAATAATAATGAATAAAAAACGGCGTTTTATGTGCCCATATAGTCGAGATAAAAACAAACAATAATTATCGTTAACGCGCGTATGCGCGTGTGTGAACTATATAATAATATTATGTAGTAGTACCTCCTGTATTATACTGCTGTAGTCGTCGTTATACTTGATTGTGTCGGACGGACAGCGGAAACCGACAAACAAACCGATAAAAACAAATCGATCGTAATTTTTACCCACATGTCAGTGGTTTGTAATTTTTTTCATACGCGTGCAAGACTGTATATGAAGTCGTTTTCATTATGAGTACTCTATTCGGACGTTATTACCTAAATAAATATAAACATAGAAAAAAAAAAATAGTGTACTTAACAATAACGATTTATCCAGACACGATGGTTGTACGTATTACTTGTGCAATAATATAATATTATGTTGTATGTATAATATAGCAATGACGGAGATCGTACAGCAAAGACTGGAAGACCGCGTTACATACCTATCCATATGTATTATATATCTAATATAATAAAGATGTTTTTGGAATTTATAACAATAACAATATAATAATATGTACATGGACAGCAAATCGTAAACCTGTGTATATGTATATATAGTTACTTGGTTGTTGTTAGCAGTATACGCGTCCCTATCGGCTGTAGCCCTTAAGCACAATAAATAAATAAATAAATACATTTTTAACAAGCCATAAGCACAAATTAATTTTACAAAAATAAAGTGTCATCCAATAGTATTCTGTTCAATATCATTATACTGCAGTATACTAATATGTTATGACCTTTACGGCAAATCGCGTGAAATATTAACCTAAGACACCACACGTAGGTACCTATAAAATAGATAGGTATATAATATTATGCACGCCGTCACGCCGACCTCATTAGTGAGTAGTGATGAGTACCTACCACTACGATCACGGTGGTTTGTCCTCGAGGGATGTTTTCAACGAAAAATCGCCTTCTTATATATATTGTATGATACTTTTTGCAAATGCGTTTATAGTGGAGATGACATACTATATTATCGCTAAACTGCGCGCAATATATAATATAAAATACAGCACGTCGTATAATATGATATTATACAATATATATTGATATATTATTATACGCATATGGCAACCAACACGTAACGCGAAACGGGGCGTGAAGAGCGAACGTTGTATTATTATAGCTAGACATCGTCGCGTATCAGCCGCAACTTCCGACCTCAGTCTTGACCTTATATATATATAAACTTTGGGTGGTGAAATCGGGGGTGGCTCGGGGGTACAATCCCTTCCCGCCGGCCGGCTCGATATATATAGAGATGTAATCTATTTTATTAAACGGTCTCTACGCCCCCGTTCTTAACACGTACATAATATCCTCCGCGCGTCGATTTATATGTATATATATATATATATATGCTTACGTCTAAATGTCGACTTAATTGTTAAATAGGACGGATGCGGTGCGGTGGCGACCAGTGCGCTGCAGCTCTTCTCTTCTCGCACGCGATTATGTGTGGACAATAACGGTTCGGGCCAAAAGGATGATATAATATCGGTAACGGGCGAGGGCGAGGCGAGAAATCGAAAAGGAGGAAAGGTTGTAATAATATATATATATATATATATATATATAAGGGTGGTGGGGCATTTTGGTCGTTGTCGAGGGGGGGGGGGTGTATTTGCCGCGGAACTGATAAAACGGTAATAATGACCACGCGCGCGCGTGAGACGGTAACTATTACGCTATATAATTTACGTGGCATGTATTTAATTGTGTTCCTAATGAACGGACCAATGACCGGTGTGTGTGTTTGTGACCAGCATCCGATACGATCCACCCAAACGTTATTAGCCGATAATTTATGACAAACACGTCGGTAGCGGAGGTGTGAGCGGATAGGGGTAGTTTTTGGACTACGAGAGAGGGCGTTGTTATATTTCGTGGTTTTATCTGAGATTTCTCTCTCTCTCTATATATATATATATATATTGACCACATTACTCACCCGCTTACCCTGCAGTACTGCACCAGAATACGAGAGATAATAATATTACGGTATATTATTTGTTATTTGTTATATAAATTATAATTAATGTATTTTAATGGTTCTCCGGTTAAATATGTGTGAAACACATATATAATAATATATTATATTGTATAATAATAAATTTCGATATAATATGAATATACTTACGTTCAAAAACGATTTATGTTATATTTTAGTAAATAGTTATGTTATTACAATATTATTGACTTTGCAGAGTTGTTTATTATTGTTTAAATTCAAAACGTATAATATATTATAGTCTGCAGTCTCTATAGAGTAGTTAATATCGGTAATGAGCTGTGGACTGTTCTGCTTACCGTGTTCACAAAATATTAATATAAATAATGTGAAAATCATACTATACTATATAATAATAATAGTATACAGGATGATTCTTTTATCATTATACGCTCATTATTTCGTCAAGTATTGACTTTATATATTTTTTTAAATATTTTATACAATAATGCTCTTTACAAACTCTATGAAATTTTTATTTTTTTACCCTTTTATTAATAGTTATATTATGGATAATAAGTAGAAAATAAGTGTGTTTATGAATTATTCATGATTTTTTTTTCCGTTAAGTACTAACTAATAAATTATAACTTTAACGAACATGATGTTTAAACAATCTACACACCGCATACAGGAGTATTATCGTCACTCGGCGCGTTTACGAAATATGAGTATAATATTATTATAAGTAGGTATATGTAGGTAAGGTAAGCATTTACCTGCCTATATCCGGTAATATAACATCGCACAAACGCGGATGTTTCTCTGCTCTAAGTATTATTTTACATATATTTATACGATTATACGTATACACATGACAATGCTATTGTGCGCATCGGAAAATAGAAAACGTATATACGTATTATAGTACTTATTACTATACCTATAGTATATATTATGATGTACTTACCTGTACACTGTACAGCGCACATATTACTATATAACTCCGTATGCGACAGACCTGTTTCAATTATTCATGTGCCCCATTTCACGTTGGATTTCTTCGTCTGTATCGACACGTCATATATTATATTGTGTGCGCGTGTATATGACGTTATCGGAAATACTGTACAGGAAAATGTATTCAGAACGACGACCGCCGTCGAATTCGCGGGGTATACCTATATAATATATGTTATTGTCATCATACTTTACTTTTATTATTTTTAAATCAGTGACGAAGGTGGCGCTTATGAACTGACATGTGTATTATTAAAACTAAAGCGTCGAACTATTTATCGGTAATGGCTAAATTTATTTCGTTAAAGATCTCTTCTAAGGATGCATATTTCTTATTTCGTCATCACGTCGGTACGAAATGAGGGTTGTACACTTGTATTACACCGGTTTGTTCTATTCCGTTTAAGTTGTAACTCATTTACCTCGTCACAAGCTATAGTGATATTTATAATCAATAGTTTTTAGATGTAAAATTTTATTTTTATTTTTATCAATTAGATTTTCTTTAAATAATAACATTATACACATTTTTGTTTTTTAATTTTAATAATTGTAGAACTCATACCTAGAATATTTAAATATTATACATATTCACTTTTATGTGAAAACGCTTTGTGGGTAATATTGTATCCTGATTTTTATTCCAATTTAATACCTATATACAGTGGCGCAAATAGGGGGGGGGGGCTTAGTCCCCCCGAAATAACTCAAAGCCCCCTCAAAAAATAATAGTATAATATATGTATGTTATTCTTAATAAGTTATTTTTACCGGTTTTGGTAATTTTGGGGCTTGAGCCCCCCCCCCTAAACATATTTCCTATTTGCGCCACTGCCTATATATAAGTACACGGAGAACCGATGTATACGAGCGTTCAATTATTGTCATATGCTTGTAACACATATAAAATTACAATATAACATATAAGTAAATACAATGTGCATTAGCGATAGGTACATATTATATACTACATGTATTTTGTATATTATATACAAAACGTGTTCGAGCGTACACAATTTAGTGCACCATTAAATCTAGTGCAGTGCACACAATGTACGGACGGTTTAGAGAATGCGATACACACGGCGTGATTGACAATACTACATGCACACATACACACCCCCACACCCACACTCGCTTACGAGTATAAAGGGTAATAATAATAGGTATTTTACCCACGCGGATTTTCACGTATGCAGTCCTCCTTTTTCTTACCATTGCACCGCGAACACGCGATTTTCATAATATAATATAACGCCGCCGACGCAGAGAAGTCGTTTATATATTCGCATCCGCGCGTGATAGATTTATACAGCGCTGCGATGCACACACATCGAACTCGGGTATAAAATATACATACGGTTACACGTCATCGAGCAAAGGGATCGAGAGACGATATTATTATTGTATATCATCTCTGTAAATATGCTATACGTCCTGCAATATATACATACGTATCGTGAAGACCGACTTATTATATATATATATATATATATGATATACCATATAATATAATTCATATTTATATAAGAGGTTCTTGTTCTGTATATTCGATGTCACCGCCGCCGCATAATACAACGCGAATCAAAAGTCATATATTTTTGCTCGCTACCGACCCCGTTCTACAATACTATTATGCGGCTATATAAACGTGTTCTTTATCTTCGCGGAATGGTGAGACGAGGGATTACGACAGAGATCTGGTAGGTTTTTTTTTCATATCAAACATATCAGTTATTTCAACTTATTTGTTTTAATTATGCATATTAATGTAATACATAATTATAATTTTTAAACTTTATTAATTATATTAATATATTAAATAACTTAGTTCATCTTTAATGATCAGTTATTATAGTTGTTACTTATTATAGTTTAGTATAGATAAACTTTTACTTATTTGATGGTTTATGGTACATTCTGGAACAATACGATTTTTGTTAAAAGCCCGAATAAAATCACGTTTTTTATTTGCTTATTACGAAGTACGGTAAGTATAATTAATAGCACATTAATTTACATCGTATTGGTTCTATCTTGTAAACATTACAACTACAAGTAAATTTTCATTCAGCACAACTAATTTTATGTTGTGAGCTATGACCTATGAACTATGAACATAGTGTAAATTGGCTTATTATTTAAGTTACAGGTGAGAATACTCGTATTTTAATTTTTAAGTGAGTTATAATGTTGTGAAATATTACAATTTTAAAATAACCATACTTTTAATAAATGTATAAATTTGTAATTATTACTAATTCTATAAAAATTTCTACAAAATTAAGATACAAATAAAATCACACGAAGTAGTAATTTTAAAAACTACAATTTAATGAGACTAACGACAAATTTGCCATAATATGTTGTACAATTGTAAACAAAAACGTTTATATAAGATGATGGAGTTACCACACGTCCACACAATTGGTGAAACATACTATATGTACATTAACGTATATTATATATATTTATATTATAATATATAGTGTATAGAAGTGGCGAACGCAGAAAAACATTTCGGGTGGGGGGAGAGTCCGCATTTTTTTTTGAAAAATATCATTATCTTTGGATTGCTATAAATCGTACATTACATTAGCACATATTTTCTTTGGGAATGCGAAAAACGTCATGAAAAATCGGACTTTGTCGCCCATATACTATTAGGTATAACTATTTGACTCGCACGTCGTTGGTATTGATCTGACGTTATTCTTCCTCAGTAGCTATATACAACAATATTATTATGTGTACGACATTACACTGGAAACTGTATATAATATAATATACGAGTATATTATATTATTATTGTATAATAATTTCAGTGGTCGTCGTCTCACGCTGTATTTGTTCACGCACACAATGGGTGTACATAACGTGAGAGTAGTACATAAAATATGTACTTAAACTGATATTATAATAATAATGTATGCGATTTCGTGTGACACCGTGCGTGCCGTGCGCGAGATGAGCACCGCCACCGTCACTGTAGTCGTCGCCCGTTCGATCATAACCCGGCTGTCAAAATCCGCGATTCTCGTTCGTTTCTCGGCACGGGGGGGCCCGCCGAAAAATATATTGCCGACTACCGCACAACATAATAATAATATGTTATAATATACAGCGTTATTTCCATTCGTGTAAACCACATTTCGGGTGTATTATAATAGTATTATATTATACATTATTATCATAATAACGCGTGCATGTGCGTGCGCTGCACTGCAGTCACCGCGAGAGGACGTATCGTTCAGATATACCTACCTGCAGCCTACCTGCGTGGCTACATCGGAATCTATAATAGACATTAGACAGTCAAACAGATGCTTGGCGAACGTCATCTCTGTCGCAGCATTTTATATGTATGTATGA
Organism: Schizaphis graminum; assembly: GCA_020882235.1. Classification (NCBI taxonomy): domain Eukaryota; kingdom Metazoa; phylum Arthropoda; class Insecta; order Hemiptera; family Aphididae; genus Schizaphis; species Schizaphis graminum. Next base: position 73,219,968 of record CM037032.1, read on the forward strand.
TACAATATTATATATATTATTATATTGTATTACACGTCAGACAGACGTCGGGGAGAAAATACAAGCGCCGTGTCGCCCTTCACAGCAGTCTTCGATGAGAAGCCGTGTAGCCCTTGTTGATTAAATATAAATTATAATAGTATGTTACCTATGCTTTGTTTCAGTCCTTGTCGCTTAATATTTTTCACACTTGTGCCTCGTGGTGTTTTGCTTATTCTCTCGTAGAACCTTTTACCCATGTAGTAGGTCACATCACACTATACTAAATGGAATACTATTACTATGCATAATAAACCAAGTTCGTTTGATTTATTAAACCAGACAAACCATCTGTCTTAAACCGAAGTACCTATATCATGATATTTACTATAGTGTATTGTTACTTATATTTTAATTTAACACATATTATACTTAATTGTATTTTTACCGCACACGTCGTATACTACATAACATATAACCTTATATCCCTCAACTTTCATATTTTTTATACATTTATACCTATTTTAAAATTTATTTATTTATTAAGTACAAGATTTTAGATTTATTCGTTCTACATTTTTGTTATCTTTAATTTTATTGCAAGTTATTGTAATATTTATTATAAATTATATTTATATGTAATAAATAATATTATTACTACCTATAATAGTTACAGAGGGCAGCATGTATAGATAATATTATTATCGTCTCTATTTTCTACTTTTAAGAAGTAAACCTGAAATATTATAAAAAACTAAAAAGCAATTTTTTCAAAAACAAAAATTTAGTGGATTTGTTATAACACATGTAACACAACAAATATAACGATAGCGTGTACCTATAGTGTGTTCTAAATATAATTTTTACTATACGATAAAAAAATATCGATTGTATTGACATTTTTTAATTATCATATTTTTAAATTCTATTAATAAAAGAGAAAATTGCGTCTATCAGACCTATAAATGTGGGCCACAATAAATATTATAATATTTGCATGTGTAGCGTACTCAGTGTAATAATGTGATCTAAATAAGTACCTATATCTATATACTGTTGTGTTCTCGTATAAATTTATTAAACCGGAACGAAATGTGTGTGCATAAATTGTGTTCGGTTCGGCGAATTGACAAAATCATTTTATAAAATGCTCTTTTTTCAACTCGCGATAAATCCTTCTATTTATTTTTTTTTTTAAATCAGCTCTTGCCCTGTATCGGGAGTGTTTTTTTTTATTCTTATCGTAACGCACATTAATTCTATATAACGTTTTTTCGTGTCCGCGCACATCCGAATTCGGCGGGATCAGATTAAATTGGCGCAGGTCGAATAATTGACATAAAAACGATTTATATTATATAGAGTCGCCCTCGAACGCAAAACGAACAAACAAAAAAGTGCAATGTAACAATACTAAAAGTATAACGACACCTTTTTTCAGTTCTACGATTTTTTTTCCTAGGAAAAAAACCGTCTGTATAAAAAAAAAAACAACTTAAATTTTAAACATATTTTGTCAAATAAACCACCGTTAACCGCACATAGCACGATAAAATAGTGATCGACCACAAGGCACAACTATATTCTATGAAGCACAAAAAAATGGGAAATAAATCAATTATCGATGACTACTGGCTTCTGTGTGAAATCTAAAATAGAAATAACTATAATGTTTTTTTTTAAAACAGATTTCATGTCAATTCTGTTAATCATACAATGAGTATATTTAGAAAAATATTAAAATACTCTCGAATTTAAATTAAAAAGTTTCATTTGTTGCTAATAACATTGTGCTGTTAATAAGTTTCCAACTGAATCATTGTGTATACTGTATACAATACTACGGACTACGGCTACAACACACATAGCTATCGAGCGTTTTTGAAAAGTAAATAAAATAATATAGGTACACAATGATTTGGCTATAGCATTCGTTATGAAACAAATAATTTTTTTTAAATCTTTTGATATTTTATATTTTCTAAAAAATGTGAGTATAATAAGAAGTAGATATAATATTAAATCTATTTTATTGTTTTTTAAAATCCTGCACATTTTTAAGGACATATTATACTATGTATCCATACTATTATATATGTGTATTATAATATATATAAATATGGTGTAAAATCTTAAGTATTTAAAAAGTCCTTAAGTCTACATAACAATTTCAAAATTTTAAATTTGAACAAATTCATTACTCTAGGAAAAATAGGGGTGACCATGCTTGGTGAATCACTCTGTATTAAGGTCCATGTGTAAAAGTAGCTACCTTGTCAAATAGTGGTTTTGTCGTATTGTGTACATTCAAACTATTATATATTAAGTCGTTTATTCAAGAGTTTAACGCACCGTATACATCATATAGATTTATGGGTTTCTTTATATATTAGGGTATTTATTTTTTTTGTAGACCACACAAGACATGATATTAGGTACTAATAAAGAATAAGGCAAAAAACATTATACATTTATCGTGTACATGTGTATACCAAGTGTGAACAAAAAATATAACGGATATGTGTAAATAGTATATAATCCCGTTAAGAAATATTCGCGGTAGAATAGTATTGAAAAAATGCTAATCTACTCCATAGCTCATGTCTTAATAATGAATGCATTAAATTCTACGCCTAAAATTTAATAGGTATATATATAATATATATATATATATATAAGTCAATAAAATAAGTGCTGTTTTTCAAAATATATTAATATCAATTTTTTTCTATATAATAATGGATTTATTCATATTCTAATTTTCGGAATACAGTATTTATTATTTTTGGAATTTTTATACAAACAAATAAATATTAATTACTAAAATGTTCAGTAACGTTTATCGCAACCATACCTTCCAATACATTACATTTTTATAAATCTATTATTCTATATTAAGTTTAAATAACTCAAAAATTACTAATTCAAATTTTGATATAATTACATAAAAAAAAAAGAAATTATCCGCTAAAGCTAAATACATACATAGTTTGTAAATAAAAATTTAAAAAAATTTAAATATGGACTTTTAGTACATTTAAAAACGTAAAAAAACAAATTTTTAATAAGGGCTTTATTGAAGAAAAAAAGGGAGGTGAGCATGTTTGGTGAATTACTCTGTATAATTATAAACTTGTCGATATAGTAAATTATAATATTATTGTTATACGTGTTTAACTTTTTTATTTTGCGTATAAAGATACGTACTATAATTTTCAAACATACATACAGGACACAGCTATACTACATTGCAATCGTTTGGAAGCCACTCTGCAAATCGAACACTTAAGTCTTGAAGTATCTTTAATATTGACATTTAATTCGTATTTTACCAGAATTGAAAGTGTACAATATAAATTATGTTCTTTAACTTCAACATAAATTAATGTGAAAAATATTTTTGACGGAGTCACGTCTACGATAGTGATCATAGATATTATTTAATCAAATATCGATTCCTTATATAAATGGATATGTTAAATATGTTAGACATTACGTAAGAAATATAAAGTATAGTAGAAATTTCGGTGAATTATTAATATATAACTGTGGAATATAAAATTATATCGATTACAGTTTAAGTATTCAACCTGTTTCAACTAATTTGTATAATAATTTCACAACTCTCTAACAGCATACATAATATGTAGATAAATAGACTATTTATAAAATCTATTTTGTAATATCATTATTTATTCATGTAAAAATTATTTTTTTATTTCACTAAAAATGTTTTTTTTTTTTTTTTTTTTTTTTAGTTTGCAATACTACCTATATCGTGAAAACGTAAATTTTCAATTCAACAAAATGAAAAGTATACAAGCAACAGTTTATTTTAGTTATTTAAGATTAACGACTACTCAATATTATTTAGTAATTTTAAAATTTAAATCTTAAATAGTCATAAATATACGTTTTGACTTTTGATATACCCATGGGATTATATATTTTGTGAATTGAATGGTAGTATAAATTAAAATGTCTTATTGCAAAATATTTAATTATTATCTAATCGTTTATTTTTAGATTTTGAATATTAATTTTACAATAACGAGGGTTTTTTTTTGTGCACCTAAGTGTACACTATAGCCAATAAGTAGCCAATTAAATGATTCGATTTTAAACTTTGAGGGTGGCTTTGACTTGAAAATTGGATCAAGTTTCTGTTTGAAAGTCGAAATTCCCTGCAGTATTTTTCAAGATAATTGCGGTAAAATAAATATAAAATTGAGAAAAAACATGAATTTTTATGGAAAACCAGTTTTTGGGAAACTCAATTTTGTTGTAGGTAATTAAAAAATTAATAATCGAGGATACTTGAAATTTTGATCAAATTATTATATTATCATTATCTATTTATACACTATAATATGGTATATATAATTTTTAATTTTTTTAAAAACTATTTTCCATAAGTTCCGATTAAAAGCTATTTAAAGGGTCAACATTCTTGAAAAGTTAATAAAAGACTCTACATGCATTAATCTTGTATAAGTATAAGAATACATGGGAATATTTGTTTAATATGCATCTATATAATTCAAATTTTGACAAAATTCTTCAAAATCACAAAATTGGAAGTCAAAGTAAAAAATTCAAAATATAAACAAACACAATTATTGTTTACATATGTTTTTGGTGTAAATTTGGACAAAATTACATATTTTAATGATAAATAAAGATGTTAATTATTTGGTCACAATTCAAAAACATTATTCGTGGGGATATAAAAATTGCAAGTATAGTATGAATAATTTTACTACACACATAACATTAAAAGATCTCTAAGGCTAGTGTATTTGATTTTATTTCTTTTTGTTATTAGAGTAGATACGTAAGGATGGTCAGGATGGATAAAACGATAATCTATAGTGAATTAATGAAAAGTACATATATTATATTATTATATATTATTTTGTATCCATAAGGTTTTATGTTTCGGACAACACATGTCAACATGCTGCAGTAGTACCTAATATATAGCTGTAAAAACCATTATTATATAGATTTGACCGGATTTCTTTATTGAGTAAATCATTAATCCAATAAATCGTCGATTATTATTGTGCCGAAGAAAAAAATAGTGAGTATAAGTCGACTTTGTTACTATTATTCTTCGACGTGTTATTGATAGGCCTGTGCTGCAGTATGTGCCATTAGCCCATTATAGAGTCCACAGGGATTAGATACTGAATGTAAACCATATAATAATATGACGACCTTAACCCTGCAGTTTTCTTGAATCTCTGGAATTCGTCCTTTTCGAACAATGTATAATAATAATAAGCTGGTTGTGACCCAATGCGGATGTCACAATGTACCACGCCATAACGACCTATTGCGTACATACACACACTGCATTTTGCATTTAAAGTTTAAATAGAGTTGACGATGACTTAATTTTTTATGAAATTTTGTTTATTACATTATATACAATTTAATTATTACAATAGGTTATGACATCAAGAGAATTTTTTAGCAAAGTTTATTTAGTTTGTTTAAGAAATAAGTAAAAATATATACTTGTAATACAAAATTATTTATTGTATTTTATTTACCAAACAATTATTAGTTATTACATAAATCAAAATGTATTAGAAATTATTTTAATAACAAATAAAATAATTTAAAGACATTTTCTTATGTTTTACTTTTACTTCAATTAGGTATCTTTAAAAATGCATAATGTTATACAAACTGTTATAAAATTCAGTGTTAACAAAAATTCTGTCAATATTTATTTCTACTCTTCTCTTTTTTCGTTTTTCTATCAGTTTTGACCGATAGGTTAAAATTTAAATAATTTCACCCAACGAATAATTTTTAATTTATATATATATATATATAAACAAATCCAATTGGAAAGTTCAAATGCCTTTAAATATTTCAAAAAGAGCCAAAATAGTTGAAAAATATATACGTATAGAAAATGCTAACATATTATTACATTTGGCGAATATTTTGAGTACCCACATGTAATTTTTTCTGTTTTAACTATTTCAAACTGATTTAAAGTGTTTTTAGAGCTTTTTATGAAAAAGATAAATATTCTCGATAGAGACATCATAGTATGTTACTATGGCGGTAAAACACTAAAACCGCGTTCGGGACGTGCACCGACGACAAGAGTCGATGAGGGCCACACGCGCGCGGACTACACGGCCGCAGATGAAGAGTGAGGAATAAGCGACTTCTTCGATCGACGTGCGTGGACTTGGCCGACACAATGATGGCCGTCGACTATAATAACTGCAACAATAACGACAATAATAACAATAATATAATGCAGATATAATACAGTTTAATCGACGATTATTATTGTATGTGCATATATATATAGGTACAACGAAACGCGACCGGTAGATCGATTCGGAGGAGCGCACATTGTGTCTGGGGCGGGTACCGTTCCGGTCCATCGACATTCAGATTACCTCATATGCGCGTTATATAGGTGTATTATTTTGTACATAGCGGCGGCCAGTGATCGATATCGTCGCGGAATCGTGAAGTCCCGCGGGCAGGCCGCACCGAATCCGTCTCGGGAGAATACCATATTAATACAGATATATATATATATTATTCCGTGTATAATACGTCTATTATATTATTATAATATACATATATATGCATATATTGTGTATACGAGAACGAATATTATCATTACCATTATATATATCGTGTCGCATATTATATATTATTATGATGTAGGTATATATATATGTATGTAATGTTAAAAGAAAATAAAACGTCTGCCGTCGCCGCCACCGTTGAAGCTGCTGCTGTTGCTGCTGGCCGGAGAAAGACTGCTGTCGAGTCATTCTGATTTTCGGCGTAAAGGCACCTATATATATTATAATATACAATATAATATAACCTCATATAATGTCATTATACGGTTCAAAAGTGAGTCTCTCGCGTGTTATTATCATAATAACAATGCGAGTGTTACACATACGTTTTTTCTCACTCGAAAACGCGACAGTATAACATCACACACTCCAGTCGTACAACCCTACCACCACCGCACCCCATGACGCGCGGGGCACAGCACCCGGCTGCACCGAATCCACAAAATTATTGTACCATTATATAGGTACCGTGTGTTATTATCGTGCGTATAGGCACATTATAATATTATTATTATTATTATATACATACTAAACCTATGTAGGCGCACAGCTCGCGCCGTGTTGTCATTCTATTGCCGTTTATTCGCTTGATGTACACCCGTCCGCTCGATACGGTTTTACGATATTATATCCATCGTAAACCGCCTTTATTGTATAATAATATTGTATAGGTTCCCAAGTGTATTATTATATATGTATATATAAAACTCATAATATACCTATCCGAGTCGTTTCGTAAACAATCGGTAGATAAAGTCATGATAATTTTATTTTTCTATGCCGTACATAATATATAAGTATTTATATTATTATAGTAATAGGTATACTTAAATAAATAAGCTGAGATTGAGTCAAACTTAGTAGGTATATTAAACACAATAACAATTAATTACTTTATACTCTTATTTATAGTACCCCTAATATTTCTATTTTATAACAAAAGATGAGTTTAATGTTACATCTAGATAACATGTTAAAAAATACATTAACGGTATCATATAATTACACTAAGCAAATTTCTGTTCAATATAGTGGTTTGTAAAAAATTCGAAATTAAAGTATTTGCACTTAGTAGACGTAAACAAATTATCAATGAAATGCGAGTATATTTATTAGTCTTTTTATAGGATTTAAAAATATCTATCATTTAGTTGTGTGCGTGATAAATAACTTAATTCAATAAAACAATGCGATGTGTACTTACGTGATATTCGTTGAGTTTCAGTATAGGGCCTATACACTTTGAGAACTATTGAAAAAGCTAAGTTATGGCAGATGAATATATATATATTATTTATTTTTAAACTATTTTATTTTTAAAATGTAGAATCTATCTTTTTAAAGTATAGACTGAAAACAAGGCTGAAGTTATAAGAATGGTAAAAAATTGAATGGAAATAGTGCTTCGTGGACAGGAAAGAGATTTTATACGTTCCTGATTTATTACATTATAATATATGTTTAATCGGTTTTTCCTACAGTTGATCAACAATCTAAATAACACGTATAAGACCGGAGAATCGAAACTAATCGATAATTATCAGAATTCAATAGCTTCGTGATATATACCTATCTATGTTGATTTCCGATTGCAAACATAATATATATCATAATTTTTATTAATGTTTTGTACTTGAGTGTATACTCTTGAGAAAAATCAGTAATTTTGACTAGGAAATAAAATTGTAAGATTATTATAATACATACGTAATATTAGGTTTGTTTACATTTAAATATTAACTAGTGAGTTGATTGGTTAATTAACAAGTGTAGTGCAACCGGAGGAAAATAACTAACTTGAATATTTGACGCGGAAGTTTCTCACGATAAATTACATTAAACGAGTCATGCGATAAGCAGACAACTTGTTCGAAACTCGATAAAATATACTGAATTATATATAATATTATAATAAGGAGTTAATTTATTTTTGAATCCGACGGTTATATTATGTACTTACTCGATAAAAACGAATATTGTTTTGATTCGATAACTGTTTAATATATTACATCAGAGAGGGAAGGATTATATTATAATATGAATTTATTTACTGATATTTGAGCCATAAAAAAATTATGAGTACAGATAATAACACTGTATATACCTACAATATAATAATATTATAAGAACCTAATAATATACGGTGCCTTGATTTTATAAGTTATAATATCAACAACACTCAAAAATAATTATTAACCAATAATTTCACAATTTGTTAAATTTGTAGATATACAGTATTATATCCAAATGATGAATCATACCAGTTTTCTACCATATTATTGTATAACAATTTAACTTCTTCAGTACACGCATCTTTATAACGCAATCTATACCGTCAAGTTAATACAGATTTATACACAGTGCACATCGCACTCGCACAGCATAAGTAATACAAATTTTAAATGTACAATGATGTTTCCATATAAAAAGTATAAGTTATTAAAATAAAGTTTGAATTTAAACACAAAAATCGATAGTATATTAGGGTATTTAAAATATAGTTTCAAGAGAAGGTTGAGGTCGAAAGCTTGTCAAACTTTTAAAATCACACGTAAAGAAGGTTGATATATTTAAAACAGAAAATTAAAATGTTTGACGTTCAAGTGTTTATGCATGACCTATACTATATACATAATCTCTAAAATTCAGTAACAATATTATTTAATATGAAATAATTTATTTAATTAAATAAAAAGTTTATTACTGTACATGTACTTGAACAATAATTGTTATAAATTAAAATCGTGTTTAATAATTTATTAACATAATTGTTTACACAATTTGAAAATTTGGATTTGTAATTATCATAAAAACACTGTATACCTACTATATTATTAACTATAATCTAATAACTATACTATAACGATATGTTATTGCTATATACTGAATCAATACTGAAAACAACGTCAATAAATAACAATAATATATGCATACGAGTTATTATATAATACAGTAAAAACAAAAAAATAATTAAACAAACAAAACATTCAACTCTGAATAATAGTTGAACAATATATTAATATATACTGTTTTGATAGTTGATATTAATATGTATGCATTTATAAAATTTTAGACCAAAGATGAAATAATAATTGATAATGATCAATCTGATTGTCTTTGTAATTATTGTTAATTCAGGTACAAAAGTAAACATTTGTTTTTTTCATGATAACCGGTTATAAGAACTTAATTATATGTGTCAATACATAAATGTATAAAAACCGTCACATTGTAACAATAGAATGTTCTTTGATATTTCATAATATTATGATACTGTTTAAAACAATTTTAAATATTTCGTTAGGGCAAATACTGACTAAATTTTTTAGAAATATGATGACGTGTAATGTTTCTATCTGGCCGATGACCGAATTCAGTTTGATTTGTATCTAAAAAAAATTTCTACACCGCAGAAATAAAAAAAAAACAACCAATTTCATTCAGTTGGACGAATTTTTAAATAAATATAGGTATTGACGTTTTGTTAATTGTAGTAATTAAAACTTGTCTATATTTTTTTTATGTAAGTGTAGTTATATAACTTATAATTATAATTATATTGTGTATAATAATATAGTATACGATTTTTTATTGAACAAATTTAAGATTTTACATGGCTCATATATTTGACTACCATAACGGTTTCTAAAATTATTGAATTTTGCCGTTTTAGTCGATCCGATTTTGGTCAAAATAAATAAATTGTTTTATTTATAGTTTGAATTTAGTATGGAAGTAAATAATTTTATTAGTTAGGTTACAAGGAAAACGATTTTTAATATAAAAATCCAAAGCTTGCTCGTCACTAAAAATTTGGTTAGAAGATATTTTGACTCCAATTACGGATAGTTAAACATTCGGGATTTCATCGATTCCGCCAGACCTTTTTATACTTGGGTATAAGGTTTATCGATTCCGCCAGCATCGATTCCGCCAGAACAGGTAGTCTAAAAACGACCTATCGATTCCGCCAGGGAAAAAATAATCTTCCCGAACATTTTACTTACATAGCTATATTATAAATATTATATGAAATACCTGTATAAAAATGGTATCGCTAATTGATGATAATCTAACTTGTATACTCATAATGATGTGAATAACAGCTTATAGTCTAATCTGGTTAGTCTCAATTTATCATCGTGTCATTATACTTCGCAATAATGAACTTCGAAATCGTAGCTGGTGAACGAGAAAATGACTTAGTAATTTATCAAAATGAAAAATTTTTTAAAACAAATTTTGTGAAATATTTATGTGCGTATAAGTGGAAATGTGTTAATAAAAAGTGTAACGCAAAAATATATATTAACGAATCCTTAACAGAAATTTTAAAATATGATATTGATCACACAAATCATGAAAAACAGCCAATAAATGTATTGAAAAAAAAACTATTTTCAAACCAACTCAAGAGAAAACTTACTGATGTAACAGAAAGTCCTTCGAAAATTATAAATCGTGAATTATTAAAAAATCCTCAAATTGAAAATATCATGGAAAATGACTATGTTGACAATATCAAGCAATGTATACATCGAGAACGTAGAAAACGTATACCTTCGTTACCAAAAAATCTTATTGAAGTCATTGAAGCTATGAATAATCGTGAAATAAGAACTGTTGAAGGTGAGTCATTTTTAATACATATAGATTCAGTGAACAATATGATGTGTTTTTCTACAGACAGTAATCTGAAGGCTCTAAGCTCGTCTAATACAATATTTGTTGATGGTACATTTTTTTCGTGTCCTATATATTTTTATCAACTTTTTACAATCCATGTAAATATAAATGGGCATTATGTTCCATTAGTTTTTTTTTTATTACCTAACAAAACAACACATATTTATGAATTAGCATTTAGTTTTTTAAAAACTAAATGTGCTGAATTAAATTTAAATTTAAAACTGACAACAATTGTGGCTGATTTTGAAGAATCTATTCATGCTGGGGCAAAAATGATTTGGCCATTAATACAAGTAATCGGATGCAGATTCCATTTAACGCAAAGTTGGTGGAGAAAAATCCAAGAAATTGGATTAACAGACGTGTATAAAAATAAAAACTGTGAGTCCGGAATCTGGTTAAGGAAAATATTCGGACTTTCTTTTTTAAGTCCAAAAGAAGTTTCTGATTGTTTTATAGAAGAGTTTATGGCACACTGCCCTAATGATCCAAAAATGTCAACATTTTGTGATTATTTAACTGAAAATTATATTGACGAGTTTTCGAGATTTCCACCCAATGTTTGGGCCTCTTTCTCCATTAGTTCTGAGCGAACCACCAATAGTTGTGAATCTTTCCACGCAAAACTCAATTCTTTGTTTACAAAATCACACCCAAACATTTTTTTATTTATACACGTCTTAAACACAAGGATCCAAACAGATACGTACATTATTCTCAGGTCAACTCACAAAACAAAAATTAGTAAGAACACAAAATATATTCATCAAAAAAGAAAAATCGAAGATTTATTAAAAGATTATGAGGCTAAAAAAATTAACCGCTCACATTTTATTAGTTTGGCATCATCCCATTATAAAAAATAACATTATAAAACTTAAAACTATATTTGATTAAATTAATTTATATTAAAATTAAATATTGACTTATTTTGTAGATACCTATATTATTTTTATTTTTTAACATTTTATTTATTTAACTATATTGTATTATTTTATATTTTTATATATATATTAATTCACATTGCATTAGTTTGGTATCATCATACTATAAAAAATATCATTGTATAACTTAAAACTATATTTGACTAAATTAATTAAATTAATTATTGAACTATTTTGTAGATACCTATATTATTATAATTATAACATTTTATTTATTTGACTGTATTGTATTATTTGATAATGATTATTAATTTATTTTTTATATTTAAATGAATTATTATATTATTTTATATAAATATTATATTGTATTAATTATTATACTGATTATTAATTTATTTTTAATATTTAAATTAATTATTGAATTATTTTTTAGAAATATTATTATTATTTTAATAACAGAAACAGATTGACAGCCGCAATTGCCAGGTCCAGGTAAAAATTGTTAGGTGGCGGAATCGATAGGTTGTTTTTAGACTACTTGAACTGGCGGAGTCGATACTGGCGGAATCGATGCTACATTGGCGGAATCGATAGGTCCCCAAACATTCTTAATTTAAAACTTCACCTGTTCTGTTTCCGCGCGTGGTATGGAAGTGTTGTACAAATATCGAACAATATTAATGATATATTATTTATTGTATATTGTTATGATTTATGAACATCTTAAATTTCCATAAATAATACATAAGCATTTATGTTTATGTATTAAATATATAAATTTTTAAATATTATAAATTGCAAACAACTTAGGTATCTCAACTTAAATATAATACCTATTACCTTCTTTAAAATTAATAATTGCATATAGTAAATACTAAATAGTATTGTCTCGTTTAAAAATCATAATCTACATTCTACTCCACAGACAGAATATTATCATATAATATTATACACTGCTTATACACATATGTATGTTACTCGCGTTTCGCATGTTTCTGTTTATATTCTATAGTTTTCAGTATATAATAATATATGAGTGTACGTATATGACATACAATATTAGGCGGTGATCTTCGATATGCCATCTTTCGATGCATTGAGGACACCCTTACGAGCACATAAATCTAATATTTATGTAATAGTATTATATTATATTATATATACCTGCCATACGTACTTTATAATTATCATTGTCGTGCACATGATGCAGGCTTAGGGGGTGAGTTATTATAATATACGTTTCTTTAAGTATGGAAAACGGACACACGCCGTGCAGTGGTCAAATCAATATTATCGCTGTGCTATATAAACACGAAATAATAATATACGATCGGTGAAATATGTATACTCGTATGTATATATATTATATATATATATAAGTACAACCCATAACAATAATATAATATCAAAAATCAAAAACGTGTTTCTTTAGGAAGTTTTGTTACAGTTTTCGAGAATTTTATTTTTCGTAAGGTGTCGTCTATACGGTTCTACATGCCCTGGTATATGATTCGCGTGGTGGAAATATAATAATATATATATATATGCGATAAATGCATTCGGGTTTTGACAAATGGGGTTGTACCTACCTGAATTTTGGGTAACGCGCATTCCAATCGTTATATTATATTGAATGTTATGAAGAAAAAAAATAATGATAATAATAACCCGCTGACAATTTTGAACTGCATAAAGGCAATAATATAATATAATATAATATATACCTACGCCCCCATCCCTCGTATAACATACAAATGGGTACGTATAGAGAGATACATCACTCCGTCATCCGAGTCATTCAGAAAAGCGTATATCAGTTCTTTTGTGGCGACTTCGCGAAACCTGCAGTTTATTATCCCTGATTGTTATTATTTATATGCATGTATAAAAAAAAAGAATTAAATATCTCACTGGAAAACTAAACGTCATTACAATGTGTGTGACAACGCTTTATGTATTTCGTAGTAAAAAAATTATCATTTTGTACGCTTTAATGTTTGAATATGAATTTTCATTTTAGAATTTTTATTTTTAAATATTCCATTCATGAGATATAGTCGATATAGATCCTCGAAGTTAGGTCTTCTTTAAGAGTGTTATAGTATTTTCCATTTGTGAATATCAGGAATTAAAACTTTTGTGCTTGCTCTGAAAGTCTTGCAGGTTAGTGGTTAGCATCATAATCACCCACCATAGAAATATGAAATTAGACATTGGTTGATGGGTCAAAATAAATCGTACGGTCCCAATAAAAATCATATATAACTGTTCGATTTGAATTCCATATAAAGAAATAGCTAATAGGTGATATTACGATGATTAGATGATTGCGATTTTTCATAAAAGATATGGGTATAATTTTTATCTACTTCAGGATGAACTACATGTTTTTGCAAATTGTTTGATGAAAATCTTAAGACGTCATACTCACATATTATGTTATCACTGTCTTACTAGTATGTAACATACCAAATTTAATCTTATCGGATCACGTTTATCTCCGTTAGTTTAAAAATCAGAGTGAATCGACATATTATGAAATTTGATGTTAAGAATATTATATCTATGTTTTATATTGGTTTTTACGATTAATCAATTTTTAATTGAGTTATAATTTTATTTTTATGAGTATTTTTAATTTACACTATGTTATATACGCATAACGTTGTGGTCTCCTTAATTCAAAAAATTAGAATGTTATTTTAATAGTTAAAATATTTAAAAAGAATTTGATTGTATTCCCATTATTATTATTTTTCTTCATTTAGCTAGCTAAGTTAACAATTCAAAACACACGTTAAACATATAAAAAATAAAATAATATTTTAGATAGGAAAATAATATAGGTACATTTTGTATCCAGTATATCATAAAAAGACAAGACAAAGCAAAATTTCATAATAATAAACTGCAGGTCCAATCAAATTAAGATAGACTAATTCTAATTTTGTCAAATTCATCAATGATTACTTTAATAATTTTAAATATTAATTATTTATTTGTCGTAGGTATATATTATTGAACCATTTTTTATATAATTATTTCATATAAATATGGTTAGTAAATTTTTTAAATGGATACCTACTTCATAAACTTATATTTAAACATTTTTATGTTATAGAACATAAAACTTTAAAGTATCAAATATTTAAATGTTTTTAATATATATATATATATTGTATAATCATTGATTATAATAATTAATGTTATTAGGGATTTCATTGTAATTTAATGTTTAATCAATTTCTAGAAGCCACTTAGAACACTCTTAGAACTACATGCAATTACAAAACCATTATATAATTTATTGGATTTTGTATATAAAAAAAAAAAGTTTATATGGTCCATAAAAAAAAGTCTAAGGAAAATTAACAGATATGAAAAAATCAGAAGGAAACTCCTGATACTTTATAAAAGCCCTAGATACAAAAATAATATTTTGTTCTTTTTTAGAAAAATATATACATATATTGCGCATATTAATAAACAATTAGATAAAATATAATTAAATTTAAAAAAAAACAGAAATTTGGTAAAAGCGAAACTATAAATTCGAATTGAAAAAGAAATAATTAATCGTAAAATTAAAACAAGAATTATTAATGGGGTTTGATTTACCTAAAAAAATTGTCATGATTTCCATTGAATTAAATTTTTTTATATTAGTATACTCACACGTTAATTGGTAATTATTTATTTATTTTATAAAAACGGAAAATAATTCAATTGATCGTTAATCCTCAGTTTTAAAAACGTCACTAAGAGGACGTCGCATCTGCAAGTGTTTTCACCGTTTTACATAAGTACGACATAGTAGGTACACATTTGTTCACAAAATTTAATATTGTGATTTTAGTTTTGATATTAGAGTTATTAACCTAATATCAAACTTTTAGGTAAGAACATTATCTGTGTTTTTCATTGGTTTTTTACGATATTTTAATTTTTAAGTGAATTATGAGCATTTTAAAATATTTTTCATACTTATAACTCGCTTAAAATTAAAATATCGTACAATACGAGCTAGTATATATTTTTACTATTCTTTAGAATTATATCAGATTTAACTCAATGGTACCTAATATTTTTAATTTGTATTAACAATTTTAGTATTTCTATTATATTTATTGACCTTGTTTTAAATAGAGTTGCAGTACAAGTAGTAAAACACTGCATCGTGTAGAAAAAACGTAGAAAATTCAAATGCACACATATAAATTATTTCATACATATCTGCAATTAATTAACGTCATACAGATAAAAACATAATATAATTGATAATACATTTCAAAGATAATCGGTGAGGCTTATTGAAATACATATAGTTAATATATATTATTTTAATTATAGATAAATTATAGATATCAATACGCAGGTATTATTTGTAAGTAGTTATTTATGTAATTACATGTGACCGGACAAAGGAAATATTCAATCGTAGAAGAATTGACATCACATGGAGACTTCAGATGAAATTTAAAAGGTTTTTCTTTGAGTAAAAAAAGTAAAAGTGCACCTAGCAATCGTCTGAAAACCCGGTATGGAATATACTTGTGTTTGGGCAAATAAAGAGACGAACCGAAATCCACCATAATATATTATGACGTATACAAGTATAAGGAGTTATAATGCTGGTTTTTTTTTTGTTTTCTATTACGATCACCTAGACCAATAGTATATATTTTCCGCTAAATAAAAAACTAATTTCACGGTTAATTAATTAACAAATAAGAAACAATTGTATACACTATTATATCACAGTTAAAAATAATATAACAAAACAATGTAAATCACGTTTATAATTGTATGAGAATACAAATGCGGTAAGCGTATTATTATAGTAACAACAAATGAAATAGAACAAAAATTACAATGTCACTCATGTGCAGAAATAGGGATTAAATTAATATATGTTATTGTTGTTTAATTATAGTTTAATATTTAATCTGCAGTTACCCATAATCTCTTTAGCTCTATAATGAGAATAAAACAGCCGTAAACTTCATTGTTTTTTGTAAAAAAAAAACGAAATTTGTATACTCCATAGAAAAATGTTTTGGGAACATAAGATGAAGCAAAATGTGCAGTGTATATTCCAGATACTTTATAAAAACCCTGAAAACATAAGCCAAATTTTTTTCTTCATTAAATTATATACCATAATATTACATTGTTTCATTTAAAAAACAATAAAAAAAAAGTGGGCAAGTGGGTATTGCTCTGCTGTATAGTGGAGACAGAGAGTAGGTCACTGGTCACTAAAATGGATGTGTTAAATTTGAATGCAATGACTGGTATCATTATTGTATACGAAAAACGATTCTGAACGGAAATGATTTGTCAGTCAATGATAATTAGTTGGATATTTTTAGATATTATTACCTATATTTAAATTGTAATATATCGTTATTTTACGCGATTTTGTAAAAAATTTAATTTAATATGCTCATAAAATTTTTTCAATATTGACGCTGGAGTTTTTTTTTTACAGTTACTTGAAGGAAAACTTATGGATAACCTTGTATTAGATTTTTGAACCTTAAGTATAAATCAAAAGAATTTTATGAATTTTCAACTTAAAAATTTCTTGCAAATTTTCGCGATTTTGATATATTTCATAAATATTTGAACTTTAAATGTTTATAAACAAAAATTGTGACTAACGATTTTTGATTGTTTTTTACTACAATAATTTCAACTTATAATAAACCTTGTATTAAATTTTAAAGATTTTTTGGATAGCCAAATTTTTTTTATCGGCATTTTAAAAAAAAAAACTTAATAAAATCAAAAATTTCAATTGTCTATAAGTAGCTTAAAAAAATTCTAAATATTTTGAAAATTTAATTATAAATAGATAATACGCTAATATAAACATTTGTTGAAAATTTCAAGTATTTTCAATGATTCGTTTTTGAGTTACGGCAAAATCAAAAAATCGATTTTGTCAAAAAGTGGTTATGCGTAAAAATTCCCGTTTTTCCATAATTTTTTCAGGGTTTTTCCCGATACTTTTGAAAACTATGATTTTGACACAAAAAAAAAACAAAAATAAACACACATCATTGTAAAATCAATACATTCATTACTCCGTTCATAATCTAAAATACATATTCAAAGTTCACTTATTAATCAGTATTTTTCGAGAAAAATTCACAAAAATAACTTTCTTATTAAGAGTTATTTTTAGTTTTTAAATCCTTTTTTAACAATTGTAAAATAAATATTTTATATTTTTATATTAAAATATTTGTCCATCGTTTTTAATGTTTATAATATTATTTTAATATACATTTCATACCACGGGAATAGGATATTTTGCATTGAGGAATCCCGCAGACTCCATTATTGGGGCTCAAACATTTCCCAAGAACATTTTGAGTGACGTGCAAGCTTTGGGTCGCTAATACAAAAGAGCGTTGTCTTTCCAACCACTAATAGAATCATCGCCATATTGAATTCAAACTATAAAGAAAAAATGTTTTTACAAAAATCAAATAGAACAATTTGACAAAATTCATTTACTTCAGAATTTGATGTGTATGATAGTTAAATCATTTATGTGATAAAGGTTTTAAATTTATAATTTTTTAATAATTAATCATAATATATTAAATTATAATATAAAAATAAACTTTTATCAAGAAAAAATTAAGGATTTAATAATAAAATGGAAAACAGTTGTAACTGTTTGTAACAGATTTATTATAATTGAATCCTATGATATAATAATGATATATATTACATATTATGAATTATGAATAATATATGATTCTGATCATAGACGGTCTATCAACATATATTATGAAGTACAGTATATATAACAAATAAAGTATTTTATTTAACTATTAGTATTTAGTACCTAGTATTTATTAAGTAAATACAATAATATTTGAATTAATTGTTGTCAAAAACATTGCATTTGAAAAGGCCATTGACCTTTGTGTGTTTAAAAATAGTAATTTATACTATAAATTGTATGTACACTCATGAATAATATTTTTAAATTACTATAAAATAATTTAACTTTTTGTTTAAATTTCTAATTCTATCTAAATTTTAAATTAAATGTCTATATAAAATATTGATCATACTCATTACATTTAGTTTCTATATAAATAAGTAATAACATATACGTATTAAATTTTCAAACCTTATTGTATTGAAAATTCATAATTTTTTAGATTCTGAACGGAGTGATGAATGTATTGCTTTTACAATGATGTGTGTTTTAGATTCTGAACGAAGTGATGAATGTATTGCTTTTACAATGATGTGTGTTTTTTTTTTTTTTTTTTTTGTGTCTGACTCCAACATTTGGAGCAGTAATAATGCTCCGATTTTTGACTTCAGCCCTTCTTTGAATAGGAAATTGAATCTAGTTGGTACTTTAGGGGGGTCAAAATTAAAATTTTCAAATAGTTTTCAATAAAATCGAGAAAAACAAAAAAAAAATGACAGAAAAATGGCAATTTTACGAAAAACCACTTTTCGACAAAATCGATTTTTTGATTTTACTGTAACTCAAAAACGAATCATTGTAAATACTTGAAATTTTCACCAAATGTTTATATTATGGTTATCTCAAACAACATACTTTTAACATGCTAGGAGAGAATGTTGATACATAATTAGATTCATCTATACGCTTTATATTCAATTTTAATTCACACTATTTAAAAAAATTAAATATTAATACAATAAATGTATCGAAGCTTACATATTAAGGTAATAAGGTATAACTACTATAACTTACTAATTCTATAATTGTGTCTTCAACAAGACGTCTATTTTTTGGTTCAGTTACAGTGTCTACTTTTTTAGTCTAAAATTAAATACAAAATTTACATTCAATCTTTATAAATCATAATTTTAAACATAAATAAAATTTATTACATCATTATATTATATATTATGATTTTATATTATTTATTTTATATTATTTTGTATTGCTTTTACAATGATGTGTGTGTTTTTTTTTTTGTGTCTGACGACAACATTTGGAGCAGTAATAATGCTCCGATTTTTTACTTCAGCCCCTCTTTGAATAGGAAAATTCATCTAGTTGGTACTTTGGGGGGTCAAAAGTAAACATTTTCAAATAGTTTTCAAAAAAATCGATTTTTTGATTTTGCTGTAACTCAAAAACGAATCATTGTAAATACTTGAAATTTTCACCAAATGTTTATATTATGGTTATCTCTTTACAGTTAAATTTTCAAAATATTTTGACCATTTTTAAGCTACTAATAGACAATTGAAATTTTCGACTTTTCTAATTTTTTTTCTTCAAATGCCGATAAAAATTTTTTGGGTGGCCAGAAAATCTTGAAAATTTAATACAAGGTTTCTTATAAGTTAAGTGTTTCAAAATAGAATATATGACAATATTTAAATATAATATATCCTATACTGACAAATCATCTTCGTTCAGAATCGTTTTTCGTATACAATGATACCTATCATTGCATTCAAATTTAACTTACCATAGTCTGAGGTCCACCCCACCCCCTAATATACAGCAGAGCGATACCCACTTACCCGCTTTTTGATAATTTTAAATTTCTATGTACTATGAATTATTCAAAATCATTTAAAATAATGTAAACACTTTATCACGGTTAGAAAATAATCATATAATATATCTATTATTTGGTGAAAATTTCAAGTATCTATGGCAGTAGTTTTCAACCTTTTTAACCATACGCCACACTTAATATCCTACAAAATTTTCGCGGCACACCAATCCATATAATATGTTAAGCATATTTTATATATATACCTATATATACATATAAATACATACTAATAAAACTATTAACAGATTTTTCGCGGCACACTTCAAGAGCACTCACGGCACACCGGTTGAAAACCACTGATCTATGGTTATTCATTTTTAACTTTACTTATATATATATAGTATATTAATGTAAACCGGGGCACCGTAGTTGCGTCCCGTTAAAAAGGTATACACGAATTGTGTCCCACAATATCGGTTAGGTAGTAGAATTTTTATTTCGTTTTCAGGGGTTCTCCGAGGTATATTTTTAATAGTTATTTAATTAATAAGTTATAAATACGTTTTATGTAAGTAGAAATTCAAATCTAGAAGTTTTAAGTGCAAGTTTTGGGATTTTTTCAACTTTGTTGAATTTATTCATTTATACAACTATTTTAGCTAAAGTCGACACTCGACAGTCGTATAGATAAGTTATTACTATAATATCTCCAGCCATAAAATCCAATTACTAGTATAGTATAATATAGTAATAATGGTATCTTATCGAAATAAAGATAATATCAAGTCGGTAGGTACTCAATACAATACAAAAAAATTTGTGAAATGTAACTGTTTGACTGTATACGTAGAATATTAATATAATATATAACTTATTTATTATATTATGGACTAGGTATATTAATTTTGATTGGATTTAAGTGATTTAACGTTTGTTTACTTTTTTAGTTTATTTGATAAACAATGTTTTGATTGACTTATATTATATTTAATATTTATAATCGTTATTTATTTTTGTTCTTTAATATTTAAGAACCTCTGATTTAAATACACGTATTGCTTCCTGTATTTTTTGGGACGCAATTCGTGTATACCTTTTTTACCGGACGCAACTCGGGTGATCCCATATAAACATATTATACATATAATAGTAAAATGTATTCAACGCTCCACTCAGAAATCGAAATAAATGTGTACTTACATTAAGAGAATCATCAAGTGGAACGTAATTTGTGATATTTCCTTTGATTTCTGTGGTGTTAACAGACTTTTTGCTTAGGTATAAATTAAATAAAATGTTATTAGGAATAGAAACACAACGCACTAGTCCTAAGTAATTTATTCGGTATTCACCCTGAAAAAATATAAAACCGTTTTAATGGGTATCATATAGTATTTAAGAATATTAATTTTTAACATTACGTTGAATACTAATGGAACGAATAAGACAATTGATAAATTTAAAAACGTATAATTATAGGTACCTATAGGTACTTCCAAACGTTAAATTTGGTAAAAATAAAGGTTTATATGAATCTGAATTTACAAAAATTAAAAAACCGATAAGATTGATTATTAAACACTTGTACATTTTTTTTATTTTTGGTCTGAAATATTTTAACTAAAAATCAACTAGCAATAGCGAAGTGTATTGCTCTACTGTTTTTCAGAGTCAAATAATTTTTGGTGCAATTGTACCTGATCTTTTATTATTTTTACGTATTATTATTATTTAATGGCCTTATGTTTTCAGTATTGTTACAGTAGATAACTTGGACAGATAATCCATTATGGATTTTTATTGTTTTTTTTTTTTTATGATGATATAATTTTTTAGATATATGAAAGCTACCATTAACATTCATTGCTCTACAGTCTACATGTTATAGCTAACTGATATTATTTCCAATTCTGGAATTAATTAATGTTACTGCAATACACACATATATTAAACAATTTATACTAAGTTTTAATCGATATTATTTATGCGTGTAATGCCTAAACTTACATGTTATAATATAATATATAACACATATAATTCAATTTTTAGTGACATCTGAGAAAGTATACTTGGAAATAACGTAGAGGCAACTCCCTTCATTCCCGTGGTCATCAACACATAGATTTCTTCAGTTAATGATAAAACAACATCAATGCAATGTCTACGCTCAAGGTTTCAATATCCATTTTTACTAAATTTTGATAAAACTAAAAAAACGTATTGTTTAATTTAAAAAAATCTTTTCTTCGTACTGATTTTTAAACCTATTCAAGCAGTGTTAGATAGATTCATTTTTAGTTTTTTTTTTCTAAAAAGGTTGGGATTTTCTTTAAGTTTTGAAAAAAGTTTGGTTGGAGATTATACACTTTGATTAATTTTATTAGGGATAGAAACACAATGCACTAGTGCTAAGTAACTTTTTAACAATATAAAGATTGCTATATAAGTACATAAAAGACTTATACATTTAAAAACATAGACCATAAACATATAGGTAGGTAAATGTGGTAAAAACAAAGATTTAAAATAGTATAGGTACAATATTCTATTGTAATTAGTTAAAAATAATAAAATACAGCAATATAATTAACATGTATTATTATACCATAAGAAAAAATAAATTTAAAAAAAATGATAATCATATTGTAGTGACAATAAATAAAATACAACAATTAAAACGACATTCATGTGGATAATCAAAATACCTATATACTTACACTAAGGGAATCATCAAATGAAATGTAATTTGTTATATTTCCTTTGATCTCTGTGGTATTAGCAGACTTCTTGCTTAGGTATAAATTTGATACAATTTTATTAGGGATAGCATCACAACGCACTAGTCCTAAGTAATTTATTCGGTATTCACCCTGAAAAAATATAAAACCGTTTTAATGGGTATCATATAGTATTTTAAAACATTAATTTTTAACAATACGTTGGATACTAACGGAACGAATAAAACAATTGATAGATTTAAAAACATATAATTAGGTAGGTACTTACATACGGTAAATTTGGTAATAATATAGGTTTATATGAATCTGAATTTACAACAATTGAAACAATGATAAGATTGATTATTAAACACTTGTACATTTTTGTTATTTTTGGTCTGAAATATTTTAACAAAAAATCAATTAGCAATGGCAAAGTGTATTGCTCTAATGGTAATTAGAGTCAAATAATTGTATAATATAATAGTTGCAATGGTATTGGTACCTAATCTCTTATTATTTGTACATAATATATTATTATTAATTGTCCTTGTATTTCAATATTATTAAAGTAGATAATTTTGATAGATTACCTATTATAAATTTTCCATTGTTTTTATGTATGATAAGATGTTTTAGATACATAAAGCTATGATTAACATTTATAACATGATATGTGGTCCTCTACTATAATATTATTCTCAAAAAAATCATTATGAATATTATATAACACAAACATTTCAATTCCCAGTTACATCTGAGTTCGTGGAAAAAGCATAGAGGTTACATCCTTGATATCTGTGGTCATCGACACACAGTATAGAGAATGGAAAAGTGCACCTATCCGCTAACTGAAAAATCGGTTTACTTGTGTTGGTCAAGTAACGAGACAAATCGAAAGGCACCGTAATATATTATTATATATTATTATTATTATTTTATATTATTTTTTATACTTCATTTCTATGGTATTACAGAATTTTTGCTTACGTACAAATAAAAATATGAAATTAAATTTTATTAAGTTATGGAACAAAAACGCTATAAATTATTCCTAGGAAATTTTCTATGAATTCTCACTGAAGAAAAAAATTAAATAATTTTTATAAGTATCATGTACAATTATCGAAAACATATTTTTTTGCAATAAGACGATAGTTGCTAATGGAATATTTATGACTATTAAAATATTATAAAATACAAAATTAGATACTTACAACTGGTAATTGTGTAAACACAAACATTTAACTATGTCTGAACTAACGATAAACAATAAAACCGATTAATAAACCCTTCATCTTTGGTCTTGTATATTATTTTATCCATCTATTTATGACATATTATGAAATAACTATTAAACTATCAACATTTTTCTACTATTATTCAGAGCCAAATAATTTTCTATCAAATAGTAACTAATCTATTTGCATTTGTAATTTATTAATTTGTATGTATATAATTATTTATTGACCTTTCTTTTGGTTATATTAAATAAATTAGATATAGATCAATTATATGTTTTCGTTTTTTTTATATATATATCGGCAAGTTATACCTAATTAACATTCACAACAATTAAATACTGGTTCACTGATATTATTTTTGAATATGAAGTTAATCTATTTAATTTTGATACAAGTATAATATTATAATTAATACTAAGTTGTAAAGGACTTATGGATATTGAATATATTGCCACGTACCTATAGTATCATGTATTATTAGTTATTACAATAAATTCATAACGAATATAATATGTAGTATAGACTATAGAATAGATATTATTACGTGAAATAAAATAACTTATTACCTATGTACAGTGGAGACAGTTTGTACTTTTATTAAAAAAATCTTAATACACATTAGATATAGATACGTAGAAATCAAAAATCAACAATCTGATAATTTATTTATATGGTCAGTCTAATTTTTCATTTTAAAATAAAATATAAATTTTTTTTTTTTTGGTTGGTATTTTCTTTTCAAATATTATTCATAACTATTAAATAAAGAAGGGCGCGAAGGCATATACTTTGAATTTGTATTTTATAATGAGGTTGTTACTGTCACTGTAGTATTTTTATGTAAATAAATGATAAGTAAAATTCTCCAAATAGTAGCACAGAATATTATTTAATATTAAATATTTATTCTGTGATAGTAGTTGCATTTTGATAATTTAAAAATGTAGGTATATTATAATAATTAGAAAAATTTGTAACCATGGACTAGTATATAATATTTTGACATTTCAAAAGTGATATTAATATCATATAATATTAATATATATCTAATATTATTTATGAATCCTTCGACATATTATGATTTATTATATTTGTATTCTTAAATTCTAATAAAACAAATTAATTTCAGTTATGAATAATATCAAAGTATATAGTACACTTAAATTTACATGCACTGTAATTGATTAAGGTGAATATAAAAATTAAAAAAAAATTAAAAAAAAAATTAATTTGAATGAGTAATCTATCCAAATTATCTACTTCAGCAATACTAAAATCAAATTCCATGATTAATAATAATACACAAATAAATTATTAAAATACAAATTAAAAATAATAAGTAGCATTAAACCAAAAGATAAATAATTATTTCTTATCTTACATAAAATGATAAATATTCTAATAATCGTGATTTTTCCATAAGGATGTTATATTAGATGATAATCATATTATAAGAATAATTAGAGAAAATACAAGAATATTTAATTTATTAACAAGAAATAACATATCTACTGTATAATTTAAATGAATGTTACATGAATACTTAATACGAGTTATGATAATATGACAAATGCCGTTTCCTATATTATCGGGAAGGTTTATGCAGACAATAACACTGGATACTTTCAATATAATTCCGTTATTTAAATAAAATGTAAGATAATATAATATAACACAAAATACTTTAAACCTATGGCCAGACTGTGCAATTAGTATGCATATATATGTCCGTTATTTGAATACAATAAATAATCTAATATAAATATATAATATATTATAATAGCAATTACCTACTCGAATCATTGTCACGAAAAATATCTATTTTTATATTATTTTCATTATTTGTATTTCATGATGGCTTAGCGATACCATACGCATTTCATTTTATAATAAGAAATTAACCTATTTTTTATTGTAAATATAATCGATATTCGTATACCTAAATATGTTTAATTATATATTTGTCATAGTTTGTAACAAATAAAACTTTTTTACAAAACTGCATATAAAAGGAATTTACACATTATCTAAATTGATAATATCTAAACTATAAAATCGAAATTATAAATTTATGGATAAACATTGTAATAATACTGAAAGCAAGGTCAACGAATAATAATTTATAGTATAGGTACAAACAAATTATTATCGATATGACAAGTATAAACAATTATAGGTACCATTACAATAAAAATCATTTGGTTCTGAATAACAGTAGCAAAATAAACTACACTGATATACTTGTATGATTATAAATGTTATATTAATATATTATTATACATTTTATTAGATCAAAGATGAAGTGTTTGCTAATTAATTTTGTTGTTTTTGTAACTTTTGTTAATTCAGATATCGGTAAACGTTTGTCTCTTCCACAATTATCACTTGTAATTATCTAATTTTTAAATACCTACGTCAATATTTTCTTATTTTTTTCATTAGCAACGATCACATTGTAACCTGCAATGAATATTATCTTATAATTACTGCATTTGTTCCATATATTATACCGGACGCCGAGCGTATTTATGGCGTAAACATTTTTGAGAAATGTCACAGTATAGAATATATTTATATGATATTTATAATAGTGCCTTTACAATGCCGATAAAAATCGGATAAAAACCGAATGGTAAATATATATATTTTCCTTCATTCTTTTTCCGCGTAGGTATCAGCGTTTTACGCATCAACAGCCGATGTAATAGTCGTGATAAACATTTAATTGGTACCTATATAATAATATACCAAGTCCGCTGCTGCGTCGATCACTGGATGTTTGATGTAAGCTCGATGAAACATATGGCATTTAGATAACTACTGTTAATATAATTTCTATGGATATAGTATTATAATATATTTTATATAAATGTATGATTGTGCAACAAACTCATTTATTTGTTTGGCCATGCGGAAACTGTGTATGGTTCATTTATTAATTATTATAAGCGACAATTATGTGTAGGTATACGAATGTAAATGTTGACCAAAAGATCATTGGTACTAATGGTACTATATTTGTGCGTGTAATTTACAGAAACATTAAAATTATAATTTCAAAAATATCTACCTTTATATGAATGAATTGAATATTTTTCTAGTATCATCAAATGTCAAATAATCACATTTCAAAAATGTTAAAATTCTTATAACATGAACTCGTATCAATCGTATCATTCAATATAAAAACGTACCCATTTATGACTTATCGATTATCATGTTACTATATTGAATTCCGCAGAAATCAGTTAGCTGTTGTACTAAGTATCTCAAGTATCTGCAGTATCATAGTCATAGAAAATATAATAAATCGTAGTTTAGTTAGCGTGGTTGCCATGTTTATATAGCAACAGGAACAGTAACATGAGTGACAATATTTATTTAATTCCTTCATCTATATTATATTATTATATGACAAGCGTAAACAGTCGTAGGTTAACTTCAACTTAGTTATTTTAAGTAGTGAATAGTTTTGTAATGATTTAAAAATTATAGCATATCATTTATGTATAAATATATAAAACATTTAGAAATTTAGAACTAAGAAAATTAATTAAATACATAGGTATACAATAATACCTATCGATTATATTTACAACACCAATAGGTTAATTTCTTATTATAAAATGAAACGCGTATATATAGTATCGCTAAGCCACCACGAAATACAAATAATGACAATAATATAAAGATAGATATATTTCGTGACAATGACTCGAGTATATAATATTGGTATTATAGTATATTAATATACTATTTGTAATATTATTACAATATTATTATTTATATTACATTATTTTAAATTGTATTTAAATAACGGACATATATGTGCATAGTCTAGTCATAGGTTTAAATAATATATTGCAATAACAATAATATTGTTTTTATAATGTTTGTTATATTATATTATCTTACATTATATTTAAATAACGAAATTACATTAAAAGTACCCTGCATTGTCTATATATAAAGTCTTACTATACAGGAAACGGCACTTGATCGTGTTCTCATAACTCATAACTAGGGGATGGATTTTATTGTAATAAAAAAATCAAAATATGTACTTATTTTTATTGAAATATGTAAAAAAAATCAAAATATATAATAACCACTTAACAAAAAAATTAAATATAAAAATCTTATCTCTTATCTAATTATTAAAACAATGTGAAACAACATATTCACTAAGATTTAAAAATGTAAAATGGCGGCGATTTGGTCGTAAAATGTTTTTGTATTGACTGAATGAACACATCGACTGACGTAATGATAGCATAATTCATATTAACTATATCAAGTGGTGTTAGTTTGACATCCAATAATTCTATTGGATATAGTCCTTGGATTATATCTCTAATTATTTTTAAATTTTTCAGCCCTTGATTTTTTTTTATCACATTTTTACATTTTTCTCTAACTACATTTCCTATGCGACCTTGACATTTTTCTAATTTGTTTTGTGATTCTTCAACAATGCATAGACTTTCTGATAAGGGCAAATTTCGAGTTTCCAGTGGTTTTATAGTATAAATCAAAAGACCAAAATTAGCAGAAATATATGTTAAATTATTTTTTAAATTATTATGTCCCATCAAATTATTTGCTTTATCAATAATGGTGGCAGTTTCAGTATTTAGATTTGAAATTATATTTTTAATATTTTCAAAATTTTTATAATAATACAGAGCGACTTCTAACCACTTACCCCATCTCGTTAAAATAGGCTCTGCGGAGGTAGATTGAGATCGGAGTATAATTCTTTAAATTTTAAATTTGAGTCATAACCATTACAATATTATGTTACTTTTATTTAAATTTTAGGTACAGTATATATTATTTTTTGTCAATCAATTTGAGAATATTATCTTCTCATTGTTGTTATAATATATGATAATCACCTATAAAATCTTTAAGGAAAAATCACGATTAGAATATTCCTAATTTTATGTAAGATAAAAAGTAATTATTTATTTTTTGATCTAATTGTACCTACTAATTATTTTTTAATTTGTAATATAATAATTATGTATAATATTTTATATTTATTTATTGGCCTTAAATTCGGTATTGCTGTAAAAAATAACATAGATAAATTAACCATTCCACATATTTTCATTTTAGATTCTGAACGAAGTGATGAATGTATTGATTTTACAATGATGTGTGTTTTTTGTTTTTTTTTGTTTTTGTGTCTGTGTACAGCATAACTAGTCGAAATAATGCTTCAATTTCAAACTTTGGGGGTGGTTTCCGATGGCAAAGTGGATATCATTGGTGCATTATAGAGGTGAAAAGTAAACATTTTCCAACAGTTTTCAAAAAAATCGAATTTTTTATTTAGCTATAACTCAAAAACTAATCGATTAATACTTGAAATTTTCACCAAATGTTAATGTTAGCGTTCTCCATATACAGTTAAATTTTCAAAGAATTTTGAATTTTTTTTAGTATTTTATTTTAAAATAACGATAGAATTTTTTTGGCCGGCCAGAAAATCTTGAAAATTTAATACAAGGTTTCTTATAAGTTGTTCTTAAAGTGATAAAAAAAATCCGAAATCGTTAGTCACAATTTTTTTTTATAAGTGCTTAAAGTTTGAATTTATACGAAATATGTCAAAATTGCGAAAATTGGCAAGTAATTTTGTGGTTGAAAAATCGTAAAAATTTTTTCTTTTATAACTAAGATTTGAAAATTTGGTTCTCCATAAATTTTTCTTCAACTATCTGCAAAAAAAACTCTACCGGACTAAGACAAAAAAATTGTATGAGTGATTGAAATTTAAATTTTTACAAAACCGCGTTAAATAACGGTTTAGCCTCAAACGATTTTTGATATTTGTTGTTATTCAAATAGTATAAGTCATAAATACTTGAAAATTTTACCAGTTATTTATATTACCATTTTCTTTACGTGATTTGATTTTCAAAACATTTTGACTTTTTTTGAGCTATTTATAGACAATTGAAATTTTCAATTTTTTTTATTTTTTTTTTATAAATGTTGATAAAAAAAATTTAGCTTGGACAAATTACTTAAAAATTTAATTGAAGGGTCCACTTAACTTTTTCTAACTCTCATTAAAAAATTATAAAAATACATAGGCACAATTTTTTTTTATTAGCATTTGAAGTTCAAATATTGACAAAAAATCGTCAAAATCATGAATATTTTTCACTATTTGGTAGTTAAAAATTTATAAATAATTTTTTATCAAAAGCTAAGAATTGAAAATTTAATACTATGCTGTCCATAAGTTAAGCTTAGAATAATTATAAAAAAGTTTGATAAGTATTCAATTTAAAAATTTTACGAGTGTTTAAAGTTTTAATTTTAATTTGAAATCAAAAATACACGTGTAAAATAACGTTTTACTACTAAATAATTTTCGATTTTTGTTATTTTTAAAAAATTACTTCACGTAAGATCTTGAAACTTTTATACTTAAATGTTTGGATTTGTTTAAAAATAGAATATATGATAGTATTTAAATATAATATATCCTAGACTGACAAATCATCTCCGTTCAGAATTGTTTTTCGTATACAATGATACCTATCATTGCATTCAAATTCAACCTACCATAGTCCGAGGTCCACCCCACCCCCTAATGTACAGCAGAGCAATACTCACTGACCCGCTTTTTTTAATATTATGTTTAATAACAATTACTTCGTCAATTTTATTATTTGAAGTGTAATTATGAGGCACTATATTTGAATGGTTTATATACTGAAATAAAATTAATGTTTTCACCTCATATAATATATTACAATACAATAGATACAATAATATAAATTATTACCAATTTAAAACTTACGGGTTTAATTAAATTTGTTGTAATTTTTCCCGGACATTTGAATCTTGTATTTTGTGAACATTTCCACCTAATAGTATTATTATTTTTTCTTAAAATTACATACGAATAATTCTTGTACGGCATGAATCAATTTCCCTTTTCAGTTTTAAAACTGTCCATTATAACAAAAATAAAAATTGAAAATTGTGGACACGTGGCAATAAGTTGAACTTTGCAGTTATACTAGGTCGCATGAAATCTATATATTATAATATCTTTATTCATCGTTATCGATAGGTATTGTCATTTGTCGTTGTAGATTAGATTAATACTTCCCTACAATTTCATACATAACTTATCTAATATGTAGATGCTTTAAGATTGTTTTTTTCATAGTCTAAGAAACTCTGGTTTTCAACGACCGTACCAAATATTCCACGTTCAAAACAACCATACCAATTTTCCGACAATCAAAAAATTGTACTTACTTGGGGGCTATGATTAAAATTCATGGCAATTAAAGTAGGTATAGATTTTTTATCAGATAATAAAATAACCATCTAAAATCTGTTTAAATAATTATTTTGTACAATATTGCCGGAAAAAAAATATAGGATGACTATCGTATTTATAATAGCCGGAATACTAAAAACAGTGATAATATCTATGAATATATATATATATATATATATATATATATATATGTATATATATGTATATATGTATATATATATATTCACTGAACAAGCTTGATGTTCATGTCATAGAGCATGACAGTGATGTTTCTATTTTACTAAAATATTTTTTTCGTAATTCACTACGGTTAATAAGCCGAGATAATTATAAACTATAATACTTCCGCAGCACAAAGCACAACTTATCACAAAACGGAAGAATAATATTATTGTCCGCCTGCATGTTGTTGAATCCGTTTACCACATACCGTACTTCCATGTTTCTACGAACGCACTTAACAGCATAATATATTATAACAAAATTATTTGTATTCACCTCCTTGCTGCAGTTTTTGTGTGTTGCCGCCGAAGCCGACGCCACATTAGAATTCACTAATATTACGTGTACGCTCGTATATTATGATATTATAACCCTCTGACTCATCGTGTGCCGAGACATTATGTCACTCGAGACGTTCAAAATGCTCGTCAAACACGTGTTACATTTCATACCGTTTTTTCCACCGTCTAGATCTCCAAGTATTTAAAATATTTAAAAATAGCGTTAACGAGTCGTGTACTTGTGTTTTATTTTATGCGTGAACCGTTAATATCTTCAAATCCGATTAAAATACTATTGACCTGTAAGGACTTGATCATATTTAATATGTATTATGTCTAAAATATAATACAGGTAATATCGTGCAATACAGCGTTACCCGGTGTTTTTGAGTTATGACTTATGGTTATGAGTATTATAATTTATAACCATTGGCATAGGTACCTTGTTACAAATAATATTATGATTCGTATAATAATAATTTATTACATAATATGCCATTATTAAATTTATTTTGTTTTTTAGGAGATTGGAAACTATTTTGACCTTTCTAAAGTATAAACTAGATCTAATTTTCCATCCAAAACTACTTTTAAAGTGAACATTAAAACATTTTATAGACTACTTATTATCGTGAAATCGTGTACAAAGACGTACAAAAAATACAGATCATTGTATAATCAATAATACAATTGCTCCGTTCAAAATCTAAGTTATAGACGTACTTACTACTTATGTACTGAAGTTTAATACTGAGGACAAAAAAAAATCGAGCTGTCGCAACCAGATACTATACTGAAAAATCTGCAACCGTTTACAACCACGAAGATCTAAAATTAATTTTGATCTAACACTATGTAGAATCAGATATGATTACAACATACATAACTCTACCCAGTGGTGTAACTATGGGATGACAAGACATGGCAATTCCTAGAGATCCTTGACCCTTATAAATACAATTTGTATGTACTATGTATTATAAAAAAGGATGAGTAAGTGGGTATAGTGGAGTTGGGGAGTAGGTCACTATAATGTATGTGTTAAATTTGAATGCAATGACAGGTATCATTGCATACGAAAAATGATTCTAAACGGAGATGATTTGTCAATCTAGGATGATTAGTAGAATATATTATATTGTTACTTATATTTAAATTATAATATATCATTATTTTACGCGATTTCGTAAAAATTAAATTTCATACTCTCACAAAATGTTTTCTATATTGACGCTGGAGGTCTTTTTTACATTTATTTGAAGGAAAACTTATGGAAAACCTTGTATTGAATTTTTTTAAATTACGTATAAATCACAAAAATTTTATGAATTTTCAACTTCAATATTTCTTGCTAATTTTTGAGATTTTGACATATTTCGTAAACATTAAAACGTTAAATGCTTATAAACAAAAACTGAGAATAACAATTTTCGATTTTTTTTGTTTACTACGATAAGTACAACTTATAATAATTCTTGTGTTAAATTTTAAAGATTCTTTGTAAAGCCAAAATTTTTTTAACGGAATTTCAAAAAAAAAAAAAAAAATAGAAAAATCGAAAATTTCAATTGTCTACAAATAGCTTTAAAAAAATCAAAATATAAGAATATAAGAACTAATACAAACATTTTTTGAGATGGAAGCTAGAAAAAAAAACTTAGAATACCTTTTTTGTAGTTTTATACATAATATAACATAAATAAACTATATTTATAACAAGTAATGACTGCTGTTTTTATTTTTTAATTTTGGTAATTTATGGTGGCCAACACTTGATACTGCTCCTGCAGGGACCCAAATTTATAGTTACGCCACTGACTCTGCCATACGGCAGAATGATACTACAGAAATAATAATTGACGTTTACTGTAGACGGTACCGTTTCCATTGTGTTAAACCTGTATACTACGAAGTACGAACTATTTCGATAATTTTATAACTATATAAAATAATTCACTACTGAATTTTATTCAGATTTAGGTTTTCAAAATCAAAAAAAGGATATATCTAACTTGTTTTATAATTACTTTTGAGTGAGTTGCTGATAAACAATTATTCATTGATACCCGTCTTATAATTTGATTCGCTTCTGATAATGTTTTTGGGGATCAGATACGAAGATGTAGTAGTGGTGTCATCTGCAAAACAGAATGTATAAACATTACATTCCAGATTAATTAAACCATTTATATAAATAATATACGTAGGTACAGTTACAGTGCTAAGACTGTTCATTATGGAACACTGAATTTTGGAGTTTTATTATAACTAAAAGTAACATAAATTAATGATATTGATATTCGTTGATCCTTGGCATCGATTAACCAAAAACCAATAATAATACAAATAATA
This sequence comes from Schizaphis graminum, assembly GCA_020882235.1. Classification (NCBI taxonomy): domain Eukaryota; kingdom Metazoa; phylum Arthropoda; class Insecta; order Hemiptera; family Aphididae; genus Schizaphis; species Schizaphis graminum. The sequence goes on from CM037032.1 coordinate 73,254,796, forward strand.
GACAATATTAACTACACAATTTAATATGCTATAATTATTAGCTAACTTATTTAACACAATGAATTAATACACACAGCCAAACGCTTACTAACATCAAGAAAAATTCCAAATGTGAAATAACCTAAATAAAGTTTATCAAAATATATATACCTAACACAATATAACTAATTAATAATTGTATAGGAATTTAGAAAATTCTTTATTTTTTCGAAAACTTTTACAGATAAAATTTACAGTATCTCTAAATAAATTCATAAAATCGAGATTTTACACGTTTTATTAAATTTTTTAATAAATTTTATTTAGGTATTAATGAAATTGGATAATAGTTTAAACATACCTTAGTATCAATTTTGAAAAGTGGAATTAGCTTAGATTTATTTTTAAAACAACCTGTTCAGAGATTATAAAATCCTAATGACGATCATAAAATTAAAACTTTAATTATATTGCGTGTACAACAAAATCGTTAAATACAATTATGTTTAGTCAGACCAAATACAATTTACTAGACTCGTGAATAAAATAATAATATAATTGGTAAGTACAAAGAAATGTATTATCAAAAATTGTCATCATATTGAGTAAACTTTTTACAAAACTCCATGTAAAAGGAAATTTACACATTCTATAGCAGTCTTGGGTAGTATTCCGAATAAAGTATTCCGAATACAGTATACGGAATACTATTTAAGTATTCAGAATACTTTTGAAAATACTTTTCCTAAAAGTATTTTATGTAGTATTCAGAATACCTTCGAAAGTATTCCAAATACTATATTCGGAATACTTTAATAAATGCTTTTTACATTCCTAATTTAGTATGAATTGTTTTCAACTGTGCCTGTCCTGATGAAAGATTTTATACTTTGATAATATAATTAATATTATTCATAGAATTGCAGATAATTATTAATAAATATTATAATTTAATATTGTAAATCATAAACAGTCATAGTTAGATATATTATAATTTTAATTTACAAACAATATATTATACAGGGTGTAACAGAAACATATGACATATACATATACTGGATATGTTCCTAAACAGTTCAAAACAAATCAAGATGTTTTGAAAATTTTAATATTTTATCGTGTATAGAAAATGCAAATATTAACTACCAGTGAAAATTTCATGGATATAATATCATTACATATGTTCATTTGTTTTAGAGTTAAACCAAAAACTAAAATCGATTTTTTCATATTTTTCTGTTACACTCCGTGTTTAAACATTGGCTATAGTTTGCCAAAAACAATTATTATTTTATTAATATCTTTAATTAAAAATATTTTAAAAGTATTTGGAATATTTTTATAGTATTCTAAATACTTTATTCAGAATACTATTTTTTTGATGTATTCGAATACATATTCGGAATACTATTTTTCATGAGTATTCGAGTATTTATTCCAAATACTTTTAAAAAGTATTTTACCCAAGACTGTTCTATAGTCTATTCACAATGAGATCATTACTCGGCGGCGACCAGTTTTCGTTTGGCGGCGGTCAGACAACACCTGTTTGTCCTAACCTATCTGTATGCCAACTATGTTGTAAAGCCCATCATGCGCACAACTAGGCCACCGAGTAATGATTTCATAGTGAATAGACTATAAATAGATAATATCTAAACTAAGTAATTGACATAATATAAATATGTATAAATATTGCAATACTACTGAAAGCGAGGTCAATAGTAATAATTTTAATATTAAAACAAATTATTGCCGATATGACAAGTTTAGTATAAATAATTAGATACCATTGCACTAAAAATCATTTGACACTGAATAACAGTAGTGAATAAACTGTATTGATGCTTCTAAGATTAAAATAAATTTTATAATATATTTAACCAAAGATGAAGTGTTTACTAATCAATCTTATTGTTTTTGTAACTTTTGTTAATTCAGATATCGGTAAACGTTTGTCTCTTCCACAATTACCGTTTGTAAGTATCTAATTTTTAAATACGTCAATATTTTCTTATTTATTTCATAAGTAACGATCACATTATTGTAATTAAAGAATATTATCGTATGATACTATAATTTAAAAATTATAATATTTTTCTTCAGGGTATATATCGGTTAAATTTCTTAGGAGTAACGCGTTGTGATTCATCTTTTCCAACAAATAATAAATTAAAACATGAATTGTACCTAAGCAAAAAGTCGGCCAATACTACAGAAGTCAAAGGAGTCATAACAAATTTGGTACCATTAGATGATTCTCTTGATGTAAGTTTAGTAACTGTTAATATTATTATTGTATGAATTTTAAATATAAGATTTTATATGACTCACAACCATTATTTAATAAACTTATATACTAAGTTATAATGCATTTTTTGCAAAATTGATAAATTGTTTTCTTTGTATAGTTGGAATTTAAATTGGCGGTAAAAGACTCTATTGGTGGTTGGAAGGAGAATGCTTTTATCTACAAGACACCTAAAGCTTGTTCTTCACTCAAAAAGTTCTTTGGGCCTGCTTGGAATTCAGTATTGCATTCGGCAGGTGCCTACAATGCGACTTGCCCTATAGCCGTGGTATGGACGTGTTATAAAATTACAATAATAATATAAATGTCGTAGGCCATATAGAAAATTATTTTTTTGCAGAAAGACTAAGCTCTTTGCAATGGGATAGCCCGTTTGTAAACTCCTTATTATTTTTCAAAACAGCCTGTCGTTTTTCAGGCTCATTGCATATAGACTAACATCAGTTAAGACTTTTAAGAACTACAATCATTTTATGTTAAAAACTATTTTAATTATTTTATTTTAAGGATTATTATCAAATAATACAGTTATATATATGTGTAACATAAATGTAATATGTTACATTATTATTTATTATTCATTACTTATTAATTTTGTACAGTTGTTGACTATTGAATTACTAGTTGCATTATATATTACTAAAAAAAAAAATATGTTATATTATTATCTTATTTGGACGGATGTTGTGAGAAATGTGTCAAGTCAAAAATGCTGATTTTTCAGGAGAAATAAAAACGTTTCTATTCATTAGTTTTCGTTTTTAATTTGTTAGAATAGTTATTTCTATGTCATAGCCATACTGATTTTCAGATTTTCATTGAACTTCAAATCTTCAATCATTTTAAGACTTTTGTAACGGACTTGATAATAATGACACAATCAATATAATATGATAACAATCAATCAACTAGTCAAATAGTCAACGACTGTGCTAAATTGATAAGTAATAATAAGTAATAAATATTAAGTTACATGTTACAATTATGTTATATATTTTATTGTACTGTGTTATTATCAATAATCCTTAAAATAAAATAATTAAAATAGTTTTTAACATAAATTGATTGTAGTTCTTAAAACGTCTAACTGCTGTTATAGTCTGTATGCAAGGAGCCTGAAAAACAGCAGGCTGCTTGGAAAAATAATAAGTAGTTCGCAAACGGGCTACCCCATTGCAAAGAGCCTAGGTTTTTTCAAAAAAACTAATTTTCTATATGGCTTACGACCCAAACACTAAAGCTTTGTCTTTTATTATATAACATTATATATGTTTATAGAATTTTTATAATATTCGATATATTAATAACTAAGACTCACCAATCGGCTGTAATGATAATAAGTCTTACATTAACTTGAATTTTTTTTTTCGATAAAATGTTTATTAGGTATAGATACAAAACTTAAAAAGTTGAATTGGAAGTGATTTATTAATTATATTTTATTGTTTTAATAATAGTTTTAAAAAAGTTAGGCAAGTGGGTATTACTCCGCTGTGTATAGTGTATAACATAGAGATGAGAAACTTGAAGGAAAACTTATGGAAAACCTTGTATTGGCTTTTTTAAAATTACGTATAAATCACAACAAATTTACGAATTTTCAACTTCAAAATTCCTTGCTAATTTTTGCGATTTTGTCATATTTCATAAACATTTGAACTTTAAATTCTTATAAACAAAAATTGGGACTAACGGTTTTTGATTTTTTTTTCTACGATAAGTACAATTTATAATAATCCTTCGATTAAATGTTAAAGATTTTTCGGAAAGCCAAATTTTTTTAATAATATTAAAAAAAAAATAGAAAAATCGAAAATTTCAATTGTCTAAAAATAGCTTAAAAATAATCAAAATATATTTTGAAATAAATAACGCTAATATAAACATTTGGTGAACATTTCAAGTATTTACAATGATTCGTTTTTGAGTTGCAGTAAAATAAAAAAAATTGATTATGTGTAAAAAGTCCTGTTTATTCTTTACTTTTTTAGGGGTTTTCCTGACACTTTCCAAAACTTTTGTACATTTTTACTTTTGACCCCCCCTCCCCCCAAAGTACCAACTAGATGAATTTTCCTTTTCAAAGAGCTAAAGTCAAAAATCAAAGCATTATTTCTACTCCAAATGGCGATGACAGACACAAAAAAAGCATACATCATTGTAAAATCAATAAATTCGTCACTTCGTTCAGAATCTAAAAACAAAAAAAATAAATTAATACAGTTTAAATGTATAAGCACTTAATATAATAATATACTTATTAAAAAAAATTAAATTAAATGAAAATCATTTCAAATTGTATATGTCATACAAGCCTTACTTAAAATTGTTTTTAATACAATTATTAATCATTTATTCAAAATTAATATAATTTGGCGTTGCTCATAATATGATTCTATATCGGAGTATACCTCTATTTTTATTTTTGTTTTATATTTTGTTCAATATTCATTATGTTTTTTCTAATGGATTTATTTTGTACTATATATATTATGTATGATTTTCGATAAAGAAGAAAAAAAATCTATTTCATATTTTCAGGGTGTATATAAAGTATCCGGCATAGATACTGATATTTACAAGATTTCCAATTTTCCCAAATCATTTTTTTATGGAACATACAGATATCGTTTTTTTTATTCAAAAAATAATGAAGTTTACGGTTGTTTTATTATGGTTGTAGAGATAAAGCGGCCTTGGGAAACTGAATAAATATTTAATTACAATACTACACTAATAACATTATTTATTATTATCCATGTTCATGCATCTTAAAAGATATTCAAATATTCTGTTATCATTAATTATTGTATAATTTTGTTACACTATATGTATATTATTATTTTCGTTTCTAATACTATACTATACGCAACTGATTGATATAGTTTTATTATATTGTATTATTTTATTCTATACAATAACAATTATTTTGCTCACATACATATTTTGTTTTTTTGCACTAAACAATAATTAAACATGAAATGTCATACATTTGAATTTATTTTATTAAAAACCAAACAGAATATATTTCGTATTAGTCTTAGTGGCTACCACAAAAACACGATCTGCTGTAGGTACACCAAAACGCCAAGGCGATGCCGCATATTATAGTGCTCCTGTTTATCTCCATTTATAGCCGATTCCCACCCCTAACAAATAAATCGAATTAATATGGACTATGCCCGATTATTTGTCTACGTGACACTGCTAAGCTCATGTATTAGACAATATTTGACCAACACAGAAAATAACGGCTAAATTGGTAGATCGCCGAATCGGCGGCGAATACGACGGTAATACCAGCCGGCAGCCGTGTATATGTAAACATCATTGTTATTATTATTACCTTGTATTATTGCCGTTACGGCGTTGAATTTTTATATATATATGTACCTCTGGGACGACGGCGAGGGTTTGGTCTATACTTCGAGACCCGACAGTATAACCTTAAGAGTCGATTCTTCTTCAATTGCACTTTATCGATGTTCGATGAAGTCGTCGCGTTGATGATAACGGATGTAAAATACGTCTCTTTTGTGTCTATATAGTGTCAGCCTGAATTTTTTTGTAGGAAAAAGAATGTAAATTCTTAAACAACCAGTGATACATAATTCAGGTATACAAAGAGATAAACGACTACTCAATCCATCTTACCATCTTTAGTAACTAAATAATATTGTAAATAATACCTTAATATAATATGTTATAGATAAAATATAAGTATTAGCACCGATTTTATTAAACTTCATCGAAAATATGTTTCTTTATACAATTAAAAATAATAATACATAACATATAATTATATGTTATATGATATCTAATCTATGTAATCTGTATTGTAACAAAATATTTTAGATTTATGCTACAATAATACTGAAAACAAGGTCAATCAATAAATAATTATAATAATATTTTGTAATCATACAATTCATTAAATTATAAATTAAAACTGAGTAGGTATGTAATTGAATCAAATGTCATTTGACTGAATCACAGGACGTATTACTATCGAGAACTTTATACCGGTACGTCGTATTTTTAAATTTAAAATATATAAAACTGAATACCGAAAATATAAGATATTGATAATATCGAAAATACCGAAACATTGAATATAATTTCCATACCGAAATTATATATTATACCATTAATTATAAATACTAAATAATATATAAATAATATATAATCAATGGTTAAACTACTCAAGTACCTACTCGGTAAAAATATTTGTATGGGGTATATAAAAAAACTGTGCCAACAAAATTTACCTATAACCTAAATTTGTGATTTTTATTAAATATTTTAACATATAGGTATATATGTTTTACATTTCTTTAACTTTTAAATTTAATTCACAATAATACGATAGTATATGCTTTTTTATATAATTTTTGAATTTTACTTATTGTTCATTGTTCATCTACACATTTTTAGCCATACTTCTTTCGAGACAGTCTGTATGAAATGAGGGGAAATTTGTGTTACTTTTATAACCGAAACCGTTTAGGAATTTACCTTGTCCTAAAACCTTTGTCGACGGGAGCTATTTGGGAAGTTACTTTTTTGTGAAATGGGAGCCGAATGGGCTACGTCTGATATTATATAATAATAATATTAATAACCCACAACAAAATGGTTACTTCTTTCCCAATTTTCATTATAAGTATCTCGTGATTGTTTAAAAGTTAAAAGTGTGATAAAAAAGTAGGTAAGTGAGTATTGCTCTGCTGTACATTAGGGGGTGGGGTGGACCTCGGACTAGGGTAGGTTAAATTTGAATGCAATAATAGGTATAATTGTATAAGAAAAACGATTCTAGACGGAGATGTTGTGTCAGTCTAGGACCCGGTCTAGGATATATTATATTTAAATATTGTCATATATTCTATTTTGAAACAAATTCAAACATTTAAGTAAAATTTTCAAAATCTTACGTTTAGTAATTTTTAAAAATAACAAAAATCGAAAATTATTCATTAGTAAAACGTTATTTTACATGTGTATTTTTGATTTCAAATTAAAATTAAAACTTTAAACACTCGTAAAATTTTTTAAATTGAATAATCCTCAAACTTCGTTATAATTATTCAAAGCTTAACTTATGGAAAGCATAGAGTATTAAATTTTTAATTCTTAGCTTTTGATAGTAAAATATTTATAAATTTTTAACTACTAAATAGTTAAAAATATTCATGATTTTGTCGAATTTTTGTCAATATTTGAACTTCAAATGTTAATAAAAAAAAAATTATGCCTATGTATTTTTATAACTTTTGAATGAGAGTTAGAACAAGTTATGTGGACCCTTCTATTAAATCTTCAAGTAATTTGTTTCAGCTAAATTTTTTTTACAAAACTCCATGTAAAAGGAAATTTACACATTCTGTGTTCAATTCACAATGAGATCATTACTCAGCGGCGACCAGTTTTTGTTTGGCAGCAGTCAGACAACACCTGTTTGTCCTAACCTAACTGTATGCCTACTATGTTGTAAAGCCACGCCCATCATGCACACAACCAGGCCACCGAATTATGATTTCATTGTGAATAGACTATAAATATCTAAACTATGTAATTGACATAATAGAAATATGTATAAATATTTCAATACTACTGAAAGCAAGGTCAATAGTAATAATTTTAATATTTAAACAAATTATTGCCGATATGACAAGTTTAGTATAAATAATTAGATACCATTGCACTAAAAATCATTTGACACTGAATAACAGTAATGAATAAACTGTATTGATGCTTCTAAGATTAAAATAAATTTTATAATATATTTAACCAAAGATGAAGTGTTTACTAATCAATCTTATTGTTTTTGTAACTTTTGTTAATTCTGCAGATATCGGTAAACGTTTGTTTCTTCCACAATTACCGTTTGTAAGTATCTAATTTTTAAATACGTCAACATTTTTTTATTTATTTCACAAGCAACGATCACATTGTAACCAAAGAATATTATCGTATTATACTAATTTAAAAATTATAATATTTTTCTTCAGGGTATATATCGGTTAAATTTCTTAGGAGTAACGCGTTGTGAATCATATTTTCCAACAAATAATAAAATAAAATTTGAATTGTACCTAAGCAAAAAGTCAGCCAATACTACAGAAATCAAAGGAGTCATAACAGACTTGGTACCATTCGATGATTCTCTTGATGTAAGTTTAGTAATTGTTAATATTATTATTGTATGAATTTTAAATATAAGATTTTATATGACTCACAACCATTATTTAATAAACTTATATACTAAGTTATAATGCAATTTTTGCAAAATTGATAAATTGTTTTCTTTGTATAGTTGGAATTTAAATTGGCGGTAAAAGACTCTATTGGTGGTTGGAAGGAGAATGCTTTTATCTACAAGACACCTAAAGCTTGTTCTTCACTCAAAAATTTCTTAGGGCCTGCTTGGAAACATGTAATGGATTCGTTAGGTGTCTACAATGCGACTTGCCCTTTAGCCGTGGTATGGACGTGTTATTAAATTACAATAATAATATAAATGTAGTTCTTTGCAATGAGATAGCCCGTTTGTAAACTACTTATTATTTTTCCAAACAGCCTGTTGTTTTTCAGGCTCATTGCATATAGACTTACATCAGTTAAGACTTTTAAGAACTACAATCATTTTATGTTAAGAACTATTTTAATTATTTTATTTTAAGGATTATTATCAAATAATACAGTTATATATATATATGTGTAACTTAAATGTAATATGTTACATTATTGTTTATTATTTATTACTTATTAATTTTGTACAGTTGTTGACTATTGAATTACTAGTTGCATTATATATTATTATAAAAAAAAAATTATATATGTTATATTATATTATTTGGACGGATGTTGTGAGAAATGTGTCAAGTCAAAAATGCTGATTTTTCAGGAGAAATAAAAACGTTTCTATTCATTAGTTTTCGTTTTTAATTTGTTAGAATAGTTATTTCTATGTCATAGCCATACTAATTTTCAGATTTTCATTTAACTTCAAATCTTAAATCATTTTAAGACTTTTGTAACTGACTTGATGATAATGACACAATCAATATAATATGATAACAATCAATCAACTAGTCAAATAGTCAATAACTGTGCTAAATTGATAAGTAATAATAAGTAATAAATAATAATGTTACATGTTACATTTATGTTATATATTTTATTGTACTGTGTTATTATCAATAACTCTTATAATAAAATAATTAAAATAGTTTTTAACATAAAATGATTGTAGTTCTTAAAACGCCTAACTGCTGTTATAGTCTGTATGCAAGGAGCCTGAAAAACAGCAGGCTGCTTGGAAAAATAATAAGTAGTTCGCAAACGGGCTACCCCATTGCAGAGAGCCTAGGTTTTTCAAAAAAAACTAATTTTCTATATGACTTACGACCCAAACACTAAAGCTTTGTCTTTAATTATATAACATTATATTATATGTTTATGGATTTTTTATAATATTCGGTATATTAATAACTAAAGCTCACCAATCGGCTGTAATGGTAATAAGTCCTACATTAACTTTAATTTTTTTTATCGATAAAATGTTTATTAGGTATAGATACAAAACTTAAATAGTTGAATTGGAAGTGATTTATTAATTATATTTTATTGTTTTAATAATAGTTTTAAAAAAGTTAGGCAAGTGGGTATTACTCCGCTGTGTATAGTGTATAACATAGGTAGAGATAAGAAAACTCGAAGGAAAACTTATGGAAAACCTTGTATTGGCTTTTTTAAAATTACGTATAAATCACAACAAATTTATGAATTTTCAACTTCAAAATTCCTTGCTAATTTTTTCGATTTTGACATATTTCATAAACATTTGAACTTTAAATTCTTATAAACAAAAATTGGGATTAACGGTTTTTGATTTTTTTTTCTACGATCAGTACAATTTATAAGAATCCTTCAATTAAATGTTAAAGATTTTTCGGAAAGCCAAATTTTTTTAATAATATAAATAAAAAAAAAAAAAGAAAAATCGAAAATTTAAATTGTCTAAAAATAGCTTAAAAATAATCAAAATATTTTGAAATAAATAACGCTGATATAAACATTTGGTGAACATTTCAAGTATTTACAATGATTCGTTTTTGAGTTGCAGTAAAATAAAAAAAATTGATTATGTGTAAAAAGTCCTGTTTATTCTTTACTTTTTTAGGGGTTTTCCTGACACTTTCCAAAACTTTTGTACATTTTTACTTTTGACCCCCCCTCCCCCCAAAGTACCAACTAGATGAATTTTCCTTTTCAAAGAGCTAAAGTCAAAAATCAAAGCATTATTTCTACTCCAAATGGCGATGACAGACACAAAAAAAGCATACATCATTGTAAAATCAATAAATTCGTCACTTCGTTCAGAATCTAAAAACAAAAAAAATAAATTAATACAGTTTAAATGTATAAGCACTTAATATAATAATATACTTATTAAAAAAAATTAAATTAAATGAAAATCATTTCAAATTGTATATGTCATACAAGCCTTACTTAAAATTGTTTTTAATACAATTATTAATCATTTATTCAAAATTAATATAATTTGGCGTTGCTCATAATATGATTCTATATCGGAGTATACCTCTATTTTTATTTTTGTTTTATATTTTGTTCAATATTCATTATGTTTTTTTCTAATTGATTGATTTTGTACTATATATATTATGTATGATTTTCAATAAAGAAGAAAAAAATCTATTTCATATTTTCAGGGTGTACATAAGTATCCGGCATAGATACTGATGTTTTCAAGATTTCCAATTTTCCCAAATCATTTTTTTATGGAACATACAAATTTCGTTTTTTTTATTCAAAAAATAATGAAGTTTACGGTTGTTTTATTATGTTTGTAGAGATAAAGCGGCCTTGGGAAACTGAATAAATATTTAATTATAATACTACACTAATAACATTATTTATTATTATCCATGCTCGTGCATCTTAAAAGATATTCAAATATTTTGTTATCATTAATAATTATTGTACAATTTTGTTACACTATATGTATATTATTTTTTACGTTTCTAATACTATACTAAACGCAACTTATTGATATAGTTTTATTATATTGTATTATTTTATTCTATACAATAACAATTATTTTGCTCACATACATATTTTTTTTTTTGTACTGAACAATAATTAAACATGAAATGTCATATATTTAAATATATTTTATTAAAAACCAAACAGAATACATTTCGTATTATTCTTAGTGGCTACTACAAAAACACGATCTGCTGTAGAAACACCAAAACGCCAAGGCGATGCTGCATATTATAGTGCTCCTGTTTATCTCCTTTTATAGCCGATTCCCACCCCTAACAAATAAATCGAATTAATATGGACTATGCCCGATTATTTGTCTACGTGACAATGCTAAGCACTTGTATTAGACAATGTTTGACCAACACAGAAAATAACGGCTAAATTGGTAGACTGTCAAGTACAATCTAAAATAGATAGCTTCTTTAATTTGTTTTAAATACATTTATTTAATTTTTATTTTTATTTAAGCGTAAATGTACACCTAAATATAGAACTATTCAATAAAAAAAATGTAAAAATAAACAATTTTATGTGTTATAAATTATTAAATATGTATGTAAATTTAAATAAAAATTTAATTGTATTAAAAGATTGAATTATGAAAAAAAATTTGTAAATGTTTTATAGAATCAACTGGTTAATAGAATTAAAATTACCCTGCACCAAAGTGATCACATTAAGCAGAATCCACTGTATATGTACAACGATACCGCGGCCAATCATTAATATTGTATTATATTTTGTATCAGATATCGCCGTCGGTCGTTGGTTCGTTGCATAGCATTTTTATTCATATTCGTTTTCGCTAATTCACTGATACCCCCGGTCCCCCGACTCTATTGCGCCATGGTCATTACCGCACGTCAATGACCTCAGTGCTTGTGGCGGCGTCAACCATCTCGGCCGGTACGCGCGCTCGTCCGCCGTGCGGGTTTTTATATTGCAGATTATTGTGTGCGTGATCGCCGTGAATTGGATTTCGAACGTTAAGTCGAACGTCTTCTTGCCGGTTTTTGTATATTTGTCCGCTGTAGAAAACCGTTGTCCATTATCGACGTAATTGTGTGCACTTATGGACCGGTAAGCCGCCCTGTTGAGTAACCCCCTTTCGTGCGTCCATACGTTGCCACGTCGCGCATTTATCTACAGCGACAACAGTGCGCGAATATTAGTTATAAATGTTATCATATTATCAACACTACTCGTCTACTCGAATCGGCGGCGAATACGACGGTGATACCAGCCGGCAGCCGTGTATATGTAAACATCATTGTTATTATTATTACCTTGTATTATTGCCGTTACGGCGTTGAATTTTTATATATGTATATGTACCTCTGGGTCGACGGCGAGAGTTTGGTCTACACCTCGAGACCCGACAGTATAACCTTAAGAGTCGATTCTTCTTCAATTGCACTTCATCGATGTTCGATGAAGTCGTCGCTTTGATGATAACGGATGTAAAATACGTCTCTTTTGTGTCTATAGTGTCAGCCTGAATTATTTTGTAGGAAAAAGAATGTGAATTCTTAAACAACCAGTGATACATAATTCAGGTATACAAAGAAATAAACGACTACTCAATCCATCTTACCATCTTTAGTAACTAAATAATATTGTAAATAATACCTTAATATATTATATTATAGATAAAATATAAGTATTAGCACCGATTTTATTAAACTTTATCGAAAAAATATTTCTTTATAAAATTAAAAATAATATTACATAACATATAATTATATGTTATATGATATCTAATCTGTGTAATCTGTGTTGTAACAAAATATTTTAGATTTATGCTACAATAATACTGAAAACAAGGTCAATAAATTAATAACTATAATAATATTTTGTAATCAAACAATTCATTAAATTATAAATTAAAACTGAGTAGGTATGTAATTGAATCAAATATCATTTGACTGAATCACAGGACGTATTACTATCGAGAACTTTATACCGGTACGTCGTGTTTTTAAATTTAAAATATATAAAACTGAATACCGAAAATATAAGATATTGATAATATCGAAAATACCGAAACATTGAATATAATTTCCATACCGAAATTATATATTATACCATTGATTATAAATACTAAATAATATATAAATAATATATAATCAATGGTTAAACTACTCATGTACCTACTCGGTAAAAATATTTGTATGGGGTATATAAAAAAATTGTGCCAACAAAATTTACCTATAACCTAAATTTGTGATTTTTATTAAATATTTTTACATATAGGTACATATGTTTTACATTTCTTTAACTTTTAAATTTAATTCACAATAATACGATAGTATATGCTTTTTTATATTATATATTAATAAGATTAATAACCCACAACAAAATTGTTACCTACTTTCCCAATTTTCATTATAAATATCTCGTGATTGTTTAAAAGTTAAAAGTGTGATAAAATAAGCGGGTAAGTGAGTATCGCTCTGCTGTACATTAGGGGGTGGGGTGGACCTCGGACTAGGGCAGGTTAAATTTAAATGCAATGATAGGTATCATTGTATACGAAAAACGATTCTGAACGGAGATGATTTGTCAGTCTAGGATATATTATACTTAAATATTGTCATATATTCTATTTTGAAACAAATTCAAACATTTAAGTAAAAGTACAAAATCTTACGTTTAGTAATTTTTTAAAAATAACAAAAATCGAAAAAATGATTTATTAGTAAAACGTTATTTTACACGTGTATTTTTGACTTCAAATTAAAATTAAAACTTTAAACACTCGTAAATTTTTTTAAATTGAATAATCCTCAAACTTTTTTATAATTATTCTAAGCTTAACTTATGGACAGCATAGTATTAAATTTTCAATTCTTAGCTTTTGATAGTAAAATATTTATAAATTTTTAACTACCAAATAGTGAAAAATATTCATGATTTTGACGAATTTTTGTCAATATTTGAACTTCAAATGCTAATAAAAAAGAATTGTGCCTATGTATTTTTATAATTTTTGAATGAGAGTTAGAACAAGTTATGTGGATCCTTCAATTAAAATTTCAAGTAATTTGTCCCAGCTAATTTTTTTTTATCAACATTTATAAAAAAAAAACTTTTAAAAAAATTTAAAATTTTAATTGTCTATAAATAGCTCAAAAGAAGTCAAAATGTTTTGAAAATAAAATCACGTAAAGAAAATGGCAATCTAAATAACTGGTAAAATTTTCAAGTATTTACGACTTATACTGTTTGAATAACAACAAATATCAAAAATCGTTTGAGGCTAAACCGTTATTTAACGCGGTTTTGTAAAAATTTAAATTTCAAACACTCATAAAAATTTTTTGTCTGAATCTGGTAGAGTTTTTTTTACAGATAATTGAAGTAAAATGTATGGAGAACCTTGTATTAAATTTTCAAAACTTAGTCATAAAAGAAAAAAAGCGGGTAAGTGAGTATCGCTCTGCTGTACATTAGGGGGTGGGATGGACCTCGGACTATGGTAGGTTAAATTAGAATGCAATGATAGGTATCATTGTATACGAAAAACGATTCTGAACGGAGATGATTTGTCAGTCTAGGATATATTCTATTTTGAAAAAAATTCACAAATTCAAACACTTAAGTAAAAGCTTCAAGATTTAACGTTTGATAATTTTTTAAAAATAACAAAAATCGAAAATTATTTATTAGTAAAACGTTATTTTACACGTGTATTTTTGATTTCAAATTAAAATTAAAACTTTCAACACTCGTAAAATTTTTTAAATTGAATAATCCTCAAACTTTTTTATAATTATTCTAAGCTTAACTTATGGACAGCATACAGTATTAAATTTTCAATTCTTAGCTTTTGATAGTAAAATATTTATAAATTTTTAACTACCACATAGTTAAAAATATTCATGATTTTGACGAATTTTTGTCAATATTTGAACTTCAAATGCTAATAAAAAAAAATTGTGCCTATGTATTTTTATAACTTTTGAATGAGAGTTAGAACAAGTTATGTGGGCCCTTCTATTAAATTTTCAAGTAATTTGTTTCAGCTAATATTTTTTTACAAAACTCCATGTAAAATGAAATTTACACATTCTATGGTCAATTCACAATTAGATCATTACTCAGCGACGACCAGTTTTCGTTTGGCGGCAGATAAACAACACCTGTTTGTCCTAACCTATCTGTATGCATACTATCTTGTAAAGCCACGCCCATCATGCACACAACCAGACCACCGAATTATGATTTCATTGTGAATAGACTATAAATAGATAATATCTAAACTATGTAATTGACATAATATAAATATGTATTAATATTGCAGTATTACTGAAAGCAAGGTCAATAGTAATAATTTTAATATTTATACAAATTATTGCGGATATGACAAGTTTAGTATAAATAATTAGATACAATTGCACCAAAAATCATTTGACACTGAATAACAGTAGTGAATAAACTTTATTGATGCTTCTAAGATTAAAATAAATTTTATAATATATTTAAACAAAGATGAAGTGTTTACTAATCAATCTTATTGTTTTTGTAACTTTTGTTAATTCAGATATCGGTAAACGTTTGTCTCTTCCACAATTACCGTTTGTAAGTATCTAATTTTTAAATACGTCAATATTTTCTTATTTATTTCATAAGCAACGATCACATTGTAACCAAAGAATATTATCGTATGATACTAATTTAAAAATTAAAATATTTTTCTTCAGGGTATATATCGGTTAAATTTCTTAGGAGTAACGCGTTGTGATTCATCTATTCCAACAAATAATAAATTAAAATATGAATTGTACCTAAGCAAAAAGTCGGCCAATACTACAGAAATCAAAGGAGTCGTAACAAATTCGGTACCATTAGATGATTCTCTTGATGTAAGTTTAGTAATTATTAATATTATTATTGTATGAATTTTAAATATAAGATTTTATATGACTCACAACCATTATTTAATAAACTTATATACTAAGTTATAATGCAATTTTTGCAAAATTGATAAATTGTTTTCTTTGTATAGTTGGAATTTAAATTGGCGGTAAAAGACTCTATTGGTGGTTGGAAGGAGAATGCTTTTATCTACAAGACACCTAAAGCTTGTTCTTCACTCAAAAAGTTCTTGGGGCCTGCTTGGAATCCAGTAATGGATTCGGCAGGTGCCTACAATGCGACTTGCCCTATGGCCGTGGTATGGACGTGTTATAAAATTACAATAATAATATAAATGTAGTTCTTTGCAATGGGATAGCCCGTTTGTAAACTACTTATTATTTTTCCAAACAGCCTGTTGTTTTTCAGGCTCATTGCATATAGACTAACATCAGTTATTTAAGAACTACAATCATTTTATGTTAAAAACTATTTTAATTATTTTATTTTTAGGATTATTATCAAATAATACAGTTATAAATGTATAACATAAATGTAATATGTTACATTATTATTTATTACTTATTAATGTTGTACAGTTGTTGACTATTGAATTACTAGTTGCATTATATTATATTACTAAAAAAAAAAAATATGTTATATTATTATCTTATTTGGACGGATGTTGTGAGAAATGTGTCAAGTCAAAAATGCTGATTTTTCAGGAGAAATAAAGACGTTTCTATTCATTAGTTTTCGTTTTTAATTTGTTAGAATAGTTATTTCTATGTCATAGCCATACTAATTTTCAGATTTTAATTTAACTTCAAATCTTAAATTATTTTAAGACTTTTGTAACTGACTTGATAATAATGACAAAATCAATATAATATGATAACAATCTATCAACTAGTCAAATAGTCAACGACTGTGCTAAATTGATAATTAATAATAAGTAATGCATAATAAGTTACATGTTACATTTATGTTATATATTTTATTGTACCGTGTTATTATCAATAATCCTTAAAATAAAATAATTAAAATAGTTTTTAACATAAAATGATTGTAGTTCTTAAAACGCCTAACTACTGTTATAGTCTGTATGCAATGAGCCTGAAAAACAGCAGGCTGCTTGGAAAAATAATAAGTAGTTCGCAAACGGGATACCCCATTGCAGAGAGCCTAGGTTTTTTAAAAAAACTAATTTTCTATATGGTTTACGACCCAAACACTAAAGCTTTGTCTTTAATTATATAACATTATATTATATGTTTAAAGATTTTTTATAATATTCGGTATATTAATAACTAAGGCTCACCAATCGGCTGTAATGGTAATAAGTCCTACATTAACTTGAATTTCTTTTTTCGATAAAATGTTTATTAGGTATAGATACAAAACTTAAATAGTTGAATTGGAAGTGATTTATTAATTATATTTTATTGTTTTAATAATAGTTTTAAAAAAGTTAGGCAAGTGGGTATTACTCCGCTGTGTATAGTGTATAACATAGGTAGAGATAAGAAAACTCGAAGGAAAACTTATGGAAAACCTTGTATTGGCTTTTTTTAAATTACGTATAAATCACAACAAATTTATGAATTTTCAACTTCAAAATTCCTTGCTAATTTTTGCGATTTTGACAAATTTCATAAACATTTGAACTTTAAATTCTTATAAACAAAAATTGGGACTAACGGTTTTTGATTTTTTTTTTACGATGAGTACAATTTATAATAATCCTTCGATTAAAAGTTAAAGATTTTTCGGAAAGCCAAATTTTTTTAATAATATTAAAAAATAAAAAATAAAAATAAAAAATCGTAAATTTCAATTGTCTAAAAATAGCTTAAAAATAATCAAAATATTTTGAAATAAATAACGCTATATTATATAAACATTTAGTGAACATTTCAAGTATTTACAATGATTCGTTTTTGAGTTGCAGTAAAATAAAAAAATTGATTATGCGTAAAAAGTCCTGTTTATTCTTTACTTTTTTAGAGGTTTTCCTGACACTTTCGAAAACTTTTGTACATTTTCACTTTTGACCCCCCCTCCCCCCAAAGTACCAACTAAATGAATTTTCCTTTTCAAAGAGCTGAAGTAAAATATCAAAGCATTATTTCTACTCCAAATCGCGATGACAGAAACAAAAAAAAATAGCGGGCAAGTGAGTATCGCTCTGCTGTACATTAGGGGGTGGGGTGGACTTCGGACTATGGTAGGTTAAATTTGAATGCAATGATAGGTATCATTGTATAGGAAAAACGATTCTGAACGGAGATGATTTGTCAGTCTAGGATATATTCTATTTAAATATTGTCATATAATCTATTTTGAAAAAAATTCACAAATTCAAACACTTAAGAGGACGTGATACCCGCATGTGTTGTCTCTGTCTTATACACGCGTAACATAGTTAAAAAGTGTTTTGCGCGGGACAACATTACTCACTCAATATTCATATCAAAATTACCAAAATTTTAAATCTCATTGAGAAGAACTTTATCTGTGATGTAGCGTTTTTATTTTTTTGATAGTAATAATTAATAATTTTTAATAATTAAATGAAAAAGTTATATGTTTGAGAACTTTAGGTTTTTTTCGTTTAATTATTAAAAATTATTGATTATTACTAACAAAAAAATAAAAACGCTACATCACAGATAAAGTTCTTCTCAATGAGATTTAAAATTTTGGTAATTTTGATATGAATATTGAGGGAGTAATGTTGTCCCGCGCAAAACACGTTTTAACTATGTTACGCGTGTATAAGACAGAGACAACACATGCGGGTATCACTTCCTCTTAAGTAAAAGCTTCAAGATCTAACGTTTGATAATTTTTTAAAAATAACAAAAATCGAAAATTATTTATTAGTAAAACGTAATTTTACACGCGTATTTTTGATTTCAAATTAAAATTAAAACTTTAAACACTCGTAAAATTTTTTAATTGAATAATCCTCAAACATTTTTATAATTATTCTAAGCTTAACTTATGGACAGCATAGCATTAAATTTTCAATTCTTAGCTATTGATAGTAAAATATTTATAAATTTTTAACTACCAAATAGTGAAAAATATTCATGAATTTGACGAATTTTTGTCAATATTTGAACTTCAAATGCTAATAAAAAAAAATTGCGCCTATGTATTTTTATAATTTTTGAATGAGAGTTAGAACAAGTTATGTGGACCCTTCAATTAAATTTTCAAGTAATTTTTCCCAACTAAATTTTTTTTATCAACATTTATAAAAAAAAAATAAAAAAAAATTGAAAATTTCAATTGTCTATAAATAGCTCAAAAAAAGTCAAAATATTTTGAAAATCAAATCGCGTAAAGAAAATGGCAATCTAAATAACTGGTAAAATTTTCAAGTATTTACGACCTATACTGTTTGAATAACAACAAATATCAAAAATCGTTTGAGGCTAAACCGTTATTTAACGCGGTTTTGTAAAAATTTAAATTTCAAACACTCATAAAAAATGTTTGTCTGAATCCGGCAGAGTTTTCTTTACAGATAATTGAAGAAAAATGAATGGAGAACCTTGTACCAAATTTTCAAAACTTAGTTATAAAAGAAAAAAATTTTACGATTTTTCAACCACAAAATTACTTGCAAATTTTCTCAATTTTGACATATTTCGTATAATTTCGAACTTTAAGTACTTATAAAAAAAAATTGTGACTAACGATTTCGGATTTTTTTTTATCACTTTAAGAGCAATTTATAAGAAACCTTGTATTAAATTTTCAAGATTTTCTGGCCACCCAAAAAATTTTTATCAGTATTTGAAGAAAAAAAACGTAGAAAAATTAAAAATTTCAATTGTCTATAAATAGTTCAAAAAAAGTCTAAATTCTTTGAAAATTTAACTGTGTATGGAGAACGCTAATATAAACATTTGGTGAAAATTTCAAGTACTTACATCGATTAGTTTTTGAGTTATAGCAAAATAAAAATTTGATTTTGACGAAAGCAGGTTTTGCGTAAAAAATCCCGTTTTTCCGTCATTTTTTTTTAAGGTTTTCCCGACTCACTTAAAAAATATTGAAAATTTTTAACTTTTGACCCCGCAAAGTACCAACTAGATTCAATTTCCTTTTCAAAGAGGGGCTGAAGTCCAAAATTGAAGCATTTTTACTGCTCCAAATGTTGTCGACAGACACAAAAAAAAAAAAAAAAAAAAACACACATCATTGTAAAATCAATACATTCATCGCTCCGTTCAGAATCTAATATACATCATTGTAAAATCAATACATTCCTCACATCGTTCAGAATCTAAAAACAAAAACAATAAATAAATACAGTTTAAATGTATAAGCATTTAATATAATAATATACTTATTAAAAAAAATTAAATTAAATGAAAATCATTTCAAAATGTATATGTTATACCAGCCTTACTTAAAATTGTTTTTAATACAATTATTAATCATTTTTTCCAAATTAATATAATTTGGCTTTGCTTATAATATGAGTCTATATCGGAGTATACCTCTATTTTTATTTTTGTTTTATATTTTGTTCAATATTCATCATGTTTTTTTTAATTGATTTATTTTGTACTATATATATTATGTATGATTTTCAATAAAGAAAAAAAAATCTATTTCATATTTTCAGGGTGTATATAAAGTATCCGGCATAGATACTGATGTTTTCAAGATTTCCAATTTTCCCAAATCATTTTTTTATGGAACATACAGATTTCGTTTTTTTTATTCAAAAAATAATGAAGTTTACGGTTGTTTTATTATGGTTGTAGAGATAAAGCGGCCTTGGGAAACTGAATAAATATTTAATTACAATACTACACTAATAACATTATTTATTATTATCCATGCTCGTGCATCTTAAAAGATATTCAAATATTTTGTTATCATTAATTATTGTATAATTTTGTTACACTATATGTATATTATTTTTTTCGTTTCTAATACTATACTAAACGCAATTTATTGATATAGTTTTATTATATTGTATTATTTTATTCTATACAATAACAATTATTTTGCTCACATACATATTTTGTTTTTTTGCACTAAACAATAATTAATTTTTGTCAATATTTGAACTTCAAATACTAATAAAAAAAAATTGTACCTATGTATTTTTATAATGTTTGAATGAGAGTTAGAACAAGTTACCTGGACCCTTCTATTAAATTTTCAAGTAATTTGTTTCAGCTAAATTTTTTTTATCAACATTTATAAAAAAAAAAAAAATTGATTAAGCCTATAAATAGCTCAAAAAAAGTCAATATACTTTGAATATTTAACTGTGTATGGAGAACGCTAATATAAACATTTTGTGAAAATTTCAAGTATTTACATCGATTGGTTTTTGAGTTATAGCAAAATAAAAAATTCTATTTTGACGAAAACTGGTTTTGCGTAAAAAATCCCGTTTTTCCCTCATTTTTTTTAGATTTTTCGCGACTCATTTAAAAAATATTTAACTAATATTTTTAACTTTTGACACCCCAAAGTACCAACTAGATTCAATTTCCTTTCCAAAAAGGGGCTGAATTCAAAAATCGGAGCATTATTACTGCTCCAAATGTGTCGTCAGACACAAAAAAAAAAAACACACATCATTGTAAAATCAATACATTCAGCACTCCGTTCAGAATCTAAAAAAGTATATTCCACAGTTAAGTATATTTAGGTAGGTAAAATTAATTTAAAAAAAAAATTAGTTTCGATTGCCTTTATATCATTTTGAGTAGAAAATACAAATTTACCAAGTTCATAAATATTTCGTAGGGCGTTAAAAAATTTAGTGTTTTTTGTAAAGATATAGTTCGTTAAATTTTTTTGTCATAGAGCTGGTTGAATTTTAGATGATTCATTGAAAACCAATGAATAGCAGTTAGGCTCTTTAAATAATTTCAATACCACAAATTGGTTGTAATATACCTATCAATATTTTATTTTTTCAAAAATTAACATATAGGTATTTATAATTATAACAATAAAGTATAAATTATAAAAAAAAATGTATCAACTCATTGTTTATTAGTAGCTTTCTTGTGAGTTTCAAAGGTTTTGTTTCTAACATTTCTATATAAATCTATTTTTTTTTTATTGATTTTTTCAATAGACTTAATATTAGCTAATTCAACTGAATTTTTGAAATAAAAAATCTAAAAGTAACTTTTACAACAAAAATGGATGCCTATAGGTATCGGCTAGATAATGGTAATATAATTTATACTAACGTTGATAACTATTATATTGTACGTATAAATTGTTTCCAATTATTTCGTTAACCCTGACCGAATAAATTGGTTTCAAATCCATGAATAAAATATTAGTTTGAGTGCACTTGAATTGCCATGAATTGTAATCATAGTATTCATATCTAATAATTAGATTATATTTTACAAAATTGAAAATAATATATAATGCATAATTATCTGTACAGATAATATCTATACCGTGTAAATTTTATTATAACAATATGTTATGGGTTTACACTGAAACTATACTGAAAGCAAGGTCAATAAATAATAATAATAATCATCTAACCTATTGTATGAAAAATTAAAAACTATTAGGGAATATTGTGCCAAAAATCATTGAAATATTTTCCAGCAATAATAATATAAACTGAGTTTACGATGCATATAGATAGTTATTCGTTATTTGAATCTTATTAAAAATGCATAGAAACCGTATGGTTAAGTCTTTCTCATTACGATTCTGTCACCGTCATAATAATTATCACATTATCATACAACTAAATAGTCTTTAGTTTAGTTATATATTATAATATTAATGTAAACGTAATAATTTTATTGTATGTATTATAGACCTCAGACTTCTAACTTCTGAGTATAAGTATATGTACATAATTTGGGTGCTATAAACTATTTTTGTAGTTATAAATCTAGATAATTTAAAAATTAGAAAAGCTGAAATTTAAAAATACATTATTAAAAAAAAAATAATGTTCATGCTTGGTGAATTATAATATACCTACTATTATAGGAAATAATATTAAATGTATAAATCTTACATACTATTATTTGTAAATATATTATCAACTTTACTAAAAAGTAGGTATAGAAGAATATTGTCCCCATTGATTTATAAGAAAAAAATATTATGTGGGCCGAAATCCCTTCACAACCATTACCCACCCTATCAAAAACAATGATTGGTCCTGTTTGTAATTTGCACATACCAACAGCGGTCTGTCATCATATGATATCAGTGCGTATGAATAATAGCCAGCTGTAATTCAAATTCAATTTTGGTGTCTGACCCGAGTTCATCGCGGCAACTACGACGAAAAACCTGTAGCGTAAAAACCTTTGCAAAAAAAATCCCCTATCCCTTATCAGCTTTAACTAAAATATAATATAGTATTTGTTTTATATCATACGATTCGGTGTCTGATGTTGATCGTTACGCGCGTGCGTGCATTACACACATATATGACATTTACATATTGTATAACCTCTCCGGCGTATATATTATTCTATAATATAATACATAATGTATATACCTATACATGTGAAACATCAAAAACGCGCGTCAAGCAGATTCCATTTCTATGCTAATTCCGAACGGTTTCATCGTCATAATAATAATGAAGATATTATATATTGCTATTATTATTATTATTAATATTATATATGTAGGTACCTATAATAATATTCTTTTGTAATGCGCGTATAAAACGTTTTCGCGGGATAAGAACGTGACGTAGTTCCTCGAGTTTTATAACCGACATTGTAATATTGTGTTTTCGTTGTGTATATATTATATAATATATAATATATATCAATACCATATTATTATTCTGCAGTTTATATTATTATTATCTTGTGTTATTATTATTTATTTGATAAAATATTTGAAATTTTGTTCTTATATCTTTTTTGTGACTTATTTTTTAATTTTTACAAGATATTATTATATGTATAATTGATTAGGCTTGAGGTATTATTTGTACGGAACTTTCTTAGGTTATCGGTTAATATAAAATGGTTCACATAAAAAATAAAAAGTTAAAAAATTTGTATTTATAAAACACCGTCGTATTTATCAAAATCGTAAAAGAACAAAATGACAAGTCTACTGTGAAAACACCTCAAATGTGTACCTATATACCTACGCGGGTAATAAACTAATAATATTATATAAGTATTAGGGTGAAGGGACTAAGGGACGTCAGGCCATATGTGAATACACTATATACCTATATACCTATATACGTTATAAGTATACATAACGATTATATATAATATAAACAATACGCGATAATAAAAAGCTTCGGAGGTGATTTACTTGGTCCCCGTGGCCGTATAAAGTCCTCGAATTGGTTTAATAAACATTAAACGTCCGCCCTATAAAATACAAAGTATAATAATATCATAATACTATATCGGGAGAGGTTTATTACCGTGCTCCGTTCGGCGAGCACGACAATATAATAACGCGCGAGACGAAGGCGGCGGCGGCAGCGACGGTGATGGTTATAATAATAATAATAAATAAATAAATTCCTCGACGGAATGGCGGCAGCTAGGGTGGATTTTCAATTACCGCCGAAAATAATAACTCCAAGAAACGGATATTTTATACGCCCTCTTTCCGGTCACCATCGTCCCTTATTTAAATTTCACGCGCGCGCGTGTGTCTTATATCGCGTACTCGAAAAGTCACCGTTTTCCGAGTCCTGCGTCCGTCTATATACATACCGTTTTAAGGGTATATTATGCGGAGATAGGCGGGTCTCCCCAGCAATCCCCACAAACACTGAGAACGGTTTATCGCTGCGAAATATTATATTATAATATATTTTGTCCTATTACTCCCATTAAATTATATACATTATTTTCGTCCTCCGTCTCCTTCTTATTTGCGTACATAAAAATATTATTATGCTTCCTTTTCTTTCTTTTTTATGTTCTTTTGTCGTTGTTTTTTTTTTTTTTTTTTTAATTAAAATATTGCGACGACGATGGTTATAAAAGCCGCGAACAACGCGAAATACGAAATAAAATTTGGAAAAAAAAGTTTTCATTTTACGTTATCTCCACGACTACGCTTTTTTTTATTTATTTTTTAACCCCGCCATCGTGTGAATATATATGTATAATTGGTTGGCAGTAGTAATGGTTTCTACTCGTATACAATCCGCGCACTGACCCGACTGCGCTAATGACGCGGATAGATCCGTAATTTAATAGTCCGGGGAGTATACTTAAAAATTAAAAGATACGTAAGATACATCCACCACCCCAGCTTTTTTTCATTCTCGATTATCTGACACTTTCCAGCAGTTTTCTAGTTTCGCCGCGTGGCTCTGTAAATCATGACCGTCGAGACGTAGACTTTTTTATTTTTTTCAATCTCCAAGTCCGCATTTGGTTGGGTTTTTCATTTATTATTTTTTACTTCGACCATTCAAGTTATTAACCAGATTACGTACAATAAACGTCTACATTCTTATTACTATTTATCATACAAGTACATTGCATAATAAAAAATTACCTGTAATTAATAGTTATATATACTGTAATAACTAGGGTTGTGAATTCATAGGAAAGTGCATTTTTTGACGTTTTTAATTTTTTAGGTCATTTTTTCGCATTTTTAAGTCATATTTTGCTTTTTTAATTCATTTTCTAGTATTTTTAATCAAATTCCATCAATTGACTTGTTTGAAAACATTTTTTTTTTTTATTTTACACGGGCTGTATATATTATGTCAAATTTATATTTTATTAAATAATATTTTACACAAGTTACACAAAGGTTCGTCTTGTAAATAAATATCTTTAAGTTTGTTTCATTATTTTAACAAAATATATACAAACGAAATTTGTTTAAATATATTTCAGGTAAATAGCATTAACTTAATGCAAATGTAAATTCAAATTCAATCAACATTTTTGTTATTTTTTTTTTTTTTAAATTAACACTTTTTTGTACTAATGTTTAATATCCTGTACCCAATATTAATATAAATATACAAATTAAATTAAAAACCATATTTAAGAAATTGTATACTATTATTTTTGGCATTTTTGGCATTTTATATTTCTTTTTTTTTTGCATTTTAAGTGCATATTTTGCATTTTAAGTGCATATTTTATTGCATATTTTTTACATTTTGAATGTATTTTTTAAGGTTTTTTAGTGCATTAAATTCACAGCCCTAGTAATAACTAATAATAGTAGTTATTGAATAGTATTTTACCTATAACTATATAGGTTGGTATAATCTATGTTTAAAATACCTAAGTATAGTTTTAAATTAATCTATACATATAGAATAGATTTATAGAATTTATATATGATGGTAATAGTTTTATTTGTTTTGTTAGAAGTCAATGGTTTTGTAACTATTCTCTACATTTACAGGCATAATAGTTATTCATTTAATAATATTTTAATCATTTTAGATTACGTTCGACGACTCAAATTAAATATTTATGTAGATGATCTTAACTGACGCTGAGTATTATTATACTGTTGCTATTATTGAAATTCTAGTTAGATTACTAAATATAAAAATACAATTATATGACAATATAATATTTTACAATCTATTTTTAATGATTCGATGAACTGAATGGTTGCTACAAGTGAATAGTTATAGTAAGTTATGACCAAATAATTTTATATATTTTCTAGTACTACAAATTTACGAATGAAAATGTTCAATTCTAGTTCTAAATAGTTATGTCATCAATTCAAGAATATTAAAATCAACAAAACTTTTTCCGCGTGTACTAATATGTCATATATGATAATGAATACCAATTATTATTGATTTCGACCTGATTATGTATTTCAACAAATTACAATAATATTATAATAATTAATAATACTTACATTATTATAATTGATGTTAATAATTTAAAATTTATTTAAACGAAAAAATGTATTGCCGTCTTTCAATTCATTTATTATACATATTTAAGTATATTTATGTGATAAATAAGATGAATTATCTTCTAGTTTTTTAATGTTGGTATTTCATATTTATAATCTAAAAATTACACATTAGTCAAATAGCTTGGCTAATGTCGACATTATCCAAATTTTAACATCACCCGTAAAATTTATATGCGTAAAGATACGTATAATATAATACCTTACTTATACCTACCTAATATTATAGTATATACTTATAATCTGCACAAGGTTACATTCCTATACATAACAATTCATTTATTATTCACTATATTATACTTGTATTATTATTCTTAGGGTGTTGTTTAAATTTATTTTTATTTTTTCTATAGATGTTATATCTTGTAATTTGTATTTTTAGACTTATTATTTTTGGCGTTCATACTATTCTTTATAACATTAAAAACGGAAATTGTAAAAATGTAAAATTGAAATCCCATGGGATTAGGTGCACCTATGTAATAAATACATTTTAGCTATTATAAATATATTTTAAGCAGCTATGAAGGTGCCTAAATAATAATACACCTATATTTTTTATAATAACAGTACAATAATATATGCAGCTCCTTGAATTTGAATGCCATGGCTCAAGTTTAATTACCGTGGTTTATCGGGTTACTATAATCGTATTTTACATAATATGTATACGAATTTATTCAATTTTATTGTATATAATGATATTATAATATTATGTGACATAGTGGCCGCCGTATTGTTATGTTTCTCGGTGTACATATTATATTTTATACATTATGACCTATACCTACGTATAATAATAATATGCTATTCGCCCACGGATTTTAACCGATTCTTATACCTATATATATAGGACATGCGTGATGTACGATACGATACAAACGTTTTAATGTTTTATGAATACGTGCATACGCGATGTGTATGAAGTGTAATAAATTTGTCGTAAGATGTGTATGCCAATGGTATGTATTATATTATAATAAAATTATGTGGTGCGAGTATCATGCTTGCACGACAACCAGTTTGTATTTCGACGCATATTATCATATTTTTAAGTAGTTTTTTAATAACCCGATCGGCGGGGGTCGTCTTTTGTGCAGAGTGCTTCCGCATATAATAACAATTCTCGGGGCGGCTCTTCTTCTTAATCATAATATAATATCGTCCCGTGTCACGAGTTTGTATATAATATATATAGTTGGAAGGGTGCGCTCCAGCAACGACGGCGATGACGTACAGTTGATGTTTCATGGTGGGGGGTGGTGACATTGCCATAATTAACGATTTTTACAACACCCCGATGGCGTGGTGTATTATGATTATTATAATTATTTTTTACTTTATCGGCTATTAATCATCGGTCGTGTTTTCGAAATTCACCACCTTCTCTCGGGAAAAAAATAATAAAAATTAAAAATCATTCTTCTATAAATATTCAAAATACTATGTTAGTGTACCTAATTACTACTCCTTCAATCCTAGCTCATACATATTAGTTATGTATAGTAAGCACGGCAACATAAATATATTATGTTCACGAGCCACGTACCTATGATGGACGAATACAGTGATACCAAGAGTCAAAATGTTTATATAATTTGATAAATATAAAATGCATAATGTTAATAAGTAAATTTTAATTTTATAAGTAAGACGCAAGTTACGTCTAACTATGACGAGAGCTACAAGTTGCCAAATTGGTCATTCCTGTCATCCCGCGGTTGCCCCCTTGATATATTAAAGTGTTGTCATTGATGTCTATACATATTTTTTGAGAGTAGGTACTATACTTCAAGACGAATTATAAACAATAAAATTCAAGAACTGTAAAATCTTTATTTAAATTAAATACAAACGCACACACACACACACAAATAAAAATACAATTTAAAATGTATACACCTTCGCTGACACTAGGTAGTACCTATATCAGAAGAGCCAGAATTTTTTATTACAGGTGTGTTTTATTACCGTTTACAATCTACGTTATGCAGTCTCAATACAATCGTTTCACTGACCTATTTAAGTTTATTTAGTTGTTAAAATAATGTTGATGACTGTCTATAGTTTACAACAATAGGTACAATCGTCGAGATAACGTAATCGCTCACAGATAGTATGAATAAGTAACTAAATACTATTATTTCCTATGCATATTTCATGAACTGAACAATTATAATATCATGTTTTTGTAATGATTATTAGAAAAAAAATATACTTATACCTAATTGTAATACAATGGCTTTATTAAATCAATCGCCTATCCGTTGGGTCAAGTCAGGTCGAGGATTCAAAAGATACTCATCGTGTATTCGTGTACAAAAGATAAATTATGCAATTAATTATTATTTATTTATTTTAAATAGTAATTGATTATTTTTTTTTCAGTTCGTTTACATGCACAATAGATGAACATGTATTTAAAAAAAGTGCTTAAAAAATAAAAACTAAATGTGTGCTGGTATATTATTTTTGGTCCTATACGTCACAAACCATGATTGAATGATGTGAACCTTAATAAAATATTTTCCTATTAAAGAATATATTATACAACTATTATGCCTTTGTTGTATAATTCAGTATAATAATCGTTAAATAAAATAAAATGCTACAGTGATAAAACCAAATTTTAGATGTATTTATTAACTTAAGAAAAAGTACTAAAAAATGTTTTAGCGTTTACAATGATGACTAGAAATTTAAATAAAATGATATAAAAATTTAATGCTTTAATAAAATAAAAAAAATGAAAAGAAAAATTTAATTAACGTGAAATTATTCTTTAATAAATACCCTAATAAGTCATTATGTAAAACTATAATATAATACTCGAGTTGTTAATGGAAAGAATATAAAGGGAAAATTAATTTTAAAAATAGTATACGAGAAAAAATTAATTAAAATAATAAAAGGAATAAAAGGAATAAAATACCATAATACCTACGTATAATTAAAATGCGAATTACTAAAAACGGGAAACACGCGCGGGGAAAGAACCCTGTGCGGTCGATTTCCTCATCATTCTACACCCTCAGTATACAAACAATACTTATATAGTCTGATTTCATACTTCCAAGTTTATTATAAAGAATGCGCAATATCTATTTACGATTTACCAGCTAAGTTTTACTATATGTAATATAATATAATTCACGATGATGTTCATATTGTGTTCAAATCACAGATGACATATTATGATTGTTTATTTATTTAAACTCACACAACCCGCAAATGTTACGGAAAAGTGCAATAACGTAAAAGAATATTGACTAAAATACAACAGTTAATATTCTATAATATTGTACTACGTTACCGCGATCACAATATTACATCATGTAAAATATTATTATATCTAAAGTCTTAAGTAACTATGCTTACTTTGTTACCTCAAGTACCAATAATGCCTACTTAAAAGTTATACTCTATTCGTAAGCTTTCTGTAATTCCATCAAAAACGAAAGTATTTTATGCATTTACAATACAAAGGTTTTATGACGTCCTGTGTGTGTTTTCCATACGACAACACTGCATTAATTATTGTTTAATATTTTTTATATACCTTTAGTTAATAAGACCCTATATATAAATATGTTTTGTTAAGTTTTCAGACGATAAACTTGTATAAATGAAATCGTGGTAGAAACATATGTAAGTAGAAATCGCTCATCAGTGATATTCCGTGAATCCATTATTATTTGACGTTTGAAAAAGGTATGTACTATTGAAATTCAATGTCATGGATTTAACATCACTACACAATAGTTACGCGTTTCCATAGATCATACATATAATGATGTACGTAAAAAACGTGCAGATTATATCTCATTTTTTATCTTTTATATTAAGTATTAACGCATATTATATAGGTATATTAATTCATAAATGTCTTATATATTATAATTCATGGACAAATATTATTAGTATTATAATTAGAAACTGAGCTTGATGAGCATAATAAAAAACCACTGATTTCATAATAATTTACGTATAAAAAAAGTAAAATTTGGTAAATAAATCAATGTGCACGTGGTATTTTTTAAGATATATAATATTATATTAATCGATTCTTGTAAATATGTAGTATACCTATACTACATAGCGAAGGTATAATTATAATAATACAATTCTGTATATCAACAAATGTATGAGTAATTATAAGTAATAATACGAGAAGGTGTTGCAATTAAACACTATAACAAAATCGGTAATCGGAAAAAATACCCGAGGAAGAAATACCCATGGAAAAAATACCCGGTAAAAAATACCCGAGGAAATAATACCCGTAAGAAAAAATACCCGAAGAAATAATACCCGTAAGAAAAAATACCCGAGGAAATAATACCCGTAAGAAAAAATACCCGAGGAAATAATACCCATAAGAAAAAATACCCGAGGAAATAATACCCATAAGAAAAAATACCCGAGGAAATAATACCCGAAACATTCATATTCGATATTATACAGCACATTAAAAAAAAAAAAATACAGTTAGGTATATAAAATAATATTTGTCATAATAATATAATAATAATTCGTGAACTTTTTTAAAGCAATATGTGACTGGTCATAATTATTAATATCATTAAAAAAAAAATTAATACAATTAGGTACAGTATACATAGAAAATAATATTTGTCATAATAAAAAAATAAAAATAATTCGACAACATTTACAAAATAATATATGACTGGTCATAATTAAAAATATCTTTAAAAAAAAAAAATAATAATACAATTAGGCATACATATAAAATAATATTTGTCATAATAATGAAATAAAAATAATTCGGCAACATTTACAAAACAATAAATGTGAGTTAATACTTATTAATATCATAATACATTTTGAATAAGTATAATATTGTGCAACTAATATAGTAATATGTAATAATTAAAAATTAAGTATAATATTATGACTATTTTAAATGTCTTATCACATTACTTATTGCCAGTAAAAAGTTATTTATTGTTCTATCACCATTATGATATTCAGTAGTCAATATTTTTAATTTATTTTGAATATTTTCATAAGTTTTTATTTTTTTTTTTGGTGGTTGTCCTAATTCTCTTTGTAACAAATGTGTGCTGTCAACAACGACTTCTAGGCGCATTTTTTCAATTAAATGCCATATGGATGGAAGTGTTTGATTAACAAGTTTCGAAAAGCGATGGTTCCATCCTTCAGTTTGATTGTTTGTCCGATCATTATCATTTAAAGTGGTTAAATGTACATTCCAAACAGAAGGAGGGAATGGAGCCGGAATGTTTTTAACTTTAATTCTTTTATTCTTGCCTAATATTTTGGGACAACCGTTTACGTAAGTAGTTTCAAAATATTTTACGAGGTCTGTCGCTTCATCCGGCATTACACTTTTTAAAAATTCTAAACCTGTAGTAACATCATCAATACGTAAAAATGCCAATCCATCTAACATACCACAAAATTGATTAAATATTTCATTTTCTCTATAATAACGTTCTAAACCTAGTGTTTGGATTTTTCGATGTGTGGATTGACATAGGTGATAAAAACAGCCGTGGATTGTAATATGGTCACCTAAAATATTTTTGACAGCTTCAATTACGGCTTTTTCAAAATCGATATAAATGTTCATTGGTTCGGGATTTAAATTACGCTTTTCACATTCATTTAGTATAATATTAAAAACATTTTCATACGTAGATTGGGTTTTCCGCTCCAACAAACAATACACCATAGTTGTAAATACTTTGTTGATTTTACCTCTAATAACGTATAGCTGTTGGAAAAGTGGAGGCGCAAGGGAGAAATTCCCATCCATATACCATGTATCAACTTCAGTTAAACGTTGAAGACAAGCATCAGTTGAAAATATTATTATTCTTTCATCAGAATCAATACCAGTATCGTGAAGCAGGAATCGATGACCGTCAGGCTCATCGGTTGTACACCATTCGCCTAAGATAAAAAATGTGCGAGACTTATAAAGTAGGGTTGCATAAAAATATAATATAATCATTTCATTTATGTAACTTAAATACCTTCAATTATTAATTCATTTAGTGACGTAGGACATTTTGGATATTTATTGGACCGTTGATTACGAAGAGTGCGTTTTACGGTATCTTTAGAAGGCAAACGTGCTCTTGCATTGTCATCCAACTGTAATATTCCTTCTGCGTACAATTGCAAAGGATTTACTCTACTTGTAGCCGCTTTTGCCTTTAATATAAGTATTATAAAATATGTTACATATAGAGATATAATTACATTTTATTAATTCGTTAAAAATTTTTGAAAATTTAATATAATGCTCCTAATATATTGTTTCAAAGGCAAATGAAAAGTATTAAAAATCTGTAGTCACAATTTTTTTTTTCTAAGCATTTAAAGTTGAAATTTTGATAAAATACGTAAAAATGACGAAAATTTGCAAATTATTTTGAGTTAGAAATTCATAAAAAAATTTTTTTTTAAACCTAAGGTTTTAAATTTTAACACAAGATTTAACATAAGTTTTTTTACTTTTATCAAAAATAAAATATCCAAAAACAAGTAAAAATAAATTTTTATGAGCGTTTTAAGTTCATAATTTTACAACATAGGATATTCACTCGATTTCTCATGTAGCGTTTTTCTTATTTAGTTGTAATTCAAAAACGAATAATTGTAGATGCACGAAAATTTCACTGAATGTTTATATACTCATTTAATATACACCATACAATTTTGAAAATATTTTGATTTGTTTTGAGCTGTTTACAGACATTTTCAGTTTTCAATTTTTTTAGTTTTTTTTTTATAATTGTCAATAAAATTTTATTTCGTGGGCCAAAAAGTCTGAAAATTTAATACAAGCTTTCTAATATATTTTTACAATATCAGTTGAACAATTTTAAAAATACATAGACACGATTTTTTTTTATAAGCATTTAAAGTTCAAATTTTGACAAAATTTGTCAACACCTCAAAAATTATCAATCATTGGAATTAAAAAATTATGAAATGTTCAGTTTTTATAACTAAGAGTTGAAAATTTAAAACAAAGATTCTCTTAAATAATTCATACTGTAACCAATAAATCTAAAAAATATATAAACACGATTATTTTTTACAGACATTTTAAATTCAAATTTGGACAAAATTACATATTTAAACCAAGAATAACGATTTTAGTTATTTTGTTATAATTTAAAAATATTATTTGGGTCAATAATATCATCAAATACACTTAGTATGATATTGACTGACTGACCGTCTTTTTTTAAAAATATTTTTGTTCATATACCTAGA
Organism: Schizaphis graminum; assembly: GCA_020882235.1. Taxonomy (NCBI): domain Eukaryota; kingdom Metazoa; phylum Arthropoda; class Insecta; order Hemiptera; family Aphididae; genus Schizaphis; species Schizaphis graminum. The sequence goes on from CM037032.1 coordinate 73,289,222, forward strand.
CTGACATACCGCCTCCGCTCAGAATCGTTTTTCTTATACAATGATATTATATTAATGGTTTACCTTCATTTCTCCCACACATATCGTCACATTTACTTCTTGGCTATCCATTGCGTGTATATGTTCAACAACAATTTTTGGATTTTTTTTTTCGAGATCAGTTTTTAACACTGCTCGACAGTTTAAGGATCCATACTTCGAGCATCGCCATCGAAGACAAGCTTCAATACAAAATCTATATGAATATATTATTATTGTTACTATCATATTAATACACGTCTTGTACTGTACAACGTTACAACTCAAATGTACAATAAAACATCATCTATACGACCATACTTATGATATAATACCACTCTACCCATAACTTATTCATTATTGAATCGTACAAATATACCTATACTCTGTGTTTTATAAATTTCCACGTGTGTCAACGTAGGCGAGTTCTTCATTACACAACCTCCTCTGCCTCTATCTTTATCGTTTAGAATATTTAGATACTCTCGTGTACTCTTATATTACATTATATGCACGTAATTTATATACTATCATCGTTGTCATCATCATCGTCGTCGTCGTCGTCGTCACCGTCGCCGTTATTATTATTATTATTATTATTATTATATTACGCGTTATTGCACGATTATGTGATATCATAATATTATTATTATATAATATTTTAACGATGACGACGACGACGACGACGTTTATTCTGGAAAATGGCAAAAAATCGTAATTAACCCTATTATATTGCGTCCTTCCAACCGTAAAAAACTCAAAGCTTATCTCCTCCTCCCATCCCCCGGCGGAGGCAACGGCGGTTCGTAATTAAACGTTATAAAAGTTCAGGTTAATTACGTACGAAGAGATAAGTCCCTTGCCGTCGCCGGGATCCACCGAGCCGGTGAGGCATGCGGATAGCCGGGGCGGTAGGGGGTGTAATCTGTTTGTCGTGTGGCCGCGGTGGAAAACGGTTATCGTCGTCGCGTGCAGTATAATAATAACATTATATGGGTTGCCACCGCAGCAGCAGTAGCAGCAACATCATCATCACAGAATCCCCGTGCACCGTCCATAGATTTAGCAATTAAAATTCGTTTCAACCCCCGCAGTCGAATTTTGGTCTCACCCCCGTCTCCTGAATATATTCTTTCCACGTAGATACACCCCTTTGACACTCTGGATCGCTCGGTTCACTACACAAATCATACGATAATATTATTAATAATAACAATAATGTTTCGTCGCGTGATGTATACATTTTATTATTATTAAAATGATTATTATATAATGACAGAATTAACGTATAATATCGCGCACTGCGTATAATATAATACGAATATTATACCTACAACACCGGTCGTACCATACAAAGACTCTTCGACGTTATATTATTATTATTATTATTATTATTATTATTATATAGGTATATATCTATATAATATCGTTACAACGACGACAACGACGACGACGATGGTATTTTTCTCTTCCTTTTCCTTTTCCTCTTCTTCCGCCACCACCGTTTTGTTATATAAATATAAACGGTACACCGCGAGACCGGCGGGGGCGGCGACACAATGGGCAAAAGGAAAATGGCCGACGGATTACGCGCGCGTTTATGTTGCCACCGGTAACGCGCGCGCGGGCACTGTCCTCCCGCCCGCCGCGGTAACCCCTTTACTCCCCTCCCCTCAAAGTTGCCACCACTGTTCGTTCACCCACACGCTCTCAGTCTCTCACGCTTTCTCAATCCCTCCCCCCCCCTCTCTCTCTCTCATACCATATCACCAGCTCCAGTTGTATATATATATATTTACGTGTGATAGTCTTCTCTTCTCTTACTCACCACCATTATCGTCAGTGCACTATTATTATATATTTTATTGTACACACACGCGCGCACGTATCTATACATATATAATGATAATAATAATAATAATATTATAGTCGTCGCAGTCGTCGTCGCCGACTTCTCTCGCGAGCGCTTTTATTGATCTCCCAGGATTAATTCTTCACCGCCACCGCCTTTGACCTTTTCCTCCGCTCGTCGACGCGCGGTTTATTGCCCTTTTCGGCTATTATATGCCTTCACGTGAACCTACCTATATATATATAATAACTATAGTGAGTTATTATATTAATAACATTATTATCGTTGAACGTCGACGTCAATATATTTTTTTAAATTTTCGTTGTAGATATTTATTGTTGTACCTACTTATGTTAAGTACTATTGAAGTATTGATATTCCTGATGAATATAATTCTCCCCGTCATACTAACGCGCATTTACCATCACTGTAAAAAAAAATAACTTTAATTTGTGATTCTTGTAAAATTTTCTATATTTTTTGTTTTTGTTTAATACAGCATATTAGCATTTTAGATTTATTCAAAATGTACATAGAGCTCTTTTGTAATAAATAAGTCTGAAACTTCATTTTTATTGACTACTTTGAAATCATATCTATATTATTGTAAATACTATAAAATATTTTGGTGGGCGTGTTTACCAAAAAAGTATACCGCAGAGTCTTGTTGTATATTTTCAAAATGAAGAATAGTTAATAACTTCGTTGTTTTACATATTAAACACAAAACACAGGTACCTATAAATTACCTATATCGTATAACAAACCCCATATTAACTAGCGAAAAATTTCCACAAGCTATAGACTAAGTGTACAACACAAGAGTGCCCATTATTAAGAAATAATGCAATAGCTATATACCTAGACGAGGCGCTTTTACAGTATTATTCTATTATTCTATTATTTCTATATTATTAACGAATAAATAATATATATATAATTATTATATATATATATATATATATATATATATATATATATATAGATAATAAATGTTTAAAAAATTGTAATATTTAAGCACAACAACTTAACTGCTGTTCTAATTGTTTGAGCGTTTTAGTAATTATAATAATTAATATGCATATGATGGACGTAAACAAACCAGCATGCTGTAGTATTCAAATATATATGCAGTAAATAGCGCTTGTTGTTCTTATATAATTGTAAAGAGAATTAATGAAGGCTGAAGGGACATTGAAATTAAACGACCGTTATATAATTATAGTTTTGCCTTGAATCGGAGTGGCGTTGAAAATCGTTTTCATTTATAATGCCGATACAAATCTAAATACTACCAAGGGAACCATTTGAGTCTCAACTAAGATGAGCTGTGTTAATTGAATTCCGATAACTATTGCGATATTAAAACAAGACTAAATTGTTTCGAAAAATCTGTTTTGTTGCTGTAATGAAAAAATAAGTATAATATACATAATTAATATTATCAACACTATTATAAATAAACAATGGTTGCTATTATCGATTCTCTGTAAATATAGCTTGGACGATGCCGGGAAAAGTATCTGAGAGGAAAAAAAACTCTTAATCGAAAGAAAAAAAAATTTGTAGTAAATAACAACTGTTTAATTATAATTTAATTATACCTATAATACTGCTTGATCACATCTTTCATTTTAATAAAATACGTTAATGTTATATACACATATAGCTGTTGACGAAAAATTATGAAAGTCGATACGGATGTATAATAGTAAACTAAGATAGAAAATAGAAGTAAAACTATATACAAGTATCATGAAGCCAAAATTATTTCACTATAAGGGATATATTTCTTTTTAAATTCAGTAAAAATAAACAACTACTTATATCATTTATAATTTTGTCCGTAAATAAAAAAAAGCCGGTAAGTGAGTATCGCTCTGCTGTACATTAGGGGGTGGGGTGGACCTCGGACTATGGTAGGTTAAATTTGAATGCAATGATAGGTATCATTGTATACGAAAAACGATTCTGAACGGAGATGATTTGTCAGTCCAGGATATATTATATTTAAATATTATCATATATTCTATTTTGAAACTAATTCAAACATTTAAGTAAAAGTTTCAAGATCTTACGTTTAGTAATTTTTTAAAAATAAAAAAAATAGAAAATTATTTATTAGTAAAACGTTATTTTACACGTCGTGTATTTTTAATTTCAAATTAAAATTAAAACTTTAAACACTCGTAAATTTTTTTAAATTGAACAATCCTCAAACTTTTTTATAATTATTCTAAGCTTAACTTATGGACAGCATAGTATTAAATTTTCAATTCTTAGCTTTTGATAGAAAAATATTTATAAATTTTTAACTACCAAATAGTGAAAAATATTCATAATTTTGACGAATTTTTGTCAATATTTGAACTTCAAATGCTAATAAAAAAAAATTGTGCCTATGTATTTTTATAATTTTTGAATGAGTGTTAGAACAAGTTATGTGGACCCTTCAATTAAATTTTCAAGTAATTTGTCCCAGCTAAATTTTTTTTATCAACATTTATAAAAAAAAAATAAAAAAAAATTGAAAATTTCAATTGTCTATAAATAGCTCAAAAAAACTCAAAATGTTTTGAAAATCAAATCACGTAAAGAAAATGGCAATCTAAATAACTGGTAAAATTTTCAAGTATTTACGACTTATACTGTTTGAATAACAACAAATATCAAAAATCGTTTGAGGCTAAACCGTTATTTAACGCGGTTTTGTAAAAATTTAAATTTCAATCACTCATAAAAATTTTTTGTTTTAGTCCGGTAGAGTTTTTTTTGCAGATAGTTGAAGAAAATTTTATGGAGAACCTTGTACCAAATTTTCAAATCTTAGTTATAAAAGAAAAAATTTTTACGATTTTTTAACCACAAAATTACTTGCCAATTTTCGCAATTTTAACATATTTCGTATAAATTCGAACTTTAAGCACTTATAAAAAAAAATTGTGACTAACGATTTCGGATTTTTTTTTATAACTTTAAGAACAACTTATAAGAAACCTTGTATTAAATTTTCAAGATTTTCTGGCCGGCCAAAAAATTTTTATCGTTATTTAAAAAAAAATACTTAAAAAAATTGAAAATTTCAACTGTCTATAAATAGCTCAAAAAAAGTCAAAATTCTTTGAAAATTTAACTGTGTATGGAGAACGCTAATATAAACATTTGGTTAAAATTTCAAGTGTTTACATCGATTAGTTTTTGAGTTATAGCAAAATAAATAATTCGATTTTGTCGAAAACTGGTTTTGCGTAAAAATTCCCGTTTTTCTGTCATTTTTTTTTTGTTTTTCTCGATTTTTTTGAAAACTGTTGGAAAATGTTTACTTTTCACCTCTATAATGCACCAAGGATATCCACTTTGCCATCGGAAACCACCCCCAAAGTTTGAAATTGAAGCATTATTTCGACTAGTTATGCTGTACACAGACACAAAAACAAAAAAAAAAACAAAAAAAACAAAAAAAAAAAAAAAAAACACACATCATTGTAAAATCAATACATTCATCACTCCGTTCAGAATCTAAAAGTAAACATTTAAAAAAAATATTTCTTGAATTTAAACATTATATTATTTTAAATATAAATATTTTCTTCTAAAATAAAATATTAATGCAGATCATATCATAAAGTTATGTATATGATACATTCCTTTACTAAGTTTACTACAAAATATGTATTTATATTTTGTACTATGAAACAATATCAATTGATTTATTGACCTAATTATAGGTATTTGTATAATTTTATAATATGAATAAATGTTAGCTAGGTAATATTTTTTCAATTGTTTGTAATCATTTTATACAGACAAAATTATGTGAACGTGGTAATCAATTATATTTATACAATGTGTATAGATTGCGATATCACAAATAAAAAAATCGTTAAACATTGCACGTAAAATATGCAATGAATATATATTTATTTATATTTTAAACTATATTTAATTTATACGTTAAAATAAATAAGAGCACTATTATCTACATATTATTATTAATTTTTTTTTTAAATATTGTTACCTACTTATTATTATTTATAAACCTTACCAGGGACATTTTCTCATAGATCACCTATTCAAGTATCTATTTATAAGTTATATGTACGTATTAAACATTTCATACGTTGATAACTTAATACCACTGAAACGATACTGATATGTACGCACGTTATTATTTTCAAACACAAACAGGTGCGTGCTATTCTAGTGTGCGACTACTAATGTATTACATTAATATTACCAAGTAGATGTACATTATACTGTACTAGGTATATCCATCGATGTACATTGTACTCCTTACTGTGGATCAATCGGCTCTCTCGTAATCGGACGTTTTGCCGTTTTCGATAAATGCACACGCGTGATTTGTATATGATATAGGAACTTCAGTGTATATAATACATAATTATATTACATTTTATAGTAGGTATATAGACATATAGTTTATATACATTATACTTATTACACTGTATATACGGAGTGCCTCGTCTCGCTTCGAGAAGGCGAATTCGTGGCCATGTTTTTTTCTAGAACAAAAAAAAGTGTACTTTTATATGTATTCAAATACTCGCACGTCTGAGGCGTTATGTATTTATTATAATATATAGATTAAAGGTTGAGTACCTAACCTACTAATGTACATAACGTTTTGTTGAATATTCGATAGTTCGCACACGACTCAAATGAACAGTTGAACAATTTTTTTCTGGATAAACCGTGGCCACAGATCGGTTGTTGTACATGTTTAAACAGCGTTAATAAGAACGAATTCATATCGATTTTTATGCGTATACGTCAACGGGAACTTTATAACACAAAAATATTTATTTTATCACAATCGTATAGGTAGTTTACTTATTTAAAAACGATTTCGTGACAAACGCGACGAGACGCTCTGTATATAACACAATGAGATAATATGTGATGTGTACTGTAGTACATGTATCTATAATATATATTATATCGTCGACCAGTTTCGCGATAGACTCTTCAAAAAGCGGTGTACACAGACGTCACGACAAACGAACCGAATACCAGCTGCGGCGCGGTATATGAGTTATACCTATATATAGGTACGCCGCGTACGATTTATAATATTATTAAAATATAATGAGCTGTCGGTCGGTTTTCTGGAAATCATCGATTCACTTCACGTCTCGTTGACAACGCCGCGCCAGAGTTTAAATTTTTTTAGTGTTTTCGTTTCCCCATTTGCAGTGTCATTGCAATGTTGAGCATAATAATAATAACAATCGCGTGTTGCGTATATTGTACAATGTATCTATTATGTGCAACAACCTAGTCGTAAATAATATTCCGAACGATATTCCACAACTATAATTATAAACGTGTATAGGATTCGTAAATTTAATAGTGTAATACGCATTAATGCATTATGACGTGATGGCTGGCTCCGATGTACGTACACGGTACACGAGAAGAGGCGTTACATTACAATCAAAACCTAATTTCCGTACTGTAATAAATAATAATATGTAATTATAGAATATAATGTAATATATTATGGAATGCAACGCGTACCTATTCAAATAAGTATACGTACGGATAATATCCGTAGAAGATGCACTTATATAAGAATATAAACGACACAACCGTGAATCATTAAGGAATAAGGGTCCATTAATCGTTTGACGTATTATTTATAAGCTAATATATAATTATAATATATTATGATATTTTTAATTTGTATCACGATACAACTACTTTAAATGATTGTTTAGGTTAGGCTTTAGTAGTTTTACAATTGGAGAGTCTATCATTTTTTTTTTTTTTTTTTTGTTCAGTTCATCATGTCACCACTATTATATACATTATACATAGAGAATATTTATTGATTTGTGTTGAAATCCTCATCGTAGTTATTATTGAAGTTGCAGCTGCAACAATTACATCGCGATCGAAAAACGAGTGATTTCTCTTTAATTGAAAAATCGTCGAATGTCTTGTTGTATATAATGCACGAGCTTGCGAATTTATATACGTATAGTGAAACGCTTCCGGGCGATCGGCCGATAGATACGGAATGGGGAAAAAATCGCGCCTCGGACTGTAAATCGTTTTCTCTCAAATGGATTTGTATATATATATATATAAATATACGTTATACATATGCGTATATTTGCGATGGGTGTGCGACGAAGGGACGAGGGCAATCGAATTTGCAAAACGACTTACATCGCACGTGAAATGACTAGTCGTATTGCGCGCGTGCGCGCGTTTGCACAGGGAAATAAGAAAAAAGGCAAGCGCGACAATATATATATAATAATAATATATATCTCTATAATATATATATATATCTCGTGTACAAAAGGGGGTGTGAATCGCATAATGTTATCGTTTACTCACAGTTAATTCAAGTCGTAGAAATTTTTTCCCTTCCTTCCAACCTTCCGCCAACCCATCCATATATAGTATACGGTGTATGCGTGTGTATGTCTACTCGTATAAAGTATATTATTATATATCGTGCACTCAGTCTCCCGCAGTAGCAAATAAGGGTTGGCGCGCATAAACTTACTTACTTCGCCATTCGCGCGGTGTTGTCGACGGGTGGTCGGGCGGGGGGTGGACACAAGAGAGAAAATCTCGAATGCGTATTGCGTACATATATGTATATAGGTATATATTATTACTGAACACCGTATATAATAATATACAAAGGGCTGTGAAAAATAGAAAAGAAACGGTATATATTATTTTCTTCGGGACGCAGGTCTTCTTATTGCCGCGTGCGCGTCGGAATTACGAATACAAACGCCCCTCGAATCAAATCGTTTTCCCCGCGCGCGCCGCATAAAACGCGTACCTTTATACGCACGCGTTACGATGTACACATAATAATATGCTACCTATCGACAAATAAAAACCTCTCGTAGCACTCACATACAAATTGAATAACGAACGTTTGGTTAATAACTTATTAAAAGAATAAATGAGTGGAGTAGTGGATTGGCGTGTTACGGGGTATCTCATCTGTTCCACCCCCATCTGTTCAATTATTGAAGTTGAAATATTTAAAAATATATAATGGAAAACTCGTTCAAAATTCTATTTTATTGTATAAAAATAATTCAAAAATGACTACTGATAATATAAAATTAAAAATGTGTTATCGTAAAAAAAATTATAAAAAAACGTTGTTTTGCAACAACATCAAATTTGGTGGAAAAAATATTATCATAAAAGTTACAATGTTTCAAAATAACGAGTGTAAACATTAAAATATTGATCACATTGTATGTACGTAATATTGTGGGCATAATAGCATTATAATTTATAATTTATAATCATATTATAGGTAATATAGACATTCACGTATTTATTGTAATAACTTTTTTATACGTTAATATTTCGATCGAACGAATTACTAACTCGCATTTATTATTATAATATAATATATAATAATATATTTAAATTGAAAACTAGAAATCTGGACAATTTTATTGGTTTCAGTTATAAAACCGGATACTATTAAAATTACAGAACTGAAACTTGATCCAACTCATTTAAGATCTTTGAAAAAATAGATTTACAATATGAATATAAAATTGTACTATTATATTTTATTATACTATATTAGGAAAATATCGTAAAAACCAGTGCCTACAATAATGAAACGATAATAGACGCGTTATAATTACTGTCATTTGTATAGCGTATAACATTTTTATAATTATGTACCTCCATATATTTTGGTATGCGACGCGTTAGGTTTGTTTTTTAACGACTAAATAAAACGTCCCGGGGAAATCGAATTCGACAAAAACGATAATTTGCTCCATAATTTGATCATTTAGGGTTTGCATGTTAAATAAATATTAAAACTATAATAAACGTCTGTCCTTATTTAGTAGGTAGGTTAAACAGTCAAACTGTTTAATATTTTTTAATATTACATAAAAAAGATGTTATTGACAGAATATAAATCACGATTTGGTGGGATAAGTATTACGTTCTAGAAAGACATTGCCACCAAATTTACATCCTAATGTAAATTTTAGTGATATACCGATATTATAAGTATGAAATCAATATTGCCTCATTATTATTAAAAACAAAATTATTTAATTCTACTCTCAGCTAAACAATGTAATGTGATTCGATAGATTTCCAACGCTTCGAAAGTAGAAGCTCGAGTATCGACGACAGTTATTAAAATGTATTCAAATAAATGTATCCGGAACCCGAACATAATAAAATAAAAATATATATATATTACCTATACATATATAGGTAATATTATGTGTATATGTATATAGGTAATATTATGTGTATATGTATATTATCATGTTACGTTAATGGTTATATGCATCCGTAAGATAAATTTATTGTAATGAGGTTTATACACGTAAAAAGTACCAATAGTATAGTCGGTTTATCATACATGTTGTTTGGCGTTATATTTTTGAACTCCATAATATTATTATACACGATCCTGCACAGTGCAGCACGATGCACTGCTATGTTCCAAATCGATTTGCGCTTCCCGGGCAAGCGATTATTATTATTATATACAGTATTTAGGTATAGAATTAAATATACATTGGACACAACTAACGGTGGGGCGGGGTGGTGCTATTGGTCATTAGGAGTATTAGTCATAGTTTGCCAATTATTATAGTCCTGCGTCTTGTGGTGCGCCATATTGACGATGCGCCAGATCAAGACTTAGATAATTATTAGGCCTATATTAATGACATAAATGATCGTTTAACCAATCTATTAATTCTAAATATTGATAGTGATATTATTTAGCCTTGATTCGAAGTACACACATAATGGCTTAATATGTAAAACAGGATCGCTGTTTGGAATAATTAACATTATACTGCGAAGTTCCTATAGTATTCCTACCAAAGTACCAAGGATTTATAAAAGTAGTTTTTATTATGGTTGTGCTTAAAACACTACGCTGTTTATCTGTTATACCTACCTATTATCTATAACGAGTGTGTTAGAGACTTGGGGTGTCTGCATTTTCTTTCAGTATAAAAAGAAAAAAAAGACAAAAAGAATGAAATGGAATTTTTGTTTGAGAAGTGATATATTGTTTTTTCACTTAGTGACTATTTAAATAGGGAATTATGTTTGGGGGCGAAACCCCTCACGTATTTACATTCTACAAGCAAATCTGCAGAGATACTCAAGCACCCTCTGTATACTATAAAGGTTAGTTGATTGTGCCAATGATTATACAGAAAGCATACACGCAATAGTATATAATGGGTCATAATAATAATATCATGGAGTGGTTGTTATTATAATGTAACGCTCTTGAAATTAACGGTAATCGTCGAATCGGATCGTATACGCAATACAACGGCGTTGAGCCGCGCACATTATATGATATTATTACAACAATTGAATTGTATTATAGTACCTACCTATACATCTAACACTTTTATAATATATACACGTGGTAATACTATTATTATTATTATTATTATTATTATTATTATTATTATACAACTTCCAGCGTGCGTTTGTTCAAAAACCCTCGTCGGCATTTTTCATTTCGTGTAATATAATATAATATATTACATACGTAAATACATGCGATTTCGTCTTTTTGACAATACGCGCACCTCAGGCGAAGATGACAAGTGTGTGACGAGGAGAGACTATAATAATATAACAGCAATAATAATATATAACCACTAAAATGCGCGATGACGTGAATATATATGATGTATTATATTATGCGCGTTTGGCGTCTGTATATATCTTACGAGTGACGTATAATATGGGATATATCATATTTGCCGGCTTAAGTTGTTCGGCTATTATATTTCCCGCCCATATATATGTAAGTACGTAATAAAATCTCAAAGTATTTTTTTTTATATTTATTTCCACCGTTTTTATGATACATATATTTTTTTTTGTTCCGTCTAATATCGTGTCCCCTCGATTCGTTGACGTCGCCGCCACCGAGTGCATCTACCTATTTATTGCGTTTGAAGGAAATTTATACATAAAATATATAATACCATACACCTATTATATAAATGTATATATTTATAAAAAATAAACAACAATGTGCGCTCTCTAAAGGGGTGGAAGAAATCCGCAAAGGATTGCCTCTTATATCCTCAGATATATATATATCATATTATATTGTGTGGGTTTATGCCACTCGCCCGGTACTGCAACTTGGTGTATATATCTGTATGAGTGAAAAAAATCATTATGTGGTCCACGTAGATGCCGATAAAGGTCCAGAATAAAGCCCAAAAAAATTCACTATAGTTTATTTTATATAATTATGTTGGCAATTCAACGAAAATTGGAAAATCACAACGACACGTGGTCGACTAATAGAAAATCATTCTAACGATTATTTTTTACACCCATAGGTACATCATATAGGGACGTTATGGCAAAAATTCAGTGATTATACTCATATAACCATCATAGCGTTCTATGTAGGAATGTATAATATCATGTTAGTGTATAATTATTTGTGTTATAAATTTATATTTTATGAAACATTTTTATTTTTTTCTATGGAATAATATCAATTTAGGCATTGAGAGTCTTAAATTTAAAGAATCGCAATGAGTACAGTATTTAGATTTTCCAATTATTCGTCAACGACGCTATAATAATATTATATGATGTCAAAACATGGGTTATATTTAGGTTACGGATTTCTAAAACCGATCATGCGATTACACGATTGAAAATTATTTCTCGAATTAATGCGGTAAAACCTTTTAAACGTTTACACGGAGTCATTGTGAAAAAGCTTTTATCCTTCTTCGGTTCTTATAACAATATATTATACTCGCATTGAACAGTATCGCCCGAGCCGGCGCTTTTATATATTGTGCTATTGGGTAACCTATGTATTCATCATAATCACTGGGGGAGCACATAAGAAATTACACGATATGGCGCGTTTAAACACGTACCTACCCTATACGTATTGTGATCGTAATGATATATTATATATTATTATAGAGAGATGATTAAAGTCTGTTTTCGTGTGCAGTACACTGTGCGAGCGCGTACAGTACCTTTACAGAATAGAAATCGCGTACGACATACACCGCAGCAATGTCGTTTATCTGTAGGTATATATATATATATAAAAGCCGGGCCTGGGATATTTGTGTTCTATATAATATCATACGGTCCGGAACAATGCAACCACCCGGGAAGCGGATATCAATCAAAATATATGTAGGTATATATTGTACACATACCCGTGGACTTTATATATATATAAACTATAACACTTTTATTATGACGGGAGCTCCTGCGGTATATAATAATATTATACCATAATAATAATACGTACGGTGGACTGGCGGACTGTTATCGGTTACGGTTTTCTAATCACATTAAATGCGGCACAATGCGGGTGTGCGACTTGAAACGAAATATCGCCGAGTGAAAATATTTGTTGTACGATTTTGATTTGTGTTCCGACGACAGCGTGTCCAACGACCTCGTACGGAAATATTACACGTGCACCCCCGAGTGCGATGCGTATTATATAATTTATATACATTATACACCATTGTAAATAAATAGAATGTGTATGCTCTTGACTCGTGCAAAGTACCGCCAAAATACCGTAGTTTTCCCATGGTGCAAGTGTGCAACCATATTGCCAGGACGTATCGTTGCCGTCATTATGACGCCTATGAATAAGTATAGTAACCATTTATCGGAGAATTAATCGAACTCTTCGTATTGTAGCCTGTAGGTAAAATGTTGTGGCCGATTCGTATGGACTGGAAAATTTTAAAAATACATTATATCTAAAAAAAAATTATTCATTACTGTCAAGTCTTACGAAAAATTATCACTAAAAACGCCGAACCTACATAAAATATAATTTTATAATAGCTACTATGTAACTGGTCACCTCTCTGTTTTTACCTCATTTTTCGTCATTTTTAACTCTTTTCCTTATTTCATAATTTGTGCAATGTTTATGTGTTATATTTTTTAATGACGTGATGCAATGCTATTTATTCAATGCCCATAATACACTCAGTATCCATGACACGGTCACGCGCGACTTTTCATAAGAATTTTAATCACGTTCTGAAAGTGTGTATAAATAATATAATATTATACATTATAAATACATATCCGATTAACTCCAATCAGCCCTGCCAGCTTTGTATGAAACTCGTTTTATATTTTGGCGCGTGTGATACATAATTTAACCATTATAATGTATTATTATGTTGGAAATGATAAAAACAAAATATATACCTAGGTAAGCATATATAAACGTAAATAATATTTCCAGTTAAGAAATAAAATATCAGTTTAATCATTTAAGTTCTTGAAGGTTTTAATTTTGTTTCAATAATTCGATTCGAGTAGATGGTACTGAGTAAGAACAAAATATTAGGTATATTTGTATACAAGCAAATCAAAAACGAATCAGTCGACGACGAGTCCGAGTTAATATTATAATAATAATAATAACTAATAATGGTTTTTATTATTATTATTTTACGACGAAATGTTTATTTCTTATAATTTTATAAGTTCGTGCCGTGATATGTTAAGTAGAATTTAATGTATTTTTAATGCAATTGTATATGCAATCAATTCATCTCGATTATGCAGAAACACTCTTTTGCTCAAGCGATATATAAATTATTTTAAAAAGACGTTCCGTGGTATGCAAACTGATAAATGATTCGTTTGAACGAATTAAAATTCACTGATTTTTGTGATTAAAATATCAATATAAAATTACAATGTTTTTAAAACTACCTGTTAGGTTATGTTTGGTGATGTTATAGGCTTTCCCAGTTTCCCATGTTATATAACTAAAGAATAAACATCATAAATACTCAAAAATAATGTTCCCGGTTAACTAAAAATATAAAGTGTAATGATAATTATATCTATAAATAGATTTCAATTGACTAAACATAATTTTAAATATTATTTAGTAAAACTCGTCTACAAAAAAATAATAAATCCTAATTAAATTTTTATTAAATTCTTAAGAAACATAATTGTACTAGATTATTATATAATAATAAATTATATTTTCTGTTTCTATTTATCTGAATACACTTATAAACATAATATTTAAATATAAATCCATTTATACATCTATGACCTATCATTATGAAAGATTTAATAAAGGGTTTAAATAATTAAAAATAATTCCTTTTTTTGGGTACGAGTCGATTTAGATAATTTAAAGATTATCTTGAATCAATTTAAATCAAAATTGAAAATTCTGATATACCAATATAATAAATAATAATACATTAAATTTTAAGTTATCTATTAATACTAATACTAAGATAAAGATATTGGTACGAAATATGACACTTACAAGGCCACTGAATTCATCATAGAAATAATAAATATATTTTATTAATTTTTTTTTTTTTTTTGTTATTTTTGTATCAACTACAGTAGTAGGAATATGAAGACACGCGGCCACATGCATAGAGAGAACCAAACAATCAATGGACCAAAGACACCCCATGTATGGTTACTTGGGCCCCCAAAGGAGACTTAAATCTCGAAGAAGCTTTATTGCCAATTCAACCACGATCCATGTTACACCGGATTACCGGAACAATACAGAATTCAAAAATGGAGAGAAGAGTTACAATGCGAAAAACCTGTCCCACCGGCCGAGCACTTACCATGTGGAGGAAACCAACCCTGGATTATATGGAAGACATTAAATAGGCTAAGAACTGGAGTAGCTAAAACAAAAGTAAACATGAGGAAATGGGAATACCAGAAAGAATCGGACATATTATGTGAATGCGGTGAAGACCAATCAGACGACCACCTATTACAATGCACCCTAGCCCCACCAGGATGCACGACTGACGACTTGGCTTTAGCCAACGAAAAAGCAATATCAATTGCCACTCACTGGCTAAAACAAAATATATAAACATTTACCCATTCATTCATTTAAATTTTCATATAGCCACAGCACCGGACACGATAAGAAGAAGAACTGTAGTCAAGCTATGTAAGACTAAGTAACTACAGTTTTTATTAAGACTAATATATTATTCTCTATAGTCTATACTTATATCATGTTGCATGTACCTACTACCTACCTATTAATTATTTATTATTTTAAAACGTATTTTGTGTGTGACGGTTTCATATTCCATAAGTTTTTATATAGTGATTTATAAATAATACTTATATTTTTCAAATGACCCACAATTTCAGGTTTTGCTCCGGATCACCTTCACATTTTATATAATTAAGCCCATACAGGAATATTGTTTTATTTATTAAAATAATATGACTAAATACACCCAAAATTAAACAGTAAGAGAGCAGTATCTAATCTAAGAGTGTGCTCCGCGTATATTTTAGGTTATGCGATTAGGTTGACCGCGAGTGTTCTTCAGTGATACATAACGATCACTGTATATACACTTTTAGACAGCCCGGAAAGACGTTGCAAACTTGTGAAAATTACAATTTTTTACACATAGGTACCTACGTTCAGTGCGGAGTGATGACATGATTATATATGTACCGCGCGGCGGTATAAATCTCAAAGGGTTGATAAACGCGGTGGGGTTATAATACCTATAGTAATATATGGTATAGGTCCTATACCCACACATATTATCACAATACGTGTTCAACGATAATACTAACGTCGCGTTGTTGTTCAAACAAGTCGGCGAGAGACGCATACGAAACGACAATATTATTATTACATTTTATCCGGCCGCGGTTAAAAGACTACTAAAAACACACACGTGTGGCGTCGTCGTAGGCGGCGGCGAACGGCAGATCCCGTCTGGTAGTCGCGAGCGGCGGCGCTCTTTCGGGGCCACAAAGGGCGTATATACCTATACCGTCATCATCACGTGTACGTACGTATAACATAATTTACGCGCACTGTGACAAAGAGAGCGACGGACTATAATGTTATGCTCGCGACCGTCTGACGCCGGATTATCTCCGGTCCCAATAATTATTATATTGCCAAATGGGTTTTTAACAGCCTTCTCGGTTTTTTTTCCACATATATATATTTTATTTTTTTCTCGTTCCACCCTCTTTCCCGTCGAAGACGACAACCCGATCGTCACCGACAGTTCGGTTGCATTAAACGCGCGCGTCTCCGACCACAGACACCGTCGCCGCCGCCATACCATATACTACACTATACACGGTACCAGAAATAAGATCGCGTTGCGCACGACAGTGCACATGCAACAGCACTGCAAATGTGCGCCGACATTACTGGCGACACGCTACCAAGTCATAATTTTTACTATTTAAATAATATATGTAAAAAACGGGTGTGTGTGTGTATGCGTTGTTTTTACGGAAACGTCGGTCACAAAAAAAAAAAAAATAATAAGGATATACTATACCGACGGCGATGATCGTAACGAGCGTAAATATATTATGAGTGCAGCGATGACGGTGGACGGCGGCTTAGACTATGTTATTAAATATTGTCATGCATATTGGCTATAATAGGCATGATATATTATTATAATTTTTTTTTTTTTTTTGAAAATAAAGTAAAAATATTATAGACTAGGTTCACCTATCTTCTGTAATATTATGTGGCGTATGTTGCAAGATATATGGAGATTATAAAATTAATACTACACAATATTACGTATACAAATATTATTATATTATATTATCTAGAACATATAAATCGTTCCAAACTCGAATGAGACGGTCGTTAATCCATAATAATTATTATAATAACAATTATTTTTATTGTTGTTTGTAATAAATAATTGTGTACCTACTACCTACCTATACTTATAGCTGCATGTCTCTATATTATTATTCTAATAGTTATGAAGTTTTATTAGCTATAAATTCATTTCACAGTATAGGTACATTACTACCTATATGATGCGTATAATATAATAAACATGTATGTACAAACTAGTATTTTATACGTTTAATTATATTTTGTTTTTTTTTCTGATAATTTTATATTTAACAATTTTTTTTTTTTTAATAGTATCTAAACATCATGTATATTAATGAAATAGTTAATAGGATGTACATAAATTATTTTTTTAGTTTATCTAAATGGCTTTTAACAACAAATTGTGTATAAATCTTAAAATGTATAACTTTTAAATAGGTAACCTATCATAGTGACTATATATAGTCATATTAGCAGCTATGTAATATATATATATATATTTATATAATTAAACATAAAGTAATGTGTTTTAATACATTTTTTATTAATTTTTATTGCCCACTTTCTTTTTCTTAAGATTTTTGGTGCTTTTTTTAAGACTTTTAATGTATCTTTCGGTGTTTAGTGCTTTATTTATAGTTTTATAGAGTTACCAAATTCAAACTCTAATTATAATGCGTCGCAATAAGATTCATTAAAAACGATTTTGAGAGACTAATTCATTTTTATTTAATGTTTCGACTCAAGTTTTTCAATTTAAAAGTTCTCAATAAAACCTCGACATTTATACTCATGTAATATGAATATATGATGTACTAAGATACTGTGCTGTTTATTATTTTTGTATACATATACATTATATTAATATAATATTTTATATGTTTTGGAAATCAATAGGTACAATTTGTCTTTATCCTAGTGGTGTTTAAGGTGTCGTCTGATTACGGTCCAAAGTGATTTTTTTTCATTTTTCTTACTAAAATTTCGGACAACAAGGCAACAAATTAGTTAAAAAAAAACTATTTTATGAGGTTATTAAAACTAAATAAATATCCTGTTTTAGTATTACGTGTAAATATAATACAAGCGCATTTACATTAGTAAACAATAATTGGCGTAAATAGTGAAACCATTTACTATAGGTAGACAGATAAGATACATATCTATACCTAACCACTAGTATTAAATAAATTATGATTAATAAGAAATTTAAATTTACTATAAATATGCACCATTTAAAAATTTATTTAAAAAAAACTATTTTAATTTTTATTTATTTTCTGAGAAAAGAAACACAAACGCAATAGCTAGTGGTACAAGATTTAAATAAGAAAAACATTAATAATGTGAATTTATACCCATTTAAGTATGCAAACATTTAACTTAGGTTTTAATTATTATTGATTATCCAAGTGGCCGAGTATATTCTATAATACTTAATATACAGACCTACAACGTCAACATGGTTATTATGATGTTGTTACTCTGTATAATAGTATTATAATTATCATTATTATTAATGTACAATAATAAATATTACCGATTGGCGAGAAATTGATTGTTCCTAAACTTGTTTTTTAGAATGTTAAATCAATGTTGTAGATTTAATTGCATACACACGCGTGGCAAATCAGGTA
Organism: Schizaphis graminum; assembly: GCA_020882235.1. Taxonomy (NCBI): domain Eukaryota; kingdom Metazoa; phylum Arthropoda; class Insecta; order Hemiptera; family Aphididae; genus Schizaphis; species Schizaphis graminum. Next base: position 73,308,411 of record CM037032.1, read on the forward strand.
CCTAATCTAAATATAAATATACGATTGTTATCACTTGTAATTAATATACTGCGTTTGCGTTTGTGTATACAAGGATATTATATATTATACATAATAATAATGTGAGTAGAATATTATTATTGTATTGTGTAAATATTTTTTTCGTTCCATACCAATTCCGTATCACTTTATTTGTTTGTTCACCCATTATAAAATATTGAATTATTTAAATTTATAACGTATTAATAAGCAACTAAATATATATTATAAAATATCGACATTATGTTTATATTTATTATTTTTGTTCATTTATATGCATAAAAAGTAAACTGTCGAAAACTACAAAATATAATATTAATAATAAATAATAATGAATATAATTAATATCATTTATCAAATTTGATCAAACAAAAATGAAGTTGATGAAATACGATTACTATTAGCAATCATTCACGTAGGTTGCATTACGATTTACAATTGAGACTATATAATATTAAAATAAACTACATAAAACGTCCTTCAATAAGCAATGCTTTTAAAAACACGTGTTATTGTACCTAAGTAATTAAAAATAATAATTAATATTAGGTATATTATGTTATTTATATATTTTTTTATAAATAAGTAATATTTAGGGGAAAGGTATACAAAGTGGTCATAGCGGGTAAAGTGCGTGGTTATGTCTTATTATTCTGTCGTAAAGAAATAAACAACTATTTTTATCACACGGATTAGTTCATTTTTATCATAATTATCATTAGGTATTTATTACTCTAAGTTAGGTACTGATAAACAACTATTGATAAAAACATTTACCGAAAAAAATCCAAAGGGGAGGATATGATACCCTGATCCCCCGTGAGTACGCCACTGAAAAGCTTCAATCGTTTTAACGACTTCGTATAAAATGTAGTTAAAAATATTTATGTCGATATCGTCTTTGTATCCAATTATGTCTATTGTCTACGCGCGGGATAAGAGCCTTGAAAATGTGTTCACATCAAAGACTCAAAATCGTATTTTGTATAATACCGATATAATATCGAGTAGTTTACGATTATAATATTACGATATGTGCCAAATGACCATGTGCAGAGGTAATAAGTAATAACTATAGTATAAGTATAATTATTGCTGTTCGACGCACAACGGTATATAGGTACACAGCACATACGTTATTATATTATATTCATATCAGATTCAACATTCTCGACCGAACGTGTATAATAATAATATACACACATAATATATACATCACCGCGTGCATATTATACACAGGTACTGCACGAACTACACACGAGATCAATGTATAATGTATATTATGTAATACGTATATTACAATATACTACCCACGCAATGCAAGGGGTGGCTAATAACGTGCAGTACAGACGCGTATGCATGTATACATTTCCATACGGTGTCCAGCTTCAGATTTATTCGTGAAAAATAAATATAAAAGTGATCGCGAAATCGTGAATGTCGTTTTTACTATATAAACACCACGTCGCCTTCACTATACGTACGTACAGCTATACGAACAACACAAATCGATTTAATCGTATAAGCGATGCCATTGTATTATACGGGACGTTATGTTTTTATTTATGCGGTTGAATCGAACGGAAAGTTTGTCTTTTTGGTCATTCCTATGTAGCGCACCGCGGTCGTATAATGGTATTAAAATTCAGGGATGGAAAACGTTTTTGAAAAACGTTATTAAACGGAAAAAATGAAAAACGAAAACAATTAATAAAACGAAAACGAAAAAAAAACAAAAAACGAAAACGAAACAAAACAAAAAAGTAAAACGGAAATAAATTATAGTAATATACATTATTAAATTATTTATACCACGAGAAAAAAAATATGTTATCGAAAACGGAAAAACTGATAATTCTGATAATATTGTGGACAATAAAGTATATAAATATCATATAGAACGATTATTATTGTAGGCCATATTATATACATACACACAAAATGCAGTGGTATTTATTATTTTTGCTCATTGTGTAAATGCAAATTTTTTATTTTGATTCTTAGATGTATTTTATATTTTTATTTTATTTAATATTTTACAATTATATGTTAATTTTCTGAGTTCTGGATTATTTTTATTATTTACTCTAAAAATCTGAAATAGTGTTTCACTTTAGTCTTTACTTTTTGGTTTTTAATCTTTACCAATGCACTTTTAAAATTTAAATATTAAGGATAATTAATTTGAATTTTTAATTTTTAAACTTTTAAGTGCATTTCTATGTTGCGCATCACTATTATAAATTTATAACTTAAAAGTTAAAAGTTACGAGTTATAAGTTATAAGAATATATTATTATAATATATAAAAAAAAAAAAAATATCAAAAACGTTATTTGGAAACAATAAGAAAATAATGTTTTTAAAAACTTTAATCAAAAACGTTTAAAAACGTTAAACAAAAACGATATTTTTTAAATCAATAAACAAAAACAAAACGAAAAAATTAAAAACGTTTTCCATCCCTTTCAGATTTCTGAATAATATAATAAACGAAAATAATGATACATGTAAGATATAAAGTAGGTACATACAAAAAAACATGCTTATTATTGGACGAATGGATTGTATAATGTCGTGCACACAGTGGCGCCGGAACAATGTGTGTTCAAACGCTTGCCCCCTTGTAAAACATACGATTTTGTCAAAAAATAAAAAATGTAGATACAACTTTAAAAATAACAATAATGAATATTTGAATAAAATATTATAGATAATATTAATTAATAATTTTCTCACGAATACAAATATTTAAAATTAGAATTTCAAATTAATAAAGGTATTTGATTATTTTATGATACAACTCATATTTGGTTTCATTAAAACTGTCAAAATTCATTATAATTTTGTAGTAACCAATAGATATTATAGTAATTACTTAAAATAAACTATCAAATGTGTACTAAATATTAATAAACTAACTAAGTATATATTATGATATATTAAATAAATTAAAACCAAAATTAGTGATTAGAACATATTATTACCTCATACTTATTTTATTATTACTTCTCATCTACAGTTGTTTTAATTATATACTTAAGTAACACATAAGTACGTAATTCATAATTACATTGCAGATTGTAATATATGCTTAAATGCTAATGAGATATTCTTTGTATCTTGTACCTACAAAGTATAATAGGCATTTAATAAAATATAAATTGTTTATATCATGTATTAAAAAAAAAAAAATGATGTTTTCTGATTAAATTGCTTTAACATTTCAAACACTAATTGAAGAATATAACCAAATAATAACACTGATAACTTTTCCTTGTCCTGTAGAAGGAATACGAGTACCAAGAACTATGGGTACAACCTTTATATCCTTCTGCATCCGACAAAAATAGTTCCTATGCCTGTCACTAATCAAATACAATATGCAGGACACAACAAGCCCAATAAATACAAATACGTTGATCGTAGGTCTTGACTATACGATATGTCGATGATGGTGGCGGTGGGTTTAGGTGGAGTGTGTGTAAGGGTGATCTCACCAATCATCATGTGAGAAAGGGTTGCGTTACGTAGATATGTATGACAAAAGCCGTGGTGGGGTCGACCCCCGATCTTAATTAAAGCTCGTATATAGTCGTATTATTACAACTTCCGGTGTATGTTCGGTGGTCGTCTGCAGTTTGTCCGGACCATCACTATATATATATTGTACTACAGCGATCATTGTTGCGATATTTCACGCGACACGCGTGCGAGTGCGACGAACGCCGCCAAATAATAATAATACCACGAAACTTGATAACAATAATAATAGGTACAACGCGATATATGCACCCGTGATGTTGTCGCATATAATCACGCATACGTATGTATATTTATACAATGGTGAAACACAATTGAATATACGCGTACAGTAATACACACCGCGAAATCAAAAAAACCGATCTGTTTCTAAATTATTATGTTTATGTAATTGTTCATATAGTCACAGATTTCGTATCTGGCGTGTTTCGCGTTTTTTTTTTAATTCATTTGTACGCCGCTCGTCAGACGTTTATCTTGGACGTTTTCGCTACCGGTTTTTATATACATATTATACCCCTCTGCTTTTCAGGAACCGATTCCTTCACGGAGTCTTGTATATAATAATATCGAGAACGTATTTTTTATGTCAACCTACACTTCAAATTTTTGCAAAAAATTCAGAAACATTGATATTTGGCTTTTATTTGCAGTTTAGTGCTATATTGAACTTTTTAAATTTTAAACGTTTTATGTACATCATTTTTTAATTTTTTATAGTTCTCGTATCAAAATTTGTTTATAACAAAACAAAGGAAAAAAGGACACAAAATTGAAAATGTTTATATAAAATTATCGTAATTTATTTTACCTGATTTTATAATTACTTGAAAATTTTCTTCGAGGCTTTATTGTTATGGTTATTACCAATAGCACTTCCAAGTTTTAAAATCAAAAATTCTCACATTTTGTTTCATTTAATCAGTATTATTACATTTATTTTTATACAGGTATATTACAAAGCTTACATTGTTAAAAAATATGTGATGATTGAATGATTGGAGGAGAGGGCGAGTTTTCCCATTGTGAAATCAATGAACATAGACAATCTAAGAAAATAGAAACTTATAGCGCTCCCAGTTTTTTCAACAAAATTGCGCATCTGTATAATATGGTTATAAAAAATAAGTACAAAACATTCTTTTAACGATTGCGAAGACGTGCAAACTGCATCATACGAACACCATATAACACTGCGCATTCGTACACTACACGACGACGCTTTACTGCGATAATCGCGATTACGATAACAATAATAATAATAATAATATTGTTCTTACATATTACAAAATGTCTCATGTCGTACGTCGTTTACCGGCTTTCGGGTAACCACCACTGCGGTCACCGCTATAAGCCGCGTGTTTACAATAAACAACATTACACATACAAACAAACACGCGCATATACGAGTACCTATATACAGTATACTTTTTATTATTATTATATTTACATTCGGGCTTATGCATATTCTTTTATATACACTGCGAGTGTATATGTACCTACACCGACGTCGTAGTATCGCGTTTATAAAAACGTTGCGGGCATTATAATATATTATTACGTATATAGGTATACACTGTGATGATAATAATATAGTATGTGCTGTGTCTGGTACACCAACGTGAAATAATTATACATACATTATACATGCGTTTGAGATCGGTACGACCGCGCCGCCGGTTTTTTTTTTCAGTTTTTTCGCGATTGTTTCGCACACAACAATGGTCGCGAGCGCGCGCACGCGCCAATATTGCTGTGCAGGTTACGCGGCGCATTATTTATTATGCGCACTTAATCGTAAACATTATAGGAATAATAATATTATACATTATTTCAAAATGTTCAAATGTGTGTTTTAGATACCTACAATACCAGCACGGGCTCTCGGCGGCGATGTCTGGTTACTGCAACGTCTGCAGCTACAGTCCGAAGACGTTCGAATGGAAGACTGGTAGCTTGAAAAAAAAATAAAAAATCATATTGCGTTTTGCTCCTTATGATAGGTTGAATGTAGATATTTTCTTTTTTTTTTTTTTGTAGTGCATTAAGAAAAAAAAATTAAATAGTAAGTATGTCAGGTTTTATTGAGTGATAGGAATATAGTTGTTTGATAATTGTCAGAAGTCTATGAAGAACTGGTCAATGGCAAATAAATGGCGTTTCGTCACAATATTGTGTTCAATCATATAGTAGCGATTTCAACTATCTATTTTATATTATTGATTCACTATATTATAAAATAAACATAATGTATTGACGAGAACATTAGTTATGTAATAAAAATAATATGTATAGTGGATACACTGTATAATATACCGTCATAAGTGCTCGCACGGGGAGTAGTCGGTCCAGTCAGGGAGGGTTGTTGAACACTTTAAAACGTTAAAAAATATACCAATCGTACATTTATGGTATATATTATATAAATTATATGAGATATACATTTAATAATAATATTCAAGGTTATTTTTTTATGTGATACATTTCCGTGATTATAGTATATGATAGACTTATGTGGTTAATTTATTCGATGCGTTTGATGGTAAACGAGGTTTAAAAAAATGCAATCACTAGGTTTCTCCCGAATATTCGTTGGAACAGATATAAAGAACATTATAAATTGTCAACTGCTTATATTGTTATCCATGTGTTTGACCTGTATAGGATGATGACCGATAATTTCCGCACATCAGGTACATTTCCCTGGCACATATTATGCATGTACATAATGTATGTTTGCGTTTACTTTGTGGTGTGTTGTTTTATAATATTAGGTACCCGTGCATATTATAGAGACACGAACAATAATTGAAATAGTTATGATATCATAAAATATGATATCGGTAACAATACTATACGCGTAGATAAATTATAAATCACACATGTACACCACGTATTAATTTTACGCGGTGTATCTACTATCTATGTATATTGTACAATATGATAATATATTATAACAGAATAATAATTACATAATATACATTATACATGATAAAAATGTGAAAAGAAAAATGTAAATAAAAAATACTAGATAATTATTCAGAAAACGAATAAATAAACAGCAAAATTATGACGGGTAAACGTGTAAACATGTTATTATTCTAGTGGTGAAAAATCAAAGAAAAAATTGGCATATTTCAACGCTAAGTCGTAGGATCTGTCGCTATACATCATTCAATGCTCGTTCGGAATAAGGTCACAGACACGGGAGCTGCGAAGACGACGACGGTGGCGGCGGCCTTTTGAACAATCACCGAAATTAGTAAAATAAAATAATATGATATATTATCGTATATACGACAGCCCCGTTTTTTATTGTATGTGTGTGTGTAGTCGTAAAACATCATAAGCGTTTCACACGAGGATATTATTTCGGGTCGCGGAGCTTTAATGTGTATTATTGTTTTTTTTGTCGTAGCGCGCGTACGCTTGTATGTGTGTGTGTATGCAGTTGTTTTAAACGGAGGGTGGCGAAAATAAAATCCGGATTAGCTAACAGCGGCGTTAGACGCGGGCGGCGGAAGAGAGAAAGAGAGAAAAAAAAATAATAATAATATAACCACTCTATATAACGCACACACGCACGACGACCCCTTTGCGAGCTGTACATAGTAGTTATCCCCGTGGCCGCCGCCACCGCGTATACATACATAACAATATGAGCAAACAGTGACTTGTGGCATATTGTTTATTGGATAACATTACACACGCGGGATCCTGTGTGCCGCCGCCGTTTTCGCTGTGTTTGTGTGTGTGTCGATGTGATGGGGACGGGGTACATAATATACAATAATGTGTATAAACGGACCACCGCCGCCACCTCGCACACACTCCATTTAAAGACCCTCCGCACATATGAAATGCGATTATGGTTGTTTGACTTTTTAAATGGTGTTTGTATTTATTATTATTATTATTATTTTTTTTTTCGTATATCGTTCCCGAGGGCTCTCCGATTTTATGTGAACCACCGGCATTTCGGAAACGGAAACGGACACCTGCCCGTTAATAGTCGTATATTGAGCGGCGGCGGCGTCGGTGGCGGTGGCGGTGGCGAGATGAAAATCCAAAGGAAAAAAAATCGTAAATGGCAATCGTGGACGTCTCTTTTATAATAATATGTACACAGAAGACGGCTATTACAGAGATGTAAGCACACACGACGACAGATGTACATTTGAATTGTTGTTATTGTTTGTACTACATCGGGTACGTATATTATAGGTACTTTATACGCCACTAACTCGGCCCGGACGAGCGGTGCAAATCATCCGTCATTTTCAAACATCTTGCACCGCATAATGTTTTGTCTGATATATTAGGTACAAAGGCACTTGTCTTATAATTACGTGCACAACGGACACTGATAAACAGAATAGTTATTTTTCTCCTCGGCGTAAAAAATATTATTATTTATAATTTAACTTCGATGTTAGGATGACGTGCTGATCTAGTGTCTCGGTTGGTAAACGAGGCTTTTGCGATAGTATATGACATTTATATATTATATCAATAAACGTCGTTCTTTATAATGTGTGTCAATATGCCAGTGGTTCTCAAGCTTATTTTTCTCGTGACATATTAGTATAAGCTTCTAACAGTCGCAGCACGATTTCGATAATCTTTTTGTACCTTAATAACAATTAACAATAAGTACTGGGGAATTCACGTCGCATGACCAAATAAACGTCAAAAATTGAAACGGTCACAATAAAACATTAAAATACATATTTTGTATTTTTGATATACAGTTGACTTCCAAAAACTCGAAGTTCGAGGGAAAAAATATTCGAGCTATAAAAAATGTACAGACATCAAAAACCAATAGTTATGACGTTATACTGCTATTGTGTTGGAAGGAGACCTAAAACTAATAATAATATCAAGGTTCGACTTACTGAAATATAATTTTCAAATGTATAAATATTATATTTTTTAAATTGTTTTTAGTAATAATTTTAATTATTTTTATATGAAACTATTTAAACAGAAAAAGTTCAAAATTGTTATGGTACACTTTGGAAAACATTGATACAATATTATATAATGTATGCTGCTAACATCTCGTATCTATAACGTACCGGGTGCATTATAAAACGATAATTTGTATAATACAATACAATACCGGTATGGTAAAAAAAAAAAAAAACGAGAGAAACCGATTTGTCGATACTCGTATAATAGTTTAATATTTATATTAGACGTGGACGGTCGGTATATGCGTTCGATTTTGTTTAATCAATCATATTTTAATGGTAAATCTGTGTTCGTGCTTATACGTTGTAGGCATATATCATATAAAATCCACATGGGATCTCTCGGACATATATAATACAACAGAAACCGGTATTTCAATTATTATTATATTAATGAAAGAAAAACGATTACTGTATTTTTTTTAACGTAATGGACCTCTACGCGTTATTATTACGTACCTGATATATATATATATATATATATATATATTATATATATATATAACATGGACATATATCATGTATAGCGTACAACTATATAGACGTCCGACGCCAGAGGCACGAAATATATTGTTGTTTTAAGGCGACAATGTCTGAGAAAACACGGCGTTATGATTAATACGTTCTCTTTGTTCGGGCGACTATTAACGCGGCAATATTACAGTTTTATAATTTGAATAAATTGGCTTAACGACTTGCGTGCTAATAGAGGATAGCTTCTTCATTTTACGGACTAATGAGATGCGTGGAGTCGACGAACGACGACGACGACGATGATGATGATGATGATGATGATGATTATGGTCGCTGTGAGGGGTTGAAATTGTATATGATATATGTTATAGTAGTATATAAAAAAAAGAAACGCTGTTTAGTTTGTTTGATTAAAATTTAACTACTTATACGCGTATAATATGATAATATAATGGCACAAAGAAATACGTGCGTCGTCGAGACCATTATAATATTATAATACATTGATATAATAATGCAAATTTTATTTTGACCTATTCTTTTCCTTTACAACTGACAGCTATAAATCATATATTATATTATGATATACTTTAAAATGTTGAAAGATAAATACATACCAAAATAATTATATATATACGATATATTATACCATAGGTACATAGATAATTTGGGTAGAACACGATTGAGAACGGTCCTTATCGGCCGTACCTTTTTTAATAGCACGATTGAGAACGTTCTTACCTGCTAACTTTTATGCAACGTTGCCACATTAATTAAAAATAAAAATACAATATACAATATTATAATTTTCCCTCAAAATCTGTCTTTCAATTTTTGGTTGTTATTACTTGCATGATTTCCATGTTCACTATTTGACGAATGAAAAGTTTTGTCTATTTTTGTTAATAAACTGGCACTATACAACTGTTATTGGAACATTTCCATTTCATTAATCCATCTTTACGTGTTTTTACATATGATTATATATTTATATGAATATTTATCATTATTTAATAATACAAGATCTTTTCCACGTTCAGACGTTATGATTTTAAAGTTTTCTATTATACACCACTATATTATACACTATTACACTACATTACGTTGTTACCGCACTGTCCACCAAACAATTGAATTAGTATTGTTACTTGTTTAGTTCTGGACATATATAGCAGCAATACTTTGAGCGGAAAAGCCTAGCTATGATAAAATTTTTATCGATGATATGCTATGTTATACCTATAATTTATTATTAACCGTCGACAGTATGCCGAATGTCTCTTGTTAATCGCAAGAATTGTCGTACATTTTATAAACAAATAATTGTGAAAAATGTCCAAAAAATATATATATTTTTTTAAAAATACAAAAAAAAAAGTCAGTTTACACATTTTATATTCACAAAACAACGTTTCAAAACACCAAAAAGAGATGCTTTTGCATCAAAATCCCAGCCCTAAATATTGTTACTAAAAGTTAAGATAAATGGCAACGTTGCTAGAAGAATCGTTCTAAATCGTTTGATTTTAAGGTACAAAATATTGTTTCTCTGATCTGCTGACATCGTTCTCAATCGTGTTGCTAAAAAGGTAAAACGTTCTCAATCGTACAACACCGGATAATTTATCATAAAAACACTATAATAAGAAAATCTTATATTTCACGTATTTGCTACTGGTACTACCTATTTTGAATTTTAAAATGCAATACTACTGACCAAGATTTCAATAAACTATAGTCTATAACAAGCGTTACTGTATTGTAGAAAAGAAACTTAATTGAAACATAATGTATTTTGAGGTAGACGTTTTCAAGAAATACATAGATTTTAATTCATGTTTAAAAAAAATGTCGACACGTTTTTAATTTTAATTGAAGTATAGACTTATAATATTATATTTTACTTCTAGGACCTAAAAAAATAAATGTAACAGAAAATAAAATAACAGTAACATATCATTGTAATATTTATTTGTGATTCAATTCACTATTTAGTATTTTCCTAATCTTAAAAGATTCGAATTGGAATAAATACCAGTCAGTATGGTTATCAAACCCGTAAGTTATACGTCTAAAACCTCGATTTGGTACTCCAAAGAACCTAAGCCGTAATATTTTTCTGTCCACAAATCACATGATAAATATTAAGGTTCCAGTCGCGGCTGACGCCCGGAAAACTGTGAGAACTTTTATGATCGCACCGCACGCTATATCCATTATATTATTGTGCTCCGCGCACGCGGAGGGGACGTTTAAAAACCAAAATCTGACTACTGCCATAACAATACACGCGAAAATAAAAAAACCATCATCGCACGCGTCCCGTGTTTGTTTTTCTCGTGCGCCACACCGCCGCCGCCGCGCTAAACGTACATTATAATATAACACATAATCTCAGTGTGTGCATTATATATTATATTATTATTTATTGTACACGATAATAATAATTACCGCCTCCTCGCCGGAGCCGCCACCGTCGCCGTCACCACACCCGATCGGGTTGTGCGCAGTTTATACCGTGGTGTATAATACGCAATGTTAAAACGTCGCTCATATTGTGATAATAATAATAGTCTTATAATATACGATACAACAATAATAATAATAATAATACGTGGACACGATACGTACTATATATTGTATACATTTGCCGCCGTTAGGATTCGATCAATCATCTCCACCCTTGCATCCTCCGCGCGCGTGTACCAAACGTATGTGCAGACCATAACATGTAGTACGATATATACGTGTATTATACGTACAACTCGCGCACATAATACAAAAACTACGCAGAGCGTTGGGTTTAATTTTTTATTTTTTATTTTAGCGTTCGACGGCGACCGGCACGTCCTAAACGTGTTCGTGTATATGTACACACGCGGTCGCGCGCATTTGCATTTTAATAACCGAATTAATATTTCTCGTTTTCCCGATCATCAATCGTTCGGTTATTAAGCTGTCAATACCCGACGATATAACCCTTCGCAACGCGTATTACATACAACAATAATAATATATGTATACCGTTCCCTCGCCTATAGGTATACCAGTCGTCGCCACTGCACCGCAGCCAAAGTCTCTCGACAATCGTCAACGTCTCCGGACTTACGCGTATACGATGAATACATCTCTCGCGGCGTAACGTCAGTTCCCCGATTGACTCTTTATAAGCCATCGCGCGTGGTACGCTGCGCCGTGAGTATGGTGTACAACGTAATTATTAATAATATCGTTATTGAAAATATTATGTTATGTGCTCACAGTCGACCGAGAAAGTCGTCTGTTCTGCGTAATAATACTATACGACGTGTTATTTGTATACGCGTGTAAATATTATCGTAGAGATTATACCATCACATACCACACTGACGTTATGCATTATGCTTGTTAATGAATTTGCCACGATTTTAATTAACGCTCACGATCGGCCGAGGAGGAAAACTTATAGACTAAGAAGACGAAACCGTTCGATGTTTATGTACACAGATCGAGTCTATAATGTATTATGCGCACAAATGTATAATGCACGTACCTATTATACATATTATATACAATCCATTTGTTTATAATTAAAAAATCCGTACTAAAATCGCAAACCCGAACAAGCCGAAAACATATAAATGGTTATTATTAATTATAAACAAAAGATTATTATTATTTTTGGCTTGGTGAATAAATTATTTTTCTTGTGATGTTTAATTAAAATCATGTACAGTTTACACGATGTTTTGATCGATGGATGCATTATATTTTTTGAGTGTCCTGGACCGACTTTCATTATTCTATTTTATTACTTTCAACTTTACAAGACGATCATTATTTTACATTTTCTTTAAATAATTTTACGTTTAAGATAATAATGTAATAAGACAAAGATCAGATTTAGTTTTCAAAAGTAAAAATGCGGTGAAAATGTCGTGGCTACGCGATGTAGAAAGTCACTTTTAAAAATCGTTTAAATTACCGTCTCTATACTCGTTAAATAAATCGAGTATGCTCGAATAGTGCGGTTTGACGCTTTGAGGGAAAGTGCAAGAGAACGGAGTATAACTATACATCATCTTTTAAAAAAAAAAAAACTCAGCTTATCCTTTATAAGGTCTGTATATAATAGAGTCGTCAATGAACTAATAACTATAACTAGCAGTCTTCGAGAACTCGCATAATATGATGTTAATAATATTATAGTACCTACCCACAATATATTATGTGAACTTTGATGTACGTCAACCTTAACTGTTTCCAATTCAAAACATAGATGAAAATAATCACACACTCCTGTTCAATATGATATGAGCTCGTTTCACGCGTGGGGTATACAAATATAAATGGTTTATCATGAACAGTATATATGCGTGTCTGCTCGAGAATGTCTCAGTCATACACACTACGGTATAGTGCTGCATACACGTATATTATTATATACGATATACCTACGATTTAATCATCAGCATCATTAACATAATATCATCATATATTATTAACACACGCATTTCAATATTCATAAACGATTTTGACTGACGCGTGCACACGTATATGTATGATGTATGTGGATAATAATATTACAATTAATATATTGTATCTTAATATACAGGGTGGTTCTTCTTCGTGAAACTGAAAATATCTTAGAAAATTACAGTATAAAATATAAAATAATTTTGAATCCATATATATATTTTTATTATTAGGTATTAAGATATTTGAAATATTTCCATATTCTTCTATTATCGTCTATCGTTATCAGTAATTATATAATATATATCATATATGTATATATTTTTTTTGTATAAGTTTAGAAAACAATTTTAAATTCCTCTGATCTTATGATTTGTGATAAAATTAAAAATACCACTCTGTATAGGTATCTATGTACCGCAACCTACATAAATTTAAATTTCTGCGGTTATTTTTAATCACCATCAATCATCACGTTTTCTACACATTATAATATAAACGCACATTGTATGATCTTGTATTTGCTTATACGTTTATAGGTTTGTGTGTGTGTGTGTGTGTATGCATTAATGTGTTATATGTATATGTATACGTATATGAAACTATCGACAAATTATCAAATGCACGCAAACGCGCAAACGTATTATAATGAATGTACATATATATAAACAATTCATCTCGGGATAGAAATAGGTATATGTATTGGGAACCGCCCATAAATTTACATAACAATTATTAATAATATCATAAACCATGATACTAATATACGTTGTAAAGGATAATATTTAACACGCCCACCAATTTCATTACACGTGTCCGGACAGAAAAAATCGAGAAAAAGGGGCTTGGAAAACACGATTTTTTTCTTTATAGCAATAAACGAGTAATAATTACTGTAATAAAAATAATAATGGCAGAACTCCTGCTCGCGTCTCTGATTAAAATACATTTTTTACGCTAATATAATATAACATAATATTACAGAAGGATATTTTTGTAGGATAACAATATAACGATATTACAATGTGGCACGTATGTATAGTGTATACGTATATTTAAACTTTTGATACAAAACGTTACAAAGAATAAATACAAAAATAAGACTTATATCAATAGATTATTCTACCACTAAAAAATGTATTCAAGTTAGAATACAAAGTCAGAATACGTTTTGTTTTTGATGTATAGTAATAGAAAAATAGACATGGACTGTGCATTGTGTATAGAGAAGTATTTGATTTTTATACACCTAAATCATGTCCCTGGATCGTAAACTATATGATATACGTCTTCGAAATGTATCGATCGCCTTAATTCGACGGTGGCAGTTTAACAGATTTTATTTTTGAAAAAAATAATACAATAACAAAACAAAATAAAACAAACACGGCGGCGATCGTGGCACGTGTGACATCGACGGCGGCGCAGCGGCGCAGACTGAAAAACAAAATTTTTGACACAAATCTGTTTGTCGTCGTATTTTATACACATATACACGGTTATACGACCGATGCGTTCATTATTATTATTATTATTATTATTATCATATGTATTAGTATTATAATCCCGTCGGAGGCTGACTTATACGGTCGGCGGGGATAATGCCGCACGGTGGAGCACGTGGCTTCCCGATCAATCACTCGCATATTCATACACGTCTCCGTGATAATAAATATAATATATTGTGGCCCGTCGAGCGAAGGCCTCCGCGAAAACTCGTCGTCGGGCGGGAGCGGCGGCGGTGGCGTATTAATGTCCGTATACTTTATTATACGTATAATAATATGTGTAAACGGCGTGTGCGATATTATAACGACGATAATCGCCCCGGCAGAATATTTTATACGACTCGATGTGCGTCTGCTGCAAGCGCGTGTCCTTTATATTATAATATTATATACACGAGGAGATTAAGCGCGCGATACGTCTGCAACGACATTATATATTATTATGCACCGCGCGACCCGATAATTAAAAATGTTCTACGCGATGACTTTTCGACAAATCACTTTTTTTTTTAACAAAGTTTTAATTATTGTACAACCAGAATTTGCCGTTTTTTGAAGTCTATATTGGTTTTTGATACGCGCACGTGGTACGCAAATATAGCTTATGTGCAACTATAAAATTGTATAAACATATAGTTTAATTTCAACTCATTGTATAGAACTTTTTGGTCGCAGAGCAAATAATTTTATACATTTTTAAATGTCGAGAAATATATTATTATATGTATTACTTCTGAAACCTAAGTAGTTTATTTTATAAACTAATTGTTCACGCATTGGTCTAGACGAATTATTTCCACATCACCGTTTAATAGCTAACAATAATAGACACTCTCTATATATATATATATAATAGTGTCATAAACTTATGATAATAATTAACGTTCGTCTAGACGTTATGTTATATTATAAAGCGCATACCAAAACGATTACAGTTTAAAATTTTTAAAATATCTCAAATTAATGAAATATTTCGATTAATTTTTTAATAATTTACATGAAAATGTGTAATAAACGTAACAATTTATAATATGAGTAATAATTATTATGGTTATCTTAATTTATTATCTTACTTTACTACAAATTTATATATTTTAGATTCTAAACAGAGCAATGAATATATTTATTTTACAATGATTTGTGTTTTTTTATGTGTACATATATGTTAAGTAGTTGATAAGAAAAATGCTCAGATTTTCAAAAATGGAGACAGTTCTGGTAGAAAATTGTATTTAGTTTGTACTTGAAAGAACTCAAAATTATAAATTCCCAAAATTAATAAAAACAAAAAAATAATTAAGGAAAAAAAGGAATTTTTCGACAAAATTGATTTTTTTTTTTTTTTTTTTGGTATAATTCGAAAACTAATAATTATACATACTTGAAATTTTTACCAAATGCTTAAATTATTATTTTCTATTTATGATAAAATTTTCAAAATATTTTGACTCTTATTGAGCTATTTATAGAAATAAGGAATATTTGATTTAGAATATTTTTTTTTTCTATAAATTTCGATTAAAAATTATCCACTAAATAGAAATGCTTGAAAAATTATTATAAAGCTCATAAATTGTCAATTATTCAATTAAGAATGATTAAAGATCTAGTCACAAATTGTTTTTATAAACTTATAAAATTAGAATTTTGAAAAATTCATACAAATTACGAAAATTAACAAATTATTTTATTATTTGAAATTTTTAAACATTTTTTTTTTATTACTCAAGATTTGAAAACTTAACACACGGTTAATGTTTTTCAACATTTATAAAAATAAAAATCAATACAATTATTATGATTATCAAATACTAATAAATTATTAATGATAATATAAAAAATGCGATATTCTCAAAAAAAATTGTCAACCTACAGTAATATTAATAGTAAAAATAGATGACTTTAATAAATGCATCATAAAAATATGTTATGAAATATATTTAGTGTTAGTTATATAGGCGACCATCTCCGCTCAAAATCGTTTTTCGTATACAATGATATAACATTTAATTCAAATTTAACACACACATAACAGCTAGTGATCCACTAGTTGGACACCTAATATACAACATAACAGTATCAAATCGAAAACATTTTTTTACTATATTGTAGTCTACGAGTAAATTATTTGATCATTTTGAAAACATTCTCATAATAATATGCATTATATTATATGGATACTATGGGTACTATAATTTAAAATAATTTTGTATATTATTTATTTTTCAATCATATATATTAAAACACAAAACAAAGGATCTATATAATCATTTGTAATTTTCAGACTTCAAATAATATATATTATTATCGTTTATTTTCTATTTAACTAGTTTATCATAGATGTTGGACATTTTATACGATGTTAGTTCCCAATCACCAACCCAAATCACTATACCTATCATATTATTATCACTACAACATTCGAGGAGTGATGACAGTCGACAGACACAATATTATTGTTTATTACTAATAATTATAATATTATCACAGTAGTTATAGCATTATGGAATATCGTATTTATGACGTGTACGGTTTTTCCATTGACAAATACAATAAATACCCTATCCCGCAAATGTGGTGGGCGACATGAACAAGTTACTGATACATGATAGCCAAACATGATTTCACGTTATTTTTATATTCTGTTCGCATCAAACTTAGTAAGTACCTATATAATATTTTAACGAATTCATGGACGCTGGGTAATGTAGATATATGACGTCTATATATATAAAAACTAACACGGGGTGAATACGTAATACGAGGTACACATATCCCACATACGGAGTTTTTTTACTCGTATTTTTTGTTTGTATATTTTTTTTTAGCTTTTTTACACGAAAATCCGAGAGATTTGGGACGTATATGATTTGTAGCCGGACCGAGTAATGCCATTTTGATCCGGCGGACGCTGCGAACAAAAAGAATACGTTATAATAAATTTACAATAAAAAAATAAAATAAAATATAGAGGACCTCCGCTGCCGCCACTTCTGTACGACTATACCGCTACCGACTAACCCAGGGATGTCAAATCCGCGTATAATAAACCATCGAAACAGTCGGCGTATACATTTAAAATACTGTAATAAATTCGGCAACGGTATTTTTCAATTTTATTTTTTTCATCCCACCTCGTACGTATTTATTATAGGTAAAATATACATGTATCCTTCTCCTCATCGATATAATTATATTATTATTATTTTATGATACGGACCATTAGCACGATCGTTAAAAAAAAAAAAAAAATAGTAAATAAAAATATTATAATCTATATAGTATGCTCGACCAGAGTGAGATAGAGGAGAGTCGAAAGGCGTATATAATATTATAGTTCTTCGAGGAAATTAATTACAAGCGTATAGTACCTATTTAATACATCATTATAATATTATATAGGACCTATATTATAGGTACACACATTCTTGCGTTACAAAATTTGAGTCGCGTGTATTATTATATAATAATGTATAATATACAAAGAAAGGTTATTTAAACATCACGACGGATTCGATAGCCACCGCCTCCGCTTCGATATTGCCCGGCTCCTGCTGTTCATCCTGACTGATGGCTACTCCTGCACCAATAATCTATCCATAAATGAGATGGTATTTATAATATCGTTATTATTATTATTTACAGAGATTAATAAGTTTATAATTATCTGATATTGCCGAAGACGGACGTCATAGCTGATAATTGAATGCGCACCACGCCCGCGATCCAGTCCTATTATGATACACCCGATACAGGTACTGGGTACCTACAATATTATAGATTATTATTATTATTTTTATGATATACAAAGCGGCATTTCGGATTGCAATTAAAAAATATCTCCCGTGCCGTAACACGATAGATTAGAAATTAAATTTTTTTCTTGCCAGTCCATGGCACACATCAAACACGTCATTAACGAATATCCCATACGATATAATAGCCTATGTATAATAGGGATCAAACTTTGATGTATTTGCGTGTTTGTTTTTTGGTTTATTAGATTTATTTCTATGCAAATATATAAATTAATTGAATTATTTAACGAATGAAATTATAGGTAGATATTTTTTTGTGTAAATTAAATTTGAAACCGTAAATATACTTATGTTTATTATTTGTGGTATTTACCAAACCTATATGTATTATTAATAATTTATTATACTTTTTATTGATGTTTAAATACTTGATAATAAGACCTGAGGTTAACAACAAGACATCTCTCATTAATACAATTATTATTATAACAAAATTATCAGTATCTTAAATCTATCTAAAATAGTTAATAGGTAATGAGTTGTTTTTAAGTGTTGACATTTAAAAAAATAAATCTTACTTCTAATAAGTTGATTAATATAAAATAAATATTATATCATAATAGGTAAACTATACAGCGAAAACATTTTTAAATAGAAATAATTGTTTCCTATTAATTTTACCAGTGATTCATATAAAATATATGTTGATATTTTTGGGTTATAAGTACATTCTGGATTTATATAATTTGTGATACGGTAACCGTTAAGCAACCTAACTATATAAAGTTATAGTAATTACTAATTACAAGTGGGCATTAGGATATGCAATATAGCTCCCTACCTCCTTCTTTTCCATTGAGAATATTTAAGTTTTAGTTAGAAGAGATCCTTGAAAAATTACTATAACTTTGTATGTTGCCCCACTGTATACAATATAGTGTTCAGCAAAAAAAAAGATATGATTAACCTATGATTATAACTTAAATACCTATAAATTTAAAATACATAAATTTTAATTAATTTACATTTAAATGTATCAATACCAGCTATATAAATTATTAAAATACATAATAATAATTTAAAATATATTATATAGAATATAGATAAAAATAATGCTAAAAATCATCAACAACGCATTTTAAAGATAATAAAAATAATTTTTAATCAAGGAGAATAATAGTTACTGAAATATTTTATGTTATTTATTGTAAATTTGTTACGAGTATATCATCTTATTTCTGTAGTATTAAAAATCCAATGAACGTATTGAAGTTTATATACTTAAAATTAAATGTGTTTTTACTATTTAAGTAATTTTGATAGCATAATTAATGTTTTTTTAATTTTTTATATTAATATAACTATTAATATAGGTGTAATCTTAAAAAAAATATAAACTTTAATTATCAGTTATTAGAATCGTAGTTTTTATTGACCGACAAAGCTGTAAACACGTGAATATATTTTCAAACGGTTTATATATACAAATGCGCAATATAATTGGTTTCAAACCTCATATTATTTATTGTTGTGACATGTGATGTCACCTTTGGTATTTGACATTTCTACACAAAAATTTAATAAAGTATTTTATAAATTAATATTTTATGTATATTACAGAACATAAATACGTTATTATCTTGTAATCCAATAAAATATTTACTTCACAAATCTGATATTTACACATTTACGGGGGAAATACGAATAAGTACTAAACTAAAGTATTGATATGTACAATTCAGAATTAGTCCAAATGCTATTTGCTAATATGACACAAATATCAATTATTTATCATGAATCAATTGAATAATGATGAACAACATTTTAAAATATTTGAGATTACACAAGTCACAGAAAGTTATGAAACCGTTCATTACCTAGTTATATAATCATCAAAATAAATAACAAGAAGGTAATATAACATATTTTACGAAATATATAAATAATTAATGTCAATATATATTGGTCATCATTTTATTATTGAAATGTTTAAAATTAATAATATGTTCATGAATTTGATACTATGATATATTCAATGGCCCAATGGTATTGTGTGCATATATAATAGCACACATTTTGAGAAAATACAAATTAAAAATGAGCATGAATACTAAACTACATAAATTTGTATAAAACGATTAGGTAAGATAAGACAATATCAATAAATATTGCAAATAATAAAACCCATTTGTAGCGATAATACGCAAACTGTGTATAAAATTATAAAATCAACTGAAAAATTAAACACAAAATAGGCATTTATAAGTACAAAAGGTAAAAAAAAGGCAAAAGGCATTTATAAGTAAAAATGCAAAAAAAGGCAAAAAAAAAAGATCCATTGTCTAAGAAATTAAAAGAAACACATTTTTGTATGAAAATTATTTTTCTATTATGATTAATAAAAAAAGGCATTTGCCTTCAAATCTAAACCCTAATAATAATTAATTTTAATACACCTAACCTATAACATAACAAGATTTACTAACATAGTAGTACCTACTATAGTACTATCTACTATGTAGGTACGAGTACAGGATATCAACAACACTCAAAAACCCTGATTTTTACTGTTTAATTTTAATCGCTTAATTTTTCGTGCATCGAAAAATAAAATGTTTTATGAGTTTATACTACTAAAATTGTTTTTATGGCTCGATACAATTTTTTTTGAAACCATATAATTTTATCAATATTAGTTATGATAAAAATTGATAGTATTATAAAAAAAACAATACTATCTTCTTAAATAAATGAAAACATTTATATTAAAATCATAATTATTGATTATGTAAAAATAGTTAAAAATTATTTAAGTAGTTAATAAAAAAAGTATATATTAAGATTTGAGTTACTATTTAATATTTATGCTATACGTATTAATAATAACTATTATTTATTTGTACGATATAATATAATAAAATTATAGTTATCAATAAACTCAAGCCTGGAAAAACTTTCAATTAAAAATTTAAAAAAATAAAATTTAAAAACATTAACTTTGAAATCTAAAATTTTAACTACCATGTGCAAACATTACAATATAAATTATTATAAATATATTGTCATACAAAAACAATGAGACGTTAAAAAATAAAAAACATAAATGTATTAATAGCTAGAAAATCTTAAAAATGTAAATTAATAAGATCTATAAAACATTCTGAATCAATGAAGCATAATGAAACACATTTAAAGCTTGTTTAGCATTGTATAGGATTAAAAGAAATAAAATGAATAAGTCGTCGACATAGTACGCCCGGAAAAAGGCTATACATTTACTCCACCTGGACTTCAATTATAATTTTGAAAATTTTAACTTTTTATTATTGTTTGAATAATAATTTCATTGATATTTTGACCTGAGTATATAATATATATATTTTTTTTAATGCGCTTTTTGCGTTTATTTTGTAGTTTGCCTATTTACATAATTTATTTTGTAGTCAGTATATATATATATATATATTGTATAGTCATCAACATGCACTATGTGATAAGGTAGGTACTAGGTACATATAATTGTTATGAGCCTAAACATACAATGTATAATAATTCATATTGATATAGTTTCTCACTAAATTACACTTGTTTTTTTTCTTTGTTAATTTTATTTAAACAACAGTATATTCGTTATTGCACTATTATTTGACGTTTATTCAATTAATAAACTTAATAACACGAAATCTCATTGAGTAAATTTAACTATTTACGTACTTTGATATTGTGTGTGATTTTTTCTAACTTTTACTACATAATATAAACATATTTACTTTCATATGAACCTGTTTAGTGGACCCCATTATATTTTTTATAGAAAAACGAATAAAACATAATTAATGCATTATATTAAATATTCTTATATTACTTAGGTAAACAACGAAAAAAATAAAATAAACGGAAAAAAAATTATCGAAATTTAAAGCGCAATTGCTTATACCATAATAATTAATAGTATAATCAAAATACAAAATCCTGAAAATTACATATACATGTCTGACATTTAAACCTGTTACCAGAAGTACTTTTCGATAATTTCTAAAAAAAAGGGATTGATTGATATGTTATATAAAAGGTATGATGAGTCGTGTGTGTAGTTCTGTAGTGGACCTGAATATGTGACTTATATTGATATCTGTGAACATTATATACCTGCAATAATACATGTAAGATTATACTTGTCGAGGAGCTGTCCTTAAACGGAGACGGCTGCTTCGGTAGTTGTCACGTGTGAACGCGCATCAGAACCTATACATAATATAATTTGAATTATGATTATGATTATTATTATTATCATCACTATTGTAAGAGCCGCGAGATAATTGGCCCGAGAAAACCTGCCCGTTTAACAGCGACGACGTGTAGAACAATATAACATAATAATCACTGCGTAAGCGGCGTAATACCTATACCTGCCCACTGTAATAATAATATAGTCACCGCGTTCAGCGCATGAAGTATAATATACAATAAACACTCGGCGTAAATGAATAGCACTTGACTATACTATATATAGCCGGTCAGATACACATACCTATAATAATATGTAATATGGGTAGCGAGAACGTTATTTTTTATTACCGTACGCATTGTCGGCGTATCTCTCTTGTACGCGAGAATGGCGGAAAATTACAGGGTATACGAAACGCGCGTAAAGAATTACTACTATTGTATATTTATACGCATAACATATGGTATTAAAAGTGTGTATGTGTGTGTGTATGTGCCAATAATGACGACAACAACGATACGTTGATTATATTTTGTGCGCGCATGTACTCGTATATTATAGGTATATGCGTA
Organism: Schizaphis graminum; assembly: GCA_020882235.1. Taxonomy (NCBI): domain Eukaryota; kingdom Metazoa; phylum Arthropoda; class Insecta; order Hemiptera; family Aphididae; genus Schizaphis; species Schizaphis graminum. The sequence continues at coordinate 73,331,943 of CM037032.1, forward strand.
TGCTCGGTGTGTCCATTACGCTGTATATATTGGCATAAGCATCGTGTACCCTACCATTAAGATGCACTTTAAATTAATTTTAAAACTTATAAACACGGTTTTATAAACTTCAACAACTTTAAACTAAATAATTGAAAATAATGAAAATCTGTTTTCGAAAAAAAAAAAAATTTAATATTAAGCCATTCTGTATATACTATATAATATTATGTTTAAAAAAATGTTCATACATTAAATTAAATAAATATAATAAACTCTGTAAAAAATATATTAACGTAAAATCCATTAATTGGAAATAAATAAATTTATTTCGTTTAATGTTTAGCCAAATTAAATTAGAGCAATAACAAATCATATTAATATTAATAGTTTCAAGTAAATCGAAAAAGTCAAATTATGATAAGTAAATTATCAACTTACTATTAACTACTTTTTAGGAAAAATATTTTATGGTATACGTATAATATTTACTATAGTATTTTTATATTATAGTAAATATTATAAATTGGAAATAAAATAAAATTATACATATCATCATCGAGAGATTGACGAGATATTGTTAAATACACGCAAAAGAAAAAATGTTATTAAAATTTGCTTGTTTGCTTTTTCTAAATGCTTTTCTACTAAAAAACAAATATTTTTTGAACAATTATATTGACTTAGTTTATCAACCCCGTTTTAGTAATATATATGGTAGATATACTTCAATACTCAAAATAATCTAATTGCTTTTTCGTTTTATGACTGTCTACAAATGTATTTAATTATATAAATATGAATATTTTCATAATCGATAAATTTATAATAGTAATTTAAATTAAATTAATATCACTAATCTTAGCTCAGTATTCTCCATTAAACTCGACCCTACGCCACATCTAGCTTTACATACATCCTCACAATTACCACAATTACTGTTCTCTATGTACATAGCCGTATTCGTGGCTGCAATTAAATTGTCTGGAATATCATGGAAACAGGAACATGAAAAATAATTTTACCGATGATTAGTAGAAGTTTCAACAGGAGTTTTATAAGATATTATTCATATTTATTTTCAAAGTCTTTTTATAATGACTATTTTAATACCTACAAATAGAATAATTCGTTAACATCTACAGCAAGCGCCAAACAGTGACCTAAGTCATATATTATATACTTCAATCATATTATAAAATTGAAAATAAGATTTTTCGACTATTATTTCAATTAGTATTTGTGGAAATATAACTAAATAACTTTATAAGAATATTATGCTTAGATGTTCAAATCTATTTCTAATGACAATAGTAATTTTTTCTCCAATTAAAATATCTTAAATTATTTATCCAGATATGTACATTTACAGCATACTGCTATAAACTAAACAATTATTTAATCAGACATAAAATTACCTATTACATAATTTGAAAAAATTATATTAGAAAAATATATTATACATTTACATCTAACTACTCTGAGATTTCATGTTTACCCAAACTGGAAAAATGTATTATCATGCTTCGTTTAATGAAACGGGTAAATTAAACTGTTTATTGCTATTTTTTCAATTTATTAATACTTAACTCTTTGTTATTAATATATTTTAAATTTTGTTAATTTAATGTTTATGTAACTATGTTCTTATTTATATTTAATTTAACGCAATTTTAGATAAATAGAAAGTACATAGAAATTTTATATAATGTATTTTGCATTATATATTCAATAATCAATATTACCGAGATGGAACTTTTTATCTATGAAAACATATTGTTTATTAAATCACAGAAATGATTGTGATTGCAGAATTCTGAGATTTAACTATTAAAAATAAAGATAATTTATTTCCAATAACTAATTACACTTATTATAGATACTTAGATAATATTATAATTAGTTTATGAATATTGATTAAACTAGATTGTAATGTTTGTGTTTTAGATTTTAAAAAAATAACTCTATTTTGTTGTTGCAAGAAGAAAAAGTTTACTTTAGTTATTTTTACATATTAATTAATAAGAAATAATTGTTAGTATATTGTAACTACTATTAGGTTTGTATATTCTACACCAACTATAAAAATTGTATATATTTTTTTTATTATTAATTTAAAAAGTATATTATAATATAACATATTATTTATCTATATCTATATAAAAATTATAACATTATTTTTATCTAACTTAGATGTATTTTTTTTATTTCTTAAGCTTAATATTTCTGATGTTTCATAATTAATAATTATAGTAATTATATTATGTTAAGACTTAAAACTTTAAGTACAAATACAATTACGTTGATACGGCCGTATGTATAGGCAATTTAGCTACACCAGTGTCGAGAGTCAACGTTTTCCATCTAAGACGTCTTATGAGCTATAACTTATGGTGAAAAATAATACATTTTACTCAATGAAACAACTAAGTATATTCAAAAAAAATAATTAAAACCTTATGATGCTAGAACCTTATGATTATTTTTCCAAGCCGCAACATATTTTGGGCTGACGAGTTAGCAATACTGTCATATTTTCACAATCCGTTGAGTAGTACAACTTACTGTACTGAGTGATTTCTCAAACCCATTTATTCTCGTAATTTATGTATTTAACCGAAATTGCTTATTTTATTTTACTTATATAGATATAGTAAATAACATTAATTTTTAATTAATTAGTTAAAAAAAAATTATTAAAAAAATATTTACACATAATATTATATTTCTATTATGGATTTTAATTTTAAAACAATGATTAATTTTTATGAAAATTGTTGTAATATAAACAAACCTATGGTTATTTATTTTCTTCTTATCGGACGTGTGCGATTTATGACATGAAAATAGGTAAGTAGTTCAGATACCACGGAAGAATTTAAACGGCAATAACGTTATACGACAACGACCGCCATCGAACCGTATCGGTTTATAGTTTTTATTTCTTATAAACGCGCACATTTCATTCTTATATATAATAATATTATGTACACGGAAAAAATCTTTCAGGTTTCAAAATATTTGTATTCAAGTAAGAAAACCAACAAATGTTACATACAGTCTGTAAAGGTTTACCACATTCAAATGTAAAATCACAGGAAATCGTGCCAAGTGTATAACATTTAAAATATACAAACCTGTACAATAAGGACGTATATTATTATTTTATGTATTCATCAAATATACAACAATAGCCAACAATAGCAAATATTGTTTTCATATTTCCATACATAAGTGAGCCCATATATAACGCAGTTACCTATAATAATATGTTTGATATAAATTGTAAAATATAATAATTATTATAATTATTATTATAATTACAAGTGTAACACGACTGTGCGTGCAACATTTTTTCGTATTATCAATTTTTTTTTTTTTTATAAATGTTAAGTACCTAGCTATATATAATATAAATATTTTCAAATGATTAATTTTTTAAGCTTAATCAAATATCAAGGACAGTATCTGTGACGAAAAATAAACTTTTTCTATCAAAAGAAAAGTGCCCTTTTTTAGTTAATTGTTAAGCATATCATTTATTTGGATACATTGAAACATATAAATCTAAAAGTAACTAATTGAACTTTTGGGTTATTAAACTTAATATACCAATAATAATATCACAATCCAAAATAATATCTGGCATAATAAATTACAACGTATAGTCAAATTATAAAAAACTTGCAGTGATTTGAACATTATAATAGTAGTCACTTAATATTAATATACTATTATTTTATACATATTATATATATATATATATATATATATATATATATTTTAATTATCTAAATAAGTACTATACTAAATCTCATGTCTGTATTATACTCTATTTATTTATTTTAATTATTTTAATATATATTCAATAACCCAATAACCATTCATTATAATTTCAATAACTGTATACATAAAAATTATTTAAAATAATTAATTTACAGATTAAAACTTAAAAGTATATAGTTCCTATAAAAAAAAAATAAATTTGTATCACCAGTCACTACAGGACTCTTCTAAAAAATTAAATAAATGAACACTATAGAATTGTATGTGTTTGTACCTACTACTTAATTACCCTCTTATATACTTAAAAATACTAAAAAATTAGAATTCGAAAAAAAACATTATTAAATACTTATTGTATAACAATCGAGATAATAATTGTGAAACGTGTCTCTATTATACCTACAAATTAAAATTTTACAGTGAAAAATTACGCGTCATTGTAATGTTATGCATAATAAGAACAAATCAATTTTTTAATCTATATTATCAGTACTTACTTCAATTGCACGAATATTTAAAACGTGATTTTTATGATATTATTGTTACAAATATTATGCTGTATCGATAAAACGGAAAATATAGATCTTTATATACTAAAAATTATGAGCAAAATATTTTCATAAACATTTTAAAACACAATTCGATTCACCTCGTCAACTGTGTTTTAATATGTTTATCAACATTTTAACAAAGATCCAATTCAAAATGTTATACTGTTAATTAAATTAATTTAACACAATTACATAATGACATATTTAAACGAAGAATAATGATGTCAGTTACTTTCTAAAACATTATTTGTGGAATTTAAACCTTTTACGTATATTATTAATTTTGCTATATACCATATAGGTACGCAATGCAATTTTCAAAATATTTAGATTAATTTTAAGGTATGATATTATTAATAAAACTACAATAATAAATTAATTATACTGTTATATAATTAAATATTATTTTCTGGATACATTAAATCGACCTATCATACTAACATACACTACCTAACTCTTATAGTAAAATAAATTACTTTATTAACAATATCAAAAAATATATCGTATATTGTATAATATACTTTGTACTTCACTCAGAATTGTTTTTCATAGATACTCGCACAATAATAATATATCATGACGTATAGGTAACACACACATTACAGCGACCAACTCGATACCTCTGTATAGCGAAACTTACCCACTAGTATCTTATTTTAAAACTAAAATAATATTAATAATTGGATTATAAATATGGCGATACTCTATTTTTAAACATTATAATTAACTACAAATTAATTAAAATTAAATAAGTTAATTCAATAATTTTTTTTTATACTTGTTAGATTGATATTTTTTAACACCTACCTTGTATAATATGTACGACATACTCCATAATATGGTAGTTACTCAGGCTTTTATCATGATTAACTTCATTAAAATACCCAATACTTTCTTATAAAAATATTTTTAATTCATTAAAATAAAAGTTTTTGATACGTTAGAATAATATTATTATCAGATTTATTTTTAACGTTATTATCAACACGCGTTTTATTATATAAGATAAGATAATAAGCTGCAGTATCCAAGACTCTGTCACCGATATCTTTGTTAGATTGTACTTTTATAGGAAATTAGACTTTTTTTTGTTATTCCTAACAATCTTGCCGTCTCTTACATTTACACACCCACATAATAATCTCAATTTCATCAAAACTTGTTGTTAATTATTGACAAATTGTTAAGAACCAATAAAACGATCATTTATTATTATTATTTTTTTTTTTATCATAAATAATAGTATTTAACTAATTACAAATATAACAAGTATCCAGATTTGAAGGACGTAATTAAAATAATAATAGTAATAATAATAATAATAATAATAATAATGACAGTAAAAATAACAATAATAATAATAATAATGATAATGATAACGGTGGTGATGATGATGATGATGATGATAATAATAAAACCTGCTATACATCGCAGCATCACAAGAATCCCCGTGGTCACCGTGCGGCTTTCACGGGACATTTCCGAATGATACTAATATAGTCGTGTCGCGACTATGCGCACGAATAAATTAGTCAAAAGTGAGTGGCTATTAATACACGTTTAACGGCGTATGCAGTTATAGGATGGTCATCCGCGCGCGCGGTACTTACACATACCCATACGGCCGGTGACATTTTTAATAGGCACATTTAATATACACAGAGGAGACGAGTACACACCGCACATCGTAATAATAACATTATGTTTTCCGTTGCAATAATGTCGTGATGATCTTCGAGAATCGCGTCGCACTGCGCGTCGTGTTTATATGACGGCGATGACGATCGTTCTTTACGCGACGTACATATGTATATATATGTAGTTATCGTGAACATATTTCGGTCGTAATTCGTGTCGATAACTGACAACCACATAATATTACGTGGGCCGCTTAGACAGAGAGGTTTACCTGTACACTACGATAGTACTATATATATATATATATATTATACCTACCTCCGAATATACATTATAATATTATTATTATATTGTGTTACATCACGAATGTACACACACAGACACACACACCATCACACGGAGCATTAGAGTATCGTGTCGTCAGTTTATAGAGACGGACGTGACGGCCCGGCCGAGTGGTTTTACATTATAATAATATATTGTTGTATTACCACGGCGATAGGTTTATATGCACTAATGAAGACCAATACGGAATGAGCACACACGCACAACACTATATTATATAGTAATATTATTATTATTATTATACTAGTAGGTATGCATAGGAATATTCCTGTTCTATGGACGGTGGTCTCCTCCATTCACGCGGGTATAATATACTGCAGCAGTGGCGTGCGTGTGTGCAACGCAGACGAGAGAGACCAACCCGCGGACGTCACTAAATAATTAACCTCATCAATATTTATGGAACGGGTGCCGTGCTAATTGAACGGGGTGATCGGGCGCACAGCAGCTCGAGAGCCTGCGATAATGTTATTATCATTATTGATATTATTATTACCGTGAAGACCGATGGAAAAATAAAACCAAAAACCTGTGTGTGGTGTATACAGGGTGTTTCACGATGAACTGACCATTTGACATAATAATATTATGTTTACACAGGGCGATTCTTTTATAATTTTTTTTTAACGTTTTTACGTTCTCGAATATCAACACGACATCGTACAAGTCAATTACATTTTTTGTATTTTCCCTTAGACATTTCCATTGCCTGGTGATCACGAAAATCAGCATGTATGTCGTACGTACACACCATAATATACATATATTTAATATTATTATAATTATACTAACGAACTCGATCCTATACATATTATAATAATATAATATATCGTACGTTAATTTCATCAAGTAGGTAATCAGTACATTTATCTGCGTAAAAAAAACCTACGTAAACATAATTTAGGTGTATAAATAATATATATGTTTCAGTAGGTAGTAGAACGATATAGGTATTATACAATATATATAATTCATTCTTACAGGGAGCTACTTTATATTTTATAGTGCACTTTAAAACGTAATACCAACCTATACTTTGTGTGTGGATGCATATAGTAACTCGCATCATGTGTTTTATTGAGTAAAAAATTACAAATTATAAATTAAATCAAATTATTATTGTGTACTTTTCCACGGGTTTAATTTCTACACGTCAGCTTTGTCTGTTATTTTTCTCAATAGCGTAGGTGCATTTTTTTTTGCACGCTTCTTACACAAATTTTAATATTCTATTGTGCGTCAACAAAACAGTTAAAACATACAAATGATCACCAAATTTATTTATACAAAAATACTATTGATGTAATAATAGGTTAGGTTTCTCCAGTATAAAAATAGGATGAAAACATCCTTATTTTATTCTAATAAAGCTAAACTTACATTTATTTTAATAATATTTCCGTCTTACTTTTTTAGATTCTGAACGGAGTGATGAATGTATTGATTTTTTTTTTTTTTTTTTTTTTTTTTTTTTTTTTTTTTTGTGTCTGTCGACAACATTTGGGGCAGTAAAAATGCTTCGATTTTCAACTTCTGCCCCTCTTTGAAAAGGAAATCGGATCTAGTTGGTACTTTGGGGGGTCAAAAGTTAAAAATTTTCAATATTTTTTAAATGAGTCGGGAAAAACCTTAAAAAAATGACGGAAAAAACGGGATTTTTTACGCAAAACCAGTTTTCGTCAAAATCAAATTTTTATTTTGCTATAACTCAAAAACTACTTGATGTAAATACTTGAAATTTTCACAAAATGTTTATATTAGCGTTCTCCATACACAGTTAAATTTTTAAAGAATTTTGACTTTTTTTAAGCTATTTATAGGCAATTGAAATTTTTAATTTTTTTTAGTATTTTTTTTTTAAATAACGATAAAAATTTTTTGGCCGACCAGAAAATCTTGAAAATTTAATACAAGGTTTCTTATAAGTTGCTTTTAAAGTGATAAAAAAAAATCCGAAATCGTTAGTCACAATTTTTTTTTATAAGTGCTTAAAGTTCGAATTTATACGAAATATGTCAAAATTGCGAAAATTTGCAAGTAATTTTGTGGTTGAAAAATCGTAAAATTTTTTTCTTTTATAACTAAGTTTTGAAAATTTGGTACAAGGTTCTCCATACATTTTTCTTTAAATATCTGTAAAAAAAACTATACCGGATTTAGACAAAAAATTTTTATGAGTGTTTGAAATTTAAATTTTTACAAAACCGCGTTAAATAACGGTTTAGCCTCAAACGGTTTTTGATATTTGTTGTTATTCAAACAGTATAAGTCGTAAATACTTGAAAATTTTACCAGTTATTGAGATTGCCATTTTCTTTTAGTGATTTGATTTTCAAAATATTTTGACTTTTTTTGAGCTATTTATAGACAATTGAAATTTTCAATTTTTTTTTATTTTTTTTTTATAAATGTTGATAAAAAAAATTTAGCTGGGACAAATTACTTGAAAATTTAATTGAAGGGTCCACATAGCTTGTTCTAACTCTCATTCAAAAATTATAAAAATACATAGGCACAATTTTTTTTTATTAGCATTTGAAGTTCAAATATTGACACAAATTCGTCAAAATCATGAATATTTTTCACTATTTGGTAGTAAAAAATTTATAAATATTTTACTATCAATAGCTAAGAATTGAAAATTTAATACTATGCTGTCCATAAGTTAAGCTTACAATAATTATAAAAAAGTTTGAGGATTATTCAATTTAAAAAAATTTACGAGTGTTTAAAGTTTTAATTTTAATTTGAAATCAAAAATACGCGTGTAAAATTACGTTTTACTAATAAATAATTTTCGATTTTTGTTATTTTTAAAAAATTATCAAACGTAAGATCTTGAAGCTTTTACTTTAGTGTTTGAATTTGTGAATTTTTTTCAAAATATAATATATGACAATATTTAAATATAATACATCCCAGACTGACAAATCGTCTCCGTTCAGAATCGTTTTTCGTATACAATGATACCTATCATTGCATTCAAATTTAACCTACCATAGTCCGAGGTCCACCCCATCCCCTAATGTACAGCAGAGCGATACTCACTTACCCGCTTTTTCATAATTATTATTCATAACGCGTATTATTTACATTTTGAAAACGAATTATTTTTTATTATATTCAGTTTTTATATAAAACATAATTATAAAATATATCCTTGTTTTTAACAACCATGTTAAATACCATTCACATATGTACAATACGACGTGTACAAATTTTTTTTTACCAAATTCATATTTTCATTTCACTATTTTAGATTTCTTGTAATAACAGTAATGATTAAACGAAACTGGTTTTAAGTCTATATGAAACATAGTTAATCAAATTTATCAAGCATATTATTATAATATTTGTCGCATACTAGTTATACATGGCTACAATGCCGTATTACAAAATGATAATTTTTATAAAGTTATAACTTATAACATATATTACACCTCTAGAGTATAATTAATATAGTTGTTTTGAGTAGTGATAAATTCAACTCGTGTAGGTACGACGTTCCTCTCCACGTAGGAGTTGTACACAAACTGTGGGCTGGTTCCATTCAGCACATATTGTACATTCAGTTAACTGTCAAGTGTTCTAAATTTGGGAAAAGAAAACATAATTTTATAGCCATCCATAGTGATACAATATATAACATCGTGGTCATGACATTTAAAATTTAAATATGAATCAATTATATACCTACCAATACCGCAAAGTTTAACCTTTTGAACTGTTTAATTAATCAGACAATTACGCAAAAAAAAAGACTTTCGCCATTAAGAGCGTTAGATTAGAACACAATGTATATTTTGTTATTTATTGATTGACTATTTACTTATTTTTAAAAATTCTCAAAGGCATAAGCAACGAATCTTTTAAATAGATTCATTTAATAATTGAAATCACTATCGCAAGTGCTTTGTTTATACCATCGACGACATCATAGTTTATTACCACCAAACCGATAGAAATATTTAAAACAATAATGTTGTATTAAAGTGTTTAACATTCTATGTTGTTTCTTTTTTTCTTCCATCGTTTATATATATTTATGAGGCGTGTTAAATACATATTATACACATACCCTACTGTGTAATCCCATTTGCATTTCGTTAACATCACAATAATATATATTTTGTCTATTTGATACTATTAAGCGACCGTCGAAAAAAAATAAACGGTTTTCTATTATGGTCTTTTCGTTTTTATAATTTAATTTTATAACGATCTTTGTATTTTATAAGGATGGCAGCAGAATACTAAGAAACACCTGTGTTATTTTTCTCTCCGGCAAAATATTCATTTATATTTTTTTTAGCCCCAAAGAATCGTAAACAACTAATAAATTAAACGTGCGATGTCAACAAAATGTTTTTTTCTTCGATCTTTAGTAATTATTATGCATTTTAATAATTATAATAATAATAATAACAAAACAGACCCGTGGTTAGAATATTATACTATGTTTTATAACAACATGAAATCAACTTCAATCTATAAATCGGACCACACCAGCCGTGAGTTGTGGGAATACGATTTCAATGACCAACGACGATCGGTGCTGTTTACGCCTAAGTGGGAAAAAAAATTAGTCAACATTAATTATTTTAATTAGAAATCGTTAAAATCGTTATTATAATCATACCTACCAAAAACCCGTTCGTTACAGCTTAATACTTTCATAACGTATTCCTAATATGTCTTGCCAACATAAAGTTTATTCGGTTTAATATAATATTTATCTACACATTCTATCGAAAATAAAAAAAAAAAATAAATTTCATCACATAAATTACACGCGAACCTATCTTATAGGTACATAATAATAATAATAATCTCTATCAGATCGTGAACAGTATACGACCACATGATCTCGAAAAGAGATTCCATTATAATAATACGTGTTATATTATGTTAAAGACAAAGTGGATTATCGACCAATGCTTTATCACGATTTATCAGATACTAAATATCTAGATCACAGACTAATGAGCAATCAGCAAGCTCGTCCACCAAGTGTGCGTATCGCGGGTGTGACTAACGCGGTTTAGCAAACGTCGTAATAATAATGCACTTGTACAGAGAATAGCTGATGGCGAAATGAGAAACGACAAAACATTTTTAAAAATAGACCGTTTAACTATACCTAATTATCGTTTAACACACACACATCACACACACACACACACATACCGTAGAACACACAATATTATTTTACGATGTAAGCACGATGGCGTATTATACGTATAGTTCCGTACATAGGTACATGTATCGTGTATAGCAAAAAAAAAAACTGAAGATATAATTAATTATGTAATAACTTTAGTTCTAAATGTTCTAATAGTGTAAAGTACTAGTGAGCACAGAGTACATAGTATTTATATATCTACTATATAAGTAATTTACAATAAAAATATAAACATATCTAAATTGAATAAATCATTTATTGATAAAAATAAAAGTTATTACTCAGGCGTGGATAATATTCTTAAAAATTGTTTTTAACATTAAAATAATAAATTAAAATGATCCAACAAAAATGTATTAATTGTATTATTTAAATTTATGAAACGAAAATTGTATTTATCAAATCGTCATGCTGTTGTGTTACTTTAGTCTAGTTTATACGTATATATAGGCAAAAACATAAACCGTAATAAAAATAATATGAGTAAGCCTATTTATAATTATTATTTTTGTTTTTTGTAATAGATAGGTAGTTTATGATTTATGATATATTTTTATTGATCATTTTCTGATCATAATATTATAAAACATAAAAAAGTATTAAAATAATAATTATTTAATCATAATCTAATATTAAAAATAAAGTAAAATGAAAAAAATGCAAAATAAAATACTCGTTTTAATTCTTTAATTTGTGATTAAGCTATATATTAAGTTATACACAAGGCGATTCACCAAAAACGCTCATCCTCTTTTTTCCTCAAATAACGCAATTATTAAAAATCTGATTTTTACATTTTTAAATGTACTTAGAATAATTTTTCTGAAAATGTCGCCATGCTAAAATCAAAAATTAAACGAGGAGTTTTTGAATTATTAAACTTGGTATATAGTAAGAATAAAATAAAGTCGATGGTTACCAAGAAAGGGTCAATCCAATGTGATTTTAAACCGTATATACAACAATAACGAGAATTGACATTCAACTGGTTCGCTCTGAACGAGATTCTTTGCAAAGTAGAATATCAATTATGATATAATTGGATCACGATGGGAGGGAATAGTTCAAAATATGTGGGTACACGGTACAGGGTCCAGGGAATATAATATGCTCACACGACACACATTACCTATAGTGTTCGGGATAAAAATTGTTTGTATACGGCGTGAGATCTGAATCGCACGTTTATTGGTACCTATTTCGGAAAAAATCAACTTGACGTATAATATAATATTATTATGTTATTATATGATGTTTTTATTGTACAGATATTGCGTCGGCACGAGCAAAGGATACTCCGTGTGGCGTGTGTGTGTGTAGATATAGACGTCTACATATTATTAAACCACATAATATACAGGTACGAGCGGTAAACAGGGCGAAAAATCGCGATAAACTGCACTCTGCACCGCGAAGGTTAGGTCGAATCGTATCGATATACTTATACAGTATACCTACATAATATTATAATGTCCGCACGCAGCATTGTACAACACACATGCGCACAATAGTAATAATATCATTAATATCCCTATTTATGCTTCGTACGCGCGCACTACACGTGTACACACGGTACTGTAATACGATTTATACCGTCGGAGACACAGCGCTGCGTATATGCGCGCACACACACACACACACGATAATGTCGTTTATTATTATTTATTTATTTTGCCGCGCCCGTCGTCGCGCATAACACGCGTATATTATACGTAATAGGTATTAGCACCGCGCGGAGTGGACACGGCAAAAAAATAACCTGAATGATTGTTATTTTGAGTATGATATTATTATTAAAAAATAATTATTATTGCGGCCCCTAGCAAGTGGTGCCGATGACAAATGAGACGAGCGACGGTCGTACGACGACGACGACGACAGACCGGAGCCGTGCGCGCGACGGGGCGCCCGTGCAGCACGGCCCGCTGAGACGGCGAGTGGCGCGGAAAGAGACATTATCATATTATTATATTTTACGACCGCGGAAAGATTACGGACAAGAGTAAATAATAATAATAATAATAATAATAACGTATACTGTATATACAGCTTCATACGGAATTATTACATTATATTATACCATTTTATATTATAAAAATGTATACGTACGGCTGGCTACGGGGAGAGACCGGTTTATACCGCAGTGACCGCGACCGTCGTCGTCTGTTGGAAATGTGTTTAGAATTTTTGTATTTTCGCGTTCTTATTTTCTCTGCCGATATATTTACCAATTCTCATCCGCGAGCAGCTTATAATATGTACATAGTCGCGCGATTACCGCTTATTTGCATACGTCGACGATCGTGGTCGTACCTATAAGTCTCGACGCTCATTCATTTCGCCCCTCGACGACATCTCAATCGAAAAATCGCCGCCGCCGCCGCTCGTGTACATAGTTAAATATTAAAATATACATAGACATTATGCTGTATAATATAAGCTGTATATTTATTACTATTTTAGTCTCCGTCGTTATTATTATGTAGTCGCGGACCGCGGTACCAGCTACGCAAACGTATCGGTTGTAGTGTGTATGTGCTTGCATTCAGACGAGTCTCGCGTGAGTTTTTTGAGTTTATGATTATCAAAAATACGTTCATCCCTCCGTTTAGAATCTAAAAAATTGACACGTTCAGATTTGAATTATCTACAAATTTCTAATAGACACGCAGAAAAATAAACCTAATCATATAACAAGCCTACGATAATTATTAATGTCGGAAAATTTCAAAAACCAATTTTCAAACCTTCATGTTTTATATAATACGTATTATAGGTAATCAACGACACATGGTCATTTTAAAATAAAAATAAAACAATGCAATCGAGCGAAGTCGATATTTTGCTTTTTAGAAAGTATACGATATGAAAAATGGTGTTTTATACATTTATGGTGGGTTTTTGGGAAATATGAAATGTCGTGTTCTTGTCACGCCAACGTATGTTTTTTCAGGATCGTGGTTGAGCGTTTTTTTTTTGTTTTATAAAAAATGACATGTTTTGTTATTTTTATACAAAAATTGATTTACCGGCCCAATAAACCGTCGTGGCCGTTACGTAAGTATACGTTATTATTATAGCGGGTGTACATAGCACGGACTCGAGTTCGACAAATTCAAATGCGCCGCCGCCGTCTCGGCTCTTGCAGCGCACATACAACGATCTTATAAGTATACAAGACCCGCCGTCTTATTGGGATCGCAAAACGGGTTTTCGTTTGTTCGTTGTGTTTACACGGTATATTGTACGCATATATCGTATAATAATACATAATATTGTAATGCGTCGTATAGCAATTTGACAAAACGGCGCATTGTTTAACGTCGAACACGCACATGCTGTCGTGGCCGGAGAGACGCTGCGCCGGCGCGCCGAGGACAGATAACAATAATATAATATTATAACAATATAATAATATATACATACGTGTGTATATAATATGTATATATGGATAGTAATAATGACATCACGAGTTGTTCGAGTCGGACGGCGACGCCGTGCAACGACCCGATGATACTCGACGTGTATGTGTATATACGTATACACATTATACACATAATATAATAATAATAATATAACATATAATATATATATCGCGTTACACAATGCAGGCGAGGGACATAAACATTGAACGTTTATTATTTACGACGGCCGTCGGCTGGATGCTATGTGTACAACGATATTGTAAAGTTCAGTCGAAAAAGGAATTTTTTTCAGAAAAATAAAAAAAAAAATGTGTTCATATATCTCGTAAGTATACGGCCCACACCGCGACGATCAGCCACCGAATACATTAATATGTAATGAGGAACAGTATAATTATTATGTTACATTGTTATTAGTTATCACCTATTATTATTATTATTATTATTGTTAGCTATGCTGAATTGTCCGTAACCTCGATCGTAGTAATATACCTGACCTATTATACGTTTTTGCTAAGAAATTAATTTATTCAAATTCTATTATTGACGACGTTATGAAACACTCACGCTGCGTGCACGATCAGCTGTTCGAAAATAAAATGACACATTGTATTTAATTATTATGATTATCCGTGTACAATTTATTATTCTTACTATGGTGTATTACGTCTTTTAAATATTTCCGGAGCAAAGGCCAGGACTCTCGCTTTTTAATGATGCATTAATGTGAATATTTCGTTCAGTGTGATTCCCTGCAATAGTATTACAGCCATGACCGTGAGACCAAAAACATAATATATGCGGAATTCCTGACGAATTTTACCCTCGATTACCTAAATTTTTTCTCCAATCATATCCATTGACGTTTGATCCTTTATATACCTATAATGCATACCTAGAAGAAGAATATTATTTTTATCAGCATAATTCATATGATTTAGACTATTTAGAGCGATATATAACAATCAAAATTATCATTGTTAGTAAAAAAAAGTTTAATGTACATTTTATGTGTACAGTGTTCACTACTGTGATTGAAAAAAAAACTATACGTAATTGTCTATTAAGGTCTATCGGTTTTTAAATCGAGCTTAAAAACGGTCTTAATATTAAAATATTTTTATTTTATTAATATGGTAAAAAAATATTTTGGAAACACATACTTAACATAATATGTTATTTTTTTTTTATCCATACAAGATATTATTATATTATTTACATATTATTTTAGTATAAGATCATTAAAAATGGCGTTAAAAAGCACCACTGAATCGTAAACGTCTTATATAAATTAAACACGTGATGTCAACAAAACGTTTTTCTCTTCGAGCTATGGTAATAATTATGCGTTGTAATAATTATAATAATAATAATAAAATGGACATGCCTTGGACTATAATAATTTATAGCAGCGTGTGATCGATTTCATTCAATAAATCAGACCACACCTGCCGCGAGTTGTGGAAACACGTTATTTAAATGTCCAACGATCGACGGTTTTTAAGAAAACGACAAAGTGAGGAAAAAAATTAGTTAATATTAATTACTTTAATTAAAATCGTTTCTACCGAAAACCAGTCCGTTAAAGTTAATAATGTATATTAATATATAATAGTATACAGGGTGATTTACAACACATGTTCACCCCTTTCTATAGTCTAGACGTCTAGTTAATCAAAATCTGATTTTTTGTAAATATATTCACATCCTTACTATTTTGAACTAATATAATGAGTGTCCTAGCTGTGATTATACAAAATTCTCTTTTTTTTAAAAAAAACCTTTCTTTTTATATTATAAACTATTTAACAGATAGCTTTCATGAAAACGTTGACGTATTAATATCGAAATTCGAACGCGTACTTTTTGAGC
The DNA here is from genome assembly GCA_020882235.1 of Schizaphis graminum. Taxonomy (NCBI): domain Eukaryota; kingdom Metazoa; phylum Arthropoda; class Insecta; order Hemiptera; family Aphididae; genus Schizaphis; species Schizaphis graminum. Next base: position 73,348,721 of record CM037032.1, read on the forward strand.
TGATTAACTTTTTATTCTAAGAATAATAGATTTATAATAAAATAAGTTTAAAAAATATAGAGGCTATAGGTATTTGAAAATATTAACAATTAATATTAATTTATCAAAATGCATAATTTATAAAAATGGTCAAAATATAATAATTACTAAATCCAATACTATATAATAATATCTATTTTATATTTTTGCAAAATTATATCAAAGCATTTTTTTATTTTTAGTATAAGCATTTTAATAAATGAAAAAATTCTCGTTTGAAATCAAAATATTCAAAAAATTATTCACTAAATAATTTTCAGTAAAAAATAAGAGTTTTCATTTGAAAATAAAATTGTATATCACCAAAAGTAGCACAAGAAACTTACAAATTTGAAAGGATATTAATATTAATATTAATTTAATTTATATAAGGATATTTATTTAAGTCCTTTAGTATATTTAAAAATAATAATTTGAAGAAATTCATTGATAAAGGAAAGTGAGCGAATACTTTACAAATCACCCTATATATATATATCGTTAAGTGTGATTTTATATATTTACGGTTGTGAAACAAAAAATGTATGTACGAGTATAATTAGACATTGGCGAATTTTACATTCAATTACATACATTTTTCCCTCGGCCATATCCGTTGACATTTGATCCTATAATAATATAATGTGCACATACACTTTGTTTACATCGTTACTATACTATGTTTTTTATTATGTGGGAATTTTGTACCTGCTAAAATGAATTAATTACAAATAGCACATGTCTTCGTCTTACTATTTCCTCACTGCTTCGTTGTGTACTTCGACAACTGATTAACGAACAATCTATAGTGCACTTTATATTATATTATTCAATGCAAATTCTTATAATATCATCATTTAACATGAATTGAATGGAACCGTTTTTGGTCAAAATAAACTTTTTCCTTTTCGGCCGAATGTAACTTTTCTAGAGAACTTTTTTCAGCTTGTATATATTTTAAAATTTGGTCATCAATGTAAAATTACACTATTATAAAAAAAAATATGAAATAAATTTAAAATCTGTATGCGACATGCTAATTTATTTTCAATAAAAATCAATTAATTTATATATAAAATATAGAAGAACATTTATGAGTATAATTTTTAAAAATAAATATTAAATTTTTTGTCATAAATAACTACAATTATTAGAATAACACCAGTGAATTTTTAACATGAGTACACTATGCTACAATATACTCACATTCAACTAATCTGCAGTACATAAATTACGAATATCTAAACCTAGCATCAGCAGTATCAACAAGCAATGGAAAATTCTTCAACCCTCTAATGGTATAACATATACATGGAATTATAATATTTAAGAAATATAATAATCTTATAGCAAACGGCCATTTCTGAATCTAAAATAGGTGATATAATTTTATATTGGTGATCAAAATAGTGTACGGGTCGTAAACTCGAAAATGATTATTAGTTATAACAGAATAGCCGAAAAGAGAAAAGTTCATTTTGACTGCATCTTGATGCCCATTTGTTAGCAACCAATTTTGCAGCTTCACATAAAAAAAATTAGATATTTTTAAAACATATAATATATTACTATATAATATATAATAGAAATCAAATATTATAACCAGTAATATTTTTATAGGACATTCTTGAAACAATTTTTCTTATTATGGTACTATGTGAAATATACTACTTATATGAAAAATAGTCTGCGACAATACAATGACTTTCAAACGATAGTACCTATATGTTATATCTTAAAAAACAAATCAAGCACTTTGTCAATATTTGATTATACAGTTATATACCTTCATATAAAATTTAATATTTTAATATAAGAGTTTACTTATATTTATTAGATTTAGATTCAATGTGTTCAAGAAAATGATTTAACAGGATTATAAAATAGGTGTCATACATTTTACCCAATATCCATACGAAATATAGCCAATTAATGAACAAGAAAACCAATTATGTATTGTTAATTTATTTTATATCAGAATAATAATTACTAAATTAATTATTATAAAACTTAAAATTTTCATGAACATTATTATATTGCGTTTACTTATTTATTTTGTTCAATACAATTTGATTTTTTGTTGAAATAAATAAAATATTAGAAAATGAACAAAATATACTTTGCAACTGATAAATGTTAAAATTCAAATAGAAAAACTAGTACCTATTTTTAGTTATTTAGTTATATATATTTTGATTTTATATGTATGTTTAAAGAAAGTGTTCCGTAAAAAAAAAAATCATTATAAAATTATTTACATCAAAAATAAATATTTTTAATCAATAATTTCGCTTTTAGAATATATTTATTAAATTTACCATACCTATTAAATAATTATTTTCTAAATATACCGATGAAAAAATATTATACATTTTTAAGATTAATTTATTAAAATTTATTTTAATTGTTTTAATTAACAATTTTTTTTTACTAAACAAATAACACCGCGGCAGTAGCGGCCATTGGTCATTGATGAAATGTATAAAAAATAATTTGTATGAAAAAATGATATCTACTGATTAAAATAACCTACCTCTAATTAAAACTTTTAATAGTATAGTTCTATGTATAAACATCGAAATATTTTAAGTGTATAATTTTAAATTAGATACGAAAAATGGTTTAAATAGTTTGTAGATACATATACAAACAAGTTTTAATTAAATTATACATATAATAAATATTTTGGTATACTATGAAGACATTAAGATACAGATATACTATTTAGATATTTTTAAAACTGTAAATACATAGGTAGGTCAAATGAATTTAAAAAAAAAATTAATTTATAATTAGCATTTAACATTTCAGAAACTAAAATTAAAACTATGAATTAAATTATTGGATACCTACCTACTGTGTGAAATTAAATATAATTATTATTCAAAAATTTACAATATCGTTATTTGCTTAAAGTATTAGCTTATAAATATTATAATATTAGATTAAGACAAAAATTTGTAAGCCAACAAATTTAAATATTGTAAAACATGTTAAGAATACTTATTTTTTTAATTAAATTTAAAATAAATGCATGCCACACACAAATATTCTAAATATTCCATATCGTATTGGAAATAGAAAATATTTATTTTTGAATATTCAAATAATATATTAACATGCATTATAGTTTATGAATAAACATAATTGAATAAATAATTTTTTTCAATTTTTGACACAAGACAAAATCTAATAAATTCATACGAAAAAACAAGGTTTAAATTGATTTTATGTTGATATATCAAGAGATTAATATGAAATGAAAAATAACGAATTCTAACCCGTTGACAACGATTTGTCCACGTTAATTAATTATGGAAATTTTATGTATTCATTTTTTTTAATATTATTATTATTTCTTTTATGCATAATAATAATAAATGTTGTTGTTTTAATAAACGGGTTTTACCTAATCTAAAACATTAATATTAATAATTTAATAAATCGTGTCAAAATGTCAAACAATTTCACATAATAAAATCAATAGTTAATTTTTTTAATTTGATATAACTTACCCGTAAAACGAATACTTGGAAATATTTACATTTTATTTACAAAAATTAAAAAAAAACTAATTATTTAAATTGGGTTTGGCTTTAACTCGATATTTTCATATCAAATCCATACGAATAAGTAAAAATGTTACAATTTTTAATTATCGTATATTTATTCAAAATATTTTTGTACTGGCGTTTTACATTAATAGTAAAAATTAATTTACATACTACATAACTAAATATATTAATAAAAAAATGATACCTATAAGTACTTACACATAATTAAAAGTATATGAAGTATAAATTGTTGGTGAATTTATTACTTTATAAAAGGTGATACGAAGACGCGGAAGACGTATTAAAAAAAAAACTTTTTTATAAAATCTTAAGAAAATCGCATCTGTACAAATATGTGTGCCGTTCAAGCATTACGATATGCTTTATTATAATGAACCAGTGTAACTTAACCTAATGAAACTGCAGGCTTAACACTTGTTTCAGTAGACTTGTAAACGATCAGAAGAGTTCAAATACGGAGGTAGTAGCGGTAGGTATATGAATGGTGTTATTATTATTAATATTTTTACATGTGTATCACTGAAAAACAACCGAACAGCCGGTGTTTTTGAACGGGCCACGGGAGAGTCGTAGTGGCGGACCTTGTTTCTCAGGACCTTTTGGCTCGGGTCACCTGTTGTCACCGTCAACGGAAACTATACTGCGACCTATACCCGGATTAGACGATATTGTATATTATTATTATAATAAATATAATAGCATTCAAACCTGCAGTCCTCCCACAGTCCCTCCGCCATTACACGCATTTTCCGACAGGGTCGGCCGTATAAATATGACATCGAGAATAATAATAGGTACACTAAAATATAATTAAGCATATTCCAAAACTCCCGGCGCTAACGACACAACGGTATAATTTAAAGTACAGATAAGCCGATTGTGCGTCTTTGTTTGCACGGTCCTCATCCATATTATAATATTCATATATTATTATTATCATTATTATAATTATATCGTTGATTTCGTCGCTGTCGTCGTCGTCGTCATCATTGCCGTACGCATGCATTATTATATAAATAAAGCTCAAAAGCGTTAAACCGATTTGGTCCCGGCGAGGTTCAAAAACACGAGCGATTGTTATACATTTTAATCTCGTATTTAATGCACGCGGACTACGATGTGTGCGCGCTGCTGTTTAAACATCTTATATATAATATAATTTATAATAAAATGCCGCGACAGAGGACAATAAAAAAAAAAAAAAAAAAGGAGAAACGCAGTCAACGAAAATGACGCGTACCTACACGCGCACGCTGAATCCGATTCCAATTAGACGGTATTTTTATTGTTTTTAATGAACCGGGAGAATTCGCGTTATTTTTTTTTCAACTGCCGTACACGCACTCGTGTGTACCTGTATGTCCTATAATATCTATAATATGCGTACGAGTAGGTATTATACCCTATTATGACGACAGCACAAATTTTGCATTCGTTGTCCGGTGTGCACACGATATAGTAATAGTAATAATACAGAATCAGTGTGCTTGGACCTGGTTGAATATTTTACGACGCTGTTTGGTACAAAAAGAAGAGAGAGAGAAAGAGAGAGAGAGAGAGAGTGAGAGACGGACAGAGAGAACCGATATAATAATAATATATAATATAAAAATGTACAAACACCGCGCAAAAGATCGTTATCCGTTCGCGTGTTGTTTATTGAACGCCTGTCTGCGGCGGTGGATTATTATTATTATTATTATTGTGCGCCGGCCGGCGATGTCTTTATATTGTATAATATTATTATTATTGTATCGCTTATACGCTATTATATTATTATCATCTGTATTAATAAAATATAATGTTAGTGTGCGTATGTGTAACTGTGTAAGCGATCCAAAGCCTATCGCACTCGTAGTTTTGAAATTTAGTACACAAAACAAGGTAAATCTACTGTAGTAGGCATCATTCAATTCGTCACAGATATAAGGCCTAAAATGGACGATCCTTATGCAAATCTACAATTTTCAACCACTTTTTATAAAATATTCGTCAATAAATTTTTATAAGGTTCATAGTGCTATAGACTACTTTTTATTATTTATTTTTTACTTTTCAACAAATTATGTTGAATATAATATAGTTAACTATCTAAAAACTATCATTTTATTTCTTCCATATACTTACCGATAGTGTGGCCATTGGTTGCAGAATATAAAATAGTTATTATGACTGGATACGATTTTATGTTTGGTCAAAACGGCCCGAACAACTGTGCTGAAAATCTGTGTAATGTGAGTTTAACGGAGTTTAAGTAGGTAAAAGTAAATCCATTGGCATTAAATTTGTGACGAACAAAGATCCGCTCAAGATCAGGTGATCTATTTTTATATAACTTCGAGATGTCTGTATACTTGTAACGCGTATGCGCATATGTAATGATGTAATAATATTTCAATTTCTTCGACTATAGGTCTCGTTATAAAGCTGTTATCGTTTCCACCGCGTGAATCGGCGCGGCGTGAAGGTGTTCCGATTCGGTCGTAAGTGCGCGGTTGCAGTTTCGACTCTTTTGCCCCCGCGCGAGAGTCCGATAAACAGTCTCAGAGTTCGTGCGAAAACTCGGTGGCTCTGCAGTCGTAACGCAAATTTCCATACAAAGACCGTACTGCAGTCCAATATAATATGTATGCGAATACAACAGGTAAGTATGGGTATTATATATGGGTAGGTCTCTCTGGTAAGTATACTATTCTCTTTGCCCGCCACCAATAGAACCACAACAACAATAATAACATATTGTGTTCCCATTATATTATTATTATTATTATTATTATTACTATCTCCTCACGCGCATTTTTTACATCATTTTATCGTCCTCGTTTCGAACTCTTGAACGGTATACACACACGCGCTTGCATAATATTATATATTACACATATCATATGCATGTGCGCTGTATAGCCACATAGGTATAGTGCTGGCATTATATTATTGTTCATGTAAATTTGTATAAATTAACATACCGTGCTACCGCGACGACCGGGGCGCGTTTTCTGTCGTAGAATCTCTCTCTCTCTCTCTCGCTGTATCCTTGTATAATAAGTCGCAGGTATTCGCCGTCGTCTCCGGCGCGTTTGTGCACGACATTCCATCGCGATTTACAATATGCAGACACATATGCGCGCACACATATCGTCGAAACGACGACGTTCCGGGACCGATAATAATTATAACAGAGGCCACGGAAACGTGTTTTTAGTTTAATTAATTAGGTGTCCGTATGTATTATAATATTATTATTATTATTATTATTATAAATAGTTATGTCAAACCGCAACACACGCCATCAGTTGACTGGTATCGTGAATAACGGCTACATTTATGATGTATATACTTACTACTTAGGTACATGCGTATTCGTCGTGAACACGGATAAATAACACATTGCGGTTCTTGCTGTCCGCGAATCAAGCCTAATGATTGTGATAAACATTATCAGAATCCTGACTGTCGTTAAAAAGTTGTGGGGGAGGTGTCATGAACAAATCGATATTCGTTTGAAACGTTTTCACTCTCACGCTCTATTGCAGAACCTGTCAACAGCCCGCAATCATATAATATAAATGTGTATTAATATCATGAGTAATGTAAATCGTTTTTCATTTTTACCTCGGTAATCACAACCATGTTTGACGGACTATAAATAAAATATGTATAACTAATGTCCACATTTGACTAGACATATGCGATATACGTTTTTTACATAAATATAACATCGTTTGGCTATGGTTGTCGTTGATTTCTAGAATTTGAACCCTGAAAGTAATAAGTTATATTTTGTTAGATCGAGTGGAACACGACATTCATGTCCGGCGATCAAAGCATTAATGGTGTAGGTAGCCAGGTAGGTAATCTTTAAGGATCATACTCGTTGATTTTTGTTATGCATAATAATGAGTATATATTTATTATTTATATTAAATTCTAAAAGGCAATAACACTTACAATAATGCATACAACAATAGTAGGCACAATTAAACAAAAGCAACCAAATTAAAATAGTGTATAGTTTATATTTTTGTAAAGTAAACAATATAATGATTTAGGCGATAAGATAAATAAACAAATCGGAATTATATTGTAAAATTTAACGCTCTTTTTGCAGACTGAAATACTGTGTTAGAAACTTTCGTCGATATTGATACTTATTCTGATACCACTTGTATTATAATCGAAAACATTAATTAATTTAATTAAAGTTTAATAAACCTGAATATTCTCGTAAAACGTCACCATGCCGACGATAATGAAATGATATCATAAAATACGTAGATACCTGCCAAAATGTTGTCAGTTTGCAGAATCTATCATCTTTGTTATGCAACTATTAAGCTGCATTTAATAATATTAATATATTTTACGGTTTAAACAATAAAAATTAAGTTTTTAACGCATATAACAATAATACGCAATAATAATTGATGAGTATTAACACCATTTCGAATAGAAGCATTACATTTTAAAACACATTATTATTTTACTTCGAATTATAAGTCTTACCAACGCGGTAACGGTCTAACCATAAAGTCGTGGTTGTTGTTTTTATTACCACTATACTATTACGGTAGCTTGAAGAAAAATAAATTCAGCATCCAGAAATTATACAAGCATTATCGATATAATAATGTAATAGGTACTATTGATATTGACAGAATGTCCGTAAAAGTTATTACGATAATCTAATCAAAATCGTTTTGGTAAAATCATTCTGTCGGCACCAAAGTTTTGTAAACAACCATAAGTTTAAAATTATTCCGTATTGAATGCATATCGGATGCCATTGTGTACGCTATCAAACAATCGGTAAAGGATTTAGTTCGTATCTGATTGGATTGTTTAAAATCCGATCGGTGACACGTGTGTACATAATCAAAGCGTATGCGTATATTATTAAACAGTAAAAGTTAAACCTCTTAATCAGATCGAAAACAGAATTCATGATGGAAATACACCATTTAAGAAAACCCTTCGACGGGTGAATATAAACGATCGTTTGATGTTGTATAGTAATATATTATATTGTTATGCCCTGTGCATTTGCTTTTGTATGGAATAATTAATCGCGCGATTGTATATGAAAGATGTTATCGTGTTCGATGTTTGAACAAAAAATATGATCTCGCACAAAAAATAATAACCAAATCATTTATAACGACTATAATTAAAGAATTAACCGGACTGACGGTGTATAATATGTATGTTATTAGCGTTTTATTATATTAATTAAAACTATTGATTGAAATTTTAGTGGTCACGTATAATATTGTAGAGCCTGCAGTTTTATTAAAATAAAATATACATACATGGATAGTATGTGCTGACGCTTGTTTAATGGTTGATTATTAAGTTTTAATTATATGCGTTTACCTGTATTATAATAATATAATAGCTCGATAGTTTAAATTACCGTTCTGTGATTTTTTCTATGCCTATATATATATATAGATATATATGATACGTTATCAGTTATTTATTATTTACGATCGTCAACATACCGGTTTCTTAAATTTGACCAACGTTTCAGCAGCATTGATCCATCAACCTATTCAGGAAGGATAATAAATAATCCACTTTTTTAGATTTCTATATGTTTATAACAAATATGTGTGTGCGTGTGTGTATAGCGAACCTGTATACCCACCTATTGCAGAATACTATACGTTCTCGGAAAAAAATACGACTAATTATTTTAGACAATAAATGCGGATTATAAAACGATATAAAATCGGTTCCCAAAACAAACGAAATCTTGCGCGACCAATTCGATAAATTTCAAGCCACATAAAAACTATAAAGTTTAGTTTGTGTTTACATATAAACACGTCAACTTATAACTACGTCCCTGAGCCCCCCCCCTACTCGTGCAGACGATTGCGTGTCATAATAATTATTGATATCGCTGTTCTGTCGGTTCCAAGATCGATATGCATAAATACGTGGTTATAAATTAACTGAGGTATTATTTTGCTTTTACACATATAAATGCGTGCGAGATATCCGTCAACCTGACATCCCGAGTTAAAAATGTTGGAAAATATGTGACCAAAAATTCAAAATTTGTAACACACATTTATATTATTGGTTCGCGTATAAAACATTTGTGGGCAGAAAATCTGTATAGCACAGTTACAGTCGTATGTATTTACTTTGGTAAATATTATTAAAATATGATATATGTTATGTCTATGGAAGATCCAGGACGAGGACGAGAGGTGTTTTTCACCGATAAACGGCGTAAAAATGATTATATATATCTAATATATGTGGGCAATGGGCATGCAGTAGGTAATAATAAATACGTGCGGGAGAGTCGTAAAACACTTCGCGCGTAAATCCAAGTGCCCGACCGAACGTTCTCGCGCCGTGGGAGACTTTAATGTGCGAATAGTATCTACCTACAGTCTTATTTAATTTTTGTTCGCACAACGATATTATGCAGCGCTACGTTTCGCTGCAAACACTAATTTCCCGAACCCGGAGCGCGTAGGTCGTGCGCCGCAGCCAAGAAATCGCCGACGACGACAAGACAATGGTAATTGAACTGTTACATAAAACAAATACTGAAATAAAATAAATACCTGTATTATATTATAATAAGACAATATGTGTATAAACTTAAGTCGGACGCGGCACATAATTCAGCGGCGGTTAAAGTAGTGCGTCGCGATATAATATTATTATTATTATTATTATTGTTGTTGTACGGCGTGTTGTTTTATTTCGGCGCAATCGTATATCAAACGGCTGTAGATTTCGCGGGAGACAATAGCTGGAACACGGCGCTTATATATTATAATAATAGTTTGTTTACTATATATACCGAGCGGTGGGGACGACTGTTGTAATATTGTAATAATATAGTACTGTAGCGGTGAAAAAAAATAACCGTTTGATTTATCGTCGAAACGCCGTATTTACGTGTACGCGACGTACACAATATATATACATACATATATAAATATAATATTACGACTATATTTATGTATATATTATAATATTACGACGACGGGAAAAAGAAATTGAAAAAAAAAGCTGTGCTGCAGAAAAAAACCGACGATCGGTCGACCGGCGGAGGAGGCGCTTCGTCGCCGCAGTTACGATATTATTATTATTATCTTATAGGTAGGTATCTATATACATGCAGGACGAGCCGCGATCGGCGCGAGAACGAGTCGTGGTCCAGCCGCCGGCAGGAGAGGGCGGTATGATATTCTACCGCGTCTCTGCGCGGAAGAGAGAGAGAGAGTGAGACAGAAAGACAGAGTGATGGCCAGTGAGTGTTCTCTGCGGTTATCGTGCGCTGTGGTGGAGGGGCATTTCGAATGTGCACCTATGTAGAGGACAGAAGTACACGTAGGTATATATACAATATAATAGTAGGTGTGTGTGGTCGCACTTATTGCCGACGTGATAGAGATGTCACCGTGGGCACCGACTCGACGACACACGCACACACATTACACGTACACGAACCTTTGTCTCTGTTCCCGAGTGCATAATACACACACACACACACACATATATATATATGCGAAAGAGTTCACGATTGTCGCCACTGTCAGCAGTGCAAAAGCGTGTGCGTGCGTGCGTGCGCGCGCTCGCGTCTTGTCTGCGCGAGGTAATTTATTATTATTTATTTATTTTACGATAATATTATTCGCGCATGATCATCGTCGTGGTTACATACCTAAACTATCGGAGCACGAGAACCGTGAGCGCGCACGGCCAAGTCGTCGTATATATATTCTAAATAGAAAATATAAATATAAATAAAACGGAACCCTAGAAAATGCGAAAACGTTTAGTTGTTCTATATATATAATATATAATATGTATGTATATTATTCCACTTGCTTGTGTTTTTCTAATGTCTGCGTTAAGAACCGTTTGAATTGAGCATCAGCAATAAAATGAGATTTTTTTATCAATAATGTACGTATTTTAAAATCTGTTGTTGCGATATATATGCATTGCATAACTATATGGCATATTATGTATAATGTGCAAAAATCTGGACGTGTATATAAAACAGCTATAATCGAGTTGTTTGAGCTTCTGCATATTACTCTATTTAATTTTTACAAATATGATCATTAATGTATGGCCAACCAAAATTTGAATTATAATTTCAAATAAAAACTGACGATTACTATAAAAAATAAATAATAATCAATATTGGTCAAAAATCAGTTAAAAAATTATTTGGCAAGAGTACATTGTACTCTTTAAAATTATAAAAAACCTGACTAGACATCATAATTCACTAGAAAAATATGTGAGTGTCTGTCATATATAGTTATAGTATTTTCAGCGTCCGTGTGGTTTACATATGAAATAAACTAATTGTTTATTTTTCAGTCTTCCGCCGACCCGGCGCTGATGATCTGGAAAAAAACGACCGACATCGATGCAAGTCAAATGAGTCGACGCGGAACACGCGGGTAATCGACAGGAAATGAGAAGACAAATTTAAATGCGCGTGTGTGTCAACGCGAGTTAAGTCACCCATGTAATTCCTCTGGACGGACGAGATAATATGTTCCACCGCCACCACGTCGAGTAAACCCACTCGTTATTATACATATTATACAATATAATACTGCTATAACCTATTAATAATATTAATATCGTTATTATTATTATACCAATCAATCATCAATCACTAACAGCGTCAATGTGATTACCAAATTTATCCAGCCATTCAATCGGGTTTGTATATTATAGGTATGTATATAATATATAATATATTAATAATAATATCATGTATAAGCTGGTTTTCGTGAAATTATTCTTTCTACGCCTAAGCCGGTGATAAATGTTTGAGGGTTTACGAAAATATAGCAAAGCTGTCAAAGACGCAAAGTTTTGGGTCGGTGGCGTCGAGAGCACACGTTATCTCGATGAGATTCTTGACGAATATTCACACATTTATCTTGTCGTCGAAATCAACCCATTGATGGTGCAACTATTTGCATCTGAAATCACATATATTCACTAAGTTAGTTGTGTCGGAATAAAAAAGTTTTTAAAAGAAGTCATTGGTAATTTTCTTCCCAGGATTGCTCCTGTGGTAAACTAAGTGTCTCTGGACAACTGATTAAATGTTTTGAAATAAAATGTATTATGTAAATGAAATAGTTTTAAATAATATAGCAAATTATTAATGCTTAAATTTAACAAATAAAATATTTATTAATCATAATTTGTATTTCCCATTATTATAGTTTTACAAAAATAATTATAAGAACTATATTATAGTAAAATATAATTAATAAATTTGTATGTAAATTTATTATTGATACGCCAATTTCGTAAATATAATCGTCGGTTATTTATGTACCTAGATTAAATTTAAAAAAATTACCTATTCTAGTCATGAATACTATTAGTACTTCAAACGTAAATATTAATCAAGAACAACACATTGTACAAAAATTGAATAAATATATTTGAATTGTATAAACGATCACAATTATAATCATTTATAAATTACTCGTTTAAATACTGCGAGATAAACGTTCCAGCAACTATTCATTATAACTTATAAGTACGAATCGTTTCCAACAAAATTTCTGCTACTGCCTTAACAATGCTTCAATTGATTAATTCCAAATTCGCATGTCGTTTTTATATACGCTCCCTCCTCTAAAATACATAATAATCCTTGGTTGAACGGGATGAAGAGTCTGGGTCTGCGGAGGGCCAATCAATTACCTTTATGAAATTTGGAACGTTTTTTTTTCAATCCACTTTTAAGTTGTTTTTGCCTTATAGCCAAGCGCTAAATCACAATCAATTCCTTCGAACATTCTATTATTAAGAAACTTTACACTTTACAAGGTCTAAGACACTCGTCTGATAAATGTGAGCCTCAGTTTAACCCCTTTCTTGCAGAAATGGATCTTTGTAATACTATACCATGACATAACCTCATATATGTATATTTTATCAGGGTGGCAGTATTGTGGGTACAGTTTACATCCGTCTCTGGTTTTAAAAAGGTATATTCGACCATCTAAAAGTTAGATACAATTACAAAAAATTATTTTATAATAATTAAATTATCGTAAAAGATGTATAATGTATATATGTTAAAATTTAAAAGAAATAATTTTAATAAAATCTATGACTGAAAAATAATATGTTTACATTCTAATGTTTTATTGTTTCACTACATGAATAATATTTTGAAATGTATTCAATAAGTGACCTTATATTGAGGTACAAATTTACTTTAAACTTATAAATTTTATATTTCTTCCATGTACGACATAAAATTGACTTTTAATACACAATCGATGTCGATTATTATTCATTTATATTATATATTATGGTATAATTAATTAACTATAATAGGCCCCCGTTTAGTTTAATTTTTTTTTTTATGAACACAAGGTATTATGCAGCCCCGATCAACAACACATACATACGATGTGAGAAGTACAATCAAATAAAATTTTATATTAATATATGCTTATTATCAATCAAACAGCATAACAGCACAACGTACACTCGAACGATTAATCATGATTAACGTTTAATGCCTACAGTATGAATGATTTGGTTTTAGAATAGATAGAAGACTCATCTGATGTCTTCGCCTCTCAAGAATTAACACAAAAAACTTAACAGTAGACTTATTAACTATTGAGATAATTACACAATCTAATATCAACATCTCAGACATACTTATCGTGGAAAAACTCTTTTTCGTATTATGTGTACGATATTATACGATATTATTCTATATAGAGCCTGACCAAAAAATCCAATATCAAACTACTCAAGCATTAAATCGATTTTTATATACATCGTTTGAGCTTCTTATTAATATATGTAAGAAACAAAACTACTTCCCAACGATCTCTAAATTAGAACCATCAATGAAACAGCTATATCGTCTTTCAAAAAAAGTATTAATGACTAGTCCATTTCCAAAACAATTCCAGACAATCCAAGCTATAGATCAGTGGTGCCCAACCCGCTATTTATAGTATAGATAGCTCAAATATAAAAATCGCAGAATCCAGATATCTATTTAGAATGCAACTATAAAATTTATAGGACAATTTATAAGACTTAAATTTAAATAAATGTAAATGTGACTCCACTGAGAAACTTCCCATAAAATATTTCACTAATCATTTTTCAATATTGTTATAAATTGTCTAAAATTTACTTATCGTACTAAATTGTATACATTTTAAATACTCAGGTATACTAAAGGTTTTTATTTATAAAAAAGAAAATAAACAATAGGTATATACTCAGCTGCTAGTTATAAAAAATAAATGTCTACTGTTTCTGCGATTTAAATTTTAAATAACCTCATAAAACATTCGACAATTCTAAACTCTGAACTGTAGAGATTATATTTTAGATGTTAAAAGAATAAATAATTGAAATAAGTTCATTATGATGATAGTGTTGGTGATAAACGACAATAATATAGTCAATATAGTTATTTAATTATGATCTTTCAGCTTCCAGCTATTTCGTATATATCTAGGGTACATAATTAACAACGAGAGAATGTCAACTGATTATTCGCGTTCGTAAATTGTGTCGACTATATTATACTAAGGCACTATAAATGTTTTAACAAACGACACGATTGTAACAAACAAAGTATTCGAGTAATTAATTAAATTGTTCAATTAGCATAGTTTATTTAATCGTGTACGCAATGTGCTTACACAATTTCATTCTCGCCACTGTTCACAATACCTGTGTATAATAATTGCAGCACTATATATATATATATATATCGTATCAATCACTGCATGCGACGACGTCCATTTTGAAATATGGTAAAACTATGATCATTTATCTTCGTAAGTATTATAATGACTTCGATATTGTTGTTATACGCGTAGAATATATTGATCTCGAGTTTCATGGCTAACTGGCCGGTTTAGTGTATATTGTAAAATAATGAAATAAACATGAATGTGGATCCTAAAGTGAAATACAAGTAGCTGGGACCTCTGTTATATACAGTGGAATCCGGTTTTTTTTTAGCTTTAAAAAGTAAATAAAAATACCATCCAATTAGTCTGTTGAATTATTTACGATTCAGGTAGTACGTGATTATATCGGTTTTCATTCGGCCGACGACATATTATTATCAGCAAAAAGTTAGAGTATTCTGGTTTTTTCTTTTTTTTTTTTCAGTCGGGACAACCGAAATTATTTGAATTATAAACTTGTTGTAGTTTATCTGATTGGCACCCAATACGTTAGCACCTAGTTGACCTTTTTGAAACAAACGAAACGCTATTCTATACGAATCTATTGACGAACTGAAAGAAATTGGAGAACGGTATATAATTACATACATAATGATTACCGCATACGAATTGTTTATAATTTAGAACAATTCGTATTAAAATATTCATTGATAGATCTATAAAAAAAATATTCCACGAAACTTATAGACAGTAAAAGTTTAATTCGGGATATATTATTAAGGTGTATTTTTTATGTATGATCTTACCGAGTGATTTTTGGGGCTTTATCCGATATCAGAATGCTTAAAAACATATTATAATATAAAAAGGGTAAATATTTCAGTAAGAATTAATGAAAATTATAAAAATAATATCATATATTAATCTACCTTTTTAAATGTCAGATCTGAACTCTTTCGTGATCAAATGCAAGGAGATGTTGACTATAATACACTTTCAGGCATAATAATAATAATAATATTCTACTTCGCAATTTGTATATAAACGGTTAGATGTCTGAAATGTTTGACACATTTCTTTCTGAACATTTTCTATACAAATTGTGTATTTATTTTTTATATACAGAATGTAACTCATCTATTTGACATTATTGCATTTGCATTATTATTGCATTTGCATTATTATTGCATTTGTCTAGTAGACGAATTACACCCTGTATTTTGACTGTAGCGTGTTTCTCGCTTCCACTTTAAATAATATAGTCACACTAGTACAGGTAATTTTGATTATTCTAACCGGTTGATTCCGTGAAATATATATATATATTAATTGATCCATATTATTATACTTACAAATTGAATAAATATAAAACACATTAAATAAGTTATATTGTTGAAAAAAAAATGTAAAATAAAGAAAAGATTCTATCAATAATTGATTACAGTTGAGCGTCACATAATTTATTTAACATATAGCTAGTCTATAAGACTACAAAACTACTAAAAAACTAAAACTACTTTATGCTTTGAGTATTATGACTTATGATTATAATCAGCTCTATTTTTAAATATTTAAAGTCATAAACACTTTAAAATTTATTCAATTATCTAGTACGCACAGTATTCCTAATAAAAACAAATTTAATACTAAACAGTACACACCCATGTCTTAAGTTTTTATTTTACGATTACAATATATTATGGTTGATTCTATAAACCTGGAAATAATTTACAAATATCAATATTGTATAGAATATTGTGTTATGTTTAACTATATAGTATATATATTGTTTAGTGATACAGTGAATTTTTGTATTAAATCAATAAAAGTATCAAGTTTGGTATTTTACATTTGGCAAATCCTTGGAAAAATTTGAAAATTCTTTTGTTCAACAGTGCATTCTTTATTTAAAACATTAAGATCACATAAACATCATAAATTATTAATGCCTTACAAATTATAATAATATGCTTAAAATATGTTTTATTAATGAGAAAACACTTTGTTCCTTAAATTATATCAATTATATAGGTACTTGAAAATGTATTATGATTAATTAATGCTATACGCTTTATAATAATTTTAATATTTTATACTAAATTTCCATTAGTGTTTTACAAGTGTTAAATTATTGTCAATGTATCGATCTAAATTGAAATTTAATTTTTAATATTCATCTTAATATATTCAAAAAATAACGCACTTTATCAAATTTAGATTCCAAGCGGAGCGATTAACAATGTTCAAATTAATTAACAATATGATATTATCATATTGATCTTATATAGTTCTGTGTGTGTTTGATGTCACCTTTAGAAGTAATACAAATGTTTCAATATTCAACTATAGGAGAAAACTTTCTGGTTAAAAATTGAATGTAATTGATGCTTCAGGAAGGTAAAAAATCTCCGTATAAAATATTCACAGAACTTCAAAATCATTAGAATAGAACAATAAGTAGAGAAAAAACCAGAATTTTTAGGAAAATCAGTTTTTGGTAGTAGGTTTTGTTTTTTGGTTGTAAATATAAATCATAATTAATGGCTGCTAGAAACTTAAAATTGACATAAAATATTTCTATTATAATTATTAATTGGACATGATATATGGATATCTAATCTTAAAACTATTTCAACTTTTTTACGGAGCTATAGTTATAGATATTTGAAATTTTCGACTATTTCAGATTTTTAATTCAACCTACCATAAATATGTATGATGATACATGATGGTACACGGTACACATTTATTACAGTGACCTATTGACGAAATACACTCATCACCAACTTAATCTTAATTACAGCCAGTGTAACGACTGTATTAGTACAATGACTCCTCTTATATTTAGGTATAATACTGTTTAAACTAAATATTTTATTCACCAGATCTGTTGATATTTAACCGTAAAAAACTCAATTTTTACCATGTTTCGATATTGAAAAACTCGCACAACAATTTATCAATAGTAGGTATATAGAAAAAAGATGTGATTTAATTTAATTGCAATCTTTGGTTTGCATTTTAATTTAATTACAAACTAATTAATTCAAGAGAAAAAAATACTTAAATAGTTATATTATAATAATTTCACTTTTTTAAAGCTAGGTGACCCTAACCCGTAATTTATAAAAAAAAATTTTTTACATTCATTATATTTTAGTAATTAATTTAATAAAAATAAAAAATATTATATCAGATATTATAATATAATATTATATTTTTATATTTTCAAATAATACTGGTTGTCCATAATATAAATGTCTCAGAATTTCTATTTACCAATTTATCATATAAATTCCATATATAGGTTAGAATAACGTTAAGTAAATACTATATTTTCTATATGAAATTATTTTAATCGGAAATACTGGTATAAACTATAAATCCATCAGCAAGTTTCAATATAGTAGGTAAGCTATTTAAAATCAATAATATATTTTACTATAGTCTTGGTAATATTATAAATTAAAATAGTTTCTAAATCGGTATATTTTGTTCCTATACACTCGAGGAGTTCTTACCAATAGTAAAAAAACACATTCCTAACAACTTGCCCTCACTTTTACTCTCTTAACAAACGATTATTCATTGTGAAGAAGATAAACTGTTGAATCAACGTATAAACGCAGTGTCACTGCATATCGTATGTTTGAGGTGGTCAAGGATCTTATAGTGTCCATTGTAATGGTAATTGTTCAGCTTTCTCATTCATAAAACATTAGTCAAGGTACCTGACGATGAACATTGACTAATTATTTTTAATAGACTTTGGATGTAATGAAAATCATAAATAGTTCAACGAAATTGACAAGACGTGACATGAGTGTATACTATACTATACAAGGTAAAATCAGTGGTAGTAAACGCAACTATAAACTTTTAGAATGTCTAATTACTAATTAGATACAACGCGGAGTGCTGAACCGTCCAGTGTACTATAAGATTTACAGCTTTTTAAGCCTTTTGTACGAGGAGGTAATCTGAATAGTTACTACTTCGCAAGTTATTTCGCAAAATTAAATTTTCCTGCTATTACGGTGTTAGCGTTTTAATATATTATTATGTGTACATAATATGTAATTTTCTTACAAAAACGTTTCGCCCGTCGACCTAAATAAAAAAACGTTTATCCGTTATTTTTTTTTAATTTTTAATATTTACTAAAAATTGTATTAGAATATAATTATAAAATCATAATTTAAACAAGTAAACATATTATATGCTATATGCATACATTTAATTAATTCACTCTATTAAGCATAGCTTATTAACTAACATTTATAATAATATAATACTATTACAAATACTAGCTAATTTTATTATTGTACATTCTTTCAATATAATAAAATAAAAATTAAAACTATAAGTCAATCACTATACTTATTGTTATACTTAATTTAATAGTATATAGAAAGTATAAATACTATGGCTTATTATTATTATACTCAAATAAAGTTATAACTTAGTAAAGTTTAACTAATAATTATATACCGATTTTCAGCTAGTAAAACAACTATTTAAAAAAAATATTTACTATTTAGTTACACAATTGATTAATTACTCTACATCAGAAGAATATTATCTATATTATCTTATCTTATGTATATCGTAAATTTACAATTTCTGTATATTCATATTATATGCATGTTTAGTGAACACCTTTTGCCAATAGGTAGACACGATATATCTAATATTTGTCCGAATATACATGGAAGATATGATACGGGACGATATAATATATAATATACTATATTATACTTATTACCTATAGATAGACGAGCGGGTTACAGGACTTATATTATATATATATTTACTTTATTATACTTATCAGTATAGTGATGCCGGGTTACCCGGTAACTGGAATATATCGCCATCGTATATTATATTGCGAATACTGTTGCAGATGTGCTGCAAAATCAAACCCATCAAATTGTCGATAATAATATAACATTACGACTTTGGGCGGCCCGTCTCAGAGAGGCGGTATATAGCGTAACATATATATATGGAGAGCCGATGGATTCAGGGCAGTTTTGGAAGGATTGTCGGGGAGGTGGTGGTGCAGATCCGTAGAGGAAGTATATAAAGATTTATACAACGAGCGTCGGGAAGGAAACTACGTCGTCGTTGTCGTCGTCGGCAACGATTGTTCGACGACCCTAAACGTTTGTGATAAACGCGCTTCAGTGTACCCGAGGGATAGACGGTTGCGGAAGGACGTAAAGAGGAGATGACAGTGGGAAGGGGTGAAAGGGATGCGCGCGCGATTACCGACCGATTATCTGGGTCCAACCCCTTGTTAGCGACCCAACCCCGTACGCGCATGCGCTTGTGTATCGCGATCGCTAGTATATATAGGTATCTACCCCATATACGTATACTGCACACGACGGCGCTCGCGTATATTTAATAATAATAACGTTAATCCCCTAAACGATGCTTATTCGCCGTCGCCGCCTCGAAATCCGCTTACCATTGTTTGCCGTCGCCGCCGCCACAGATTTAGATTCGGGCGGTGGAGGAACGCCGCCGGTCCCGCTTTGTTAGGTCTTGATTGAATAATCGCCCCCGCACGATACAATACGACGGCGGCGACACGACTCTACTCCATTGTTTAAGCACTCTTGCTCTGTCTCTCTGTCCCTCTATCATTCTTTCCCAATCTCTCTCCCTCAGCTCTCCATCCCTCTCTTTCTCTCTCTATCTCACTCTCTATCACCACACCTCCCACGAAACTCGGAAAACGATCAAAGCTCGACTACGTGTGTATATAGTATACACACACAATATAAAGCTGCTTGTTTTCGGTAAAATAAAATATAATAATGCACTATACGCAGCAGTCGAGCTTTGATCGTTTTTCGAATAACGCACCCCCTACACCACGCCATTAACTTTTCGTATACTATGTATTGAAATATTATAGCTATTCCTATGTAAAATGTGATTTCTCCCGACATATCGCGAGATTATTTTTGAGTTTTACTTTCCCCGAATAACGGGACAAACCAATCAGTTACTCGCAATATCGTCGGCAGGCGTACGATATGTACTGTATTGCGATTGTGCGACAACGAAAACTTGAGTGTGCAAGCGCCTGCTACGGCGTGTAATTTGTTTCGACTATATTATATATTATTTTGTTTATACTATATGCGCAATTATACGCAATCTGCTCACGCCTATATGCCCATTATTAAATGCGGTTCGTTCGACGAGTAGACGACAACGAACGCCGATAGGCTAACGGAGAGGCGATATTAAATAACGCAAAATCATATTGTAATAATAATATTATGTGCGCGGCAGAGTCAAGACAATCATCGGATAATAATAATAAAAAAAAAAACGTATGTTTTTTTTTTTTGCTTTTTAATAAGCCAATTATTGACAATAGAAAATACTATTCGAATGTTTGATCCAATTTAAGCGCAATCATTTAACCGGCAGATATAATAATTGACAACATACCCTTTTATGGGTTTCTATAATAATAATAATGATAATAATTTGTAAATAGAATATCTTGGCTACTATAATCGAAAAGGTTGACTTTATTTTGTCGTATAATAACACAAAGGGTCAATTTGAACGAGGAATGACAAGAAAAATTTAATTAAGCCATTGTGTCGAACGATTATTATTTAAACAAACAGTTTATTGAAAACAAATCAATTTAATTTATACGCATTAGATAATAAAATTAAACTATACGTTAAAAAACGAGAGAATACAGTTGAAAATGTTTAACTGCATTTGACATTGGCTACATTTATTGTAGAATAAAATTAAATATTCATTTTATGCAAATGTATCTCAAACTGTAACGATCAAGACCTATGTATGAAATACAAGGTTACGTATGCATATACAATTTCAATTGTAAACATGTTAATCTAATAAACATAGCGTATTATTTATATTACAATTTACAAATGAATTGCACACAACAAATGAACATACTAACTGCAAACGCAATAAATTAAAAATACGGTATAAAACATAAATTTTAACAGTACACCGACTATAGCCCTATAGGTACTAAGTACCACTTGATAATATTATTATTCAAACCACATAATATATTTTATAGCATGATTTACCAAGCACGCTCGCCCACATTTATTCATTTAATACATTTTTAACAATATTGTATTCTAATTATTCTTATTTTTTAGATTTTTAAATACACTTTGAGATTTTATTTTTAAATTTTTATATTTTTTGTACTGATTAAGAAATATTCTATGTCTCTATAGTGATACAAACTTTTGTTTTTCAAATAACTACATCACCCTTTTTTCTGTTAATTATTTAGTTTGTTGATGTATCCAATTTTAGATTTGAACTATTAGTTTTAAAGTTATTAAAATGTTTAGATTAACAATAATCGTAAATCAAAATATTTATGTAATATCGGATCTAGTATGTAATCTAGTACTTGGACTGTTGTTATAAATTATCCGTGTATATTGATAGATTACTAAAAACTACCAATTTGGTAGTACCAAAATATTAAAATAATAATTGCCTCTTAATTTTTCAAACCCGTTATTATGGACCTATTATCCTTAGAACGCAAAGATGAATAATTCAAAAACTACTCGTTCAAATTATTATTTTAATACGTCAACATTTTAAGAAAATGTATTCACTAAATAATTTTCAGTAGAAAAGGAAAGTTTTAATTTGATAAATAGATCTATATCTCTATAGGATACTTTCTAGGTAGTACAAAAATTCTCAAAAATGATTTTTATTTCTAAATTCAAAAAATCTGTTTTTAATAACCACATTATTGAATAAAAAAAGGAGCATACTTAGTAAACCAATCTGTATTATAAGATAATTAATCCAGATAGTGGGACCTAACAGAAAAGTAGCAGTATTAGAGGCAGTTTCGTTTTGCGTTTCGTTTTCATAACTATATAGTTGTTAGTAATTATTTGTGTCTGACAAATACACTTGTGACTGTTCATAATTAATAAAACAATAAAATAAAAATTCAATAAATTAATTTATTTATAAAAAGTATTATTAAATCGTTCAAAAATAATTAGCATGGGAGTTCTTTACAAAATTGTACAATCTATAATATTTCATATATAATATAACGTTAGTAATAAATTAGTATTTAGCTGAAATTTTTATGAAACTGTCTTTAAAAACTATATATTGCGTACACGTAAAATAGCCTTTTGTAGGTGTTACAGTTTTTGCACATTTACAGTGGGCTTGAAAAAATATATATCTTACCTATAGGTATTTGTAATTTAGAACACCTCTCCTCTGATTGAACATGCGCATAATTCGAAGAAAAACCTTTTGAATAATAACAATAATATTGTTGTTCAAGCTCAATGGTCCAATATCCGGCTGATCAATCATATATTTCGAAAAACTAGTCATCACATGACTTGATGATGGAAACCGATGTTTACGAGTACCTACATATTATACATACATGTAATTAACTACTTCCTGGTCTTGATGAAATCCAATAGCATCCGATTTTATCTGATCATATATGTGTGTATTACATAACTTACCGTAGTGGCCGCAGTTAATAACATCATGTTTGACGGTTTAGTTATTATTTTGTTACAATAATAATATTGGCGTGCTTGTAACTACGCACAGAGCACAAACTACACGATATAATATATACAGGTATGTATGTATATAGTTAGGATCGGGTGTCGTACTTGTCTCTCTCCGCCGCCTCTTATTATATTCTATAACTCCTTTTCTCTATTTTTCTCGGTCTGTTCGCACACCACCGCGCGTCATATATATAGACGACGACGACACCATTTCTATTTCCTTCTATTTAACTCTCACTCTATTTAATAAAATATTATACTGCGGATAGAATATTATGTTCACCACGAGCCACGACTGTGGCGCAGTTATCATATATATATATATATACAAACACAGCTATAAGGACACCGCCGCCGCCACTTCGAAAAAAAAAGATATATAGGTACGTATGTATATGATATCGTTAGTATTATATCATTATTATTATTATTACTATTTACTACTATTATTGTTATTGACGTACATTGGCAGTGGCGATGGCGGCGAGAAAAACAATGGACAGCCAACCGCGGTATATCGTGAATAAGGCGCACACAAACACGATAATAGAGTATTATGTGCACTCGCGTACGTATATTATTATTATAATATAATGTAAGTATTGTTTAACACCGTAAGTCCTATGTATGTTTTATTATTGTACATGTAATATCGTTAATACCTATCGTGTCATAGTATATATTATTGTATTATTGTAATCTGTACTTACATTTTTTTTTCACCAAACAGATTTGCCAGCCTTATGACAATATTTAACTTTGCACCGTTATTCAATTTTTGAGTAGTGTATTGATAAGTATGGTGCGCTGTATTAAACCAAAAAATTGAACTTAACTTAAAACCGAATAAAAAATAATAATAATAAAAACTATTGAATATTTACAATCTAATGTCTATCCTTTCATAAGTAAATTTCAGTATCTGATAAAATTACTTTGATAAGCTTTATAGGATTACTCTCAGCAGTCACCTTCTGAACCATAGGCGTGCGCACGGGGGCAGCTGCAGAGGCAGCATGTGCTGCCTCTGGACTTTATTTGAGGCTACCGGGCCGGCAAATATTAAATAATGGGCCTCGGTAAAATTAAATTTCCACAAATTATTTTTTTTTTTAATATTACAAATAATAAATATTAAATATAGGATTATGGAAAAGTACACTTTTAGTGGTTTGGTATCTTACTGTACAACATTTTATCCAAAAAAACCAATAACCAATACAATTTTAATTTTGATACCCAATAGTAAAAAAAGTTAAACTATGGGCCGCTTTTAATGGTGAATTTGAAGAATGGGCCTAATTAATCTCTTGCTGCCCCTGAAACCGGAGGCTGTGCACGCCTATGTTCTGAACTCCACGTGATTAAATTAATTATATTTGAGTCTTACAATCTAAGTACTTCCCTGGACAACTGCATCAACTGGTGCGTATCTGAAATATCTTGTTAAATTGTTCGGAAGTATTTTAACAGCTATAGCTTATGAAATTGGTATTTAATTAAAATTGTTTATACAATTTGTACATTTGAAAATATAATAAACAAAAACAATTATTCCTCACTGCAGATCGACTAAATTACGTAGATAAGTTTATATTATTATGATATACTATTATTTTTCAATTTCTGTTTGGTGTTTAATATAATAAATATCTAAATACGATAATGCATTATTATAATATTATCTAAAAAATGAAAAAAAACTTAGTGGTAATTAAGAAATCCCCAAAGTGAAGCTTGTGTATTTGAATAATAAATATTTATGTTAGCAAAAATATTAACAATGAGGTAAAATTGAATTAAAATAATTATCGTTTAAAAACAATCGTGGTTACTTTTCTAATATTTTATAGTTAAAAGTCTCAAAATATTATACTCTGCTAAATCATTAAAAACTATATATAATTAATTAATAATGCAGTTCAAAATATACAAACGATGGTAAAATAAGATACTTAAACTAACCAGCCGTTAGAAAATCGATAACAATATATTATGATAAATTAATTTATAACACCAAATGATGTATATGGTACAATGATATAGTAACTAGTTAAGTATTATATATAGCGTCTAAAAACAACATCATTTCAACCTGGTTATTACAACTACAAGATACTATATGATATTAATGTGCGATGTGGCCATGTAAGATAATATGATAAATCAATTTATTATTATGTTTTCTACGAAAAGATTTACGACATAATAATATATTCTGGTTTACGAAATTGTTTTACAACGTCTTAACACGTCATTATGACAACGCGTGTTGTAAAAACTTTTTATTTTTCAATAAAAATATTTTAATAAACCATTCGCTATATATTATTATGTACCTACTCTACACCACAATATGGTATTTGGGAATAATATTTTTTGCTATTTGTTGTTTCGATAATATCAGCTGAGTTCTTACCACTGGGGCACTGTTGGCCGTTATATCACACGCTGTGTCGGTACAGTCACAATCTATGTTTCGATATCAGAATGTCGGGAACAATGATCATAATAAATGTTGCTTTTGTACGTTTCGATCGATGTACTTTTACTCGATCGTTAAACTGCATCATCGGTTCAATCGCATATTTTAGTCTCTTAATTTTTTCTTCCTTCTTTTTGCATTGTGATAGGCGGAGTTATGCGTAGTACGTATACGTTTCCAGTGAAGGCAAGAGGACTAATAAAAGAATCATCAATCATTTTGCAATAGTCAATTCAACGTTCCGTATGGCAGAAGAAGTCTAGAGGAACAGTCGGTCGACAATGCTATCATACGCGTGGTTATAATATGAAGTGCATTTGAATGGAACAGGTGCAGATGGCAGTATATAAAAATTGTGATACGGAAAAAAGAAAGATTACCTCGTCATCGTTCCCCTGACAAGGTGTGCATACACACACACATACGTATATATAATATACCGTAAACCGATGGCAATAGACATAAATTATTAGACGACTGGAGTGTTTGTATATTATTATTTATGTATATTCAATATACCTATATTATGTCCTGTACGTTGGTACACGGTGTGGACTTTCGGTAACACGACTACGGTATGTGTTTACTTGGGAGCCGGTATCTCATAACGACTTAATTATAAATAATAATATTGGACCCCTGTCGGCACACTGGGACCTTTAATAATTACAATATGATTGTTTCAACACGACTCAGCATGTTTTATGGGTTTCCAAAACAGACACGCAACACAGAACCGACATAAAAAAATAAACAGTAATACCACGCAGACGATAAGAGCCTAGATTGATTAATTGATTTGGTATTTTATGTTGTGTTCAGCATTAACTACTTCACGTTTGAGATATATTTATTATTGTTATTATTATAATATGTTTGTTTAATCTAAACCCAACAGAAGGTAATTTTCTCTCAAATACAGGATTGTCCTAATGGTCTTTAATATAGTTTATAAACTAACAGTGATTTATGACCATAAGCATTAAAAAAATGTTCACTATTCACTATTCGCTATTTAGAACCCATTTTAAACCTTTTATTTTATTTCTTAAGAGTTAAATTTGTTCTCAATTTTTTCAAAAATAAAATAATATACTTTTTAATCAAGATAATGGTTTTTATTTTCAAAATTGTTGTAGCTATAATTACTTATAGTAATAAGGAGAATTTTTGACAAAAATGAAATTAAAATGTAATTTAAAACTGTTTTGTTGTATAATATCATGTGATAATATTATGTGAGTAAATAGTTTGGTAAAAACTTAGGAATAAAAAACACCGAATAAAACTGTGGGTGTGTCTCCCAATACAATGTACTTAAAATCAAAGTTCGCAAAAAAACTCTAAATTCCATGAGTGTTTAAATAAATTTAAATAATAACCTTTTAGCTATTAGTTATTAGTTTATTACAAATGTTTGCAATTTATTTGTCCATACATAAAGTCGTCAATTATTTTTTTTTAAATAACTAATAAAAAAATGACTTAATATTAAATAAGTTAAAACTCATTAAAATAAGTGTTACAAAGTTATTTACTAATTTAAACTTCTATGCGTGTTCAATGGAACATTAAATTATGGTATTTTGTTCTATAGTTAATCTTAATAATGAGACCTTACTAGATAATATTTTGGTAAATTAAATTCTTCGGTAACTAAACGGATTTTCGTTCTCAAACGAATGCATGTTTAATTTTTCAAATTTATTTATTTTCCTACATCGCTTTAATACATTTCTCGAAATTCTACACATATTAACTATAATTATTATAATATATCTATAAGTACCAATATTCAAAATATACCAACATTGTTTTTGTTTATAAATATGAAATTTGAAGAAAATAGATAATAATTTATACGTTTTTGAAATAACGAACTTATGGTAGTTATATTTAACATTAAAGTATAGTATATTATTATGGCTGTCGTGCTGCGTCAACTAGTAAAATTTGTGGTATTCCGAAGATTCCGAGCTCAAATACTCTACAGCACCCGTACACAAGGGATGAAGAAAGACATTGCTGCAGCTCAGTATTATTATTTTTTTTCCATATTCCTAACCGAGTCGAGTATATATATATACTTTTTTATTACACATTACCCCATGGGGTGCACAATTAATAAAAACGTACTATTATTATTATTATTGATATAATTTGACTACATAAACGGCATATCATATGACTTACCTGTGTGTGGGAACCCGCCGACTCCTTTTGTCGCCGCTATAATGCGCTTGTCGGTCCGTGAAATTCGTTCTCAGCGGTTCACAAAAGGACGAAGGAGTGTCACATTTTTTTATTTTTATTTTTATTGACCAATTCCTATGGCCTCTGCGGAGGAATGGGTAAGAAAAGACGGTGTACCTATAGACGATGGCAAGACGACGTACAAGAAAAGCGAATTATTATTTATGACCGAGCAATATTGTTGCACCTGCTGCGGTGCTGGTCGAAAGGAGGCAAACCGAGTAAAATATGGTCAGCATAGTAAATCAATTTTGTTTTTTTTATTGGTTGACAATCATGTGAAACACGGTTTTTCAATCAATTGACGGCGGTGAGCCTTAATTTTATTTCATTGGGTTACCTGCTACCTATACATACTCGTATTATAACAGCAGAGATGCATGAGACATTATTCATATTCATGAATATAATATTAAAATTGCATACTTGACAATATCATTTCCATGCTATGTAACATACTATGGTTTATGACGGGAGTCACAAAATGTCGGATCAAATTTTATTCAGACACGAGGAATAAAAATTAACCATTACTTACAATTATATTTATATATTAATATAATGATTAAAATATGCGTAGTTTGCATTTTATATTATAGTCCACAAAAAATTTCCAAATTCTTAATGTAGCCCTTCAGAAATATTAATCGGCGATCCCTAGCCTGATATAACGATGTAATGTTTACTGCATCGATCTGTCTTACTTCAAATGTTAAAGCTTAGATAATTTATTTATAGTGACACGATTTTCAATATCATAAGTATAACAAAAATACTATTCAGCAATTTGTAAAATGTACTATTAAAAATGGAATTATAATTCTTCATGATTAAATATACAAATTTCTACAATAACGCATTATAATAAAACGTAATAACATATGAGTTACTGTTCATTTTTTAAAAAATAACAATTTTATTTATTAAATATAGTTTTATAATAATTTTTTTTTAATAAAACCCAAATATATATAATATCTAATTATCTCACAATAACTTTATTATTAATCATGTGATTCGGCAGAAAATAATTTCTAAAAAGCATATAGGTACATTATTTTAATATTACTATAACAAATATATTAATAAAAAAATATTTAAGTACGTTAAAATAATGTCAATAATTATGTTATATCTATAATATAGTACCTATAGTTTATTTATAGAATAATATATTATGATTATATCACAATTAACTTGAAATTTTTGAATTCGTGTTACGTAAAAATATATAACATTGGTAATTTTTTGAATACCTATTTAGTATTTAGTATTCATATTGATACTTATATTATTTGCAATAATAAACATTAAATTTGCTAATCATTACGAATTTCAAATTATTGATGCCTAACACAAAATTAATCTGAATTAGTACCTACCCAATAGTTCTTCCAAAATGAGTCTTTCAGAATTATGAATTTCATTGTATAACATTTTTATGTTACACCGACAATAAATAATATGTATAATATGTATATAATGTAATAATTTCGGTATCATATACGACAGTGATGTCAAATCTTCGACCTACGAGTTTAAACTCGGACGACCACACATGCTTCATGTAAACAGTTAATTCAAACGTCACACAGTGTATTTTTAAGGTGCAGTCGGACACTTGTTATATTATTGTATACAGTAGGTATATACAGTTAGAATAATATTAGATGCGCTTGTCTTTAATGGTCTTAGTGTATTCTACATAATATTATGAACTTGGCACTCCACCTAATCTCTACTCGTACACATATTATACATACACGCACACGCGTGCATACCTCCAACACGTTGTATTCAATTAAATTAAAAACCTACAAACATTTTTCAAATTAGTTCAACATTATAGGTATCGTGTATTAATAAAATAGTATTCAATATTAATTAAAAGTGAAACATTTTGAATTTACATATTTTAATAGAAATGAATTCCGTAGTAGAGAAAATTATACGCTGTATTTATAGATTATTTAAAAAAAAAGATGGATAAATTGATAACATATTTTATTCGAAAAAACCTTTAACCAAAAAATAAACATTTATTTTTCACAATGGTAAATTAAATAAACATGATACATTCAATATATTTAACAATATTTTACCCGGCCAATTAACTAAATAAACTTTATGAAAAATAACGATAGAAACAATTGTTATGTTTTTATTCAATAACTAAGTACCTATTCAATAAATTAGTGTAGTTATACTATTGCAGACTTATTTAAGTAATTATAGTTAAATAATTATTTACCAAACTATAATTAAAAATTAAACTATTATGCAGAAATATTAATTTAAAAACGTTTACATTTTATTACACTGTAATTATAATTATAATTTAAATCTAAAATTGTCGGTGTTATTTATTGATTCGGTAGAAATAAATTATTATTAATCATAATCCGTGTGTGTACACTTATTATAATTTTTAATTATATAATATAAATTTAATAACACTATTCCTTAAATAACTTAACTATCTAAAGATAAAATTTTATTTTTATGTTTATGTACGTACTAACTATTATAATATTTTCCAGTTAAAAATTAATAACGTATAATATGTTTAATCCAGTTTCTGATTGACCCATACATAACTGTATAAACGTTCGTATAAATAATTATGATAGGTAGTTAAGTTTTAAAAGAACAAAGTATATAATAAACTCGTCAAGTAACAAACGAAATTCCTACATTGTTATAGTTATAATATTGGTCGTTTAAACATATACGATTTTATAGTTATGTGTTATACCTACAGTCTGTAGTACTAATAGTATACTATACCAACATCCGATTTTTTTCATAAGAACATTTTGAAATTTGAATGATTTATTTCACATATTTTTATACATTATATATTATTATTATGTATAGGTACAATGTGTATATTATTAAATAATAATGAGCCTGTGTTTATATGTCTTGTGTATGTTGTACTCTGTTTTAAGAGAATTAAGTCCATAATATTAAAGTAATGAATAATGATTCATTTTTCACAGCACGTTAGCATAGACAACGCACAATCTGTATATATTATTAAAATGTATATTATATAGCCATACCTATTACATATGATGTATACCTAAACGATATTATAAAAGTCGCAATGGATTGAATTATTTATGGGTAGTTAAATTAGATGGCTACAGCAGCGTTTCAATTGGCCAGATTACACCTGAGTTTACGTGAAACCACAATAAAATGTTACGCCCTAATAGAATCGGTTTTTTATTTTATTTTAATTTATGTTTCAACTTTTAACAATCTTAATAATAATATGGTAGTATAAAAATTAATAATATAAAAAACAGTGTTTATAGTATTGAAACTTAATTTTTTTCTACTTCCACCTCCCATGAAGTTTTTATTTATCACCTACAAGTTAAGCGATTATTAATTTATTATCTTATATTTTTCTGTTATTAAGATAAAAACCTACCTATGAGAATAGTTTTAATTATTGTTAAGTGACTAAATACCCCTACAATAACACCTCGAATATTTCATCTTCATGAACGAAAAGTTGCATTATAGTAATATTACAACAAAACAAATTTAATAATTAAAAAACATCAAATACAAATATAAAAATGAAAATATTTTAAAGAAATTTCAATTTCTAAAAATTCTAAAAATTAAAAGTTGTACGACGTTGAGTACCTACTATAACTTAAACAGAGTAACCTCTTAAACATTTTAAGTAGGTGTATAGATAACTGAGTAATCTATCCTTTACTATAATATAATTATTAATTATACATGCTGGATGACATTAAAATCAAACAATGTGTTCTAATTAACATACCACGCGTAGTGATTAAAATATAAAATCGAATAATATTATGACCAGTTAATAACAAATTCTCGACTCTCGTATCTAATTATGTAAGTTATTTTATACTATTTATTTGTATATACTTACTACCTAGTATTTAGTAATGTTGATACCTACCTACATATTATTATATTTCCAATTTTCTAAAACCAAATAAATTATAGTGCAATTTTAAATCAATAAACAATAAATATCTATTTTGTTTCTTAAAGACTTTCTTGGCATTCAAAAACGTGTCATTACTTATTAATTACAACTATGAATTAATGATGAACTAATGTCAATAATTATTATTTAATGGCATTATATAGGTACACAATACAATATATGCTTTATAAATTATAATTTATAAGTATCTGATTTTAATTTTGCCCTTCAGATATTTAACACCTTGGCGAACATATTGTAATAATATTTACTAATAGCAGTTTAATTAGAGTTATTACTCTAATATATACTATAATGATAATAATTACAATTCGAAATATTAAGAAGTCTAGACAGCTATTTCCAAAATGCACAAAAAAAAATGGAAATATTGTATATTCGGGTATTTAATGCATTACAGATATGTGCCTAAATAATATAATATACAGTTTTATTCAAATTTCTATTAAGTCATCAACATTGTCAGTAAATAAATTTCACGTCGTTGATTTCATTACATTATACATATTGTTTAATCATAATATATAGATGGATATAATAAACTATAGTATAAGTGTGCTTTAATTGGATAATTAAACCTACTGCCAAAAATATTTAAAATTACTTTAGGATTTGGAGCAAAACAACATAAACATGTCAAACGAGTTTAAATAATTAAATTTAATACATTGCACAGTATATTTCTTTGAAAAACTATGCACAAGCACAATTCAAAGAACACAACACCAATTAAAATTTACACAACGCATAAGAGAAACGACGTATAAAAACAATGTTTAGATGGCTGTATTGAACATGAAATAAAACAGTTAAATTAAGTAGAAATATAATTTTGATTTAACTATTTACCGCGTCAATATAATTTATAAGATTATTAATGTAAAACCTAATTGATTAATTATACCATAAATATTATAATAAATTAAAAACAGGTAAGAAATTCATGCGAACGGCAATGGATTTCGTAGATTTAACTATAGTTTCACTGTATCGTCGTGTGTAAAGAAAACCCATAGTATAAAAATACGTCAACATTGATTTATCAGCCAGATTATAGAGATTTGCAATAATTAAAAATAAAATAGGTAGGAGCGTCGGGCCGATAATAATAATAATAATAATTATAAAATGAAGAAGACCAGCATCATCAATGAGACGACTAGCCGGAGCGTATACAACGCACATATAGGTATAATTTAGTATCGTAATAGGTCAAATTCCCATCGAGATGGTAACTTCCAGAGTTGGAAACGATTAAAACGGCTATAAAAGATATTACAAATAACCCGGGCACCGAATTCACGTGTATTATACGAAAAGCCGTTTCCCTTGGATCGTCCCGTATAGATCCGCCTTGGCGATAAACATAAATAAAATACAAATATAATAAAAACCCGAAGGAAGACGAACGCTCATAAAACATAAATGACACAAACGCGCGCCGTCGGGAAGAGAACACAATATAATAAAGACAATAGTTGTAACATCATATAGTATACCTGCGCTGCAGCAAACGACGGGACCGATCTCAATTTGTACAGCCGGTCCTAAGTATTTATACATATATATACATATATATATACTGTAGACCGGCAGTTTATTTTTTAATTGGTCGCGCACAGGGGGTGGCGCAGCATGGTTTTTCGAAAATATTTTAATCGTCTTGGGTACGTCATATTTTTACGCGGGCATGTATATAACCGCAGCCGGGACGATACACCTACTAAGTACTATGCGTGTACCTACTACAGTGTGATGTGAGAAAATTCAAGAGGGTCAAGCTTTTAATGTTCACGTATTGCAAAATTATATTATAGGTACCTCTATATCTATAGTTACAACAACTAACAAGCTGAAGGTCCCTCGTCCATCGAACCAATTACGAGCCCCATATAGCTGCAGTCGAGTAATACAGCAACCTTCGATTAAAATAACGTTCGTCCCGCCAAATACCGAAAAGTATTTTACGTGCGCCGTGACATGTAGGAGGGTGCGTTTGTCTTTGATGTTCCAGTTATCACACTGTTCAATGCACACGAACGCCACATGTACAGCGCCAACATTAATTGTACCAATCGATTATTATAAATAACGATCTACACACGGCACACCGTCTCGATAACTGCTGTCAATTTTGACAAATTCATCCTAATGGTGGATTAATCTAATTATTAATCGTAATATTATTAATACATTGTTATAAGCGTTTAGAGTTTAGACTAATAAGGCTTATGAAGTTATTACCTATATCGCTCTAGACGTATGTTCAATCATTTTTGAGCTGTTGCCTGTTAGGTTAGATATATCAATAAATGTACCAAAAAAAATCTCCACATTTGTAACAGAACGAACAAAACAATGCTTGACTGAATTAATAACATTTATATATTTATTTATTTGTATTTATTATTTATATCTAAAATACAATATAAATTAGACGCTCCAATTATAGGATGTTCATTTGATCCTCCTATTTTATACTTATTATTATTAAATTATCAAAAAAGAACGAAATCGTTAACTAAATTTCTTGGTCAAATCTTACATAGTCGTTCGGATAAAACAAATATTTTAAAACTATTTTACTCTTTGAAAAAAATTAATTATTTTTGTGATTTTACTTTAAGCATTGTTTTTTTTATATTTCTACCATACATCGATTAATCCGTTTTATTAGTGCGCAACTATCATTATATTATTGTTCAATCGAACAGAATGAATAGTTACGGTGTAACGTATTTCGTACCATCAACAAACATATATTAGGTACCTATACGTACAATTATTATACAACACGCGATTTGACGATGGTTGCGTATAAAATAATACACAACTACTAAACGGTCGTATGTAAAATAGTTGTACGCTTTACATAAACTAAACATATAAAGACAATTGCTGACATTTAATTAAAACGTAATCGACGAACACAAGTCCTCCGGTTATATTATCACACTGCGCATTTAATTAAACGTAGGTACACATAAATACAACACCTGGATAAACGATTTCCTGTACAGTGTCAGGGGCCCGACCAATATCTTTATTGTAACAGGACGGACGCGTATTACTGCTTACTATATTACTATGATTATGATAAATAAAATAATAATAATTTTTGAAAATTACTGTGGGCAGCAGGAGCAGACGTGGTATATTCGCACACGCTGCAGCGAACAACTACTGCTGCTGCAACAAGTAACACGACTGTAAATTGTAATGACACTTTTTACCGTCGCAATTTAACCAGTATTAATTATTAATCAATTTAAATTTAACTACATACTATACGAGAATATTTTATTTCTGTAATTCGAGTTTTTTTAAGGCGTTATTCCGCTATAATAAAATTTGTAAGATGTGATCGAGCAATAACTAATACGTCTGCGCATAAGCTTAAATATAATTTATGCTAATTATTTAATAATATAATATATATACGATCAGTAATTTTAACGATAGTTGTTGCGGAGATAATAATATTATTATATGGTGTATACCAATGATTGTACTTTATTTGTAGAAACACCAAATAACTACTATTTTAAGTAATAACTTAGTCCAACTGTCCAAACGTTTAATTATATTTCAAATAAAATACAATTTAGACTTATAAAAACTCATTAAATATTAATTTACAGGATATTTAAATAAATAATATATATAATATATAGGTATACCTATTGAAAATCATTGGTCAATTTAAAATTTTAGACGGTATATAATATATCATTATACAATTATTTTCAACCGTAGCCGAAATATAATATATCTGTACTTATATAAAATTACAAACGAACCCGTTGTATTGGTTCAGAGCCAGCGATCTGCAGTACCTACGAATTGAGAATAAACTATTCGGGTCGAATAAAAAACTGAAATTAACCGAACTGTTTTATATATACGACCCTAATGGGGCGATTTACTATGTAATACTATACGTCTATACATTAACAATTACCCGTAGTTACGTACTTAGGTATTATATGGGAAACAATAATATAGCACACTAGCTAAGTGTATACAATTTACAACGTGTAAGTACTTGCTAAGGGGATAAGATTAATCGGTCTTTAACGTCGACGTTTTGCGGGAACCCTCTTGGCCAGAGTTCTTTGTAAAAATAAACTTTTTTGGCTGGAAAAAAATATAATATATAGTAAGTATATACAAATAAAAAACACGGGATTTCAATAAACTGTTTAAAACACGGAAGTAGCGAGTTCGAATAAATGACATCGATTTATTTCAAAGTTTTTACAATAACACTACAGTATACATGTATATATATATATATATAGTGTTTGGGCGGAAAAGAGAGTACATTATTATAATAGGGTGCGGCTTCTGTATCACCCCCACTTTCCGCTTCGCGTCGCCTGCAGTCAAACGCCGAAAAACACCAAAGGATTTATGTACTACGCCACTGCCGCCGCCACCGACGTCGCCGAACAGCGGTTTACATAATATTTTAAAAATCCAAAAACACGTGAACCAATGGGATAGGATGCGACGAGGGAGATAAATGCGGCGTACACGCATTTCAATACAAACATTATAAACAGTTCGACAACGTAAAAAAGGAAACGCACTTACAAGTTTATGCTGCAAATCATATGCATTACCTAACTATGATTTGCAAATGCCTACCTATATCGGGCTATATACCTATAGGGTACCTATGTCCTATTATATACATCACGTATTATCATTGAAAGATCATACAATACCTTTATAATATATATTATTTATTTATATATCTTGTGATGTAAATAAAATGTTCGATTTACTAGGAGAGTGCAAAATGTATTTATAATTTATTAATGAGACAATATTAATTATTGTACGTATAAATGCAGTATATATATATATATATGTTTTAACATTTATATATAATGAAATCTAATGTATTTCAAATATTTGTATACTTACACTGACTTAAACATATAACATCACAAAAACTATAAGTAAACTTTATACCTATACGAGTACCTATCCACTCGCCGAGTAAACCGAAAATTGTACACAGCACCACAAAAGATATCCGGACTTTACTATATAATATGCTGCAGACCCCGTCTTAATAACTGGCGAGTACATAATATTTTTGATTTTTTACTCGCGGCCGTATGTTTAGACGCGTAGCTTGAGCAGTGGTTTTGTTGTGACTATAGATAATACGCATCAGGTGTACGTATATACAAAAGCGTAGTACGATATACCCCTGCACACGGTGTCGGATGCCTACCGATACAGCGATACCTATATACAATATACAATATACATATATACGTATATACGCAGTAATGTTACGCATTATATATTATTATTATAATTAATGCGCTTTATCCGGACGGCGCGTATTTTACTCGCCGCCTACGAAGATTCGGTCAACTCTCTTCGTACATAATGTGTAGCAGGGAAAAAAATTAAATTCTAATCGAAATACTAATATACGTGTGTATATGTGTAAACGCGTACAAGAAAGACTGCGTCGATGACGGTCTGTCGGGGCGTATATATATTATGTATATTATACTTTATACAAACATATTATATATACAATGCTGTGCGTGTGCCGAAACATATCGTACGGCATATACACACATATATATAATGCATACGGTCGTCGGCTGCGAGGCTAGAAAGTTTGACGGTGATAAATTCCGTCGGCTCGGTCGGTTATTAATTCGTAATAATTTAATTTCCAAACGTACCTATATACTGCTGCTGCTACAGTATATAATAATATAATAACGTATATATAATATATACTGCACCGGTCGTGATACCCCTCCGCTTGTGCATATTGTATAAAGCCCGTGACTATACACGTATATATTATACGGAACACGATGACGTATAATAATAATAATATTAATAACATTATCGTATTATCATATTATTATGACGGGCGCACTCCGCCGCCACAATATTCCTCGCCGCCGAGATGTAGCCACAGCAGCAGCAGCAGCAGCATCGGTAACCGGACCGTACTGGACCCGACTGTACATAATACACGCGCACACACGCACAGACACGCACACACGAACACGCACAATTCATTAGGCGCACCGGGTCGCGCCCAGCGGGACGCCGTCCGCACGGTTTTGTCGTTTTATATTATCCGTATTAAATTATCGTTATTACCGCTTGTACGCTGTCGCCGCCGCGCCGCCACTGCCCGCCCCTCGACTCCTCCAGAGTGTGGGCGCCACTTACTAAATAATAATAATAATATCATCCGCCGCCACTGCGGCAGTTGCACTACCCGCCGATGCACCAGACGTCCGCAGTGACAACTACTGCACCTATTATATACGTACGCGTAATATAGTGCATCGCGAACGCGTCCCTGCTCGAGTCGAAAAGTTATGGAAGCGTAGACGTGTTTCGTGCGATTTCCGTGTACCTGCAGTGTATAGTGTATAATAATAATAAGTAATAAGCCGTATAAAAATTACATCCTCATTGTATTATATTATTATTATTATTATTATATGAGTTGAGACGCCGCGTTGAGTATAAAATTCACATACGCCATGTCATTTGTATTCTATAGATTTCATTTCCGCAATTTTTCAAACCTCCGCCAAAATTATCTATAGTGAGTTTTCTGATCAATAGGGACCGAATACAAAACGAATTATTACAAATTACCTAGTTTTTTTTCCATTACGTTCTGATTACGATGGACCACCATCGTGAAATTCTTTATGCAGCCCTTAATGGGGAATATAAACTACACTGCGCTCTAAACGAACAATATTTCTACAGCCTGTAGTAGTGCATTATCGTTTTCTCTCGGTCATGTCTATCGCAGACTCGAGAAAAAACGGTCTGATTGAAATGCACGGTGTATTTTATAAAACAAATATAGCATAACTTTCACTAGTCTGGCAACGGGTGGCACTGTCGATAGTATAATCATTATTCGTTTCCGTCACCTATTCACACGTCATATTCCCACAGCAATTCTATATTATCTAAGATCTAACTGCATAACTAAATGTATTTGTATATTGTATACGATAATCATAAATTATTATACTGTAAATACATGCAATTTGTTGTACATAATAAACGGTAAATTTTAATTCTTAAATAAATTATTCAGTAACGGCCGAGTATACATGTAACTACTCGAATTATAAGTTATGTATATGTGTTATTGAAGTCGAAATTAAATGAACTTCATCGGTGCGCACTGCGCATTCACCGTTCGGAAATTTAAACCTATTTGATATATTATATTCGTGTACTGTTTAAATTGCTTAATA
The DNA here is from genome assembly GCA_020882235.1 of Schizaphis graminum. Lineage (NCBI taxonomy): Eukaryota > Metazoa > Arthropoda > Insecta > Hemiptera > Aphididae > Schizaphis > Schizaphis graminum. The sequence continues at coordinate 73,388,634 of CM037032.1, forward strand.
TAAGGTTTACGTGGACGACTTTAATACGTTATATTATAACGTCTCAACGTCCACTGCATAATATAGTATATTACTATATATTATGTATTATTATACACACGGGAACTCGATTTGCGACGACAAGTCCGCGGAAAAAAACTCGTCGCGATAAAATCTGCAGCAGCCGTCATTTTGCGGATATAACGCGCGCAGCATCACGTCGCACACTCGCACATTAATATTATTATTATTATTATTACTAAAATAATATGATCATCAGCGTTCGTATTGCGTTTAAATCGCTATAAACTCGTATTCCATTCGATTTTTATTTTACTCGCGCGTGCACGCATATTATATATATTTTCGTGTACACACCGCGCATATCATCATCATCATCATTGCTGCAGCACCGTATAATATTATATGTGTAATAATACTACTAATAATAATATATATATATATATATATACACGCCACGTGGTATGATATAAATTATTATTTTTATATATCATCGCCGGCAAAAAAATCCTCGTGGCAGATTTATGAACAGTAATAGAATATCGCGAGCTTATCGAATAATCCGTTTAACCGCGGCGCTGCCCCTGCAAGCAGCAGCAGTAGCGAGCGTCGCATTATTATGTATAACACTGTGCGTAATCGGCGGCACGTGTATATATAATCGTATGACGGTAAAAAAAAAAAAAAAATGAGATCCGTAATTACATCGGTTTCGGTATAGCAATATTTCACGTTTTTAACGACCCGATGTTGACATCGGAATTATCCCGTGAATACGAGATTAATTAAAATTGCCTTTGCTGCACCCTGCAGCACCGTACAGAGTTATTGAAAAAATAAAGTCACTATATCAATATGATTAAAGCGTCCGAAAACAGTCATCAATAATAATATCGTCTGATAAAAATGATTTTTTTTTTTATCGTTAATCGATAGATACTTCCTATATTATATTATAATTTATAGATTTATTATTATTATATATATATATATACCTGTGTAGTATTTTTTTTAGTGTCGAGTGTTTTAAAAAATTGTTACATTATATTTATTATGTATAATAAGTTAAATATTTAACCTACCTATAAACTATAAACTATAATAGTACGCATATGTATATATAGTACTGTAGTGGCGGATTTAAAATTTTTTTTTTTTGGAGGGGGTCCTGTTAAGTCCTGAAAAATATTTTATTATAATATATATTATTATAAATAATAAATCTATTATTAATAACTAACCTATTATATTATATAAACATCTAGGAAGGTCCAGACCCCATGAACCCCCCACCGTAAATCCTCGGTCTTCCACTGATAGTATACGTACATACTACATGGTATAGATAGTCTATTCAACTAATAGGTACGCTATAACTTTGTTTATCAATTATTTAATTTAAAAATGACAAAATATTTATTCTTACACTTAAATTAACATTACATTTTTACAAAAAAAAATTAAATTTTTAAATGTTAAACATGCATAAAAGTGTCGATTATTATAGTTAATTAATATAGATAATGCAGAATAGAAATACCTTACTATTAACATTTTATCTATTGAAATTCTGTGTTAAAAAATAGCCTAAACCAATATTTTATTTTCGAAATCGTTAAAATGAACTTGAAAATTGATGCTGTATAATATACTATACAGGCATTAGCTGTTTATGAGTGTAGCTTTTCAAGTACTTATCACTCATATATTGAGTCGCACTTATAATTAATAAATATTTTCGTCGCACGATAAAAAATCAATATTATTTTCGGCACAGTTAGCAGGTTGGTTTTAAAAAATAATCTAATCGTTTGCTTTTACAAATTTAATGTACACATTACACAGTATAAATAATAATAATTAATGATACACGCAGGCCGATTAATGATTATATTATACACATAGAAACAGTCCGTTTCAAACAGACGAAGCACGGGTTGTTTCTCGAAAGATATTTCGTCCAATTAGAGCGACACGCGCGATAGCAACATATCATATTAATATATATTAAGTAGCCGGGAAAATATAATCGTGCAATTAAGTTGACGGTGGATAATATATTATATCCAATGCCGGTACTACACGAATAAAATTCTAGCAGTCGCGTAATGCACTTATATAATATTATATTTATATGAGCTATAATGCAGTATTCTGTAGTAACTTGGTATACGTTTATATTTTTTAATATATATATATATATAGCCATATAGCTACTAGGTACTATAATAATATACTTGTGTTGTTTTGTGTGACTATAATATTATTATTAGATATTTTATAGGACGATCCTACTTATTTTAATTTTTTTCACTTTATTCTAATTCCAATAGAATGTTTTAGTTTTGTAAATAAATAAACTAAAGGACCAATTTTCAAATTAAATTAGATTTTAGTATATTATAATCGACGATAATCGCTAATTTATTTTATTAGCTTTATTACAATACTGTAGAACGGTGAAATACTAAATAGATTCGTGGTATAAATATTAAATAGAAAAAAAATATTCTAAATTTATTTCATAATTTTTTATTGTGTACCTATATAGAAAATTAGAAAATAGTTGTATGTTATACAGAATAAGTAATACGAAAAGTGTTTAAGGTGTTAGTATATTAAGAAAAAATCATTATTTTTCATTTAATAACTTAATTAAACTTTAATAACTCTTTCAATCGTTAATATTAGAACTTCAATTGTTCAAAAAAAAAAAATGTATGCTATGGTATTTTCGATTTAGAAAGATAAAAACCAATTTATAAAAAAAAACGTATTCAATTTTTAAACTTTTGACTTGAAAATAAATAATTGATTTTGTAAAAAATATATACACTTAATTTTAAATAAATAGTCTTGTTTTTCCGTATTTTTTTACATTTGAACCGATTTTCCATTACAAACTAGTCTAAAAGTAGGAGATTTATGTATTTAACTGCTTTAAAAGATGATAACTGACGGTGACAAACAATAAGTAAATAAGAAAAACAAACACATCATAATTATCATATTATCCATAGTTAAAGGGCATAGAGGAGGGTGTATGAGTATATGCTCGGTGATTCGCTATGTATATATTCGTATCCCAGTCAAAACAATGCACGAGGAGTCGGAATGCATCGAGGTAATATAAATAATAATAAGTCGCAATCGTTATAACGCCGTTAATCTACATTTTTTTTTTCCCATACAAAAAAACGATTCTCGGTCGTCTGCGCGCTCACGCGCTGTTTTATAATATAATATTTTTATTATCCCATTAGTCATCGCATTTTATTACCGACAGTCGACAGATATCCGGCTGTCTAGTGTGTAATATATAAATATATAAGAATACACGTAAGAATACAAGGAGGTATTTGGCTGGCGTGTGTTATATATACGCAATATTGAAAGGAGTTTAACCGCCAAACTAATTGTTTGATGTCTAACGCCGTACAATAATAACACATTTTTTTGCTCAGATTCCTCGAACTCGTAATATATTTTACTACATGCACTACTATCAGAGACCGGGGGTGTGTAAATATAATAATATACCCGTCTCCAGCACTACGTAAGAGGATGAAATAGAGATTAATATTTTTAAGGATTTAACATATCGGTTTTGTATCTTACTTATTATTTGACAATATTTTCATCCTTAAAAATAAGAAGTTTTTGTAAATTTCAATCAATATTAAATTATTTTGAAACAATGATAAGATAAAAGAGTATACATTAAAAAGCGCTCTTTATTCCATCAATATTTTTGTGGTGGGCGATTTTGTACTAAGATTACGTACAAAATAACTATTTTGCATGATAGGGTTTTGACTAAGTCGCACGCAGGAAAAAAATAAAATGTAGGGATTCAACATCATATCTATTTTATAATGAACCCATTATAGTTCTCTGACGTTTCTTCGTACGAATTAAAATTTTATATTTAAAAAAACAACAACAAACAACTCCTCCCTTCAATAACAAAAAAACAATAATAACCTACGACAACCACTATTACGTTATATTATAACAACAAAAACATGAAACCCATACAAGAACTCGTCAAAACAATATTATATAATAATATATGCATAAAAACCATATGGGTACCTAGTGCAGCCGTGGTGGTACCGAAATGCACGCTTATCGAGCGGGAGTTTTCACGGAGGACCTGTTTTCGGTTTAATTTTAAAACTCCTCTCGAGCCGGCTCGTTTAACCGATCCCACAACGTTCATAGAACAGAATCGACGAGATGTGATTTCACCATAACTCACACGCCACAGTGGATCTCAATAACCGTGTGGACCGAACACAAATGGTACGGTATTAATAATATTATTGTGTATTATATATGTGCGGTGATCAGGGAGATGACGACGATGATGATGCCCGTGCTCCGCAGACTGTGAACACCCTCGTTGAACACGTAGTAGTCGTAGTACTCTCGGGTTACTTGTTGTTTAATTACAGGTCCTCGTACCTGCAGTATACACACAGTCGTCGTCGATCGTCCCGAAACCAGTTCACGTGCGCGTTTGACACTCGGCCGATCAGCGGCGTCTAAAAAAAAAAACGCCCTTACAATAATAATAATAATAATAATATACCATGTTCGGGAATAATAATATCGTCCACCGCGATTGTTCGCGCGCAACCGCGGACTTACAATAAACGTCGACCGACTGGCGGCGGGAAAAAATAAAACACCCGAGGTCGAGGTGCTGCAGCAGTTTTGCATACATCACTCTGTTGGATATACATAATATATATAACAGTACATAGTATTAAACCCACGTGCGTAATTGACGTGCGGCCGACTGCGCGGTTGACGACGCGGTGACGACGACGTCCGTCCGGCCGACCGTTTCGCCGGGACCCGGTCACCGGACGCCGTCGCTCCCGGCCCCGGAGGAGAACGATTTTACTCGCGGAATGTCCGCGCGCGGACACCGACGCGTCGTTTTCTCCAATTAACCTTGTCGCGGACTTCGTGATAGGTGTAATATACGCGTATATTATAATATATAATACCGCCGATACACGACGTATATGCGGCCACGGCGCGATTGTGTCGCATATACACGGCGTATTATAATGTACATAATATACCGACCAATATAATCCGACACCCCGACTGCTGTGCGACCAGACTAACGGGTTGCCCGCGATATAATTGATATCTATTGATATTACGTATATCATTATAATACGAGCGCTGCTGCGCGGGTATACGAGTGTGCGCGAGCCGCGCGGTATATAATCTGTAAACGAGATTTGTGAAAAAATAAAACGCGATCGAAACTCGTTCGATAAAATCGTATGTTGCGGCGACGGGTGCGGATATAATGCGTAGATAAAATATATAATATTATAATATAACATATATATATATATGTATATTGTACGCGTATACCTATTTGTGTGTCTTTATAGGAACGCGCCGTATGCGCATAGTGTATCGATGGGCCGCCGAGAGCACGAGAACTTCGTATTAATGTGGACGAGCAGACATTACAATAATCGTATGGTCTGCAATATAATATACATAGATACCTAATTATTATTATCTAATATCTATAATCAAAACGAATAATATCGTTTGATTTAAAAATAAAATATAATAACTCGAGAAACCTGCAGATCGTGTTTTACTCGAATAGACGCTGCAGTATTTTTCGCTGATCCAAACCATATTACTGATTCCCGACGTCTTGGACCAAACACAATCGTACATTCGTATCGCAGTTTAATGGTCCAAACACTAATGATGAAATTCTGTCTAAGACAACGGTTTTTGAAGACTGTATTTATGTCACCCATTGTCTGTATACAACATATTTGCTCTTGTACAACGGTAAATACGTCAACGTGCAACAAAACGGTCCAAAAAATTACAGACCGAAATATACACTTTTGGGGAGGGTGTCCGCAGTTCCGCGCGCGTTTTTGGACCGTTTCCAGCCAAACGAGCACTCGGTGGTAACGTTTCTGATTCATTTGCCGTCAAATTTGCTTTACGCGCGTATATATATAGTTATAATAATATGTGTTTGTATATATATACACATAATATATAGAACTATACTGTTGTCGAAGCCGTTGTTGTTGTTGTTGTTCGGCCCCTCTGCGGCTCGGAAAAGAACTGGAAATTTGAATTCCACCACCAGCGACATCATTAATCATTCGGGGAGTTTCAGAAACTGACCCATGGAAAGCTACTGAAGAATGATCGGGGTGAATTCACGCCACTCCTATCTTTTCCCGTGCACGCGTATACATACAACATATTTTATATACATGTACACGCGTTCGGGATATTTATTATTCGAAAATAGGATATTAAGTGCCAGGACGTGTAGACGGGATATGTTGGTGGGGATGTACAGGAAGTGAGCTGATAGGCAGCAGCGGCGGCGGTGGCGGTGGCTATAGCAATGGTGGCAACGGCAATCCAGGAAACTGGAACACATCTTTTTTAAACGTGTTTACACAATTCGACACTGCGACTGATAACGTTTCCCCCTCCCCCTCAGCGTGCATAAAACCGCCCTCACGTGTTCGGCGAAAAAAATCGGGTTGTACGTACATTTTAATAACGGAAGCGATAGTGATTCGAGCTTTAAATATACACGCATATGCGCACACGAGCAAAATAAAAAAATAAACGACAACAATATGGCACGAATCCAATGGGGAAAAAATCCCATTGAATTAAAGAACGGATTAAAACGTTATCAGTAGGTACTTGATATACTGATGTTATTAATAAATAGAGGGAAAATGTGTGTAACAAAGATTAACGGTTTTTTTTTTTTTGGACGTTCGAATAATAATGACTATTAGAGTGAAATTTATTAAAAATGACAAAAATATATACGCGAGTATATTTATACGCAGTAATATAATAATATTGTAATCTGGTATTACATCATTTGAAAGCTTTAATAAAAAATACATATATAAACCCTAATAATATAAAATGAACCTTAATTATTCCTATAAAACATATACGTCAGCGACTATCTATTATTTACATAATATATGACTTGTGTTTTGTTTTTGATTTTGTATTTAACATTTATTAAATATTATTATTTATTTATGCTTCCTAATAACAACTACACTCAAATAGAATCTAATACTATTATAAGTTATTAACGTTATTACATTATCATTATTAGGTATACCCCAATCTACATATTAAATATATATCGTAAAAAAACCTTTATGACTTAATGTATTCGACTTTTTAATTTATGCGGGAATTGAAAGAATACAACGCCTTTCCGTATATTTAAAGAATTTATCGTTTTTATTGTCAACTCGGACGAAAATAATATAAGTATAAACCTTTATTAAAAACACATAATGATTTATACAAAATAGTAATACAACTCAATCGAGTTATTAATATAATAATATATAATAAATAATATCTTGTATATAAAATAAATCAAACGCATTTATAAAGTGTTACAATACATAGTTGTATGTTCAAAACGCATACAATGAAAACTAAAAAAATCATGCCACACACGCTGCCTTTTTTTATGAATATATTAATAAATAATAATAATAATTCCATTCGGCTTTTTCATTGCGAATATTTGAACATGTGACTTACCGTTCATTGATAAAATACCTACAACCAAAGAAAGTATACAAAATATTATATTAACTATATATAAATTATGTACCTACATATTTACCCCCTCCTCGATAAATTATTAAAAAAAAAAATGACAATTATAGTCTGAAACTATCGTTACTTATGAATGAAGTTATTTTGTGGTTATTGAGGCATACGAGGGGGAAGCACCGCGTTATAATAATATTATTAAGATACAAAATGTGGCCGTTTATCTTTTCAATTGTTGCCATTATTGTATATAACGAGGGGAATACGAAAGTAGATACGGTATTTTATTAGACAATGCGGCGTATATTTTGTGGCCATAAGTGTTCAATAATATTTACTGAATATAAAATAATAAATATTCAATTGACTGTGTATTTACCGATTAGATTTTTTTTTCAAAAGACCCCTGGGTAGCTATTATAATAAGTTAATATTAACTCTTTGATAGACGCTGCAGTCATTGGCTCACCATTTAATATTACGTAAATAGTATTTTTTAATTTTTTTTTTTTTTTTTGACAAAAATATTGACACAATTGAAAAATTTTTAATAGTACCTAATAAGTAAACATAAAGTGTAATGATTGAAAAACGACTATAGTTAAGGTATTAATTTATACATGTATATTAAATATATCATAATATATATAATGATCCATTTTCAAAAATATAAACGTAAAAAAATATAGAAAAGGATGGAGAAATGTAAACTCCCCCCGAAATATTATAAATTCCTTTAAAATATACGGTAGGTATTACATTTATGTTAATTTCTTTAAAATATAGGGAATAAAGATAAATTAAATTGCATTTATATTTATTTATTCATATTTTATATTTTCTAAGTTTCATAACCTTTTTATTTAATCGTTAGTTGTACAATAAAAAATTACTACATTTCATTATTTAAAGATAGTTATACATTATTAAAATAATAATTATAATTTTAATTAAACTAGAATGATGGTAAATATGATTTTTTTAAATATAAAATATAAATTAAGAAAATAAATATGAACAAAATTAACAATACGAATATTTTTGGAGGATAACTAGAACCGCCTCTAATTAAATAAGTGGTATCCTCTGGGTAATATTATGTGACTATTCTAATTCTTTTAAGAAAATAAAATGTTTTAAGGCAATTATCATAAGTGTAATACAGTAGCAATATGTTTTTAGATAATGTGTTCTAAAGGATATAATTTTATTAGAAAAATGTTCTAACAAAGCTATAACTTAAATTATGAAAAAAAAATCTTTCGAAACGTTAATAATAATAATGTCTTACGAATTATCTTATGGGCCATCCAATATACAATTATACATCGAGATTTCTAAAAAAGAAATCACCCACTTATAAATTATTGTTGTTACAATATTCACGGTGAAAATGGATAATTATTATTCGAAATATAAATACATTAATTGTATCAACACAAGATGTTCCTTGTAGTATACAAATTAAAGTACCTATTTACTGCATAGTACTATATACTGCAGTCTAAAGAATGTCAACAAGTCTCATTAATCAGAATTTGTATAAATTTATAACTTAATCAACGAATAAGAGTTACGGTGCTTGGCGAATTACACCGTTTACATAAAAACTATAAATCTAAATTCTAATATATATATATATAAGAATCAAAACTGGCGTACCAATTTTTCACCGCAAACTACTTATAGTACCTACATTATATTATTATTTATTTTTGTTGCGACATAATGGCGTTATAATACATCCGCATGCGATACGTCTTGTAAACGAGTAACAATTCACCGATATTGCTTACAATATTATTACTATAGATAGTTGTCATTGTAAATATCGTTTTCGCCTTGTTCAAGTATAACATTATATCATTGCGCCGCATGTATACGGATATCGTGGGCAGAAGGTATAAATTACATCTCATAATAATAATAATTATTATTAAATGAATTAATATACTTTCCGGAGATATTTATAACTATCATAATATAGGACCCAAAGTTTTATCTTCATTGATTTATTCAAATAATAAATCGATAAAATGTCGTCCTGCATATTATAATATAATATATGTATAGCATGAATATAATTATAGCGATTTTTATGCACGTTATTACTTCTTATTAATACTGTAATAAACTGTATATTATTATATTATAAGAGTATAATATAATGTTATTATCTATCGCTATTTCATATTGCTATCATCGTAAACGCGTTATTACTTATTACTTATTAGGTATATTATACAATCGGTATTCTAGACCTACAAATATACTGCTATAGTCAACGAAGAAGAAACATTTTTTTCTTATTCGATTTAACAAGTTTTTAAATAAATATAAAGAAATACTATACTATAGTCGCCAGTCGATTCCGTATTTTTATTATATAATTAGAGTGTTCGCAGGTAGTAACTAATTTAATAATATAATATATGTATTATAATGACGTGTTGTTTATGCCAGTCGAAATTTGAGATAGGACAATGACTAATAGTTTACTCGCCTGTATATATTTAATATAATTTGAATTTCGTGTGTTGAAAGCGAGTTTATAGCATTTTCTTCGGACATTAAATCCAATTGCCACTGAAACCTCTACAAAACACGGCGGTCGTAAAATAAAAACTCGTTTAGATAACAACCGTGTAAAGAACACCCATGCGAGCACTAAATACCGTTGCTCTGCTCATTTATAGCGCTGAAAAACCACCCAAGCCCCGAGACAATTAAAATTCTGGTTCAAATCGACGAAAAGATCGCAGGCTGCATACATTGGAAGAACGGCAATTATAAAACAGTATAATATAATATATACTTATTATGCGCGCAGTCGGGTAGTAGGTACACACATTGTCACCGGCAAGCGGTGTGTTTAAAAAAAATGTTGTTTAGTCAAAAAGGGTTACTTAAATTACCTTATTTTTAAAAATAAAACTACTACACCCTCAACCTAAAAACCGGTAGGCATTATAATGATATGTGTTTGTTTTGGCTGCATCACGGTATATATAAACGCGCGTTACACGTACACCGCATGTACAACTCGATGAAAATATCACCGGAGTTGAATAACTATGTACAAGCAATGTACGATAATTATTAATCCGTTAAAACAATAAACAAAAATATACTGTTGCATACCTTTCGTCTAATTGGGTCTCTAGGGTCTACTTACGACTGCATAATATCATAAACATATAGACATATATTATAATATGATATTATGTACTGTGTTGGTGCTATGTATTTATTAAAGTGCAGCTCGAGGACGATACGCGCATTTGTTTGTCCCGACGGATCACGACGAATCTGAAATCAAGATTTTACTACCTATATTGCCACAGAATTTATTCTGGGATATTACCATTAGTTAATTATACGACCGAGAAACCGGTAGCTACGGAAACTATAACTCATCGGAAATCGTCGGCATGATGTCGATGGCTATCATCTGTTTGTCAGGACAATTATCTTGCGTTTAATATATGTAACTCGCAACCCTTAAACAGTTTTCAAGACGTTGGTTGCCTGTTCCTGCAGATCATTGCAGAGAAAGTCTTCAGAGTGACTATATTATTATAATATTTGAGTTTCACAATGCGCATAAACATTTAAAATAATAGATAATTTCATTGAAAAGTTACTAACAAATTTTGATCAAAAAAAACCATGGGCTCAAAAAAAACTATACAACTATATAGTCTATAGACTTCGCTTGATATAGGCCGACGACAGCAGAATAATCCCACTTTAATCCGGAATTGAACCGTGGTATAGGTAAGTATATCTCCTATAATATGCGTGTGTATATTACCTTTGTATTATAATAATATTGTGTCACACGACGCGTACCTATCACATAAATCGACTGGACTACAACACTTTTCCATGACGCGTGATCTGTACTTTTGCAGCGTGCATAATATAATATTATTGTTAGACAGATATATTAATATATATTATATATACATATACATATTCAGTGGTGTAGTGGGGCGTATACGCGGGTATACGGCGTATACCCACTTCTCTGTTTTTCTGTAAGTGCGTATACTTATAGAATAACACGTGATACGCGGGTACACGCGTATGGAAATGCATTAATTCTATAAAACAATTTGATAAATAATTTTAAAAAAAAATGTACAAACCTTATCGATTTGACGGTTTCCATTGTAAAAACAGTTGCTTTGTTGTAAATATGTTATTAAGTTGTTGTTTATTATTTAATAAGCTAAGATTGTTAGCTGTAAGGTGCTTAAATAAATACCCTATTTAAATTCTTTAAATAGTCTTCAATAGTGACCTCAAAGAGAGTGTGATAGATTTTATTTTGTGATTTAATATTTTCCTATACCTAATCCTGTTTCTTGTTTTTATTATTTAATAATAATTAATAATATATATTATAAATATTATTGAAACTTGAAAATCCTATCTGTATATTAATATATATCTAGGAGAAAGATTGTAAACTTTAGAGGTTTAATTACGGCAAGGTATCGTAATATAATGACGTATGCAAATGCAACTATAAATATAAATATAATAACGAAGGATATATAGGGGGGTGTGGGGGGCAAAGCCCCCCACGTTTCCTATCAAACACATTTAAGCGTATACTCACTAAAAAAATTACGACTACATATTTATGTGTACAATATATATATATAATACATGCATATATACTTGTAGGCTCTTTACACGGACTCGCTAATTTCCGTTCGCAACACATATGTATACGCAAATGCTCCGGCAGCGCGAATTCCGGTCGTTCCTCCTTTAAGCAGATTAAGATTATATTATTACGTATGCAAACGCCATCGCTATATATACTCACTTATAAGCATGTGTATTATATTATATACATATACGACGCATACTGAAGACCGGAAGTGCGAAACTATAGACCAGCCTCGACTACACTTCCGATCGGGCACGCGTATGCAATATTATAATATACATAATATACTGTATAGCGTTATAACAATATTGTTATATTGGGTATACGTATACTATACCGCGTACGCATTAATGTGTATGTGTGTGCAGCAGCTTAGGGCGGTTTTCCGGGTGTGAATTCGCCGTGTGTGAATCGAAAACGTCACGATATTGCTCGAGAATATGACAGGAAATGAGGCTTTGAGTGAGCACGACTGCTGCTGCTATACTGCTGCTGTTTTTGGAGGGGTGCGAAAAACCCGCCGACCCTACCGTCGAGATACGGCAGTAAAAAGCTATGTACACGTGGGACGCTATAGGTACGCGTATATCATATAATAATATTATATATCACCGAGGCATTCGCGTCACGATTCGCGGCCCCGTTTCGATATTGCAACAGCAATGCTCTCTTGTATTCGTATATAGGAACCTATATAAACTACTCGAACCGTTCTAGTTTATATTATTACTATCGTCAATTATCAAAAACGATTTTCGCCCTGACGACTAATACGGTTATACAAGGTAACACACATAATATATAATATATGTCTGTGATGAGACTCACCACTGGTGACCGTGGTATAGTGGTGTACGTACGTATATAATATACACACCTCCGCCGACGACGTCGACGTACGAAATATCGCGACGCGTTGCCACAATATGCTCGCGAAACCTTTACATGCAGACTTTGCAGCATTAAGGTTCACTGTATAATTTTTAACAAAATACTCTACAGGTACATATCAACATAATAAATTATATTTTGTTTCTATACACAAAATAATAATTTTTAAATGTTATACTCGTGTATATTATACTAAAAGATTTAAAATAACAATCTTATAATACTAACTGATTGTTTAGTTTTTACTTTTAATATAATTTAAATAACCGAAAATTGTACCCTATTATACAAAATGAATACGAGACAAAATATTAAATTACGAAACTACACTATCATAATACAGTGCGGCTATAGTATAGCTGAGGGCTAATACTCGTCTTAAGTTATAAAATATATGATACAATGGGTTCATAAAATTATTATCAAACTTCACCGACAAAAAAGACAATTTTTCACACCCAAAATCAATTGTGTTCTACGAATACTCTGACTTATATATTCCCTGTGCGGGATATTACACCCTGCGACAAGTCGTTCACCCTACTTTACCATTATCTCTTTATCCAGCTCACTGACTCTCTTATTTCAACCATCAAATTATTTTAGATTAAGAATTTATTACATTATGTTTTGATAAATGCGCGATATGAACATTTCAACAATGATGTACCTATATTAGATTGTGTGCTATCATATTAAACAAACACACTGCCATATCGGATTGAGGTACTGCCGTACTAATTATTTACAAGCGTTCTAATTAAACAACGAATTCAACAATACTTGAGTATAATAATATTATACCCATGCGCATATTATATAGTCGATGAGTAATATTAATAATTATAAATAACAATAAATGGCTCTATACGAGTGTAGGCATTTGGATAATAATTATGGTAGGTAATTACTAGGTAAGTATACATAATTGAAAATTTTTAATTTTTTGAATATTAAAAAATGAATGCTATTTTATAATTTGAAACAATAAATAGATAAGTATTTTAATCTTGTAATAAATCAATAAATGTATGCTATAATTAAAGTATAATAAAGATCAACTAGGTACTAAAAATAAAGCTACTTTTTTTTTCATCACCAATTAATTTAATATTAGATAAAATTATTTATATTTTGTATTGATTGATAAAAATGTAAAACTATAATATTATCATAACAGACTAGGTATGTAATGTCTACGTACAATATTATACTTAGTTAAATCGTAAAATGTCAAATAGAACCAAAAATAAAATTTAGAAATTTTAAAAATACAAACATAATTCATAATTATTAAGTATTTATAAAAATGTTACCATTACAATAGGTATTTATTATACCATATGCGAAAGTGAACTTAATGGAATACAAACAATCAAATTATACGACCAATTAATACTAAATAATCGAAAGCGGTCAATACGTCATTATAAAGTATAATAGACGTGATTAGTAATAAATTTCAAAATCATTAGTATTCGAACATTAATTGTTATTTTTTATTTTCGAAGAGTTCAAGTTGTTAGTCAAGGTTGTACATTTATTATTTTTGTATTAAAAGTTATAGCTAATGACATCTATTGGGAAATAAATATTTATAACTGGATGATAAATATGTACTAGATCGCGCCACATTACCTGTGCTTATATGTTTCTTCTTTTATAATTTAACGGTATGTGACAGTGACATGATGACATATTATAAAACGTAAAGACTAATAACACATTATTTATTCAAATTATAAACACGTAATTATTTTTCAGATATATACTTTAAAGAAAATAGAAAAACTTTTTCCTAGGTATTTGCTTTATTTTACGTCAGTTCCAAACCTTTATACTTTGATACAAAATAAAATAATAAAATCTCTATAATTTTAAATTTTTTGATTAAAACTAAAATTTCAAACGACAAGACAATCAAAATATATTCAAAAACCGTTTAAATTGGACAGACGTCTTTCTTTATTCGTTTCCCAATATAATTATATTGAAATATTTTTGAACACATCAGGCAGGCATATCCAAAAACATTATAAATAATTACATCCACAAAACAATTTGAGCAACAATAGAATTTGGACCATGATAACATATTATTTATACGGCTATATTCAACAATTTTAAATTACTTATATAAATAATTTGATATGAAAGATAAATAACTTTATTAAGTAGATACCTATGTCCTATAATAAATGAATAAAATTGTTACACATACATTTATTTTTTTATTTACAATCCACAACCTACAGGTACCTCCTAATATAATAAATAAATAAAATTAAGAGAAATTAATGACATGAGCTTCGCGTTATGAGAGAAAACATATAATATTATCAACTAACATAATTTTACAAATATATCTATATTATATATAGATAAGTAAAATATATAACATTAATAGACAATAGTTAGCTATATTACACGAGTTCAAGTAGGTACCTATTTTTTAGAGGAACTATTGCAATGATATTTTTTGTGTTAATTTTGTTAACAGAAAATAATTTTTAGATGTTCGACTTCATTATATTTCTTGGTAGGACAGTGAATCTATTTTGTATTTTAGAAGTGTCAAAGGTAAAAAATTTCGAGTTTTTCTTAACAATTGGAAAAAAACAAACAAAAATCTAAGGAAACACAGGAATTTTTTCTTAAAGATTTTCTTGTATTTTTATAATGTATAGCAGAACAGTTTTTAACTTTCCTCTTTTTTTTAATATAAAATATTGAATAAAAATAAGGATTTGGTTAAAAGGTCTCATAATTATTTTATTTTTAGCCAACGGGTTTATAGGTATTGTCTAGAACATGATGGGAGAATAAATTTCATATGAGAGAATAGAATGATTATTTAGTTTTTTTTATGAAATCATTTGTATAATTTAAATGTTAATAATTAGGGATAGTCTTTATGGAAGGTTCGATTACTAACACACAACGTCAATATAATATAGGAGTTTAGGTTTGAACGAGAACGTATGTACTCAATTGAAATAGATAAACGATTAAGTGATTTTTCTTTTCGTTTCAATGCACATCACTTAAGTAAGTCGTCTATCTAAATACATCATATATACCAAACATTTCATGGATTGTATATTTATGTAATACAGTATATTTGTCTGTTTTTAATGTAGACCTAATGTACAAAAATTAAAAATAATATTGTGATTAGAATATTTCATTTTGACATGCGTACCTATATAACCTATATAATTAACCAAATTAATAGATCTTTAAATTAATATGATAAAATAGTTGCATTAGTGCAAGATATTATTTTATAGACTTATTTTAATTAAATTAACATAATATAGGTAAATATTATCTATACCTACATGAGGAACACATAACAGAAGAAGGTATCTGGTATGTATAACTGTATGACTGTATATATTAATTGAGTTTTGTTACATAAGTATTAGTATTAAATTAATAAATTCCAAATGTCACGAACGTATAATTATTGCTATTATGCATACCTACTTGTTTGATTATAATTCGTATTCAAACGCAATAAAACAAAACAAGCGTAGGTAGCTGGAAGTATAAAATACATATACACAAAATATATGAACAAGAAATGTTTCCTGGGACAATAACTGATAAACATTTCCCTTTTAGGTAACCCAACCTATATGAATATTTTTTTCAGACATGACAATATTATATGCAGTGTCTATTACTATTGTATGATCATATAATTCGATTGTTTAATATACAATTTGTTAGTAATAACGCGCTAATTTTAATTTTAAATTAAAATTAAAATTAATTATTTGAAATTTCGAATATTGTTATTTAGTACTGACCAATTAATGACCATATCTGTACGCACAGTTGCGTATAAAATAATGTGATATGAATTTTTAATAATAGTATATAGGTATTGATGCTTTGCTTTACACGATACACACTAAAAATAACTACATCTAATCTCAATGTTTTTAGGTGGGTATATGTAGGAACCCATTAGTAAATTCAATAACAACTTTAATTGATTGACCTGCAAAGTTTAATAAATACAAATGGAAATAACAAACAATAATAACTACATTCATAATTACATAAAATGATAATCAAATATCTATTTTTATATACGTGCAAATATGACCCCACAAGCAATCACCAAAATACAGCTATGATTCAAAAAAACTATATATCATATTATTACATGCATTATTCAATATACGAGTAAATTATAGAACATTTACAAACAACAAAAAATATAATAATTAAATACAAAAACATATTGTTTTATAAAGAAAAAAATAGTAGTTTGTACTGTACTTATTATGTATAGACAATAATTTAACGTAACTAAAAAGTTACTAAATAATAGTTATAATACAATAAGCGTGTAGATTAACAGTACGAATTTGTATTTCTATGTTCACAAAACTTTTTAGCAGGGAGATTTCAAAAGTTTAAGTGGGTATATCTAGCACAGTACTATTTTTTTGTGCGTTACACAAAATCATAATGGTTCTAATATTTCATCTTCACACAAACCTATTTTAAATTATTCTAAAAACAATTGCTCCAAATTATAAAAGAACATAGATTGATTAAGTATAGAAATAAATATTTGTATGAGGATGACATTTTAGAATTGCTATGACTTTGTGTTACACGAAAAAATGGTTTTGAGGGGAATATTTCCGCTTAAACTTAAAATCCCTCTGCTAAAAAGTGCTGTGAAAGTGTTAACATATAAAATATAAATACAAACTACATAGACTATTTAAGGGTGGAAAGTCTATTTGTTAAACTCTTTAATTTTACTAACATAATAATGGCAATAATAGACATTAATTGTTTTTCATATTAAAAGCAACATTGTTATGAGGACGCCGCGCCACAACTTACTGTATACATTATTCCCGTCTTACAGAAATAATATTATAACAGAAGATTTGTGTGCGTTCAATTAAACCAATTGTGTGTTGTGAACTTCAATATTAGAACGAATTGATCTATTATCAAAGGTATGAACATTATTTATGCTTAATTATTCACTTTTTTCAATATTTTAATTTTTAAACAAGATATATCTATTGAAAATATTACAATTTAAAATTGTTCATTATTAAATTCTACTTCACACAAATAGTTTACATCCAATTTGTAATCAGTTGGTTTTATACTTTTATCAGTTAAATAAATAGGTCTAAAATGTAAACATAGGTTTACAATAAGACTCCGTTGCTCTGCTTTTATTTTAAAGTACCTAATTTTAAAGTTTACTAAAATCTAAATATCTCTACAAAGAAAAATATATAATTTAAATATAAACATTTTTCTGTGAACAAATTGAATAATCGTTTATTTAAAATTAGGAGCAGAAAAATAATGTCAATGAAAATTTGAAGGCGGTTATAAGCTACTTATTTTATTTTATTAGTTTTATAATCATCGATTCTTCCTCTCCAACACGCACACACAATACACATTACACATACACACTCATCATCTCATAAGTATTTAACAATGATTATTTACTGTACATATTAATTTTAATAATTAATTAGCATAAAATATATAAGAACTTATTAGTTCCTATTAGTTTGTATGAACCATAAATTACATAAATTAAATGTAAGAGTCTTACTAATTTTAAAAATCCAAGTGGTACTATGCATATTTAAGCTCTCCTCCAAATTCACTTTTGGGCTAACAATAAAGAAGACTATTTTTATTTTTGCAATCAAATTTCAAATTCACCTAGGTAGCCAATCGGCTTAAATCCAAGAATATACCCTGTAATAATAATATAATATAATAATTTATAATAATATACTATATATTTAGTGCAAGTTATAGAATATAAACGTCTGTAACGACTGTATAACGTTGTCACCCCACTTTAAGCTACATATCCCAGACTTTTTCTCATTGTTTTTCAATTAATTTGTTATAATTTGATAAAAAAAAAAAATCATTATCCGATCATATTTTATTTATTTATTATTTTTTATATGCTTATCTACCTTAAATATTCTAAAACTTTTAATAAAGCAAAAATTTTATATTTGTAATTATGTTGAACGTATAATTTAAAAGTTAAGATATTTTGTTTGAAATTAATTGTGTGATTTAAAAATACTTGTTTACTTACTAAAAATGACACTACAATATATACTAATATACTATACTACATACAATTTTATATTTATACACTATATGGCATAATATATATTTGCATATGTGTTAATAGAAATAAGATATGTATATGTATCAAAGACCTTATAAGGTATGTGGTATCGTATAAACTATAAAGTCTATGATATGTACATGTACAGATTATTTTAACTCGTGCCTCATGTATTACCAATCTAATGACCGATGTCCACCAGTCACCACAAGCGATATTACCGATTTTTTTTTAATATTATTAAATATAGTTTTTATATATATATTTAGCACTTTTTGAATGGACAAAAACAAAATGTCTTAGTGGTCATCGAGTAGAACCACATCGACTTAGTCTGTATACTTTGTTGTCACTAAATGAAAACTTAAAAAGTAATCGATCCTTCAATAAAATTTAATGTTTTGATTTGAATAATTATTATTAACCTCTTCCAATTTCTCAAACACTATTCTTGTCAATCAGTTTACAACGATTATTGCTTTTCAGATTGAGACCAGTGATATTATATACTATATCGCATCAATAACGCTAAAACGGTTAAAAGCAGTCTCAAAAAAAATCAAACTAAACTCTACAGTCTATACAGTTATATAATATGATGGTCACACGTATTTTCCAATGCGATACATCACAGCAAATTATTATTGTGGGTTTCATAAACATTATATTAGGTATAATATCATAAATATCATAATATTGGCTCGTATACATATACATAAATAAGCGTCGCTTTCCAAGCTGGTACGTATCACATGGCACCCGCTGCATTTGGTGACGTGTATATATATATTATATAATAATATATATATATATATGTTTAATTTATATATACAGTGATACACTGCCCGTGTAGATCCCAATACAATATAATTTACAACTTATATATTTATACATTATACACGAAATATGCGTCTGGTCGGAAAATGCGAACGTATACTATCATATATATATACATGGCATGCTCACGCGAACGAGACTCCTTACCTTGACGATGACGTTATTATGTCGGGACAGACAAGACACGTCAAAACACACTTATACGGAGCGTATTGAAATATGGCATATTATAATATACATATACATATATATAGAAATATATCACTGGTATGGCGCTTGTTAAATTGTGTACATGTGTATATAGTGCGCACACGATAGCCGTAAGACGGCTGACGGCCGTAACGTGTAAGGTACCTCCTTTAACATTACTGTGCGTAACTGCCCTAACTACCCAGAGGGCTCGGGGGAGATGTTTTTCGTCGGGCAGCGCTGGAAACCCGTGTTCGGGTACGGTTAGCACACGTGTTAAATAATGCGAACGGGACCACACGGTGTCGTCGGTTTCTCGGTTTCACGTATATATATCTTTTCCGTCGTACTCGCAAAACATTATATAACGTTTAGGCGATATACCTCCCGTATGTATATATATATATATTTATTATAATATCGTATTATGCTTATGGAAAATAATATTACGTTATTATGCGTCGACCGAACGCATAACGATATACTCCTTTGGTAGTAAATAGTAATACGATATATTCGAAAACGGGACGTTTATCCGATTTCGGTTTTCGACGTATCAACATGTCGAGTTTGACCGCGTTAAGTATTTATGTATATAGTACATAGAGAAAAGGGTGTCGAAAGCGTCAACTGCCCAAGTCGTCTACAGCATGTGGATTTTGAAAAGAAAATTGAAAACATTTCAATCAAATTTCGATTTGTTTATATAAAATGACTTAAAATATAATTTATTATTCACAATTGTTAAAAAATGTGAATTAATCATAAAAATTTCTTGTCTCAAACATACAATATGTATATCGTATATTTAGGTATACTTAAATGCTTAAATTGAGCCATCTCCATAGGTATTTTAATAAAATACTCTCACCATACGGCTGTGCATCATGGTGGCGCAGTAAATATTTCGTCTAATTTTTTTTCAAGAGTCGATGGATTGCAATAGTGCAGTGGTCAGTATTGAAAAATAAAATTTTTATTAAAAACATAGAATGATATTTTTTCAAATAACACAAAATATAAGATTAAAGTTATAAAAAATTATAAATTATACGTATAGCACGAAAAAACTATTGACTGACAACTAACTCGTGCTATTTGAAGTCTGATTGTGTACAAAAATACTGGAAATATGTACCTATATTATTTTGTAAATTAAACATATTTATGTGACTACACAAGTATTAATAAATAAAAAAGACGACAACAAATCGATTGAAACTAGAGTAAAGATTACATTGAACAATTTCGTGAATGGTTCGACGAGTAAAAGTCAATAAAAAAGAAAGTAAAATTATAGTTTTTTATATTAAAGAAAATAAAAATCTTAACAATAATGGAAGAAAAATTTTAAATACAATTATTTCAAAAGCAATGAAGACAAAACAAAAATGTAAGTACCTACCTAATAACAACATTTTAAGTTTTCTTCTTTTCAGAAAATTGTCTGCTATTTCAACTATATTTTTTATTATTTCTTTAAAAATATATGAATATATTAGCTCATTAGATAAAAGACATTATTAAAATTAAAATTAAATCATCAATACGTTTTGCAGAAATTAAAATATTATTTAGTGATGTATTATTCTCATTTTACGTAATTATGGGAATGTTGGGCATAAATTAAATTTATTGTTAATAATAGATAACAATAATATTTTAAATATTAATTAATGTAAAAAAAATAATCTAAATACCTACTTAGGTATATTTTTATTTTTTTTATTATTTGATCATGAACGATGAATCTATACAAATACGAGTTGTATGTTAAAAAAAAATATAGGTTTGTACACACCATTATACGGTATACCTATATTAAATCGTATAAGCCGCGTACTGATAAATTGTTTTCAATTCAACGTATTTTATATCGTTGAACAATTACAAACACGTGTTGAAAATATCACCAATGGTTTTTGGTTTAAAACTTGGTGAAGGTTTAGGTATGAAATACTTGGTTGAATGTACATATATATGGACATATGGTATATGATTTATTATATTAATAAGCAATATTATTTTGTTATGATGTTGATATTAAAAAGGTACATGGGTGGCACGAAGGGTATAGCCTTTTTATTATTATTGATATCTTAGCATCATTAGATTTACTTTTATGCCAATTTGTATTCGTATTTTAATTTTTGTTAATTTATCTAATAATATGTCACATATTATTTCAAATAAAATGATGTTCTAAAATCTAAAAAAAATATAAATAAATAGATATCGTTTCAGGCCTATAAAATAGGTACATGTGATAACCGCATAATATAATATGACTGATGTCGTTCAAACAAGACATAAACATTCACACGCGACATACGTCTACTCTACATTTTATACCAGATTACAACAGATAATATTATCATATTATGTCATTATAAATCATAATCAATTAAAAATATATATAACGGCACTATATATAGACAACTAGATGAGTTTATCAGATTATTTTTCATTTTATATACTGTGGGATTATGTTTGATTTGTACATCATGTCAAAACATATTACATTTTAAGTGGTCTTTTCCTATCGTGTAAGACACATATTTCCATTAATGACAATGATTATTTAATTTATTAAAATTATTATAGTTATTACATAGTTTAAAAAATAATACGAAATTATTATAAATGCCGATGACTGCAATACGTGTTTTTTTTTATGGATATAACAGATCATGAGCTGATAATCGGTTACTTGACTGGTGTGACGATTAGAAATTTATTTCAGAAGTTTCACACTTACATTTCAAATTTGACATACCTACACATCCGCAGTTTGATAATTCAACGTCAATCGTTTTAATCAACTAACAATAAAATGAATTTATGAAACTTTATATCAATATAATACAGAGATATCAATAGAAACAACGTTCTAAAAACTAATCAAATGTTTAATATTGTTTAACACTATTGAAAACATAAACATAAACCGCGTAATTTATGTGCGATAATGAATTATAAATATTGTGTTGTGCGCGTTAAATGATTTTGTCACTATAACACTAAACGGCTAACCACATCAAAAGTAATAAAGTCGATTTTATGGACTAGGGCGAAACCCCACATAATATATCACTCATTAGTAATAAAATACAAACTAAAACATAATTTAATCTCTTTGTCGGGCAACACGGTCCTATTATAACACATTAAACAATTAACTATTCGGCATGATTAGATTTTGATAGCGCGATACAGCGTCAAATAAAACTATGCAGGAATAGTTGTAACTAAATGCTACGTACATATTTTTTAGGGCTTATATGAGCCAGATTCATGTTTTAGTATTTCTATATGCGCAATACGCGTATAGTGTTTTTTACGGTTGAATATTTCAAAAAATATCTAAATTGTGTATAATAACGCAGTTTTCCACATTAATTGTTTTAAAATTTAAACTAATACCACATTAGTATAAAAATTTCAAAAACAAAACGTTCTTTAATGACTTTACATATTATACTGGTTTGCTTTATTGTAGGTACATCATATTATATACATATAACTTTATTTAGATAAATATTTTTACGTTGATACAATTATTATATTTATAACTGTTGTGAAAATTTAGTTTTGTATATACATATATAAGGAAGGTAATTATTGATACCGATTGATACGAAACCCATTACCTGGAAACTCGCCGAGATGAGTATATACACATAAAATAAGGAACGCAATAATTTAAAAAATGCATTTGATTCGGTCACGTTTTATCGGCGGCACATTGACATATTGCACGAATCAAACTCTTATTACTACTACTACTTACTACTATAATAATAATATACGTGAGCGGTACATTTTATATATGGAGCACACCAATTAACTCGGTGTTTATAGCACAGGTGATCCAGCGACAGATTTAGTAATGTCAGCCATGTGGCCAACGTCATCGAATTTCCCACGGACACACGCGACAACTTATATGGTGTACCGTGTTCGTGGGAACACTATATAGTCTTTTTTAAAAGCCTCGTTTTGGGGGTACATTATTTGATTTACGTGGTCTTGACGGGAACAATTTATATTTTTGAAATTATACTTTATTGACTTGGTGTCGGTATAATAATAATATTATGTCTCGGCGGCACAAAAACAATACCCACTTTACGGCTTGTTTACAACTATTATGACATTTTTTTTACCACAACTCTCTCATTCTTCAGACGGTAATTAAATAAATTTAAGACTTGACAATAAGTGAGGTAATGTTCGGTTATATATTGTGCCACCTCATTTAACAAAATATGCGTATTTTCGCGCGAATGCAAAATAATAAATAATATTGTGGTGGCAATTTATATAGATGAATAAGAATCTTAGTGATAAGAAGATACCGGTTTGTAAAAATAATTGAACTGTAACGTCTGTAACATATTTTACAACATTAAAAATTAAACTAATATAACATCATTATTTTTTTAAAGCTTTATAACTCTGTATCGACTGTACTTTATACTCTATAATATAAGTATATTACTATAAATATTAGTACATACTATAAGTATATTATATTAGAAATATACTATATACTACATTCTACATAATATACATGTTACATATTCATTTATAAATTAGGTCCTTATCTAAATGATTATAAACCTGTTGTGTATAATATGTCTTAATAACAAAAATTCAGGAACGATATTTATCATTATCACCAATTCGCTATAATATGCTGCATTCAAAAATATTTTCTAGTAATAGATAGCTATAAGTTTCCGTCTAAATCTGGATAAAAATTCAACAGGATACCAGAGTAGAGACTGGTTCCGGCTTTCAGCTCCACTCGTAATCTAAAAACAAAATAATATACTAAACAATTAAGAATCAAAAATAGTATGAAATAATTTGTATAAACTATTTTTATAATTTATAAATCATACTCATAGGCCATAATATAATAAAAAGCTATAATAGCAGTCAATAGAAACATGAATTAAACACAGAATGTCTAATATTGAATATCAATATACCTACATTAAAATAATGTATGGTTAACAAAGGATACTCATTACTCACCCCCCATTTTTTCATTTAAAAATAAATTTATTTTAATTTGAGTTATTAGAATTTTTAAATATAATTAGAACATAATATAATATTCAAATTATTAAGAATTTTATAAGTACCTACTATTTAAGGAATGTTCTGTGGTGATACAAATCTCTGTTTTTCAAATAAAAAACTCCCCTCCCCTTTTACTGTAAATTATTAAAAGGATAATATTTTTGAAGAATTTTATTAACCTAGATGTTACTTTAATTTTAATTCAAAATTAAAACGAGTAGTTTTTAATAATTATCGTAATGTTTATATTAAAAATAGTAATCTTTAAAAATAATTTTACAAAAATATAAAAAGATGCAATATTGAGTCTGATATTTATTAAATTTGGAATATTTTTATAAATTATAAATATTATTAGATTAAAATTAATTATTACGACTTTCAAATTATCATGAGTTCCCAAATTTTTCAAACCCAACTTAAAAACGAATCATTGTAAATACTTAAAATGTTCACCAAATGTTTATATTAGCATTATCTATTTATGATTAAATTTTCAAAATATTTTAACCTTTTTTAAGCTACTTATAGATAATTGAAATTTTCGACTTTTCTAAGTTTTTTTTCTTGAAATGCCGATAAAAAAATTTGGCTATCCAAAAAATCTTTAAAATTGAATACAAAGTTTATTATAAGTTGTACTTATCGTAGTAAAAAAAATCAAAAATCGTTAGTCACAATTGTTGTTTATAAGTTTAAATGTTTACAAAATATATCAAAATCGCGAAAATTTGCAAGGAATTTTGAAGTTGAAAATTCGTAAAATTTTTGTGATTTATACCTAAGGTTAAAAACCCAATTCAAGGTTATCCATAAGTTTTCCTTCAAGTAACTGTAAAAAAAATTCCAGCGTCAACATAGAAAAAATGTTATGAGCGTATGAAATGAAAATTTTTTACGAAATCGCGTAAAATAACAATATACATATATTACAATTTAATATAATATTATATCCTACTAATTATCATTGACTGACAAATTATTTCCGTTCAGAATCGTTTTTCGTGTACAATGATACCTGTCATTGCATTCAAATTTAACACATCCATTATAGTGACCAGTGGGCAGTGACCTACTCTCCATCTCTACTATACAGCAGAACGATACCCACTTGCCCACTATTTTTCCATTACTTCGGTAAAATATTTAAGTTGTTAATGAATTTCATCAAAATTGCCAGACATATATACATAATAATTTCTGAGCAGTAATCCCAACGTTCAAGAAGTCCAATTAACAATGGCCTTAATCAGCGGTTACTAATTCGCGAGGTTGCACTAAAAATATACATAAAATGCGAAAAATATTTAATTATTTTAAAGATTTTACTTACTAATTATACTTATTAGTTATTAATTTATTAAACTTGATTATAATGAATTTTCTGAACATGTTCATAAATTCTACATAAATAAAAAAAATTGTTCGATTAGTTTCCGAGATACTAAATTTTAAATTCAACAACTTTCTAAGATAACAATTACTTGACAAATTATAAAACACAATAATTAAAAAAAAAATTAATAACTAACGATAAAATTTAATCCGTTACGACAAAATTGTTTGAATCGTTTTGTTTTTAAATTGAAAAAAAATGCATTTCATTACATTATTTTAATGTTATATATATATATTGTTCGCGTTATTAATGTATAAGCGTATAGAATAACAACGGACATCGGCAGATGACTCGCGCGTTCGATGTTATAAATTTAACTCGTCGGAACGTGAAACGATGTTTATTTAACATACGCGTGCGTAAATATTATACTTACACAAATATATATATATTGTTAAACATGTTTTATAAATCGGTTATTCGATAATAATAGTCGATCATTCATAACATTGGTATCTTTATAACGCTCGTTATTTTTTTTTCCCCTAAAGATTACAATAACGGTTATTATTAAGCTTTTATTATACCCGGATCCATGTGGCGTTTTGTATTTATAAACTTTGAAAAATTAATAACGTGTAAGTTCGTTGGGGCCGATGGTCGGGCGCAGATAACCCCGCAGCCGCAGCCGACGACGACGACGACGACCGCGTGCATATTACATAGTATATTATAATATACGCGTACAATATTATTATAGCGTATAGGCGCCAGAATATATTATTTACCGCCGAACGGCCATCTGTTTTAGATACTGTGCCCGGCGTTGACAATCCGTTCCGTTGCGGACACCTTATGTATTATATTATTATTTCCAATACAAATTCCAGACCCCGAGACAAGCCGAAATTCACCGATGAACACGATATTTAAAATAAACAAAAAGGTGGTGGCGGACTCGGCGTCGTCCTGCTCGTCGTCGTCTACGCGGAGATGTGTACGAGACATAATAAGTCATAACGTCGTTCGTGTAAGTTACAATACTCGTCGGCCGCGAATGAAATCGTGTATACATAATATTATTATGTATACTGCACCGTTTGATATCATATCATAATAATATAATAATATACGCGTAATAATATATAAGGCCGGCCGTGATAGTCACACCTCGCGACTAGAGTCATCTGTGTTTTTTCAGTTGTCTATAATAAATAATATTATCGTATTATATTTCGAAGAATGTACAAAAACAAATCTTATTTCAATAGATTTTTTTTTCAATTACATCATATTGTTTCATTTGTTATTTTATAATCCGACACACATTTCACACTTACTTACCCCTTGTAAATATCAATATATCATACAACTATACAAGTATACATCACCACGTCAGTATATTATATACCCAGAGACCACTGGCTCGGAACTGAGTGAACTGACCAGTTTGATGTCCACTTAGGGTATACCTACTATACAACTATAATATATATGTTACATTTTTTAAATGAAAATTTAGTAGGGCATGTTTGAGTATTTTAAAAATATTATCATAACAATATCGACCTATTGAATAACATAATTTTCGCTATAGACTTGAAAATTACAAAATCGTTTTCTATAAATTATATCAATAGATTCCTTATTGAGATTCGGTAAGGATATGTAGTTTCATAGTTCAACCCTTATAGGTATTTATATAGTGGCTAACATATGCATTTTATTTCGGTGTAATATTTTGTTTACATACATGATATTAATATATATAATATAATATATATTATATATGTGACTTGCTATTGATTATAAATAAAAAATAACAAAAAAGTTATTATTATTGAATATAATTGTCTGTACCTATATTGTATAAAGTTTTGTCATTTAGGCTGATAAAGTTATTTTATAATTAAGTTACTGGCTTACTGCTATTATAGTGCTATATTATATATATAGTCATAATATAGGTAATAAATAATAATCAATGTGTGTGGGGTTGGGATTTATACAAGCACGTATTCAGGATAAATTTTTCGGAGGGGGGGATTTAAAATATTTATAATACATAAATTAAAAATATATTATAAACTTTATAGTTATTTTATTTCTACTTTAAAAATTTCTGGGGGGAGTTGAATCACCCTTGTATTCGGGTTTGGATTTATATGGTAAAGCAATACTCGATCAATTTTATTAAAAAATAATTAAGAATATTTCAACAGAAACAAAACGGAAACGATAGAGATAGTTAGATAAATTATAATATTATTTTATATGACGTATGTTCAGCTAATATAGATATTATATTAGTTAGGTAAAATCTCAACAGGGGCGTCATTTGGGGGGGATCAAGGCGTGCGGTTGCACCCCTTACTTTTAAAATAGTTTCAATTGACCTGCACTCTGATGAAATAATGCATGATTATTATTTATCATTTAAATTACATTGGTTTGAAACAAACATTGTGCTATACATTTGTATATTGTATTTTAGTTTTTAAATTGATTTTTACTACTTATGTTGATGCATTGATTCGGTCCATGATGTATAAAAACAATTGGAAACAGGATAATGTACATATATACATATTATGTAGTGTATCTATTTTTATATGGCCTGGTGAAATTTCAAAATGGCCTGCTTGATACCTCGCACATCCAAAAAAAAAACCTGAAACGACGCCCCTGAATCTCAATGACGTGTATTATGCCAAAGAGCAATTTTTACCAAATGGCACAATATTTTGCATACTTATTACTGTTGGAATCCCAATAATTAGAGTATATTTTTATTAGAATAGAAACCACGTATATTAGCTATTATGATGTATAAAAGGCAATATATATATAGTTGTGTCTTATGGAATCAAAAAATAATCGACCGATCTTGACGACTCAAGAAAGATTTAGCCTAAATAGATTGAACCAGTTATTTTAGGATAACTTACCCGCTATTAATAATGTTAAAATCATAATCACATATTCCTTTATTTCTGCTTATAATAAGATATGCGTCACTAAAAAATCTTCTTAATGCTATTCACCACAGGTTGATGCAGTGGCGGCTATCCTATGGTCTATGACGTGTTGCTTGAGCAACACATGCAAAATAATCAAAAATTGGAAAAATATATGACCCACTGATTGAATATTGGTGATTGGTATTTTATAACTAATATTTGTAGGTTGTGGTGGGTGGTAGGTCATCAGAAATATTTTCAGCAACACATATTTTTTTGAGGATAGCCGCCACTGGGTTGATGGATAATCTAGGCTTCATTTATCCCTTTACCAACCTGTTTATTGTTTAATACAGCAAATACTAAATAGTATATAAAATAAATATTAATATATCATAATATTTTAAAAATTGGTATGAAAGGGCGGTAAAAAATATTATATAAACATCTGCAAGATAACAAAACTTTGAACATGTTTGTATCTAAGTAGATTGCTAGCTAACTATGTTTGGAAATTTATTTAAATAACAATTTCTTAGATGATAATTGGTTAGCCTTTTTCTAGATAGTCATTAGAAAGTGTGTAGTGTTTTTAGTTATAGGGAAATACCAAAATGTCCAATCTAAAAAATGATTATTCCGTAATATATTACCCTAAGAGAAATAACAAATTGCTCCTTACACATATATTTGATCACGTCATACTCTTCACCGTTCACACTGATTTACATCCAAACAATTATTTGAAAAAAACAAAAAGTATATCTATAAAAGAGATTCCACAATCACCGCACCTTTACTCATTAGTAATATTATTAGGTAGTATAATATTTAAAGGGTAATGGCTAGGACTCGGAAGTTGATGCATTTTGCATTTTGCATTTTTTTTTTTGGAACTTTTTAGACGATGCTCTCCTGGCCACAAATGTGTTTCATTAGCATATGAATCTGAACAACTAATTTTTATTTTGCATTTTTTAACATTTTTAGGTCATTTTCCCACATGAGTCATTACTTTTACCCTATACCACAGGACACAGATTTTTCTCGAAATTATTTTTCAAAAATGTTTTACATTACTCACACGAGGGACACACGCCTAAATATACTATCATCACACACGTCCCACTCATACCATAATAACTAATAACACATCGGTACGGTCCACGTTTTATCTAAATCACGTATAATTATAGCAATATCGTAGATGCCTAACAATAATTAATGAATGATATGTTATGATATCATCCTTATGGACCGTCCTCATTCGGACGTCTGCGCGTTCATCAAGTTCGACGACGACACAGCGTGTAGTGTATAGGTACCAACACGATATATAACGTCAATCGATTTACACATGTCATATATATATACATATTACTATGACGATTACGATTACGACGATGATGATGATGATAATAATAATAATAAGAGTACGTATATATGTTTATATGTATAGTTTACAGATATTATTTTTTGAGACGACTGCAGCGCGAGTATAAACGGGCCATGTGCTCCGCGCGGCTCTCGGATTGGCCGAGATTCGGCGGGCTTGGGCGGGGACCCCCGCGGGTGCACCCCGGCTGGGCCCTGGTGCGGGGGCGGAGGCTGCGGTGCATCGTCCGCGCGCAGAGATGACGAACGGCGCGCCGTAGCCAGCAACAGTGATCGAGAAGACACGTCGCCGCGGGGACAGACTGCAGCGGAGCTATGCACACGACGAACGCTGCGCTTATCGCCGGTTGCACCGCCACCATGGACCAGTTCGCCGACGAATACCTGCCACAGCATCGGTACGCCGCGACCGCCGCCTGCACCGCGGCCGACTATCACTGCGGCAGCAATCCCTCCGAGTGCGAACCGGCCGCCGCCGCGTACCCGCAACACCATCACGTGCACCACAAGGACGGCGGCGAGTACTTCGCGGAACCGGCTTATTACCACGACACGACAGCCGCCGCCGCCGCCACCGGATATTGCGGCGGTTACGGCGGTCCGTACGACGCATACAGCGACAACAATTGGTCGTCGTCGCCACAGGAATATTCGTCGTCCGGCGCCGGCGGGGTGGTCGACGGGTCGCAATGGTACTGGACGCCGTCGGACGTCGGCGGACTGCCGCAACTAACGCCGCTGACTCTGCATCCGCCGCCACCGCCGCCGCCCGTACAGTTGGCCCCGGAACTGCAGGTCGGTTTCTGCGACGGCGACAGCTTCCGGTCCGCCGAACACGGCCTGTTACAATTTCAGCCCGGTCGCGGTGCTACCGATCAAGGCACATGCAGCACAGCCTCCACCGCTGGGGCAGCCGACCAATTCTTCAGTAAGTGCGCATCGCCCACATATTATATATATACGTCAACACTCGCGCGTACCTATATATATTATATTCCTCAGCGGTTAGAAATAAGCGTTTATACGTTCCTATAAATGAGGATAATGTACTATATATAGTATATGTATCAGGAGTGACCAGGACGAGGCTCGCGAGCTGCATGAGGGACTGTTGACTTCGAGCTTAGAATAATATTACTATTATATAAACATCTCTTAACAATGTGGTTCGCTTAGAATCGGCTTCATAAATTGGCGGTTTCTAAAATTAAGGGTAGTGGTCACCCCCGGTATATTTAGTATATTATGTCATAATACTGCCTATAATATGTACATCACAATTCATGATAATTTAAAAGGTGTAATCAATGAGCGTGGTTAAAGGTGCTAAACTGACATATTTAAGACTTATAAGGAGGCGATGACATTTAACACCTTTATCCGTATTATATACGTGTATACTGCGAATTTTCGAAAATAATGATTAGCTGTTATAATATTTTGCTAAAATGTGTAATACTACCTAAATCCTAAAATAATTTTATCCCTATGATAAAAACAATTTTTCGTAAAATTTTAATGAACACTAGAACACCTTATTTTTCCATTCATCTTTTTAATTACCTATTTACTACGTTACACGTATATGAATACAGTAAAACAATACTAAAACTTAGAATTTAGATGATGAAATAAAATACTCTTGGGTAGGTAGTTAACTCGTACGTACTATGTGCAATTCTTAAGAGGACGTGATACCCGCATGTGTTGTCTCAGTCTTATACACGCGAAACATAGTTAAAAAGTGTTTTGCGCGGGACAACATTACTCACTCAATATTCATATCAAAATTACCAAAATTTTAAATATCATTGAGAAGAACTTTATCTGTGATGTAGCGTTTTTATTTTTTTGATAGTAATAATTAATAATTTTTAATAATTAAATGAAAAAGTTATATGTTTGAGAACTTTAGGTTTTTTTCGTTTAATTATTAAAAATTATTGATTATTACTAACAAAAAAATAAAAACGCTACATCACAGATAAAGTTCTTCTCAATGAGATTTAAAATTTTGGTAATTTTGATATGAATATTGAGGGAGTAATGTTGTCCCGCGCAAAACACGTTTTAACTATGTTACGCGTGTATAAGACAGAGACAACACATGCGGGTATCACTTCCTCTTAATAAACTAGGTATTAACCTGAACCTGCTGCAATCTACAGGGATGCATTGTGATTCATGAAAATACCTATACATCTAAAATAAATTACCTTTATCTAACATATGTCATTAATGTAATTGTAAACGTTGGTATGTTATATTCAATATTCATATTTGTTTTCTAAACAAGTTTCTCGTATTAAATACTTCTACCTACCATAAATCAAGTTTTATAATATTATACAAAACAAAAAAAAGTTCAAACAGAAAATTTGGTAATATTATTTCTATAGCATCATTATACTGCTGCAGTAGGTAGAATGTAAACCTACTATACCTATGTACCATAATACCATATAGGTACACAACTAACCTAACCTATTAACTACAACGCCTATGTATATTTATATACAGACTCTAATCAGGGCTCAGAACTTCGTGCATTTACATAATTCATAGGAATAAGCTATCTATTGAAAATGAGATTTGACACAAACTCGTCTCAAAATACATACAACGCAATCAAAAATGTATGCTGCATATTTTTTAATATTTAAAGGTCTTATGCATATTTTAATGCATGTTTTTAATAATTTCAGAACATAAATGAGACATTTTATACTTATTGTTATGTTTTAATTATTGAGAGCGCTATCATTATATGTAGTTACAAATATAGGCACATAGCCACATATAGGCACAATAATTTCACATAAAACTCGTAGATAGAAGGTATTAGGTAATAGGAACATCATCCATTTTAGACTTTAGTTATACAATATACCATGTATTGTGTATAGATACTGCATTTTGCATAAACTCGTGTAAATTTAATACTACTCAGCAGTCAGCAGTCAGCGACTATCGGACAAAATTTTTAGTTTGCCTAAGGACATTTACGATATTAAAAATAAAAACATTAATCATAGTACCTATAACTAATTATTAATTCATTGTATACTTCTATATATTCTAAGCTTAATAACTAAATGAAATCTAAGAATATTATTGTTATAATGGTGTATAATTGGTGTACCTAACACTAAAATCAAAATCGAAACTCGGACTAGTAGTTTATTAGTTATTATTAAACTATTTATTGAAACTTCATCCATTAAGGATTCAAGAATAAGGATAATATCCCTTAATAATTATTTTACGTAAAATGTGGCTAATGGCTACTAATATATTTAATATTTATAGTCTAGTCTCTGATAGGTATTTATTAGTTATTATTATGAGACAAATTTTAAAGGTACACAATTTTAATACAGATATATTTTAATTAATAATATTGATATTATCATTTTGAAATCCATATAATATCTTCTAGATCTATAATCATGAACTATTGTCCTAAGTAGAGACATCAAATTAAATAAACCAAAAACTACTCGTTTCGCCGTCTTTAAAATTTCAATCCAATCACTTGATGTTCACAAACATCATAATATAAAAAAATAATGGATCTTGTTTGAAAAAGAAAAGTTTGTATCTACAAAGGACACTCATTAAATGGCATAAAAATCAAAACATTTCAAAATTATTATGGTCTTTAACTATCTATGTAGCCGACTACACTTCAATTAAAAATAATTCCAAAAATCAGAATTTCATATAATAAATTGTGGGATAAAAAGTGAAATGAGCTATACTATGTAAATTGATATCATTTATACGACTCTACTTATGTCTACTTACATAAATATCACATCTTAAGGTGTATACTGTTTTAATAACAATCAAAGTTAATTAAATATTTGATAAAAATAAACAAACATTTTCAAGTAGATTAGGGGGTAAGCGGAAAAAATGCCCACGGAAAAAAAAACCCACGAAAATAAAAGTGTGTTTTATATTATTTTGTTGATTAACTTAAATACCTATCATAATACAATCACATAGTTATTTTATTTTGTGATAAAACAGCACATAATATTATTCAAACTATAAATATAATAATTAACAAATGTCATAAGTGATGATATCATCACAATATTACAGATAATAAAACATAATCATAATAATAATTGCAATAGTCGCAATAGTCGCAAAAATAATAATTGTAATAATATAAAATTTAATAAGCAAAAATTTAATAATTATAGTAAAAATATTTTATTAAATATATTATTTTGTTAGTACCTATTTGGATGGATACTAATACCAAATACCTGTTATTTGTCAATAAATTTCAATTTTATTACCCAATTAATATTTTGACTGGTTTAAGCAAAGTTCAACTTACTTTTCATAATCTAGTATAAGGGTATCAACAATATAAATTAAATTAAATGTCAAAATGATTATCAATAAATGTGTAATAAAACATAATTGGGTGTATTGTGATTCCATTCCCGTATAAAACCATTGTAATATAAGATTAAACTTGAACAAATAATAAACACACATATTATTTTCCAAACTTATATTTATATTATATTAATATAATTATATAATTTCCCAAAGTGCCTTCGCTGGTAGGTTCTTCCCTCAAGATACTACATATATAATAATTTAAAAAAAAACATAATTTATGCTTATTGTACTTTTTTTTTATTTACAAATTGTATAAACTCTAGATTAAAAATAAAAAAATATTATGTAATAATAGTATTATAGATGGATTAACATTTATTTTAAATTTTAATTTTTTCTGAGGGCTTTTTTCTGTGGGTTTTTTTCCATGGGCTTTTTTTCCTTGGTAATAATAATTTCTTTTCTATGGGTTTTTTTTCCATGGGCTTTTTTTCCGTGGGTTTTTTTTCCGTGGGCATTTTTTCCGCGATTCAGATTAGGGGCATGAACGAAACTATACGGGTCAGTTGGCCTAACCTAATTCTAGCTTAATAGAATTATTCTTATAGTTCTTAGTAGAAAACCAAATCCTAGTTACCCTATACTTTGTAATGTTATATTCCGTGGTAATACTGTACATTCATAATTCATATAAAAATAATATTACAATCTTAAAATATGCTTTGATGATTTGATTACTTATACCTATTATCAATTATCACGGACAAATTTGTACCTTTCTATAAAGTATAAATTATAAATACACATTTAAATTGTTTAACTTAAATAAATAGTAAAATTACATGTCTTAAGCTTAAGGCTTGTTATTTTTTTGCTTTTTAGAGTAGCCATAGATTTAACTTAATTTTTTAATATGCTTTTTTTTCAATTATTTATACCTACTGGATAAGTTAAAAAGTCACTTATTTGAGGTACCATGAGTGTTTAATTTTAAACTTATAAATCGTAAACTACGCATTATCATTTAGACATACCTATTGAGAATTATTCTTTGGGACATTGACAAACAACTATACTCTGTCCAGCGAGAGAACGCGCCGCAAACCGACCAAAATCAGTTTTTCTGCGCATTCCCCAAAGACATCCAGCCATAAGCAAACCAGTTTTGATAGCACGGTGACGCGGGGGGTTGCGCAGAATCGGAGCGTTCTCTCGCTGGATTGACTATACTTGCAAATCAAATACGAAGATGGTATAATCTACCATTTTAGCATAACTAAATAAATTAAATATAAATAAAATAATAGGTCATTATGGATTAAGTCTTAAGTAAATAAACATTTTTAATATTATTTATCTTAGCATTAATGAGGTTTGGTTCTATTGTTCAGTTTTTTCTTTGCCATATTAATTTAATTT
Organism: Schizaphis graminum; assembly: GCA_020882235.1. NCBI lineage: Eukaryota > Metazoa > Arthropoda > Insecta > Hemiptera > Aphididae > Schizaphis > Schizaphis graminum. The sequence goes on from CM037032.1 coordinate 73,425,587, forward strand.
TCTGAAATGTATTTATTAAATTTATAGTTTAAACTACCTATCTTGAAGAATAATAAGACTGAAATTAATTGAAAGGTATTTAATCTAATATTTTTTTTATGTATGTTATAGAATCAACTTTGAATGATAAACCAATAGTTAGCAGATGTGACCAAAAAAAACCTATGAGTAAATCATCAACGAACCAAAGACAAAGAGCCAAACGAAAACCTAGAGTACTATTTTCTCAGGTATAATTACATACATGTTTTTATATTATTAAAATGCATATGTAAAAGGTACAAAGACAAAATTGGGGAAATTTAGAGGTAATCACCATCCCCAGTTTTGAAATTAGCACCCTTAAAATATATACCATGAGTAGACTGAAAAATAAGAAAAGAATCTATTCAAAAGTGTAGTTTATTTTTAATTTTGGTATTTACAATCTGTAAACAAAAAAATACAATAAACAATAAGTATAAAAGGTTACTTGATAGCTTAAAATATGAAGCAGGGCTTCCGGTGACACTACTTTTACTTGAATTATTTTTTATTCTTTAATATTTTTTTAAGATGGTTACATGCCCAACTACACTTTAAGATTAAGACTATCCAGTAGATAAATATAAAAGAGATTTTATGTTAGGAAATTTGGGTTAGTTAGCATTAGAATGGAAATATTTTTAATAAGTGGGATAAGTACTAAGAGAATAGGAATTTTCAAATATTTATAAATTTATAATACTTTAAATTTTTAAAAATAGTTCAAAATTTTTTTTATAAGGATTTAAAACATGAATGATGGCAAATGTTCTTAAATATTTCATGAGTAACTAAAATATCAATTGTAATTACATTTTTGTACAATTTACATATAATATTTTTGTTTAATATCTCTTTAGGATGTAATATCAGAATTGGAACATCGGTTCAATCAACAGCGTTACTTATCGGCTACAGAGCGAGAAGCAATGGCATTAAGATTAAGGTTGACTCCAACTCAAGTAAAAATATGGTTTCAAAATCGGCGATATAAAAGCAAAAAGTTAATAACATCAGACTGTATAACATCAGATAACAATAAAAAGCCTCCCAGAAGACAATTTCCAGTAATAAAACATTGTTACACGGAGTTAACAAGTATGATAACAAACAATAATCATAACTTCAATCATACCAACAAATATTTTAACATGTAATCACATATTTACCAGCAATCTGTCAATATAAAAAATGCAATGAATAAATAGGTATTTTATAATTAACAATTGTTTTATGTATAATATTGTTAGTAGTATCACTATTACTATGAATTTGATAGAATTAAGTGGTCTGTATATATATATAAGATTAATTACTATCCTATTCAAATATTTAAAATTAATATTAAATTTTTAAAATGTTTTTTATGCTAGTCTATTTGATTTAAAAAAAAAAATAATGTATTAATGTATAAATCAAATGTATATATTATAATATAATCTATACCAAAGATTCAGCATGCACATAAAATGTAATTTTGTTTGTTTTTTAATTTGTAAACAATTTATTATGTGTCGTCTAGAATTAATTGGATGTTTAATTTTATAATGTTTATTAATTACTATAGGTAGGTACTATAAAAAAAATAAAACTCATAGTAGCTGTAAGTATAGTAAAAATTTACTTTGAACTGAAAATGTATTATACAAATAAAATTATTTTTTTAAATTAATAATATTGATTATTAATAAAATAATAAGTGATTATTTAAAATTAATTTTAAAAAAAAGTCAACATTAAAACATTTACATTAAGTAGGCTTCACAAGGTTAGATTAGCCTTAACAAGATTACTCAATAGTCAATTGCTAGTTCTATTATACCTTTTTTCAATATTGACAATATGTTTATACTTAATATTTATTATTTATAAATGTTATTAGTGTTGTCATAATAAGCTGTGTTAAGAATAGATACATAACATAACCTACCTGAAATATGATATCTACCATTACATAAATTACTCAAATTTAAATTTAAATCAATAAAAATATACTATTTCCAAAATGGTCACGCTAATAGGTGATCGCTTTCTTCAAACAATCCATGTTATATGAATGAGTAATTGTACTACTTGTTTTTGTTTTTAATTAATTGTACAAATGTATTTCCTATACTACATCTACTTATTGTGCCATTATGTACAGATTGTAAAAAATAATGTATAAAGTCAAATAAATGTAATAGTTAAATCACTCAAATTCCTGTTATTAAATATTATATTAACATGATTAATATTATCAAACTGTTTACAATATAAATAACTTTTTATAGAGAATATTTCAATGGCCGGTTTAGTACAATCAACACAAAGTATTGATAAATATTAAACTTATATATTATTAAGTTATCTAAATATTATTAGAAGCAACCATATAAATGATTACAATAAGTCAATAACCCTACAAGCTAAAGCTATTTGTGATCATAATATAACAAGTAACTTAGTGGTTTAATCACTTATACAGTAATACCTGTAATATTTGATACATTAAACCACATATATTATACTTAGCTATTAAGTTTTTCACAAATACAACCTAAAATGTATTATACAATAATATTAGTGAAATAATTGAGTATTTAAGAAAACTAAAATTCACATTTAATGGGATAATGGATATATCTAAGAAATAAATATGGTATAGACAGAGCCGTAGCAACGTTAATTTGCGCTCCTGGCCATTTAATATATTTCCGCCCTTTTAAAAATTGTTTATCCCTCCCCCCTCCCCCTCGTACTTACACATATAAAGACATTCCTTATTTTATTTATTATTTTTTTCTTATTGATAAAAGAAACATCAACTACTAGGCCATTCAGTGGCGTAGTTACGAGGGGGCAAAGGGGGCGGTTGCCCCCCCAACCTCTTCTGAAAATTAACTTTTAAGCAAAATTTGGTAATTAAAAAAAAACTGTATATTGGAAAAAAAATTTTAGATTCTGAACGGAGTTATAAATGTATTGATTTTACAAAGATATGTGTTTTTTTATTTTTTTATTTTTGTGTTTGTCATCACATTTTGGAGTAGTAATAATGCTTCGATTTTTGACTTCAGCCCCTCTTTGAATAGGAAAATTAATCTAGTTGGTACTTTGAGGAGCCAAAAGTAAAAATTTTTCTACAGTTTTCAAAAAAATCGAGAAAAACAAAAAAAAAGTAACAGAAAAACGGCAATTTTACGCATAACCACTTTGTGACAAAATCGATTTTTTTATTTTGCTGTAACTCAAAAACGAATTATTGTAAATATTTGAAATTTTCACCAAATGTTTATATTATGGTTATCTATTTACGGTTAAAGTATTTTGACCTTTTTTTAAGCTAATTATAGACAATTTAAATTTTCGATATTTTTAAGTTTTTTTCCTTAAAATGCCGATAAAAAAAAATTTGGCTATCCAAAAAATCTTTAAAATTTAATACAAGGGTTTATTATAAATTGTACTTATCGTAGTAAAAAAAAATCAAAAATCGTTTGTCACAATTTTTATTTCTAAGCATTTAAAGTTCAAATGTTTACGAAATAATATATATTGTTTTATTTCTTTTATTATTTTCATTTACTAAAATGAATTACTAATTATTACCTATGTACTCGTGTATTTGATTTAATATAATTCATAATTATTATTATGAACAATTTTGTAATTATGCCCCCCAACTAAAATTCCTAGCTACGCCACTGAGGCCATTAGTTATAATATTACATTATTATTTTTATTTTTTTTTATTTTAATAATTTACATTTTATATAAAGAATTTTTAAATTAGGTTGTACAGTTTGGTTTCCTTTAAGAAGTTGATTATATTAATATTTGATTGAAGTTCGGGTTGTAGAGCTTCACTAAGTTGATATGGAATGGAGTGTTTGGATCTTGAGTCAGCGTACTTGGAACAATCAATGATTATATGTTTGACAGTGAACTCACTCCACATGACGTATCACATATGGGAGGGTCTTTTCTAGCCATGAGGTGGTTATGTGTTACGAATGTATGCCTAATTCGAAGACGATTTAGTATAGTTTCATCTTTCCTATTTAAGACGGGGTTACTCCATACTTGGATATTATTATTTATTGTGTTTAATTTGGTGTTTTGTTTTGACCAGTGATTATGCCATTTATGAAATAAAATCATCTTTATAAGTTTTTTTAAATCTGTATAGGTACTTAAATTTAAAATATGAGTGTATTTTATTTTTATTAACTATTATAATAACTAATAATTATTATATTTAATAAGAAAAAAAAACACTGCCAAACTAATTATAACCTTTTATAATAATTTAAAAAATAATTGTACTTTTATACACCTCAAAATTTCACTTTTCGTTCTTTTTTAGTAGCAAATTAATCTATAACATTTTCAAAATTAATTTTTGAAGCCAATTCACGTTCAATTGATATAATACTCATATTTGCCAATTTTTCTTGTGAAATTGTAGACCTTAGATAGTTCTTAATAATTTTCAGTTTACTAAAACTTCTTTCACAAGTGTTTCCTTCATAAACTGATACAAAAAGACTAAATACTAAAATAGGAGTAGTTATCTACCACCCACAAATATAAATAAATTGATGAAGGTCTTAAAAATATAAAAATAAAACATATTTAGAATTCTGATTTTAAATTAAACATGCAGCTATAAGTTAACAATAATCGATTTTGAAAATCATTATGTTTATTATTTTATAAACACTTGTAAATTGTAATATTTTTGTACACAATACACCATAATAAAGTACCTACTATAGCGTAGCTATTCTAGTATAATTATTTTGCCCATATTCTAAATAAAATTTACGTTATTAGTAATTGATATATTTTATCCTGGAATTTGCGCCCTTTTTTTCGTTGCGCCCCTGGCCTGGGCCAGTTTCGCCAAGCCCTAGCTACGGCTCTGGGTATAGATAAATCTAAAAATAACTAATTAAAGAAAAAAAGGGAAAAACAGTAATGCAATAATTTAGTACCAATATAGCAATAATTTACAAATAAATTATTGAAAAAATATCATGGTATAGAAGATATTATGCGATTGATTATTTTTTATACATTGGAAATGCTAGAAAACACCTTTAAAAATTAAGATAATAAAAATAAATATAAACAATTAGCATTACATCACAATTGTCTTAATCCTAATCAAAAATTTCAATAGGATCAATTTGGAATCAAACAAATATTTAATACTATCTAGAAAACATATTATAACAAAAAAAAAAACTTAAATTTTATCCTAGTTTTAAATTTTTTTGTAGTAGAATATGTAAATTAATTCTATAATAGCTAGCAAAAATTCTACCCAACAACGTATGTTGCACAGTTATAATCAAAATATTAATTTAAACAATAGGTATTAGTTTATAATTCAATACAAGTTTACATTTGTTTGGTTAGCTAGATTTATCAAAAAAATAATAACAAATGTGTGATATACACTAATCACCAGTAGTCTCCATTTTTCAATTGTGTACATATTATATTTCAGATGTATACCTAAAAAAATGTATTAATTTTGATTTGCCTAGAAGTAACAAGCATCTTGTATCTTAATTAGAATTTCATGAAATTAAATTAGTATATAATATAAATACCAAAACATATTTTAACTATGAAATTTCCCACAAAAATACTCAAAATACACAAAGAGTTATAAGCTTTGTATTTGTATAATTCAATGTCCAATTTTAAACATAAATTTTTGATAATTATATTAATGAATGTTTTTTTTTTTTGGTTTGAACATAACCTATCTGACTTTAACGCAAGACTCAAAATCAAATTTAATACACAAATTGTTGCTAATTGATTATAATTAATATTTCATTTATTTATTGTTGTTGAATTTAGTTACATATAAATAGAAATAAATATAATAGTTGAAAAAAAAATGTTTGAAATCAGAGTAATAATTGCTTTTACACATTATCAAACAGGTAGAAAAATACCTCCTCTTAATGCTAATACCAAATGTAACACAGATCCTCCTTGAACTTTGTAATCTTGGGCAGTCTTTTCATCGTTCCTAAAAGCAAAAATATTTGTTACGTCTAAAATAGAAAACGAGAAATTTGTTCATACATTTGTTTTCCAGAAAAAATCAATCTTTGTTGCTGAGGTGGAATACCCTCTTTTTCTTCAACTCTTTCTTTAATTCTTTCCACTCTATCAGTGGGTTCTATATCAATTTCGATCTACAATGGAAAATTAAAACATTATATAACAAACAATAACATATCAATTAATGGGTATAATTAAAAGAGCTACTTACCTCTTTTCCTGTTAAAGTCTTTACTTTGATCAACATTGTGTAATTTAAATATATATAAGTGTGTATGTTTTTATAATAAATTTAAAGTCTAAAAGCAAAAATGTGCTACAATCTGCAACAAAATGTTATAAAGAAAAAGAAATGACATGAAATAAAGTGATAAACCGAAATTACTACCATACACGTGATAACACAGTGATACGACTACAAAATGACAATGAAAATACAATCTTGTTAATCAGCTGCAAACCGGTAGAAAATACTTTACCAACTTCATGTCATATGAATCGTAATATTCCGTTAAAAAAACCCGCTAGATTTAAAAAAAAATTAATCATTATTAATTACTTTCAGGTTAAAATACGAAAATTAAATTTCACTAGAAAAATAATATAAATATAAGTGAAACATAAAATCCTTGACTAACTAATTTTGTGACGAATGTACTACTTACATAGCAGCTATATAAATAGGTTTTATTTTATATTCTTAAGTGAGCGATAAATATATTGATTTTACAATGATCTATGTTTTCTTTTTGTTGTTGTCCGAGCGGGTTGTAGGAAAAAAAACCAAGGAAAAAAAACCCAAAAAATAAAAACAAAAACAAAAAAAAACCAAATGAAAAAAGCGGGTAAGTGAGTATCGCTCTGCTGTACATTAGGTGGTGGGGTGGACCTCGGACTAGGGTAGGTTCAATTTGAATGCAAAGATGAGTATCATTGTACACGAAAAACGATTCTGAACGGAGATGATTTGTCAGTCTAGGATATATTATACATAAATATTATCATACATTCTATTTTGAAACTAATTCAAACATTTAAGTAAAAGCTTCAAGATCTTACGTTTAGTAATTTTTTAAAAATAACAAAAATCGAAAATTATTTATTAGTAAAACGTTATTTTACACGTGTATTTTTGATTTCAAATTAAAATTAAAACTTTAAACACTCGTAAAATTTTTTAAATTGAATAATCCTCAAACTTTTTTATAATTATTCTAAGCTTAACTTATGGACAGCATAGTATTAAATTTTCAATTCTTAGCTTTTGATAGTAAAATATTTATAAATTTTTAACTACCAAATAGTGAAAAATATTCATGATTTTGACGAATTTTTGTCAATATTTGAACTTCAAATGCTAATAAAAAAAAATTGTGCCTATGTATTTTATAATTTTTGAATCAGAGTTAGAACAAGTTATGTGGACCCTTCAATTAAATTTTCAAGTAATTTGTCCCAGCTAAATTTTTTTTATCGACATTTATAAAAAAAAATTAAAAAAAAATTGAAAATTTCAATTGTCTATAAATAGCTCAAAAAAAGTCAAAATATTTTGAAAATCAAATCACGTAAAGAAAATGGCAATCTAAATAACTGGTAAAATTTTCAAGTATTTACGACTTATACTATTTGAATAACAACAAATATCAAAAACCGTTTGAGGCTAAACCGTTATTTAACGCGGTTTTGTAAAAATTTAAATTTCAAACTCTCATAAAAAATTTTTGTCTGAATCCGGCAGTTTTTTTTACAGATATTTGAAGAAAAATTTATGGAGAACTTTGTACCAAATTTTCAAAACTTAGTTATAAAAGAAAAAAATTTTACGATTTTTCAACCACAAAAATAGGTACTTGCAAATTTTCGCAATTTTGACATATTTCGTATAAATTCTAACTTTAAGCACTTATAAAAAAAAATTGTGACTAACGATTTCGGATTTTTTTTTATCACTTTAAGAACAACTTATAAGAAACCTTGTATTAAATTTTCAAGATTTTCTGGCCAGCCAAAAAAATTTTATCGTTATTTTAAAAAAAAATACTAAAAAAAATTAAAAATTTCAATTGTCTATAAATAGCTCAAAAAAAGTCAAAATTCTTTGAAAATTTAACTGTGTATGGAGAACGCTAATATAAACATTTGGTAAAAATTTCAAGTATTTACATCGATTAGTTTTTGAGTTTTAGCAAAATAAAAAATTCGATTTTGTCGAAAACCGGTTTTGCGTAAAAATTCCCGTTTTTCTGTCATTTTTTTTTTTGTTTTTCTCGATTTTTTTGAAAACTGTTGGAAAATGTTTACTTTTAACCTGTATAATGCACCAAGGATATCCATTTTGCCATCGGAAACCACCCCCAAAGTTTGAAATTGAAGCATTATTTCGACTAGTTATGCTGTACACAGACACACAAAAAAAAAAAAAATACACATCATTGTAAAATCAATACATTCATCACTCCGTTCAGAATCTAAAAGTGGGCAAGTGGGTATCGCTCTGTTGTATAGTAGAGATGGAGAGTAAGTCACTGGTCACTTTATACATATACTATGTGTTAAATTTGAATGCAGCAATGAGTGGTATCATTGTGTACGAAAAATGATTCTGAACGAAGATGATTTGTCAGTCAATAATAATTAGTTAAATATATTATATTATTACCTATATTTAAATTGTAATTTATCGTTATTTTACGCGATTTCGTAAAAAATTAAATTTCATACGCTCATACAATGTTTTCTATATTGACGCTAGAAATTTTTTTTACAGTTACTTAAAGGAAAACTTATGAAGACCTTGTATTGGATTTTTGAACCTTGAATATAAATCACGAACATTTTATGAATTTTTAACTTCAAAATTCCTTGCAAATGTTCGCGATTTTGATATTTTTTGTAAACATCTGAACTTTAAATGCTTATAAACAAAAATTGTGACTAACGATTTTTGATTTTTTTTACTACAATTATAAGTAGAACTTATAATAAATCTTGTGTTAAATTTTAAAGATTTTTTGGAAAGCCAAATTTTTTTTATTGGCATTTTAAGAAAAAAAACTTAGAAAATTTGAAAATTTCAATTGTCTATAAGTAGCTTAAAAAAGGGTCAAAATATTTTGAAAATTTAATCGTAAATACATAACCATAATACAAACATTTGATGGAAATTTCAAGTATTTACAATGAATCGTTTTTGAATCACAGCAAAATCAAAAAATCAATTAGTTATGCGTAAAAATTCCCGTTTTTCTGTTATTTTTTCATGGTTTTTCCCGACTCTTTTGATTACTACTGGAAAACTCAAAGTATCAACTGGATGAATTTTCCTATTCAAGGAGGGGCTGAAATCAAAAATCGATGCATTATTACTACTCCAAAACGTGATGACAGACACAAAAAAATAAATAAATAAACACACATATCATTGTAAAATCAATACATTCATCACTCCGTTCAGAATCTAAAAGATCTTGTACAATAGACAATTATTATTATACGTTACAATTTTACAAACACTACCAAAAAAAAAAATAATTAACAAATTCGTGTTGTAAATCGTTAAATTCCGTCAATTATTGTCATTATAATGATCCGGCTATATTATTATGCTTTTAATAATAAGCGTTTGGTTGCTATTTCAAAACATATTGCAAGGCGATTGCCGAATGTATATTGTATATATAAATAGGTATTATAAATAATAAGTTCCAACTATTAAATGGTATACAAACAATAAAAAAACTTAAACACTAAATACGAGTTATTAATTATTTTTATAATATTTATTATTGCATCAGTTCATTTTTAATCCAGCATAATAATACACTATTCATTATAATCGAACACTCGCGTTAGGGCCAGTGCCAAACTTCAACCTAGGCAAACTAGGCAGCTGTCTAGCGGTCTTTAGTTCTTTACCTTTTAAGGGTCCAGGCCTCTGGCCATGTACCAAAAAAACGGCCCTTCGGCCTTCCTTAGTAGCTGTATTGAGACTCTGAGACCCTTAAGTTCGGAGCACTGGCTCCATGCATTATTTTTTACTGTTTTGATTTTTCGTCCTATACATATATATAAATTTGTATATTTATCAATAAGCACTAGATACTAATGTAGTCTTATGGTTTTCTCCATTTTATAAAAAATGACAATGAATAATAAATCTTCAAAACAAGTCTTATAAATTTATGTGTAGGTTTATTGATAATAAGTATATAAATTTTCAACATTTTTGAGAAACGATAGTAATAGTAATAAAATTGTACCCGTCCCCCCCCCCCCCGGTAGATAAAAGAAATTATATGTAATATGTTTGCCAACGTATATCCTCCCCTAGAAAAAATCCTAAATACGCCACTGTAATAGAGAACAGACAACAATTATAGGTTAGTTATAGCCTATAGGTAATATAGTTATTTACAGTTTATAGTGTTTATACTTGTATTCTATATTCTACTGACAAAATATTTATTTGTAATTTTCTGATTTATTAACTAGCTCATTAATTTTTGTTCTTTATTATACAACAGACAGAATACTTAAAATATGATAGCAAAATATAAAATTTGGTTTTTTTTTTCGTGGTTTTTTTTCCGCACGCCGTTGAGAGGATCACTTTTATGAGTACCTTAAATTGTAATTTACCAGTAATCATTGTACATTTGTACATGAAAAACGAATCTGAGCGGTGACGGTCTGTATTATGCCTATTTCACCAAATACATATCAAAATTTTTATTTTATTTAATAGCTATTAAAATCATTTATTTTATATTTTCCAAAAATATTTCATTTTTCATATTATCGGTACTATTATTATAATAATTGTATTTATGCCATTTTTTCAACTCCAACTGCTTTGACTCATCGGAATCTGAAATATCTTTTTTCACGTTAACTTTGTCTAACTCTAACCAACGCTATAAAGTAGTAACGTGGTCTTCACTTAGGTCGGGTTTTCGTTGGGTTTCGAATTCCAGTTTTTTGAACAAAACATTAATTTTTATTATAATTTTTTAATTTTGTTAAAAAAAATAATAATCTAGCCTAGATTTTGGAATTATTAGATTATTTTAATTTGTACGTTTTCTCATCATAGCTATGATACATAGGTACATATACAAATACTTTTTTAAATTTTTTAATTTATATCATATGTATATAGCTGGACTATAGATGTACCTATAGCCCTATTGCCTAATATAGTAATATTGTATTTTGTACTCATGAGTTATACAAATGTAGACATTTGTACAACTTAACTTAACATATAGTAACAAGTTGTACTGACCATGTTCAAGATTTCCTTATTCTTGCTAATTAGTAAATACTAAGTCTTATAAGTATCTAATACGATCGTAGATGATGGCCGACAACATGAACTAGATAGGTTATACAATAAATTTGGCATAGAGCTAAAAATTAAATATTTAATGTTCTATTGGAGTTAAACGGGTAGATCGCGAAATATAAGTCAATGAAATGTTGTCTCGAAAAGTAGCAAATAAAATATGTTCTCAGCTTTAAATTTAAACTAAATATTAAAGTCCAAGGATACCAAAGATTATGATATTATATATAGTCTACTGACAATATACAAAATCTTTGGAAGTCGCGAGCTATCTTTTCTCTATCTTTGTTCGTGGTACAAAATATGTTAGAAAGTAAATAATAATATTATGACCACGACGGTCTTAGAATATCTGCTATGACAAAGGCGGTGAAATGTGATAATATGAGATATTTTCCGAGTTTTTGTTAATCGTAGTAGTATCGTTCATCAACAAGTGATAAAACAACAGTCGAATTTTGATGATGTATACTTTATAGTGTTTTTTAGTATTGTACCGTTGTCGTTGTGTTATTGTGTAATGTATATTATATTTAACTTCACGACGTGAATGGTTTGTTGATGATGACTGTTTTAAAAACTAATCTGGTACAATTTTTTTTCCATTAAATAACGATTCTTCTAACATGGTGGAATTTAAGAAAACAGAATGTCCGCTGATTCGTTGATTGTAATACTATCACTTAGACAATTATTATTCATCAATTCATCATTGATGAACGATTCCGGATCACTTAGTCCATTTGACAATGGATGTTTGTCCTATTACTTTGATAATTTGTCGATCAGTGACCGAGAAACTATTGCCGAAGATGTAAGTTATACAATTGATTCAGATGACAGTAGTTGCTCTAGAACAGCATGTTCGTCCATATTTGGCTCTGGCCCCGATGAATTGGAATCAGAAACAGCTATAAACTCATCATGCAGTGGCAGCATCACAAAATCCAATGAATGTCTAATTGATGTAGATACATCAATTGATTCCACTTGCCTAAATCTTGGGTACCTCACATTCTTACAATTATCAAATAGTATAATTATATTTATAATAAACTAATATTATTTTTATTATTTGGTTTAGGAAAACATCTGAATGCTGTTTAGTGACAATTGGAAAATCTATCCAAAAAGTAAAAAAAAAAAAAAAGCAATAATAAAAAATAATACATTTAGATAATTATCATTATTTTGTTGTAGAATAACTATATTGGTGTTAAAACTTTTGATCGTATAAATACCAGAACAATTGATAATGAAGACAAAATAGCTGGTAGTACAGCTTTAATTTTAAATTGTAGACCAGCTCAAATCCCAGCCAAACTACCTAAAGAGCAATTAGAACATGAGAGACTGTATGAAAAAATATTACAAAATGCAAAAAAAAGTGGTAATTTTAAGCACATTATTCTTTTGCAGCTACTTTTGTTTAAAAAATACATTAAATATTTTAATTTTGCAGAGTCTGAAAAAGCAAAAAAGCATAAAGAATATTTAAAACAAAAATTAAAAAATGAAGAACGATTAGCATATGTTACACAAATATGGACTCAAGAAATAATTCCAAATTGGAATCAAATGTAAAAGTCCAAAAAATGTCTATTATACAAATTTATTTAATAATTAATTTTTTAATAGGTGTAGGACAAAGAGATGTCGTGATCTTTGGTGGAATGGTTTGCCATCTAGTGTACGTGGTAAAGTTTGGTGTTTAGCTATTGGAAATGATTTGCTAATCAATGAAGAATTATATAAAAGTTGTGTTTCAAACTCATTCAATAAATTTAAAGATTCAGAAGCTACCATGCATTGCCTGGAGTGTATTCATTTAGATATTACACGTACATTTCCTCGCTTGGGAATTTTCCAACAAGTAAATAACTATTTATTTAGTAAATTAATTTTGATAAACAATATTTAACAAAAATAATTTCATAGAATATGCATACAATTCATAGATAAATAATAGTACAACTATTTTAAAATTACAAATATTTAGATATGCAATTGTTTAATCTCTTTTACTGTTACATAAGCACATCTAGCTAGGATTCTTTTAAACATTAACAATAGAGTAAAGTAAAATATTCATGCATTTTGATACATAGTTAAAATTTATTACCAGTATATTGCGTAAGACGCCAGATAATATAAACATAGACTATGGCTTCATTTCTTTGAATGACAAAAGTTAAAAAATAAATTATGAGAACTAAAATTCCCATAAAATATCAATGTATACAATACTGTGTATGCATATAGATTTTGGATTACTAACAATATATTATAATTAATGTAAATTTAATTTAATATATAATTATGTTTAATGTTTTATACCATGTGTTGTAGAACCGTAATTCTACCTTCATGTAATAAATAATTATCCTATTATTGAAAAATTTGGTTTATTTTGGTCCATGTATTGATTACACATTTCAAAATCTTTAAGTGTTCAAACGTTTGTTATCAAACTTAATTATTTGAGCTTATTTAGCTTATTGTGTACAATTTATCATATATTTGTCTGATCTAATTTTACTATACTTCTATTTGAAATACTATTTTAGCTAATTTTTGGTTATTTATTATAAACTATAATTGCCTACTTCATAAATTGCAACATTTTACATTTGGGTTTAACAAATGCATTATGCAAATTTAGTTTTTACCCTAGTAATTTACCAATAAATGTTATGGTTTTTGAGTAATTTTTAAATTTTATTCTTAGGGTGGACCATACTTTGACGTGTTGAAAAGGATTCTAAGTGCCTATGTTTGTCTCCGTCCTGATATTGGGTACATTCAGGGCATGTGTTTTATAGCTGCTATTTTACTTTTGAATATGGAAGAACTTGAAGCATTTATTTGTCTAGTTAATTTAATGGAATCTCCGTGTTTGAATGCATTTTACACTGTAAACCAACGTTTGGTTAGTATGATTTAAAAAATATAACAGTCTTATTTGAAATATATCCATTAATGTAATTATTATTGTTATAGATGACTTCTTATTTTACTACATATAATGATCTACTTAAACATAATTTGAATAAACTCAATACACATTTTAATCTCATCGGTCTTACTTCTGAAATGTATCTAGTTGATTGGATATATTCAGTTTTTGCTAAATCAACAAACCTAGAATTGGCATCTATTATTTGGGACAATTTTTTAAGAGATAATGATCAATTCTTATTTCGAGCTGCACTTGGTAAGTTGATGTGGTAATTAAAATATATATATACTTAACAATTGGTTAAAATATAATAGATTTATTTTATCAATGAGAAAACTGAAAAATATGAAAATGTTAATCAATGAAATCAAAACCAGATTTATTTATATTGTTATTTGTTAAAAATGTAAATAGGTATTTTACGCAGTAACGAGTCTCAATTAATGCAAATGGATTCTATAACGTGCGCTCAATATTTAACAAAGTTACCAGAAAGTTTTACTTCAAAGGCTTTATTAAAATCAACTACAGCTATTCGTATGTCTATTGGAAAACAATCTTTTAACTCCTTACTTGTTTACAACCAAGCAAAGTGTACCCAAAACTCTTTGGAGTAAAAGTTTTGATGTATTATTGTTATTGCTCATTTATATATATATTTTAAAGGATAATTATATTATATAATTATTAAATTGTTACACTAATGACATATCTCAACTATTAAAAATATTTCTGTAAGTATAAATTTGTACAAATTATTTATTACAATAATAACTGGATTAACATAAAACATTAAACATAGTAAATGATAGCAATAATAAAAAATGTGACATTTTTTCTGTAATACCACTTGTTAATAAATTACACTCATATAATTGAACTTAATATTAATTTATGTTACATTTATGATACATTCAATTAAGTAACTCTTATATCTCATTTATCCTAACTTATCATAATACTGATGGATATCATATATATATTTAATTTTTTAACTAAGCGATTAAGATATTAAAATATAAATTAAAGAGTATTCAAATTCATAATCTCACATTCAAATAAATAGAGTATTTGTATTCATAAGCTTATATTAAAAATAATGTATATTAATACATTTCTTTTTTAAATTATATAAAACTATATATTTATTATATTAATATTTAAATTCATTAGTTACTTATTTGAAATAGAATTTTTAAGAGTATTTATCAATACTAAAATTAGTTTTTATATATTGATTTATTTATAGCAAAACCTCAGATTTTGTTTTTTTAACACCGTAACCATGACCAAAAACCACTATCTAGAACTTGGTTAATATTTTTAACTGTTAGTCAGTATTCATTGTAACTCATTGGCTGTTTAAATTATGTGATTAGAATTTTGTCATTAGTGTAACCAAATCATTTTAACCTGATATAATCCATCACACGTGTTAATCATACATATCCAAAATAAGATTTTATATATGAATCTCTTTTATACCAATATCTGTTATATAATATTTATTTTATTGTTAATTACATTATTATATAATTATTGATTAGTCTTAGTTTATACATGACAGTATTCAAAGTTTAAAATTATTATTTATTGATTTTTTTTTTATTGATTTATTAAAAATAAATTTAAATGTGATATGATATTTTTATTTAAAATACCTATGTTATGTTTGACAATAAACATGAAAAGTTTTGAATTATAAAACTATATTGTACTGGCTATGTTTTTCTTTAGTATATAATCTCTAAGCACTCAAATTTGAAGTTATCATTTAACTATTTAATTTAGCAATAATTTAAACCCGAGGTGTGTAAAAAAATGTATTCCTTATATTATAATGTCATTATTTTTTAACTAAAATACTGGAGTTTTAAAAAGTTTACGTAAAAACTTATGAACAAGTTAGTACACATAACAAACTGTAGTTAGTTTCATAAACAATGTAACCAGAATTTGGTAATATTTGTATATTATTAGCTACCATTTTTTAATATTGGCTAATATGATTCAATAATATTAAATAATAAATACTTATTATTTTGATATTAATACTGGCTAAAATTAATTTATTTTGAATAGAACTGTTATAAAATGATTTATTTATTCAACTCTAATATTAAAATATTTATATACACAGTAATGTAATGGTGTTCACACTGAACACCATAACAGTAATATTATATACATAATATATTACTCAGTTGTGTTATCTTATATTCATTCTGTATTATTACAAAATCCCGCCAATGAAGTATTACTGTTTTTTTTTTTTATTACTTAACAAAATTTATAATCATTTTTTGTCCTATATACTAGTATGTCAAATTAATTTCATTGCATCACTTGTTCTATATATTATATTTCCCCATTTAGTAATAATCTGTCACTTACATACTATATTAGAGATAGAAAATATTAAATAGCTCAAGTTTTTTTTTTTAATAGTAACAATATACATGCCATATTATAAAAGTAATGTACTGGTAAAGTGGTAACTAACAAACAGATAAACAAACTAAACACGGTTATATGGTATTAAACGCATGTTAAGAAACCTAACATTTCATTGAATCGGTAAATTAAGTAATAAGTAGATGAAAAAGGTAATTTATCTATGACACTTAACAATGCCAAATATGATTTTGGATATTAAAACTACCAAAAGCTGAAACAAACCACCACATTTGAAAGTTAATATCAACCAAAGTTTAAATTGTCTAAAAACTGTAAAAACATTTTTTTGAGTGCTGTTTCTATAGAATATTGTCAATGTTTTATCACGTAATTGATAAAAAAACAATAATAATAAAACAAAAGTAATTTCTTGTCTTTTTATTCAAAAATCAAAAAATTATTGAAAATATAATAAAATGATAAAAAAAGAATTTAATGTTATGACAAAAACTAAAATAAATACTTTCTGGCTTTCACCTTTAAGATGTTTAACTAATATGCTACCTGTGTATGATAATAATAAATTAATAAGTATCAATAATATTGATGATATATGTGAACGTTACCAAACTTATAGTAGTAACAATTACCATCATCTTCGTAGTCATCATTATCAGAGTCATCATCTTCGGAATCGTTTGATCCGTAATGCACCAAATGCAGAGGATAGAACTCAAAGTCATTGTACTTGACATAGACACAGCCATCACGGCTCACTGTTGTATCAACCATGCCGGGCGGTACAACCAAGTTGTTTCCTTCGTTCAATTTGTGATTGACCTCATACGTTTTAGCTACCAGCACGGAGCACATCATAATCACTCGATTACCTGTAGTAAGCCATAATAACATAATAAACACATTATTTTAGTCATGCAATGCCCAAATGACCAGATCTAAATAATTTATAGGGGAGTGAGGAGTATTTGATATGTTATTAACAAAACATAAGAATATAATATTATATTAAAATCAATATGAAAAATATGTCATAGATAAACATAAAAATAGTATTTACATTATAGATACAGATATAACATATACCTAAAGTTTCAATAAACCATTTAAAAAAGTCCGTACATTAAAAAGAACACTTTTAAAAGTCGTTAATAGTTTATAAGAATTTTCAAAACTTATAAAAGATTAAAAAAAATAAAAACAAATACAAATGGATTTTGAGAAAATATTTCTGTTTTCACGATTTTTAGAGTCTGAGCGTAGTGATGAATGTACTTATGTACTCGTATTGATTTATTATGTTTTTTTTTAGTTGGGGGAAGGGGGGAAATCACACGATAAGTTGTCAAAAAAATACTTATAATTTAAAAATGGGGGAGGTTTTTGTAGATACTTGAATTTTTCACCAAGAGTCTATATTTATATTATCTTTTTATGTTAACGATAAAATGTTTAAAATATTTCGACTATTTATATGAGCTATTTATAAACATAATACATTTTCAATTTGTTATAGGTATTTTTTACTATAAAAGTCAATAAAAATTATTTCATAATATTGTAAAATCATTTTATTCCGCTCAGAACCATTGTTCATATAATATGATACATAATTGAATTTGAATTTAATACACCCATAATAGTGACTCAGTTAACGCCTAATGTAAAGCAGTACGGTACCTACTTGGCCACTTACCTAATCTTTTTTTTTTACTTTTGACTCTCAACTCCAAAGCTCTAAACAGGTCCCACAAACCAGAAACTACATTCAAAGAAGTACTACATCACAATGAGAATGGTATTCATAGCTATGGCTCAGTCAATTTATTCATACAGTATTGGGAGTTGGGGTGGTGCCTACAATATACATCTAATTTCACTTGAAACCACTATAAATTCTCTTATTAAAATATCTTTTAAAAAACCTTATAGGATGAGCACTGTATTGTTATATAAAGAATGTAATCTTTTAAATTTAAATCAATTATATGCACGGCATATATTATCGAATATGTTTTTCCTTGATGTTCAAAAATTTAAATTTAAAAATAACCACTGTACAAGAGCTAAGCAAACCAAAATGTATTTAATTCCTAAGTGTAGAACGGAATTTGGAAAAAGAAACCCCTTGAATGCTGGAATTAAGATGGCTATGGAATTAAATATTGACGTTGGTTTGTTTAGAATCTTTAGATTTTATAAGAAAATGATAAATGAAAAAATTAAATTACTAACATAGATAATTTTTTTAATATCTGTATTCCTGTCAAATTGTTATATTTATTATGTAATTCTAAAATATTTAAAAAATTTATATTTATGATAGCTTATTTTCACATAATCAACTATGATCGACTTATAATGTGTTAATTTAATTATTTAGTAATTGTACGAGATATTTTTAAGAACCTTGTCTCAGTTGTCTCCACAACAAGCCTAGCTTACGGAGACAATCATTTATATATAATGCCAAATTATAATATGTATAAATATTTGTAATTTTACATGTATGTATACATTTCTGTTTTAAATGGAAACAAATAAATAATATTAATAATAATAAAGTTAAAGCGTTTTTACAAAATTGCTCCTAAAAGTAACATCAAGCAGACACACTCAAAAAATCACTATCATTAAAGAACCAATATATTATTCATCACTCTAAAAATTGAGTTTTTGTCGAGTATAACCAAAAAGTTCTAAAAGTCAGAGGGCTTGTACCACGAGTAAATCCCTATTCAGTACACATTCGAATACTTGGAATAAATTTAATTAGATTTATTATTTTAAAAAGCTCTGAAACATTTAAGCAGTAATTGGTTGAAAGAAATAAGTGGGCATGGTAAATTGTAAGTCAGTTGATAAATTATACCTTCGCCGTTAGAATTGTTGGCATGATAGTCGGCGTATTCGATATTGTCACCAAACGACACGCCACGTCCATACCTGGAACGTTGAGTGCGCCGCCAGTCGAGACAACTCTTCAGCGAATTTAAAGCGCTAGATGTAGTGGTCACGTGGTACAGCATCTTTTCCTCTACACCGTTCACTCCGCCGTTATCCATCTGCATTTCCTCTTTACGCAGCAAGTACATGCCATACATCCCCGGGACATTGACTTTATCTATCCAATCGATGTAGCACTGAAATATTACACAATTTCGATTACAATAGTATAATGACTAAGGGCTTGTAAACGGCTCAGGTTTGTTTCTATATCAACACTTTCTAAAAGTTGCACAATATTAAAATTTAAAACATATCACTTGGTGACAATACTGACAGATCGTTTTCGATCAGGCCCGTTGTTCATATACTTAAAGGGTGACCATAAAAATAAAATTAAAATACAGGATTCTTTAGTTGTCCATCTAAATATAACAATTAATAATTAAAAAATGTTTAATTAAGTTTTGATGCAGCTGAAAATGCCAATAAATGTTTTTTTTACATTTTTAGTGTGTTGTATTATATTAAACGACTATGTCTACCGTGTTCTATAGAAAATACCGATCCACATATTGTACAAAACATTTTTTCAACTTCATCAGCGTCTTTTTTAAAAAAAAATTCTGATTATAGACTTTGAGTGAAATGCACCATCTTGTATTCTTGTTTGCATTTCGAGAACAAATTATTACTACAACTTCACGTTTACTGAAATGTCATGTACTGATGTACTCGAGAATAATAGACACCCGTGTATTAATATTAACAACAAATAATATTTATAATTATAATTTTACATAAAATATATACTATTATAGATATTATAAAATATAAATAGATATTATAGACTATAGTCCGAAACACGCTTACATATTTTAATAACAAACTGAAATTGACTGCGGTTGACGGTATAATATTGTACTTATTTTGACTATTACCGGCATAATAATAATATTATGTACTTTTATGTTTCGAACAACGACAATATGACGTCATTATTAGTTTTATATTTATACCCACCAGAATTATAGCATTGATTATAAATACTTATTTATAATCAATGAATAAAGTCGTAACAAGAATCTAAAAATTACCATTAAAAAGTTATACTTGAATATTTTTAAACAAAAATATGGTAAAAAAAATGATTTAAAAAATAAAATAAATACTAAAGTTATAAAATGGGAAAAACGGAAATAATACGGGACAAGGACATACTTGTCAAAACGAGACAAAATCACAAAATGCGCCCCGTATAACTTATGTCGGGACAGCGGGACACAGACGTAAATACGTGATGTTTGGACGTTTGGTCACCCTACAAAAACATGATATAAATATATAATATACTAGGGGTGGCCACTAACCTTAACTTTGGGAGCCATAAATTTATAAAATTGATTTGAGGTGAGCCACATGATAAAGCAAATAAAAATTATTATAATTATAAAATTATTATATTAACATTATAAGATGGAGATACATTTTTCATTTTAAATCAAATGAAGGGAACATTTATTTACATTTAATTTTAGTCTAAGTTTGATTCAAGAACCCCATGCGGCTCGCGAGCCTCGTTGTGGCCACCCCTGTAATATACTATAATAATAATATAATACTAGTATTTATAATCATTGGTAATATAATATATAAATCTGCCCGTTTCCAACATTATTACCTTCCTCCAGCGGCTCCAGCAAACTGGATAGAATAAGTTAATGTACTCAATATATAAATTTATTTTATAATATTAGTTATACGCATTTCACCGCTGCGGCGCTGTTTCCACCGCCGACGCCATTACCGTCATGATTTCATTGTCCAAAAGACGACACAATTTAAAAAATTGAAAAATAGGAAAAGTATTATAATTTATAAGTGTTGCCGTGCTCGGTCGGTCACCAGCAGAGATTCGTCATTTACTCGTTTTTATATTTAAACCAGCAAAATGCACAACTTTTAATTGAAATTACTTCTTTAAATTCATAACTAAAAATATACCATAATAGCTGTTGTATAAATTATATTAACATTATTACTTATTACTTATTAGTTTATACTATTTAATATATATTATTTACTAAAAAGCTAATTATTATATAAATGCCAAAATTAAATCGTATATTCGTGCCCAATGGTCATGCTGCCGACGATTATACTTTTTGTCTGTAAAAAATAAAAATAAATTAATAACTAATAAACTGTTTTCCTTTAGTTAATTTAATTTTGGCTAAATGCGTTTATTGAGTAGTACACATACTAGGTAGTTGCGGACGAATTATTCCGGTCAATATTATTATAACATACCTAACAGTTGCGGACACCAGTTTCATCATCATAATACTAATTGCGTAGTTTTTTAATTTTTTAAATAAAAACCACTTAAGTAGCGAACACAAATAATTCCCTTTCCCTTCACTACTTTTTCTGGACCTGGGACAAGCTACCAAAAAAATTGGTAGGTAGGGTTAAAAAATATTTGTATATCTTTAAAAGAGCAATCGTTATTTTTAAAATTATTATGAATGTTTTTTTTATAAAATATTTGTATAGATTATCGTCATTATTTATCTATTTATCTTCATAGGTTTTAAGGATTTTTTGACAAAATTTTATTTGAAACAGCCTGTACTGAACCACACATGACACATGTGATCGTTTCTCATCGGTCGCGTGGTTATTATGTTCAAGATTATTTTTTATTTCAACACCATGTGTTTAGTAGTACATTTTAAAAGTGAATTACCTACACCTTTTATTTGCATATGCCCACCGTTGAATTTCATTTTTCATCATGCGATGAAAACAGAACTTAAAACTGACAATCACACGTAAATTTTTAAGTTTTTCACTATACATTTTTATACATAAAATAGACAAACAGAAAGACAACAGATATTAGGCAATCGCGAGTAAATAATGTTGTCGTTAAACCAGTGGCGTGTTAACACTGTTTATAGGGAGGTCGACTTGGCTCGGGCCTACCCAATTTTTATTTGACTGTTTACTGTTTTATTTATCAAAAATAAAAAGGTTACCTACTATAAATATTGGTAATATTTATTATTGAATATTATTATCATACTCATATCCCATGCGATAGGACAAATCTTCCCTAGTAGTTATGAATACAGCACTTACTACAGAACAAAACTGGCCTACCCAATTATTTTGTGCTAGACACGCCACTCCACAACTGATTAAACATATTTTTTGACAGCCGTCTCAATATCGTTAATAATGTTAATATTAAACGACATACAGCGTAATATTTCCCAACGTCTACAATCGTTACATAAAAAATAATAATTGAAAATTTGTCTGCAATTATATAATATTATAGTACTATGTTATATTTGTGTTCGCAATTATGAAACGCCGTATTACTCGTAAGGCTTTGATAGTTTGATCCCGTTCTCGTGATAAAAAGAAAACGTCGCAATGACAGAATATTATTAAATAGGTACTTATCTATTTTATTTATTGTCAAGGTATACTCACGTCGGGAAAGGTATCGCGTACTTCGCGTCTGATTCGTCGGACTTCTTCGATCTTCAGATTGCCGTCGAGCTGGGTAATGGCATCCAATTTGGTTTTCGATGGATAATTATGCCGCCGTTTCAAAAGGGCCATGGCGTGATTAGTGAAGCACGTCGAGAGGGGAGGTATATATCCGTAAGATTGCGTCGTTCCCGTCATCGTCCAAAAACACCGAAGAGTATTCGACCGGTGTCCAATCGCCCATACAAAAATAACAACACGCACAATAATTTATTTAAAACGTAAAAAAAAATGCACCTCGTGTAATAATAAAATGTACCACAAGTTAAGTCACTAAACAGGTATCGTTTTAAAAATACACACCGAAACCAAATTATGGACGAACTGCACTTCGGACATACGATACTATACAATTCAAAATGACTAAAAACTATGAGTGGTTTAATGTTTATAAGCGTTCGCTCATTGTCCAATGACTGACGACTTAGAATGTAGAAAATATAAAATATAAACGTAGAATGAACGGGTGTGAAATAAGACTGTAATCGCCAATCGGTATCGGGATTTCCGGTGGAGTTTTTAACTTATGAGTTATGACTAAATAAGAAATATCAAATAACTATGGACTATTGGACTGAGAACCAGTGCACTATAATATTATATGAACTGAGCACTGGCGGAGGGAGTACTGCAAACTAATTTGTGGACAGCTATAAATTATAGCGGTTGGTAGTGTGGAAGTGTGATAGACGGCGGTGATGGCCAACCGGATGAATATATTTTTGATATCGTATTATTGTTTATTTTTAGCATTGTTATTTGTTATTGTCGATATTGTCTTTTGTTGTTATTTATAACAGGGAACAAGGATTTCAGATTTCAGTGTATACGTATTTTAATAAAATATTGTTACTTGTTCCATCGACTATCTTCTCCGACTACTATGACACGACATTACGACATAATATTAGTTATTTATATTATCTCTATTAAACACTGTATATTATGATAATGGGCCCGCGACGCCTAGCTGTGAATTCAATGATCAAATATTTTTATTGTACACGCATGTCGCATACTTATTTTTGTGTGCTATGGATTATAATATTATATTTCTGAATATTATGAAACAATATAAAAATACATATTACAATATAATTATTTATGTGATTTTAATTTTTCATACTTTGACGTTATAAAAATTAATTTTTTTTTATCATTCGTTAAGTCTGAAACTTGAATCACATATTTTGAATTTTGATTGATAAATACATATTAAAATTTCATCGTGTACTTATTACAACTTCCAAAGAAATAAAAATAAAATCTTATTAATGAGATTCAGCGTTCAGATATAAAAACAAATGCCTTTTAGATTCTGAACGGAGTGATGAATGTATTGATTTTACAATGATGTGTTTTTTTTTTATTTTTTTTTTTTGTGTCTGTCGTCACGTTTTGGAGTAGTAATAATGCTTTGATTTTTAACTTCAGCCCTTCTTTGAATAGGAAAATTCATCTAGTTGATACTTTGGGGGGGGTAAAAAATTTCCAGTAGTTTTCAAAACCGTCGGGAAAAACCTTGAAAAAATAACGGAAAAACGGGAAATTTTTCACATAAACACTTTTCGACAAAATCGATTTATTGATTTTGCTGTAACAAAAACGAATAAATTTAAATACTTGAAATTTTCACCAAATGTTTATATTACGGTTATCTATTTACGATTAAATTTTCAAAATCTTTTGACCTTTTTTAAGCTACTTATAGATAATTGAAATTTTCGACTTTTCTAAATTTTTTTTTCTTAAAATTCCGATAAAAAAAATTTGGCTATCTAAAAAATCTCTAAAATTTAATACAAGTTTTATTATAAGTTTTACTAATCGTGGTACAAAAAAAAAAAATCAAAAATCGTTAGTCACAATTTTTGTTTATAAGCATTTAAATTTAAAATATTTACGAAATTTATCAAAATCCCGAAAATTTCCAAGGAATTTTGAAATTGAAAATTCATAACATTTTTGTGATTTATACTTAAGGTTCAAAATCCAATACAAGGTTATCCATAAGTTTTCCTTCAAGTAATTGTAAAAAAAAATTCTAGTGTCAATACAGAAAACATTTTATGAGCGTATGAAATTTAATTTTTTACGAAATCGCGTAAAATAACGATAAATTACAATTGAAAAGTAAGGAATAATATAATATTTTTAACTTATCACTGACTGACAAAAATCATCTCCGTTCGGAATCGTTTTTCTTATACAATGATACTCGTCACTGCATTCAAATTTAACACATCCATTATAGTGACCAGTGACCTACTCTCTATCTCTATACTATACAGCAGAGCGATGCCCACTTGTTTTTTTTAACATTGTCATTGTATGCACAAGGCGGCATGATTAAGGATGTGATCTTTTTTATTCGTCAACACATAAACATAATTATTGTTTCTACTGTATTATATTATTTTTCGTATTAATAAAACATTTTTTTTACGATTGTAATATAATTACGTCGTTGTCATCGTTCATCATCGCTCAGCGTGACCAAAGCAGCCGGGCACCTGCCAAGCCCTCAAGTGGTCGTTCACGTGGCAACCAAGCGCGTGATGCTTGCGAATAATCACGTCGCACAATGATGGGTGGCATTGCAGGGCCGGCTTAAGATATAAGCGAACTAGGCACCAGCCTAGAGCGGCACTTTAGCTGGGGCGACATTTTAAAAATTGACTCATAGATTTTTGTATTTCTATCGGTATTATATAAGAAAAATATTTTAAAAAATTCATCCGTAAAAAGTGAAAACCAACTTACTTATAAAATAAAATAATATTGTCTAAAATTATTACCTTACACTGTGTCTAAATTTCTAATGTAAATCCAAATTTCAGCCAATGTGAACGACTTAACAACGCGTTTATCGCATCGCATTCCAAAAATCACAAGTGTGTCCATTGTAATTACGTCCAAATCGTCTAATATGCATACGATGCGTACGACAAACTAAAGACGTGCTACAAATATTTTCAGTGCTCAATAAATGAAAAAAATGAATTCACTTATTACCCATTTTAGTTTGCTTAGTTACTGCATTCTATTCTTTATCCTATCTCTAAATTTAAGATGCCATTTATTCCATAAAAATAAAACGCTTTGTTTTTGGACATCTAATATTAATAACTCCATCATGATATAGGTAATTAAATAAAATATAATACTTAAACAATTATTATATACCTAATAATTATAATTAAATAATAGTTATAAATATATAACATATTTATAACGTCGTTTCAATGTTCGCATAACCGATGCGATGAAAACAAAATTATTTGTATTCAAACTAAATTTGTCCGACCAGTATAGCCGATGCGATATCGGACGCACTTGCTTTCCAGTTTGGACATGTCGAATTATGTTATATTATGGTTTTATTATACTTTATAGTTTATTATAACTATACAAATATGACATAAAAATAAAAAATATTTAAATATATCCCAATAAAGTCCCGACACTACTTAGTATTTCTTTAAAATAAAAAAGTGAAGGGGGCCCGAGAGCTAAGTTAAAATGAGAGCGCGCTATTTTTGCTTGAGCCGGCTCTGCGGAAAACGCGTTCGAGTGATGACATAATATACCGTCGGGCACAACCCATACTCTGTCTCCTATAGTCCTATCTCCTCCGTTACCACCAGAGACGGACTTATCATATTTTCGCCCCAAGGCATTACAACACATATTATATAATATATATATTATATTATATAAATAAAAGTAGAAATATACTGAAAAATTGCGGCGCCCCCGAAAGATGTTGCGCACATACTTATAGGTTGCCTATAAGTAAATCCGCCCCTGGTTACCACTTTACCAGGTAGTGCCGTCGTCCTGCCGATGTCTTCGGCAAAAGTGGTGGTGAGTATTATAGCGCCTGTGGTCGGCTGTCTCATCGTACGCAGCACAAGCATAGATAGCAACGGGTTTAATATACGTTCCCACGCAGTTGCCATTCGCTCTAAACGTGGTTTAAAAACATCGTCACTTCTGCGTGCACTCTGGTTCACCTGTCAGAGTGTCAGGTCACCTACCACGTCCGCGCCCTTCGCTGGCGCGTTAACCATGTCATCGTCGTGACACACACTGTCGGATCCGTGTATTTGATTTACAACCACTGATGGCGAAATATCGTCGACCGTTGCTTCGTTCCTAAATTTCGTATTCGTCATCCAGTGGCATGGCGAGTATATTTCATACTATACCTAAGTAAAGTATTTAAATAATGACCCACCCACTATACCGCCCCTACAGCATAATATATACTCCAAAAATGTATGGTAATTTAGAATTGTCATTAAAGGCCATAGGCCAACACTAATTTATTATAAACAAATATTATGTTAATTAACTATACATAAAAAAAAATAAAAACCACTTTTTTTGTATTCATCCACATTAAATTAAATTTTTAAGCTCAAGATAAATTTCAAGTGTTAAGCGATTGCATCAAACAAACGTCGTTTACCACGCCACTGTCGTTATTCGTTACCTCACCATCAGTTTCACATGCACCACTGTGAGTAACAGTTAATATATAAAATATAAATATAATCTTTTCGACGGTGTCCAGTGTCCACATATCTTCAGAACTACCGCTGTTTTTGACAAAATTTTATCAGATTTCTGCCAATAACTTAGTTACCTACAGTTTTATCTATATTTACTTTTGCCATGATGTAATTTAGTGTGATTTACTGTAAAAAAAAAATAATAATAATAAATATTCTTTTCTGATTTACCTACTTATTTATGTGATATATACTTCTATAATTGTATTATGTAATTACATGCAGTGGTGTAGCCAGGGGGGGTTTTGGGGGTTCAACCCCCCCCCCCCCCTTCGGCCGTATTTTTATCAAAAATATAATTTTTATAATATAGAAATACAATAATTTATTCGTGGTGAAATGTATTCTGTTATGCTGTATTCACGTTATCGACTGCACTGGTGATAATGATCATTATCATTTAATTATTTTATTATTTCAATACGGTTGTAGATTTATTTTATTTTATTACTAAAAAAAACCCCCTCTAAAAAAAATCCTGGCTACGCCACTGCTTACATGTAAAAATTGTAATTACGTTAGGACTACTCTCGAAATACAAAATTAATTTTTTTCAATAACTCAACATTTAATTCGATGACCAACGGTGTGTGTATTACCATATTGTATTATATTTTTTTTACAGCAACTAAATAATAATATTTGTCCTTAAAACATTATTACCGAAATCCAAAATAATTATACAAATAATACCAAAATTTGTTGCATGGAAAATTGATATAATATTCAAGACTAATAAAATTAATAGTAACGTCTATATATTATAATATTAGAAAAATACAAATACTATGTTATGTAAAACATCATTCACTCTAGTACTCTACTAGCATCTAAAAAATCCAAATAATTTTAGAAGTAGCAACATCACCAACAACCTCCTACAAAGTTTTTTGCTACTGCTTTACCAACTATTCAAAATTCAAATCCTCTTTTCCTTATAGTACCCGCATGTATCCGTCAATATTTCCGAGAAAGCTGAAGAGAAAATATTGTAGAAATATAACATATTAACATATAAATCTGTCGCGTTAAATTTATTACTGTTGTGTAATTTTTTTATTCAAGACTTTCGTGTTCAAATATTTACTCATACCAAAATAATTATACGTCTTTTGTAAAAAAAAAAAATTTTATGATATATTTTTAAATAAACGTTAAATAATATATACACATCAAAATCACAGAAAAAAAAATCTATACGATGAGAAAAAAATGTATCAATATTCATAGTTTATAGCTGTGTCCACTGCAGTATAATAGATATAATAACATGATCTTAAGTTATTTTATTAAAAAATAATAATAATAATAATAATAATAAAAATATAATACGATCATTAAGACAATTAGACAATTACTGCTGCTTTCGTGCCGCCGTGGGTGATCTTGTGAACGTGGCGCCTGTACTTGCCGATGATGTTTCTGCTCCATTAGTAGCTGACGGTGACGCTCCTGCTCGCACACTTGCCTCTGGCGTGCCCGCTGTTGTGCTTGCAGTTCTTTTTGCTGCACCACCAGATGGTTTTGCTGCCTTATATTATTTGGATTGTTACGGAAGTATTTACTTTCGTTTATAAGTTCCGGTGTCCGCTGGTAGTAAATAAGGTACATTGGATAGAAATCATAGTCGTTGTACTTGACGTACACGCGGCCGTTTGTGCTCACCGTTGTGTCAGCTGTACCGAGCGGTATCATTAAATTCTTATCGTTGGGTTTGCCAGATACAGAATGTGTTTTTTTCACCAGCACAGTACACACGATGATCACTCGTTTGTCTGCGTCCGGCCATGAAAACAGATAAAGAAAATGAATTGTACGTTAGATCTCTGATTATTTAGGTCTGACTCTATATCAAGGAGTGCATATATAAGAGTATTACCTAATCTAAGATTCTAAGTGCAACTATATGATGATGGAAAATTTTATAGTATGTATATATATAAACATCACGTTATATTATTTTGTACAGGTGTGTAAAGGTGATTCATTGAATGGATAAACATTTATTTTTTGAAAAACTGTACAAACGTTTCTGAATTTTATTTTTTATAATTATAATTTTATAATAGATATTACAAAACAACATATTATATACCTATTATCATATATTATATTATTCTTAAGTTTTTGAATTTTTCGAATTTCATATCTCAAAGCATAATGATAATACTTTTTTGAAAATTTAAATAATCCATACAATTTCAAATTGTTACAACAATTATTAGTTAATTTGTTGTAAGTATTTAATGCTTAGATGATTGGAATAGTATGAATCGGTAACATTTTGCGGGTTCAGAGGTAAAATAAAAAATTAATAAAAATTCTGTCCGAAAAAAATAATTTATATTTTAAAATAATTGATTTGTATATTTATTAGTAAGAAAAAAGTGAAGAATTTCGTTGATAAACAAAAATCAATAATTACCTTCTTTGGGGGAATTATCGGCATAATAGTTGGCGTAGTCAGCATCGTCGCTAAATGACACACCGCGTCCAAACTTGGAACGCCGGGTGCGACGCCAATCAAGTCCACTTATCAACGACTCTATTGCTCTAGATTTAGTGGTCACGTGATACAGAATAATTTCCCTGGAGTATTCGGGAGTCAACTGCATTTCTTCTTTACGCAACAAATACATGCCGTACATTTGCGGGGCATTGACTCGGTGAATCAAATTTATGTTACACTAAAATATTATATGACATATTATAATGATTATATACATTATAAATTAATATTAAATACATTTAATATTATTGATTAGCTAATCGAATTTAATTTATTTTAATATCTATCTATAACAATATAAATAATATAATATATACTACTTTAGATAATGATAATGAGTAATAGTTCATTATAAACGTGATGTTAATGCATTTAAAACGTATATATCAATATATGTTATAATTTATGAATAATGTATTTTATTTTTAAATTTTATAATTGGACTCGGCTTATTTACACAATCTTGCACAATAATATCGTGTATAGGCCGATGCGCAAAAGAACAGATTTTTGTGTTCATATTCTTTCGTTGAAAAGATCAGGTCCGGCTCAAGGGGTAGGCCGGTATAGTAATACTACAGCTATGTGTGGTTAGAGCATAATGAGCATATTATATAAATAAAATGTTTTAACAACAAAATAATATGACAAACTATAATATACATCTGTATTATATTCATACGGAAATCACACCCTTCTGGCGTACGCGGATGACATAATAATATTGGGTCACACAAAGCAGGATATTGTAAACAGTATGACAAACCTAATAAAAGAATGCAAGTATATGGGGTTGTTGATAAATTAAGAGAAAACCAAATATATGTATATGACTAGGAAAGTACGCAGCGCTGAAGACGAATTAGATTTGCAAGTCGACGGGATATCCTTTCAACAAGTTAATGACTTTAAATATCTCGGAGTCAATATAAATAATAGAAATTGCATGCATAATGAAATCAAACTTCGTTTAAAAGCCGGTAATAGGTGTTACTTTGCTCTGTCACATCTGCTAAAGTCAAAATTATTGTCTAGGAAAGCCAAAGAGACATTATATACCACGTATCTCAGACCAGCTGTGACATACGCTTGTTGTATCTGGACCACAACAGCAGGAGATGAAAATAAACTAAGTATATTTGAAAGAAAGGTCTTAAGAAAAATGTATGGTCCCGTGTATAACCCTGACACCCAAGTGTGGGTGAGAAGGTCAAATGAACAGATAAAGCAGCTATATGGGAAAGGGAGTATAATTTGTAAAAGGTACAAGATTGGAGTGGGCAGGCCACGTCTGAAGAGCCAACAACAGTATTGTCAAGACGGTACTTGTAAATAATTTAAACAGAAAAAGACCGCGTGGTAGACCAAAGCAACGTTGGTTAGATACAGTCAAAAGAGATATGAAGGAGCTGAGACCAGATTGGAATGAAGACATGGACCATGCGTATAACAGAGAAGAATTGAAGAATAAGTATTGACAGAAAAGGGCCTAAATGGCCTGCAACACTAAAAAAAAAAAAAAAAAAAAAAAAAAAATTATAAATTATATTCTGACACACAATATGGATAACACAGGTCTAAAACATTAACTTATACAACAACATAACCAATATAACAAGTCCTTTATGTTATTATGTAATAAACTTATAAAATACCTAACAAATATCAAATTCAATAGCGTTAAAAATTAATAAAAATAAGAGCGTGCTCAATCATAGAAATACTATAGTAATTATTCCGATAAGACCGTGTTCAATCACATTTCAGTGAAAAAATGTCAACAAACATAATTGTCAACTATCTGCATTATAAACTCAAAAACCGGTAATTAAATTGTTAGAAAAAAATAATGTACTCTAAACTTGAAATATTAATTAATGTCAATAAATGAGTCAATATAAATAATAGAAATTGCATGCATTATGAAATCAAACTTCGTTTAAAAGCCGGTAATGGGTGTTACTTTGCTCTGTCCAGTCTTGTTAAGAATACTTTTCAAATGTATTCAGAATACATATTTAAATACTTGGTGTCATTTGTATTTAAAATACGTATTCAAATAAGTCATTATAAAAGTATTCAAAATACTTAACAAATACTTTTTTTTTAGTTCAATAAATTGCATATTATAATGTTATTTTTATTAATAATTAATATATAATATATAATTAACACTATATGCAAATGTATAGATATTTAAACTTATTTATAAATGTTTCAATAACTAAATACTATAATACTTTAATAACTAATAAGTACCTACAATAGAGCCCCGTATGCCATGGTAGAGAGGAGCAGATGGGGGTTTCAGTCATTCTGTTATCTGCTTGTGTTTTGGGAAACCTTATTTATAAATTCTCATAAGTCAAAACTATTATCATTATAAAATAATATTTTAGAAACAAAATCTAAATTAGTATATTACAAAAAATTGGTAATTGGAATTTCGAGTTGAACACTATAATAAAAGTATTTAGTATTCTCGAATAAAAATACCAAAAAAAAGTATTTTTTTAAGTATTTAAAAATACACGGGTCGAAAGTATTTGAAAAGTATTTAAAATACAAAAAAAGTATTTAAATACAAGTATTCGAATACTTAACAAGACTGGCTCTGTCACATCTGCTAAAGTCAAAATTATTGTCTAGGAAAGCCAAAGATAATGTCTCTTTACCACGTATCTCAGACCAGCTGTGACATACGCTTGTTGTATCTGGACCACAACAACAGGAGATAAAAATAAACTAAGTATATTTGAAAGAAAGGTCTTAAGAAAAATGTATGGTCCCGTGTATAACCCTGACACCCAAGTGTGGGAGAGAAGGTCAAATGAACAGATAAAGCAGCTATATGGGAAAGGGAGTATAACACAATTTGTAAAAGGTACAAGATTGGAGTGGCCAGGCCACGTCTGAAGAGCCGACAACAGTTATGTCAAGCGGTACTTGTAAATAATTTAAACTGAAAAAGACCGCGTGGAAGACCAAAGCATCGTTGGCTATATACAGTCAAAAGAGATATGAAGGAGCTGAGACTAGATTTGAATGAAGACATGGACCATGCGTATAATAGAGAAGAATGGAAGAATTAGTATTGACAGCAAAGGGCCTAATTGGCCTGTAACACTAAAAAAAAAAAAAGCGGGTAAGTGAGTATCGCTCTGCTGTACATTAGGGGGTGGGATGGACCTCAGACTAGGGAAGGTTAAATTTGAATGCAATGATAGGTATCATTGTATACGAAAAACGATTCTGAACGGAGATGATTTGTCAGTCTAGGATATATAATACTTAAATATTGTAATATATTCTACTTTGAAACTAATTCAAACATTTAAGTAAAAGTTTCAAGATCTTACGTTTAGTAATTTTTTAAAAATAACAAAAATCGAAAATTATTTATTAGTAAAACGTTATTTTACACGTGTATTTTTGATTTCAAAATAAAATTAAAACTTTAAACACTCGTAAAATTTTTTAAATTGAACAATCCTCAAACTTTTTTATAATTATTCTAAGCTTAACTTATGGACAGCATAGTATTAAATTTTCAATTCTTAGCTTTTGATAGAAAAATATTTATAAATTTTTAACTACCAAATAGTGAAAAATATTCATGATTTTGACGAATTTTTGTCAATATTTGAACTTCAAATGCTAATAAAAAAAAATTGTGCCTATGTATTTTTATAATTTATGACGGAGAGTTAGAACAAGTTATGTGGACCCTTCAATTAAATTTTCAAGTAATTTGTCCCAGCCAAATTTTTTTTATCGGAATTTTAAGAAAAAAAAATTTAAAAAAATTGAAAATTTCAATTGTCTATAAATAGCTCAAAAAAAGTCAAAATGTTTTGAAAATAAAATCACGTAAAGAAAATGGCAATCTAAATAACTGGTAAAATTTTCAAGTATTTATGACTTATACTGTTTGAATAACAACAAATATCAAAAATCGTTTGAGGCTAAACCGTTATTTCACGCAGTTTTGTAAAAATTTAAATTTCAATCACTCATAAAAATTTTTTGATTTAGTCCGGTAGAGTTTTTTTTGCAGATAGTAGAAGAAAATTTTATGCAGAACCTTGTACCAAATTTTCAAATCTTAGTTATAAAAGGAAAAATTTTTACGATTTTTTAACCACAAAATTACTTGCCAATTTTCGCAATTTTGACATATTTCGTATAAATTTGAACTTTAAGCACTTATAAAAAAAAATTGTGACTAACGATTTCGGATTTTTTTTTATCACTTTAAGAACAACTTATAAGAAATCTTGTAATAAATTTTCAAGATTTTCTGGCAGGCCAAAAAATTTTTATCGTTATTTTAAAAAAAAATACTAAAAAAAATTAAAAATTTCAATTGTCTATAAATAGCACAAAAAAAGTCTAAATTCTTTCAAAATTTAACTGTGTATGGAGAACGCTAATATAAACATTTGGTGATAATTTCAAGTATTTACATCTATTAGTTTTTGAGTTATAGCAAAATAAAAAATTCGATTTTGTCGAAAACTGATTTTGCGTAAAAAATCCCGTTTTTCCCTCATTTTTTTAGGGTTTTTCCCGACTCATTTAAAAAATATTGAAAATTTTTAACTTTTGACCCTTCAAAGTACCAACTAGATTCGATTTCCTTTTCAAAGAGGGGCTGAAGTCCAAAATCGAAGCCTTTTTACTGCTCCAAATGTTGTCGTCAGACACAAAACTAAAAAAAAAAAAAAAAAAAAAAAAAAAAAAACACACATCATTGTAAAATCAATACATTCTTCACTCCGTTCAGAATCTAAAAAAATTATATTCTGACACACAATATGGATAACACAAGTCTAAAACATTAACTTATACAACAACATAACCAATATAACAAGTTCTTTATGTTATTACGTAATAAACTTATAAAATACCTAACAAATATCAAATTCAATAGCATTAAAAAATTAATAAAAATAAGAGCGTGCTCAAGCATAGAAATACTATATAGTAATTGTTCCGATAAGACCGTGTTCAATCACATTTCAGTGAAAAAATGTCAACAAACATAATTGTCAATTATCTGCATTATAAACTCAAAAACCGGTAATTAAATTGTTAGAAAAAAATAATGTACTCTAAACTTGAAATATTAATTAATGTGTTTATAATTATATCAAAATTGCTAATCTATTAGTTTACTATTAGCGTTAATAACATATTATTTAAAAATAATGTGAAGAAGATTTAAAAAATATAATATAACTCAATGGTTTATTGAGGATAATTTTTTTAGTTACTCGAGGAGACGTTGGGAAGATGGATTTCCGGAGTTTGATAGGTTTGAATTCTTTATCTCAGTATGCTATAAACATGGACAATTTTGAATTTGTTTTAGTAGACTATAGTGCGTATAGTCTACGCACTAGAGGTTATAGCCTTACAACTTATAATATTATTATGTTTAATAAATGTATAAGGTACAAAAACTCTAGTCTGTAGACAGTAATATTGTAATACTACTATATAGTCACTGGCCAGTCGTCGCAGTACCTACCCTAGGAAATGTTTTGCGGACGCGTTGTATGAGGGGATCACTATCTTCGTGGCTCAGAACTTCGAGCTTCTCACTGTCAGCTACACCATCGCATCTGTATGCTGACTTATTGTAATACCATTGCAATTGAACAGCAGCATGCGCGGTAAATCTTGACGACCTGGAATTAGTTATGTTCCCGTTCGGATACATTGACGTTATCGTCGTCTAGTACCGTTGGGGATAAGAAATATTGAAGCGTGTGTTTATTGAGAATGGAAAATTGCTAAAAAGAAAACAGAAAATAATCGACAGAAAAATAAATGTTTATATCACTCTATACTCTATAGCCTATATCAGGGGTACCAAATTATTTGAACGCTACGTTCAAAATTACCTTTTTTTTCATGCGTGCCATGAAAATTATTATACATAAATTTCAATATTGTAAGAAAAAAATTATCGTAAACTTATTGTATAATTAATGTATTAATATAAAATTTTAGTTTAGTCAGTTTAGATACGTAATATAATAACATTAGTCATTACTTTGTCAATTATTTATTTTCTAACTGTGATTTTTAGATTCTGAACGGAGTGATGAATGTATTGATTTTACAATGATGTGTGTTTTTTTTTTTTTTTTGTGTCTGTGTACAGCATAACTAGTCGAAATAATGCTTCAATTTCAAACTTTGGGGATGGTTTCCGATGGCGAATTGGATATCCTTGGTGCGAACTTTAAGCACTTATAAAAAAAATTGTGACTAACGATTTCGGATTTTTTTTTATCACTTTAAGAACAACTTATAAGAAACCTTGTATTAAATTTTCAAGATTTCCTGGCCGGCCAAAAAAATTTTATCGTTATTTTAAAAAAAAATACTAAAAAAAATTAAAAATTTCAATTGTCTATAAATAGCTCAAAATAGGTCAAAATTTAACTGTGTATGGAGAACGCTAATATAAAAATTTGGTGAAAATTTCAAGTGTTTACATCGATTAGTTGTTGAATTATAGCAAAATAAAAAATTCGATTTTGTCGAAAACTGGTTTTGTGTAAAAAATCCCGTTTTTTTGTCATTTTTTTTTTGTTTTTCTTGATTTTTTTGAAAACTGTTGGAAAATGTTTACTTTTCACCTCTATAATGCACCAAGCATATCCACTTTGCCATCGGAAACCACCCCCAAAGTTTGAAATTGAAGCATTATTTCGACTAGTTATGCTGTACACAGACACAAAAACAAAAAAAAAAAACAAAAAAAAAAACACACATCATTGTAAAATCAATACATTCATCACTCCGTTCAGAATCTAAAAGTGGGTAAGTGAGTATCGCTCTGCTGTACATTAGGGGGTGGGGTGGACCTCGGACTAGGGTAGGTTAAATTTGAATGCAATGATAGGTATCATTGTATACGAAAAACGATTCTGAACGGAGATGATTTGTCAGTCTAGGATATGTTTATATATTATATTTAAATATTGTCATATATTCTATTTTGAAACAATACAAACATTTAAGTAAAAGTTTCAAGATCTTACGTCAAGTAATTTTTTAAAAATAACAAAAATCGAAAATTATTTATTAGTACCTAAAACGTTATTTACACGTGTATTTTTGATTTCAAATTAAAATTAAAACTTTAAACACTCGTAAAATTTAAAAACAACCTATAATAAACCTTGTATTAAATAGATTTTCTGGCCGGCCGAAAAATTTTATCGTTATTTAAAAAAAAAAAATACTTAAAAAAATTGAAAATTTCAATTGTCTATAAATAGCTCAAAAAAAGTCAAAATACTTTGGAAATTTAATTTAACATCGCGATGTGGTTTTGAAATATTTCAGTTACTAACAATATTTATATATAGTATGGAATAACTATCTTAAGTCTTATATATACTATAGTACAGAATAGAAAATATATAATATAGAACATTGTTAACATATCTAATTATTACTTTTTTCAATCCTAACGCTCAACATCGATAATCATAATATATAATGTAATATTCTTTACAGAAAATTAAACAATATCCTCTCACCGAATGAAAATTTTAAAAAATTGAACATTAACCACGTGGTTAGTAACACCGTAGTTCAACAATCGTAAACATATTATAAAAGACGTACGAATTTATTAATCTTATTAAAAAAAGTTCGTGCTTATATAAATTTCTAATTTATTACATTATACACATCAGATTTTCAGCATGCATGATATAAAAAATAAAAAATAAAATTTAATAAAATAATACACCTATTCGTAACGCTCAACATCGAAAATCATAAAATATAATGTAATATTCTTTGCAGAAAATTAAACAATATCCTCTCACCGAATGAAAATTTTAAAAACTTTTTAAAAACTTGACCACTGACCACGAGGCCCGTAATACCATAGTTCACAATTATTGCATATTTTAGAGGAAGGTACTTACCAATTGGTGTCCGGAACCTAAGTGAAATACGGCAACCAGTGAACCGATGTTCGCAATTAATTTCCCCACTTTTATCGATTGGAAGTTAAATAGATCTTATGATAATCAACAAAGCTTTCATGTGACAAACGTCCGGAAACCCCCTCGATAACTTATTAAATATATATAGATCAACGGTTTGACCTTACCATCATGAAAGATATTTTACACTATACACCGATTAGATAATATTGCTTTATATTACTACTACTAATATACCACTATTATATGTATGTATCATTATAATGTATTATACATAGGTATATATTTAAGTTAAACATTTCAGATACCAAAAATACATAGTAATAATGTAGATACTATAAAAACCAATATACTTACAAGATAATTATTATAATATTAAAATTACATCTTCAAAAATTTTAATTTAATTTGATACAAACACCACTGAAAAATTATACATTGTTCGGTGGTTGAAAATATATATACTTAAGTATCACTTACATTGCTTAACCTAATTAAAGACAGTACCTAATATGTTTATTTATTATGTAGATACTATGACAGAATGATGTTTCTATACTGTGGATATAATATATAATAATATTTGAATGCACATTGATACACTTTTAATATCATTTAATAATAATTAAACATCACGTTATATATATATATATATATACATAATATAATACATATAATTTTTCACCTATGCGCTCACATTGTCCGCGATCCGACGTAGTCGGATTGCCTACCTAGAAGGTTTAGCATAGCTATCGTTTAAATTAATTTTAACTATTGATTATACTGGTTATTAATTAAAATTTAAACATCCGATTTCATACATTAACATTTTAATGAC
Organism: Schizaphis graminum; assembly: GCA_020882235.1. Taxonomy (NCBI): domain Eukaryota; kingdom Metazoa; phylum Arthropoda; class Insecta; order Hemiptera; family Aphididae; genus Schizaphis; species Schizaphis graminum. Next base: position 73,464,814 of record CM037032.1, read on the forward strand.
TTTAAACGCCGATATATATATATATATATGGGCATATGTCACCAAACTTTTGGCGCAAGGAGGTACGATAATTCGCCGTAGGCGGATTGCATTGTCGGGTATTGATTTTACACCAGTTGATGACCAACGACTAGACACATAAGTCATAAACCAAGGGTTCGGTTTCAACATTTTTACGTACCGAACAACCGAACAAAATCTGACTATTGAAAACCGGTGGCCTGTGAAATAATATACCGAAATTCAGTTTTTATTTCACTTATCGCGCTCACATTGTCCGGGATCCGACGCAGTAGGATCGCCTACCTGGTAGATTCATTTGTGCAGTGTTAATTAAATTATACACAGGTTGATGATTGACAGCTAGACACTCAAATCATTAGGGAATCTAATTTAACCTTTTCACTTAAAAAACAGCAACATACTTTCGACGTCAGGAGATAGGACATCGTCAAGTATCGTTTTACACTGATTGATGATCAACGACTAGACACTCAAAACAAAGATTTGACTTCCACATTTTTACGTGCCGAACAACACTTGACTAATGACAACCGGTGGCACGTGAAAAGTGAAATAATATACTGTAATTTGAGTATTCAAAATTGTTATTTGACATATTGCACGCACATTGTCCGCGATCCAACCTAGTAGGATCGCCTACCTGGAAGATTTATTTGTGCAGTGTAAATTAAATTACACAGGTTGATGATTGAAAGCTAGACATTCAAATTCAACTTTTTGGCGTTCAAAACTAGACCGCCAAAATATAAGGCCATCAATTCAGTGGAACCAACTTCGCAAACACCGTTATCACCCACCTTAACACAAAATTTAATTGGTGATTACTAGAATTTCTCCTAAGTCGGGTTTCCGTCCTAGGGAATTCACTTACACCGAGTTTCACCCGAAGCGAGACTCACGGGCCGCTAGTCTGCTACTATAATATGTGATTTTATTACTGTCTTAGTTGTCATTGGTAAACATTGACAACGTTGATAGAATGAACCAGTCCATATTTTTTGTAAGTTTTGCTACTGCACAGTGCACGCCGTGTGTGCTACTCCACAATGAATGAACTGACGCTTCATGGTTTGTATATTATTATTTGTTGGTTACCATATACTTTACATTCAAGAAGACACCTCGGTGGCCGATTTTCGTGCACAGGGACGTGGCTGAATAACAAGGCAGGCGTATAAATTATAGTCGACTCGGTGCGAATTATAAATGGGTGTTGCCTAACCACCGCTCAATGAAAACTCGTCGCTGTCGGGTTGTTTTGAATTACTTGAATAGAATATATTATTCAAAATAATTACGATGTTTGTGTTTTATAGTCGTAACAGAAATCAAACACAGTAGGTATACTTTATGGTGGCTGCGGCAACTGAAAATACTGATTTAACTTGTCAGTAATAATTATAAAATGTAAACATTTAGTCATCTAATTTTGAACGCAGATAAACTAGAATTTCACGCACAATCGTAAATAGTGCAACATTTGAGTATTTGACATTTTACGATGTTTATAAGGCAAATTTTTACTTAATGTGTTTGATGACTAATCAACAGAATTATCATTTATTAGCGATATGTTGTAACAAAAACTATTACGCGGTGATATAAAAACAATGAACTATTGACTATTCATTAATAATTAATTGTCGCCAATAACAAACTGGGAAAATAATTTTAAAATTGATTTTGTCAGTCACTCAAATAATTAACTTTATCAGAACAATATTGTTTTTCTAATAATTAGATTTTAGATATTACTACAGAAAAAATTAAAATTTAGAAAAAAAACAAAAATAAGAAATATTTAGTAAAAGACAAAATATAAACATAAGTTATTGAAGTTAGATTCTGGAACAATTGGACGTTGTTTGGACAACGGGACACTATAATAAAAATCCGTATAGTCCCGGCCAAAACGTGATGTATAGCAATCCTACATTAAAGCCAAATGCTGGAATGTATATTACCATTCTGCACACGAAATAAAATCCACGAATGAGTCCAGTCGTATATGATTGGTCTATACATTTTTGAAGCGAAAATTACTACAGATTTTTTATTGAGGTTCTTCCACAGTATCAGACTATTATATTTTCCTAAATGTTTGCATCATAAATACCCGATGTGGCGATGTTCTATATTAATACTGTTTTTGCAATTTCATAGCCATCTCCGTTACTGATGAAAAATACATAAAAGTTGTAATGTACCTACATCTTAATTTATGTACTAGTAGTTATTACAAGCAAATTACGTTAAAATGCTAATCATATACGCAAAAATACATGTATTATAAAATTATTATGATAATATACGAATGAGTAGTGGAAGAAGTATAAATAACAATATTAATAAATATATATAATATCATATAAAATAAAATAAAATATTCAGACAATACTTTTGTCCGAATATGTAAAAATTAAAACAATCATTTATAGGTAATAAACAGGAATTATCATTTGTATGATAACTCATATTCATACAAATGATAATATCATTGTCAATGGAATCAAATAAGTAGCTGTTGTTGCTGAATCGGGGATTTTAGCTACCACCTATATACCATACGGGTCCGGCGGCGGTTGTTAGCGCGGTAAAATTTGCTTGTGATCCGGTGTTCAGGTCTTCGCAGATAGTACACAAAGTACAGTGGATAAAATTCAATATCGTTGTACTTAACGTACACGTGACCGGTATAGCTCACCGACGTGTCCGCATTATTATGTGGTATGATTAAGGCGTCCCCATTGTTTTGGCTGTGGACCACGTATGTCTCTCTAACCAGCACGCAGCATACCATAATGATCCGCGAGTCTGCAGCCGTTCGCGAGAACAGAAAAGTAGAAAAAAACGCTTACATTATTAATTATTATGATGTAGATATAATTAGTGGTATAATGGTATCTATTTAAACATTCTAAACATATTAGAGATAGACAATCATTCTTTGAGTTGCATGTTCTATGTAGTTTTTCGAATGTCATACTATCGATGAAATATGCTCCCGAAAAAACTAAGTGGTATGTTATATTATGCATTAGTTAAATTTAATTCAAGTTTAAGATTAGGTCAACTCGATTTAATATTAAAACTAAAAGTATAAAATTAGATTGACTGAACACAAATTCCTTATGGTGCGTTATTACATCAATTACATCCTCTTACTAAAAAAGTATATGTATCTTAAGATATTGTACCTAACTTATAATATATTATTATTATTTTAATTAACAACGACTTTGTGTGAGTTGTATTCATTTTAGTGGTGCGAGGAGAATTTAACTAAAAAACAAGCCATTATAATAAACATTAGTATTATACCTTCGCTGGGAGAATTATCAGCATAATAATTGGCGTAATCGGCGTCGTCACTGAACGAAACACCGCATCCGAATTTGTTACGGTGGGTGCGTCTCCAGTTCAGTCCACTGTTCAGTGACTCCATGGCTCTGGACTTGGTGGTCACGTGGTATAGCAATTTTTCTTGAACACTTCGACCAACGTTCAATTTCATTTCTTCCATGCGCAGCATGTACATGCCGTACATCTGCGGGGCGTAGACTCGGCGTATCTTATTGACATTGCACTGAAATATTGAACGACATAATATTATAAATTAATAATGAGGATAAATAATATTATTTATATCAATCAATCCAATTCTGCAAAGTTTATAGGTAATTATCATTTATAAGCGATGACAATCCGTAAAGGATACATTAATATGCTATTTGATAAATAATACTAATTTTGAACTCCTATACGCCTATCGGCCTATCAATGTTCCGTATAATTTATATAGGCTATAAGTAAAGGGGAAAGAGAAAAAACTGTCACCGTTGTGTGTAATGCTTGAGCAGAGCTATAGACGTCATAGTTATATAGCCGTCGATTCGCTCAGTAATCATTTATGTGTATATTATTGTATAACTCTAAAAAGATAATTACAAATAAATATATTAATTATCAAACGTTAATACTAATAAGTAATAATAAAAAGCGGGTAAGTGAGTATCGCTCTGCTGTACATTAGGGGGTGGGGTGGACCTCGGACTATGGTAGGTTAAATTTAAATGCAATGATAGGTATCATTGTATACGAAAAACGATTCTGAACGGAGATGATTTGTCAGTCAAGGATATATTATATTTAAATATTATCATATATTCTATTTTGAAACTAATTCAAACATTTAAGTAAAAGTTTCAAGATCTTACGTTTAGTAATTTTTTAAAAATATCAAAAATCGAAAATTATTTATTAGTAAAACGTAATTTTACACGTCGTGTATTTTTGATTTCAAATTAAAATTAAAACTTTAAACACTCGTAAATTTTTTTAAATTGAACAATCCTCAAACTTTTTTATAATTATTCTAAGCTTAACTTATGGACAGCATAGTATTAAATTTTCAATTCTTAGCTTTTGATAGAAAAATATTTATAAATTTTTAACTACCAAATAGTGAAAAATATTCATGATTTTGACGAATTTTTGTCAATATTTGAACTTAAAATGCTAATAAAAAAAAATTGTGCCTATGTATTTTTATAATTTTTGAATGAGAGTTAGAACAAGTTATGTAGACCCTTCAATTAAATTTTCAAGTAATTTGTCCCAGCTAAATTTTTTTTATCAACATTTATAAAAAAAAAATAAAAAAAAATTGAAAATTTCAATTGTCTATTAATAGCTCAAAAAAAGTCAAAATGTTTTGAAAATCAAATCACGTAAAGAAAATGGCAATCTAAATAACTGGTAAAATTTTCAAGTATTTACAACTTATACTGTTTGAATAACAACAAATATCAAAAATCGTTTGAGGCTAAACCGTTATTTAACGCGGTTTTGTAAAAATTTAAATTTCAATCACTCATAAAAATTTTTTGTTTTAGTCCGGTAGAGTTTTTTTTGCAGATAGTAGAAGAAAATTTTATGCAGAACCTTGTACCAAATTTTCAAATCTTAGTTATAAAAGGAAAAATTTTTACGATTTTTTAACCACAAAATTACTTGCCAATTTTCGCAATTTTGACATATTTCGTATAAATTCGAACTTTAAGCACTTATAAAAAAAAATTGTGATTAACGATTTCGGATTTTTTTTTATAACTTTAAGAACAACTTATAAGAAACCTTGTATTAAATTTTCAAGATTTTCTGGCCGGCCAAAAAATTTTTATCGTTATTTTTAAAAAAATACTTAAAAAAATTGAAAATTTCAACTGTCTATAAATAACTCAAAAAAAGTCTAAATTCTTTGAAAATTTAACTGTGTATGGAGAACGCTAATATAAATATTTTGTGAAAATTTCAAGTGTTTACATCGATTAGTTTTTGAGTTATAGCAAAATAAATAATTCGATTTTGTCGAAAACTGGTTTTGCGTAAAAATTCCCGTTTTTCTGTCATTTTTTTTTTGTTTTTCTCGATTTTTTTGAAAACTGTTGGAAAATGTTTACTTTTCACCTCTATAATGCACCAAGGATATTCACTTTTCCATCGGAAACCACCCCCAAAGTTTGAAATTGAAGCATTATTTCGACTAGTTATGCTGTACACAGACACAAAAACAAAAAAAAAAAAAAAAAAAAAAAACCACACATCATTGTAAAATCAATACATTCATCACTCCGTTCAGAATCTAAAATTAATTTTTGGTCATTAGACAATCGTAGCGTTACTTACGCTGGGAAATGTTTTTTGTATAAGTTGTTTAATTTCATTGTAGCCATTGATGTTCAATTCTTCGAGTAACGGATGGTCGGTATCATTGTCATCATTGCGATTGAGAGCGAACGTTGAAGAACGTTCCAAAATATGGGCTGAAGCTTGCGCGGTAAACTCCGACGCACTGTTGTGTATCCTACTGCTATCGCTTGAGTACATTGTCATAGTGTAAAATCCCTATGAAAATGTACAATTTTTAATGTCAAGATTTGAAAATTGAATACATGTTCCTTCATATTAATAGTTTTCACTGAAATCTAAAAATCTAAATAATATAAAAACATAATAATTCTGTTTATAGACATTTGAAGTTTAAATTTAAATAAAATTAGATGTTTAAACGAGCAATAATGATTTTAGTTATTTTGATGTCATTAAAAATTATTATTCATTGGAACTCAAAATGTTTATACCTTAGTAGGGTAAAAAAAATCGATTCAGAAACTTAGTTACTCCCATTTAATACTCATACTCCATAGTTCGCCACTGCCTATTTTAGGATTTCCCCTTAGTACTACGTCGCTCCATTATATCCATCTATCCCGCCGCCGTCTTTACCTCAAACACTCAACAATTCCACTTGCCAGTTTTGTACCATGATATTTTTAGGTATGCATTACCATTGGGGATATTCCGAGTGCGTTCAGTTCTTAATTTTTACCTTTATCATAGCCCAGTTGTGTCCGCAGTATTATCGACAAATTATATTAAATAGTCGAGTACGTCTTCGGGCTATAATATACCGGTAAGTAACTATTTTATTCACACCAGCTAGATATAAATACATTTTTGGATATATTGAATAAAACCAGTAAAATATTATAGCAATTACAACAACCACAAAAAAACTATGAAAGCAAAAAGGAAGTAGGTATATGTAAGGAAATTTCATATCTACATTGATATGAAATATACATAAATTTCAAAATAATAAAATATCAAGACTAGATTTGGTCGAAAAAATGGCATTTAAATGCCAACATAAATAGATACTCTAAAAGCGGGTAAGTGGGTATCGCTCTGCTGTATATTAGGGGGTGGGGTGGACCTCAGACTTTGGTAGGTTAAATTTGAATGCAATGATAGGTATCATTGTATACGAAAAACGATTCTGAACGAAGATGATTTGTCATTTTAGGATATACTATATTTAAATATTGTCATATATTCTATTTTGAAACAAATAGTATAGTTACTATATTATGTTACTATAGTTACTTTATAATATCTGTTTATTAATAAAAAAAGTATTTGGCCAACATATACGTATTATGAGCGTATGAAATTTAATTTAAATTTTGACATATTTCGTATAAATTCGAACTTTAAACACTTATAAAAAAAAAAAATTGTGACTAACGATTTCGGATTTTTTTTTATCACTTTAAGAACAACTTATAAGAAACCTTGTATTAAATTTTCAAGATTTTCTGGCAACCCAAAAAATTTTTATCGGCATTTGAAGAAAAAAAACTTAGAAAAGTCGAAAATTTCAATTGTCTATAAGTAGCTTAAAAATTGTCAAAATATTTTGAAAATTTAACTATAAAAAGATAACCATAATATAAACATTTGGTGAAAATTTTAAGTATTTATAATAATTCGTTTTTGAGTTACAGCAAAATCAAAAAATCGATTTTTTTGAAAACTATTTGAAAATGTTTACTTTTGACCCCCCAAAGTACCAACTAGATGAATTTTCCTATTCAAAGAGGGGCTGAAGTCAAAAATCGGAGCATTATTACTGCTCCAAATGTTTTCTTAAAATTCCGATAAAAAAAATTTGGCTATCTAAAAAATCTCTAAAATTTAATACAAGTTTTATTATAAGTTTTACTAATCGTGGTAAAAAATAAAATCAAAAATCGTTAATCACAATTTTTGTTTATAAGCATTTAAAGTTCAAATATTTACATAGGAATTTTTAAATTGAAAATTCATAACATTTTTGTGATTTATACTTAAGGTTCAAAAATCCAATACAAAGTTTTCCTTCAAGTAATTGTAAAAAAAAATTCCAGTGTCAATACAGAAAACATTTTATGAGCGTATGAAATTTAATTTTTTACGAAATCGCGTAAAATAACCATAAATTACAATTGAAATGTAGGTAATAATATAATATTTTTAATTTATTATCACTGACTGACAAAAATCATCTCCGTTCGGAATCGTTTTTCTTATACAATGATACTCGTCATTGCATTCAAATTTAACACATCCATTATAGTGACCAGTGGCCTACTCTCTATCTCTATACTATACAGCAGAGCGATGCCCACTTGTTTTTTTAACTGTCATTGTATGCACAAGGCAGCATGATTAAGGAAGTGATCTTTTTTATTCGTCAACACATAAACATAAATGTGAATAATTATTGTTTCTACTGTATTATATTATTGTGGCGTGGCGAGTATATTTCATACTACCTAAGTAAAGTATTTAAATAATGACACACTCACTATACCGCCCCTACAGCATAATATATACTCCAAAAATGTATGGTAATTTAGAATTGTCATTAAAGGACATAGGCCAACACTAATTTAATATAAACAAATATTATGTTAATTAACTATAAATAATAAAAAATAAAAACCACTTTTTTTGTATTCATCCACATTAAATTAAATTTTTAAGCTCAAGATAAATTTCAAGTGTTAAGCGATTGCATCAAACAAACGTCGTTTACCACGCCACTGTCGTTATTCGTTACCTCACCATCAGTTTCACATGCACCACTGTGAGTAACAGTTAATATATAAAATATAAATATAATCTTTTCGACGGTGTCCAGTGTCCACATATCTTCAGAACTACCGCTGTTTTTGACAAAATTTTATCAGATTTCTGCCAATAACTTAGTTACCTACAGTTTTATCTATATTTACTTTTGCCATGATGTAATTTAGTGTGATTTACTGTAAAAAAAAAAAAAATAATAATAATAAATATTCTTTTCTGATTTACCTACTTATTTATGTGATATATACTTCTATAGTTGTATTATGTACTTACATGTAAAAATTGTAATTACGTTCGGACTACTCTCGAAATACAAAATTAATTTTTTTCAATAACTCAACATTTAATTCGATGACCAGCGGTGTGTGTATTACCATATTGTATTATATTTTTTTACAGCAACTAAATAATAATATTTGTCCTTAAAACATTATTACCAAAATCCAAAATAATTATACAAATAATACCAAAATTTGTTGCATGGAAAATTGATATAATATTCAAGACTAATAAAATAAATAGTAACGTCTATATATTATAATATTAGAAAAATACAAATACCATGTTATGTAAAACATCATTCACTCTAGTATTCTGCTAGCATCTAAAAAATCCAAATAATTTTAGAAGTAGCAACATCACCAACAACCTCCTACAAAGTTTTTTGCTACTGCTTTACCAACTATTCAAATCCTCTTATCCTTATAGTACCCGCATGTATCCGTCAATATTTCCGAGAAAGCTGAAGAGAAAATATTGTAGAAATATAACATATTAACATATAAATCTGTCGCGTTAAATGTATTACTGTTGTGTAATTTTTTTATTCAAGACTTTCGTGTTCAAATATTTACTCATACCAAAATAATTATACGTCTTTTGTAAAAAAAAATAATTTTATGATATATTTTTAAATAAACGTTAAATAATATATACACATCAAAATCACAGAAAAAAAAATCTATACGATGAGAAAAAAATGTATCAATATTCATAGTTTATAGCTGTGTCCACTGCAGTATAATAGATATAATAACATGATCTTAAGTTATTATATTAAATAATAATAATAATAATATAATACGATCATTAAGACATCAGAGGATTAGACAATTACTGCTGCTTTCGTGCCGCCGTGGGTGATCTTGTGAACGTGGCGCTTGTACTTGCCGATGATGTTCCTGCTCCATTAGTAGTTGACGGTGACGCTCCTGCTCGCACACTTGCCTTTGGCGTGCCCGCTGTTGCTCTAAATAACGTTGCACTTGCAGCTCTTGCCGACGCCGTGCCGCCTGCTCTAGCTCGCGCTGCGCCTGCAACTCTCGACGACGCTGTGCTTCCTGTACCTCGCGCTGTGCTTGCAGTTCTTTTTGCTGCGCCACCAGATGGTTTTGCTGCTTTCTATTATTTGGATTGTTACGGAAGTATTTACTTTCGTTTATAAGTTCCGGTGTCCGCTGGTAGTAAATAAGGTACATTGGATAGAAATCATAGTCGTTGTACTTGACGTATACGCGGCCGTTTGTGCTCACTGTTGTGTCAGCTGTACCGAGCGGTATCATTAAATTCTTATCGTTGGGTTTGCCAGATACAGAATGTGTTTTTTTCACCAGCACAGTACACACGATGATCACTCGTTTGTCTGCGTCCGGCCATGAAAACAGATAAAGAAAATGAATTGTATGTTAGATCTCTGATTATTTAGGTCTGACTCTATATCAAGGAGTGCATATATAAGAGTATTACCTAATCTAAGATTCTAAGTGCAACTATATGATGATGGAAAATTTTATAGTATGTATATATATAAACATCACGTTATATTATTTTGTACAGGTGTGTAAAGGTGATTCATTGAATGGATAAACATTTATTTTTTGAAAAACTGTACAAACGTTTCTGAATTTTATTTTTTATAATTATAATTTTATAATAGATATTACAAAACAACATATTATATACCTATTATCATATATTATATTATTCTTAAGTTTTTGAATTTTTCGAATTTCATATCTCAAAGCATAATGATAATACTTTTTTGAAAATTTAAATAATCCATACAATTTCAAATTGTTACAACAATTATTAGTTAATTTGTTGTAAGTATTTAATGCTTAGATGATTGGAGTAGTATGAACCGGTAACATTTTTCGGGTTCAGAGGTAAAATAAAAAATTAATAAAAATTCTGTCCGAAAAAAATAATTTATATTTTAAAATAATTGATTTGTATATTTATTAGTAAGAAAAAAGTGAAGAATTTCGTTGATAAACAAAAATCAATAATTACCTTCTTTGGGGGAATTATCGGCATAATAGTTGGCGTAGTCAGCATCGTCGCTGAATGACACACCGCGTCCAAACTTGGAACGCCGGGTGCGTCGCCAGTCAAGTCCACTTATCAACGACTCTATTGCTCTAGATTTAGTGGTCACGTGATACAGAATAATTTCTCTGGAGTATTCGGGAGTCAACTGCATTTCTTCTTTACGCAACAAATACATGCCGTACATTTGCGGGGCATTGACTCGGTGAATCAAATTTATATTACACTAAAATATTATACGACATATTATAATGATTATATACATTATAAATTAATATTAAATACATTTAATATTATTGATTAGCTAATCGAATTTAGTTTATTTTAATATTTATCTATAACAATATAAATAATATATTAATATACTACTTTAGATAATGATAATGAGTAATAGTTCATTATAAACGTGATGTTAATGCATTTAAAACGTATATATCAATATATGTTATAATTTATGAATAATGTATTTTATTTTTAAATTTTATAATTGGACTCAGCTTATTTACACAATCTTGCACAATAGTATCGTGTATAGGCCGATGCGCAAAAGAACAGATTTTTGTATTCATATTCTTTCGTTGAAAAGAGCAGGCCCGGCTCAAGGGGTAGGCCGGTATAGTATAATACTACAGCTATGCGTGGTTAGAGCATAATGAGCATATTATATAAATAAAATGTGTTAACAACAAAATAATATGACAAACTATAGTCTATAATATACATCTGTATTATATTCATACAGAAATCACACCCTTCTGGCGTACGCGGATGACATAATAATATTGGGTGACACAAAGCAGGATATTGTAAACAGTATGACAAACCTAATAAAAGAATGCAAGTATATGGGGTTGTTGATAAATTAGGAGAATACCAAATATATATATATGACTAGGAAAGTACGCAGCGCTGAAGACGAATTAGATTTGCAAGTCGACGGGATATCCTTTCAACAAGTTAATGACTTTAAATATCTCGGAGTCAATATAAATAATAGAAATTGCATGCATAATGAAATCAAACTTCGTTTAAAAGCCGGTAATAGGTGTTACTTTGCTCTGTCACATCTGCTAAAGTCAAAATTATTGTCTAGGAAAGCCAAAGAGACATTATATACCACGTATCTCAGACCAGCTGTGACATACGCTTGTTGTATCTGGACCACAACAGCAGGAGATGAAAATAAACTAAGTATATTTGAAAGAAAGGTCTTAAGAAAAATGTATGGTCCCGTGTATAACCCTGACACCCAAGTGTGGGTGAGAAGGTCAAATGAACAGATAAAGCAGCTATATGGGAAAGGGAGTATAATTTGTAAAAGGTACAAGATTGGAGTGGGCAGGCCACGTCTGAAGAGCCAACAACAGTATTGTCAAGACGGTACTTGTAAATAATTTAAACAGAAAAAGACCGCGTGGTAGACCAAAGCAACGTTGGTTAGATACAGTCAAAAGAGATATGAAGGAGCTGAGACCAGATTGGAATGAAGACATGGACCATGCGTATAACAGAGAAGAATTGAAGAATAAGTATTGACAGAAAAGGGCCTAAATGGCCTGCAACACTAAAAAAAAAAAAAAAAAAAAAAAAAAAAAAAATTATAAATTATATTCTGACACACAATATGGATAACACAGGTCTAAAACATTAACTTATACAACAACATAACCAATATAACAAGTCTTTTATGTTATTATGTAATAAACTTATAAAATACCTAACAAATATCAAATTCAATAGCGTTAAAAATTAATAAAAATAAGAGCGTGCTCAATCATAGAAATACTATAGTAATTATTCCGATAAGACCGTGTTCAATCACATTTCAGTGAAAAAATGTCAACAAACATAATTGTCAACTATCTGCATTATAAACTCAAAAACCGGTAATTAAATTGTTAGAAAAAAATAATGTACTCTAAACTTGAAATATTAATTAATGTGTTTATAATTATATCAAAATTGCTAATCTATTAGTTTACTATTAGCGTTAATAACATATTATATTATTTAAAAATAATGTGAAGAAGATTTAAAAAATATAATATAACTCAATGGTTTATTGAAGATAATTTTTTTAGTTACTCGAGGAGACGTTGGGAAGATGGATTTCCGGAGTTTGATAGGTTTGAATTCTTTATCTCAGTATGCTATAAACATGGACAATTTTGAATTTGTTTTAGTAGACTATAGTGCGTATAGTCTACGCACTAGAGGTTATAGCCTTACAACTTATAATATTATTATGTTTTATAAATGTATAAGGTACAAAAACTCTAGTCTGTAGACAGTAATATTGTAATACTACTATATAGTCACTGGCCAGTCGTCGCAGTACCTACCCTAGGAAATGTTTTGCGGACGCGTTGTATGAGGGGATCACTATCTTCGTGGCTCAGAACTTCGAGCTTCTTACAGTCAGCTACACCATCGCATCTGTATGCTGACTTATTGTAATACCGTTGCAATTGAACAGCAGCATGCACGGTAAATCTTGACGACCTGGAATTAGTTCTGTTCCCGTTCGGATACATTGACGTTATCGTCGTCTAGTATCGTTGAGGATAAGAAATATCGAAGCGTGTGTTTATTGAGAATGGAAAATTACTAAAAAGAAAACAGAAAATAATCGACAGAAAAATAAATGTTTATATCACTCTATACTCTATAGCCTATATCAGGGGTACCAAATTATTTGAACGCTACGTTCAAAATTACCTTTTTTTTCATGCGTGCCATGAAAATTATTATACATAAATTTCAATATTGTAAGAAAAAAATTATCGTAATCTTATTGTATAATTAATGTATTAATATAAAATTTTAGTTTAGTCAGTTTAGATACGTAATATAATAACATTAGTCATTACTTTGTTAATTATTTATTTTCTTACTGTGATTTTTTTGGTTTAAATCTCGATGCAAATTCGTTGATATTTAGTTTATAAAAATATTTTATAAACATATATTTTTCGTATGCCATGGATTTTCCATCTTTGGCCTATATTATGTGTATATGTATAACAATATATATTTTATCTGTATAATCGGTAGGAAATTAAAACGTATCGAGGTACGTTCTTATTCTGTAGGGTGTACTTTATTTGGAAGATTTGACAATTTTACGCTAAATTAAATTGAAAATTTTGAATCATGAACCTACCGGATTGTATACGTCGTATATTATTTAATGTAATTTATTTATTACCTGATTTTTAATTATTGAATCGTTTGCTCACTACTCATTAGATGCAGACAAGTGATCTGATTGAGCGCTACTCGTAGAATGCGATCCGAACATTTGAATCCTGCAGGTTGTATTTGTTATAAGTGTTATAACTACGTGACTATATTTTTATCATCGTAATAATAATTATATTATATTGTTAACGTCTAAGTCGTCATTACACTGCAGGCAGCGCTGATAACTTCCAACGACAACAACTACAATAAATGCATCAAGACTAGGAGATTACTAATCTTCTTGCACAAATTATTAATTTATTATATACCTAATTATAATATTATTAATACTACTAGTATTACTTAGTAAATTATTTTAAATAATTTTGATTTTTGTGTTGTATTATCGACATAAAAATCACCATTTTATACATGAGACGTGAATTTACTGTGACAAACTGACAAATATATAGTACGTGTCAGTATACCTAATAAAAGCGAACTATTTCTTACAGAGATAACAGCAGTAGACTCGATCCTCGATAGACTCCCCGCCATCGTTGCCGGGAATTCATACATTTATATGTCAAGGCATGGTTATTGAGCGACTATTATTACAGTTATGCATACATTTATCATTAAAAAATTAACAAATAATGGGATTTTAGATATTAATTTACTTGTAGAATTTAGGTATATACTATTAAACATAGACTCAATTTGAATTTTAAATTTGGGGAGACTATTATAATTTGCATGTATCTACTGTGTGTATGCTTCCAGAGATATATAAAAGTAGAGGGGAATATATAATACAAACCATTTGGACGAGGGCTTAGTCCCCCGCCAAATTTCGCTTATGCTATTAATTAATTTTATCTCGAGTTCTAAAGACTCATAAGTCATAACCTAAACAAACAAAATATGAGTGACCTTTGCCTTTAGGCTATAGTCTATAATTATACGATAATATGTATAATGTATATATACATTATATTATTGATACTAAATACTAATATAAAATTCCGGAGTATTTACAATATAATATATTTATATATTATTTTATAAACGCATAAACGTCGCAAACTGTATGTAATATGTTCCATAAAAAAAATATATTTAAAATAATACAAAAAAGTCTTAACAAGTTATTGAAATAGTTCTGAAAAATTGAAAAATAAATCAATCATAATAATTTGATTAGATAATTAAAATATTGTCTTTTGAGACTAATGGTCGTACAATACCAAATAATAATATACAAATATTTATATTTTTATTAGCGTGAATTATGAATAATAAATTACTACATTTTGTTTGTTCGTGTTTGTTTGGTCACCATTGGACATTGGTATTCAAATATCTTGAACTGTCTAATCAATTATAAAAAAAAATCAAACTAAAATTAACTTATCTATTTACTCGCATGAATAAATACTCCTATTGAACACAATAACATAAAATTCTCATTTTGTATGTGTACATAATGTATATAATGAAACTTCTGTAAAATCAAACGACGTTAAAAATGCCAATCACACGTAAAATTACTAACTATAATAATTATTGGTATAAATCGATACGTGAAAAAGCTGGTAATAAAGGTACGTATAATAACGGTGCGAATGAATATTTATTACTTAACACTGTAAATAAAATTGTTAAACTGAATGAGGCCTTAGCTGCGAAAGACGTAAGAAAAAAATCGATGTATATAAATATTAAACAATATATGAAATCAAAATATTTAAAGGTAATATTTCTTGCCCGGTTGCTAAAAATAAAAACAATTACTTATAACTATGTTGTGTGTATAATAATCAGTAATCGTCGTATTGACTTTGTAGCTCTTCGTACAAATCGCTGAAGTAGGAAGGTTCACCTCCATATGGGTCATCATAGATATTCATAGCCTCTATCGCATCCTCTAATTGCAGCCGGCGACTGTTGGCATGATTATATTTGCTCATGGTCCGGTATTCAGGTCTCCGTTGGTAGTACACAAAGTACAGTGGATAAAATTCATTATCGTTGTACTTTACGATCACGCGTTTGTTATGGCTCATCGTCGTGTCCGCTTGGTCGGGTGGTATAACCAAGGTGCTCCCCTGGTACCGTCTAGGTACCACGTACGTTTTTTTTTCCAGCACGAGACACATCATGATCACTCGTGTGTCTACAGCCATTTGCGAGAACAGAAAAATAAAATAAATGCTCACATTATTAACTACATGAGGACATAACGTAAGTATATGCCTATTGGCTATAAGTAATAAATGTAATATTTTCTAAATTAAATTTTTTTTTACTGTATCTTTGAGGAATATATACTCCAATTCTTGTACTAAACTCGCAGGTTTATTTTTTTTATTACTACTCCAATTCAAGATTAAGAGGATATCCTCAGCGTCAGTCAATATAGTAAATGGGTTCCATTTATATTATTTATTATATTGTATTTATTATCTGATTATCCTGGATGGTCAATAATAATTATTCTTGTAGTCATATTTTATTATTATGTACCTACTTGAGGTTTCTGCGTACGTTTTTATAGGAAGATTAAAAAAGTTCAAGTAAATATTATTGCCTTACTTCACGTTCGACGATTACCATGTACACGGTACATATTGCTTGTAAAATTATTTTTTATATATGCAAAATATATGTGTTGTATGCAAATTATAGTGCATAATTTAGTAAAATAAATTGTTATTGTTAATCATCTATACATTTATTTATCAATTAATTGTTGTATTTATTAATATCATCCATATTGTGAAAAAACTATAAACTAAATTGCACAAACTAAGACTACTGTTAATAATAAATTAAAAAATGAATAATATTCAAATTTAATAAAAATGATCACTTAGTTTTCAAAAAAGTATTGTTGCGCATTTTTGGACATTTTTATTGTTTTCCATAATTTGAAGCAATTAAAAACATTTAATTAATTATATATTTTTATCTTTATCGCTTTTTTGTATAATGGCATATATTTTTAATACGATTTTCAAAAAAGAATAATTTTCAGAGAATTTTAATTGAGTCTGAGTGCTGAATAATAAAAAAAGAAAGAAAAGAAATAGTTTTATTATTGTGGGTGTAGGTAGTAACAAAACATGTCAATTTTGGACGGAACTCACTATGACATGTTTGACGAGTGGGGATGTGTATTATTTATTTGAAAAACAAATAAATATAAATATACCTTCGCTGGGAGAATTGTCAGCATAATAATTTGCGTAATCGGCGTCGTCACTGAATGAAACACCGCAACCGAATTTGTTGCGGCGGGTGCGTCTCCAGTCAAGTCCACTGTTCAACGACTCCATGGCTCGGGACTCAGTAGTCACATGGTATAGCAATTTTTCTTGAACACGTCTTCGACCAACGTTCAATTTCATTTCTTCCATGCGCAGCATGTACATGCCATACATCTGCGGGGCGTAGACTCGGCGTATCTTATTGACATTGCACTGAAATATTGAACGACATATTAAAAATTGAAAATTATTGTATGTATTTATATCTAAGATTTAAAATTATATGGAATTCCTTTTATTTTTATATGATAAAAAAAATTACCGAAAATCTTCATTAATTGTATAATAATTTTAACTGTTTGAATTTAAAATGTTTACTTTTGATTTTCACACATAATAATATCGTTATTTCTCCTTAGACGATTTTTCGGCTATTAACATGCATGAGAAATTTCCAATTTTTTTTCTACAATAATAATACAATTTTACGAATATACATCAAATACAATGATTTACATAAAAATAAAATCAACATACTGTAATAGCATTATTAAATTAAATAAATTTAATAGTGATAAAAAAATTCATATCATGAAATATACTTAAACTGACAATTACTGTTTCGTCCACTCAGAATGTTTTTTCGTAGGTATTTATAATATAATATTATTAAATTAAAATTTAACATAGGTACGCATTTCAATTATCCCATCGACATTATAACTACACTGCAGTGGTAGATAATCACTCTTTAAAAAAATCAAAACCTTCAGACTTGAAATGTTCACAAAATATTTAACCAAGACATGATATAATTTTCAAAAATGTTTTTTTTTCTATAATTGAAATTTTCAAATATTTTTATTTTATTGTATAATGATTGAAAACCTTGAAAATATATAAAAAAATAAACTATATAACGAAATAATACGAATAAAAATATGTTTGAGAATTTTTAAAAGATTGAATTTTCTCGAACAAATTTATACGACTGCTCCTGTTATCTACACATATTTCTGTTTTGAATATATAGGTACCTATTAAATGAATTGCAGTATCTAGTTATACCTTAAAATTAGGTTTGTATGTTTTTATTTTTTAACGGATGGAATAGTATTTAAAAAGCGGGTAAGTGAGTATCGCTCTGCTGTACATTAGGGGGTGGGGTGGACCTCGGACTAGGGAAGGTTAAATTTGAATGCAATGATAGGTATCATTGTATACGAAAAACGATTCTGAACGTAGATGATTTGTCAGTCTAGGATATATTATAAAAAAATCGAAAATTATTTATTAGTAAAACGTTATTTTACACGTGTATTTTTGATTTCAAATTAAAATTAAAACTTTAAACACTCGTAAAATTTTTTAAATTGAATGATCCTCAAACTTTTTTATAATTATTCTAAGCTTAACTTATGGACAGCATAGTATTAAATTTTCAATTCTTAGCTTTTGATAGTAAAATATTTATAAATTTTTAACTACCAAATAGTGAAAAATATTCATGATTTTGACGAATTTTTGTCAATATTTGAACTTCAAATGCTAATAAAAAAAAATTGTGCCTATGTATTTTTATAATTTTTGAATGAGAGTTAGAACAAGTTATGTGGACCCTTCAATTAAATTTTCAAGTAATTTGTCCCAGCTAAATTTTTTTTATCAACATTTATAAAAAAAAAATAAAAAAAAATTGATTATTTCAAATGCCTATAATTAGCTCAAAAAAAGTCAAAATATTTTGAAAATCAAATCACGTAAATAAAATGGCAATCTTAATAACTGGTAAAATTTTCAAGTATTTACAACTTATACTTTTTGAATAACAACAAATATCAAAAATCGTTTGAGGCTAAATCGTTATTTAACGCGGTTTTGTAAAAATTTAAATTTCAAACACTCATAAAATTTTTTCGTCTGAATCCGGTATAGTTTTTTTTACAGATATTTGAAGAAAAATGTATGGAGAATCTTGTACCAATTTTTCAAAACTTAGTTATAAAAGAAAAAAATTTTACGATTTTTTAACCACAAAATTACTTGCCAATTTTCGCAATTTTGACATATTTCGTATAAATTCGAACTTTAAGTACTTATAAAAAAAAATTGTGACTAACGATTTCGGATTTTTTTTTATCACTTTAAGAACAACTTATAAGAAACCTTGTATTAAATTTTCAAGATTTTCTGGCCGGCCAAAAAAATTTTATCGTTATTTTAAAAAAAAATACTAAAAAAAATTAAAAATTTCAATTGTCTATAAATAGCTAAAAAAAAGTCAAAATTCTTTGAAAATTTAACTGTGTATGGAAAACGCTAATGTTAACATTTTGTGAAAATTTCAAGTGTTTACATCGATTAGTTTTTGAGTTATAGCAAAATAAAAAATTCGATTTTGTTGAAAACTGGTTTTGCGTAAAAATTCCCATTTTTCTGTCACTTTTTTTTTATTTTTCTCGATTTTTTTGAAAACTGTTGAAAAATGTTTACTTTTCACCTCTATAATGCACCAAGGATATCCAATTTGCCATCGGAAACCACCCCCAAAGTTTGAAATTGAAGCATTATTTCGACTAGTTATGCTGTATACAGACACAAAAACAAAAAAACAAAAAAAAAAAAAAAAAACATCATTGTAAAATCAATACATTCATCACTCCGTTCAGAATCTAAAATAACGGCAATATTGAAAAAACACTTGTAATAACATGTATACATTTATAAAATTAAATACTTTTTATGACTTAGTAATGTAAAATATAAAATTGCAGCCACAAAAATGTGATGCCTCAGTTGACTGCCGTTAAATTCTAAACACCAACACTCAAACACTCGACGTCAATAATTTTTAGTGAACTTTATCTATTCAATTTATTTACAATAGTGTCAGTGTGTTACAGTTAAACTGTCGACTTAGTATTTTGTTATCGAAGAAACAACGGGAAAAAATATGTGTGTGGTGAATATGGACGAGTGAACCGAGTTAAAAGTTAATGGTTTATACTTTATATAGTGTTATATTATGCATACACATATTTCATTTTATTATACTTACATAAATAAAATCATTGATAAAAAATACTAGTCATACCTACTATACTGTATAAAATTATATAAACTGTTTAATAAATAATAACTACGTACTATATGGTACTAATGTACTATACGGTCATATTGATCAATAATCGCGGTACTCACATTTGGAAATGTTTTTTGTATAAGTAGTTTAACTTCATTGTAGATATTGTTGTTCAATTTGTTAAGTAACGGATTGTCAGTGTCATCATTGCGGGGGAGAGCGGATGCTGAAAAACGTTTCAAAATATGATCAGCAGCGTGAGAGGTAAACTTTGGCGCCTTGGTGTGCGTTTTACTGCTATTACTGGAGTACATTGTCGTCGTGCGAAACGCGCTGATGAGAACAGTTATTGAAACGTCTGCTGTTTGAACGGTAAACTTACTAAAAAAAAAACAGAAGTTATTGATAGAAAATATCAAACGTTTAAGCGTATCACTTAATGTTCAGTAGGGCGAATGTGGAGGATTTGACAATTTCACAGTAATAAATAACTATTGTAAACACGTAAATGATATATCTTACTGAACGAACAATTCATTCCTATCTAATTATTTATATTCGTTCACTTACGCATACCAACCTGACTGAGTGCTTCTTAAAAAGTAACTCATGCATGCCTACTTGTAAACTACTATAAGTCGAAAATGTGGATTGGTGGAAGTCTAGACTTTGGAAAATAGGTATTTAGTTGGTATGTACTTGGTAGTTGGTGGTTTGTAGTGTTTGTACTTTAATACGTGATTGTATTAAATATTAATGTATTAATAATATGATTGTTTTTATTTTTATTGTTATCGTTGAACACTGACAACACTGATAATAATTAACGAACGCTTTATTTTTTTTAAATATTTATTATTTCTGTGTTTTATCAACGTCCGAGATACCACTATGTATACATGGGACGTAATTTTATTGAAGAAACGGCAGATTGTGCTAATTGTTACTTTTAATATTACTTACATGTATAATTTTTGAAGATAGATATGATGTCTACGAAACAATTTTTATTTTCAATTTTATCATCGATGATTTTGCTCTAATGACACTATTTAAAGAGTTATCATTATTTTCCGAATGTTCTAACTCGGAGTTTTCAACTTTTTTTCATTCACATGCTGCTTCTCATCACTGCTCTGCGTACCCCCACGTTTTGAGGCCTTGAACTCACTAACTATAACTTTATAATATATTTGTAATATAGTTTATACACTTATATATTATAAAAAAACCGATTTTTGTACCAATAATTATTAAATTTTACAAATAACAGACCATTAGGTAGCGTTTCTCAATCAGGGATACGCGACCTACTCTAACTTTTAAATATTTATTTCACAGAATTGGTAGTATGACGTACTCTTAACGGAGATTATTGCATTTTATTTATGTATTAACTATGTACAGAACATAGCAAATTCCCTATCAAAGTAATATTAAAAGTTGATATAAAACGCGACATGCCACCATAAATCATTATTCATTATGCACATTATAGGTCTAAATTACATTAAAGCATTACCCAGATAGCAAGATAACATATTTTTTTGATCGTTTATAATATATATGATATTAAAACATTATTTAAAAATTGAACATGGTTTAATCACCCATATGCATTCAGAATCATATTAAGTTAATCAAATTTTACATATGTACCCAAATATGTATACATAATATATTTGGAATGAGAAATAATAAAAGAAAGCGAGTGGATGGATTCGAGATACGCGCAGGAGTAATATTCCTATTACTTTCTATTATATATCTACTATTTATTGTATTGTCCGTTGTGAAGTGTATACGAACATTAAGTACGAATGAATATTTATACGTAATATATATAATCTATACTATATTACTATATATGTATGCACTATATGCGTATAACTATGGATTTCTTATATTTATGCTCTATTGAAATGTAATACATATATTTGTTTAAATACATGAGTGAATTCGATGATTTACCTTGCTGTCTGTGGAACTTCAAAAGAAGCATTCATTAATAAGTGTAAGTATATCATAAAAATGAATGTATGATATATTAATTGTTAAGCTTGATTTATTATAAAAATTATTTAAGAAATATATGTCTGTAATCTTTTCATACTTTAAATATGATTAGAAAGTGTTTTAAATAAGTATGAACAATGGTTTAATCAGTAACGCGGTCACCCAGAAACAAAATAGTAAAAATCAATTTAAGATAGGTGAGAATTGAAAGGTTTTCTTCCAAAAAAGATTATTATGTATTATACTTACAAATATTGAGGTTTATTTTTCGGGTGATGATGCCAGATGATGTTCCATTAGAAACTGACAGACAGATGGACAGGGTTTTTCGGCTTGTGAAGCCTTTTAAAGCGAAGGAAAGGTCATGAATTATCCAATTATTTTTACGTAACCAATGAATTGCGCTGTTGAGACTTATTTGGCTGATGTCAGAGATGTATACATTTCGTATTACTCAATATAAAATTTTTTCATTATTATTTATTTTAAGCTCCCCTGAAAATATTATCATCTGAACTTCTTGTTAATTATATAGTACAATTTTTAACTACATGAACAAAAAAACCAAGGTTATTATATATACTATTACTATAATATTTTTAAGTTATCTAACCGATTAGCAGTCAGCTTCAGCAAATATATATTGTATTATTGTAATGTACAAAACAATGGGAGTTTATAAATTGTACAATTTTTAAGATAAAAATAAAAATGTAGGTATAATTAAATTAAATTAGATGGTGCAGGTGTCCAAGCTTGAGTCAACATATTGAGGGTGGGTTATTTAGTGTGTAAAATCATGCACTGCTTGCAGAATTTAAGTAGTTCAAAAAATCGTTTGTTAAATGATTAATATATATTCAGTTAATCAGTTATTTTAAATAGCTGAAAATACTTGTAAAGAAACCAATCTTGGAACTTTGATATTATCCAAAGGGCTTTTGATTGAATTACTTGAATTTTATTTAAGTAAGTTTAGCAAAATTGGCTCAAATAATGATTGTATATAATAATAATGGGCATAAAATTGCTTGTATATGTATTTTCAATATGTAATTAGTGTTGATATTTTGATTATTTTAATAATTGTGATTAACTGTTTTGATTATTTATTTAATGATTATTATTAATGATATATTTTTAAATGTTATAAATTAATTAAATTACAAGTATCCGATTTAGGTAATTAATTTTGTGCAAAACGAATTACTATTTACTGTTAACTGAGTTTGGTAGGAAAGAAAATATTTTTTTAAATTTAAAATGCTCATAACAATTCAATCGAGTAAGATTAAAATAGAATTTAATTAGAATTTAAAAGGAAAAATAACTAAATTAAATTTGTCAAAAATTAATGTCTGCGGAGTTGACATATTTTCACAGGTAAAAAATAATTAATACCTACGCTTGCTTTTTTTTTGATTAAATATGGTAGGTACTAGGTATCAATAGAATATACATATTATACATGGCTACATGGGTACAGAAAAAAAAGTCTTTGTTTTACTCTACAATATCTTTAGGTTTTAATTATTACTATTTTGTCATTAAGTAAATCACCGCAGTAATGAATTTGTTAAATTCGAATTCAATGATTAATCACAAAAATAAAATTATATGTAAACTGTGAGCATGAATGGATAAGGCCAGAACAGGCCTTGGACAGGGCTGAGGCTAAGTCAAATAATGTGTAATAAATTTAAATTAGACACAATAATTATTATTTATTATAATTTATACATTATAATATATATTTATATTAGGTTTATATAATTGTTAATTATATTCAGTACTATGTACGTACTGTCGCATTGTGTTATTAGGTTCGTGATTTAAATTGGTTAAAATAAGCATGTTGAAGATTTCATTGAGTTATAAAACAGTAATATATATGTTATGGTGAAAAGTTTTTAATTTTTATGTCTGTCATAATTTTTACTGTGGTTTTTGGTAGAAAATTGAATCTAATTGATACTTTGAAAGTCCAAAATCTCGGTATTTTTTAAAATAATCAAGGAAAAATATAAATAAAATACCTTTGGATAAAACGGGTAGGTTTACGAAAAACAAGTTTTTGTCAATATCAATTTTGTATTTTGTTGTACCTAATTAAAAAAATAAATAACTGCTATAGAGAATTGAAGTTTTGATTGAATATTCACTTAGAATTAAATAGACGTGTTTGTTAGGTTGTGCGATATATAGGTACAGCGTATAAAAATATAAAACATATTATTATTATTATTTTATATTTTGTCATATTAATCTCAAAGTACAATCCTATAGTACCTAGCTTATGTAAATTAATATGCTAGTGTACAAAGTATAATAGTATAGTATAGGCCAAGAACTTAATTATTATAAGTCTTATGGCGTAATTATGGTAATTTCAATCTAAAAATAATAATAATAATAATAATAATTTAAACATAATTATAAGTAAAATGAATACTCATTTTTATTTTTAAAACTTTTATATGGTGAATTTTTCGATATTTTTAATTCATTGAAATATTTGCAAGCAGTTATAATGATTCATAGAAATTACGATATTTTTTTATGAAATTCTTAAAGAAAATTATTAATACGGAGGCCGGAATAGTTAACACCTTTATCGAAGTATCAACTAAAAAATAATATTTCATATATAATCCAAAAATTATTAAGAATAATAATGCTAAAAAATTGATTTTCTGAGATTAATAACTATACAACTCTTAAAAACATAACAATCGTTGTTAATATTTTTTTCATTAATTAGTGAATTATAGGTAATTATTAATTAGTATACATTTTTAATTTTTTTTTCGTTTAGCCACCGTTTTTATCATAATATTATTTTCAATGTTTTATTAATTATAAAAAATAAACTTATCGTATAGAAATTATAAGAACATTTTCTTGTCCGTTTATTTGAAAATGAATACCTATAAAAGAATCACTCTGTATATTTATATAAAAACATAAAAAAATTGCATTTACTTATGTATAATGAAATTATTGTTGTACAATTAAATGTCGTTAAAAATAGCAAATAATATTTGGTATATATACATGGAATAATTGTCTACTATTAATTAATTTATCTATGGTGTAATAATGTAAGTTAAACTAATATTTACAATTTATATGAATTTAATTGATACTTTAATTTTAAAGCAGATCATGGGCATAATAAAATTGTAATATTTTACATAATTTGATAAACTTGTTTTGAAATAAAAGACTATTTGAGGTACATTTGATAATTTTCTTTCATTTAAATTTGATTATAAATCTTTAACATTGTTCTTAAAGCTAAAAACACTAATTTACTGTTATTGAGAATGGGTCATAAAGAAAAATAATAAGTGTGCTAACATTGTCTAAATAAAAATAACGTTACAAAAAAAAAAAGGAAAGAAAAAGTTAGGACCTCGTTCTAGACGGTAACAAAAATAATCGACTAAGAATGAAACTTGTGTGTAAATCTCCGCGTAATAGGCATATACGTCAGAATAATTTTACAACGTACAGAGTAAAAAATTTTTAGTCTTTAGTGGGTTTGATGATTCAACAATTTCACACCAAAATTTTTCATAAATTGGTTTACCTTGTACCTATAATATACTATTAATAATTGTTCGCTTAATTACCAGATATAAAGATATAAATGTTTCTATATCAGTCGCTTTAATCATTTTAACTACTCGTAAAATACTAGATTGCTTGCTAGATAATAGGCCAGACATCTCTTTCCCATTGGGCACTTTTTTGACACGTTCTCAGGGCCCCGCGATCGATGGGCCATGTACATCCTGACATATCACCAAACGATAATTGATATTTATTACCGATAAATAAGCTTATTTCGAAAAAAATCAAAGGATAATCGCCAATAATAATAATAATAAAATAAAAATAATTAATAGTACTCTGTCCAAGTCGTAGTGTTCCCATTATACCACTGCCCGGGTTCTCAAAAAGGTTAAAGAAGACCTTGTAATAGATATTTGGTTAGCTTTTGATATTCTGCTACTATAATATGTGATTTTATTACTGTCTTAGTTGTCATCGGTAAACATTGACAACGTTGATAGAATGAACCAGACCATATTTTTTGTAAATTTTGCTACTGCACAGTGCACGCCGCCGTGTGTGCAGCTACTCCACAATGAATAAACGGACGCTTCATGGACTCATGGTTTGTATATTATTATTTGTTGGTTACCATATATTTTACATTCAAGAAGACACCTCGGTGGCCGATTCATGCACAGGGACGTGGCTGAATAACAAGGCAGGCGTATAAATTATAGTCGACTCGGTGCGAATTATAAATGGGTGTTGCCTAACCACCGCTCAACGAAAACTCGTCGCTGTCGGGTTGTTTTGAATTACTTGAATAGAATATATTATTCAAAATAATTACGATGTTTGTGTTTTATAGTCGTAACAGAAATCAAACACAGTAGGTATACTTTAAGGTGGCTGCGGCAACTGAAAATACTGATTTAACTTGTCAGTTATAATTATAAAATGTAAACATTTAGTCATCTAATTTTGAACGCAGATAAACTAGAATTTCACGCACAATCGTAATTAATAGTGCAACATTTGAGTATTTGACATTTTACGATGTTTATAAGGCAAAATTTTACTTAATGTGTTTGATGATTTATCAACAGAATTATCATTTATTAGCGATATGTTGTAACAAAAAACGATTACGCGGTGATATGAAAACAATGAACTATTGACTATTCTTTAATAATTAATTGTCACCAATAACAAACTGGGAAAATAATTTTAAAATTGATTTTTTCAGTCATTCAAATAATTAACTTATCATTTATCAAAACAATATTGTTTTTCTAATAATTAGATTTTAGATATTACTACAGAAAAAATTAAAATTTAGAAAAAAAACAAAAATAAGAAATATTTAGTAAAAGACAAAATATAAACATAAGTTATTGAAGTTTGATTCTGGAACAATTGGACGTTGTTTGAACAACGGGACACTATAATAAAAATCCGTATAGTCCCGGCCAAAACGTGATGTATAGCAATCCTACATTAAAGCCAAATGCTGGAATGTATATTACCATTCTGCACACGAAATAAAATCCACGAATGAGTCCAGTCCTATATGATTGGTCTATACATTTTTGAAGCGAAAATTACTACAGAATTTTTATTGAGGTTCTTCCACAGTATCAGACTATTATATTTTCCTAAATGTTTGCATCATAAATACCCGATGTGGCGATGTTCTATATTAATACTGTTTTTGCAATTTCATAGCCATCTCCGTTACTGATGAAAAATACATAAAAGTTGTAATGTACCTACATCTTAATGTATGTATTATAGTAGTTATTACAAGCAAATTACGTTAAAATGCTAACCATATACGCAAAAATACATGTATAATAAAATTATTATGATAATATACGAATGAGTAGTGGAAGAAGTGTAAATAACAATATTAATAAATATATATAATATCATATAAAATAAAATAAAATATTCAGACAATACTTTTGTCCGAATATGTAAAAATTAAAACAATCATTTATAGGTAATAAACAGGAATTATCATTTGTATGATAACTCATATTCATACAAATGATAATATCATTGTCAATGGAATCAAATAAGTAGCTGTTGTTGCTGAATCGGGGATTTTAGCTACCACCTATATACCATACGGGTCCGGCGGCGGTTGTTAGCGCGGTAAAATTTGCTTGTGATCCGGTGTTCAGGTCTTCGCAGATAGTACACAAAGTACAGTGGATAAAATTCATTATCGTTGTACTTAACGTACACGTGACCGGTATAGCTCACCGACGTGTCCGCATCATTAGGTGGTATGATTAATGCGTCCCCATTGTTTTGGCCGTGGACCATGTACGTCTCTCTAACCAGCACGCTGCATACCATGATGATCCGCGAGTCTGCAGCCGTTCGCGAGAACAGAAAAGTAGAAAAAACGCTTACATTATTAATAATTATGATGTAGATATAATTAGTGGTATAATGGTACCTATTTAAACATTCTAAACATATTAGAGATACACAATCATTCTTTGAGTTGCATGTTCTATGTAGTTTTTCGAATGTCATACTATCGATGAAATATGCTCCCGAAAAAACTAAGTGGTATGTTATATTATGCATTAGTTAAATTTAATTCAAGTTTAATATTAGGTCAACTCGATTTAATATTAAAACTAAAAGTATAAAATTAGATTGACTGAACACAAATTCCTTATGGTGCGTTATTACATCAATTACATCCTCTTACTAAAAAAGTATATGTATCTTAAGATATTGTACCTAACTTATAATATATTATTATTATTTTAATTAACAACGACTTTGTGTGAGTTGTATTCATTTTAGTGGTGCGAGGAGAATTTAACTAAAAAACAAGACATTATAATAAACTTTAGTATTATACCTTCGCTGGGAGAATTATCAGCATAATAATTGGCGTAATCGGCGTCGTCACTGAACGAAACACCGCATCCGAATTTGTTACGGTGGGTGCGTCTCCAGTCCAGTCCACTGTTCAGTGACTCTATGGCTCTGGACTTGGTGGTCACGTGGTATAGCAATTTTTCTTGAACACTTCGGCCAACGTTCAATTTCATTTCTTCCATGCGGAGCATGTACATGCCGTACATCTGCGGGGCGTAGACTCGGCGTATCTTATTGACATTGCACTGAAATATTAAACGACATAATAATATTATAAATTAATAATGAGGATAAATAATATTATTTATATCAATCAATCCAATTCTGCAAAGTTTATAGGTACTTATCATTTATAAGCGATGACAATCCGTAAAGGATACATTAATATGCTATTTAATAAATAATACTAATTTTGAACTCCTATCGGCCTATCAATGTTCCGTATAATTTATATAGGCTATAAGTAAAGGGGAAAGAGAAAAAACTGTCACCGTTGTGTGTAATGCTTGAGCAGAGCTAGACGTCATAGTTGTATAGCCGTCGATTCGCTCAGTAATCAGTTATGTGTATATTATTATATGACTCTAAAAAGATCATTTCAAATAAATATATTAATTATCAAACGTTAATACTAATAAGTAATAATAAAAATTAATTTTTGGACATTAGACAATCGTAGCGTTACTTACGCTGGGAAATGTTTTTTGTATAAGTTGTTTAATTTCATTGTAGCCATTGATGTTCAATTCTTCGAGTAACGGATGGTCGGTATCATTGACATCATTGCGATTGAGAGCGAACGTTGAAGAACGTTCCAAAATATGGGCTGAAGCTTGCGCGGTAAACTCCGACGCACTGTTGTGTATCCTACTGCTATCACTTGAGTACATTGTCATAGTGTAAAATCCCTATGAAAATGTTCAATTTTTAATGTCAAGATTTGAAAATTGAATACATGTTCCTTCATATTAATAGTTTTCACTGAAATCTAAATAATATAAAAACATAATAATTCTGTTTATAGACATTTGAAGTTTAAATTTAAATAAAATTAGATGTTTAAACGAGGAATAATGATTTTAGTTATTTTGATGTCATTAAAAATTATTATTCATTGGAACTCAAAATGTTTATACCTTAGTAGGGTAAAAAAAATCGATTCAGAAACTTAGTTACTCCCATTTAATACTCATACTCCATAGTTCGCCACTGCCTATTTTAGGATTTTCCCTTAGTACTACGTCGCTCCATTATATCCATCTATCCCGCCGCCGTCTTTACCTCAAACACTCAACAATTCCACTTGCCAGTTTTGTACCATGATATTTTTAGGTATGCATTACCATTGGGGATATTCCGAGTGCGTTCAGTTCTTAATTTTTACCTTTATCATAGCCCAGTTGTGTCCGCAGTATTATCGACAAATTATATTAAATAGTCGAGTACGTCCTCGGGCTATAATATACCGGTAAGTAACTATTTTATTCACATCAGCTAGATATAAATACATTTTTGGATATATTGAATAAAACTAGTAAAATAGCAATTACAACAACCACAAAAAAACTATGAAAGCAAAAAGGAAGTAGGTATATGTAAGGAAATTTCATATCTACATTGATATGAAATATACATAAATTTCAAAATAATAAAATATCAAGACTAGATTTGGTCGAAAAAATGGAATTTAAATGCCAACATAAATAGATACTCTAAAAGCGGGTAAGTGGGTATCGCTCTGCTGTATATTAGGGGGTGGGGTGGACCTCAGACTTTGGTAGGTTAAATTTGAATGCAATGATAGGTATCATTGTATACGAAAAACGATTCTGAACGAAGATGATTTGTCATTTTAGGATATACTATATTTAAATATTTTCATACATTCTATTTTGAAACAAATAGTATAGTTACTATATTATGTTACTATAGTTACTTTATAATATCTGTTTATTAATAAAAAAAAGTATTTGGCAACATACGCTATACGCATAATGAGAGTATGAAATTTAATTTTAAATTTTGACATATTTCGTATAAATTCGAACTTTAAGCACTTATAAAAAAAAATTGTGACTAACGATTTCGGATTTTTTTTTATCACTTTAAGAACAACTTATAAGAAACCTTGTATTAAATTTTCAAAATTTTCTGGCCATCCAAAAAATTTTAAGAAAAAAAACTTAGAAAAGTCGAAAATTTCAATTGTCTATAAGTAGCTTAAAAATGGTCAAAATATTTTGAAAATTTAACTGTAAAGAGATAACCATAATATAAACATTTGGTGAAAATTTCAAGTATTTACAATGATTCGTGTTTGAGTTACAGCAAAATCAAAAAATCGATTTTGTCGAAAAGTGGTTTTTCGTAAAATTGCCGTTTTTCTGTCATTTTTTTTTTGTTTTCTCGATTTTTTTGAAAACTATTTGAAAATGTTTACTTTTGATCCCCCAAAGTACCAACTAGATGAATTTTCCTATTCAAAGAGGGGCTGAAGTCAAAAATCGGAGCATTATTACTGCTCCAAATGTTGTCGTCAGACACAAAAAAAAAAAAAACACACATCATTGTAAAATCAATACATTCATGAACGGAGTGTTCAGAATCTAAAATAAAAACATTTTTCTTAAAAAAAAAAAAACATTTAAAAAAAATAATACGCTCATCCAAACTTACGAGTGTAAAATAAAAAAAGCTAAAATAAAAAATAATAACATAAATAAGAATCACAAAATATTTTACCTAGCTATAGTATTATACATAGGATTCAAAGTTTAAATTTTTAAGAAATTGCATAGGTACTTAACCATTGAACCGAAAAATAACTAATTCCCCTCAAACAATTTTTGTTATTTTATAGTAATTTAAAAATAAATAACCATAATAGATACTTAAAATTTTTAAAAAATGTTTATAGTTTATATTACCATTTTATTATTTTAGATACTTTTAAGTTATATATATATATATGAAATGAAAAATGTTTGATTATTTAATTTTTTTTTTTACAAAATTAATATAAATAAAAAATTATAATTACATATTATTACATTTAATTGATATTTCATATAATTACTTACTTATTCTTTTTTTCTCTAACGGATCCAAAAAATAAGAGTTCACAAAGTATATTATTATAGTAACTCCGTCGTTATAGATTTAATGCGAATAATATAATAATCAATAGTAAAACAACCACCTATCCCTACATTTTGGTAGGAGAATCACTGAATATTGTTTATTGTTATTGTTTAAGTCGTACTTTAGTACTTATACCATTGGACTACCTTCCAATTTTAAGCGATAACTACCTATTGTTTTACTTATTGAAAAATTACATACAATTAAGTACAAAATGAGTTGTTATAATTATATCATATTAATCCTAGACCATATTATATTAAAATATTATACTTATATACATAATTTGATTAGTATGCTAGGATACAAGGTACGAGAATAATTATTATGTTGTGCAGTACAATAATGATAATTTAATATTACTATTATTATTGATGTTTATTTATTGAGTTTTGTCTCATGATTATGTGAATATTATTACAACTTAAAAATTATAATGAAAACAATATTATACAAGCAAAATGAAAACTAATTTTAGATTCTGATAAATGTATTTATTTTACAATGATGTATTTTCTTATTGTATTCTCGTGTTCGTTATTATCTTTTAGTGCTTTGAATTTTAATTTCGAGGGTTGTTTCAAGTTTCAAATTGTATCTAGTTGGTATTTTATTGGGTCATAAATAAAAAAAAATATGACAAATGGGTGTCGCGTTGCTGTACAGTAAAACGTATCGAGTTGGTCACATTTCACATAGTGTAATGAATGTGTTAAATTGGAATTTAATGTATCATTATATAATATTATAATAATCGATTCTGTGCAGACATTTTGTCTACTTAACATATTGTTAATTTTTTTTTTATAATTTGCATATGATGTTAGAATTTTAGCGAAATTTGTCAAAATCGCAAAAAAATAAAAATTATATTATCTTACAATTGAATCGTTATTATTAATTAATAATAACAAATTTTCTTTTTATATCGACGTTTTTTAAATCGAATACAAGGATATAAAGTTCATATTTTAGTGGTTATCAACCGGGGTTACACGTGACAAGTTTAAAAATTGCCAGGGGCACTATCGAGTCTCTATTATATGCAGACTTTACTTAATCTGACGCGTAATGGGTTGAAAGTAGATAACTTTTATTTAAACCAAAAAAAAACGATATATTATTATTATACTGTAATATTTACATTATAACATATTGAAGTTGATTGCAATTTTTTTACAAATCTTTGCCTGCGCCGGTGTACTGCTACAACGGTCATGTCGTTGTTCTTCGTTCCGCCAAAGCAATACCGGACGTCCATACCGTGTCGACAGAAAGTCGATCGCATCGGACACCGAACATTCGACGCCTGCGAACCTGTCATGCGGCGAGTGGCCGGCGAATGCGCGCGGGTAACTTACCTCCGGCTATAGGTATATTATTTATTATATTATAGTTAGTTTGATAAATTGTGTAAGGAGTTTAACAAATAAAATATACTAATATTCGCTTATATATGTAGCTACATAAATAAAAATTTTAATAAAAAAACATTATTATATTTATTATATAATTTATTGTATTAAAATTACGTATGATCAAGTACAAGTATTTATCTATGCCTTATATACTACCATTCATCGATAAATATATGCCAATATTATATAATATAGATCCCGATTCTCTGTAGATTAACATACTAGCCTACCAATGGTATTAATTTAAGCAACTAGAATTAAAAATGTAAGTAGATATATTATTTAATAAAAATAGTTGTGTGTTAAACAAATACACCAGTGATGTCAAGAATATACTATTTTTGAGCATTCGACTCGAGTTTAAGTGTAAGTAGCATAGGCGCAATTTCAATAAAAAAACTGAGGGTGCTTAAACTCTTCATTTTTCGGGCATAGCGTTGAATAACTACTAATTGTAATAATATAAAAAAAGTATTTGAGGGTGCTACTTTTACAATTGGGTGTGCTAATACCCTCTAAGCGCCCCCCTTATTTGCGCCTATGGCACTGGGTGGGCAGCATTAATATTTTATCTTATGGATAAAGTTTGACAGTTGATTGAATAATATTATAAAATATATTATGTTTTTGGTTACATTGTTAGTTGTTACATAATAATTTTTTAAAGGCCCACGCAAGAATTTTCCAGCAGGACCTCAATTCTATTAAATTTCTCAATATCTTTCAAAGCCTACTAACGAATACAAATTGTAGTCGAGATTTTCAATATTTCGAAAATTTTCAGTTTTCATTCGCGTTTTTTTTTTGTCACCTGCAGGTGATGGTTCAATGAAAATTTTTCATTGATGTTGAATCGTTCTACAAGGAATTCTTCACTATAGAAACAGTTTTTCATTTTTCCAAAAAGTTGTTGCTTTAAATTTTGAATTTTTAAAAACTATTTAACCTAGGTACGATGTTTTAAAAATCCTTAATACCACTTTTTCGACAAATCAAAATTATACAACTCGTGTAGCCCGTTACTAGAATCAATTTATTGTCCCCTGGCGGCCAGCCGAACAACACCCGCCTATTACAACCGTGCGGTCCGGTGGCGACGGCGACACGGTGCAGGCTAATCATTTATAGCCATTAGTATCATTATGATATACTACGACGCTGCGCCGTAACGACACCAATAGCAGCTATGGCGACAATTGTTACTAATTTACGAGAGCTCGTCAATTATTAATCGTTACGGAACAATGCGACCGCGGACTGCTTGATGGACGTCAAACGTCATATTATACAACGGTATATAGTTAGAGCGAGACTGCGTGTACTGCATTGCACGTGCAAAGGTAACGACAAACGGTGTAGAGGAGTCGGCGTGCGGCGACGGGACAACCCGCGAAGAAGCCGGACAACATAACGATGAAAATATTAGAAACGTGCTGAAGCGTTTAACACCGAGTAAGTGGCCGCATGAAGTGGTGGCACACTCGACGCACGTCAACGATATAAAAACTACGGCATGGCGTACGACGTTTACGCGTCGCAACGCAGACGATAAGGCTGACCAGACGGCGGAACGCGATCGGGGGACGCATAAAAACGATACGGCGACCGATAGAGAAGCCGATCCAAATCGCAAATGGTATTTTGCGGTCGTACACAAATACAGTGTCGGTGTCGCGGAGACGTCTCGCCAAGATATGTTGTAAAAGTAAAAAAATAAAAATAAATCAAATATCGTGTGACATGCGGGATTACGAGAACTCACAACAAACGGTCGCGTGCTGTCTTTGAGTGCTGAAGTGACGACGTCTATAATAGTTGCGGTGGCACGACACGGTACTGAACGAAATAAATCCATATATATATATATATATATATATTTATATCCCGACTGTGGCTGTGGTGAAGATATATAATATTTATTTATGGTGACATAAGTACATCACTGACATCGTGTGTCACCGACTAAACGGGGCGCATTAATTGGCACCGGCACGCGCTCGGATTGCTGCAGTTTATAACATTATGCATATTACCGCCGTAACGCTGACCTGTGAACGATTTCCACCGCCGTCGTAACGCGTCACAGCTAACCACCGTGCCGCCTGCAGTCTTCGGGTGACCGAATAACGTGCGTAGTTGACTTACACTGCAGTTATACCGACATATTAAGTAGTTTACTTATTGCTGCATTTTTTCAGTGTGTTGCAGTCGTCCCGTTCGACGATAACACACAAGGTCGAAGGCCGACGCACAGAAGACCGGTATATTATATAATATGTGATGGCAATGCAAATTATACATACCAAGACGAACGGTGAATCGTAAAAAAAAGAAGCGCAGCTGCCCATTCTGTCATTCTGGCCACCCGCGTGCGCACGCCAAACGCCTAAGTATATTATAGACACATATACCGTACTTAGGTGTTTAATATTTGGATTTTCAAAATTTTTTTGATATAGAAAGAAAGTCCGACCGTCTCTTATGCACGCTACAACGTTTTTAGAGTCATCGCCAGTGCGCTTCTGTCTTAAAAATACGTATATTTAATCTTTTAGGTGAAAAACGGCATAAATCGACCAAGGGCCGCGGCCGGCTGTTATATAAAATAAAAATTGGGATTTTTTCGTGTTTTTGCGCACTAATAGTTTTGGCAAACTACCTATAATTGTATTTAATATATTCTAACCAAACTGAAGAGAATTAATGTCTATATAAAGTAGCATAATGCTTCTACTACTGTTGCTTTTTTCATTTTTGTGTTTACTTTTCGGGGATATTATTATTTTTTTAAACAATCAAGATTATCATGAATTTTAAAAATATAATATTTAAAATAATAAAAATTACTGTACATGACATATTGTGGATCAATATAAATCATATTAATATATATTTTTCTCCTTGGCTTAAAATTGCCATGAGCACATTTAATTATACGTGTGTTTTCACCTCGACGTACGGGTACGGCGAACGGATGTATATAGTTTGCGATAACGGTGAAAACACGTGTAAATTACTGCGGACAGGAGTTTTCCGTCAGCATTCGAAGACATAAAAGAGGTACAGTTAGTCTGCGGACAGGCGCCGCATAGGGCCTGATACTGTGTAAATATCAGTCTGTCGGTAATGCTGTCTGTATCCGGTCGCCGCCGATCTCGCGCACCTGCACCAATTGCACCGTACCCGGAAACAGCAGGTGAGTCGACACTGCTGACATTTTTATTCCAAGCAACTCACCCCATCAGCACATTGTCGCTAATGTAGTTATCGCACTATTGGGTCTGGTCCACATGCTGAGATAGCGATAGTGATATAGCGTCGCGGTAATCCGAACATTGGCCAATCAAAAAGACGCGGAAATCCAAACGGCTTCAAATGGACATCGCCACCGTTCTATTAATATAGGTACTTTGTGTGACCAATAAAATAATAATCATAACGATTATTACAACTGCGTATCACCACAAGATATAACACAAGTGCGTCGTTAGATTCCAAACGTTTATATCTAACGATTGTTAACCGCATGTCATATTTTATACGTACCTACTAATATACGTAGTAATCGTTAGTTTATTATAATAATAAATTTCATTTTTATTGTATATTTGCAGATTTGTTTATCGGCGGTGACGACGGTGAACCTAACGCGAATGGTTAAAGTGCATCACGAAGTTTGCTCATGCACAGTCAACACGAACATTCTATATTCGGTCCATCCCATCTTATCATATATTTTGCGTAGAATATAAATAAACGACGGCAGATATACCTGTACAATCATAGACATACACACGGCGGGGCTCGGTGGACATTTTTAGGGACACAGTACAATCGGATGATATTTTTATACTTTAAAAAAAAAAAAATTATATTTTATGTGGTTTATTTCGTAAACTTATAAATGTTTAACGTAATCCTTTTGGTTTTTGTTTGTTGAGTACTCTACAAGTTTTTCATTTATAAAATTGTCTTTTCCGGCATATTTTTGACTGATTTTTGTTGGTGTCCCGACAATTGAGTACGGTGAAAATTAGGCGCTGCGACAATTAAGTGCTGAGACAATTGAGCACTACAATATTATACTGAATTGAGTTAATAAAGTTCATAAAAGTTCACTGTATTAAGTGCAAAACTCCTGTACACGACACGACGAAATTAGAAATGAATTTGTTCGCAGTGTCTGCGAATACCTAAATCAGGGGTCACCAATTAATATTTTTGAAGGGCCACATAAGGAATCTAAAAATTTTTCGTGGGCCTTCATGATCCTAAGTACATATTTTCATTATATAAAAACCAATAATATTAAACAAAAATAATAATTTACAATCATAACACATATAATTTTGTCGTAATATGTGTTATTTATTTTTTGTCTGCGGGCCGGAAAAAATGTGTAATTACTTATTTGCCGCATCGTTAGTATCGTATCGATACGCGCGGTGTTATTAAATCGTTTTTATTAGAATAAAATTCCAACGACAATAACGCAGCAGTAGATGTAGGTTCTTATCACTGGATAACTACTATATTTTCACACGAGCATGATACTGAAAAATATTCAATTTTTTGTATTTCACATTTTAATTTTTTTTAAATTATAATTTTAATAGTATAGGTAATGGAAATTATTAAAAGTTAAAAAGGTCGAGATTTTCTATGCTATAATAGATATTTACATAGATTTTACAAAAACAGTAGTTGGCAATGTATCGAATGCAATACGAAAAAATGTTGTGGTCGTATTAATAATTTAAAGGATGGTCAAATTATTAATGAAAGTGAAAAAGAGCACCTAACCCGATATTGCAAAAATTGAAGCGAGAAAAGCAATGCAATTTTTAAAAATCCATGACGGAAACATGTATACTCTCCCGGGTGTTTATTAATTTAATAAAAATCATAAAATAAATCTAATATAAATTTAAGTTTCATTTAAAAATAGTCAATCAGATAATAATAATATAAATGAATGCCTTTAGCTGCTATGAGCTATAATATTATAGTCAAAATAGATTAAAAAAAAGAATTCATAAAATAAATCTAAGATACAAAATAAATAATATAAACTAAAATAAAAATGTTTAAATTTAATTTTTTTTTGATAATAGAAACACACAGATTTAAAAAAACATATGGTATCTATTTCTAATCTAATATTTTTTGTGATATATTTTTTTTATTATTGTTTGTATTACAATTACAATTTTTACTTGTTTTGTTTAATTTATTGCAACTTTAAATTTTAATGTATATTCCAGTTTTAAAATGTTGACCCGGGAGAGTTTACACATTTACTTCAGGTAAACATTATGTTGATCCGAGAGAGTTTATCACCGCCCTCATTTATGTAGAAATTAAAGTATATATTATTTATCTGCTACTTTCATGTAAGAACTTACGATTATCCACTTATGTCAAAAAAATTTGAAATATTAAAAAAATGCAACTTATACAATATAGAAATATAGTTATACATAATATATAGGTAATATAAACAAATAAATATCGAATTATGCATTTAATAAAAAGGAATTAATTGGTTTAAATATATTTTTTTTAAATTTTGTATTAGCACTCATTTCACTCATTTCCAGCTTACTAATGTTAAATTCAAATGAGTGTCTTAGCGTCTAAAGAAATATTGAAGCTGCTGTAAGTGCTAAATAATTATTAATCACATAGTATTATAATTTATAAGTTCAGGGAGTTAAAATGAGTTAAAACTTGTTTGGTACCTAAACTTATCGGATTTTGTATTAAAATATTTTGTGTTTAAAATCGGATGCAATTGTTTGTAAGTCTTGTGTCTGTAATCGGGTAGAATTGTTTGTTGGCTAGGAGTGTGTGGTACAAAAATGGAACAGAACGTTTACTAATAATAAATTTTGAGTTAAAATCGGGTAGGAAATATAGTGGCTTATGAGTTTTGCGTTCAAAACCCGGTAAAATTGTCTATGAATTTCTGATAAACTGGGTAAAATTTGAGGGGATATCCCGAGTGCGTCCCGTTTTAAATTTTAAATTTTTTTATAGCCTGAGTGCATCCGCAGTCTTATTGAAAAATAATATTGGATAACCTGAGTGCGTCCACGGTCCACAGCTATAGGTATTTAATTAAGATGAAATAATCAAATAAACCTTATAAACCTTTCAAAATACAAGTTTGACCATTTGGCAATCAAATATTGCGGATGAAATCTACAACTTTAATACTTTATAGTACTTAATTTTTACACCTATGATTGTGAAGCACTGAAACGGTGAAAAAATTGCGTTCACCTCCTCGTGATGCACTCTGGGAAAAACAAAATGAACTAGAACGCAATGAGGCTATGTCAAAAATAAGATTTTTTTTAAGAATGCATTGATGTTCACTTTCTTCGGCACACTTGGAGCATTAAAAAAAGGTAATTTCAGGACGCACTCAAAAAATTCTTGAATTTGAGAGTAGTGTAGGTAAAGCGAACACTCTATGTTAGTAAGTATCAGGAATTCAATAAGGAAACATTTTTTGCAAATAACCGGTTCTTACTCCCTGAATTAATAATATGACAGAATTAGAATATAGAAATATAAATTATACATTTTGATATAAATTTAAATCATCAATAACTAAAAATTTTCGATAGGAATATTGGTACGACATACGATATTTGGATTTTAGTGATTTTATTGATGTAGAATGATTGACCGATGGTACCTCTAGCAAGTTACATTGTATTTAGAGTGATCGCGTTAACTTTTCCGTCTTAAAATGACGTCTTTATAGTTTTTTTGGGTGACAAACGTCGAAAATGAACAGGGGCCGTAATATAAAATATAAATCTCGATTATTTCGTGTTTTTTTGCGTGCAAACCGTTGTTGCAACCCGTCTCACGATACGTGTGCAGTTTCAGAGTCGAAAAATAAATCCTTCACAGCGAAATCTTGCATACGAGTTTTTTTCAAAAAAGTGGTTTTTACCGTACTTCGGTGGTTAGAATTTGGATTTTCGACAATTTGTTGATATACAAGGATGGTCCGACGGTCCCTCGATCCCGCTATACCGTTTTTAGAGTGATCGCGTTAACGCTTCCGACTTAAAATGATGTCTTTTTAGTTTTTTTGGGTGAAAAACGTCGAAAATGAACAGGGGCCGTGGGCCGCCGTAATATAAAATATAAATCTCTATTATTTCGTGTTTTTTTGCGCGCAAACCGTTGTTGCAAGTTTATTTCGTGTTTTTTTGCGCGCAAACCGTTGACGCAACCCGTCTCACGATACGTGTGCAGTTTCAGAGTCGAAAAATAAATCCTTCACGGCGAAAACTTGCATACGAGTTTTTTTCAAAAAAGTGGTTTTTACCGTACTTCGGTGGTTAGAATTTGGATTTTCGACAATTTGTTGATATACAAGGATGGTCCGACGGTCCCTCGATCCCGCTATAACGTTTTTAGATTGATTGCGTTAACGCTTCCGTCTTAAAATGATGTCTTTTTAGTTTTTTTGGGAGAAAAACGTCGAAAATGAACAGGGGCCGTGGGCCGCTGTAATATAAAATATAAATCTCGATTATTTCGTGTTTTTTTGCGCGTAAACCGTTGTGGCAACCCGTCTAACGATACGTGTAGAGTTTCAGAGTCGAAAAATAAATCCTTCACAGCGAAAACTTGCATACGAGTTTTTTTCAAAAAAGTGGTTTTTACCGTACTTCGGTGGATAGAATTTGGATTTTCGACAATTTGTTGATATACAAGGATGGTCCGACGCTCCCTCAATCCCGCTATACCGTTTTTAGAGTGATCGCGTTAACGCTTCCGTCTTAAAATGATGTCTTTTTAGTTTTTTGGGGTGAAAAACGTCGAAAATAAATAGGGGCCGTGGGCCGCCGTAATATAAAATATAAATCTCGATTA
Source organism: Schizaphis graminum (assembly GCA_020882235.1). Classification (NCBI taxonomy): domain Eukaryota; kingdom Metazoa; phylum Arthropoda; class Insecta; order Hemiptera; family Aphididae; genus Schizaphis; species Schizaphis graminum. The sequence goes on from CM037032.1 coordinate 73,506,117, forward strand.
TTTCGTGTTTTTTTGCGCGCAAACCGTTGTTGCAACCCGTCTCACGATACGTGTGCAGTTTCAGAGTCGAAAAATAAATCCTTCACGGCGAAAACTTGCATACGAGTTTTTTTCAAAAAAGTGGTTTTTACCGTACTTCGGTGGTTAGAATTTGGATTTTCGACAATTTGTTGATATACAAGGATGGTCCAACGGTCCCTCGATCCCGCTATACCCTTTTTAGAGTGATCGCGTTAACGCTTCCGACTTAAAATGATGTCTTTTTAGTTTTTTTGGGTGAAAAACGTCGAAAATGAACATGCGCCGTGGGCCGCCGTAATATAAAATAAAAATCTCGATTATTTCGTGTTTTTTTGCGCGCAAACCGTTGCTGCAACCCGTCTCACGATACGTGTGCAGTTTCAGAGTCGAAAAATAAATCCTTCACAGCGAAAACTTGCATACAAGTTTTTTTCAAAAAAGTGGTTTTTACCGTACTTCGGTGGTTAGAATTTAGATTTTCGACCATTTGTTGATATACAAGGATGGTCCGACGGTCCCTCAATCCCACTATACCGTTTTTAGAGTGATCGCGTTAACGCTTCCAACTTAAAATGATGTCTTTTTAGTTTTTTTGGGTGAAAAACGTCGAAAATGAACAGGGGCCGTGGGCCGCCGTAATATAAAATATAAATCTCGATTATTTCGTGTTTTTTTGCGCGCAAACCGTTGTTGCAACCCGTCTCACGATACGTGTGCAGTTTCAGAGTCGAAAAATAAATCCTTCACGGCGAAAACTTGCATACGAGTTTTTTTCAAAAAAGTGGTTTTTACCGTACTTCGGTGGTTAGAATTTAGATTTTCGACCATTTGTTGATATACAAGGATGGTCCGACGGTCCCTCAATCCCGCTATACCGTTTTTAGAGTGATCGCGTTAACGCTTCCAACTTAAAATGATGTCTTTTTAGTTTTTTTGGGTGAAAAACGTCGAAAATGAACAGGGGCCGTGGGCCGCCGTAATATAAAATAAAAATCTCGATTATTTCGTATTTTTTTGCGCGCAAACCGTTGTTGCAACCCGTCTCACGATACGTGTGCAGTTTCAGAGTCGAAAAATAAATCCTTCACAGTGAAAACTTGCATACGAGTTTTTTTCAAAAAAGTGGTTTTTACCGTACTTCGGTGGTTAGAATTTGGATTTTCGACAATTTGTTGATATACAAGGATGGTCCGACAGTCCCTCAATCCCGCTATACCGTTTTTAGAGTGATCGCGTTAACGCTTCCGACTTAAAATGATGTATTTTTAGTTTTTTTGGGTGAAAAACGTCGAAAATGAACAGGGGCCGTGGGCCGCCGTAATATAAAATAAAAATCTCGATTATTTCGTATTTTTTTGCGCGCAAACCGTTGTTGCAACCCGTCTCACGATACGTGTGCAGTTTCAGAGTCGAAAAATAAATCCTTCACAGCGAAAACTTGCATACGAGTTTTTTTCAAAAAAGTGGTTTTTACCGTACGTCGGTGGTTAGAATTTGGATTTTCGACAATTTGTTGATATACAAGGATGGTCCGACGGTCCCTCAATCCCGCTATACCGTTTTTAGAGTGATCGCGTTAACGCTTCCGACTTAAAATGATGTCTTTTTAGTTTTTTTGGGTGAAAAACGTCGAAAATGAACAGGGGCCGTGGGCCGCCGTAATATAAAATAAAAATCTCGATTATTTCGTGTTTTTTTGCGCGCAAACCGTTGCTGCAACCCGTCTCACGATACGTGTGCAGTTTCAGAGTCGAAAAATAAATCCTTCACAGCGAAAACTTGCATACGAGTTTTTTTCAAAAAAGTGGTTTTTACCGTACTTCGGTGGTTAGAATTTAGATTTTCGACCATTTGTTGATATACAAGGATGGTCCGACGGTCCCTCAATCCTTCTATACCCTTTTTAGAGTGATCGCGTTAACGCTTCCGACTTAAAATGATGTCTTTTTAGTTTTTTTGGGTGAAAAACGTCGAAAATGAACAGGGGCCGTGGGCCGCCGTAATATAAAATAAAAATCTCGATTATTTCGTGTTTTTTTGCGCGCAAACCGTTGCTGCAACCCGTCTAACGATACGTGTAGAGTTTCAGAGTCGAAAAATAAATCCTTCACAGCGAAAACTTGCATACGAGTTTTTTTCAAAAAAGTGGTTTTTACCGTACTTCGGTGGTTAGAATTTGGATTTTCGGCAATTTTTTGATATACAAGGATGGTCCGACGGTCCCTCGTTCCCGCTATACCGTTTTTAGAGTGATCGCGTTAACGCTTCCGTCTTAAAATGATGTCTTTTTAGTTTTTTTGGGTGAAAAACGTCGAAAATGAACAGGGGCCGTGGGCCGCCGTAATATAAAATATAAATCTCGATTATTTAGTGTTTTTTTTGAGCGGAAAACGTTATGGCAACCCGTCTCACGATACGTGTTAAGTTTCAGAGTCGAAAAATAAATCCTTCACACCGAAAACTTGCATACGAGTTTTTTTCAAAAAAGTGGTTTTAACCGTACTTCGGTGGTTAGAAGTTGGATTTTCGGCAATTTTTTGATATACAAGGATGGTCTGACGGTCCCTCGATCCAACTACGTGTATAGTTTCATAGTCGAAAAATAAATCCTTCACAGCGAAAACTAGCATACGAGTTATTTTCCTAAAATGGGTTTTTACCGTACTTATAGGTGCTTAATATTTGGATTTCCGTTATTTTAGTGATGTAGAATGGTTGTCCGACGGTCCCTCTTGTAAGTTACATTGTATTTAGAGTCATCGCAATTACGCTTCCTTCATAAAAGTACGCATATTTAGATGTTTTGTTGATAAAAGGCAAAAATCTACTATTGGCCGTTGCCGTCCGTAATATGAAATAACAATCTGGATTATTTCTTGTTGTTTGCCCACAAACTGTTTAGGCAATCCGTCTTACGATGCGTGAAAAGTTTTGAGTCGAAATATAAATTCTTCATTTCCAGAACTTGCATTCGAGTTTTTTTCAAAAAATTGGTTTCACCGTACTTAGGTGCTTAATATTTGGTTTTTCGCGATTTTAGTGATGTAGAATGATTGTCCGATGGTCCCTATTGCAAGTTACATGATATTATATTTAATACAGATGTGACGATCTGTTTTCACGTAAACGCAACAAACCAACCACTGACGAACTGCCCGATCGATTTCAGACTTATATTAAATGCCAAGGTCAAATTTTGTTTGTGCATATCAAAGCTTGAGCTAAGGAAATGTTTGAGCATATTGTGAATATTAATATGAATAAAATCACTATTTAGTAATATGTAGAATACAATCATTTTAAATTTTAAAGTGGAAGCAACATAATATGTTAAAGATAAAAAAATATAGATACCAGATGCCTTATCCCTTATCGCGCAAGTCTGCCCGGGATGGGTCTTGCTACGACGGAGGACAGACAGTGAATGCGTATTCCGGTCGTTTCGCAGGGCCTTTTATACCCGGTGATCTGTGATAGACTAAACAAGAAACCGTAGAAACCCCAATAGTGCAATCACAGATAAACGACAATATTTAAATAAATATTATTATAAAAATAAAATAATTATTATAATAATTAAAATGGTAATATTAATAATAATAATTATAAGATTAGGAATAAGAATAATAAAAATAATAATAATAAAAAGGTAACGAAGAATCTAGAACCCCCCACAGGTGTCTAACGGAAAAATCTATCCCCCCTTCGGACAAAAGTTAAATGTTATCATATTAAACAATTATTTATTAAGTACATACTTTTCACGGGATTTTAAGATTTTTCCAGAATTTTTTCCAACCTGTTCTTTTCGTATTTGCATAGTTAGCGTCTTTTGAAAGCTGTGCGTATATACGATTTTTTTCGCCGTTTGCGTTCATAGCCGTTGCAATCGCGGTAATGAGTACGACCGCCGATGACAGTCCCCCGGACGTTTTTCTTTGTTCTTTTTATTTTCGCACATAGGATCGCGGACGCCGATCGATGTATGTGTTATTTACTCTACTGTTATTGCTTAAATGTACACAAATATAATATGTGTTAGATTCGAAGCCCATTTGTGGATGTAAAATTTTTTTTTTTTTTTTATTCAATAAACTGCATTATATATTTATATTATTTTTGTTGTTCTCGGTAGCTAAACTTTTATGTCATACTTATATCTGCAATCACGGGTTGTGCTGTATACCATTAAAACCTTTCATAATTCATAGTATACCTAATATTATTATATCTGTTGACCGCATTGTAAATTGGATTAACTGTCCTTTATTTAAAAATAAATCAAACATAAAACTCGAAAATATAGGTACCTTGGGTAATAAAATAGTTAAAAAAACTAAAAAAGTTCGTTTGATGATCAATTATCCCAGTACCGGCGCTAGGTATTTCGGGGCCCTGGACAAGGTATTAGCCATTAGGTACCCCAGAGTACCTACCCCCATTCTAATGTTATACATGTGTGATGTGTAGGTAGGTAGTATAGAATAATACATTTATAGACTTATAATTTATTAATTTAAATTGTAATTTTGTAAAATGTCAATGTGTCTCACGGTATTAAGATGGTAATTAAAAATCGCGGGGCCCTGGACATTTGTCCCATTTGCAGTCCTCCACTAGCGCCGGCACTGAATTATCCTGGCGACCAATTTTATTGTATTCGCGATCAATTCACAGGCGGTGAATTGTTCGTGAACAATTCACCGCAATCTCTGTAATTATTATTACAATAAGTATGCATGCGTAAATTTATAAAGATTGACATATCGCAGGTACATCATGCCACCCAATGACGATACTTTATAGCTTGCAGGCCCGGATTGGACCGGCGAGCTACCGCGCTGAGCGCGGTGGGCCGCAAGATTATTATGATACATGGGCCGCTTGCTAAAATATTTAGCTAAATTAACTGGGCCAGTAAAATTATTGTGCTCGGTAAGTTTCTGGGTTCCAATCCGCGGCACTGATAGCTTGATTAAGTTAAGTTAAAAATTTACCTATATATTATGTTAATTGAGATTTAAATCTTTACACCACTTCCTCTTCAAACGATGAGGAGGATTACTATAGGAATGGTGTATATAGGTAGTAATAGTGTATATTAGCGGTTAAAATGTTTGAATCTACTATTTGAAAAGTGATTTCTGGTAAGTACCTACTTTGATTTAAATGCTTTAATGTCTTAATTTATAGTACTGGTGGAAAAATCATATAGTCAAATCCTTAGGTGAGTAGGTAAAAATATTTAACAAATTTAGTTATAATCAGGGTTCGGAATTTATAGCACTTAAAAACACCGAAATAAGCACTAAAATATGCATTAAAAATCTAAAAATAGACATTTAAAATATTTATTATTCAAACATTAGTATAAGTATTTTAAAATTATTTAGTAGTAAAAATAAAATAAGCACATTACAAATCTAGAAATAATTTAAAAGAAAAATATTGCTTAACATTTTGAATAAATCTGTATTATTTCTTGATATTATCACCTAGGCACCTTCTACATTTTTAAACTTTATTCGTGAACTAAATAAATATAAGAAAAATTTAAAATTATATTTTAAATTTAAATTAATAAAATAGTCACGCGCGGACAGTCGCACTGTACGCACACGCTTATCGTAGTTCCGAGTTATGTTCGAACTGTTACGTCTAATCTGTACCAAATTTTCCGTTTCTTCTACCATTCGACGTGGTTTTTGAATACTTAAACCCTGCGTCAGCAGCTAAACTCCTTTAACTCTCGTATAGCGAATACCCGTTTTTATAACCATAAGTGCGTGCTAAGTGGTACAGTGTATGGTTATATAACTGTAATATCAATTCCAAGGCACCGATACTCGCGGTGACCTTTGGACCTGCGATTAGATTAGGCGTCCCGCGATCGCCGTTCCTATCTTATTTAAAAATTAAAATTAAAATTGATTCACGACAATTTTAATTAATCTCTATAATTAATGTAATTATGTCCAATACAACTAAGGTGAAAAAAAACGATAAACAACCTCCGAGTACTAAGTTAAATTTAACAATGACTACACCACGTAATACCGCAACGAGTGGTAATTGGACAGAAATAAAAAAAAGAAATCTTTCTATTTCCTCAAATTCTGAGCCCCCAACATCCCCACAAGCATACACTAGTAAAAACAAAAAAAAACTATTCTCTACACCAAACAGATTTGAAGTACTAAGATCATCTGAAACAACCAATGAAAAAATCATCATTGACGAACCACAACCTTCTACTTCAGCTTCGGATCACCCTACAATCAAACCACCCCCTCCAATATTTATTAAAGGAGTCGAAGATTTTCCTAGCTTGTGTACTGTACTAATCGATTTGATAGGCGTTGATAATTTTTTTTGTAAATCAACCACGGATCATTTGAAAATTCAAACTTCTAACCCAGACTCTTATAGAACTGTAGTGCATTTTCTGAGAGAAGAAAAAGCCGAGTTCCATACATTTCAATTAAGTGAGGAAAAACCAACCCGCGTAGTCTTGCGTAATCTACATCCCTCTACTCCGACAGCTTTAATCAAAAGCGAACTGGAAGTACGATTATTCGCAGTAAGGCAAGTTACCCAAGTAATTCATCGACTCAATAAACACCCCCTTCCACTCTTCTTCATCGACCTTGAACCCACAGACTTTTCACAAGGTATTTATAAACTAGAATCCTTATTGCATACAAAAATTAAAATTGAAGAGCCTCATAAGCCAAAGATCATTAGCCAGTGTCATAATTGCCAAGCTTACGGTCATACGAAATCCTACTGCGGATATATGCCTCGCTGCGTCCGCTGCGGAAACAATCATCAATCATCCGACTGCCCGAATTCGCGTCAAGATCCTATGAGATGCGCCCTTTGCTCCGGTAATCATCCGGCGAATTATAAGGGCTGTTCAACTTATAAAGATCTCCAGTCTCGTAAGAAACCAAATTCAAATAACCATAACATGTCTAATTTTAAGTTTAAGCCTAATAATGTAAAAGATAACCACCTATTAAATAACACTCCGGCCGGTAATTATAATTATCCAACTCAATCTCAAACGTATGCTCAAGCCACTCAGAATCAACCTCCCCCGCAAAATACTCCTCTACCAGCTCCAGATACTAATACACAAATGTCTAGCTTCTTAAATGAATTTAAACTCTTAATTAACCCATTGATTTCTCTACTTACTAAAGTTATTTCCAGCTTATTAGATAAAAAAAATGAATAATTTAGCCACCAACAAATCGCTTCTAATTTTACAATTTAATGCAAATGGTCTCAAAAACCATATTAATGAAATACAAAATGTATTATATCGCAGACGAATAGACATCGCACTAATTACTGAAACGCATTGTACTAAATATTCAAATTTCCATATACCTGGATACATTTTACAGAAAGTTAACCATCCGGACAATACTGCACATGGCGGTGTAGCGATTTTCATTAAATCCAATATTATTTTTCACCCACTTCCCAGCTACTGTCATGACCATATACAGTGTTGTTTGATAATGTTAAAACTTAATAGTATTCCAATAACCTTAGGAGCCTTCTATTCTCCTCCCCGTCACAATATTACGAATATTATATTTACTGACTTTTTTAATTTAATTAAAAATAATTTTATTATAGGAGGGGACTTTAACGCTAAGCATCACGCTTGGGGCTGTCGCGCAAACAATCCTCGTGGCATCGTCTTGCATAATTTTATCAATATAAAAAATTTTAATATACTTTCTCCACCTAAACCAACGTACTGGCCTTCTTCCATTAGAAAAAAACCTGATATTTTAGATATCTTTGTTACAAAAATACCCAGCAATTTACATTGTTCTGTTAATAATATACTAGATCTAAATTCCGACCACTCCTCAGTACTACTTAATATATCCGCAACCCCATTAATTCGAACGGAAGCACCTAAATTATTTTATCCTCAAACAAATCGGTTTCAATTTCAAAATATAGTAAATGAACAAGTAAATCTCAAAATCAAGCTAAAATCTAAACTTGATATAGATGATGCGGTAAATAATTTGACCATACTCATACAGTCAGCTGCCTGGGCAGCTACTAAATTAATTGAATCTCAAAACTCGCACTCAAGTTCCCACCTAATCCCTGAACAAATTCGGAGTTTAATAGTCGAAAAACGCAGAGCCAGAGCAAGGTATCAATCCTCCCGGCTCCCATCTCATAAATCAGCATATAATAAACTAGCCAATTCGCTAAAAAAAGTTCTATCCAAATATAAAACAAATGCATTCGAACAAAAATTACAATCACTGTGTACTAAAAACAGTAGTCTTTGGAAAGAAACCAAGCGTATGCTGAAATATAAAACTCCTTCGTGTCCACTAAAAAATTCTGACAATACATTAGCTATCACAGATGACGAAAAAGCCATGGTATTCCAGTCCCATCTTTCTGAAACCTTTAAACCACACAATGACATTTTTAACCCACAACATATAAAAAATGTTAAAATATATCTACACTCGCCACTGCCATATGCTTGCCCTACAAAATACTTTACACCAAATGAAGTTAAAAATATGATAAATAAGTACTCTCGTAAGAAATCTCCTGGCTTCGATTTGATAACAGCTGAAGTCGCTAGATGGCTACCAAAAAAGGCTATAATACTCCTAACCTATATATACAACGCAATCATAAGACTGTCATATTTTCCACTAAGCTGGAAATTCTCACAAATAGTTATGTTTGCCAAGCCCGAAAAACCACCAGATATCCCAACCTCGTACAGACCAATTAGTCTCTTGCCCTACCTTTCAAAAATTTGTGAAAGACTTATTCTTAAACGCTTATCTCCACATATACTCGCGACCAATATACTCCCGGCTTCACAATTCGGCTTCAGAGCTAAACATAGTACAATACATCAAGCTCATAGAGTAGTTGATGCTATTAGCTCATCACTCGAGAAAAAATGTTACTGCACGGCCGTTTTCTTAGACATATCTCAAGCATTCGACCGAGTATGGCACGAAGGGTTACTGTATAAACTTCGAAAATTCTTACCCACACCGCTCTTTCTTCTAATGGATTCTTACCTTACAGATCGCCACTTTCAAATACGCTGCGGCTCTTCAACGTCAGATATAGCTCCGATTACCGCTGGTGTACCCCAAGGAGCCATCCTTTCTCCCATACTCTTTAATATATATGCTTCTGATCAGCCCATAACTCCAAACACCAAAATTGCCGACTATGCAGATGATAAAGTAATTCTTTCAATTCACAACGACCCAATTATTGCCTCTGCCAACTTACAGTCTCATTTAAATTTACAATCGGAATGGTATGAAAAATGGCGCGTAAAATTAAATCACAGTAAATCAGCTCATACAACTTTTACCCTTAGACACGGTCACTGTCCAAATGTCTCAGTCAAAAATATACCTATCCCACCCATAAATGCCGTTAAATATCTAGGGTTAATTCTTGACCAAAGATTAACCTGGTGCCAACATATAAAAGCTAAAAGACTGACCCTTAACGCTCGATCCAGATCACTAAAAACGTTATTATCCAAAAACAAATTTACTAGCTTAAAAACTAAATTATTAATTTATAAAACTCTTTTAAAACCTATATGGACATATGGATTACAACTTTGGGGATCGGCAAAAAAATCAAACTTAAACAAAATTCAAGTCTTCCAGAATATTACTTTAAGAAATATCACTAATGCGCCCTTTTATGTTTCTAATTTATCCCTCCACCAAGATTTAGGTATCCAACCTGTTATAACTGAAGCGGAATTATTCTATAAACGTTTCTTTGATAAACTAGAAAATCACCCCAACCCACTAATAAAAGAGTTACATACCCTCACACTTCCAGAAAATCCACGACGCAGGCTCAAAAGGAAATGGTGTCGTGACCATTTAAATTAAAAATATCTTTCAACAATACAAATAATTGCCAAGCCGAGTGCCACTAATGGGTGGTTTCTTATTCAAGCACTTCATGTTATGTATATACTTTTATCTTAAATGCTTATTGTGCATTAATTTGTATAGATTGTGTTTTACTTATGAAAAATAAAAAAAAAAAAAAAAAAAAAAAAAAATTAATAAATGCATTATTTTATATTTTTGTCTTATCTTGATGGCGCTTGATTGTTACATTAAATACATAAATGTTTTCGCAAGTTAAAAATAGCGAAAACACACGAATAAACGATTGCATTTTTAACAGCCACATTCGAAGTAACTGATATTCGGAGTAATTTATTCGGAATAGTACTATAATCGATGAAAATATCACTTTTCGTGGCTACGGTGTTATCCTTACATAGGTAGCTACTAGCTATAATGATAATAATGATGATAATAATAAATAATTTATAATTTGATAACATAATAATTTATGACGACGATGATGAAATTAATAGATTACATTGATTAAATGTTTCAATTTGTTTAGTTAGTTTTACAACCCGGTGCTTACTATAATATTTGTGAGTGTTAATAGTTCGCAATCAAAACAGAAACATAATTTATTATTCATATTTCTATTGTGTTTCACCGCCGTGTAAACTATACTATAATAATATATTGATCGTTATTATACAAACGGTGTGCTCGCTTCCGCAGACATCGCCATGACTGTAACACACGAGTCCATTGACGATCCACAGTTGGTGGCGGCTGCCAATGTGTTTGTAGATGACATAATTGAGACCGCCAAAGTAGAAGCAGCGCAACGAACTATGGTAGGAACCTAATATTTACGTATTACGTAACTACGTGCAGTAATAATGTTCATGTATGTTTAATCAGTCCCCAACTACCTAGAACACTATTAATATTGGTGATGTATTAAATGATCGATACTTCATTCACAGAATTTTTTCATTTAACTTGAAATGTTGTGGGAGCAATCCATTTCGAGTATTACTAGTTTAAATATATTCAAGCATTGTTGTTCTACGCAAGTTTCTTTTGGCTACATTTAATATCTAATAGAAATCATTAGAATATTTAAAATACATAATATATTTTTACCTGTAAATTGTTTCTTGAGATATCACGTCATAATATAAGCTATAAGCATTATACATTCAATATAAAATGAAAACAGGCACAGCTATAGGTAAATACAATATACAATAAAAATATTTGATTTTAATACCTAAGTGCTACCTATAATTAGCTTATAAATAAAGAAACTATTGATTAGTGTAACTTCAATTTTGATTTATAAAATAAGTGTAACAAATAACAATACTAAAGGAAGCGGTTACCTTCTTTTCCTTCTTCTTTTAAACCTCAAAATAAGATTACCAAAAGCCAAAAGTGATTGGATGTATTAAGTTATTATAAGTTGATAGTGATGGCTTACAAGTTTCAAACTTAGATTTTTGTGAAAAGGGATAAAAGCTTATTCCTAGGTCTACATTTGAAATTTGTGATTCATAATTTATTAACATCTAAAATACAAATATTTTGAGTTAAAATTTCTTATTATTTACTAAACTAAATCCAATTCTATTTTATTTTCAGACCAAATGCAATGGAGGATCTCATTTATGTAAGATCAAAATATTTATTTCTTAATATAATTCAGTAAAATTCACTAATTTTATTTATTATTTTATAGTTGAATCAAATATAAAAAAAATTAATGAATGGCAAAATCGAGCTAAAGGTGTTCTTAGACGTTTTATGACAACTATATGTGTAAGACTTCAAGATCTTACCTCCAAATAATGGAAAGAATAATGAATTGGAAAAAAAACGGCTTACAATAATTTCTTTATATTAGTTTGACTCGATAAGTCTCCATAAAGTTACCTATGGTATTAAACACAATATACAAATTACTATTATCTACAAAAATATGATAATGAATAATAATCATAATTTAAGCGCCATTCAAACTATTTTAGCAATAAAAGATTAATAAGTATATGTTTCTTTACCATTAATACTGTGAACCTAGTATTTAAGTATAAAATATTGGTGCAACATGTATTGTATTTATTATTATTTATTTTAATATTTAAGACTTAAGTTATATTTGTTTAAAGAAGTCATAATGCGCACATACATAACTGTATACATACTTATCTCAAAGGAAAATTTATTTCCAAATATCCAAATTAAAAGTTAAATTGTTTTGTTTATAATGGATGATTTATTAATATTTATGAAATATTTTTATGTTTCAGTTAAGTATCAATCGCTACTGATAAAAGTTACTATTCATATAATTTAACAGTTGTTTATTGGATTATTTACATAATGATAGAATTTCACACTTACATTAATTGACTTCAGTCCCAAAGTAGGTTGTATAAACTAGTTATTTAACTTGAAGTGTGATAAAAATATTTGTTATTTAATCCAAATTTGAATCAAATTTACTCCATGTCTTAAACAGTTCATTAAATAATGAGAAATCAATTATCAATAAATTTAACTAATATATTCATACTTTTTCTATAACATTGTGTTAGTCATATTTATAATTTTGTGGGGCCATGTATTGTTGTGATTAAGATTGCATTATTAAACTGATTGCTTAATGATTAACTCTGATGTTAAAAATAATAATTATATAAACCTTGGGTTTTACTTAAAAATGAATTATCTCTTAATCTATGAAATTTGAACATATTATTATTTTAATTAACATTGTAAGTGAATATATTGAGCCTAAAAGACAAAACATTCTATTTAATATTATATTTATTAAGTACTAAAACACACATACTGTACTATTCTTTATGAAGTATGTAATATAAAGTTACCTTATTCCAAAATCCTTAACTTAAGTCAATTATGTTGATTTTTATTATTTTAATTTGACAATCAAAATTAATGTATTAATATCATATTATTTAAAATATATTATTTCTATGTCAACACGTACAGTACTTTTAATTTCAATTTTTTTTTTAGTTACAATTTTTATGTAATCTATTGTTAATTTAATTGTTTGTTACTGCTTAAACCTAAAATATTACAAAATTTAAATGTTAATAAATGAAAATTGTGTCATGGTATCATTAATTGTATGAAGTTATTCTTAAGGATAAAAGCATATTATGTAGTGTAATAATATAATATATATTTCCAATTGTAGAGCATTTATTAGTAATATTAATTACTAGAAAATAATTGTATTTATTATTATTTAGATTTTTCACTTAGAATTATTATTTTCATCCCATGTCAAATGTGTTATCTTATTATAATGTTGTTTGTACCTTAATATTAATTTAATAGTCTCATTAGTTGAATACCATATCAACCATTAATAATATTAACTATATTGTACTAAAAATACGGTTTAGTCTTATTGTTTATACATTTTTGTAGTTTAGTAAGTAGACATATTAATAAATATTGATTAAAAATACTTCATGTCATATTTTTTACATTCATAACTCCTATTGCAGGGGTGGCCACCAACCTTAACTTTGGGAACCACAAATTTATAAAGTTGATTCGAGGTGAGCCACATTGTAAAGCAATGTTTATAAAATGGAGATACATTTTTTATTTTAAATCAAATGATGGAACATTTATTTACATTTAATTTTAGTCTAAGTTTGGTTCAAGAGCTGCATGAAATTGATTTAAGAGCCACATGCGGCTCGCGAGCTTTGTCGTGGCCAACCCTGTCCTATTGTATAATCAAATTAGAAATGTTGAATGTATTTAGTACAAAATTTTCAACCCACGTGTAATTGCATGTTTTTTTTTTTAATTTAAACATGTTAAACATTTTTATCTTGACAGTTATTGTTTAGACTTAATGTTATGAATAGCATGTACATAATATTTAATGAATATTAAAAATGAAAACCTAATATAATTACAGCTAATACTCAATGCTAAAACTCATAATGCATTAATGATAAAAAAAAATATAATTAAACTTTCCTAAAAAGATCTGAAATACATTATTAAATTTTAACACCAGACAACAATATATTCAGATTTAACAAATTGGTTGTCTGAGTCAAGATAAAATATAACATGTTTTTAAATAATTATTACACAAAAAAGATAATGAATCAAAAATTATTTATTAATTATTAAAAACATACTATTTTACACATTTACTTAGAGTACAAACATACCAATATCAAGACACCTGTTATTTGTGATTACAATAAAAAGAGGTCATCTGTCACACATACCCTCCTGGCTCTTGCCATTAAAGAAACATAGTTAAAAATGTAACACATAACATAATATTGTACATAATCTTACTATTATAACTTATAAGTATATAAAATAACAGGAAAAAATTACCTTTTCACAGTAACTTAATGTTTACAGTACAATAACTGATTGTATAATTAAAAATGAATGAATTATGATTATGCATTATTAAGCTTCAATATAAATAAATATTAAAAATAACAAAATAATACAAATATTAATTTTTAAATATTTTTTTTCTTTCTTTAACTATCTTAAACTATTTATGATTGAGATTTAATACTTAAATCCTTTCCTAGAAAAAAATTCAACCAATTTCTTACTCTAATGTTTTGAATGTCATTTAAAATTATTTTTATTATCTTTTTTTAAAAAATTTACACAAAATCAGTACTTTTTATATTGATAGCTAAACATTTATGTATTATCATACATAAAAAAATACACACCAAAAAAACTCGGTTAAAACTTGAAGCATATAATACATTTACATACATAAATTCAACATCCAGACTGAAGATTCATTGTAGAAATTGTTTTTGTAATCATTGGAGTTGTGTTCAAACTTTTGTAAATGCCAACTTTGAATGTTTCCAGTAGCAAAGACAATGCCATTTCTGAAAATAATTTGACATTGAGTATAAGTACTTTTTATAATAAAAAATATAAAAAATTCAATAATAATCGATCTAAAATTAAAAGAAAAAATTGTATAGATAAGACAATTCATAAAAGAAAAGAAATATTTTTTTTTTTAAATAATTGAAATAAAAGGTCAACACCAAAAATTGGTACAAATAGAAACGTGGAATGAATAACATATATAAATAATTTACCTCTAGACATTGACAAAGAATCAATATGGTTTCTTATTGTGCTAGAAACTTCATCATCATCAGACAATAGTGCACTCAGTATTGCTGGTACCAACACAGAGTTTGTAGACAAGTTACTATTGTTAAACTGTAAATAATGCAATAATAATCCAAGAGATGGTAAACGTAAATGTGAACTAGGATTTCTGATCAATGAAGTGACTTTATTTAAAAATGGCTCCAATGCTCTATTACTACGGTATGCAGAACGTTCCATGTCAGATAATAAATTATTTGCAGAATCTTTAACAAACGAATAATTAATGATTAATGCTAATGTACTGTATAAAATTTGGGATTTTAATTACCAGAGTCTTTAAAACAACTAAAGAAATGGTCATATGGCAAATCGTTTGATGTTTCATTTGGTGGCTGCAATACAATAACTTGGTCATTTTGACTAATTAATAAATTCAGGTTTCCAATAGTTTTGTATCTCTCAATGATATTGCTGGGAAGAAAATAATTCAATTACATATTTAAATTACATGTATAAAATACTAAATTTTAATGAAATAATATTTACCCAAACCACATAATATTTGATTTAATAAAAATCATAGCATCTTGTGAATTTGCAAGGATATAGCTGTGTACTCGGTTACCAAATTTTGTTAAAAGTGTATTAAATTCTTTTCTAGCAGCACTTACGTTTAAATTATTCTTAAAAATAAAAATGTTTAATAGATATAAATATAGTATGGTAAAATTGTATAATTTATAAAATTAACTAAAATAGTTACACTGATAATGGTCAGGAAAATTCCCAAAAGTTTGTGAAGAGAGTCTGTATAAAATGAAAAATATACTGTGGGCTCTAAACTTTCTAATAAATCAAGAATATTATTAAGCAATAAAAGATGGCCAGATTTCATTGCTCTAAACTCGAGATAACAACATCGACGCAATGGGGCTGATAATAGCTCGAATACCCTAAAATAAAAATGAATAAATAAAAACATAAGCACATATAAAATCAATTATAATTTGTTACCTTAGGAACAGAAGAGGATGAGTTGTACATAATCGCTTAGCTAGTATTTCATAGTCATATATTTTTTTATTCAATTCTTTGTCCCTTTTAATTTTAGTGGATACGATTGATGACACAACAGTGTGTGAAATTGAATCCAAAGCACATCCTTCACTTTCTATTAGAATTAAAAACAATTTTAAACATTAATGAATCAATCATATGCCAAGACTGATATATACCTTTTATAATTACTGGATCCAAAAAGCTATCCATATCATAATATTGTAATTTACTAATGATGTTTGGATCATTAGTGTACACAAGACTTAAAATCTGTTTAAACACTGCGATGTTTGAACTGAAAAAACCATAATAAGATTAATGAATTCAAATGAAGATACCTAAGTCTACTAAATTACCTATTAATATATTTTAAATAAATATTGTGGAAGATTTGGACACAGTTATTTTTGGCCAAACAGTGTTTTAATATCACTGACAACTTGGTTAGCATGAACGCAGATAACTCTGTCCAAGTTATACTTGGATCTTCATTTTTTACTTTACATTCTTCAATCATATACAATAACAATGCTGTGAGCTTAAAAAAGAAAATAATAATTACATTTTTATACTGTAAATTATGATAAACAAAAAATTGCATGAAAGGCATTAACTATTTTGTTAGTACATAATAGGAATAAAATAAAAATACATTTTTTTTAAACTAAATTATTATATTAAATTTAATTAAATTAAAATAAAATGTATTATCCTTACATTACCAAAAGTGGAAAATTAAAATTAAATACTTAAAAAGTTAAAAGCATTAAATATTTTCAATTTAGAACTACATAAATACATATTTTAATATTTACTATCAACTTCGTTTAAAAATATAAAAATAATTTATTTTTAATTTGAAATATAATATTTTATATAATATATCTATACAACAATATGCATTTTGAATAATATATCTATGCAATTATATGCATTTAATATAATAATAAGTAAATGTAATTAATTATTTTATTATAAGTAGAGAAAAACCATCTGCTGACAGAATTCCTAAAGTTTTCTAATCAAATAATTTTAGTTTTAATAATTTAACAAAAAAATAGTTTACCTGATCATGGTTCAATAACATTAATCCTTCATTTGATCTACTTTTAGAAGCATTCATTTCTCTACCTTGCCATAATTTTGGATTTGTAGTAATAGCTGTTATTAAGTCAAGAACTGATGAAGGTTCAAATCTAAAAGAAAAAGAAAAAATAATTAAAACATACAAATTTAATTTTAATAATTTCACAAATTATTTAATAGTAGCATTTAAAAGTTTTAATTAAAATATTTTTATTAATACAAATATAATAAAAAATAATAATTATTTATCAATATTTTAATGTTAATACTAAAATTCAACTATGAAAAACTAGAACTAACTTTTCGACATTATTTAGCTGCAATAAAATATCTAAGACACATTCCAACGACGACCAATTCATATGATGATTGAGCAAAGTTAATAAGTATGGTCTGCATTTTCTTACAGAATTCCATTTTTCACAAGTTGTCTTTGAAAACAACATATTAACCTAAGTAAACAACATAAAGTAATAATTTAAATTTTGTATTTGAATTTTAATTATATGTTACCTGTTGATCAATTGTTAAATCAGATATTTTTAATTCAATTTCTTTTGGTAAATCTACAAAAAGTGAACGTTTTTGTCCTTTAATTGAATTATCAACTTCTATCAACTCTGATTCATTTGTTTTTTTACGTTTTTGAGGTGGTTTTTTATTTTTTTCTATTAAATTCAATTTTAAATTAGACAATCAAACACCAAAGGATAAAGAAAAAGCAACTGCAGTTTAGCTTCCAAGACAATTATTAGGATTTTTGTTTTTAAACAAAATATAAATTACATTAAAAAAACTTGCTTGTAAGCTAAATTACAATAATTATTTCATGAAAAAATCAAATAACAAACCATATTTGTTTTTATAATTTGTTATAATCATACGCAAATTATTTTGTTTTTTCTTCACATTCAATTGAACAAGTATCAATTTAACAATAGACATTAATATTTTGTTGTAGCCACATTTTGTCATTAACACTTTAAGTAAATGGCAAGTTATATTTTCATTAGCCACAACAGAACGCTGATACACTTTACTTCTCAACATATTTTTGAACAGTGCAATCATACAATTTTGAGCTAATGATTTTGAATCTTGTGATAGTGACTAAAAACATTAAAAATTAAAATATAGGTGAAGTAAAATTATGAAATTAGTGAACATACTTGTAACAAAATTAAAAATTCTTCACCCTCCATCTTAGTAGTAAAAAGATTTGTAATGATTAAATCAACATTTACATTTTTATTCTTTTCTAATACATTAATTGAGTTGTCTAAAATAGTAAAATTATTAGTTATAATAATATATTCATATTTAAATGATAATATGAATAAAACACTTATTTATTAAATTAAATACCTTTTATTGATAACTTTTTTTTATTAGTCAATTGTACTTTTTCTTCTACTTCCATCATTGTTGATTCTTCATTTAATGTTAATACTGATGAGAATATTTGACCTCCTTGTGCTCCACGTCTCTGCTGTACTTGAACTAGTTGAACCATATAAGCTTTATCCATAACAGCAGCTTTAATGGCTTCTGGATCATGACATACAGCTTTGTCCAATATTTCCAATAGTTTGCTAAATTCAATTTTAATTTTCATATTTAAAAAGAATACTAAGAGTTATCAAATTCAATATTATGATATTTACCTCATTGATGCAACTGGTATCCCGAATGATTGAATAAATAATATTAATTGAGGTGGTTCAAGGTCAGTCAATGCTTCTTCTACGAGCCTAGGAACTCTAGATCTAATCATACGCAGCTTAAGCCAATCAGGTATTAGTAATGCTTCTTCTGATGTATCAACTAAATAAGCCTGTAAAAAAAAAAAAAAAACAGATTGCTTTGTTGAATAACTAGTAAACAACATTTAAACAATTTATCTAAATAGAAAATTATAGATTTACTTTAGGCATTTGTTTTCTATCTATTGGAAACCAAGCTTCTAACAAATGATCAAATTTCAATGGATCGTGAATACACTGAGGGCCATAAGTTAACAATATAATCATAGCATGTACAACTAAAATGTGCAAAGTGCATTCCTGACCACCTGGCCATGTTACAAGAATTTGATCTTGATTCTCTGACCAAGGATGATTTTGACGACAAGGTTCTCTAGCCTAACATAAATAATCAACATTAATTAATAAATCAATAAATTAAAAGTTAAACTGAAAAAATTTACTAACCCTGTTTAGAAATGTGTAAAATATATTAACTAAAGAATTTAAGGCAATATTGAACACTGTAACTGTATCCGTTGACACAGGTAGAACTGCAGCCATGACTGTACTTCGTTCGACAATTAACTGTGCCATATCAAGTACCATGTCAGTAAGCTGCTCATTAGTTAAACTATCTGCCTTGTCCACATCAGATGTCCGTTCTGCCAGAAATGTCAAATAAGCTGTTATTAAATGTGGGTCATTTTCTACTTGACAAGCTTGTCTCAGAGCAATAACAATCTAAAAATATTGAAGTAAACAAATAATTAAAAAATCACTTTGTCAAGCTTAGAATTCAGTAAAAAATTATGATTCTTACCTGGGACTTAAAAGCAGGAAAGTTCGGAAGTTGTGGTAGACTTGTTAACAACCACGAAACATCAGTTTTTGATTCAATTACTTTATCAATGTCAATAACTTTATCGTCAGTAGCATTTAATAGTAATTTTAAACCCTTTGAAAATTTATATTAAATATTAGTTTTAACAGATTTATAAATACAATTAG
This sequence comes from Schizaphis graminum, assembly GCA_020882235.1. Taxonomy (NCBI): domain Eukaryota; kingdom Metazoa; phylum Arthropoda; class Insecta; order Hemiptera; family Aphididae; genus Schizaphis; species Schizaphis graminum. The sequence continues at coordinate 73,526,113 of CM037032.1, forward strand.
TAAAGAAATAAGAACATGAAATTGAAAAAAAATTATTTTCAATATTTATCAAAATCTAAAAACTATTATTTATTTAACAATGTATGTATAACTTTTAAATCTGTATTTTTACTTACTAAAATAGCGTGTTGCCTGCTAGTTGGAGAACTTAAGCGTCTCAAAAAATACTCCAAAACTTCACAACTTATTATTGGATCAGTTTCTGGATGCATTAAAAGCTTTTTCAGATGATTTAGTAATTGATTAAATTTACCTTGTTGTCGACAACTTGGACTCAATAAAAACTCACATAAACACTGAACAGGTAAATGACTAAAAATTCAATAATTTAATGACAAAATTACAATTATTAACAATCACAAAATACATTTTGAATTTATATTTACTTTAATGATCCTTCAGATGAATTTACTAAATCAGCCAGCCAAGGCATTGATTGTGAAGTTCCCTGGCGTTGAATGATGTCCAAAAGAAAATCTGGGTCTCTTGATCGGCACAGCAAATGGCCAATACGTAAGTTAGTATTCATGACTCTTAATTGTTCTAAAATAGATGATGGTGGACGCCTAGGTGGACCTTTAGGGTCCATGCCCATAAGTTGACTTAACAGTAAGCTTGTTTGTTCAGTAATTGTAACTTTTGTAGAAGCTGCAGCCAAATATGATTCAAATTCAAGTATTTTTTGTTTTTCAAGTGATTGTAACTGAAGATCTTCCAGGAATGGAGGAAAAGAAAAATTATTTGTGATACACATCTCTATAAACATTCTTAACATTGGATATTTTCGGCAAGCTAGAGTTCCAAAAACTGATGGTATATGAGCACAATATATTAACATTATCAGCCATGTTTTCCAATACAAATTTGATATGGCTAATTGTGGAGGTGTATATCCCAATGGTAACTCTATTTTATCTGGATGATGATATTCACATAAATCCAATAACATTTCAAATAATTCGTATTTGTCAGCTAAAAGTAGTATGGTTAATTAACAAAAACAAATTTTAAGAAAATATATTTATAAAATATTACCTCTAATAATATTAGAATTTTGATACACTTGTAGTGAAGCAGCACGTTTTACTAATTGATCCATCAATTCCAAGGCGTCTGGCGAATTCAAAGGATGTTCTTTTGACAATCCAATCATAAGTATTGTTAAAACTGTACCTTGTAACAATGGTACTTCTGTAGCAATTCTAAATATTGTTGTTCTATCTTGCTCAGGAGGCCAACTTTCTAATTTGTAATACTGTTCAGGTGCTTCCATTAATAGTATCTAAAATCATGAAATAAACTTAAAACATTATACATTATTAACAAAAATTATGCAATATAAATAAAAAAAGGTAAATAAAAAAATTGTATATAAATAATAAATAAAATATATACTTTGTGTAATGCATGAACATAATCAGTAGGAGCAGGCCGATAAGCACTTAAAGCAATACCTTGGAGCCATACAACACCATCCTGTTGAATTTTTGCAATAATGTTTTGCATTTTTTCAAACTAAAAAAACAAATAGTTATTTCTTACATAAAATATATTTTATTATTATTTTTACCTGTACAACATCTTTCCGTTCTGAGCGCATATATGGGTACACAGTTAGAAAAATACACAATGTTAGGAGATCTATAATTCCAGCAAAAACTCTATCCTTAACTTCAGGAGATTGATTTATTGGCTCTTTGGCATTTAAAAGACCTTGAGAAAAGGTCAAAAAGTTGAAATCAGTTCGAACTTGGCGAGATATTTCTCTTAGAAGTCCACGTAATGGTCTCAAATAATCATCTCGTAATATTAATAATTCCTAATTATGAATTCAGATTATTAGTACAACTAAATAATTCTAAAGCATTTTAAGAATCAAACCTGAAAAATATCAGCTAAAAGTATTGCACTTGAATCTGGTTCAGCTTTAAAAATAACTTGAAAAATTGCCATATTATTTGTATTCCGTGAAGTAGACATTTCATTATAAACTACATTTTTTAATATAACTGGCAAATTATTTGGATTTGCTGTAATCAATTCTCTGAAAAAAATAAATATTAAGTGACATTGTGAAATTTCTGACTCAAATTATAGTTGTTTGTAAAAATAAAAATTAAATAATTAAAAATTAATAATAATAAAAATAAATAAATTTCACTTACTTGATACATGATACATAAAAGTTACCCATAGATTTTGTTTTTAATCTCATTTTTACAATAGTTGAAATAACATCAAAATCTCTTTGAGTGCGTGATGTACAGTTAACACAAACTGCTAAAAGTAATTCTTGGGCTGGTCGTACAAGCTTAGCATTTTGTAACCAAACTTCCAATTTTCCAGCAACCATAACCCGAATCTAAAATTAAAATTTGTAGCATTTATAATAAAACTATGTATATAAATTGTAATAGCTAACCTCCAAAATTCCAGCAGCAACAGATAATAATTTTAACAAATTCCTAGATATTCCTTCAGTTGATTGTCTTCTGATTAAATATTCTTTGGCAACATCTAAAATTATATTTTCAATAACTGTTTGATTTGCCCCATATCTTGACATAATAGAAACTTCATTAGAATCTGGTAATAATAACGCTGTTTCGGATGTACTCATAGTATCTAAAAAATCCAAAGGAATAAAAGGCGAAGTACGTGTATTTAAACTAATTTTCAAGTTTTCAACAAAATAACGACATTCTTCATTATCTACCCACAGACGTTCTCCCATTGAATCTTCAACAAAAACCTTAAAATAAATAAATAATAATATTACTTATAAAAATAGTATAATAAAATTTTAAGAAATTACTTTAACAAATGCTTCTGGCCAAAGAACTAATTTATCGTGTGATGCCATTAATAAATTAACAGAAGTAACAGCAGCTACTATGTTATATTGACGCTGTTTAGTTGAAGCAACTGAATGACATGTAAGAATGGAGCACAAAGCATTTATAATTTCTTCATTATGAAATAATGTAGGAAATTGACGAGCAGCAATTAATAAACTCCAAAATAATTCTGGTTTTAATCGCTGGGTATGCATGATTTTGAAAGCTCCAAAAAGTAATCCAATCTAAAATTAAATTATATATAATTAAATGAATATAATAATTTAATACATTATTTAATGAAAAGGATTGTGTCAACTATCATCATTCAACAAATGCATAAAAATGAAGTTTTACAAATATTGTTTATATTTATGTCAAATAAAATATATAAGATAAATACTAAAGATTTGTATATTACTTTTATAATAATAAATAATAATAAAAAAATTTAATAATTAAATATAGGTACTATATAAATTTAAATTTAAATAATTTATATGTAAATAAGAATAATCAAATATTTCACATATGTTAAACACACATTATACATATTCTAAATCAACCTAATTATATGAGTACACTTACAGCTTTAAGATTTTCTTGATTTTGAATTGAATAATTTAATGATTCAATTAAGTCAATGGAATCGACCTCAATACACATCTGTTCCCAAGCAAATGAACTATGACTAGAACCTGCATTTTTAGGCTTTTTACTTGGAATAGCAGCTATAGGGGGTCCAGTTCGTTTTCTATCTAAATTTAAAATTATAAAAACATATTACTTCCAAATGCCATAGGTATTGAATAATTATGACTTGTTTTATTAGTAATAAAATACTTAAAAATAATAATGAGGTTTTTTTTTTCTAGAAATAAATACAACAGTGACAGTCACATATGATATTTTATGAATTGTATAAAAACCAAAAATTTGATTTGAACAAATACTCGCTTTTACAATCATATTGTCATCTGGTGACGTGATTATTGTTGCGTCAAACTCAGATAATTAAAAAACTTACCAGATAAAGTTGATTCCATTAACTTTCTATGTAATAAAATATTACTACCACGTTTCTCTTGTGGATTTGGTTCGACTCGACTATTTTTCGAACCCAAAGCCACCAAATCTCCAGGCAGGTATGCATTTTTCGATTTACCTCCACGACTCATCTTAGACAAATAAGTGCTACTTCAATTTATAAAAATATATGCAACATACAAGCCGCAGCTAAAGCTGAACGGCCGAATGAAGTACGTCGTATGAATCCAATGATTGTAACTTGTAAAGTTATAAGTTATAAGAACACAGCTACACGTAGGACTCGTAGTAGCACCACTACACCAAGTACACCAGCCGGCAAACAATAAATGCTTGATTCATTGATTGTATCAATTTATACTGTCATATTATGAAGCGTATAATTTGATAGTAGATATTATACATGAAGTGGTTAATATCACACTTCACAAACCACGGAGAGGTACGCAATAGAGAGCTATATATATATTATAGAGCCTTAGTACGCAATTAATGTCAAAAGATAATTTGTTCAGTTTGTTGCTACATACATTATTTGTCATGGCTACATACTGAAATACTGAATTGTACTATTGTACATAACCACTGAATATTATCTTAATATTTCCGTACAATAAACAAACAATATTTAAGTATTCAATTATTTCACTGATAAGAGAAAGATCTGATACCACCATTATTTAAGATAGGTTGTTGTTCACATGGGTCGGCTGAGGGTTTCGTTGATCTTTTGTGTTTTAAATAAAAAATAAACACATCTGACTATGACGATGAAATTAACGGCAATACATTTTTCGAATGGTTCTGTTGCATTTTTCCTTTATTAAAAGATAACTCGGTAATAGTTATGGATTAGTTAATGCACCATACCATTCGGTGGAAACCAAACAATCACCTACCTCTTCTTGGAAAAAGGCTACCATAATTCAATGGCTTGAATCCAAAGGCGTAGAGACCTCCAATTCCATGATTAAATTTGATTTGTTTAAAAAGTTCGAAAAATAAAACACAAATCATATTTGTATGTGGTTGATGAAGAAGCCAAAAAACCTGAGAACTCAATCCCATTTCCATTTTCCTGTTAAAATATGCTACACCGCAGCCGCAGCGACACAATTAATTAGCTGTGTTTTTATGAGCTGCTGTATTTCTATGAACAATTTTATAAAAAAACTTTTTTTTTAAATTGTTACAGAAAAATATAATATAAAAACTGATTTATCGTATATTAATAATTAATATCATTGTAAAAACTTTACATATATTCATTTTATTAATATGTTTAAAGACTTAAAGTATTTGCAATATATTGTGTCAGTGCATAAACAGAAGGTACTTAAATAAATTTCTATTGGGGAAAAATTTAAATTTCTGAATAAACCAATTGTTTTAATTGTTAACTGTTAAGCGTAATTCGTAATGCTTATCAGCATTTAATGATTGTAATTTTTAGTATTTTACGAAAACTTTTCATTATTTCTAGAAAACTATTGAACTTTTTTAAAGAGCCAATAGAGTCATGTTTGTCTAACAAACATTGTCAATAATTTATTTAAACGTAATGTATATGCAAAATGTGAAGCACTCTATCTAACAAAATGTTATCACAAAACTAATAAAAATTATTTTTTCTTATATACAGTAAACCCTTTGTTAATTGCGCTATTTGTATTTTTCGTACTCTGTGTCTCTGTTATAATTGGTAACGAAATCAGGGGCGTTCTCAGGATTTTTCTATGGGGGGGGGGTTCTGAAAATTTACTTGAATTTAATAGTATATAATATCAAAAGTAGACAAAACGTGTATTACTAAAATGTAAGAAAACAAAGATCCTTGGGGGGGGGGATCTATCCCCCATATCCCCCCCCGTGAGAACGCCCATGAACGAAATCATAACATAACTAATTTACCTCTGATATAAATTTGGATGAAATGGAATTTCTATACAAGTTATTCAGTTATAAATTTATAATGTAAATTAGAAATAATTATGTATGTGACTATAATCGACAATTAATTTTAATTTATAGTTATTTAATTATTTTGAAAGTTTATATTTTATAATTTATAAATATATTATATTATAATATAATTATCAATATATTTAATGATTAAATATTTTTTTGTCAGATGTTATATTTTAAATTATACATTATTATGTCGATTTAAAATATGTAACTATGGTAATATATTATTATTATTCTCAAATCCTTTTAAATACCTTTCAAACTTGTCAAAATGGACTTTTATAATCTTTAGTACATTACAAGTTTAAATGACTCAAAAATTACATGTTTGAATTTTATTTAGAACATTAAAAAAAAACAGTGTGGTTTTCGATTCAAAATCGCTCCGTTCAGAATCTAAAAGTTTGTATTGCCACCGGACATTCATCATGGATTTCTATAAATAGCAACTACTTAGTCCAAACTAGCTTTGTAGTTTATATGTTTAGTTAATGTCGTTAATGATAAAACGGTGGTAAACACGGTTCATGAATCAGCACATTCGTAAGTATGAATATAATATTATTATATGATATAGGTATATTTTATTCACTCTCCTACTTCTTTTCACTTACAATTTGCAGAGAATAATTTTATTTTTGATTTGAAATACCTATTTTAATATATTGGTAAAAATGTAATCAGAATTTTTTTTTTTTAAATACCTAAACCCAGTCTCAGAGTAAGGACATAAGAGTAGGTATTATTGTATTATTATATACTTTAAAGATATATTTTTTTATTCACTTATTTATTATTCCTTTTGTAATAATTGGATATTAATGTTTATAGTTAATACATTGAAATTTTAATTATAAAATTAAATATCGTGATGATTAATATTTATTGTGCCTATAAATTTTCAACAAATTTAAAACTATTTACTGGATTTGGAAACAAAGTAATTTAAAAATATAAAACAATTATCCAAAAATACGTCATATTTGATTACTTTTACGAAAAATATTTAAAATATAGTATTCTTATTTTAGATGCCGAGTGAAGCAAAAGAATATATTAATTTCAAATCGACCGATCGCAATACTAATATCGAAAACCATAATATATCATGAAATGTACCTACTTATAGTGAGTAGTGACGTGTTATCACGTGAAAAGACCATTTTCGTTCAGAATCATTTTTTGTATACCTACAACGGATATATCATTGAATTCAAATTTAACACAGCCGTTATTGCGACCCACTCGACACCCAACGTACATCAGAGCGGTACACATTTTCCACTTTTTTTCGTGTTCGCGTGCATTACATCACATCACCTGCTCACCTGTTTCTTGTGCATTTTCACCTTTGTCTTGTCTCCGCGGAACGGCTTCGCATTGTTGGTCATCACGAACAGCACGACACCGATTGCCTACACGTCCACGAGCACCAGGTTGTACTATACGGTCGTTGTCCGTATACAAGAGCTCGGGCGACAAGTGCCGCACGGCGTGTCGGTGCCAGGATTATGTCCGCGGTCCACGAACCTGGCGAACCCGAAGTCGGCTATACGCACGTTGTAGTTGCGCGTCAGAAGTATGTTATTCTCACACTTCAGATCCCTGTGGACTACGTCCATCCTGTGCATGTACATGCACGCATACAAGATCTGTACAAACCGCGAACGGATTTGCGGCTCTGTCAAGGTGTTATTTTGCACGTACGTGAACAGATCTCTGTTCTCCGCGTACTCCAATGTTTACGAAGATCTTGTATCCGTTCTGTAACACGTTGTATACCTGCGGAAAAGGACACACTTTCAAAGTTTCAACGCGTGTTGGAAATACCGAAAATATTTTTGTGTACAGCACTGAAATAACAGTCCATCGTCCACATATATAGGTGGTCTAATTATTATAAACATAACTTTTTTTTCCGATCCAATGTGTTTGAAATACGGTTTTGGAAAATTATTTCCGTTAGTTAAAATTACTATAATATGTTGTTCGTAATTTATTTTTGTTTATCCAAAATAAAATACACATATTATGACCAATACGATTATTATTTACGTGTTTCTATGATATATCTGAGATATCTATATAGCTAATGTATTTAAATATTTTAAAAGTTGAATCACCTATTTATGTTCATTGAGTAGTCAAATTATGTTTTAAGTTAAAAGTTTTGGCACAAGTATATATGGTGAAACTTATTGTATAATGTCCCTAAAGTAATACAAATAAGTGTACAATATTTTCAAATTATTAATAAATTCGTAACATGGTAACAATAAAAAAGAAAAAATAAGCGAAAATCTTTGCTTTCAAAATTCTGCCGGTTGTCTAAACAGGACTTTAATACAAATTAAATCTTTAAAATGTCGACAAAAAACTTTTAAGCGCAAAGTTTCCAAAAATCATCTTTAACGTCGTTAATTCTTAGAAAAAATGCTTTTGTTCCTTGTAACATATTTATCTTTACTGAGTTCATGACTAAGAATTATCATTTAGGATCTGACTGTGGATAACATCAAAATAAATAATATGATGGATCAGCTGAGAAGCCTCTAAAGATTGTGCTTGAAAAGAGCTGATTTTTAATTTACTAAGGCTTATGAGATATCATATAGATATAGGTACACCTACCGGGTAGGGCTAATTGGGCTTTAGCCCCACCTGAGCTTTTTTTTTCATACGTATGGGTGGGTACTCGGTACCTAAAAATGTAATAAAGTGTTATACGTGTTATAACCGTAGAAAATTAATAAAAAAAATAATCAAAATTATAGATAATATTTACACGATTAATTAAAACGTGGTTGCCCATCGAAATGTGATAAGTTGACCAGTATATTATAGTACAGTATAATAGACGTATAACGTATTCTATGATATTATTACGTGTTATGTATATATAGGTACATACAAATTATTTAATGAATAATTTAAAATAATAAATAAATATTTATGTTAATTGACAATTTTTAATATTAATAATTATATTATGTTTTGAACGTTTTTGAATTGTTTTATTAAATTGTATTTGGTCAAAATTTAAAATTAATATTGATGAATTGAAGTGTGAAATAATGAAAAATGATAGCTTACATTTTCCAGTCACTAACAATAAATAGATCACTTCGAAATTTGTATTGAAAATTTCTAAAAAAAAATTTTTATGTGACCATGACAAGGGGGTGGGTGGTCAGATTAAATTTAGCCATACCTGACTCAGAAGTCTGCGCACGCCTATGGTACACCTCAGGAATCCCGGAAAAAAAGAACAATTTATAAAAATGATAAATATATTAACTGATTATATAAATTAAAAAATTATCACTTATTACTATATGCGATGCCCTCCCCAAAATCACGAAAAATAATCAATTTAAATATTTTTTATCCTTATATTTTTTAAGTTTTTTACTTTTTTGAATGACAAAATAGATTTTTAATTTGATATTCCAAAACAGAATATTTTTTTGAGTATTTTGATACATAAAAATCGAATTTAGGGCGAGTAGTTAATGAATTATACGTATTTAAAGTTTAGTTGTGTGGAGTGGAGTGGTATACGGAGTTACCCTGCAAAATGTTTGTCCACTAATCCGCTTGTATAAACTTTAAATAAGTATAATTCATAAACTACTCACCCTAAATTCGAATTTTTTGTATCAAAATACTCGGAAAATTATTCTGCTTTGGAATATGAAATTAAAACACTATGTTGTCATTCAAAAAAGTAAAAAACTTAAAAAATATAACTTTTTAATAAAAACGTTGTTTTTTTAACAATTTGAAACTATGTAAAAAAATATTTTCAAAAACACGAATATAAAGGACTAGAAAACTAGTGAACACACTACTTTACCACAATCAGGTTGTCGAAAGACAAAAACAAATAAGTAATTGTGTAAGTAAATGTGCTTAAATAATCATTTTTAATCTTCATAATCAATTAATATATATTTTTTTTTATATATTCAATTTTTTAAAAGTTTTTCTTTTTTTCCGTATTCTTTTTTCCTTGGTCTTTTTTTACCGATTACCACCTCAGTATTGAATATCAGATTAATATTACTCCAATAGGAACACATTTTGCATGTTGACAATATAATACATGTATTTCTAATTCTCTTTTGTATTTTAAAATAATGTGACAATTAGGTATATTGTACTTTTATACTCTATAGTCTATACATTTTAATATTATTGTCATAAATGTAATATATGTATTGTATATATTATAAACTTTCATTTTTAAAGAAAAATAATTTAATTTTTAGTAAAATAAACGATTTTTTTCTTGCCTTGCGGCACTGTGACCGAATTCAACGACAAAAAATATCTTCTTTTGTTATCTTAGTGATGGACAAAATATATTTGTACGCATAGACTTATAAGTCCATGTTTGTACGTGACAAAAAAATTATATGGCTATCTAAGTCCGTGCATAGATCTTTATTATCTATGAGTCCGTGCCTATCATCCAAGATGGATCAACCTTGCTATCATCATTTATACATTTTTTGATTTCATAGGTTGGTACGAAATTCAAAATTCTTATCACATACTTATCTATAAAAAATACCGACAATTCAAAGTTAAACGACAATGCTGACTTTTTTTTATATAGTGATTATAGAATAATCTATAACTATATTATTATTATTTATTTCTTAATACTTATTATATATTTTGTTTTTTTGTATGTTGTACCGCTATTTACTTTATTCTAATAAATAAATGATTCACTTATATAAGTAATAACTATTTTTACCTAGAAAATAGAAATTGCATTGACCAAAAGCATTATGAGTTCAGAGTTGGAAAAAGTAACTGAAGACATTGATCGAGCAGTTCATTTACTTGATTTACTGAAATCTAGATATTTTTTCTTGAGAGCTAAATATGATATAGGTAAAATTAATTATCCATTGGGTATTCATGATTAACATGACTCTTTTGTCTGAGAAAGATTTGCATTTAATTTTATTATTTCAGTGTATGTCATGTCATTAAAACATGTTCAATTTTATACTGAAACAAAATATTTACTATTGTTCAATACATTTTTCAGACCTTAACTCTCAAGCAGCGTATGGGTCCAAAGATACTCAATCAGAAAATCAATATTCATCTAATGATCTTCAATCATTTATCATGCTGGAACTTCATCTTTTAGAATATGCTTGTACTTATGGTATTTATTCCATGAATATGTATGCAACTCGTCTAAAAACCAATTTAAATTACAGTGATAAAGACCATTATTTTTTAAAGTAATACATATTAACTAAATTATTTGATTTTACCTTTATTAATATTAATTTATATTTTTTGTTTTTAGACTACTTAAAGATCATCTGCGGAGTTTAATCGAAACTAATTCAAATATTAAAAATCTTTCTGTAGATTCTTATGATAGCTTTACTTCATATATAAATTCATTCAAGGTATATGCCAATGTTTTGAATAGTGTTAATGAATCAAATATCACTTTATTAAATGAAACTGATACAAACAAGTAAGTTTGATAAATTGAAAATTGATATAAATTACTGTTAGTTAAAATAAAAAATAGTATAACATTATACGGACATAACCACATACTACATCAAATGCTTAGAGCTGCGCATTCAGTTTAATTACTTAGGCCATGTCACACACATTTAGATTGTCTTCTATTATTAATACTATATATATTTTATTTTTTGTTTTTGTACCTACCAATAATTAGCTAGATTAATATGTTATTTGTTATCATACCATTACTTTATTTGTCAATTTTTTGTATTCATGTCTTAACTGCCGTTTGGATTGTTTGGTGTAAATAAACTAATAAACTAATAATATGTATTATTATTATTTATATCACTGGAGAATATATTGTTATAACATGATAACAAGTTTCATAATTTATATAGTTCTTTAATAATGCATGCTGTTAAAATATATACCTACTATACAATTCTTTATTAAATTAGATATTTTATCACAAAAATGCTTGTTTGTAATTATAACTTATCCAGTAGGTATATAAAAGCTTCGACCAAATTACTTAATTATATTCTATAATGGTTTTTATAGTTTATTTCTAAACCTAATAATTTATTAATATTAAATAATTTTGCATGTGTTAAAGAAATCTAGTCATATTGAATTAAATATAGTAAATATGATAATTAAAAATAGTGTTTTGAATTTTATAGGAAAAAGAATAAGCTGATGAAGAAAATTTCAAAAATTAATCTAATGTCAAATATTATTACGCTATTTGTATCCGACTTTATTTCAGACTATAGAACTGAAGAAGGAAGGGCAGCTTTAAATATGTGTTTAAAATATAAAACTCCTAGAAGTATAGAATATTATACAAAAAAATGTAATTTAAACAAATAAGAACTCTTTAATAGTTTTAGTTCATGTATAATATAAAGCTTATTATTTTTATGTATTAAGTATTTAAAAATCCATAATAATACACAAATATATATTTTTTAACTTTTAATGTTTATTTTTTGGTGTTGGTCGTATTTTTTATATTTAATAACATAATCAATATTATCAATAATAACTTATATTATTTTAGTTATATTATATAGATTATAGACTGTACAATATATTGTAACCAAAAACTTATAATTATTATAATAATAAGTGTTTATATTTTAGAATATTAATTCCAGAAGTAATTAGTGTTGCTTTTGAACTTTTTTACTATAATTTAAATAACTATTGATTAATATTGTATAAAAAGAAGTATGTTTTTACAAATTAAATACTTAATATGTTTAGTTTTAAAAGTTAATTTACTCAATAATATTATAAAGATATATTCTATTTTACTAGATAGATGGTACTGGTATATTTCTATTTTCATATATTAAATTAAATTTATTTAATAAAATATATATAAATTATTGTTCTGTACACTTTCTATATATTATAAATTTTAACTATATCAAATCTCTCACTCTTCCGTGCTCCCAATATGTTTGAAAAGGGATAAAGTTTTTTCTTTGCGTATTAATATATAGTTGAACACATTTTTGAATTATTACACTGTAATATAATGTGCATACTATTTTTTTTTAAATACAATTTGTAGGTTCATATTTTACAAAAAAAAAACTAAACCTAATACTTTAGGTGAAGAAAAAGTGAAATTAATTATTTAGTACTTACAAAGTAATCTTACAAATTCATAATAGTCTGACTGTTTATGCAATACTTCTTTCATTAAGATAAGTCTTAGGGAAAGGAATTCTCTGTACATATAGGATATAGGCAAATAGCTTTATTGTTAGTGTACTGAAATTAGTTATTCTGAGAAAAAGTTGTTCACAATATTCTTAGAATTTTTTTCCTTTTGGTGCATTTCACCATAATAGTTTGAATTATGATTTATGAATAAGTAATCGAGACATATTTCTAAAATAAATTCTATTTTTTACTATCTATTTCATTCTGATCACAAACTAAAACAATTATTATTTTATTAAAAAAAATATGGAAGTTGCAATTGCGTTTAATTTCCAAAAGGATTAAAATTTCATTGATGTATTAAACAATGACACTAAGTTATTAAAAGATATAACTCATGTTTGATGGAGATATCAGAATGTCATTTAAGATGTTTAGGAGAGTTGGATCTATTATTTTTTTCGTTTTACAAATAGCATAATAAATTTATTAAAGTCGATTACATAAACTGCAGATGGCAATATAGTCTTGAATATATCAACACATTTGATATTAACAAAATATTTTTAAAAAAGTAACATAGAACCTTATCATAATAATAATTTATAATTATTAATTAATCTAATGCCTAACCCATATATAACACACAGCGTACATAATATCATGATATTGATTTACATACTTTTTGTCACCGATCAAAAAAGTTGAAATGTATTTTATTTTTATGTATACATTTTTATTAATGAAAAAAAAATATATGGATATATGGTCCAAATTTCAGTCTTCAAATAATTTTTATTTAGGGCAAAACATTCGAGATATCACAGAGTTAAAAAATAATAATAATATAAAACCCTAACAAATACAAGTCTTGGTTGATATTTTATTACTGTGCATTTAATTTGATGAATGAGCTTCCCCAATTGTAATATAAATTATTATTTTAGACATAGCAAGTTTAAATGTCAATACTTGTAATGAAAGATTATTAAATGATTGATTTAATGTTTCATTAAAATAATAACTATTTTTAAGCTAAGTCTAAACTAAAATATTTAAATGTATTTAATAATTTATCATTAATAAATTTTTTTTTTTTAAGCACATAATTTAGTACTTCATTATACACTTAAAATCTAATACATGATTTATCTGAGATAATTTTGTATTGCTTTAATAACATTAATATTTTATATAAATATTTATATAGTTACTCACTATAAACAATATTTATTAAATTTGTTTCTAAAATTGCCATTTGGTGTTAGTTAATTTAAAAATATAAAAATAAATAAACAACTATATATTATTTTTATTTTTAATGATTAAAATATTAATGACTATGTCCTAACAAAAATTATATTAAATTGTATACCATGTAAAAGCTAAATTTAATAGTTTCAAAACATTAAGATGTTTACCAAGTTCTCACTGTTTGTAAGTCTTGGGTTTTGTTTTTAATCATAAAAATAAAAAAACAATATAACATAATAATCACAATAATAATATTAATAATAATAATAATAATAATAATAAAAAACATTTAAACTTGCTACGTAATACGTATTCATGTCAATATCAAATTGATAATTACCATCATACATTTATATAATAAATGTAATTAAAAAAATTACTTTATGCATAATATGGATATACCAACATAATTGAAACCAATTGCATGGCATATAAATGGATACATGTCATACATAGACACATCCTTAAATTTAAGTTAACAATATGAATGTTTTCAAACAGCCAATAGGAAACCAATTAGTTACATATTTATATAGCCGCCATACTTCAAGCTCATCCAAAATAAGAAAACAAGCACTTGTGTGATAAACAATTTTGATCTTTAGTGTTAAACTTTAATACAAACAAAAATAAAAATAAAATAAATATTTCTGGCTAAGTTTTAACACAATCATATTTTTTAACGGTATTTTAATAGATCTTAAATTTGAATACCAAATCCCCCCCCACAAAAAAAAAACAATAAATCATTAAAAGTTATCATTAGGCTCATACCAAATAATGGAGCCGGTAACCAATGTTAAGACAGTAAAAAATTATAAATGCACTGAGTTTTTAAACATTGAGCGAACCATTATGTGATTAGTCACTGATTTTTCTATCTCTTTTGTGCTATGGAACTAATTTGGGTTTTATAAAAATTGTCATTTAGAATAATTATACATTGTATTTAAAAGAAATAGAAAAAAATAATAATATTATAAATAATTGATTGCTCATAGGCAAGAAGAATCTGGTGTTGCAGTTCTAATCAACACTGGATTGTGTTTATCATAGTCATGCACCAGATCTTTAATATGAGACAATTTATTATGAAGGTAGTCAAAACGTGTTTTAGCTGCTTGATATTTATCATCATGTTTTCTTTCATTATATTCTTGTAATATTTGGTTTTCTAAAATCTAAAAAATATATTAAAATTATTAAACTAATAAACCCTAGAAATAGTAAATAGATAATATATACCTTATATTCATTTGAACCTTTAGGATACAGCAACATACGATCTTTTAATTTAGCAAATTTATTTCGAACAGGATCCATAATTTCAGCCAGGTGTTTATATTCTTTATGACATTTCATGAATTCTGATTTATATTGCTTTTTTTGCTCCTTGTTTGTTATTCGTACAAAATCTCTGAAAATAAATATAAATATTTTTAAAATAAAAATTAATTATACTCTTTTAATAATTTTCATAATGTACTTACTGAATATATTTTGGTATTGGATTAGTGTGAGAGGGTGCATGAGTAGGTGATCGTATTGTTGATTGAGTACTAGATACAATTGGTGGAGGACTATTTGATAACAATTTTTTCTCAGGTGATGGTCGTTTAAAATGTGAAATACGTAATCTTTTTGTCTGGAAACCATCAGCACTATTGTAATAACCAGGTCTTTTGTTACCATGCACATTATTAGGAGGACTGCTGGGGACAGTGCTACTTGGAGATTGTTCACTGCTGCCAGAGCTTCCAGTATCACTCAATCCAGGAGGTGTTAAATTTTGAGGCTTTCGTCTAAATATTAAAATCTTGTTTAGTTTTTTTATTAATCCCTATAACTAATTAATAAAAATGTAAATGACTAAACAATTATTTCAAATTATTTATTGGCTATCTAGTACAGCAAATGTATACTTATTTTAATTATATTATTTAGACATACAGAAAATATCATTTGATTTAAACAATTAGGTATCTTTATAGATGAAACTATTTTTTCTAAAACCAATTTTTTGGAGGCACTAAGGTCACCGTAAGCATGCTACTCTCATTTTAGATAAGGCTCACTGGAATACCAAAATTTTTTTGGTGGGTCGCTACTTATATTGACGAAAATGAACAGATGAAAAATATCTAGACCTTGGATATAATCATGTGAGGCGCTAGATTTTATTTTCCTTGTATCTAATTGGTATTTTGGGGGAAATAAGTTAGGTTAAAATAAATTTTATAATTAGGAAAAAAACTCAGGTACAATCTAATTGTGTCAGGATTGTACCTGTACACAATATACATTATAATATTATTGATGTTTTAATGTGATAAAAGATGAAAAAATATATTTCTACTATAACACAATACAGCGTTTCCCAAACTCTTGTTTGAGCTGGATCGGTAATTAATATTTTCCCCTTTGTGACTTACCAAAATATTTTACATTTATCATTGTGTAAAAAAGACAAAATAAAACACATTTGAATGTCCAAATAGAATTTTATAATAACATTGAAGCGTTAATTTGTAACAATGTAATAAATAATAATTAAAATATAGTTACTAATTATATCAAATTATCAAATGAAATGATAAATAATAAAATTTAATATAAGAATCTTATTAAATTCTGTGACCCGGTAGTGGGTTGCGACCCACTATTTGGGAAACGCTGACATAATAAATTATACAACAGAACTCAAAATAATATATTTTATTAAAAAGCTTATTAAAATATGCTATATATGTATCATACTTATAATAAATAACTATGAACTATATTTTAAAAATTGTTATTTAATTTCTTTTAAAATTTCTCCCTAGCTAATATTCAATATTTTTAATGTTATGTAATACTTTTAGTTTAGTAAAAAATCAATATTTAGTATATTATTTGATCATATTTTAATTTCCTTGGATCAGCACTTTTATTTTAGATTCTGAACGGAGTGATGAATGTATTGATTTTACAATGATGTGTGTTTTTTTTTTTTTTTTTTGTGTCTGTCGACAACATTTGGGGCAGTAAAAATGCTTCGATTTTTGACTTCAGCCCCTCTTTGAAAAGGAAATCGGATCTAGTTGGTACTTTGGGGGGTCAAAAATTAAAAATTTTCAATATTTTTTAAGTGAGTCGGGAAAAACCTTAAAAAAATGACGGAAAAAACGGGAATTTTTACGCAAAACCAGTTTTCGCCCAAATCGAATTTTTTATTTTGCTATAACTCAAAAACTAATCGATGTAAATACTTGAAATTTTCACCAAATGTTTATGTTAGTGTTCTCCATACACAGTTAAATTTTCAAAGAATTTTGGCTTATTTTGAGTTATTTATAGACAATTGAAATTTTTAATTTTTTTAGTATTTTTTTTTAAAATAACGATAAAAATTTTTTGGCCAACCAGAAGATCTTGAAAATTTAATACAAGGTTTCTTATAAGTTGTTCTTAAAGTGATAAAAAAAAAATCCGAAATCGTTAGTCACAATTTTTTTTTATAAGTGCTTAAAGTTCGAATTTATACGAAATATGTCAAAATTGCGAAAATTTGCAAGTAATTTTGTGGTTGAAAAATCGTAAAATTTTTTTCTTTTATAACTAAGTTTTGAAAATTTGGTACAAGGTTCTCCATAAATTTTTCTTCAAATATCTGTAAAAAAAACTCTACCGGATTCAGACAAAAAATTTTTATGAGGGTTTGAAATTTAAATTTTTACAAAACCGCGTTAAATAACGATTTAGCCTCAAACGATTTTTGATATTTGTTGTTATTCAAACAGTATAAGTCGTAAATACTTGAAAATTTTAACAGTTATTAAGATTGCCATTTTCTTTACTTGATTTGATTTTCAAACGTTTTGACTTTTTTTGAGCTATTTATAGACAATTGAAATTTTCAATTTTTTTTTATTTTTTTTTTATAAATGTTGATAAAAAAAATTTAGCTGGGACAAATTACTTGAAAATTTAATTGAAGGGTCCACATAACTTGTTCTAACTCTCATTCAAAAATTATAAAAATACATAGGCACAATTTTTTTTTATTAGCATTTGAAGTTCAAATATTGACAAAAATTCGTCAAAATCATGAATATTTTTCACTATTTGGTAGTTAAAAATTTATAAATATTTTTCTATCAAAAGCTAAGAATTGAAAATTTAATACTATGCTGTCCATAAGTTAAGCTTAGAATAATTATAAAAAAGTTTGAGGATTATTCAATTTAAAAAAATTTACGAGTGTTTAAAGTTTTAATTTTAATTTGAAATCAAAAATACACGTGTAAAATAACTTTTTACCAATAAATAATTTTCGATTTTTGTTATTTTTAAAAAATTACTAAACGTAAAATCTTGAAACTTTTACTTAAATGTTTGAATTAGTTTCAAAGTAGAATATATTACAATATTTAAGTATAATATATCCTAGACTGACAAATCATCTCCGTTCAGAATCGTTTTTCGTATACAATGATACCTATCATTGCATTCAAATTTAACCTTCCCTAGTCCGAGGTCCATCCCACCCCCTAATGTACAGCAGAGCGATACTCACTTACCCGCTTTTTTAATATCTAATCTATTAAATTAATAATATTATTGAAATTAATTAATTAATTATACTTAGTATTATTTTTGTTATAATATTTTATTATATATATATATTTTATACATAATTGAACAAAGTTTTTATTTATCACTGTTCAATAATAAAAGAAATACACAATTTTACTTACCGTTTTAATACAATATGATCTTGACTACTATAAAATGGCCAGTCTTCTTGTACATCATTCCAAATATGCCTTAATAGATAGTATACATTATCTTTTATTTGTGCTACATGACTAAGAACTGACATTATTTGTGTTCTATCTTTATCTTTCAAACCATCTAAAAAATGTAACATAATTAAATTAAACAAACATATTAAATTAATTAACAATTTTAACAAACCTCTATTTAATATACTAATTAATTCTGGTTTCTTGTATGGCCTTAATGCTAAAAGATGAATAATTCTATCTCGTAATGGTTTTTTGCTAATATCTGATGCATGATTGGCTGGTGAAGGGATATGCGGGGGTATAGGTTTGGAAATTATAGGTTTTGGAACGTTATTTGTAATATTAACATTATTATAAGTATTATTATTATGACGGCTAGCTCTTATTTGAGCAGGATTTTTTCGGATTTTGCGACTAAGAGCTGATTTGCTGTCAAGTTCAATTTCCCGTGTACTGTAAACAAAGAAAAAATATATCTAATTATAATTATAATTTCTACAAATATTTATGATAGAATTTTTATTATTAATTAATATTTTTTATTAAATAATGGTTATTTTATTAATTGTTACCATTTGAATAAACATTTCACATCCATATATACTTTTAATATAAAGTGATAAATAATTAAGATAATAATTTTTTTTTTTAATAAATTACAACTTTACCATGATTTCTTATGTAATTCTTCGACAGCGACCATTCTATGTCTAGTAGCTTCATATACATCATCATTTGCTAGTACTCGTATATGTCTATTTAAGGTACCAACATATTCTAATGATCTATAAATAAATGAAATAGTTTATTTTCTGGCTACTATCATATTATAAAATAAATGTTTATTATTAATCAATTGATGAATAATTTTTATAAAATACCTTGAAGTATTTTGACGAATACATTCAAAGCTACTTCTAGGAGCAGCAACATCGTTATTCGATAAACTAAAGTCAAATGTATAATTTTTTGATATGCTCGGTACGCATAATTGCTGTAATAATAAATATAAATATAAATTTAACATATTTAATAATTACTTAGACAGTACAAAAATTAATACTTACGCCTTCATTGCCTTTAAATTGTATTCTAGGTTTTGGAAGGTTTTCTGAGTTACCCTAAAAAAAAAAATGTATACGTATTAATATTAATTACATTTTTAAACAATTAATTTAAACCATACCTAAATTCTATATTTGTAATAAAAATAATAAATGAACTAGACCTAAATATAAGTAAGTTGAAGTTAGGTTATAAATTAACAAAAAAAAACTATAATGAAGACTGAAGTTTAGAGGAGTTCATTTTTTTTTTTTACATTTTTAAAGGATTGATATATTTCAAACTATAAATATAACTGATTATTATTGATTATTAAATTGACATGGTTCATTTGAAGTAAGTTGCAATCTCTTATCTTGTTTATTGTTTTACGTTATTACAATAGTAAACAACTAAGGAATGATACACATACATCTATAATGGATGTAAGATTCCTTTTTTTAAATAATAACAATAATTATTTTTTTGAATACGGACACATATTATAAAATTAAACCATTTAAAGGATGCCAGCGTAGTATTTGTTATCTCTCTCTATCCCACGCGTAATATAACAAATTTTACGTTCACAAAAATTACTATAAGTCTATAACCATATTAATTTATCAAATTAGAGTGAAATGACTTATTATAGAATTTAAATTTAAGAACATTATATAGGGCACCTCATAAGTGTTTTATTATATTTTTATTTTAAAGCAAGTTATGAGTATTTTAAAATTGTAAATTGTTTATACATCTAACTCGCTTTAAAATAAAAATATAATAAAATACTTATCAAATGCCCAGATAATGTTCTTAACTTTAAATTCTATAATAGGGTCATTTCACTCTAATTTGAGAAATTAATGTGGTTATAGTCATTACTCATTTGTATGAACGTAAAATTTGCTATGTTGCGCGTGGGTTAGAGAGAGATAACAAATACTTGGCTGGCATCCTCTTAAATATTTTAAAATGTTAAATAGATTAAAATCATAGATATTTCATTTTTTAAATAAATAAATTCACACAATTTTTAAATTATTTTATGTAGTAAAAGGTATTATGATCTTATTCAATTCATTAATCGTATTTTTAATGTCTAATGCTAAACACGGATTACGAACATATTACCTTATTTAAAATATAGTGTAGATGACGCGCGAAACTATAATTATATTTTTGTTTATTTATAACATAAACCAAGGAATGTTTTAGTATTATTTTCTCGGTGCCCGTAGTTAATATATGTTTGGTTTTGCTGTATAAATATATAATATTATTCACTAAATTTACCTATCTATAGGTAGTATTATAATATGCAATATTACTTTTTAAAATTATTTTTATTTTTCCGGTTAAATGTACCTACAGCTAATATCAACCGTATATGTTCATTTTCATCGCATCGTGTTTTAAAATAACATTATCTCTGCATTAGACAAGGGGGACACGTCATTTGTAGTGAATAAAACATTGTTAAATGTTTGACATGTTAATAAATGTTTTAATAATAATAATGGATGTCAAATATTATTGGTAGGTCATTCTCAGGCTTCACACAGGTAGCTCTGTGAGAGAGCTGGCCTATTGACGTGTATGACCCAAATACCAAACTCTTAGTCTGTAACAGCAGCAATAGTACATAATATATATATATAAATATATAAATATATAAAAAATAGTGTGGCAGCAGCGGTAGTAGCGAAACTTTCACTTTTTGTCATACAATTGGTCCTGACCTTGTCCTCAACGTAGACAAATATTTAAGCCTTGCCTTGTGTATTAATTGTATTTATTCGAGTTATGCCATTTTAGTATAACCACTAATAATAATAATAATAATAGAGTAAAAAAGTTATTGCGGAGACAGTGATATATATTTTATATTTTATGTAAAAAACGACTGTGAATCGAGAATGAAAATAATTCAAAATAAACGAAGTCCAACAACTTAAAATTTAAAAAGGCATTTTGTATGTATGATTTTTTTCCTTTATAGTTACAATCCATTCTAAGATATACAACATGTAAATCACATTAATACTTGGTTTTCTTTTAGGTAAAAATAAAAATCATTAAACTTTGTTAGGAAAACTCGATATGGTTACACATTGTAGATTCGTGAAAATAATATTTGAACGCGTATTATTATTATTATTATTAGAGTACGTACATATTTTTATTTGTTGCGTATTACTAATGTTTCACGTGAAAAAGCGGGTGAAAGTACGAGTGCTAAAGACGAAAGGATAATTATGTTACATACATATACAATAATACTGCTTTACAGCCAGTTAAAACCAGTTTTTATTAAACCATTACTATACAGTATGAAGAACACAAAATAAGTTCTTATCATAAAGTTTTAGCCCAGATATTATTTTTGTATTTTTACTGGGATACCTTGAAATGAAATAAATATTTGCTAAACAATAATTATGGGGACTGTTATTGAGACTTTATTGTTCAACACGTAAATAATAAATAGAAAATGCCAGAATATAATTCTAGTTTTAAAATAAATTCTATTCAGAAAAAATAATTTATAGTTTTCTAAGTTACCAAAAACTCTTTAATTAAAAGGATGTTATATTTATTTAAATAACATATATTATACAATTCTCGTTAATTAAGTTATATCAATGATAAGAAAACCAAAACCCAGAAAATAATTATGGATAATTTTTTTTTTTTTGTGAACAACTGTTCAAGTTTAACTGAATTCAAAGTGAAGAACTTTTAAAATTTTACAAATAAATGAAATTCTATTTAATAAATAGTAAATACATCCATAATTCAGTGTAACAAAAAACCGTTTTCTATGGACTAAGTACAATGAAATTTTCACTAAATCTTAATTTAATAGATTTCATACGTTTACGAAAACCAAATTAATTAGTTGTTTATACTTTGACCTTCATTTTATTTCGTCAACATTGTCGATAAGCCAGCTGACATTGTACGGAAAAAAATAAGTACAAACGTAATTCACCAATGCCATTGAGTTCTGTGCACTTAACTATTATTTTTTGGTTTTCAAAAGGCAATCTATTTAGATAGATATTCCATAATAATAAATAAATCAATTATTATGGAAAATAACAAATAAACTAAAATTGTTCAATTTGTTTTATTTAAATAATGATAGGTACTATTTACGACGATGGTAATAACTAATAAATTATTAAACTATAACAATGTTATAATTATTATGTTTTATGACACAACTGATGTGGGTAATATATATATGTAGCTAATCTAATATATATTTCCACATAATAATCATAGAATAAACTATTGTTTTTTTATTATTGATAGATTCAATATTTTTATTTTGTATAGGTATAAGTTTAAAAACATTTCTTGCAGTCATGCAAATGGTAAATATATTATAAAAATGCAATTTTATACAAAAAAAAAGCATATGTTTAATCCGTTAAACACTTGTACTGGTGCTTTTCAATTGAAATATTTTCAACATAGTTGCCAAATCGTAATTGAAGAGATAAAAACGAGTTTCGGAAACAGAATAAAAATGGTAACGTTAAATAATTAATAAACGAAAAAATTAATTTTTATAACGGAATTAATTCATTTATAAATATTATTCAAGGACAATGAAGTATCTTTATGTGTGTACTTAAAATACAAACTGATCTTTCCACAAAAACTTGAATATACTTATGCATAAAAAGTAAATATAAATAATATCATAATATGCCGACCCAATATAAGTACAATAATATAATAACTGTAATGTTTAATGTATACGAATGTATTATGAATAATGACAATATAAACTATAATTACCTGAGTAAACGCATTTAATTTAAATATAAAATATGTACGATAACATTTTTTAATCCAGCATTTCTATTAATAGGGTTTATTGCGTTGATAAATTATTTTGTTAGACTACAATATTTTATAATAATAACAATCAAAATCATGTTATTTATTTTTTAAATAGGTACCCTAAAGTGTTACATAAAAAAAGAAAAATAATTCTTGTTTCCAGGCGTATTTTCGGGATTTTTATTTATTGAGAGGAGGTGGGGAGGCTTAAAAATTTGTTCTGTGTTCCAAACACAATTAGGTACCACTAATTTTTAATAATCGTTTTTTTTTTTCGAAAATTATTCGTTATTGTAATATATTTTTAACAAAATAATATAATATATGTATTATTCTATTATAATTTATAATATAATATACAATTTAAGGGACTTTAGCCCCTAAGGCCCCACTTGGGTGCATTCCTACTATTCTCTTTTGTTTGCATTGCATAAATTAAAATAAATCGATTATTAGATATTTTAAAAAGTTGTATTTTTTTTGGAGAAAATAGATTTTAGATAACACTTGACTCATCATAGATGCCTATTCAATTTTTTTTAATTGGTTAAAATGTGTATAAAAAATTTATTTTAATTTAATATAGTTCACGACATTCCTAATAATTAATTTTAATGAAGAATTTTGTAAGCCAGTGTTCTTTATCAAGCATTTTAACCCAAATCCGAATCCATATAAAAAATTATTTAAAATATATTATTACACCCCCCAAAAAAAAGTCATTATAATGTTTTACACGAAAGTTAAATGGAAAATATAAACAAAAAAATTAACCAGCCCAAATTAATATTGTTCTTCAAAGTTAACATGGTACAATATTATTCTGGATATATGTCGAATGAGAACTATAAAAAATATATAAAGACTAAAAAAAATAAAAATAATTCTAAGCATTATATACCTAATAAACATATTTTTTAAAGAAAACTCCTCGGAAAACTCTTTTTGTCATAGTTCACCAATACCGAATACCACAAAACAATTTAAAAATAAAAATTAAATGATTAAAACTATTAAATATTTGAAATCTCAAAAATATTGTTTGCACATGCCACTTTTAGATTTTAAAAAACTGTTTAACATTTATTTAACCATAGGTACTGTACTACTGTTAAATATAAACTTCAGATACAGTGATATATTTTTAATTGTTAAAACATAAATCAATTTAATAAGAAAGAAAAATAATATTTTATAAAATTAAAAACATTATGATATATGATATAGGTAGGTTAATACAGGAGGTAGACTGGGAGGTATGTTGTATAAGGTCCAGTCGTAATTAAGAATTATACAATGATAAACAAATAATATCTAATAACAGTAATAAGTGATATTTTGTATTTTTATGTTCCTCAGTCCATTTATTAAACTGGTCTAATCCGTCCCTCGGTATGTAATTTAGTTATAAAAATACCTAATAACCTAATTCTAACTATTAAAATATTATCAAAAAATTATTATAAAACTAAATTATAAATACTTAATATATTCAGTAAATCTATTAATAAGATCAAAACACTTTGTACCAACATGATTATATGTGGTACTCCTCACCGTAATACCTACTAAACAATTTATTTAAAAAATTCAATAACTAATACCCACAAAAGATTAATGTACAAATTATGAGGTTGAAAAGAAATTATACCTCTAAAACTTTAGGGTTTGCAAATATTGATTGGAATAAAATATCCGAACTTAGAAAAATATATTACCTACATCTAGTTCTCAACCTAAATCTAACATTTCTTTTCTCTACATGACACATAGAAACAGAAATAATTTTTACTTACATAGTTTATACATTAAGAGAATATATTCTTATCATGATTTAAAAATAATTCTTATGCTATGAAATAAAATAAAGAACTTGTTAAATTAGATAGCTATAACATGTATTTTGGCCAACTATAAGTAATTCATACAATTTTTTTTAATATTTATTGTTTGTATAATTGATACGCAATATTAATTAATTTACTATAATTTTTAGAGCTATAAACCATTAGAATGGATGAAATGTATTAATTATCATACAATTATAATTTTAGTTTTATTGTGAATAAGATGATAGTAGATGGAAAACAAATATAAAAATTGCACTTTTTTTTATTAACTTTTTTATGGTTGGATAATTTTAACAATAATATGGTTTTAATATTTTTAGTTATGATTGGTTTTGGTTTTTTAAGTTAAAGGTTACATATTTACATATTTTAAATTTAAAATAGATAAAATAATTCAACATTTTTTTTGATATTGATAATATACAAGAAGAATTATTATTCATGAAAAAAATATTAGAATATTAAGATAATTGTAACTTCTTTTTAGTTTTAGTAAATAGGTAGGTAAGTAATGAATGTATGTGTATTTTTATTTTACTATACTACCTAATTAATAAAAGTACCTATGTGGTAAATAGTTTTCATAATTACCTAGGTACAATAAATGATAATTTATGAAAGATTTCTACAAAATATAATATAATTGTTTTGAAAGTTAGTAAATTTAGTTTTATAAACAATATTTGAATGTATTTTTGAGAATTTGTGCGCAAAGATTTTTTTTTTAAGAATTTTCTACAGTTGATAACAGTGGTATTTTTACTGTTTTTTTATTATGTCCAATTAAATTTTCTTTAAATAGGTTATATTATTAAAAAGAAGATCTATCTACCAGACTATTGAAACAATTTATTGCTATAGTTATGACATCGAGTATTTTTATTCAAACATTAAAAATAATTCATATACCTAATGAAGATTGTAAAATATTTATTGCATAATCATTCGAGAAGGTCAAAAGGAAGGTAATATGAATCTTATTTAGACCTACAAAACAAAAATTATGTTTGAAATATCTATATTAGCAAAAATTTTGAAAACTAAATTAACAAAACATTTTCTAGGAATAAAAGTATAAATGTATTGAACTACCTACAGTTTAAATAGATAATGATATTAATTAAATACAAATTATACACTTAATATTAAAAACTAAAACAACTTGATCATACAATGATTTAAGAGGTACAAATGTATTAGAAATATATCTATTTTTGATTTTTTTTTAATTATCTAATATTATTAATAGTTATTCGAGGAACAGATAAGTATTCAAATTTACTGTTCAGTTAGATGAGCTAGTAACATTATATGGATTTTAAAAATATGTTAGTAAATTTGCAGTTATAAAACTCGGTAAGTAGTAATTTCTTTGTATAATAATTAATTTTATTTCTATTATAGACTATAGTTGTTCAAAAAAAAGCTTTAAGTATAAGTCCAACAAAAATGCAGATCTAATTAAATGTGTCACACCATCCAATATCATAATTATTATAAAAAAAATATCTAATGAAAATATTGTTAATTTGTATAATATATAAATTCAACTCTAGCAGGAATGCTGAGACTATGAATAACAGATTTAAGTTATACAAGTTTATAACATCGATATGAGGACAATATTGAAAACCAGCTGTTTGAAACATTGAGATACATCAGGCTCAGAAATAATGAACAGATTTTTGCGTAAATTTATAGACTGTTGGAAATCTTCGCTAGTCAACTCTGGATATTGTCAAAATGAACCGTAGCAGTAGAAATGAAAAATAAAAACAAGAGGTGTAGGTAGTATTGGTGGATGAAATCGATTTCAAAGTCAAGTAGACAGTGGCCAATTAAAACCGAAGACCTTGTGATGGTTGCCGAAAAATTCGGGGTCGCAGACGTAGGCTGGTTAGGACTCGGAACGAGTAATGAGAGTTGGTGTTCTGGGCCAAAAAATCGGAGGACCGACGAAGACTGTAGAGTGGATGTGTGGACGTGGCCGGAGGAAAACGAGTCGCGCGGGACGAGCGCAAGAGAAATCGCGTAGGCGACAACCGAGAGGACAGAGGGACCCCGCAAGCAGCGAAAACAAACGGTCGCGGAGATAAAAGATCGTCGCGTAAATCGCTAAAAGGTCGGCACCTAAGTCTGGTTCTTACCTGTTGACAGCACCGCAGGTAATCCTCGACGGCCTTCAGACAGGAATCGGTCAGCTTGACGAAGAACAACGTTTTGTTCTTGCCCGTCCTCTGTTTGGGCATAAGGCCATTGTTCTGGTTCGACGACAGACTGTATTGCACCCCGGCGGTCAAAGCGGACATCGCGGCCGATATGTCGTGGCGACTGGCGAGGTGGCGACTGTTTGCGGGCGCGTTCTCGGTACGCGGTCGGCGTCCTCTCGTCGTCGTCGATAGAGAGAGGAAAATGATTTCTTTTCGGGAAAAAAAAAAAAAAAATTAATTTTTTTTATTATTATTACTATTACTATTATTATTATTATTACATCTACAAACGAATCATAATCGCACCAGCGACGATCGCGGACATGTACGCATAGGGAAAAGATTACGAGACTACTATTAATTATTATATTAAATACGAGTTGTATTACACTACTTCGATAGCTGATGGTAATGGTGCGAGATACCAGGTGCACACGGGACCGCCGCGCTGATACGCACACACCTGGGCCTCCCGGAGTAGTGACGTCACGGACGTACGATGTCTATAGGACGGCAAGACGGCCAACGATTGCTCCATACACCATAGAACGTCGTCGCACAACACACAATCAGCGACCAGCAGGCTGCTGCAGCTGCTAAAAGTTGACGCAACACAGTTTTTTGTGATTACTGATTACTCTGCCGCCGCCGCCGTCACTTGTCCTGCCGTCGACTACTGCCACGGCGGCACGGCGCCACTACTGCCACAGCGCCACTATTGACAATACTACCTATACCATATTTATTATTTACTAATAATATTGTTTACGTAATACCGCGACCGTCATCGGCAGGTCCTTCGATTGTAAATAGTAAAAGGATTTTAAGATCTGTATACTGTACGCAGGATTTTTCGGTTTGTCCAAAGCAGAACGTGTTGCAGGTTGCAAATTATGTCTGATTATATATATTATATTCAAAGTCAATGGGGGTATAGTAATTATAGTATCGTAGATAGGTAACTCATAAGAATCATTTATTTGTGATCAACAAGTTCAACTCATTTTTTTATGATTTTATAGCTGAAAAACAAGATGAGATTACTAAAGTTAAAAGCTTTAACCTTCGATTAAAAAATCCTAAAAAAAAGTATTTTAAAATATTCTTGTTTTTTTTTTCATTTGTTTAGGTGTAGTGGTATATATAAACTGAAACGATAATACAATAGTTTATGTAATTATATATGTATATACTAGTATACTACCCCCTTAAGTGCATTGTTCAGCCAACTGCACTAATGGTAAATTTCCTGTGGTTCAATTTGGATTCAAGCAACCACTGCGGCACTGCTCATGTCCCGTTGGAACAAATTCCGATTTACTTATTCTGCAGTAATACAATATCCATCCGACACATGAACAATAAAAATCGGCAAACATATAACGATTTTAGGTCGTGTTGCCGTCCCAAAAGGCCCTTCGAGACATCAAAACGTCACTACTCACTAAGAAATCAGGCTCGAAAAAATTAAACGATTTACTGAGGGCTGTTCCCGTATGTATATGGAATGTAATAATGTAGTTTCTTTTTTTATTTCCATTTCTTGTTCAACATGCGCTGTGCAGTGGGAAGATCAGCTGGTAGTGGTGATGACCAGGTGTTCGAGCTGGGAGCTACACATATTGTACAGGGGTGCGTATTATTATTATTATTTTATTCTGTACCCTACGAAGCCCCCACAGTAATAATTGAATAATAGCTGTATATATATATCACCTATAAATGCCGTTATTTATTACATATGAGCGACGGACTTGTATTATATGGTAATATACGCCGTAAACAGTAGGGTATTTTAAAAAAATATTGGGAATAAACATATAACTTACTACATGGAAATAGCACGTAGAATTGAAAGATGTTTGGGGGAACAGTTTTGCGTATATTATCCTGAAATCAAGGTCTGGAGTTTGCTTGTGGTGTACGAGCTTGTATTTATAATAAGTAACTAAATTTTATATTATATTTATTATTTATAATTTATACACAATATAAACGCATTGTATAACGATATTATTATATCTCGACCGACGCCGTAATTGGGTTATATATATACGTAAATTAATGTAACTAATAATAATAATGCATAACGCACACATGCATAACATAGAGATATGTACTATAATAAATAATAATATGTAATATTGTAATCTTAATGTGTTTTTTACAGCTATGGTATTCACCACTTGGTGACTTTCCAGCAACGAGCAACCCCTTCTACGTGATATAAAATAACATTATATACAGAGTGAAACATTTAAATGAAAACACTTATTTATAGTGCATTTTAGATTTTCTAAAAACTCTTTTTATGCATATAGTTTGAAGTAAATATTTTATAACACTAAAAAACAATTATTTTTATCGGTGGTTTTTAATTTTTTTTTAATGACAAGTCAATAACCTATATAGATTGGTACTTTTATGTATATATGATCAGAAACAGCTAGATACCTATTAAACTTATAAAAATGTGGTTTAAAAATAATTGAATAAATTAAGTTTTGAAGTTTAAATAAGTAGCAACATATTATATTATAGGCATATTATAGCAGTGTAACTTTTGTCTTGAGTGATATATTGCGTGTTGTTTTAATTAGGTACTGTTGAAATAGGTATAATAGGTACCTATAATGTAAATAATAACAAACTATTTATTTAGGTATTTATTTTAATATTTATACATCAACAATTTCAGAAAAGGATTAGGTATGTTTCTGATTATATAGAAATAAAAATATATTAAAAAATGTAAGGAATCACTATGTAATTAAAAATACTTAGCAAAGTGTAACTATTGATGAAGATTATACTATATATGAATCTATATTTTATTTAATATTCTATTATATACGTACGTATAATAAAATACATATATTATTACACATAATATACCTATTTATATAGGTATTAGGTATATATGTATAATATGTAATTCTATCGAAAGCGTAAATGATTTTTACTCTACAGACTACAATAATATATGATATATATATGTGTGTGTAATAATAAAAATCACTGCGCACGCTACGTTGACTATATAAAATAATAATAGTTAAAATAGATATTGTGTATATGGCATGTATATAGGTATCGCGTTATATTTGGATTTACCTACCTATCGGTACACGATTATTCAATCAAGGAGCTCGTAAATCGTTTGAAATTCCAATCTCGATAAAAAAAAAAATAATAATGAGAATGATTTGCGATATTCTGCTTTACTGCCGCAGTTATATACCTATATAACATATATACTATATATATATATATATATATATATATATGTGTATACTGTAGTATACACCGTGCCGTGCAGATATTCCAATAAAAGAGACACACGTAACTCCCTCTATAACTCACTGACCAGTCTCACAACCAGTTATAAAATAATATACCTATTCGTCTATATTAAATTTAATATACATTTATTTATGAAACGACGGTTTTTTACGTATATTTCATCATTCCAATAATACTTATATACATATATTATTATGTACGAACCAATGATGTGAATGTAATTATACATACACGTAAGCATATATTATATTATATATGTGTGTATACACTATACACACGCCTAACGCGTGAATATATACAACATGAGTACATGACTGTATATATATTCGTAGTGGGGGAGGTTCCGGGTTCAACCCCCCACCTAAAATGTCTTCAAAACAATAATTTGTTTTTAGTTTATGTTCGTATATACATGTATAGGTTATATGTGATTTTTTTTTTCATCGTAAGGACTTCTCGTCACATTTATACCTCACCCGCGGGCCGCGGCTCACCCTATCCAGAAAAAAGACAGATATTAAGACGCATAGTAAACAATCGACTTCGTCACAGTAGGTATAACTAATACATAATAAATATATATATATATATATATATATATATTTATTTACATGCATGAATACTTATAGTTAAAGACTAAAATAATAAATGCTAATATTATATATATTATATTATTATTAAATATTTATATGTATAACATTTCTTATGCATATGCTATAACAATAATATAATATTATACCAAATATTATGACGATGTACCTACCTATATATTACTGTATTATATATATGCACGTAACAATGAAGTTTGATAAGCAAATAAGTATATATTAATTATCTTAACGACTTTGCCGAAGTTAACTGTAGTATAACCATAGATTAAACATAATAATATGTTCAATCTATGGTATAACATTATACCATATTATTATATTTATATATACAAAGGTAATTAGGAATTATTTAATTTTGATATGATTATAATTTATTATATTAATTATTAATATAATAATATGATATAAATAAAAATATTCTCTTATTGTAGGCACCATTGCACCAGACACTAGTTTGTATAATTGTATTATTTTGCACATGATGGGTATTATATGTGTGATATGGGTATTACATCATATATATATTACATTGATGACATATTATTTAGGTGTAATAATATAATAGCAAGCAGGGCACAATAACAAATGACGAGTTAAAAAATAAAATCATATAAATTATTATTAATATTTTCTAACTTATCGAGACAAAAATATAAATTAATATCACTTTAATATTAATTTACATGACATCCGACGGCCGACGCAATTCCACTAGCAGAGACTCGATAATATTATCCGACAGTAATAGTCAACTGACATCTGACTACCTACATCGTCTTGAGTGGTCGAGCCGTGGATATTACCTATATGAATTGTTCTTATTATTATTTGTATAAATGGCGCTTTTACATTATAGTAATTTTGTAATTTACAGTTATCTACATAATTAAGGGTTATTTATTTTTAACTATAATTGGGTTAGTTTTTTAGGTAGCTACCTAACTTATTACTTTAAGCTTTTAAGTTAATTTCATGAAGGTACCTATACTTATCTAAATCTAAGCTATAATAAATTAAATTACAAATATTTTTAAAAATAGGTTTCTATAATAGGACATAAGGGAATATAATAAAATGGTAATCTTAAATAATTTTTTTTTAGTCAAATATCGATTATGATTAATTATTCATAAGTTTATAGTTGCTTTAACTTTAAGTTTGATTGGGAACTGTTAGGAGTATATACATGCAGGAAGACACATCACTCACTACGATTTATATTTATATGGGGGTAGAGTGCACCATGTACCACTTAATTTCCCATCTTATCTAAACTTTAATAACAATTATAAATACTAAAATACTTGGTTATATCAAACAAAAAATATTATGTATTATATAAGCTTATAAGCTGTAGGTAAGTATGTTAGTTAGGTATACGTATTAAAAAAATATTCCACTGTATAATGTAAAAATTTGTTCAACATTTTTTAAGGATTACAAAATTATTATTCATATTTACTATACTTTCTTGCGACCAACTCCAACAATACAATTACCCTGTAATATATAATGCCTTTAATACTCTATTATAATTTATAGGTAGATACACCTTTTATACACGTACTGCACAGTATTTTAATTTTTTGTACACGCGACTACGTGAATCATATAGATACCTAGGTACTATAATACATATCGACTCGACTAGGAATCATACTTGTACAATACTACAGTTATACTTATACACCATGATAATACCATTAACGTATTACGTAGAACCGTATATAGTGTATAATAATATGTATTAAGTAGATATTATAATAACAATCAACGGAATATACCTATATTGTGAATTGTAATACTGTAATAGTTTCCTACATTTAAATATATTTCACTTAGGTATCGCGCATCAACTCTAAATTATAATTTTCTTTACGATCTTTGTTCGGTACCTAGGATTTTCATTTTGAGTCTCTTAAAGTCTTAACCACT
Source organism: Schizaphis graminum (assembly GCA_020882235.1). Classification (NCBI taxonomy): domain Eukaryota; kingdom Metazoa; phylum Arthropoda; class Insecta; order Hemiptera; family Aphididae; genus Schizaphis; species Schizaphis graminum. The sequence continues at coordinate 73,560,014 of CM037032.1, forward strand.
ATAATAACTACAAGTATGTTACTAGTAGTTACTACACGTAATGTTATATTTTACACGGAAAATTATTTATATTTTATACGCCTAGACAGTGGAGGATTAAGCAATTTGTCGCCGTCTCAAATTATAATATAATATTATAAATAGGTACATTTTATTTTTTAAGAGCGGCAAATTTGCTGTTCCAATCACATGATTACTTTGCTTGTAAGGTAACCCGACGCTGCGCGTAGATAGTATATTATTAAATTTTGTATTGTTGTTTTTCGGTTTTTTCTTCGGACTGCGTAGTACGGATTATAAATTATAATTTATTATAATATATTTGGGTACATAATAGGTACCTACCTAATGTGTATTTTGAGTTGGTGGTTATTATTTATAAATTTGATATCAATACACGGGTGCCCATAGCTAACATTTTAAGAGCCAAGAAGGGAAGGACGAGGGAGCAAAATAAAAAAAAAATCTCAAATTTAAGGTAAATAAATAAGGTGTAAATAATGTCATTTCAATACATAAATATAAAATATTATAATATGCTATTATTTTTATAACTAATATTTTTATTGGTTTATTATAGTTAATTAAAATAATTTTTATAAGTACCTACCTACCAACTAACAAGTCAAAAATAGAAAATAAAATATAATCAAATGTATCTTCAGTATCGGTAAATAAGAACTGAAAATATCTTTGTTTTATGATGTAAATAAAGTCATTAGATAATGGTAATATTTATTAAATTATAAGTTAATATTATTTTCCAAGGGGGAGATAAATGGTAAATGCTTCGTCTTATTTCTCCTCCCTACAATCAGTGCTCATATAGGTACATCTATATAATACTTTATATTTAATAATAATATTACTCGATAGAATCAAGGTAGGTATATAAATTTTATAATCATATTAAAATACTTATATTTATATGTAATACAAGTTTACGACTATATAAATACCTACAAAAGAGTTAGTCTAGCCATTTTAAGTTTTAACATAATACAAATGAACTTATACAGCTGTAGTGATGCAGTGCACTTATAGGCTTATAGGTTATCGAATATTTTAACCATATATTAAGGCAGGGGCGGACAAACGGTCGATCGCAAAGGATTTTAAAGTCGATTGTGTTAGAATTTATTTTTAGGCTACGCACACGAAAATTAATCATGGTGGTTGGATTTTTTATGGAAGTCGATCCTCAAAAGTCAAGTATAATGTTAGTAGATCGCGGCCAAAAAAAGTTTGGCCACCCCTGTATTAAGCCATCGAAACTTAATAAAAATGTAATTATTTAACTTATTATTATTAGTAGGTAAGTAGTATACGTCATATATTATATATAAGCATTAATCATCCGTATATATACTAAATAATATGTGAATAATATTAATGTACCTACCTATACCTAAAATTAAAATAGTAACTGTAAAAACTAACATTTTTGATAAAGGTACACAGTACGGGACCCCGGGTTCAACTGCCCCTTCACGGGAGTTTACCAATTGTGCTTAAAATTACCTTTTCATATACCAATTTATTGCGCTCAATACATTTTACATTACCTAAGGAAAACTTAATAACCGATTTTTTTGCGAGTTAAAAGTAAAAGCTTTCCAAGTCGGTGAAACGTATAGGCTTTATACAGTTTAGTTAATGAAAATAAAATAATATTAATAATAATAAGAGAATATGTGGTTAAATTCAGGGGCGTAATTACGGGGGGGGGATATGGGGGGATAGATCCCCCCTTGAGCTGTATTTATGTATTGTCTAATATCTATACAAAAAAGCCCTCCACAAGTTTGCCATAGAAATTTATTTTGATCCCCCCTCCCATAAAACATTCTCAATTACGCCACTGGTTAAATTACAAAGATATAATAATATAATAATACGATTTTGAGTTTAAGGTAGGTAATCATGATGTTTGTATTTTGCATGTTTTAAGAATAATCATAATTTTTTAAATAATAATTTGACTACTTTGAGCATGGCAATTAGAATAATATAATTTGAATATACAAGCGCAATATTGGTATATTGACCGTAAAATATAAAGAGAGCAATTGGTACACTGACCCTAAAATATATGCAACGCAATTGGTGTATTGACCCTAGTATAAAAATTTTGTTTTAGGCGCAATTGGTCCATGCCCCCCTTCACTACTTCACATTTTAAGACACCACTGGCTGTACACGAATCGCATCCTGAAATTAAAAATCTCATAAGTGAATACACGAATTATTGCGCCTTGGGTTTGTCAAAACGACGTCTGTACTAAAAATTATATTTTTATAAATATATACATTGCTTTTGGTTACATCACAGTTCTATTTCAATATGGTAAATTAGGAATTTTAAAACATCTTTAAGAACATTTTAGAATATCTTTATTAATTTGGATGCAGATTTCATTTAGGTCAGAGTTAGTGGAGGAAAATCCAAATGTTTAATTTGTCAAGAATAAAAAAAAACTATATTAGAAATAGGCAAGTAATTTCTTAAAATATTTTTTTTGTCATCCGTTTTAAAAATTAAAAGTTAAAAAGCCGATATGGGCGATTGTTAAGTCTCCCAATGGTAAACTTGGTAAACTCTTAACTCTCTCGGGTCTACTCAAGTATTAACATGTACTCTACTCGCTACTCCCGGGACTTCAGTCGTAAACGGACAGTTTGTACTATCTATTGTTTGAGTTGCATATCGCGGACGGATACTTATTTGTACGGGGGTAATAAATTGGTAAAATTTGATCGCGGACATTTTGTACAGTATATAAATGGTGGTGTTTTTTTGGGCGAATGTAAGTTCCCACACGAGATATAGCAGGTAAAAATTACCCCAGGATATGCATACGTAAGTTCCCACACGAAAAAAAATTATACCAAACACCAAGGCTGGGAAAAGAAAAGTAACTTAATTTAATTTAAAGTTAAAATTTTTTAATTTTCAACTTTTAATTCGTTAATGCTCAGCCTTGCCAAATACAAACTTCCTTCCCACTTTATTCAGACTTAGGACTGACAACTTAAACTTAGTTGGTGTGGTTAAAATTTGTTTTGTTTTTGTATTGCATAATAATTTTATTATTTTTTTTATTTTTGTGTCTGACGACAACATTTGGAGTAGTAAAAATGCTTTGATTTTGGACTTCAGCCCCTATTTGAAAAGGAAATCGGATCTAGTTGGTACTTTGGGGGGGTCAAAAGTTAAAAATTTTCAATATTTTTTAAGTGAGTCGGGAAAAACCTTAAAAAAATGACGGAAAAATGGGATTTTTTACGCAAAACCAGTTTTCGTCAAAATCAAATTTTTATTTTGCTATAACTCAAAAACTAATAGATGTAAATACTTGAAATTTTCACCAAATGTTTATATTAGCGTTCTCCATACACGGTTTAATTTTCAAAGAATTTTGACTTTTTTTAAGCTATTTATAGACAATTGAAATTTTTAATTTTTTTTAGTATTTTTTTTAAAATAACGATAAAAATTTTTTGGCCGGCCAGAAAATCTTGAAAATTTAATACAAGGTTTCTTGTAAGTTGTTCTTAAAGTGATAAAAAAAAATCCGAAATCGTTAGTCACAATTTTTTTTTATAACTGCTTAAAGCTCGAATTTATATGAAATATGTCAAAATTGCGAAAATTGGCAAGTAATTTTGTGGTTGAAAAATCGTAAAATTTTTTTCTTTTATAACTAAGTTTTGAAAATTTGATGCAAGGTTCTCCATACATTTTTCTTCAATTATCCGTAAAAAAAACTCTACCGGATTCAGACCAAAAATTTTTATGAGTGTTTGAAATTTAAATTTTTACAAAACCGTGTTAAATAACGGTTTAGCCTCAAACGATTTTTTATATTTGTTGTTATTCAAACAGTATAAGTCGTAAATACTTGAAAATTTTACCAGTTATTTAGATTGCCATTTTCTTTACGTGATTTGATTTTCAAAATACTTTGTCTTTTTTTGAGCTATTTATAGACAATATTTTTTAATTTTTTTTTTATAAGTTTTGATAAAAAAAATTTAGTTAGGACAAATTACTTGAAAATTTAATTGAAGGGTCCACATAACTTGTTCTAACTCTCATTCAAAAATTATAAATATACATAGGCACAATTTTTTTTTATTAGCATTTGAAGTTCAAATATTGACAAAAATTCGTCAAAATCATGAATATTTTTCACTATTTGGTAGTTAAAAATTTATAAATATTTTACTATCAAAAGCTAAGAATTGAAAATTTAATACTATTCTGTCCATAAGTTAAGCTTAGAATAATTATAAAAAAGTTTGAGGATTATTCAATTGAAAAAATTTTACGAGTGTTTAAAGTTTTAATTTTAATTTGAAATCAAAAATACGCGTGTAAAATTACGTTTTACTAATAAATAATTTTCGATTTTTGTTATTTTTAAGAAATTACTTGACGTAAGATCTTGAAACTTTTACTTAAATGTTTGAATTTGTTTCAAAGTAGAATATATTACAATATTTGAGTATAATATATCCTAGACTGACAAATCATCTCCGTTCAGAATCGTTTTTCGTATACAATGATACCTATCATTGCATTCAAATTTAACCTACCTTAGACCGAGTCCACCCCACCCCCTAATGTACAGCAGAGCGATACTCACTTACCCACTTTTTTCTATTATTAATTATTATTTTATACCTTAAAAAATTGAATTGGATTTTTTTTATGCAATACATAGCAATACATTGAAATACAATTCCTAAATCTCAATAAAGTTTGTGTTTGGTATAATTTTTTTTCGTGTGGGAACTTACGTACGGGTGTATTTTTTTTCGTGAGGGAACTTACATATGTACCCGCTTACCTGCTATGTTTCGTGTGGGAACTTACTAAACCCCGTTTTTTTTGTTAAACATAGATTTTCCAATTCTTCAAACATAAAATTAAAAATATTTCTATTATTCAATATGAATTATAAATTTTATTTTGTTTCTCAATTATATTAGGTCTATATTAGGCTAAATTATTTTAGGTCAATATTATAACATAAAAATTGCGGACACACGTTTCGTTGTCATAATACTAATTGCGTACAGAGATTATTTTTAATAAAAATCACATGAGTTGCGGACACAAATATATTTCCCTTCACTACTTTTCAGTACTTAGGACAAGCTACCAAAAAATTGGTAGGTGGGGTTAAAAATATGTATGTCTTGCAAAAGTGCAATCGTTATTTTTTAAAACTAAGTTACTATATTATATTATATTATTATTTAAAGTTTTAACCTAACTCTTTATGTTTTTCACTATACATTTTTATACAGAAAAATAGAAAATAAACGAACAGAAAGATGATACTACCGACAGATATTAAGCAAGCGAGTAAGGTTGTCGATAAACTGACTTAAACATATTTTTTGACAGCCGTTTCAAAAGTACCTGCACAATCTTAATGCTGATAAATAATATATTAATATATATATATATATATATAATGTACCTATATATATAAATCGTTAATATCGAACAGTAATTTCCCAACGTCCACAATCGTTAATATAAAAAATAATAATTGGACATTTGTCCGCAATTCGTATCTTATATTTGTGTCCGCAATTCGTATGTTACCTTTTTAGATTTCGTCCGCAACTCGTATGGTTTTTGTCACTTTGTCCGCAATTCGGAAACACCGTATTATATATAAGGGTATGTAATAAGTAACTGTCGACAGTCCTAATAAGTCAATAGGTATAATATGGGATGGAAAATGATTATATATTGACTATTGAGACATAATAATATCAGTGTGCAACGCTGGTCAGCATATCTTTAATCCAGGCTTGTACATACGTGTACGGTATAGTTAGTAACTTAGCCACTTGAGTACCTATAACAAATAAATAAGTACCTATGTAATATTCATGTCTGTTAAAATAAGCTTTTTAATTTTTATTGAACGCCTTTATGGTAAAATAAAACATTTTTATTTTCGATATTAGATGAATTAGGTCTAAGATAAAAACATTAAAATTTAGTATTAATATTGAGTTCTAATAAGTCCAACAATAGAATACATAACTTATAATTTTTTTTTAAATAATAAAAATTATTTCAATTGAATATTAAAGTAATTACTCGTCAACCGTGAAAACGGGAAATTGAAATAAAGTTATTAGTTTCTAAATAATAACATATCAAATATCAAAATTCAACGTGTCTACTATCCAGCCATAGTCATCATATTGTATTTATACTTTACAATGTAAAGTTTACATAACGTGCCTATGATATACATTTTTAGAAAAATAAATGTTATCGATATTCTGAAAACGCGCGTCGTACCTAATAAGTTTTCTGATAGCTGGAGGTATAATTTTTTTTTCTAATAAAGCGGTCGAGAATTTTTATTCATTAGGTACCTAGCGAGTAAAAAGTGTGAGATCTAGGTACCAAGTAGGTATTTACTAACTAATGGTATTTATTATAATATGTGTATAAATACTATAAATAAAAAAAAAAATAGGAAAAACTCTATTTTAATAATTATTAAATCATACAATCATAATCATATTTCATACAGATTCTGAATTTATAACAAGCATCTAATTATAATTTTATTAAGCACGTGCTTGGCACGTACAATATTCCATATATTTATTAGTACCTATAGTTAGTACATAGCTATGCGATGTAGGTACAAGGTTTAGTGTTTTGGAACTGAAAATAAACTTTATCCCAAATTCCAATATGACCTTTTAAAAACGCACGTTTTGTAAGTTTAAAGTATATATTTATCATTTATACACGATTACTTGAAGAGCGAAACTATAAACATTAAAATAATAACACTAATAATACAAGTAAACAAATTGATCAATATTATATAATATAATATAGGATACGTGACTATAATGTATATTGTATAATGAGCATGTCTGAGATTCATACTTACTTATTTTTTACAGACATTTCTCAAGTCTTAATTTAAGAAATTAGATCTTTTATGATTTCCGGCAATAACTTTTTATATAGCTACCTATTTGTAATTTGTAACTGTTTTTATCTTTTATCGAGTTAGAAATAAAATTATTCTTGTTGTATTATTGAATAAAATCATTAGAATTAGGCATATTATGTTTAAATTTAAATCAATTCTCAAATGTATATAACTATAAATTTAACAGATACATAATCATAAGTATGGTAGACAACTGTTAGACGTTAGTGTTTTAATTTGAAAAAATCGTATAGGGTCCAAAATTATGTATATAAATTTTTGGGAAAAAATTTACGAGTACACCGAAAAATGTTCAATGAGTAAGAGGTTACCTAACCAGTGGCCTTATATTAATAATATATAATTATCACATTATTGTTTTATTTTCCTATGCAAAATTCTTAAAATACCAAACCTCTTAAAAACTGAAAATTATAAAATTAAAGCAGGATAAACTATTCTATAGTTAATATAATTTATCTTTTTTCTCTGTAGAATTTTTTATAAGGATAAGCGTGGGTGTATACATACATAAGATAACAAACATAAATATGTAACTTTATTCTCATAAATTATTTTAGTAACAACATTATAGCGTATGGGAAATATATATATGCATTTTTTTTTTATATAAAAAACAGTTTTATACTATCTGTATTTTGCATTTTTAAAAATAATACAAATTATAAAATATATAAACATAAATGAATTGATTGTATTAATTTAAAATATGAATAACAAATAATTTTGTATTAAAAGTTAATAGTAACATACAATCAATAAAATTGTATCAAATACATGGTATTTTGATGATAAATAATATACATATTATGGCCTAAAGTATTTAATAAATAATTTGTTTTTAATCTATAAATTAATTTATATAAAAATAATAAACAAAATAACATCTATAAGTTTTAAGATAAAATATACAATTTACTGTAACTTTAATAATTAACAAAATAAATATATGAATTTTTAACTACTTGACAAGGATGTCTATTATTAAAACTTAATTCTTTAACACTTTAACAGTACTGTAAAAATTTGAATATTAAATCATAGAATAAATTTATTTAAATTTATTCTGCGATTAAATAAGGTTAAAAAGTATATTTTAAAATTTGTTCAACAATCGTCACCTTCAATTTGATTTGCTAGTCTGTAATCTCCATGATCTAATCCTGGCTTATATATTGTCCAAGCTCCTCCTTTACAAAATATAAGTAATATAAATATATTGATGATTAGCAGTACTGTTGCTATTATATGCCATGTCTTATCGTCCAGTAAACGCTTAATATTTTTTGAATAACAGTAGGTTTGTCCTAAGGCATGGGTCAGATCTGCATCTCCCCAACAAGTCGTACACTGATAATCATTTGGTCCATTACATTTATAACATGTATAGTGACAATCAGAACATACACCATCGTTATTTGCATATGTTTTGACCGGACAATTGACAGTACATTCACCATTGTATATGTTATATCCAAATGCACATTCTGCAATTAATTAAAATCAGTTATTTTATAATACATAAATAACATGATACTTCAATAAAGCTATAATTATGACAAGCTTAATATTTTTAGTGCTAAAAATTAAAAGCAAAGCTGTGTGGTACACTCACCGCAAGCATTTGATTGATGTTAGAATAATACAGCCCAATTTGCATTCCAATATGCGAAGTTTCATTAGTTGCAAAAATGCAAAATAGCAAATTTGTATTTAGATTCTGAGAGTTGAAATTGATTAAGGTTTTACATTTTATTTTAAACAAAATAATAGATAATAATATAATAATATACTATTAATAGTAATTTTTCAAAATTAAACACATATCTTTTAAAATAAAACCTAATTTATTGTAAAATTTTGATACTAAAGTTTTGATTTGAAAAATAATAATTTCACATATATCACAAAATAAAAAAAAAATAATTTTTTAATCAAGTTATAATTAAAATAAAATAATATTAAGTTAATATTATAAAACAGATAAACAGTTAGTTTAGGACTTTAGTGTTGCTTTATTAAATTGTTTTACATGTAAACCAATTTCTCCATATCAATGAAACATTTTATCTTTTTTTAAAGTTGTTAAACTAGAGGCTAAGCTATTCTAAAAGTAACTAGTAGTCATTAAAAAATAAGCTTTGATTTTTTATTTTTTAAATTAGAACTATCCAACAAAGCTAAATAATTTCAAGGCTCAATTCCTCAAAAATAATATATTTTTATATATCATAGTATTAGCATTATTAAAACTAATAAATATTATTGTTGTTGAATATTAAGGATTAATAAATTTAATTCATCTTTATTATTTTAAGATAAAGAAATAACAATAACTTAAAAACTTTTAGAAGTATAAGATTTATTCAGTATTCAATTAACTAAACCTATCCATCAATTACTATCCAAATAATTTTAAGAAATGGAATTTTGATAGTAATAACCATAGGATTTATGTAATTTATTCATTCCATTTAAAAATATCAGACAGCTTTATCTCAAATGCTCAGTTTCTTCACAATGTTCTTGAATAAAGATGATAAATAAAATAATTACAAACTGAAATATAAAAGATGAGTATCCTCGCTTTGAATTACCAAACATTAATAAATAATTACCTATTGATTAAAAAAAATTAAATCTTAACAAATTAGAAAATATACACAGTATAGTTAAACCATGGCTCGAATTAAAAATAGATACTTGTACTATTTTTAATATCTTATTCATGAATTAATGATATTAATTATTTTTAGTATTTATTTGTATACTTGCATAATTAATATTACATAAGGTTAAAAAGCATTATATTTTATATTATGAATTATATGAATGATTTTCATATAAATTGTTGATAAATAAAAAATATAAATTTATAAATTTTTAAAATTTACAATTGTTGTTTTTTTTTCCAAGTTAAATACTTGAAAAACTATGGTTTTAAATAATACAGTACATGTTAAATAAAATATTTTCTTTTATCTGTATAACTGTTCAGGTATTTAATGGAAAAAAATATAGATTAGCTGGTTAAATTTATTTGGAAAATACAACACAGATCAAAATACTAATTTTTTCAAAAACAAAATATTTTGAAAGTACAGTAATAATTTTATTTACAAGATAAACAGATTTTTGAGCGTAACATACTTTGGTATTGACGAGAGTAAAATATTGATAGTAAAATATTTACATATTATGTCTAATAATTAATGTTTTATAATACTGATTTGGCAAAATTATGTCTATTCAATTGATTTAGACAAATTAAGTAGCTATCCAAAATTATATTAACTTAGAAATGCATTCAATTACAATTAAAACATGACTTATTAACACACCAAAACCAATTTCTATCACTTAATTTTAAAACTTAAATTATTATTTTATGTATAACGGCTAATTATAAGTTATAAGTTATGTTATTATAGTTGAAATCTATAAACTATACTGCCAATTATAAGCTAGGAGGAATATAAATTATACAAAACAAACTTGAACGTAGAAAAATAAAAACTATAATTAATAAATATAGAAAGGAGATTATTTTTGTAATTATCTATTATAGCATAGTCATAACAATATTAAATATTAATTATAGTACCATTGAGAATTTACTATAAATCACTAGAACTGTTATCAGAAAACAATAAAATAATACTAAGTCACTAATGAAATATACAATTTTATAATGACTATTTAGTCAAAAGTTAAACTATAACTTAAAATTATTATACTTATCATTCTAAAATAAATTAACCCAATAAATAACACTATAATTATATAAAAAAATATGTTTATGATTTTTTTTCTTTAAAAAGGTCTGTTAAAACTAATTAAGTATTTATTAATGGCAATATTTAAATATTAGATTAAAAAAATATTCTACAGAAACATAAGTGAATGAAGTAGATTAATAGTTATACATTATGCTGATTCATTATTGTGGTCTAGTATTATATAATTCTAAGATTGAAAATATAATATTATCTAAACACAATGAAATTTTGGTTTTGTAATTTTTTCAGTAACAATTGACCAATTGGTCATACTTTAATTTATAAGCAATATAAACCAAATCATAAGTTTACAATTATAACTATTTAAATGTATTAATGTTTATATACATTCAAATTCCATGATGCTTTTACAGAAAGTAAACATAGGTATTTAAAAGATAAAAAAAAAACTTTTAATAATTCAAACACATTTTTAATGATATTACTATACAGACTTAAAAATATATCACACCAATTCTTAAATGTATTTATAAATTAAACAACATATATTTATTTTTTGATTAATTTGTGTAGAACAATTTACGCATAGTCGTAATATCACATGTCATAAAAATGTATAATATATTATTTAATATTTTATTATATTATGACAATTGTACAAATATTATTTTGCTTGTCAATTTTTAAAACCTACATTTTTAACTTTAATATTAAATAATATTAAATTAATTATAAAAATTACTACCTTCAATACTACTATAATTGAACTAAATTACATGTATAGATATAAGTTAGAAAAAAACTATTATTAATCTACAGTTAATAAAACCATAATTATATTATACATATTATATATATATTATATTTTAAGTTCTAATAAATTTATCAAGTTTAATGGGAATAAACATTAAAATAATTCTAATATTGAAACACATTTTTTTTTGATCAATATATATAAATATATACGTAAATGTATTTATAAAACAATATTATATTGCAATTTTGTTCAATTCAAATATATATATATATTTTTAATAAGAAACATAATTCATATATTATGATATTAGATTTATGATAAAACATAATTTTTTGTATAAAATATAGTTAAACGTATTGTTTGAAAAATACATTATGGTTATTCTAATATTTTTCAAATAATCTCATATTTAAAAAAAAGTGTAAATAATTTTTTATTGCACACTTAGACCAAAAATGAAAATCTATCATTCTTTAGAGATTTATACAGTTAGAATTATCGTACCTTTTTCATAAATTTTGTATTTTATATTTGCATGTAATGTTATAAATATATTGTAACTTGAATGATATAATTAGGCTTATCCCATATCAAAATATAAATAAATAAATAAATGCATATAATGATCTATGAATATTATGTATATTATTATGTATGCACAAGCCGTTTAATCTAGTCGATGGTTATAAATATTTAATAATAAGAGCACCATTATTATTTTATTATTAAACATTCAAGTACAGATATAATGGATAAAATGGAGTTGCAATTTAATATAGCCCATATTAATTAAGAAGCGATAAGTTAAATGTTAATTAGAAAATAATATTTTAAGATTTTAAAATTAAATAAAGAGAAAAATAGCCAGAAAGATATAGTTTGAAAAAGGTTGGATGATACATAATTAAAAGTTCTTACTGTTTTCCAGTTATTTTTATAAAATTGTGCACAAAGATAATACTAGTACTCAGAATTTTTGTATTTGTATCACAGATAGTTAAATAATAATTAAAAGACGAGATAGGAACATAAAAAATCAAATACATCTGAAATCTAACTGATTTAAATCTCAAAATATCAGGATAACATTTTCGAGCACACAAATTATAATTTTTAGTTTAAAATACAAATATTTTGTGTTGGTAGTAAATAATTTATTATTAGCAGAAAATTAAAGAAAACTTTTTTAGTAAATAGTTACAATTGTAATTTATAAAGTATGTAAGTACAATGCTTCCTTAAATGTATTATAAATAATTGATTTATACATATTATATAAATTATTATTTATTTTGTTCTTATTTTTTTAAATTGTATATATGATGAAAATGCAATCAAAATATTTAATGTCCAATATTAATAGCTATATTATCTACTAAAAATTATTATTACGATTTAGTCAAGAAAATACAGTGTATTATATATTATATAGCTTGAAAACTGTACAGAATAGCATAAATTGCATAAAGTACTAAAGTATATTAATGTTTAATATTTTTTAAGATATAAAAATAACTTTATGCAAATTCAAAATGAGTTTCAAAATTATGTTATTTTTTCAAATTTTCATTGAACTAAATATTATAATATTATGGATGTTTGAATGTAAGATAATAATTAATAATTATTGATGTAAAATAGTTGGTACATTTGAATGCTCCCCAAATTTACAAAATCTTTAGATAAATATGAAATAAAAAATGATTTAATATTACTTATATATGTTTGCTATGTATTGATTTCTTTGTAACCAATTAATATATTTTATTCACATTTTTATTATTTATTATAAGTATATTAAAAATTTTTGATATTTTACAAAGATTAATTGATTGAGTTGAGAAAAATTTATAAAAATCATTACAATACCATACTACTATACAAAAAAAAAAATTATGATTAATTATTTTAAAAAGAAATAACATTGTTGTTTACAATTTTAATTAGTATATAGTACATTTTATCATATTTAAATTGAACAGGAAAAACAAATTAACTTTCTATGCCGTGTTAAAACAAGTATAAAAAAAAATTTGATTTTCTGTAAAAGACATCATGTAAAGGATAAACATTGGCAGTATGTACTTTTAAACTCCTCAATTCGTAGTTTTATATTTAATTAAGTAATTTTTAAATAAATTACATTTATATTGAATTACTCAATACTTTTTGAACTAAAAATAAAATTTGCTTACATGGGAAATGTAATTGTTGGAAATCATATAAAATATATGGTAAATATAATAAAGCATAGGTGTGTGCCATGTTTTAGGTTAGGTGCAAAAAACATTTTAATTCACAAACAACAAAATTTTTTCAAAAGGTTCAAAGATTAATATATTTATTTAGATAAAATATAATTATTATAATACTCAAACTAAAACTAGTAATAAATAATTAAAATTTGGCTGTGGTTATACAACTGATTTTAAAGTAGAGTTAGATATATTTTTGAACCAAGTGAGAACTTTTAAACTACTGTAAAAATTTATCAAGTAATATATTATTTTTAACTATCAACCATGTATGATTATAAATTAAATTAATATTTGTAGATACTACAAATTGGAAATATATTGTTTATTAATAATTTAGAATTTTTCTTAGTTAAATTTTTCACACCAATATGCATATTTTATAAGAATTATTAGAGGATAGCAGTCCAACTCAATTTATCCATTTAAAAGTAAAGCAGGTTTAGTCAGGTGCAACAAAAGCATACCCTACTACACCCATGTGCACACCTATGTTTTAAAGAAACTGAAAAAATCCATATCCATCAACCTTTATTAATTACAATGTATTATTAATAACTCTAATATATTTGTTGTAATAAAAATAGGTACTTGTTTGTTGTACTCAAAACTGTACTAAGTTTTGACAGGCACCAAGCAAACTACATTTTCAGGGCTTTTTATATTTTTCCTTAGATTAGACATGATTTTTAAAAGAAAAATTTATCTTGTATACAAAAACTAATAATTAATTTATAAATGACAATACATGGATACAATATTAATAAATTAATAAGTTCTGAAAAGTAGTTGAGGTTTATTACCTAAGTTACACTCGAGGCTGCTAAGGATTTTAAATTTTTTTGTAAGCACCCAAGTAAACCAGTGGTCTGAATACAGCCTTGGTTGTACTTAACGATTCCATAATATTAGTCAGATGTTAGCATATATTGATCACTTTGATTGTGAATAAAACTAGTTAGCTATCGTGAAATTATCTATATCCATGTAAACTTATCGTCTTTTCATTTAAGCAATTGTCCAATTACTCAAGAACCCAGCATTTCATTTAATTGATTATATAACTGTTAATATTTATTTAAATCGTGTTTCACATTATGTCTAATTCATTATCATACGGGTTATAACAAACAAGTACCAGGAAAAGATATTTAAACTGCAAAGGCTTCAAAACATAAAATTCAAGACCCAAGATATATAATATTAGTTATTATATCCATATTACAACAAAATTAAAACAACTTTTAATTTATCATTGTAATACGCTTGAGAGTAAGCATTAAGATCAATAAAAAAAATAAAAAATATGAATATAATTTTTATAATTATCTATGGGCCTTGCAAAAATTTAAAGCCTAAAGCAATTTATATGGCACTTTTATGGGAAGACTTAATTAAACCTTAACTTATTTACCCTGTTAAAAATAAGGGATTATTGCACATAACATTAATAACAAACCTAAACATTTAGCAGTGGTCACGCGACATTCTCCAGATTTGAAATTTATTTCATGTTCATCTTTTGATGTCAGATTTTGGTTTATATTCATAGTAGGAAGTATATGTGTTTGTTCTGGAGGTAATATTGTTCCATAAAAAACCATTTCCCAGTCAGTCATGGTAGCTAAAACCAAAAATATTTACATTAATTAATTAAGTACAGTCTATAAAAGTACTAATTAAATAACAATCAAACAACTATAATTATCATATAATTATCCAAAATATCAAACACAAACTATATATTCGCAACATAAGTGGTGAACTAAAAATTGTAAAAATTTACTATTATTTTCTACAGCTATTTAAATGTGAAACAATTTGAAAACATATTTAGAAATAATAAGAAAAATAAACATTTTAGTATAAGTAATAGGTAATGACTAATGAATAAAGTAAATTAAATATGTGAATAAAAAGTAAGAAAGGAACTTAAAATAAAAATTAGATTATATTATAATGTATTATTGTAAATAAATTGTCGATTTACAATAGTAGAGAAATACAAGTAGATAATCAAATTTTAAATATGATCACAGTGCTGATTAAAAATAATTAATCACAATTGTGTATATTTAAACTATACTAGGCTAATGCGTGGCTTGATTTTTCAACTTAAAATAAAAATCTAAATACTTTGTAGATTAATAAATTAATTTCATTAAGTAAAAAACATCAATTTGAAATAATGTTTAATAAATATAAGAAATAACTTGTTATAATTTTAAAATAATTATAAATATGTTAGCAAATGTTTTTTTTCAATTAAGTAATAATGTGCAATAAAAAATACTTTTTACAATAAACTAATATAATTCAACACAACCAAATTAATTAATAATATTATATGATTACAAAAATAAAATAAATACCCTATGATGTGCTAAAATATAAAGAAATTTATTTGACTATAATAAGCAAAATATAAATGATATCTATTTTTTTTTACTAAACTATAATTATAGCATGGCATGCAAAGAAAATGGTGATTTCCATGCTGACATTCTTGCCTGAAGTTGTAGGTGATATGTTTCTTTCAGGCGACAAATTTTTTTTTGTCTGCCTACCATCCACATTTTGTAAACTGTAGAGTCTATGGCTGCTAGGATATGTTTGGATGTTGTCTGTTAGTGTAGGAGACAATTTGGATGAATTTTTAATAGGAAATAGAACAATATGAACATTTGGTTTATAACTAGAAACATTTTGTTTTATCAGGGTACTAACTGGAGTGGTAGATTGTTTTTGTGATTTACTTTTTTTTGATTTTTTTTTTGTATTTTTGGAATTCCTTCGGGGAATTGGTTTGGGTGGCTGTTCCACAGGATAGATATTAGGAGATAATGTCCTTGGGGAATATTTAGTACCATACAATATCAAACACCACTCGTGTAAAGAAGATCGACCTAAAGCACATTAATTTGTAAGTGGCAATAGATTGTTAGTAAATTATAGAACGTTGATAAATGATACATTTAAAATCATTATTTAGTAATATGTACATAATTTAAATGTATTATTGTTATTATTATTCAGTCAACCTCATTGACGGTACTATAAATTTTGTTTTGACAAAAAATAAGTTATAAAAATATATAAATTTAATTTTTACCTAATAATTTTCCTTCATTATGAATAGTCAATTGCCAAATACCAAAAGGACGTTCTCCCCACATATGTACAGTCATAAATGGCCACACATGAAATCCAGCATGAGAATTATCATGAGTTCTTGGAGCAAGTAGTGTTGATTTAGTACCACTTGGAGAAGTCAAATCAATTTTTATATCACCACGTCTACTAGCTGTTAATGATATTTTAGCTTGAACATGTTCTAAAAAATTCACGCTATTGCATTCTTTTACTAAAAGTTGTATTGTGACTGTGCTACGTGCAGGCACTGGTCTGTAATATAATTTAAACATTAAACAATAATAAATAAATAATTTATTAAACCAAGATAAAAATGTATTTAAAATTTGTTAAATCAAATATACTTTTCAAAAACTTGAGCAGTAACATTGCAAATATGTTGAGCTGGAACATTTTTCCATTTACGAGCTAATCTTACCATTGTAGTAGCATCCATCAAACCATAGCCAAAAGAATGACTCACTAAAAAAATATTTAAACATCAAAATATGAATGCAAGACTAACATATTAAATCAATTTATAGGCTTTATTTATTTTTTTCTATAAATTTATGTTATAGTTATTTTTTAAGTATTGTTAAATAGTTTAATATCCAAGTAACAAATAATAATTTTATTCTGTTATGCATAGATACCTTTTCGTCCAACACCATTAATAATCCAATCAGAAGCTAATAAATGAGTTGGTCTGGCTGTTAACACTACAATATGTTGCATATCTCTCCAAGTTAGTTTATTATTAGCTTCTAATGTTAAAGCTACTATCCCTGCAGCTAATGGTGCAGATGCAGATGTACCAGTATGATTACTAGTACATTCATGATGAAGATCAGTTGTAATGATCTATAATTTTAGAAAATAAAATTCAATCTATAAATAATTAGTTTTAAATATTTTTAAGTTACTTTATAATGCATTTTTTTATTACCTGGCTTTCATAATTACTTCCACTACTATACGTTGTTGCTAAAGTTGAACTACAAGCTTCTGAATACCAAGGGACATGACCATTTTGTGTAGCACTACTTATACTTAATGTCCAGATAGCATTTGTATATCCATCACAATTACAATTATCATGTTCACGGCCACCATTACCAGATGCCCATATAAATATTGATCCTTTACCACCCCGGCCTTTTGATATACCCTCAAGAAATGCTCGAGTAGCTAATTCACCAGGCCCATCAACAGTTTTACCATCATCATCTGGACCCCATGATGCACTATAGATGTGAATATGCTGAGGATTTAAACTTAAAGATCGAGCTTCAACTGCATCAGTCACATCTCCATCTAACATTCGAACACCACCTATACTCGCACCAAATGCAACACCAACTGAACACAGAGAATTGTTAGCAGTTGCTGCCACTTCTCCAGCACATCTAGTACCATGGCGGTTTGTGTCCATTTGATCATATCTAGGCATTGGGTCTTCGTCTCTATTGTTCATATCATAACTAGCTGAGGGATCCTATTAAATACATTTCATTTGACAATGGCATATTTATTAATAATTAATATTATTAGATTAACCAGGAACGGTTTTTTTAATTAGACTTACATAATTTTTTATTAGATCTGGGTGGTCTTTTTCTAAGCCATCATCTAATATTGTAACAACAGATCCTTTTCCTGTAATCCCTTCTTCCCAAGCACCTTGAACATTCATATCCATATTTCTACCACGGTTCTAAATAATATTAAAATTTAGAAGGTTATTCATATTATAAATTATAATGGTATAAATGTATTAGAATTAATACAATTAATAATATAACTAATAAGTAATAATTAACATTGAAAAAAGTAGATACAGGAAATAAAAAACATTCACGGAAATTACACACAAGCCACAAGGTCGTCACAATTTTAAATTATACAGGGTAAAATATAACATTATGTACAATGTTTGCATATTATAATATAATATTAATACTCAATATTTGATTCACAAAGAGTATTAAAATTGTTAACTATGACGTATATTATATTTTATGAAGAATAATATTCTATTTCAAACTACTTACTAAATACCACATTTTTGGCCATTTTGGATCATTTAATCCTCCCTTAGTTGCAAATATTTTTGAACTTTTACTATCTTGTGTATAAGTTAAGTAATCTCGTTTTGATCGACTTAAAATTCTTTGTTGTTTTGCCCACTTCACCTGAAAAAATAAATAAAAAAGTGTTTACTTTTTAAATTACGTGACAAATATAGTGATTTGGCACTTTTTTTTAAACATTTGTTTAGAGAAAGCAAAAGAGATAAATATGTTGTTTATATCCAAAGAAACAATTATAATACAATAAATAAGTACAAACATGTATAAAAGTACACACATATTTTTCATTTATGGGCTAGACTACAAATAGTAACGGTCAACATGAATTCTATACATCTTTTGTTTTTAAATAGTGTTGTAGCTGTACTGTCATTTAACCAGGTATAGTAAATTAGTAACATTGTTATTAATATAATAATACTAATGAAAATATATTCATTTGAATACTTTTTGTTTAAAAATATAATTTATAAATAGGTATGTAAACATAATATTATATAAGAGAACCAATAAAAATATTATAAATATTTTTAATTTATCATAAATTATTTCTTACATATTAAATACATTTTAATATATTTTACAAGTATACTTAAATTAAATATTAATAAGAATATTATTAAGGATTTAAAGGATGTCATACCCACATATGTTGTGTCCATTTTACTAACGTATAACATGGTAACAACTAACAACAATAATTAGGTTCAGTAGTTCCAGTTTTGTATTGTTAGCCTAAATATTAGAATGAATTGACTTTTACTCAAACTTGAAGGTAAGATAATCATCTGTGTTCTCTCATAGTCTTTTTAGAATATTTTTTAACTTTTAAGTGAATTATGAGTATGTAAAATATTAAAATTTAATAATACAGTAAAACCTCGATTATCCATGTTTGCGATTAACCGTGCTCATTCTTCCAAAAATTTAAAAATAAGTATGAATGTTAGGTATATATGTAGTTATAATTGAACATTTTATATTAAATAATATACAATATCGACAAACATATTAATGATATTTTTGATGGTAACAATATAAAGATAAGCAATATTGTACATACAATATTATGGATGTATAACATTATTGTATATTATATCTAATTATAATTAAATAAAAATTTTCATTATTATACAAAAAGTCTCGATTAACCATAGATTTTATTTATCTGTGTGACCCCTCCCCACCATTACCCCAGATAATCGAGGTTCTACTGTACTCACAAATTCTGAAGTAAATACTGAATATGTTATGTGCTAGAAAGATGAGGACAACAAGATGCAATGGAGATGTGGGTATACGTCTTCTTAATTTATAAAATAATTTATTGATCTATAATTATTATAGTATTTTTAGTACAATTTTAATAAATCCTATTAATTCAGCTATACTAATTATTTGCCTTTAAGCATTAGCTTGGTATATGATAAGTTAATTTTTTTCATATTTAATCACCAATTAGAATGAAAGAAATCTAAAATTTGAAAACAGAAACAAACAGTTAACTTTAAAAGTTTAATCAGTTATCTATGTTTTAATAGTGTATTAAACTAAATAATTAAAAAAAATGAATTTTAATATATAAAGAAATAAATTAACCTGTACTTATATTTTTTTAGTTAGCTTTTGATACTCAACAGTGGAATTCAATTAATGTCGGTGAAGAACAATCATATAATCAAGTATTAAAACAATATTTAAATTATTATGATTATTTATATCAGCAAAATTGTATTTTAAATAATCAAAATAATAATGTTTACGCCAATCCAATTTCAACAAATATCACAAATGCTAGTTCAGTTCCAACAAACATCACAAATACTATTCCAATAAGTGTACTCAAAATGGAAAATAAATCAACAAATGACAAACAGCCAACTATAAGACCAATATTTCCACGAAAAAACAAAATATTGCTGCCTCGTAAACTTAATATAGAGCCAATTAAACCATTAAAATCTAAAATAAGATTTATTTTATGTAAACCTCAAAATAAAAATAGCATTTAAATAAATTTATTTACTTACATTTTGTTCTGATGTTAATTTTTTATGATGTTCAAGCCCTGGGTTAACTGATCGCTTCGATACATGATTGTGTTCTAGATGATAATAGTCTGGAAATATCTGAAATAATTTATGTTAATGTATAGCCATTATATTTATTAAACATTTTGCACAAATTATGCATGATAAAATGATTTGAAAAAAGCATAAGACGAGAAAGAGGAGACTCATTAGTCCATTCACATAATGGATATATATTACTTATGGACCTATATATACAGTAGAACCTCGATTATCCGAACCTCCGTTATACGAACCCTCTATTATCCGAACTGCAATTATCGTATCCGAACGTTCTGTTATCCGAACATTAAAACTCGTATTCGCGACTTGGCTGCAGAAAAGCGCGTTGCAGCTCATCGTCAAATAAAAATGGATAATTTTGTCAAAAAAATATAACAAATATTATCTTATATGTATGTAATGTATTTCAAATAATGTAATGTATTTCAAATAATGTAATGTACTAATGTATGTAGTTCTAATAAAATATTAATAATAACAAATATGTATGTACATATTATAAAAATATAAAATATTTAACTGTTTTAAAAAATTTTTTTTTAATTTCCAATATCCGAACTTTTGTATATCCGAACTAGGCGCGGTCCCAATTAGTTCGGATAATTGAGATTCTACTGTATTAATTTTCTTTGAAAGTGAAGCTATTTATTTTTAAAGATTTCTATACCATTTTTATATAATAAGCCTATTTAATATATTAGAAATGTGTTACCTAATGCATTTGAGTACGGAAGAGCATTTTTGTGGTATTACAAGTTGTAATTATGTGTATTTAGAATTTACTTTAATAGTTAAAATGTTAAAATTACTATTAATATTGTTTTATTTAAAACATAAAATAGAACTTTTATTTTAATTATTAATTATTATTTGTTTTTATCTCATGATTGAATTCTAAAAAACCAAATAGATTCAAAAATAGTTTGTAGATATTGATTTGATTCCTTTTGTTTGGTTTTTTGTTTTATTAAAATAATTTTAGATTCTGAACGGAGTGATGAATGTATTGATTTTATAATGATGTGTGTTTTTTTTTTTGTGTCTGTGTACAGCATAACTAGTCGAAATAATGCTTCAATTTTAAACTTTGGGGGTGGTTTCCGATGGCAAAGTGGATATCCTTGGTGCATTATAGAGGTCAAAAGTAAACATTTTCAAAAAAATTGAGAAAAACAAAAAAAAAATGACACAAAAACGGAAATTTTTACGCAAAACCAGTTTTCGACCAAATCGATTTTTTTATATGGTTGTAATTCAAAAACTGATCACTGTAAATACCTGAAATTTTCAAAAAATGTTTATATTAACGTTCTCCATACACAGTTAAATTTTCAAAGTATTTTGACTATTTTTGAGCTATTTATAGACAATTGAAATTTATTATTTTTTTTTTTTCAATAACGATAAAAATTTTTTGGCCGGCCAGAAAATCTTAAAAATTTAATACAAGGTTTCTTATAAGTTGGTCTTAAAGTGATAAAAAAAAAAATTCCAAAATCGTTAGTCACAATTTTTTTTTATAAGTGCTTAAAGTTTGAATTTATACGAAATATATAAAAATAGCGAAAATTGGCAAGTGATTTTGTGGTTGAAAAATCGTAAAAATTTGTTCTTTTATAACTAAGTTTTGAAAATTTGGTAGATTTGATTTTTAAAATATTTTGACTTTTTTTGAGCTATTTATAGGGATTTGAAATAATCAATTTTTTTTTTTATTTTTTTTTTATAAATGTTGATAAAAAAAATTTAGCTAGGACAAATTACTTAAAAATTTAATTGAAAGGTCCACTTAACTTGTTTTAACTCTCATTCAAAAATTATAAAAATTCATAGCCACAATTTTTTTTTATTAGCATTTGAAGTTCAAAGATTGACAAAAATTCGTCAAAATCATGATTATTTTTCACTATTTGGTAGTTAAAAATTTATAGATATTTTACTATCAAAAGCTAAGAATTGAAAATTTAATACTATGTCCATAAGTTAAGCTTAGAATTATTATAAAAAAGTTTATTAAAAAAAATTACGAGTGTTTAAAGTTTTAATTTTAATTTGAAATCAAAAATACACGTGTAATATAACGTTTTACTAATAAATAATTTTCGATTTTTTTTATTTTTAAAAAATTACTAAATGTAAGATCTTGAAACTTTTACTTAAATGTTTGAATTCGTTTCAAAATAGAATGTATGACAATATTTAAATATAATATATCCTAGACTGACAAATCATCTCCGTTCAGAATCGTTTTTCGTATACAATGATACCTATCATTGCATTCAAATTTAACCTACCCTATAGTCCGAGGTCCACCCCACCCCCTAATGTACAGCAGAGCGATACTCACTTACCCGCTTTTTAGTATTAAATATATATTTTAATTTAATAGAAATCAGAAACATTTGTATTATATTTATAGTTATATTATATTCTACTCAATAATTTGCCTTATAGGTATTTAGTAAAATATCAAAAACATATTTTATAGCATTCAGAATGAAAGTATAAAAATTAAATGCAATAGGTTAAGTAATAATAATTTAAAATATTCTATACATAAATATAATTATTATACAGGCTGATGCACCAAGCACACTTGTCCCTTTTTTTCAATAATACAATTGTTAAAGGTCTAATTTTCCCCATTTTTTTCATTAATAACAAATTTATTCAAATTCTGTTATTTTTTTTTTTTTAATTATTAAATATACTTAAAGAACATAATATTTTAAAATAATATTGAGTATTCATTTAAAAAATAAAAATTCTTATCACCACACAACATTCTTAAGTAGTATAATAATAATGATTAAGAATTTAAAAATATAATTTTTATAAAAACATTAAGTTTAGGTTTAGGTATTAAGAAATTAAAAAAACAAAAAAAAAAAAAAACAGAATTTCAATAAATTTGTTATTAAAGGAAAAGTGGGGATAAACATGCTTGGTAAATCATACTGTATAGTGTATAGTATAGAATAGGACCTATGTTATGTTACTTAATAACATGTAGATTTAATAAGTATTAAGCAACTACATGTAAACAGTTAATCAAGCAGTTAATTTAGTAAAATTCTAAAAATGAATTAAAGGCCAATGATTATACATAGGTCATAATATTATTGTCATAGGCTAAAGGTGGTCTGTAGATTTGAATAGTTTATTCTATGATCTAATAAATTACCAATACTATCAATGACTGCTACAAATTAAATACTATTATAATACAATACAAATTAAATACTATTATAATACAATATTTATTTTATTTTATATTTCTTACTTGTTAGACTAAGTAAGCAATATTTATACTTAGTAGAGCAAAGTATGTTTTAAGCAATAGAATCTGTTAATAGTAACTATAAAAAAATTCAAGTACCATCTATAATGTATTCAATAGAACTACATTATTATTTTATAAGAGAAATTTCATCATAATAAATGTAATAAAAAATAAGAGTTTTATTTTTAATGTTGTTTGATTATATTATTATGTATATACCAATTACTACATACGTATACATATAAAATGGAAACAAAATATACAATATTAAAACTGTATTTGAAAATACTTGCATTCGTTATACGATGGTCAAAATTAGCAATCAAACACAATTTAATTTATCTTTTTCTATAGCCTAGTTATTTATGCTAACTAAGAATTATTGTAAGTAAACCTAATAATATTCATAATAAGGATTTTATTTTTATTATAAATGTTGTCATGCATTACAACAGGTTTATTTACTTAACTAATTTCAAATTCTAATAATGTTTATGTATTTAATATTACAACAGACGTGTTTCTAAATTTAGTTTTAATTTATATATACTAAATAAACATACATATAAAACAATATAAACACACAATAATAATAATTAGTGCAATGTAAAATGTTTAATCAAATGAATATTACATTATTTTATACACCTACCAAGTATATGTTGTTTGATTATGAAAAAAATTTAAAAAAAAATTGGTTATTAGGATATAAGGAAATCTCATTTCTAAAACATTTAAATTTATTTAATGATAATATATTTTTAATTATACCTAGCTTATAAAAATATTCACCAACCATAATAATTAATTAAGATAATTTATTATTTTAAAATTAATAATACAAACAGTGCCTATAAAATTTGAATAGTTTAAATGCATTTGATTTGATTGTATGTATTAAATTAATTGCATTTTGTACAATTTGTTTTATTATGAAAAAGCATCTGATTAGTACATCTAATATACATTATAATAGTCCTATTGTCTATTAGTATTCATAGATAAATTAATATTAAAAAACCTACAGGCTGCAATCAGGTAAATAATTATTATACAAATGTTTTAAAAGATTTTTAATAATACTCAATAAAAATATATTATGTGATGCATATTTGTAATTTATGTAATATGTATATTGTTATGTAAATTAGTTATTAACTTAAATTATTCATGTTATTGTTATTAATATAAACAATTAAAATACTTCATGTATTATTAAGTCTTGATTTAGTATCGACTTAGTATCAATTTAAAAAGAAATGTTTTCAGATGTTTATGATGATAACATAATATGATTATCTAATAGATATAGGAATGATATTTAAGCGAAAAATAAAATGTCAAATGGACTAATATTTGCTTTGCTGAGACTTCTGTCTTTGCATGTTACTAGGGAATAAGTTTTTAAATTATATTACTAATTATTTGATTAATTTTATAATAATAGTTAATTATTAAAAAAATATATTATGGTAGAATATAGATTACTTGTACATCTATATAATTTATTTTCTTAAACTTCACCAATGTAAGACACTATAAATTTGATTGATTTTAAGATAATATTATTATGTTACATACTTACAAAATATGATACAATTTTTATTTAATTTATAACATTTATTGGCATTTTGCAGATGAAGTTAGAATCTTTTTAATGCTCATTGCTCAAATATAAGCTGATCTATAAAATAGTTTGTCTTGCACATTTATCTTAACTTTCATCTGTTCGCACCTTTTAAAATCACATTTCCAATCACTAGGACGCCAATTTGGCAGTCAGTGTTTTTTGTCTGTCATTAAATTAATTTTATATTTAGTATAACATACATGTTTTGAAATAATTAGGATCAATGTATTTTGTTACAACATTTTAAGCTCATTTTTTCTAAAATTCTTTATTTATATTACCACATAATTGTTTATAATATATAAATTAAAACAAAATATTCAGTTATCTTATGGAAGAGAGCGTAACTCGAGAATATGTGCTACCACCGTGGTGGTTTATCACTGCATTAGATAAAAAAATGAGAACACAATTTCAAAAAGACAGTTAATCTGCCATCCTAGTTAGTGAATGAAGGTAAGCATTACTGGGTTTTAGTTTTTTAGAGTATTTTGTAATGTTAATTATTAACTCTACAATAAAAATAAAGGTTAACTCGAGGGTAAATAATATTATGTAGGATATAATATATTATGTTATTAAACATATTTGAAAAGTATTATTATTAATTGACCTTGCTGCAAAGCTAGTAAGTATTCTTAATTTTTCCCAGCTACAATATTGTTAACCAGATTAATAACTCAGGATCAATAGAAAATGTTATAGGTTGTTTTGATAAATAGAGTAAAATTTTTGGATGAGAAAGTTGGATGTTTATTGATAAAATAAAATAAGATTATTTACCTCCCCTAGCAAAACAAATCCATGTTTTTCTGTTATTCTTTTGGCTATTTCTAATCCACCTTCGATGTGAGCTGCCCACTGAGAAGAATAGTCTTGAGCTGAAATCCATTGTAATGCGACTATCCACAATAGAAATGAAACCGTGCAGGCAGCCATGGCGCTCGCCCAACACCGGCCAATTGTGGGAAGACTCAGTTCTCAACATCAGTCGTATAACAAACAAAATTAATGAGGATAATAGTCATCATATTGATTGGTTATGTATGATATGCTGCTCCACACTGAATCAACAAGACAACAATAAATACTCATTAAAACTGCCTCGAAGACACTATACAATATACAACATTATAAATTATAATATAATATATTATCTCCCATTTTGGAATGGTTCAGTCATATTTTTTAACCGATCAACACATCGACTCGTGACGAATTTGACGATCATAAAAAAGTGCGAAATAATTTAAAAAAAAACAATAATCAACAGAAACAATAACGACTTACATTTACGTCACAATCGACTATCGGACGACGTCGGACCCGACGGCGCTGACTGCATGGTGTAGGTAGGTACTAGCGGACGTCAGCGAGTGTGACGGACGTAAAACGTTTGACGGCGGCGGAGATATTGTCGGTAGAACAGTGAACGCGAGTTGAAGAATTGACACACGCCGTCAATTACTAACGGCACGACACTATTATAGTCTATTCGCTAGCTAGCAGCTAGGTTAATAAATTTTAACGATTCGGCGAGCTCGCTGCCTACTTAGTCGTTGCACCTTGCACTAAAACGCTATCAGTGCGCTACTGCTGACAACTTGCTGGGATTCGGTAATAATTGGTGTGTGCGTGTGCGCATATAAATAATACGTTCACCTTCATACAGAGGCGACGGTCCGCGGCTGATAAGTGATAAACTGATAACCGATTAGCTACCGTTTGTAGATAACAACAACAATACGTATGTAGTAACCACGAAAACATATTACCTAGTAGGTATTTACCTACCTACCTACAGGCCCGTAGCCACAGTGGGCAAGGGGGGGGGCGTTGCCCCCCTAAAAAATATTAGAAAGACTTTTAGATAGGTATGTATCAAAATTTAAACACGTAACATCAGTGAATATGATGAATACCTATTATAATTATCTATATGTAAACTTTAATATAAGTTTTATTTTTATTATTTAGTATTATTCGTTTTGTAACATTAAAATAAGTTTAAAATAGTTGTGTTAATTTAATGAGATGTCAATGTACATAAATTAAAAATTGCATTAATATTTAATACATTTTTATATAATGCTCCCCCAAAAATTTGCTTTGCCCCTCATGAAAATTCGGTCTGGCTATGGGCCTGCCTACCTATCTACATAGTCATAATATGATAATATACTTTGGTTAGTTAAGTTATACAGAGTGATCCATTTAAGTATTTTCACACAATATTAGTGACAACTATTAAATTAACATTTGTAAATATTTTTTAAATGCAATTAGAGTCATTCTGTTTTCAGTTTTAAAAAATCAATCTGTTTTCAATACAACATGCATTGTCTATTTATTCATCAATTCAACTAAAGTTCAACTACCGTATTACTAGGTACCTACCTAATAGTAAAGATGCTCGGAATACTGGTACGGTCCATACCATTTATAACAAAAGAAATAAAAAACGCGGAAAACTGGTACTATTCAAAATTTAATTTTCAGGGGTCCTAAAATATTTACAATGTTTATAATATAATTTTGATAAATCACCATCGTCAACAAGTTAAATTTAAATAATACTTAAAACAAAAAAAAAATATGTTAGCAATCAAAATTACCAAAAAACACAAATAAGTACATACAAAGTAGCAGGCAGGTAAAATAAATATAAAATATAGGTACAATAAATATAATATAATATAATTTATGATTAATAATAATTATTTCGCATTATTTTCACTAGCAATCACTCGTGAGGTCGTGTTTTCCCATCGATCGTCGGTAAAATAAAATTAAAAATAATCGTTGATATTTTATTCTTTTTTTTTCATAAAAGTTTGGGAAACCTTTACTAGTTTGAACCGTACCAGTATTCCGCGTTTATACAGACCGTACCAGTTTTCCGTTTCCGTTAAATTACTTTACCTACTACATCAATATACATTTTAAAGACCTATAATATCATTAAAAATGTACATATTAATAAATACACTGACAAACCTCTTTGTTCAAAATCGTTTTTCGCACCTATGCATTGATTTATCATTAAATTAAAATTTAACACATAGGTAGGTGGAGTATATATGTATTAAAATTACAGTGACTTCTTTAATTATCAGGTAGGTACACTCCTAGTACCTAATGGTTACTTAGTACTTACTTCCTCCTTTTATTTTTTTAATACCTTGTTAAATAAGTTTGTTAATTACCTATTTTGTTTAATGTTATTTTCGTTTTTAATGTTATAGCCTGCGGGCTGCGGTATGCCCTTGTTCCCCTCCAATTGTTTTACTTGTTTATATATATCAACTTACTCAAACACTCAAGCGTCTCAAGCTATACCTATAATATTAGATTATTTTTATCCACTTTAGATTCTTAGCGGAGCGATGCATGAATTAATTTAAAATGATATGTGTTCTTTTTGTATATGTACACGATAAGTAGTTGATAAAATTCTTCAATTTTCAACTTTGAGGGTGGTTAGAAAAAGAATTTAATTTGTAATGTAGAGAGACCAAAATTAAAAATTCCAGTATTTTTAAAAATAATCAGGAATAACAAATACAAATCAAGGAAAACAGGGGTTATCCTTGATACGCGGTTTACAATGAACGTGATCTACCATAGTATGCAGTCTACCTAAATTTTATAAATTAATATATAAATAATTGATTTTTCAGTAAAAAAAAATTTAATTTGTTTTATTTTGCTACCTATTTGATATTTTTGATATTTAAAACTTTTCGTACTTTTCCTTGGTCAATTATTCGATACAGTTAAACTATCACATTTGTGTCTATTGTGTCATTGTATTGTAGGTACAAGGTATAATAACAGGCCATTATCTTGTAGGTATTTAACAACTTTAATGTGGATTCTTTAGTTAAAAAAGTGCCATAAAATTCTTTTACAAGCATTTTGCTACTATACTATTCAGTTCTATACATCACAAACGGCACTAAACCATCTAAACAATTTTTATGTCGACAGTAAACCATCACCTTGACGGCTTGACATGGCTTGCTTATGATTGAAGATAGTAGATTGAGTACTTAGATTATCTACATATACCTTTAATTATTAGTCTAAAATCTTATGGATGATAGGCATTGGAAAGTACAAAGATAAAATGGTATAAAATACCAGTATGAGGATTTTATTTATGGTAGAATACAAGACATTAGTAGACCGTAAATTATAATAATATTTATGGTTGAGTAGTAGGTACATAATAAAACGATGATAGACCGCATATTGGGAGATAGTCAAAACTGGAAATTTTACAATAAACCAGTTTTTGACGAAATTGATTTTGTTTTTTTATATAATTTAATAACAAATTGTCTTAATTATAGGTACTCGAGATTTTCATATAATATTTTTGTTAACATTTCCTACACATAAAATAATTTTAAAAATATTTGAACTTTTCTGAGCTAGCTATTTATAGATATATTAAATATACAATTTTTTTCTATACATATCAATAAAAAAATTATCATTTGGTAAAAAATGCTTCAATATTAATCAGGAGGTTCCTCCTGATACAGTTATACGTTCGTGGGCGTAGCTAGGATTTCAATTAGGGGGGAAGGGACAGTGGCGTAGCCAAATTTAAATCATTAAAACTCAATTTTTTTAAAAGCATTTATTTATAATACCTATTATTTTTAAATTATAATAATGACAATAGTCTAGACTTCTAGAGTCTTCGTAAAATCTGCTTAGAATTTTCTGTTGCATTACAACGTGTGGTATAAGAAATATAATTTAGTTTGAAGTGCAAGCGGAGGGCACTCCCCCCTAACCCTCACTCGCTACGCCCATGGATCATTATTCACTAATGTGTGAAATCTGTATAGGGGGTTTGTCAGCAATTAATTATATGTACCTATTATGAATTTAGGTAAAAATGTCCGAGGAAAAAATGTCCGTGGTAAAATTGTCCAAAATAAACTAAGTAAAACACCTCGTTTAAAAATATTTACAACATTCATTATAAAAATGTCTAAAAAAAATCAGATAATTAACAAACACATATTGCGGTAATTAAAATTTATAAATGTCAATGATATACATTTTAAGAAGTTTTCAATACTTCTTTCGTTATTATTATACTTTTCACAATTTTTTTTTAATTTTCCTTGCATATTAATATACTTTTTTTTGCTGGATGCCTGGATGTTGTCTAATATCTCTTTGCCCAATTTTAACTTCATCGACTCCTAATATTCTAATCGCATCTTTTCTATGAGTAACTATATATTATACTTGAATGTGAACGATTTACTAATTTAGAAAATCTGTGGTTCCGCGCGTCCTTATTATTTATCAGCTATATACTATATTATTATTTATATTAGCCTTTTTTTCTAAAATTATATTAAAATCATTCTCATACGTCTTTTGACTCTTGTTTTGTAATAAACAAAAATTACTGTAATAAAAATTCTTCGGACCTGTAAGTATATTGACAGGGATAACTGTGTTACAGGATGTTCCCATTTTATTATAGGTATTACGATAATTTAATTTTTAGATTTTGAAAAATTTTACCATGATCCATGGGGCATGGACATTCTTGGTTTCAGACATTTTTTTCCGGACATTTTTGTATAATACCATCTATTATGAATCGGTAAATCCAAATGAATTTTTAAAGCAATATACCAATATACAATATATTAAATATTGATAATACGTCTTATACGATCGGATCAACCGAAGTGGCTGACTAGCCGAAGGTGAACGATAGGGGCTCTACTGTATTATTACTTAGGTACTACACTTAAGGGGATTCGATACCGTGATTTCTGTTTTTGTCTAATGCACGCGCGACATAGGATTTTAGACGGATCCTTTGCCAATCATACCAATTGATCTAATGAAGTGATAAGAATTCTGAAAACAGATTTGAATTTTTCGTCAAGTTTATTTGGAATCGACTTTCTCACATTTTTGATATTTTCCTCCAAATTTCTAAAAAAATTATGTTAAAAAAGAGTAATTAAAAATTTCCGTATTTCAATTTTTGAAGAAGTTAAAATCAAAAAGTCAAAAATCTAGGAAAGTCAATTTCAAGTAGACTCAATGACAAATTCAAATCTGTTTTTAGAATTCTTATCGCTTCATTGGATCAATTGGTATGATTGGCAAAAGATCTGTCTAAAATCCTATGTCACGCGTGCGTTAAACAAAAACAGAACATCACGGTATCGAATGCTCTTAATGCAATTTTCCAAAACATTTAGATTAATTTAAGCTATTTTTATAATCACAAATGATAAACTTATTTACGTGGCGCTAAACCTATATATTATATGTAACGGTGACCACCTCTTTTTTACGTTAGCTCTATACTCTCGTCTCGCCTCACATCGCTTCATGTATAGGCTCCACTCCGAGTCGGTATTTTGGTCTTGAACCAAAGGATGTGAGACACCAACTACACTCAGGAAACCTTTCGAAAAGTTCTACTAACCAAGGTTCCAGATCCACTCTCTTAACCCAAAACAAAAATCTTTGTAGAAGTCAATATTAATTGTAACGCGTCCACACTCCACAGAAGTTCTGTGATAGAACGTATTTCGGTTTATTTTTCACGATTCATTTCCAATCTAAATTTAGTGTTTAATCAGTCAACATTTATTTCTTCAGTGTAATGCTTTAAATGTTTTAATTTATTTTTTAATCATTAGTCATTACTAAAGATTATTTCTCCCTAATTATTTTCATACAAATTTTCCTCATATAATCTCTTCTATCTATCATATCCTTATAAATATTCATTAATATTTTATGTATTCCAACTTCGCTTCATTATAAACTTTATTTAATAATCATATCACTATATTATTTTGTATTTATTCTTAATTAATCCTTTTGTTATAAATAAATTTTAATCGTGGAAGTCATTACTTTTATTATTATTTATGTTTATAATTGTTGATTTGTAATAGTTTCCATACTAGAAATAACAAAAATAAAAAATACACAATCATAACTATAACGATAATTGGACTGCGTTTCTAGTTTTCTACCCTCCTTGTTTATTCTATGTTATCTCTACTACATAAATCCCAAATAAACTTTTCATTCATGTAAGGGGGTTAATTGAGTTTTTTTTTGTGTAAAATATAACACCTCCTCGAATAGTGAATTAGTTGATAATTAATTTATGCATGGTTATTATGTCTATATAATAATAAATATTATTACTCTGTATATAATAATGGCTGTATAAAGAGGGTTTTTATATCTTTCCTATACCTAGCTAATTATATAGAGTACCTGTTCTATAAGATTACTACAAAATAACAATAAATAAGTGCTAAATAATATAATTTAAGAATTATTGTAGATATATACATTATTAAATTGTTTTAATAGTTAAAATACAGCACTATAGTACATTATTTTTAAAAACCCAAGTAATGTTTAATAATACCTATAATTACAAAATTGTACATTAATTATTGTTATATAATAACGATATATCTATGTATTATATATAATAAATATTACAGTGCCATTTAATATCGTACAATAAAATAGGTATGTTATTATATATATGCAGGTAAATAATTAATGTTTAAAAAAAAACAATTATATATGATATATTATACTTTAATTTATATTTAATAAAAAGTAATAGCTTAACCTATAACTAAAAATACTGTTAAATACACATTATAAATAATACGATAATGTAATTGATAAAAAATTATTTTATTTGTGTAACGTACTATTTTTGGGTTCATTCACCTTTACCTGCGATCTTCTACGCGTCTATTGAAATTTGTCATCATAAATATATTAACAGAATGGTATTCACGTTGTCTCGTTTATAAAATCTTTAAGGGTAGGTTCAGTTAATTTTATGATCTAATTGGAATTTATTTTAGACTATTCATAACTTGTGTGAAGAGAGACAAGAGAGTGTAGACAAGTTTTTAGTATGTATGCAATATTATTTTCAATTTTTAGAATATTAAATGTTTACTAAAACATTATACAATTATTGAAATATCTACCTATATTTAATTATATATTATATGATTTATTAAATGGTTTGTAATTACTTTATTTTTACAACAAATAACTTAATCCTGTTAACTCAAAATCTAAAATATAGAAGTCAAAACTTGAAAATAATTAAATCATTTGTATAGCATTCATAAAATATAACATGTGCCATACTTAAAGTTTCGTACTTGAAACCAACTGAGTAGACTACAATAGAAGTAAAAATCGTGAGATTCGGAATCCTCCAATGTGCACCTCTTGTGTACTAAATATAATATAATAAAATACAATTTAACGTGTTTCATATAATTATTTATACTACTAGATACAGTGGAACCTCGATAACTCGAACCTCTATAAATCGAATTTTCGATAACTCGAAGGAATGCCATGGCCCCTGCATTTCAATTCATGATAAATTGAACCTCTATAAGTCGAATTTTCGATAACTCGAATTTTATTTTCGCCCTCAACCGATTCGAGTTATCGAGGTTTTACTGTACAATATCAACATAAACCATTTTAATTTTCAAGTATTTTGTACATGAATATCTTTGACGTTATTACATCGTATTAAAATTAAATCAGATAATCGTAATTAAATTGTGTACTTATAAACTATTAGAAAATATTATAACAACAAAAAAAGTACATATTATGTAATAATAAGTTTATTACAATTGATATCATTGATATCATATTCTACAACATTAATTTATAATAATGTAGGCATAGGTATGTAGGTACATACCTATAGTAGTTATATTTTGGAAATAATAACGATGATAATACAGTGATTTAAATTGGATAATATTACATACAAGTATTTATACATTATACATTATTATAATTATAATATATTATAGGTAAGTCATTGTAAAAACACGGTTTTTTTATAACCGGGTTATGATTCTGTTGAAGTAAATTTATTAAACTTAATTATATTTTATATATAATCTGCAAAGGGTTTAGGTACCTATATCATTATAGCATGACCATTGATCATTGTCGTACACCTCAGCCTCCAAAAATGTCGATATTAGTCGAATTATTGACATCACTGGTTGCAATAATACCATTGTAATTAGTAGGTAATATCACAGAATAATTTATTCTGTGGTAATATTAGGTATAATGTTATAAGATTGTGACATAAATCTAAGGTCGATGACTTTAACGTTTTATATCGAAATTCTATACGGTTTCTGTATCTATGATTTGATAGCTTTACAGGTGATCGTTTAAGAATCACACATATCTGTTTATAAAGATTTATTTTACATTTTATGCAATTTTTTCACATTTTGTATGTAACTAATTATTTTATTATTTATTTATTAATTATTTAACTATATAAAATGTGACCATTAAACTTCAATTCTGTAGTATCATTTTAACGGCCCATAATGAGTTTAATTATTTTTTAATTTAACTTGAGTTTTACTTTTTTCGTAAGTATAACTATTATCATAAGTGTATACTGTATACATTTAATATATATGAATGGTGTGCAACATGCTGAATGTTCTACGTTTTCATTATCAAAATTTAAATGTTCTATTATTTTTTAATAATATCTTAAATTAGCTGTGATAGACTTATAGTTTCAAAAAAATCTTATACGACATATTATTATAAAATATATAGGTAAAATATTTTTTTTTTAACTTAAATAGGTTTGACATCGACCCAAATTTGGACTCTAAATCAAAAATATGCATTAACGTATGGTCATTGGTCAGTATGATGATATATATATACATAAATATACAGTATTTATTATAATATATGACCTATGTAATATGTTGACGCATCTACTAAAATATTGATTTGACGGTAATTTTCGTTAACCATGACACGTAGGTACCTACCTATAATATTATACATTTTAATAATATTACGACGACGATATTACGCACACACGCGAACAAGAATCTGTTCCGAATTTCCGATGGACGTGTAGCCGTGTGCAACGATCAAGCTTGATCAAGAGACTGGGGATCGTGCAGGTCTGTTGGACGGCCGGTTAGTGGCGGGTGTGGGTATACATGAATACATAATAATAATAATAATAATATAATAATATACGCCGTGACTCGTGTCACCATCGGCCTCTCCCTCCCTCCCACCAGTCCCTGCCCATCATCACACCCACCGACT
This sequence comes from Schizaphis graminum, assembly GCA_020882235.1. NCBI lineage: Eukaryota > Metazoa > Arthropoda > Insecta > Hemiptera > Aphididae > Schizaphis > Schizaphis graminum. The sequence continues at coordinate 73,596,192 of CM037032.1, forward strand.
GTCGGCGGAACGTGTGACACACGACCTCGGCGGCGGGGACGGACGCGGCCGTGGCCGGATGAGTCTTGACGTATTCGTCCGCATCGTTATCCATCCCTCGACATTCTATACGGGCAGAGGGACGGGGTCCCACGTGAGGTTCTGCAGGTACGTTGTGTCGCTGATGTCGTTGTCGCGTTTGTCGAACAGCGCCGTTGCGCTGCCGTTGCGCGGCCGTCGACGGCGCCGCCGAGCGAAGGACCGCGTGTAGATCTTCAGAACCTGACAGTTGCACGTGACGGCCAGCGCCACCAGTATACCCTGCAGCGAGTGGCCCACGTTGTACGCGATCCACGCCACAGGGTCGGACGCCGGCGATCCGTTCCTGGCCACGTACCCGAACACGTTCACTGCGAACAGTAGCGTGGCGATCTTGACATACAGGTGCAACTGCAGCGTGCGCTTCCGGTGCATCTTCAGCCGGGTTTTTTTGTCCACCTGTAGCCCGACCGTGGCCCGGGCGGTCAGCCAGCTCCGGACCAGCGAGTCGGCTATGGCCGCGAAACAGCAAAGCGCCGGCATGGCGAACGTCAAGTTGTAGATGGTCTTCTCGAAAAACCTGCAATACGGTGGCGTTATGTTATTATTATTATTATTATTGCTGTCGCATGTTTGCAGACAAATTATTGAATAATATTGTAAAGCCGAACAGCAAAAACAAAATAACAATTGTATAATATATTCATTGTATATATTATATAAGGATCATCACATATCACTATAATAATATTGGAGTATACCTCGAAAAATATATCCGTATCCTCATCTTTAGGTCATTTTTTTAGCAGTAATATTACAATTTACAACTTACAAGACATATATTTTAATGCCATTAGAATAACCTAATCTTTTGGATTAATTAAAAAAAAAAATCACATTTAAATCTATCAATATAAGTATGCAATAGTGATGCGGGACTTTATAAAGACAAACTGTACCTATATATTATTATAATTTATCATCATTCGGGACGAATAAACGTCATTTGAATAAAGGTATAAATGGTATTAACGATACATGGACATTTTTTTACAAATATGATGTCTACTTGTATAGTGTAACCGTGTGAAATAATATGTAGTAATTATAAATGGACACGAAAAATGTATTATTATTTATTATTTATGTTACTTACAGACAAAACATTCAAAGTATAGTAGGATAATACATTTTAATATAAACATATAATTAAATAAAGTGATAACTTATAATTACAATTAAGATTGAATTTAAATTGTTGTGTCAACTTTACTTTATATAGTTTATTTTTATAACAGAGGAAAAAAAAGGTCGACATAACCCGATGAATAAGACTACTATAGTCACAGACATAGGCGGAATTAGATATTTTCATTAGACTGTGTCACTCGCATGAGAGTCATTTTGCACCTATTATCATATCTTAAGGAAAGGTTGGAGGGCGATAGAGAACACCAACGTTTTTTTATTACAATACAAATGTATAACACAAGTAATTTATCTTATTACATTTAAAATAATATGTTCTTAGCAAATGTATACATTATAATACGTAGCCAATTAGTCTGGGTCATGGCCCAGTTAGCTGTAGTTCCGCTCATGGTCACAGAAGTTGGCTAGTAGGAAACGACAAAAGAAACAGAAAAACATACTGAGTGCTAAGATGCTTTAAAATGTGTAATAACGCAAACAAAGTAGAACAGTCCATAGCGCCGTAGACAAGTCAAATTTAAGGATCAGAGTCAGAGTCCATAGACTTACATGGATGTACTTGTTTGTGCTGACTTATCAACTCAGGAGCATATATAGGTACAGCTATAGTAGTTTCATAGTACCTACTCAATATTGTATGTAAATACGTTAAGTTAAAAAGTTAAAATGTTTTAAAAGATTTTATTAGAATTAATAATGTTTGATTTGATTTAAAGACCACCAATATTTTTTAGTAACCATCTTTAAAGTTAAGTATCACACTTATTGGAGATAATGGAAAGTTTATAGTTAAAAGTTATAGTTACACTATATTGGAGCAAATGAAAATTGTATGTACCTACCTATACATTGCATATTATATTATAATTATTTTATTATATAGATTATTGTTCTACGTTTAAAGATCAATATTGTTATAGTCAGCTAGACTGCAGTTAATGATTAGTAATCAAAGGTACTTTTTCAATAAATTTATAAATTTATTCTTAATAAAAATATGAATAAAAAAATATTGGTGCCTTGTGCCATGTTCAAGGTGAATGCGGTGTATGGCATGTACGATTTCTATTCTGAACATGCTATTCCGCAGCACTAAGATGAGTCTGATACAATGAAATACAATTACGCATTTACAATTTAATTTATCAATAGTTATATTTCAAATGTTATTACGTTAAAAGTAAGTTATTTCCGTAATGAATATTATAATATTATTGAATTCATATAGTTCTGTTAATAACCAGCTTAGCATTTTTAAATTACTTAAAAAAATAATAATATTTCAGTATTTAGTAACAAAATGTTAGTTATGTGTTAGCATGATTTATAGTAAAAAATAAAAATATATTTTGGAAATCATAGATACTGCAAACATCTGGGTAGATATAATAATTACAATATTATGGGAGGATATTAAATTTGAAATAAATAAAATCGTGAGTAAATAACATAAAATTGGCACTTATTCTTATGAATTTTATAGATAATATTATGACTTAGAGAATTTGATAATAATTATTAAAAACTCTAAAAATAAAATTTTAGAACACTCAAAATAGAGTCATTAAATTATATTAATTTATTATTGTATTATTATAAATAGTATAAGTAAACAGGGTTTTTGTAGAAATTACATACTTTTTTCTAACATTAAGCAGTGTCAAAGGTTAAAAAATATTGTTTCCGCCGACAGATGCATATTATTATTATCGACCAGTAGAACTTGAGTTAATATTGAGCCATATTTATTACCAACATTACGTATTTACGCCATCAAAAATAGTTTTTTGTCAGATATTAGTATATTACTGTAGAAAATTATGTGAATTTAGTTTATACGTTATACGTGTATATTATATATAGGTAATATATAAAAATTAACCGTAAATTAATGTCATTATTTTCGAAAATTTGTATGAAGACATTTTGTAACACAGAATGTTTATTATAATTACTTATTATTACTATAATATAGTAACGTAAAATTTAGTAAAATTAGGAATAATATTGTTAGTTTTTAATTGTAGAAAAATGTTTGATTGAACGAATTAAATGATTTATTATTTAAAACATATTATCTAACATCAAGATTTCGTAGAATTTCCTATTCTGTTTTTTGTTTTACAGTTTTGTCTGCGAGTCTTAGTAAAGTACCTATCTAATTTAGTCTGTCAACAAAGTAGATTCGAAAATTAATATACAGTTGTTTACATCATTATTCATTCCAGGATATATTTTATTAACCTCTGACTTTGTGGTGTTAGATGTACATTATTATCTTGCACAACCATTGGATAAAATTGATCGAACTCACACAGGTGCCTTTGTCTACACACTTTTTGCATGGGCAGATTCTATAGGTTTAACACGGATGTCTTTTACAATTCCCACCAAATCGATTATACCAGAAACCTGAGAAATCATTTAATTATATATATATATATATATATATATAATTATACAACATCATCGATATCAAATTATATCTGTATTCAGATACATTTAAACATTTTATATTCTAAGCAAAGCGTGAAAACCTACTGATTTTATTTTTTATTTCATAAAAGTACGTTTTTGGGTAATGAAAAATCTTCAACAATTACGATGTACAGGAATTAATCGTTAGGAAGGACTTCGAAACATATTTAAAAAAAAATGTAGTTCATATCAAATATAATGTACATCACATACGCGCCTAGTATATATTATTATAGGTTAATATATATTATATATTATAATATTTATAAATATAGATTATAGGAAATATCATTCAGAATCAACTATCGCTTGTTTACTGTTATTCCGAGTTAAATCAATCGTAATATTATTATTACAGGACATAAGTATTCGTGCAAATATGTAATCAATGATAATGATATATTTTATATTATAATATTATATTAGTGAAATAATTGTGAAAAGATCATGAATACGGTGAAAATTTTTTTTTTTTATTAAAAGTACCTATAGGTATATAATAAAATGTCTCTTTTTAGTCTTATCGAATTTTTTACTTTGCATGAAATAGTACTATTTAGTTTTTATGATAAAATAACAATATAATGTTTATCTGAAAACTTTTAGGTACATAATACTTTACTATATATGTCTATATTCATAATACATGTATAGATATAGATATATTGTAGTATAATCAAATATTAATCTTGTCTATTGGGTGTTTATTTTTTTCTCAATGGAAAACTGTTTACGATTATCAGTATCGTTATTAATTTATTGTCGAAGAAAGCATGAAGAGTAGAGTAGGTATATTATTTTCAATATTAATATTCTAAAATAGTTTGAAAATTGTAGTGATCTCAGATTAGAAATTGATTAATAAAAACAAAATAATAAACTTTTAATTGTATTAAATTTTATTATTTAGGATACAAAAAGGAAAATAAAAATGTTATTAAATCATATCATTCTGAAACTTCTTAAACGCATCTATAGGCTTTAAAATGAAACATTTACCCACCAAATCACCAGTAACAATTCAGTAGAGGAGTTTTACCCCTTTGCGTTATAGACTTATAGTCTATAGTGTAGTGGACTCTCGGATTCTCAAAACTCATTAAGGACCTGGGATATTTCACGATAAACGCTAGTAGATACTTACGCCCTCAAGGTTTTGTATCATGTCGTTACACAATATCATCAATTATTATTAAGATAACTTAGATGCATTGCATAAATGTTTTAAATTATGTTATCTACTAATAATGTTCGGAAACAATAACTTTTAAAAAGTAGCAACAACGAGCCCATCGGCCAAATTATAGGACTTTTGGTCTACGATGACAAGAGGAACGTGGATACCATATTATTATATGATATATATATATATATTATTTAAGGGTAGTCTGTAATACATCATTTTCAGTTGTATGATAGACGTGATATACGTCGAGTCCATCGTACCTTCACTACACATGATTATTGTACTTTTCTATTTTAACTCGTGTTTTTTTTTAAATAAATAACTGTTTTGTTTCAATTCATGAAAATGGTCTTAAGTTAATCAATCAACAACATAATATTTGGATCACAAATTTTCTACACGCTAAAATAGAAATATTAGAATAATATGTAGATATAAATATATAATATTATACTGACCAACAGTTGTATGGGTTGAGATTGTCAACATTCTGGTGGTTAATAGTCACTCTCATCACGCTAGCTGATATCACTGACAACGAGGGTACGCCCCAAGCGAACAGACTATATTTGACAAACCTTGATATGAGCACATTTACCGGCTCCGGTCGAGGATTGAGATTCACATTGTTGCGGAACGTTATCAACATATCGTACGTCATCACACACAGCCAGCTGATAATAGCCAGACGTAGGTAGTGTATTCCAAACGCCAAGCACATACAGAGATTGTCTTCCTGGAAACATGCATATTACAATTGTCAATTATTATAAATAAAAATATTTTTCATTATCTAACATAATCGATACATTTAACTATAGATGTATTATTCGACTCTCTACTCTGGGAAAAATGAACAAATATAAAATAAAAAAGTGGTACAGTATTGAATTTAGTTATTTACGACAAGGTTTAAGGGTAAAGGTATTCAATTTAATTTACAATAAAATAATTGATAAACACGAAAATTCCTTATTGATTTTTTTGTGTAGCGTTATTGAGTGTTAAATGCAATACTCAGAGAGTCAGAGCAGTCAACATGTTAAATTAATTACTTGCAGTAGCGTGTTCAACTTTTTCGAAAGGAGGGGGATATTCAGTTTTGACTTGTCACAGACCCGTGGGTGGCTTCGCTCCCCACACCCCCTTCCACTGGATTTATATTTTAATTTACGTATCCCCTTGAACAACATAGAATAAACATTTTAATATTCAACTTTTTAATAAATTTAGATTTTAGACTTTCAAATTAAAATATTAATTAATAAATGTTTCCCATTCGTAAATACATAATATACATGTAAGTTTAATATATTATTTATAGGTAGGTAGGTACACATTACACACGAAATTTTTTTTCTGAGTAAACCAAAACTATCGAAGAACTATAGATTACGCATAAAATAAGTTCAGGGGGGGATATGACACCCTCATCCCCCCCCGTGAGCACGCCCCTGATTACGCGTAAAGCACATTATATGAAATATAGATAATAGTAATAGTTATATAGGTACTATTTGACAATTTTTTAATTAAATATCACCGTTTCTAAATTATTTCATACTCATATATTCATATTCCGTATTGTTGTATCTATGCTACATTGGCTGATTTAATTGAACCATTTTGTGATGGAATATATTATTTTGTTATTGCATTTTATACAATTTAATTTTTTGACAGCCGACAGTAGTCAGTATTTATAAGAAAATAAAGATGTGAAGTGATTATTCTAGGCATTCTAGTGTTATCACCAATCATAGATGAATTTATTTTAGTCTACGTAGTGAATATTGCATCATAGAAGTAAATAAGGGCTAAAATCATAAAAACTCATCATATAAATTACGTAAAAATATTTATTGTCGGTAAAATTTCTTGAATTTAATAAAAATAACTTTGTTCCCGTTTTTTTTATAACGTTCGAGTTACACCATAACATTTATTATTCTTCATTACCTACGTAATTTTTTGTCATTATTATTCACGAACATTTTATGCTTTCGTTTCTACGTAAATCTAACTCAAATGATAAACTAAATAGATTAGAAGGTAGGTAAGTACTTGTGTACAAAATACACTTTCTTTGAAAAGTATAAAAAAATTGTTATTTATATGCACAGTTAGTTCGAATTACAAGTATTTTTCGACAAAACTAGGTATTTAAATATTTCATTTTCATTTAATGATTTCAATTGAATTTTTTAGTTCTATTAAGTGTTTTAATAAAAAAAAGTCAAACTTTTTTCTTTATTGAATCGGGAAACAAACGTTATAGATGTCTTTGATTTATTCATTCTTTTTTCTTAGTTTTTGGGGATGAAAAAACGATGACGACGGTACTTTCTTACATCTATATTTGTATGTATGTATAATTGTGTGTGTGTGTGTGTGTGTGTGTGTGTGTGTGTCTGTGAAAATGTACCAATGACGTTTAATTACTTTGGAAATTGAGCTGAATTTTACAAATTAAAAAAGAAAAAAACTTTATTACAATTTATTTCATTTAAAAGCCAAAATGTTAAAAACAATAGATTAAGTTCCCATAAATAAAATTAAGTATATATTTTTTTGATGGTCGTTCACGAATTGTCTTCCTTGAATAATTTTTACAAAGGTTACTCAAAAAGGGCCTCCCATTTTGGCCTCCCTTGTACTGGAATCGGCTCCCATAGCTATAATTAATCGATTTAGGTAAAATCTTACATATTATAAGAAATATTTAAAAATTAAAGAAACTGAGAAAATTGAATCAATATCCATTAATTTAATGTAAATTAATATTACTTAAATCGGGCTAAATGTTAATAAATAATAAATAATTTTAATATTTTAGTAAATATATCGACTCAACAGTAATAATTAATAATATTATAAAAATAATAAATTACCAATACGTAAAATAATTTAGATGAAATATCATTCTGTTATACAGCCGAAAACTTAAGTTTTTATTTAATGATAAAGTATATTCAACCGAACAAAAGTTGACAAAGAGGAAGGTCTAGGCAGCAATGGGTGGACCGAAGTCAAAGAAGACCTCAGGATATTGGAAGTTATGAACGGAGAACAACTGGCAGAGCACAGAGAAATATGGAAAGAGATAATGGAAACGGCAATGGGCTAAATGACCTAGAATAAGCTAAAAAAAAAAATAAAATTAAAGTATATTGGTATCTCAATGTAATGTATCGATAATATATTGTAAATGTGTTGTCATTTTATTTTTTATTTTTTATCCATTGTAAAATATATTACCTGAACTCCTCCAACACCAACTACATAAAAAAGCTGTGTTAAAAACATATTTGCTAGCATGTACATTAATGCCGTGCCGGACATTGTTCTCAGATCTGAAAACAAACTGAAAACAAACAAGAAATAATCAGTTATTGTTAAAAAGTTAACATATTATTATTATTGTTATTTAGGATTTTTTTTGATTATCTACTGCAATCTGCAATTTCTATATCTTAATAATAATAATGAGTAGGTTTGATACCTAATGTTTTAAACGTTTTAATATTCTACTGCAGTTTGGAGTGGTGCGCCTTTCTTCAGAAAAACCTTTGTATTTAGGACACAGCTGTAATGCTATACAGAGTGAATCATTGAGTATACTCAGTGCTCGCTCATTTTTTCTATAATAATGTATTTAATAAAATTCTGATTTTGGGTAATTTTTACACATAATTAGAAACCATATTTTCAAATTGTTGAATTTGCTTTTAGAATTTCTCATGGCAATATAAACTTTTATTTTTCAGATGAGAATATCCCCCCATTTTTACTGTAAATTATTTAGTGGGTATTTTTTTCTAAATTTTAATGTGCACCTAATTTAAAATGTAAACTAGTAGTTTCTCAGTTGTTAATATGCTTAATGTTTATACTAAGGATAATAGTCCTTAAAGAATTAAAGATAGTTTTAATAGATGCGTCATATTTCCCGTAGATTTTGTATTTATTATACTTGACCATTTTTTTCACAAATTATTAATGATGGTAAATTTATATGAATCACTAAAATTTTCAAATCACCATAGCTTCCATAATATATTCTAAATTTAACGCTAAGTAGTAAGTACCTATAATTACTCAAAGTATACTTAGTACCCAAAGTATACTTAGTACCTAAAGTTAATAAGTAAATAGCTCAACAATTAAATTACTGGTTCTAATTTTGATTTTGATATGTCAAAATTTTTAGAAAAATTATCTACTAAATAACTTACAGTTGAAAAGGTGAGTTTTCTTTTGAAAATTGGATGTGTGTATCTCTATTGTTCATCATTTTAGTAGGTAGAATAAAACAATCTTAAGAATTTTAAAATATGACCGTCTTAAAGTAAATGTAAAAATTCCATGAATACAATTTTCATAGTTGCATTATCAAAAAAAAAAAAGGGGGAATGGTATGCTTGGTGAATTACCCTGTATATCGTGGATGGACGAGAATGAAGAGGAATGGATAGTGAAAGGGTGATAAAGTATCATTTGTTATGGTGACATTTCTGTGTTGACAAAGATATTCTCTTCGCTGTGGTCGTCATCATTATTGTCATGTCCTTGCTAAGTCTTTTACGCTTTTGTTCGGTTCATCTCACTCTACCCAGTCTACCCCTAATTTTCTAGTTGGATACTAGGTTTTAACACTAAATTATCAATATATTAGCTTAATAAATCTACAATATGTATGTGAAGTTGTGTGGGTAGCAGAGGTTAGGATGTTGAAAAAAGAGATAACTTATCATTTTTCAAAACTTTTGCTCTAGATAATATCAAATACAAATATATCCTATAAATAAAATGTGAATAATAAAGAACACGTCATATTTTATCATGCCAAAATAAATCACTGTTATTAAAATAAGATTATAGTTTTTTAGTTCGAAAAAAAATGAATGTATATATTATGCCATAGGCATACAAATATATATACTAATTGAATACCTATACGTTTAAATATAATTACTTAGTATTAGATAAAATCTAAATTCGAAGTGACATAAATAATTAGGTTATAAGAAGAAAAATCGTACAAAATATGTATAAATATACGGATCACTATATTTCGGCGTTATATTATTACCATTTATATATTTTTATTTGATGTTTGTAATTTACGTGTTATTATGTTTTTCCCAATTTTTAATTTATTCAGATACCCGCTAATTGCAGAACTTGTTGGAGAATATTTAAGCAGTAACAGTCAATAGTAGTTGTTATTTGTAGTTCAAATCATGATTATATTTTTTAAAAATATTTTTCTTGTAAAAACAAGTATACATGTTAAAAAAAGAAAAAAAAGAATAATAATAAATGGTCAATAATTTGTTAAAAATAAATAATAATACCAGTCATGGAATCAAATACTCGATAAATAAATAATTTATTTGCTGAATAATTTTTATTGTCTTTCGTCTAGAATAATATACCTATGGTTTTTTTGTTCATATTTTTCTCATGCTATACATTTTTTCAGAATTCAACAAGTCAGATATTATTATCATTTTTATGTCATACGAATGGTACCCGAGAGAATCTGTACCGGCCAGTCAACCAGTAGATATCAATAAAACAAACTTTTTTTTTTAGTAGTGTTGTACTTGTTTCACATAAAATATTTATGTGCATTGTGCACAGACGTATATTTATTAAATACCATATTATATACTATATATATTATATACTATATTGTATATATATATATTTTATTTATTTAAATATATTATAAAAAGTTTACATACATTTAAATAAATATTAGGTTCTAAATATTCAGTGTTATAAATTTGTACATTTTGGAAGATAAAAATGTTAAGATGTACAATTTATGCGATTACAATTTATATTTATTAGCTCCACATATAAAATATACATAATCATATAATTATATTCTATTACTCAATATAATACCTATGTAATAAAACCAATTTAAATAATCAATGAAAAAAATACTGTAAGATATGTATCATTCGTGTACAGAAATACAAAATGATAACTTATTTTAATAGAATACTCATTATTCTGTTATATTATACACATTGACATTTTTTTGATAAATTTCTTATTATGTTTTGATTTTAGCCAATGGAAACAAAAAAAAATTCTTAAGAAGCTATAAAATACAGATTATATAGTATATTAGTAAAAACACTAAGTTAGGTATCTAATATTAATAATACTTTGTCGAACATTATTATATTGATAATTGTTTAGGTTAACATGTGTATTGGCTATTATATCATATTTTATTGATGATAACATATTATAAGTACTTAAGTCCAATATTACAAGTTAAAGCTAGGGTTTTTCAGTAAATGAATATATAATATATCATAATTATATATAATACTCGTTGAAATATCTGTTTTTATAATTGTATTTATAATTTAGGATTTAGGAGACTTAGGTACGATATGTTGTTGTTAATGTTAGTCAGTACTCAGTAGAAATAAATTAGAAATCTGGGTCTTCTCTGTCATTGGTTAGGTTAATTAATAATTATTGCTTTATTTGTCACATTTAAGATAATTATTTAATTGTATAATATACAAAAAGTAAATATTAAAATAAGATAATTATTTTGAAATTGCTTAAACAAAAATAACTGAATAATTCTATCTTTTAAATGTTTTGAAATTAAAAAGTTGGATTTTTAATAACACCTTTTAAATTATATAAAATATATTAGATTGAGTTTATATTTATTTTTTGAAGTATCTATTGGTTTATTTATGTTTCAGTATTATTTTTAGTTCTTATTGGTTTTTAAACATTGTTAAAATGCCACCAATTACAAAAGCAAACCTTTTTAAATTCTACGTTTCCACATATATTTTTTACTTAAATCGATTTTATTTATAAATTAATCCACGCTTCTTAATATTTTTTATTCAAAATGTACTTGTACAAAAAAAGTAGTAAATTGTTATGATAAGAATTATAATTTTTCAAAATTATTTTTTTTCAATTTATGTTATTAGTTTTATTTTATTATAAATATAAAATCTTTAATTTTTATGATAATTTAGATGATTAAAATGTACCTATAATAAATATAATATATAAATATTTGGTTAATGTAAGATAAATCATTGCTTATATGGTAAACAATTAATACTTAAAAATTAAATTAATATTAAATTAATATACAAATTATTATATATGATATAATATTAAAATATTTAATTATGTTATGTATTCAATATTTTTAGAAAAAAATATTATAAAATATTGTGAATACTACTAATTGAAAAATAAATTTCTTCTATAGCAATATAAATAGACAATAATTCACAAATCATCTTTAAAAATAGGGTCGGACATATCATATTTGCTCAAAATTTATTGTTTTTCGTACCTATGGAATTTTATCACTGAATTTAAATTTAATTCATTCATTATAGTGTAGTGCCCTACTCAATGAAAAGTTAGTACACTTACGAGGTCCGCAGCAATAGAAAAAGTAAAATTTACGAGTAGGTACTGCAGTGAACCGTTGACGATCCGATCTACCACCATGACGGGGAACAAACAGCGTGACTAGGTCGACTCTCATACCTTACCCGACCAAAAAATGGATAGGATGTGAGAGAGTGTGGGACTGAGCCAACTGTGCCAGTACGGTCTGTGGTAAAGGCCTCTATATTAGTCGTACCGAAAATACCGTCTACACAAATAGCTTTACTGAACCCAGTTCGCTGTCCTAAACAAAGTGTCAGCATTGCAATAAATATTGAAATCGTGCTCCTATTTTTCAACTTTGTTTCACAGTACATCACGAAGTGTAAATTTCTAAGTCATTTTTATTTTTATTTTAATTCTCACCTTATGTGAAAAAATTGTATGGGCAGTACCTAATCTTAGCTCGGGCTTGACCACTCACGCGTCAGACATGAGTGACGTTCGTGAATTTGTCACATCAAAAATGTAATAAAAATTAAAAATGCTCTCGAAATTCATCTGATTTTTTTTTATCTTTCACTTCAAATCATTTCATCCACATAACATGCCGACACGGGATGACCGTTACACCGCTACTTACTTTAGCTAGTTCGCATTACATTCAAGACCTTTTGGTTATTATTATAGAGCAGAATGTTTTTTTAAAAATATTTTATAATCATATTATTCGATGAGTCCCTAGAAGGTATTATTTTCAAGCGTCTGCGTTATAGATATTGTGATATTATATTTAAGTATTTAACCAAATAATATTGTTGTATAAGATAATCCCCCGAGGAAAAATTCATTGACCGTGTAAAATACCAGCAGCTCTTTGTTATTAATTTATTATTACAAGAATATATTATACAAAAAAGATTCTACAAAAGTCGATTTTTATTCTGGTATCAATGATAGAAAATTGGGTTATTGTGTATATTTTACATCATAAAAAGTAAATATTATACCATAAGCAATTCAATATAAAAATTAAAAAATGTATACTTTTCCTAATATAATAAGTTTATGTTACGTGTAATAATTTATTATGTTTTCATGCTTGCCTATATTATATCGAAGAGGTTGGTATATATTTTTAATATGAAGTTACAAGGTGAGCCTTTGATCAAGTGGAAATTCGAGATATTTTTACACTGGATAATAATGGGCAAAGTATAATGGGTGTAGTGGAATTAAGTTAGCAAAACTGTTGAGTAAAAATCTTTACCTTCGGAAAAATGATGTGTGAAGATTTTTCATTGTTTACATTACTCACCGAGAACAGAGGTCAAGGAGAATTTTCTGATAGTTTGTGGATTGTGACTATGTTAAGAAATAATTGTAGGTGTGAAAATAGAAATTATAGTACCTCTTGGTATAAAACATGTAATTTACAGAAAAATAATAAATTTTACTATTACTGAATTTGAGTTCAAACATTACGATATTGTTTGATAAATGAAGTAACATAGGAAATTAAAATGGATATTAATGATTCAAAACCATCAAAGAATGAGGAGAGGGTTCGGGGAAGAATTGATTTGAAAATGGGAAATGGGTTTTGAATTTAAATCTCCTATAACTATTTTCATTTTAAGAAGTGAGAATTGGCATTAAATACTTATCTTAAACTATAATAACAGAAAAAAATTCTTACATAAAAAAACAACAATATGTTGGAAAATAAAGTGCTAAATATACATCACTTAAGTATGTACTTCAATAATTATATTATACTGCGATAATATATAAGTAGAACATAATGCATGATAATGTTATAAAAATATAAATAAAAGTATAGAATCGATTTTTTTTTGAATAAATGTATATTTTTGTGTTTAATGTTTAACAATGAAAATGTATTTGTTATTTCAAATGCTTTTAGGTTTTCAATTGACTGCTTTAAAATTAACATTTATATTGGCAGCTCAAGACAATCTGTCACATTATTGAGTCGAATGACTTATTTTTTTTATCGTTTTCACGAAATTGACATTTTTGGCCACTTCAAAAACGAAAAACCTATATCAAAGGTATTCCCGATTTTCAAAAACTTAAAAGAACTTTCTTACTCTAAACGTCGGTTGACGGGTATTCGATTTTATCTCTACTAGACTATTAAAGTTAGTGGATCAACGAATAAACAAAATGTTTACGCTTCAATAACATCATAGTAGATATATAATCAAGAATTTTTTTAATTGATGGATATGAAATTTATTGGATTAATGTAATCACTATAAATAGTAAAAGGTAGAGTGACATTAGAAAATTCGGACGTTTCTGTTGATTGTGATATTATGTGATATTATAAAAAAAATGGTTTTAGATTTAACCATTAAATAATTAGTTGTTGTTTATTTGAAAATCGAATTATTATTTGTTGTTATTTAGATGTAAGACATGTATATTAATATATTATGAATTATGATTAAGTTAAATAATGATTATAATATAGTCAATGATTCGTACTATAATTTTGTACTGTATATAATTTTAAATTAAAAAAATCATGTAATACGAGTATATTATGGAATAAAAAAATTCTTAAAATATCAATATAAACATTTTTTTAACAAAATTAGTTCAATTGTTATAAATCTAAAAAATGTATGGACTTAAAAAATAATTAAAATCACTTAAAGGGTTGTTTTTAGTTCTTTGGTTTATAAAAAAATAATACTTCGTATAATCCAAAAAACCGAGATGAAAAAACATAAAATAATAATTTATGATTCCTCCAATGTAGTATATATTTTAAGTTTTATATTTTTCACTTTTTAAAGTTTTCTCGTGGTTTTTTGTAATAATTAGTGGTATAATCAACAAACGTTGTTAAAATTTCATCGGGTTAAATTGTTAAAAAATGGTAATTTCTATTTATTGAACCTTAAGTGGGACCAGGCTTCCTGACAAATACAACTGTTAACAAAATGTATTTATTGAATGTACAATACTTGTTACAAGTGTATTATTTTTTATTATTATATATTATTAATGGACATACCTCCACACCTTCACTCATTTTATATCAAAGTTTCAAGAATTTATCTCATCATGTTTAATAATAAAATATAATTAATTTTTACTAATATTTCAATAACATAAAACCAAAAACATACCTAATATTTCACAAATTTGGGACAAGAGACATTGGGATATTGAGTGAAAAATGTATCGAATGTATTAAAAATCCATCTCAAGAGTTTATCGAAGAGGCAATACTTTCATGCAAAAGAAAAAAATCTTTGCATTAGATTGATTTAGAAATAAAAAGTAAATGATGTTTTCTAGTTTGTATAAAATAAATTATATTTTTAAATGAAATATTTACGTGTTGTAATACTGTAATTATAATAAATCATAATATAATTTATATTATTAAAATGTATGATCAATGAAAAATAGTAATACCTCTTTCCAAAAAAAAAAAAATGTTTGAATTACACACCAAGTTAAAGAGGAAGTTATTAGGAGTCTACAGGTAATGAATAGAATGAGTACTATTTACTATAATAAATAAATAGGTAGGTATTATTGTTTTTTTTTTTATTATTATAATATTTATTTTATTAATTTATTTATGATTCTACTTTATTGTTTATTTTGAACAATAATTTTATGTTTATCACCACCTATATGGAACTAGTAAGTTAATGACTTAAATTTCTTAATTAGTCATCCCAATTATCCATTTTTTATATTTAAACATTACATATTTAGTTAAAATTTAAACAAAACAAATGAGAAAATATATTATCAAAATGTATGTTAAGTAGAAGTCTTATTATTAAAAATTAGTTTTTAAAATTTGAATGATTATTCTTATAATATTTGTTTTAACCAATTGAACAGTATTGATAAAATCATTTTATATATTTTAGAGGGTAAAGTGCCTATAATATTTCTGCAACTTGTAATATTCCTTTAAAAAACATTTCATTTGGTATCTCTAAAAAAAAAACTTTCTTAGTATTAGTTGAGTTGGAGCTTTTGATATTCTATAGTTTTGACTGTTTAAAGTAGTATGTGGACTGACGATAAAGTTTTCCAACCTAAAAAAGTGTATGTAAAAGTAACAAGTAGCACAAACTAGTGCAAACATATTTCTTATACTAAAGAACAGAATAAATCATGTAGTAAATACTAGGTAAATTGAATTGAATTGAAAATAATAAAATCTGTGTAATCGTAATTTATCATTTCTACGTCTTCTAATATTTAAATCTTAGAAAAACGATTTTTTTTATATATATTTATGCATAATATTGCATTATATGAATATGATATTCGCAAATTTGTAAATTAATATAATATACAATGTATATTGTATTATTATACATAATTTTAAACTTACATAGCTAAGATTAGTATTTGAAACGTATTTAGAATCCGGAAATGTATAGGTAAAAGTATAATAATTTATTTATTGTGGCTTATTGTAATAACTTATAGTTGGATGTTTCAAGTTGACAAGAGAGTATTTATGGTGGAAAAAAAAGAAATTCTTAAAATATAGAGATCTTTTCACATGAAAGTCATAGTTTTAGTATTATATGATAATAACATACTATAATACAAATATGTAAAAAATATTATAGTACCTTTTTAATTTTTTAAAACTACGATGGATAAAAAATTATTTGAAATGTAATGTTCAAACAATAAATAAAATTTAAAATGTCTTCTAATATAAATGATTAAGATATATTTTTTAGATATAAATATGATTGTAGCAAGACAGTTTAAATAAACGTAAGCCTGAATTTTTTGTTTTAAGAGGACGCCACACCCGCATGTGTTGTCTCCGTCTTACAAACGTATAACATAGCAAAATCTGTTTAGCGTGGGACAAGTTTTCTCCCTCAATATTTATATTAAAATTTTCAAAATTTCACAACGCATAGGTAAGAACTTTATCTGTGTCGTAGCGTCGTTATTTTTTTGATAAAATAAATATAATTAAAGTTATAAGCTTAAGAAAATACATTTATTTTTTATTTTTTCATTAAATTACTAAAAAATATTGGTTTGTGCTATCAAAAAAATAACGACGCTACGACACAGATAAAGTTCTTACCTATGCGTTGTGAAATTTTGGTAATTCTATTATAAATATTGAGGGAGAAAACTTGTCCCGCGCTAAACAGATTTTGCTATGTTATACGTTTGTAAGACGGAGACAACACATGCGGGTGTGGCGTCCTCTTAAGCGTTATACCTATTACTAGGTAATTTTGTAACTGCGAGATGTGAAACAAAATTTTGCATAATTTTCATTACAAAATTTTAATTTTTTTATTACATTTTAAAAAAAGTCAATACAATTTTTACAAATAATGATAATGTATAATGTATATTTTATGAGTAGTGTTCAATTAATTAATTAAATAAGAACTTTAACTTAACTACTTTTTTGATTATTTTAATATTTTTAACATACAAAAAGTTGTATAAGAACTTACTCATTAAATATCATTGAAATTTCAATAATTTCACTATAAGAGTTTAAGAAAAAATAATATAAATAAAATAAATAATAATTTTTTGTGTGGTATAAAATATTTTAGTAAAATTATTTATTCCAGAACTATGAAGTGATGGCTAGTTTTTAATGATGTGTTTTGGAGAACAGTTTTAGTTTATAAAGTTAAACAACTTTATTTAAAGGTTTGTTTAATTATTTTCTATACTTACGTTAGATAATAGACTTTCTAAAAATTTTATCATTTAAAACTTGAGTTTGTCTATAAATATTATTTATAATTTCAGTATTCAATTTATATCAGTAGTTAATAAACTAACAAAATAAATAATTGTTACCGTTTAGGTTAGGTTAGGCTGCCGGGGAATGTTAGAAATATGCATTTAGCTACTATATTACAAGTTTTTTAAGTTTCTAGTGTTTGCTAAAAATTTGAGTATTCATTATAGGTATTTTAAAAAAATATTAGAAACTAAAAGTAGAAAAATCTAAAACTACGGTTTTAAAAAAAGATTTTAATTTTTCATCAAATAAAACCATAGGTTTCATTTTGAATACATTTATATTTTTTTTATACGTGCTAAATGTTAACAGTACGAACAAACACCAGAAGTATAAAATATGGCAGTATTTATTGAGTATGTGGTGTTCTGTGTCAGAATACTCGACATTACTTCAAATCAATCAACTATACAGAATCCAACAGCAGTTTATTATGAATATTTCAAATATAGTTTACGTAGAAAAAGATAAGCTAACTCTTTTGACGTCAATTCAGATTATGAAGCGGTGATGGATGATTGAACGAATAATGAAATTGCCGTACATTTCGATTTTTCATTTTAGATCAAACTTGGATACTATTGGAAAACTAGAAAACACAACATTCACGGAGGAAACTAAATAATCTAATATTATCACTCAATCGTGTAAGTCATAAGGTTATATGTTAACTTTCTCGTGTTGGGTGAGAGAAAAAAATTAAATCATAAAATTGTATTGAGTTATTTTATTTTTAAAACACGAATTACGTGTTTACTTATAAAAATAAATAATTTCAACTTTTAGATTTTATACTTATAAATTGTATTGTAATCAAAAACTATTAATTTATTGTTAAACGTACTCATAAAAAATATAAAACATTAATACTTTGTAAGTAAATACGTAAATAATAATTTTAAAATTAAATGTATCTTTTCTTACTTATAAATAAAAAAAATGTCTTAAACTGTATTTATTTAGATTAATCTTTCGTGACATTTTTTTTTCGTTATTAAGTGATGGATTTAAATGTTTTGGAGATCCGTCTTAAAAATGTCATCAAGCCCTACCGATATTTTATCGATATGGTTTTTTTTACACTGCTCATCTCGTAACCGAAAAATTGAAAATCCATTATTGAAATGACAAAAAATACGTGGTTTTGCTCTTCGGTTAGGTTATTTGAGACATAGTTTTATAGTTTATATAAAAATAATGTAATCGACTAAATATATTGTGTAAGGAGAGGTGATAATCAATCAATATAAAATTTAATGCTAATTTATATACATACATGCAGTGCCGGCCCCATGGTTTTCGGGGCCCGGTGCAGAATTTTGCGGGGGCCCAACCTAACCTAAGTGATAATTGTATTACATAATTTGTGGGGCCCCGCACAAACGCGGGGCCCGGTGCAGTCGCACCGCTTGCCCCCCCATAGGGCCGGCACTGCATACATGTGTGAATAGATTTTTAAAATGTATTATGCGCGATTCGTGTATGATTAAATTATTAGATATTACGGTCTTTCTTCAAAATTATTTTTATATTTTTTAATTTATAACTGTGATCACTATATTGTGTATTAGAAAAATAAAATAAATTCAATATGATATTAAAAAAAAAAAATTTGTAGTTGATTATATTCTATGGACGAGCTAACAGAAAAATTGATTTATATGAGAAAAAATATAGAATAGATTATATAAATCCGGGTTCTATAATAAAAGATTGGAAGAAACTTACATAAAAGCAAGGCTCAAAGTAGTATATCTTCAATTAAATAAGATTTATATGGATAAAAATGTATTGTTGGCAATCTACCTATCGAATTTACTACCTTTAGTCTTATTATTTCGTATTATTATATTTTTACGTCATAATAAAAATATAGTAATATTGTATTTAATTAAATTTTTGATGGAAATCTTATACAAAAATGAAAATGATAAAGTGTTTATCATTCTCATTATGTATTCGTACAAATATAATTTTTTAATTAGGTATTATACTGGGCGTGATTATTTTAATAGTAAATTTTACAAAAATGTATAAACGTTTAAAGAAAATATTTTTCTATGATATACTTATTATTTAGTTTGAAATATTTACAGAATAACATTTTTTTTACAATCTTTATTGTTATTATTCTTACATTTTTACTTTTTAGAATGACAAAAAATTATATTATGTTTATTTTTATATTCCAAAGCAAAATACTTTTCTAAGAATTTTCATGTATAAAAGTTTAATTTCAAAAGAGTGATTAATTAGTTATAATTAATTAAGTTCATTTTATTTAATTATTTAAAGTTATAGTAAGTGGAGTAGTGGATCAACTTTTTGCGGAAAACCTTGTGCTACTCTATTACGCTCATCAAAACTTTAAATATTTAAACTTATTTATCTACTACAGAAAAATATTCTGTTGTTTTCCAAAAATTACAATGTTCTCATGATAATTAGTATTTAGTTGAAAAAAAAATTACCTACTCCCTATACTATATTCCTTTCACATTTGACTAATATGTTTATTGGACTAACTTAATATCTATACAAATTGTTATTATTATATAAAAAAAAAAAACACAACTTATTATATTTATATTATTATTGATTATTTGCCGGAAATGAAAAATATTTTATTTAATCATTAAGATTTATTGTAATATATTATAACATAATACATATATATATATATATATATATATATAATAATAACACAAGATATAAATAATACGTATCAAAAATGCTATTTTTTCATCTTTGAGTTGAACATTGAAAATTTCAGAACTGCCTCGCGTAACGCTCTAACATTAAATATTTAATTAAAAATATTAACTATAATTTATTGTACTTATTTAGTGACACGATACATTAATTATTATACATATTTATTCTGATGATAAAAAATTAAATTGTATTAGCTAGGTATCATTCATTATTTTATATAGATTCATCGATAGATATTTCAACTTTAAAATAAGTATATTCTTAAAATTCAAAGTACCATCTATGAATCAATTAATAAAATTACATTTATAATTATCGGAAAAAGTTCTATAATTTCGCTATCAAAAATTATATAGTTTTATTATGGTTTTAAATTTGTAATGAAAATAAACTAAACATTTTAGAATAAAATAAAATTAGAATAATAAATTAATCTTTACATTTAGTTGTAAGCTATCGAACATTTATAGAATTATGCGTTAAAATAATAAATTCACTAAGCTGAAGTTGTCGGTTTTCTTTGACTTAAAAACTCCATTTCAGACCTGTTATGTGCATTAAAATCTACCCTTAAAATTGAATAGAGCTATAAACTACAGAGTATACTATGGCATGCGTGTTATAATACTGTTGTTATATTATGAATAATGTATTACAACCACAATTGCCAGTTAAATTATTCTATCATACCCTATGGTGTTGATTTACGGTAATAACTTGTACTCAGCAAGTTTTTATGTATGTCTGTTTGATGGTAGTGGACCTTATTCGTTGAGAGCGAAACTCCACAACCATATACACACAATATCATATAATTTTCGATGAACCAAGTCATATAAAATAATATTTATACAAAACTATAAATAAAAAAAATTTAATTTAAAAGTTGAAATTACATGTCTATGGTCACAAATTAAATAAATTACAGTAGTATAGTAAATACAAACTTAATTTCCTGTATTGTGAAAAGGTATAACAAGTTCTCAATAGAGTAATTATTAATTAAAATATATCCTTTAATCAGCTTATTGTTAATTATGAAATAAATTATATTTGTCATGAAAATATCATATACACAGTGTATACATTGTAATAATGCTCTATAGTCTATTCCAAATGAGATCAGCCTTGCGCGGCGACCAGTTTTCGTCCGAAAGCGGTTCTGGCTCTCCTACCTAGGCAAAGTTCAAGACCGTGCTCGTAGTGAAGCCACACCCCCTTGCGCACAACCGGCCGCCGAAGGCTGATCTCATTTGGAATAGAGTATAGTTGTTAACAAATAGGTAGTTTATTATTTTTAGAATTGTGACCTTTAATGGATAAAGAATTAAGAAAAACCCGTAAGAACATATCTAAACAAAACAGTCATATTTTAGAAAAAATTAATTATTAATAGGAGTCACATATGAAAATAAATTGCTTTTATTAAAGTTTCATGTAGATTTAATTTACATTTTGTTCAAAAATTATTATTTGGCTGAATAAGCAACTATTTAATCCAAATAATTCATACTATTTTATTTTTGATTGAATTTAATTTTAAGTCTATTATTGTGATTTAGTGAGACGACAATATTGAGAATACAAACATTATAAACGTATTATATCTTATTGTTACAGTAAATTACCTTATATCGGAATACAACGCCTGCAAATGTTTGAATTATCATGATATTTAGCGAATTACGTTAATAACCATATGAAATGAGATATTACGTCATTTACTGTACAAACATAATGTATAAGTACAAGATGGATAATTTTACGTTTAACATTTTTAAATTTTTCTGATCGCTGATCTTCCGAAAAAAAATATAAATTTCATTTTAATTACTAAAAAATTGAATTTCTGAAAATCATGATTATAACTAATTATGTATAGAGTTACTTTAATGTTAATCAGTTAAAACTTAAAAATTATTTTATTGATAATTTTATATTAATAATTATTGTTTTAATGGAAAATATTAATTTTAATTACTTATAAAATATATGAAAACGTCACGTACGTTCTATTTTTCAATTAAGTAACTGAATTTAGTTTTAATTATCATACTAACTTTTGACTTACTTAAGTTAACAGAGAATTTAAATTAATTATAATTTATAGTTTAATTTTCCTTAAATGAGTTAAAAAATATCCTTACTCGCACAGGCTGACTAAAAAGTCAAATCTATTTTATAGACTTATAGTTTAATATTATTATTTACATATGTATATTTCATTAATTATAACAAATACAATATGAAGTATACATTTTAATACCGTTAGAAAATTATGCTTTAAAAATTGTTTGAATCAATTTATTTTATACCAAAGTTATTAATTTAAATATGAGATATTATGGAACATTGATGAAAACCGTAAGATTTAATTTGCATTTTATTTAATAATTATTTGTACGAAAGATACAAAAAAAAAAACATGAATTCCTATATTTAATTTATTTAGAATTTTTTGTTGCACGTGTTAAAATATAAATTATCTTAAATCATTCAAGTTTAAAATTTAGAGCGTTAATTCACAAAAATTAAATAATATATAAGACAGAAATGCCGCAGCATCAAAGATAAATTATATTTAAATAGAGTTAACAGGAAGGAATCAAAATGCTTAATGTCTAAGAAAGAATCCTTAAGAATGATGAAGGTAGTGAAAAATAGTTAAAGAAAGATACATAGAGTGTGCGTGAGATGGAGGAAAGTGGAATAAAAGAAAATATTTAAATAATTTTAAACATAAGTTCTATATGAATTGTATGATAATTTTTTTATTGAAATGCAAAGAATTTGTTTTAAATATACGAATCTTTTTGTAGATAATCACAAAGAATTTTTTTCAAATTAAAGAAGACATTCCCGCTTTTCCTGTTCTAAACCAGGTTAAAGTTGATGATACCTCTTGAAACCTTATTGTTAAAAAATTAAATTATTATTTAAATATAAAAAACATCTGCATTTTTACATGTATATTATATTTTTATCGAAAGAAGTTATTTAACAATTATTTATTTATTTCATGATATAAAATGTAAAAAATAAAATTAATAAATTATAAATATAATTAAAAAATTTTTTAAAAAATTAATTATTTTTCGTGTTTAATTAGACGTTTTGTTTATTAATCATTCAAGTGCTGTAATTTATTTCCTATGAAGTATATAATGTTTTACTATAAGACTATGTTTTGTATCGTCCGTATTAACATTATAATGATAGTTTATGATACAGGTATAAGGTGGATATTGTGCATGTTTACTCATACAGTGATCCACCTGAACGCAAGCGTGTAGATTAGTTCTACAAAAGTAGCAATCACACGAAACTACCATTAGAGTGAAAATGATAAACGATTTTCTTCGTGGTCCGAAGTAAACTCTTCATCACTTTACCATCTGCCACTTTTATCCATTCGCCTTTCCTCTAGTCCTTCTTTACTTGTGTAATCACCAACACAGATTGTGTGGCGTGTGTAGAAGGGTAGGTATGCGTTACACGTGCCGGCATGAATAGTAAACGATAGACGTAAATTCGTGTTGATTTCATTTCGATTAGTATTATTCACATACAATCGTAATATAAAAATCTTTTCTTAAAGTAAAAATACACTTTAAAAGAATAATAATTATCTAATAAGCTATTACCAATGCATGTTCCTATGTTCTAACAGGTCAAACGTCTATAACAATGGTTTATAATAGGCTAAATATTCAATGTTGTCTTAATTTCAGAATTTAATTACTTAAAAAAAATGTATGTGTAGGTTAACGTAACATTTTTTTAATTCCAGTAAAAAAAAAATTATACGAAGTCTCATATTACGTTTTCAAGTATTAGTTGTTATAATTAAAAATTGTATAATTTTAAACTATACTGTAGTAAAAAAAAATTTTGATTTTTAGACATTTCACAATTTGAACTTCAAACTCTATAAAAATAATTGTTATTTTATTTTTTAATTGCTGTAAGAAAAATTTACTAAGGGCTTTGTATTAAATTGTCAAACTTTACTTACTTACAACAATTTTGAAAACTATATTATGTCTATAAAATTATGTAATTCAAAATTACTTTTGCTCCCCTAAAATATTAAATAAATTAAATTTGTTATTAAAAACCACTCAAAGATGAGAATTGAAGCATTTTTAATGTTTTAAAAGATAACGATTAGCTCAAAAATAAATTCAAAATTTTTTAGAAATTAATAATTGTAAAATTATTTGATTCACTTCGCTCAAAATCTAATAGTATATATTATATAATTTAAAACATACATGTCACAAAAACCTTGGTGGATAAATTTTTCTCTGAAAGCAATGATAAAATAGTGTTAATTAAAAACAATTCCAATTTTGGAATTATGTTTTTCCAAAAAAAAGTCAAAATATAGTTAATACCTGCTAGTCAACATTTATTTATCGTTATTTCATTTTTTTTCTCAAAAACTATTGATCTATTTTAAAATTATCTTTTTATTCTTTAAAGTACCAATTCTGTTAAATTTACAATCTTTAGATGTTGTTCGCATTGTGTGTATACATTATCATTGTTGAGATTTTATTGCTTTCTCAAAATATTTTCCAGAAAAAAAACGCATAAAAATAAATTACCATTAATTTAAAAATGAACATTTTCAGGGGTTTTATTCGGAAAATAAAAGTCTTAGAAAGGATAATAACCCTTAATATACATCATAGTCAATAGGATAATATGGAATTAGAAAACAAACATCAGAAAAAATCGACCAGTATGAAAATAACTAAAGTTAAAAATAAAATAAAACTTTGTTATCGAATGCAACGAGCATTAAATCGTCAATAGTTGGCACTATGAGTTAGACGAGTTTAGAAAATTACTGTTAAATATCCATTTTACTGTAGGTATTCATTATTATAGTATAATGTGAAATACATATCAATTATATCATTATATTGTAATAAATCAATGTGTATAGCTATTAATACAATTGTTAAAAAAATTGGACACAAATTATAAGTAATGTATTTTATAGATTATATCTTTACAATATAATACCTATATTTAACTATAAATATTAGAACATCGAATAATTTTTTTTTTAAATTACAATAAAATAAATAAATCCGATGAAAATTAATCATTTTGTATGGTATTTATCCATTGTATCACGTAACATTAGTTGCACACCCGTAATCATTAATTTATAAAAATTTATTTTATTCACATTGTCGGAATTCAAGTTAGTTTATACATTGCCTATAATTAAAAAGATCTTCTTTTGGAGTTTCGGATTTTATATAATCTTTCATTTGTGTTACTACAAAGTTAAAACATAATGTTATTTGATATGTCATATAAAAAAAGTTTTATACTTTCCCCTTTGGTACTCGGGCACTCGGTATAAGTACAAAGTATGTTTTTTTATAGGTACCTACTAATTGTTTTATTATATTATAATATTTAATATACCTATATACCTACAATGCAACTCAATTATAAAATAATATTAATTAAATTCAATTGAATTGATAATAACTTTATTAAATATTACGTTAATTTGATGATTTTGAATTTCTTAGTAATGTATCAACAATAATTAAATTGTAGAAAAAAAATAGGTATATTATATATATTATGTATAAACACCTATTTTTTTTTTTATATATTATCAATAATAATATTATATTATGTTACATCGTACTTTACTCCGTTTTATGTGTGTTGTAACTTGTAGATATTTGATATTTACTTAGCTTATTTTTTTTAAATTTTGATTTAATAAGGTGCTCAAATAGTTGTCTATAATTAATTTGATATAATGGTTGTATCATGTATTTATATTATATTTTTATAAATATTATAATCATACATAGTATACTTACTAACGATTGAATCATAGTAATTATTTGTATTGGTGAATGGTTGTAAAAAAAAATAATAATAATTAAATTTTATATTTTTTTTAGTTATATTGTACTTGGTGCAATGACGTATAAACTATAGTTTTTTTCCGTTACTACGTGCGGCTGAAGCAAAAATCCCGTTTCCGAGATGAATTTAATGAGATTTCTCCTTTTCTCTGATTTCAAATCCCTGTTTGTCGACAGGATGAGTTTTTTTCATTACTCATATGTATAAAGGGTAAAGAGAAGTGTCCGGTAACAACAACAACTACAAAAAAAGTTTTCCGTTTCGGTATAATATTTGTGTATAAATGGTCATAGTATATTGTTGCCCATCATTTATTTTTTAGACAAGAAACAAAGTTAAACATATAATATAGTAAAACAAAAACTAGAAACATATATATCTAGTATTTTATGTTCAGTGTATAAAACATAATTGCATATAGTATATAGTCACTAGTACTGCTACATAATTGCACGCGTATAAATGTCTCTTTTTATATTTAATTGAGGAGTGATGGCACATTTATAATAAAGAATTGCATATTTTTGAATTAAACATACATTTTAATATAATATAAGTATCTATTCTAATCTTCAAGTTAAATGTATTGTTTTAAGTTTTATATACAAATTAGTCTATTTAAAAATATTAAGTATATAAAGAATACAAATGTTTTTAATTGTAATTTTGGAAAACAATTTAGTATAAATATTGTGTTTACATGAATGACATGAGTAAGTTTTAGATTTTTGAATAGAAACTGGTTAGTTTTATTGTTTTATTTAAAATTGTCTATGAAAAAGTTTTATTTTTCATAGAGAAAGATTGTTACTTTTTTATTAGTACTATGGACTAGAGATAGATTAATTTTGAAAAGCATCATTAACTAATTATAATAATATATGCCAGTAATAACTAATATTAAAACCATAATATCCATATAATATATATTTATATATACTTATATACTTATTTATAATACTTAACTTTTGGCATTTTTATACTTTTTCAATTACTTAACGGATACTTTTATTAAATTAACTAATATAATATAATTAGTTAATATATCTTTACCACCTTGATCGAATATGTTTATTCCATTGTTAAATGTTATTACCTAAAACAAACAAATAAAATATGACAATATTAGTATGTATAATACAAATAACTAAATTAAAATCTTTGATTAAGTAACATAATTTCAAAATAAGAATTAAAATCTTACTAACTCAATTTGACTTTTAATGATATTTACAACGTGTATATTAAGCTATAAATTTATAATATAAAAAATTTGAAAAAAGTAAGAACTTTTTGAAATTATGAGTATTAAATTTTAAAAACCACACCTTTGTTATGTATTTAATTGCGAGCAAGAACTAAAATACTAAATTTAAATGTGTTCTGTAAAAAGTTGAATTCATATTTATTTTTAATAATAATAAATCACTACCTAAGATATTATATTATGAGTTACTGAACTGATATCAGTAAAATGTTGTTATAATATAAGTAGGTATATTATACATTCACATTATGTAATACATTTTAGTAAATTTAATAATTAGGTCAAATTTTTTTATTTATTTTTTATTATTAGTTGTACAATTTTCACTCTTACATCAGAAATATTTTGTTTAAAAAAAAAATAAAACACAATAAATGCTGTATCAATTTATAGTTCTTATTTTACATTACAGAAAATTCAATTTATTCTTAAATTATAAAATAAAAGTTCCATGTTTGTTGTAGTTTATAACAAAAAAATTTTTAATTTAATTTTCAAATTTAAACTTGAATCATAAAATTATGTAAGAATAAGTTGTTTAATCTTTTATAAACTTGATAAAAATATAGTTTTTTTATATTATAATTACTATTTTTAGAGAAATTCTCAGATGATTATGAACTGAAAAGTAATATTCAATTTGTTTTATTATTACAAAAGAATGAAGTAAATAGGCAGATGAAGTTTTTAACGAAAAATCCCAATGGTATTAATAAAAAATATTTTATTCTTTATGTATATAGCATTATAGCCATATATCTACCTACTCGGTAGGTACTAGGTACTCTTTATAATATTGTTAAGATAGATGAATAATAATTTTTTTTAAATTTATTTGATCTCTTAATAAGCTTTAGTTATTTATTTGATAGATATAAATATATAATTAAATTTTCTTCTATTTTTTCGTTAAATGATTTTGTAAAAATCAGTTTTTTGATAAAAAATGAAAAAAAGTAATAAGTAATATTTTTTCTGTCTTCGTGTTTTGTGATTTTAGAATTTCGCGCAGTTGGCCGGGTATATTGCTCTTTTTTTTGTTTCTGCATTGACAACACTTGGTTAATATTTATGTTTCACGATTAGCCACGTGATCTACAGGTTATCATGTAGGTTATTTTTTGGCCATCAAGTAATCATGTATTAGCTTTTTAATGTTAGTAATATAAATTTGATTTAGTTGTGTTATAAATTATATAAAAAAAAATAATATTGCGTATTAATAGAATTTTGATTTTAAAACTTAAAATTAATTTAGCCTTGACGTAAAATGGCCCACTCTACTAATCGGCTTTTTCGATTCATGTTAATATTTAAAAACCAATGATGACGTGATCACTACTATGGCAACCAACGAACAAACAAACAACGTTATGTGGGAGTACTACAAATATTATAAAATATACTGTCAATGGTGAATAACATTAAAAAAGAGCTGAATACCTTTTTAAATAATTAATATTTAACAAATAATAGATTTTGAGGTTAGAATAACTATATCTATGTTTGAGATTAAGAATAAACTATGGCTTATATAACAACTGTCCAAAGTTTAAAATATAATTTCTGTGGGTTACAAATGCTCTTCAGTTGTAATCGTTACTTTGTCTGTAGGTACGTGACAACCGTATCGTTGTTGGCATCGTTAAAAGTTTTAAGTGACAGTAGTGAAAGAGACAAAATTGAAACTCAAAAACTTAAAGCCCCAATGGCGTTAATTCATGTGTGCATTTTTCTTTACAAATCGTCTGTCACGAATATAATAAAATAATTTTTATTTCTTAATTCAACAAGTTTTTATTTTTTTGTTTATAGTTTTAATGGGTATAATACTGTTCAAACAAATGTGTGTACCTCTATTGCAAAACCATAGAATTTAAAATAAAATAGTTTTAAGGTCTTATACTTCATAATGGTTTATTAAAATATTTTTTGGTATACATATCATTTAATTATTGCTATAAGATTTTGAATACAAAGGATAAATATAAACTACCTATGTTCGACATTTGTTTACATTGCTTAGGTATTATATATATTGCAACTTATAAGTATAAAATGTAATATCATTTAAATATTAATAATAATTTATATATATTATATCCTGTAAATATTTTTTTAATTTATCAATATTGTTACAATATTCTTATAGGGAATTATATCAACTTAAACTGTTTTGTTTGTAACATCATATTTTTGTCATAAATATTTTGTTACTCATACTTTTTGTTACCTATAAGATATACCAAAATCATTTATTTAATATTAAGTTTTATTCTTTAGAAATAGATTATATGGATTTTGAAATAGTTGAATTGAGGCCTTGTTTTTATAAGTGATAAGTTTTTCAATTAATTTAATTATTATAAGTAGCATATTGATTGATAAAATTAGTAAGCATAAAAAATAAAGTGAAACACTTATATTTTTGTGAAGGTAAATACCTTAGTATAATAGTATCTAATATAGAAAAGTTTATTAGTCACTAGCATTAGGAATAATGACAAAACAATTACGGACTTAAAGTTTTTTCATAGTTAAATTACAGTCGTTACAGAGAAATCAAGACCTTTTTGATGATTTATCAAATTGTACTTTTTTTTTTATTGTTTACCATTCATTTTCTTTTCATTACTTCTCTTTTTGTGCTCAGTATTAAGTGAGATTTTGGGCTTAATGGGAGTTGATAAATGGACGTTTTCTATATTTTCAATATAATATGAGCGACAAGACGAGGCATCCGAAACGCTTTTAATAACTTAATCACTGTATACAAGTACTTTTAGTAGAATTAACTGAAAATAAAATTGATGATGATCAATCTGAAATTGATGAAAATACTTTAATTTCCAAATCCCGAGAGAGAATCACGAGTCAGTTATGTTTTACAAAGAAAAAATAAATAGTTTTAGAAAATAAATTTTCTAAAATAATATCGTTATTACATGTTTTTGAATTTTGTACGCGTTAACTAGGTATGAAAAGTAACTGGATTATAAATTGAATTAAAGTTTTCGAATAACTGATTTTTAAATGTTTTAAAATATATAATTATTTTAGGTTTCTATTAAGTTAATAAATAAATAGTATAGATTAAATTATATTAAGTATCAAATAAATCATGACGCATTATTTAGATACATTATAAAATCCCGATTTATTTTTACAACAAACCTCAGATTAAATAAAAAATTATATTATATAGTTTATTGAATATTCTATAGTAAAAGCTTAAAGTAAAATTGAAAATAAAAAATGCCTAACCATTACATATTATATTTTATAGTTCTATAATACATTTTATCTTTAGATACTGTATAGTTTGATACAAAATTTTAAAATATTAATTAAGTATGAATTTAGTAATAAATATTGTATAGCTACAGTAAATTACTTTGAATTTGCAAATAAAAAAAAAATTGAAAAAAATATACAATACTAAGTTTAACACTCCAATTTCAGAATAAATAAATTTG
Organism: Schizaphis graminum; assembly: GCA_020882235.1. NCBI lineage: Eukaryota > Metazoa > Arthropoda > Insecta > Hemiptera > Aphididae > Schizaphis > Schizaphis graminum. The sequence goes on from CM037032.1 coordinate 73,627,667, forward strand.
CATTTTTTCAGTTATTTATATGCTCATTTCAAAATCAGAGTCAAATATTTTGGTTTTGAATATGGAAACAGATCTTTGTAAAGTACTTACAAACCAAATAGTTTGTTCTTTCGTGTATATGGAGAAAATAAACGAGAAATATTAAAAAAAACCTCATGGGAAATTCAACTATTCTCTTACATGCTAACAAAAGTATTGTTATGTTGTACAAGAGAAAGCACAAAAGAATGATTTATCAGCACAATGAACGCAGATAGGTAAATGGTCATTTCACGTCTTACTCTATAGTGGAACAACAATTAATAATAACTATAAACATTTGTAAAATTAACATAATCTGTGCAGATATAACTAAAATCAATTAAAGCACTAAAGATTTAATCTTTTATAAGTTATAAATTATAACAAAGCAAACTTATTATAATATCTAAATATCATATTCTGAAAATAATATTTTTTTGAGAATCTAAATATTTATATTAAATAGTAATAGTTAGTTAGTTATTAGTTTAAATGACTCAAATTTTAGACCCCTTAGCTTATTTAAATTTAAAAGTCTTACAATTTACTAATGATATTCGAAGTTAAATTTATACATTTAAGTTCTTAGAATAATATTCGGTTTTGGAATATGAAATAAAACAAATTTGTTATTGTCTAAAAAAAAAAACTAAAAAAATAGTAACGATTAAAATTCCTTTGTGTTTTATCAGCATCACAGATTAAAAAAAAAACCTTTGATAACTATTTATAATACATAGATATAGATATTTATAAGATATTTTAACTGTAACTGAAAAAAACAATAATGCTTAATAATTATTGTGAATACATTATACATTTATAGTTATCTGCGTGGGGCATTAAAAATTAAATATTTCCTACTTAAAATGTGATTTGGATAATTTATTTTAAAATAGTATTAATTAAACTTAATTTTGAGATGAATTAACGATAATATGGTATTGTTCTTTTCAATATTTATTACGAGAAACAAGAAATTGTAACTTTTCCGTATAATCGAAATGAGTTATGGTGTTGATCGATTTTGCTATGGAGTATATTCTACATCTTATTCGAATCCTCGTAATAGTTCAGTCGACCTGAACAAACCTATTAAACTGATTCTACTCAGATTATTCTACTTTGATTTATTCATTAGTATGCACGATAGTATTGTAAATTTGTAACTAGTAAATAGTAAATAGTTGGTATTCGATATTGTTGACAAGTTCGTATAAAATAGCGATGTAGGCAATCGTGTCAAAAATGGACAAGTGAGCAACACATTCAAATTGATTAAAATTAGAAATTCACAAGCTTAACAGGTTCAACTCAATAATTTTATTTAAAAATGGAAAATCAGAATAAAATTAGTGCCTATAAATTATTTAAAACACATTAAAAAAGAAAATATAATATGTTCAAGCACTAACTCACACTAAATTATATAAATTATTTTTATTCAAATAGATACAATTTCAAATATTAGATAAGTATATGAAATAGTTAAATTCATATTACGTAATGCATGTATATTATATTATGTGTTTTTCTGAATAATTAATAAACTGTGTTTTACCTTGAGTTTATAATTAATTATCATTTACCAAACAATACTATATTTAGTTATAATATATTCATACATATAGTATGAATATATAACTAATATAATTAATATAATTAATTTTATAATTAATAAAAAAGTTATTAAATAGTATTCACTCTTGAATAGATTTGTAATCACTGTATAGTGTATATATCCTGCAGGATCAAATACATTTTAAGAAGGAATAATAAAAAAAAATAAATTACCAAGAATTTTACTGTCTTATGTAATTTTAGGATTACTACTATTAGTATATTTTTTCACGTAGTTTTAAAAAAAAATAAAAATAAATTAAAGTAGGTAATTGATTTGTTTGAATAGATTTATCGTAATATACTATAGATGATTTTAGATTAACTATGAAATGTTTAACCTTTGTAGTTTTTATGATAAATAAACATAATTTCATTGCATATAAGCAAACTGATAAAGAAACAATAAAAAGTTTATTTTTATAATTAATGTCGAAGTTGTATATTAATATGATCATATTGTTTTATTTATACATATATATAATAGATATAAAATGTTAAATAAATACACATCGCCCATTACGTAATATATATTTTTCATAAACACAATTCTTTGTTTATTATTAGAAATATTAATAATAATTATATAGAATAATAGATTATTATTTATCAAAGAGCTGTTAGATATTTGCAAACTAATTGAATTATTTTTGATATTTTCTGTTTGAATTACGTGAAATTTAAACTTGAATATAGTTTTGTTTTATTATGTCAAAGGTAATCACCGATGTGGATAATTTTAAGCTCACGGCTATAAATCAAACGGAAATGTAAACTTTAAAAGATTATTACGTAAATTCCTATATAATATTGAAAATATAATTTCGCAGAAAAGATTTCGTTGATAATTTTTGGAAAATAATTTAAAAACTTAATTGCATTTTCATAACATTAAAAAAAATATAAAATAGCTGTATCGAAATCCCACTGGTTTTTTCGCTTTAAATAGCTTATTATATAGGTAATTCTTAATTTTAGATCTGATTTGTTTTTTTGCAAAACGAAAGTGAATTACATGATTAGGTTATTTAATTTTTCATACTTTTTATATCTCGTATAAATTTCAAAACAGTTATATTGATGAGGGTAAAATACATGGTAGGATTTACCTTTGTAAATTAAAACATATTATTCATGGGGTTTGTTAAAATTTATTTTTCTTTAACTAAAATAATTATTTATTTTATAAATTATAAATACTATACTAAAACAATAGATTATGATTTTTTTTTAAATACTGCACTTTTAGTGAATATAAGATAATATGAATATTAATGACTTAATTATCATGTTAAATATGCTATTAATGTTATTATTGTAATTGTTAGAAATTAAATTTGAATTAAAAATATTTAATAACATTAAAAATAAATATTTTGTCAATTTAAGAAGTGACTGTTACTTTAAGTATAGCAATAATAATATTTAGTCTAGAACAGTGTTTCTCTATTTGTTTTTATTCAACGCCCCTTTTAGATTTTAAAAATCTTATACCGTCCTCCTCCCAAATCAATTTTTTCAAAACAATAATGTTTTATTTTTGAATAAGCCTTTTAATTTAAAAAAAAAAAAGCGGGTAAGTGAGTATCGCTCTGCTGTACATTAGGGGATGGGGTGGACCTCGGACTATGGTAGGTTAAATTTGAATGCAATGATAGGTATCATTGTATACGAAAAACGATTCTGAACGGAGATGATTTGTCAGTCTGGGATGTATTATATTTAAATATTGTCATATATTATATTTTGAAAAAAATTCACAAATTCAAACACTAAAGTAAAAGCTTCAAGATCTTACGTCAAGTAATTTTTTAAAAATAACAAAAATCGAAAATTATTTATTAGTAAAACGTAATTTTACACGCGTATTTTTGATTTCAAATTAAAATTAAAACTTTAAACACTCGTAAAATTTTTTAAATTGAATAATCCTCAAACTTTTTTATAATTATTCTAAGCTTAACTTATGGACAGCATAGTATTAAATTTTCAATTCTTAGCTTTTGGTACTGAAATATTTATAAATTTTTAACTACCAAATAGTGAAAAATATTCATGATTTTGACGAATTTTTGTCAATATTTGAACTTCAAATGCTAATAAAAAAAAATTGTGCCTATGTATTTTTATAATTTTTGAATGAGAGTTAGAACAAGTTATGTGGACCCTTCAATTAAATTTTCAAGTAATTTGTCCAATTAAATTTTTTTTATCAACATTTATAAAAAAAAAATAAAAAAAAAATGAAAATTTCAATTGTCTATAAATACCCCAAAAAAAGTCAAAATATTTTGAAAATCTAAGCACGTAAAGAAAATGGCAATCTAAATAACTGGTGAAATTTTCAAGAATCTACGACTTATACTATTTGAATAACAACAAATATCAAAAATCGTTTGAGGCTAAACCGTTATTTAACGCGGTTTTCTAAAAATTTAAATTTCAAACACTCATAAAAAATTTTTGTCTGAATCTGGTAGAGTTTTTTTTACAGATAATTGAAGAAAAATGAATGGAGAACCTTGTACCAAATTTTCAAAACTTAGTTATAAAAGAAAAAAATTTTACGATTCTTTAACCACAAAATTACTTGCCAATTTTCGCAATTTTGACATATTTCGGATAAATTTGAACTTTAAGCACTTACAAAAAAAAATTGTGACTAAGGATTTCGGATTTTTTTTTATCACTTTAAGAACAACTTATAAGAAACCTTGTATTAAATTTTCAAGATTTTCTGGCCGGCCAAAAAAATTTTATCGTTATTTAAAAAAAAAATACTAAAAAAAATTAAAAATTTCAATTGTCTATAAATAGCTCAAAAAAAGTTAAAATTCTTTGAAAATTTAACTGTGTATGGAGAACGCTAATATAAACATTTTGTGAAAATTTCAAGTATTTACATCAAGTAGTTTTTGAATTATAACCATATAAAAAAATCGATTTTTTTGAAAACTGTTGGAAAATGTTTACTTTTGACCTCTATAATGCACCAAGGATATCCACTTTGCCACTGGAAACCACCCCCAAAGTTTGAAATTGAAGCATTATTTCGACTAGTTATGCTGTACATAGACACAAAAAAAAAAAAAAAAAAACACACATCATTGTAAAATCAATACATTCATCACTCCGTTCAGAATCTAAAAGTGGGCAAGTGGGTATCGCTCTGCTGTATAGTAGATATAGAATAGGTTACTGGTCACTATAATGGATGTATTAAATTTAAATGCAATGACCTGTATCATTGTATACGATTAACGATTCAGATGATTTGTCAGTCTAGGATATGTTAATATATTATTATATTTAAATATTGTCATATTATATTCTATTTTGAAACAAATTCAAATATTTAAGTAAAAGTTTCAAGATCTTACGTTTAGTAATTTTTTAAAAATAACAAAAATAACAAAAATCGAAAATTATTTATTAGTAAAACGTAATTTTACATGTGTATTTTTGATTTCAAATTAAAATTAAAACTTTAAACACTCGTAAAATATCATCAATGATAATTAGTTGGATATTTTATATTATTACCTATATTTAAATTGTAATATATCGTTATTTTACGCGATTTCGTAAAAAATTAAATTTCATACACTCATAAAATGTTTTCTATATTGACGCTGGAATTTTTTTTACAGTTACTTGAAGGAAAACTTATGGATAATCTTGTATTGGGTTTTTGAACCTTAAGTATAAATCACAAAAATGAATTTTCAACTTCAAAATTCCTTGCAAATTTTCTCGATTTTGATATATTTTGTAAATATTTGAACTTTAAAATTTAAGTGCTTATAAACAAAAATTGTGACTAACGATAATTTCAACTTATAATAAACCTTGTATTCAATTTTAAAGATTTTTTGGATAGCCAAATTTTTTTTATCGGCATTTTAAGAAAAAAAGCTTAAAAAAATCAAAAATTTCAATTATCTATAAGTACCTTAAAAAAATTCTAAATATTTTGAAAATTTAATTGCAAATAGATAGATAACCATGATATAAACATTTGGTGAAAATTTCAAGTATTTATAATAATTCGTTTTTGAATTACAGCGAAATCAAAAAATCGATTTTGTCGAAAAGTGATCATGCGTAAAAATTTCCGGTTTTCCGTAATTTTTTCAGGGTTTTTCCTAATGCTTTTAAAAACTATTGGAAATTTTTTACTTTTGACCCCCCCCCCAAAGTACCAACTAGATGAATTTTCCTTTTCAAAGAGGGGCTGAAGTTAAAAATCGAAGCATTATTACTACTCCAAAAAGTGATGACAGACATAAAAAAAAAAAAAAATAAAAAAAAACACACATCATTGTAAAAAGTGTAAAATCAATACATTCATCACTCCGTTCAGAATCTAAAATAACCAAATACGACTACTCATAACGTTGTCGGAATTGACTATTGATTAGTGGCTAATCGGAATCTATACGATAAGTCCGATAAGATAATAATAACATCAAGTACTTACCTAGAACCTAGATTCTATAATCTGATAAGATACCTAATTATTTTGATGTTATTTAAGTGACCATAAATATTATACTTACATAATAGTTCTGTATATAACATTTAGTATTTTAAATTAGTGTTTATTCTACGCAGTTATACATTTAATTGCAATCAACTATAAACAATAAAAATATAAATGAAAGATGAGCGCCCCCTTTTAGTGCTTCCCTTATAAAAGCCCCCTTCAAATTAAAAATGCCCACAGGGGGGTGGTAGCACCCACGTTAGGAATCACTGGTCTAGAAAATATGTTTTTGATAATAACTAATTCATCGAATGCGGATTACATAATATTATAACACTATAATGATTCACAATTATTATAATTTTTAAAGTATATTGTATTGAACATATTTTTAAAAATAAAAACAAAAAGATATACATATTCATTCTATTTCAGTTTAGAATACTAAATAATGAAAATAAAAAAAAACCAGAAATTACAGGATACTTTGTTTATAAATCTCTGAAACGTTTACCAAATCAAAAATCAAGTAAAATAATATTAAAAAAATAAGTTGGAAGGGTAGTTCTTGTTTGTTTATAATGAATTTATTGATTTTGTGGGATACGTGATTTCTATAACAATAGAAATAAAAATAAAAAAATCAATTATGGAAATTACACCAATGAGATTAAAACACGTATTCCTTATTCGATAAATTTATTTACGGTTAACTTTTTTTTTAATCAAAGTTCTGTATAAAAAAATAATATGTTTTTATTTCAGTTTTAATTATTTATGTGAGACGTGAGTATATGACTAGTTTTACCAAATTATATTTGTTTCGTTTACATAAATAATATTATTTGTGTTATAACTATAGTTTTATAATTGAATGTCAACGTTTGGATAAAAAGAGTATGTTTCAAATTATTATTGTTATAAAATTTATTAGTAAAATTGATTATTAGTATTTATTATGTAGGTAATAAATAAAAATATATACGTAGTATTTTAATGTAATAATTAATAATGTACCTACATATTATGCACTCAAGACTTATAATCTACCAGGCGTGAATTCAGAGTATAATAATTAGGATGGTGGGGGAGATTTAAAACATTATGAACATATAGTACTACGTATGATACTTTGATACTTATCGATACCATTCGAATCACACGATATATATTTAAATTATCGTATATTCTTCCAACTATTTATTCCCGAATGACCAAAAACCGAATTTATTGTCCGAAAAGACCATTTCACAAAAACAAAAATCCCATATTAATTTTTGTTTGTTTTAAAATTGTACATAGTTTACCTAACTTTTATTTCAAATTTATTATGACGTGAATAATATAGAATCACCACGACGACGGACGATCTATTACAATAGTCAATAGTATAGTATTATAGTAGTCATCATATATCTAAGTAAGTAAAAGGTATATTAGGTATTGAATAGAGTAATAATGATGATAATAAATAGATATTTTGCGAACAGCTTACAACTATTATCTTATTAAATTAAAATAATTGTTTTAACTTTATCAGTATATTATATTTTAACATTTAAGAAAAAATAATGAAAATTTGTCGATAAATACAAGATAAGTAAAGTAGGTATTAAAAATATTACATACATATATGACTTAAATATATTTTTAAATAAATAAAATGAATTTGTTATTTTTCTTTTAATAAAATTGTTATTCTAAAAAATGAATGCGAGATTTTGGTTTTCGTGTGATGGTTTTTTTCCGAAAACGATATTTAAAAAAAAGTCCGAGTAGATACCTATATCTCCTTATCATTACAATGGAAAGGATTAAAGTTTAAACCAATTAAATAAATGTTTAATACTTGAATAAATTCAAAATATTGAAAGATAAACAATTTATTTAAATCATTATAAATAAATATTTATTTGAACAAAAACAACAACTCTGTTTATATCGTTTATTCTGTTTATACAAATCCGTAAAACACAACAATTGAAAATACTATTGGTTTTATTAATATAATCATTTTATTTTGTATTGTTGTGAGTTTTTTTTACTGCAATCCAGGGCTTGAAACCGATTGAAATAATTTCGGTTTCGGTTTCATTTTTTCAATACCGGTATTAGGAAATTTCGGTTTTGGTTTCGATTTTGTATACCGGTTTTGAAATTTTACGATTTTGGTTTCGATTTTGTATACCGATTTCTAAATTTTTTGGTGTCGGTTTTGGTTTTAATTTTTCAATACCGGTATTAAAATTTTAAGTTTCGGTTTCGATTTTGTATACCGGTTTTTATATATTTCGGTTTTGGTTTCAGTTTCGATTTAGATAAAATTAAAGTTGAAAAAGTTAGGTTACCTAACCTTAACGATAAAAATTAAACAATACTTACCAATTAAAAGAAATATATTCATTACTATTAATAAAACAACTAATAATTTTGCAAATAATGAAATGGTTATCAACATTTTAATCACGATCTCACGGACATATTAATGGAATTTACGTATTTAAAATTTTAAAAACACGTAAATTAAAAAAAAATTAACGGTTTACAATTTTTTCTTTTTTTGGTTTTGAATTTGATACCGGTTTCCTATTTTTTTACGTTTCGGTTTTGACTTTAATACCGGTATTTAATTTTTTTCGGTTTTGGTTTTAAATTATAATACCGGTATCCAATTTTTGCCGGTTTCGGTTTTGACTTAAATACCGGTATCCAATTTTTTTCGGTTTCGGTTTTGATTATGGTTTCGGTTTCGGTTTTAAAACGGTTTATACCGGTTTCTGAAATCGGTTTTAAAAACGGTTTCAAGCCCTGCTGCAATCACATGAAATATTAAACAATTATTAAAGTAATTTATACTACCATAATTTTACATCCATCAATATTTTATTTATTTTTCAAGATCCACAAAAATGTATTTTTGGATCATAATATAAGATTTATAAATATTCAAATGTTGTATAAATGTATCATTAAAAAAAAAATTAAAATTTATACGGCTATTTATAAAACCAAAATCACTAAAATATACTTGAACAGCATATATTTTGTTCATAGACATAATTTATATTCTAATAATGTATAGGGGTGTTCGGGAGCGTAACGAGGGAAAGGTAGTGATCATCATTAACCTTCACGATCACTGAAATATTATAATAAAAAAAGTTTTCTTTCATATTTTAACTTTTAATTTGTAATTTATATTGGTTATGATTTATAGCTCCTCTTCTTTCTTGAAGTATTTTTCTATGTACATGCGCAGAGGAGTCTCCTCAAGTTAGTCCTCATACACTCCCACTTTCAAACTATATATAGGTAGAATATTTTGATCACCTCCTACCTAAATATTATAAAAGGTACATTCATTACACGACTAATTAAATTATTTATTGGAAAAAAGCGATTTGACTTAAATAATATTGCCGAAAATGAACTTAATCAATTGGTTCTAATCGTTAAAGAACGCGAAAATGACAATTATAATTTTGAGTTTGTTGTTTTGGTACCTATACCAAAAAAACATTTATTATAATATTATATTAATGAATCGTCATTTCGGCATAATCGTATTACCGCAATAAATTAAACTGTAAAATGTACATTCATCTCCTCCTCTCGGAATTAAAAAAAAAAATATATCGCGACGGGAGGGGAGAAACGAGGCGAAACGTTCAGCGTTATTATATTATTAATATCACAAACATCGGAGCAATATGCGTATAACGCGCATATAGGTCGTCGGGAAATCGTGAATAAATAACGAAAAACAGATAAAAAAAAAAAAAAAATAATAAAACAGTTCGATATTACATAATAATAATAACAATATGACACGGAACGAATCTCGTCGGGGCAAAAGTTGCTCGACAACGAACGGTTTCCTGAACGCGAGTCGCGCAAGCCGTTACCCGCGCGCGGCCCGTAGTACTACAGCACAGTTTACGCGTGACACCGCCGAGGTCGCGAGCCCCATAAATCAACGCCGCCGCCGCCGCCGCGCGTCTCGTCCTCGTACGTTTCAAATAATATTGTTATTATACGCGTATAATTATTATTACTGTTACTGTTGCTGTTATTATCATTATTCCCGGTACGTCTCGTTGCCCGCAAACTCTGGAGTACGACCGGCTCATTCCGAGACCGTCTCAGCGAGCGCAAACAAAATCCGCGATTCGAAACCGATAGGTATACACATATGTAGTAGGTACTACGCGCGGGCGGTACACATTTGCACATCGCACACGTCATATTAATATTGTTATTGTGTGTACGCGCGTGTAAATGTTTATCCGCGCGCGCCTTTATGCGGCTGCAGTGCAACGATACATTACGTTTAATGTGTATATAATATTATATTATTGACTCAGTGGCGGCTCGTAGACGGGGGCGACGGGGCGGCCGCCTCCCTTCTAAAATTATTATTTATTATTACTAATTCATAAGTTTCAATTATAAAATTACAAATTTATATTTTAGTATAATACAATATTATTGTCAAAAATAAAATTTATGTCTCCTATATTTACACTGATAAATATTATGAAAACATTATCAGATAATTGAAGTTTACAATTTCTGAGAAACGATTACCAATAACAATTTGACGAAATCCGCGAGCAGCGAATGCGACTCTTGGGCGATGTTAAAAGTCGCCCGTCATAACTATGATCGGAATAAAAATAACTAAAAAAGAGGGAATACAATAATAACACTGCCGCCGGGGCGACGATTTTAATCGCCCAATGCCCAGATATGCACGGATTCCGAATTTACGTGTGTTTATTGTTTACTTTTTGTCTTCGTAACTCGTAATCAATTATTATTTTATTATTTAATTATTATTATATATATGTATTAAATGGATTTAATTAAATAACTATTATTAATATTATTTGTGTTTGATACTTTCCACAAACAAGCAATTTTATATCACCCTACCACTTTCAAAGCACACGAGCCACCACTGATTATTGTACCTATACCAGTGGTGTTCCCATTAATTTTTTTGAGAGTATACAATATCATCAAATATAAGCACTTAATACAATAAGAATATTTTGCTTATGGTCTTTAGGAATAAAGCCGGTAAAGAACATGTCAATAATATGGAAAAAAATTGAGATTGAAAGCATATGCAGTATACCCATAATATTGAAAAAAAATCTTGAGAGTATACGGCGTATATGTAGTATACCCTATGGGAACACCCCTGACCTATACACGTGCACACGTCATGATATCATAGGCATTATACGATGTTACTGTGCACACGTCGTACGGCCATCACGACGCAGTGACACACACGCGATATTGTGAATTTGTGATATTGCGATCGCGCGCATATAAATCGATTTCCGCCCGACCGTTATGGTAATAATAATATGATTTGTCCTCGCGAAACTATATAGACCATAATATAATATTCGATTGTTATGGGCGCAGTATAGTACCCGCAGTGCGATTCAAACGCGGCAAAAGTCCCGCTTCGCATAATATACATGTGATACTATATAAGAATATAAGAAAAATTTTTAACAGAAATTTTCACGAGAAAATTATTATTCAATATTGTTTAAATTGAATTAAACCCGAGCGAAAACTAACGGGGTTAGTTACAATATTAAAATATATAATATTTTAAACGTTACATATTGTATACGTATTGTTATTAGTTATTATCATGTGTGGAATACATTTCTTTAATTTTAGATTCTGAACGGAGTGATGAATGTATTGATTTTACAATGATGTGTGTTTTTTTTTTTTTTGTTTTTTTGTTTTTGTGTCTGTGTACAGCATAACTAGTCGAAATAATGCTTCAATTTCAAACTTTGGGGGTGGTTTCCGATGGCAAAGTGAATATCCTTGGTGCATTATAGAGGTGAAAAGTAAACATTTTCCAACAGTTTTCAAAAAAATCGAGAAAAACAAAAAAAAAATGACAGAAAAACGGGAATTTTTACGCAAAACCAGTTTTCGACAAAATCGAATTATTTATTTTGCTATAACTCAAAAACTAATCGATGTAAACACTTGAAATTTTCACAAAATATTTATATTAGCGTTCTCCATACACAGTTAAATTTTCAAAGAATTTTGACTTTTTTTGAGTTATTTATAGACAGTTGAAATTTTCAATTTGTTTAAGTATTTTTTTTAAAAATAACGATAAAAATTTTTTGGCCGGCCAGAAAATCTTGAAAATTTAATACAAGGTTTCTTATAAGTTGTTCTTAAAATGATAAAAAATAATCCGAAATCGTTAGTCACAATTTTTTTTTATAAGTGCTTAAAGTTCGAATTTATACGAAATATGTCAAAATTGCGAAAATTGGCAAGTAATTTTGTGGTTAAAAAATCGTAAAAATTTTTCCTTTTATAACTAAGATTTGAAAATTTGGTACAAGGTTCTGCATAAAATTTTCTTCTACTATCTGCAAAAAAAACTCTACCGGACTAAATCAAAAAATTTTTATGAGTGATTGAAATTTAAATTTTTACAAAACCGCGTTAAATAACGGTTTAGCCTCAAACGATTTTTGATATTTGTTGTTATTCAAACAGTATAAGTCGTAAATACTTGAAAATTTTACCAGTTATTTAGATTGCCATTTTCTTTACGTGATTTGATTTTCAAAACATTTTGACTTTTTTTGAGCTATTAATAGACAATTGAAATTTTCAATTTTTTTTTATTTTTTTTTTATAAATGTTGATAAAAAAAATTTAGCTGGGACAAATTACTTGAAAATTTAATTGAAGGGTCTACATAACTTTTTCTAACTCTCATTCAAAAATTATAAAAATACATAGGCACAATTTTTTTTTATTAGCATTTGAAGTTCAAATATTGACAAAAATTCGTCAAAATCATGAATATTTTTCACTATTTGGTAGTTAAAAATCTATAAATATTTTTCTATCAAAAGCTAAGAATTGAAAATTTAATACTATGCTGTCCATAAGTTAAGCTTAGAATAATTATAAAAAAGTTTGAGGATTGTTCAATTTAAAAAAATTTACGAGTGTTTAAAGTTTTAATTTTAATTTGAAATCAAAAATACACGACGTGTAAAATCACGTTTTACTAATAAATAATTTTCGATTTTTGTTATTTTTAAAAAATTACTAAACGTAAGATCTTGAAACTTTTACTTAAATGTTTGAATTAGTTTCAAAATAGAATATATGATAATATTTAAATATAATATATCCTGGACTGACAAATCATCTCCGTTCAGAATCGTTTTTCGTATACAATGATACCTATCATTGCATTCAAATTTAACCTACCATAGTCCGAAGTCCACCCCACCCCCTAATGTACAGCAGAGCGATACTCACTTACCCGCTTTTTTTTTTTATATTTAATTTTATAACAACTATACGAATTTGGTGACCATAACACTATTTTTTATTAAGGGTTTGTTTAATAAAATAATACATGGCTATTCGTCGACGACGTGGTGATTCTAATATCTAATAACAAGATACATCAGCTGTACTTAGATAATGATAAAATAAGTTATCAATTTTAGAAGAACAAGACGAGTGTTGACTCGATAGTTATTAATACTTAAAAAATGATCAATTATGATAATTAGTTGATTATAGAACATGACTTCAAGAATTTAAAAAAATTGTGATCTTGTGTTCGAAAATTAAACTTTTAAATAATGTTCTCAAAGCATCTTCAACGGAAGGCATCATCTTCACCCACACATAATAAGCATTTTATCCACCGTGATACTTATTATAGTATTATACTTATTAAAAAAAAAATTGATAAATCGTTTTATAATAAATTAAAGTAAAAAAAAAAATTGTTGATCGTAATACTTGTATAGTTTATTGTAAATATAGATATAATTTATGGCTTTTAATAGAAGAATATGTTGACTACTTATCAACGTTTATGATGTATCTCATTTATAACTTATAAATAAATAATATACATTTTACGGTTTGATATAAAAATAGGTACTAAAGTTTAAAAAAAACAAAAACGTAAACAATAGGAGGGTGGGATTTTTCTCATAAAAATGTTTTTTCTGTTCTATTATTGCCTTTAAAATATACACAATTTTAAGTATAATACGATTTGACGTTTTATATCAGTAGTTTTTAAAATATTACTTGTGATAGAAAAAATCTTAAACGATCGGATTGTACTCATGTACGATGTACGTGAACAAGTGACTAACGAGCAATATTCAGAATCATTTGTTTTTTATTATAATGCAAGGTATAAGGTAAAGGGAAAACAAACGTGATCAGGTTAATAATTATTTTTATTATAGTCGTGGACATTCAAAAAGGTTCAGTCAACTAAGTAACTTTGTTTGATACATTATTATAATTACGATATTATGCAAATGTATAATTTGTGCTAACAAAAATATTGTTGTCACTTTATGAAATTTGACCATCATAGAAAAGAATCAAGTGACAAACGGTATATAATATTGGTTTTAGTATTATATTATTTTGTATGTATAATGCACAAATACACAATACTAAAACTATATAATATATATTAATACCTACATTAATATTATTCAATATGAATAAGTATACCACCTTATTGGTTAATAATTATACAATAAATATTAGCAATTATACTTTACGAGTGCAATAATGTTTATTCAAAATTGTTTGTTTAATGACTTCATTCATCTAACTAATGAATTATATCTTATATAATTAAGTTTTGAGGGCATAATAAAACTATCTTAAATTAATAAGAAAAAATACAAATATAGGCGGTATTATGCATAAATCGAGAAATAGATATTTCTGATTGGCTGGTTGCTAATTTCATTTTGATAATCTTGATTGCTATATAAACTTAATTCAACACCATAATTTATCGTTTAATGTGTGAACGTTTGATTCTGGCTTTGTATTAAACTTGTACATGATGCTATGATAGTATTAACGCTACATATTTACTCGACAATTTAATTGATATTTTATCATTATAGAATTAAGAATATACATAAAAGATATGCTATGATAGTATTAACGCTACATACTTACTCGACAATTTAATTGATATTTTATCATTTTTACAATATACATAAAAGATAAATGATTATTCTATTTTAATATTCAACTATTTTGGTCTCCATTAATAGACTTTTATAACTTTATTGTATATAGTGATTTTAGTATATTAATATATTATTATTTTATTAGATTTATAATAATTGTCAAGTCATAATACTATGTAATTAAAATACACTTTTAATGAAAAAAAAATTTTAAAAGTTTAGAAATCTCTTAACGACAGAGTTTCTTTGAAAAATTAATCTAAAGAATATTAATTGTTATTTTTACTTTTTTCACACCATTTTAAGAATAAACAGTCTAAAGTACTTTGAAGTTGTTTTATGGATATATTTTTAATTATTATTTATATATAATTATACTAATTTGTTCTTACCATAATAATTATAATTACTCTATGAAATATTTAAAAAATAAGTCTGAGCATCTATAATAATATAGGTACTTATTTTTGTGGAAAAATAAATGAGGTTAAAACAAATTTGTAAAAAATGCTACGTCTAAATTAAAGTGGTACATTTAATCATGTGAATCCTTAAATCTACGTGTAAGATGAAAAAAAAGTTAACATGAAATGTCAAGTAGGACACATTATAGCTCTAGACATTTTTTCTTCTTAAAAACTACATTTCAGACCACATAAAAAAAATATTGTTATCCATTTAAAATTTGTTTTTTAAAGTAATTTTTTAATTACATATGAATTCATGAAAATAAGGAAAAACTGAATATAATAACTGATTTAATTTTTTCTCTTTTTGTGAATTATATTTGTATAAGGAACTATAGAAGTAAAGAAACGGTTTGATATTAGGTGTATAAAAACTCGACAGTTAAATGATTTGGGAAAAGGGTATTTTTCAATTTCTTTGTACGTGACCAATCTGGTTACCTCTTGGTCAAAATGGTTGTGTTGAGTATGGAAATATTTCAATAGAGAAAATGTACTAAATGTATTTTTTCTTTATTCATAGATTTTTTTTTTTTTGAATGAAGTATTCTTATAGAAATGTAATAAATAAAAATCATTATTTTTTGATATTTAATAAATCAATATACAAACATACCTACTATTACGTAAATAATACTGTATTTTATTTTCTTGTATTTTTTTTATAGAACAATTTATAAACATTATTTGGTACTAAAATAAATAAACGATTAATATATGGGTAAAACTCAATTTAGCTATTCATATTGTTTATTAAAATGTGTAACATTATTATCTTATTTACTATTGACACATATTATTAAAGCAAATTTGATGGTGGGATTTTAAAATCACTATGTTTATATAGGTACTATATGCATAAGCACTATATTTATTATATAAAATTGATAAAATTCTTACATGATTTTACCTTTGCACACATTTATTATTGAATATGCTTAAAAGCTTACCTATTAAAATATATACTTGATTAGTGGTTACATTGTTTAAACTTTACCCTAGACAATCTAAGATAGAATATTATTAGAATGAATGTTATGGTATAATTAAATACATTTTTGATGTAATATTTTGTAAGAGTTTCTAACACTCAATATCTGAATTTTTAGTCCTCTTTTTAAAATCAAGAATTTTGTTTTATTATTTGTAGTTTTAATTAATATTTTATGATTTTTATTTTATTTAAGCATGTGTTTAAATTTAAATTTATTTAGATTCTATTTTAAATATTACAGTATAAATAAGAATTTTAATATATTTGAATGTATCTATTGTTCTATAGGTAATGCGATATTTATGTAAAATTAGTGCTTTTGAAAAGATTGGAATTTGTGCCTATAGAAATATTTTTTTTTATTTGTTATGACTTGAGATAGTAGCTAACGACATGGGCGTTCTCACGGGGGGGATATGGGGGATAGATCCCCCCCCAAGGATTTTTGTTTTCTTACATTTTAGTAATACACGTTTTGTCTACTTTTGATATTATATACTATTAAATTCAAGTAAATTTTCAGAACCCCCCCCATAGAAAAATCCTGAGAACGCCCCTGGCTAACGACCACACTATAGTATCCCTCTGGATGTTTACTATCCTTGATTACCAACCTTTATTATAGGCCAGAGATTTCCTACAATGTGTTCTCTTTTTTCCCCTCGAGAGTAAAAGAGAAAATGTACTCTGATAAAATAGCAATACCTGCCTTTAGTAATAATCCAGCGTTCAGGTATAATGTATTAAAGTATTAATCATTGAACACAGAAATTAAATATTTCTTGCAAATAGGTAAATATGTATATAATTTTCATGAAAATATACTATATAGAATTATACACTTTTACCTATAATTATTAGTTCTTTCAGACTTCTATTAAATTAAATAAAATTATATTTTATCTATGACTAAACCTTTTTCATGATGAAGTTGAATAATAGCATTTAAACAACGAATTCTGTAATGTATTGTGTTTACAATCATTGGTAAAATCTTTTATATATTATATTTATTTAGCGTAAGTATCTGCAGGTATGAAAATTGAAAATATCATTTATTTTTAGATTCTGAACGGAGTGATGAATGTATTGCTTTTACAATGATGTGTGTTTTTTTTTTTTTTTTTTTGTGTCTGACTCCAACATTTGGAGCAGTAATAATGCTCCGATTTTAGACTTCAGCCCCTCTTTGAATAGGAAATTGAATCTAGTTGGTACTTTAGGGGGGGTCAAAATTAAAGTTTTCAAATAGTTTTCAAAAAAATCGAGAAAAACAAAAAAAAAATGACAGAAAAATGGAAATTTTACGGAAAAACCACTTTTCGACAAAATCGATTTTTTGATTTTGCTGTAACTCAAAAACGAATTATTGTAAATACTTGAAATTTTCACCAAATGTTTATATTATGGTTATCTCTTTACAGTTAAATTTTCAAAATATTTTGACCATTTTTAAGCTACTAATAGACAATTGAAATTTTCGACTTTTCTAAGTTTTTTTTTCTTCAAATGCCGATAAAAATTTTTTGGGTGGCCAGAAAATTTTGAAAATTTAATACAAGGTTACTTATAAGTTGTTCTTAAAGTGATAAAAAAAAATCCGAAATCGTTAGTCACAATTTTTTTTTATAAGTGTTTAAAGTTCGAATTTATACGAAATATGTCAAAATTTAAATTAAATTTCATACACTCATAATGCGAATGTTGGCCATAGTAACCATAGTAACATAATATAAAAACTATACTATTTGTTTCAAAATAGAATATTTGACAATATTTAAATATAATATAATATCCTAAACTGACAAATCATCTTCGTTCAGAATCGTTTTTCGTATACAATGATACCTATCATTGCATTCAAATTTAACCTTCCATAGTCTGAGGTCCACCCCACCCCCTAATATACAGCAGAGTGATACCCACTTACCCGCTTTTTTTTAAATAATATTTTTTATATAATGATATTTAATATGGGTGGTCAAAATTGTATAAGCTAATGCATAAATATAGTTTTTTCACTCACTCTAATAATCTAAAGTTATATTTTTTACTTACTTTCTGGCACCATAGGATGACAATCAAAAAATGTCATCCCTTTGGAAAAATAAAGGCGTGTTCCACCGTCAATTTATTACTAACTATAATACGATTTTACGTTATATATATTTTTTATTTTTAGGGATTTTACAGTTAAAACAGTTGGTCGTTTAAAGGGGTCACGTACTCACGTCATTTTTTTTTTTTTTGGTCATTTATAAATTATATGGGGATCTGCTTAATTCATTTGGATAGTCAGCTTAACTTGGTTCTCATTCCGGATTTTATTTTATTTTTTGTTAAACACAATATGGATGACACATCTCAAATCATTTTGATTGTATTAACTAATAGTAAATTCAATACCTATTTAAAAATGCTACTTCGTTTATTGTTTTAAATTGTTATTTTGTTTGTTATTATATTATTTTAAATAAGACTGTTTAAGAATTTAATATTGAGTTTAAAATTATATGAACAACTAAAAACGAGTATAGAGCCTGCAAAGGTACACAAATACAAATACGAACGAGTATATTAACTATATTATTACTTGTTCAATAAAATGTTCATTTACTGTTTTGTATAATATTACTATTTTTATTAATAAAAAATTGAAACTAAAATCAATTGTGTATTTCAGATTCTGAACGGAGTGATGAATGTATTGATTTTACAATGATGTGTGTTTTTTTTTTTGTGTCTGTCGACAACATTTAGGGCAGTAAAAATGCTTCGAATTTTGACATCAGCCCCTCTTTGAAAAGGAAATCGAATCTAGTTGGTACTTTGGGGGGGGGGGGTCAAAAGTAAAATTTTCAAATAGTTTTCAAAAAAATCGAGAAAAACAAAAAAAAAAAAATGACAGAAAAATGGCAATTTTACGAAAAACCACTTTTCGACAAAATCGATTTTTTGATTATAAATAAACAGATACTATAAAGTAACCATAGTAACATAAAAAAACTATACTATTTGCTTCAAAATAGAATATATGACAATATTTAAATATAATATATATCCTAAACTGACAAATCATCTTCGTTCAGAATCGTTTTTCGTATACAATGATACCTATCATTGCATTCAAATTTAACCTACCATAGTCTGAGGTCCACCCCACCCCCTAATATATAGCAGAGCGATACCCACTTACCCGCTTTTTTTTTTAAATAACAATAAAAAGTTTTCGGCCCGCTAGAAAATCTTGAAAATTTAATAAAAGGTTTCATATAAGTTTGTCTTAAAGTAATAAAAAAAAATTCGAAATCGTTAGTCACAATTTTTTTTATAAGTGCTTAAAGTTCGAATTTATACGAAATATAAGTAATTTTGTG
The DNA here is from genome assembly GCA_020882235.1 of Schizaphis graminum. Lineage (NCBI taxonomy): Eukaryota > Metazoa > Arthropoda > Insecta > Hemiptera > Aphididae > Schizaphis > Schizaphis graminum. The sequence goes on from CM037032.1 coordinate 73,647,682, forward strand.
GTTGAAAAATCGTAAACATTTTTTCTTTAATAACTAAGTTTTTAAAAATTGGTACAAGGTTCTCCATACATTTTTCTTCAAATATCTATAAAAAAATCTCTACCGGACTAAGACGAAGAATTTTTAGGAGTGTTTGAAATTTAAATTTTTACAAAACCGCGTTAAATAACGGTTTAGCCTCAAACGATTTTTGATATTTGTTGTTATTCAAATAGTACCTATAAGTCGCAGATACTTGAAAATTTTACCAGTTATTTAAATTGCCATTTTCTTTACGTGATTTGATTTTCAAAATATTTTGACTTTTTTTTAGCTATTTATAGACAATTGAAATTTTTAATTTTCCTAAGAATTTTTTTTTGATGTGTCGATAAAATTTTTTTGGCAGAGTTAAAATATTTGAAAAATTAATACAAAGTTCCTCATAAGTTATTCTTATGGCGATAAAATAATTATTAGAATATATAGGCACAATTTTTTTTTATTAGCATTTGAAGTTCAAATATTGACAAAAATTCGTCAAAATCATGAATATTTTTCACTATTTGGTAGTTAAAAATTTATAGATATTTTACTATCCAAAGCTAAGAATTGAAAATTTAATACTGTGCTGTCCATATGTTAAGCTTAGAATAATTATAAAAAAGTTTGAGGATTATTCAATTTAAAAATTGTTTAAAGTTTTAATTTTAATTTGAAATCAAATATACACGTGTAAAATATCGTTTTACTAATAAATAATTTTCGATTTTTGTTATTTTTAAAAAATTACCAAACGTAGGATCTTGAAATTTTTACTTAAATGTTTGAATTCGTTTCAAAATAGAATATATGACAATATTTAAATATAATATATCCTAGATTGACAAATCATCTCCGTTCAGAATCGTTTTTCGCATACAATGATATCTATCATTGCATTCAAATTTAACCTACCCTAGTCCGAAGTCCATCCCACCTCCTAATGTACAGCAGAGCGATACTCACTTACCCACTTTTTATTTTCAAAAATGTTATAAAAACAGTTGCTATGGTACGTAAAATATTATATATATATGAATATATTATGACGTATAGAAATATATGAGAATGTTATGTATTTTATAATAATTAAAATTATTTTGGAATTTTATTTAACAATTTATTAACATTATCAAACAATATAGTGTTTAATATTAATATGACAATTAAAATAAATATATTGCACTTCTAAAACACCAGTTCACGTGTTTATACAACGTTTAAGAACAATAGTTATAAGAAAAATATTTAGTAAATTATACATAAATAACTCAGTTAACGAAAGTTATGTATAGGTTTTAATCTTAATATTATATAAATATATAATACAAAATATACTTAACTATTAGGTAAAAATATAGTTGTATAATATAACCGACGAATGAATCGTTAGAGTCAGTTGCGTTCTAAAATGAACTATTTTGGTATACATTGTGGCCAAAATTATTTTAATTTTATATACTAGTATTATGTTTTGAAACATTAAATTTGTTATTATATATTTAAAATTATTTGTATCTTAGACTTGACACAACAGTGACGCATGATGCGGCTGATATATCTTATCATTGTAGTACATAATATAATATTATACAATGCGTATTTTGAATTTGTGGAAGGTACCAAACAATAGCTTCGCCAATATATAAATAATTGATGTATTTTTCATCACTTATCAGTCACCAGTTGTTAAGAATGTGTTTAGGCACAAATGCACAATATTTACACGTGTTTACGCATTTTGACTGTGTATAAAATGTCGGTTGCTTTAAATTGTAATATAGTACATTATTGTACTAAAAATGTATTCGATCGGGTATTGCATTGAATATCGACACACTTGAATACATATTCTGATTTCTGATAAATTTTTACACTTTTGCTCCGGTAGTATGTTAAATTACATTAAGTATTGTATGTTTCCATACAATGCATTCACATGTGCGGCTTGCAGTAAATTTAAAAAAAATATTTTTTTCACATAAAACTCAGATTATGGGTCGCCGAACACATCTTCTCTTTTAAAACTTTGTATTCGTAAAAAAGTATCGTTTTTGTTGACGATTGCGAAGAAGTTTAAGAAAAATCAACAACCCCGTTTTATAATACACGCGTACATTGTATTATATGATGTGACTGCATTTCTACGAGTAAATGTGCGATGTTTGCTTAACAATTGCTTGAAGTTTATTTAAATATTCAACCACATCAAATATGATAGCAGCGAATTTTATGTTACGAACGATACCTATTTTGATATTCAATTCACTAAAAGCAAATTAATGTATCATGTCATCGTATTGAAGACAAGCAATTTAATTATAATTGAATATCAAACGCCGAGTATAAAATTGAATTTTTCTAAATGCGTGTAAATTATATATGTATAATATAATAATATATCATTATTACTACTTCCTTGTAGTACAATGAGTGTAATAGTGATATCAGTTCTTTGTACCATTCATCTGAGTTTTTAATTAAGTGTAAACATTATTCTTTTCTAAATTAAACAACTTTGTACTTAATATATATATATTTTCATGAAATAATGAGATAAGCATAATGGTTGTAGTGTTATTATTTTCTTAAAAATTCCATGCCTATGAGTATAATGGAGAAATGCAAGTTTGTAATTTTTATATTGGAATGATTTAAAAAAAACTTTTCGTTCGTTTAAACTTTAAAATATTAATTTTTTTTTTTTTACCAAATTCCTTTTTTCAGTTCTAAATTATTACTTACTTGTGATTATTTAATGTTGTACAACTGCGACATATTATAATACATTTAAATCGCATGGTATTTTATAACAGATACGTATAATTTAAAACCTAACTAATAATGAATGAAAAAGGTATTTACTTTAAATTTCTTAACTTAAATATAATTTTGTGAATCAATTTAAACATTTGTTAAATTTTGTAAAAATACATTTCATTTTGATAGGTGTTATGATATGGTGACATACATAATTGTTAAACATGTTGAGGAATATTTTTATTTTAACACTAATAATATAATAAATATATAAATAAATAGTATTGTATTTAATTTGTATTAATAAATAATTTATAAATGCTATCTGTTAAAACAATGAGTATTTTGTGTACATTTGATTTTAAATCTTAAAAATTTAAAAACAGTATACCTAAGTTATATATGATATAATATTAATAATATTATAATGTATTCCAATTATTATTTTAGTTATAATTATTATAAAGTTGTACACCTGTTAATTATATTTATAATGTAGGAAATGATATTTTGAACATTTTATAGTCTTCTCAACATCTGAAAATATATATTTTACATTATATAAAAATGTTTGAAATCGATTATTGAAACGTTAAAAAAGTATATAATGCACGCCTGCCATATTAACTATATAGATTAATATATAATATAATTGTAAATGGCCTAGTGGGTATTTTTGATCTTTGTGTTGATTTATTATGATACTGTAGTACTTAAATACTAATATTGATTAAAAGTTAAAATTTGTCATTGTAAGTAATTGTTTATAATTATTCAACAGTATTGCTCTGCTGCTCTAGTTTTAATATAAGTTGGACACTTATATTGCACTCCTAACCACGTAGGTAAGGTTGTATTTTATCACTGATCTTAATATACCAAGGTTACAAAAGTAATTACTTAATCGAAGTAGTGCGTTATTTTTAGTAATCTTTTTAAATTATCTTATAAACTATAAGTATATTATGATAAATATGAAAATAAAGATATAAATACTATAACTTTTTTTTTTTAATTGAATGAAAATATAATTGTTTTAGTTAATTAATTTACCATATAGATATAATATTATATTTAATAACTATACAGTATTTAAATATAAAACTTATCGTTATTGAATTAATAATTTATATTTAAAAATTAAACGTTTTAAGAATTTTAATAATTTTAATCCAGTTTTATTTTTTACTTTAAATATCGAGTTTGGTATTGTTTTGCAAATCATCCTTGTATAGGACATTTTTTTATTCATATACTCCACTAAGCAATATAAGAAGTTTCTCTAAATGATATACTAATCGTTATTTTGTCGGTAGTGTTCATTCTGATCAATTATCATTGTCAACTAACGGTCGGACGTAGGACTATAAAATATTAGTTCCATTTGACAAGCATGCATATTATACTTTTGATGAGCATTCTCGCACCTACATGTACACTGTAGTTGATGAACGTGGTGTCATGTTCGAATATTATGAATTGTGATTATTGTTTCATTTAAGCTGACATGACAAATGTTTTAAAATCCGATTGTTACGTGAGTAACAATAACAGTAATTATTGTTGTGAAATAACAATAACATGCCCATCAGACATTTTGAAATCATTACGGGGCGGACGAATCGCATTCCAATTCAAGTGTTTTGGTAAAGCGACACATATCCACCAAATACCTATAATAGAGCACTCCCGGATGGCGCATAGGTATTATATTTCAGTGAAAACCATTTTATGTACTTCATTAGTATACGAATAATTAATAGAATGATGATTAATGCGTTGACCTTTTCAACTCCTCTTTTACAACCCACACGTGTCCACAATAAAGGGTTAGGTTTTAAATATTATCGTTACTCAGATCAGATTGGTAACTAAGAATAAAAAAAAAATGATGGAATATTCAAATTACAGTAATAACTATCTTTCTTTTTTTTCTTTTTTTTTCTTTTTTTTTTAATAAACTGATTATGAATTTAGAATAAATAATATCATAAATCATAATACCTATATTATTATGTCCAAAATAACGTATTAATATTTTTAGATATTTTAATTTTTATCATTTATTCAATATAACTCGATAATTATATGTCGCAAAATAGTGCGAGTTATCAAACTATGTTTTACAATTTTTGATATATTTAGGTTCATTAAATAACAACAATAATAAATAAGACATTATGTTGTATTTAAGATTTGAGGTGATATAAAAACTTTTTACTTTTGAATCAAATGAACATATCTATTTAAAAAAATAAAAATAAATATGTATATTAAAAAAAAATGTTTCAATAAACGTGAAAAAAGGTTTGAAGACTATACTATGGTAGTTTAATATAATTATTAATAAATATAATATATAATTTTTTATTCGCATTAAAGCATACACAATCATAACTATTTAATTAATTATCTTCTATTTTTTCTATTTATTTATTTAATTATTTTTTGGTAATAAGTCACAGTACTAGTTCCTTTTTAAACGACGTTTGGGGGTTGCCAGGTATAGTTTGGATGGAGAGGATTTTATGAGTAGATTATTATTAATTTGAAAACGATCACGAAAGCTACATTGTAGTTTCTTCTGTAACAGTTTTCATTGAAAGATCTTTATTTTTTCTTAATCTTTTTTAAAAATTAAGGGTGAGGAATTAGTCACCTTCTGAAGGTTAATATTCTGGAACCGTTAAATTCTGTTTGTAATAGAAACTTTGGAAATACTTAATTGCAGTCTGTAGAATTATAGTAGTTTAAGTTATATTTTATATATACAAACTTAAAATTTTAATTTGGAATACCTACTTATTTTGTTGTTTATAGTCAAAGTATATGTAACCTGCGGAAATGAGCATTAAGGCAAGTGTTTTGATACGGATATAGCTAATCCAAGTGAAGCGTTTATTCAAGTTAAGTCCCAAATATCTAAATGTGTTAGATATTAGAATGGGAATATTATATAGGTAGCTATTAAGCTATTAGACGATTCGTTGTCAATTTTGAAATTGTTCTGAATTTTATAGGGTAATAAATAATAATTACAATTTATCATCCTAATTTAATATTTTTAACATTATAATTGTCAAACCAATATGTTTAAATACATTTTATACCGAGTACCTATTTAAAAAAAAAAAGACAAATTCCCATCATGGTTTATAGATTTTAAAATAAGAAAAAATATTCTGAAAAATTAGTTATTTTATTTCTTCGATCGAAAACTTTCAATTATAATTTATAATTCAAAAAACAAACAAGATGCCTTGCTTCTTACAGACCGATAAGTCTTTTATCAATATAATCAAAAATATTTTAAAATAATTTATTAAAACACTGTTACATAAATTCAGGATAATATACTTTTTATTTGATTTTAAAAACGAAAATTCAATCAAAAATATAATTAAATTGTGACATTATTTGGAGCAAAACGGTATTGCTCTTTAATATAATCCTGTATGTCACATAAGTTCTCAATGGAGTATATCACGATAATTTTCTTCAAATAGATATCAAAGTAGTGTACAATTATTTTTCGTTAGTTTTATATTTTATTCATTTAAGATTTAACCTCAGTTAATCCACTCAGTGACGTAAAAATCATAGGTGCTGGCGGTGCATGGCACTGGGGCTCGCAGGGTCAAAGGGCCCATAGCAAATAGCCGTCAATTTTTATTTTATTTTATTCATAATTATTGTATTATTAATTATTATCATGTATTTAAGTTCTTATAACAAAATTTAAAAGACTGGTAGGTTTTACTTGGAATTGTTTATCTAAATATAGGGAAAAATACTAAGTCTAGATAGTGATATAAATAGATTTTTAATTATTATAAAAAATAGATTTTAAGGATTAAAAGTAATCGCAACGATTATTTTACATCCACAAATACTATCTTATTTAAGGAGTAAAAATAAAAATTCCCATAGTGTGAAGTCCGACTTTTTTTTGTATCTCAAGAAAGAGGGGCCAATATACATTTGTTTGCACCTGGGTCTTTGATACTATAGTTACGGCACTGAATCCACTAATTTTTTTTTTTGTAAATTGACAAAATTTGAGTTTCTTTCTATAAAGCTTTTATTTTTACTATTTAAACCGATCAAATAAGTAATACTGAACTATTTTTTTTCTTTACGATTTTATAAATGAATGAATTTCAATTAAATTATTGTAGGTACAATAGGTACATGTTCGTAGATATAAGCTAAAAATTGAATTGTTTTCAGATCAAAAAAAATATAAAATATCTTTAAAATAACATTATTTTTGTTTTCGATTTTGGTATTTTTTGTGGGCTTATTTTTAATTAGTAAACGTTAATAATATGTTTAATAAATAAAACGTCTTTAATTTTTTATTTATATAATATTATTATACGAGACAATATTATAATGATCTTTTAAACGATTTATCTATACAATTTATTTAAATTCATTATTTTTAATGTGATTAATAATTATACATTAGTTAAATTTAAATTTTTATTTTTTTAGTGAAAAGTATAAAAATTGCATACCAATATGGTATGAATCACGATTTATTTAATAATAAATACTATAGTTTATTGAAAAAATAAAATTAAGTTGTTGCATTTTTAATTATCAAATACCGCATTAAATCTTCAAGAATAATAAAAAATATCTGGTTGTCTTATATAATAAATTAGTTGTTATAATGAAGTTATTAAAAATTAAATACCACTAAAAGCCTAATAATAACACTAAAACTTTTTGAAGAACACTTTAATTTTTAAAGATAAAAAAAAACAACCTAAAAATGTAAAATAATTAATTTATAATGATCAATTAAGAAATTAGACTTTCAAATGACAATTAAAGTGAATAATATAATCTGTCCTAACTTTGAATGTAGGAACTCTTATTTATAGGGATTATAATCGATAAATTAGTTGTAAGTTTCAAAACAAAGTCTCAATTAATCCCTTTTCATTATACGAAATTTTATTCGGATGTAAGAACTTTGTATTCTTTATGCATAATATGTTACTTGGTTGCTTCATGGAGTTTAGTATTATACGAATTTGATGATTTTAAGTTAGAATAATTCTATTTGAATCAAATTAGTTCATAATTATCGGTTGAATCATAATTCAAAATATATTTAAATTAGTATATAAGTAATAAATAATAATATAATTTTAAATTTATAAATGTACCTATTACGTAATTATATTCTTAATTCTTATAACTTATTAGTAGTTAGTAATTATAACAAATAACAGTATACAATTAAAAAAAAAGAAATACACTATAGCGTAAATAATGATAATGAATGTTTACAGTGTGAATTAAATGATATATTGTTAATGAGAAACGATTTTGCGTAAAGACGATGTGTCAGGCTTTATTTTTAAGTATGTTTGATTTATGATTTATGGAATGAAAAGTCAAACTAATTTTGAATTTCGTCAAAATCTAAACTCTCAATGATATAAAAATAGATAATCGGTATTTTTTAATACTTTGAGAAAAAGTTAAAGAGAAACTTGTATTTTTTTTCATGTCGATTGATAAAATATTATAATAATTTTATTCTGTTTGGAAAACATAAACATAAATATTTTGTAAAATTGCAAATCTTTACGATGACTGATTTATGAACTATATATAACAAAATATATATTATTGTAAAAAACTAATGTTTGGTAATTATTCCAGTCTTCCTAATATTTTTTGGTATTATTCCAATCATCACGAAAAGTACATCAATTGTATCATTTTTAACCCGTTAAATAGCTACTAGATTAATTTTTTACTAGAGACCGCTCTTAAATCTAAATGTCAAATCGTTTTTCTACTCCAATAAGTGTAATCAGAAACACACAAAAAAAAACATAAATTTGTAATAATATTACCATTCTATACTCTGAGCAGAGTTTAAAACTGTTAAATTTATCATTATTAATAAAAAAAAAAAACACAATTTTACAAAAGTATAGAAGAATGTTGGATGACTAATGTTGGGTACCTAACCGTTAATATTTAGAGTCGGTTATTTTTATTATTTACTCTCAGCCTGTGCAGAAGAGCCTTGTCTTTGTCTGTTAAATTATTTGTTTGGTGGTAGACAACTAAACATAGTTTATTCGGTTTTTAATTGATATAAGTTTTTTTTAATGTGTTGATAAATAGCACACAATATTAAATTAAAATATTTCTGGCCATGGCATTAAACTAATTACATCAGATAAAAAAATCCTTCGATTTTAGTATTACCATATTTTCGACATAATATATTATAAAATATAATTTACACACTTATATAATATATTAGATTTAAATCATATTTAAAAAAAAATGTATAACTTTATAAAAATACTAATATATAGTGATGATTTTGTGTTATTGTGTTGATGTTGAAAAAAAGTTCATCAATTAACAATATTACGATACTTGAGAACTTAAAATTGTGAATGGTGTATAATTATTGTGGCAAAGGCTTGGTTTGAAGCTCAAGTTTTCTCTTTATAATCGTTACAAGTATCTCGGTAGAAAAATCCTAGAAAAGTCGTTCTGTTAAATAGTAGGTATCGAGTGTATTTCATTATTGAGTAAGACACTAATGGCTTTGTTAAATTTTAATTGAATGATAAATCATTGTGTACGAAAAACAATTATAAATGGTTCAATCTCCCTATATTTCTAAAGGTATTTTAAAATGTTATATCATATTTATTTTTGATTCAGTAGTTAAACTAACTTTTGTCTAAAAAAAAAATCGCATATTTTATGTAAAATATTATTATAACTAGGTAGCTATTTTTAACATATAAGTTAATATAGGTGTATTGTAGAATGTAGAACGATGTGAATTATACACGCGTAGTATAAATAACTTAAGACTACTATAAATAAATATTTAATTATAAATATTTTGTAAAATGTTATTGTGTTTATTATTTGAGTAGGTACCTACCTAATAGTTGATTGTTTAAAGTTTATATTATTATTATTATTATTGAATAATAAAAATAAATAAATAATAATTTGAGAATAAAATGATACACTATCAAATACTTTTGAATATAAAATGTAATCTTCAAACGCTCTTAAAAATATATTACTTTACTTTTAATTGTAATAAAAAATATCTACAATAAATCTTATAATATTGTGATACTTTAATAATTTAGATATTTTCGTAATTTTGAAATAGTTCATAAAATTAAAAAGTATATTACCTATACAATTCTGGTTATGTATTTGTTTATATTATTTAATCGATATGCAAAAAACTTATAATTTTATACATTGTATTAAGCTTTAAAACATTTTATTGAAAAAAAGGACCTTATATAAACATAACATTTGAAAATAAAATTTCAAATATTTATAACTGGCATGAAAAAAGCCAATATATTTTAAAAATATGCTTAGAAAATATTAATATGAATATTTAGAAAAGTCTACGTTTATTTATTTTTGAATACAAATATATATATTATAATAAAAAACAAAATACATTTTGTCGAAAACTTGATTAGCTTAATAATTCTTATTTTTCATTAATTTTTTTTTTTTACTTTTTCTGATTGTTCTGAAAAGTAGCAAAAATGTTTAACTTTTGATATAGTACCGACTAAATGTTTACAATTTCATTTTTAATTTATACTACTGACGCGGCTCCTTTGATAATAACCGACGGCGACCCTGTGTGCGTTGCGCACAGGTTCAAAACCACTGCTATAGGGGCCATATCTATCCTTGATTGTATAGTCTCTACAAAACTAAAAATAATTGAAAAATTCCAATGCTTATAAAGTTATAAAAAGCTTATAATATAAGCTTATAATCTATTATAACATAAACATTTGGTAAAAATTTCAAATATCTTAGGTTATTCATTTTCGAGTAACACCAAAATAAACAAAATTATTTTTGTTGCAAATTTAAATAAAAATTCCCGGTTTTTGTTTTCTGTTTTCCTCAATTATTAAAATTATAACATTGCATTTTTAATTTTACTTCTCTAAAGTAAAAACTAGATCAAATTTCCTATTCAAAACTTGAAAATCACACTAAAAGTTAAAAATCAAACTGTTGTATTAACTACATATCGTGTATACATAATACATATACACAACAATAAAAACACGTAGATATATAATATTATTGTAAAATCAATACATTCATCGCTCCGTTCAGTATTAAAAATAAACACATAATAGCAATACTAATTTTAATAATATTATAGATTATGGAATAGACAATATTCAATTTAAATTATTAATATTCGTCAATCTGCTTAGATAACTGTATAATTATTTATGATATTAAGAAAATTATTTATTTAACTTTATAATCTACTTTTATGATTTTTAAATTTAAGTATAGTTAAAAATTAAAATACAATAAGTAATACAGTGATACCTAAATGTTTCCAATTTAATTTATGAATATTATTTCAAATTGGATACTTTTGAAAATGATCTTACAATAAACCTATTTACATCCATTCCAAAAGAGAATAATCAGTCAGCCGACCGGTTTTCGTCCATATCCGTCAGCTGATTTAGGTGGGAGAAACAAGTCTATATGCGCGAAAAGTGATTATTCTCTTTTGGGATGGAGTGTAGTACTTAGTTTATTGGGTACTTTGTTTTATTTGTTAAAAATGTAATTTATTTTTTTAATTTACACAGTGTACTGCAATGAAGATATATTTATAAAAAAATTGTTTTTAATAGATTTATATAATATACAATATAACAAAAATAACAAAAAAAAAAAAAAAAAAAACAATATAAGAATGAAATAAAAATAGTTTTCAAATTGGAATTCATTGGGGAGTTTGAATATATATAAACTTAACTTTCACTATTTTCTATGATGCGTTACACTATATAAAATACCTACTGTACATTAAATGAATCCTTCGTGTACTTTTTTTCTTGAAAACTTTGTTAATTTTTTGAAAACTTTGATGAAATTGTATTTCAAGGTGTTTGCATTCAAGTTAAAATAGTAAAGATCCTAACTTCATGCAGAAAATAACATCCATTTATTACATATAGTATTTAAAATAGAAAATACGTATTACTTTTTTTTACTTATTAAAAAAAAAAAAAAAAAATTGGTTATTTATATTTTGAAATATAAACTAAATAATAACGGATATTATATTTTCTCATAGTTAATATAAGAACTAGTTATTGAGAACCTATGAGATTTATTTTAGAAGTCAGTATTTATAGCAATGAAGGTGAGGCGTAACAATCTACAATGCAATAATTGTTTTATTATACTTTAAATTAATAATTTATAGAATAACAATTTTTTTACTGATTCAAGTTTTAATTTAAAAATACAGAAATATATTAGTTCTTTAGTGTAAATTAGTCGTGATTTGCGAATAACTGGAATACATTCAACCACTAATAAGTATGGTTCCATAAAAAATATTCAATAAAATATTATACATACAAGACAATTATATAACGTTCAAGATGTAGATAAATGTGTGAAAAAATATATTCGTTCATTTTATCTCTGTTATTCTTTTTTCAAATAATTTAAACAAGATGCGAACCAACCACGCGTTGTATTCACTACGAGATTTTAATCTTTGATGAAACATCGTATGATCAAGTGTGTATATTTTGTTGAAAATGGCAATTATGGGAAATTTATTCTTTAGTTTCCAGAAAAGTACTTTTAACTTGCTGTCAAATACTAATTCTATAAAATGGATTTAAAGTAAAAATGTACATTTTAACGATTGAAATCTTAATTTTGGGTTCATTTAATTTAAATTATAAATTTCAGAAATTAGACCTGGTTTAATAGGTACTCACACTCTTAAAATATATTTTAAATAGTACTGTTTTATAATATATTTACAATATTTATTGTGTTAGGTAAAAAAAAAAAAAACGTTTCGAATACTATTTTATAAATAGGTCTACTAAATCTTATTCAATACATTATATTTTAAATTGTATTCATTCAATACATGAATAATTAGCAAAAAATAAAATACAATTAGCACATAATATTTTGAATTTTTTTTTTCACTTATTTGTAGTTTCTATATGAAACGTTGTAACTACAACTACCAGAATTTCCAGATAATGTAAATACATTTATTTGTGTATTATCGAATGCTCTATGTATGTATATATATATGAATATAAATGGGTTATACTTACAATATAAATTATTGTTATAATAATATGATTTCGTCTTGGTTCAATTTTTGTAAGTCCAATTCAAAGCTGCTTTAATAGTATTACTCTGTACAAACATTTCCTGTTTTTTTTTTTTTTAATATTATAAAAAATGTATTTATTGTATTAATTGTATTTATAGATTCTATAAACTAATAATGACCTTCTATTTAGTGTAATCTAATTTTATCTTACTTATTTTAAATTCAATAATATATTGTTACTATTCAGAAATTATATTTATATATAAGTATATACCGATTTAGTATGTTTTAAAATTAGTCATACATTTTACCAATTTACAAAGTTTAAAAATTTATTTCTAACAATTGCTTATATATTATTATTCTCATATTTTTTTTATCTTGCTTTTATTAATGTACACTTATAAATTATGATATTATTATCTTTTTATTAGGTTAAAAGGCTTTGATATTATTATTACTTAGATAAAATAACTTATTACCACGATTAAAGATAAGATTATCTTATCTTTAATCGTGCTTATTACTAAAAATATTAAACCGTGTTGTAAAATGCAATATTTAGTGAATAAAGAATATTAAAATAAATAATATTATAAGGAACTCATAGAACTGAATATATTTTTATTTGTTTAAAATAAAAATGATTGGCTATAGTATATGACATATTATAATATTAATAGCATGCACCATGTTTTAAGTTGATATTACGAGTATTAATATTATTGCATGATAACGCCTATGAATACCTACCACTGGTCGTTATAAAATTAATTATTTTTTTTTAAATCAATTATAGCAACTAAGATGAAAAAATAAATAAAATTAACCGTAGGTGAAAATAATAAGATCAAATTGTAATATACTGAAAACAAAAAATTTATTTGTTTAATTTTTAATACATAAATAAATTGAGCTTTAACTGGCTTAGTTTTCAACCAAAGTAAAAGGTATTACTCTATTATAGTGATGTTCTTTGGTGTTAGTTGAACTAATTTTATAACCCCGTAAAATTGCAATTTAAGTTTATTTAATTGTGTAAGCCACAGTTCAAGGAAAATGCAATTACTTGATGATATAATACTATTTAAAAGAATAATATTACGTTGACATATTAATAAATTTAAAATATCAGGTTTGATGTGGTTTATTTTAGTCAAGTTAAAAAAAAAATAATAGAAAAAATAAAAAGTGTATACTTCCAAATTGTATTTAATTTAAATAATTAATATAATGTACTTAATAATTTAAAGACTTCATAATCGATATACCTAATAGTTAATTTTGTCTTATTTTAGATAATACTACTTATCTATATATTTAAATCAAACAACTTTAAAGTTCCAAAGAATGTCGACTCTTTATTTATAATTGTTTAAAATATTTGAAACTTGTTGAATAATATTATATTATATTGACATATTAAATCCGTTCAGGATATTAATCTGTGTTATTTTTAATGTCTAGTATTAATTTTTGAAGATTTATCTGATTTATACAGTACATACTTATTTTAAAATATAAATATTAAATATAATATACTGGTATAGTGTGACATTTTGTATTTGAAATTGTTGGGCGTTTAATAGTAAATAAATAATGTATAGGCAGTAGAAGCTTTTGATTAGGAACAATTTTAGATTAAGATGAAACTGATTACTTAAATTTCGATAACATTTTTAGTTTTTAGAAAAACGAAACACAAACCACCTTTACTTATTCACGCTGATGCCGAACTAAAACGATAACAGTAAAAAGCATAGTAGATACTGTGTTTACGATAAAGAACCGTAAAAATAAACGAAATTAATTGAACAAGTGGAATTCAGCGGAAAGTAAAGATAAGATAATATTGTAGTACCTAGTACCGTAGTCGTATTATAGTAGTAGTACCTTGGCCCTAATTGTTTAACCGATGTGTTGTTTCAATAACGCGATAGTATCATTTATCCATGTTCCTAAGTGGATTCTACAACTGTATATAAATATATATTACCAAACTTAGATAATATCCATGGAAAAAAAATAGATACGATAGACCAACAATTCATTATAAGTTATAAAAAGATTAGATGACAGTGTCAGATATTATTCGGATCGTGTTATTTGAGTAAATTGATTGTAAACATTTTTTTGTTAAAATGTCTAGAAATTTCTTTTGATAATGATTTATATGGTTAAAGAATAAAGAGCTATTACCAAATGTTTATAAGAATAACTTTATAATATGACATATTCCTTAAATCTTTAAGAAGTTTTTCATATTATAATACGCAATATTAATTATAATGATCATCACTAGATTAATAATTTGTTACCATGGAAACTAATTAGAACTGCAAGGCATTCTGGCATGAAGTACAGTAGGTCACGTAAAACCATGAACTGTTAAACTTTAAAAGGTTTTCAAATGGAACGTGTTTGATTTAAATCTCTTTGAATCACTTCTTCAAATATACCAAAATCATGATTGAAATCTTATACAAAATTAATAATAATAAAATATGATAGGGTTAAAATTTTTTGTTATTTATTATTTGCCATGATTAATAAATGTTTAAATAAGAAATTGAAAATACATGTTATAATAGGAAATCGTGAATCAATATGATATTAAAAATAACACGTATATACACGCATATTATGGTTTTAAAAAATTTGTTTGTGTCAAAAGTTTAAAAACTAAAGTAAAACTAAGACATAAACTATCCAGCGTAAATAACATCCTAATATTTAGATTCTGAACGGAGTGATGAATGTATTGATTTTACAATGATGTGTGTTTTTTTTTTGTGTCTGTGTACAGCATAACTAGTCGAAATAATGCTTCAATTTCAAACTTTGGGGGTGGTTTCCGATGGCAAAGTGGATATCCTTGGTGCATTATAGAGGTGAAAAGTAAACATTTTCCAACAGTTTTCAAAAAAATCAAGAAAAACAAAAAAAAAATGACAGAAAAACGGGAATTTTTATGCAAAAACAGTTTTCGACCAAATCGATTTTTTTATATGGTTGTAATTCAAAAACTAATCACTGTAAATACTTGAAATTTTCACCAAATTTTTATATTAGTATTATCTATATATAGTTAAATTTTCAAATTACCGGACTTAGACAAAACATTTTTATGAGTGTTTGAAATTTAAATTTTTATAAAACCGCGTTAAATAACGGTTTAGCCTCAAACGGTTTTTGATATTTGTTGTTATTCAAATAGCACATTTTTTTTTTATTAACATTTGAAGTTCAAATATTGAAAAAAATTCGTCAAAATCATGAATATCTTTCACTATTTGGCAGAAAAAATTTATAAATATTTTACTATCAAAAGCTAAGAATTGAAAATTTAATACTATGCTGTATTGCTGTCCATAAGGTTAGCTTAGAATAATTATAAAAAAGTTTGAGGATTATTCAATTTAAAAAATTTTACGAGTGTTTAAAGTTTTAATTTTAATTTGAAATCAAAAACACACATGTAAAATTACGTTTTACTAATAAATAATTTTCGATTTTTGTTATTTTTAAAAAATTACTAAACGTAAGATCTTGAAACTTATACTTAAATATTTGAATTTGTTTCAATATAGAATATAATATGACAATATTTAAATATAATATATTAACATATCCTAGACTGACAAATCATCTCCGTTCAGAATCGTTTTTCGTATACAATGATACCTATCATTGCATTCAAATTTAACCTACCTTAGTCCGAGGTCTACCCTATACCCCCTAATGTACAGCAGAGCGATACTCACTTACCCGCTTTTTTTTAGAATTTAGTTGATTTTTCTTATAATATTTTCCAGCGGAAGAACAAGCGATAAATTATTTATTTATTCATAGTCATGCGGTGAATAATATTTTTGTAATATACTCTTATAGGTAGTATTATGTGTATATTTAAAAAAAAAAATTATATGTATTGCAAGGTTGCTTTAAAATCGTCTATTGCTATGTTGGTAAATAATAATTTTAATTTTAATCTCGGCTCTTAAGCCATCGCTCCAACCATAGTTTTAATCCAAGTCGTCGTCTATAGTTGTGCCTCAGTGGTGAAGTTTTCGCAAACGGTCCCTGAGATATGCGTCATATACACACAATAATTGTGTGACAATATAATATCAGTTTAATACGAACGCTCGTTCGTTGTGGAAAGATATATTATAACAAAACTGTATGTAAGAATATTACATAATATATTCTATAAGATGTTTTGTACGACAATAAACAAGGCGGCGAATCCAGAGCAAGTGTGCCGTAGTCTTACGACTGTGCATATTAACAGTCTTTGCGTCGCTTTTTACCCGACAGGCAGACGAAAACGGTCGTATACCTAATAGTGGCGGATATTAAAACCGTTCTCTCTTCCCCGCATCCTACCTGCAACCTGTTTGCAGGAAAAATGTAACTATAATTTATACACGGCATGTTTGAGTGTGCAGACACTCGTATGTGTTGCATATCATTATGAATGTCGAAAAACCGCGCGCAAGAAGGAAGGACGAGCGAGTAAAAATATGGAAGGAAGAGTTAATTTCCGATTAGTGCGCGAACACGGTTGTAATAACACATAAGAAGAGCCCGTGCGGCGGTGTAATCGCGTCGTTATATGTACCTATACTGTACAGGGGAGTTGGGCGTGTATATAATATTCTGTAGGTATATACTTAACCCTTTCTTACAGTACGTTTTCTGAAATTAAATTACTTTACTCCGTAACAATGTGATGCTTCGGCCCTGCCACCACCGAGAACAACATTAAAGCGGGGTCGGGGTGTATAGGTGTAGTTGTAGTAGGTTTATACGAGTAGGTATATATATAATGATATATTACATTATACAGGACGTACCTCCTACACATGAAATTCGATTTGGTGTTAAAATTCTTTTCACGGGAACATTAAATAACTGCAGCCGTACAGTATGGCGGGGTGTTTGAACGTTGGAGATTGTGTTCGATAGCGAATGTAATAGTATCCCGTTTTCTCACGTTATATTATGGCTCGATGGTACGTATCATGATGTTGAGTTCTGAAATGGACAGAATACAACTGTAAATACCGTTGAAACGTTTGCAAAAATTCAACCGGCTCAATTAAATTACGCTTCAATGCAAACGTAAAAATAACAGAAATATCGGACAATTTAAATTTCTATTTTTAGTATGAAATAATATATTTATATGGTAATATTATTGGTCATTTAGTGTTTAATTGGTAAAAAAGAAAAGTTTCTATAATGTGGTACCTATTATTTGTGCTATACCTAGTTTGCTTCAGATAATGAGATACTATAAACTTTTTATTAAAAATCGTATAATTTTTTAATATCTAGGTTGGCGATCATTATTGGTAATGTATTTGGTTATCAAAATATGTATTTTTAAAGATTACATTTTGAGTATTATTTATAGATTATTTTTGAATTTAAACGAATCAACTACCTATAATTTATATAATAAATTATACACTATAAATTAATTTATTCGATTTAGAATTTTTTTTTTTTTTTTGAAATATTCATTGAAAACATAAAAAAGACCGGGATTATAATATTTATTTGAATATTTAATTTATTTTTAATAATATAATAATTTAAAAGTATTCAGAACTAAAATACGTATGTAAATTATATAAAAAATTATTACATATAACACAACAAAAAACCAATACGTGGTGTGTCATTCGCCAATTGTAATAATTTGGTAAAAATTACAATTGATATTATATTATAATTGTTTTTTAATAAACAAAAAAATATCATTATATTACATGTACCATTTAACCCTTTAACCCTTTCTCTATAAACGGTTTTCACATTAACTAGAATATTAGAAAACAATTGATGTCTGAAATCGCAATATATGAATGCCGACGTAAAAGATGCTGAAACAGCACTACGTTGGTCAAGTTGAACATTTAGTTTGGTCCCAGACCTCATTATTATCATACCATTTTTACGACTGACCATTACTTCACAGACAATATATTATAGGAACTTTTCAAATAGACAAAAATGCTATGGAAGCTACATGAAATACTGAACAGAAATACCGAAATCAATAAGTCAGCTGTCAGACTGTCGTTTTCTCTAAAGTTTTTTTTCCTACGACAACAAAAAAAAACCCACTGCGTTTGAAAATCTATCTTGTTTTTTAATCTAAATTGAGTACAGTTGAGATTAATTAAAACGTATAATATGTTAGAGGTAGCTATAATATCAGATGAAATCATAACAACTTCTGATAATTAATTTGTATTTAAAAATTATAAAAATATATAGTAATCTAATTAGTAGGTAATAGACAATTAATAGTTATCCAATTATTGACAGTACCTATATTTTTTTTGTTCATTCTGTATCGTTATATATTTATTTGTATAGTGTTTAATTACTGAATTTAAATTTAAAAATATTTTCAAATAATTATGAATTTATGAATAATATATTCATTTACAAAATATTTATATTTATTTTATTTTAAATAAGTTTTCTTTGAACAATACAAATAAATAATTATAATAATATAATATGTACATGTAATAGAAATTATTATAAATTGAGTTTCAAAATGTATATATATTATTAATAGTGTCGAGTTAAATACATATGCACATGTATTAATTTTTGAACTATTTATTTTTTATAGAACTAATTAAAATGTATTTGAATTTTGCAATACTTACTCTGAAAGATATATATTCGTATGGGAGTGTAACTTATTTATAAAAAGGTATCTGTATCAATTCTTTGTGATAAAATTCGTCGAGTTAATATGTATTATATTTATGTAATTGGAATAGTGAGTCCATAATTTCTTGATGAATATTTTAATCTTAATTTTTATTAGTATACAATAAAATATTTCTAGTATACAAGCTATTTATGTCTGGGTAAGATGTTTAAATTTCATTTTACTAACTGCGACCAATTAAAAGTTAATTCGCCGTAATGGAATAGTAACTAAGTGATAATTAGGTATTGATAACATACGATACGTTAAATTTAGTTTAAATAATTAAGTCGTAAAGACGTCCTTATTTTATGTGGTGTTGGAGTGGTTTACCTATATGTCAAGATGGTAGATAGCAGTGCGTTGAACCTGTTGACTAAAGTCACTCATAAGAGTGGATTTGAAAAAACTTTTATCCACATTTTAAATGTGGTTTTGAAGTCTCGGAATTAATGTTTTTTGCGTATATTAAAGTTTCTTACTAAAAATAGATAATTTGTTATTCTTCTTAAGGTTTTTAATCTTTATCAACTGGAGTAATTGTGTGATTCTGAATACCTAACTAAATTTATTTTGATATTTTATACGGTACCAAAGATTTGTATTGAAATATTTTATATTTTATTTTATACAAAAAAAAAAAAAAAAATACTCAAAGTATCTGTGATATAAAATCTAACCAAGGTAAACTTATATTTTAAAAACTTTTGATTTTTTTTATAACTTTTATTTTGATTTGAATTTGGTTGAACTATTGAATAAAAGTAAAATATAATATATTGACCTAAAGCATTTACGTTATGAGATCGGTACTCACATACTTCCGGTAGGAAATCCGGGGAAGAAACTTTTCTAATCGTCTCACTCACTCAGATAGTCGTTTGCTATTAGAAAACTTTTAGATAACAAATACCAAGTTTGTTTTTTAAAGATTAGGTGGATGGTTTTTTATCCAAGGATAGTCAACACTATGTACATAATATTAAGTATATATTAAAAAAAATATATATATATTAAAAAAAATATATATATATTAAAATAAGTTCGGAAGACTACCATGTATACCAAAGTTCATATGGAATTTACTAAATATAAGGTAGGTATAAGAAAATTGATCACTGAATAGTTAAATATTTTCTGGTTTAATATAATATGACGTTAAAGATATTTTATTTTATTCGAGTAATACAATTAGTTGAAAATTTGAAATTACTTATTTAACAGTAGATTGGTAAGTATAAAAAGGTGTATAAGTGGGTTATAATCTCCTGTACATTAGGTGCCGAGAGGTTTACTGAAATAGATATGTTAAATTTGAGTTCAATAACATAATTTAATTGTATACGTAAAGTGGAAACAGTCTGTTAGCCTATGCCACTAAGTATATTGTATGATACTTTTTTTTTTTTTTTGATAAACCTATTAAAGTAATTTATTTTATATTTGGTATTACAGTAGGTTGATATATTTTTTTCCTAAAACATTTTATTTATTATATTATTACTTTATTAGTACTTAATTATTATAATTATTTATATTTATATTTTATATTTTATATTATATTATTGTTACTAACTTTTGAGTTTAATAATACTTTACTGTAAATACATTAAAACAGCATGAAATAGGTTCATAGCAAACATAGATAATATTTAAAAATTAATTAACATATTTTAAAAAAGTAGAATTTAGTAGATACATTTTTAGTTTTTGTTTGAACTTTTTATGAGGAACATATCAACCTATTTTTCATTAATTTTTAATTTGTTTTTATTAGTTTTTTGAAAATACTGGTAATTTTTAATTTTAACCCTTTTAAAGTAAAACTATAATATCCAGTATTCTATCCAAAATCACAAAGGTATCCAAAAGTCAAAAACCAAAGCATATTGTCTACTATATATACTTATTTTATATACAGACACATTTTAGTTATAAAAAAATACATTCATGGCTCCGATTAGAATCTAAAATGTGATCATATCTGATTAAGGTCTCTAAATAAACTTAAAAATAAAGATGATATTTACATGTTATAAAGTATTGTAAGTGATAAGTAGCATAAACTATACTAATATGAGCACATATTTTACAATATTATTCACAATGTTGAAGGCAAAAAAAAAGTTATAGTTATATTTCATGAAAATTAATTCAATATAAAACACAGTATAATATAATTATTTAAGTTATCATTTTTTTTTAAATCTTAGTTTATTAAGTTCATATTTTGCATGTAGGCAATAGGCATATTATAAGATTTTAATAACTAAAATTATTTTCGTATTAGGTTAAAATTTGAACTAGATTAATTGTATATTAAATGAATGTACCTATATTAATTAAAAAAATAATCTTAATTCTTAAGTTATAAATCCAAATAATATTTATACAATTAGCTTGGCTTATAAATGTTTTATTTTCGTATAAAAATTTTATCAAATTATATTAAATAGTTTTAGTTTCCGGTTTCAATCAATAACATTATAAAATTTGTTATATAATTAATGAATATATATATAATATTGAATCGTTGAAACGATTATGCTATACATATTTTATTTGACGATTATAACAAAGATTGTTGCTAATGTGATTTTGACTAAAATATGTCTTTATAGTTAGATGTAATAATGTTATGTGAATAAGAGAATAAATAATGAGTAAGTAATAAATTATGCAGGTAAATATGTCAAATTTGAGTTGTATATTTTGTACATTGTTTTTGAAGAAAATAAAATCGAATACATACTTAGATTTTTAATAGAAAGGAAATAACATTTTTTAATAGAATTTACCACTATGAAATAGCAAAGTAAATAAATATACATTCGAGTCCCGAGTGTTATTTTAAAAACGTGAATATATTTTAAGGTCTGGATTGAAAGTACTAAAAAGTAAGCTTCTTAAAATAAAATGCCTGGGTTTATGCCAAAACATGGGTTCATTTTATTGAATAATTTATCGAATTTCGTTCTTACTTGATATATTTAAGAATAATATATATTATAATATAACACTAGGTACGTATGTAACCTGAAAGTTGACGAAAATATTATAATGATTAAAATTTTCTGTCATCGTATTCACAACGAAAATGCGTACCTAATAATTATACTGTGACGTGAGTCAACTCCAAAACCAACAATTTAAGTTTTCAGCTTTGATACAAATATACAATATTAATAATGATATGTTGATGAAAAGTTTGAAAATTAGTACCTACCATTAAACTTGTTAATTTTATTTCATAATTAATTTAATCACCAATTAGACATTTGAACTTTCAATTGACAATCGTATGTATAATGTATATCACAGTATGAGTGAATTGTAATTAGTATATAAGTAAAAAAAAAAGTATTATATTTATAGTACACGAAAGAAGCGAAAAATTATTATTATCAGTGGTGAAGCTTAAGTTTTTAGTTGGGGAGACATTAAATAAAATGACACTAATACGTTTGGATTCCTCCCTTTTTATTTTACTTGTTTGATAATACATTTTTTTCGTATGAGTAATTAATAATTCCATCGTTAAAAATGACATATATTAAATCATCAGCCATGAGAACAAATTACAATATAAAAACAACAATTTTAAGAAACACGTAGATACCTATCGGCTATTAGTAATAGCGATTTATAGGGGATGATGGCGTGACAACGCGATGGCGATGACGATAATAATTTATTGGAGAAATCCGAATAGCGAAACGTGTCTCATAGCGAAAATAGTAAACCCCACTTACATTAAAATCCCCCCTGTACCCGCGCACCCATAATTGGGAGACGTTGCATCGCAACGTCTCTTTGATATAATAATATAATATTTGGAATGACCCGCACGGCCGTATCGCGCGCGTCTAATCTATTTTAATAATTCTTATAGACTATAACTGTAAAAACCAATTTTAACAAATATTAAAACATATTATATCATTTTTATAATATAAATGACATTCAAATTTGTAAATATTTTATAAAACAAAATTATTTGTTATGTGTTCTGATTATTTCTAAGTGGGTAGACGTCTCATCTTCGCCACTGATTATTTTATAATAAAATATTACATTTATATTTTAATAGAAACATTAATCCATTAAATCCATGCAAATTATGTATAATATACAAATTTATTATAGTAAAAAAGCGGGTAAGTGGGTATCGGTCTGCTGTATATTAGGAGATGGGGTGGACCTCGGACTATGGTAGGTTAAATTTGAATGCAATGATATACCAATGGTACCTATCACCTTTAGCCAATGACAATAATATTATGACCTATGTATAATCATTGGCCTTTAATTCATTTTTAGAATTTTACTAAATTAACTGTTTACATGTAGTTGCTTAATACTTATTAAATCTACATGTTATTAAGTAACATAACATAGGTCCTATTCTATACTATACACTATACAGTATGATTTACCAAGCATGTTTATCCCCACTTTTCCTTTAATAACAAATTTATTGAAATTCTGTTTTTTTTTTTTTTGTTTTTTTAATTTCTTAATACCTAAACCTAAACTTAATGTTTTTATAAAAATTATATTTTTAAATTCTTAATCATTATTATTATACTACTTAAGAATGTTGTGTGGTGATAAGAATTTTTATTTTTTAAATGAATACTCAATATTATTTTAAAATATTATGTTCTTTAAGTATATTTAATAATTAAAAAAAAAAAAATAACAGAATTTGAATAAATTTGTTATTAATGAAAAAAATGGGGAAAATTAGACCTTTAACAATTGTATTATTGAAAAAAAGGGACAAGTGTGCTTGGTGCATCAGCCTGTATAATAATTATATTTATGTATAGAATATTTTAAATTATTATTGCTTAACCTATTGCATTTAATTTTTATACTTTCATTCTGAATGCTATAAAATATGTTTTTGATATTTTACTAAATACCTATAAGGCAAATTATTGAGTAGAATATAATATAACTATAAATATAATACAAATGTTTCTGATTTCTATTAAATTAAAATATATATTTAATACTAAAAAGCGGGTAAGTGAGTATCGCTCTGCTGTACATTAGGGGGTGGGGTGGACCTCGGACTATAGGGTAGGTTAACTTTGAATGCAATGATAGGTATCATTGTATACGAAAAACGATTCTGAACGAAGATGATTTGTCAGTTTAGGATATATTATATTTAAATATTGTCATAATATATTCTATTTTGAAACAAATAGTATAGTTACTATATGTTAATATAGTTACTTTATAGTATCTGTTTATTAATAAAAAAAGTATTTGGCCAACGTACGCATTATGAGCGTATATGAAATTTAATTTAAATTTTGACATATTTCGTATAAATTCGAACTTTAAACACTTATAAAAAAAAATTGTGACTAACGATCTCGGATTTTTTATTATCACTTTAAAAACAACTTATAAGAAACCTTGTATTAAATTGTCAAGATTTTCTGGCGGGCCGAAAATTTTTTATCGTTATTTAAAAAAAAAATACTTAGAAAAATTAAAAATTTCAATTGTCTATAAATAGCTCAAAAAATATTAAAATTCTTTGAAAATTAAACTGTGTATGGAGAACGCTAATATAAACATTTGGTGGAAATTTCAAGTATTTACAATGATTCGTTTTTGAGTTACAGCAAAATCAAAAAATTGATTTTGTCGAAAAGTGGTTTTTCGTAAAATTGCCATTTTTCTGTCACTTTTTTTTTGTTTTTCTCGATTTTTTTGAAAACTATTTGAAATGTTTTTTTACCCCCCAAAGTATCAACTAGATGAATTTTCCTATTCAAAGAGGGGCTGAAGTCGAAAATCGGAGCATCATTACTGCTCTGCTCCAAATGTTGTCGTCAGACACAAAAAAAAAAACACACATCATTGTAAAATCAATACATTCTTCACTCCGTTCAGAATCTAAAACAACGATAAAATTAATAATGCATTTATGATTGGCTGATTGAACTTAGCTATTGATAACTTTATGTAAAAAAAAAAAAATATTTTCGCTTTGATTCAAAATAAGTGATAATAATGGAATATTATTATGATACTATCTTTAATAAGTAATTTATATTTTATTAAAGTATAATAATATTGTTTGTTAAAACCATGCATTTTTTAACTGTAAAAAAACACTCATAGTTAAATTCATTAGACATTTTTGTTGAAAAGTATTCAATCCGATAGGAAGTTGTAGAACAACTACAAAACTAATTTTTCACGTAGTTTTTACACTTTGTGTACATACTTATAAAGTTATATTAATTATTTGTTTTTTTACTATCCGACCCTGCAACGAAAAATATTTGATAATTTTATACAGCACTAATGAATATAAAATAAAACAATTATTGGATTTTAAATTTAGTTATAACCTACTTCAATTATTAAATTTTATACTGCTTTAAAACTTTAATTGTTGTATTAATTATACTCATAATGGTGGGATAATGCTCATTATTTAAGATAATATTAATAATATATAATTATGTGTTCTAATAAATTGTATGTGTGTTTATAAACAGAGTTTTAGTAATAAAATTTGTTCATATTATATTTAAAACAATAACGATAAATTCTTCTAATATAGAATAATTGTTTTTTTAAATATTTCATTAATTAATGTTACACTTCACTTCTTATAATTATCCACTATCAGTTAATAGAATATTAGGAAACGTTTTATACGGTGTCATGACAATAGCGGGATTGTCTGGATAGGCCAGGATCCACCTCCATTTTTAAAAATATTAAGTAAATAGTAATCCCTTTAGAGGTATTCGTCTTGTATAATTTGTCATTTCATCCAGATTGCTAATATTAGGTAATTAGAATGTGCTTCAAAAGCCAATTAACTCATTCCTCGTATACTAATACTAATATTCTCCAGAGGCGATATAATATATATATATATATATATATATTATAGTATTATAATAGTACTTATTGTTAAGCGCATAAAATTGTTCATAAAATAAACACAGTCTGATCTTCATATTATTAAATTTATTCATACCTATACAGCGATCATTATACAAATTGTATATTTTACACGTGTTTTGGCCATTTTTCAACCAAATGCGTATTCAATATTTAATAATTTTCAGAAAGATAGCTATACGATTTAATACTAAGTTAGGTATTCATAAAATTTGATTTTTTTTAAAAATGTTATCCTAAATACATATAAGATTGTCTATAACTTTGTTCCACTAGTTAATTTAGTATATATAATTTAGAATTATAGAATCAAAAGTAAAATTCCCGCTATTTTCAAAACAATCTATTTTTTTTAAAACAAAGCTTAAATACAAAGTTTCTCACGTATTATATTGTTCATAATAAATGTAGAAATTAAGCAATATCGAAAATAAAAATTCACAGCTTTTTTTTATAATCGTTTAAAATTAAAATAACGACAGCATTTCTAAAATTAACGAATATGTATTTGTAAATTATTTTGTATTTAAAAATTCATTAAGTTTCCAATTTTAAGAGATTAATCTTTAAAATACAGTACAAGGTTCCTAATAAGTTGTTATATAAATATATTACAGTGTTTGAAAAATTAAAAAATAAATAGGTAGGTATGCACAATCACAAATTTGACAAAGTTAGAGTTTTGAACGAAATATTTAACAAGAATTTTTTCTGTAATCATTTTTGTTATTTTATTACAATTAAAAAAATATTAATTTTGCGGATTTGAATATTTCTTACGATAAGAGATTATGTGTTAATATTACTTGACTAAGTATGCATATAATTTTTTTCCTTTGTAGAGTATGCATTTTTCAAAATGGTCAAATTAATTTATAGTTTATACTATGTAACTATGTAACTTTATACAGCTTATAAGTTAATGAACATTGTACAGTCGATTCCGCTTAATAGAAACATCGGTTAATAAGGACAATTAATATTCAATTACGAAAACAAATGTATACTTGCAGGGTAAACGTTCACCGCTTATCTGGGCCACGAATCCGGATAATCGGGACATTTTTATCGAGTATATTAATAGATTAATAGTTTGACAATCACGACCGTATTGCATAATCGATTATTAGATTAAATTTTATCTTATCGTATGTTGAAATGTGATATACTTATACATGATAATGTAATATCATGTTTTTCTTTTTGCACTATCAATTAATTTTTATAATAATTTGTAATTTGTAATATTAAAAAAAAATCAAAAAAAATTCAGTTTTTCAACAAATTTGTTTTAGATTCTGAACGGAGTGATGAATGTATTGATTTTACAATGATGTGTGTTTTTTTTTTGTGTCTGTATACAGCATAACTAGTCGAAATAATGCTTCAATTTCAAACTTTGGGGGTGGTTTCCGATGGCAAAGTGGATATCCTTGGTGCATTATAGAGGTCAAAAGTAAACATTTTCCAACAGTTTTCAAAAAAATCGAATTTTTTATTTTGTTATAACTCAAAAACTAATCGATGTAAACACTTGAAACTTTTACAAAATGTTTATATTAGCGTTCTCCATATACAGTTAAATTTTCAAAGAATTTTAACTTTTTTTGAGCTATTTATAGACAATTGAAATTTTTAATTTTTTTTAGTATTTTTTTTTTAAATAACGATAAAATTTTTTTGGCTGGCCAGAAAATCTTGAAAATTTAATACAAGGTTTCTTATAAGTTATTCTTAAAGTGATAAAAAAAATCCGAAATTGTTAGTCACAATTTTCTTTTATAAGTGCTTTAAGTAAGAATTTATACGAAATATATCAAAATTGCGAAAATTTGCAAGTAATTTTGTGGTTGAAAAATCTTAAAATTTTTTTCTTTTATAACTAAGTTTTGAAAATTTGGTATAAGGTTCTCCATACATTTTTCTTCAATTATCTGTAAAAAAAAACTCTACCGGACTAAGACAAAAAATTTTTAGGAGTGTTTGAAATTTAAATTTTTACAAAACCGCGTTAAATAACGGTTTAGCCTCAAACGGTTTTTGATATTTGTTGTTGTTCAAACAGTATAAGTCGTAAATACTTGAAAATGTTACCAGTTATTTAGATCGCCATTTTCTTTACGTGATTTGATTTTCAAAATATTTTGACTTTTTTTGATCAATTTATAGGCATTTTAAATAATCAATTTATTTTTATTTTTTTTTATAAATGTTGATAAAAAAAATTTAGTTGGGACAAATTACTTGAAAATTTAATCGAAGGGTCCCCATAACTTTTTCTAACTCTCATTCAAAAATTATAAAAATACATAGGCACAATTTTTTTTTATTAGCATTTGAAGTTCAAATATTGACAAAAATTCGTCAAAATCATGAATATTTTTCACTATTTGGTAGTTAAAAATTTATAGATATTTTACTATCAAAAGCTAAGAATTGAAAATTTAATACTATGCTGTCCATAAGTTACCTAAGCTTAGAATAATTATAAAAACGTTTGAGGATTATTCAATTTAAAAAAATTTACGAGTGTTTAAAGTTTTAATTTTAATTTGAAATCAAAAATACACGTGTAATATAACGTTTTACTAATAAATAATTTTCGATTTTTGTTATTTTTAAAAAATTACTAAACGTAAGATCTTGAAACTTTTACTTAAATGTTTGAATTAGTTTCAAAATAGAATATATGACAATATTTAAATATAATATATCCCAGACTGATAAATCATCTCCGTTCATAATCGTTTTTCGTATACAATGATACCTATCATTGCATTCAAATTTAACCTACCCTAGTCCGAGGTCCACCCCACCCCCTAATGTACAGCAGAGCGATACTCACTTACCCGCTTTTTTATTTCGGATTATTGGAACAATTGCTTTATTGGGACAAAAAACACAATAAAGCGAAATCGACTGTATAATAATGTTATATACCTATGGAGTAGTTTTTGCAAAAATATGTAAACTTTTAATAGAAAAATAAATTCTTAATATTGTATTATAAATATATTAGAAAATATCCTTAGAAAATAAATATAAGCTGAAATGAGTATAATTGTACTCAAACTTAACATATCAATAATTATTCAATAAGGTACACTCAACAGACTATCACTGGGTTTTTTTTATTCTATAACTTGTTAATTACATTATTAGTATCAAAATTAATAACGACTGAATAAGTCAATTTAAGATTGTTTATTCATTTAAATATCATTAAATTTTAACAATCGTTATTTTGTAATCGTCGGTTTTTAAATAATATTGCTGTATAGCAATCGAATACATTTTTTTTAAACAGGTATCATTGAAGTATATAAAATAATTATCTGAGTTTTGTATAATATAATATATACCTATTATTAGGGCCTAGAACAGGGGAGGCCAAACTTGTTTGGCCGCGATCTACTAAACATATACTTCACCTTTGGGGATCTATAATAGTATATATAATCATAGGCGTAATCTGGGGTAAAATCTTGGGGGGGCAGTTTATGGTACAACTAAAAATATATAAGGTAGGTTGGAAAATTGTGGCTTTTCTCCTCCCAATAAATAAATAAATAAATCAGTAAGTTTTATATTTATTAGTTACTAGTTAGTTATAGACAACATCAAAATATTATAAATGAATAAACAACAATATAATTTAGTAATTTTATTTCAATACAAGCCGTCGACCACGAATTGGTGCACCTTCGTCGAATTCATTTATTACTTGATCAAAATCAATTTCTCTATCTCTTTCAATGTAGAGAGTAGCGATACTACTCAGCCTTGTTTGGCCCATAGTAAGCCGTAGATATGTTTTTAGTTTCTTCAACGAAGAGAAACTTCTTTCATTTGAAGCTGTGTTTGTTGGTATTGACAAAAATATAGTTAAACATTTGCTATAATTTTCAAATCCACCCTTTAAATTATTTTTCTTAAAAAAATCTATTCTATTTTCCAATGAATCTTTTATTTCACTGTTTTTTAACATTTTATTTAAAATAGACAGCTCTCCTTTTAATTCTACTTCGGTTAAACTGTATGTTGTACATACTTTTTTAATAACGTCATTCGATGGGTTTTCTTCACATAGTACGTCATATAATGCTTGTAGGATATCAAGATCATTTTCAGAAAAACGATTTGATATATCGTTAGTTAATAAATCTAAAAGAGGGAAGAAAAAGTTAATTTTAAAATAGTGTTGAACATCTTGGTAAACTGCTTGTTTGGCACCTCCACCGTGTCTATTTGGAACTTTGGACATTCTAGGAATCTTAGGAGGATCTAATTTATTTTGATCACAAACAGTTTTTGAAAGTATCCATAATTCATTAAATTTTGAATCACATCTATAATCCTTTAAAGACTCAATTGTATGCAAAGCCATATCTTTAACAGTTGCATAGTTATTTTTTGGTGACTGTAAATATAAATTTAATACATTAGTCAAACCTAAAATTTCCCTAAGAACATGGAGACAAAATATAAACTCAAAGTTCTTGACACATCGTGAAAGTGAAGCTGCATCAGAACCAGAATGTGTATCTATACTTTCTATTTCCAAAAGAGTTTGAAATATAGTCTCCAGATTTTCAAGAACAGATTTTATAGCTTCAATTCTACAATTCCAACGAGTATCACTGAGTGATTTTAATGTTTTTTTTTTTATGTTTTTTAAATCTTCTTGCACTTTTTGATTGTCAATATTTGAATGATCTGGAATTGTTTTATTTTCTGCATTTGATTCTTGTACTTTTTTGAAAATAGCATATCTTTTTGAAGATGCCTTTATAAAATTATGAAGAGTTGATAAAGTTCCAAAAGTATTTCTTACCATTGGTACAGACTTAGCTAAATCAACTAAACATAGATTGAGTATATGTGCATAACAATGCACATATAGTGCTAATGGATTTTCTTCTTTTATTCTACTTTGCACGCCACTGTAGGATCCTCTCATCGACGCAGCCCCATCATAGCATTGACCTCTAATATTATTTAAATCTATTCCATAAGAATTTAATACATTTTTAATTAGATTAGTTAAAGCTAACCCATCAGTAGTATTTGTTTTATAAAAACCTAAAAATACTTCATGTGGGACAAAATGTTGATCAACGTATCGTATATAAATAGAAACTTGTTCATGATAACTCAAATCTTGAGTTTCATCCACCAAAATACTGTAAAAGCCATTACTTTGAATATCTTTTATGATGGATTTTTTAATGCTATCTGCCATATATTTTAAAAATAAATTTTGGTATTCAGGATTTGTATAGGTAAATGACATTTCTTTTTCGATATAATATTTATGAATAATTGCATTATCGTGTGCTCTCAATTTTAAAAGTTCGAGAAAATTTCCACAATTTGTTGACATATCTGTTTCGTTGTGTCCTCTCATTGCTATACCTTGTCTTGCACAAAACAAAAGGGTTTTCAATAGACATCCAATATATTCTCGGTTCTGAGTTACAGAATTCTTATGTGCTAAATTCAATTCAGAAATCACTGATCCATTCTTTTTAGAAAACGTATAACTTGACAATTTGCATGTAGACTCTTTGTGTGCAATACATTTTTGGTGTAGAGTAAATTTCTCTATTCCTTTCTTCCAATTTTTAAAACCAACATTAGTGAAAGTCTTTTCTGCATTTTTTGATGGAAATACTCTACAATTGAAACAAAAAGCTGCTTGTAAATGCTCACTGAACTCAATCCATGGGAATTGGCTATACCATTCAGTTCTAAATGATCTACCATTTATCTTGATAAATTCAACATCTATTGGTTGGTAAGGACCATAATTTTCAATAAATAATGTAAATGCTGATGTTTTACTAGCAGGATCACGCACTGGTATATTATTAGCTATGCAATTACCATCTATTTAAAATAACAATAATAATAATATAAGATAATTCTTGTTTCTGAGGTTAGTAATGTATAATATTAATTGAATATTTATAATGTTAAAATTATTAAATTTAAAATAATAATAAATAAGCAACAATCTACTTTCTATATATACTTAAACCATTAGTAATTAATTTACATGCAAAACTAATTAATATATTATTAACTGTTATATAAATATTTATATAATATACAATATACCTATATAATTAATTGTTTTTAATTTTTATTAACTTACCTTATTAACTTGATTTATTTGATCAATGATTAATGAATAATTATAATTAATTAACACATAAATCATAGACAACAATTAACACAATACACAAACATAGAGTTTTTGGTACTAACTAATAAACAAAAACATCAAATTATTTTAGATTATTAGTATTATTTTTAACTGTACCAAACATCCATAAAATACATAAATATTTAAATGTTAAAATAATACACTTTTGAATAACATAAATCAATATCAAACATTACTTAGGTACCTACCTTCTAAAATATTGTTGATTCCTTGAGAATTTGATACTTCTGTCAATGTATTTTTCTGACTGGTATGATCTAAAAACAAGATAATATAATATTAGGCATAATAATATAATATTATTTAATTTATAATTTATATAATTTAATTATATTGAATACCTTCTAAAATATTATTTATTTCATGAGAAACTGATGTAGTGGCTATTGGTAAACTTGTTTGATTGGTCTGATCTAAAAAAAATGTTTATAACACAAATAAAAAATGATAAAGTAATAATAACTTGACATTTTGACTTACCATTATTACATGATACTTTTATAAAAAAGTCACCAATGGTTTTTCTTTTCATATTTGTAAAAATTAAAAATACAACACAGATTTCTATATGTGGTGTAGAAGTTTGTGAAACACAAACGCAATAACAAATAACAAAATCAATGATAAGCACTGTCTGAAAATGATAAGAGTGTTTTACGGCCGTTACCACTTACTCTGTTTACTGTGGCAATGCGGCATAGACGTCCTAAGGATAGGTCTTTGCAATGCGGGCATAAGTAATTTACAATTTTTTTTCTTACATTGGCGTCACTGCTGGATCACTAGTATAATTTGTGGTTTAATTCCTTATCATTTTTAACTATTTTGGAAAATTTTGCCCCAAATAATTTTAATTAAACTTATGATAGGGGGGGCAAAATGACACTATTGCCCCCTCAATGAAATATCTGGGGGGGCAGTTGCCCACCCTTGCCCCCCCCAGATTACGCCTATGTATATAATCATTTTAATTAGACCGGTAGTAATGGAACTTATAATATATAAGTCATATTATATTATATTTAATTAATGTTTAATTTGTATTTGTTTCGTTTAATTATTTCAATTTTTAAGTCTCTGTTTTAAATTTTTCTTCGAAAAGTTTAGAAATGTAATATTTAACATTATATTATCTATACGTCATTTAAATTATGTATTAACGTAAAATAAGTAAATAACATAGGTTATTTATAAATAATATAAATTAAAGTTATTTGTTTTAAAATAAAATGTTAGAATATTTATTAACTATTTAATAATATATATATTATATGTTATTATTAATATTATATTATAATATCTATTATTTATGAAGCACAATGCAGAATGTTGGGAATACATGTATAAAGTTTTAAATCAACTCAAAACGATCGACAAAATTTAATCTCATAAAATTAACATTCAAGACGTTTGCAGCGTTGTCAGTTCATTTTAGGTGTATTCGACTTAAGTAAAAAGAAGGGCGTGTAAGAAACGTGACCTTTTGAAGAAAAAATAAATAAAAATAATAATAAAAATCAAAGTAAAATTTGCGTTTTTTTATTGTAGCACTCAACAGTCAAAAGACATTAATGGGCCAATCAAATTAAACACGAAAAATCGACAAGCTAGTTTGTTGCACAATAACCAGGGGTATTTTTTTTATAACAATTGAATTTGTATTAATCATACTTCAAATAATAATAATAATTATTATTATTACTATCATAAATTAATGTTTTTCTACGTTCAGATTTTTAATTCAGAATCACAGAAATTCAATTGCACCGTTTATTTGCAACTTTGCGGACGAAAAAAACTTCAGACGACACTCTCTCCGATTACTATAGTGGCAGTCTGCAGATGACGACTAGGTGATCTTAGTAACGACCACCGAATTAATAAAAAGAGAGCCCTGTGGTAAGACTTCTATCAATAGGAGAGGGTGGTACTTGCTATTCCTGCAATAATTAACATGCAAAAGTCATCCGATCAGGACGGTCTTCGGTCCTCCGTTTTCTTATAATATAATATCTTCAGCACGGTCGAGATGTAAACGACCGCATATTATAATAACCGACGATGGATTGTTTTTAGGTCAAACGCGTATTCACGGGGATTCGAACCACGGTGATAATATATCATTAAATTATACGCAGCAGTAAAAAGGTTTAACAATGTATTATTATGCTCGTCTTATCGTTATGTTTCCGACCAGAACTCTCGGCAAAAGTTTTTGTTTTTCAAGTCTCGCGCTCGGGTTCGTGCGCAAGTCGAATTCGGTCGATTTTTCGCCACCGATTACACAGAAACTATACATTATATAAACAAAATACCAAGAAAAATATCCTATAGTGATGATTAAAGCTGAAGGCAAGGATAATAATATTGCTGTATCGTATCAGAATTTTGGTCTGATTGTGGTTAAAAGGCCAGTAGAAACTGGTCGTAAATACTCATTCAATTAACACGTAATCGCATGCATTGAATTGGTGAATAAATTGTATTGGTGGGTGAGATGGGAAATTGAGGGGAATGGTTAGAATCTGGAAAGACTTAGCTCACTTAATAAACTATTCAGTATTCACTCCCAAAAATGCATTCGAGGGCCAAAGGGGTTCTCTTAAAAACGGTTTGAAAATGTTTAATTATCAGATATTTTCAATACAAAGGCCTCAGAATGTTTCCATAATTTAAGTGTTGAATATTTTTACTAAAAAAAAATTCTTAAATTCAATGAATGTTGTATAATTATTCAACGAATTGTGTCCACTTTCTAATATTTTAAAAGTAATTATATAAAATATGCATAAAAAAGGACGTCAATTTTTTTTTTTTACAGATTTTATTATTTTACAGCATTAGCTTACTCAATAATTGTGAACAATTGCCAAAAAATACGATGAACATCGTTTAATATATTATATTAAACGATAAAAGAAAAAACCAAAAAAAATAAATTATACTTTATATACTCGAGTACATTTTATTCGCTATCTTTTCTATTTTTAAATCATAAATTAGCATGTGGTCATGCGGGTTGGACTTTGTAAAAGTTTGAAATATTTTCATCAACGATACATTTTTATCAAAGTTCAGACATTCGTATCACGCTTTGCGCGTCTTGTATATTGTATATAATACAGGTGAGATAAAAGTTAGCAAGCGTATGTATAGTGGTTTGAGCTAGGGGTGCATTTATATGTATTATATAATATGAGGGTCGTTCGTATAACATATCACATACGTATTTATCATTTTGTCGATAATAGTCTGTTATAATTATATATATTATATAAAATAAAAATGTATTATAATATATGTGTGGCTATAACATATTTAATTTTATCAATTATTTTCTTATCACATCAATTTTTTCCTTCATATTTGAGAATTATTGCTTGACACCAATTTTTACGGACACTGCGATGAAACGTAATTATGATGTATAGTATTGGAATACGAAAAACTAAACATAATATTGGAATTTAAAAAAAATAAATAATAATAAGGATAGGTTTCTATTTTAGCTTCGAGGCTTTAAGCTTTGACTCTTTGAGTTCATTTGAGAGTTTACAAGTTTGTAATACAAGTATTGAAAAGTTTGCCATAGTTACTTGGACCGGTATTCTTCTTCGTATGCGTCTACTTTTTATCTTGCATAGTCGGATTCACAATTTCACAATAATTTGGCATGCATCGTGCATTCGTGTCGCACGCACAAGACCTCTCAAATTTAAGAGCAAATGTTCTGGAAATTATGTATTTCTAATAATCCATATCTAAGTATTTCATGAGAAAATATTAGTAAAATATTAATGTATAAGTGTAATTGTAACCAGGCCGGACGAGGTTAATGTAATGCAGGGGTCCAAGATAACTCATAATAATTCAAAATGTCTATACTGATAAAAAAAAATATAATACACTTATATATAGGCACTTATATATAGGCACTTGCTAATATAATATAATTTATATTTAAAATGAAAGTCGTGTACTCGGCCTGTCATTAACTT
Source organism: Schizaphis graminum (assembly GCA_020882235.1). NCBI lineage: Eukaryota > Metazoa > Arthropoda > Insecta > Hemiptera > Aphididae > Schizaphis > Schizaphis graminum. The sequence continues at coordinate 73,684,551 of CM037032.1, forward strand.
TAATTTATATATATTTATTTTTATATTATCATCGTGTATTCAGTTGAACTTCAGATTTAACAATTACTAATTCTACTTATTTACCCTTAAAGTGTGCTAGCGATGTTTGAAATTATCAGAAATTGTTATGTATGATTTACCTGGAACAAAAATAATTTAATTACATTGATAAGATTTATAAAATATTGTACATAGATAATATTTGCATAATACATAAATACATGATATAAAGTAAACATTTAATGATGGGAAATTAATATAGACAAATCAATATATTATTGTAAAGACCTTTCTTGGAAAAAATTCTCAACTATAAATCATAAAAAAGTTAATATGCATTTATCTACACAACTCTCATTAATACAATATAGTCAAATATAATAGGTATTATTTATGTTTGTTTTAGAAAAATATACAAACATAATAAATACAGACGTAATAAAAACTAAACGATATATTATGTAAAATGTAATTATTAGTAATAGTTAGTAGTTATTGGTTGAACATAATATTATAATAACATAAAAAAAAAAATAATATTATTATAAATACAAACACTGTTTTTAATCCTTGAAAAACGTTTATTTTTAATATTTTTGGAGAAAAACATAATATATTTTATCTTTGATTTAATTTGAATAATTCATTGCTACTAGTTTTATATTATTCTTTTTTATTTTTAAATTATATATATTGCATTAAGTCGTACAGATTGAACATACTTGTCATCAAAACCCAAATTTGAAGCGTTATATTTATATAATATACTATAGAAAATGCGTGAAATAATGTTCAATATAATTTTATAATAATATTAAGTAAGTTTATAAATATCTAATAGTTAAATATTAATTTTATTCTCTAAATTTTTCAATGTTTAAAATGATATATTATAATTATAATGACAATGAATGAAAACAGTTTGTACCTACGTAAAAAAATACATTTCCTATCTTAAAGCTGTTATTTTGATTATCATGAATTATAGTGATACATTTGAATTAATGACAATGAAATAAATAAACAAAAATATTGAATTATTCATAAAAAAAAAAAAAATACGTCGAGAGTATAATATTTTGTAATAAAAATGTCTACAAAGAAAATATAAGTGCGTGCATTTTTTTCTCACAGTCCTGTTAAAAAAATAAAAAATAAATTATATTTACTCTTTTTATTTTCTATTTTTCTGTTTTACGCGAGAAATCGTTTTCATCATACGTTCACATTAAACATAGTATATGGGTCTTTTGTTTAGGATACGCAAGAGTAAAGCGTTACCATAGGAGATCTATGACATTCTGTGTGAATATCGGATATACGTATTATAGTCAATCTAGTGTGAAATAAGTTATTTTAAATAAACTCCATTATTTCTTATATCTATCTAGATACGATGAAACGTGGAAAAGAATAAAAGATTCAGAAAACACCTAAGGGTTGTATAATATGCATTAAACCAAGTATGTATATATAATTTTATATTGAGTGACCAAAATGTAATATATTATGAACTGTGTGAAAGTAGAACAAGACGTCAAGACATATGCGAGAAAAATTAACTGGAGATTTACTTGGATAACAGGAATAAATAACCTATCTGTTTGAATTAATGTATTCTTTCGAAATGTCTATAATTGTATCCTTAAAAAAACTTGGTATTGTGTATAGAGTAAAAATAAATAAAAATACTGATGCGTGGGTCGCGGATCAATACAAAAATAATTTTGAAGTTTTAAAGTTATGCCTGAAGCGGCTGAAGCATAAATGGTATTGTGATATCTTACAATGATGATTAATAAATATTTACAATAGAAAGTATCATCAATTCTTTCATCACATTTCGGAGTCTTATCTCACCCATATTTTTTTTATTCATTTTTTCATTTTTGCTTATTGTCAATATTATGTTTATTGAAAATATAAAAAAAAGTTCCAATGTAGTTAAAAAGTAATGATTTATCTTCATTTAATGTAATATAGAGATTTTTTAAAAAAATTGACTACATTAATTTAGTATTATTCTTATTTTTTTATAGTAAACGTGCCTATACCTACCTAAAATATATTTTATGTTATTCAAACTTAAACACGAAAAGATGCTTAAACTTTTTCGAACCTAATATTTTATGTTACACAAAAAATATTTTGATTTAATTATAATATATTACAATACTTGAATTGTATGACTATGATTTTATTCTAAAAACCAGAATACAGACGATTAGAATTTATCCTTCTAATTATTAATACTATTATATAAATAACTAATTATTCAAACATTTATAAAGATATATTTTCATAATTTGATTTACGATGTATTTTTTTTATACCTTAATATAATATACATACTTATATATGCACACAAAGAAGCAAAACACGGCACAACCACAATATTTACATAGTATAGTAATATATCAATGCCTCACAACACAATTCATCCTTGTCTTTTTAAGAATCTAACCATTCTACATACGTAGGGTTTTGAAAAATATTGTTTTTATTGTTCACTTGCATGTGTGTTATAAAAATTGTTACAATTTGTATTATAGTATCTGTACATATTTTTCGTTTTTAAAATATTCATTTTTTTATGAGAAACTATTCTGTTAAAATGTTTTGAATACTAATTATTGATTTTTTTTCATATAAATTAATGTAGAGTTATACATGCATATGTTATTAGACTTGTTATTAATAAAATATCCAATTATTTAATGGGAAATATTTATTTTTTAGTTGTTAGTCATATTACCAATAATCTATGAATGATTCATATACACACACGCAAATACACACACACACATATAAATGTATAATATATATATATATATATATATAAATGCTTTATCTATATAAAAGTGTGTTATTGCAGTTTAGAAAATAATTTGATCATTAAAAGTGTGAGCTTGAGAACACAAATCTTGATAATATGCATTAGTAAGATATATATCTGTGGTACATTTATAATATAATAAATAGTTTTATAATTTTTACAAAAATGGTTAATGAAATAAGCTACTTATACAATTTGCTCTTAAATTGAGTAGAGTGTAATTCAATTTACGAAGACAGACAAATATATTTACTTTTTAAACCACTGAAGAATATAGATATAAAATAGTATAAAGAGATTAGGCACTATAAATTTAGATACAAATGTCATACATTATTTATAACAATACCTATATATAATTATCTTTCTGTTTTATCTATTTATAATCGATTATATATATTTAATTTTGACCCACCTGAAAAATTGAAATATTATACCTATGTTTATAATGGGTTAGAACGAGTTGGAGTTGGGTTGGAAAGTTTGGCCAGAAAACAATATACACTGATTTAGAAAAAAAAAACACTGAATTATTGTAGGTTGACCTAATTTATGTACAAAACCTCGTTTTTTTAATGTGTTCGTAGTAATTGGATAACGTATACTTAATATCCTAATACTTTCTACGTTTTTTTATGCTTTCAGAGTATAGTTAATACATTTTTAAAAAAATGAAATAATCTTCATACAGCTCTAGTAGTTGAGCAACCGGTGCAGCAGGTGTGTTGGGTATATTATATTAAATTTGAATGTAATATAATTATTATTATATAAAACAAATGTAATTATATAAATACGAGTATACAAGTGAACTTTTTTTTATGTATTATACATGTTATATAGTATATACATAACTATAAATGGTTATTTTAAAATTAAAATTGTGAAAATAGTATTTTGGTAGAAAAAAATTATAGAACGAATAATATATTATAAAGAAAATAATGTACATTAATTAAATAAGGTATTTTAAAATTATTAAAGTATCTATATACTATTGAATAGTATAATGTGTGATATGCCTATAATATTTATGTAAATACTATACTTATTACATCGCTTTTACTATCCGTTTATAATACGAGTAGAACATTGACTTAAAAAATTTTTTAGTAGGATTCTCAATTCTATTCCATTGTTACTATGCTGTTATTTATATTATCGCAATTCGCAATATACTAGAACGCACACATTTGAGGTTTAGAGATTCGTGTTGATATTATGATAGTTTTTGGTGTAGTAGTGTGTTTTATGTGTAGTGTGCACCTATAAAAATAATAATATTTACAATAGGATTTACGCTGGCCGCGATAAAAATATGACGAGGCGCAACGATCTATTTTTTTTAGAATACATAACATTGTAATATTCATTATCTATAAAGTATAACAAACCGTAAAAATGTAAAATGTGGCAATTATTTTGTTTATTATAATGCGAGTAGGTAGATGCTTTTTTCGGTCGATTCATATAATTGCAATAAAGTATTTTTTTTAATATAAAATATCATTCATAATAGAATAATATTATTTTCGATTTTAAGTGGGGTAAACTATTATATTACAGTGATGTGGTTTTTTTACACATGATTTTTTTTTGTGTAAGTACTAAAAAAACACCGAAAAATATAGTACATGACATGCATATAATATATAGAATGAAATCGAACGCATACCAAATATATAATTTTTGGATTTACATTTATGAGTTTCCCTACAGGTATAGGACCAAGTCAAAACACGACGAATTACTCGCATAATATAATCCTAAGCCCTAAAAGATAGTATTATTATATATTATGTAAGTTTATGTTATTCAAAATTCATCATTACCTCTATTAGTTTTAATCTCAGAAGAAGGCTTTGAATGAAACGATTTCTACTCACTTTCAATAAGCACTGATTACTGTTCAAAAAATGGTGATTTATTGAAAATTATTATTAATTTATATGATGAACATTTTCAAAAGTGTAATATAATATAGCCAAAAAGTATAAGTTGCAATTGAAATGTATTTAGGTAAATCCGTGTTAAACGTCAAGCTTTGTCAAGCTATATTAGCGCTATTCGAAATGATATTAAAAAAATTAAATTTTAAAGGACTCATAGTTATTATGAACATCAATAACAAACTCGTCGTTTTCTTATTGATTGTGTATTTTGTAATTGCAAGTTCAAAAATGCATTACTTTATAGTATACCATACAAAATTCAATTAAATTTATATCAACATTCAGATAAATTATAACGTATAAATAAATACTAATAAAAGATTTTAAACTCGAAAAACTAGCAATGAATATTAAACAAACTTAACGGCTGACGCCCATTAATCTATAAAATATCATCAACAATGAATATTTAAATGGGATTATGCGTAATCTAAAGTTCATTTAAATTATAAAGTTGAACTTTGTATTGTCCGTAATATTATAACGACACATTGAAGTAAAACTAATAAAAACAATACGTGGATTAATTTAATTCGTCTATAATCTATAATTTGAATCATCCATTCAAATGGAACAATAATAGAATTGAATAATATTAAAATACCTATAATAAATTATTAATATTGTTTTAATATTAAATCTAATCTCAGATCATTGCTAAGTATAATACATTAATACATAATATTATATTATTTACGGTACGGAAATGGCTGTTAATGAAAAAAAAATGCGTGATTTTGAGTTTAAACTGTTATAAAATCTACCTTTATTTTTTTTCTTGATATGAAAAAGTAGATATACATAAATTGACATTGTAAAGGTACATAATATACATTTATTTTTTTGTACTAATGTAATGCTCAACATAAAATTATCGATAATACAATATACGTTTCGTCAAAAAAAAAAAAATAAAATAAAAAATTGGAAATATTTAAATTATTCGGAGGGAGATTGTTAAATTTCGTTTTTATGTCATTTACAACTCAAAATTTAAAATAAATTACTCTAATTTACTTGTAAATCATTATTAACTTTTTCATAAACATTTATTGTATGTATCTACGTTCTGATACAACGCTGCTTGTATAATACACGGCTAATACATTTTATTATTTCTAATAATAAATACTAATATATTATCGATAGACACATTTTATTCGAAAATTAATCTAACCTATTTAGTTTAAAATTAATAATTTTTATTTCCTACGAACTGAAATCGTATGTTTTATATAAAATAAATTTAATAAAATCAGAAAAATATATTATCAGTGTCATCAAATATAATGTATTTATTAGTAAATAAAATGAGGAAATTTTTAGTTATTTGGAGGACTTGTTCATACAAAAAAAGCTAACAGGAAGTAATTAAGTGGATGATTTCACGGAAATATAATGGTGGTCATCAACCGTTAATTGTGTTTAATAACAGTACATTGTTACATAATAACAAATTAATGTTTTTTAGGTAGTCCAATGGTATTATTTTGTGATAATACTAACCTTGTAATTGAATATGTTAATACAAAATATATATCTAAAAAAATAAGAACACTATTTTTACGATTTCGCAACCGTTTTACTTTTTATTTTTGATATGATATGTTTTAAAGTAAATAAATAGCATGCCGTTTTCCGAAGCGAATAAATAACTGACTACTTGAGTTTGTATCAATTCTCGTGAAATCATCACATCACGTTATCGTTGTGTCTGTCCATCATCCGGTTTTTTCCCCGTGAAAAGGTGATGGAATTATAAAATAAGAATGTGATTTGGACATTATGAAAATAATGGGATAGCACAACGATCTTTTTTAACTTGCTGTCAACATCGCCTATGCATCAAATGGACAGGAAATAATGATTATTCATCTAATTTAAAATAGATTACAATTGTATTATCCATATAATTTATATCGATTATAACAATATATGACTAAATTGTATTGATAAGATTTCTTAAACAACTTTCATTTAATTATACTGTAATTGAATTGAATTGAATTGCATTTATATTTAAACGAATTTCGTTTTAGATTCATCATAGAGTGATCATGGCCCTGGTGTTTTAAATAACGTCACAAATTCACAAAACAAAAAATAAAACCATAAACCATTTATTTTAATATTATAATGTTATAGATATGTTTCCTGATAGGTCACGTGTTAACAGTGAGTTACGGTCACGGTCCATACCAACCATTGTGGTCCATAGATAATAAAATAGTAGGTAGGACAAACTTATATTAATCACATATTATGGGTACGTGGTCTTTTTTGGAAGAAAAAAGATGGACAGTTTTTGAATAAAACAACACTATATCAATGAGCCTATACGTTTGGGAATAAGAGAAGGATAATTTTTTACTTTGGTTGGAGAGAAACAGAAAACATGGTCAGCTTTTGAGGTTATGTATTAAAACAATCAAAATAGGCTGCAATTGACGTTTTGCGAAACTTTCCTCGTAAGCGTTCTCCGCAATGATGATTTATTTTCGAGGGTCGAATATTATATCATTCTGAATCGATGAGGTATTTTTCTTTCTAAATCGGTCACTCCACGTTTCTTTTGTTTCTAATAGCTTCTTGTAATATGTATTAAACCCTCTTGGCACCAAAATTCGTAAATCAGTCCCCGCATTCAGTTATGTGCAAACGAAAACATAGCGGTAAGATATATTAGCACTATTATTTTTCTATTTTATTAATATCGCTATTGGTTTCCACAACTTTTCCGCTGAGATTAGCTTAGAATAATAACTGGTAATAAGCAATAAGTAGTGAACACTGAAAAATGCAAGATATCTCGGAATGTGTGAAATATTCGTCTCGCGATGTACAAGATTTAACTCACATATTGTATAATTTAATATAATGTATAAATATCTATAACACATAAAATAAAAATTAATTGGCATAATATTTTTATTTGTAAAATTGTATTTGCATGCATTGGCAATGCGCATCAGCTGTAAATGTAGTTAAGAACTAACATAATTTGGAACTTATACAGATAAATATATATATAGATAACCTTTTCTAAACACGTATCATACTAATTATGTTAATTATAAATTCGTTTTATCACACTGTGAAGTTTAGATAAAAATAATATATCTATGTATATATGAGATGTGAATAATAGTTTTCAATGAAATTTTAAACTATAAAAAATAAAATCTAGAAACAATATCACGCTCCGAAAAATATATGTTTAATGTGTATCAATCATACAAAGGAAACAAGTTAGGTTCTTTCAATTTTTCATTGGACTTGAGTTTTTTAGCACCGACACTGATAGAATAGAGTACACTTGACATACTTAAATAACATTGCTGTTTTGTTTTCAATTGTTTTTATATATGTTTTTATTTATCATAGAAGGAAATGTGACAAATATACTAAGTGAATTTTTTTAAACTTGTTTACACAAATATGAATCTTAACTAGCTGAGAAATAGGTCAATTTTTTGATACAACTCGCCTTAGTGCCTTACAATCGTGTAAATTATATATATGCATTTCTAGTTACTAGAGTTGCTACCAATTAAATGTTTTCACGTACTTTGAGTATGTTATATAAGTTATCAATATAAATAAATTGGATTTTTCAACACGTTTTATACGATACGGTGACATTTTAAGGAGTTCTCCCTGGAAGAGTTTTTCGATTACGATGATTTTGATCTCTCAACTTTCAAATTGTATATGCTGATAATTTATAATTCTATAATGTGTGCAAAGCACTCTTATCGGAGAAAAGTTTTTATATTTTTTCATAAATAATAGAAAATTCAAGAAAACACAGATATATATGATTAAATTTAATGTTTCAGTATTAAGTTTTAGTTACCATGAAACAGTTAAATACAACTCTAAACAATTATATATTAGTAAAAATAGAAGTTTACATCTTTTAGGTTTTACGATATTTGTACAACTTTAGGTGGGTATTTAACTAAATTATTATTCGTTTTATTTATAAGCTAATACAAATGAATAATTTCTAACACAATTTTCTCCACACATATTTATGAAAATTTATTTTTATCTATTCTATAAGTGGGTACAAATAATTTAAATGAAATAATAATGTTCAGCGTTCCAATAGAATCGAAAAACATGTGCACTTTTAGTCGCTTATTAACACGAGCAGTATAAAAGTTTTGGATCGGATGTGTGTTTGTTGTGAACAATCCATAAACGAGATCAGAAATCAACAAAACTGCAATAACAAAATATAAAAATAATACGTGTTTTGGAAAGGATTTTTTATATATATAAATATATTAATATAACAACCTGACAAAAGCACGTTTTCAATGGTGGACACAGGAGTGGTAGAACAATATCATAAACAAAATACACATTCAATACAATTTTGATGGTTACACGATCATATTAGAAGGATATCAGTATTCTCGCCCAAGTTAAAAAAAAAAACCCATTATATCGGTGTCCAGTAACGTATATTATAGCCACCATGTTGGACCAGCAGACCACCATTTCTCTGCTATACATCACACAAAATATATTACACCGCATATACTTGTCCGTCCAGGGTTGTCGCGGATCATCAACGAGCCATTTCGGTCGTCTCCGTCGTCGACCACAACGACGACGTTACCGCGCCAATAAGTCAAGGCTTGTACGCGAAGTACCCTACTTACGCATTCCGTGAGGATTTTTCCCATAACTGGTAGAGGTTTTTTTTTTTACAAATACACTTGTTCTTTCATATTTTTTTATGGAAAAACACTCGTATAAACACGTACACATCAAATCGGTACAAATACATGCTATAATATAATTATATTACAGATTATTTTTTACCGTTTATAAAGTCACTTATCTTAATATTTTATTGTTTTAAACGTTCTCACCACCATAGGAAACAATAACATAACATATTAAGGTCAAATAATACAATAATATTTTTTATAGGTTTCTCGAATACTATTTATTAATAATTAATATAACAAAGATTTTAATAAGTATTAATAAAGAGTTATAAAGAATCTAACAATAAAGAGTACATTTTCAAATGATTTTTGTTCGAAGCGATGATGAATACAATCGATTACCGATGTGATATTGAACAATTATAATCTTTTTTGCATTTAAAAAATATCTATGCAATAAAATAGTTGCATACAAAAATAATGTGTGCATTTTTTTACGTTGTACCTACGTTATATTATATTATAGATATATTGGAGCAAAAAGTTTGTTTTTCAATGCTATATTTTAGATATAATTTCAGATAGTAAAAATTTAATTATTTTACGTAATTGAATTTTTCTTCAAAGATAAGAAATAAGTTATTTTTCACTTTGTTACCATGCCAGTGGTAAGTTATCACTGATAACTAATTATTGAAATATTTCAAAATACGTGTTCAGATCGTTTAGACATTTTATTGGATTTTTTTTTTTAATAAATATGTAGTATACTTATGTAGTATTATATTTAGCATATTGATATACATATAATATACAGTATCTCATACTATTATGACGGGTACTTGTATTTCGGATTTAATTGACATAGCGTGGACGTGGGACTCGATATAATATAATAAAATATTTAAAAATCGTATATTTACTCGTTGTAAGTGAAAAGAAGACCCGTACGTTTCACCTCTCGATTTATCATTATTTATTACACGATATTGTACTATGTGTGTGTCACTTCCACTCACTACACTAAATCGCCGTACTCGTGTCGTCTATAATAATACGTTATGTATATTATGTTATATGATTTGTTTATACCTCGTTTAAACGCTGGGACGCTGTCTGTTCACTGTATACCACGAAGCGAGCTCACCGCTACTACCACTATCGTAGGTCGAGCTGAACTTGTTAATTTGTAGCCCACCATGTCTATCCTTCGCATAAATAACGCATCCGGTCTGCATGTTTGACCACTATTTCTCGGACGTCCGTCCTATATGCTGCCGTCGCCATATTAACCACAGCGTGTTGTAGTTTCAGTATATAAAGCGTATATATATATTATATATAGTGCCGTCAGTGCTGTTAGGCGGTAAACAATAGATTAACGCAATCTCATTAAAAGCGTTTTGTTTTTATTTTGTTTTTGTCTCGCTCGTTTAACCCCTTCGAATACCATTCTAATAATATAGTTTCTCAACTTTTTACTGCGAATGATAACAGTTATAATGAGAATTATTTTACCTAAACTAAATTGTTTTATAATTAAATATGTAATTAACCGTCAAAATAATCACTGTGGAAACTTACTATTGTTAAGTAAATATATTTATATATATATATTATATATTATTTTTTTGACGTATGTTGTACTAATTGACATTTTTTATAATGATTTCGGAAAACTTTTATTTTTTTTAGATATTTAACAGAGTAATTAAAATGTCTTTTATGTTTTGTTTTTGATTATCTGAATTCTGCAATTTAAAGTTTTGTTATGTAGATAAATATTCAAAAATTTTAATTACAAATTTTAATTTTATATATTAAAATATATGTGTAACTAAGTACTATACACGTTTTAAAGCTTAGTTAGCTTAAATACGAGTTAACGAATACAAATATAAGGTGTATCATATGCATAATATTATGTTATATAGGGGTCACTGAAGTCTTTAATTCTACTTCAGATTTCTTATGGTAAATATACCTGAAAAAAAAATACTAAAAATAATTTATCACATTGCTATTATTTTACTCTATAATTTCCTATCGGTCAATGTTTGTCGTCAATTTTTAAAGTTTAATTAAAATATAAATGTACTGTTTTATGTTATGTTTACCTTTGTATATGTCGTTAGTAATTTTATTCAGGCGATTAAGGGTACCTACTTCTGGTTCTTTGTTTGTTTGTTTTATCGATTACTCGTGTTTTATAGCAAAACCGTCAGCAATATAGGTAGTAGGTTGGTTTGAACGACAAAACATTTTAAAAGCAGCATAGTATACCTATTGTGATTTAGCGTAATTAGCTTGCCTGATTTCGGCACAGTTTTTATATTAATATAGTTAATCAGGTAGGTACCTGCTATGATAAACTATTGATTTTACAAAATTGAACTACCTATTCTAAACGGAGTACTACTCCGAAATAATATTAAACGGTATAATTGACTGTCACTAACGTATCTAAAATGCTATTCATCACTGTTTCGAACCACACAGTTGCTTAAATATAGTACAACCTAGGTGCTGTGTGGTTTTTAAATAACTGATAAAGTCTATAAGGCAAAACTATTTCAATAATCCAGAAATGTTTAATCTAAAATTGTTTTTCTATGTGAACTGTAATAACTAATGATTATACGATTAGTTATATATTTATAATGATAATACAATACATTTATTTTTATTTAAGTAAAGTTAATCAACTGTACGGGACACATAAACGACAGATTTATCATAATAGTTAGTGTGTGGTGTATCTACCTTTGAAAATATAGAATAAATTGTGAACAAATTTTAAATTTATTGAATAATTTCAAAAATAAATATTTTTTTTCACCATGGGTAAATTAAATCTACATAAAAAATATTTTCGTTAAAACAAAAAAAAATTATAATTATAAAATGAATACCTTTATGGCATTATTTGTGTTATAAAAATGTATTAACAGTTTTTTTTTAGTTTTAACAAATTTTTACGACATGTAAAGTAAAACACTTAAACAAAAAAAAACTACAAATCAGTAAATTTAAATTAAATCTTTTACAATTTATTTCCATTTTATTATTTTAGTTCATTATGTGCAGTTATAACAATATACTTATCACCTTCTCTCCCAAATATATAAAAATAGACTTAAAAAACAACAACATTTATTCATTATGAATATATTTTTTCATTATTTGTTGGCAGTTGGCAGATGAAACTGAAAAATGGGTATTGAATTGTCAATTCTGATTGAGTAATTATTATTATATTCATCCAGCATCGAAAATTGAAATGTTACCTCTTATAATGACATATTGACCGAATCAATAATTAAATTTAAATATTCACTAGGACAATTTTAATGTGGTGGACTATAACAGTCACTATAATATAGTATATAGTTTTTTTATTTGAAATTCAACGATTTATCATCGTTCGTCATCAAATCTTGTAACTAATACCATCACAGAATGTTGTTTTAAGGCCACCTGAACAGTGATGTACCGAAATTGCCTATATACTGTGCCGGCCAATAGACAAATTAATTTTAATTTAGTAATTAAGTAACATTATTATTGTTTTAATATTAAAAAGTAAAAATTATCGAGAATAAAATCAATATGTATTATTATAAAAAAAAAAAGCGGGTAAGTGGGTATCGCTCTGCTGTATATTAGGGGGTGGGGTGGACCTCAGACTATGGAAGGTTAAATTTGAATGCAATGATAGGTATCATTGTATACGAAAAACGATTCTGAACGAAGATGATTTGTCAGTTTAGGATATATTATATTTAAATATTGTCAAATATTCTATTTTGAAACAAATAGTATAGTTTTTATATGTTACTATGGTTACTATGGCCAACATTCGCATTATGAGCGTATGAAATTTAATTTAAATTTTGACATATTTCGTATAAATTCGAACTTTAAACACTTTTAAAAAAAAATTGTGACTAACGATTTCGGATTTTTTTTTATCACTTTAAGAACAACTTATAAGAAACCTTGTATTAAATTTTCAAGATTTTCTGGCCACCCAAAAAATTTTTATCGGCATTTGAAGAAAAAAAAACTTAGAAAAGTCGAAAATTTCAATTGTCTATTAGTAGCTTAAAAATGGTCAAAATATTTTGAAAATTTAACTGTAAAGAGATAACCATAATATAAACATTTGGTGAAAATTTCATGTATTTACAATAATTCGTTTTTGAGTTACAGCAAAATCAAAAAATCGATTTTGTCGAAAAGTGGTTTTTCCGTAAAATTTCCATTTTTCTGTCATTTTTTTTTTGTTTTTCTCGATTTTTTTGAAAACTATTAGAAAATTTTAATTTTGACCCCCCTAAAGTACCAACTAGATCCAATTCCCTATTCAAAGAGGGGCTGATGTCAAAAATCGGAGCATTATTACTGCTCCAAATGTTGTCGTCAGACACAAAAAAAAAAAAAAAAAAAAAAAAAAAAACACACATCATAGTAAAAGCAATACATTCATCACTTCGTTCAGAATCTAAAATTGTACACAGCCGTTTAATTATGAATAAAAAATGGTTAACTCCAAGTTTTTTCTCACTCTTTTCAATGTCACCATTGTTCATTATTACTTATTTTTTTTTATAAATATCAAATAATTTAAAAATATCTATAATAATAGATCTTATAATAACGTCATAAAGTTGTGGAAAGTAAGCCATAGTTTTGTCAAATATACGTGATGAGAAAACCTATAAAATTTAATTTTATCGAAGGTTTAGTCATCATGTTGACGTATTCCAAAGGGAATGTGAAAAGCCCTTGTATGACAGGCTATAGGTCACTACTCGCCAATGCAGGACACGTTCTTTTACTACAGAGGTATTTCAAAGTATTCTAAGTAATATTTTTATTTATTCTAATGGTTTTTTTATTTTGCCAAACACTGCAGTACGCCATATAAATTAGAAAAATTAAATATACTATATATTGTGTTCTATTATTGGTTATATAGTGTCTTATCTGTATTGTTAACAGCATACCTTTATTATTATTTATTATTATAATATTACTAATATTCATCGGGATATTATTTTTTTAATCTCGTGTTGCACTAAAATTACTAGAATAATAATTCACTTGTTTATCTAGGCATTTCATTTTAAGCATAATAATTTCCCATAATGTTGAGTAGACAATAATATGCTATACATAAAAAAAAAAAAATAGTTTGTAATTTATAAAAACATAATTATTATTAGTAAAATACATTTTAATGTTTATTGATATTGATATAATAAAAAAATACATTTTATTTAATTGTTCGTATTTTTAATATTAAATAATATAATACAATTAGTATGTTATCAGTAACGATAATATAATATAATATATTATTCACCGTTCAATATACATTGTACCCACTATTAAATTCACTAAAACGTATCGTAGTGAATAAGATATTTATATTTATATTGCGTTCCTATTCATTAAAGGCAGTAATAGTGAAAATAACTATAGAATCTCATAGTATTGGGTTCAAGTGATTGGCGGGGGCCCCCAAGGGTTATCCATAATTGTATAACAATATAACAACCATTTACCTAGTGAATTTCGATTAATTGTTAACCACTTCAATAAGAGATAATAACGGAACCGAAACTGAAACTGTGCTTTGTAAAAGCGGATTAATATAGCACAATATATACAATGATACTATATTAGTATAATATTATGCATAGTAGATGTTGCGCATAGGGTTTCGTGTAATATGAGTTTCAAATATTTTGGTTGATTGTATGATGAAGAAATATCAATAAAAAATGTTTTCATTGAATGAATTATAAATTAATCTCAGTATTTGTATAACCATAGTCGTATTAAAATTTAATAAATAAATAAAATAAAATAATTAATTAATTAAAAATGTTGCTTAGGCCCATTTGATTTCAGTAGGTACACTCGCAATTTTATATTTTATGAAGTTAAAACATGACAGTGTATATTATAATCAATTTAAATTAATATGTTAATAAGACGATTAAAATCAATATAACATAAAAAAAACTAAAACTTAAATTACAATATAACTAACCATTTACAGATAATAATTAACTAATTATTATCTTCGTAAAACAAGCCATGTTGTTTTTATAAAAATTTGCAACGCTGGGTATTAATAGTTTACAATCTAACTCGTCGTTGTTGAAATATAATTTATAATTCCATGTTTAAGTACGTTTTTTCCTTTTGTTTTAAATATACAATCTAAAACTACATGTACAATAAGTGTATGAGCTGGGTTTAATTGTACATTGAACAGCTTGATGAAAGAAGCCATTAGTGATACATTCTATTTGTTTTTATTTTAAAGTATGAATTTAAATAAACTTTTTTGTTTTCTATGACATTTTATACCGTTAGCTTAACAAATATTTTTTTTTGTTTAAATATTTAAATTGAGAATACAAATAATAATAATTAAAAAAAAAAAATTAAATCACATCATTAAAATGAATAAATCCTTCGCTCTGTTCCGTGCTGTATCTAAAATTGAAAACTTACTCGTTATGAATAAATATGCACATGTAGATATATTATTATACTATTTACTAAACACTGTAAACGAAATTTTAAATTATTGTTATGCTAATGAAAGTTTTACATTTAAAATAATATTGAATTAGTCAGAATACGGTGCATTTGTTTTTTTGATTCATAAATAATTCAATAAAATCGTTATTATACAAAAAAAAAAAAAAAATAGTTATGTGACTTGTACCTACTCCTTACGAGTTATGCTAAGGTTTAATATAACATTATATGTACTTATGATTTTCAGATATATGTTCCATACTATATAACTATATTACCATTCATTTTATTGTGAATTAAGAAAAAAAAAATTTTATATTTTATCATACTAATTTTGGTTAACCGAAAAAAAATATATTGGATAATGCTTTGTTACATGTCTTTTGCATATAACATTCATAAATACAGGCAATATGTTAATGAAAAGTCATTATTGCGAAGGGAAGTTTTGTTTGAAGTTTAATTATTTTAAGATATACCTACGTAAAATGAACGCAAATAAGGATAATATTAATTTTTGATTGCCAATCTTTTTCATTTTTTTTTTTACCATCAACGTGTTTTTCTTAAACAGGCATTTTAATTCATCTTAACTTGTCAATGTCAATCGATTTTATTCATAATCGTATAAATAAATAATAGTTTTTGTGTACTCATTTTATGCCAATAATAAAATTAATTACATTTTTTAAGGTTTTTTTTTAACAACTAATAATTACACAATCACTATAATATTATATTATAATATAATTACTAAAAATATACAACACATTTTACCCTCATCCAACAAGTATAATATGGTTTCTGTAATTATTTTTAGATTAGTTTTTTTTGTCATGTTATATTGGTACTTGAAAAATATTATTAATTGCATTTTTTCGGTGTTTTCGATTTAAATATCGTTTACAATAATCGCCGTCAGTACCTAATATTTTATAAACGTTATACTTGTGTAAATATTTGTCGATCAATTATTAGCATAATACAGAGAGGTAATTTTACTTTCGTCACCACATCATGATCACGTCTAATCATAATAAATTGACCGTGATAATTGCGAAGAGTTTAGGATTTATATTAAAAAAATACAACAGTACGGTTTTTAAAAACTCCGAGTACACGCCTATCTCCATATAATGTCTATTCTCGGAACAGAAGCTTAACTCGGGCACGCGGACATACAACCATTGGATTGTAATCACTGATACGAATCCGATCGTTTAAGGTATTATAGCGTGTAACATCATAATATATCATCGCGATACCATAACGACATGACGTGTCGTGTAAATTTCGCTTCTATTGTTATCGCTTTTCGTGTTCCACAAAAATTATTATTACAACGACCAATGCAGCGGTTTTCTGTCGAAACCGAAACAGCGTAATGCGAGTAAACTGTCGGTCGGTCGATCGGGCTGGACGGACGGGCCATTCCACACCTCCCCACCCCAACAATCTACCACCCCATCAGACGTATTATATTCTCGAAAACGTGTAAAAGACGAACGGCAATATACGGTAGCAGGTATGTACTTGTTGGAAAACACCCGGAGCATATAATATATTATTATATTGTAAGGGATTATTGTATAGGTGTGTACAGGGTGATTTGCCAATAATGTTTACCACTATTTTTTTTTTTATCCTTTATAGTAAAAATGAATATCACGATAATTCAGAATTCTCAAAAAAGGTAGGTTACTCGAAATAATATTTTTATATAATAGTTAGATTGTTTTGGTGCTGTTTTAAAGATTATCTAATAGAAAATATTATTGTTTTTTAAATCACTATTTTTTTGCTTTAAACAGTTGTGAAGATGTTATATTTTTTTAAATTTTAGTAGAATATCTTAAATAAAAATTCGCCCAAGTAGTTTTTAGGTTATTAAACATTATATTTCACAATGATAGATTATTTTTTATACAATATATATATTTTATATATTAGATTATTTTATATCATGGCTATCATACTGGTAAAACATTTTCACAATTTTAAAAATTTCTAATATTTAAACATTTTTATTATCAAACCATGATATTTCGATACAAAATATTAGAGCATACATACAATATGTTTGAAAACTAGAATTAAAATGAATTCATAAAGTGAGATCATGAAATGGAGTAGTGTTTTGCGAATCACTCTGTATATAATGGAGTTATATCGGTGAAAAGTACTCTGGGTTAGGTACTCGTAACACTGAAAAACCTCTTATTATAATAATATAATATAAATTATAATACATTCGCGCCACAATGTAATGTGTGTTTTTAAAACAATAAATAATAAAAAAAAAGATTGCGTGATTATAATATGGTCGAAATTTTTTTTTTACATTTAAAAATATATATCTTCATAAACCCTTATGTGTGTGACGCATGATTCTCGAATTTTATAACTATTTTTTATATTATACGAAAAAATAAGTGAAATGAGATACGATAGCTAAAACATCATCAAAGTTAATTATTATTTTATATTATATATTTTACATAATATAGTAATAAAAAATAAAACTTTTGACTCATTGAGAGATAACATGATTATTTATAGTAAGTTGTACGTTGTATTTATATTTTTAGTTGTATTTCTTATATTTTGTTGTTAACCTACCGGTCGATTTTATAATTTTTCCTAAAGTATAAATTTTAGGTATAGATGCTTAATAATATAATACATATTATAATTTTAAATATATGTAATATGTACATATTATATTAATATTATTGTGTAAACGGATATTATAAAATTATTAAATTGGATAGATTTTTGGTTTAACTTGTAGTGGTTTAGAGTGTTGTATGTATTTTCCTATATTAATATTCATAATGGAATAAATTATTTTTGGTTGTAACAGAGTATGGAGACGTGTGTTGCTGATAAAACATGACAACTTTGAAATAAATAGAATTTATATTCTGAACATAGGCCATATTCCGGCCTCACACATGGCGTGCATTATTGCTCATTTTGTGTGTAATTACCTTTTCTGATAGATGAAGTGCTTCAAAAGTTTTATATCCGTGGGTCGAAATATAGGTTACATTTGGCATATGATACATTATTACAATGTACGTTTAAAAGTAATTTTTGGAAATTTTCAACGACGAAAACTACAGAAAAACTATGGCCAGACTTTTTCAAGAAGAAAAGTTGTTGTGTAAAGTTCCAACTTTTTAATTATCCATTGGAGACTTGAAATTTGAACCGATTAGTTGTTTTTGAACCCATTTTATAGACGTGATTAACTTTTCAAATAAACCATTTTTAATAAGTACTCGATTATATTTTAATGTTGAACGTTTGATTTTTTTTTTTTGTATAATCAAAAAATGAACCAAAAAAAGCAATTAACAATTTAGATTTACAAATTATAATCTTATTTATTAAGAACTTAAAGGTTATATTTTAGTATATTTTTTTTATCGTGTTAATTATTTTAACAAAGCTTAGATTTATGTTATTCAATTAAAATTTTATTTTGAAATTTCATACTATAAAAACATAATATCTATTACGATAATTACATTTATACTCATATATAAGCAGATATTTTGGTTTTTTTTCTCAACATTTTTCCATTTTGACGACTCAATTTGATAGTATGTGAGTTGAATTCACATTATTTTATGCATGACTATAATATGTTCAATAATACATGTTGAAAATATTTCCACATAAATTTTATTTATGAGCAAACAAAATGTTAAAACGTCATATAAACACTATTGTAAACCGGGCTCAGAGCACAGAATCGTTTTTCTAATGTGATTATTTATCATTTTTATTTTATTTTTTTTATTTGAATTCGAAATAATAGTAGTACAACTATTATTGCTCGTCCTTGGCCTAAGCCAAGGGAGACGTAATATATGATGTTGCTCGTATTAGCTAATTAGTAAGCTGTATTATTGTTTTATTTTTTCAGTCCAGTCTGTTGCTGTGATTTCAGGAGGAATAATTTTAATTATTGAATTCAGAACTATAATACGTTGTTAATTCGCTTGAATTTTTAGATATGAATAAAAACCAGCCCATAATTTTTTTAAATTAATAAAATGACTATAATATGACAAATCTATAATACATGAACATAGTCTTCTGTCAAATTTGGTAATATGTATTTTAATATATGAATATGTAAATCATTCCAGGGACTGAGTATTTTGATGAAATATACAAGAATTATACTTGAGCATAGACCGAGAAAATGAAATAAAATAATGTAGCTTCTTTCGTATTATGGTCTAATATACAAAAATATTAAGCATACACCGGAAGAATAAAATAAAAGTGTTATTGTACGGGAAAATCCACCAGGATTTGTCACCTATATTTTACTACTCAGCTTATCGTAGAAATGTTCTAAATTTAAAGTTACAATAACAGCAAAAAAAAAAAAAAATTGGTTACCGTCCAGAAAGCTAGACATTATATGCTTAATGTGGCTTATGGGGATTCCACTGATTCTCGTATATTTTATTAGCCCCAAGAGTCCAATTTTGAATGTACCGTATACAATACATTTCCACTTAAATAATATAAATATAGTATGTGTATCTAATGAAATGATTTTGTAATTGTATTTTCATTACTTTTGTGTTAAGTATTTTAGTTAAAATCATAGAAATCACATTAATATAATAAATACCATGATGTCCAAATTTATAACAAAATATTTAACAATAATTTATACATGTTATATCTACTAAGTGAAATCAATTTTTTTACGATCGGGACGTGCAGATATCTAAATCGTGAATTTAACAAAAAATTGTATGTTTGGTATAACTATTATGAGATAAACAGTTATTAGTGATTAAGTAGTAAGCAATTTTGTTCACTCCAAAAATCTGAAGAGAACAAGCTCTCATCCGATAATGAACTAATATTGATAATAATATGAACCCCTCGATATATACAGACTTAGTGAAGTAGGGAGAAGACTAAGACTTATGTCTCGTAATCAACCTTAAATAATCACGAAGGAGTTAATAATAGTTAATTTCAAGGAGAATACTAAATGGTATAAGTATTGGATATCTAAAAACTTTGCTAGATAACATATTTTCACCAATCCAACAATCAAACAACCGGTTTTGATCTTCCAAGAAAAAATTTATTGACTTTAAATTGCTTGCGGACTGGTTACGGAAGCTATATAATCACATTATGCACAAGTTGAAATTACATATACTATCCCTTTCTATGGCTGTGGATACGAATCACAAACAATCTCTTATAATAGAGACTGAATTCCCGATCTACACATTCAAAGTACCCTAAATTATATTCACACAGTTTAAAATTAAACTAAGCGTTGTAATAGGACTTAAAAGTACCCAAAATTAATTGAGAGTTGTAAATTAACAAAATATAACCATTGTGTGATCAATGATCATAGAATAAAAACAAAAAGGATCACAAAAACTTGGAACAAAGTATGGTTTACTTAAAGTATAGTTTAACAGTGAATGTTTGAAAAATTCAATAACTCAATTATTTATGGACAGTAAAAGATAAAATTTTATTTTTCTGTTAACTAACTCTTTGTTTAAAAATAAAAAACAATTATCAACGATCCTACAAGACTAACAATTTCAAGATTTAAACAAATGTATATTGTTTATTTAGTTATATAGTATAAGATCCAATTTGAATACGCGTCATTATTGCTTTTACAACTAAAAAAATATTTATTTTTTAGTGTTTTGTTGCATATTTGTATTTATTTTTATTTTAAATCATGATAAAATATTGAAATATTTATTATTCAACAACATATACACCACGCAGTTTCATAATGGAACTTAGGCTAATCGGATTACTGATAGTGACAAACATTACTCTCAAAATAAGATTGCCTCTGTGTATTATTTTGTAACATTTGAGTGACTAAGTAAATTAGCACCTAAGTGCTATCTCGCCGTTAGTAAATTTGATACTATGATAAAGTGTAAAAGTACGTTGTATGTGTACTAAATTTGCTAAAAACATTGCTCAAAATATGAAAAAATCGAAAATTTGGTAAATAAAAAAACATGATAATAATATGCAAGTATATTTTGACCAACTTTGATAAAACAGCGGAAAAAGCTAAGTGTTTTGTACAACACATATTATATAAAATTTCAGTAATATTTGCTGAAATTGAACAACGAAAAAAACAGAAAAAATACTTAATTCAACAAATAGAAAAACAATTAACATGTATTTAAAATAATATAATGGTTCTAATTTAAAATGTATTAATTTTCGTATCAAATAAGGTTTTGAATAGTTTTGAGAACTTTTGATTAGCTCTTTTGAGCATAAAATTAAAGTCACTTCTATAGAAGATTATTCTTTTTGACTAAAATTGAAAATATGAAATGAGATCGAAGAGACACGCTCGGAAACATTATTTATTGATCATTTATTATTTTGACTTGATGCTATTCACTGATCAGTCGCATTTTTGCAGACATTAAATCGAAATTAAATAAGATATAAATAAAACAGATAAATAAGACGCAAACAAGATAAAATAAACTCAAAAATTGCTATGGTTCATTAGGTAAGATTCTGAATAACTCAAAAATTTAACCAAACCAGAACGATTTGACAGATAACTATCTAATGGTTCTAGACGTTCTAGTACGCTAATAGTATGATTTAGTTTTATATATATAGTAATAAATTATAATTTAGAATATTATAGTATTGTTTGAAAATTGATATTATAGTTATTAGTTATTTTAAAAGATTTTTGTAAATACTATAGAAAATTGTACCAAATTAAAAATTACTTGTTGATTTGACAAACGTTAAAATCACATATAAATATAAATGAAATTGAACGCTTACTATTGGATAAATTTATATTGAACTTAATCAAGTTATAAAATGTCGCTATTGGATGGTTGCTTTTATCATGTTCCTATTTCAAGCTTTACAATATATTTCCGTATGCATACTTATTGACTTATTTTAATAATTATTATTACAGATTGTAGGTACGCTTTACAATAAAAAAAATAATACTATACGTAGGTACAATCCACATATGTTGAAATATTGTAAGCATCTAAATTCCAAATGATATGACATCCTTTTTACCTTTTTATATACATATATACGAGTAAAGTAAATTATTTATTTTTTGAATTATTTTTCTTTTAGAGTCTTTTATAGTTTTTGGATAAACACGTTTAAACTCTCCATTTTAGATTCTAATTTTTTAGTACCAAATATCAAGGTTTAATAAAAGATAAGTTATGGGCATGCTATTCGTTGAACGGTATTCGATTACCTATGCAAAATTTAAAAAAATATTAGTAATCTACTGAATTGTTGATAATAAAAGTATTATGTTGTACTACGAAGTATATTAGTGTAAATTGTAGAT
Source organism: Schizaphis graminum (assembly GCA_020882235.1). Lineage (NCBI taxonomy): Eukaryota > Metazoa > Arthropoda > Insecta > Hemiptera > Aphididae > Schizaphis > Schizaphis graminum. The sequence continues at coordinate 73,707,978 of CM037032.1, forward strand.
ACTAGTAAATAGTAATCATTAACGAAGAATCGTTTTTTATATTTTAATATCAAGATTTCCCATCTATTTAAAATTTAACACATCCGTTATAATATTACAGTGAATTACTCCACGAAGAAGTACACTCAAAATATCCTATACTGCAGTAGACCAAGTTTCTAAGATTTTATTAATTTAAACAGGGCTGAATAGAGTAGCAGCAACTTTAATGGGGCTAATGAGGTTTTAATTATTTTACGATATTTAAACGTATACACGAATATTATCATCGAAAAGTGAGATTAACACGTTTCCTTGTGTTCTTAATAAGTGATTTATTTCATAAACTTCCAAGAAATTGATTATATATAAAAATAAATTTAGAAACTAACTTTTTAGTTATAAGTTATATTATATTATACTATAGTATAGTATTAGTATTGCGGTTATGTATTGTATAGTTACTAATTTACTATATAATACATAACCGCAAAGAATAACGTTATTTTTATACGCGTTTCAACGGTGTTATTTGTCTAAAGAAAATTGCGCGTGTGTGTACTTCAAAATTTATTTTTTAGTTTATGAACTTTTTGCCATTCCGAAAAGTATTAACCAAAGAAAAGAAAACATAATTTGAAAATCAATATCTTCGTCACTCAGATCAGAATTTATTTTTTCCAAAGTTTTAATGACATCATTATCATCTAGACGTGAAAGGGTAAAACTACAATTTAACTCTATTACAAATAATAACTTGAATTGTATTTTCTAATATTATTTAGATATTTTAGAGGGTATATCTAATAAAAAGTATGTAATCTCAATAAAGAAATGTTCCTACTTAATGCATTTTTTCTTTACTATGGAAAGTAACACTTATTTATTTTACTGCGTATTAATGCAAAAAAGTGATAGTTGTAGTCAGAAAGGAAATATTATATTCAAATATAAAATGCTGTTTTTTTAAGTCCATAACGTATAGCGTAAATGCTAAACACGTTACAAACGATTTGACTACTGCAGTAGACGTTTTCAAAACCATAAAAATAAAATTATTTTAACACAAAACTCGCATTTAATTATAGTCCCAGAAGTCTAAAAAAAAAAAAATCAATATGTATATTAAAATATACATATTAAAAACGTGGAAGTGACTTACTAGAGTAAAATAAAAAGTTATATATCAACTGGACAGTGTAGCATTAGGCATAAACTATAAGGTTGTCCGCTGGGAGGCGTCTTTGATTATTTCGTTATTCGGTTAATTCAATTTAAACATTTCACCGTAGATACATTAAAATATAAATTTTATATTTTAAGGATGTTTGTAAAACATTATGAAATAAATATTGAGTTATAAAAGAAAAGTTAAAAACGTTTATTGAAAGAAGTAAGTTTTTATTTTGTACTAGCTACCCGAACTTCCTCCGGAAGAAATTATTTTTTTATAATTTAATTTAAAAACATGACTATTTGTTGGCTATACAAATAATATAATATAATTACATATTGTAGTTATAGTTATTGCCAGTGGCGTGTTGACCGTGATTTTGAAGGGCAGATGCCCGATCATTTTTAAGGGGTGGGTGCTGGGTTGGTGGGTACTGGATTTAATAAGAAATATTATTATACAAGACTACCTGACTACATCATCTGAATTAATTTGTTAATTCAAGAAGTTATCGATACGTTAGCAAACAAATCAACTGTATTAAAAAAAGCATTGATGTTTAAATAATATTAATTGTTATATCTAATAATAAAAATAAGCAATTTTATATAAATACTATTCATGTAAACATTTTCATCTTTTTATATTGTTATTTTTGTATAACTATTACAGTTAGAAACTAATATATTAAGTTTACAAAGTTGTTTATGATAAGTATTAAATTTATTTTAGATTCTGAACGGAGTGATGAATGTATTGATTTTACAATGATGTGTGTTTTTTTTTTTTTTTTTTTTTTGTTTGTTTTTTTGTTTTTTTTTGTGTCTGTGTACAGCATAACTAGTCGAAATAATGCTTCGATTTCAAACTTTGGGGGTGGTTTCCGATGGCAAAGTGGATATCCTTGGTGCATTATAGAGGTGAAAAGTAAACATTTTCCAACAGTTTTCAAAAAAATCGAGAAAAACAAAAAAAAAATGACAGAAAAACGGGAATTTTTACGCAAAACCAGTTTTCGACAAAATCGAATTTTTTATTTTGCTATAACTCAAAAACTAATCGATGTAAACACTTGAAATTTTCACAAAATATTTATATTAGCGTTCTCCATACACAGTTAAATTTTCTAAGAATTTTATCCTTTTTTGAGCTATTTATAGGCAATTGAAATTTTCAATTTTTTTAAGTATTTTTTTTTTAAATAACGATAAAAATTTTTTGGGTGGCCAGAAAATCTTGAAAATTTAATACAAGGTTTCTTATAAGTTGTTCTTAAAGTTATAAAAAAAAATCCGAAATCGTTAGTCATAATTTTTTTTTATAAGTGCTTAAAGTTCGAATTTATACGAAATATGTCAAAATTGCGAAAATTGGCAAGTAATTTTGTGGTTAAAAAATCGTAAAAATTTTTTCTTTTATAACTAAGATTTGAAAATTTGGTACAAGGTTCTCCATAAAATTTTCTTCAACTATCTGCAAAAAAAACTCTACCGGACTAAAACAAAAAAATTTTATGAGTGATTGAAATATAAATTTTTACAAAACGGCGTTAAATAACGGTTTAGCCTCGAACGATTTTTAATATTTGTTGTTATTCAAATAGTATAAGTCGTAAATACTTGAAAATTTTACCAGTTATTTAGATTGCCATTTACTTTACGTGATTTGATTTTCGAAATATTTTGACTTTTTTTGAGCTATTTATAGACAATTGAAATTTTCAATTTTTTTTTATTTTTTTTTTATAAATGTTGATAAAAAAAATTTAGCTGGGACAAATTACTTGAAAATTTAATTGAAGGGTCTACATAACTTGTTCTAACTCTCATTCAAAAATTATAAAAATACATAGGCACAATTTTTTTTTATTAGCATTTAAAGTTCAAATATTGACAAAAATTCGTCAAAATCATGAATATTTTTCACTATGTGGTAGTTAAAAATTTATAAATATTTTTCTATCAAAAGCTAAGAATTGAAAATTTAATACTATGCTGTCCATAAGTTAAGCATAGAATAATTATAAAAAAGTTTGTGGATTGTTCAATTTAAAAAATTTTACGTGTGTTTAAAGTTTTAATTTTAATTTGAAATCAAAAATACACGTGTAAAATAACGTTATACTACTAAATAATTTTCGATTTTTGTATTTTTAAAAAATTACCAAACGTAGGATCTTGAGACTTTGACTTAAATGTTTGAATTTGTTTCAAAATATAATATATGACAATAGGTATTTAAATATAATATATCCTAGACTGACAAATCACCTCCGTTCAGAATCGTTTTTCGTATACAATGATACCTATCATTGCATTCAAATTTAACCTACTATAGTCCGAGGTCCACCCCACCCCCTAATGTACAGCAAACCAATACTCACTTACCAGCTTTTTTAGTTACTATTACATGAACTTAATATTAATTACTAAGTATACGGTGGACTACATAGTAATTAATACTTCAATTATAGTATTCAAAATAAAGTGATAGGTATTTTTTTGTTGTATATAGTATGGCACATGGATCATGGGTAGTGGGTACTGCGTAAGAATTAAGGGGTGGTAGGTTATTCAAAAAATGAATTGCCCGATAAAATATTTCACTTCGCCACGCCACTGGTTATTGCTAATTTCTGAAAATTATATATCCTACATTTTGAATTCAACCACTGGAGTGGTAAATTTTATTCTTTTTATTATAGAATAGAGATAAGGTAGAAAAAAATGCAACAATAAATTATTTGTTCGATGAATAATATAAATTTCGAATAGAAAAATGCAAGTGCAAACAAATAAATAATTAATAATTTATAGTAATAATAAAAATAATAAATAAACAAACAAATATATATATAATAATAATTATTATTAGAGGAAGCGATAAGGTCAGAGACGTTCAAAACCGGTTTCCTTCGTCTCCCAATTCAGGTTAGATTCTTATATATATATAGATTAATGCATAATATTACGTATTATTTTGATTTTACATTTTATTTGCGAGTTTATCGCGAAATAAAATATTACAACTTGTGCTTCTTTAGTAAATTAACATTGAACAGACCTAAAGTCGATATTTATTAAGTGTCTATACCAAAGGTGTAATTATTATTCAATAGGATGTGTTTTTCTTGTTAATATTTCACAAAAAAAAAAAAAATTAAAAATACGTGTTATATCTTACAATGGTGTGTATTCGTCATTATTAATTAGTTAATAAATTGATTTTAAATGAAATAAAATAACTAAAATCTAATTTTATTTATAAAACTAAATAGTTTTTTTAATAATTTGTTTTAGGAATACTAAAGGCCCTAAAGCGTAAAAAATAACATAGTTAGTTAAATGTTAAATAATTTTAGTGGGCAAAAATGTTTCTGAAAAAAAAATATTATTTTAAAACATTAAGCTTTAATTTCATTTTATTTATAGAGAATATAATACAACAAATATTTTTACATACAATATTCATTTTTTTTTCTATGATTTGAATGAATTTTAATTTCTTTATCTGGTCAAAATACCTACGAAAAAAAAATATATATTAAGATTTAATATTTATTCAAAAAAAACTATTGCGAGAAGTGAAAATAATATCTAATTTAAAATTTGTTTGTATTACTTTTAAATAAAATATTATGATATCATATTTTGTATTAACTATAATAAATTGACCTTAAAATATTATATTTTCTTGCTGTAATTTAATTTTCTGATTAGATTCAATTTTACAAGTTTATTGCTTATAAATCATATAGATTATTATCTAATTATTTACTATGTAATTCATAATCATTTAAAAATCTAAAAATTCATATAAAAACCAAAATTAAGAGTTATGGTTGCTGATGAGATCAAAATCAGCTAAATGGAGGTAGGAACATTGACTCCACAACGAAAAAACGTATATCTTATTTCTTGACCCAGATTCTTTCATAAGATAATTTTCATTTCTTATTTCATATTTCGAAGTAAAATATATTTCTGAGAATTTTATAAATTTTAATTTACTGAAAGTGTAGATAGGATATAATGATTAGGTTGAAAAGTAATAAATAAATAAATAAGAAGTATTTTTATTTTTTTACACACATTAATTGGAAGTCTGAAATGTATAAAAAATGAATTACTTTTCAGTACCTATCTATTGAATTTAACACATAAATATATACGTGTAAAAATTCAATATTGTTATTTTGAAATTAAAATAAGGCAATTGAGTTAAATTATTATATTAACCTCGCGTATAAATAAGTAGGTATTAACACCATATTTTATCAACCAACAACGGTGGCTTGAGGGGAAAGTAATATTTGAAATTTAAATATTGGTTTTAAAACGGGAAATTGTATTTATTTATTAATTAATTAACTTTTCAATTGTGTATTTTTTTTTTATAAAATATATATTGTTTGCAATATTTTAAGTAATCATAAAATGTCATTTAATATTTTATATTATATATCATTGACAATTTAATTTAAATCAATAACTGTTGTGAATTTTGAAATTGAATTAATAACTTTAATTAAAACGCATATATTATTTCAAAATAATTATTTTAATGTAACCGTAAACATTAATACATAATATGTATAGGATATACTAAATTTAAAATTTAACTTTTTATTCTATCAACGTTTTATCATACATACTCATTGTTCAGTTTTAATTACTCTAAGTACCTGAAAACTAACTTGTATAAATTAAATTAAATTTAATTGTAATTATCATATTATGGAGTTTTGTCATGAAATAATATGGCTCGTCAAAAAATAGCTATAGGCACTCAAATCAATTGAAATGCAATTTGTTGTAATTCAGTTTCTTTGTTTTTTATAAATAATTACTATAATAGTATATTATACTTAGAACCTTATACTGAAACTACCTATACAAAAAAAAAATAATAATAATAAGATACTCTTTTCGGGAATATTTGGTTTTAATAATTACTTACGTTTTCCAAGTTCACGTGGTAATTGAATTACTTTTGATGCATTAATTTTACTACGTTAACGTCTCTTTTAATCTTCGAATTTCGGTTTAAACAGTAGAGTTACGGTAAAAACAAACATATTTTTTTGCACCTCAAAAACTCCCAAATTGATAACGCCATTTGTTCAGGTGCTTTCTTTGAAGACAGCAGAAAATAATCTAGTTTAGAAAACTTCTGTGTGCATTCTACGGTTTTATTCTCGTAATCTTTCCACCAAACGTAATTATAAGTTATATCTCTCGGTTTCCAAGGCGGAACTATATTTAAATACTGAAATCATATTATTATATTATGAATTTAACTCAGTCTTATAAAACCATAATAGTCTGAATATCACCTAATCACCCTTCGTGAAACTTCCGTCGTAACAAGAGTAAGTACAAACATAATTAAAAAACACAATAACGCATAGATATAAATACTGTTTTATAATTATATATATTTTCAAAAGTAAATGACAGTTAATATGCAATTACTATCGAGGGTTTTTAGGTAAAGTAATTATTCTAAGTTCATATAACTAACATTATATTGTATTTGAATAATTTTTTATTATTATTATATATATATATTTGGCTAGTGAGATATTTAATCAGATAAATAATTTCCACAATAGAAGAATGTGATTAATGTTAATTGCATTTCTTTTACAGTGTTTTAAGTATTAAATAAAATGGTAAACTATTTTAACACTATTTTAAAGATTTTACTTAGTTATATTTTATTATTTAACTTGTAAAATACTTTATTAACATTTTATTTGTATCCACTAGGACTAAACTATTTCTCCCCTATTCAGTATCCACTCGGCACTCGTTATTATCAAATAGGTGTGCAATACGTTTTGGAAAACTATATTATGTCATCGTCATGACGTATGGTTAATGTAGATACCTATTATTCTATATATATTTATATATAATAAAATCTAATAGGCGAATGAAAGTTTACTTCGCGTTAACATTTCTGTACAACGATCTCAAAAATAGTTTCGAGATTATTACCCAGCATTGTTTTGCGAACAGTTGTAAGTAAAAACAAATCTTTTATTTTTATTATACTAATAATATATAATTGAATTCGAAAGTACCCGAGAAGATAACCGTTTAAAATGCAATAATGAACCCAACAGCGGTTTATATCGTTCCGTTTATTCTTGATTTATGTGTATTACAATATTATGATGTTGATAATGGTTGCCGGTGTCTTTAGGCGTTTAAAACTATTATATCGTAACAGACGTGTACATTATCTTATTGTTTAACAGTACTTGACATTTATTCTTTAAAATCTCCCGCAGGCCAAATCAACGAGGATCATTCGTGTTTATCTTCAAATCAAATAAACGTGTATTTGTCTTTAGTTTTATGAAACATACAAATATTTGAAATCGAATGGAAAAGAAAATATTACTGAAAGACGTATATAGGTAACTGTATGTACTTCATATTAGTACATAATATAATTGTATACGTAAAATAAAAGTAACAGTATTTTTATAAAACTATAATTAAATTCCTATTATTATATTTTTAAGTTATTTTATTAACACTCGTTTTAAAATTAAATAATGTTAAGGACATTTTAAATTACTTTTATTGCTATTTATGTATACAATTATTAAAAAAAAAAAAAAACATGCATACATTTTTAGAAACAGTTAAATATAAATAAACCAGCTGAATACCTGTTAATAAATGTTTAATAGTTGTTAAAAAGCGCGTAAATTATCAAATTGTTCAAATGTTTGAAATAAAATTTCCACGCAGTTAATTACGTAATATATATATTAATATTATATATACGTAATAATTATTCAGATACTGATACACTCCAAATAACATTAAAAAAATAACTACCTAGTCATAATATGTATCATATATTATTTTTAGGTAAACCAATTAGAAGCTATTAGGTAACATGATATAGGTTTGTAGATATTTTAATTACTTTTATTAATGTGACCTATAATATTTTTACGCTCGTCGTTTGAGGACAAATATTAGATGTAAAAAATTGTTTTAATTAAAATAATGTATGATGCATATTGAATATTTGAACGAAATAAATGAATATTTCTCATATGGCCATATAGACCTTCTATAAAAACGTTTCAGAACTTTTATCATAACAGATAATCGTATGCATCGTTTAAAATATCATACCTATATTATGTACACAACGATTGTGAGTGTTCAACGAATACATGCTTCAGAATAACTTTAGCACTAGTGTAAACCGTGTTTGGTTTTGGACGTTTATAAGACTTCCGACGACTTTAAAGCAGTCGACAAGGGTTGATTAGAACTGTGCCGATTAGAACTGATGGTTGTGTTGACACGCACGTTCGGTTGTTTTAATTCCTCTCTAACTCAAAATTGTTTTAGGTGTATACGATGTACCCGATACAAGTCCATATTGGATTGATAACAACGTGACGTATACACAAAAGCAATACACAGACGTTTATAATCGGTTGATATTCCCAGACTTAAAGCGCGTCCAATTAGTCAGCCGGTAGCGTGGATAATTCTAGTGGATTTAATTCGCGTTTTCTTTTTCGTTTCGACGTGTCCAGAAAGAGGTTCATTCAAACACCAATTAACAATATTACTTTTTGTTTTATAATAAAATATGTTCAGATAGATATTTTCGTTTTTTTTCTTTTTCACCAACAATGACAGATTTTCAAAACTATTACACAATTTTTATACACATGGTTATATACACAGAGATAATTTGAGAAATGGGTCTATTTTTCATTCTTTTATTATAATTTTTTTATTGTTCAATCTTCCTATTCATAAATAAATTTCTTTTATCAAATAAAAAACATCTAATTTATATTTAAAATCAACCTTGACCTAAGACTTTTACGGACATTGTTATTATGCCCGTTCCGTTATTCACTTTAAAAAAAGTCTTTAACTTTTTGTAGGGCGCAAGCTTTAAAGTTTCTTTGGATTATTTGTGAAACAAGAAAATAAATATTACATAAAATTACAAAACTGAAACAAAATGTCGATAATATTTAGCGGATTTTGTGTTATTCGTAGTACCTACATCAATTATGGGCATTGGAAGGGTCGCGTCTTCACTATGAAAATACCACGTATATCGATAAAATAGGTAAGTAAAATGAACTACATGCGTACATCATAAAATATCATATGCATAGTATATTATTATAATAATATACATATGTGATATATCTCGTTTTTTAGTTTGCGCATATTTCAAAGAAGGTCGCATATTTGTTTGCATATTTTAATGATTTTTTTGAGTCGGTTGTGGTACCGGAACTCTGATGGTTTATGTGCGTGCACCGTGTACATGTATCGTGTATGCGTGTATATTATTATATCGTTCCCAAATTGATAATTTATATTTTTACATATCTTGATAAGGCGCATCAAAGTTCAAGAATGACTTCTCGACTAAGTATTTTTACGTTACATAACCACTAAAGAAGAAATTGTGAAATTGTTGTCATGAAATGAACGGGTGAGTAGAAATCATAATGACGAACGTAAAAACTATTTGGCAAGCAAACTTTATGGATAGGTACCAAATGTTTTCTGAATTATTTTATGTATCACCTAAGTGCTTTTAATGGAAGATCTATTCATATATCCACAATTATTAAAATCAATGCCCATTGTACAGTTAGTACTTATAAGGTCAGGTTTACTCTTTACTATTGTAAAATAAATTGTTATAGATTGTATGGTAAATAAATTAAAATTTTAAAAATATTATATTTTTAACTACACCGTAGTTCACTCATATTTAAATGTAATTTATATAATAATATTTAATATATTTTAAAAGCATTAATTTGTTTTAAGAATGTCATAAAAATCACTGAATTTCGCTTTATTTTTATTGTGGATGCCCACTGAAATAGTGAATTACTTAAAATTAACTTTAAAATTATATTTTAATATGGTATTTAATTTTGTTGTTTTAAATTTTGAGCAGAGCGAGTAATGTATTTATTTTACAATAATTTTTCTTATTTTGTTTCTGACGATAGTATTTGAAGACTTAGGATTTAAAATGTTTACCAAATATTTATAATGTAATTTTCTGTTAGGTATATTATAAACCTTAATATTAAAATAGTTTGACTTATTTTTAAACTAAAAGTATTTAGGTATAAAGATTTAAAATATTGAATTTTCAGAATTATTTATTGATGTATATACATAAAAGTTATGAATTCAAAAAACTTCCTGATACAGCAACCTAATCAATAGCGTGGCACACTCTCAATTCACTATTCAACATTTAAGAGTTTATCAGTTTATTGTTTAAACATATTAAAAGTGATATCTAAGTATAATCATATTCAAAAACTATTTATCAATATTCTTCATTAGTATAGATTTAACCATATAAATATTATATAACATTATAAAATTCAATTAACTTGAAATCATAGACGTAATAATACTGTGTGACACAAACATTATTTTGTAAATACTCGTATTCGATATTTTTGAAATTACCAACAGTAATAACGTTCTCTGAAAAAAAACAACTTTTAATTGGTTTTTTAATAAAACGTAATACGTATGGTGTAAGTCCCACTTTAAGATTTATATTTTTATTTAACTAATATACTCCACCACTATGTTACGAGGTTCTATCACTAGATGGATCCTTCACTCAAGTGTTCAGTATTTTTACAATGTAGCTAATTAGTTTTAGTTTATTTTATATTAACCTTATAATAATTTATGCTGACTGTAAAAGTGTATTTACATATTATATAAATTAAAAATACAAATAAGAAAAAAAATAACAAATATAAATACGCGAATGAAAAAAAAAAACAATTAAAATAGTCCCACGAATAGGTTTTTCTGTTAACTTATGAATTTCTGTTTACTTGAATTTCTTCTCTCCAAGGTTCAATATAAAATTATATTTTTAGTTTTACAATGCAGTTTAATATAGGAGACTAAAAAAATGTTATGAAAATAAACGCGCGGTATGCTTTACAAGAATTTTATTATTTTCTTTAGGTATCTTATTAATTATTTCTTTGAACTATGTGAATTATTTGACTATATGAAATGTATTGTGCTAAGAGACTGCCATCCATACTATGTTGAAAATATAAAAATAAAAATATACATAAAAATGATTAGAATAACGATGATAAAGTAGACAATTTCATTTATCTTACCGTGACTTTTTAGACGACAACAAAGTTTTAAAACGGAACTAGGTACACTGCATTTTGTTTAAATTCTATATACCGTCTAATCTTCTGTTTAGTGAATGAAACGCAATTACGTATATAATAATTTTATTTCAAATGCACATTGAAATAGCACAATAAACTCTATTTAAATTATTTAGTTCCTATTATGTATGATAATTTAACGAACGTGATTCATAAATTGCGAACCAGCTTGCTTCCAATATTTATTATGAGTTATGTAGGTATATAGTATATTATGTATAAGCTATAAAGCGTTTTTCCATAACGTTAATGGAAGCACTCAATATATCAGCAAAGAATTGTTCAGTTTTAACCACGATTAATATTACCCATAAGGTACTAAATAATATTTGTGCTTTTGTATGTTTTTAACTACTTGTTCTTGTTTTGTAGTTGTGCAGTACGTTTTTTTTTTAAATATAATCTATCTATTATATTTATGATTTTTTTTTTTTTAATGTATTGAGATGATCTTAGTACTTTTTAATTTAAAAATGATCAATTGACAGATTTTTGAGTGAAATTTGTATTTACATGTCCGATATACGTATGGAATTTGTGTTTGTTTTTTAAATCGTTAATATTTATTAACCGAGTTTGGCCAGAAACTTCACGATTTCTTCCAATAGTTTTTATTTTAGTTATGTATGCCTGATATGATTACTAATAACAGTAATAACATTAAGAAATTAAGCTAATAACATATTTTTAAGAGTTTATTAGATCATAAAGACAAAACAAAATATAATACTATGGAACTAAAATATTTGGGGTCCCAACTACTCCCGACAAAAAAATCAGTTGTGTTGTTATTCTGAAACGGTTTTCCAGGTATTATTGATATATTATTATATATTATACATATATTAATATTTAAATAGGGAGTTGTCGTTATTTCTAAGTATAGTAAAATACAGTAAACACGAAGACTAACGTTGTATACGAATACAATATATTTACTTAATAGTTAATATCGACAATATTACATTTATATAAACGTACCTAGTATAATCATATGTTTTATATATGAAAAAATTAAAATTAACTATATTATTGTATTTGAATGGGTAGGATACACTGAATTTTAATGTTGTCTACTTACCTCTGTACCTATGGATATTGGAATGTGTTACTTCCCAAAAAAGTCCGCTAAACCAAATTTTTTTCTTAGATTTTACTATACGATTTTGTACAATGCTAAACTATAATATGCGCCCACTGCTTATTACAGTATTACAGTTTATTTCGCTTAATAGAGACACCGGTTAATAAGGACAACCACTTAATAGGGACAATTATTCAATTACAAAACAAATGTATACTTGCAGGGTAAACGTTTACCGCTTATCTGGGCCACGAATCCACATAATCGGGACATTTTTATCGAGTATATTAATAGATTAATAGTTTGACAATCGCGACCGTCTTACATAATCGATTATTAGATTACATTTTATCTTATCATATGTACAAATGTGATATACCTACACGATAATGTAATATCATGTTTTTCTTTTTGTACTATCAATTCATTTCTATAATAATTTATAATTTGTAATATTAAAAAAAAAAAAATCAGTTTTTCAACAAATATTTATGTTTGTTTTTGTATTTCGGATTATTGGGACAAAATAACATGCAACCGATGTGTGCCAATAAAGCGGAATTGTCTGTATAATACAGATTATTGTATTCTGAGTGTTGCTTGTATTTTAAATAAAAAATGTTTAGAATTTATAAGATTGCTTTACGTTGCAGTTTACCTAGTTTACCTGTACATACACATACAAACAAAGTTTATTAATAAGTAGCACAGAATATACGATTTGAATTATAAATTGATTAGTGTGAAAGCACTTACTAAACGTATTGTCGAAATTAATTTAAACGATCATCATAAAATATCGATTTTATTGTTCTTGTTCGTGCTCATTTAATAATATATTGTATGTTCTAAACAATATAGGTACGTGTTAATAGAATGCTATTATTGACCTGGCACAGTATTATTAATCAAACGATTGTAGCAGCAGCTTTTATTATTTACACGGGTCACTAGTGTTACTCATTGCTGCAGAGATGTTGAAACTTGCAGGGAGTTTTGATCTTTCTTTTATTGATTTTTATCGCGTTTCAAACTTGCCATGCACTCGAATATCTACGTCGAAATATCGAAATCATGATGAAATATAAATTTTAATTCGAATACATATAGTAATGGCAATAGGTTTTATAGTTGATTAAAATAAAAAATAAATACTCTGGTGACTCAGCACGGACCAGTGGTTTCAACCTTTTTTTTTTTTAAACACAGCACACTATTTGCTCTTTGCAGCATTTTCACTGCACATGTCCAGTCACAGACACTATTTCAACAAAGTCGTTTTATTTTATTTTTACACCAAATTAGATAAACTATATATATTGTAATTTATTATAAAAAATCGAATTAATTCTCGTGTAACTCCAACAACTATACAGTTGAATAGAATATTTAATTGGAATTTCTGAGAACGTATATTATAATTTATAATACGTATACCACGCAAAATATATTACGTGCAATAATCGTGACCACGCGTGCATTTTATAAAATATAGCAACCACCACAAGACACACGTTACATTAATTCTCAACACTTTTTAATTATGATAATTAGTACTCGGTTGTATGCGTGAATATTATATTTATTTTTACATTCATTACTTGGAGCAATATTTTAGTATTCTTATGCTAAAGTTTATTTTTGAATATACGGGCCCAAAAATATATGAACTGAATATTGCCGCATAAATAACAAAACAAGTCACGCACATCAAATAAACATTTAAGAAAAGAATTGAATAAATAAGTTTAGAAGTTTTTCAAAATACGATGTCATGCTTCGTGGAAACGGTAAAGATTTCAAAATAAAAATTTAAAACTAATTTTATGACTTCTTCGTGTTGATATTTTTTTTAAATTGAGATAATTATTGTGTATATTGTACAATGATAGGTGTTGACTTCCCAAAATAAATTGATATTATTATACGTCGTGTCAATGAGGTGTATATTTTCAAAATAATGAATAATACATTTTAAATATTATATTATTATGCCTGTTCCAATGTCAACTATTGTTTTTAAAGCGAACTGTATTTTATCGACGTATTTTTACGGTTATAAATTAACTTGCTGATCCTGCACGGGCGCACAGTTAGTGTAGGTATGTTGTTGCCGTGACAAATTAAACTCTCACGGATTTATCCTTTCATAAACTCTGTTAAATTTAAACTCTACGATTTTTAATATAGTTTTCGGGTTGTTTGATCAAATATAAAATACCGGTTTAAAATAATATCCATTTACAATATATATTTTTTTATGTAACCAATGGCAACCTTATATACAAACAAATAAAATAATATCTGTTTTTCATTTTTCGCGAGTCCCTCTTTAAAATACAAAATTTGAAAATTCGGCTCCGATGAGCATAATATATATCCTGATACGTGATTACCATTGTAAATAAATGTTGTAATTTTAGAATCATGAGTGGATCGCTTATTAGATAAATATATCAAAATAATATATTATATTTAGATTAATATCGCTTTTGGAATTTGTATTTGGTATGAAATATTTTTTGAAATTTTGCTCGTATAAATGTGTGCATATTTTGCAAGTTTTTTTAAAATTTTCCTTTTGTACACGAATTGGAGCTATTGGCATCGTTTTGAAAGTATAGGTGTATTAATCGAAGGGCACCACGAACGGTGATCGTGTTTAATAATAATATACTTCGTAGTCGCCGGTATATTCTTCACAGTTCACAGCCATTATAATTATCACAGCAATCGCAATTAACGATGGTTCGTCGATATATAATATAATGGCATTATTATTATTATTATTAAAGCTGTAAAACGGCGTCTCGCGCGCGAAACGGATGTGCGCCGCTAGTTCATCGGCAATCTGCAGAGGTAATGCGGTAACCGTGTTGAATATTCATCGACCTTCCACCCGATTACGTTGTACGGAATTAAACCGCCGTGTCCGACCGCTCTCACCCATCCGCCAATGTCCGTCGGCCGATATTATATTCAATTTTATGTCGAACAGACGGGGTGGCTATATGATATAGGTACCTGTATGTAATATATTATAGTATATATCGTTTGTTGGGTGTATTATTATAGCTACGGTTGCCGTAGTGTATCTATCTGACCAGATATCATTTTGTCCACCGGGATATCACTTTGTTATTATTATTATTATTGTTTACTTATCATAATCCCAAAAGGCATTTCGGATTGTATTTGAGTATATTATTATTATTTATTGTTGAATTGTACGAAATCGCATGTACATACGGCAATGGCTTACTGCAGACGAGTGACACGCGTCATTATTATTATTGTTATAATAATATTATTATTTTACAAAACGTATACACAAAGGTTGTCACAGGATAAGCAAAAACGACAAAAACTAACTTGATTTACTTAAGAGCATAACGTTAAAATTAAAAATGAATATCATGTACAATATAATTATTAACGCCATGGGGGTCGTGTTATATATACCTAAAGGAGAACAGATTAATTTAACTCAGTTCAAAAAAATTATTTATAATTAGTTTTTGCCTTTGTCACGCACAATGACGTATTGATTGTTTAACGTTTAGTCATTATTTAAATTATAACCAAATATTTTAAAATAACAATTGTTAAAAATGCTAAGTAAACATTCTTTTTTTATTGCAGAGGTACTAGATGTAGTGGCTTATACAATTATTTCACGTTGGTGTAAATTGAATTAAAACAACAAATATGTATTTATTTATTTTAATTCAACACCACTTTATACAGTATTATTTAATACAAAATAACTAAATAATTAGTTTTAGATGTAGTTTAACTATAGAGATATTGTATAAACATGGTATAATTTTATAAATTGTGAATCATTTACTGGAATATATATGTATAATATATAAAATTATTCAGTTTTATTTAATGAACATTTTATTGTTGTTATTATGAATCTTACGCTAATGAGTTTACGATGATGTCTTTAAATATGATATTATTAAAGTAATTTAATCAGTTTAATACTGGTTACCATTGTTTATATCCTCCACAATCAACCATTTGGATGGTATAAGTGTGACACCGGTGTTATTGTCTCAGTTTACTTTCAGCTTTTGAATTAAGATCAAACAGGACTGAGTTACACACTAACTGAAAGAAGATTTATACTCTAGACTTTATAGGATGAAGACTCGCGTAAAAAAAAAAACCCTGGGTTACTGGGTTACCCACGCTGGTTCAATGGAAGAAATAGTATCGGAAATTATATTCAACAGACGGTCGCTCATTATAAGGTATTACGTCCTGCGGGACGTTATTATCGAAATAAATTATTAATAATTATTACTCATCATACGTTTTATACGAAAGGTTTTATAATATATGTTAATGTATTAATTTATTGCTCTTCATTCGAGATTCTAAAACCCAATTTACAAGTTCAATAGGTTATAGCTTAGCTTATACGATTTGTAACATGTTTCGACTAGAAAATAAGATCAGAAAAAAATAAAAAATACATCATAATAAATAAATTTTAAACAATAATAAATAGTTATTCAAATAAATATTTATTATTTAAAACGTAAATGAGTACATATAAAAAAATTTCCTATTAATATAAGAGAACTAGTCTATAGCAAACCTATATATAGGTACCTAAATCACACACAAATAAATCAAACGTAAAAATAGTTTAATATTTTCGTATTTATCTGTACAAATAAATTTATATTGATTTCATTATTTTTTTTTTTTTTATTAATTAATGTGATTCTTAAAGATTGGGATTTTGTAATTTTTAATATATTTTTTTTTGTTTGTTTGTTGAAAATCGATTTTATAACCGTTGTTGGTTTGTATAATATGACTTTTGCCTGTAAAATATACATTCAAAATGATCAATCTTTGTAGAAAATTAGTTTTGAAACAACTTGATATTATTTTTATAATAGTATACAATCAGCAAATCTTGTTAAAAGTTTATTTTATAGTTCTTCATTGATGTTTAATAATATTCTGTTTTTGACAGTTTCAATACCTATATGTGATTTATGCATCTAAACAGGTAATTTTAAATGGATCGATTGCAATTTTAAAATATATCGGTACAAATATATTCAAGAGTTGTTTATAAATGTAAAAAACAATTAGGATACCTGTATTAATATTATATATTCTAATAATATGAAAAAAAATTCTTTTAAGTTTTTAATGTTGTTATATTAGTATTCTTACAATAGGACGAAAAATAGTTTTTATTTTCATTAGAAATTAGAAAATGATAAATCGTATTTTGTTGTGTTGTTAAATGAAAAACCGTTTCAGACGCTTTTGATATTATGTTTGTTGTCAAAAACTGAAATCTCAAAAAAAACCATACACTATTCTTTGAAGATATAAAGGTTTCATAAATTGTTTATTTTATTACGCACTTCTACTTATCTATAAATATTATTATCTGTATGTATAAATACACACAATATACTGTGTACCTAGGTAAATTGTTGAATGACGATACTGAAAAATTTGTAATATATATTCACAAACTATTATACCAACAACATATTTTCTACTACTTAATTTTAATTTTTACTAACATTATTTTGTAGGAATATGTTCATTTTTTTTGTGTTTAACATCGCATGATTTTAATGATTTGGAATTATTTAAGTGGATCTATTGTGTTTTAATTAAATCCATCCTGGGGTATGGATTACTTTGTTATTCTTATACTAAATCCTACATTGACTTTATTAAAGGTGTTCGATTTTTAAAGTACATAGCATTGAAATTCAACTTAACTATCATCAATAAGATTTTCTCTAAAATTTCCACTTTAGTCTCTAGAAGTAAATTAGCTGACATTTATTTTATATATAAATTAATGACTAATTAAATTGATTCCCCTTATTATTTATTACAAAATATTCAGTTTAATACTTCAGCCAATAATAATCAAACCACTCCTATGTTTTACTTGCCATCATACAGTACAAATTAGTAATTACTTAAAAAACTCTCCTATTCCAACAGCCATGGTTTTGTGCAATAATTTTGTTCTCTAAGTTGATTTTTTATTTTTTTCGTTAGTTACTATTCATAAAATAATATATTAAGTTAACAATATGTGGTATTTGATTTTTATAATATATTTATTCTAGCGTATAAATATTGAAAATTTTATATTATAAATCAATATTAATAAATTAAAACAATTTATCCATTACCTATCCTGTAATATTGGTCAATTTGCCCGTTTTGTTCATTTGAATAAACGATTATTATTATTATCATTATCATTATTATTATTAAAATTATCTATATTGATATATTTCTACTTAATATTTTGTATCAAGTATTTTATATATTTTGGTTGTTTAATAATTATATACATAATACCTATTATAATATCGGTAGTTACAATGTATTGAGCTATAAGATAATTTAACCATCGTTCGTTTTACATGATAACAATTATGGTTGTCATTTTTATTTGATACTAAACAGTCAGTGTTTCCGTGCACATTTTTATATTCTAGTGAGTGAAGTTTTAAACGTATTTTATATTTTATGGATGCAAAATGTTTGGTGATACTAACGGTATGCGTATCATATTTAATTTAAAACACTTTTCCAATTATAATGTACCATGAAATAACCACTATTGTCATCCCAAAATCCTTATTTTTTCCTATTTTAATTTAACTTAAAGAATTTCTTAATTCATCCTCAGTAATGGGTACCGCGCGGAATTCTTTTTCAAAATATCTCATTTTAAAAACGAAAAGTATGTTATTGACTTCACTTATTAACTTAAGATGGTTATATGAAAAAAAAAAAATAATAATAATAATAAAAATAATTATTTTTCTTTGATACCATAAAACAACCAGAAAATCTTGTATATTTTTTTATTTTTCATATCACACTGACGTGTGCATGTGGGCGGGTCTGTGTTAAAATAGCAAAAGGCCGAAGAAGTCGTTGTTGCGCGTTGCTGTATAATGATGGTATATTCAAGAGTAACAATATGTAGGTAAATCTCTAGTCGTTATAACCATAACTCACTGCCAGTTGTTATATAAAGGTCGCAATTATGAAAATAAACTGTTTTGAAATAGCTGTTTGTCAGAAGGGTAATACTACAAATCGACTTGCCCTTTACTAAGATAGGTCATAAAATAAAGACCATTGTTATTTTGTTGTATAATTAAATGATAATAACGAAGATGTAATATCCCATACTAATTCGATTATTAAAATGACTGTTAGAGACCGGGTTAACATTGGTAAGTAACGTCTGGTTTTTGACGATATCAAACATATTATACAATTTCGAATTGACGTGTAATATCATGTATGGGTCTTGAGCGACGTGTGATTACTATACGAGCGATACCTGAGTGATGCGATTGGGTATTGGGATTAAACATGTTCAATATTTAGTCACTTCTGAGCAATATTAATAACATTTTGCAATTTAATTACATTATTATTGTGACATTATAATATTTATACTACCATAATATCGTTTCATATTTTAATCTGTAATCATAAGTATCATACATTATTTAGGCTGTCACGTTACGCAATATTTTTCTGCATCCAATCGGGTTAAAATCGGGTCCAATCGGTAAAAAAAACACGCTCAATCGGTTATCATAGATTTCCGCAGATTCCGTTCTGTATTATAAATTAGGTACGTTTCGAAAAGATCTAAACCGAAATCAAAACATTTCGTCAAGTTGGCGACCAGGAACAACACGCATATATTATAATATATGCATTTTTATATATTGTAGTACGAACGACGTGTTTATATTATTATACAAGAAACCACTACCGGAATTGTTTATGTCTTGTCGTTTCGGGAAATTGGAAATTTCGAATTGACGGGACAACGGCAACAACCGCTGCCGCCGCTCCGCCTAGTGGTGCTGACGCGCGTGTCGTGCAGATGTCAACGATCAGTTCGCGCGTCACTGGTTCGAGTCCCGACGCGGTCTTAAACGCCGCCGACGGTGCGACCATCGTATCGAATTAATTGAACTGAATAATATATTACGAAATGCGGTCGTCTATGTGTGACCCTCTCGTCGTTCACCGTGATTAACGTTATATGATTTTATGACGCATTATACGTTCTAAAACTCTTGCAATATTATCTCGCAAACGGTTGAAAAAAGTTTCGTAACGGATACGGAGTTGTATGAATTGTTATATGACTGGCCGTTTATCCATTTGTAAGCGATTTTAGTGGCGTCGCGTTAAAATCCACTGTAAGATGAATCAACCAAACACCGTAATAAATTATGGCGTAAGTCTGCGAGTATAAATTATGATGTCGATAAAAGATTATTATTGGCATTAGGTACGATGTGATGTTTAGGATTCCTTTTCCGGGAACTTACTTCTTTTCGGTAAGAATGCGTGCGTTCTATGCATCAACCGTCATGTGTTTGTTTCCATTCTTAATATACTTTAATTTTTAAATATAAATATAGTTTACTTTATAATGGCAATAGTAATATAATATACCTAATTATTATAACTTTTCTTATAAAATGCATTGTTGAAGTTTTATATTGATCGTTAACATTTAGATTCCACGTAATATATCTAAACTGCTTTTTTAGTTAAAAATGAGTTGTAACAATGAATTGCAGTATTTATATAGTATATATATTTTAGTAATTTTGTTCACGTATTTTAACCATTCAAGGTAAAACAATAACTGAATTATAAAAACATTTGCCAAGTCATAAAAATTAATATATTTTTCAATCACACCTTTAAAACAAAATTGCCTTTCAAAAACTTTATAATTTATTTAGTACTATATTTCAATTGTAAAAATGTATTAACTATCTATATAAAGTTATATTTGATGATGTTAAATAAAAGCATGTCATAATTTCAAATCAAAAGTTTTGAGGTTTCGTGTTCTTTTCGAATAAAGTGTATTTGTACGACACATCGACTAAAATTATAACGTTTGGAGACTAACTTTAAATAGATAATAATCAATATTTGTTTGCGCGACCAATTTCAATAATAAAACTTAAATTTGTTGTAATCGTTTCTGTAATGATTAAAAAACTGTAGCATTGTATTTATTTTAGTTCGATGACACCTATAACAAAAGGTATATTCTTATACACGACATAATGACCAAGGAATAAAATATCATTAAGACTTAATGTCCTGATATTATATTTGGAGTATAAGATAACTTACCTTTGTCCTAATTTTCGTCTAATGACAGACGTTACAATGCTTTTAAGAACGCTCTCGAGAAAGCTAATTATTATCCATGAGGTTGGTATAATATTACGGAACTTTAGCAAACCCAACGGTAGTGTCGGTGCAGTAGTTATTATGCTAAAAAAGAGATTGCATTAATATTATAATAGAAGAATGAAAAATAATGAAATCCAAACGCACCATATTGTCATCATCTAAATGTCTTTTGTATAAATATCTAAATGGACAAGAAGTGAAACGCTAAGTCGAAAACGACGAAGAATTGGACGAGCGAAGATAAAACTAGGTTAGCGCTCGTTTTGTATAAATTCCCTCCAACTTTTCTCATTAATATATATATATATTTAAACTACGATAATAAATTTAGCACCTATTTTATTCCAGACTAGTAGGCAAGAGAAATATATATTACTATGTAAATGTAACAAAATAGAATTTATGCGATGTAGGACAGGTATTTATTTATCGAACACACTGTGTATATATTTTTTTTAGAAAATACTTATACCAACAAAATGAATTAAACTCAAAGTAGGTACCATGTAAATAAAATAGTATTTGTAATCGAATATCTTCTTTTGAGAATTTAAGATATCCGTCGTACGTTCTTCTAAATCTGAATGTGTTTTCGGAGGGATTAAAAAATTAGCTATTAAAAAAAAAAAAAATGAATATCCATGTTAATAATAACAATTATTTACATCTGGTGATATCATCTCGCCAGTTTGACACCAATATATATTGTTAAAGAAATAAGTGTACAATATTTTTACTACGTGCCACTAAAGTTATGTATACCAGAATCACAAACGTGATGTAATTAGGCAAGGAGAACGATTTTTATCAAAGACCGTATTTTTTTAATTTTCATGAAATAAATTCTCCATATAAGTACCTATACAGTACGCTAACATAACCATTTTGACTCTAAAACACAATTTTGCTCTAGCCGTTGAATAAAAAATATCGACCTTCATTTTTAAAATACATAATTGTATATTCGTATAAACATAGTCAATCTTTGTATACATAATTTAGTTTTGTTACCTTTTCTCCGAGAAACTGTATTGTTGATATATTATAATATACTGGTCTATTATCTTACCGGGGCAGATATATTTGAGTATTTGCATGTATTTCTTGTATAGTACATACTCTATTTAGATAACTTACACTATAATTCGTATACTTACATATCGAATACATTTTGTTTAAATATTGACACCTAATACATTTTTTGCGATCACTTTATTTTTCACGTATGAATACTAAGCACATTTTTTTACGAATTTATAAACATCATTTTACGATTATTAAAATTGAATAGGTAACAGTGTTGTGCACAGATAACTTTAAAATTATCTAGATAAGATAACAAATAATGCGTTGAAAATTTATCTAGATGAGATAAATAGATAACACTTTAAATATTTATCTAGATAATAGATAAAAGATAACCACATTTATCTAGATAAAAAAACAGATAATTAATATTTTTTATTGTAAATAGTAATAATGTTTTGGTTGGGCATTTTTCTTCTTCTTCCCATGATAGGATTTCTGCGTCATAAGTGTATTTTATAATGAAGAAAAAACTGAGAAAATAGTCAAAACTATTATTTTGCACCTAATCTGCTTTTTTAAACATACAAACATACATTTTTTAATCTTAATTAAATGTATTGGGCCAATGTTCGTACTCAGGTACACCACTGTCTATAGTCTGTTATTTTCATAATATTTAATATTTATTATTATGACGAAATACAATGAATATTCGGGATTTAAAAATTTAAATTTCTAAATCATTTAATGAATAATTATCTAGATAATTTTTTTAAGATAACCTATTTTTTTATCTAGATAAGATAAAAAGATACTTAAAATATGTTTTATCTAGATAAGATAAAAAGATAATTATATTTTATCTAGATAAATTATCTAGATAAAATTATCTAGATAATGCACAACACTGATAGGTAATATATTTTGTATTAATAACTTAATCAATCGATTTTATTGTCTAGTAAACTTCAATGTACATATATATGTAAATAAAAAACCAAAAGAAATTATTCTTCATCTATTGCCATAATCTTTAACTCCTAAAAACTTATTTCCCATAATTTTAATTTAGATTAAATTTATTTGATAAGTAATAACATATTATTTTTGTTAATAAAGAAGTAGTTATGTTTCAAAAAATATTTTATATTGGTTTTTATTAATTAATAATATTTTGTTCCGTTTACTTTAATCAAATAATGTATAGGTTTGTATGATTTTTATTTGTTAAATAAATATTTTAAGATAGGTAATTATTTTTATATTGTCGTTAAAATATATTTCGATCAACAATATAAAATATACTGCGCATATTGCAGGTATATTTTCACGTTTATATTTATAATATTGTCAATAAAAATGTTTAATACATATTTTGTATTGATGTATATAACTGTGTAAATGCTATATATTATTATTACATAATTGGTATTGATGTTTTCAAGAAGGAATCACAATTTTTCGTAAGGCAAATTTAATTATTATTTTTAAAAAATGTACAAAAAAGAACTATAAATGGTATACATTACTATAAAAAATATCATACGTATTACATACACTCATTTTAGTGTGTACGACGATCATGTATAATACTAATTATTTCTGTTTGGTATTATTATTTTCATACAGCGTTGTATGAGTTGTATCGTACGTTAACCGTATAAAAACGTACGCTAAATTATTTTTTTCGATATAAATATTATATAAACGAAATAGGAAATAAATTACTGGTGTCAGTATAAAAAAACTACTATAAATGTTAATGTCGACCTGAAAAGTGAGTGGAGCATTGTATTATGATACCGATGATGAAAACAAATAGAAAATAACTTCATCAAAAATTCTTCGAGAAACTCTTTAAATGTTGAGGATTGGAGCAAATGTTCAGCTTCAAAACATGATTTTATTTTAATTTTTTAGATTCTGAACGGAGTGATGAATGTATTGATTTTACAATGATGTGTGTTTTTTTTTTTTTTTTTGTGTCTGTGTACAGCATAACAAGTCGAAATAATGCTTCAATTTCAAACTTTGGGGATGGTTTCCGATGGCAAAGTGGATATCCTTGGTGCATTATAGAGGTGAAAAGTAAACATTCTCCAACAGTTTTCAAAAAAATCGAGAAAAACAAAAAAAAAATGACAGAAAAACGGGAATTTTTACGCAAAACCGTTTTCGACAAAATCGAATTTTTTATTTTGCTCTAACTCAAAAACTAATCGATGTAAATACTTGAAATTTTCACCAAATGTTTATGTTAGCGTTCTCCGTACACAGTTAAATTTTCAAAGAAATTTGACTTTTTTTGAGCTATTTATAGACAATTGAAATTTTCAATTTTTCTAAGTACTTTTTTTTTAAATAACGATAAAAATTTTTTGGCCAACCAGAAAATCTTGAAAATCTAATACAAGGTTTCTCATAAGTTGTTCTTAAAGTGATAAAAAAAAATTCGAGATCGTTAGTCACAATTTTTTTTTATAAGTGCTTAAAGTTCGAATTTATACGAAATATGTCAAAATGGCGAAAATTTGCAAGTAATTTTGTGGTTGAAAAATCGTAAAATTTTTTTATTTTATAACTAAGTTTTGAAAATTTGGTACAAGGTTCTCCATAAGTTTTTCTTCAAATATCTGTAAAAATAACTCTACCGGATTAAGACAAAAATTTTTATGAGTGTTTGAAATTTAAATTTTTACAAAACCGCGTTAAATAACGGTTTAGCCTCAAACGATTTTTGATATTTGTTGTTATTCAAATAGTATAAGTCGTAGATACTTGAAAATTTCACCAGTTATTAAGATTGCCATTTTCTTTACGTGCTTAGATTTTCAAAATATTTTGACTTTTTTTGAGCTATTTATAGACAATTGAAATTTTCAATTTTTCTAAGTACTTTTTTTTTAAATAACGATAAAAATTTTTTGGCCAACCAGAAAATCTTGAAAATCTAATACAAGGTTTCTCATAAGTTGTTCTTAAAGTGATAAAAAAAAATTCGAGATCGTTAGTCACAATTTTTTTTTATAAGTGCTTAAAGTTCGAATTTATACGAAATATGTCAAAATGGCGAAAATTTGCAAGTAATTTTGTGGTTGAAAAATCGTAAAATTTTTTTATTTTATAACTAAGTTTTGAAAATTTGGTACAAGGTTCTCCATAAGTTTTTCTTCAAATATCTGTAAAAATAACTCTACCGGATTAAGACAAAAATTTTTATGAGTGTTTGAAATTTAAATTTTTACAAAACCGCGTTAAATAACGGTTTAGCCTCAAACGATTTTTGATATTTGTTGTTATTCAAATAGTATAAGTCGTAGATACTTGAAAATTTCACCAGTTATTAAGATTGCCATTTTCTTTACGTGCTTAGATTTTCAAAATATTTTGACTTTTTTTGAGCTATTTATAGACAATTGAAATTTTCATTTTTTTTTTATTTTTTTTTTTATAAATGTTGATAAAAAAAATTTAGTTGGGACAAATTACTTGAAAATTTAATTGAAGGGTCCACATAACTTGTTCTAACTCTCATTCAAAAATTATAAAAATACATGGGCACAATTTTTTTTTTATTAGCATTTGAAGTTCAAATATTGACAAAAATTCGTCAAAATCATGAATATTTTTCACTATTTGGTAGTTAAAAATTTATAAATATTTTACTATCAAAAGCTAAGAATTGAAAATTTAATACTATGCTGTCCATAAGTTAAGCTTAGAATAATTATAAAAAAGTTTGAGGATTGTTCAATTTAAAAAATTTTACGTGTGTTTAAAGTTTAAATTTTAATTTGAAATCAAAAATACACGTGTAAAATAACTTTTTACTAATAAATTTTTTTCGATTTTTTCATAATATATCCTAGACTGACAAATCATCTCCGTTCAGAATCGTTTTTCGTATACAATGATACCTATCATTGCATTCAAATTTAACCTTCCCTAGTCCGAGGTCTATCCCACCACCTAATGTACAGCAGAGCGATACTCACTTACCCGCTTTTTTTTATTTTGCAATGCAAAATATATAATATCAATGCATTTATTTTTAAATTAATTCGGAATCAAAATACAAATCATAAAAAAATACTATGGTCCATCGTCTGTATGATATAACTATATAAGCCTACTATATAGTAAAGCATGCAATATAAATATATTAGATATAGTTATATAAATCCATTAAAGACGTGTAAGAAAATGATTCACAAAATAAATACAAAAATATCTATAGTATCCATTCTGTTTTATTACGATTTGCAGTGCCATGTAATAGAAACCAATCTACATTACTCTAGGGCCTAGGCTGTAACCAATTGGGTTTTTATGTTAATTTTTTAAATAGCTTGTATATTGCATATTATAATAGACATTAAAATAAAAATTTACATTGTCTAAATATTACATAAGTTCCAAAAGTTAACCAATAATTATTATTCTGTTTGGTACTAAATATAATAGATATATTCTTATCAATTATGTACTTATTTAATATATTTTATAAAAATCTATATTTTAAAATTTTGAATACACTTTCTGTCAGCACTGTTGCTTGGCATGTTATAAGATCTCAATATTA
This sequence comes from Schizaphis graminum, assembly GCA_020882235.1. Classification (NCBI taxonomy): domain Eukaryota; kingdom Metazoa; phylum Arthropoda; class Insecta; order Hemiptera; family Aphididae; genus Schizaphis; species Schizaphis graminum. The sequence continues at coordinate 73,735,348 of CM037032.1, forward strand.
TTAATGTTGGTTTATCGGACAGATGGTTTCTAAAATATCCGTGTCTATTATTCAACAATTAAGGGTTTATCAAAAAGCGGAGTTCATTCGTTATCTTTAAAAAACTAAAATTAATATGTTCGTGGAAAAATTATCAACATAAATAAAAAACCTTTAATAATTTCAAATGTCAATTAATAGTTTAAAAATTTAAAAATATTTCCTCAAAAACCGATGGATGTTATATACCCATTGTATATCTATATTATATTTGAATATTCCTGTTTTTATTAAAATAATCATCAAGACTTTTATCACCCTCTACCACCACCTTTTAAGTTGAAAATTGTAGTTTATTACACCTCCAATAGGTGATGTCAGAAACTAAAATAACCACACTTATTGCTGTAAAAATAATACATTCGTCAATATTCTAAGAATCGAAACACAGGTTGACGAAGGGTTAATGATTTTATTGAATGTCGAAAGTTATAATTCTTAGAGCAAAATTAAATTAAACGAGTTCCGTTGGTCCGAACGGATATTTGAAATCCATTTGCTATCGTCCAGCATTCTCCTCTTTCGTTCAAAACACGACTGGCATGTGTGCCCTGTGAATATGATGTATGTGTATAACAAAAAATGCTAATGTAATTTCGAACTGTATTTAAATATGAAATAAAATTCATTAGGATAAACAATTATTAGCGTAAAAATATTGTAATCGTCTACACGTGTCGCATAGTGAAATGTAATTTTTCGCTAGTTACGAGTATACTAATATATATTTAGTTAGGTATATCTATTTTCAACGGGGTCGGCATGGCGATTGTGATATTAATTGTTCGACGACTGACAATAATACGCGATAAAAGTACAAAGTCCGTCCGCCTCAAAGACCGAAAACAATATAATTTCGATTTAACTACCTATATAGTTAATTTATATTTTACAAAAGAACGGTATACGCAAAACACGGATATATATAATATAATTTAATATAAATCAATGAATAATTTAATTGATTTATCGTCAAAAATATTTTGCAAGATATACGTAGTTTCTAGTGTATTACAAGTTTTAACGAATGAATAACCGCTTGTAATTCTTATTCAGTTAATGGATCCACTACACGGAATATTATTAATTTATTATAATATATCATCCACGCGATCTCATAGATTGGGCATGATAGTCGTTTTCCTGCTGTTTTCTTCTATCCGCGTTACAACTCAACGGCTTCCAACTGTAGACTAGAACAAGTCTGCTGATATTCAAATTTTATTGCAAAAATTAACGAAAAAAAAAATTAACAATAATTAATGCATATTATAATTGATGTAATAATATATATATATTTTAATTATATCTTTAGGATATCAAATATTTAGGACACATAAGAAAGATATCAGATTTTTTAATTTTTGCAAATAAAACATTATATTATAAATTAAGAAGGATAATGAACATTGAAAGAAAATGGTTATGTCAAGAATCCAATTTAAGACGACTCACCTGTGTCAAAAGTGTACATTTCGCTTACTAAGTCTAAATAAAAATAATGACAGTTTTAATAAAGATTATACTTTTTTTGTGTTTATTATTTTTTTTTGTTATGTTAATTTAAACATATTAATTTTTCCTATTACCATATTTTATGAGTTTCTATTGTTTAAGATAATGTGTTTTTATGTAAATTTTGGTAATCTTCAAAAGTTATAAGAAACTAAATGCTTAACAATACGCGCGTTTGTATGCACACGGTTTCGTGTTTGGAATAATTAAAAATATTGTTATTTCAGCACCACCCAAACTCAAACAATTCAATTTTAATTATCAAAGATAGGTAATAATCCGCAATATTATAGTGAGAATTATGAAACTATAAATATTTTATACGAGCTTAAAAAAATTGTGCTGTGAATGGTTAAAAAAAACGCACAAATTTGTTATGACATAATAAACAAAATTGATTTTGATTTTATTACGTCTACGGGTCTACTTTATATAATTTACGATAGTTTTTTGTTACTCTGTTATACCTGTATAATAAACGTAAGCTACGTTATACGCTGTACGTATTTGAAACAAAAAATCAAATTAAAAAGGATACGCTATAATACGAAAAATCGTAAATTAAATTTAAATTCTAGGTATTTTTATTGTTTAATATTTTCGTTCAAAGTTATTTTCGTTGAGGCAAACAGAAATATGTGGTAATTTGTAGATAATAATGTCGCATCTTCGTGAAATCAACCTGTTCGTGTTATAAAGTAACAAAATGTCACAAAAATATACTGTTGAATAGACATTTGACACACTCAGATGCAAGTGGCTTCTATTTGTATACAAAAATGAATATTAAGGTGCGTTTTTTTTTGTAAAAAAAAATTTAAATAAACCGTTTCCATGACAACTATTTTGGGCTTATTATTCGGTGTTTGTAATCATTTTTTTTTTCATTCATTTTTTTTTTTAATAATATAGTATTGTAAGACGGCGTTTTTGTGTAGGCAATTTCAGTACAACAATGTCGTCTGTTCATTTCTCATAATTTAATGATACCAGCTATTAACGAATAATTATTATTAATATTGAGGTGGACTGAGTATAAATAATATTAAAAATTATTATTAGAATAAATTCTCGTGTATAAATTAAATGTTATAGCTTATTGAAAGTACACATTATATTATGATACGTTTTGATAACGACTATAATAATATTATGATAGGTTATATTACGTGGTGACGATCATATTACTACTGTACTGTGTATACCATCATGTACGTACTATACAGATATTAAGTTTTCGGCAAGAATATAACGCGCGGAGTATATTATGTAGTATTCGCAAACACGACAAACAGATAACACGAAGACAAGACTTGCTGACTGCATATGCGTTGTCCACTGAACGCAAAAACAAACAAATAAAATATCTATGCAAATATTCGGCAATGTTCAAAAATAACTTATCGATTTCAAAAAACGTTTCCATTTGTAAACAGATATGAAAACAATATTATCGCGTATCGTATACAGACAGTGTGGCTATGGTCCTCACTGCAGTCCGCCACGATTTTGTGCACTGAAAACGAACGTCGTGCGAGTATAGAGTACGGCGGTACGCGTATTATATGTGTACGTCGTATACCATTACACGGAAAGACTGTCGGATGAATAGTTTGTGTTCGCGTGTAGAGGCATTATATTAAACGTCGTGCGCTGCGATTCTAAAACCATGTCGACGGTGCCCGGCGTGCGGGTGGTCGCGGGGCGGTGAGACGCGGCTTTGGGGGATTTCGTCGTCGGTGTGCGTGCGATTCCGGGTTAGGCCCTCCGAAAAGCCCGCGCAGAATGTCGTCCCTCGACCCCGAACAGTCGAAACGAATACACCGGAAAATATGTCAAATACAGTCGCCATGTACGCCCGAACAACGGCGGCAGAAGCGTGTTCGCGATTCGACAGATAAGCCCGCGGCCATATGTCACACCCGTCGCCGAACACGAAACAATACGCGGAAGGTGCAGCAGTGTAACCGCATCACGAGAGGACCCCACGTTTAACTGTAAAACGTCTCTCCGTACAGACAAGTGAAGAGGAGATTTCGTAAAGACACGCCGTCTTTCGTACGCCGCGAAAGCGAAACGTATAATATAGTGTGAGCGGTGCTGGTGATGGTTTTCGGGTATGTTTTTCCCCGTACAATCACGACCCACCCGCGGCCGTGGTTCGAACAAAAGTAAAAAAAAAAAAAAACTGTTTAAAAGTTCTATCGCGTATGAAACGCTGTGAATTTTTTCATTTGTAAACAGAGGTCTGTATGTCACTGCATGCGTTTCAAAAAAAAAAAAAAAACAATTAATCGAATCGATTTTTTAAACACCGACAGCGGCCCGTCCTAATTTTTTCTATGTATTAACGTTTAATTACATATAATATACAACTTATTCCGATATCGCTGTGGTTTGCGTTATTTCCACTCTTCGGTGTAAACGCAAACTACTCGTACTACGAGTATCGAGGCCGCCGTGAAACGTTCAAATACATAAGTCTTTGTGCCTTCCGTCTACGCCTCCGCTTATTCGCCTTGAATGCGAGAAAACCATACTTTTTATTACCGTATATACTAACCGGAACAATGTGTTGTGTTAGATACTAAATTTTGTGTCCGGAAGCGTCCGATTCGTGTACAGGCGTTTTTATCCCACGTGAGAGTTTCCTATTACAGTACCTACAGTACGAAATACAGTTTATACGTATTTCTCTACACATCGACACATCGTTATTGTGGTACTAAATTTAATTTTATCAACTGTATTTTGTCAACTAATCCTAGTTAAAATACATCGATGGTTAAGTATGGAGTATTAAATATATTATGCAGAATATCTATGGTTATGCTAATATAATACGTATAATACCATAATACGTTATTGTATTTTTAAAAATGTAATAATTTAAGATACGTCCTGCTTAAAATGTTTATATTTTTTTTTACATTTTTTGTTGGTAGTACATTTTATTTGTTTTCAATATTAACACATAAAGTTGTTTTGAAAAAATGTATTTTCATAATATAATCTATTTAAATAAAATTTAAAAAATAATGTTTCAGTCGATTTTATTTCATGCAAGTCAAAAATTGAAATTGAAAACTCGTTAGTTATATGCGAATAAAATAATATTATGAATCCATGAATATTTATAAAATTTAAAATACTAATAGTATTTTTTGTATGTACAAAAAAAAATACATTTTAACGTATGAATCGTATGAATCTACTGAATTTGCATACTCAATGCACTGTTTAATATATTATTATAAATAATTTATTAATAAAAAATCATTTTTAAATACAAACTAATTTACTGTGAACGAAATCTCGTCTTTTATTTATTTGAATATAATATCATAGAAATAAACAACTGAATAACCGTATAATAATTTAACATAATATATGAAATATTTTATAATCCATTTTTGATCGTTAATAGTTTATAAATACATTTGACTATATGAAGATTTAATCTAATTATTAATTATGCTTCTATATTATATAAATGTTATAAACTATTTTCAAATTAAGTTATTAATTTGTTTTCTTATAATTTATGGAGATCAGGATATTCATTCTATAAAATATGTATTATATCAGCGATAAAGTATATTAAACAAAATATAATATACAACATATAATATGATATATTTATATATAATTATCAAATTATGTAATGTTAATATGTACTGTATACTATTAAAATTATAAAATATCTATTGGAACGTAATTATCAGCAAAACTATTTTCAAAATGTAGCCATCATAATCACTTTAAAAATATGTTACACATAACTGGAAAACTTTTACATCATTTAACTAAATAAAATCGAATAAAATATTTCCCTACTCTATAAAAAAATCACTATTAAGTGTAAAATATAATTCAACTACATATTTTTAACACATTGACAAACAGTAAGTACTGCTATATCAGTTATGACATTTATTGTAATTTTGTATCTCATTATCTATTGGTCCATATTAAAAATCGGTAAGAGATTTTTCATTCTGTTTGTTGGTCCAATTATAATAATAATATATCACCTGAACAATGCAGTTATGGTTATTCCTTTTTTTCTTGGTTTTTTTTTCATGATTTTTGCTTTTTATTACAATATATTATGGTATTTAAATACCTGTGGATTATATGACACAGATTATAATATATTATTATTGCACTAAAATTGAAAAGGTTTTTTTTTTTTTAAATAATTTATTAGTGAAGTTTAGTTGTGTGTACACGTTTTTATTAATGCACATTGCACATAATAATCAAACATAATGATCTATGAACTATTAAAATAAAACAATGCGTTTATTTAAAATTTAGTATAATATACTTATGTATGTTAATATTTTAAATAAACGCATAATTTCCTAGTAACTCTCAACTAACCTTCATATATTTCATTTAATTGAAATTCTCATAAGCATACAATAAATATAATATGTATACATTTTTGTAACTAACTATTGTATTGTCATATTTTTAAGTTAAATAATTTATAAAATATAAATTGCTGTCGAATGAATACAATCGAAATCTAATAATGTATGATGGCTTTTCCGCGTTCTAGTAGATTTCTCAAAAATATTTGCAAATTAGATACCATTCAAATTATTGAACAGATTTAATGAAAAAAGTTTTCTCTAAAAGTTTTTTTTATAATTATGTCATGTTATATATATAAAATAAAATCAGCTTTTAAAATGTATGTTTTCAATGGAATTTTTTCATTATATTAAATAAACAAAAACTATTAAAAAGTTAAAGTTTTATCTACAGATGAGGCAGAATTTTCAAATACTCATTCTAGATATATACATCACAATAATGTCACTTTGTAGTTTGTATAAAACAATGTAAATGTCTCAATCAAGGGGAAAAATGTTTCATTATTTTTACACGAACGAAACATTTAATACGTTCAATACGAAAAACTATCGCATTAGAATATTATTTATTTATCGATTTTTGTTTATTACGCTTACACTCGCACAGCGTACTTTAAGATAATTATATGTAATAGTGCAAACATATTATAAAATAATCATACAAAAATTTTAGCTGAAATGTAATTAGTTTTTAATTTAAATGTTATGTTAACCACTAAACACACTTAAACACATTACCTACATGTAATTCGCCGCATGTACACTGTAAAAGGAAAAAGAGAAAAAACATTGTTGAATCACAACTGGTAATGCGCTGTGTAAATGAACACAAGAGAGGAAACTTAATATGCGAATTCATTTTCGTGTAAAAATACGTAAATTTGTCACGATTACAAAGGTGAATCGTGTTTACTCAAATGGCTGTGTAAATTTTTAATTTAATGAAGCTGCGTCAATTTATACGGAATATCAATGGAATTTTCTTTATGCACGTGTCAGTATAAGTATATTTATCGCGGTTCAGTAATCATAAATATTTTTACTTTACAAACCATACTAAGTTTCAAAATTTCAAAGGCAGTTAATTTACAAAATATATCAGATTTTGATGTATTTTTTTTTAACTAAATGATATCGACATTTTACATTACGCTAGTCGGAGTTGTACACATTTTAAGTAAAATATATTTTAATTAAAAACACCTTATAAATTATACATACATTTTAAAATGCTTATTATCATTGACCATTAATTATTTAAAACGAATTTACGATATCGTATTAAAGTAACGTAGGTATGCATTTTCAAGAACAAAACAATAGATTTTATAATAGTTCTGTATTTTCTCTGATTTCTTTGTCTACGTGAATTATTCGTTTTTCTATACTGATCAATTTATACCTAACGTATACGATACGTGACAGTTCACCGATTTAATGGTTGTTTTGAATAAAAACATGGTAGGCACTCTATTCGTAGTTGTTGTGGTACATTAAACAAGTGAAATAAACATTTTATTTATTTTTACGACATCGCTCCTTCGCTTGACCTCCTCTTTGCTTTGCCATTATAAGCAAAGTTTCTATTTCTATAACAATACATATATTTATCACGCGATTGAAAATTAAAATAATTTTTATCATTTCATTGTTGTGCACATTATGTTTTATTTATAAATACTATTTATCATACTGTACTAAGTATAGTTTAGGTGCTAAACTTTGTTTCTTCTTTCTTGCAGATAATCTCACAAAAGTTTTTATTTTCAACTTACAGTGTTATAAATTGAGTTTTTCATGAACATTTCTGTAGTAGAAAATGTATTGTTATATTACATTATTTTATACAATTTTACCAGTTAAATATTATTTTAACGAATTCTGTAATTTCGTATACGATATTAAGACCAAGCCAATTACATCTTTATTTGCTCGCATGTGTTCTAATACTGTTGTGGATATATTGCACAAATTCTTCAAACATGTGCGATTTAATAACTAAGTGAAAGTCTAACAGTTTACAAATTGGTGAACGTTCATAATATTTACTTTAATTCTGTTTTTGCATGTGTACGGCGAAATCCAGTTAAGCTGAGTTGTTTCTGACACCTTCTTGAACATAACTCATTTTTCAAAGAAACTTTATAAAATAATACATCTTACAAACTACCTACGTTCTTCTAAAACAAACATTTTAAGAAGAATGCATAGCTATGAAAGTATTGTTTTTGTAGATTTGTTCAAATACAATTTATGCGCCATGTTAAATTTTAATCAATTTGTGTACAATTAATTATTCTCAGTAAAATGATTTTAAACAATACTATAATTGTATACCTATGTATTAAAACAATGCGAACAATTTTCAAACATCAATTAGAATTTCTGATTAGTGAAATGTAAATAATTACTCATCAAAAAAACAATTTAAATCGACATTCGAATTAGGACATTTTTATCCAACTCCTGATTTCTCCTTTATTTCTTTATTTCATTCTTTCTTTTATTAATTCTATATCTACACAGTAAATTAACCTTGCTGGAAATTTATCGTTGTAGATATTTTTATCCATAGAATTACTTTTTTTATTTTATGAATCCACGTCTAATGGACTGAAAAATTGGTAAATATATATTATGGCCTTCCGTTTATCTATATTATTCGTTAGACATTTTTGCGGTTTCGTGACTTGTCCTATACGTATACCTGAAACGCACACATACATACATATATATATAGATATTTATACATTGCCAAAAGTGATAGGAACTTTCATTGCAATAACCAAGCTTAACGCCATTTAAACTCACGCATAGCCGACAACAATCCATTTAATTTGAAAACCCCACTCACAAGAATTACGATTATTACTCCAAGGGACTGTTTTTAGTATATTTTGAAATAGGCACCAACCGAATTCGTTATTAATTATCGTTCATCGTCCGGTAACGTAAACAATTAAATAAATACAAAACAATTGTGTAACATTAGTACAATATATTAAAAATAAAAAGAGAGGTATGTTGGTGGAAAATTAAGATTCAAAATATCCCTTGTTGTTTATTTTATTTTAGAAATTAGACCTAACATACTCGACGAATGCCAATGTAAGTACGTCAATATTGAGAGCAGTACCACGAAATGTATAATTTTATGCAATTTCGACGTTTACCAACTAATAATTATGTTCGTTGTAATAAGGTAAGCAAGTATTCCGGAACAAAATATATTACGAACATATTCTTTTTAGTTACTCCACTATACACGACACGAACCAGGTTAATTACAGATGCCATTGTTGTATTTGATTTGTAAATTTTATATGCAAAATAATTTAAGCAAAATGTATTTATATATTAGTTTAATATTCACGAAGTGTATGCTATTATGAAATAAAGTTGTAGCGTAGTTAATTTATTCGTAAATAATAATTATATTTTTTATTATAGAATTCAATCATAAACTATTTTATTAAAGAGTATTAAAATAACATTGTTTAATGAAATGTTTTTACTGAATTTATTGATACAAGTTGATTTTGCACCGACTTGATGTAGTTTAAATAAACACAAGGCGCTATAATATCGGAAAACGTTATCGTAATGAACACGATGTTTTTAGATCATGATATTATGTAAACAAAACAAACACGATATAACAACAAAAACGACTCGGTGATTGAGCGACATGGTTTTTTTCTCACTCGAAAAAATCGTCCGTATGATGTAAATAAAATTATTACGATATAATATTATATTCCATTGCTCTTATATGAAATTCTAGGTATGTCTGCAAGACGGGACGTGAGCGTTTCTTTTATTTTCTCGCTCTCGACTGCACACTCCGCGACGCGTATTATATTATATAGCAGCTTTCGGTAGACTCGTTTTCATCTCGTCACGCGTATACATATATATAATATAATATATAGGTCTATAAAGGCCACGAAAGAATGTCCGTATACTTATATAGCATAATACGGAGTTAGCCATTCAGACGGGGAAAAATCTTTTATCGTCGAGTTTTACACACTTTTGAAGTGCGCGCCACCTGCGCAAGCTCATGGACTAGCGTTGTATACGGCAGTGGCACGTCCAATTATTATATTATACGTAATATTATATCTTATATAGAAAATCGGGTGTGTGTGTGTGTGTGTGTTCCGGTGGTACAATTCACCTATATTATATTATGCATATTATTCGTTTTGCAATTTTATCCCAGTCACTATAATATAATGTAATCTGCAACGCAGCAGCTATATATATGTGTATATTAATCGTGATAATATTATATTATATGAGGTGTTCTGAATACCGTTTTCATATACATATATTTTATATTTATATCCATATAATATTTCACGTGAGTTCGTGTAGCGATACGTATTTTATTTTATTTTATTTTTTTTTTGGTTTACCCTTTCGTCGGGCCATATTAAGACCGTAAGTGGGTATCACAATATATACTTTATAGAACGGCGCTGATTTGAGTGATCTATTGTATATTTATGTACTGTCACCGGTACCTATATATAGTCACCCCGTCGCGTTTACGTGTTTTTATATTTTGTGTTTTATGACGAGCATATAATACACTAACTATATATAAAACGACGTCGTAGAGAATTGACGCTCGGGAATATGAAGAGCAATTTTTTTTAAATAAATATCCAACGACAAATAATACGTAAAAACTCGAGTAACCGGCGTTCTATATAATAGATGATATTATATTCTATACTTATGTAAATCATAATTGTGTACGTTTTCATAATTACTGTTGTAATATTTTTCTCGCATTCTCTATTACTAAATCAGTTGAAATAAAGATTTTAAAATGACTATATAATATATATTTGAAATCATGTTGCATTATCATTAAAAATATTTCTAATAAACATTTTTAACACATTTTATTAAGAGATAAAGAATTGTTTTGCTCATTATCAATTTATTTTTTAAGACCTTTTATCACGTTTTGATTGGATAGCATAACAATAAATTAAACTGTGAAAATTGTAATTTTTTTTTTTTTATAATATACCTAACCATTTCAAAACTAAGTAGTATAGGTCTTAATCTTAATATTATTCTAATATTTTAATATCTAAAAATATTACTTAACTTGTAAAACGATCATATTGCTGTATGATTTATACTAAATCAAGTGAATAAAATAAATATTGAATTTGGACATTAATAATAATGAAAATGGCTGCTTTTCAAAAAAGTTGAATGTTTATATAATATTATATAGTAGCCCTGTTTGACAAATATTTATTAATATTAAAATACGATATAGTAGGCATACTTTTCAGCATAAAAACATTTTAAAATAATTGTATACAAAACAAAAATCATAAAAAACTTTTCCTCTGAAAAATGGCGTTTTTATACATTATAATTAAATAGATGTTTATTCACACAACTGATATGTTTAAATACTTGACTTAGGTTCCTTAAACGGCTTAAACAAATATGCGTTAATTACGGTTTTGACTTGTATATATCTATGCTCAAAATCTAAAATACTAAACAATTAATTTATTTTGTAAGTATAATACTAAATTATAAATCATATTAAAGTTAGTGAACTAACTTATTTTGTATCGATAATTTTTATATTTTTTTTTAAAATTTGATTTGTGTTTTATTTTTTTTATACAATATTAATATTTTAATGAACTCAAATTATCTAAGTACAAACAAAAATATGTTTGAAGAATACAGTGATATATTATTCATGGTTTCAATTATTCAAAGTTGAATTTAGATTGTAATATTTATTATTTAAAGAAAAAAAGTTTAAATTTAAGTTACATAATACTATTATTAAAATATACACATATTTAAGTCTAAAATATATGAGAAAGAAAGTCTGTCAGGTCAAAATATAGATTAATTAGAATATCAGAGTTTAAAGTTTTTTCCTATCCCAAATTTTAAATTAGACCGTTATTAGCTATAGCACAATTATTCGAGACATTTAGTATCATTAAAAGTAACCTTCCTCCGTACTTTGTGCGCAAAATGAGGCATTCTCCAATAAAACCGTAGCTAAAATAAACAGGCTCAGTGTTTGTGTGTACACGAATGTGATGTTATACATAGTTCAAACGACTAGACTAATGAGATTTAGTATACAGGATGATACATAATATTCAAAATTGGATTTGTAACAACAATTTTCGTTAGTCATTTTCGGACGTATGTATTATAATAAGATGTATTATAGTAATATTTTATTGTTTATAACTAAATTAAATTACAGTACAACATGTAAGTATTGAATAGAATAATTTTTAAATGGTAGATTTCTAAGTTCACGCAAAACATTCCAAACTCCTCTATGGAGTTTATAGAGGTGTGCACATAATTAATATATTTTTGATTTTCAATATTAAAATATATTTATAAAATTTTAATACACAGTGTATAAATAGTTCTGTAACTATTGTTAATAACCTATATATTCAAACTCAACTTTTATTTTAAATGTAGATAAACCTTATTTTAGATAAGAAATTTGGAAGAATAAAAAGTCTTATAGTATTACAATTTTCAAAACACTTTAAGAGACATAGTATAGGACAAAAATTAGAAATATGATATTTTTACTTCATAACTTAAACCAGCTATGTGTACTGCGATATAAAATGTTCACAGACAATCTCAATACATTCTATAACTATAATAATTTCTTTAAAAATATCACACAATTTATTTATAGTGTCTTGATAATAATATATTGGCTTTAAAACCAACGTAAAAATTATAAATAATATTTGTTCTGTACGACGTGAAAAGAATCAGTTACTAAATTGTTCAAGGTCCAACACAAAAGTAAATAACTATGATCAGGTTTCATCTTTTTACTTCTCTGAGTTATAGTCTTATTTTGAGATAAACTGACTTATTATCAAACGAAAATAGAGTACAGTCACCCATTAGTTAGGTTTATCGTGATAGAAGATTGTTGTCAAACAATCATATGAGACATTACTGCATTGTGATCATCTATTACGATATTTCATATTTTTTAATAATAAAAAATATGTATTAACAGATAAAAATAGTAAAAATAAAATGATCAATATGTGTTTTCCATAACTATAATCATAGTAGTTGGAAATTTGGAATGATCGATAAAAATACGTAAATTTAATGAATATAATATAATATAATATTGTATAATATTTAGTACTGAACAGATTCGTTAAAAAATGGTTCAGCTAGTTTACATTACTTCACCATATAATCTTTCTGTTTTTCTGGACTTTAAGATTTATTTTCTCAAAATTCTCAAGGGAAATTTTAAAGATGACCAATTTATACAACACTCTTTGTCCATTGTTCAAAAAATATACAGAGATGTTTCATGAAACTTTTATTTTCTGTCCCAATATAATGTTAACGAATTAAAAAGGATATATGAATTACAAACTATCTCTCTCACAGACGTACAAACATTGTAATACCAATTGCATTCTTGGTCCGCTATAAATTTAAAACCGTTATTATAGTATTTCATATAAATAGTAAAACAAAAACGTATAACACAAAGGCGATGTTGTTCATAAATTATTTCCTATTTATAAACAAAAAAATATTCATTAAAAATATTTCAACTATTATGTAGCAAATTTGAGTTTTTAATTTTAATTTCCGTCAACAGAGTACAGTTAAGACGTAGTGAAAGTCATAAAACAGTTATTATTTTTTACACACAATTACTCAAAGATAAAAATTTGTGGAATTAAGCCATAAATAAGTATGACGAACACTGCAGAGAGTTATTTAAATGTCGAAATGTTTTATTATTATTTTAATTGGTCTTTATATTTTACTGTAATGATTTAAAGGCACACCACTACACCAGAGATATCAGAAAGTTTGTGAGAAATGAGCTGGAGTCGGTGATTTACGATCCTTATCGTTTTGAATAAAACCACTTCAAATACCTATTTATTTCTAAGAAAATAATATTATTTATCATATCGTGATGATTTTGAATACGTTATTGTTATTATATTCATATAATTATGCATTATTGTACAATTTACATACTATATTAGAAATTCTTATAGAACATAAAGTATTTTTTATTGTCAGGTAAAATTCGAGTTTTTACATAATGGAAGTATCTACGCATACACAGATATCAAATGAAGTGATTCTAATCATTTTAGAAAATGTATAGAAAGTTTTAGAAAATAAAACACTGTATATAAATGTTTATGAATAATAAAAATATTCTATATTGTCGTAATACTTATGCAAGGTTTTTAAATTCTCCCAAAACATGAAAATTCAATAAAAGCGGCAAACACTGAAAAAATAGTTTCACTTAAAAAGTGATATTAATTTGCAAAGTGTTCTACCATGTATTTTTGTTTCATAATGATTGTTATTCAATTAATATAATTTAATATAATACTTCAATATCACATACATAAATTATGATAGTTATATATATATATATATAATATGTATATAAATCTACATAACTCTGTAACTTCCATAGGTGAAAAATAAAATATAATAATTTGTAGGCATTATTAAATTCTCATACAAAAAAAAAAAAATAAATAAATAAATAAAATACTTGAGATTTTTTTATTAATGTTTATTAAAATACAATTTCGCATAAAGTAAATGTTTTCTTTACGGTTTGTTAGTTATTGTCAAATTACTTAGTTGAACCAAACAATATTTATAAACATTGAGAGGTCTATTTTATATTCCATATAAATGATTCATTATTCTCCATACTATGGAAATTATAATATTAACTACTCGTAACTCAATATTGGAAAAAAAATTATGTTGTAGGTAATTTTTATTAAGTTAATAAAAAATTAATATAATCAGAAGTCAACTTTAAGAGCAATTAAATATTTTAATTAATACTTAAATATATTGAAATATAATACAATAACCATAATTTTTTTTTTATTAATTCTTTATTACATTTTTTTTAAATAAAATATTTGTTTATTAATATATATATATATATATATATATATATTTATGTACCTCGTTTATAAATTAATATTATGTATTTATTTGTATATTCATTTTTTTAAAGTGTTAAATTATAAAATTATGTATCTCAAGTAAAATGATTTAAAAAAATAATAATAATATGTACCTACGTCGTACAATTAATGTAGGAATTATCAATCAATTTCTTTTTCAACTCAAATTAATATTAATTAATAATTATCTTTTTTTTTATAAAATTATAATGTAGAATAATAATTTTTAAAAAGGTAGTTCGAATACGAAATTTATTTTAAGGTTTAAATGTAAAAGAATTATTTAATTTCTGTTGAATTTATCCACCTCTCTACACTTCAAATGTTTTACAAATAATAATTAACAAGGTGACCGAAATGTGACTTTTGTACAAACAAATAATACATAATTTGATATACATTGTCATATACATAAACCTATAGTGCATCCTATTTTTAATTAAATTGAAAAGCCAATTTAATTATATAATTCGCACAGAATATAAGCGCATAATAGCGTTGAAGTATTATGAACAAAAAAATACATTTATGTAGGCAATTCAAAAGTAAAAATAATAATATATACTCTAAACATATTGAACATTTCAATAGAATTCATATTTTATATAACTTGGTATAAGGATAATAAGCTAAAGGGAAAATACGTTTTTTTATTGTACACACAAATAATCTATTTTGGGATTTATATATTTTTTTTTAATAAAAAACAAATCGTTTTTTAGTGACTTACAATTATTATACAATTTAAAATAATTTTTATAACAATAATACTAATAATAAGATTGATATGATCTACAGGGTGCGGCAGAGCCGACTGACGAGTTTTGAAGGGTTATAAAAATCTAGCAGTAAAACTTAGAGAAAAATTTTTTGTTTTATTAAAATAAGTATTGAATCCCATTTTTTAAAATTATTGTTTGAAAATTATATCTTCAAGATGGCGGCCGTCAGCATCAATACACTGTTGTAGACGATCTCTGAAGCTCTCATATGATTTTCGGCACGTTTCGACTGGTATGGATTCGACTTCCTCGGTGATTTTCTGTTTAAGGTCTTCTATGGTATGTGGGTGATGGCTGAAAACCTTATCCTTAAGGTAGCCCCAGAGGAAAAAATCACCGAGGAAGTCAAAGCCATACCAGTCGAAACGTGCCGAAAATCATATGAGAGCTTCAGAGATCGTCTACAACAGTGTATTGATGCTGACGGCCGCCATCTTGGAGATATAATTTTCAAACAATAATTTTAAAAAATGGGATTCAATACTTATTTTAATAAAACAACAATTTTTTCTCTAAGTTTTACTGTTAGTTTTTTATAACCCTTCAAAACTCGTCAGTCGGCTCTGCCGCATCCTGTTTAATAGTGGTCGGCAACCGGCGGCCGCGCTGCTTTTGTATATGACCCGCTTTAAATTTTAGAACGACAAATTTTTTTTTATTCACTATTAATTTTTTTTTTCATAGTAAATAATTTAATAATGTAAAATTTTTATTTTTATCCGGCTCACGAACTTTTTAATTCGTGAATATGGCCCGAGAGTCCAAAAAGGTTGCCGACCATCTGTCTATACACACAAACGTTTATTACTATATTTTATAGAATCGTTAAGTATTTAATAGTCTAACAAATTAAATATATGGTACTTATGATTGTAAACCTGTAGTCGGTTTGTTAAATTGTATTGGTCAAACATTTTTCGATCAACTTGGCATAAAATATAATATTATGTGACCTTTATCGTCTATAAATATATTTTAACGCATTCAACAGCATTATGTATGCTTTAAATGTTTGATTTCACATTAATTTGTTATATCGAAACACTATGTCAATTCGTGAATTTCGAGTGTTTATCGTGAATATTTGAATTCAACAAAACCTGCACTTCCTATTTTAATGTTTTACGATTTGAAGTATTTTATTAAATTCTATTCTAGAAAGATCCTTTTACTATATCGTAATCTTATACATGACGTAATCTTCTCATTGAACGGTTTATTAGAACTCGCAATGTACCTACTTATAAAAAAAATATATGTATAGCTATATACAATTATTAGGTATATAACTTGTTCTTCTGAATGACGGTATGAACATTCATTTTAAAGATTTTTATGAGAAACGTAATACTGAATTATTGTATTATACTCAAATGGGTAAAATTAAGGAAATAATAAATCAATTAATTTTTTATTATTCATTTTACATCAAATCACCATGTTAAATGTTTCCATCGATTTTCAATTTATACGTTAATTCACCTATTCGGTTTTTCAATATTTTTAAGAGCGGCAAGACATACAAATAATTCGTTTTATTTTTTTTATTGTTTTCCCGAGTAGAATATTAATATGTTGGCCATCTGTCTAAATTCTAAACTTTACTATCTCATATAATATGTTACTAATACGGACGGTAAGATCTTATGGTGTTACAGGTAAGACTGTTCCTCTTTTAATTGGTTCAGTGTTTTATTTATTGTTTGTTTCTTATTTTTACTGTGATTTGTGATATTATATAATTATTGTTAGTTTAGAATAAATCTAATGCTCAAGATATAATTTAATAAATTGAAACTGAGAATACTAAAAAAAATGTACTTTGAAAATATTTTGGTTTGATAATATTATAATACATTTTGGTTGTTTTAAAAATATTTTAATTTGTTTTATCTTAGATCTATAGAAGATCAAGGAAGTTATTATATACTTTAATTCTTTTGAATATTCACATATTTCGAAAAGTATTGAATTTTACAGAAATGTCATTTTTAAAAGTATTATAAGTATATATTACATTCATAATTTATTAGTAACAAATCGATTTAAGTTTGCTGAACAAATGTGAATAATTAACATATTAACAACTGATGCTTTTTATAACATTCTAATTTAAGTATAGCATTTTTTTTTTTTTTTATGTAATTTTTAGGTTTAAGTATTCATTATTTGGAGACTTGGGTTGAAATATTTTCAAAAAGCTTATCACAAACTATTATAACGTTGTTCAAAGTCTAGGGAAAGGTTCATAACAGTTTGTTTCATTTTGAACACTCAAAATAATGAAATATCTAATGGCATAATATAATGAACTCTATGTACGATGTAGTTCAGCTCTGAATCATTTTTCGAACGCAACGCTTCATCATTGCTTTCGAACCTAAACATTATATATATATATTTTTTTTTTATCAATGCAAACAAATAATAGTGATCAATCTTATTGTCCTGTCCTCTATTTCATCGTTAACTTTCACGACTCTGTTTGCTCTCGTTTGTAGCTCGCTTGGGTCATTTTACTCTAATATTCACGTTTGCACTTTCTTCTAATGACTTACGAAACATTATATATAATGATGTTTACTGTCCAATAGCTTGTGTATTCGAAACTAATGTGATTTGAACTTGGTAGAAAATTAAGCGATATTTAATGAACAAAATGTGAGCGCAGTGTATTGACTGCGTATACGTGCAACAATAATAATTCTAAACGTTCGGTCGAAGTCGATTAAATCATCTGCTTTTAAATCAGCGCAGATCGTATTGTTATGCTTGCACACGTGGATGTCACTAACAGAACGAGCTTAATAATGTGTCTTATAACAATAACGCCTTAAGTTGTAATATAAGTAATGCCCCACAGTCGTTATGCCGCCGCCTCCACGTATTTGTGAGCTTTTTCGCATACTGTATATATATATATATATAACACGATATATTATTCGTATTATATAGAATCGATTGCGGACAAAAATATTAAAATATGATATTTGTACTCAATAATATATATATTATTGTTATAGTAAATATTATATTGTATTGGAGAGAGCGAGAGTCGTGGTCTGCATGTATCGGGTATATAAAATTACGTATTAAACAGTAAGTCAAATTTGTTATACAGGTAGAACTTTAAAAAAACGGATTGAGTTGGTAAGTGAAGAGAACCTTTTTTTATCGTAATGTTTTAGATTACTAGTGTACAAATAGTATATTATGTATTTAAATCTCTCGACGGTTAATGTTGATACTGGCACAAATATTGACTTAAACCAGTTATTAAAACGTAAGTTATAATTATAATTATATACATATATATTTTTGATAATAACACAGTGATTGTACAATTTTAAAATTGTTTAAATAAATAAACTAACTACTTTTTTAAGCATTCATCGTAGTTGATGCATAAAGCACTTATTAATACTAAAAATATATAGTTAGGCGGTTACCTGTTAAAACGACTAAATTATTTAATAAAAAAAATATTAATCATTGCTGGCTTATGATTATTTTACACTGCCGTGTTATGTCATTACAATAATTAGTCAAACTAAATCTATTGTCTAGTTAAAATGGTATACCTTTTAGACTATACATAATATAGTTACAACGATTTTTATGTCGAAATTATCAAAAAATATGTACACAAAACGATATCAAAGACGATGACGATTATACTATAATGGTCATTGTAAAGGTGAAGATCGCTGACGACGTCGGTAGGAGAGGGACAAGTGAGCGCAACACGAGTTTGGTCGTCGTGGTGTTAGGGATGAGTGGAGGGTTTGGTCATTGGCGCATTCCACACGATATACATGTACAACTCGTATACAATAATACATTACGACGTGCAGACAGATCGTGACTCCTACCTGTACGTGATGAACGCGAATATGAGTCCGACCAAGGACACGCTGCTACCGAGTACGACGATCAGAGAGAGCACGCTCTCCTGGCTCGCCACCGTCCATCCGTTGCCCGTCAGGTTGCCCATGACGGGCACCCGTCGCGGGTAAATGCTCTCCATTTCGGCGACCCGTCTAAAATACGCGTGTATGGTGATCCGTATATTATATTACAACAAACGTTTATTATGTGTGAAACGCGTGTGTGGACAGAATAACAATAGAATTAATGGTTATTATTATTATTGTTGTTGTCAAAAATGAATCGAAAGAGTATATTTATTTTTGTTTTTTTTTTTTCAAAACGACATCGTTCGATTCGCGACCGGTCGTCGTGGCCGCGTCGTGCGACTAAACCCATCGGGTTTCAACGCTACCGCCACCGCCGACGGCGTTTCGGCGCGCTCTCTGTGCGCTTCCACATTGTATAATATATTGTCTTATACTATTGCACTTACGTCTTTAACTCTTAAGGATTTATAGTATTTTATGTTTAATTAAGGGTTCTCATATTTTCAAGATGATGACAAACCGGGCACATTTTTACAATCTTTGTATATAACCAATATATTATACTGAAAGAATCGGAAAAAATTGCTTTTTAATCATCTATAAATATTATTATATTATTAGGTACAATAACCTTAGTTTAACTACAAATATTTTTCTATCAAATTTTATTATTGAATTAATCCATTGCCAGCGATTAGGTAAAGATAATAATAAATAAATTATAAAATATATCAAATTAAAAAAATACTGATAATATCATTATAATCTTGTACTACCTATATTATCTATTGAACTATGAAATGTTTTAATCATTTTAAAATAAGATAAATTAACAACAATATTGTCTTATACATATAGGTAATTCTTCGTCAAACATATTAAGTATATTATACATACAACGGTTATTATTGTTTAACATTTATTTAAATAACATTTAAAATATATTTATTTATTATTTTCTTCATTTTAAAATAGACTACCCTAATAAATAGAAAGAATTACAGAAAATTAATGAATTATACGGGAAATTATTACCTACTATTTTTTAATTGTTGTCAAGACAACGGACACTTGAATTACAATAAAAAATGAAACAGTACGGTCGTGTTGTCCAAGTCTCAGCACGTCAACGGGATTAAAATATTTTGTATTTTTTCTATATTCTTCAACCGGTATAAAATAAACTCAGCAATATTTTAATTGTCCTTCTTCGAGTCGAACTGTATAATAATAATATAAAGGTGTGATACATTTTTGGCGGACGTATCGACGAGTCTTTTATGTCAAGTATGTATTATACATTTATAAACGAAAATACATGATTATCGATCGAGTTTTAGAATCAAGGTCCCGACAAGCAATAGCTTTTTGTTATAATAACAATATAATATATATTACGGTATTATAATTTACTGGATAACATTATTATAATTGTTGGATTATATTGATAATATTATGTCAAATGTATCGATAATCGTGCGTGACCTTCGGTGCGGCGGTGAAATTATGGTGTGCATCAAATTTTTAAATTTCCTTACCCTATCCAAAACCATGTACTTGTACCTCAACTGCACTTTCGTAAAATAATTAGAGACATTGGCTCGGTTTTCGAGAAAAAATAAAAGCAGGAAAAACTTTGTTACGATTATTGAGTTAAAAAAATAATACAACTGTCAAGAATGTAAAAAAACAAAAGTTTAATACACAACACGAGTAAGTATACGATATAGTGAGAACACGTGTTTAGGTAAATACAATTTGTTTTAACTGTATTTTGTTAAGAAATATTTTATTATATATTGATCGTCGTGCTATAGTAATAATATCTAATGTGGTAGACCTTTTTTTACAGTACCTACCATTTGACGAATAGTGATTATATTGCAGGCACGTATACAGGGGGGTTGGGGTTCACCTCCCCCGAAATATTTTTGATTAACAAGGAAAAAATTGTTTTATTATGTTGCGGCACAATTTATGTTGCTAAATTTTGTAAACCCCTTCGCCGAGATTTTTTTTTGTGTACGTGTCTGTTATATTGTAGTACAAGATAACCAGTGTTGTGCACAGATAACTTTAAAATTATCTAGATAAGATAACAAATAATGCGTTGAAAATTTATCTAGATGAGATAAATAGATAACACTTTAAATATTTATCTAGATAATAGATAAAAGATAACCACATTTATCTAGATAAAAAAACAGATAATTAATATTTTTTATTGTAAATAGTAATAATGTTTTGGTTGGGCATTTTTCTTCTTCTTCCCATGATAGGATTTCTGCGTCATAAGTGTATTTTATAATGAAGAAAAAACTGAGAAAATAGTCAAAACTATTATTTTGCACCTAATCTGCTTTTTTAAACATACAAACATACATTTTTTAATCTTAATTAAATGTATTGGGCCAATGTTCGTACTCAGGTACACCACTGTCTATAGTCTGTTATTTTCATAATATTTAATATTTATTATTATGACGAAATACAATGAATATTCGGGATTTAAAAATTTAAATTTCTAAATCATTTAATGAATAATTATCTAGATAATTTTTTTAAGATAACCTATTTTTTTATCTAGATAAGATAAAAAGATACTTAAAATATGTTTTATCTAGATAAGATAAAAAGATAATTATATTTTATCTAGATAAATTATCTAGATAAAATTATCTAGATAATGCACAACACTGAAGATAACCATATAATCAAAATTTTAAAAATCGATGTAATATCGTAAGTTACACTTTACAAACATACAGTATACATATTTTATATACATAATACATGTGTATCAATAGATGTGACAATATGTTGTTATTATGCTACGTGTTAGCATTGATTATAGAATATATTATTTTATAATCAATAGTATTAGTGTACCTACTGCTACTACTATTTCATAGATTTTGAACTTTACAATTTTTGTTTAAAAATTAAGTCATATTTTATTATGTCTCAAGCAGCAGGTGTCTGCGCGCAAAAATTGTGACATAACTCACAGGTGAAATTTACGTATTTACCTACCTATATAAAAATAATTGAAGGAAAATTGAAAAATTCTTCAAACAACAGATTTGTGGTTTTAAGTATCTTTTTTTTTAAAAAAACTTAGTATGACTATGAGTTTTCGTAACTCTAAGAAAACATTTTTACAATTTTTTTTTTGCGTTGAGTAAATATTTTTTGATTGTAATTTCCGTTCTTAAGTCCACAAGCACGCAACGCTATCTAATAATAATTTTGTATAATATTGAGGCGAAAATTAAATAAATAGTAATAATAAACCCTTTATAATATTATCATTGTAGTCAGCAAAATAAACTTTTTATTTTAGTTTACTAACAAGTAACGATATTATTAAATAAATACTGAAATATTGATATTGTTTTCTCGAAACTATTTTTAATATTGATATTATTTTCTTGAAACTATTTTTAATATTGATATGTACAATATAATAACATTTTATAAGTGTATACAAAAAGCAATATTATCTTTTCTTTATAGTTTAGTGTAGTAATTGGTGATTTTATTTACTTTGATGTATACGTATTTATAATTATATTTTAATAACTTATTTTGCACCTACCAATACATAATTATCCCAATCATGTTTTCCAAGTAAAAAATTAATGTATAATTATATCGTTTTAGTCGTCTATGTTAAGTGATATATATATATATATTTTTTAAATAATGCCTTCCAACTTTTTTAACAGTAACATATCTATTATTTATTTATATTTTCTAAAGCATTTCAAATATGTATGCATTTCCCTCCCCCAAATCAAGAGTACGGTAGTACGGTAGCGTACATCGTATATTATTACTAACCATAACTTTCAAACAACAATTTTCGTCGTCAACATTGTTTTTATTAAAAATAGTATTTTCCAGAGGTCAAAGGTAAAACTATCGTAAAATGATAAAAATAAAATAAAATATTATACTTTGGTAATATTTTAAGCATGATAATATAATATAATTGTATAGGTCACCTGTAGGCTATACAATATTGTAATAAAATGCATGAAAGATCAAAACTGTTTCATTTGAAAAATATCATCAGTTTTATTGATCTTTATAAATTATCGCATTACACGTTTTTTTTTTAAGGATTCCTAACAATATCTACGTTTTAATTTTTTATAATTTATTAAAATAACACTAATTTACTTTTTATTTAAATACTAATATGGTATCAATATTTATGGATACATCCAATCTGAATTTGTTATATAAAAATTAATTCATCTTTTTTTATTATTCATTACTTATGTAATAAATAGCTAATGGACTGATTACGTGTTTTTTTTTTTTTGCAAAATGGTAAGCGTTTTATAGAGAAAGTTTAAAATTCTTGAAATCTTTGACCTAATAAGTAATCAGTAAAACTATTGCTCTTAATTAGTAGTTTGGGTGGATAAAAAAAATATGTATTAATTTATGTTTTAATTGCCTAACAATCTAACTCAACATATCCGCGTTTAAGTGTTTTTCCAGGAAGCTGTTTACATTCGTCAGTTATTTGTCAGTATACTGTGATTATGACATCGTGCACGTTTTATGTTTTGTATATTCTTTTACTTCTTCTTCATTATTGGCTTTTACGGGCCAATTAGGTCCATTACCGCAACAACCATTTGCTTCCCCCAATCTCTATCTTGAGCTAGTTCTTCTTCGTCGTTTACTTTCAAAATCGATGCATCATTTGTAATCCTGTCTTTCCACCACTGTCTGATTCGTACTATAGACGTGTTTTATATACTATATTATGTAAATTATATACAACTTAAATATTGTCAATTATGCTTCTCAAATAAAAAGAGATTGGTTAAACTACACCTAAAGTACAAGATTAAAAGGTATCACGGGTTTCATAAATAGTTGAGCAATGAGAAACATATTTCATTACGATACTAATAAACCCTAGGAACGTGCTGCACGAGTGGAAAAATGAAATTATAAGAGTTACATTAGTCACCCAAATCATTATCAACGTCAGCAGAATGTGACATAAGCCTATGAAATATACTTTGGCAATCATACACAATAATATAATAATCAATTTTTCCAATAAATTGAGATCGTATGGCATAAAATTCAAACCCCAACGTCTTTATTATATTGTTGAGTCATTAAAACCAATGACAAGTTATATAACAAAGATCACAAATTTATTCAAATTTATTTTATAAAAATTACTGACAAATTGATAAACATCGTAAATTCAATACATGCATTAGAAGAGAAACTATCACTAAATTATAAACTATATCAAATCAACACATTAAGTTGATTCGATTGTTCATAACTTCGAAAAATGTTAGAAAGCGACTACAAAGTTAGAGCAGTCAAAACATATGTCGTCCAATATGAAATATAGTACAATACATAAAAAATATACGATGTGGCGATGTTAGAATCGGTAAATAATTTATCACGCATGATTAATTCACCACAGAAATGGTGATATTGAATAAGTTGATTATACGAAGACCTGCAATATTTGTTTTTATTTTGACAAGGTAAAGATGGTTATACTTTCAACGATTAAATTCATAAATCTACAAGTAAATCAGGAAACTAAAAAAAAAGTTAGTGCCGTGCATTATTATACATTTTGTTTGATGATTTTTGAGAACGAAAAAAATAATATTTTGAAATATCTACAATAATTCTTTAATCGATATGATGTTATTGATATGTATGCGAAACCAAACGACTCGTTTATATTCGATTAAATCAAACAAGTAGCGATCAGAAGAAAAATTTAATTTACGTGATGTTGCATACGATGAAATGTGAACCCAAATTGATTGGGAAAATGGTCATATACCAGTATAACATTCACAGGGAGTTCATGTCACATGCATAAATACATACAATACATAATGACATAATATTATAATCACGTGTATAGCCGAACGGATTTGTTTTGTTTTTTATATTTGATTGCATTACTATGTAAAATAAAATAAAATAACTCTTTTAGTTAGAAAATTACCACGAAACTGTCATTATATATTAAAACGTGAGTAATTAAATACAAATTGAAATTATTATTGAATATCATTAGTATGCAAAATCATGTTCTTGGAGAATACATTGTTCAATGTTTTTTATTGACTGAAAAAAAGCGAATCAATACAAAATTTAAATTAAACGTTATAAACCATTACAATTTTTTCGAAAAAAATAGTAACAAGAAGATTAAAAAGACGATACAAGAAAATGATCAAAATCAAATTAAATATTGTTATAACGAGTTTCCTTTAAATTTAATTAAAAATGAAGGCGTAGAAACGAGATCAGGGTAATGCTAATAATAATAATGTACATATAAAAATATTTAATTTTAACTTGGTTTAATAATTTAAATTGATATCAAACTATCAATGGTCATAATTTAATATAAATACTGAAATTTCAATAACGAAGTATTACCGCGGGGTCAGCTAATTATAAATATCAAATTTACAGAAAATTTATAGAACAAAAAGATAAATAATAAAATAAACATTTCATATTTTTTTTAACAAAATCATCTCGTTTGATTATTACATTATAGTAAAGTAAAAAAAAAAAAAAGTTAATTAGTTTTCTGAATTCTATAATCATTTTTTAAACTAAATATTTTCGCATGTCACCCACCATTTTACTGTGATATAAATAAATAATTCTACGAACATTGCTATTGAAAGTATAAAAACATTTCTCGACGATTTTTATATCTTACAAATTTTAATTATAAAAAAATAAATAATAATAAAACTAAAAACTTTCTTCTTTGGAAAATTAAGGTAAATTAATTTGGAGGATATAAATATTATTTTTATAATGAAATTTTAAAGATATACAATTCTAAACCATTTAAGTTTAAATAAAATAATAACTTTAATTTAAAGTAGGTAGTTTTTAGTATAAAAATATTACATCAATTCAATTCACTAACAGATTTAAATCGTTCCTTATTTAATGATACAAATGTATGTGTACACTAAATATTTTTAACCAAAGACTGAAAAGATTATTATACTTAGATTATAATATATATATTTATATACATATGTACAGACTATAAGTATTAGACAATATTACGAGACTTGACGATTTTAGTATAATTTATTATCGTAACTCGTAAGACATATAAATTTAATACTGACATGATCCATTACAATTAATTAGCTGTTTGTAGTTTGTACTAAATACACCTACGAAGTCATGGGTATATTATCCATCGTATTAACTTTTAAACTTTTAGTGCAATATTATTTTTTCTTACATTCTTACATTACTTTTTAAATTTCAGTATATGTATGAATTCATCTGCCGACCATTTAATATTTATAAATAATAAGCTTTTAAAAAATTAAAAGGTCCATGGAATTCAATAAATTTGTAATTAAGTATAAATTCTATAATATTTTTAGATATTTTGTTTAGTTGTAGAACAATATTTTATGTGTATAAACTATAAGTTATTTCTAATATAAAATAATAGAATGTGTAAAAACATTTATAAATTACCGGCAGGTAACTCAATCAACTAAACTTATCATATGTCCTATTATATTTTTCATATAATTGGACATTAAATGAAAAACATCTGGTATAGAAAATGATGAAATACAAGTACACGAAAATTTAGTTTCACGAAAAAGCTACTATAACTTTGTGTGGGTTTTAAACTTATCGAATACTCGGTTTTATAGACAAAAGAGCATTTCATCGTTAACTCGATAGAAACTCTATAGTAATAAGTAATTCAAAAGTAATTTACTTTATATATATATATATGTGTGTGTAGTTTCTCATGGGTAATAAGTCAAAACTGAAATAAATTATTAAATGCTACTTTAGTTCGAAAAACATGTAATAATGATTGAGAGTCAATTTGATTTAAATAATAAATATATACCACAAGTGTAGTTCACATATTATTTATAATTATAATATTGTCATTATTATAGGTACCTATGTTTTTATAAATAAAAATAAATCAAATATAACATATTTTGTTTGATTTAAGTTATGATGTTTATGTCATTGAATGTCACGGAATATTACAATCATATTCATAAAGTATTTTCTTTTTATAAAATGCGTCATTCAACATTTTTAACAAAAAACTCGAATACTAGAATAATATTATATACAATACGTAAGTATACAATTATTAACTCAAAAATCTTCACAAAATATACTGTTTATTATACCTTTTTGTTATTGTAATATTTTCTGTTGATACAATATTTGTAACTGAATTGAGGTTTTAAGGCAGGTCAATGTAAATCATAAATTAAAAAACACAGCGTAGGTATCTTCAAATATACGATATGAACATATTATATAAATAATAATTATAATAATAATAATAATGATAATACTAATAATATTATTATTTAATATTTATTACTTGTGTCTAACTTTCTAACGATTATCCAAGTCCCTGAAATTGTATTCTGACCATAATATAGTAATTAATTATCATGAGCTATCATATTTTTTTTTGGGGGGGGGGGAGGGGTGGATGTTTAATCACTTAACCGGCTTTGTTATTTCTCTCTGTTATAGATCAACCCTTTTCCACTCAAATATATTTTTCTTTTCTCTTAAAAACAATACAAAATATAACATGAATAATTATATTTGAACTGTAGATAAGATAGGGAGTTAAAAAAAAAATATATCACAATTTATACCATACTGTGATCTAAAATAATAATAATAATAAATACTAATAATTTTTTAATATAATATTTTTGAAATGAAAACAATATTTTAAACAATTTTAAAATAATTGAATTAACCCCTCAATAAACAAATCGTTTCACACTAATCGTCATATTATCATTAAGGTCATTTATTATGCCTTGTGATGTATTAGATTCACATTCAAGGAAAATTGTATAATTATTATAAAATCTTTTCATAAACAATAATATTGATTTTTATATAAAAACACGAGAAGAATAATTAATTTCCGAGCAATACATTATTTTAATTTTAATTTAAAATTGTGTCCATAATGCACAATGTGTGTATAATTTATTAGTATTTCTCAAAACAGCTTTTTTTTACAGAATACGAATACGACAACGTTTCGACGAAATACAACGAGTTAACACCAATACGTCTGAGAATATTAAGGCCTTACTAAAGCGTTAAATTATGTATACGCATTACCCGTAATATCCCAAGAGTTCTCTTTAGAATTGTTCCCGAAACTTCGCAAGCTGTGTAATAATATACAAACAAGAGACATAAATAAATAATACAATTTTAATTTTTTTCGTTTGTATTTATTTATTTTTTTGTATTTTAATACGCGCTTAGTACATACATAACAGTTGCGAGAAAAGCACACAAGTGAAATACATTTTGTATTGCACACAATAATAATAAATTTGTCGTTCGTTCGATAATTCTAATTTAAACTCATTAAAATCCGTTTACGATGCATGAATTCTCAGTCGTCCAGTAATATAGTATGATGTATTTATTATTATTTTTTCGTTAAATATTTTCTTTATCATACATTCTCTGTCTTGATATACAAAAACTACATTCGATTAATATTATATTTTGTACGAAAAGGACGTATTAAAAAGGAGACTTTTATTTATTTTGAAGGTGAAGACTTGAACATGAAATATTAATTTTCGATTTCGTGTTTTTTTTTTTTTTTTGTTAAATTCTAAGTAAGTCTGTTTGCATAGATCATGTACAGTATAACATGGTATTAAATTGCAACTCTGTTTTATTTTAGCACTATTTGGAGAGTTCATTTACATTATTTATGATTCCATTAGTGTTCCATATGGTTATAGTTGTTGATTTTTTTATCTTACATTTTTTAGGTTTGGTTTTTTATCATCATGGCAAGCAGATAGATCAAAGGACTTGTTAATAATTTTAAATCATTAATGAATTTCGCGAGTTGTTTTGTAAGGGTTTGAGTATTATACATACAAATGATTAATGATTATTAATTATGTAAGCATTTATAGAGGCAGAACTTATTATTAAAACTGCGTTGCAAAAGCTTAATTTTCTGAACAATAATCATTTATGATACTACAACGTTAACAGTTGTATATTTCTGTAAATAAAAACACAAGAATATATTTTAATATGTTTAATGTAAATAATAATATTATAATATTATATATTTAAAATTTTAGATTTTTAGCTGACGATGAATATATTATATTGGTTTTACTGTGATGTATAAATATGCATAGGGTTCAATTATTTTTAGCGTCCTTTTTCATTTTAAATTCTTAACGATCATTATTATATTATATATTTTTATTTAATTATTCAATGTCGCATGGTAGTAAAATTAAATTTATACTTATTATGTATTGTGTATTTTTGCACTTATTTTAATTTATTTACGTAACATGCGCCATACGTTATAGACGAATAATATGAAAAAGCTATTCGATTGATGTTATGCGAAAATTCAAAATTCATTGTGGTTAATGCATTATAAGTTTTAAGAAATATTTTGAGTTATTTTTAGTATTGTATTATTATATTATATAAACTTTATTAAATTTGACCTTAATCGGGTCATGTTAAAAATAATACTATCTACTTTATCTACCTTCTTTGGAAATGTCAGGAAAAAGATCAATTCCCTAACATCTATTGAGGTGAATTGTAAATTGTAACCATTGAAATTATTTTCAGGTTAACATATTCAGTGTCATTTAATTTTTTGACTAAATGTCTAATTTTTAATTATTACTTATTTTTATATTATATGCATATTAATTATTATTGTGATAGCTAAGAAAAAAGTATATACATATTATTATTATATTATATTATATATTTATGTATTTATCTTTTGAGAATAATATCTTCTCACACTACCTAGAGCCTAGAGGATGTCGAACGTTAATTCAAAAAAATGCATTATACATAATTAAATAAGTAAGATATAATAATATAGGA
The DNA here is from genome assembly GCA_020882235.1 of Schizaphis graminum. Lineage (NCBI taxonomy): Eukaryota > Metazoa > Arthropoda > Insecta > Hemiptera > Aphididae > Schizaphis > Schizaphis graminum. Next base: position 73,766,004 of record CM037032.1, read on the forward strand.
ATTTTTAAATTTTGAATCACATTTATTGTTTCAGTAATTGTCAAAAAAGTACTATTATTTACATTTATACTTAATTAAAAATCACAAAATGAAATTATTTGATGGAATTGTTATGAAATAAAATTAGTCTAATTATAATTTACCATTATTCTTAATATTAAACAGCAAATTTCTGCCATTTGAGTGAGTTTGGATTAAACGGCGAGTGTTTGTATATTGACTTTTATCTTAGGCTATTTAGTAGTCAAGTTGTCTAATATTTTTATTTAAGACAAGCGCTAAACTATAATACTATACTAGTTTTTTTTCACTTATAAAAGATTTCTAGTTAAAAATTACTAAACAATTTGAACAATTTATTGTAATATATATATATACTCTGTGTTTGAAATATGATTATGTGAAGCATGTTGTATGAAATATTGAAATATTTAATAAATTTCCGTCGTTTTAAAGAGAATTTTTGCGTAAACCAATATCTTTTTGCTCATAATCAACCGATAATCATGTAATTCAAATTCTGCACCGAGGAGAGTGAAGTTCATTTTTTTTTTTATTCTTTTCATCTCTTTGTACAATGTCCAAGTTTATTATTTTCCGTTTGGTCTTTGCCATAGATATTGGTATTTTGTTTTTGTATAATATTGTCTTTGACCATACTGTATTACAAAAAATGTAAAGACATGTTATTTTATACGATGAAACATTATTTTTTATTATTATCGATTGGTATTATTACTCCTTTTACGAATTATTACTTTTTTAGATACCTTTGTTAAAAATGGTTTAATAAGCCACTATGTAAATATATTAATGATGTAAATATTTGTTTGATAAATTATTTTCCGTGCATTTCGTATAATATAAAAATCTGTTTTTAAATTATTCTAATTTGTAAAGAGCTATTTGCAGATTGAAAAGATTAATATTAATAACAATGTAGGTACATAGCAATTATTTATCCTGAACTCGTTCATTGTGCTCAAGAAAATTTAAATTACTCTCAAATGACAATGGCTCATAAATATTAATATGTACGTTTTGTTTTATAGTGTAGTTTTTGTTATTGCCGCGTTAAACTGATTTTGAACTACCTAATAAAGTATATACGGCATAGTTGTGCATGTTCCATAAAAATTCTAAAATATTTACGTCCCATTTATCTTAAAATATATGGAATAATTCGATAAATGCTTTCATACATCAAGTGAAAAATGTTGAATCTTGATTACTCTGCATAGTCTCATAGGTAATAATATTAATAACTGATGTCAATAAATAAAATAAAATTTATGAATTTATAAACCTTTCAAGTTTTACTTATTATCATTGGCTATATGCATATAATATATTTATACTATATATAATCAATGGCTATTATCTTAAAAATCCTTTTTTTTCCTTTTTGTAAAACTTGTAATAAAATAAATGTTGTTTGTGTGTAGATAAAAACTACTGTTGCCGAGGCTTTGTTTTTCCAATTGCTCGAGTGGCCGAGTTATACTGATTGTTCCGAGAAATAGTGTAGTACTTCAGCTCTCGCCAACTAGTATTCGTATAGCGTTGTCCTTCCTCGATACAAATTATCGATATACAAATATAACTAAATATTGGTTTGAGTATTCGTACGCTTGATAAATTTATGATCTACCTCGTAGTTATCGATCTATAAGCATATATATTTTAAAAAACCCTAAAAAAGTAGGGTCAACGACTGCCAAGATAACTGTAATTTATTTATCCGTCAAAGTTGAAAAAAAACCATTACAACGTACATACTTTCCAAAGTAAACTGATATTACTTTTGGAGAATATGTGAGTATTTTAAAGATGTTGTAATTAGTATTCGGAATCGACTACAAGACCTAAGCGTGCTATACTTTTTTGCATGTACTTAACATTCACTACAATAGTTACGTAAGTTGTCTACTTAACTTACACATTACGAATAGTATACTACCATTTCTTTAGTTTTGACATAGTTATCCTATATGTTATTTTTTTTCAATGTAATACTATTTTTTAAATCGTTTTAAAAATAATCGGATTGTGTCCTATAAAATGTTTTATGAGTTTAAACTATGAAAATTTTTTCCAACTAAATATCTATTATGTTATGCAAACGTATATATAATAAATTACAGTGTAATTTAAATTGTAGGATATGTAATATTATATGTATACACGGTTAGGTTGTATTGTATTCATATATTTTATAGTTTGCATACTTTTTTAATTTTACGAACGAAATGCAACACGTAAAACTGTGTCATTACTTATAGTAAAAACTTACATTTTAAAATTTAATCGTCTCTTGTGAATCTCAAATTACTTAAAATTGTATTTAAATAGAATAACAGTTGTATATCCGTTATAATCGGTATACTCAACCACACATGATCGTTATTTAAACAACAACACAATATTAGTATGTATATTAGTAAATGCATGATGTGTATACACGTCATTGATAGTTTGATACAACAAACGTATCATATGGGACATGAGTGTTGAATATCCGGCGCTAGGTGTTCGATTCCACGCGAAACAATTTGTGAAACACTAAACTAACATTGCTATGTCTGTCTACTTTGAATCTGTTAAACTATCATATTAGTGAAATACCAAGTTGAGGCGCCATCAATAGGCGTTATTTGTCAGTCTTTACACGTTTTACCTTAAAAATTAAAATGCAAAATTCGATTATATCAGGCAATCGTATATTAAACAAAGAACTGTTTTTTTATACATGTTTATATGTATAAAAAAAAAAATGTAATAATTATTTTCAAATATTTCTTAAAGTTATTTTGTGGTCAATGGGCTGATTTTTAAACTAAAATCTAGGAACAAAATTCTAGGGAATTGAAAGATAGATAATGCAAAAGCCAATTGTTACATTCGTTGGTTGCATAGAGTAATACTTATTATTAAGTACTACTCTATGGTTGGTTGCTAACATATAAATACTTATTATTTGATAAAAAATAAAATATATTTTACATTTTCAAAATAAAATAATATATATGTATATTATGACATTCAACTTTGATTGCTTTTATACGCTTTACAAATCACAGCTGCTCAGATCGTTGACACATTTTTATTGAATAAATTAGTTATTAGAAAAAAATGCTTGCACTCAGTCTATCAATTATGTTCTATGAAAATAAAATCGTATACCTAGTTGTTTCACATCTCTAATAAATTATTAATATACCTGGAAACTAATCAGCTATCATAAATCGATTAGTGTATAATTCATAAAATATAGATAGTATTTTTTTAGACTATTACGGAAATATTTATTTAAGGAAACCATGAACTTATTATAAATTTATAATTATATAGTTAATTTATTTTGATCTTACTAGAGATAATATCTTAACTTATTATAAATAATATTTTTGTTAATATATACGTATATACAAATAAAAAATTTCATTTTATTGAAAAAATATTTTTTTTTCGATGAGTAACGAATAAAATGATTATTGTCTTTAAAGTTAAAATGTATAATATTATTTAAATTTAATTTATGGTGGTTGCTTATCAGTAAGTTTTCTTTTAAATCAAATATTTTATCACTATTATTCGTATAAGCGGATTTACCGCGGGATTTCCGTTTCAATTCAAATTTATTAGTAGACTTCAAATAGATTGAAACAGGATGCATGTTATTATCATATATTATCTAGATATTGAATCTATATAAATGTTCGTAAATACTTGTGTACGGTAAAGATATTAATAACTTTTAATATGTAATAATTTATAATCTGAACAATACTGAAATATTATTGTGCGTTTGATAATCGAAATATTTTTTTAGACAATAAAGACTCTTTTAATTTTTGGTAGCTAAGTATATAATGCCATCGGCGTATTTATTTTTTATTACCAAACCTTTCAATTTCAAAAATATTGCATTGCGCTTACAGCTCTTCTTTGAGAAATGTTAATCTACTTTCAGATATTTTTTACACGATTTAGATTGCTTTCAAAAGTTATCGTTCGTAATTGATCATGATTTATTAATTTAATTCAATTAAAACACTACCACTTCTAGTTGTTTGGATAACGATAATCATCAATTAAGATACCTATTCTTCCAATAATGACGTAATCCGATATGAACGTACTTTTGTGTAGCTAAATTTATTAAGAGGTCATAATATAATAGTTGTATTGTTATTTATTTACTCTATTTTGCATTATTCTTGGTCTGATTATATATAAAAATTGTTTCTGAATAACAATGATTTTCAATACTTTTAATAGATAAAAAGATTAGAAAAATGTAATAAAACAAAACATATATATGGATAATTAAATAAATTATATATACTCAATTTTATTTATAGTTGTCGAGTACTTTTCTTACCTAATTTTATCAGAATTTTCCATGGAAACCTAGCATATAAATAGTAAAATTTATGAATATTCTAATAAATTATTCCGATTCTATCTAAAACTTGAATAACAATGATTCGATAGTATTAAAAATAAAAATAGGGGTTGATATAATTTAATATCACATTAAATGCTAATTATAGTTATGTGCAATTTTGATATAATTAAATTTTTTTTTCATTAAATTAGTAAATGTTATTTTTATTATTTAAGGAAAGCTTAAATGATAAGGTCGATAATGAATTGCTTAAATGTTAAGTGTATTTTACTTACACTACAATTTCCGAAACGCTTATTGTTGATAACTAAATATAAATAAGTAAGTACTTCATTTATCACACAACACATAATATGTTTGGACATGTGTACTTTTTGGCGTAACATTTAAGACGCCTGCCAGTTTTATACGCAGTGTACTTACATATTATTACAAAGATTCACTCGACACAACCTGTCACTTTTGTTATATTTCAATAAAGGTTGTTATGTCTCTATTGTCAATTATTATTCTAATGTTCTGCCCACTAAGATAGCTATTGTGCTGAAAATGTGTATTTGAACTATAATAATATGTATGAAAGTAAATATAAGCACGATTAAGGTGATGTAGCCGTTTATTTTTTAAGTATATAAGAGAAAATTTTAATTGACTAATTAATTTCTCAAATAATTTTTAATTTATAACACAAAAAATATATAATCATTTTGATTTTTTTTTTTTTTGGTAAAAATTAGTTATAAATGGAAAACCCGCAATACAAATACTATACACTACTCTCAACTCTCATACATAGGGCCTGTATTTCCTTTGAAAAAATGTGTAATAAAATTAATTATGTACGTAAAAGCAAAACGGACATATACCTATACAACATAAATACATAATATTGAGTTGCATTTTTGGCTAATACCGAATTACTTCCTGTTTGAAAAAAAGTATTTTATTAAGATGTGTTGAATATTATTTCCCGTTTCTGTTCAGGTCAAATAGTTCAAATTTTCAAATAAAACCATGCTGCCGAAAATAAGATGAGTTTTTAACTAAGTTTATTATACATACATAATGACAGACAATATCTTCTCACTGGAAATTTGGGTAAGATTTATTATGACTACAAATTGTTGCGAATCATTTCATTCAAAACTAAATATTGAATTTACTAGCGCCCATCCTACTATATTTTATTTTATAGAGACTTTGAACAGTATTCAAATATTAAATTGTATTAAATTCCGCAGTAATAATACAAGGAAACTTACCAACAAACAAGAGAAAAACAACCAATTATCAGAAAATTATATGACTGACTATATTTAAACGATTAAAATATTTGAAAAAGTTTGCTTCAAAGTTTCAAGGTAAATTTAACCTAACCTATCAGCTTTAAAAATCTTAAACTTTACATTATTATATTTTATTATAATTTAATTTTATACACCTAAGTTATGACTGATTGACTTCTACTTCAACAATCGAAAACGCACTTTTTAACCATGCCTACTTTAAGCCAGTTCTAAGCCAGTAAAATTGAGAAGGAAATCTGCATAATTAAAAAGCGAGAAAAAACTCGACAGTAGTGGAATCATTATATATTTAAACGGAAACTAATTCGACATTCTTTAATAAAATACATTTTTCAAATGGGAACCAATTCGGCAACTCCCATTTTTTTGTTTTGTAAATATATTGTATACACATAGTCGGTACGATGGACTTTTTCCAAACCTTCGAGTCTGCACGTGATCGTGATAATTAATATCATATTGAAAAATCAAATCAACTTGAAAATTAGTCTTACCACTCACTATGGTTTGTGTTATTATTGAACTGTACTTATCTTACATTTTTTGTTTGTTTGCTATATTATTGTAAATTGATCAATTCTTATACCTGCATAATATTTTATATAATATAATGGCTTTCACTCAAACATGTGCAAAGCGTTGCAAGAGTGAATCGGAGAAAATAATCTAGCCATAATATGCACACCCGTATATGCATTGATTCAACACAGTCAACGTGTTAGTTCCCAGACGGTAAGCTTAGCTTAACACGGTACGCCTAAATGTCTGAGAATCGAGAATGATGTCCTGTGTAATTTAATAAAACAGTATAATATAGACTACTAACCCGTTATGAATGTCACGCTCATCTGGGAATATAAATGCATTTAGATTCCAGTTGACATTTACCTCTATTATAGTTATATGTTAATATAATCTACTACGGTTAGTTAAAGATATTTACACATTATATATGATGAGCGCCGTTCTGACACATATTCAGCGAATCTTTGCATAATATAATACCTATACGGTATATTAAATAAAATAATACAATTTAAACACTCTGTATAGTATCATTTAAACAATCCAATATAATTTATAATCAATCGGAATACTGTGTAGGTCCACCCGAGAATCTCCGAGAGAATTCATCACGTTGCTGTTCGGTCATTTGGAGAAATAGCTCTTTTTAAGTCAATAATAAATTATCTGATTTCTTCGACAGTATTTATTTGCACCATAGATGAAAAAGATTTAGTTTTACAATAAACATTTTTTGGAAGACATTTCATTAAAATATTTAAATAGTTCATGCAATATGGGTACAAATTTAACATCAGTGCATACATAAAAATATTAAATTGTTTTATTATCATTATATCGTCAGAGAACATTATAAATGATGATTTATTCAGAACTACAAATGTGAATACCATTAAATATTTAATTAAAATTAAACCATGTTATTATGTTAGTATGTAGTTTGTGACTGTTTCTTGTGTTTATTTTTTTCTTTTGATTTTTACTATAATAAGTATCTTTTCGGGATTAAAAATTATGTATTATTGCTATCAATATTTAAAAAGTTAATATTTTAATAAAATCTTATTAGATATTATTAGTAATAGTTATGATCTATATTGTTATTACAATTATGTATATTTAATTTTTTTATTATTATTATTAATATTATTATCTTGTCATAGAGCGATTACATGTATAAAACAGTAATTTATTTTTAATATTTAAAAATTAAATAAAAAAAAAAAAAAATTGTAGTGTTTTTTAAAAAAATCATATAATTTAAAGAACATCTTTTAAAAGTAGATGTAATTAATGATTTGACTATAATATTTCTTTGAAAATTGCACTATAATATATACATATTAATATAAATATAATTAATTTTTCAAAAAAATTATACTCTAATCTTACATAAAGAAGTTTTTAAAATTTTTGACAATAATTATCATTAATAATTTGGCGGAAACCCTATCATATATTTTTGCTTTTAGTGAAATCTTGGTATCATTTTTATCTGAACAAAATATTTAGAGCTCTGCTTAGAATCAAAATGTAATTTTAAACTTTGAAGCGTACATTAAACGGTTCATAATGTGTCTATTTTTAATTTTTAAAAAGTGTAATTTTTTATCCAAAATGCTTGAAATACCATGTGAGTGTATAACAGGGGCAGAAAATATTATACGACCAAATGCTTTCACCTAAAATAATATTAGTAAAGTATTGATATTTACCGGTATCACTTTATAATAATATATAATGGTTATATCATATTTATGTTATCTATCAGTTTTCGTTGAATTTGTGTATCCAAATCTTGTTGTTGTACTTATAAAGTTTAACAATTAATCGTATCTACTTTGCAGGTCATTTATGCAAATTTTCTCAAAGTTTATACGAAATTCGCCGTTTGGTGCATATTGACTGTCTCTATAAGACTATCATATTATTATATAGACATTTTGTCAACCGGTTTCTCATAAAATCTATGAGATAGACATTCTAAAATAATTTTTATTATTAAAATACTTGGATAATTTTAAATCTAATAGTAATTTGTAACTTATAAACGTAAATATTCTAACGCTAAATATTTTTTTAAAGTTCAACTGTAAAATTAATACTTTATCAACTATAAACATGTTATCAACATTAGAGTTTTGATTTGGTACATCGCCATTTATGTATATGCTAAAAAAACCATACGTGGACTTTATTATAGGAATCTAGAAAATGGAATACACTTCGCGAGTACAAGTACTTAGTATAGAATTGTATTAATAGATTTTATTAGCTTAATCAGGTTTAATATTTAATATTGTATATTAATACACACAATACACTCTCACAAGTTTTTCATCGTGTACTCGAACAATCTGTGTCTCAGCCGATGACAATATGAGTGTCAATAATAATGTTTTCAATGCGTGATTATACATTTATGTTTTTCTAATGATAATAATAATGATATTTTGTTGGAATGTACGTAAAATATGATACTTATAAAGGTTTTATATATATAAACGAGCAATAACGTTATATTTTATTACAGTTTACCTAACTTGAAAACCAATTTACTCGGGAAATATTTCGTCATTTTGTGTCAATTGTTGGTATTCGCGAGATACAGCTCCGGATTGGGCCAGCGAGCTACTGTGCTAAGCGCGGTGGACCGTCAGATTATTTTGATACATGGGCCACTTTCTAAAATATCTAGTTAAATTAACTGAGTCGGTAAAATGACTTTGCTCGGTAAGTTTCTGGGTCCCAATCCGGCAGTGGCGAGATATAGAATACCGCTGATAACGTGTTAGTTGATAAAATTTTAAGCTTAAAATTAATTACACGAGATTATAAATTACAAACCGTTTTAAGGTTAACATTACTAAGCCCTTACTATTATAATGCATTTTTATTTTAAAATAAATTCAGAAATATTATGTCTATTAGTATTTCAAGTTATTATAAAAACATGTTTAATGTGTATATATTATCGAATAAAATAAATCATACAATGTAACTTTTAAATATTATTATGAAATTGGAATTAAAGTAATTTTCAAGTGAATTTTATGAAAAATACTATTACAATTTCTGAACAATTTGGAAATGGATTATGCGTATAATATACAAGATTATTAATTAAGAAATGTATGTTACAATACCAAGAAATCCTATCATTTTGACTTTTATTTTCTAGGGACACAAATACCAATTTTTTGGGGGTTGATCCAAAAATCACTGATCGGTGTTCTATGTTGTATTTTTGCTACTACATTTCTCCGTTCGCTTATATAACGATAACCATTAATCGTTATCATAAGCTCGCGGCATGTATGAAGAATTTTGTTAACAATGTTTAAAAAATGTTTCAAATACATTTTATGTATGGCATATTTGTATTTGTAAGCAAAATATTATTTTAATTGTTTTAAGTTTTTAGTGTCAGTTGGCCAAATTGATTACAAAAAAGCTAAGAGATAAAATATATAATTTTTTTTAATAATTATAATTTAATATAAAATAATGTTCTGAATTTTACTTTTTGTCACTTAACATTATCTTTAGCCTACGATTGTATCGGTAAAATGTATTAACCAATGATACACATGCAGTTTCACTAATTCAACTATTTTATTTAAACTTTTCAATGAAAAAACTACACACGAAAATTCCACTTTCGAAATGAACAGAAACCAAACATATTATATCATATGTATAAAACGCGGAAAGAAGGTAAATAAAAAAAAAATATAATATAATTAAGAATCTAGATTTAGTACATTTGTCACGTAATTAATAATTATTTTGAATGTAATACAGCGTTTAGCGTATACAAGTTTACATATAATGGGCTATTACCACAGTTGTAATAATGTTAATAATAATAATTTATTACATTAATAGTTAAATAATATAGGTAATCGCTAGTATGTTAACTATGTATAGCCGTATAGGTAGTGTGATGTCCCCAATAAATGATTATATCCAATTTATAACATAACAGTTAATCGTAGTCAATTTATTGTGATGTCATTGATGTCAGTATTATTTATCAAAGGTAATTTTGTCGACAGCTGAGTTCATCGTTTATCCAAAATAGTATCATTTTTAGCTAGCTTAATATTAGTGTAAACTGGTTAGTAGCTATAATCAAACATTAAGGTAAGAATATTATTTAAAATATATAATTATTAAGTTTTTATTGTTGTTTAATTTGCGAGTTATGCACATTTAAAAAATTAAAAAATAACATTTTAAATAGTTATATATCACTGTAAAATATTAATATTAGTATTTAGATTTAAGTTACATAATTTATGTTCAAAAAAATTGGGGTTGAAAGTGTATATAAATGACTTAAAATATTGTATTATTCCAAAACATTAATTAATATTTACAAGTTCTACGAGTGGCAAAAAATATATTAAATTTTTTTATAATATAATTTTGTAGCTCGAAAAGTCATATTATCATCCGATTACAATTTTGATTATATATTTATATATAAAAATGATACTTAACACGATAAACTAAAAATTGCTAAATTTTTCATCAAAAAATAGAATATCAGGAACACTTCATCAAAATTGTATGTTGATGATTTTAGATTTTAAAGTATAGTACCTATAGTATTGTCAAATAAAAATAAATTAACTAATCGGACTCATTCATAGATATGGGCTAGCATGTTTAAATAGTTTTCAAAATTCTTAAATTCCTAATTCAAAAGAAAATATAATTTACAAGTATGTATTAAACCAAATATATATAATTCAAATGATGGATATTAATATCGTTGCAACGTGGTTGTAATATTATACTTAAATTGATCAAACTGGACGTGCTAGTTTGGACGTCTTCGATATCGCAAAAAAAAAAAAACTAAAAATCAGCAGATGCACTTTATTATAATATAGAATCATAATTTACGTAACTCGCCCAAGTCTGTAGCGCTCACTATATCATATACTATTATTATTATATTATACGGTTTTGCGGTGGTTGCATTGTACCGTACGGGGTTTACAAGTAAAAACACTTAAGGACCTTGGCGTATAATTGGCTTAACAATAAATAACCACGAGGTGTGTAACGTGTCAGTAGCCGGTTTCCGAGTATCATTATCGCTCAGCCGGGATCATAATAATATAATTATTATTATTATAATTCGAAAGAGGCTAAAGGAATTCGACTGACCACTCAATCTGTTCGTCAACAGATCAATCCAATAATATTCGAATATTTGGTGACCATATTGTAATAATGTTATGTACCGAACTCGAGTTTATGTTTTTACCTAGGACATTCAATCCGAATGGTTAAATTGGTTACGATGAAATTCTTCTTAGAAACCATCTATTATATCACAATTGGTAAATTTTATTAGGAATGATGATGAAACAAATATATAATAGAGAGAGAAGAAAAGTTCATGGTTTTACAATGGTTTTGAGTTAATATTTTATAAATTTAATTAAATATGGATATGTAAATTTCTAAAGATCACAATAATTTGTTACGTAGAGAATGACATAATCAATTAACAAAAAATACTTCTAAAAGAATCTGAACGTTTCAATAGTACATTATTATATTATTTTCTTCCTTACAGAAAAGAAAACGTAACATCGGCCATTGCTTTCACAATTTATTATCGGTCCACAATACGCATACTAACGTAAGTCTTTCGTGTCTTACTGTTGAGCACTCGTGGCACGAATGCATGAAATATTTCACTTAAAATGCGCAATTCTGCCGTGTGGGTCTTAATATGGTTCACATAAAAGACTATATATATGTATGTGTAGTTACTTGGTGGTCGGTTGCACACATGAAAATTCTGAATTGCAAGCAGAAATCATTATCTAGGTCCTAGAGTCTAGGTCGAAACACGTGCATAGTTTTCTTACGACAGATCAAAATTGCATAGAAACTTGTTTTTTTTGCAACAAAAATGATTTTTACAATATATGAGCGAAATAATATTTAATATTTAGTAAAAATGATTAAATTTGTAAATATCAAAAGATTTAAGAACTAAAATTAAAACACAAGTAGATTTATAAATAATTTTGTATGCATTTTTTGTTAATCGTATGAAATATGTATAATCGATATTGAACCTAACCATTATATATTATTTTATATAGATAAATATACCTACTTATTTATCAAATAATAATCATTTCTTGTCGCTATTCACTAATCTAATACCATCGATAAACTCACATAGTAATAGTTTATTAGTATACGACAAAATTAATGCAGATCGGTAAAAACCAGTAATTTGTCTAAACTTTTACAAACGTTGTTCAAACTTGTCATGAAAAATTCACGCTCGTGCAACTGCTTAGTCATAAAAATAAAAATAAAAACACGCACGCAACCGTCGTTGACCAACATCGTTCGTTTTTTTTTAATATGAAATTTGAATGCAGCTACTTTTATAATATATAACTGATAATATTGGCAATAACATTGTTTTGGTGGACGCATTGTCTATAATGTTCCAAAAAAATGAAGCTGCTAAAGTTCCGACAACTATAATATTGCAATGATAATAATAATAACCATAATAGTACTGATAGAATAATAATAACAATAATAATTTAACTTGATGTAAAATATTTTCTAAGAAATAGGAGTACTTTTAGATACTGCAATTTAATACAAGTATATGTATATATGTATTTTAAATTGAACCGTTTGTCGAATATACCAAAAATATATACATAAAACACTGATAATAATAAAAACATAATAAAACATATTTTGGGGAACTACGTAACCGAATCACAGGAATGAGGTCAATATATTATTTGATTGACTGCACGAATGCCAAGTTCGACAAACGGTGAACTCGATCGGAATTCCAACCGAAAATATAATAATATATTATGGCGTTTTCTCGTAGAGACAATAATATCATTTCGAATAAGTTTGTGAATATAAGTCAAGATGGCTAAAAAAAAATACTTCGCAGACTGTAGTATAATATATTATGGAAATTACTAGACCGTTTTTTTTCTAGCAAATAACAGTATAAAGTATAAATTCTACGAAACAGAGAATACAATTTATCGAAAAATGGTACGTTCTTAGATTAAATGGAAAGGAAGAATCCGCAATAAACCATCAGCTCGACGTGTTGCCGGCCACGCACACACGATATGGTGACCAACCTCAGCCGAGCGAGAAATGTGAGGGATCCAAATCTCAATCAAACGTCATGGTCCCGCGGAATGCCATGATAGTGTATAACATGAAACGAATACGACCACAGTAAGAATTCACTGTGCGTCAGTGACCGAACTATTTGACTTTTAGCATCAAGAAGCAACGTCAAAATAATAACATAAGCGGCTAGTAATAACCCCGATTCTGGACGGAAATAATTCTACAGTTTAATCTAAGAAGTTTAATGTTGCAGCTAAAACAATTTATTTATACTAAAACTAAAATAGAAGACTGTACACTATCTCCGTGGCGTAATTATTTAATATCAGATACAACTTTCGTTTTAAAATTAACAATTTATTTAATTTTTAACTAAATTAATAATTGTTAAATTTAAATTAAATACACACATATTGGTTCTAAGTATTTATCATAGATACTTAATTAAATTTTGGATACAGTTTTAATATTCTTCTTAATGAATATTTTTTTAAAAAAACTACATGTTAATTCCACAAACTACTGGTTCAATCTACAGTAAACACAATTTGTAATCAATACTGGTGCTAAAATATTATGGAACTTTATAAGCGGCTTAGCGGCTTTTATATGAATAGATAAGTTTTTTTTTTCTGAAAATATAACATACATTACTATAATATAACACTACTGAACCATAACAACTTTTTTACTAGCCGTCAGATTCTGAAATAACATATTGACATTAAGTATTTATATAGGTACAATAAATAATAAAAACTTTTTGGAAGGTATAGAGTTATATCTCAAATGCTAATACTTGAAAAGTGTTTAATAATAATATCAGCGTTTCTAAAAAAATAAAATAATCTTACATTCAATATAAAAACCATACTTTTTTTGAAAAATACTCAATTTTGCAAGCACTCAATTTTGTAATCTAGGTAAACTACTAAAAAAAAAAAGCAATATCTAAATATAAGTAATATAACAATATTAAATTCACACCATATTTTAATGTATAAAAGATTTATACTTAGAACTACAACAGCTATATACAATTTAAGTTGATTTTTTTTTGTAGGGGGAGGAGTTGTAAAAATTTGAAAAAACCTAATCTAACCAAAATGATTTAATCGATAAATATGTATTGAAAATTATAACTATATGAGATAAACTGGCATACTGCATTTTCAGTGGCTGCCATTTTGTTTATGAAAATAAATAATGTTATAAATAACATATTGATTACTACGTAATTTTATACCTTATACATTTTAACTCTATGAAAAAAACAAAATATTAATTTAAATTAATTTTTATTATTTATATTAATTACCATTAGTTTGTGTAGTCTGTGTGTATTATTCACTGTTATATTTTAATGAAATCATATATTCTTGAATATTAAATTTCAATAATTCCATATTATTTTTTTTTCTACCAGTAAAGTTAAAAAAAAATAATAATTTCCCTTGGAAACATGATACCTATGCAAATACATACGTGTTAATAATATAACAATATAAACTAACTTAGTTATTGCAATTGATTTTTATTTTTTTATCAGACTACGTCATAATATTTTATGTGATACCAAAACCAAATTCACTACTACGATGTACCTATTTTGCCTATCTATATCGCCGTGTAATTTTGACAATATTAGCAATATTATGCACTCTTATATTCTAAATTTTATTTCGTAAATTAATATTTATATATTTGGTACATGTCACATACAAACATTTTGCTGGTTTTTACTATGAATATTTCCACGATTTAGCAAAACGCTCACACCAAAATTGAGCACTAAATCTTTTTATCCCTCATATTTTTTTTCAATTCATCTTGATGATGTGTTGTAAATGTAGTTGCACAACACAATATTTCACTCAAAATTCAATACAAGAGAAAATAAAAAATTGATATGAAAATATTGATGTTTATAAACGAAAAATAGAATAAACGTTAGTAAATTATAAAATACAAATTGTTGACGACTGTGAAAGTATATGACTTAGAAAATATTTATATTTTATAAATAACTTATTGCAACTATAAACATTATCGTTGATATTGTAAACTGCTTTTATGTTAACTAATTATTTATTATTTTTTTTATTTTTAACTTAATTTATAAACTAAATAAATTGTAATCATAAAAGTATTACAAAACATATGTGTGTAAGCAAACATTATACTTTGGGTCCATGAAAAAAAGATACATGATGCTTACAATTTTTTTATAAGATCGTTTGATTAGAATGAGTCGTAATATAAGATCATTAATTTTTAATAAAGATTTAAGTCTTTACACTATTTTATCTTTAACCTACGAAGATAGTTATCAGAAATAGTGATAAAACCAAGAGAAGAAATTAGTTGATTTAAGTGATTCTTTAATCGTAAGCAAGACCATTTATATAGGATTTTGGCAGTTTTGTCTATTGTATTTATTTTTAGATCTATATGAATGGTGTGTTTATAGAGACACAGAATGGTGTTATTTGTGATCATACTACGAGTTATAAAGAAGGCTTGACTTTTACTTATACTTGACTTTTTTGACACACCCTATAGTTGGATTCAATATGTAAAAAAAATTAAATTGAGTTTTATTATTTACTAAATATCAAATAATAATATTATCAAAATCGATATTATATCAATATTTAACTATAAAATAAGATTACTATGATAATTAAATAATATTTTTTATATTAAAGAAAATCAATGGAATAAAAAATAAGCGGGTAAGTGGGTATCGCTCTGCTGTATATTAGGGGGTGGGGTGGACCTCAGACTATGATAGGTATCATTGTATACGAAAAACGATTCTGAATGAAGATGATTTGTTAGTTTAGGATATATTATATTTAAATATTGTCATATATTCTATTTTGAAACAAATAGTATAGTTACTATATGTTACTATAGTTACTTTATAGTATCTGTTTATTAATAAAAAAAGTATTTGGCAACATACGCATAATGAGAGTATGAAATTTAATTTAAATTTTGACATATTTCGTATAAATTCGAACTTTAAGCACTTATAAAAAAAATTGTGACTAACGATTTCGGATTTTTTTTTATAACTTTAAGAACAACTTGTAATAAATGTATTAAATTGTTGTATTAAATTTTCAAGATTTTCTGGCCACCCAAAAAATTTTTATCAGTATTTGAAGAAAAAAAACTTAGAAAAGTTGAAAATTTCAATTGTCTATAAGTAGCTTAAAAATAGTCAAAATATTTAACTGTAAAGAGATAACCATAATATAAACATTTGGTGAAAATTTCAAATATTTACAATAATTCGTTTTTGAGTTACAGCAAAATCAAAAAATCGATTTTGTCGAAAAGTGGTTTTTCGTAAAATTGTCGTTTTTCTGTCACTTTTTTTTTGTTTTTTCGATTTTTTTGAAAACTATTTGAAAATGTTTACTTTTGACCCCCCCAAAGTACCAACTAGATGAATTTCCCTATTCAAAGAGGGGCTGAAGTCAAAAATCGGAGCATTATTACTGCTCCAAATGTTGTCGTCAGACATAAAAAAAAAAAAACCACATCATTCTAAAAGCAATATATTCTTCACTCCGTTCAGAATCTAAAATGTATTAGTTTGAAATAAATTACACTAATTATTCGTGTAATACATTTTTTCGTATGTTTTTAAATGTATCAATTAGTTTAGAATACATTATTGCTAAAGAAATTAAATCATAGGCTGATTAATTTTAATTTAGATTCAACGTTCGAACGTAATAATATTCCAATTACAAAGGATAAAAATTCCAATATATATATATATATATATATATAATATATATATAAGTACAGCCGATATTACTTATATAATATCCCGAATAATTCCCGATAATATCACTAAACAGCGATTTAATAATGTTCATGACTCGGCGGCAATAAACAATACTTTATCGCGTGTCAGGCGCCAGTAAAACGTATATAGTTAACATTATTAATATTATATTATTATTATTGCTCAATGTTTTTTGTTAAGTCTGTACTGCATTGTTTTTTTTAACACCAGTGTATTATGTTATAATATTATAATTATTAAATATTAAACATTCCAAAATATTCAATAAATCGAATCAGGCCATGGATCTATATAAAATCTTGACAGATATAAAAAATGTACACTTTAATTAGGTATTATAATCAGAATCAATAAAAATGAAAATAATGTAATGATTATATTATAATGTTGATAATATTACTAATCGGCGATCTAATAATGTCCATCAATCGTCAACCGTATATATTATACATAAATATTTTACGGCGTGCGAGTAAAACGTAGATCGTAATTATTATATTATTATTATTCAAACGTTTTATGGCCGGTCTGCACACTGAATTTTTTTTTAACATAACATTCATTATAATATAAAAACATGTTTTCGGTGTTTAATACTCTTTTAATAATATTAAAAATATTATCCAATTAAGTATTGCGGAGCTGAATGTGGTACTACAACAAGCGCGTGTCAAATAAAACTTTTTATATATTTCATACATTGCATATTACATACGACTGGTTGCATTTGAGCATTGCTCAGTAGTGACATGATTGTATTTTAAGCAATTTTTTTCTCCTTGATATTCAAATTAGGATGCTGTAGTCGGTCCTCACGAAATTTATTTCAATATTATTACGCCACATACAACTGCGCAACATCGTCGGGAATATTCACGGAGAAGCACATATGTTATTGTTTTTGTCACTCACGTGTTTTAGTAAAACCATTATAATTTCGAGAATTACAAGTATTTACCAACTAAACTATTAAATAATAAACAGTAAAATTTTAAATTTTGAAACCAGTTTAATGAAATACATTGGGTGTGGAAAAATAACAAAATGAGAAATAAACGGACCGAGGATACTTGGAAAATCTCAGAAAACTTTTAAAATATTGATACAAATGAATTTTTTTTAATTAAATATACGATACTATAATGACGAGAGATCGTGGGGATTTTGGGAATGGCTAAGAAGACAGTAAGGAGGTCTCGAATAGGTTTCGGTAATCTAAAGTAATAGATTGTGTAGACATTTGGATATTTTAGTTAGCAGTGTATACTTAAGATCGATTATTATTTATTAAATATTAAATAAAAATTCTCGAAATTTGATACATGAGTTAATGGCATATTATATTAATTTTAACCGACGTATATAATATAACTTAATACATCACAAACATGGTCTTAGAGCACAGTTCACGTGTGTACACTGTACAGTGTAATAAATTTCCATAATTATTTCCATGAACTGTATTATATTATACTTGTGCGACCGGCTCCTCTATTAATTCGCGGGCTTTAAACCAAACGTCGTTGAACGCTAAAATACGCTTGGTCTCTATAGTCTCTAGGGCTTTAACACAAATTACGAACTTTCAACTATTATCTACAAACAACCTGGCCGGATTATATTTTCTAGTTAATTTAACAGTGCACCTTCCTTTACGCGTATACAGGTAACTGAGGGTATGCGCCCTCTTATTAATATTTTCAGTGTAAACATTTTTGGGATACGTTACTGTTTTTTGAGGACATACATAATTTATTATGAATAATATTTTTATACTATCTTCTCATATTCTTACAAAATATTGTGCATAGTTCAAAATAAAAAGGTAAAAAGTGTGTACCATTATGCTGTACATTAGGTGTCAAGTGGGTCATTAAAATGGGTGTATTAAATTAGAATTTCATGATATATCATTGATTATGAAAAACGATTCTGAGCGGAGACAGTCTGACAGTTTATAATATCATTATAGATATATTTTCAATTTTGTGATATGTTTTTACGGTTTATTGCTAATAATTTATATTACTTTTAATAATATGGTAAGTTGATGATATTTTTCCGAAAATATTTAATTTGTTATAATTAATATTATAAGTATTTAATTATTTTAATAAAATGTATTTACGCTATAGTATAACAACTTATATAACTGAAAGTGTATTAACATATTTCTATAAATACTGTAAAAGAATAAAAACGAGTTCATAGTATAAACAGATTATATCTTAAAATAAATTAAAAATATCATTGCATGTTGTAAAATTCATAATAATAATATAATAATATTCTTAAAAGTTTTAGATCCCTAGGAATAATGTTTTTCATTAAAAACAAAATAATAAATTAATGTAATTATTCATCGTTAAAATACGTATTTCAAAATATTTAT
Organism: Schizaphis graminum; assembly: GCA_020882235.1. Lineage (NCBI taxonomy): Eukaryota > Metazoa > Arthropoda > Insecta > Hemiptera > Aphididae > Schizaphis > Schizaphis graminum. The sequence continues at coordinate 73,785,626 of CM037032.1, forward strand.
AAACTCGACTTTCTAGTATTTTTTTTTTTATATATAGTATATATTTATATATTATTTATATTGAAATACTTATAAAGAATTTTTCATTAAATGTTCAAATCATAGTAAAAAAAACAAATGATTTTATAAAATAATTTAATAATTTTCACGATTTTCAAGAATTTTATGAAATTTTTGATTTAAAACGCCTATAAAAAATATGATGACTATAGATTTTCTATATTTTTTAACTGAAAAATTAACAACTAACGATAAGCTTTTTTTACATTTTTTCAAGCATTTTTACCCAGGGAATAATTTATTGTTAATTGACATTTATTTATATATTGATTAGCGTAAAACTTCGCGGTATTTTTATTTTATTTTGTTTTTCCCAATCATAAAAAAAATACTGCGAATGTTTTACTTATGATAACCCTTTATTCGCAAAGCACCAACTAGAACTAATTTTTTACTAGAAAGCCCCCTCGTTTTTGAAAACTAAAACATTGTTACTGCCCTAAAAAGTGTTTACGTATAGACAGAAAAAGAACACGCACATCATTTTAAAATCAATAATATTGTTCCGCTCAGAATTTAAAACAGTATAGTGTATAATATTTTTAAAAGTAAAGTATACCTTTACAACTACATCAGTGGGAATATTTTACAAAATATTTTAAGAGGGTTAGGTTAGGTTAGGTATAATTATATACGATTGAATTAGACTGAAGTAAAGTACTCGGGATTTTTAAGCGGGGGAAGGGTGTCATATTTTAAAAATCATCCTTTGTTATACCAATTTAATATTGATCAATAATATTATGATTGGCTGGTGCGTGTATGACGACCACGATAGCATAAGCTCGAACGTGTATGACTAAATGACTAACAAAAAACGACCTTGTACTGCGCGTAGTCGCTTCCGTTTTCAGACAGTATTTATTTTAATCGTTGCGATCATCGATTTGCGCTTTTTATCACTTACCTCGATTTGTATCTGACGATTAAAACGACTGCGCGTGATCCGTGCCCGTGACATAAAATAAAAATTTACTGCTCGTACAAATTATTATGATCTTTGTTTAATAATCGTTTACAATAATTTGAACAAGCAGCGACATTTTATTTCCAGAATTTATCGGCGCGGCATAACGTAATGGTATTACTGTTATAGGTGTAAATCAATATGACAACGAATTGGCTCACAGTGCTTAACGCAGCAGTGTGTAGAAACGGATATACTATATTAAATATAATGAAATATTCATCGCGATGTTTCGATGCCAAAGCGATTTCGTTTGACATCGCGGGTTAGCAGTGATGGAAACTTGTTCGCGAAAATCGTGATGCAAGCGCGTGTGTGCTTGTGTGTGTGTATGTCTGGATGACACTCTAAATAATACATTATAATATATGCATGGCTTCTAGTTCTCGTCCGATGGTCATGCACAGACGCAGGTGGCGACAATTTAATAATGGACAGATTTCGTGTTTTGACACGGAAATGCGCTTAGGGCACGTCGGATATCGGACAATCGGAAAAAGGCGGACGAGTGTAAAACGCCGTCAAACGGAAAACCGTCACCGTCCATCACGCTAACGGGGGGGGGGGGCGATAAAAGGCACCGCAGTGAGGTGGCGGTGGAAACGGCTGCGGTGCGGCGACGGTAGTGCCGGCGTGGCGGGGCCCGTGTGCGGTAGGAGTGTATATACGGTGAAGTGGAACGAAACGAAACTAATGGTCATCATTGTTATTTGGTCGGTCGGTCCGCATGTGTACACCTATCTAACCTATCTAACCTGCAATAGGACACATTGTGTGTGTCGTACAAACAGCCAGCGCACGCATCAAATTCACCGTCCCGGATGAAAATACCACCTTCTCGGTAATAAATTACTAGTGTGCCACTAGGAAAAAAAAATACAATGGAATTGAATACGTATAAAAATATCATTCGATGGAAATCTTTCACCCCCGACTTGATATCGTCGTGCGACCCGGTTTGTGGGCGGTGCGCGGCGTGTCGTGCGGCCGATGGTACGTTCGCGGCGACGGTGTTTGCAGTTTTGTAACTCGTTTTTTTACTATTATTATATTATTTCGCGCATCTCTGCGATTTCGTTGATTAAAAATAAAAATAAAAGTTTTCACAAATTTCGTTTAGGAATTCTATTAGGAATGATTATCAGAGGTAGGTGGTATCCACGGGTCGGCGTTTAATATGATTACGTACGGAAAAGCTATAATTTGATGACTATGACGAAAAAAGTTGCAAGTCATAAATACCAAATCTCACAAAAGAGCTTTTATAAATATTTCAATTTCTTTTTTGGTTTTATAGTTATCATGTTCTCGTTTTTTTCTATAGTTATAACGGACCCAGAAATGTATTTTTATTCATTTTTTGATATGTTGTCTTTTGATATAATAAATGTGGTCTATCCACATATTATCAATCACAATATATTAAAGTACTATGTCCATAATATTAGTATACAAAATATATCATATTACTATAATACATATTATTATAATTATATAAATCGATAATATATCATTTCTAGGTAGGTCACACGGAATTGTGTGTTTTATGTGAATATAATTAATTCATATAAAATATCATGTACAAAATAAACACAACATCATACACACGTATTATTATTGCACAATCATGAATTTATATTTAAACTTAATGCCATAATATAAAAACTGTTATTCGATTATATAAAATGCGAGGAAAATTTAAAAAATATCCAGGGTATTGGAGACATGCTGATTCTGGAAAATGTAAATCGATGTGAGGATTTTAAAAATTAGAAAAAAATATAATATGTCAATTACCTCTTTGACTGGACCATAACATCAATTTGATTTTTTAACAGGAATCATCCAGACGTAAATCAATCGAGACAAAGCAAACACCTTTATCAAATTAACTGTAATTTCAAATGGCAAAACACTGAATATTTTTATAGTGATAATTAATATAATTGATTATTACACTTAGGAACAAATAATTTCAACTAAACACCGTAAGTCTATGTTATTTTTAATAAAAGTTGTAAAGAAAAAAAAAGGTGATCACAAATATTTTTTGTAATTCAAAAATTTGTCATAAAAAATAATTTTCTCAACACCGTATTAAAAATAGTAAAATAAATAACAGTATAACAAATAATACAAATATATCAAAATATATTTAGTTACTTTGTTTGATTGATCGTATTCACATTGAAATGTTTTGTATCCTATATTACACATTATATTATATATTTTTTAATATAGATACTCTTCATTCGATTAAATATTTTGAATGATTTATTATTTAAATTAATATAGTATAATATATTGTATGATAATTAGTATGTTTAAATTGTATTTTATTGTAAAATATGTTTGTCTTTTAAAAAAAAAATTATTAATCATATATTAAAAATAAAATATAATTTGTATTTGAGACATGGATACAAAAAATCATACCATCCTTGAAATACGAGTAACATTAATATCGTATATTAGAAGATGTTAGTACTACGATACTTCTCTGTGTAATATGTATAAATTGCTTGTATGTGTAATGGAAAGCAAATAGTTAATATTAATATTATAACTGCAATAGACACATAGTAAATATTATTAATGTTAGGTACTATTTTAACCGTACCGTCACTGACGTCACTGTTTTTTTCTCGAAATAAGTGGAGCGAAGAAGATGCAAACAGATTGTAATTAAAATGTTTTGAATTGCAATAATTAACATCGAAAATTAAATATCAGTAGATTGACCTGTACGTTGATGAAAAATACCTGTTTAAAACTTGTTTTTACAGGAATTCGAATTGCGAATATTTGTGTTTTCTTATTATTCAACTTTCAATTTTTAAGTACGGATAATAAATTATTATACGCGAAATTTATCATACTTTTTCAACCGTTATTTCTCTGATGATTTTAAATAAAAATAAAAACAAATATTTTACCATTTATTTAGTTCCACAACTATTTTTCTATATTATATTTTGTATTGCGTTACATTTTTTTTTTTTTTTGAAGAAATGTATACATTTCTATATTATGCATATTTAAATGAATAATTTAGTAGAGAAAACTTTTTATTAAAAACAAAAATACCGTTTAAAATAACCCAGGTGTAAACTGTTTATAAGCCACAGCATAGTTACGCACAAATGAAATAGTTTATTTGATGAAAATAATAAAGACAAAAAATGTAATTTTACAATATTTGTAAATTGAGTCAAATGGAAATGCAAAGATAAATTCAGTACCTATAATAAATATTATGCAAACCGCATTTTGTTAGGACGTACGTTTATACATATAAACGTATCGTTACTTTGTATATTAAATTCAACTTTAAAAATATTTAACTTTTCTAACCTTTGGATACTATACTAATATTCTATAGAAAAAAAAAATAATATACTCATTTATTAAATTATAATAATGTAAGTAAAATAATTTTTTTTTCATACATTATTTTTATACCTGTCCTAGTTTTCAACAAGTAAGGTTTAAAAAACTGAATATTTAACGTTAGGTATACCCATAAAATATAATATTATTTCCATTGAAATTCAAATCGAATGTCAAACTATACAAAGGAAATTTTTTAAAAAATTGATTGTTTCAACCTCTGAATTTATTACCTTTGTTCGGAATATATTTTTTCCGAATGATTTATATAGATATAGGTACCTACAATAATTATTTTATATTTTTTATATTCTATACTATAATATATTATTGACTATTATACATATTATAAATATATTATGCACTCGCGAACCCTAGGGGGATAGCGTTTTGGATATGCCTAATAGGTACCCCCGTCTACTTATTTATGCAAAAACTTTATTGTGTTCGAATTGCTGACTTTCGTTTGATATACTTTCAACGAACCGATCCACGCAGGAGCGCACGTGGTATAATGAACTCTTCTGCCACATATCACTCATCCCGAAGCCGTTACTTTTAACCGGTTACGCGGCAATCTGTTCGGCATTTGTTTGCGAAACGGTACGTGCCGTTGCATTATCCGTCCGCCGTTGTCGTTCTTCTCGGCGGTCACCCGTTCGGCCGTACGCGTTCGACCGTCCGCGCGTCTGTATCGCCATCGATAACGGTATCGTGTCTTTTGCAATTCGACAGATACCGCCAGCAGGTAGTCGTCCGTTGTTTTAGGTACTTATTGTTTGTTGTGATCCTCATCAATTATTATGCGTGCCATCGCGGTTGCAGTGCATAGTCTCGCCGCCCGTTACCGAAACCCAAGTGTCTTTACCAGAGGCGAACGTAACCTAACCCAACGGATATAACTGAGCATGTGCACTTTAAAACCAATTTGTATTAAGCATTGAAAATAGTATATTTACTTTTTTATTATGCTGTAGATTTTTACAAAATATGTAATTTCTCTTATTTCGTATCATTATTTTTATTTTTAACATTATGATTATTGGACGGTTACAATTATAAAAGTGAGTCAACTTTACTGTTATGAACTATGTTTAGATATCAATTTAAAACACCTCCTTACCATAAACAAAACTTCAGGATACGTGCTTGTTTATATGCATAAAATTATATTGTACACTTTTACGTAAGATTATGATGAGTGCAAATCGTAAACGCTTATTATTGTCTTAAAATGTATGTTTAGTGCCCGTGCCACTTATTAGTTTTACTATTGGTACTTTGTAATACTACTACTTTTGAGTTATAAAGTAATATATATTTTTTTATATGTTTTTTTTGTTTTCAAGTGTTCGTCATAACACTTTTTTGGGGGGATAGAAGCGTTGAGTATAATAGTTAATGTTGATATAGTTAATGCTTGACGAACGTTAAAACTTTAGAAAAGCTGTATAAAGTTTAGTAAAAATTGGTGCGATGTTATTTGCCTGCTTCTGCACAACATTGTACAACAAGCCTCGGATGCTTTTAAATAATTAACTGATACACTACAGGTTCAATATTCAATGTTTATTTGTTTGCCATTTTAGAGAAATATTATTTTTCCGAGTTTTATGTTACGAAAACCTATTACTGAATAAAACAGTAATAGTAGGTTAGCGAGATAAAAATTAAATATTTTTTATTCGAAATGCATTACGTTATAATCATATCGCATTGAGTTACATTGTATAATTAATTTAACTATATATATTATATATAAGGCCAACACTATGAGCGTACTATATTATACTCTTTTTCTGTCCTATCTACCATGATTTCGGACTGCGTCAGGGTGTATGATTAAAATGCATATTCGTTTCGAAATCCGTGAAGCAATAATATAATAATATTATTATGTATGCGTGCGTGGACATCCGGCTTAAATACTGTGTATTAAATAACTACGGTTTACAGTTTTTGAAAAGTGTAAAAGAGTTTATACTCGTCAAAAATCCCTGAAATGATTAATCTTCAGCACGTGATCGACAGCAGATTTATAAGCTTTTATAAAATCGTGTTTGGCGTAATTGTTGTAATAAAGCATTGTAGTCAACTAAAATACATCATGTTTTACTAAGTAATTCTTTTAAAATTCGATTTAATGCATTGGTATCTAATTTTACTTTGCATGATAAGCCCGGGTACCTATCTGTCATATACTTTCAATGACTTCTAGCCTTAATTAAACTGCACTTAATTTTCGTTTAATTTCGTGAATATGCGAGAAAATCGATTTAAATATCCCAAAATAAGAAGTATTCCTTTAAAAAATACTACTTAAAATATTAGGTAATTATTTATAAACATGTTAAATAATTCCCCTAAAAATTTTACACTAAAAATTGTTTTTAGCATAGTATTAAAGTATTAAATAATAATGATTAAAGAATAATCTATTTGTATTATTTAAATTTTTATGATTTGATGTTATCACATGATAAAATTTGTAAATAAAAATAATTAATAATATATATTACTCGTATATGTCTGTACTTGACGAAAGTTTCATTTTCCAGATCATTAAGTAGTTGCGACCACTTTTTTCAAAAAAAAAAAAAACATAGGTAGGTACCTACGGAATAAAAATAATGTGAAAATTCAAAATAAATAACATATCTTTTTATTTTTTTAATGGTATAGTTTATGGTAATTTTTTTTTAAAATTATAATAATGTACCTATTCATTATTATAAAAAAAATATGTTCTAAAAGTTAAAAAAAAATTCAAAATATAAGTCTCATTTTTAAGTTCTTTGATGTACAAAACGACTTTTATACTTGAAAAATATTATTTTCAATTTTGAGACATTTAAAAAAAATGAAATATGCATTTAAATCCGGTGTTACTCATAAACTTCCATAAAATATCTAAAAATTTAAATTAATTTTAAATTAGTTAAATATATATCATAATGTTATGCATTCATATTTTCTGCTTAACAATTAATATAACATAATGAATCGATTTAAAAAAATAAGCATTGTAAAATATGAATATTTAAATAATAAGGTAATGTGACTGATATAACTTCCATATTATATTGTATAAATATCTACGCCATCGTGTATATTTTTTTTCTCATGCATATTAACATATTAATTATCCTGAGTCGGTCTAAGTACTGGGACCATAGTTTTCATTATATACCTACTAACCCTTCACAACCTGATGGTGATGATCAAACAGTATTATTATATACAAGTGTAAGTAAGGTGTTGACTATTATTCGATTACACAGATTATATTATGTGAATGAACGGCATTGATTTCACTTTCTAGAAATTCCAAAATAAATAATGTTAACTAACAATGTGAAGGTAACATGTTGTGTTTATTGTTTATTATATTATTAATGTGTGAAACCATATGTGTACAGTTATACACGATGTCTAATGCTTTTTTTTTAAAATACACATTTACATCATACTCATCAATGTTTTATATGTATTTGCTTCTTTTCAAAGTGCTCTTTAGTGCTGTTGTAGATTTACGTATATTTGCTATTCAAGTATTTATTACGTCTTATACTTATATATAAAGTTAATGTAATGTAGCTATTAATTACTTTAGAATTATTTTTATATCGTTATAAAATAACATGTCGTACACAATTACTTTACTGAATACTCATACAAGTAAATAAAATAGTCAACACAAAATAAGATATAATACTAATTAATAGAAACTTTCATAACATAAAACACGTATTGCACATATAAATGTACTATAATAATATAGTATCTAATTAGATTAAAAGACAGGTATAAAATTTATTTGATGTTCTAATCTACAATATTAGGTAACAAATATATTTATTTTTGAAACTGTGATAATCATTATGGATATTTTACTAATTAAAAATGTTAATATAAATATTAAAATGATATTGAGTCATTTGCCTATACTGTAGAGAATTTTTTTACCTTCAATATAGATAATATATTTCCCCAGTCTGAGGGTTTCCACACTGGTGGACGGCCTTCCTCTTCACGTTATTTCAAGTTATTGTTATTCAATTTAGCTACCTACTGAATTTAGTTATTGTATATAATAATATTACAGATTGTAAATATAATTTGTTTAAATGAAAAAAAAAACACAATATTACAACTGAACAATACAATTATGAATAAAAATATTATAATAATCACATTTTTACAAAAATAAAAGGTTAATATTAACAATAAAGTTAATTATTGATGTTATAAATTATAATATGTATCTAATGATGACGATTATACATATTAATGTGTCTGACCATAGATTGCATGTCAAGATCTAAAAAACAGTGTCAAAACAAATCTTATGAATTGTTTATAAACCAATACAATATTTTCAGTAATAAAATATACTAATAACCAATAATATTGGCGATTTCACAAAATATAATTTCTGTGGTCAAGTTTAAACTTATCCATAAATCAAAGGTTTTATAACATGTTACATCATACAATAAAATTGTGTACTGCAGAGCGGTTACCTAATACCTACTATATGGAATCGTTATGAAAACTAATTTTAAAATTTTCTTTTTTATACATACAATATTTTCAGTAATACAATATACTAATAACAAATTTGCAATATTTTAAGCTATAGTTGTTGTGGTTAAATCTAAACTTAAAATAATTCAAAAGATTAAAAAGTTTTCAAAAATATTACATCAATCAAAAAACTAATTTATTTTTATTATTCATTAAAAAAAAACAACACATAATAATATAAAAATAAGTTGTGTATCGTTATATTCTATAAATAAATTTATATTTTTAATAATTTTATTATATAGTTCGATTTTTAATCAAACTATTTGATATTTATTAAGAATTTTTGTAATTGCCAGTTATATTTCGTCAGTATAATACAAATGTTGTAATGCCCACAGCAAAGATAAAAAGCAATTATTTACTAGTAGGTGCAACATAAGTACAATATAATTATGTATATACTAATATATATGTACCGAAATTCATTTTTAACGTGACGTTGGTAGCTCGAGGAAATGATAATATCCGTGTACATAAAAATAATAATGTCAATAGAAACGTATATTTTAATTTAAAATATGATAAGTTTTGTAGTTGACAGTTTTTCAAGTAGCACGTCTTAGTACTAAAGCTTTGCGCTGTCGTTTTTTTTTTTTATAATTTGTCGACAATGAAATAAAAACTTTTTAGACATTTTTCCTTTTTGAAAATAAACAGAAAAATATTGCATTAACGATGAAACAACAAATAAGTTCAACACGTTTTAATTGAATTTATAGTTTGTTCGATTTTCACTGGAATAAAATCAGATTTTTTTTATTAGATTACTTATTATATCGTGAGATATAATGCTATTACATTAAAATAACCGTCAAACTTTTTTAGTCGGACACTGATAGATTATTTTCAACACATTTTAATATGGGATTAATAATAACATTAGCTGAAGACATATTTTTTGAAAATCTTCTAAAATCTACGATAATTAATATTCAGCTGTGTAATAATGTAACACAATATGTGTTCAAATATATGCAACTGAAAACTAGTTCAATCAACAGTATTATATAATAGACTACCTATGATTATAATAAACTACAACAGTATTAAATACATATTATTTTATAAGTATATCTATAGGTATTAATAAGGCAATGTTTGTATTTGCGCGTGTATGTATGAAATCGATCAACAGTCAAGTCTATCATGGTTTGAAAATGTGGTACATTGATATTCATGTATCAAAGAATGTACACCTTGAAGTCTATTTTATTAAATTTTACATTTTAACGAGGGAATCGCGTAGAGATCGGTGGTTCATGAACAGTTAAGATTTTATTTTTTTATTTTTAACCAGTCATTGGTTAAGTTAAATAAAGTATCATCATCATTTATTACAATATTATAAATAATTTTAGACTTGTATTTTATAATTGATAAAAATCACTCAAATTAATGTGTTGAATATATAATTGGTTTACTTTTTAACATATTTTTAGAGAGGAAAAATCCAATGATACTATTTAATTTTTCATGAACAAGGTTGTACAAGATCAGATAATATATTTTTATATTTAAGACTCTTAGTGGAGCAGCGATAATTATATTAAATGTACAATGATATTTCTTTTTTATTATCTTTGTGTATAACTTAAAGTCTTGAAAGACAAAAGAAAAAATGTATAATACAAATGTCCTGAAGGATTTTTTTTTTAATATAATATAATATGACCAATAACCACCATTTTGTTTAAATTTATAATTAATGTATTCATTAATACATAATGAAAATATTATGGCTAAATGCGTGTAACTAACACCGACCATAATTATTATAAAATTTTGAATATAATAACCGGTTGTTCGAAGTAAATTTTAAGTTTGTGTCTCAAAGTGTAAATAAATCTAATATATTATTCAGTAAATTATATTTTTTAATAATTTTTGATTGTCATAGAATTAGAAAAGTATATAATTTTTATATTCATATATAAACATAAATTATTTTCATTGACAATTTAATTTTTTTAAATCTTCTATAATGGCTACGAATAAAAAAATATATTATATACCAATTATATTTTTGTTTTTCTTTTATACAACACACCTATTTCCAGTTAGTTTACATTATATTTAATTTTTAAAAAACTAATATTTTATATAATATTATTTCTTACTAATTTATAAAATAAATCAAAGACTGTCTATTTCAAGAAATAAATTTTCACATTTTATAGATTCAAACCTTATAATTTATATGATTTAGGGCCATATTATTTTATTTTTAATAAATTTTATTTTTCCATCGTTATTTAAGCTATAACACAGAATATTAATATATTATCAATATAAATTAAAAATACAAATATTTACAACATTTTGTATTTAACAACGTGTATTTAAATTTCTATATATTCTATGTCTTCCATATTTTCAATAATACATCTTAAATTATATAAAATAAATCCAATAATTATATTATATTAATATAAATTACATAATTTTTAGTAGAACAATAAAAAATATTTATATCATATAATAAATTAATATTGTAAATCAAAATATTGGAATGACACTACGCAGTTGACAGCTAGCAGCACTGCAGCTTCTGTAGTCATGGTTATTACCGTTTATCTACTGTTATAGGTATAAACTCGAATAAGCTATCTACCAACATTTGTAATTACATATATGATAAAATTGTATTTATTAAAATACAGATAATCAGCACTATAGGTTTCCGTTGTTATTTTTTTTCGAAAGTTGCTAATTTTTCTATATATTTTTTAGTATTTTATGAAATATACCTAATATAGAAAAAAATATTATACTATAATACATAACAGTCAAATATATAATCAAGGTTAAAATTAATACATGTAAAAATACATTTTTAGTTCTAGTTTAACTCAAATTATAACCATTTAATATTATTATATTTTCGTGCGTTTCTCGACATTATGATAATTAACTGTTAAACTAAGTATTAGTTTATACAACTGATATAATATTATATAAAGTAAATATTTTAAATAGTTGAATTATTAATTTTCATTAATTATTTAAATAGTTTGTATAAGTTTAAAGTTTATACAGATGTGCACGAGAATAAGAACAACAAGACACATCGTATAATTAGATATTAAAGAACAGTTTTTAGCTAAAAATAAGCATTGAAAACACGTATAAAATACAAGAAGACCAAGATTTATACGAAGTTAATAATTAGTAGGTATAATAAAATGTATTTTATTATATTTATGTAAAATAAATAAGTTTTCTCTCCTAGAGATATTTTAAACTATCTATGTCAATTAAAAAAAAATGTTTTGATTCACATCGCCAGTGTATATTGATGGAAAACGAACGAGTTCATTTTTAAACACAATATTGTGCGTGATCCATAATTACTGCATATTATTCAAACAGTTTTCCTAATTATTTTCTAAGAATAGTTCTCCCCATCGACGATAATAGTTGTAAATTAATGCGACGTCATAAAATACTTGTCCTACATCAATAAAGATTATTTACATACCTTCCGGTGTCGCGAAAAATAAATTATTCACGATCGTGATTCAATGGACAACTGTAAAAGATAATATTATCATATTTAATACATTGATGTTGTACAACTGTTTTTGAACTATTTATTCGGCTAATGGCGTACTTACCATCTAATAATTGCATTTGTGTTTTAATGTTTTACGGCTAATAACACTATATGGGACAAAAACTGACAACTATGAAATTATACTTTCACGATACGCTTAAAGACGATCTTAAATGAGTGCGGATGTGCGGCGTACATCAAACTTGATACCTAATTGATCTCCGCATTAGGTGCCGCCTTTTAATGTTGTAATTATGATTGTATTATTATAATAAAGATTAAACGGAAAAGCGTAATACGAAATCGAAAATCTTTGGGGCGTAATATAAAATCCGTATCTCGAACTTTAATTAATTTTAGGAATATTTTTTATATTCGAATTACAAAACAGTTCGAATGTACGCAAGTAATCCTTTATTATTTATATAAAATATTATCGAATCATATACTTGACATAAATACGCGGGGGCATGTCTGAGGGTTTTGATACATTTTTATGTGAGTCTGTGAACTGAACGTAAGAGACAAAGTATCTTGTCTGTTTTATTACAAATAGAGTTCATACCTATACTTTATTTAATAAGAAAAATATAATACTTAATTTTTAAAAACAACATTTTAAGTTATAAAAATTACATACCATATTATTTTAATATCACGCCCATTTACATTACCGACATACACAATTGGGGTTCCGTAATTTTCACTCCAATACTCACCAAATCAATCGTATAACAGACACAATTTCAGCTTCACTGAAAAAAAAGCAATATTGTACCGCAGTCTTTCTTGACGTTGCGCAAGCCTTCGACCGGGTGTGGCATGCCGGCCTCCTCTATAAATTTAAAAAGATTTTACCACCTACGTTTTACTTAATTTTCCAATCGTACCTCACTGAACGTCAATTCGCTGTTCGATACTGCACAAGTTTATCATTCTTATCCACAATAAAAGCTGGAGTCCCACAAGGAGTGATAGCTGCCCCTATTCCTTTTAAAATATTCATCGCTGACCAACCGACCTCGCCAAACACCTTAGTAGCTGAATACGCTGACGACAAATCCATTCTCTTCGTCCACGAAAATCCTCTCATGGCTTCTGAAAACCTCCAATCCCACCTTCATAAGCTAGAATCTTGGTATAAAAACTGGAAAGTTAAAATCAATGAAACGAAACCATGGCATATTACCTTTACGCTCAAACGCGGAATCTGTCCACCGATAACATTAAATAATATTAAAATACCAACCTCGAATACAACAAAATACCTTGGAGTACATTTTGATAAAAAACTGAACTGGTCACACCATATGTCCATATCCACTGTACAAAACTAAAAGTAAACACCCGTCTTCGCTTACTTAGACAAATCCTGCATTCAAAGTCGAAACTTACTCTTCACACAAAACTTAATCTCTATAAGCTCCTCCTAAAACCAATATGGACATAATATGGTATTCAGATTTGGGGATCCGCCAAAAAATCAAATTTGAATAAAATCCAAATATCCCAAAATAAAATCTTCTGCCTAATTACTAATGCTCCATTCTACGTAACAAATCAAACATTACTCTCCGACCTAAAAATGAAAACAATCGCACAAACTGCTACAGATTACTACACTCGATACCACAACTCTTTAAAAAATCATCCGAACAACCTCGCAAAAGATTTAACTTTACTTATCCCTGGAAACCCTCCCAAAAGACTGAAAAGAAAGTAGTTCCGCGACCTTCTCTTTAATTAACCCCATACTTGTATAATATAACGCCCTAAGGAGTGTCGTCAATGGGCGGCTTCTCCAAATCAAATTTTCAATGTCTGTTTTTTTTCTATATTATCATTTACGCTTATTGTACTCAAATTGTATAGATTGTGTAATGCAAATAAAAAAAAAAAAAAAATTCTATGTGTAGTTAATATAATGTTATGCACTGCGGGCGTACCTTATGTGAGATAGATAAGTTCAAAAATATTAATAATCACTTATATTATTGTAGTGTTGTATAAGTTGTACTGTGATAAGCCTTGGTATATTTAATTAGCCAATGACGTGTTCGAGGTACACTTGAGCAAACTCTTGTGCGCAAATATTATTGTGCTAAATACTTTGTAGTTATATACGTAGTTATTAGCGTATGTTAGCAACGAATATTTTCTAAGTTTCATAGTTATATTATGTTATGTTGCGTATGTGAAAACTTGCAAGTGCGTCGTAAGTTCTATCATCAAAATTGCTAAAGGTACATACACGATTAATAGTTTGAACGTTATTCCAACAAGATGTTTATTTACAAAACCATGTACAATAATATTATAAACCAATAAACCGTTTGTAATGAGTACATAAATACAATATTTAATATTACAGTATTAATATTGTTGAAATTATTCTTAAAGTGTTGTCATAACTTTGTTTGTGTTGATAGGTACTTACAAGTCAGTGAAATGAAATGTATCCGATTGAGAGAAGTACGTATAGTCGTCGGAGTATAATTTGAATCCTGTTCACATTTCTATGGTAACACAGGTACTACAGCAACAACCAGGTCACTCGTATTACACCGACGGGAATCATCTAAATAATTCAAAATTTAACTAATAATACATACATTAAATATTAATATTTTATGGGGCTGGAGCGATATGAATTTTTGTTCACTTTCATACCATATTCACTATATTACGTATTATAGTTTAAATTTGTTTTGATGATTGTTTATTTTTGTATAAATGTTTGATAAATTATCGATTCGTACGTGATCCTGTGATTATATGTTGTGACTGAATTTGAAAATTATGTTGACGTTAAAACTTAGTTGAACAAGTAATAGATTTAAATCTGAACACACCGCGCAACGAAAGTTATTATACCCAAAATTTTTGTGGAAAAAACTTGTTTCTCATTAAATTTATTTTGCATACGAATACGTGCATTGCACATGTATCATATTTTACCATATGATCATAAGCTCTTACACAGGTAATAATACCTATATTATGTAAAGTAAACGCAAACATAAGTTTCCATATTTTATAAAATAACTTTTTGTTAACTGTCAAACTACCATTGAAATATATAATATCTAAAAATGTTCTTAGACTGATGTCAATCATCCGCACGCTCTAAAATCATATATAGCTTCAAATTGTTCAATTTATATATGTCAATAACCCATATGGTTATAAAATATATATTTTAAATCCTTGAATAGTTCAATATAACAAATATATCTTAATATTTTTTCAGATTAAGAAAAACAAAAAACGTTAATTAATAATTTGTATTTAACTTTCCTTCAAGGAAGGATCAGGAATCTACTAAAAAATATATTACTTAGTACCTAAGTACCTAAGTAATATATTTTTACTCGATACTACAGTATTAATACCTATAAACATTTTAATTTAATTAATATATTTTAATACAATTAAAAATTAATAATATGAATGTGTTGAGTATAAAAAGCAGGTAAGTGAGTATCGCTCTGCTGTACATTAGAAATGGGGTGGACCTCGGACTAGGGTAGGTTAAATTTGAATGCAATGATAGGTATCATTGTATACGAAAAACGATTCTGAACGGAGATGATTTATTAGTCTAGGATATATTATATTTAAATATTTTCATATATTCTATTTTGAAACTAATTCAAACATTTAAGTAAAAGTTTCAAGATTTTACGTTTAGTAATTTTTTAAAAATAACAAAAATCGAAAATTATTTATTAGTAAAACGTTATTTTACACGTGTATTTTTGATTTCAAATTAAAATTAAAACTTTAAACACTCGTAAAAAGCTTAACTTATGGACAGCATAGTATTAAATTTTCAATTCATAGCTTTTTATAGTAAAATATTTATAAATTTTTAACTACCAAATAGTGAAAAATATTCATGATTTTGACAAATTGTTGTCAATATTTGAACTTCAAATGCTAATAAAAAAAAATTGTGCCTATGTATTTTTATAATTTTTGAATGAGAGTTAGAACAAGTTATGTGGACCCTTATATTAAATTTTCAAGTAATTTGTCCCTGCTAAATTTTTTTTATCAACATTTATAAAAAAAAAATTGATTATTTCAAATGACTATAAATAGCTCAAAAAAATTCAAAATGTTTTGAAAATCAAATTACGTAAAGATAATGGCAATCTAAATAACTGGTAAAATTTTCAAGTATTAACGACTTATACTATTTGAATAAAAACAAATATCAAAAATCGTTTGAGCCTAAATCGTTATTTAACGCGGTTTTGTAAAAATTTAAATTTCAAACACTCATAAAAATTTTTTGTCTGGATCCGGTAGAGTTTTTTTTTACAGATATTTGAAGAAAAATTTATGGAAAACCTTGTACCAAATTTTCAAAACTTAGTTATAAAAGAAAAAAATTTTACGATTTTTCAACCACAAAATTACTTGCAGATTTTCGCAATTTTGACATATTTCGTATAAATTCGAACTTTAATTAATTTTTTACTATCACTTAAAGAACAACTTATAAGAAACCTTGTATTAAATTTTCAAAATTTTCTGGCCAGCCAAAAAAATTTTATCGTTATTTAAAAAAAAAATACTTAGAAAAATTGAAAATTTCAATTGTCAATAAATAGCTCAAAAATTTAGCTGTATATAGATAACACTAATATAAACATTTGGTGAAAATTTCAAGTATTTACAGTGATTAGTTTTTGAATTATAACCATATAAAAAAATCAATTTGGTCGAAAACTGTTTTTGCGTAAAAATTTCTGTTTTTCTGTATATTTTTTAGGTTTTTTCCCGACTCATTTAAAAAATATTTTTAACTTTTGACCCCCCAAAGTACCAACTAGATTCGATTTCCTTGTTAAAGAGGGGCTGAAGTCAAAAATCAAAACATTTTTATTGCCTCTAATGTTGTCGACAGACACAAAAAAAAAAAAAAACACATATCATTGTAAAATCAATACCTGTTCAGAATCTAAAATATATTACATTTTTTAAATTACATAAAATTATACCTGGTGCAATATTTTGTGTATATGCCAGAGTAGAAACCGAACTAAACAAAACATTGTCAAATGAATTATCAATAGAAATAAGGTTTACAGTATTAATACCTGTAAACATTTAAATTTAATTAATATATTATTATTTGTTATTATTTGACCATTTTAATAGACAATATTGTATGTTGTAATACTCTAATAGTGTTGTAACTTATAACCTTTTTCTCCTATTGCTCTTATACCTATAATTTTCATTTAACATACTTGAAAATAATGATTTTTCTACATAGTCCTAATCAAATAAAATTAAAATGAAAAGATTTTTATTAAACCTTAAATCATTGAAGAAGTTCCGAAAATAGTGATTCATTAAGTGTATCACTATTCTTAAAGCATTTTATAATTGTTTAAAAAAATTGGTTACCACTTACCGTTATTATTATTATTATTAGCATTACTATAATATTTTGTTGAATTAGCTGCAACCTCTAACAAAACTGTTGGTTTGATAAATCGATCTAATAATCCATATTTTTTTTTAGTTGCATCTTCTTTTTGTGCTTTTAATTTCTTCTTGTCGCATCCACTCAAATGTTGAGAACGAGAAGCCATTAATTATGATTTTTTAATAAAATTAAAATTAATAATTCAAATTTAAATGACAATTATCAATTGTCAGTGTGCATTAAAAGTTAAAATTTTAATAAAGTTGAGACGGATGACGACTGTTGAATGATAATGTGAATAAAAGTCGGTCTACGTTTACAGTATAAAGTATATTATTATATAATAATATATACGTTTTGGGAATTTAACGTAACCAATATTTTAATAATAAGTCGCTGCCCGGAAGATAAGATAGGGAGAATTTGACATGGTCACAGGCTGGGTTTCCCAACTATTCATATCTTTTCAGATCGATTATCGCTTACGACTAATCGGGAAAACAGTAAATACTATTATTAATACTATTATTTTAAATAATGAAATTAATTTTTAAATCAGTTTAAGCTATTTAAAAATTATGTAACAAATTTTGAATTTACTTACAGACTACGGAGTACCTAGTATGTACTTATACCAGAGGTATTCAAACTTTTTCATCCCAAGGCTCCTTTGAGTCTTCACAAAATGTTAACGGCTCCCAAATTATAAATAACAAAAAAATCAATGTTTATATGAATGTAATAACATTATGGAAACAATGACACTTATGCGACAAATTAAAGCTATATATTTAGCGAATGATTATTGTAGACAATTCAACGTTTCCCAACCAGTGTGCCTCAATGATAATAATAATACGTTTTTCTAAAAAAATATTTATTGGTTTTCAATTATATGACGTGGCTCCCTTCGACAACTCCCGCGACGCCCCTGGGAGCCGCGACGCACAGTTTGAATACCTCTGACTTATACAGTTGTAATTGTAAAATATTATTTATTCAATTACTTTGTAAAAAGTAAAAACATAAAATCGATATACCTAATTAATTAAATAAATAACGATTATTTATTATTATCTTTATTTTAAATACGTTACATTATTAAATCCATAGTAAAATAAACTACCTATTCATAGTTTATTTTGTCATACTTTCATAGATTCGTGACCGTCTCGTCAACTGACAGCTCAACTGTTAGTTGTTAGACGTTAGTATAATAATTTTAATATACTAATTAGACCTTAGTAGTTAGTATTAGAGTCTAAAATCATAATCTACTAACTACTTATTATATATAGGCTATAGTGTTTAGTTTATTAGCACTTAGTAGTTGTACCTACTTGCTATTCACTAATCATTTGTAAATCGCATTTATTTATCTAATGATATTTAAATCCTTTATAAGTAAAATTCTGGCCTACAACTGGGCCCTAGTAACCCTTGGTGGGCCCCCAACTACAAAATCTTCTATGACATATATCATAGATAAATTAGGTAATCGGCGCCACTGACTTAGGTACGTATGTTGTTTCAGCTTGGTACGTTACTACACAAAGACAAAACTAGCTACAATACAATCATTGTATAATATTATAATGAATCACTATGAAAAATTGTAGGTTTTAAATTTCATTTCTTCGTATTAAATAATAAATACATGTAATTTACTTGATACACTAACTGGCGTTATGTCTTGAAACTATAATAATTCGACTTTTCAACAGATACAATTACGAGTCTTTAAAATTATTATTTATAGGAAAAATTTTCAATAAAATAATATTGTTTTAAATTTCATCAGTCAATATACAAATATATTTTTTTATTTCAATGTTAGAACTTAAAATATTATATTTATATTTAGCTATTATTTAATATTGTTTTTTTTTCATTGACTTAACACCTGAAATCTAACACTATCGAAGAGTGTGTTTGTTCTTACTTTCTTCAATCCATAATAATTAATGTACGTTTAACGTTACGATCTAAATACATATTATGATTATGAAGAATTCGTTAAATTGTATAAATATAATCTACAATATTGTTTACGCTAAACTTATGGTTAGCCACGACGACCTGTACCGGTTTGAAAAGATGGAGGAATAGATGAAATAGTATTTTGATTTTTTGATAAGTAGTGTTGAATCAAGAGTAACTTTTTCTTGTTGTTCAACAAGTGTTATATTCTACAGGTATAAATAAATACTATCTGACGAAGACGTCTCTTCGGGACATCGGTGCAGTGACTCCACTTGATTTAAAGATCACAAGTAAACAAAATAATTATATATACTCAGCCATATAATGTGTACGCGAATCTTTATTTGGGAGTTTACGAATCGCGCTTAAAATTACCTTTTTATATACCGATTGCGCTCGAAACATTTTAGGGTCGATATACCAATTGCGCTCTAAAAATGTTAGGGTCAATAGATCAATTGCGCTCAACACATTTTACATTACCTAAGGAAAACTTAATAACCGATTTTTTTGCGAGTTAAAAGTAAAAGTCTTCCAAGTCGGTGAAACGTATTGGCTTTGTACAGTTAAGTTAATGAAAATGAAAATAAAATAATATTAATAATAATAAGAGAATAGGTGGTTAAATCACAAAGTTATACCTTATAATAATAATAATAATACGATTTTGAGTTAAAGGTAATCATGATGTTTGTATTTTGCATGTTTTGAATAATCATAATTTTTTAAATAATAATTTGAGCATGGCAATTATAATAATACAATTTGAATACAAGCGCAATTGGTACACTAACCAAAAAATATAAGAGGTGCAATTGGTACCCTGACCCTAAAATATGTGCAACGCAATTGGTATATTGACCCTAATATAAAAATTGTATTTTATGCGCGATTGGTCCATGCCCCTTTATTTGCAACTAAGTCAAGGTCGCAGTCTGGTGGAATAATCGGCAGAGACAAAACACCGACATAATGCATATGAAATCACGTGGTGATACCTACGTTCATTCACTATCCGAAATGCTCCGAAAGGTGAATAGCAAAAAAGTACAACGATGACGGGGTGTCGGGACTCGGGATCGTGTATATCGGCATAATAAAAAAGCGGGTAAGTGAGTATCGCTCTGCTGTACATTAGGGGGTGGGATGGACCTCGGACTAGGGAAGGTTAAATTTGAATGCAATGATAGGTATCATTGTATACGAAAAACGATTCTGAACGGAGATGAATTGTCAGTCTAGGATATATAATACTTAAATATTGTAATATATTCTACTTTGAAACTAATTCAAACATTTAAGTAAAAGTTTCAAGATCTTACGTTTAGTAATTTTTTAAAAATAACAAAAATCGAAAATTATTTATTAGTAAAAAGTTATTTTACACGTGTATTTTTAATTTCAAATTAAAATTAAAACTTTAAACACTCGTAAAATTTTTTAAATTGAACAATCCTCAAACTTTTTTATAATTATTCTAAGCTTAACTTATGGACAGCATAGTATTAAATTTTCAATTCTTAGCTTTTGATAGTAAAATATTTATAAATTTTTAACTACCAAATAGTGAAAAATATTCATGATTTTGACGAATTTTTGTCAATATTTGAACTTCAAATGCTAATAAAAAAAAATTGTGCCTATGTATTTTTATAATTTTTGAATGAGAGTTAGAACAAGTTATGTGGACCCTTCTATTAAATTTTCAAGTAATTTGTCCCAGCTAATTTTTTTTTATCAACATTTATAAAAAAAAAATTAAAAAAAATTGAAAATTTCAATTGTCTATAAATAGCTCAAAAAAAGTCAAAATGTTTTGAAAATAAAATCACGTAAAGGTAATGGCAATCTAAATAACAGGTAAAATTTTCAAGTATTTACGACTTATACTGTTTGAATAACAACAAATATCAAAAATCGTTTGAGGCTAAACCGTTATTTAACGCGGTATTGTAAAAATTTAAATTTCAAACACTCATAAAATTTTTTTGTCTGAATCCGGTTGAGTTTTTTTTACAGATAATTGAAGAAAAATGTATGGAGAACCTTGTATCAAATTTTCAAAACTTAGTTATAAAAGAAAAAAATTTTACGAATTTTCAACCACAAAATTACTTGCCAATTTTCGCAATTTTGACGTATTTCGTATAAATTCGAACTTTAAGCACTTATAAAAAAAAATTGTGACTAACGATTTCGGATTTTTTTTTATCACTTTAAGAACAACTTATAAGAAACCTTGTATTAAATTTTCAAGATTTTCTGGCCGGCCAAAAAATTTTCATCGTTATTTAAAAAAAAAATACTAAAAAAAATTAAAAATTTCAATTGTCTATAAATAACTCAAAAAAAGTCAAAATTCTTTGAAAATTTACCTATGTATGGAGAACGCTAATATAAACATTTGGTGAAAGTTTCAAGTATTTTCATCTATTAGTTTTTGAGTTATAGCATAATAAAAAATTCGATTTTGTCGAAAACTGGTTTTGCGTAAAAAATCCCGTTTTTCCGTCATTTTTTTTATGTTTTTCCCGACTCATTTAAAAAATATTGAAAAATTTTAACTTTTGACCCCCCAAAGTACCAACTAGATTCGATTTCCTTTTCAAAGAGGGGCTGAAGTCCAAAATCGAAGCATTTTTACTGCTCCAAATGTTGTCGTCAGACACAAAAATAAAAAAAAAAAAAAAAAAAAAAAAATAAAAAAAAAAACACACATCATTGTAAAATCAATACATTCATCACTCCGTTCAGAATCTAAAAACACGCATTCTATTAACAATGTGACTCTGAGCAAGGGTATTTGAGTGGTATACTTGGGTGACATATATATATATATATATTAACCATTTACCGCCATTTACTGAAAATACACATACACTGTAAAAATAATACAAAAACGCTCGTATTCTTGACATATTTTTTAAAATTATGTGTATAGGTAACCTGTATACCTGCCAACGATAAACGCTTGGAAGTGATAAAAAGTAGTTATGGATACACTATGGGCACACAGTTTAGACTTTGAACGGACAGTAGATAGATCTAAACAGAAGTTAGTATTTTGACGACGCTAGCTGGTTAAGGTGAACACGGAATAAAAACGACCCCACAGCAGACCACGTCTTGCGTGATCGTGTCCCGTTTCACTGTCGACCCATCTCGCCTCATAATTCTCAAATTATTCCTGTATTAAAATATGGTTATGCATTTTGTAATTTATAAATTGAGGAGTAGACATGGAGAAATATTTATAATTTTAAACGATCTTAATACTATACTAAATATCTAAATTCTGAAAATTGAGAATAACATAAAACTTCTCCAATGTGAAAAATAAATTAAAAACATTTTCAATAAATACACTAAGCTCGGACAAAGAATTTGCTGTCTTAAGGAAAAAGTGACAAGCAACCCTCCAAAGATTAAATGGATTGATTATTTGGACAACCTTAGTTATTTTATTAAACACAACGAATTTTATCTATAGTTAAAAATAAACTTTTTATTTTATAATATTATTATGCAATATTATAAATTTTTTTATTTATGACTATAAAATGATCTAATATTGGCGTATGCAATTGCACATAAATAAATAATACATTCATATCATTAATTAGTATGTAATTTGTAATATTTTATAAGTTGTATAAGTTACTAAAACAATAAATTTGGAAAAATGGAACGGCTAAATGGGAGCTGAACGTCTGGCGTACACACAGCACGGGCAACTGACGAAAAACAGACGCGTACAACTACACCACAATATAATATTTTACAACTATATAATCATGACGGCACCTTTGACATATAACTACAGTACTACACAAAAAGAGTCTTGGTGCAGGTGGATGACCACGTCGTAAACGCATGAAGTAGCACAGAAACACGGCATATATATGGCCATCTATACCTCGCGGACGTACTAATGGACAAATATAATTGAAAGTAAGTAGGTACTGATCCGGTATCATCACAAAAAAACCTTGTCAATAATCTTTAGAACCGTATTACGTGACGCAGACCAATCGTTCGTAGACGGTATTAACGATAATTTCTGCTCGAAGAGCATGGAACGAACATTTTACAGCTTATGCCTGGGAACCAATGAACATCCTTGTAATACTGAACTAATCTTCGTTCAAACCACGGGATAGTCAAATATTGCACATTTTCACTTGAATTTAATGGCAAGAATACACTTTATACATAATATTAACATAATTTAATATGAAAAATATTCAGTTTTAACTACGGCTGCAATAACTAAAATTATTGTCGGTCCTAATCCTGTAAGAAAGAAGTGTCAAAATGTACTTCCAATCATAAAAAAATAAGGTTTCATAGAAAAGTTATTAAAAAAAAACATAAAAAAACGTCGAAATTTCTTTTTTATTATACAAAGTGCAGTTCACAGGAATGTAATGATATTTTATTATATTCACAAAAATAATTATAATAATAATAATTAAATAATATTAATTTTAGATTCTGAATGGAGTGATGAATGTATTGATTTTACAATGATGTGTGTATTTTTTTTTTGTCTGTACAGCATAACTAGTCGAAATAATGCTTCAATTTCAAACTTTGGGGGTAATTTTTAATGGCAAAGTGGATATCCTTGGTGCATTATACAGGTGAAAAGTAAACATTTTCCAACGGTTTTCAAAAAAATTGAGAAAAACAAAAAAAAAATGACAGAAAAACGGGAATTTTTACGCAAAACCAGTTTTCGACCAAATTGATTTTTTTATATGGTTGTAATTCAAAAACTGTATACTAAGTATTTTGACTATTTTTGAGCTATTTATAGACAATTGAAATTTTTAATTTTTTTTAGTATTTTTTTTTAAAATAACGATAAAAATTTTTTGGGAGGCCAGAAAATCTTGAAAATTTCTTATAAGTTTTTTTTAAAGTGATAGAAAAAAAAACGAAATCGTTAGTCACAATTTTTTTTTATAAATGCTTAAAGTTCGAATTTATACGAAATATGTAAAAATTGCGAAAATTTGCAAGTAATTTTGTGGTTGAAAAATCGTAAGAATTTTTTCTATTATAACTAAGTTTTGAAAATTTGGTACAAGGTTATCATAAATTTTTCTTCAAATATCTGTAAAAAAAACTCTACCGGATTTAGACAAAAAAATTTTATGAATGTTTGAAATTTAAATTTATACAAAACCGCGTTAAATAACAGTTTAGCCTCAAACGATTTTTGATATTTGTTTTTATTCAAATAGTATAAGTCGTAAATACTTGAAAATTTTACCAGTTATTAAGATTGCCATTTTCTTTACGTGATTTGATTTTTTTTTTTTGAGCTATTTATAGGCATTTGAAATAATCAATTTTTTTAATTTTTTTTTTTATAAATGTTGATAAAAAAATTTGGCAGGGACAAATTACTTGAAAATTTAATTGAAAGATCCATATAATTTGTTCTAACTCTCATTTAAAAATTATAAAAATACACAGGCACAATTTTTTTTATTAGCATTTGAAGTTCAAATATTGACAAAAATTAGTCAAAATTATGAATATTTTTCACTATTTGGTAGTTAAAAGTGTATAAATATTTTACTATCAAAAGCTAAGAATTGAAAATTTAATACTATGCTGTCTATAAGTTAAGCTTAGAATAATTATAAAAAAGTATGCGGATTATTCCATTTAAAAAATTTACGAGTGTTTAAAGTTTTAATTTTAATTTGAAATCAAAAATACACGTGTAAAATAATGTTTTACTAATAAATAATTTTCGATTTTTGTTATTTTTAAAAAATTACCAAACGTAAAATCTTGAAACTTTTACTTAAATGTTTGAATTTGTTTCAAAATAGAATATATGACAATATTTAAATATAATATATCCTAGACCAGGAGTCGGGAACCTTTTCGTAGGAAAGAGCCATTTTTTCAAAAAATTACAAAACTATGATATCCAGGGAGCCGCACAGGTTTGAACAACCATTTTTTTAATTGTGGTGTATAAATTATTAGTTTATTAGAATAAAGATATATATAATAATGATATCCAAAGAGCCGCAAGTTGCATGTTAAAGAGCCGCATGCGGCTCCGGAGCCGCAGGTTCCCGACCCCTGTCCTAGACTAACAAATCATCTCCGTTCAGAATCGTTTTTCGTATACAATGATACCTATCATTGCATTCAAATTTAACCTACCCTAGTCCGAGGTCCACCCCATTTCTAATGTACAGCAGAGCGATACTCACTTACCTGCTTTTTTGCTATTGAATCCGGCTGGTTACACCTGTTATATTGCCCATTTCAATATACTTTAATTATAAGTCATTTAATGGGTTAAAGGCTATTGAATATGAATTTCATAATACTGTAGTTCGAATGTTTACAAATATGGTACACATTATGTTCGTAAAAATAAATTATGAACAATTTAATTTTTAATAGGCAAGTGCTGGAAAAACGTATTTTTGACCATTTTCAGAATTGTAATTTGGTGAAGGAGTTTGAATGTCCACTGCCCCGTGCACACTCACGTGCACTGGCTTATCTTTTATTTATATAAAAGACGAAAGTTTAAAGTTTGAACAAAAATATGCATAGTAATATAAATGAATAGATGGGTACTTTTGAAAGTATAAAACAAGACGTTGGAAGTTATAAATACCATGTCAAGTTATGACGTGTTGTATAAAAATTCGAAATAATATTTTTCAGGCAATCCACACAATTTTTTACATTTTTATCATCGCTGTTATAAAGGTTCTTGAGATTTTTTTGAAGAAAATAAATATATTTTTCATATAATACGTTACGATAAACAGAAAAACCGATCCTAAATTATGGCGAGTGGTCGTGCGATAACTTTGACCATAACGTCTTTGAACCTGACAAAATTTCATTTTTTAGAATTTTTGAGATCACTAATCGGAATATAATATAACTTGTAGCGTAATGTATCTATGCTAATCATTTTTTCTTTCTACAGAAATTCTGTCACGACGGATGTGAAACCGAAAAACTGTTATCCCGTGATAAATTGCACATACCGTAACTTTTATATTCTCACAATGTTATAATATATGATAAGCAAGTGACTTTTTTCGGGGTTTGCGGGAGGGGGTATGACATTCTCTGGGTCGGTTTCTATTTGACGCGTCAACGGTATTCGATTTCGTCGTGGAAAAAACGCGATGCTAAGTTGCTAAAATCGCTGTTGAACGTCCTATCCATCACGAATTTATGTGAGTGGTTATATATTTTAATCAACCAATAGGATAAAAGAATTTATTCAGGAACGTTTTATACGCGCTCGAGGGCGTAAATATTATTATATAGTACGTAGCGCCGCAATATACAAAGGTCGATGTATATTAATCAACGTCAGACGACGAAAAATATTGAATTAACCGACGATATACGTATGCGCGTTTAACGACGTCGTACACTCGAAAATAATATCTTGACTGTCGGTAATAATTAAATTACGAACGCATGTACGTAGGTACTTGCTATAATATTACGCTCGAGATACAAGTTTTATAATTAATATTAAACGATCGCTTTCCAGCAGTATAATAATATTGCAATGTCAAAACATTAAACGGCCAACTTGTATTAAAATATAATATCATTATTCATGATAACGTGATAATTTATTGGAATGTAATAATAATAATAATATATTACGTATTATAATAATATTACGTTTGTCTCTAAATCCATTTCAACATAATATTCTGATATTATATTATATTCTTAACTACTTTCGTATCCCGTTCACTCGGTTTTAGTACGAATTTGGCCGTTACTGTTGCACACAACTTGCTTTATCCGTCTCACGGTCAGAACGTTGTTTTCACGCCAGAAAAAAAATATTAATTTAAAGTAAAATATTTACTAAACATTTATTCAGTCCGGCGTGGAGTATAAAACATTTTTAATGTCTACATTGCGTCGTATAATATTACAACTCGTATATTACTTTCCGTTCTGTAAATTATTGTTATTTTAACGTAGTATCCTCTGTAATTTTCATTCATTTACGTATCCATACGAATGGCTCAAACAAATCAATACATTTCAACACATTTCCATTTGGCAAAAACATCGAGAAAACGCGAACGACGAATTAATAATTAAAATGCACAGATGGAATAACGCAGAGGCTATAACGGGACGACGAGTAGGACTCATTTCGCTTTGTCCGTTAGTAAGCCAGTGGTCATTTGTTTTTTAACTGATTAAGCTGTGTTGTTTTTGATAAAGTTTTGTTTTAAGTTATTATAACTCTTCTCTTTAGTATTTTTTTTTTTCTAAGTGTATACTTAATCGAAAACATATTTTGTTTAATTATTTTGGATTCTGAGCATAGATTGATTGATGTATTGACTATACTGTTTTTAATGTTTTTATTATATATATAATAATAATATACTGGTTCATTATGTCGGAAACCACTTAATATTTAATATCTATGTACATTTTTTGAACAAATTTTGTGTACATAATTTCTAATCGAAATACGTATTTAAATAACATTTTTTATTGTTATAATTTTTAAAGTATTTTAATTTTTGAATGACAACATACCTACATTGTAAATTGTATATAGTCTCTGAAGTTCTAAAGGCAGAATGTTTTTGTGGAGTATTTCGATAAACACATAAAAATCGGAATTATGATGAGTACCTAGTTTATGAGTTATAAATATTGAATTATTAGTAAGCTGAGTAATACCCAAAGAAACATTATGTTAAGTATACCGTACCTTTCCTCCACTCCGTTCACATAAATTTTGAATACTTATAGTTTTAAATTAATCACAAAAGAAAAAATTAAAAAAATTATAACAATAAAAATTTTGTTTTATTTTGATTATAAATTATGTAAACAGTTATACGACAACATTCAGTATGAATGCACGCACGTTGCTTTGTTCTGCGTATCGCTCCGTTATCTCTGTGCCCGCTCGCCAATTAACATTATGAATATTCTAGTCAACATCAACTATTTGTTTTTATCATAACTTTATAATGAACAACAGCGCCCTTAATCCGGGCCTCGTTTCACAATGCACACACAAATCGTCTAAAAGAAATTTGTCCAGTTTGTCGCTGTTCACCGAGTCTATAACTGACAACAATTCAAAAGTTTTTATAACACCAAATCGTTTTGCCGTACTCACCACAAATGACTCCGTTAACCAAGATGCCACCATCCAACTCGATGGACGCTCCTCCAGCAAACTAGCCTCACTCCGTTCAGGTCAGAGACCTGGAAATTCCACCTATCTTTATTAAAGACATAGTGAACTTTTCCGCTTTCAATACCATATTAACCAATATTACCAGTCAGAAAGGTTTCACCTGCAGGGCGTCATCGGCATACCTTCAAGTCGTATAAATTACAACAAAATTGTTGAACACTTACATGAAACGGACGCCAGCTTCCACACATATATCCCCCGTCACCTCCGCACCTACAGAGTCGTCATTAGAAACCTGCACTATTCCACATTAAACATCGATATCATAAACGCTCTGAACGAGTTAGGTCGTCGCAGCGATAACTGCAAAGTTAATAACACAATCAGTGTCGTATGATTATTACATGCAGTAGGTATTTGCGCATTTACAGTTCACAATTTTTAAATAATAATGTCGAATATTGAATATATTTCTACACAGCGAAAGGGGGAATGCCTTATTTTCAATAACGATTATTTTAGAATTTATAAAAAAATAAAAAATATTGGAAGTGTATTGAAAACTGTGGAGCTCGTGTAATGATTTCAGATGAATTCACTGTACATTCCGATAAGTTTTTGTAATCATAACCACAACCCTCGTTCAGTTAAAATCTAAGAAAAACGTTTTAAGGCGAAACTTTGTTTGAGAGCAAAAAAAACCCTCTTAAACCAATTCCGAAGGTAATTATAAAAATAATTTACAACAAATATGTTATGAAACAAAGAATTTGTAGTCTTAAGGAAAGAGTGATGAGCGATCCTCTGCAGATGAAATGGATTAATTACTTGGACAATATTAGTTATTTAATTAAACATAACGAATAAATTTATATAATATATAATAACTATATTACTATAACTAGTTTAAAAATACTTTTTTTTTATATTATTTTAAATAACTTTTATTATTTTTTTTATTATGAAAATATTGATTTTTTTTATTTATGACTATATAAGATACCTAATTATTGCTATTTTTACATAAATATAACTAATTAGTATGTAATTTATAACCTTAAGTTTACTTAAAAGAGTTACTTAAAAATAAATTCGACTAAATGGAACTGCGAAAAAATAAATTCAGCGAAATAGTACCGCGGCAAAATGAAACGACGGCGAAATGGGAGCTGACCGTGCACAATGTCAAAAACAAAAGCAAATATCTCCTTCTACTATTCTTTGTGGATATCCTACCTAAGGACAACAATAAAGACATTCACGATATCACATCGCTATTCAACACTAAAGTTAAAATAGAGAAACCGCATAAAAAGCGTATAAAATATTGAGTTGTTCGATAAAAAAAAATCAATTTGTAATGTAGGTATTAATATACTATTATTGCGTATCTGTCATCACTGTTGAACAAGTAGAATTGAGTAAAACGAAAAAACTGACATTTTTAAACAAAATCAGTCTAAATAGATTTTTATTTTTGGCTATATTATATTAATAAATCAATAATTAAAAAGCCTTGATGTTTTTTTGAGCTTTTTTTAAAGATTAGACATTTTTTTTTTATGTGTGATAAAATATATTTTTTGTAAAAAGCTTAAAAATATGATATAAATAAAATAAAAAATTATACAATCTATTAAGTTCTTTCTAACTTGATTTAAAAAAAAAGTTTTGCTTATAATGACACATACATTTTTTATGAGTAATCGAAGTATAAATTATAACAAAATTGGATATAGAAACATAGAATAATCATATATGCTTTTTTTTTTAACAAATATTATTCGAGACTAATAAAAACTTTTGCCATTATATAAAATACTAGCTAGCATACCAGTCTCGGCTCCGCCCAAGATTTTAATTAATAATAACTAACTATTTGTTAACTTTATCGGACTAAATGTATGCCTAAAACCTTCTCTGTGATTCCTCTTTAATTTAAAAAACTGCACGACGATTGAATAAGTAGTTTCGGAGTTTATCCCGAACATACAAACAAACGCTAACATTTTATTTATTAGTATAGATTAATTAAATAACTAATTCCATACTAACATTTTTTATAAGCAAAACATTATACAGTTCCGGCCCTTAAAAATATAGCTTAAATATATAACAATTTATTATTATAAAGATATTTAATTATTACACACCGTTATTATTTAAAAATTTTTTTTACTAAAACATCATACATTTTTTACAGTTTTTTGAGCACTTACAAATGCGCTTCCGGTTCGCCCGTGCATTGGACCGACACTGATATTAAATACCAACAAACTCGTTTCTTCGCGTGGTTTTTGCTAACTAAACAGACACGCTAATATAATATATAACAATATTAGTACTTAATATATAAACCTACGATAGTAAAATTATTGAAATAACATGTTACGGAAAGTATTTTACTTCTCGCAACAATTATTATTCATATCTACTCACCCATAAAACCCACACACAAAAGAAAAAGGTCAGTTTCAGCATGGTTTCGGAGTTTATCCAAAACATACAAATAAACGCTATCGTTTTATACATTAGTATAGATTATTATTTACTCTACACATAATTGAAAATATTCAGATTCATATATTTATACACCAAACCCACCTACACCAAGCTGTTATTTTAATCAATAATTTTGGTTACATATCAATATACAATTCGTCAAAATTCATAAGTGTTTACAGTTTAGGTACGAATGAAACGCACACATTTGTGGAACGCTTATGAAAAATAAAAATCTTTTTAAGACCAAATGTATCTATGCAATTTATATTTACAATTGTAACTAGTGCTTGATTTGGAAAAAAAACTAGAAGGGAGCCTCAGAGGATGTTGGATCAACGAGCGTTACACACAAAATTTACTGTCACATTACCATGCGGGGCCAACTGCCCCACACCCCCTATAACGGCTATAACTACATATAAACCCAAAAATCATTTAGTATACAAAAATACTTTAAAAGAAAGAAACACTTATAATTTATAAAGATATAATGCATAAAATATAAAAATATCTATTATCTAAGGCATAAACACAAATATATGTTTATGTTTCTGTGTGATAATTTCTTATCACTGTATTTTACGGTGAGGAATTTTAACAATCATTTTTTTGTTATAGTCGATTCAAATGTACAAATATTATGGCTAGATGCATATTTTTCATCAGAAAAACTGATGATTTACAAATTCACTTAAGGGACCCCCGCCCCCCCCCTGAAATCAAGCACAATTTTAATTTGTAACACGTCGCGTCACAACGTGATACGCTCTTTGATATTGTTCGGCCCAAGCCGTTTCGTATTATGTTATTATAAATTATAACTTATAAGTAAATAACAAATGGTTTAATATGTATAAATAAGCAGTATTTGCTATATTATTTTTTAGCCAATGTATCTTAATTACCTGGCTGTGCATAAATTAATTTTTATTATTTCATTGGCGACAGTGGATAGTACACTTTATATGTAATCTGTTTCTATTTATGTGGATATACTATTTGAATAACACGTTATTTCCTTACACAAAGTAGGTGCACGTAAATAATATTTTACATAATAATATATTTTTTTCTTAGATTTCTTTATTATTTATAATAATTAATAACGATTATTAGGTAACATTTTCAAAAGTCTGATAAAAGACGTAATAATAATAATAATAATATTAGAAAAACAAATCAAAGATAAACAGTTTAAAAGTTTACAACTATTTTATATAATATCATATATATATTATATTTTTAATTTAAATGTATAATATAAAGTGTATAATAACAATTGTTTTTTTAAACAATATTGAATGCTCGTACATAATATACACACACACATATATATATTATATTATATATAATATTATATGCAAATGCAATACATAAAGACGTGAAGGATAATAATAATAATAATAATAATAATAATACTTGAGGATAAATAACCATTAATCTATATAATATAAATATTATCTTTACAAGACGCATTAGTGTTAAATTATTTTTTTTTGATTATTTGAAGACACTGATAAATCAATTAGACACACTAATTACGAATTGATATTATGTAATCAGAGCTGTATTTTTGACTGGGTGCAAATTTTACTTGAAAAAAGTATAACAAAAAGGTAAATACATATTTACACTCGTAGTATAATTTATAAAAAATTAAAAAACAAAAATATAGTGATACAAATTGAGTTTAGACGGTATTATTATACTCTAAACTAACTGTTTGCAAATTATTTCGTGTAAAATATTTTTTATAATACTATTTATCATCATTTGAATATTGTGTTTAGGAAAAAAAATTAATATCAAAAACTTGTTTTGATTATTCTATAGTAAATGGTGTAGCAAAATTAATTGGTTTTTTAATTGTTTTTAATAAATATCGCCACCGATACAATCGTGATATTATTTCGGTACAATTTAAATAGCTCATGGAATGATAAAATAAACCTAGAAATAACAAGAGTATTATTAATGGTATTATTATTTTTTTTTTTTAACATTTGCGGCAAAGAGAACTGATGACTTAATTGTATAAATTGGCACATATTAATAACGATATCAAATTTATTTTAAAAGTCAATTAAAACGTGCTCGTGTATAAGTAAATTAAATTATAAAAATGTGTATATGTTTCACCCTGGTAAGAAACTAAATTTGTTGAGAAAATAAACGTTACCACTTTATATAATTTACACCGTATAGTATATTCTTCACTGCCATTAAATCGTTTACATAACGTATTTGTTTAATTAGCTATTTAATAATTTTAAAGACATTAAATGCATACTAAACTAACCTCACTGCAGTCGTGTGTTAACCACGGAAACACCATCAAACGGCATTAGGTATTTTGGTATTTGTATAGTTGTATGTCATTTATTTCTAACCACAGTTATCAATAGTGTATTTGCCTAAGCGAAAAGCATTGAAATCAATATATTTTATACATCTCAGACTTGCAAAACCAATTATCCGCATTACGCCCATTTAATTTCAGAATAGTAAATAATATCTTAATATTGAACCAGTGTCGAGACATTTTTTTATCTCCATTTTTAATATTCGTCGTCAGTAAGATTATTTTTAATTTTATATACTTAGAAGTAAATGATAAATAGTAACGATAACAATAATACATTATGATATAAAAGTAACAAATATTAAACAAACAATAAAAAAAAATATATAACAAATATAATAATAATAAAAGTAATAATAATAATAATAATGATAATGATAATTATAATTATAATAATGGTAACCGAACTAAATGTACGTATAATCGTAAAATTGGCATTAAATTAATGGCACTGTGATATTAATCGTATTGGAAATCCTGAATAAATTTATTTAAGAATAATAATTTCCAAGTGGAAATAAAATGTCCGAAAAAATACAAATAATTGTTTTTCTCAATAAACATTATCGTACGCATATGTTCTAATATTTTAATATTATTTTGTTGTGTAATTAAGGCACGTAAAACAATTTAAGAAAAAATGCAATGATTTCCGTTACAATAATATAATATATCAATTTTATAGATAATTATTATAATATACAGCCTATACAATGTTGTGTTTCATAATAATAATAATAATAATAGATGAAGATTTGAACCTTTTGCGCGACAACGTTAATTTTGAAAGCGTATAATATAATATACTAATATTCTAGGGACTATGAGTAATACTTAAACACGCTCTATAATATATTACTAAGAATTTATGAAGTAAATAGCTTATAAATTAATGTAAATTTCAAAATACACATAATACCTGTTCACTTACTAATAGGAAAAACCACTATAATTAATATATTTATTTAATATCTAAGTTAGGGGTGTAATAAAATTTGGTCGCCAGCAGACAACGAAGAGAAATTATTCCAACTTTATAGCAAAAACCGCCTGCGATGGGGTGTGGTCTTTGTTGTCGACCTTTCGACTGATTTACGTGGATTTCCTGCTTATAACTTATCTCACTTATATCCCCGATTATAATTTTATAATATTATATAATTTCTTGTCGTGTAGGCACGAAATGGTAATCTCTTAATCTCCGCTGTTTTTCTATTGCTGGCAACCAATGAAAAAAAGGACTTCTATAATTATATCCAATCAAATACTAACATAATAATTATTTAACAAATTTAAAACATTTCAAATTATTTTACGTTACAATTCGATAAAACCAGTCTTGCCACAACAATAAAACAAACAAATATTGTTTTGTTAACATATATAATAAAAATGTATATATTATATTATATATAGGTATATATATTTTTATATAAATCATAATGTAATATGTTAATTTAATATAATATTATGTTCAACCTACGGGAGAAACCATTGGCTATTTGAAAACGATTTCGGGATTACATAAATTCACCTGCAATACCGTTGTGGATACGATGTGGACCAAGAAGAGGATTTTTCGACGAAATCGGCAGCCTTCCAATAAAATATTATAACTGAATATAATAGGGACGAAATAACGTAACCGGATGTCAGGGCCCGATATAAAATATGAATTATAGTACGTCTAGCAATTAAAAAAGACAACTGAAAAGCTTTTTGCGTTTTAATATTAATCAATACCATACACGTACACACTCATATTATATTGAGCGTATAGGCATGCCTAACTACTTCTCGTTCGAGTGCGTATATAATATAGATAGAAATCCATCATCAAACGAAAACGACTATTGTCGAACATTTGAATTGTCGACGGTTTATTTAAACGTGTTGAAAATATATTATTGATTTGTCAGTTATAGGTAGGCGGGTAGATATAGGTAAAGTTTGTCCACCTCAATTGTACATTTTAATGCAAGGGACAGCGTAGCAAATCGTATACGTTTAGCTACAGAACGATATCCGCGTAAAGTCGAGCGATCTGCAGATAGAGTTGGTTACTTCAGTCATTTTTTTTTTAATAATTATTTTAAAATTAAAATAAAAAAATGTTATTACAGTTGTCGCGTTTTACAACGAAATATTTTGTATAACTGGTAATCTTATTATAATACGTGAGTGTTGAACAATAATGAGCATAGTAAACGAATGAAAATCGATATCGAATAGAGAGATCATCGGTGTGTGTAGTAATAATCGTGTCACGAATGCATTTTGTAAACTTTTCGAACAGCGTGGCTCAATTTAACTGTAAATACGAGAGAAACCATTTTAACTTGTGCTCATAATAATTTCCAACATTATTTACTATCATTTGACGTGGCGAATTTCGACTAAGAATTTCGTTAATACTCAGACTCGCGAAGGCTACGAATATTGAATTATAATAATTTTAGTTATACGTTTGAGACGATACAAGAAAAAAACTGAAGAACGACAATCGAGGGGGTAGGTGGGCAGGTAATAGCTTTTACATACGCTTTGACGGTGTGCGAAATTATAAAAGAGTTAGTATATAATGGAGTTAAGTTATATATGTGTTATATAGTGTTAATCGTCACGAGAAACATGATTGGACGTGAATTCAAAAAATAAATTAACGGCGTACTGAATCGTACATTTAAATGCATACCAATATACGAGCCCCGACTATGTGATGAGAATAGCTCAAATATTTCAAAACTTTTTCGATCCAATTCGTCCGTTAATAAAGGACATTTTTTTATGTTTGACAGTTAAAATATATAATATAATATCGATAATAGTAGCTAGGTAATAGAATATATTAAAAACATCACGCGTATTAAACGTGTTATAAATAACATAATAGTATAGAGTATTATAGTCATTTTGGTAGCCCAAAGAATTGATTTTGTAACCGTAATAATATAATAATTATAAGTTTATAAGTAGTTATTATTATTATAATTTTTTTTTTTTACATCCCTATTTACACACAACGTTATTGAAGTCTCTGTGTCGAGTCGACAGAACGTTTATTATTTTTTAATTAATTTTTTTTTTTTTAATTTTGAATTTTTTGGTCAGTCAATCTAGTCTTCCCACTTCGGGAATGCGGACGGTGACACAAACAAATTACTGTCCTTGTTGGCGGGTAGTGGTTCTAAGTTAGTAGGCCTTTTCGGTTCGGTCTTCTCGTCGACCACTGCTGCAGTGGAACAAGCCGCAGTGGAGCTGACGCTGGTGGAAATGGTGGTTGAAGTGGAGGTAGTGTTAGCGGAAGTCTTCGCCGAAGCCGGGGCTTGCGGTCGATTATTTTGTGGTTTTGTCAATGTCGTCGTTTGCGATTTCATTTTCAGTTCAATTCTCTCGTCCTCGTCCACCCGTGGTTCCAGCGTGCTATGCTTTATACCGTAATAGAAGTAAACAAATAGACCTGGAAACATTACACAGAATTATAATATTATATATTATCATACATTGTCGTTTATGTAATACAATTTAAAAGATGCATGTTATATAATTGTGTATCAGAGGTCATATTTATGGATATTGCAATCACTTTTTATACGAACGAATTTCCATTCATAAAAGCTATTGTAAAATTCTGAAATTGAGTATAATTATTATTTTAATCGCTGTCGTGATTCGTGATCATTTACTAATTTATTATATAGAGTTGCATGATTTATTTACGATTATTTATATTTAATTATTCTACTTTCTATAAATTAATCCATTGTTTGTTGAAATGAAGTTCGTGATTATTAATTTTCCTATGTGGAATTTGTTTTAGTTGTATAATTAACAATTTATACACGTATGAAACGAAATGTCCAAAAAAAAATATATTGGTTGAATTTACAGGTATTACTGAAAACCGAATTGAGTCCAAAGTTTTTTGGTTGTAGGTCCAACACGCGACAATCCGAGTATTTCATTGTGTGTCAATATAAATAATTTGGAACTATTAAAGTTTTCAAATTAGGATGCTCCAACTCTCTAACTTGTTGGATACCTTGTATAGTTTTATATACATTTCACTAAACGCTTTATATTCAATAAAGCTGAAAATTAATTTTGTCTTTCCTTTATAACGATCTTATTTTAAACTTTTAAAATTAAAATGTATTTATTAATAATGGAAGTTGATAACATTTTAAGTGTGAAAAACAAATATTAATAAGTTTTTATGACTATAAATTTGCTTTTCATAAGTGTTTATTAATATCCAAATATGGCCGTAGGTAATCAAAACGTACACCTAAATCTCATTTATGTAAATGATTGTTCTCAATCTGTTAATACGATAATGGAACATTTATACATTTTAATTATTATTTGAGATGCAACTCAAACCATTTTTTGATAACCTATACAGACGAAATATAATTTTAAAATGCTACATGGATGTGACAATGTGATTTTCCAAGCTATCCATGTAAAATTCTCGACCTCACTAGTGTTCAGTTTTATCAATACATACAGTTTATTTTAAAGTAATTTTTCCTATTATTGGAAACCACAAAACGAATTATCAGCTTTTTCTTATACGTTATAAATATTTTCCTTTGACTAAAATGTATTTAAAAGCTGATGGTAACAAAAAAATTCATATTATAATAAACGAATCATTTTAAAATATTACAAATATACAGCTTTTACATTTGTACGTTTTCCATCATTGAATAATGATTAATATTTCTAAAAAACTTGTAGCTAATGGTAAATCATAATACAAATGTACAGAAAAAAATGACTAAAAGTTCACATTTTTGTAAACTATTAGATTATTAGTATGACAAAACTACAAACATTTACAAATATATAAAATGTGACCTATATTTTTAAATGTATTAAATTGATATACCTACCATTTTTTTAAACAGTTACAAAAAAAAATTAAAATTAATAATTTACTTGTTCTATGTAGCTACAAATTCAAGAATAACAAAACATTTAATTAAATTCATTGAAATAAACATTTATTGAATAAATAATAAAAGAATATATTATATATAAACATTAAAAACGTAAAAACATACGAATTAAATTTTTTCAGAATATAGAATTAAGTTTATAAAACTTTATTATTACTTATTCAAAAATAAATTATATCTGTTTCAACTAAAATTTGAAATTTAGAAAGTAGTTTTAAAGTTAAACAAAAATAATTAGCAATATCATTTATAGCTAGGTTAGGTTAAGTTATTAAATTCAATTGGATTCAATTAAATAAATATTTTACTTTAAATTTAAAACATGTTATTCGAATGTTTTATACCACAAACTAAATTAATATATTCTGATACACAAAATGTTATAGTATATGTTATACATACCAATTGAAACCCATACGATTATTCGAAGTAAAGTCATTGAGCTCAGCTGAAATATCAAGTACAAATTGACGGCAATTGAGAATGACGGTACGAATGGAACCCATGGTGTTTTGAAGACGAGTATTTGTCTGTGAAATTACAATAAAAAAGTATAAATGATTTCAAATTTATACAAACGATACAAACATAATATGTTTTGTATTTATTTAGTAACATGATCGTTAAAACCCTTTTAATTTTAATATTCCATAAATTTCAAAAAAACATTAATCGTTACTATGAGAATAATATTATAATTACTATTATGGGGTTTGTGTTTTTAAGCATACTCCAGACAATTAAGCAGCTGTACGATGCGATACTTGCAAATAAATATCATTACAATTAATGTACTATATAGCGTTTTTATACAGTTACATAAACATAATATTATACAGAATATAATATTACAGAATATATTGATACGCATATTTATCACCGATAAACCAGAATAAAAAAAAAAAATGTCTTTAATAAGTGACTTGAGATTTCATACGGCAATGAATAATTTTTTTTAAATAAATTTTGATGATTCATGTAGTTTATTATGCATGTTTTTTTAATATACATTACTCACTCTTAAATAAATATCTGATGGCAATACATATTTCTATAAAAAAAAGTATGAATAGTGTATCATTATTATTACATTA
The DNA here is from genome assembly GCA_020882235.1 of Schizaphis graminum. Classification (NCBI taxonomy): domain Eukaryota; kingdom Metazoa; phylum Arthropoda; class Insecta; order Hemiptera; family Aphididae; genus Schizaphis; species Schizaphis graminum. The sequence continues at coordinate 73,825,736 of CM037032.1, forward strand.
TGAACGATAAGTGTTTGTATTAAACCAGGCACGACCGATATACGTTTATAATTAATGTATTTTGCATACAATATTTTTGTGATTAGAATAAAATAATATCAATAACAAAGAATTTTTAATTTTGACAGTAACAAGACAAATGCGAATATAATAAAAATACATACGAAAAATAATATCTATTCAAAGTTCATAATATAATGATGCTGCGTTGACAAAAAAGGTGGAATTCTGTATTATTATATTTTCCGGCCTGACATTTTTACAACCTTCTTCGTAGAGGGGGTTAATCAAATCAAATAAAATATACTTTCAAGACATAAAGTTTAATATTATATCACAATGATGTCCGTTATTATTAGACTTCGAGTTTTTCCAAAACATTGGACACACCTGTTTTTTATAATAATTTTACTAATGATTTTTTTTTTAGTTAAATTATATCAGTTTTAATGGCGAATTGTTATAATAATTTAATAACTAGTACGTATGACAGTTTAATACATTTGGAATACAATGAACTTAAGTTTTAGATCAAAACATTTTAAACACGATTTTATTTATAAATACTTTTTATATATAATATTATACATTATTAATTAATAGATATTTTATGCTTACAAAACAAGTAATTGGGTCATGTGGGTTTTAATTAAAATTTGTATAAAATCGTCCCTCGAAACTAATAAATAAAGCATGGTTAACTATTTGGCTTACTTTTAGATTTTTTATATATATATGTATCACATTCCCTACGCGAACATTAAATTTTTATAGCCATATTGTAATCTCCATTTTCGACAACAAAATTTTTACTCGTGATATTAAAGTGAAATACGTGACAGAAAAATAAATAAATAAATCGTCTGAACGTGAGTAATTTGTATTGAGTTTGTGACGGCTTTAATTCGAATGAACTGCAACGGTTCCGTAGTATATAATGCCGATGGCTAGATATTTTGTATTTACCATGATAGGGTACCTACATATGTTGGTATGAAATATTATTTTTAAGCACAAAAATAATAGTTTATAATTTATACAACATGAAAATTCAAAATATAAAGACACAGTAACTACAAATACATTAATTATAATAACACATCGAGATCTTACACAAGGATAATATTGAGTTACACAGTATCACAACTCATTTTAATATCTACAAGCCAATTATTTAGAGACAATTTTTTTCTTGTTTTGGGATATTTTGGATTCTGGACGAAATGATGAAAGTATTAATTTCACAATTTCACAATAATATATGTTTTTTCTTTGTGTTTGTCATCGTCTTTTGGGGTGGTAAAACAAGCACTTTCAACTTTGGGGGAGGTTTATAATTAAACATTGTAATATTATTAGTACTTTAGGAGGTCAAAAATAAAATGATTCCCCAACGTACCTAATTATAATGTTAACGTACTTATAATATAGAGTATACAATATTCTATTAAATCGATTTTATTTTTATGCTGTACCTAACTCAAAAACGAATAACTGTAGAAATATTTGAATTTGTCGCCAAATATTATGACGTATGCTAGTATTTACTATATATATGTTATGTAATTTTCTAAACATATTTAGCGTTTATTATTTTTGAACTATTTATATATATTTAAGACCTATTCTTAGTTTTTTGTCCATAAATAATTATTCACTGAGTAAAAATGCTTGAACATTTATTGCTTAATTTAAAATTTTAATTTTTACGGAATTTGGTATATATAAAATAAACGATAAATAATGAGGGTTAATAATTTTATTATTATTTAAAAATAATATTTACAAGGACTCGAAATATCTATTTAAATGTTTTCCAAATTTTACTTTACGCAATAACTTTTCAAAATATTTAGATTAATTTTAACACATTACCTACCTATTTATATTAAATTTTACCTATTTCACAAATTCTCATTATTTTAAATTAAGGTGGTATTGACTAAAATATAAAAACGGTATACATATTTATAGTATTATGATAATTAAATACTAATAATATAATAAATATAATCTTTTAGGTAAAAATGTAATCAAACTACCGCAATTACGATAGTAAAATAAATAGGTAACTTTAATGGAAATATCAATAAATATAATAATAAAAGTATGTACTATCATCTAGTACACGATTTTTGTTTTCGATAATTCAAACAATTGTAATATAAAATGTAAAATATGTACGATTATTATAATTATATCGAATTATTATTATTATTATTATCCTATGTATTTGATATTAATTATATACCACCAAGTTAGGTATATTAAGTAAAACAATTTTTATTTTGTATTTTTAAATTATAGCTACTTCTTGACCAGTATCTTAAGAATAAATTAGTTTATACGAAATTATTTAGATGTCAACAAATATGATGATCGAAAGTCACGTAAACCCCAAACTTTCGTTGAAGAATAAAAATATATTTCCATTTCGTATAGAGGTGAATCGAATTCAATTTATTATTAAGGTCAAACCGAACAATATTGTAGAAATGTTATGAAAGTAACTATATATAAGCAACTTGCACTTACTCTTTGACGAACCGCACATTTACTTAGAAATCGTAATCGAGTTGAAGCCAAACTTTAAGGGAACATCTTGATCTGACATAAATTAATATTAAATAGCCTCTGGAAAATTATTTTTCTCTTTTTTTTTTATAAACGAAACGTGCAATGCTATATTATAACTTTCGACCATCATAATTAACATAACAAAATGTAAAAAGTATGTTATATATATAATCAATATTATTTTATACCAATATTTGTATGGTTTGTAACAATTATTTACAATATTTTAATCGAGACATTTCGTAAAACGTCCATACAAATATCCAATTATAATATGTATCCAAGCGTTATAATTCCTATGATCCCATGTATATGAACGCGTGTTAAATATAATTACTAATATACATAATCGACACCAAAATGTGTGACAGAAGGCGTGTAAATTTGAAATATTTGCACACGTGACATGCTAATATTTTAGAAAGGGTTTCGAAACCATTATCAAATTGCATTTCTAAGGAGTGAAACAGTGAGTTCTTTAAGGGATTCTTGGCTAAAATATTTAGATGCAATATTTTAATTTAAAATACATTTCTAGAAACAACTTTCTTAAAATTAATTAATCAAATCAAATTATTCTCATGTTTCAAAGTTTCGTAACAAATTAAAGACAGGCATATCGAAATAATAATTTAATTTTAATTTTATAGCATATATTATATAATATATTATGACGTATAATATGTATATGTTTTTTGCAATACTAATAGTTTAGGAAATAACTGTTAGTTGATGACTAAAATATATCGTTTGTCAAAATACTACCGAATATTATAATAAATTTTTATTAAAAAATAAAAATAAAATATAAATAAAATAAAATATGTAAATTGTTTAAACTATTTTAAGTGATATTATATAGTAAAGTTTATGTTTTAGTTTTTGTTTTTTCACCATTTTATACTATTTTATACTTTGATGAGATATAATCTAGGTTTGATTATACGTATTATATACCTATAGTTCACCATTTTATCACGACTATATGTTATAATACACATATTATAATGTTTATTAAGTTCAAAAGTATAGAACTTTTCAAGATGCGGTAAGGTCTCAGTATTATCACAATCTGGACCACAGATGATATTTCAAATGAGTAATAATTATAAAATCAAATGTGCGACTAATAAATGTGCTTGTCGTGCTTGTAATTAAATAAATTTTAAATCAAAATGATATAATGATATAGCAGTTTGATATGTTAAAATTAATTAGATTTGTGATTAATTTAAATTTAGTTGATATACACAAAATATTACCACTGTGTATTATGAATTATAATACTGTCTAATAAAGAGCATCATTTTTATTTATCATAATATTATACTATTAAATATTCATATTTTTGGACAGTTGAGTAACTTTTCTTACATTTTTAAGACATTGTAAGAATGTGTTTTTTAAATATACAGGTGGAATATACTATATATATCTAGCTGGAAGTTGATTTCAGACAAATAAATAAAACTTTAAAATTATATGTTTAAATATAAGTCATTTAATATTCAATTAATCAATACAATCATAATGATTATTCTTAAATTCGTTTTCATACTAAAACTTTGGATATAGGATTTTTATACAGCTCTTACTTTGAGCTCTTATTATAGATTTATATTATATTATTATATAAGACAAAACCTGTGAAACGATTTTGAGAAAAAAACGGAGTACAACTTTCTACTTGAGTTTTTTAGTCGCAGCCTGTTACCCGCCAAATCGCGCGTAATTGTAACGATAATTTGATAACAGTTTAATAATATAAATGCACACGGTTAAATATAAATATAACTAATAACAATATTATACATTTGTCGATGGCACTCACTTGTTTTGAGGCTTACGGGATATGGCTCCCAGCACGATGATCACGGCTATCAGCAGGGTATACAAAAGGACGTAGACGAAAGTTGACGATTCGGAAGACACAAATACCAGTAGCACGTCAAATACGATGATGAGAACATAAAACACGCCGACCAGTTTTAGCACCACCATTCCGCTCTCCTCGGTGGCTGGTCCCATATCTACCCACGGGAATATGGCTGGGCACAGGTACGTGGCGGCCTGTTTTTGTAATGGCAAACACCGGAAACAGAGACAAATAATAGCATTCGTAACGGAAAAGAAAGCCGTTGTTACCATAATACATTATATTGTACAGAGTAATTCACCGAACATACTCACTTCCACCTACTCCTTCCTTATTGGGTATTTCATAATATATTATGAATTCGTTCAAATATACCAAGTTTCATGTTCGATTACTCAGAAACTACTACATGTTTGAATTTTAATTTAAATAAATCGAAATTTTCAAAATGTCAAATTAATTCTACTCAAAAAATAATTAACAATATAAAAGAAGCACTCTTTTGAAAAAAAAATTGAATTATCACATAATACTCTTGAGTCCTGAATAATTAAATTTAAAAAAAAATTCTGTAAGCAAAAATTTGAAAAATGTATTATAAATAACTATAGAAATAAGAGAGTGTGTGTGGGAGGGGAAAGGAGGATAAGTATTATGTTTGAAGAACCATGATACATGTTACAGACTATAGTTACGGGTGTTTGTAAATAAATTGAGCTCATAATTGTTTATACGGGTGATAAAAAAAGTGTAGTAAATAACACTCTTATCATAGTTACCTACTATAAAAAACATTCAAGTATATGAAGTGGCATCTAATATGTATAAGTAAAAGTTGTGAAACAAAACTGTAAAACAACTTAGGTAGGTTAAAAATATTTTCATAGTTTTATAGTCACAGCGTAATAATATTAAATATTTTTTTCCCCCATTCATAACATACAATATTTTATTTTATTTCCTTATTATGCATATAATATATAATATATTAGGTAAAACCTGTATTAATTGCATACAATATAATAATTAATGTATATACAAATTATATATATAATATATATAAATATAAAATACACTTTGGAGTACCTACCTATAGGAAAAACTATTTAATTGTGTTAATGATAAATAGATTTTATAATTTGCATAATATTATCCGTCATTATTATTTTCAAGTATACTACAGTAAAAGTTTTTTTTTGCCACGCGCATTTACAGTAATGCACGTACGATAATGTCCGTGGCATCAAGTTTAAATGGCTATGCAAATATTTCAACTGAAAATGGGCGTTATCATTAATGCACACTATTCGCTATTTATCTAATATATTAGGTAAAATTTACAATTGTTCCCCTTCTTTGAGAAATTTATGTCTACCGGCAGGTCAATGACAGACTGCAGTGATCATTGCCATGTTAAATATTTATTGACACTAGAAAATTTAAGTCAACCCATATAGTATATCTTTGCGAATGCCATATTTTTAAATCACATTATCGGATCAATGATACATTCCCCAGTAAAATAACGAGAAAAATTTATGTTTTTTCGTATCGAGTGTGATACTTTTATACAAATTCATATTATATCTACTAAAAAATGACCACACCTGCAACATCATATTATCCGGCATTTTTTTTATCGAAAAAGACCACTATGCGTTATTATTATTTTCCATTAACTATTATTTGGTTTAATAATCTCTATAATTGTTATTATTAATGTAATAATATGCTTTGACCACGATTCAATGGCGCGACACCGTTGTTTTTTCGTAATATAAAATATCATAATTCATAATGTTATGATACATTCCCGGTAGTCTTGTGTCAATGGCTACGTTGTGGTGTATCGATAACATAAGCGATTTATTGTTACAGTGAAATATGGTCAAAGAACATACACGTGTCAACAATATTACCGGGTCATGATTTTTATAAAATAAAATTGCCATGAAAAACATTGTAGCTATAAATATTACATTATTATATCCACTACGACGAATAATATTATGTTGTTGTGACTGTTTTGACGTTAGACTGTTTAGTGTTTAATAATTTATTACTGCCACAGTGCTCCTGCAGGTGTGTTCAAAAAGTTTTAATATAAATTTATGGGTTCGTAAATTTAAAGATTTTAAATTAATAGAATTAATGACAATAACAGCTGTTTAAACCCAATTAATAACGTCAAATTTAAGCGTTAGAGGGTGTGATGGTAAATTTTTAAACATCCTTATGAAAGTATAATATTATTTAAATCTGTTATTGCGCAACATTTTGGTTGGTCATATCCGAACAACTTTTTCTAAATATTATAAACCCGACGTACCTAATATTCAGTGCAAATAACCAAACATTGCAAAAATATTTCACTATATTAATCAACGATAATCGAACGGTCGATCAGCGATTGGGATATCAATTAAATCTTGTTTTTTAACGCGCATTTATGTGATTGTGCCTTAAAGTTTATCGATTGATTAAAATATAATATCATATGCCATTAGAGGATGTTATGGTTTGTAACAATGTCTCATCAAAGCCTCATATTACGTAATATTATAACAATACATCTCATATTCTATGAAAATAGTATTACCTTAATGGATCTAGTGATGTTGGCGCTGGCCGCGCTGAATCCTCCTGGTGCGGCCGTCGATCCAGCAGTCGATCCCCCGTGTACGGAACCATAGAATTTGCTCTCACACCTGTCCGAAACCAGGTATTGATCGTCGCGCCCCTCTTCGGAGTCGTCTCCAAAGTACGTGTCATCCGAATCCGGTGAACTGAAAAACAAATATAATAACGCACATTGTACAAATAAACATTATTATTGAATTACATCAGGACCCGAATCGCGTGACATATATAACATATACAATATACATGCTACATAGCGTGATTGTGCATTTCGAATTAACAGTAGAAAAAATATATTATACGTAATTTATTATACACCACACTGCATCGTAAATTGGATATCGAACAACAATTCCAGGCAATTGGCGTCAGGTGCAGCAAAAAAAAAAATCACAACTTAAGTAAAACCTGACGTAATAATACAACACTATATAATATTATCGATTTAGTCGTTTAGTCGATTAGTCGTTTTCTCGCTATTAGCTGTCGGTAATATTAAATGTTTATTAGTTCCGATCATAAAATTATTCACATATAATAGGTACACTGGCTGACAGTGGGGTACCTACCTGTTACTACAACACGATTGCCATTATTTGTCGGTTATTAATTTTATATGAAATACATAACGTTGACAATTTAATATATTTTATAAAAAGAACCGAAAGCGCGTAACTTTTTTAGGGCTGTTGGAATAGATTTGTGCAGCTTGACTGACATATCGTGAAATAATTATGTTTTGAATGTTATAGTAATGGTGGCGTTGGGCTTGCACGCCGAACGTATTTAGAATGTTTTCGTACAGGAGTTTATTATGCGAGTAGAATATCACTCCAGAAAACTAGATTCTAAAAAAAAAATCGTATGCCATCGATATGATATTGTCATAAATTCTTGATGTTCGGTTTCTATTTTTATTATTATTATTATTATTATTATTATTATTACGATGTCGACTACAGTACTTTCCTACTTTAATTTAGCTAGTGTATCGTGTGCTATAAAGAATTGCCACAATACATAATAATTTATAAAAAATCATCAAATCTTTTGAATCACCGATTAAACGACAATAGTTACCATAATATTATAACATGATAGTTCTTGATCATAAAAATAATCTTAATACAATAATATTGTATTGACACTCATCAATGTGTTAATTAATTTCGGGTCACGCCTGGCTGTAATTATTATAACATACTAATACAGTGATGATGAACATAATAATAATAATATATAATTTGAATATTTGAATATTACTTATATTATAATTTGTCAGCTTCCGGAATAATAATTTTATATTAGCACTTCATATACCTAATATTAAAACAATAGGCGTATGTGTCCCGAACGGATGACCATCAATGTTTTATCGATCGCCTGCAGGAGCATAATAAAACGGAGAAAATCTGAAAAATGTAACTGCCGGAAATAAATTTCTACTCTTGCGTTATCGTTTGGGACCAATATTATACGGCGTATTCTCCACTATAGGGTCGGATTCAAAATCGAATTCGAAACGCGTAATATTCACTGTAGTATATACAGTATATTAAACGAGCAGCGTCACAATACACGTTTTGGTTTTGTATATAAGGGTCTGACGTTTGCGTTCACTGTGATTTTATCGACAAGAGGACGCCCGGTCAGCAAACGTTTTGAAAAAAATCTTGAATCGATCCCGTTTTAATGGTCCTCGGCACTGCATTTTTATGACAATAGAAAACCGTACGGCGTTTTAATAGAGAAAAATGCTCGATCCAATCCAAACATTTCTAAGTGCACTTGAAGTTAGGTACCATTTTCAAATTCACACTTGTTTTTTTTTTCATGTATAATAATTAGATTCATTTTTTTCCTCGGCGTTACTATAGGAACGACTAGGTTATTTTTTCTCCGAATATTTTCTCTTCCGAGATATAATACTAGATTGTTGTTTTGTATTATAATTTTATGTATGTTGCATTATTTATGCACATCGTAATTTAAAACATCATAATAATATATGCAAAATATTTATTTATTTTTTTGTTTTTCGTTGATAAAATCTTAAAAATGTAAATTTATTGCACTTTTCTCAATATTATTATCTAGAAAATGAAAATGTGCACGTTTTACATACAAGTGTGTTCGTGTATCAAACTATATTTTCAAACATGATATTGTATTGAAATTTGAAACAAAATAATGCTTAGTAAAAATCTATTACTAAAATAATAATAATGTATGTTTTTTTGTACGGAAAACATAAACAATAACAGTAATAATAAAATAGTAAAGGTATGTTATGCACGTAATGAAAATGTCTTGGTAGAATATTATTAGATTTCCAACTTGAATCTACCTATCTATATATTTACTGGTAAGTAGTAGTTATTTTATTTTCTCGTTAATCAGACACTCCGTCTTTTTTTCACCTCATTCTTTAATTGCGATTTTTGTTTCAAATTATTTTCAGTTAAGGAATTTATAAAAAATCGTTTCGAAGTATAGTTTCGGAAAATATTAACACACATACGTTCGAATGGTTGATAACGAGTAGAGAACTTAATGTAAGATAATTTAAATTAAATTATTAACAATTGAAACTTAAAATTTAATATTAAGAATAAAAAAATGAAATCAAAATTAAAATTAATTAAGGAATATTATTATTAATAATATAATAATATAAAAATAGTTTTTCATTGGTAAACTACATCATACTTACTTGATGGTTATAAGTAACTTAGTAAGTAGAGCATAATAATATAGGTACACGATAGTACGGTTAAGAATATACGAAACATGTACTTTATCTAATGGTAAAGTACTTGCCAAAAACAAACCTCAATTGATTTGTTCTGTCAGCTAACGAGAACAATTTAAAATACAAAAGAACAAGACAATAACAATCATTAAAATTCTGTTGTTTATTAACTTTCTATTATTGTAACGTCAAATGTTTTGCATCGGTATATTAATCAATACAGGCACATATACAGAGTGGTTAGGTTTACCCCATTCCTCCCGATATTTTTTTTGTGTAAGTGCCTGAATCGTTAATAGTTGGCGGTCTCTTGCTATAATTATACGAACATTAATTGTTATCATGATATTATATATATAATATAAATATATAATATATGCATTATGCAATATATTTTATCAAAAAAATACAACTGTTTTTATCATTTTGTCATTTGAAATAAAAACAAAATAGAAACTAATAAATATTCTATTATTTTCGCAATGCAGTGTGGATCTAATGTCTATAATCTATGATTCATATCAAAAAAAAATGGTTTGAGTATCATAAAAATGCGTCAAGTGCACATTCAGATTTTACTCATGAATTAATCGAATGCAATAATATTATAGAGTTACTGTACTATCGAATCCGTAGAGAAAGAAATGTACGTGTTCTGTATTGCAACGCCAAACATTTGTCAATGTTTATTTTGCATTCTCACTAGGATACATACTGTGTGTATATGTTGTAGTTGTTCTATAATAAAATACTATATTATTTCAGCTCATCGTTGTATCGATTTTACGTAAGCAATATAAAATCGTTTGTGGCGTAGCCACATAACTAATGATTTCATAAATGATCATATAGAACATATAATGTTTTAATGCTTATATTGAACTTAAACTGCTGTTACACCTCTGCACGAAGTTTATAATTAAATTGTTGATAGATAAAAACAAAAGGAGAGAAAAAAATTACAGAGAGAACAAATTGACGGCGAGTGGGAGAAAGGCAGAGATGTAATAATAAAATGTAACAATCATAATTCAATAACGAACATGGTATACGCGCGTTGGGTAGTAAAATATTATCGTTGCATGCAAGAGAGTAGGATGGTATAGAATAGGGTGACTTATGTGAAGAGGGCCGATCCACGATGTTGAACTATGTCAATATTTTCAAATTAACAATTATTACATTTAGGTACCACGAATTTATAAAAATTTAACACATTTACGTATAATTTATTTGATTCTGCTGCAATCTATTAAACGTTCAAATATAAACATTGTTTTTCTCCATAATACAAATATTTTGAAATGTATTTATCGAAAACATAAAAATAAAAATAAATAACGATCGCAGTTATAAACGGATTTGTATCGCATCATTAAAGCTTTTAGTGATAAGTTAATAATATTATGATAATAGCACGATATTATGATGTGTAATATTAACGTCATAAAGATTAATTTACCTTCTCGTCACCTTTCGAACCATGATCCTCTGCGACTGGTGCGACGGTATGATTTGCTGCGGTAGCGGCAACTGTGTCTGGTAAAACGACGTTTGGTTACCGTATCCCTGATTCGTGTACGCGTATTTTTGGTCATCCTGCACCACCTAAATCGACATACAATACACGTCCGAGTCAGTGGTTGCAAACCCGCTTAACCACGGTCGTTTTATATTTACAAAGTTTACCCGTCCGTTGGTGACGATCTGTTTGGGCGCGTTCATGGGTGATCGCATCGTCTCCGGGAAGAAGTGTATTACGGTGGACGTCTGCGGCTGGTACCGGAGTATCAGCACGCACGTCGACACTAGAGTGTAGGCAAACAACGTGCCTTCACGAAAAAACATAAATAATGGTCATCACCATTCAGATTATTTGTGTGCGGTGAATAATATAATATTATTATATTATACCATTGATATTTCAACGATAGAATATTTTATAGACGCACTCGCTATCTACCCAAGAATATTGTGCCCATACTAGACTTCCTTGCCAATTCTAATATGATCTCAGACCCTATGTTTTCAGTTGTGTTTTATCTAATGTATATTATATTTTAGAACATCGATTTTGTGAGAAATTTACTTATTTTAAATAATGTCACGTGAACTCTAAACATAAAAAGTAAAGCTGGTTTATTCGTGTATAAACACGAAAACTTGGATTACATACATCAATTTTAGTTTGTCTGAGTCGCTATTGTCGATTATTAATTCATAAATCTAGAACTAAGAATATAATGACACAATGTATTATGTATACATCAGATTATACCAACATCGATTTATATATATAATATAATACATTGTTATACATTCCTTCAATTTTTAAAGTACTTTTTGACAAAATCGATTTTTCGATTTTGCTATAACTCAAAAACGAATCGTTGAAAATACTTGAAATTTTCACCAAATGTTTATATTAGCGTTATCTATTCATGATTAAATATTCAAAATATATTTTAGAATTGTTTTAAGCTACTTATAGAAAATTGAAATTTTTGATTTTTATAAAGTTTTTTTTCTTAAAATGCCGATAAAAAAATTTGGCTATCCTAAAAACCTTTAAAATTTAATACAAGGTTAATTATAAGTTGAACTTATCGTAGTAAAAAAAAAAATCAAAAATCGTTAGTCACAATTTTTGTTTATGAGCATTTAAAGTTCAAATATTTACGAAATATATCAAAATCACGAAAATTTGCAAGGAATTTTAAAGTTGAAAATTCATAAAAATTTTTGTGATTTATACTTAAGGTTCAAAAATCTAATACAAGGTTATCCATAAGTTTTCCTTCAAGTAACTATAAAAAAAAAATTCCAGCGTCAATATAGAAAAAATTTTATGAGTGTATGAAATTTAATTGTTTACGAAATCGCGTAAAATAACGATATATTACAATTTAAATATAGGTAATAATATAATATATCCAACTAATGACTGACAAATCATTTCCGTACAGAATCGTTTTTCTTATACAATGATACCAGTCATTGCATTCAAATTTAACACAACCATTATAGTGACCAGTGACGTACTATCTATCTCTACGATGGAGCGATATCCACTTGCCCACTTTTTTATTTTAATGTCAACAAATTTTTTTTATTAATATTATATAATTGTATTTAAATAAATATACCTAAATATATTGTATGGCATGTACGGTAATATAAACATGATATTATAATGGTATAATAAAGATTTACGTTATAACCAATAGCAAAACTTTGATGAAATATAGTACAATAAAACATATCGATTAGTACTTATTGTAATAATATTATTTGGTTTTCTAAAATGCCTCCTACGTACATTTGGCGATTTCTGTGTTCCCGGTTATCGGTGATATATTGTTTGACCTACGCCAAACTATTTGGTAGTTTTATAATGGTGGACAGTGAATGAGATTTTCATTTTTATTGTTATTACTATTATTATTGTATAGATATTTTTTTTCAGTTTAGTTAGGCAATCATTCGAAAACATTAAACATTCAATTGTAAATAATACAATGTTACAATAACCTACTTAGACTATTATATGTTGCAAAAACATATCGATACTTACTGATGCCATTGAAACGTTCTCATTGAACAAAATCAAACTCTATTCATATAACTATATTGGTATACACTTTAACCAACAAGTTGCGCATTAACCCCTAAAAGCAACTAATACTTTATTCATTATTATTTATTATATATTGAACTACTACGTATATGCGTTTTAACTACTCAGAAGTTACAAAAAATTGACCTTAATTTCAATTTAGTCCCTGCACTTTGCAATGAATGAAATTAACGGAGCTGTATAAAAAAATGCCACACTTTATGGGTACGAAATCATAAAGTTATACATTTTTATTTAAATTAATCAATTAAAATTATTTAGAACCTATTATGTTGTTCCACTGTGGATGACACTAAAAAAAAAAAATGATGTTAAAAATGTTATTGTTGTTGTGGATTTGAACGGATGTCTGTTACTCGTAAAATTTCGATAAACAACAATATAATATGAAAATACAATATTTTTCTATATATAAATGGCTATATTGATGGTTATTGTCCCGTATAGTCTCGCATTATACCGTATGTATTTTATTCATCCAACCCCTTTCAATACAAAACACAATAGTATATAGGTGACTTCTCTGATGATAAATCTCTATTCAGATGTTACACACTGATCCCGACACGGTTTCAAAAGCTTTCAAGATTTCATCGGCTCACTTTATGTGTGTATATATATATATATATATATATATATATATCTTTACATACATATATATTATACATTATACATAATGATGAGATATCATAATAATATTGCAACTAACTCTCGAAATTTCCATTTTCATAACACATTAGGTCGACAAAGATTGGATTTTCGAGTAAACAAAATTTATTCTCGGTACGCGGGTCAAGCACATGCAATTTTAAACAAAATATTGAAATGAAAACGTGTAAATATTATATTATCCTCTTAAGCGTATAGGTGGGTGTCCCAGCAAATTTTTGAATAAAGTAATGTGAAACATTTTATTATACTAAAATTATATTTTGTAATGAAAGAAAAAACCTTGTAGTTAGGTACTATACAAATATATATTACAGTATGTGAACGAAATTGAGATTAACCAATTCGCTAGATCATTCAAAAAGTGATGAATCAAATTATAAATCAAAAAGTTTAATGATTTAAGAATAAAACATTTTCGAATACCTCCCCAAATCATCGTTATCTACCTTACCTGAGTAATCAAACATTTAGTTATTTGCGCATGATGTATACACCCTGATTAGCTTAAAATAAATATTACAATTAACAAATAGGTACTTAATTATTTCCTTGAAAATTATATTATACTGATAAAAATTGAACCCGTCGTTAACTAATTGTTATTAATTTAACCAAAGTATACACAATAAATCATATTATGTCACAGATAAACAGAAAAATATGTTAATGAACCATAAATAATTCAATAAGCTCCCTTAAAAAAATATTAATCAGACATTTTTTAACACAAATATTATACCTAATTAAACCACATAACATTTTATACAAAATGTTATACACTTTATCAGTATCAAGTAAAATACCTATATAATCAAATTATTACTGTACATTACGATTTAAAGTATTTTTTTTTTTTTTTAATTAAAATAAAAAATGTTTTTATACATATTTACGATTTAATAATCATACAATAGCTCAAAAATCGACGTAAAAACAGACAAATTTTTTTACCTGAAAGTCTGATAATAGGTCAATTAACTTATGTATTGAAGCTAACAACACAACATTAGTTCTGCTGAACGTAAAATTGCTATATTGTATAGGCATGTTTGTAAAACGGAGATAACACAATGTCACAATATGCGAATATGACGTCCTTTTAAGACGTTAAGTTCATACAATATGCAAACGCAACCAAATTTGTATGGATTTATTCAACTCCCAAATACGATTTAAATAACATATGTAATACGCTCGGTTTAATGATTTGTTGTTTTTGTTTTTACAGTGACACGCAGTTACGGTTTTCTTAGAAAAATAAATCGTGAATCGAATAATAAAATCTAGAGGAATATACACGTGCCAAAAATTTGTTCGTTTATATTTCAACCGAGATACTTACCAATAGACATCATTTCGATAAGCGTGTCCAAATTAATAACAAGAGCGGCTACTGCGGACGCCACGCCAGACAGTACAGTGGCCACTACCGGTGTACCAGTTAACGGAAATATCTGACTTAGTGACCTAAAATATAAAAATAATAACGGTGGTAATGACCATTGATGACCGTTATAGTCGATATAAAGTTGTTATTTTCTACGAGTAAATAAAAAAAAACTATCTACATGCGTTTCGGACACTTACTTGAACAACAAACCGTCTTGGGCCATTGAATAAATGATTCTGGGCATCGGAAACATGGAACCGAACATGCTCACTAATAGACCGGCCATCGCACCCGCGGCAACAACCATCTGACATCTAGGTGCACCTACTTGCACAAACATGTCTAGCAGAGCGGCGTTTTCGTCGATTTTTGTATACGGTACTGAAAATAATAAAATGTTTTGTTAGAATAATATTAAATTAACTATAGTCTATAAATAGATTTCGACATTTTGGAACAGTTCACTACAATCTGACGAGGTTTTTAATAACAACCTTGTTTTCATATCGAGATAAAATAATTAAGAGATTTAACTCCCTAAAATAATTTTCCTGAAGAATATTTCACGAGTTTTCTTATTACCAAGGGTCTTGTGTTTTTAACGATTCCTCGTTAATTCTTCGTTGGTTTAAAATAATTTTGTCTAAAATTGGAGTTAATTTTAATTTTTAACTCAAGGCCATATACCTATTACATTTAATATTATTTTTATTAAAGGTATTCAATAATAATTTAAGACACATTTATGACTTGTCACAGTAGTAGAAAAATTATCATTGATTACAACTATTATCTATAATTCATAAGTTGTATAAATTATTATTTATTTTGCAATCATAAGTAACACATAAATTTATGACTTATTATAAGAAACTAATAACATTTTATAAAATTATAGGAGAATGTGGTTAGGTGACTTTGTTTGGCCAATAAAAATATATAAATATAAATTAAAATAAATGTTATCTCTTTTCCCCAAACTCTGATTAAATCTCTGCCTATTATGATACTTATACATAAATTATATAAGTATTGGTTTCGGTGTTGTCTTTCAAGATAAAAATAACAACGATCCTCATATTGAGTTGAACATCGTTATGGTATTACGTAGAATATGTAGATGATGCTAAATTAATTAATTAATTTAAGATAAACATACAAAGACAGCACTCACTGTAACTATTTCTGTAACAAAATTAGTAATAACAGTAATAATATTGTTATATTTTATAATCTATACAAAAAAAGATAACGTGAAAAACTTGTACAATCAACACAAGTTTTAATTTAAACAATATTATTGTTCAAACAAATAGCCAATATATTTTTTGGAGAACAATATAGTATAATATAGGTTATAATAAATTCTGTGTACATTATTAACATCAAGAATATCATAGGTACTTCTGGCGTAGTATAATAATTATATTATTCAATTCGTTTATGTTTCCTGATAAACAGGGTAGGTTTGCGATTGAAAACAATAAACACTTTTGATGTTGTTCTCTTCAATAAGATTAGACTCAAAAATTAGCTTTGTTTGAATGGGTATGCACTGTTATACATTTGGAGAAGATCTTAATAAATTAAAGGCATTTTATTCGAATGATTATTATTTTAGGTTGATAATAAATTGTGAATTATTTCCGACAAAATGTGAAATAAGTTAGAGAAAAGCTATAGTTCTGAATAGTTTTCAAGAAAATCAACTTGAGTAATAATAAAGCTGCGGTAGTTTCGCTCGTATACAGTAAATAAATAATACTATACATTTTACAAAGACGGAAATATTATTACGTTATATTATAAAGAAAAATATGTATAAGTTACACAAAACTAAAATAAAAATAATAACTGCTGCGTTGAAAGCTATAAAGTTTATAAAATGCATGTTTTCTATACTTAAATTGTATATGTGTACTCACAATAATATTATAATGAAATATTATACATTAAAAAGCGATAAAAAATGATCACTGGTTATATTAATGGATTTAATAGATTATTGTTTTTAATTATCTTAATAAACAAAATAACTTGAAGTTACGAATAACTGCATTTTTTACTATATTTTTCAAAATTTCAAAATTTTTTATTTATAAAAGAACTTATAGTTTTTTGTTTTATGACAGTCCTCAACTATAGTCTCAAATAATATAATATAACTTAATGAAAACGTGAGTTTTGTTTGTAATAACGAATTATAAATATTTAAATCGTTTAGTTTAAATAATAAAGATAATTAAACATTTTGTATTCTCCTGTTGTCTTGTTTTACTCATCCGTTGTTTTATTTAAACGGACTGAACTGGATATTGAATCATTTGTATATCAATATATTTATTAAAAATATCTAATGCTACAACCAATGCTGAAGACAAACAAAATTTTATCTCAAGCTGTGTACATTCGTTCAGTCTAAAAAATGTGGGAATGTTCATAAATATCTTTTTCGATATCATAAAATATGTGGATTTTACTTAAAATTGTAATTATTGGTAGACAAAAAAAAAAAAAATAATAAAATAACAGAATGAAAAAGATTATATAGCGCTTGTTTATTTTAAAGAATGATAAAATTACTTTAGATCAAAAATAAGACATTTAAACTTATTCGTTTTAGATTGAACATCATATAATTTTCTCAAATATTACGTTTTCTAAAATAAATAGTTACAAAATTCATATTTTTTTGGTATTTACCAAGCATATATATTAATTCTTATATTATAAAGATTATATTGCTATAATATGGATACAAAATAAATTAAATTAGGTATAATAGTGTTGAAATATTATGAAAATTTACAAAAAAAAACCATTATTCTAAATCATTGAAATTTATCTGTTTTTTTTAAATTCGCTTTTGTTTTTAAATAATTTGCAGTAAAATAAAGTAACCTATTTTAATACAGTTATTATATAATTCCGAACGATAATTATACACAACCAATCCCTACTTAAATAATATATTATGTATAAATATCTACCTAATGGTCTAATGGTTTAATTTAAAATTTTTAAATACCATAAAAATGAATTTTAATTGTTTTCCTAAACAGTATTAAGGCTTATAAATGTATGCATTTAATATAATTTTAATTGTTTTTTAATTTCGATATTTAACTCAAGATATTCTAAGAGTACGAATAAAATTATTTATAAATGGCTGTACGAGTTTCTGTATTATTTACACAAATAATATCATTAATTACTTAGTACTTACCTATAAGTGTGAGTATTATTGAAGAGCTAACATACGCTACAAGTATAATAACCAAACTAGCCATGATAGCTAGTGGAATAGATTTTTTCGGGTTATGAGCTTCTTCACCAGTGGTAGCGATGATGTCAAATCCAATAAAAGCGTAAAAACAAGTTGCTGCCCCTTTAAATACCTAAATAAAATAAATAAATGTACATTAAATAAAATACTTTAAAAGCAATATTTTATGTTATATTAAAAATGTTTACAAACTAAAGAGTATTTAAGAAAAATATTACACAATATTTTCATTAGGTATGAATCGTTATAACCTCATTATACTAGCATAATATTTGTATAATATAATATTATATTATAATATGCAATATGCATGCAGCATGCTTATATATTTTTTTGAAAATTAACCTAACCAATCATAGATATATTACTACGATTTGATATATTTTTAAATAATATGTTAGTTATATTTGTATTAAATAATCGTTGAGTCAAATATTAATGTTAAGCACTTGAAAATAAATTAACTTTTATAATATTATTAATTTATCAAATGTTTTTTGATTATTAAATGTATAAACTATCATTATTATATTTTAGAAATCTTGTAGACTAGTAAATTTATGACCAATGTCTCTTATTGTATAAGTTATATATTTTTTTCTTATTTTTTAAAACATGTTTTCGCATTCCTTGAGAATTGTTTTTCTTATTATATGGATTTGTCAATTTATCATATGCGTCTACAATCTCGAAATACCTTTGTTAAAAGATTAACGTTTCACACATTTGTGATTGTTTTATCATATTTATTTTATATCGTTTCTTTTTAAATGATTATGTAAGAAAAATATACTTAATGGAATTTTTTTATTTCTAATTTTTTTTTTAAAAAACCTAATTATAATAATGTATTTAACAACCGACCAATTCTCCTTTATTAATTATTTTTCTGATACATGAAAACATTAAAAATTTAATATATTAATTGTATACATAAAATTTTATGTTTATTTTATAATATTAATATTATTTCTCAACTCACATCTATATCCATACCTGGTAATCCTCAAAAAGATTAAAAATACAGTGATATCGTGACATCCTCACATGAAATATAAATTCATTAGCTGTTATGTAAAATTATGTAAAAAAAAAAAATGTAATTGCAAGTGCATAAGCTCGCTATAATATTAACTATCTATTAACTAAGTACCTCTACTGAAAGGTTTCTTCACTCTGTGTTTCCTGTGTGTACTTAAATTATCAATTAAGCTTATTGTTCAACTTTTATACAGATTGCCTAATAAAGAAATTATGTTTTAAAAAAATACATAAAATATATAGCAAACATATTATGTATCATATAATATAAATTTGATTCTTCTCCTGTTCTTTTCTACTATGATAATTATTAATAACTAGTAATGATTCCCTGTATTTACTATTTTGTTCTAAAATATGATGTATAAAATAATCGCATTAGAATATTATTTAGTCAATTTAATTTATATTCTTTAAATTTGAATCCTCTACTTCAATACTTAAATATATTTTTTTAACTTATTCCAAATTAGGGAAATTATAATATACGCTTGGGTATTTAAGTGTTTAGAAATGTAAAAGAAAGCATGATCGAGCATACATGAGATTTAAGCTACACTAGTTGACCAGCCAGTAAGGTTGTTTTAAAATTTAATGATAAACATTTTTATTCTATACACGGTTGTGGTCCAAAAGTATAATATATTCTAAAAAAATCAATATAATCGTGATTTCGATGTAATTTATGCACTATGTTTGAAATAAAAAAAGTTAAAATTAAACATGACAATATATTATAATACATATCTATATAATATAAAGGTAAATATTTTCGTTAGTTTTAGCGACACTTGGAAGTTAATGCTTTTGTATATTTCTTAGAAAGCTGTATATACAAAATCAGATTTAACACAAATTCGTATAATATATTATAACTCAAATTCAAAAAATGTTCTTACGTTTTAAATAAATTGTATTTAAAAGCAAAAAAAAAATATTAAATAATAAATTTTATTTGATAATAGATAGAATCTTTTCCCACCCTCCCTCTTCACCATTGCCTTCTATATTTTGAGCTATACTATATATATTAAACAATAATTTTTACTGTACTTACAAATAGTAGTAGAAGTAAAAAAGAATGCACATTATTAAAATTTTTGAAATATTTTGCATTTTTTAATGCCTATTCTCATATAAATGCATATTTTATACAAAATAATAATAATAATAATAATTGTATATTATACTGCATAGTTAAAACTCTTTTGGTATATATGAATGAAAATATGTCATTGTATTTCAAATTTGAGTGCATATAAATATATAATTCTAAGCTCTAGCTGTTTATTAGTATTACAAGGTTATATTAATGCTGAATTAACTATTATAGAGAGATTGTTTAGCGAGATTATACTGTAATATTCATATTCATTTTTGAGCATAAATGCCATAAATAAAACGTTGCTATTGAAGCTAAACAAATTTTATATTAATTTTTAATAAAAAATACATTTTTAGATTCTGAACGGAGTGAAGAATGTATTGCTTTTACAATGATGTGTGTTTTTTTTTTTGTGTCTGACGACAACATTTGGAGCAGTAATAATGCTCCGATTTTTTACTTCAGCCCCTCTTTGAATAGGAGAATTCATCTAGTTGGTACTTTGGGGGGGGGGTCAAAAGTAAAAAATTTTCAAATAGTTTTCAAAAAAATCGAGAAAAACAAAAAAAATATCAATGACATTTTGAAGGACTGGATTTTTTTTAATAATTTAATGTTAAGTTGTCCAATTTTAGAAAAAAATAAAAAAAAGCGGGTAAGTGAGTATCGCTCTGCTGTACATTAGGGGGTGGGGTGGACCTCGGACTATGGTAGGTTAAATTTGAATGCAATGATAGGTATCATTGTATACGAAAAACGATTCTGAACGGAGATGATTTGTCAGTCCAGGATATATTATATTTAAATATTATCATATATTCTATTTTGAAACTAATTCAAACATTTAAGTAAAAGTTTCAAGATCTTACGTTTAGTAATTTTTTAAAAATAACAAAAATCGAAAATTATTTATTAGTAAAACGTGATTTTACACGTCGTGTATTTTTGATTTCAAATTAAAATTAAAACTTTAAACACTCGTAAATTTTTTTAAATTGAACAATCCTCAAACTTTTTTTATAATTATTCTAAGCTTAACTTATGGACAGCATAGTATTAAATTTTCAATTCTTAGCTTTTGATAGAAAAATATTTATAAATTTTTAACTACCAAATAGTGAAAAATATTCATGATTTTGACGAATTTTTGTCAATATTTGAACTTCAAATGCTAATAAAAAAAAATTGTGCCTATGTATTTTTATAATTTTTGAATGAGAGTTAGAACAAGTTATGTAGACCCTTCAATTAAATTTTCAAGTAATTTGTCCCAGCTAAATTTTTTTTATCAACATTTATAAAAAAAATAAAAAAAAATTGAAAATTTCAATT
The DNA here is from genome assembly GCA_020882235.1 of Schizaphis graminum. NCBI lineage: Eukaryota > Metazoa > Arthropoda > Insecta > Hemiptera > Aphididae > Schizaphis > Schizaphis graminum. The sequence continues at coordinate 73,848,044 of CM037032.1, forward strand.
GTCTATTAATAGCTCAAAAAAAGTCAAAATGTTTTGAAAATCAAATCACGTAAAGAAAATGGCAATCTAAATAACTGGTAAAATTTTCAAGTATTTACGACTTATACTGTTTGAATAACAACAAATATCAAAAATCGTTTGAGGCTAAACCATTATTTAACGCTGTTTTGTAAAAATTTAAATTTCAAACACTCATAAAAATTTTTTGTCTGAATCCGGTAGAGTTTTTATTTTAGATAATTGAAGTAAAATGTATGAAGAACCTTGTATAAATTTTTCAAAAATTAGTTATAAAAGAAAAAAATTTTACGATTTTTCAACCACAAAATTACTTGCCAATTTTCGCAATTTTGACACATTTCATATAAATTCGAACTTTAAGCACTTATAAAAAAAAATTGTGACTAACGATTTCGGATTTTTTTTTATCACTTTAAGAACAACTTATAAGAATCCTTGTATTAAATTTTCAAGATTTTCTGGCCGGCCAAAAATATTTTATCGTTATTTTAAAAAAAAATACTAAAAAAAATTAAAAATTTCAATTGTCTATAAATAGCTCAAAAAAAGTCAAAATATTTAACTGTAAAGAGATAACCATAATATAAACATTTGGTGAAAATTTCAAGTATTTACAATGATTCGTTTTTGAGTTATAGCAAAATAAAAAATTCGATTTGGGCGAAAACTGGTTTTGCGTAAAAATTCCCGTTTTTCCGTCATTTTTTTAAGGTTTTTCCCGACTCACTTAAAAAATATTGAAAATTTTTAACTTTTGACCCCCCTTACCCAACTAGATCCGATTTCCTTTTCAAAGAGGGGCAGAAGTTAAAAATCGAAGCATTTTTACTGCCCCAAATGTTGTCGACAGACACAAAAAAAAAAAAAAATAAAAAAATAAAAAACCACACATCATTGTAAAATCAATACATTCATCACTCCGTTCGGAATCTAAAAGTGACAGAAAAACGACAATTTTACGAAAAACCACTTTTCGACAAAATCGATTTTTTGATTTTGCTGTAACTTAATAACCAATCATTGTAAATACTTGAAATTTTCACCAAATGTTTATATTATGGTTATCTCTTTACAGTTAAATTTTCAAAATATTTTGATCATTTTTAAGTGACTTATAGACAATTGAAATTTTCGACTTTTCTAAGTTTTTTTTCTTCAAATGCCGATAAAAATTTTTTGGGTGGCCAGAAAATCTTGAAAATTTAATACAAGGTTTCTTATAAGTTGTTCTTAAAGTGATAAAAAAAAATCCGAAATGGTTAGTCACAATTATTTTTTATAAGTGTTTAAAGTTCGAATTTATACGAAATATGTCAAAATTTAAATTAAAGTTCATACGCTCATAATGCTTATGTTGGCCAAATACTTTTTTTATTAATAAACAGATACTATAAAGTAACCATAGTAACATATAGTAACTATACTATTTGTTACAAAATAAAATATATTACAATATTTAAATAAAATATATCCTAGATTGACAAATCATCTCCGTTCAGAATCGTTTCTCGTATACAATGATATTCATCATTGCATTCAAATTTAACCTACGCTAGTCCGAGGTCCACCCCACCCCCTAATGTACAGCAGAGCGATACTCACTTACCCGCTTTTTTTGTTTATGAATTTCTATTTTAATGTTTGATGTTGTTTGATTATAAACAAAAATTATTGATTATAGCGTACTTACATCATGTACATAATAATATTATGATAAGCCACTTGTATCTATTAACCTAACATCGTGGTTACCTACTTTTATTATTCTCTATAAATTCATACTGGGCTGGACAAACGTCCATTAGAATTTAATAGATACTCAAATATTTAACATGTTCTTAACGTCAAACAGTAACCACGATTGGTCCATTAAATTTTAACGAGACATTAAATTATAAAATTTCTGAACAACCTGACATTAAACTTGCAAGCTTGATTTAAGCGTGTATATTGTGTTTAAATCCATTACCCAATGTTAATTATCTTAATTTTATTTTATTCCTTTTTTTTAAAGGTACGACATTTTAATAAATAATCTAGTTACGGACTTTATAATTTGGAATATTATATTGTTATAAACAAATAAAATCATTTTAAATATAAGTTAAGTATATTAGTTATAATCATGGTTAAATAGGTATATTTCACCAATCTGAAAAATTATTAAAAGAAAGTTAATGACCTTATATTTTGTAATACTATCTCATCAGTTTAATTATTATTAAAAATATAGTGTCTATTATCATTACAGATAATCTCTGATTGAAAATGAACAAAACTAGTCTGTTATTAGATAATAACGTTATCGGCGGGAAAAATGATTAATGGAATATTATGGTTTTGTTATTAAATTTACCGAATATAACTAGCTACATCAATTAATTAATTTAAACAATAATAACTGCCACTAAACATATCAGGATATATTATATTTCTTCAACTTCAGATTCAATATGTTCACTATTCATATTACTGTGTAGGTGCATAATATTATATAAATTATATTTTGTATTGCCTTTAAATCATTAATATAGTTCTCTAAGGTCAATATACGTATATACGTTATACTATAATGATTATATGATAATAGTATTATTGACTTTTAGACAAACATAATTTTAAATCATCCAGGAATACTCTTCGTCCGATCGCATTAGCGTGATTTCGTGTAGTCATGTACAATTCGCAATATTTTTTTTTTTTTTAATAAGCTTTTAGGTACGTCATAAATCTAAAGTTGAACCACATTTAACTATTAATATTGTTTTAAGATTAATTGTCTTACAAACAATAAATCAAAAACGAATTCTTTGCATCATTTCAAATAAAAATACCTCATTTCATATTCATCGTATTTTAAAACATACAAATATAACCAAATGTTTGATCTTGTAATATAGTAGGTATAACAGTTTTAGTAAAAAATTAAACTATTTTAAATTTTAAAATCCATACATTAAGTTTTCCTTATATATTATTATATACTTTTTTTCAATTTCCATTTTGTGTACAGAAAAAAAAATAACTAACCTTTTTAAATAATAATATCAACATAGTTCCAACATTTATAACTAAAAAATAAAAACATAGATTGTTTGATTATTATTTAAAAATAAAGTTTTAACAATTTTCTGATCTTATAGCTAACTGGTTTAGTTGGTAAAGGTCAAGATATCATTAACTTATTTCGTCGTCACGTTTTATAAACTGCTAGTACATGAAAAAAAATCCTCAATTCTCTTATTCATACAGTACTATTTATTTAGTCTTTTAAAGGTTCGGATAAATAACAAATTTATCTTTTATGAATTCGTTTTAAATTTCATGATTTGAAAGAGCATGTCGAGCAATTTCCGTTAATACTGATAGGTTGTCACTTTTATTATATGTACGTCGATAGTTTATTTACTTGTAAAATATGTTTACTAATACTTACACCAGTCACACCTCTATCAATACTTGTCATTTTGCTGCTTTAGTGTAATACTAATTTTTGAAATTATTCCTCACAGTTATATCAATATTTTAAATATATTAAATTATTTAAAAAGGCGTATTTAAAAAACGTTATTAGATAGTATAATTATTACCCACCAATTAAATTATTCGATCTCTACATAGCTCTTATATTCTACATTCACTAAAATATATCACAGTTTTCAGAATTTCTACATACATTTACTTATTAAATCATAAACTTAATTTATCATAGTAGTATATTTTTTACTGCAATAAAAATTGCAATTAATTTTAATCTATCTACCATAATATATTATGTTTATGTCTTATACACTATTATATTTATTATATCATTATATCAATATATTTGTTGTAAACGTGAACAAACAAAAATGTTTTTTTTTACATTTTCAAAATATATACGAGTATATATAATTTGTGTATTCGCAAATTAAAAAATATCGATTCATAACCAAATAGGCAGGTACCGTTGTTGACTCTATTATAACTCAAAGATATGTCATTATACATATTATATTTCTTTATATTATTATGTTATTATATTTGTTTTGAAATTGTACATTAGGAGTTCAATACAGAGTCTTTACTTGTTTCGTTTGAAAACGATATAGTTTTCACGAATTCTCATGCACATAGCTATAGCAATCAAGCTATATGTCAATATAATATTATTACAAAACTATTAAATTATACTCGTATCAAGAATACCAACGAGAATATTAAATTGTTTAATATTTTTTTGTCTTACTGTATAATAAATAAATCCAATTATAAAGCTACAAATTTACCTTTAAAATATTGTATTGTGATATATTGTCAAATTGTTCTCTTTGACTTTAAACTTCGTTTTAATCAAACACAATTGTTTTATCTTCAATGAAATAGATTACCCAATTAACCTGATCTAACCTTGAAATACCCAAAATTTGTTCACATTTCATTATTTATTCAATTTTAGTTGGAATGTTCTTCAATATCCTAGAATCTAAAACTTGTCATATTGTTCATCATGTCCAATCCGAATAAAGGAAAATGTGCTTTTTATTAGTAATATGTCATTAAAGTATATTATACACATTATATTTCTTTAAATACTATCAATTTTAATATGCTAAAAATAAATCAGTATACATATTATATAAATTAATTTTTTTTCATTAAAAATAATCTTAAGTTTATGGCAATGTTTAGAGTAAAGTAAACGTACTTTACATCTGTTTCATAGCCACATATTATAGAATGATAGAACTATAATGTAAAAACAGAATTTCAAAATTTTAATAAGTTATTATTTTATAATTATATGTATGCATAAGCTGCCACATAGTAACATTTATGTTACTCAACATAATATTAAACAAAAAATTTTTTAAAAATGGTGAAAATAGGTAACTAATCAGATACATTAAATGTTGAGTGTAGTTCATTATTGAGTAAGTCACTCATATATGCTTTAGTATTTTAGATTCTGAACGGAGTGATGAATGTATTGATTTTACAATGATGTGTGTTTTTTTTGTGCCTGACGACAACATTTAGAGCAGTAAAAATGCTTCAATTTTTGACTTCAACCCCTCTTTGTAAACGAAATTGAATCTAGTTGGTACTTTGGGGGGGGGGTCAAAAGTTAAAAATTTTCAATATTTTTTAAATGAGTCGGGAAAAACCCTAAAAAAAATGAGGGAAAAACGGGATATTTTACGCAAAACCAGTTTTCGACAAAATCGAATTTTTTATTTTGCTATAGCCTATAACTCAAAACCTAATCGATGTAAATACTTGAAATTTTCACCAAATGCTTATATTAAGGTTTTCCATAAACAGTTAAATTTTCAAAGAATTTTGAATTTTTTTGCACTATTTATAGAAAATTGAAATTTTCAATTTTTCTAAGTATTTTTTTTTTAAATAACGATAAAAAATTTTTGGCCAGCCAGAAAATCTTTAAAATGTAATACAAGGTTTCTTATAAGTTGTTCTTAAAATGATAGAAAAAAATTCGAAATCGTTAGTCACAATTTTTTTTTATAAGTGCTTAAAGTTCGAATTTATACGAAATATGTCAAAATTGCGAAAATTTGCAAGTAATTTTGTGGTTGAAAAATCGTAAAAATTTTTTCATTTATAACTAAGTTTTGAAAATTTGATACAAGGTTCTACATAAATTTTCTTCAAATATCTGTAAAAAAAACTCTACCGGATTCAGACAACAATTTTTTATGAGTGTTTGAAATTTAAATTTTTACAAAACTGCATTCAATAACGGTTTAACCTTTAACGATTTTTGATATTTGTTGTTATTCAAATATTACCTATAAGTCGGAGATACTTGAAACGTTTACCAGTTATTTAGATTGCCATTTTCTTTACGTGATTTGATTTTCAAAATATTTTGACTTTTTTTGAGCTATTTATAGACAATTGAAATTTTTAATTTTCCTAAGAATTTTTTTTTGATGTGTCGATAAAATTTTTTTGGCTGAGTTAAAATATTTGAAAAATTAATACAAAGTTCCTCATAAGTTATTCTTATGGCGATAAAATAATTATAAGAATATATAGGCACAATTTTTTTTTATTAGCATTTGAAGTTCAAATATTGACAAAAATTCGTCAAAATCATGAATATTTTTCACTATTTGGTAGGTAGTTAAAAATGTATAGATATTTTACTATTAAAAGCTAAAAATTGAAAATTTAATACTATGCTATCCATAAGTTAAGCTTAGAATAATTATGAAAAAGTTTGAGGATTATTCAATTTAAAAAACTTTATGAGTGTTTAAAGTTTTATTAGATTCTGTACGGAGTGAAGAATGTATTGCTTTTACAATTATGTGTTTATTTTTTTTTGTGTCTGACGACAACATTTAGAGCAGTAATAATGCTCCGATTTTTGACTTCAGCCCCTCTTTGAATAGGAAAATTCATCTAGTTGGTACTTTGGGGGGGTCAAAAGTAAAATTTTCAAATAATTTTCAAAAAAATCGAAAAAACAAAAAAAAAAGTGACAGAAAAACGGCAATTTTACGAAAAACCACTTTTTGACAAAATCGATTTTTTGATTTTGCTGTAACTCAAAAACGAATCATTGTAAATACTTGAAATTTTCACCAAATGTTTATATTATGGTTATCTCTTTACAGTTAAATATTTTGACTATTTTTAAGCTACTTATAGACAATTGAAATTTTCGACTTTTCTAAGTTTTTTTTCTTCAAATACTGATAAAATTTTTTTGGGTGGCCAGAAAATCTTGAAAATTTAATACAAGGTTTCTTAAAAGTTGTTCTTAAAATGATAAAAAAAAATCCGAATCGTTAATCACAATTTTTTTTATAAGTGTTTAAAGTTCGAATTTATACGAAATATTTCAAAATTTAAATTAAATTTCATACTCTCATTATGCGTATGTTGCCTAATACTTTTTTTATTAATAAACAGATACTATAAAGTAACTATAGTAACATATAAAAACTATTATATTTGTTTCAAAATAGAATATATGAATATATTTAAATAAACTGACAAATTATCTTCGTTCAGAATCGTTTTTCGTATACAATGATACCTATCATTGCATTCAAATTTAACCTACCATAGTCTGAGGTCCACTCCACCCCCTAATATACAGCAGAGCGATACCCACTTATCTGCTTTTTTATTTTTATTATAAAAAAAAATTACACTTTATTGTAAATTTACCGCATTCATTCTTTATTAAGAATCTATAAATATAATGTTTTGATAAATATAATTTATAAAAATATTTAATACCTTCAAAAAAACTTAAATTAAGACTATTGTATGTTATGTCTAATATTTAATTAAGCTCTGATAATATCGAAGGTATTTTAACAAAGTATTTAACGACAAGTTATATAAATGAAGTGTACCCTTTGCGTATTAGTCAGTAAATCTTTTTGATATCTCCAATCAAAATTAAATCTCTTTGGATCATAAAACTTCAAATAAAAAAAATATACTCCAACATTTTGATTTTATATAATATATTATTCCTTAATTGTGTCAAATCAATTTCAAAGTTAACCCCACATTATAAGAGATCGTTTAACTGATTTTAAGCCACAAACATTATTCTTAAAAATGTGTTTTGTTTTTGCCTTTCAATATTTTATTAATTTTATGGTAATATTGAAAGTCCTGGCATAACCTAATTGGCTTTTTAACATAATAATATCATATTTATTCTTATTATGTTATTATGCGTATAACTAATTTATTATTAATTACTCATAATATAATATATAGATGTAGAAAATATATTTAAAAATAAAGTGAAATAAAAACTTCTAAAAGAATTTATTTACTTATTTACAAGTATTATGTTCTTTTTTCTTATAAAAAATTGTTAGATATACCTAAAATTCGACGAGGTTCAATAAAAAACTGGCATGTTTTTAATAATAATTTGATATCTACTTACTGTTACCCTTAAATTGTAGTTATATATCTATATAATTGTATGGTTCCTAGTACAAGAACACTAAAGGTATTTCAAGATATTAAAATGGGTTTTGTTAACACGGACAAGATTTCAGTGCAGTTACTGAAGGATCAATAAAAAAAAAAAAGATAGAAAAGGAGGTCGTAATCAACCGAACTGAAGACGTAGTCGTAAAGGCGAAGTAACTATTCTCGGCAGTATTATTAGACCGGTTACTGCCCATATACTAGAACTATTTATTGCTATTCGCTTTCACTATCCTCATTTATGGGAAAAACGAAAATTCATTTTTTATTTTATCATACGAGTTATTTATAACAATACAACGCTATTCGAATATATGCAATTTGTTTGGTCGATGTCCTAAACGAAACTCAACAGTTATCCATTAATTTATAGCTTTTAAGTTACTGTACGCATCATACCAGATGGACGATTAATATTGTATTACTGCAGAAAACGATGATATTATGATAAAAAGTTTATATCAAACTTTACATATTAAAAATAATTAAAACGATAAACAATCATCTTAATATTATTTGATTAGAAATAAATGTTAAAAAATATATTTTCAATTATAAATATTATAGCTTTTATGACCACAAGGATTTTAATTAAGTATTATTATATTATGTTATATTTTAGTATTATATTTATTGTTGTTGCTTATTTGAAATGTGTGTTTAAAACAAATACATTCTATTGACGCAATATACAAGGGTATTTATTTTATTTTCGTTTGTATTTATATTATATTACGTGTAATACTTCCTATGCAGTTTGAGTTATTTACACTGAAAAATATCGCACAGTAAAATTGAATTTGTACTATCGTTGACAGCTCCTTCTTGTCTTTCAAAGTGATTGAGAGGCCATTTAACTCGTCGCGGTTATCGTACGACTTTTGTTGGTTCATACGTCAAATTTATCCAATGCGTGAGACATATTGATTAAGCCTAACAGACATATAGACTTCATCCATCAGTCATTACTTATTACATTGAAAATCGTTTAAAATGTTAAAATACTGATGATTAAGGTGTATATAAGAGAGACAATTTAATACATACTTATCTGGAAAGAAAGGTAAGATTTGTAAGAAATAAAACAATTTCTGCATAAATTATGTTGATTGTGTTTTAGTAGTTTGTATTGAAATTTTAAATATATAAAAAAAAATTACTTTGCCTCTATTTCATCGTTACTCTAATCTTATATTATTAATTTAAAGTGCTTGATATATTCTAGTATTTAAGTACTAATATTACAAAAATAAAAGTAAATCTAATCCGTTCTTTTAAAATATCAAATTCTTAAAAATCGTATACCTAATTAAAAAAGAAATTAAATAGGTTATATGTATACTTTCTTAATCAACTAATGAAAATATGCAAATGCACACAAAATGATCTACCAGCCATGATAAATCTATGATTTACATACGCAAGGTGTGAAAGGATTATCAAAGGATTATTCGAACATTGGGGAATAAGGACAAGCGTATCTACATATAATAAAAGGCACACGGGATATTCACGTCTGTAACTTAAGGCCAAATTTATTTTAATATCATCTTAAATTTACACTCTGTTTGATCAAACACGTTCAAAAATGCTTTTTTAAACACATTTTTTAATTTATTTGTGTTTTAACCAAATTTATTCAGAAGAGTTTCAAGTGCTGTTTTACATAAAAATATGTAGGTAGGTACCGTAAAAAATAACTCCGATAAATTATTAAAAAAAAAAAAAATACATTTTACTAAACATCTATACATTATAGAGAGTTGCGTATCTCATTACATTTTACATAAACCCTTAAGTGTTATCGAGTAAACTTTTAAGCCAACCGCTGCAAATGCTTATAATAATTTCAAAATTCAAACGACACCTATGGTGATCAAATAAAATCCGTGACGTGCATGACAATATTTATATAAATATTGTTTTTACTTAAAATGTGACTACGTAAAAATAATAATAACCGACCATTGTCTATTAACACCTGCATTTCACCGACTCCGTGTTATTTTATACATATTATGGACACTGACTTTTTTATCAGGTGCGTTTAACACAAAAGTGTCTGGTAAATGAAAAAACGAACAAAAATATACCATCGTGGATTTGAAATATTATCATTTTGCCGTACCGTCGATATTGATTTTCGGTAGACGAAGTTTACGTGTATAATACGCTCAATAATCGCGTGGAACATCGTGAAACGCCAAGTCTTATAACCAAATTATTTTATGCGAAAACATCAATGTAATTTACCGATAGGTAGTTTAACCCAACTAATGGTTTGTTTGACGAACGCAATGCTTTTATGATAATATTGATGATGATAATAATAATGATAATAATAATAATAATACTGATTTGACTACGTCTATATTGTTATTAATTATTTTAATATAATGTATGTATAAACGTATTTCTAGAAACAGTTAGACGAACTTACCCCGCCCCAGCCATTCGGCAAAAACCCATCATTCTTGGTCCAATTATCAAGATTGACGTAGAACAATCCGGCGCTCATGAGAAAAACCCACGCGCCTAAGTTGATGGCGTTCATCAGATGGTTAAATATCAAACTTTTTTTAACGCCAGCTGCGAGAAGCACCATCATCAACAGAGTAATGCCCGCGGCCAGGATATCTGGTTTTCCTGTAACACAATAAATATTACATTAAACTAATAATATATTTCACCACAGTGATCAATGTAGACAATGTAGTCATAAATATTTTGTCTATAGCCATACATGATGTTGCAAAATAAAGAAACCCCTCCATGAGGTTTGTAACAATATACTCGTAGTAACGGATTTCTCATAGACACGTATATTTAACACACCTTATTTAAAATTAAAATATACGTTTTATAATTAATGATATATTGATTGTTTTCGTGGTAGGGGAAGACCTAAGTTTCGTGTCAAACGTATAAACATAATTCAATTATCTACGAAAAGTATAAAATGAAGTGAATTAAAAAAAAAAAAAAAAAAGTACTGTAAAAATAATATTTTATATAATAAGTATAATGTTTATTTTAATATCAAAGCTTACCAAAATGTATGCAAAAATTCTTACATATATTTTAGATACTGGGCGGAGCGATGAATATATTTATTTTAAAATAATGTGTTTTTTTTATCTATAATTAGCTTTTAGGGTAAAACTTTTTTAATTTTCAACTTTGAGGGTGATTTATAATATCAATTTGAATCTAGTTGGTACATCGAGAAGTTAAAAGTACAAAAATTCCAATAATTTTCAAAATATCCAAAAAAATAAAATTAAGAAAAAATGTGAATTTTTATACAAAACCAATATTTAATAAAATCGATTTTAGTTTTTTGATGACTCAAAAACACATAACTTTAAATACTTGATATTACTTTAAAATCTTTATATTATCATTTTATATACATTGTATAATTTTTTTTTTGAAATATTTCTATATTTTTTTTTCTATAACTATGGATAAAAATATTGTTGTTAAGCCAGAAAGCATGATAATGTAATAATACAATATGATTCGTAAAATTTATTATTATAGCTGGTTAAAAATAATAAGATAGGTACCTAGACATGATTTTATTCATTCATAAGTGTTTGACATTAAAATGTATACAAAATTCGCAAAAATCATAGTAATTTATTTTATTTAAATGTTGTAGATAAAAATGTATACAATTTTCTATTTTTATAGTTAATATTTGAACATTTAATTAAAGTATTTTTTCAAGTAGTTGATTTCATAATCACAAAGTTTTATAATTTTAATTACAAATAACAATCTTTGATGCTTGAAAGTATTTTAACATTTTCTTTATTTAATACAAATAATGTAATTATTAAATACAATATTTTTTGATAAAATGTGAATTTAATCTACTGTATTATTATAATAAGTAAATAAATTATTTTAATAGCAATATCAATATATTGATGTATAATGTAAACTGTAGTCGATGCATAAAATATTTGATCTTTAAAAATCATTTTTTGAAAATAGTTAAATGTACACATTGCGCATAGACCTAATAACAACATACAATTAGACTCAAATAATTATATTCAATTTAAATATAATTTTAAAAAAGTATTTTTTTGATGCTCATTAACATTCTTTACAACTAAAAATAATTTTTTTTTAACTGAGTTTCACGATAAAAACTAATTCATGCAGTGTAGGGTTAACAAGTATATGATTTTACATAATTATTAAGTAAGTTATAAAAATATTTTTATAATACCTATATAATGTTTAATAATTACGATTTATAAATTAAATAAATTAATACTTAAGCTCAAAGGGCCACAACTTTGAGTTTACAATTTAAAAAATAAATGTCAACTATAAATTCTAAAAATGGTTTCCTAATCTTGTTAAACTCACCATTAGTGACTTTTTTTTGCCAATGATTACAATGACGACGAAAAGTAAAAAGTAAATTTCAATTATATTGAATTAAGATTTTCCAATTTTAACACCCATTTGATCCTAGCTACCCGAATAATACTATAAAAGCAACGATTACGTTTGTGTAACGAATTAAATTATTTTTTGTAAACGACTAAAATCCCGAATAATTTAATCTAAATCTAACTTAACGAGCTTTTTAGCAATCCACAATAATTCTTCTGAAAAAATCTCTCCAAAATTGCTTAATCAATAATTGGGTTATACATTGATGTCATATAAATCATATGCCAGTAAAATTTATACTTAATATACTTACACTATATTTTATTTTGTATAATCATGATTCATGATAAACGTGTTCGGCGAGATGTGGTTGTTGAAAATCATTACAATGATTATTTCTCCGAGTAAAAAATAAAATAAAAATATTTCTCAGTAAAATCAAAAATCATATAACTAATTTTATCAGTGCGCTGTTGAATAAAAAAAAAATTAAACATTAAAGTACCTGTTTATCACTTTATCAGTGAATTAGTAAATAGTTAATGCTCATCATATTATTATCTGCTTATATTGCCAAATAGTCTACGGCCAATGAATTCAAACTTTCTTCATTTGTATTAAATTTTAAATAGATATTATCCTTTTCAAATTAAATAAAGAACACTTGGCTCAACAATAGGTAATGTATTTGCAGAAAAATGGTAAGGACCAAGATCAGTAAAGGTATACATTTAAAAATACTTTAAATTCAGCGACTTTAAAATAACTTCTAAAATGAACGATTTTATTTTGGAGATGATGTTCTTAAAAACAAATAATATGAAAATGCTGTATTTCAGCAGCCAACAATTATACAAGATAAAATAAATGAAACGTACACCATGCCGGAATTAATTACCCGGAAGTTTTCAAATGTGAAAATCAAAACTTATATTATAGATTTTCTACATCCGACTCCTCAGGGACAATGTACTCGATTAGCAATATTGTTACATAACAAATAATTTAAAAATAAATTTTTGTTCCGTATTACAAGTTCTAAAAATCCCTGTTTCGATTCTTATTTTATTTAATAATACGTAATAAAATGACGAATTCTAACGTACGAATTTATAAGCAAAAAATTGTTTTTATTATATTCCTGTTTTTATACTCAGTCTGTTTAACGTGTACAAAGCTATACCTAGTTAAATGTTTGAATATCTTTGGGCTTTAATCCTGTTATAATATAATAATATACATGGCGCTTTAATTTAATTATATTGAAATTTAAGTATATATTAAAAGTATCACAGTGAATAATGTTTCGTTACAGAAATCACATGCTTGTGAAATGTAGTAAAAAATAGTATTTATAAAATAAAAATAAAAATTGAATCAAGTATAATATCATTGTCGTAATAAAATATACACCATAGAATATTATAATTCAATACAAATTGGAGATTGCAGTCCTAGCTATTTTTACGTCTTTTGATAACACTCACTAACTCCAATTTCAATGAGCGAAAAAAATCAAAACGAAAATATGAAATTCGTAATGTTAATATTATAGTTATCCTTTTAAGAATTAAAACACATTTGTTAATAATGAAAAATAAAATAAACCAGTATTAAAATTCTAGTCACGTTCTTTTCGAATAAACATAATTTAATTATGAATTCACGATTGATGTTTTTTTTACGTTCAAAACGTTGTTTATGACATATAAATAATTAAATATAATCTCGGTAGAAAAGAAAAGCCAATATAGTCCTAACCTAACCCTACGGATAGTAGTCGAAGTGACACGTACCTATAGGTACATGGAGAGGTTTTCTGCAGGTATACGACACCCTCTTCCACCATAGTTGTGTATCTTAATACTATTATACGAGTACCTACTAATAAAACTAATAAAATAACGTTTTAAATGTATTATAAAATGTAATTTAATTATAATAGAATATATGTGTATGTGAGAGGCAATATATCCCTTAAGAAAATTCCTGTATATGCCTGCACTGGGTCGTAGCGCATAATATTATGGAAATCTCTATATGTGTTTAATTTTAAGTTTTTTATTTATGTAAGTAGTATAACAATTAAATTTACTTCTTGAAAAGTAAAATAAATGCACGTCTGTACTAGGCATTAAGAGGTAAATTGATGACAAAAAAAAAAAAAAATTCTAATAAATATTACATTAATTGAGCTTATAGCGGAAACTTTTCCATCATAATCGAATTACCTCAGACTGGATATATAAATGTATATATATATGTGTGTTTATGTGTGTATTATATAATAGTTTTTTCGTTCACGCTACTTCCGGAATAATAATTCTATGGTCGATATATTTTGATGTTCGAACGATGTTTTGTAGGTAATTTAATAAATGTACATACATGTTTCCTATACTCCATTAACCCAGAGAATATGACTACTAGTGAGTACTGAGTAGTGATGATTAGAATGGTTGGTTGTTACGGTAGCATATGAGTGTACGACACGTTTTAGGTTGTGCGCAAACACACTCTATTGGCGAACCTAGTATAATAATATAATAATCATTATTTTAAACGGCAATCAAAATCAACTTCAATAATAACATGACATTAATTTACATATTTAGTAGCTATATTTTCATAATATCATAATATATAAGGTATATTAAATGTTATGAATCAGTTTTAACAAATAAAGTATCAAAAATGTATAGAAATTATTGACTTACTATACGATATAATATACAAAACTGTCAATAACTATAACTATATAGGTATTGTGAAATAGTAAATTATATCATAAAAAAATTTAAAAATTACACACTTATTATTCCTGATTATAAAAAGAAAATACTAAAAATTTTAAAACGATAATAATACATATATATATATATATATATATTATAATACGTCTTATTAATAATTGAGATTTTGTTTTAACGTAATTAACAAAAATAAAGTACTAGGTAGGTATTTTATTATTTTTATATTTTTAGCTTTTATCGACTTAAAGTTGATTGACTAAAAGTTTCCCCGAGTGCTTAAGTGAAAACTAATTATTAAAAATAGCTGATTATTATTAATACAAATAGGGTACGCAATTATAAAATTATGTGTCAAGAATACTTAATAATATTATCAACTAATTTACACAACTAATAATAACATTTTATAACACTAAATAAAAAATAAATAAATAACAAATTTCGTACGTTCATATTATATTACTTATTTATACCATATACGAGTACAAAATCTGTTTCAGTTTAAACATGTTATATAATATAAATATCAAATATGTTCATACATATACGAATATACATTTATTATATTATGTATACTTACATTTTTATACGACATATTTTTTTTGAAAGTTAGAAGAAATCTTATATTCTTTACACGTCGGGAAAGCTACTGTCTCGTGTGTGTGTGTGTGTGTGTGTGTTATAATAAAGTTGAGAACAATTGTTCACACATTTGAATGACAAAACGCGCAGTCGAATATATTTTGCTGTTATATTTCAAGTAAGTTTTCCGATTTTATTTTTTACAGAACATTTTCAAAATGTACTAAAACGTTGTTAAAATTATGTTAAATTTTGTATATTTTGCTCATTGTTCTATCTAAAAAATGTAAGAATACATGTTAAAAAAAACTTCATTAAAATAAGTCAACAGTATATCCTTTAAATTCAAATTCAGCATATTAAATCACAATTTTGATTGAGTTTAAAAAACTAATGTAATAGGTATGTATAGGATTATGCATTTTGAATTAATATTTTTCCATTTTCTATTAACTTATAAAATAATATTTTTAGTAGACTTTGATTATGTACCAACGTACCACGGTTCTTAGACCATATAGATTTTTTAATTATTAATATGCATAGTTAAATTCCCAAATAGGATTTGTTTAAAAATAAATTACTTTTAATCCTACAGCGAAGACTAAATACTTATAAAAATTATTTTAAATATTATGCATTTTACAAATAATATATATATATATATTCAAAACGTTTTAATTTAATAGAAGTGTAAAATATACAAAAACTTTTTTTTTTTTTAACACAAAAACAACTTTTTTTTGTATTCAATAGAAACGTGTAGTGTCATGTTCATTTTTCATTCTCATAATTTAAATGAATGTAAAACTAAATTAATGCAGAAACGATATACATTTCGGTTGAATTAAAATATTAAGAGGACGCCATACCCGCATGTGTTGTCTCTGTCTTATACACGCGTTACATAGTTAAAAACTGTTTTGCGCGGGACAATTTTACTCCCTCAATATTTATATCAAAATTACCAAAATTTCAAATCAAATTGAGAAGAACTTTACCTATGACGTAGCGTTTTTTTTTTTTTGATAGTGGTAACCAATAATTTTTAATAATTAAATGAAAAAAACCTAAAGTTCTCAAACCGATAACTTTAATTGCATTCATGTTATTAAAAAAATTAAAACGCTACGTCACAGGTAAAGTTCTTCTCAATGTGATTTGAAATTTTGGTAATTTTGATATAAATATTGAGGGAGTAAAATTGTCCCGCGCAAAACAGTTTTTAACTATGTTACGCGTGTATAAGACAGAGACAACACATGCGGGTATGGCGTCCTCTTAAACAAATAAAATATGACAGGTTAATGGTTAAAATAAAAATACAAATCGCCTTAAGTTTACAATTAAATAGAATATAAGAGATAAAAGATTTTTGAGATAATTTTTGATTTATAGTAGGCAGCCTAGGAAGGTATATTGAAAAATGAATGAACAAATTGAAACAGCTATTACACAACTTAAAATTTAGAATTTTGATTATTAAAATATTTTTAATTTAAAGCATACATCAAAAAGTTATAAACTGCAATGAAAACTGTTATGTTTAATGATATTTACTGAAATTCAATGAAATTATCAAAACTGAAAAATACTAAATGAATAAACAAATAATTTATGTCAACTGGAATATTTTGTTTGAAATTATTAGCCCAACATATATTTTTGTAAAAATGTATATATCTTTGGTGACAAATTGAATACTGCATTGAACATGAATTTAATAAGTAACAAGAGATTGTTATTATAAAATATAAATGTACATATTTATAATTTAATATAAATGAATCACGTACATTTTTATTTCCTTCGTTTTATTATTATTATTACATTAAAAAAACACTCGTTATTCTCAAATATCTATTTATAGCAATTTATTTTTTATTTTTAGTATACTAACATAATGAAATATTCCGTATTACGTACATTTTAATTTTAATATTTACTCCGGAAATGATTTTTCTTTTTATGCTAGACGCAAAGTCAATAAAGTTTTTTCCCGTATGTACTTTTTATGTTTGATTTTTAACCGTTTGATATAATATATAATATCTAGGTGTATGAAGTTAAACTATAAGTCCTAATTTTAGAGAAAAAAAAATGATTTCATTCCACAAATTATAATTTAATAACAAAATTCTTTATAGTAAACAACACATTTATTGTCCACAGCCCTGCAAAGACAAAAATTGTCCATTTCTCTATCTCTCTACTTTTATGCAACAGTAGGCGTTTTGCAACAATGCAGCGAAGTTACTGCCAACGTTTTTAATATTTAAATTCACCTAGATTAAACCAACACAAATTCAATCGCAATGTAATGATGTTCATATGACATAGAAATATTAGGCCTAACGATTATCTAAGCTTCAAAACATTGCCTAGATCTATTATAATATTGTGTGATGGTTATTAGTATGAAATTTATTTAAAAATCGATGATGACAGATGGTACATACCTATTAATAATACAACTTTGCATTTATTACTTTCTGAATTTCTAGCAATTTTCTGAGTGAATGGCAAAACAACAACAGAAATTCTATTTTAGTTATATATTTTCTTATTTTAGAAAATAATTATACTATCATATGTTGTGACGATACAGTACCCTATAATTTATTTTAAATTCAAGTTTGAATAATTATTCTTTTAATACAATATATATTTATTACAGAACAGTATATTATTTTTACTAAGACGGGATATAAATAATATCCATTACACATAATGTTTATATAAAGAATAATAAGTATATTTATTTAATATTTATATAAAGTAATATTAAAAGATTCATATATTAGATTCATAATCCAAAAATATTTATCTTTGTGTATTAATGAGAGAATTTGTGTATGTATTGGCTTACTTTACGTATACAAATTAATTATTTAAATCATTTTTAAAAGTGTTTAATTTTTATTAATTTAATTGCAACAATATGTGTAGTTCAATTTAAATTCATTTTATTTATACTACTATATGTAATTATCACAAAAAGGGTAATAATAAAATATCTATTCCACCTAAGGATGATTAAATTGATTTACTTTATTTGATATAACACTCAAACATTGATAACTAGATAATTTGAATAAAACCCCCAGATGTGTACGTAATATTCAACTCTTTGCTAATGTAGAGTAAAATGTTTAAAAACACATTTGAAACATACACTTTGATTTTGGAAATGAATGTTTCACTGAAAAATATCTTCTCAAAAAAGTATCCAATAAAGACTCTAATATTTTCCACTTCTAATACTATATTCAAACATTTCTAACAGTCCTTGCCAACACAATCATAATGTATATTCTCCCAGATACGTGTAACTATATAAAAATAATCGACTACTAATATTTGAGGCTAACTATCCATATCTCTAATATTTTCCTTTAGCCCACTTTTAAATTCCAACACATCCCACTTATAACCAAGAATAAAAATCCTTATGATATATACTTTCACAAAAATCGAATTAGATATAAAATTGATATAGTACCTAACTAGACAGCTGTTATGTAGTATAATATATTTACAGACAAATGAGTGAAATTCACATCATTTCTCAAGTCCCCTTTCAATATTAAAACCCTATGATGAAACTTCAACCCTAACCTCATAATATGTATTATATATTTTTTTTTCCCCTAAAAAATACATTATTGCCCCTATTTTATCATTCTTAAACTTAAAATTATTCAATGTTTATATTTTTAAATTAATATTTTTATCGCCCATTCTAATTTTTATATTGTACCACAGAACTTCAATAATAAAAAAAAAAAACCATTAATGATAACCAAAAAAGTCTAAGGAGACGAATCCCCCAAATCCGCCATTATCTACCTGTATGATATTTTAATGTACTTACCGAGAAACCCTACGTAATTCTGAACAGATGCGCTAATAGCGCCGTTAGTAAGCGAGTCCAAGCTCGCACTTAGGGCACACGCGCATGCCGATGTTCCTATGAGATACTCGAGCACCATGTTCCAGCCAATCAGAAACGCTATAAATTCACCGACGGTGACGTAACTGTACATGTACGCGGAACCGGAAGTGTTTGGTACCCGAACTCCGAATTCAGCATAACACGCACCTGTATAAGAGATACCAAAACTAATAATTAGTTATTATTATTGATTTTTTTTAACGAAATTTCAACATTGATTATAGCGTCTCGATCATTATCAGGAATAACAATAAATATATTAATAATTAGAATTATCTAAATCATAAAAGGATTTTGGGTAACGTTATGGAACACAAATTAAGACGTATATGATTATTCACCAAATGGCTTGGTTTTTTTGGCATACCTATTATTAAACTAAATTATTATATTATTACGATAAAAAATATAACTGTGTTGTAATAATACACATACACACACAAACATATATATATATATATATAATTAGAAAATACAAGAAAATATTAAATTTAATATTATTTGAACTAATATATTATTTTTTATTTCATATTGATTCGATTCAGGGACGATTTAAACAGATAATCCGGATTAGAGGACAATATTATAGAAACTGACAATTCGGATTCAAGGGTTGAAACCACGGTCATCTGGAATATTGCAATGGGTCTGCCTAATAATTTATAATAATAATAATATGTATACTCGCTTATCCATTTATTAATCAAAAATAAAATAAAAAATTAATAGATTGTGGAAATAAAAAATAAAGACTTGACTTAAAATACGAACGCTGGAAATAAAATTCGGATTATTGGTTTCAACTCACAAAATCAATTTTGGTTTTACAATGTAATGCATTTTTGAGATTTAAAATCACAAACATATGAAAATATTAGATAGACAGTTCGGAAATATTAATTTCATCAATAAAATGGTGACATTCGAATTGTCTCCAAAATTTAAGTAGGTAGCCCTTTTTTCATTCGAATTGCCTCTTGGTGTTTTCAGAGGCAATTCGAGTATACCCAAACAGTCTACTAGGATTGTCTTCCATAGCAAACTTAGATTATCGATAGTTTTACGTGTTTTATCAATTATCTTATCAATTTCCATAATGTACAAAAATATTATTACTGTAATATTTATTTACAGTATTTCCTAGACAGATTAATTTGTAAAATGCAACAATCTTGTCGAACACTGATTATCAGTTAAAGATTAGTCGTCATCACCAGTTCAATACAGTCAGTTTCGTTTGTGTATAATTATATACAAACTGAAGTTTTTGACTATATGAAAAAATTATATCTCATCTAAATTATTTTATGTATTGACTTTTTATTATTTGTATTATTATTAATTAATACTTTTAAGTCGGTCTATTTAGTATTTACTAAAAATTAAAATAATATTTTAACTATTTATTAACATTTATTTAATATTTCTATTAGTCTATGTAAGGTATATGTAAGGTTAGACCTAAATCGATTAATTATAGCTATCGGAGGCGATTCTAATACAATAGGGTCACTTTTTAAAATACAAGTATGAGGCAATTAAAGTGAATGCTATTTGTAAATCAGGGGGCAATTCGAGTAAACTTTTAAAAAAAAATTCACGGAAGGCAATTTGTGAGCGACCAATATAATATCTACTATTACTTATCGAAAAAGTAAATGTTTATGTTGTATAATGTTGATAACTAACGATGTTATGAATAATAATGTCTATATTATGATTGATGGTTGATAATATCAAATATTCTATGAGTTTAAGTAGTGAATCAACAATTATTATTTTATGATATACAGCTTTTCATATTTCACTATTAAATTTTTAATTTATCATTAACGTTAAAAGATAATTATTATTTTGTAAGTATGTCTATAAATTGACTAAAATATAATACAAGCTGATAAAGATCCAAACTCTGGTTCCATTAAAAATATATTTAAATAAATGTTGTTTTAAAATAAATTGAATATTTGCATACTGATATTGTTTTAATAGTATTTTATTGTGACAAATGGTTTTTTTTTTTTTACAATGAACAGTTTCTTTATTAATTATTATATTCATATTTATAAGTAATTTTAATTTTTAATAAATAAAATACAGTAAATATATTTAAATAATCAGGATATCAAAAAAAAATATATAATTACTTTTTTTAATATTAGAAAATATGTTTCAAATTAGAATAAATGTAAATACAGGTAAGTATATGAACAAACA
This sequence comes from Schizaphis graminum, assembly GCA_020882235.1. Lineage (NCBI taxonomy): Eukaryota > Metazoa > Arthropoda > Insecta > Hemiptera > Aphididae > Schizaphis > Schizaphis graminum. The sequence goes on from CM037032.1 coordinate 73,869,962, forward strand.
TATTTCTAAAAATTCTTATCAAAACAGGTAATCCAAATTTAGTATTTTACGTATTGAAACTATCTATCTAAACTAAATAGATTAAAATTGTCAATATAATCTATAGAAAATTCAAACCACCTATTTGGATATAACGGATTAAATTTATAAACTGTGTGTGAATAAAATAGAAACGTAAACCTGGTATGAATGGTAAACCATTAATTTGATCAGAACGAATAAATAGACAGTTTCAATCAATTTACAAACGGACTGTGTGAAAAGTGCTTGTAAATTAATAATAAGAATTGTGTAATCCAATTGATTTCTTTGTGCAATCAAGCTTGAAACCAAACTATAATGTTGATTAGAAGTTTTAGTTGTTAGGGTCTAAGCAATAATCAATATAATGAGTTGTAACTTTCAGATTTTATTTTAGTTTGAAAATAAATATAGTAAATACTGATGTTGGTTAAAAAATTATTATTCTCTCTATATATAAAAATTATAATGTTTCATTTCAAAATTTATTTATTTTGTATTCCGTACAAATTTCCAATTTCAAGTATACAATAATAACAATAATAAAAAAAATAATATAAACGACAAGTACGATGTTTTTTATAAAAATTATATTAATAATACATAAACAATACATTAATAATATATTTTATGTAAATTAAGATAATTTGTACTTAGCTCTTACCCGAAAATAGTGACGCTACAGCAGCTATAATAAACGAGAGAATGACTGCAGGGCCGGCAAACCTCCTAGCAACCAGTCCGGTGACCACATACATGCCTGTACCCAGACAAGAACCGACACCTAGAGAGGTCAAGTCAATGGTGTTCAGACATTTCTGTAAACAAAAAAACATAATACATAATATAATATGACATTAGTTAAGTCTAAATTAAATATTTTAAAAATTCTACGCGTGAGAATAATTATATTTTAGTATATGAATATAATAATTGTACGTTATAGATTGTAAATGGAATAATTGAATATATTATTAAGTACATAAAATATGTATACCAAATAATAAATTATAATATGATATCTAAAGATATATGTTATAAATAAAGATAATATATAATATTTAATATGCTACTGTGACATTTGAAAAATAATTTAACTTTAATGTTACAATTAATTCAACGTTTGTAATATTATATTATAATATTATATCATATTTTAAATCAATAGATTAAATTTGTTTAAGGTGATAGTATTTTTTTAAAAGTAAAATGTGTTCTAAAATAGTGGTTTGGTTTAATTCGGGACGTCGCGATTTCAAGAGAAAAACTCGTGTTGTAAACTGTTTACTTCCGACGCCGGACGACGATATTGATTTTTGAGTGTCGCGGCACGTCGTGTAGGCAATTCCACTACACGGATGTCTATAGTGGTACGACTACCGCACAGAATATTCATTGAATATGAAATAAATATTTTGTGGATCAAAAATCTCGGTCACCTTTTTCAGCATGCGCCAAAAGGTACACTCATTTATATTGTATTTACCTAAATACATTTATATTTTTAAAAAATTCAATAATTAATTTAAACCATAATTTCCTAAGTTTTTTTTCTTAAACGCTTTTATAATAAAATCTCACTTTTCGTTTACGAACATAAATAAATTGGATTTCACGTAACATTTGACATTATTTTGAGTATATGGTATTTCGATCTGTATTGTGCATACATAAATATTATGATGTACATTTTAAATTTCAGCAAACGCCATGTTTATTATTTCTAAAAAATAAAAATAATAATAATAAATAAAAAATTGTACTCACATTTGTACAGAGTCATTTTATCATAATCGTTTTTACCAGCCTACACTAGTGGTACAATATAACTAATACAACCGTATGATCTGGCGTGATTAATTTTGTCGTAAAAAAATTAGATACACATTACACATATTTGATTCGTATTTATTTAATTAATACATATTATTATGTTACTTCTCTCTCCCCCCCCCCAAAAAAAAAAAAGATAACTATCTGTTTGGATATCAATGATTGACAACTAAATGAAATTAGTATAATGGATGGTATAGTTAATTGTTATAAAGAAAAAAATGATTAACAGTTGTTAGTTGTTACGATTGACAACGTGAAAGATTGAAACTTTATATAATATGATTTTATAATGATGAATAAAATGTCTAAAACCTAAAAACAAGTCTGCAAAAAAGTATTTCATTTATTAAAGAAAAACATTATTTAGTTTTTGCACAAAACAAACATACTTTTATCTATTTTCGGTAAGTATATAGACCACACATTATTTTATTTTTACATTTTTACGGTTCAAGTTCTATACTATATACGTTACAATAATAGTTAAGAATATTCAAAATATAAGTTCAAGTACTAAAATATAATAACAAGGAAAAATATAAATGATGAATAATCAGTTTAAAAATACAAATAAACATTTATCATAGGTACTAAATGATTCATGAAAATTACGATCAAATTATAATCAACATTATTTAAAACTAAATTACATACAGTAGAAAAGTGTTCTCGAAAAAAGATAAACAGCATATATTTTGTAGTTACAAAAAAAATTATTTGAATTTTCAATTGAATAATGATGAGTAAAAAATACCAATCTCGCTTAAGCAATTAATTAAATATTATTCTTTAGAAAATTTTATTGCAATAGTTAACTTTCATCGAACTGCCCATGACTGAACTGATACTTATTAAGATAATGAGTCTCTCAAAATAGTTATTAGATACATAGCTTACTGTAGCTAACTGTTAGATCATTGTCTATGACGTTGTATTATGTTCATAATAATGACTGCATACTTATTGTAATAAAAGATTACAGGGCATATTTAAATTTAATTTCAGCGTAAAATCATAAAATCCTTAGCATACTTACATCAAAAATGGTATAGTATAATATGATTATTTAGGGAAAAAAATATCTTGTTTAGTTATTTATCTTCATCAAACCCCGAATTTATTCGAAAATTGATTTGTCGATAAGTAAAATAATACCTAATGCATTTTTTATATCGGTATAACTAACTTACAAATGTTATTTAATTAATAGTTAAACATGAATTTTATGAAAAAGTCAATCTTTCGTATTACTTATAATATTTGGACGCGGGATAATAATACATGGGATATTATTTAAATATATTTTGAATCTCAAAAATATTGTTTGAATACATTTAATTAATTCTTTTAAAAATATTGTCGAATTAAAACACAATATAATAAATAAAAATGTGAGCTTAAGTAAAGTTATAATTCAATTGTTATTTGAAAATTATGTGATAAAATATCTGTTTATTTAATTTAATTTTTTAATTTACTTAAAATTCATATATATATATATATAATATAAATATATAACTATTATGGGTTAAAATTAAAACGATTAATTTGCAAATAAACATGTTAAAAAAATTTTTTTTTAAAAATAAAATATTTATATAATATTTGTGAGTATTAATTTTAGATTCTGAACGGAGTGATGAATGTATTGATTTTACAATGATGTGTGTTTTTTTTTTTTTTTTTTTGTTTTTTTGTTTTTGTGTCTGTGTACAGCATAACTAGTCGAAATAATGCTTCAATTTCAAACTTTGGGGGTGGTTTCCGATGGAAAAGTGGATATCCTTGGTGCATTATAGAGGTGAAAAGTAAACATTTTCCAACAGTTTTCAAAAAAATCGAGAAAAACAAAAAAAAAATGACAGAAAAACGGGAATTTTTACGCAAAACCAGTTTTCGACAAAATCGAATTATTTATTTTGCTATAACTCAAAAACTAATCGATGTAAACACTTGAAATTTTCACAAAATATTTATATTAGCGTTCTCCATACACAATTCAATTTTCAAAGAATTTTGACTTTTTTTGAGCTATTTATACACAGTTGAAATTTTCAATTTTTTTAAGTATTTTTTTTTTAAATAACGATAAAATTTTTTTGGCCGGCCAGAAAATCTTGAAAATTTAATACAAGGTTTCTTATTAGTTGTTCTTAAAGTGATAAAAAAAAATCCGAAATCGTTAGTCACAATTTTTTTTTATAAGTGCTAAAAGTTCGAATGTATACGAAATATGTCAAAATTGCGAAAATTTGCAAGTAATTTTGTGGTTGAAAAATCGTAAAATTTTTTTCTTTTATAACTAAGTTTTGAAAATTTGGTACAAGGTTCTCCATAAATTTTTTTTCAATTATCTGTAAAAAAAACTCTACCGGATTCAGACAAAAATTTTTATGAGTGTTTGAAATTTAAATTTTTACAAAACCGCGTTAAATAACGGTTTAGCCTCAAACGATATTTGATATTTGTTGTTATTCAAACAGTATAAGTCATAAACACTTGAAAATTTTACCAGTTATTTAGATTGCCATTTTCTTTACATGATTTGATTTTCAAAATATTTTGACTTTTTTTGAGCTATTTATAGACAATTGAAATTTTCAATTTTTTTTTATTTTTTTTTTATAAATGTTGATAAAAAAAATGTAGCTGGGACAAATTACTTGAAAATTTAATAGAAGGGTCCACATAACTTGTTCTAACTCTCATTCAAAAATTATAAAAATACATAGGCACAATTTTTTTTTATTAGCATTTGAAGTTCAAATATTGACAAAAATTCGTCAAAATCATGAATATTTTTCACTATTTGGTAGTTAAAAATTTATAAATATTTTTCTATCAAAAGCTAAGAATTGAAAATTTAATACTATGCTGTCCATAAGTTAAGCTTAGAATAATTATAAAAAAGTTTGAGGATTGTTCAATTTAAACAATTTTACGAGTGTTTAAAGTTTTAATTTTAATTTGAAATCAAAAATACACGAGTAAAATAACGTTTTACTAATAAATAGTTTTCGATTTTTGTTATTTTTAAAAAATTACTAAACGTAAGATCTTGAAACTTTTACTTAAATATTTGAAATAGTTTCAAAATAGAATATATGACAATATTTAAGTATAATATTATATCCTAGACTGACAAATTTTTATTAATAAACAGATACTATAAAGTTACTATTATAGTAACATATAGTAACTATACTATTTTTTTCAAAATATAATATATGACAATATTTATATATAATATATCCTAAATTGACAAATCATCTTCGTTCAGAATCGTTTTTCGTATACAATGTTACCTATCATTGCATTCAAATTTAACACATCCTTTATTATAGTAACCTACTATCCATCATTCTATACAAAAGAGCGATACTTACTTGCCCACTTTTTTTTTATTACTTGAAATCGTAATAAAAAATAAAAACATAACCAATCATAAAATGCAAAAATTTCACAATACTTTAACTAATAGTCGATGTGATTTTTGATATAAAATATAGAATTACATACTATTGTAGTATTATATATAATAATATATTAAAATTCCACAATATCAAAATAATATAAAGATAACATTACTAAAAGTAAATCAAGATCGCTTGATTATAAATTTAATTAATCTGTCCAACACAGTTATAAACTTAACATAATGTACACAACTAAACCACTATTATTAAAATATATTATATTATTTTATTTTTTTTGGTTAAATCATAGTTGTAATTAATAATTATATATGCACGTAGTGCTTAAAGTTTCTTAAATCTAAATTATATATTTTAATACACATAATTTACTTCTTTAATTAAATGAAAGTATAATTTTCATTATGACATAGATAAATAAATACATTATTAAAATGTATATTAGTACCTTATTGGTGTTGAACAATTTAGCTATATTATTATAATTATACTATAACATCTTCATATAATTTATAATAAATCGTTCAAAGAAAACCAATTTTTTTTTTTAAAGACTTTTCGTTATTTGTGTGTATGGTTGTAAGTAAAAATATATTTATGTTAAATTAATAATATATTATCAATTAGTATATTATATTTTTTCCGTTTATCTAGTAATTTTTATTCCATAATGATTTATCAAAATGTTTAAGGTGTAGAATCATAAATTATGGTGACAAATTTAATAAATGAAAAATGAAATTGAAATGATTAGATAATAATATGAATTATGTATAGGTTGAAATGTATAAGTAATCACAATAACAAGCAAATAGGTTTATAAAAAATTTAAAAATATATAGCATATATTTTATTAACAGGGCTACCAAACTTTATTAGTGGTTATTATTTAACATCGTGTATTTATGTAATGTGACCAGAACAATTTTGTGGTTCAATGATTTCATAAATAACACTGGCTAAAGAAAAAAAAATACTAACTTATAAAAAACAACCTAAAACCATAGAAATATAGCGTTAATAAATAATGAATAAATTATACCTGTAGCTAAGTAATAATATTAGAATAGTTTTACTATTTTTTATTTAAACATTACGGTATTATATTATATACTTATATATTTTATGATTATAAATGTATTCGTAATAATACTATAAACTTTTAATAAAAGATTTGAATAAGATCAAATTATGAAAAATAAATATAGGTAATTATAAGTTGGAGCAAAAAGTTAAAATAAAACAGACTTTACACAAAATAAGGAAAATATTTCGTGTATACTGAATTTTTAAAAAAAAACATTTTTATTAATAAATTCACTATTTTAATATATTTAATACATAAATATTAAATACTATGCAATTTCGTTTTATGAACTAAAGTTAAAAATATTGTAATTATCAGTTTTACTCTGAATAAACAGTAATATAATTTATAATATTATATTGATAAATGATTAGGCATGTAAAATATTGATATCCAATAAAAACTGTTACCTATAACAACATTTTATTGTATATGTTATGGATAACAAGTTTGTTTATTTATTATATGAGTCTTAAATATAATATGAAACTGCGGAGGTGTCATATATACAAAAGTACAAAATTACCCATAACCTCAAAATTTTAATAAACCACCGACACAAAATAATATAATTATCATACGAGTTTTATGCGTATTTTTCATAAACTTGACAATTTCATTTTCGTATTAGTATATGGCATAATAATTTTAATACAACGCGAATGATTTATTATATTTTTTTTTTTTTGGTATAAACCAGTTGACAATTTTCGGAAGGAATCAGGCATAGATTATTATGAATACATATTTTAATCGACGTGGTTGGTTGTGGCATATTACGCTGGTACGTTTTAGATTCTGAACGAAGTGATGAATGTATTGATTTTACAATGATGTGTGTTTTTTTTTTTGTGTCTGTCGACAACATTTGGGGCAGTAAAAATGCTTCGATTTTTGACTTCAGCCCCTTTTTGAAAAGGAAATCAGATCTAGTTGGTACTTTGGGGGGTCAAAAGTTAAAAATTTTCAATATTTTTTAAATGAGTCGGGAAAAACCCTAAAAAAATGACGGAAAAAACGGGATTTTTTAAGCAAAACCAGTTTTCGACAAAATCGAATTTTTTATTTTGCTATAACTCAAAAACTAATCTATGTAAATACTTGAAATTTTCACCAAATGTTTATATTAGCGTTCTCCATACACAGTTAAATTTTCAAAGAATTTTGACTTTTTTGAGCTATTTATAGACAATTGAAATTTTTAATTTTTTTTAGTATTTTTTTTTAAAATAACGATAAAAATTTTTTGGCCTGCCAGAAAATCTTGAAAATTTAATACAAGGTTTCTTATAAGTTTTTCTTAAAGTGATAAAAAAAAATCCGAAATCGTTAGTCACAATTTTTTTTTATAAGTGCTTAAAGTTCGAATTTATACGAAATATGTCAAAATTGCGAAAATTTGCGAGTAATTTTGTGGTTGAAAAATCGTAAAATTTTTTTCTTTTATAACTAAGTTTTGAAAATTTAATACAAGGTTCTCCATACATTTTACTTCAATTATCTATAAAAAAAACTTACCAGATTCAGACAAAAATTTTTTATGAGTGTTTGAAATTTAAATTTTTACAAAACCACGTTAAATAACGGTTTAGCCTCAAACGATTTTTGATATCTGTTGTTATTCAAACAGTATAAGTCGTAAATACTTGAAAATTTTACCAATTATTTAGATTGCCATTTTCTTTACATGATTTGATTTTCAAAACATTTTGACTTTTGTTGAGCTATTTATAGACAATTGAAATTTTCAATTTTTTTTTATTTTTTTTTTATAAATGTTGATAAAAAAAATTTAGCTGGGACAAATTGCTTGAAAATTTAATTGAAGGGTCCACATAACTTTTTTTAACTCTCATTTAAAAATTATAAAAACACATAGGCACAATTTTTTTTTATTAGCATTTGAAGTTCAAATATTGACAAAAATTCGTCAAAATCATGAATATTTTTCACTATTTGGTAGTTAAAAATTTATAAATATTTTACTATCAAAAGCTAAGAATTGAAAATTTAATACTATGCTGTCCATAAGTTAAGCTTAGAATAATTATAAAAAAGTTTGAGGATTATTCAATTTAAAAAATTTTATGAGTGTTTAAAGTTTTAATTTTAATTTGAAATCAAATATACGCGTGTAAAATTACATTTTACTAATAAATAATTTTCGATTTTTGTTATTTTTAAAAAATTATCAAACATAAGATCTTGAAGCTTTTACTTAAGTGTTTGAATTTGTGAATTTTTTTCAAAATAGAATATATGACAATATTTAAATATAATATATCCCAGACTGACAAATCATCTCCGTTCAGAATCGTTTTTCGTATACAATGATACCTATCATTGCATTCAAATTTAACCTACACTAGTCCGAGGTCCACCCCACCCCCTAATGTACAGCAGAGCGATACTCACTTACCCGCTTTTTTTTTTTTTTCTATTTAACTGGTTTAAAGCGAGAACTGACCTATATGGATCAAAATGTTCACTTGGGCGCGTTAATACAAAATAAATTTAAATTTATGAATTTAGTAGTAAATACGAAAATGACTGGTAATTATCCAACCACGTTCCGTGGTTTCCGGGTGGGCAAGTAGACCAACTGGCGCCCTACGGAATTCTATTCGTCAGGAGGTCGTCGTCGAATACATGAAAAATATCGTTTCACCATAGCAAACATTTCAACAGTTGTCACGTTAACCGAAGGTGACGGACGGCTATTTGTCACGGTGTGTAACCTCCCGCTTAATTGGGTCGTTGCTCTTCAGTCCAACTTTCATACAGAGTAAATATTATTATTATTATATTTTCTCATTTCTTTCGGTATATTTCTTCGTCTTGTGTGTGTATGTGTGCGTGCGTGTGTGTGTGTGTGTGTGTTTTTTATTAATATTATTTCTGTGGATACGATACGACAGGTTTATTGCATATGTATACCTAAAGAGAATTACCCACCTATGCGTACGAACACGCACGCGTATAAAACCGTTCTTTGGAGTAGGTATATAGCGTTGTTATAACCATGCAATATTATAATAATATCTTGGCCGCAATATATGTTAATGTTTTCGCTCTACGATTCTCCCTTTCAACAAACCGTCCTTCTCGCCTTTACTACCACCACCCCCACCCACACCAATACTATCACCTACCACCCGCTCACTAGTATACGCATACCCTACTCGTGAGGTTGGTGCCTAATCAATATTTTACCGCGTACGTAGGTAAACGCCACATACGATCACCTGGAACGGCTGGAACGCATAATATGTATATAATACCAAGAGCACCGGACTCTATAGGTATATCGTTGCTACCTCATCACTTTATCCCTTTGTAACAGTCACGAGCGGACTGTAAATAAATGCGCATACAGAGGCCAGTAAATTAGATAGAAAGATACGGACAACAAAAGCGACAGAAAACCACTCGCGCGTTTAACTCTATAGTATATACTTATCCTCAAACCATTTCGTGCATCTCGAAACGATTCGATCTCGAAACGCAGGCTCTAGACATATTACATTACATGTATTTGTACAAGTCATCCTCAAAGATGATTTAACATATTATGTTTCTGACATTGAATCATAGTACTTAATACGCTCGCTTAAAGTCATCTTCGTTTTGAATATTTTAAAACACTAATATTACACATTCTCCTAAACTAAAGTCTTAGGATCTAAACCAATAATTTAATGAAGGAGGAAAATTTTTGAAGTACACTGGAGTGCTGACAAAAAATTCAGTGTTATGATATTAACAGTTTATTTTTATGTCATTTGTATAACTTCACGTGTTTGTTTAATTCGAAATTGGACATAATCAATATGAAAAATATTGTATGATATAATATGTGGTGTAGTAGAACAGTCAATTCTTGGAGAACACTGTTATCATAATGTAATATCAACTCTGATTATCTTGTTTTATTTCAGATATTACTAGTTTAAGTCTTTTAGAATTAGCATAATTCAATAGATTAATTTACTTTCAATTTTCTACTTGTAATTTATCTTATGTCGTTCGATTGAAAATTGTTTTTCAGTAATAAACTAAACCCAAAACTATAATTTTAAATCAAAAGTGCATTTGAAAATTTCTTTTTTAATTCATAAGTTTGCTATTTGAGTAAACTAAACTTTTTATATAATTCAACTAATAACTTAAAAACAAACAAAGTTTATCAGTATTATGTTACAATAAATAACTAGATCGTAATTATGAAACTTTTTTCTTATAAATGTTCATGTTTTTAAGTCATATTTATTACTATTACACAAATTTGTTTTCTAAGTAATTGTATTTTAAATAGTTAGTTATTTTATAAGAGTCAATAACATTTTTCTTCATGCACACGTGGGTGAGAAATTAAACATTATATTCACAACTGAATTATTTTTTAACGTTTTTGCTGTTCTATTATTGTTTGTGAATTTAAAAATATATTTAAATAAAAAAATCCTATTAATATTTATAAAGCACAAAAGAAAAAAAATTAACTATAAATAAATTATGAGTTAAATTTTCCAAAGTCCCCGGTCAAACTAGTCGAATTTCCTCAATAATAAACAACTGAAAAGTTTTGAAATAAAAAAAATGACGTCAATTAATGTTATTGTACACGATCATGCCCTTTTATTTGGAACAGTGTTAAATCTGAAATCAAACCACTCACGAATATAAACTTTTAAACGAACTTTTCGAGTTCCGTCCATTGAAAAATGTATTGACATCGCTTTCACCTGTCGTGAATAAACGTAGTACCATTTTCTGTACGATTGTACGATATTAACTTCTATTGAACAACACAACAAAAGTAATGAAATTCATTTTTAAAAGTATCTACAGTTCAAAGTATATATTATGTCTTTTGGAAAATTTGTATGTTTAAATGCATAATAATTTATAAGTTCAGAATATTGACAATATTGATACTTAGTACTGAAATAATTAATCAATAACCTGCATTGATAAAGATCCTTTCACTATTGATAGTTTTATAATATATCATAGAAGTTTGTATACTATTCTTAAATGTGATTGTATTATTATAATCCCATAAAATTCATGAAAATAATTTTTGAAAAATCGTACTTTTAATTTCGTTGGATGATGTGGATCAAATCGTCCTGGCGGGCTTGATTCACCCTGAAGGTCATCTAAGTCTTTTGTTCTGACCATGCGTGTGATCAGAGCTAAGCCATCCCTCCGGAAATCGGTTGGCAGTTTAGGCACCGACATGATGATTTTCTTATAGCGACTAATTCGTTATCTGAAACTCTAAAAACAAAAATAGGTCAAACATAATAGTATTTTATTTTATTATTATTTTTTAATGTATTAAATAAAATATAATAAGTAGGTGAATTTATTATTTTTAATAATTTATTATAACACAAGTGTTAAATTTACTTGCATAATTTAGATTGCATTCTATAAAGTCACAAAAACAGATATTGAAATTGTGATATTTCCAGTTTGGTTAGCTTTTATTCTTTTTAAAAATATACTATAAATATATATTTTTTTAATTTTTTACAAAACAAATACAAAATACGACAGTAAAAACGGGCATAAATAATTTTTCTCATTTCAGTCAATTGTTCACAGAATAAACGTGTAGGCTATTAATCTTTAAGTTTACTGACAAACTAATACCGAAAACAAATAATTTATCTGATAGCATTCGATATACTTATTGAGTAAAATAATTTCTACTTCAAATAAATCTAATATTAAATATGAATACTAAAATTAAAACAACACAAATATGTTATAAATTATTTAACAAAAAAAACATTACCAATAAATTTAAGAATCAACAAATTACCTACTATGTGCATTATTTAATTTATTCTCTCATATTTAAAAAATAAAGTAATATTATATATTTATTGTCACGTAAAAATTATCTTAAGTAATGTCAGCTAAGCTATCACTTATAAAGATCAACACTATGTTATATTATATTTATTTAAAAAATATTTCTAGGTCATTAATTTTTATTCCACAATATCTATAAAAGCTTTTTTTTAAATTAATTTTATCATCATTTAAAATACCTAACTTAAAAAATATACTCCAGAAGAATTATATAAGAATCTTAAATTAAGGGAATTGAATTTTGTTTTCAGAAAGATAAAAAAATAGTTTATAAATTAAAAATTTAACATATATTATTAATTATTGGCAATAAAATATTTTTTAAATCGTTATAATGTATATCGTATAAACAATAACAAAAAATAAATATAGCTTAATGTATGTTCTTTTGACCAATGAATTTGTTTTGTCTTGACAATCTATTGCTTAAATACTTCATTAGGTAATTCAAAAAAGTAGATGGATAAATCTCCTTAGTCTCTTCTAGATCATCATCTGCACACATACAGTCATAATCAAACACTAACTTTGTGTCTTTGTAGATATTTAAAACGGATTATTCTATATTATTTTATTCAAAATGGACTAAAATTTCATTTTCGTTACAATTCCCAAACGTTTAATTATAAGTAAATATTAGCTTATCAAAAATTGTATTTTTTCCTTACGCAATAAATAATATAATAGGACAAAAGATGAAAATTTTACAATAATCTATGATGAAAAGTTATGTGATTGAAGTACGAAGATATACTTACACAAATGTTTACATCTTTATTCAACCTCTACAAGTAGAATTTAATGAGGATTTAAAACCGTTAAAAATAAAAGAAACATCAATGTTAATTCTCATTCATAAGTTTAAGAGGTGAAATAATAACATACAATATTATATTTCCAAATGTATTCACAATATAAACACGTCTTGCTTATTCTGACGTCACACCGTTCATTGATCCGACTCCGTAGTCTGGGTGCGACGTAAATAAACATAAAAAAAACCAACGAACGTATTACCTCAACCCACCAATATTCATTATTAAACACTGTGCAACGATAACAAAAATAATTTGAATTCTAAAGTACTTAAAATTTAAAATCATGTTATGTTCATGCGTTGTATACAGGAAAATTAAAACGACCGAAAAGTTGTTTTATTTTTATTTTTGTGAAAATCTTTATAATGCATTATTTAACGGTTTTAATTTGGGTATTCCAACTTTTCAATTATAAAACCAATGATAATAAATCATTTGTATTGTTTTATTATATTTGATTGTGAATTAACTGATTAAAGTTAAACGTACTGTATAGTGTATAAAAATAAGTACTGTAAAAATAAGCAGCTATATATTATCTTGTTTAAATTATTTATTATAAGATTGTAATGTTTTGCGAATATACCTGCATAAGTAATTGGTATTCACTTTAAAATTGAGTGTTGGATTTAATTAATAATAGCGAATTATGTTATTTGCTTGCATTTATATTTTACAAAAAAACGATATTGGTTAAACATGATAGTAATATTGTTATTCATATGAATAAAAGTTTACTTATACTAATGTTGATCATTTGAATTTACTAATAACTAGGGCTCGAATTTTGTAGCAAATGCTTCTTTTGAGGGGAGTGTGATAGAAAGATAATTCTTATATATAAATACGTTTTGAATCGTTCTGATTTTAATGAAGTAAATTTTTTTTTTGCTTTTTTCCACAAAATCTTCTTTTTAATGCTTTTCCCCCTATTTGGTTTTGGTTATTTTTTCTTGATTTTTACACATAGGCGGAAATTCTCCATAATTTTAGAGGGGGCTGATATATATTTAAAAATACTTTATTGCATATCAAAGCAAATATATATATATAACATTTATATTACCCTAAACATCATTCAAAACTTAAGCGTTATTTATTTTAGATAGATATAGTATACTATGCATAATGCATATAACTTAGATACTCATAGGTACATATACTTGAATTTTAACAATGAAAAATCTTTATAATGAAACTAAAAAATATTTATTTTAAAATAATATACCTATTTTTTTGTGCAAATAAATCTAGTATGGCTTCTTTATCAATTTTTTTTAGAAATATCATTTTCAATATTAATTATAGCTAAATTATTAAATCTATTCTGTAACATGGATGACCTCAGCCATGTTTTAATCCTTATCATTGCAGTAAAACTACGTTCACACGTTGACGAACTTATAGGAAGAGTAAGTGCAACTTGCATAAGCTTAAACATGTTAGGGTATATAGTTTTTGAAAGTACTGAAGTCAAAGCTTCTAAATTAATACTGCTTTTGCCATTTTGCTAACTTATGGACTTTGGAATTTGAAAATGAAATCAGAAATATTTTTTATTTTTTTCTAAAATTGTAAATGTTTTTATTCGCATTCCAATAATATTTGAATTTTGAATTGAAAGTTAATATGCATAATATATTTATTATTATTTATTGTAGTAACCTGCAGTGACCAATTATTTGAGGGGGCTAATTTTTCTATTTGTAAATTTTGAGGGGCTAATCCCACTCAAGCCTCCCTCCAATTTCCGCCTATGTTTTTATACATTTTTTTTTTAAATAATTAGCTTATTTCTATGTATATTATACCTACGTCTTGAACTATATTATTATTACCAGAAATTATAAAACCAGTGTAAAAACCAGTAATAAATATATGCCCAGTGTGTGAATGTTGTAAAAGAGTTTATAAAAGATCAATCTCTACATTCAAATCACGTCTACATTACAACAAATTTTGGATTTATACCACATGCAATTACACAGTTAGAAAAAAGAGGTATTTTTTATTTTTTATTTTTGTGTCAAGTATTCGCTATATTTATATGTTAATTTTTTTTAGGCGAAATCTTGGCAAAAAGTATAGGTATTGTGTTAGAAGCAAAACAAAAGTTAGAGGAAGCTAATGGCGAAGTAGCGAAATTGGTTTTAGAAAAGTGCAATCGTGTTTTTTCAAAGAATAATGGATGGGCAGAACTTCAAAAAGTCAATAGTATTCATAATGATACTGCACTAAATGTAAATGTGGAACAGTATGATTCAAATGATTTAGTTTATATGAAATATGCACCGATTACATCGGTTGACGTGGAAAGGTCTTTTTCTATGTATAAAAAATATATTAGCACCCAATAGAATGAGTTGGAATGAAAGTAACTTGACTAAATATAATATGGTTTTAAATACCTTTTTTAATTTTTAATTTTATATGTAATTGAAATTTGCTTTTTTAGAATTAAATTAATAAATGATTTTTTGGCTACTTAAAATGCTTTTTTAAGGATTTATTTTGCTACAAAATCCTAGCCCTACTAATAACTATGCAACCATAAATTAAACTTGGTAATGATAATTCTACCCAAATGTTCATACTAAATCAGACTTTGTTTTATAAATGTAGAAAAAGAAGAAATAACCAAAAACTTTTAAATTACTTTTTATTACACTTATCTCTATTACTCATTTTCGAAAAGCTTAGTCATTTTCTTTTGCTGTTAATTTGTACCATATATTCAAAAATAAAATGGCGTTCGTGTTTTATTCATACATTTTGCTGCTATGGTTGAACCAAACAGATAAATTAATTTGTGTTGCCTGATTGTTTATATTGAACAGAAATCTATATTGAAACAAATTCATGTATTTCAGATATTTTATGGTTTTTAGAATTCTATTGATGAATAGTACGCGAGGTTCAGTTTATTTTAAAAGATATATTTTAATTAAATAACTCTTAATTGGATAGTACGAATACGATATATATCATGTAGCAATCAACTTGTATTTAATTTTACTGTTTAATTTAGAATGTGTACCTAATATCACTACCAACTTATATTTTAATCAGAATTTAAAATACTAAACTAAAAATTTAATAATTTTATTTATAAAAATAATATATGTTTTTAAAATTAATAATCATATTATGTAATGCTTAATTGCATGACTAAATTATTCAGTAGTATAAGATTGGGTACAAAAAAATATATTATACATGAAATGATTAATAACTGAGTATTATGGTTAATATTCTACTGTAGATATTAGCATGTTTAATATAACTTACGAGTATGGTATACTTTTGACATATTTAAAATTATCTTTATATTTTTGTAGATACAATTTAGTTTTAATAATAATTAAAAACATAATCCTATCATATGACTTATCACAGCTTACTCATATTCTCTTTTAAAGAAACAAGATGACAAAACATAATCATATTTTATACTTGGAAATTATTAATTATAATTTTAGTGTTCAAACATAATCCATGCATGATTGATTATCTTATGTCTGAGTATAATAAGCCTAATGCCGTATAAAAAGTTATTTTTATTATACTTTATCCTACGGTAGAAATAAATTTAAAAGTTAATTTAATTTTTGTGAAGAATGTTACATACTACCAAGACGTGTACACTGCAGTCTACGACATAACATATGATAGTTTTTGGCGAGAACAGAAAGTAGTTTAACTAAAAGTTAGTTGCAAAAACTAGTTGTTTGTCGGAACAGTTAAAGTAAAAAAATCAAAAAAGTTTTATCTCCTGAAATGTGTATATAAATATATTGTATACTTAGGTAGTGAAATATTCATGAAACTCTTCTGTAACAGATTTTTATACTATGATAGATTGAATAATAGTTTAGTTCCATTGTACATACTAGGTAAGGTTTGATTCAATAACATAAAATAAATCATTAAATTTAAGTACCATTCTTGTAAAAACCAAAATATACACAGCATCTAAAACCTACAGTATTTATACGAAATATTTAAAAGAAAAATGCATTCGTACATTTAAATAACCTTTAAATTGTATAGCGAATTCAACTTTGTTTCACAAAATAATATTTTATAGATAAAAAAAATATTATTTTCACTTAGAAGTCATATTTTCAGTTCTAATATTTGATTCATAAACTATTACACGTTTTGAATCGAATAACGCATACTATTCGTAGAAACCCGAGCATCGAAAATATGTTGAGTTAGTACCTACAATATTAAATTTACAGGCCAAAATCTCATTTCAGAAAATTAAATTGAAGGATTGGATGACCGGGAAAAAAGTGAATAAATGATGATTACCATCTGGTATTCATATTTGATAACTATGTATGAATATTACCAACAAAATAACCATTGAACATTTTTACGATTTTTCTAAACTGCTAATGTTAATTTTTCCTAAATAAAAACCATTTTGCTCTATTATATGTTTTTACTTTTAAATCAATATACACGTATTTTATGAAACTTTTGAAGTACTTTTTGTGTTTTTAAACTAAAAATATTTATAAAAACTAGAAGTTAAAGTAACGTCTATCCTCTTGATCATCACACACTCAGAATCTATTTTAACGTGATATATTTTCGTATAAATTATATGTAACGATATAAAATCTATAATTGTATTATTAAGAGATATAATTAATTAATATAATATGAAAAGTAAATTATTTATGATATTTTATCAATAAAAAAAAAATAATAATAATTCAATTTTATAATAAAATTTAAAATCAAATTTATATTATAAGAAATATATGCTAGAACTTCAAAAACATAGAATAAATTATCTCTACATTCTATGATTTTTCCATCAAAGTCATATCTCAACTAGAATCCTTTGAATGCATAAGCCTAAGTATGGTTGGTTAAATAAGATCACTCACTGGATATACGTAAGTGCCTTTCTGTGTGTATCTGGCACTTTAGACAAAAAGTAACGTTTGTCTATTAATATTATTTGTTCAATAGAATATAACATAAAATACGGGAATAAATTTATTTGCAATTTTAGTAAAGCTTTTAAACCTTATAGTAGAAGATAATATTTTAATATTATATATTATACTCATGTATTATAATAGCTGATAAATAAATAATCAATACAAACAATAAAGGTACAAACATATTATTATCAACTTTTAAAATTAAAAAAAAAATTATTATTTTTTTATTTAATAATATAATTTAATTATTAATACTGGCATTCTCTAAGAATAGAATAAACTTGTATACTCTTTTTTCTATTAGTATACAAACTATCTATCAGATATAATAGTAGTATATTTTAAATGTGTAATTAATTAACTGACACTATAAAAGCATTTTTGTTTTTTATGGAAACAGTTTTTAAAATACCTAAGTTTTACTACTAATTTAAAAAGTGATAAGTTATAACCAAAAATTTACTATTATTTGTTAATCAGAATAATAAGACCATACTTTCGAAATTAATTCAAAAATTGAATTCAACGATAAATATTAAATATGTTTATATAAATTAAATTATTATCTGTGCTTACTATCATTTTAAACCAAATTTAAACTTCACAACTATTATATTAATTATATCAAGAGCAGATTAATTATCTTTACATGTTCATATAATACGTCAACATTCTAAGATCCAACCACAACCAAATTTAAATTTACCAGGGTTTTATTGAAAATTTACTAAACAAAATAACGAATAGCACTTAATATTACATAGACTCGTATAAATAAATTAGTGTTGTCCTATAATATAGTATGGTATATTATAATAAAATATATATATATAGTTACGTCTAGAATAAAATTCAACAGTTACATGTGATAAAGTTATAATACGAATACCTATAGTCAGTCTTGTTAAGAATACTTTTCAAATGTATTCAGAATACATATTTAAATACTTGGTGTCATTTGTATTTAAAATACGTATTCAAATAAGTCATTATAAAAGTATTTGAATATAAATACAAATACTTTTTAAAAGTATTCAAAATACTTAACAAATACTTTTTTTTTTAGTTCAAATAAATTGCATATTATTAAAATGTTATTTTTATTAATAATTAATATATAATATATAATTAACACTATATGCAAATGTATAGGTATTTAAACTTATGTTTCAATGACTAAATATAATACTTTAATAAGTACAAGCAAATATAAGATAATAGATAATTACTTACCTAAACCTAACCATGAAAAGTTTAACTTCAGCGAGGTAGATATAATGTATGTTATATAATTATAATAATAAAACATGAAATGCATGAATATAAATACATAATATAATATAATAATACAACAGTTTATTGGTATAATACAAATGAATCAAATGATGAATTACAATAACTAGATAATACTTGAAACTATGCCATGGTAGAGAGGAGCAGATGGGGGTTTCAGTCATTCTGTTATCTGCTTGTGTTTTGGGAAACCTTATTTATAAATTCTCATAAGTCAAAACTATTATCATTATAAAATAATATTTTAAAAACAAAATCTAAATTAGTATATTACGAAAAATTGGTACTTAGAATTTCGAGTTGAACACTAGAATAAAAGTATTTAGTATTCTCGAATAAAAATACCAAAAAAAGTATTTTTTAAGTATTTAAAAATACATGGGACTGTCATGGGTCGAAAGTATTTGAAAAGTATTTAAAATACAAAAAAAGTATTTAAATACTAGTATTTAAATACAAGTATTCGAATACTTAACAAGACTGCCTATAGTTATACTATAGTTTAAAAAACTCTTGTCGTTACTTGTTGGTATTATATGCAGCAAAAAACACTTAAGAATAATTATTATTCAGCAGTAGTCTCAATTCAATGAACAAATAGGACAGTTATAGTGGTTTCTTATTTACAAGTAGTATTTAAGTATTAATTAATATACTTGAAGGTTGGGTGTTAGGCAATTGGAGTAAACCTTTTTTCATATAAGTATTAACTATATATAATATAGGTATGTAATATACTATATATACTATATATATGTATATATACATAAACGAATATTAGTTTCTATTTAAGTCGATTAAAGATGTGAATTTACTAATTTATACATAGAAAAGCCCATAAAATATAATTTATACAGCACCAAAATCAATACCACAACGTGTACATTATTTTATAGCCTCCTGAATGAAATATTTTTTTTAAAATAGTAAAATTATAAAAGTTTATATTATCATAAGCAATTGTATTTAATAGTTTAGAAATAGTCTGTAAGAAAAATATAATATACAGTTTTGTAAGTTTTCGAAGATATTTTATAAAATTACTGAATTTTATCTTTATATTTCTAAATTATTTGTTTAGTTTAGTAAATTCAACATTGCTAAGTTTAACTATATTACATGATAAGAACTAAATACTTTTAATTGATTTGATATTTATTCAATTAAATTCGTGAATTGTTAATAGTAAGGAAAACAAGTATGTATATTATATATTAAATATTTATATAAATAACGCCAAAAATGTCACGTATCTCGATAATTTTGCAAAAAACTTTATTTACAAATAAAAATGTTTAATTTATGCATAAAGCATAATTAAAAATACTGATGATGATATCAAATGTTTTTATGATCAATATTAAGTAATGATAGTACATTTATAAATTATACACATCTGACAAACAAAACAAAACATAAAAATGTATGAATATATTATCATTAAATAAAACCAATGATTTTTATCTTAGTTCAGAATTTAAATAATGTATTTAATATCCTTCAGCTAAACATGGATAACCTATAATAATAATTTATAATTAACTTATAATTTATTATATTAACTTAATATTCATATTTTAATTTGTATAATAATATATCTTTACTCAAAATTTGAAAAACACTTAACAAAATAAAATATTATTAGCAATTAAAAACATCTGGGGAAATTTACTTCGGTTTAGTACGTATAAAATTTTCCTATCAACAAGTAGATCATATTAATGTATTTTAATACAATTTAATTCAATCGTTATAAATGATTACACACAAGAACTGAGAGAGATGGTCTACTAGTCAGAGCAATGCGTTTTTTTTGTCTTCTTATTGAACAGCAAAAATACTTATATTTTTAATTTTAATATGTTTCATAATAGAAAAATTAATCTTGATACTTTGTTATTTAATAGTAAAAATTTCCAAAACTTATCTTACTAATTAGGGCAAAAAAAACAAATCGCATGTTAAGTAATCACATGTTTAATAGACAATTGTGTTTTATATAATGATCATGAAAATTTGAAAAATTTACCAAATACCTATACCTATTATATATATATTTAGAAAATTCTAAGAAAATAATGTTTGGTAAATTTCAAGATCAATCTTATTCATAACTCAATCACAGCAATAAAAAACACATTTATTTTATCAAAAATTGGTAAATATTCCTTTTTTCCGTTGTGCTTTGTTAGTTTTTCTAGTTATACAGAGTGTCCCACAGAGATCTGACAAATGAAATAACTTTTGTTCTTATTAATATTTTTAAAAAAAATTTTCAGTGTTAAAAAATAAAAAATAAAAATTGTATAATAACAATTTAGCACAATTGTCTAAGAATTATATTTAAAAGAATTTTTTTAAAAATATTAATTAGAACAAAAGTTATTTCATTTGTCAGAGATCTCAGTGGGACACCCTGTATATTTAAAAAAGTCTAGAATATTTTACCCGTATCTAAAAAAAAAAAAAAACGATATATCACTGCTATATTAAAAATCAAAATAGAAAAACAAAATGCACAGTTCACAAAAGAAGTATAGGTAATTGAAAAAATAAAACTTATAAACTTGTTTCTCATGTAAAAAAAAAGTTGTGAAATTAAAAGAACTCGCGATATTTTTGGATTACTATGTTAATATTTTTCTTGGAATTTTACTAAGAGATAATATGCAAATACAAGTTTGAATCTGTTTTCTTGACTGATGATCATTAAAAGTAAATGTTTTATGTGAAACGATTTTTTGATAATAGTTTAATTTTGTTACAGTGAAAACATTCGTAATAAAATATAACTAAACAAAATAGCTCATTGGTTTGGGTATAGTGTTTCTTTTTTTTTTTTATGACAATATTGTCCTTATGAGACACGAACTTATTTCCAAGTATAGAGTATTCCGGTACCGTATTTGAACATTTTATATAATTAGTAGTATACACAACTTTACTAGTTATGATAATATTTGTATAATATGCTAATGCATTTTGTAATTTTTAAATTTTGCTGATTAATACTTTTTATCAAAATAAATCTTAAATTAAATGGTCATGAAATAAAATTGATATAAGAACCATATTATTTATTTTCTACGTATACACTGTTACTTATATATAACATATTATACCTAAAGGTTTTATCTAATTCACAATTATATACAAATAAGGGTTTTTCAACTATAACTGTAGTAAAAATTAAAAATTAAAAATAGAACACTATTATTCACAGAAAGTTTAATATATACTAGTATATATATACCATGTTTTAACATTTATTTCAAAGTTTTCTAGAAAGTCTGTTTGGACGAAAACACAAGGCAAACGTTAGAAACATTTAATAGCCAGAAACTGAGAAAAATATATTCATGAGAATTAAAAAAATAAATATATTATAAATTCATTATAATTTATAATATTATAAAGCGGGTAAGTAGGTATCGCTCTGCTGTATATTAGGGGGTGGGGTGGATCTCAGACTATGGTAGGTTAAATTTGAATGCAATGATAGGTATCATTGTATACGAAAAACGATTCTGAACGAAGATGATTTGTCAGTTTAGGATATATTATATTTAAATATTGTCAAATATTCTATTTTGAAACAAATAGTATAGTTTTTATATGTTACTATGGTTACTATGGCCAACATACGCATAATGAGCGTATGAAATTTAATTTAAATTTTGACATATTTCGTATAAATTCGAACTTTAAGCAATTATAAAAAAAAACTGTGACTTACTATTTCGGATTTTTTATTATCACTTTAAGAAAAACTTATAAGAAACCTTGTATTAAATTTTCAAGATTTTCTGGCCACCCAAAAATTTTTTATCGGTATTTGAAGAAAAAAAACTTAGAAAAGTCGAAAATTTCAATTGTCTATAAGTAGCTTAAAAATGGTCAAAATATTTTGAAAATTTAACTGTAAAGATATAACCATAATATAAACATTTGGTGAAAATTTCAAGTATTTACAATGATTGGTTTTTAAGTTACAAAATCAAAAAATCGATTTTGTCGAAAAGTGGTTTTTCGTAAAATTTCCATTTTTTTGTTTTTCTCGATTTTTTTGAAAACTATTAGAAAATTTTAATTTTGACCCCCCTAAAGTATAAAGTACCAACTAGATTCAATTCCCTATTCAAAGAGGGGCTGAAGTCAAAAATCGGAGCATTATTACTGCTCCAAATGTTGGAGTCAGACACAAAAAAAAAAAAAAAAAAAAAAAAAAAAAAACACACATCATAGTAAATGCAATACATTCATCACTTCGTTCAGAATCTAAAAGTCAATAAAAAAGGTATCCATGTTGGTTTTCATCACGATTAAAGATATATATATATATTTAATCGTGGTTTTCATATAAATCTTTCAAATTATATAGAATTTTGTTATTTATACATAAAATGTTATAAAAATAATTGTATTCATCATCATGATGGTCGCCCATTGAAGGGGACAGACTAGCTCCCATGGAAAAATAATATTAACTTATAATTTAATAATTATTAGGTGCCATGGTTTAATGATTCAAACATCATAAAACAAAGAAATGTACTGTTTTTATTTACCAATACCTATCAAATAATACATTTGTCTATACTTTATTTTTTTCCTGTATTTTAATCGAGTCATGATAACTAGAAAAACTTGACAACTCGAATTTTTTTCTTATTCTCCTAGAAATATAAATTAATATAAATTCGAGTTAGATATCTTGAATAATACATATTTCGAAGCGAATTTTTATCTTCCTTTAACATCGAATTATCGCGACTCCGCTGTATTAATTATATAAATGATAACATTACATTTTTATTTTATTTAAATTACGATTTTTTTTTTGCCTTCGTCTCCTTAAAATATTACATAAATATAAGGCACTCATATTCTTATCACGTTGAATTATACTAAATAATATTATATATTTTGATATAAAACAGTATCAAATTTTAATCAATATATTGTAAGTATTGTACACACTAATATTATCTTATATACATTTTGCTATAATCTAATCATAAGCATGCTAATGTGGTATGTATATTAAGCACATACATATCCTGTCATCTGGGTGCAGAAACTCTCTGGGCACAAATCTCATAATATCAATGTTTATAAAATTAACAAACATGTAAGTACAATAAATATTTAATTAATTATAAGTGGCAAAAATTATAAAATTATATTATTTTCAGTAAATATATATTTTCATAAAAAATTTTCAAACATATTAACAATAATATATTGAAAAGCCCTTATATTTTCTAATAAGAAGTATTAGGCAATAGAACAATATAGTAATCATAAAAAATATTGTTAAGACAATCATATGAACATTTATATTTTTGGGGAGCACATTTTATAATACAGTGGCCAAAGTCTGCACACGCTATACCTAATTGTACATTTCTGATTATTTATTAATAGTATTCTTATTTATAATACCTATTAATTATATAAGTTAACACCCATACGAAAGATATAGGTTATTGAACTGCCAAGTGGCAATTTGTAACAAATAAAAACCATTAAATGGTAAACAAATTTTGTTTAAAATTAAATAAAAACAATTATTTAAATTTGTCTATTATTATTTGATAAAGCAATTGTATGCTTAAGTAAACATTGTATTTACACTGGAAATTGTCTAAGAATATTTATAAGTATTTAGGGTGTCCTGTGAGGATTTACCTATTATGATATCTCCTGAAATAATGAAGATATCATAATTCTGGTTTCTTAATAAGATTTACAGGTACAAGAACTACAAATATTACATGTTTTAATTTATTTTAATGTTTGAAAAAAAACGACGAATTATACAATTGTGGTATCATTGTATCAAACATGTGGCCCACGTACTCGTACGGCCGACAAACGCTTACAGTGTATTTCTTGAAACTAGAAAAAATATTAAAAATCAGGAGATTAATGAAATTAAAATTTTGATCGTCAATATTTTCAGAAAAATTAATTTTATAATATTTTTTTAAAATAATTAAATAAAAAATATATTTTTAACGTTTTTACCAAAACATTTAATTAAATTAAAACATGAAATATTTGTAGCTTTTATTCGTGTGATTCTTATTTAAAAACCAGAATTATGATATCTCCATTATTTCAGGAGATATCACAATGAGTAAATCTCACCATGGACACTCACCACAGGACACCATATGCACTTATAAAATATATTCTTAGACAATTTTCAGTGTAAATACAATTTAATACATTGTTTACTTAAGCATACAATTACAGAAAATCCTCACGGAACACTGTATTACCTATTATATTTATCATTACTTTTTATTTAAAATGTGTGTGGGTGTTATACATCATAATTCGAACGACTTTACCGAAACGTCCCACTTCTTATTAGTTTTTAGCTTAAGTAAAACTTTAGGAGTAAGTACTTATTTAGTGAAAAGAATTTAAATTGTTTGATAAAATATTCTTGTATTCTAATCATTTCAACTATGTGCGATCAACTCGGTTAAATGTTTTAGTGACATTCCGTACTGCCATACTGACATTCTATGTCATATTCTTACTCCTGTTATTGTTATAGCGTATTATACAATTTTATATAGCTTTCCAAGCGTTATTACTCGTTTTGTTAAAAGCATGATTGTTGTAATTATTTTGTAATATATTTTGATTAATGCAACCATATGTCACATACTTCAATATTAAAATTAAAATTGAATATGTTTATTAAAGGTTAGACGAAACTGATAAACAATTAACAAAATATATTCAATATTTTACAAATATCTAAATATTTACTTACAAAGGTTAAATTTCAAATTTAAAAGAATTTAATTCAAATTTCCGAAAATTGTAACCTTTTAATATTTTTAGAACGTTTATATGGTTATTTTTTTTAAATATTATATTAATTTCAAATGCTTCAATGCAAAAAATAACTAAAATAGAATATTTCAGAAGAATTGTTACTAAAATAGCATAATAATATAATTTGCTATTCGATAATGTTATAAATAATTGAAATTTTTATTATTTTCATTTTTATTTTTGTTACCAAAATATTTATTGAGTTCGATATAAACCAACTGCGTCTCATAAGTATTAATCAAAAGGCCAAAACCTATTATTTGTTTATGGAATGAGAATATTCGGGGACGGCTTCCTGTTGCGTGCCAAAAGCATTGTGTTGTTTTCCCGTAAGCCTCTTCAGGAAATTAACTTGACCATGGAGAGGGGTTTCAGGTCAAAAGTATGATGAATTTTTTATAACGAAAAAGAACATTCCCTAGGTTACAATATCCTGCGGGGTGAGCAATTATATATACATAATTAGTTGATGTTTAATTGCGTGGGATTATAGTGTATAAATTATAAAGAACTATGGTTATAATTTATGGGTACTACGGTTTCCTTCGCGAAACTTAATATTTTTTAATAGTATTCTCAAAATATATGTGCATTATGCATGCCACATATTATTATCCTCATTATTAATAAAATAAGCGGTAGATAATCTATAGAAAATATTAATACTAATAATGCATATAAAACAATAATGTTCATGTGGTAAGAAATAAATGTCCACTGCACTGAGGACATACGCATGCAAAAAATTAAGAATAATTTTAAAAATATTTCAAATAAGTATCTATTATGTAACAACAAATCATTATATAAACTCATAAATTGTTAGAAAATATACAGTTTAAAAATTATTCATTAAAAAAAAATGTTGGTTTATGTTTATCCTTACAACATTGTTGTCTCTGAGCCTCTGCGATCATTCTGGGGTTAAATACATATAAAAGGCTTACAGGGACTTTATTTTGGGTTAGAAGGAAATGGAACAAAAAACATCAGTTAGGTTTTCCGGTTAGAAAGCATTTTTTCCCTTTTTTACCAAACCTCAAGGCTTTTGGTCTAACCTTTATATTTTCAAAATTCAAAAGGTTCGTTAAATTCTTCTATAAACAGACACAAGATTGATAGTAATAAATCACGGGTTCTCAACGGTGTGATAAAAAAAAAGTATATGTGTTTAGCAACATTCATTTAAAATTAAATGTTGAGCTTTTACATTTATAAACATAGTATTCTACGGAAAGGAACCGAAAATAATCATGTTAATATTATATAAAATAGTTTTATTATACCTAACCTAACCTTTCTAGACCAATAATCAAAACAGTCATGTTAACTATTTGAAATACAAAACTAATATATACTAATATACTATTAACTTTTTAATTATATAATATAAAGTTTCACTTTTTAATATTATATTATATGCCTATAATGCTAAATAAAACTGATTTTTAAATATATTAAAAGAATTAAATTTTAAATTACTCATAGGAATAGGTACATATTATTATACAATAACTAGTAAAAATTAAGAAAGTATTTGTTTTATATCAAAATATAATAAAATACATACCTCATAATATATTTAATACTATAGTTTGATATTTGTAGAATAACTTACGGATATATCATATACCCATACTTTAACCATAAATAAAATAAAAATAATTATATTCAATTATGAAAGCTTAAAGAAAAAATATCCAAGAAAATTATGAACTGTTTGCTGCTCTCGAATGCACAAATGTTTATATAGCATAGACCACAATATCACTTGAAATAGTTTTACGAAATGTTTAAATGTTATCATTGTTATCAATAATATTTAAGTTATTCTTTATTTGTTCTTCTTAAGAACAAAATAGAAGTCTTAATATATAAATAATATATTTTTTGGTTAAATTGAACGTATTATTTTCTCCTTTAGATGGGAGGAATATCATTAGTGTTACCATTTACAGCAGAAATATCAACGACGTCATTAGCAGGCATAAACAATAATGTAATGTATATTGTACATTTATGCTATTAAAAAAAAAAACCTAGTTGTATACATCATGCAGTATTCAACACTTAATTAATTGATACGTATATGGAAAAAATGTATTGCATCGCGAAATGATGATAAATAAAAAAAATAATTAAATAAATAAGTATATTGATTTATATAACTTACATAGCGTATATAATATTACATATTATAATGATCCTATTCGACATTATAACGTTGAATAAATTTATAAACATATTATAAACACATTGATTCATAAAATCATATTTTATTAAAAAAATAATAGATATACCTATACGTAATATACCTATTTATAAATATTATTATAATTTTAATAATTGTACTTTGATAAATCTTAATAATCAATATTGTATATTTTCCAATATGCGAGATGTATTATTTAATTTATTTATTAAATGGGTGTGATGGGTTGAAGTAAAACATAAAATAATGGTCAGTAACAAGTATACTGTTCGTTAAAAAAAGAAAAAACCCATATTCATATACTCAAGGACAAATTAAATGACATTGCAATAATGAAAATAATATGTTAAGGTTTAGTGTGGTTAGTTTGGAAAAAAAGCGTAGGTAATAAAATTTGATATATCTTTGAATTGAATATTGAATATACTATTTTAACCTACTATATTATAATATGCTAGCTATACCCGTGCACTTCGTTGCCTGTAAAAAATGTATGTTAAATATGTTAAATTTGGTTGCCTAATGCTAACATTAAGCATGTGGATAAATAATATTTTTAGTTTTTGTAATTTTGTGTATAAATGATATTTCCGATATACCTATCAACTTTACATAGCATTCCAGTGTAGCTTTTTTTTACCATTTAACTCAGTATTTTTTTAGATTCTGAACGAAGTGATGAATGTATTGATTTTACTATGATGTGTGTTTTTTTTTTTTTTTTGTGTCTGACGACAACATTTGGAGCAGTAATAATGATCCGATTTTTGACTTCAGCCCCTCTTTGAATAGGAAAATTCAACTAGTTGGTACTTTGGGGGGGGGACAAAAGTAAAATTTTCAAATAGTTTTCAAAAAAATCGAGAAAAACAAAAAAAAAATGACAGAAAAATGGAAATTTTACGGAAAAACCACTTTTCGACAAAATCGATTTTTTGATTTTGCTGTAACATAAAAACCAATCATTGTAAATACTTGAAATTTTCACCAAATGTTTATATTATGGTTATATCTTTACAGTTAAATTTTCAAAATATTTTGACCATTTTTAAGCTACTTATAGACAATTGAAATTTTCGACTTTTCTAAGTTTTTTTTCTTCAAATACCGATAAAAATTTTTTGGGTGGCCAGAAAATCTTGAAAATTTAATACAAGGTTTCTTATAAGTTTTTCTTATAGTGATAAAAAAAAATCCGAAATCGTTAGTCACAATTTTTTTTTATAAGTGCTTAAAGTTCGAATTTATACGAAATATGTCAAAATTTAAATTAAATTTCATACTCTCATTATGCATATGTTGGCCAAATACTTTTTTTATTAATAAACAGATACTATAAAGTTACTATAGTAACATATAGTAACTATACTATTTATTTCAAAATATAATATATGACAATATTTGTATATAATATATCCTAAATTGACAAATCATCTTCGTTCAGAATCGTTTTTCGTATACAATGATACCTATCATTGCATTCAAATTTAACCTAACATAGTCCTAGGTCCACCCCACCCCCTAATATACAGCAGAGCGATACCCACTTACCCGTTTTTTTTTAAATTAAACATATCATATAGGTAGTTTTATATTTTATATAATTGGTCTTAAAATAAGAAATAAGATAAATAAATAGTCAATAAGAATATATCTCGATTATTGCAATAAATTGTTTTTGAAAAAAAAAATTAAGTTTGGAAACCTTGACAATGAAAAATAATATTATCAAACAATGCGAGGATAAATAGCTACATGGAATAATGAATATGTATAACTACTACACAAGTATGAAAACCAAAAAATGGTTTAAACAATTCAACACTGTTTAAATTATACACAACATTTTTTTTTGCTAATTAATAAAATACTGTGTAACCCTAAAACGTACAACCTAAACATTAAAATATACCATAATAAATGGTTCAAATTTCCAGATAAATTGTAACACTAACATTACAGTTTAGGATTACAACTTTAAAAGTCTTTTTTCCATCCATGTAGTTTTATCAAAAAAAAAAATATACGAGTATGTACTTGTATTTGTATATTGTTTAACGTGATTGTACTAAAACAATAGTGAATCTCATGCAGGAAAAACATCATAAAGCTTATGGTTATCATTTACATTTATAAAATCAACAAAAGGATAAAATGATTCGACTTTCATAAGTTTCAAAGTTTGATGAGACTATAAGAAGTTTGGTGTTTTAAACTAATGACGTCAATGGTAAAAGTCGCTCAATTTCCCTTCGAACCCAACCCAACCAATATAAATGACACGATCATAGGCACCAGTGCTACTAAAAGCAGCCATTAATTCAAACCTGTCTACTGTAAAAATATGTTTCTCAAAATAAATGCAAAAAAAATCGTATGAAAAATAAAAAACGAGTGTTTTGCGTGCCCCGATAGCCATTGTGATAATAAAGGAAATTCATTTTTTTCGCTACATTTTAACATCTGACTACTGTTGTAGACACCTACTACCTAAAACCTAATGTTCAACTTATAGTTCTGTATAATATAATATCAACTAGTAACTAACGTAAACAAAATAAAATTTCTGATATTCTGTTTTAAATTGTATTGCTTAATTGTCGTCAATTTTTTTTTTAAAATAGAAACATTAATTCTTATAAGTTTTGTATAAAATATAAATTATATTAATAATGACGTAGGTACATGTTTTTTAATGTAAAACTCAATGACACATTTCATCTAAATGCTCAGAAAAGTCTGAAGAATATATTATAATAAAAACACAGCCAGTTACAGTTAAAAAATAAACTATGAAATACGTATAAAATTAAATCAAATAAACTAACTGAAATATTATTACTAATGATGAAGACTCACCGAGTGATACCCGAAGTTTTTCACAAAAAGGTCGCTTTCAAATCTTTCAACTTCCCTTCTCTCTCAATATCAAAATCCTCAATAGACACCAACAACTCATCAATAAATAATTTTAGATATCCAAACGAAAATAAGATATTAAAAAAAATTCAAAATTAAATCTAGTTCTTTAAACAAATTCTTATAAAATAATATTGTTTATGTGAGTCCTGTGGAAAATTGTTCAATAACTACTAAGACTCCAAAATTGACTACGCTACTTTCAAACACATTTTCGGAAACAATCAAGAAAAATTCAGCCCACTAGACGTCTATAAAGAATATAATATAATCAAAGAAGAATTACTAAATATATACTAAAAAAATTATTATCTCTAATTTTTTTTTAATACTTTCTTTTGAATTTAGTTTATTAATAGTATTTAACAAAACTTCTATTGCAAACATATTTAGAAATTTATTTATTTAATTAATGCTTTTGAATATAGATACGTTTTTTATTGTTTTATATTTTTAATCCAATTTATAAGAATTAAATAAACTAATAAAATAATATGATATTTAGTCATTTAGATATTCATTAAATTTTAATTTATTAAGGTGGAGAATTGGATCTCTAAGGTTTCATAACTGTTTCCATTTCATAATATCATAATAATTCATCTTTCACACTTTTCTTGACGGGTAAGTACTTTATTATATTTGACTAATCTTACTGTACAACTGAGGTATTTATGCTGGGATTATCTTACTATTTTTTAATAAGTTGACTTAGTTTCACTATTGTACTAAATTAAGACTCAAGTGATAAGTTAAAGACTTATGTCAATAATTTTTATGTCATTATTATTAAAATAATGTTACATTTTTTTGTAAATTATCTATGGTTTGCCTTTTGGCATAAATAAGGGATCTATTAATTTAAATAAAGAGCTTGAGTTTATTTTAAGCATGTAAACGAATTGTTGAGTTCAAATTATAAGTTTGAGAAATATATATATATATATATATAATCATGCGCACGATGAGTGATAGCTATTATTATTTAATGATGGTTAGCTTATTTAAACAATGACAAATATATTTGGCCCTATTCGTCTGAAGTCACCTTTTATTGGTGATACAGGATAAACTTATCAGATCTCTTAACAAATATAATTTTCTCTTAAACTAATAAAATAATATGTATAATAGACTAAAAAAAAAGAAGAAAAATCGGCAATTGTGTAAACATTTGAGATTTATTTAATAAATATTATATGTTTATTAACTTTAAGTAATAAATGATAACATGTATTGGTTTATGTATTTTTTTGTTAGTCCATTTAAGCAATAAAATATACTCTTTTGGATAGAATATAGGTACTTAAAAATAATTATGTGGCATTCTCATAGTAAGCTATGAAACTATATCTTGATAATAATTTATCACTTATTTTCTTAGTATTTTAAATATTTAAGTATATGAAAAAACTACCAAAAGTCATTTAAAGATTTTGAAGGAGGAATGCCAAAAATCAGGGTCTTAACTAAAATATGTAAGTTAATATAAATCATTTTTGAATGTGGTGATTTAATCGAATTTGATATAATATAGGGATTTGATTAAATTATTATAATGTGAGAGTTATTTATATCAATATTTTTAAAATTATATCAATGTATTCAACAAAGACAAATTATTAAATAATACATTTTTCATTGAAAAATATAATAAAGAATTGCAACAAATTATTCAAGTATTTGACAGACTAAAAAAGTTTTATTTTTAACTAAATCGAATTATAAAATAAGTTTTAAAATAATTTATAATTTGATTGTTTTTATACTTTACAATAATTTATAAATTAATATTATCAAAGTTCAAAATTTACAATTACTACTATCTATTTTTTAATTTATTTATTTTAAATGTTTACGGTTTGATAATATTAGGGTTTTGAATATTTTATAAAATTATATTATTTATTTGTACTTCATAAATTTTATGAAAAAATAATATATTATTAGTTGTTAAATAAATAATAATGCGTGATTTATTTTTAATTATTGTATTATTATTATACCCGGGTTCATATTTAAATTGTTGATTATGTTATTTAAGGGGATTAGAAGCGTTGATTTTCTGTCTTTGTCTTACACACGTGGAATATAGGAAAAATAGCTATACGCGCCTGATAAAAATTAAGGTACTTCTAGTTGTTCGAATTAAAATATGTAAAGATGATTGAATTGGTATACAAGTTTACTTTGCATCGGTCGAAGCACTTTTTCGATTGTTTTATTGTTTAAAATAAATATTTTGATGAGAATAAATATTTTAAATTTAATAAATTTGTCAATTTTTTTTTATTAAATATATATTGAAAATATTAAAAATATACTTCGATCGATGCAAAGTAAACTTGTATACCAATTCAATCATCTTTACATATTTTAAATCGAACAACTAGAAGTACTTTAATTTTGCCAGGCGCGTATAGCTATTTTTCCTATATTCCACGTGTGTAAGAGAAAGACAGAAAATCAACGTTTCCAATCCCCTTAAGTAGTGATTGTTCGCAGTTTCATTTATGCGTATGATTAGGTAAGTGTATTGTCAAATATAAATATTCTATAATTTGTGAATTGTGTTATCATTATTAATTATAAATCAGTTTAGAGACGTCTTGTTTAGGTTTATGTCGTTAATGAAAGTTGGCGTTAAAAACTTTAAATTTCATAAAATTCAGAATCTTGTATACCTGCTTAGAAATGCAATATTATTGAATAAACTTATGTTACGTTTATTGAATTAAATTTTTACAGCAACATGTGGAAGTTGAGATAGATGTCAGATAAAGTTATTCTTTTATTTGGATTATGCAGTTTACGGAGTTTGAATTTCTTATTTAGTATTTAGTATTTATTTATTTCAACTTACAAAACACTACATAATAGGTACATATTATTATATAATATTTACATATTTATATCTTAAGTAAGTTAATACCTACTCCCTGTAAGCAAGCTTGTGGTGGAAGTAGGGAGTCTTTTACGTAATATTTACATTTAAACACAGTTAATAAGTAACCTTAATTCAATTTTTAACATAATAACTTATTGATAATATCTAAAACAAAACAAATCAAAATAAAATCTACAGTAATAATGAGACACTAGTCAAACGATCGCATGTACATATTTTTAATTGCTAATTTAAATTTATTTATATTATATATTTGTTTAATGTCTATCGGGAGTTGGTTAAATAATTTAATACCTTTATTTTTGTAGTAATTTGTCATTAACGTGGTATTTTGTTTAATTAATCTTAAATTGTCATTGTTCTCTCCTCTTGTTTTATATATATTATAGTATTCGTAATCAGTTTTATTTGTGAACACTTTAATGATTGATAATTGTTCATACAATTGTTCTAATGTTAATATTTTCAATTTAATAAATAAATCATTAGTACTGCAGTTTTGAGTAATATAATAATTTTTCAATAGGACTCTTACTAGCATTCTTTGAGTTATCCTTAATGGTTCTATTACATTGTTATAAGCTGATCCCCATACAATAATATGGATTGAACTAACGCGAAGTATATCATTTTCATACTAGGAGTATCTAGGACATTTCGTAATTCCTTAAAAATAAAAAAAACATTTCCTTATACGATTTATCACCATTTCAACATGTATTTACCATTTTAGGTGCTCATCAAATATTACACCTAAATACTTGGCTGAAACAACTCTAAATAAATATCTACAATTTGGATTACATAATATGTCAGTTGTATTACTTATTTTACAGTTATTACTATGTAATTTAATAATAATTTGTTTAGGTTTGTTATAACTGGACAAGACAAAGGGAATATATGTATACTGACTTTTCTTTATTTAACATTAAGCTATAATTTTTGGCGTACCAATTATTAACCAATACTAGTCCTGCATTTGCTTTGTTTTCCACTTCCATCCAAGTTTTCCCTTCGAAAAATAAAACCGTATCATCTGCAAAAGCTAGTATATTGCCATTTATATCTATATTTAATAAATCGTTTACATAAATGGTAAATAATATCGGACCTAATATTGTCTCTTGCGGTATACCATATTTTACTGTACACGGATCACTTATTTCACCATTAATTTTTGTTGATTGAGATCTATTTGTGAGATATGATTTAAACCACAACCATAAAGTGTTGTAACCTAATAGTCTAATACTGTTTTCAACTTTTTTAGGAGTAAATTGTGTTCTATTGAATCAAAAGCTTTAGCTATGTCTAAGAATATACCTAAGCATCTCTTACCTTTGTCTAAGGATTCATAGATTAAATTCGAAAAATAAGAAATTGCTTCTTAGCATCCCATATTGTCTCTAAATCCAAATTGTTTATCACTTATAGTTTTGTTATCAAAAGTGAATCGATTTAATTGTATCTTAGCACATTTTTCAATAACTTTAGCTATGGCAGAAATTAAAGAAATTAGTCTATAGTTATGTAATTCTCTCGAATCATATATTGGGCATATAACAGCTTTTTTATATATGAGTGGGAATATACCTTTTTCAAAACTTAAATTTATTAAATGAGTTAACGGCTTTACAACATAATCTGAAATTTGTAATAGTACGTTTGACGCGATGGAATCAAATCCTGGTGATGTACCTTGTTTTAGTGTATTCATTATTAGCGATATCTCTTTATGCGTAAATTTGGTATATTTTAAATTTAAACTATTTTCCGTTATATTTTCATTATTATTTTTATGGTTTATTGAATTTTCGACTTCCATTATCATTGTGCTTTCATTTCGAATTTGATTTGCTATTTTTTCTCCTACAGATATAAAATAATTATTAAATATATTGGCACATTTGCGTGTATCTATGTTTACATCTAACAACTCATTACCATGAATTATTTGTGTAATTGATTTTTTATTTTATCTTTCTATTGATTATCTCGTTAATTACTTTCCATAAATGTTTAATACTGTTATTTTCCCTAATTTTTTCCTATAGTACTCATTTTTTGCATATCTAATTAAAGTACACAGTTTATTTTTGTATTTTTTATAATAGTTTGAAAAATGCGTATTATTAAGTCTTTTTATTGTCAATATACCTATTTTGTCCCTTTTCCGGATTGATGTAATTAATCCGGCTGTTATCTATGGCTTTATTTTCCTTTTACTCGATACAATGTTATTAACTACAATGTTATAATAACTTATTATTTTTTTGACCCGTCGCTTTATAATTATAATGGTTATATAATTGTTTAATATAATATGGAACGAGTTTGCACAGATATCAACTTCTGTTTCATTATATATAGTCTCCCATTTTTTCGTTTATTAAAAATGATTTAAATAGTTTAATATTAATATTTGTTATTGGTTTTATATTAGTTATGTCTTCATTACTTTTAATATTTTCCGTGTCTATTAATAAGGTACTATAATGGTCCGTGATACAAGATTTTAATATAAAAGGTTTAACGTTATCAGCACCATTAGTTTTAACAAATATATGATCAATCGTTGTACGAATGTTATTAAGAATTCTAGTATAATCATTTATACAAATAATAAATCCTAATTGAGCCATAAGGTTTAGATATTAAACTTTAGATTCATCATTACTATTTTGTGTAATATTTATATTAATGTCTCCTATTATGATTACTTTTTTTGTTTTAATTGTATTAACTAATTCAATTAGTTGAGTTTTAAAGTTACTGAAAATATTATTACGTCCTCTATACATAGCGATTATTTCACGAGATGTCTCACAAACACGTACACTTAGTTTTAAACAATTTTAAACAATTATCCGTGATAATTTCACTAACCTTAACTATTTTATGCTTATTACTAATAAAAACTACAATTCCGCTATTTCGGTTAAAATTATTTTGCTTAGTTCTATAAGATGTAAAACCATGGATCTCAAAATTACTAACACAATTATTTAGCCAACATTCAGTTAAGATTTAAGTTGTTATTTAACATAACTAAAAGTTGGTCAAAATTTTTAGTAATTGATCTAATATTTAAATGAAATATAATAAGACTATTATTATTCTCAATATATACGTAAGCCTAAATTATTAATATCAGTTAAAATATTTGTTTTAAAATCATATACTTTATCTAACTCATCTATAATATTATCATGAATGAACAATAATTAATCTACTTACAACTAATAATCTGACATCATATTTATATTATTTTATTTAAATCATTTTTTTTGTCATTGATTCTTATGACTTTGGTGTTATCATCTTTCATTCTTTCCGTACTAAAATATCAATTCCACTCGTCCATACGTATTTGTAATTTTTATCATTCGCCGTTGACTTTGACCTACCCAGTAGTAATCGTTTGAATTTTGTCAAATGGTTATTAATATATATTTTCGATGTCGGCCAGTCACTTTGGTATTGATTAGCCGTCCATTTGTTTTTCTTTGCTGCTGTAATAAACTGGTTTTTGGCATTTGTATCCGATAGCCAAGCAATTATTTTCGTATCAATCTTCTGATTAGATGGTATTCTGTAGGCTTTAACTACGTCACATTCAATGTTCATTTTACTTATCATTTCCTTAACTGTATATTTACAGTCTTCGTTTTGTTTTAGTGGCACACCTACGATTTCGATTGCTTTTTCTAGTGATTTCTGCTCTAATTCGTCAACTTTAATTTTTCATACTCGAATTTAAGAAGAATTTACGTTTGTTTCAGTTAATTTCATGTTTTGTTCTCTTATTTCTTTCATTTCGTTTAATATTTTTCCAACGGTAATATTGAACTGATCAAATTTAATACTCATAAATTGTACTGATTCAGTTAATTGTTGAATATTATTATTCTTATAAAATTAACACCCTGCATATCTCTTTTACTCTCCCGGCTAACTTTTCATTCGTTGCAGTCCCGTCTGTTCTTCGTATTATTCGTAATTTTACCGAATCCATTTTCAGTGATGCCTTGATAGTAAAAATGCGATTCTTTTTTACAAGAAGAGCAAATTATTACATCTTCCCTAATAAGTGTTTCATAACATTTCCCGTACTGCATTTTTAATAATTATGAATATATAATATAAACACTATACCTATTTACACAAAAACGTTACGATGATTATAACATTATAACACAATACGTTATCGATCACTGAATTTATTATATAGGTATTGTAATAATCGGATGATTATGTGTAAGATTATCCACTAATGTTTTGTTAAAAAGGAATATGTACAGTCACTTATTAAATACCTTTTGATAATTTTTGCGTGTACAATTCTCATTTATGTCAATTAGTATTGATTGCAATTGTTTATTAAAAACGAGGTTGTTTGCTAAATTTGAGGTGAATTATTATTTGTTAAAATCTGCGGATAATGATTCATGTTTATGTGTTTATGTATTTAAGAAGTTATATTCTATGGTGTAACGGCTTGTTAAGTTGATGTAATAGATAACAATGCAGACGATTTGGTTTTAAGAGTTTGCGGTGTTTTTATTTGGTTAATTTTATTTGATGTTTTTTAACGATTGTATTTGTGTTCAGTACTTTTTTTCATTGGAGCTTTTATGAATACATGTTTTAACGGGAAAGGCGCCAGGATTGATATTATTTAGTACCTGTACCTATGGTATTATATAATAATAATAATCATAATTACCCGTAGGTACGTTTTGTGTGTCAGCTATTTGCTATATTGAAGCTATTAAAATCGAAACTTGTGATAAGAAAAGCGCTGTCTGTATGCTGTACAAACACAACCTGTTGTTTAAATACTTTGTATATACTTATTATGTTTCATATAAACAGTTATTGTCATTATATACCACTCTAACTTCGTCACCTTATTTACACATTACACATACACAGTCAAGTCTCTAATAATGTAATTAAAGCATTTTGAACTCTAATAAAACCCCGAAACATGCATTCGTTTCGATCATCAATCTTTTTACTAAAATACAAAAAGGTAATTTTTATTCACGCAAAATATAACATTATCGTAACATTTATTATCTATACAATTATTGAGGGGATTATGCAGATAAAATAAACTCTATAATAAACTCTATAATTGTACACAAATAAAATAAACAAATATATGAATTTTTTTTACAAACTAAACTGAATAATAAATAATATATTAACTGTTCATTTTTTAAATTATTTATTTATTTTGTACATGAAATACACTTAAATCTTTAAATTGTCTTAAAAACTTCTATATCATACTATCTACATTATTTTTTATAAAATTCTATACAACTGAAGAGATGTGCTTAACTTTATACCCACAAATAAATTATAACACAACAATCAATTGTAATCTAACCTTAAAATCACTCTAAAATTTTTTAAATGTATATTTCTAGTATAAATATATTATAAAAAATATAAGTTTTATTTATTTGGTCAGATAATAAGCACATACTAAGATAAAAAAAAAGTTCAAAATAAAAATAATTACTATTATGTTTAGTTAAAATAAGGTTTTGCTTGCTTAAAACGTTTAGCGAATAATAGCGATTCACTATTTTATAATACATTTATTATATTACTTTTGAATGAATAGATTAGTAATGCATGAGTGGCTTATTATGGTCAAGCTAGTGAAGTAACAAATACTTAACACCCGGTTATTGTCCCATTTCAATTTTTTTAAATTTCAATTTATTTTTCTAATTCTATAGCATAACTTGTACCTACTTTTTTAGCAGGTGATTAAGGATCGTAATTTTAAAATATAATTTATTTATAAGGCATAATAGATTGTACATTTTCTTATAAAAACCATGTTTTGGCCGTTATTGATTTTCTTCTTTAAAATCAATAGTACGTCAATGTATAATCAATAATCATTTTACAATAACTATAACTGCTTTATAAGCTACTAACAACTATTGATTTGTTTTATTAAAATTACAATATTTAATAATAAACATCATATTTCCTTCAGCACACTGTATTTAGTATCCAGATGCGTAATATACTATATTTTATAAAACGATTTTCTAACTATAATAGGTTTTTAAAAAAAATTTAAAACTCATAAATTTAATAGTCTAAACACTGGCTTAAATTGATATTATTTATTTATTTAAACTGTATTTACCATTGTAGTAATATTTTCAAAATATTATTACCTGAAACAAATGTACATAATAAACTAATATTAATAATAATTTAATACCATAAGAATATGAACATAACTTTAAATAATTTTATAAATGTAAAACAGCTGTGTGGCTAGAGAATAAACTTGTAAGCTTAAAGTAGTCGATAGAAAATGTTATTTATCTATAATTTATACCTTGAGTAATATTAAATTTTACCTAGAGATATTAAATGTGTTTTATTTCATGTAGGGGTTATAGCCTAACTGTTTCTATTAATAGTTAGGTACCCTTCACTAGTTTTGCAACAGTAATCGTATTACTAAATATATCATAGGAATTAATTTATGACTCCATTCAATATTTAAAATTTACACAGACCTTCATAAATTACAGAGAATCAGCCACTGTTATGTTCTCTTTAAAATTGGTTAATTTCACAGATATTTTTAATGTTGTGCCATACTACCATCAAAATGACAGACATAGTTTATATTATAATAATAGTAAAAAGTTAATATAATGTTAATATAATATTATCCTTTAAATACTTGTTTGTTGGTAAATTAATCATGGCTTATATATAAGTATACTATTATGATATGAATTAATAAAAATGTTGGCTTGTTAAAATCTGTAGTCTTTTAAAATCTACAAAGTATAATTATTTATTGATACATACGAATTCATTGTAAAATATTGGCAACGGCCAGAACTGTTTTAGTGAATGGGTTATAATGACTTTATAGTTTATATACCTATATAAGCATACATGAGATATTAGTACGTGCAAACTCATTTAAACTAACCATTAAAGGTACTTAATAGTTACAAAGAGTCATAGAGAAAAGGTAAATAATTGGAAGCAATTATACTCTATCTAAAATTTAAATACACCAGTTCTGTGCACATTTTTCCTTTTCCACCGGTCACTACCTATGCCGTTATGTGAAAGATGCGCGCCGCCGGACGGAAACCGGTAGCCACCTAGTGTATACTACTATGTGATAACTCTTCTTACAGAGACACTATACACTCGTAGATACCGAACACAACTAAAATAATAAACAATAAATGAATTACATAATATATGTATATTATGACCAATAGATATTAAATGACACGTCTAAACTCTAAATTCTTAAGTTTACCACTTCTATTAGCTGACTACTAAAAAACAGACTAATTTAAAACTATGTTAAGTATTTATATTATTCTCTATTTTTTTTTTTAATTTAAAAAATAACCATACGAAAATCATGATAGAAATTTTTTATTTTAATTATTATTTCTCAGATCAATATGCAAATTGTATCTCTGCTGATCTAATTCCGCGTTGTGTACAAAGTAGCCCGCCAAATTTTGCGTTTTTGTGTATAATTTAAAAATATAAAACGCATTGTTGTATAGTTTGTGTTATAATCAATGATCTACAAATGACCTGGTGAGTTATACAGAACATATAAATAATATTATGTAATGCATTCAGTCAACCTCCAGAAACCACAACCAAATTAGCACTCGCGTGTCGTGTAGATTAGCCAACAAAACCTCATTCCCGTATAGATACATTCCATTTCAAAAGTTCAAAGTTGTGAAACAAAAATTATAACGATGCCATAGAGAATTACAATACAATACCACTTAACCACTTATATATACGCTTCACAAACGATATAATATACCACAATATACTACACATTTAAGATCAAAAACCAACCTTTTCAAGGTGGAGTCGATGGTAACAAATATTAAGATAAACCATCAAATAATAAGATGTTTATAATTAACCGTAAAAACCAACATTTAAACTACGCGAATTTCAGTATGACGACTAATTGACGAGTGTTTATAAAACTGCTCTACAAATATTCAAAATGTTTATACTTAAGAAATGACGAAATAAACAAACAGAATTAATGATAATGAAGCCCGTATCAGGGATAAATCTAGGTGTGAAAGGGAGAATGAGCAAATTTAAAAATATGTACCATAGAAAACATCTAAATATAAATTAAATACTCGAGTTTTAAAAAATGATAAACCACAATAACGTACAAAAAATATGTTGTTGGTACAAACTATTAGACTAAAATATTATACCTTTTTTTTTATAAATTCATTGATACAAACGATAAAAGTATCTTTGAAATATTATCTAAAAGCATCATCTTTCACAGCTCTTACATAGTATTTGCACCAGGTTCACGAAAAATTAATAAAATGTTTACATATTTTAAATTATTGCTGTGAGTTGAAGAATTTTTTTGTTATAAATCATAAACTATGAACTGATTATTATTTGTCTCGTGAATAATATTTAATCATAAAGAAGGGTAGATATTACACTGCATTAATAAATAAAAATTAAA
This sequence comes from Schizaphis graminum, assembly GCA_020882235.1. NCBI lineage: Eukaryota > Metazoa > Arthropoda > Insecta > Hemiptera > Aphididae > Schizaphis > Schizaphis graminum. The sequence goes on from CM037032.1 coordinate 73,912,752, forward strand.
AATAAGATAGTAAGATGGAGAGTAGGTCACTATAATGAATGTGTTAAATTTGAATGCAATGACAGGTATCATTGTATACGAAAAACGATTCTGAACAAAGTTGATTTGTTAATCTAGGATAATTAGTAGGATATATTATTATATTATTACCTTTACCTATATTTGAATTGAAATATAATATCGTTATTTTACGCGATTTCGTAAAAAAATAAAATGTATACGCTCTTAAATTTTTTTTCTATAATATGAACGCTGGAGTTTTTTTTTACAGTCATTTGAAGAAGAAGTTATGGAGAACCTTGTGTTGGGTTTTTTAACCTTAGATATAAGTTATAATAATTTTATGAATTTTCAACTTCAAAATTTCTTGCAAATTTTTGCGATATTGACATATTTCGTAAACATTTGAACTTTTAATGCATATAAACAAAAATTGTGACTAACGATATTTAATTTTTTTTTTTTTACTACGAGGGATATAACTTATAATAAATCTTCTATTAAATTTAAAAGATTTTTTGGAATGCCAAATTTTTTTATCAGCATTTCGAAAAAAAACTTAAACTAAAAGTTATAACTTATTACCATTTTGCTAATATGTATATAAACTTATACTTTATAAATTAGTTGGTATTATTTATAATTATTTACAACGAATAAAATGTCTTATAAGTTAATTTATCAATTATTAGTAATATTAAATATTATATTAAAATTCAAAACAAAAATAAATAATGATAAATTACCAGTTACATTGGGCACTCGAGCTGAATTTTCTTAATGTATTTATAATGAATAAAAAAAAAACAAAAAACATTTTTTTGTAAGAAATATTAAATTTAAAAAAAAAAAATCATTACTTAAAATAAAAATTCCTCTCTAATATAAATTATTGTATTTTATAATACAATGCTTACGTCTAGGACAAAATGGCTCGGCAAACTCAGCATGGCCGCTTTGACGCGAGGTTACTTCGAAATGGAGTTTTAAATGTTCAAACTTTTCACGAAAAGTCCGTGTGATAGCACATTGGATGTTTAATCATACGGTTTGGTATTTATTAGAACTTGGATACCCTTGTACGAGTATATAATATTATAAAATATTTAGTTATCGGGTATTCTATTTTCTTTCCGTTACCATTATCAAAGAAATTTCAAATACTGTAAGTCATATTTTTTTAGGTAACCCAAAAATTAATTTTTAATTTTTAATTTTTCTACAATTTTATACTTTAAAAGAGTCTACGACCCAGAAAAGGTTTAGAACCTATGCTTTAGGTAAAGCAATTAATTTAAAGAGATAAAAAAAGTTGATCGATGTATAATCTTATAGATTATCAGGAAATACAAACCGTTATTTCGTAACTGCCCACTGTGCAAAAATTTGTAATATTTATGTTTTATAAATGTTTTAAGTTTACTTAAAACGTTAAAAATTATTGTAAAAATTACGTAAATTTAACATTATACGAACTGCAAATGTCCGCGAAAATTTACTTGGTAATTATGTAATATTTACATAAATATAACAAAATAGTAAACGTCAATTTTATGTTAAAATTATGTTAAAATTCTGTTTCACCTAACATAAAATTTATGTTAAAACTATGTTTTATTAAACATAAAATATATGTTTTATCGAAACAGACAAAAAACATTATAATAAAACTTCTTATTTATGTTCTAAGAAAATTTTTAAATACTTAAATATAACATAAATATTATATGATTATTTAACATCAATAAGATATATCGGATGTATCTCATATTATACATACCATGCATTTATAAATGGCTATAATAGTCATAACAGATATAGATAATAAATCACACTAATTAATTATCTTTATTATATCTATTTTTATGGTATTTTAAATATTGTGTTTGTCTAAATAAAATGTCCAATTATTAACAAACAAGTCGTAGTTGTGAAATTTTTGTGCAAGATGGTTTATGACTTTATGTGCTCGTACATATTTTACAAATTTAAATTTAATCGCACAAAACGTTTTTGAAGGTGTCGTAATAAAGATATGCGTGGACCCTTTATGAAAAGGCAGCAAGTTTGAACATATTTTAAAACTCAATGTCGATTTAACCTCGCACCGAAGTATCTTCGGGTCAAATTAGCCGCAAACAAGAATTTTATAATAATTGTAAATCCAGTTAGTACAAGTTTAAAATAAACATTCATTTCGTACCAAAAAATAATAATACTAAATAACTAATAGGAACTACTGGATCTTTTTCAATATAGCTATAATGCTAGTATGTTATATCATTATAATATATATATAATTAACATAACTTAAAAGTTAAGATATTCGTGCTTTAGTGGAAATGATAGTTTTTATATATTTACATATCTATTTTTTTTTTACATATTATAATTTAATCTAAATTTAAAATAACTAATAGTTAGTACGTATAAAATAATAATAATAATAATAATAAACAACTATAAAGTAATAGTCAATAGTTTATACGAATTAATTTCTTACAAATTAAATTGTGGAACTACCCATTTAGATAGATAATGAGTCTTAACTTATTAAGTAAAATAAATTGAATAACTAGATTTTTTATACAACTAAAAATATTTAATTACTAAAATTACTAAATAATAAATATGAAAATGCTAGTGACATTTATTTTATATGGAATTTGGACACATTCAAGACCACAGAATTAATGGGAGTTTTGGTGATAAATGATCATAAGGCTATTAAATATTGAACCAACAACATAAGTATTTTAGTAGTTTTCAATGGAGGGCATGGTTTATCTAAAGCAATATAAATACTAAAGATATCCAATACAGCAAAATGCACACAACGTAATTAACGAAAAAAAAAAAAATTAATAAATCAATTTCTAATATATCTCGTCTACTTAAGATGAAAAACAAACAATCAAATTAAACAACTAATGAATCATTTCTGTAGCCTATTTTAGTATACTACGACACTAATTTTACGACAGCAATAAGGTTGATATTAAAATATTATTATATTACCTATACAAACTATCACAAATATTTATAAATATAACGTGGTATAGAAATTCGGTGAATTAATGATCATTGATAGCGTGTAAATTAACATTGTCCGATAACAAAATAAACTATTAAATTTGAAAAATGACTCTGAGCCAAACCTATCTATAAATCAGTGCAATACCAAACTATATAATCACAACTTTACTGACGCTATTAGTATTTTATCAATCTTACAAATATATTTCAAATTATTATTATAATAATTAATTAAAAACAGCAAGGGTAGTTAAAAAATATAATTGTTCAAGCCTAAAATCAAACAATTTTACAGGTAAAATTTAAAAGAAGAATAATTATTGTACTAATTTTAAAACAAATAGGATACCTGCACAATAAAAAAAATATTATTAAATGTAATGTATTTTAAAAAATTCTGTACCTATGACCTAAAAAATATAGTTATATTTAAAAAAAATGATAATACCAATTCGTGTAATTATGCCTATTTTTTTAATTTATAATTGTTTTATACTAACTCTCATTAACTTACATGAGCTATGAGTTTTCAATATACAAATATATTGTACATACTAAGTGGATATTAATAAATATATTTTAAGCAATTTTTATGCAATTTAAATGTTTTTTGATTAAAATTATTCTATTTAATTATTCAATCTTAATATTAATTGTACCTATTATTATATAATAAAATATATTGTCCATACAATTATTCTGAGTTTTCGAAAAAGTAATTGTGAACATTGTGTAATTAAAACAGGTAATCATCATTTTTTAGTAATGTTTTTAAAATTGAATTAAAGTGTTTTCAAAATAAATAAATCCACATATTTTCCTTATATTTTATAAAACTAAGCTATACATCTTGTTTCTAACAAATGGAGTTAGAAAAAAAATTCTCTCGAATTAAAAATAAAGCTAGATTTCTTCTAAAAAAAACATTTTATTATTTATTTTTATATCAACGAATGTCCTTAAAGTATGAAAGTAAAAAAAATACTTATAAGTTAAACTCTAGTGAAATACTTTCTCTACAACTAAGTACAAAGTTATTATTTAATTTAAAATACGAAAAGTGTATTTATTTTATTATTATATTATATTGATAAATAATCATTTAATTTATTGTAATAGACTATAAATAATAAAAAAATCATATATAGAGATTCTAGAAGCGAAAATTTAAGAAAAAAATAATAAATGCATTGGTGAGTTTAATTAAGAAGTAGGAATAAATAAATACAATTATTTTATTAATCAAATCGAATGTAAAATTAATTTTAAGATATTATAACGTAGTAACTAAATAACTAAAAGTACTTATAAGCACATGTTTTACCCTCGTTCTTTGCTCTAGTGAGTAGCTACTCCAATTTCTTCTCATAATATAATTTTATGTTAAAAATTTAAATAAATTTTCTTCTAAGAATTTTGTTTTTAATATTTATTCAAAACATTTTATAAATAATGAATACCAATTTAAGATATATAAAAAAATTACTGTGTAACGCAGTAATACAATATAGCCAAAACTCTATTCAAATGGTTTTTTTTTAATTTTAATTTTTAAGTCAACAAAATACCAAGTTACTTTAATTTCTATGCACAACTTTAAAACAACAGTTCTATTAAAATGTGTAACTTAAATTTTTAAATGAAATTAATTTATTGATACAAATATTATTTTACTATCGTATAGTTTATAATTCTATGAATAATACTTTATTTAGATTAAAGATAATAAAGCTAAAAGTAAATGTATAATATGGTTCCTAATGAAATAATATGACTTTTATTTTTGTTTAGTATTTAACCTAAACTTAAACAACAAATAATATGTGTGGTTTGCTTTATATTTTACAAGTTTACTTCTTAAAATATTAAAATATACAATATAATATTTATATAACAAACATTTAGATACAAATTTATCCAATTATGAAGAAGGAGGTACCTAACTGTATAAATAAAAACAAAATTTAAATTCATAAGAAAATATAGATACACGTGTGTATCATCAATTATTATATTACTACCATTCTTCCAAGTTCTAAAACACATGCAAATCCTTATAGAAATGTTTTTTTTTTTAACTTGCAATTAACTTTTAAAATATATTAACTTGGTCCCATGCATCAAGTATCACAATATTGGCCTAGCTACTTGTCGAATATAATTCAATATAAATTATCATTTATTAATTATTACTCCGTATTGTACAACTTTATATAATATATAAAGTTGTACAATATAATAAAATATTATAATATAATATAATATTAATATATTATATTAAATTACAAATATCTAATAAATGGGATTTTATTCTTATATAAGTACTTATAAACGCATACAAATTGAATAATTATTCTTCAACCCATTAACAATTGTTTGTTACAGATTTAAAAATACCTCTAGTTAATTTATTTGTTCATTTATATTCTTAAATTAGTCGAGTAGTAAATATAAATATTGTGAGTACACACCTTTAATGTTATTCTTATTACATTACCTTTCTAATTACGAGAATGTCAATAAAAACACAATATAGAATACCTATAGAATTGATTGATTAGATCTGTCATGATGGTTATTAAAAATCCCCGGCATTAAAACCAAGTTTCCTAAATTTATTTATTTATTTCTTACTTAAAATCTAAAATTACCACTTCAAATACCTGACAGTTCCAATCCGTAAATATGACCCTTTAAAACCTTTTCTCATAATTTCTATGTCTACTATTACCAAAAAAATAAAACAATTAATATAATGCAGTAAAACTAACACATATTATAAATTTACATTTTTATTTTAACCGTGCTACAAAATTAAATACATAAGTATTTGTTCAAAATTATTAAGGATAACCTTAATTTCGAATTTATAAAAATAATTGAATGACATAAAACTATCATTTATTGTGATCAAAACGACACGTTTGTCCAGTCCTCTGTAAACGCTCCATATCAAACACAATCATATTTTACTATTTTACCGGTATCAGTGATACACAAAAAAAAAAAATATCTGCAAACGTAATAAGAATAGCCTATCTAATTAATATTTTATAAAATCTAATGACCCAATATACTTATTGTTATTTCACATAGTATTATCTTATGTATTTTCTTAATTTAAACTGTTATAAAATAATGAAATGAAAGTTAAAGTGTATAAACACATTTAAAAAAAAAAGGCTAAGATTAATCCATAATATTCCTAGTTTTAAAAACCATTTTTATAAAAATCTTACAAGCAATTAACTTTAAATTAAATGTATTGATTATTTTTTTCTTATTCATGTTGTCATTTACAGTAATTCCATCAAAATTGTTGAACTATTTTTTTGACGTGCCTTTTATAGGTAGTTCTATTATTCAAAATAATTGTTTTCTCTTAAAAAATCCTTAAGGTAAATATAATTATCCTAAAACCCTCCTAGATCCATTAAAAACATAAATATAATTATTCTGAAATCAAACATATTTTTATCATAATAGTATTAAAGTAACTCTACTAATTGTGTTACTATAATTTATTTATTATTGAAAAATATCCAATAAACATTAAATCGTGTATTATTCAAGAGAAGCGATGTACCATACTTATAAATCATGTTATATTTTTACTGTACACAGTATAAGAATAATACGATTTATTTTAAATTTAAGTTGATCAAAAATAAAATATTTTAAATAATATACATAAATTACTTGTAAAATAAATAAACATAGAGAATGGAAATACCAAAATAAAATTACCATATTAGTTGTCATAAAAAAAACTTAAGTTTGAATATAGGTACAACTGGTACAATTAATTATAATATTATTATGCGTATAGTATTTACTATAATTTATTGTTAAAGGATCATATAGAATGTAGATAGTAAATATATTGTAATGTACTTTAAGTTGTATCAAAAGTTTCAACGGCAAATTTGAAGCAAATTAGTTTATTAAATTACAACTATAAAATAAAATATAAAATATATTCTATTATAATTTAGTCTTAATTTTAAAATACTTACATTTTATAAAATAATCATAATAATTTTTAATTGTAAATCTATAATAATATCATAGACATGATGAAAAATATTGGAATAAATATAAAATTGATAACCTAATTTTCACATGTGGTGTACACTTTACATTTACTACACAGAAAGTATAATTTATTACTATTAAGATATATGAAAATAAAAACCATTCTATTAAATCAGTTTTGTCACTAAAATATTGTAATAAGAAAATCGTAGAATGTTAAATTAATTAAAATAATATATCATGACATAAAGATTGAAATTAGTTATAAAATACAAAGAGAAAACTGGATTAAATATGTAATTAATTCGATTATTATTAAACCTTCGATATATGAAGTATACGTTTTCTAAATATAAATACTATACAAATTACTTTTCAGCAACAATTGTATAAATGCAACATTTAACTACATTGATTTTAGTTTAAAAAAATTAGTTTGGCAAAGTATAATAGATACCAGATATATTGTCCACTTATCTCCCTCCACTTACCTTGACGTAGTATACTGTAGTTTACCGTGATATTGGGTTTAAATGCAATGATAAGTAAAAGATTCGAAAGTTATTCTAAACAGAACTCAGGAAGTTACCTTAACGATATTTATAAAAAAAAAATGCAATAAAAATTACCTCTGTGAGTGGATACTATACTGGTACTCGATTTTGAGTTTTTTATACGCTACAAACATTTTTTGTTTTTCTTTAATTCAAAAATATGTTCACGAAAAAAATACAGTAATAAAAAATATTATTTAAAAACTATTATAGTCCTTGCTACTTCACTTAGAATCTGAAATATTACTAAAATAGAAATCGGTTATAATAATATTGGTAATACATGATAAATTGGTTAACACCATACACAATATAGGGTGCCCCACAGTGTTTAATCCCGTTAACAACTTATTTTCTAACTAATTTTTTAGAATAAAATTTAATCAAATTATATTATAACATTTAATTTGTTTTTATATGTTTATACTTTTTATGTCATTTTAACATTTAAAGCTACTCAATTTGTTGACTTGATTCTTCTAAAAATATAATAATTTTAATTATTTATTTAAAAATAATATAGACTTAGTTTAAATTTAAAATTCCTATCGATGTTATAAAATGAATAAACATAATGAATACAAAATATAAATTAATAATTTATCTTTTAAATTGCTTATAAAAATAAATCATCTTATCTTTATTTTTAAATATAAAATAATTGTACTTGATACTTAATAAAATTAAATAAATGTGATCAACTATTACAGCTCATATTGATTTTCAAAAATAAATTATTTAGAAAAAAACTTTAGAGGGGACATACAAGGATTCCACCATCTTGTTGTATTTATCAGCTGTATTATACTATATTTTACACTTATTATCTTACGACAAAGTTTTGGTCAAAAATGCATATCAAATAAAACAACACTTATTCCTTTCTCCATAAGTATTATTAATCATCATAAAAGCTTTTTTAATCTATAAAATTCATAGTTATATAGTGTTACTGAATATTGCTTTAATACATTTAAAACTAAATCCTCAGTAAAAAATAATCTGTAGATTAAACTTTCATCGATATTTTTTATCAATATCTAAGAAAATTAACATATAATACGCTACCGCGTCATTTAAAAGTACCAACAAACTGTTTTATTTCAAAGAATTAAAAGAGTCTAATTTAAATTTAAAATAATATGCAATAGGTACCTAATAATTTGGCTAAATAATTTCAGTGTGCTTTAAAATAGTTATTAATATAAATAATATATGTATAAATACTAGGTATATAATATTTAATATAAATATACATTTCTGATAACATTTTAGAAACTATTTAATATGATGTTCATAAAATGAAAAACCTCTCGTTTCTTATATTATGACTGTTATGAGAATATATAGATAATGCAATATCATGATAATTCATAAATTTATTAAAACTTAATTATTATGCTTTTTTTGCTATTTATAATTTGTTCAATTTCCTTATACGAAAATGTATACAAATAAATAATAAAAAAAAATCAGTTTTAATTTGTTTTTATAATAATAAGGTTAATTGAATGCCTTCCTACTGATTTATAAATGTACTAATAAAAGTAAGATTACTCAATACTAGAATATATAAATGAAAACAACATAAAAAATCATTGATTTAATTATGGTCAGAAAATGAAAATATAGGTACTTTCAAAGATTGTACTTAAGAATAATTGTTATCCTTCTTCGTCGTTTCAAACGATTTTACAAAAATATTTTATTACTAATAACAAGTTGAATGGTATTTCAACTTTAACGTTTTAGTGCCTTCTCAATAATATTACTATTTGTATATCGAGATTTATGCTTACACTTACCTATTTTATGATTAGATAGTTTCTTATAATCACGGCAACTTATTTTCACTCGGATACCACACACCACAAAGTTGGTCGAAATCAAATAATTAACATTTTTCGATGTGCAACCAGCTAAATAACACACACACGCACATATACGCACTATACCAGCACTCGACGAATGGTGTTATGATCTATGCCACGACTGGGCGACGGTGACATTGATTTCCACAATCCGAAACATCATATTATTATTATTATTATTATCAAAATAAAAACAAAAAACAAAACAAAACAAAAATCTCGTCTTACAGAGCCCTACCGACTACCCGGACTACGGTTGTAGCACTGCCGCCCGCAAATGGAGTACAAAATACCCCTTGTGACACCGACCCCCCACTCCATCCTACCCCTGTTATTGGGCGCTGGTAGCGCCCCGGTCCCCAAAGCGGGACTTGCGTGGAAACGCTTGGCGCGGGCAACACGTAAACGACGGCGCGACGCCCGGCGATCTTCTGAGATTATATACCCGGGTTATGTGAATACCAAGACACAAGGTGGTCGCTCGTGTACGACGTCGTACATGCAATTCTTTCACGTTGCGACTAAATCCTAAATCATGTACATCTATCTTTTTGCTCATTATCACTACTTTTAAGTGCGTTTCACATCGATACACTACACGATATTAGTCTAAAGATTATATCTTATTACTGTGATGTGATAAAACGCGAATACTATTTTTTTTAGTCAGTATTCAGTCTAAAACTAAATAACGTACTAATGGTAAACGAATATAATAGGCTTTTATAATGATGAATACATTTTTTTTTTTAATTTTTTTTTTTATAATCCTCGACATCATGGCCCTAGGGCCAAATTTGGTCGATACGCATCACGATATAGTATAATATAATCGATTTAAGAAATAAAATAATTGTATTGAACTATTCGTATATTCACACTTTTCTTCTAATTGTGATGTCACTCTAAAAATAATATTCATCAAATTACAAAGAATTAAACTATTTGTTCGCAATATCACAAATCGAGTTTAGAAATTATTGTTGATAAGTATGCCCAAAATATTTTCACAATTTTACAATATTGTGGACTATATATTAACTATATAATATAATAATGAATAAGTTATGAATAATTTATTTTATTATTATTCTATAAATTAAATAAATGATGTATTATTTATTTTATTTATAATTTATACCTAATACATTGTAATGTATTTTAAGATATTTATCTACAATATTCCAAAATATGTGCTTAATTTTAAAGACTGTGGAAAATAGGTACTATTCAAAATTATAATTTAAAAGTGATTTATCATTGCTTTAGAGTTAAAAGTAAAAATACCGACAAACACTAAGTTGGGCAAGATCAATAAAGCAAATTAATGTTCAATAACAGTAGATTTACATATTTTTGAGTAAGCACTTCATGTTATTTGAAAAACGATTTCTAAATTAAATTAAATCAAAACAAAAATATCTAGTAAGTATAAGAACTATACGAGTACATAAATTAGATGTACCCCTGAAGTTAATGTCATTTAATTTTAAAACAATGATAAGTTATGTGATTTGAATAACGACTCTAAATAGAGCTTGAAACAATTGAAACCCGTGTAATTATTTATCTAGGTTCTAATTAGTGTTTAGAAAAACAATTCGTGTGAAAACATTTTCAAATTATATTGAACCAATATTAATTATGTTACCTTGTATTAAATATAACTGTCGTTATTACTTATTAATACAAATCTTTAGTTACATACAACTATACAAGATTATCTAATATAATGTTCAAAATATAAACAACATTATAATTAACTATTATAATAATTAAACTTGACAATAGTAATTTTTTATTTAATATAATATAAATAATGAAAATGATTCTAGAATCCATCACATTCAAAAATTTCTTCTTACAAAAAAATCACTACAACTGATAAATATATGAATATCTATATATATATATATATATATATATATTATATAAAGAGAAGTCGTTTTTGACGTTGTTACGGATTTTGAAAATTCTTTTACCAATAGAAAGCCACATTCTTCGTAAGTATCATAGGCATAAATTCAGTCCGATAAAATTAATAAAGATAAAAATATAACTTACAAAATCAATTCAAAAAAATCAAATAAAAAAAAAGCGGGTAAGTCAGTATCGCTCTGCTGTACATTAGGAGGTGGGGTGGACCTAGGACTAGGGTAGGTTAAATTTGAATGCAATGATAGGTATCATTGTATACGAAAAACGATTCTGAACGGAGATGTTTGTCGTTCTAAGATATATTATGCTTAAATATTGTCAAATATTCTATTTTGAAACAAATTTAAACATTTAAGTAAAAGTTTCAAGATCTTACGTTTAGTTATTTTTTAAAAATAACAAAAATCGAAAATTATTTATTAGTAAAACGTTATTTTACACGTGCATTTTTGATTTCAAATTAAAATTAAAACTTTAAACACTCGTACAATTTTTTTAATTGAATAATCCTCAAACTTTTTTATAATTATTCTAAGCTTAACTTATGGACAGCATAGTATTAAATTTTCAATTCTTAGCTTTTGATAGTAAAATATTTATAAATTTTTAACTACCAAATAGTGAAAAATATTCATGATTTTGACGAATTTTTGTCAATATTTGAACTTCAAATGCTAATTAAAAAAAATTGTGCCTATGTATTTTTATAATTTTTGAATTAGAGTTAGAACAAGTTATGTGGACCCATCAATTAAATTTTCAAGTAATTTGTCCCAACTAAATTTTTTTTATCAACATTTATAAAAAAAAAATAAAAAAAATTTAAAATTTCAATTGTCTATAAATAGCTCAAAAAAAGTCAAAATGTTTTGAAAATCAAATCATGTAAATAAAATGGCAATCTAAATAACTGGTAAAATTTTCAATTATTTACGACGTATACTATTTGAATAACAACAAATATCACTAATCGTTTGAGGCTAAACCGTTATTTAACGCTGTTTTGTAAAAATTTAAATTTAAAACACTCATAAAAATTTTTTGTCTGAATCCGGTAGAGTTTTTTTTACAGATAATTGAAGAAAAATGTATGGAAAACATTGTATCAAATTTTCAAAACTTAGTTATAAAAGAAAAAAATTTTACGATTTTTCAACCACAAAATTACTTGCAAATTTTCGCAATTTTGACATATTTCGTATAAATTCGAACTTTAAGCACTTATAAAAAAAATTGTGACTAATGATTTTGGATTTTTTTTTATCACTTTAAGAACAACTTATAAGAAACCATGTATTAAATTTTCAAGATTTTCTGTCCGGCCAAAAAAATTTTATCGTTATTTTAAAAAAAAATTAAAAATTTCAATTGTCTATAAATAGCTCAAAAAAAGTCAAAATTCTTTGAAAATTTACCTGTGTATGGAAAACGCTAATATAAACATTTGGTAAAAATTTTAAGTGCTTACATCGATTACTTTTTGAGTTTTAGCAAATTAAAAAATTCGATTTTGTCGAAAACTGGTTTTGAGTAAAAATTCTCGTTTTTCTGTCATTTTTTTTTTTTTTTGTTTTTCTGTATTTTTTTGAAAACTGTTGGAAAATGTTTACTTTTCAACTCTATAATGTACCAAGGATATCCACTTTGCCATCGGAAACCACCCCCAAAGTTTGAAATCAAAGCATTGTTTCGACTAGTTATGCTGTACACAGACACAAAAACAAAAAAACGAAAAAACAAAAAAAAAAACACACACACATCATTGTAAAATCAATACATTCATCACTCCGTTCAGAATCTAAAAAAAACATATCTAAAAAAAAGTTGGTAAGTGAGTATCGCTCTGCTGTACATTAGGGGATGAGGTAGACCTCGGACTAGGGTAGGTTAAATTTGAATGCAATGATAGGTATCATTGTATACGAAAAACGATTCTGAACGAAGATGATTTGTCAGTTTAGGATATTATATTATATTTAAATATTGTCAAATATTCTATTTTGAAACAAATAGTATAGTTTTTATATGTTACTATGGTTACTATGGCCAACATTCGCATTATGAGCGTATGAAATTTAATTTAAATTTTGACATATTTCGTATAAATTCGAACTTTAAACACTTATAAAAAAAAATTGTGACTAACGATTTCGGATTTTTTTTTATCACTTTAAGAACAACTTATAAGAAACCTTGTATTAAATTTTCAAGATTTTCTGGCTACCCAAAAAAATTTTATCGGCATTTGAAGAAAAAAAAGTTGGTAAGTGAGTATCGCTCTGCTGTACATTAGGGGATGGGGTGGACCTCGGACTAGGGTAGGTTAAATTTGAATGCAATGATAGGTATCATTGTATACGAAAAACGATTCTGAACGAAGATGATTTGTCAGTTTAGGATATATTATATTTAAATATTGTCAAATATTCTATTTTGAAACAAATAGTATAGTTTTTATATTATGTTACTATGGTTACTATGGCCAACATTCGCATTATGAGCGTATGAAATTTAATTTAAATTTTGACATATTTCGTATAAATTCGAACTTTAAACACTTATAAAAAAAAATTGTGACTAACGATTTCGGATTTTTTTTTTATCACTTTAAGAAAAACTTATAAGAAACCTTGTATTAAATTTTCAAGATTTTCTGGCCACCCAAAAAATTTTTATCGGCATTTGAAGAAAAAAAAACTTAGAAAAGTCGAAAATTTCAATTGTCTATTAGTAGCTTAAAAATGGTCAAAATATTTTGAAAATTTAACTGTAAAGAGATAACCATAATATAAACATTTGGTGAAAATTTCAAGTATTTACAATAATTCGTTTTTGAGTTACAGCAAAATCAAAAAATCGATTTTGTCGAAAAGTGGTTTTTCCGTAAAATTTCCATTTTTCTGTCATTTTTTTTTTGTTTTTCTCGATTTTTTTGAAAACTAAAACAAAATAATTTTGACCCCCCTAAAGTACCAACTAGATTCAATTCCCTATTCAAAGAGGGGCTGAAGTCAAAAATCGGAGCATTATTACTGCTCCAAATGTTGGAGTCTGACACAAAAAAAAAAAAAAAACACACATCATAGTAAATGCAATACATTCATCACTTCGTTCAGAATCTAATAATTAGACATATTTTTAGTATCCTAGCAACTGCTTAGAAGAAATAACAACCAATTATTAGACGATTAAAAAATACATATATCTATCTATAAATATGTATAAATAGGTATATATCTTTTATTATTAACCACTCATTATTTCAAAAAGTATTCATGTTTTTGAAAATATTTTTTTACATTGTTTCAAGTTGTTAAACAAAATCAAGGTTTTTTTAAAAAAATTATAGTTTTTAATTTTTTAATTTTTTGAATGACAACATAGAGTTTTAATTTCATGTTTCATAACAAAATAATTTTCTGAGTATTTTGATACATACAAATCGAATTTAGGGCGAGTAGTTTATGAGTTATACGTATTTAAAGTTTAGACAAGCAGAGTAGTGGACAAACATTTTGCGGAGTAACCCCGTACTACTCCACTCCGCACAAGAGAACTTTAAAACTTTAAATATTTATATCTCATAAACTACTCACCCTAAATTCGATTTTTATACATCAAAATACTTAGAAAATTATGCTGCTATGGAATATGAAATTAAAACTCTATATTGTCATTCAAAAAAATAAAAAATTAAAATAAATTAAGGATAAAAATATTTAAAAATATAATTTTTTTTTTTAAAACATTGATTTTTTAACAACTTGAAACAATGTAAAATAATATTTTCAAAAACACGAATACTTTTGAAATAATGAGTAATTCATGATAAAAGAATCACCCAGTATAAAAATCCCTTTTACTCCCCTTAGAGGTCGAATTTTGAAAAATCTTTTCTTAATATATTCCCTTACATTGCTTAAGGAACCTCTGTATAAGTCTCTAGATCCAATGGTTCAATCTGGGCGTTGATGAGTGAGAGAGTAAATAAATTACTTTAGATTTCAGGGGAGGCCAAACTTTTTGATAAAGTTATACTGAGAAATGAGAATATATTTTTCCTTTGTGGAGTCATAAAAATACATGTAACTATTAGTTAGGGTCGACTGGAATTTTTTATTAAACTAATAAATATACAATAGTATACATTCTAAATAATAACGCCGATGCCGTCTGACGTATTTCACTTTCATTTCATCTTGTGACTGTTAAACACGTATTAATTCGAATACACTTTGAAAACCGTTTGATCGACGTGAGCTTCACACATTATTAACGCATCTAATGCACGGGCAACGCCGTGACGGAATAGTTATTAATTATATATATATATATATTATAATAATTTAAAAGACTAATAATACACTATTTATAATCAATAAGATAAATTATATTAATATGGTTATATACAATTATTGAGAACTTTTTTATTAGCTATAAATTAAGTTACATTTGCCAAACACAATAATATATAAATATTATATAGTCGATAAGTTTCAAATAATTAATTGTTTAAACTTCAACAATTATATATCATTATATATATAAATATTAAATATAATATACTGCAGCAATACAAAATAACTAATCATATTTTGTTTTTAATATAATAAATGCTCAATATAGATAATAGATATAAATTATTTTAAACGACTTAAGACAATTTATAAAAAAAGAAATTGGTATTTGAATGTTTAGTGGTTTAAATGTTTAATAGTATATCATTGCTAGGTCTTCCATAATAATTAACCCAGTTTTAATAATAAAATAATAGTGAAAAAAGCGGGTAAGTGAGTATCGCTCTGCTGTACATTAGGGGGTCGGGTGGACCTCTGACTATGGTAAGTTAAATTTGAATGCAATGATAGGTATCATTGTATACGAAAAACGATTCTGAACGAAGATGATTTGTCAGTTTAGGATATATTATATTTAATTATTGTCATATATACTATTTTGAAACAAATAGTATAGTTACTATATGTTACTATAGTTACTTTATAGTATCTGTTTATTAATAACAAAAGTATTTGGCCAACATACGCATAATGAGCGTATGAAATTTAATTTAAATTTTGACATATTTCGTATAAATTCGAACTTTAAGCACTTATAAAAAAAAACTGTGACTTACTATTTCGGATTTTTTATTTACACTTTAAGAAAAACTTATAAGAAACCTTGTATTAAATTTTCAAGATTTTCTGGCCACCCAAAAAATTTTTATCGGTATTTGAAGAAAAAAAACTTAGAAAAGTCGAAAATTTCAATTGTCTATAAGTAGCTTAAAAATGGTCAAAATATTTTGAAAATTTAACTGTAAAGATATAACCATAATATAAACATTTGGTGAAAATTTCAAGTATTTACAATGATTGGTTTTTAAGTTACAAAATCAAAAAATCGATTTTGTCGAAAAGTGGTTTTTCGTAAAATTTCCATTTTTCTGTTTTTCTCGATTTTTTTGAAAACTATTTGAAAATGTTTACTTTTGACCCCCAAAAGTACCAACTAGATGAATTTTCCTATTCAAAGAGGGGCTGAAGTAAAAAATCGGAGCATTATTACTGCTCCAAATGTTGTCGTCAGACACAAAAAAAAAAAAAAAAACACACATCATTGTAAAAGCAATACATTCTTCACTCCGTTCAGAATCTAAAACAGATTAGTGCTAAAATCGTAATATTATGATCAGGGACGTCCGCGAGTAATTATTTCAGTGATTCCAACAAGTTTAACTAATTTTAAATCTTTTAAATCGATTTTATCATATCGTATAATTATAATTAACATTATAACAAAAATAAATAAATGTTATCTTATATTTTTTATTGAATAATATATTGGAATACCTTTAACTTTCTTTTTTTTATCTCATTATCTTAACATGTGACAATTTTTAATTTTTTAATGATAGTAAAGGTATAAAAACATAACTTTTACCCAACATAGTGTATATAATAAATTAACCACAATAAGTATTCCCATCTATTCAAAAACATGAACTATAATAAAATGTTGGAATTAATAAGCCTACACAATGGAAATGTATTATTTAAACGAACGAAACATAATTTTAAATGGAATAAAATATCATACAAATTCTGTCAATAAATCGCTTATTTTTACTTTACTTAATTATATACAGACATATAGTAATTTTAATTTTAATCACACGAACAATAGTATCGTACAAACATTACAAACTCTTCAATTATTGATTTAATATATTATTAACAGTGATATTATTTTTAAATGATAACTTTATAGTAAATCTTAAAATCTATTGTTTGTATTTTACGAAAATTATAATAGCATAATAATACCTGCAATAATCATTAAATAGGTAATGCTATTGTAAAAATTATAAAAATAAATATATTAGGGTCATCATATTTTTGGCCAATCACATGAATAGGTAGGTACAAAATAATAAACTGGGTGATACACTTTTAAAGTTTTAACATAAAATACTCATTGTTTCTAAAACTATTAACTATTCAACATTATTATTTTTAGCTAATTTTAAGTCAAAATCGATTTTTCTTTTAAACAGATACTTATTGCGTAAATATTAGAATTTTTTTAGTTTTTCCGGAATAAAGTTACTGAAGATTTTAACCCTGCCCCCCTTCACTTAAGTAAAACAAAACTAGACACAACTGTATAGGTACTAGAGAAACCACCACTGTCAATATTTAAAATCTAAAGTTAACTAATTAAAATCTAAAATAACATAAAAACAAAAATGTTTATTGAATACCAATTTTTGACAATATAAATATTATTATTTTATTGAAATTCAAAAACAAATAATGGTAAATACATGAAATTTACACACAATTTGTAACATAGGTACTAATTAATTCCAGTAAAAAAATGATTGAATGGCATTTTATATGATACCTATTATACTCAACATTCTCAAAATTATAAGCAAGTCACGATATAATAAATAAGATAAAATCATAACTTTAAAATAGTCAATTGAAAATGGTATACATTACGCCTAATAAATAAAACAATATGTTTTCGCTTTTAAAATATTGTATACCATGAGTAAAACGCAACCTAGTTTCAGGCACTGTAGTACTCTCCTCTACATTACAATCAATCAACTTTATTGCAACGAGTGTTCGACCGGACACTCGGACACTGTTCTTTCTATCGCTGTCGACCTCCGTTGTCGTTTAATGTCGAATCTACGCGAGCGCGCGCACGCGCTTAATATGTGTGTGTATGAATGTAGTTTTGTATGCTATATTTTTTTTGATTTTTATTTATTTATATTTAACATTATTTCATAATAATTTAAAGACAAAAACCTGTGTCATCAGTGATTTAACAACAGCCGAATAAATCAATTGTAGTTGCAAAGTAAGTAATTCTATATTATTCAAGTGCTTCAGAAAAAAAATAATATTATAATATAGTTAATACAAGATAGTTAGGAATATATAATTATTTTTTTCAGATATTAGGTATTCATGCCTTCAAAATTAATAAAAATCAAAAATTAATTATCTAAAGCAAACATATAAGATTTAAGACATAAACTGATAGAATTACTATTTAAATATTAAAAAAAAAACTCTAAACATATTGTAAAAATTGTATTGAGTTTTTAATGAACTATAAAAATACAGTGAACAAAGTTTTTTCTACCATAATTATGACAACTTGATAAAATATCAAAATATTTTAACAATTAAACCTTTAAAAAGTTAAACATAGAATTTTTATTTTATTTAAATTGTATACAACAATTGAACTCGTACATTAAAACTTAAATAAAAGCTAAAAAAAAAATAGTTAAAATATTTCAGTAGGTATCTAACAAAACTTCCTAACCAAAACAAAATAGTATATAACACAATGCATATATTCTTGCATACCATTATTTAACGACCGATAACATTTTATTACAAGTATTTAGCCCTAGGGAATGAATTACAACATGGCTGGCATTTTGAAGAAAAAACGATATTGGAGATAATTAAACGATAAGCGTCAAACGGGATACAAGTACTGGTTCTACAGGTTTTTCTATTTCATTCGTGTAACCCGTGATCTCGTACCCAAGTGATGAATACTCCACCATAGATAAAAAAAAATATAATAATAATACAAATACAAAAGTTCAAAATTCAAATATCCATTATCGGCAAAAATATTTACCAAAGATGAAATCAAAAATTTAATTGACAATGAAAAGATCAATTGAAAAAAATAATGAAATTATTTATTTATTATGTAACACTTGATGTAGGTAGGTTAACCTGATTACTAATAACGAAATAAATAGTATAAAATAAATTTGTACCAATAATATTACCTTGATATATAATTTGTCAGATTAAATAATATTTTCTTTTTTTTTTTTGTATTGAATAATAATGATTCATTTAAATATCTTGCTTTTACTTACAATATAAAAATAAAAACTTAACATAGATACTTAAATAAAATTAAGATTTTATATTTTAAATATATTTTTATACGGATTAACAGTTTACCAAAGCATGTTCACCACCTATTTTTTTTTTCAATAATGCAATTATTTAAAATCTGATTTTTGGAATTTTTAAATATACCTACTTCAATACCATATTTTCAAATTGTTTAGATTTTTTTTAATAATTGAAGAGTGTTCAGTAGTATAAAAATCTAAGTACCTAAGTGTTTAGAATTGTTATATGTATACTTAAAATTATTAAAAATTAGAATTTAAATAAAATTTATTATTGAAAGAAAAAATGAGGATGATTATTACATATTCTCGTGAATAATATTATACATACATTTTTTTCTATGATAATAAATTTAATCATTTTTTGATTTTTAGAAATGTTAATAGTATACTTATAAGAATCTTATTTAGATTTTTATACTATTTTATTAGTGTCATGTAGTGATGATATAACAATTTTTTTTTTCTTATAATTTTTTAATAAAATGACTTGTTTGTATTTTTATGTCTCTAAATTAAAAATTAAAAAGTAATTTTTAAGTTTAATAAGTTTTATATTAAAGATAATAATATATACATTGTACATGATAATGGATTTATTAGATATGGTGCTTATGATTTTAAAACTATTATCCTTATTATGTACTATTTATATTTTAATAACTCAAAAACTACATGTATGAATTTTAATTTTTATATTCAATATTTACATTACAAAAAGTTATATTATCTCATTTATCATTTCTTGAATGAATGAAGACACAATTCTTCAACTACACAATATGCTTAGTGAATTATTCTGTACATATAAAGCTAAAATATATACCTATTATACAATCAAAAATAATAAAATATGTCTTGAATTGTATTAAAAAATATTGAAATTTACTTTAAAAATTTAATAAAATATACAATAAATTTATCAATAATTTTCGAACTATTATTAAGTAAATGAGAAACATACTATAATAGTTTTAAAAGTTATTTTTTAAATAACTTTTAATTTTTATTTGCTAAATATGTTTTTAAGTCTTACTTTCATCATCAAAATCCATAGCATTTTCAATGCATTTTTATATTTTTTTTATCATCAAAGATAATATTTCTTGTTTGTGAAATTGAAATTAATAGAAACATAATATGACATTACATAATAATTCGACACTATTTTCGTTAAAATATACCATTAAACTTGCATTTTATATGTTTATAGTTCAAATACAAAATAATTTATATTAGAGATAGGTATTTAAATGTGCACATTGAAATATAGATCAATGTTATCAACATGAGATGATCCTGCGATCATCTACTTCATGAATATAACTAAAAAAATTGTAAAATAACGCTTTATATAAATTATAAGTGCAAATACTCATAAATATCTTTACTTTTCTTGCAATAATTTCAAATGATAATATTATAAACTTAGTTATAACTTAAAAATATCAACTTTGTATACGCATCAAATAACATATTACTATAATCCAAATTCCACACAAAAATATTGGCCATAAATTATCATCATTAAAATGATTCTACAACTATTTGCATTTAGAAGATTTCATAGTCACGTGTATTTTCAATGTCCTTGAAACTCACAACAGCAATTATTGTACGTTCAACAGATCCAATTTTAAATTTTTAGCTTCAATATTAGAGTTAACAAACCTATTATCAAACTTGAAGGCAAGAACATCATCTGTGTTTTTGCACAAATAAAATTCGATATTTCACATATTCAAAATGTATTTAAAGATTTAAGTATTGTAAAAAAAACAACAGAAAAAACACAAAAAAAAACATTTTGTTAGCTTTAAGTTGTATAATCAGTCAATTTACTTTAATATTAAAACTAATAATATAAAATTGGTTCTACACCATACAAATATATTGGTGTAATTTCCTTGTAGTTTTTTAAACACTATTAAAATGGTTTTTATCAATTACAATTTTTCCCGATACAATATATTTATTATTTTTACACAATAAATATAAAAGTCATTAACGTTTAAAATTAATAATGTTCTTTTTATTTTAATTTAAATATGTCAAATGTAGTCTAATAATTATATAGTAGGGTGCCTTCTAATAATTATTTATGTATACAGTAGATTTGACATAATTTCTAACATCATCAATAAAAAATTCACGTAATGTCGGTTTCAAAAACGAAATCAATAGTGAAAACAATACTACCTACTTTTGTATTCATATGACAATATAACAACACATGACTATATATAACTTTGATTAATTTATTATAAAAGCCGGAATATAGGTATTACATAATACACATTTACACATTTAAAAATCTTGCAAACAAATTGAAATAAATCAGAATGATCAAAATAAAATGATATACCTAATTATAGTATACAATACATATGATATAATAATAATTTCTGTAGACGTAAGATGCATATTTTGCGATTGTATTTTTAATGTATTTCAGTTAGTATTCTGGTATTTTAATTATTGAATACTAAACACGTTACAATCACAGAACTTCAAGTATAGATGTTTTTTAAAATATACTACTTTTAACGTAATTCGAATACGTCAAACCAATTTAAAAATAAAAATATGTAACAATATAGTCAATAAAAATAAAGAAAGAAATATAACACCTTTAAAACAAAATAAAGTTCATAAATATAAGTCAGACATTTCAAAGTTCAAAATATTACATTCTTTGGTAAACTGAATTTATAATTTTATATTATTAATTTAAAATCTTATAGTCTATAGACACACTACATCATAGTTTTATTAAAGGATTGTATTACTTTTTACAAGATTATCAACAGATACGTATAAATGCATTTGTATCGTCTACATCGTATTTATTTCATCAACTTGATATTTTAAGATCGGATTCCATAATAATAAAATAAACCTATAAATGATGACCTAATAAAAACTATTTCAGAAAAAAATTAATACAATTTCTTGCTCTGACACAAAAAAAAATATTTAAAAATTGTTATATTATGTAAGTACTGTATTACACATTCGATACTAATATACTTACATATTATGTAACATCAATTCATTTTAGAACATTTATATATTACTTTATTGATTCCTTTCATTAATAAATATAAAATATAAAATAAACTCCAATTGATCTTACATACATATTCGTTATAAAATGTATTTAATCGATTTTGAACTAAATTTAAATTACTTATACTAATTAGTACTTTATGTAATTGTAAATGCTTCAAATACTTCAGAGCTTCTTATATTTTAGACGTATAAATAATATTCTCAAAAATTTACGTACGTGACCGTTATTAAGTATAATATTTAAGAGAATAATAAAATAATCGTCGAACATATTAGTTACGGTATTCACTACAAATCACCAGACCGTGAATTATTATACTTTAAAACTTACTGTAATCAGAACATTAATACTCTTACAAAAAAATTTGATTTAAAACCAGAATATTTTTATCATAACATGGATGTTTATATACTAAAAGTAACAACGTTTAATTAAAGACTTACAAAAAAAAAAACCAGAAAAAATAATTAGAAAAATAATGAAATTCTATATACTTAAGTTCTTTATGTAACTTATTTTTTTTATAAATGTATAATGTTAAAATTCTTAAGAAAATCAAATTAATATGAAAATAATATTTAATAAAATTAAGAATACAGCTAGTGCATTTCGGTCCATCACGAATTGAAACACTAATATATCTAATAGTTAAAATTTAATTAAAATAAATCAATTCAAACAATTTTCATTTATTAAAAATATGTAATAAATAAATAAGTAGTTCAATAGTTCAAAATGTGTATTTTTAAAGCTTTTTTTTAACATTTCACATTTCAGTTATTTTCAGCTTAACTGTATAATAACTTTTTATTAAGTTACAAAATAAATTAAATTATATAAATGGTAAATGTTTTAAATGTTTAGGATGAATGTACTTTGTTTAAAATTACGTCGTAAACACCAAGTTTGGTCTCCAGAAATGACTGAAAATATCAAATATTCAAAAGGGTAAGTTATTATTTTCGTAGTTACTAGTTAATATTTTCAGATATATATTCAATAGTGTTTAGAACCTAGGAAAATAAATAGAATGATATTTAATATTTTCATACAAAAATGAGTTAGTACATATTATAATAGACTCAGTGTTACGTTTATTAAAAAAAAATGTATATTTAAAATAAGCATCAAAACTAATAAACTAATTTCTAATACTTTATCACTACAATTGTGGGAATACATTTTGTGATGAACGCTCAACACAAGTTCTCAAATGAAATTTCAACTAAAGTTGTGTGATTGAACCAAACCAATTAGACACTAGTTTGTAATTAATATTAAGGATTATCATTAATTATTTTCATTTTAAAATGTTTTACACATGTCTGTTTTTTGTTTAATATTGTTGTACTATAAAGTACAATACAATACTTATGATTCGATACTTATGCATACTTATATAATATATATATATATATACTACCTAACTATATGATTTATGGCTATATGACAATTAGTACAAAAGTTTCGTATTAAATCTATGAATTTATAAATTACATTTTATACATTTTTTTAAGCCATTAAATACTTACACTTTTTTAATCCAAGTTCAAATATTTTTTCCTTTATTTAGTATATATAATATAATACATGTATACCTACATAATATCTACGCTTTAATTGGGAAAAATAATCATTAAGCATAATGTCGGAGTTGCGGATCTGTATAAATTAATGTAAATAGTTCTTTCTTGATTATTTAAGTTAATGTTTATTATTTAATACTATTGACAAGCCGACAAGCGTGAACGATATACCTAAGTTTTGATATAAAATTATAAGTTATAACTTGATTGTTTTTTATTTGTCGTATTACACTATATTTTTTAGGAAATAAATTCATTTTAGTTTATTAAATTCTACCAAGTATCCATATGGCTATATAATAATTATTAATTAAGTTTATTAACAATTATTTATATTTTTTAATTAATAAATAAAGGTTAGAAAATATCCAACTATTCTATTATAGTATATGTAATTATCATTAATTCCAAATAAGTATAAAATAAAATCTAATTTATAGTTATTTGTGAAAACCTACATTTGCCGATCGCTTTATTTATCTAAATAATTTTTTGACCTATTCATACTCTAACAAATCAAAATATTATTATAAATTTATTGAAAGGCATGATATTAATTTATTTTCATACTCAACTTTATTATAATATATAGCTATTGTATATATTATATTTGAAATCATTGCATTAATATATATTATATATATATAATACATGCATTTTCCCAAAACATTTCTTAACCACACATAAATAGCTTGATAGGTACTATTGTTATACATGCCAAGAATATTTTTCCACAATAAAACCCAAAAGCATTACGGTTTACCACAAATGATCTTCACCACAAACATTTTTATTTGAATTTTCCTTCTATAAGTATTATTATTAATAAAAATAAATAACCAATTTATTTTACTAGTTCTATAATAATAATAATTGTTATCTTTTTTATTATTAAATAATGATAAAGTGGAAGTATAATAAAATTGTACATAAATATTAAAAACAATTTAAATTTTTTTAAATAATTTAGACTAGATAAAATATAAATAAATATTGGAATATCTTGACAAAAATTAAATACATTTGACATATCTGAATCAATAATCCTACCAAATCATTTAAACTTCATTATGTAAATATTATAAAGCTACTTAAAAAAAAACCTATTATATTTCATATTTTATTAAAACCACTGTACATTGTATTGTAGATTTAATAAAAAAATATTAAACAAACAATCTAATAATTATATAATAAATTGATTCAATGATAAGGTCTTCATCGATAATATGTTGAATATTGTACCGTACACATTCTTTAGCCTACAATATTATACTATTATTAATACTTACAAGACAAAATATTGCAACACAACATACACGTATGTGAATTAACAAAATATATTGATTGTTAAGTAAAAAGGAGTAAAAAGTTAGGTAACATCATAAATTCATAATTTATAATATTAACCAACTAACAGACAAAACCTGGAAACTAAATTCTATGATATAGTATAAATCAAGTGAACTTTACTTTGTCATTAAATTTAATCAGAAATGAACAGTATTTAAAATTATTAAATGTATGTTGTATTTTATACCTTGAACAATTTTTCAAAATTATGATTTTACAATATAATTTTTATAGAAGATAATAACTTTAATAAAAATTAACGACTCTATTAACAATTCTTTGATGAACCATATTACCACATTATTATCATTTAAAATTTAATTAATAAAAACACAATTTAATAAAACATTTATTTTCAGTAAAAAGTTGTAATTTTTATACTTATGTTAAAATGTATTTAATACTTAGAAATTTTTATTTTATATTTTTTATTTACTAGTAACTATACATTTAAACGTATTTTGTATATTGTGTTTACTCATTGAGAATAAATATATTGTGTATTTTAAATAAAATTTTAAAAGTACTTTTCTCATCCATGTCTGTAATTAAATCAATGCATACGAAAATGATTTTGAGCAGAGGTAATAAAGGCAGCAAATAGAAATCGACAAATCTTAACTATAATAAGTATGGTTTATATTCTTATATATTTCTTAATCTAATTGATCAAACTAATTTTTTACAAAAATCTGAAGTCAGTTCTAATGTACAATAAAATAGTGTAAATATAATTATGGTATAAATAGTTTAAAATTAGTTTTACAATTTTTAAATTTAATTATACGTACTTGTAATCTAGCATTGTTACTTAACATTGTCGCTACTTGTAGTGTAAAAGATATAGGACTATTTTTGTTTTAAAATTTTCTAGTTCTAAATTAATTTTAAAAATTTTATTCATTGAAAAAATCCGTTCTATATATTAACCTTATAGATAGAAAACAACTAACAGGGTTTTTAAAAAAAAATAATAATAACAGCATTCTTACAATAAAATAATTTAGACGATTATTTACCAGCATAATATAAACGTCAATACAACGTACAATAACCACTATTCTGTGCCTGGATATGCGGAGCGAGACGAATACCAGGTTGTGATTTTATTCTGTACTGATTTTTGCTTATTATAATAAATGTTACATAATATTAAGTATTAAATCTTAGTTTTATATAAATGTTTATACAAAAAAAACAATTTATACCTCAATTGATATATGGGTGCTTAATATTATGACTTAGTTATTATGTAAATGTATTTTAAAACTGTGAAATGTTTATAATAGGTGTAACAATAACCACTAACGAGTAATGACATCCTGAGTGCACCACTATCTAATTTCATATTATATAACATTATAAATTGTTTGTATATTTTAAAATGCTTATAACATGTTTCAAACTCAAAATATTTAAAAAAAATCTACATGGGGCCACAATTAATATTTTTACATTTAGATTTGATAAAAAAAATAGAATAAAATTAATTCTTTTTATCATAAAATGTAATGTGTTATGCACTTTAATAACAATAATGCTATTAAATGCGAGTACGACGTCACGTTAACCACAATCGTGTCTCAATTGAGCATAGGTACATTGAAATCTTGAAGGCGATTACTGTTTCATATAAAAATTATTGATTTCTTGACTCAATAATTATAAAAAATGATGGCTTTTTATATCAAATATAGAACTGATGTTTGATTAGAAAATGAATACGGTAGTTCCATTGTAGTGTATATATACTACTGTAATTAATACAGTGAAAGGATTTTTGTTAGGAAGTCTAATTATGTATTGGTAGTATTAATTGGGAAACCGAATAGAAGAAATAACTAAATAAATTAAAAAAAACAATAGAATAAATTCAATGAAAAAGAGAATAATTGGTTACCGATATTGTATAATATGTGTTGTGGTTGCCAACTAATCACAATCAATGTTTTATTTCATTTTAAAAATATATTCAGTCGTTGTACTAACGTATAAAAAATCAGCATGAAGCCATTCACAAAACCGGTTGAGTGTACCGTTGTAGGTACATAATATTTTGTATAATCTTGATTATCATACAACCTTCTCGAATATTTCACACATACCCTTTGCTTTATCATAAGAGGGGAGTGACCCATTAACCTTGTTATAACATCCGTTTCCTCTATGCAGTTAGGTTAGGATTAATCAATTATATTACCATTTTACTTGCTATTTTATACACAAAAATAGTAAAAAATAATACTATCTTTAGAATTGTATATGCCACTGTTTAATTAAAAGTTTATTTTGTAACTATTATGATTTTATATTTGTTTAACATCTTAAATAATAATTATTTAGTGATACTTAAATTATTTACCTATATCGTCGTAAAATATTACATTTATTTATGATTTAGAAGTTTAGATAAATATACTGTAGTATGTTATACACATAGATAATTTTTCTATAGTAGATACCTACGTATTATACATCATATCTCTATAATGCCATTTAAATATCTACAAACATTATTTTATCGCAGTTAAATAAATTTGGTTTCACAAACCGATTTCCTATTTATTTATTTATAATATATTATTATTTATTAATTTTCCCCGACTATACACGAAATAAAGTTATATCTAATAATCTATAGGTACTTCAATTAGCGCGGAAAAATTTAATTTCAAATTAATGTTTTGGTATGAACTGTTAACATTCTAGTTTTTCAAGATATCTGTTTCATTTTTATCATACCCTGCTTATTGCGAAAAAATAATACAACCTAACCAATATTCACCCACTTGTTTTTTATTCTTAGTACTAGTCGAGGTATTCGTATTTAATTGAGCGTAATTAATAATGAGCACAGAACAACTACACTAAGTCGCAAACGAAGGTGTGTCAATAACTATTTTTTAGTTAAACGATCTTGGTGGTTTAGTCTTTCTTAATTTTTACATTTTATTTTTTTACGAATATATATATGTTTCTTTTAGTTGTTAAATGTAAGAAACTAAAAATCAATAGACATACTACAAAGGCTAACATTATATAGGCACCGTTTTTTTGTCTTACGTAGGTAAAATATTATTATGATAAGTAGCAAAAGTACAAAACACAAAATGCACAATCTGTCCCTTAGCAAATGGTTCAATTGTAACAAAAAATAGTCATATGAAACTAGTGTACTTATTATAATAAATTAAAATTTATCACACTTGATAGAACATTTCTGGGCGCAGCTTGATTTACTACAATGTATCTTAAATAATACACTTAAAACTACATTAATTATTTCAAATCAACTTTAATATTCTTAGGCTATTAATCCAAGATAAAAAATCTCAATTTTTTCATACGAACCTTTAACAAATTAAAATAAACTGTATGAATTCATTTTCAATAAAAAAGCAATAACAATTGTATTTTTATTCAAACAATTTTTACATAAATGTATTTCCTTAAACCTTTCTACAGTTATTGGTTATTTATAATTTAAATATGTAACTAGTAACTATTATATATTATATTTAAATTCGTATAATTTTTAATTCATGTTTGATTTTGTATATACATTTAAAAAGAATAACATTTAAATTAAGTGTACTCTTAATTGAATTCAACATGATGTTAACTATAGTAGGCACAAAAACGTGCTTAACTATTTAAACCACAAATATAAAACACCAACTGCATTAAAATATTCTTCAGTATATTATTTTAAATACATATTTATATATAATACACAGTTTTTTTACAATCAAAACATATTGGGTAGATGCATACATAAAGATAAATAATTAAATTATACTAAAATTTATTTTTATTTAGTTCCGTAAACAACAATATGCTCTGATTATATAATACTTTAGGAATTAGAAATTAAATTAATATTATTTAGGTACTTCTTAAGAAAATGTAATATTTTTATTACACTAATATAATAATATTTACTAATACTTTTATATTTATATGTAAAGTAATAATATTATTTGTATACATTTTTAAAATTATTTTTTAAATGTTTTTTTTACCAAATAATTCATGGTATAGTTATAGGTATATCTAGTTATTACAAAATTTCTAAATAATTTTTGTTTTGAATGCTTAAAATTATATTTCAAAATCTATTAAATATATGTTTATGAATACCTACATAAATTAATGATTATGTAAATGGAAATTTAATACTACTTGAATAAATACAAGTATGTTACTTACATTTTTATATTTTATAATGTTGGCATAGTTTAATAGATTCGTAAATTATATTTAAATTATAAAAAATTTAAGCATACACATTCTTTCTACTTTAAAATATAATTTATCCATTTCACAGTATATCTACATACGGCGCATAATTTCTATGATAATATTAGAAATTAAAGACAAATACTAAAATACGTTTACTATTGAATGGTAAACAAAATGAATATGTTCCCAATACTCTATAGTCTATACAGATAGGGAGTGTATAAAACGTGCTTAAGTGCGTTCACGCAGTTCAAGTTGTACTAGTATTAATTTATATGTTATTATAATACTACTTCTTTACATTTAAACAAAATATTATTAATCTTTCTCTATAAAATAAATTGTTTGAATCAATACATAAAAATGTACCTACTAACTAAACATTTATCAGTATAATGAGTAATAATCTAAATTAATAAAAGACAGTATTTTTTCTTACTATTGCTATTGAAAATCATCTTAGTTAGAATTTATTTGCTTTAAAATATTAAAATATATATTATTAGTTATTACGCTCCGATTGTTAAGTCTCAAACAAATAAAATTATATATAAATATTACTAAGTCGTATATATGTTCAAAGTATAACAGTGAAGTTGACTCATTTATGTTAAAAATTATGTTAAAGTTTAATCAAACTTAGTCAAAGCATAGTTTCATGTAACCCAAATTTTAGCTTCACTGCTTTAGTATATTATAATACACTGTAAGTTTAAACTCTTAATTATAATAATTGTATATAATTTAAAAAAATATATTAATTAATGGCTTTATAATAATGTATTCTATTTGTAAGGGTGTTAATCGAAATACAAGTATATATAATCTAAAATAGGATAATTTTTCCAATGATGAATGTTTTTTTTTTTTTAAACGACGTTATTTAAATGGTATTTAGTATGAATATTTATCAAATATTAATGGAAAATTTTGCTAATACATTTAATTTATTTTTTGAACCTTAAAATATCTAAGTACAAAATAGCTAAGTTCTCTCTAGAAATATTTCCAAAATTTCCAGAATTAAAATGTGCTTTTCTCTCAGATTATTATATAAATTAAATTGATTTATACCTCCCCTAAAACTTGGTCCAACTATTTATTTCAAACAAATACAAAATGTTAATATGAATTTATTAATAATTATTCTTTAATAATTATATGTAGATATATTTATAATATTACTTACTATACGTTGAACAGATTATACAAAACAAAACATTGTCTTTAAAATAATGCTCATAATATGTGCAAATACACTCTTTTAAGTAGTCTACTCAAAACTATTTCCTAACCACTATACAATGAATTATAGTTTAAAAATGCTTTCAATTTTTATCTTAACTTATTATAATAACATTGCTTTAAACATTACATATAGCATACACATATAGGTGCATTTATAAAAATCACAATTTTCTGCATTGTGTTTGGTAAGCACCAAGTAAAATCGATCTTGGGATGGCGAGCCTGTGGGGCCATGGTGGGAGGAGCTCACGGATCGTTGACATTGTTTCGTTGTTGCCTGTTGGTTTTAATGGTAGTACGGATGAATGTGAAGAAAAAGGGAAATAATAAGTAAAAAGGATGAAGAAACGACGACGACGAAAAAAGTATGTTCATAATAATATTAATAATAATAAAAGATCATCATACAGAGTATAAACTAGCATGTACACACAAAGTGCATCTCCTTATTATTTATTTAGAATGATCCTAAATTTATCATAAACCCAATGGTCTTGGAAAAAAGTACACAAAATTTTTGTTTATTGTAAGAACTAACAAACACTTTTTTCATTCATAAATCATAATCATATATCAAAAATATTTTAAAATATTATTCAAACAATATTACTAAAATTTATTAAAATAAATATAATACTAAGAATTTAATTATCTAACTTATAACTTTATATAAATATATATATATATATATTAAATTATTTCAATTGCTAATAACATTTTATTGAAGTTTCAAAACTATAACTTTTAAAACACCAAAATCTTTCAAAATTAGCTAAAATTTAATCTAAATAGTAAATACTAACTGGGCTAAATTATCTTTATTTTATTACCTATTACTTTATAGAGAAAGATAAAATCGTACTAAGAAATAGTTTAAAAATTATAATAATGAAGACAATCATGAATAAAAAAACATCAGTGCATTATACGTTTATTAATAAAAATATATAGTATTTATACAAATCATACGTTTTCAAAATAGTATGTTTTTTTACTTATGTAAAACTTCGTGACACGAATTTTTATTTGAAATATCGATGATAGGTCATGATTAGATTATCATGCTATGTGAATTATCTTTAAGTCTTTACCAATAAAACAAATGTGTTGACCTTCTTGTACATAAAAATAAACAAATCTTATAGTATTATAATAATTATAATTTATTATCATCAATTACAGATTCACAGAATTGCTTATATAATTGAAAATCTTATAAATAGTTGACCCTCTTTTTTAATGCATAAGATACATAAGGTAGTGGCGCAATTTCGGTAAAATAACTGTAGTTGATGAACCTCTATAGACTATAATACTAGGTACTATAAACCCGTTGAAAAAATACTTTCACTAGTGCATGTCTTTAAAATTATTATAATAATACGTGTGCCAATTTAAAACTAGAAGTGTTAATCATCCTCGTATCCCTCCTTTTAACTGTACATAATTTAGATAAATTACATCAACTTCAAAACTGTATATTATTTATGTATTTTTTTTTAATCGATTTAAACTATTAATTTAACACAAATTGAAATACAACTGTAATAATTTTTTGAATAATAAGTAAAATTATTATCAATAAAATCTCGTTAACTGTGGAACAGTATAAACAAATTCAAAATTTATTTAACCTCTAGTAAACCAAGCTCTACTTGAATTTTTTTTTTCAAATCTAAAGCCGTAACAATCAAATTCAAAACATAAAAAGGAGTTTATATATTTATAAATTTTCTATTAGTATAATAATATATTATATATTTATTTCTCTATATGATACCAGTTATTTATTCTTTTTGACTTTTATAGAAATATTACATAGGTACCTAACCTAATAACTTATAAAATACAGATATTAGGTATTTTATTTTATTTTTATATCGATGCGATATTAAAAATATCATCAGAATTAATAGTGTATATTGAAACATACCTATACCAATAAATTGTACTCAAACTATAAACTATAAAGCCATATTAAGTATGTATTCCCAAATAAATAACTACGATTATCCAAGTGTAAATAAACGTTTTTAGCTGTAAATATGAAAAAAATTATATTGCTTTTTTCATATATTGTCAAATCAAAATACCTTATATACAATAGTATACATATAGTATTATTCACACTAACTACTTCTTATTCGCCGTCGTTACTGACCATCGTAGCAACACTGCCACCAACGCCAAACACTTGAAACGATTTCGTAAAATACCGTTTTACTGTTCAAATTTAACGTTTATTCCTACCTACCACTACAATGTTTGCGCCTTTCCATCTATTATTATTTATTAATACATATATAGTATTGTTACAATAAAACAGACTTATTATCTACGAGTCTGTCGCGGTTGAGTTTTATAAAATCAGAACAAATCTGTTTCGTATACGAGTATAATCATACGTCACAAGTATTTTATCAAATACATAAATAGAATGTGTGTCACGTATACATTAGTTATACACGTATTTACTATGTAGCTTTTTTTTTTTATAAAAATATATATATACATAAATAAGGCTCGAAATTTGATGCACTAAAAAAAAAGGATTAATGCATTAAAATCTTAAAATACAATACTTAAATTTAAATTTATGTACAAAATAATCATAAAATAAAAAAAATGGGCAGTAGTCACTCAATAATTCGAAAAACTCCATACATCGAACTAAACTCTTGGTTCCCGAGGAAACCTCTATAATTGGAAGAAAATACATTTATTTCGGTTCAGAGAATAATTAAAAATTGTAAAGCAATGTATCATTAATAAGGACATTTTTTGAGAAGTTTTAGTCTATATGGATTATGCACCATATAAAATTTCTATACTCATTCCTATAGAAATGATACACAAAGCATGGAAAAATGTATACAGTTCGATAAATTGAATTTTTAACTAGGTCTCTGAATTTTGAATTATTGAGTGACGAAACATGAAACATATAAATTATAATAATATATATTAAGAAATATCAAAATAAATGCAACAATGTATGTATGTAATTACATCTTTTCTCTCTTTAATTCGAATTATTTATTTTTACCCTCGATTATTCGGATACTCGTTAAATCGAAAATCTCTATAGATATAATTTTCAGCTCAGTCCCTTGAATTTCAAATTATCGAGTGGTGACTATAATTATGTTCAAATAGTTCACTGTAATGAATGTATTAACTTTGAATTCAATGATGTATCATTTTCTATGGAAAACAATTCTAAATAAAGACAGTTTGTCAGCCTACGCTAAACTAAGTAAATTTCATTATTTATTTTTTGATATTGCTATTAAAGTTAGGTACTTAATCTACAATTAATACTACGACAGGATTCTATTTTTACCAAAAATATTACATTTATTATATTATCAATATTTAATAATTTTAATAATAATAAATATATTTTATACCATATTATTATATTATTGTTATTGAGTACTACCTTACCGCAGTAGGTAGTGTGAATAGATTTATAGTATGAATTTCTTTCTATTAAGTACAATTCGAAATAAACGTAAAATTCATAAGTCCCCACGAATAATGCTTTTAAATTATGACAAAATAATAAACATCGAAGTTAGGTCATTATTCTTCGTTTAAATATGTAATTTTGTCCAAAATTAATTCAAATGTCTATAAAAAAATTATGTTTGAATATTTTTTAGATTTATTAGTTCCAGTAAGAAAAACTTATATAGAATATTGTATTAAATTGTTAAACCTTATTATGCATAAAAAATTTAAATTTTAAAATGTTCTTAATACGAATGATTCCTAATTTGCAAATGTTCATGATTTGACGGATTTTGTAAAAAATTTAATTTAAGAAGTTTTTTATATAGATTGAAAAACTTATAACGGATCTTGTATTCAATTTTTGAAATTAGGTAAGAAGATTAAAAATCGTTTACATTTTTAACCTCAAAATAATTTGCTAATTTTCATGATTTTCGTGATTTTGACAAGATGCATTAACATTTTAACTTCAAACGCCTTTTAAATTTTTTTTTATTTTTCCAACGTATTATGAAAACATTTATACACAAATTTAAACTTTTATATAGTAAAAACACCTAACTACCCACCTAAAAATTGGAAAATTGAACCATTTTTACTGCCCTAAAAGGTCATACTGAAAACACACCAAAAACACACTTAAATGTGTTATAATGAATTCATTATAAAATCAATACATTTATCGCTTCGCTTAGAATCTAAAATTACCTTAAAAATTTCAAAGTATAAAAATTGATACATTTATTCCATTAGGAATGAAAAAGTTTGTACGAAAACAAGTATAGTGTAGGCAATATAAAGTGTATTTAAATCTAATTACAAATCAACAAATGGCATAAAATAAAAGTTCAAGTACCCTTTAGTTAATCTAATATTCAAAAATTAACCATACAAATATTATAAACATTTGTT
Source organism: Schizaphis graminum (assembly GCA_020882235.1). Taxonomy (NCBI): domain Eukaryota; kingdom Metazoa; phylum Arthropoda; class Insecta; order Hemiptera; family Aphididae; genus Schizaphis; species Schizaphis graminum. Next base: position 73,948,586 of record CM037032.1, read on the forward strand.
TTTAAGAATACATTTTTTTTAAATGATAAATATGATATCTATTTACATATTATTTTAAATGAAAATATACATTCTCCTAATTTGTCGTAATTTCCTCAAAATATTTTATATTTATATTAATTAATATTGAATAATAAATAATTTTAATAGTCAGATATCAAAATAAAATTGTATTTAAAATAATTACGAACCATATTCAATATTTAAAGAACTTAAATAAAATCGAAATTTAGTCAATTTAGTTTAAAAAAATAATTAACGAAGAGCATACCTACTTAAAAAAACGTGTTCAAAACAACTACTATTTTATGACTATGACTATATTATTAAAATGTATAACAACTAAGACTTAAATTGCATTTTTAAATTGTTTAAACTTTTTATTTCTATGTAATTACTTGTTTTGATAAAATTAAAGACATCTTCAATCGTAAATATTACCATATGAATTAAAATATATACTCGTCTTAAAATATTTTACTAATGTAACACGTATTCAAAACGTGATAACTAATCAACTTAAACTACGTAGAAACAAAAATTAATTTAAAATTGTAAGATACTAATTATTAATCATCGAACTTTTGTAACTCAAATACACTTATATGTCATGTTTATTAGTGAAGTTCAATGTGCCATAATAAAATGATACGTCTATTTTAATTTTTACATACAAATTTAATTTACGAGTATTTTATAAAAACAACTGTAGATATACAAAATATAATTCTTTGACCCATACAGATACACATTAAAAAATTAAAAATTATTTATAACAATATTTAAAACATAAAAATCAATCAATTTACTTAAAAATATATTCTAAAACAAATATTTCTTAGTGTTAACAATATTTGGATATCACGAAGAAAATTTGAATAGATTTAAAAAAACAATATAACTGATTATATTAGAAAGCTGTTAGGTAGTAGGTATACTTCACATTTTAAATGTTGTCTAGGTCACTATTTTCAATGAATTAATATATTATGTAAACATAGATTTTAACTATAGAATAAATAGAGGGGAATAAGTTAGTTAAGTTTTACATTTAAAGCAACTATTCTTGAGGTTATTATTAAAAGTTCTGTGAACCTTTTTTTACTATCATTATTGTGATATATTATTTATAATTATTAAAATTAAAAAGATGTCAGTGTAGTAGCTTTTTATAAACAATTATATACAAATTTATAAATATTTAGTTGTTTTTTGTTTTTTTCTCTCTCAGGCCCAAACACATCATATAAACAATTTGCATTCATTAACACCAATATTGTGTTATTAGCTTTAATATTAGAGTGATCAATGAGTGGTCATTTATTAAACTTAAAATTAAAAACTTAACTTTGATTGTACATTGGAATTTTTTATATGAAGATTTTACACTCATAATTTGTAAAAAAAAAAATTAAATATCGAAAAAAACCAACGTATACATTTATTTGTATACAAATTCAGATAATTTTCTTGACTTCTCTTTAGTTTTATATCAGGTCAATTCTCTATAATATTAAAGATAACAACACAAGATTGGCTCTGCTGAACTCTAACTTGCCAAATTCTGCTAGTGTCAAAGAAAAATAAAACAAACAATGCACTGACATGCTTAACCCAAAGTATAATGGTTTTAAAAATAAAGCTTATAAATATTTATACCTAATTTTCCTAGAAAAAAATAGCAGAGTTTTGATATTTAGCTAGGTCAAACATGTTTATGGTGACTGATCTTTTAAAAAAATGTTTTTATGTTTTATTATTTAAATCATCATAATTTACAATATACAATCACAACTACAATTTTATGATTATTTATGTTTTTCAAGCAAAGCTTGGGTTATAAATTAAGAATAAAACATTGCAATAATTAAAAAAATATGTTCAAAGTAAATCAGTTTTAAAATTACGAGTATATAACTGATATACTAATATGTGATATTATCAAATAAAAATAAAAAAAATAAAAGAGAGAGAAAAATTAAAAATATATAACTAATACAATCTAAACTCTAAAGTGTTATACAACAAGATATTTTGTGTTATGCCTATAAACTTAAGAAATAAAATATAAAATATGTATATTACTACATTATTACATTTATATAAATTTACTAATACATCTCTGATGCTATATAATATTATACTATATTAAGTTAAAAACATCTAAAAATGATCGTTATTTTTTTTTATTGATTTTAAATTAACATCAGCAGCAGCGGCCATTACTTTTCATATTAACTACAATAAACGTTATTTAAATTAAATCACATGAACTTTATTGTATTAATTTTATTTTATGTTTCATTTCTGTTCCGATGATGATTGATCATTGATCAAGATAAAAATCTATACACATTCCATGTAGTATTTTTAGTTTCTATTATCTTATTCTCATACTTACACATTTTCTCTTTAGTCTTTACCTATAGTATGTACCAATTTACTTTATCATGTATAATGTATATTGTATATTATATATTATATTTATGACCCTAGTTTAAGCACGCCATCTATATTAGTATTAGTAGTATTACGTGTAGGATGTTTTGATGCTGACCTCAAACGAGGACGACCATCTCGAAAAAGGATCAATGCACTTACTGATCGTGCTAGGGCTATCGTGTAGACCAAGTTCATCCAAGGTCACGCTAAGGCGGCAACTACTCTACTAGAAGATTGTTATGATTTTCTGTTGAGTCACTAATGGACCCACATGCAGTATGCACGCACGCGCACACACATAAACACACAGTGTTCACATTTCATACAACACATAATACATATACAATTTAGTATTCAGTACCTACTATGGAATTGGAATATGAATAAAAATAAAATAAGTTATAATATGCTGCTATTACTATTTAGTTATCGTAATTTATTTTATAATGCAAAAAAAAAATAATAATAATAACAACATTTGTTTAAATATAATTAAAATTTAAGTACTATATAGAAATTAAACTAATAAAAATACTTAGTCAAGTAAAATAGTTTTATTAGGAGGTACCTATTATAATTTAATTTTAAATTGAAAAACTTTTAAAATGATAATATTTATATATGTAGGTACCTACATTATATATTCAATAATTGTACATAAATAATTACCTACGCAAAAAAATAAATATAGAATTACTGAATTAGATACCTACCTAACCTATATTTTTACTCAGTTTAGTTTGTATTTTGTATACTTAAGTAAGTATCTACACAAATATAAATGTAATGCATAAACATTTACTCTTGTATTTTCATTATCAAAATTTTAAATAGTTATTAATTACCTACAAAATTAATTGTATTTCAGTAGGAATGATATTATACTACGTTATACATTTATATTTATAATAATTAGCAATGTATCAAATTATTTTTTGAAATGGTTTTAGTTAAACTTTATTTATCAACTATCATACATGACAATGCTACTCCATATTCATTCTTAATATGTTCATTGTTCGATTCATGTTTATCATACATATATGTATAGTCAGGTACTCAAGTGTAGCCTATGTACGCATTCATTCGTACAATTATGCAGCGAATAGCATTCACGTTTGTTGATCGTATATTTTTATCCATTGACTATAGTATATAGACTGTTTATAGTCTGCCTTTCCTATTTAATTAATTTTTACTATCTACGGGTTACAGGCATAATTTTAATTTTAATACATTCAATAATAATTTTAATATTGATCAATTATTATACTAAAATCATATAATAAGGGTAAATCATATAAATTAGTATAATTTTACAAGCTATAAATTATGAACATTTTAAAATAATAAGAAGATCAATTATCTACACATTGAGTTGTTATGTCTTATGCTACATATTAAGTACTTAAATAAAATTCGCATAATTTACAAATTACTCAACTACAAACTAATGCTATAACATAACATTTACTACAAGAAAATCAGAAGAAATAAACTTATATTATGTTCATATATTCCTATATAATTTATTAAATCCTCCAAAAAATATAGTGTTTTACACAATAAACTAGGTGCTTACCTACCTAATATTCATTTAAAATTTTTTTATTAGTAGGATAACATAAGAAAAAATAATTATTATTAAAATAACACGAGAGGTAAATTCTCAATTTCATATCGAAAATGAAGAGTATGATAAATGATAATATGTTTTTATAATTTTCGATGAATTATAAAGTTGACAAAAAACGAAGTGACTAAACTATCTATTATACCTACTACGAGTATAATACGCGATTTTGCATCCCACATGACATAAGTTTGGCAAAGAGTTAACTCGTATACTGACCATGGAATATTCTATATTATATATATATATACTCTATGGTATTGATACCGTAATTTAAAATGAACCATATGGATCGTGGATTACACTGATTAAAGAAAAAATAAAAGTATAACACTTACATAGGTAAAATCCAAAAACATAAATCTAAGGTTAATCAATTTTTCCATAAAAATTCCTTATGTTACATTAAGTGGGTACCTCTATTGGTATAATAACTAAAGCTTATACAATTAAATTCTAATAGCAATTTTAATTAACACACGCTGGATTGCCAAAGTAGACACATAACATTATTTAACATATGACGCTATTATTATATTGACTTGTGATTTTCTGGAAATGGTATTGTGCACTATATGTTCATACACATAAAGATATATTATATTATGGCTTTCAACTTGCTCGGTGTTAAACCTTTAACTGTTAAAAACGTTTTTCGAAATTATACTATTAGGTAGCGATCTAACATTATACTCCAACAATAGTAGAGTAGTAGTTTAGTTATCAGATCATTTAAAGACTGATTATCGACTACCACAAAATATGGAAATATCGTCGCCTACAGCTAGACAGGAACATTTGAAACGTGCTGGAAATTTCTACCGGAAACAAATTCAAATTTGCTAGGAAACTGTTCGGAAAATCTAAGTAGAACCGTGAATTATCTACTCATACCGATTCGGAACTTATAAACTCGTTCTTACTTTATATAATTGAAATTTATCCATTGTCGTTCAATGGCTTACTATTTTAATAAAAACTATATACCTATATATATATATATGTATAAATAAACACAACAAATTACAATTAGGTAAAGACGAGCTAGGCCGAATACAGAAATAAAATTCAGTGGAATTTTTAAAAGATAATTTCTAATCGTTGTATTTATTTATTTTTTTTAAATTAATACCAGATACCTAGTTAATTTTTTTTGGTTTTTCATAAATAATAAAATTATACATATTTATTCTTTTTAGTGGGGGATGAGATGAGGATACTGATGGATCAGTAATTAGTAATTTGAAGTATAACATTTTTAATTTATCAAACTCAAAAATAAAAATAAACCATTATTGATTAAAATAATATTTTTCAAAAATCAAATCATACAAAATTCAACTTTATTATAGTAATTGGTGAGTAGTAATTACAAATAGGCACATTATACTTAATACGTGTTTTTTTACATTTTTATATTATACATCAATTGTACAGAATACTTTTATATTTTAAATAATTGGAACGATGACTCAAATGTTGTATTTTCAGTCATATCAGTTTAAATTTGTGTAGTGGGAATTCTAGTCTAAAATTTAAATAGATCATTTTATGAGATATATAAGAGATTATTTACCCTTTATAAACTAAAAACGATTAATCATATTATTTTTAAAACAATTTTGACAAGCTGGAACTGATATGAAATTTAGTTTTTTAAATCCATTAAAAATTATATTATTATACAATCCAATAAAAAAATAATGATGATATAAAAATGTAAGTTGAAAATAAAAATAAAATTTAATATACGTGCACAACAGGAACAAAAATAACAATATAATATATACATCAAACATACAACCAACGCTTTAAGAATTCAATAAAACTAAACATAATATTTTAATGGTAATAGAAAAAATTGAAACTTGTGCACGAATTGTGTCTCAATAAAGATCCAGGACGCATTTGTGTATTTTAATTAGGAGTTCTTTTTTTAATAAAAAGCTGATAAATGAATTTAAATGAATCTAAACTCTCATAAAAACTCAACACAATAATATAGGTAATATAAATAATCATGATAGTCAATCAAAAATAAATTAGTTAAATGTAATAAAAAAAAAAGTCCTTTCAATCTATTAAAAATAAATTAAATCAATAATATAGTAAAAATAGTAAATAAATAATACAAGGTTAAATAAATTTATATTTCTATGTATAATAACCGCTGTACTTAGCGCCGATAATTTAGTATACAGGTCCCATTTTTGTTGACCATTATGAATTATCATTTATCAACCAAGCAACAGAAACAAAATCTATCTATATAATATGTTTATTGTAATATATTTCACAACATAATATCAAAGCCCAGAACCCCCTTATTCATACATCACAAAGAACTTTTGAAAACGAAATACAAATTGAACAAAGTATCTGGTTAATATACGTACGTACTACGTATACTTGTATGGTGGGACACAATTCATATATACTTTTTTTACCGGATATATATATATTATGTACATCACAATTCAATGTTTAAAAATAAACAATATCATATATTTTATACAACCACTTAATTTTGTTTATAAGTCATCTGCCAGTTATAAATTATACATACATAAAAAAATTATACTTTCGTATATTTATTAATATTTATTTGTATACATCAATAAATGCATTAAACATTACATTTCTCAAAAATTAATGTGTCTACCCAGGATTAATTTTAACTGTTATTTTCACAGTTATTAGTCGCTAATAACATTAGTTTAGATACTTACTAAAAAAATGCCGATATGGATAATTTATTCATGAAAATATATTATGATATGAATAATAGTAATAATGGTATCTAATTTATATTAATAAACTGTAATTTGATATACACGAGCAAGCATCAAAATTATAATATAATAAAAGCAATTATTTACATCAATCTGAAAGGAGAAATATAACTTTATGGATATCAATATCTAGCGCTTTGTAATTAGAGAATATCTATTATCTATCATTAAACATAGAAATAAATTCGATACTATCATAATTCATAATGTCCTATGTGAATCGGCGTATTATGCATTAATTAAAGTTTGTTAATACTTTAAATCGTGTAGCCTTTCTTCTTTAAAAATTAAGATTTTACTTTTTTTTGTTTCAATTTTCACCTGGAACTTGAGAAAGTCACACAAACCATTTAAATCATTATATCATCATAAAGAATATTATCGTTAATCACTATATACCTACCTATATTATTATTTTCTCTTTATTTTTTATGCATAAACTACACAATGAGAGTATGAACTAAGATTTCTGAAAAATATTGTACATATTAAACTGCTTTAAGAAAAAAACCACCCATTGGTATTGTAATATATTAAATAAGTATATTTTAATTTTTAATCATAACAATATTATTAAGTCTTCATAATTAATTTATTAGTACCTACTTGTAAATAAAAAATACTTATAACATTTTAAAACCACTGTTAATTTAATGTTATTTATCAAATTGTATCTTATTTATTATAAATATATTAATACCTTAAAGTATTTAAGTATTTAGTCCTAAGTCCCTGAATTTAATAAATCTATTAAATATTTCTGCGTCTTCTATAACACACCCTTCACCGTAATACTAGACGTTTTAATGGAATATCTTAAATACCAAGAAACTCGAGAACTCAACCTAAATCCAATAAAAGCAATCGTCAATGACGAACAATAATCAATGATTATTAAGTAATAAAATAATAATATAAAATATATTTACCTCATATAAATGCATTCAAATAAAATTAATAATAAAATACATTATTATGAAATCTACCAACTATTTGTGATACAATTATAGTATGCAAAATACTACTTTTTTATATTGAAAATTCCATTTTTTTTTTTTATCCTTAGTCCAAAGTAGTAACTAAAAATTAATTTTGGGAGGGGTTTTAAGCTAAAATATTGAGTTCTAATTTTATTAAAATACTAAATAAGTTATTTTACTACCATATAATAATCCATATAATAATTATATAACACGAAAATATTTCATGGAGAGATGAACCCTCCCCGCCGCTAAATACGGCCTAATAATTCGGCTCATAATTCTTAAAGAGAATAGAGATAATAAAGACCTATCGAATATATAATATATTTAACCGTTATTTCTTAAGCGTAAGAATTCATTTTTTTTTATATAGAAATATTCATTTAGTTAAGCAGCAACAAAGTTACAACACATTTAGTTATTGTTTGGTTAACTTTCAGTTTACTATCTACCTACAAAATATTATATATACAGTGATATATATATATATGAGCTATAAATAAACATTATAAGCTTAAAAATATTTTGTTTTAGGTATTTTTAAATATAAAAATTAATGTTATATATCTAGTATATACTATTACGAAATTTATGAACACTGAACTTTTGACAACTAATAATGATTCAATGCATAATATATCTTCAATCATCCAGTTTATCATGCCTTATCGTATTATATTATTGTATTCTATATTTGGTGCATCCTCCGAATCACCCCTTGTCCACCATCATAAAAAAAAATAGTTTTCATAATTTTTGATGAAATTCAAATAAATTAAGTTATTTTAATTAATTAATTAAGTTATTTTAATTAATTAATTAATTAGATAATATTATATCTGTAAAACATCCCTCATAACAATGGTTATATATTCAAGCTGATCAATTTGAACACTATGCTTGATTATTCAATAAATTAAATCCATTTGTATTTTGATATTTCTCATCGTGTACAATTTAATGATTAACAAATAAAATTATTTTTTGAAATCTAATTATTTTAACTGATTGATAATTTAAAAATTAGTTCTTTTAATAATAAAAAAAAAACATGCAAAACGATACTTAAATCATCTAAAAATAATGATAAGTAAGATTTAAAAAAAAAATAACAATAATATATTCAGAGTTCAGACAATAGCGAACTTATAAATGCCCGGATATAAGTGACTAAATATGGAAGTTTACATTATTATATTCATGAAACCATCAACATCAAAGTGTTATTGACCTTAAAACGTATGCCACACATAAGCTCTAGGCTTGTGTTATACAATGAAAACTTTTTTGGTAAATTATTAAGTCAACGATATAAGAAATTTATTGAAAATAAATAATTTTGTACTTCGCCGTTACTACGATTTTTGAAAAAAATATTATGACAACTTATAGAAGGTAATGCAACATAACTTAGAACTCTACTTAATTGTGTGACAATAAGACATTTTTACCTATAATCTATGTATATTGTATAATTTATGTATAGCATAACTAAAAAAAACAATAGTCCACCTATAAAAAAACACTAAATACTTAATAGCATATTATTTTCTTAGTATATAATTTACGCTTGGGCATAATCATAATTTATACAGATATTGTTTTTTGTATCTTTAGGTATATACAAAATAAATAAAAATAAGTATTTTATATATTTTTGTACTTTAATAAGAATTGCCATAATTTAATATTTTTAACCATGATGTATATGTTGTCGATTACACGTGGACGTTTACTTAACCAGCGTATGCCCTAAAATATAATTTCAAACTTCTACTACAGGACCTATAATTTGTGAAAAGTCAAAACTATAAATCAAATTCCATCAAAACACAACGTGTAAAATAATAATAATATATTGTTTACATCAACAGTAGCACCTTACACCAAAATTGTAAATCGACGGCGGCAGAGGTGGCGGGTTGCTTTGATTAACGACGAACACAGTAGTTACACATTATAATATTATTACAATAAAATATCATGAAATAACATGGCGTCAATATAATCGTGTTATATAAAATCAGCATTTTGTCACATGTACGTCTGTCATTGGACTCCAAGGTCATCGCTTGTTACTATGGTTAATGATTTACACACGTACACGTAACTATTATAATATTATATACACATACTGTGTCGTCTGCATTGAAAGTAAAAATTGGTCGTGACCAATAGTTATTGTGCATGAATTGAATAATCATTTATTTTATTATGATATTTATTTTTGAATTTACCAGTCAAAAATAAACATAAAAAAACATAATTCTGAAACGTTTTATAATATGTAAATAAAGTACACGTGGTTTATATTTTTTACTGGTCCTGCAAGTTAACATTTAAATACTTAATGTCTCTGTATCATTAATTTCGTATATAGTTTTAATACATAATTTGTAATTTAAAAACTAGAAATATTTTACAATTTATGACCATAGTAAAAAATAATTACTTTCAGTCAGTTAAAATATAAATTTAATTCGTATTTTCTAAATATATTATATTTTTTAAGAAACTTAAACATTAAAACATAGTGATTATAGATTTATATAAATGTTTGTTACTGTAAATTATTTTCAATAATGTTATAATTTGATCTATAAAGTATTATTGGTGATGAAGGAATCTTTAAGTCTTGAAATGAATGATACTAATAATCTAGGATCCATTATTATCAAAAGAATTGGGAAAAACTAACGAAAAATTGCAAAAAGGAATATTTAAGCAAACGCCCGTTTTTTTTTTTTTATTATTATTCAATAGTAATATCTATAAAAACCTGCTCTGCAAATATTTTTCTTAGTATTTTCTAAATTTTATGTAATATTAGATCTATTAAAATATCTTAAAGCATTTTAAATTTCCTATTATTTAATATTTGTACATTCTGACTTCTGAGTAGAGCGATGAATATGAATTGATTTGAGCGTCATTCATTTGGGCGAATAACCCAAAATTTACCTGAGTAGAGTAGTTATCATTTGGGCGAGAAATTAACTGATCGTTTAGGCGAATTAATTTATGAATTATATAGGGATATATAATACAGGGAATAATAGGGAAGTAGCATACTTACCTATACAATAATTTTTATATTCGTATTTACTATACAATGTATTCAACTCAATATTATTATTATATCGTTTCGGCTGATTGGTGATAACTATTTATAAATTATAACTTTATAAAAATTAATTCTATCAACACAAAAAATCTATATGAGTTACGTAAAAATACTAAAGAAAAACAAAACTATACATTAAAATCATGAGAAGAATATCAAACCAGAACATTAACAATAATCGATTACATTAAAAAAATGGGCATGAGATATCATGCTAATTGTTAATTATTATAATTAATTAGGATTTTTAATACAATATATTATTATGATAATATTTATATAAGAATATAATAAATTTTATTAAACAAATGGGCATATGAGATACCATGCTAATAAAAAAAATTTAGTTAAGATAATAACAATACAATGCATTTTTTACTATATCAATTAGAGTTAGCTGAGAGTCCTAAGTCTCTAAAAATTCATTTTTATAAAAATATATTTACAACTCGCCCAAACGATATATTGAATAAATTAGAGTCCCGTGTAAATTTCGCCCAAATGATATGTATAAATTCGCCCAAACGATATATTATTTTGGGTCATTCGCCCAAATGAAAACCGCCCATTGATTTTACAATGATATGTGCGTTTTCTTTTGTCTATAATCTGTAATGACCTTTTGAGGTAGTAAAGAAGATTTTATTTTAATAATAGTTTCTGGTAACAAATTAAATCTTGGTGGTACTTTGAAGGGTCAAAAAATTTCCTGTACAAAAATTTATTTTGCGAACATTTCTGGTGTTTCCACAATATTTTTTTTGTTTTTCCTATTATAAAAAATAACAATTTTTTTTTAATCTTTCAAAGTACAAAATAGATCTATTTTCTCTCAGAAGCCACCCTTTACTATTGAAAATCAAAGCATTTTTACTACCTCAAAAGTTGATTACAAATAGAAAAAAATCACACATCATTTAAAAATCAATACATTTATTGCTCCACTCAGAATCTAATATAGAAAATATATGGTTTCAATTTTATTATTATTTATTAGCATTTTAATTTCAAATTTTTACTACACCTAACCTAAACGGGCGGGGAAGTGGCAAGTTTGCAAAAAAAAAATAAACATACATCATTATAAAATCAATACATTCCTCACTTCGTTCAGAATCTAAAAATCAATTAAAATCACGAAATTATAAAAATTAATTTGTTATAATTTATTTTAGCACAAGACTTCAAAATGTAATACACGATTTTCATAAATAATTCATAGTTCTCACAGTAACCAAAAAGTCTAAAAAATAATAAGATTCTGCAAAGATTATAAATTTTATTTATACATGGACATTTTAAATTCAAATTTGAGAAAAATTGGATATTTGAACGAAAAATAACGGTTTTAATTATTTTGTGTCGAAATTAAATAAATATTATTTATGGGAACTCTTAACATTTGTTTTTTATGATATTAATAATTAATTATAAACTATATAATTAATAAATAATTATTGTCCATGTATACTATGCCGTTTACAAAATATTTAGATTATTTTAAACTATTGCCTATTTATTCCATGAACCAATTCACAACGTTCTACCGTTCTACGGCAAGTTGATTTTTACTCACATGTTATTGACAATAACTACTATTAATGATATAGTTAATGTGATTTTTTTCGTTAAAATATATTTCAGTCTACTATTTTACCAATAGTAAAATAAATTACTATTAGCAATATTAATAGGTATACAATAAAATATTCCTAGTAACATAAGCTCAATCAAGCAGCTGACATACCGTCTCCGCTCAGAACCATTTTTCGTATGTATATGATTTCATTAAATTCAAATTTATCATATACATTAGGTACAGGAACGTACTTAATAACAAATTACACTCGACACCCGCTGTACAGCAGATTAAATTCCTTAAATTTTACTAACGCAAATAATTGGTCTACATCAGAATTCACAACACTATAAGTTTGTTCATCAAAACGTGATCACGAATAAATTATAACATATAGTATTAATAGAAATCATACATGTTATCAACATTTACTTAATTTCAAAGAACAAATTCTAAACAAGGTATGAAACATAAACAAAGCGATGATCACTTTAGAGCTTTTACGCCCATTTGACCAAAACTGATTTAATAAACTAAAAGAACAAAAAAAACAATATCATACTATCAAAAATTGATATAGCTGTGTAAACTATAATAAAATTAAGTTACTTATATTGAAATACGTCATAATGACGTTCGTTATCGCTTGAAACATTTTGGTTTATAAATGTTTGCTTTACTTTGAGAACTATTAATTTTAATCAAACTAGTTTGTTACATTACAATTATTTAACATTTTAATGATAACTTTTATCATACAATCCATAGGATGAATATGATGTAAAATAATTTATAAAATATATTATATTCATGTATATTTCTAAATTTAAGCACTTAAAAAATGTCCGATTGTATCATTTAATAAAGTTATTAAAAATACCCTTCTGTACAGCCCTTCTGAGTACTGACCTATCTATTATTTCTGAATTCTGATACAGTAATTATTATATCAACAAAATGAATTATTATATATATAAATTTTAATTATACTTTATTTTTTTAAAGATACTTTAGATAGTACCAAAGATACGTGATAACTGGAAATCTATAATAATTATTGTTAAAAGGTGCGTTCATAACGTTAACTTAAATATATTTAACATTATAATATTATATTATTATATGGATATTAAATATATGTACCTACAGCAAAGTTCTTAACATACCTTTACTCTTAATTCTTAAGCATTAACGAATTATAATTTGTTACAACTTACAAGTTTAATATACTCAGTTTATTTCTACTGCAAAATGATTAACTGTTTGTATACAAATACAATATTTCTGATTACACTAAGCTACATAATATGAATTAGTTTATAAACAATTATGTACATACGTGTACATATTTCTTAACATTTTTAAATGAATCAAAAATTATAAAAATGCACATTACAAAAAAAAAATGTTTTATAAACATCACTATAGTCTTAACAATGTTAAAAATTTATATTGCAGAACTGCAGATTTTAATATATCTAATATTATTGAAATCACCAGAAAAATCCTAACCTAACCTTAGGGAAATAACAACTATCAAGGTGTCTAATAGAAATTTATTACTCTATCACTAACTTTCTGGTAACCACTACCATTGCACCAGGCTATGGTAACTTATAACTTAATTTAAGAATACTATAAGGTTTATCAAGGGCTTATAACTTATAAGTATACTAGTATTAATAAAAATTAGAAAATAATTCCTGGTTTAAAAATATCTTAACTATATTATAGAACACCGATTTTTTTAACATAATATTATAATATGTTTGATTCTTTAATCAAACAACACAATTTTTTTTTTTAATATATTAATATTTTTGAAAATATTTTATTTAAATAATTTCCAGTCTAAATAAAATTATATTATTTAATATTTTTTACTTTTTACTTTTTAATTTCATATGCAGAAGTAAAATATTTTTTGTAGTATTTCAATGCATAAAAAATAAAACTAGGATGGGAATAGTAAATATATTTTGAAATAATTAGTGTTGTTCAATAAAGTATCACTCAGTATAAAGTATAGTATTTATATTTATTATAATTCCTTTTCATATATATATATAATATATATTATATTGTAATCAAGTATTATAATATTAAACACAATAAACAGTGTATTTCATATATTATATTAAAAACGTCTAGGCACTTCATCTTTATTGTCAAATTATATCATATAATTGATACCACTGTTACATAGTCCAATGAGAACGATGACACTGAAGCGAGTATCCACGTTTACAGTATAGCTTATGATTATACCAATGAGTTATTGTGCGCGTTTTTCTAATGTGCGATGTATAATAGGGATTTTCTTAATTTGTATCAACCTAGTAAGTAGTTTTCGTCTCTCTACGACCAATCTAATATTATTGTATGATATAAATTTAATCTTATGATTCGACTGTGTCGAATAATTATTTAATAAAGAGATTTTCTTAAAAAAATAATTAACAATAATTGTTAACCACGATACGCAGGTTGACAAAGGTTGAAGTAAGTAATCCGTTCGACATCCATTGCACGTGTCAAGTTGTTTAAGTTATTTAATTTAACCAACGATTTATTACTCAAAGTTTTAAGACAAAAAAACCTAATTCAAATAAGAATATGTAACATTCATCGACTCGTAATAATATATAACAATGGTTCTTCTCACAAGTCTCATAACCTCTCTATGTTTTTATCTTATTTGACTTAAAAATATGTATACTCCGCTTCAATTATTGCTCAATTATAAATGTATTGAATTATATTTTATAATATGATATACCTACGTTTCCTATATAATTTATTATCCTATTTAATTTATTTTACCTACCCACCCGCTATTCATCATCATAGAGAAAATGGACGAAGCAGAACGCAACTATTTTAGTGATTTTACAAATGTTTAACTTCGATTTTACAAACCTATACTGTATGTTCATATAAGCGTTATAAGTTATTATAATAATACGTGTATAAGTACAAGTAAATCTTAAGAAACGGAAATAATTCAAAATCATACTTCATAAATTTATATTATATTGCTATTATTATTTTTAAAGTCGTACCCAATAATGTAAAAATTTTACCAAGGTTTAATTTTGGTTTCCAAATTTTTATATATGCATAACACAAACTATATTGTGATATAAAACATTTAAATACAATAAATTTATCAACTATAACCAATTCCAATAACAGTCGTAGAACTATATAAACATTATAGAGTGTAAATTGTTATTCCTATAAGGAATATACGAATAATATAGCCATATAGGTTGTGTGTCTTACCTTTCTGCGCCGTCCTCGATAAATGTATACATGTTTTGTCTTACTAAAAAATGCAATAGATAAAATTAATATTAATTTTGATGGATTAGTGGCTAAAAGATTAATATCTTCATACTACATTATGTTATTTGAAA
Organism: Schizaphis graminum; assembly: GCA_020882235.1. Taxonomy (NCBI): domain Eukaryota; kingdom Metazoa; phylum Arthropoda; class Insecta; order Hemiptera; family Aphididae; genus Schizaphis; species Schizaphis graminum. The sequence goes on from CM037032.1 coordinate 73,964,558, forward strand.
TTTGAATAATTAAGTCATTGTGTCTTAGGTAACGTTGGAATAGTAGTATGGTCCAATATTAAGATGGTAATGAATTGAACAGTTAACTTGTAAATAGACTTGAAGAAACTTTTAGCCAATTATTTAATTGAATTCTTGTATATTTTTAAAAAATAAGACAAACATATGTAAGTATTGGATACAAAATTTTCTGACATATAACTATATAAGTAAAGAATATTTTTCTGTAATTTAGACTTCCTGTTAATTAACCAAGTTCAGTAAAAATTCCAAATACTTGATGATCTTCTTCCAAGCAGTAAATTAATATATTGTTAAAATTTATATCAAGGGTGAAGTACAATTATGACATAGATTGATCAAAATGAATACACTATGTGAGGGATTTATTGATACTTTTCAATAATTGAACCAAAATGATAAAATATTTAAATTACTTTGTAAATTGACTGTCATTACTTTAAAATTGTGAGATTTAGAGTAGATTGTAGTATAATTAGCTAAAACTAGGTACTATTTAATGCGTAACGTTTATTGAATGTCAGATATAATATACAGATACATATTATGTAGACATTAAATAAAGTAAAGCCAAATATTGATCGTTGGGAACACCAGCTGTTATGGGTTCAAAAAAAAAGTTATCATTAATTTTAACAGAAATTTGTTTGTTAGAAAGAAATAATCTCATAGTATCAAATAGGTGATTGGATGTATTAATAATTTTGAATTTTCACATAAGCCTTGATGCCAAACCTTATAAAAAGCTTAGGATGTATAAAAAACGGCACTTATGTAACAGTGTTATTTGAATGAGTTAGCCATAAAGTCCGGCTAGATGAAGAAATTAATGGTTATGGAATGATATACTACAAATCTAAATTTAAATTTTGGAATAATTTCTGTACAGTTTAAAATCGATTATTACATAATACGTACTAAACTCGTTCCACTTGAATTTCCTTGTACTACTCATCACAATATTATTTGAATAATACGCACAACCACACAAAAACGTTTTGATTAAGAATCGAACGGCACGCGATGAATAAACGTCGGTGACGAACGTAGAGAACAAATTACGGACGAGGGAAACAAATGACTGTCCGCCAATAATTATTGTGGTTACCCACTGACGAGTATACTGTGTATACAATATGGACTGAGTTCTCAGAATTGTACACCACGATCGAGGTAACCAGGCCCCTCTCGATCATGATGAAATTCTGGTGACCATATACTATGTCATATAGTCTTTAATACATTATTTATAATTAATGTGTTGCCAATATTTTAATACCAACATATTAAACAATTATAGAAATGGAACACTTAACAATAGTGACGACATGATGTGATGGAAATCCGACTTTACGAGGCTTCATACTCCAATACTCCATCGTAATAACATTAACTATAATTTCAAAAAAAAAAAAAATAATAAGCACTGTGGTTTGCTTAGTAGTGAGTTTTGCAGTTTTGCGGTTAGTACCAAGAGTACCTAAGGATTAAGGGGTATACTACAATGCTTATAAGTAGTAGAAACCGTAGTAAATTGCATCTACCAGAAAGTTGAATTCAATCCCGCCCAAATCATATGTTAAACCAGTTACCACACTTACCATTCAGTTAATCATTACAATCGGCAATAAATATATTATATGAAGAATACATTTCCGATCTTACGTTTATTCTATACTTACACAGTTCAGTGCTGGACGGTAACCACGATTTTTTTTTTCAGTTGATCAGTCTTGGAAGAAAACAGGCGCCGCCAATAGTTATTTTCTCCATGTCCGTTGCACCACCGCCCGCTTTTCGATGATTGCTTTGAAACTAACCGACAGCACATACTCTCAATGCATTTTTGGGTCAACAATTTTATAAACTGTCTATGAATATTTTATTATTTATTGACTAATCACTTCGATATTACCGTTGATTAAGCTGCCGCACGAAATCTAAATTGGTGACGTGCAAGTACTTATACACTACCTATATATCTCAACGTCGTTTGAAATATAGGTACATTAACTAGGTAGTAATTAGTACATAATCACTTCCAGTAGGTACTTTTATTATATGTTATTATTTACATGGTAACATCGCATCGATCCACCATTTTAAATTTTCGGTTTTCTCTTCTCCCACAAGCATCATCTTCAGCTGAAAGTTGAATATAATTGATAAAAAAAAAAACCTAAACCATCGTAAACGTTCTGTACAATATAACACCTTAACGTCCTAAACGACCTAAACTAATGGAATTAAATGCCAAAACGGTTACCAATGACATTTAATGTACGATAAACTTAATAATAGCGTTTTTACATTTTTCATTATGTATCATACGATTTTAGTTACCTTTGCCGTATTTCGATGTTGTAATAGTAATCGTAAAAAAAAGCCCCCCAAAAAAAGTCCCTTACAACCTAATTATAAGGTCTATGCGATTTATATAATTAAATATAATCATTACATTTATCTATGTAACATTTCTTTAATATATCTAAAAGTATAATTGCAATATATTATATTTTGGCTATCGATTATAATATTATACAGTATTTGCGACACTAAAGACCTAAACACTCGATAAAATAATAATAATGTACACAACTTTAACATAAATGTAATACTATTGCTATGATAATATTTTAAAATCGTCAATTCTATACTCTATACAGTTTATACTTAAAGTATACGTAACCTGTAAACCTGCTGCAATTATAAATTGTAATAATGACACATAAATATATTTCATGAAAATACATTATGTTTACATAATATACGAGCACTATACACTCCCCATAAGACTAATTTATAAATTGGTACCTAAATAAAAATAACTAGATATAATAATAAGTTATAAATAATATTTTTAATCACTCTATGTACGATATACCTATACTATACGTCTAATGTCTAAATATAATGATTATATTATGAATATTATAATAGTATGCTGCATGTACACCAGGGGCGGCCAAACGGTCGATCGCGATCTACCAGTCGATCGCAAACGATTTTAAAGTCGACCGTGTTAGAATTTATTTTTAGGCTACTCACACGAAAATTAATCATAGTGGTTAGATTTTTTATTGAAGTCGATCCTCAAAGGTCAAGCATAATGTTAGTAGATCGCGGCCAAAAAAAGTTTGGCCACCCCTGCTGTACACTGTACCTATATAGTATAATTACAGTATGAGATGGCTTGTAATAATATTTTATTAATTTAAAATCGTTTTAAAAATTTTAATTTTCTATCACTTAAAATTTTAAATCTTCATGAAACACACTTTATGTTATAAATGTTATAATATAGTCATATAAATATAAATAATTGTTTACCATCGTCATCGACGTCGTGGCGTCACTGGTCTGGTGCACACATCGCCTATTCTCTCGTTATGTTATTATTATTCCAAGCGCCGCTATTATCCAACTGCCTGAATGCATCACCTGTCCTGTATATAGTACCCACGTTCCATAGGGTAAGAAGTTTTAACGGTTTTTTTTTTCATTCGAATTCCCGAGACTCAATGACGTCAATATGGTTATTTGGCAATAATGACGTGTATTCAATATTCATGGATCTAAACTGCATACCTACCAACGTAGTATTACTCTACATTCCATATAACTTATATAAGTATATATTACCCATATCTAGTAAAATATACCTCTATACCTTAACCATTTCACCTTTTACAACACCCCGTGATAAATACCTATATTTGTAATTCGATGGATATTATAACACAATTTGCATATACCTAGTGATAAAATATGAATTCGAAATACCTACCTATTATAATTATTACACAGACAAACGACTCGTTAGTAACAAGGGTGCTTATACCCACGGATAATAGATGTATTATATTATATCTTTTATCCGTGGCTTATACCTACTTATTTTCCATTGGAGTAATATTTATTGATCCTAAAAATTCAGTTTTAGTTTAATTATTGGCCAAGTTATTATTTTATTTTTGTATAACCTTCTAATTCTATAAATTTTTTTTTTATTAATTTTAGTTTTTTGAAAACACAGTTATTACTATATGTATAAAATAAATTGGTAGATATATTATTATCTAAATTGATTTCTCATTTAAATTTATTTATGTTAGTTAAAAAAAATGTAAATGATAATGTTTATGTCTATTTATGAACGTGACAAGAAAAATACAACTAATTATACAAATAATATTATGATGTATAGTATGCAAATTCTAAATTTATGTATTGTGATTTGTAATATAACCTTCGCTTTAAAAAAAAAATCCAAGCACAATTAATTTGCCTACAAATAACTGTGCTTTTTTACGACTAAAGCATTGAACGTAATTACATGTTATTATTATTAAATATATAAATCCACACTTCTTCGCTGTCGAAAGAATGCTTTGTGTCGTATACTCGTAAGTCATAATAATGATTTAAAATATTATAATAAATAATTTAATATACGATATATTAATATATACATATAGCAATATACATTCATTAAAATATTATGAAAATCTGATGACCGACCAGAGTAGGTCGTTGAAAATAATATTATTTATGTAAGTACACATTTTTGTTTTAATGATACTTTATTTTTTGATAGCTGATAAAAAAATGTAATGATATTATATAAGTCACACAAATGGTACTTACAATATTATTATTTTAAATGGGTATAGTTTTATTCACTCTTGTATATTACCATTATTTAAAATAAATAGACGAAGCGCCCCGAACATCACGTGTAAAGTATTGACACAGATGACCGAACTATACTATTTACACCTATTTCTACTATTACTACACTACTATATAATAATAGTATTACCGTCCACTACATCCATTACAAAAACACGTATTGTTATTATTATTACTTATTGTTGTTCGGATTGAAGACAGGTAGATTGAAGGTAGGTATAAATGTACGGTAGAACCCATCGACTACAACCGTGATAGATACTACCTAGGTAGGTAATAAGAGAGGCGAAAATGTTCGTTACAAAACAGTCGACCGTCCGACTATCCGACCGCCCACCCGCCCGTCCATCGGTCACGGAACGTTGCCGCGGCGTGCACCGGCTTCAGTCGAACGCCGTTCTTTCGTTTGTGCGCGTGCTCCGCGCCTGTGTGCGAGTTTCCGTGTTGTCATATAAAATAGACTATGTAAAATAGTCCGCGCGATATCAATTTATTAGTCGGTTCGTTAGTGTTTATTTTTTGTTGTTTTGGTTCTTTTTCACATTGAGGAGTGAATATAATAATTATCAGTTTCGAATTTTTTTTCGCAAAATAATATGCATCACGTAAAATCAAAAATCAACACTTAACCCATCCGCGGCGATCCGTGTGCGCGCGTGTCTGTGTGTGTGTATGTGTTCGGCGCATTAGTGCCTCGTTCAAATTTGGATTTTATACACCTATCATAGCCGTGGTGACGGATTAGAGGGATGTTTTATCCAGTCTCTGAGTGCTAAAGGTAAATACTAAATAATCTTTTTTTTATAGAATGCTAACGATGTTTTGATACGCCGATACGGTCGTACTCTCGAATTTCCGTTGCCTTTCCGCACATTAATATATTCGATCATCGGCGTAGTGTTGTTTATACATCACGTCAAATATACATTTTACTATTCGGTATAAAATAATAGTATTGATAGTACAGTATTAAAGTAAACATTAAAACAGCTTACAAATAGCAATCAAAAAATAATCACAATATGTAGATTATAGGTAGGTACCTATATAAAGTATTTTTAGGCATTATATTGTTGTTTTGCTCGGAAATTGACTTGATACAGATATTGTTGACTGTTATATTTTTATAATGAAATTTATACTTGAATATTTTATTAATCGCAAATCAATTTACTACGAAGCATTTACCTTGCAAATATGATATGGCTAATGATAAAAATTTAAAAACCATGTAAATAATGTAAACCAGTATAATAATACGTTACCTACAGTACTTACCGCGATAATAATAATATTATTACGTTGGTAATAGAGAGTAGAGGTATAAATTATGTTCGAGTTATTATTTTATTGAAATAGTTTATTATAATCATTGAATCACTATTATAAAAATGGAATTTATAATTCTAGATATTGGATTATAATATACCTACCGTATTACTATCACAGAACAAAATATGAAGTTTCGATGATTATAACTAATATAAGTACTATACACTCGAAGCATTTTTATTTATTATTGAAGTACCTACATTAAGATTTATATTTTGGTTGGTCAATGGTCATGCAAACGTAATAAGAGAATTTCAAAACATTAAACTGCTCATCTTGATGAAATTTTTTTCTACTCTTAAGTGGCTTTATATAATAAAACACTAATTAATTTATCAAATTGCTATTCAATCTTGTACCTAAATTCTGTTATATTATCAATATTAATAATCATAAATACATGCATCATATTTTGTCAATTTTTTTTATTTAAAAGCTATATGGTTACTAAGTACCTATAAGAAAATACAATTTTATAAATTAATTTTGAAACTATCAACTATTATATTCAAAAAATCATCGATTGTTTTTGTATTATGCAGTGTCATATTTAATTTAGTTTTATGGTACAAGAGACACTAAAATATTACGTTATAATATATGTAATTCTTTTTTTATATCCTTAAATATAGCTATATCCTTTTTTTAAATAGGTATTTATAGGTATATATTCCTATATACTACTGATATTTACTATGATATATGGTAGTATAATAGTTAGTGACAGTACTACCTTTAGAAGTCCTATGATTACAGTAGTCAGACTACCAATATTCAGCACTTGCATTTTATATAATAAATAAATTAAATATTAAAAGTAATATAAATACCTAATTTTTTTTATAAAATTGGGTGGGATCGTTTCCATTGACCCCCCTCAAATACAATTATATTATATTATAATATAACAAACATAGAAATAGATTACCATGTTTTAGTCAAATTTTCGATTTTTTATATGCCGACTTATTTTTGTACATTATACCTTATAGGTGGAAACTAGAAAGCCAATATTGCGTCATCGGCAGCCCGTACAATGACTAATATGTAATAATATACCAATAATCGGATTTCTAACATAATAACCCGTCCTGTTTTCATTTAAAATAGATCATGATTATAGTTAATATTATCAAAATCAAATTATAAATTATTCTTCAACTATAAACATCAATGTAAATTTTTATTATTATTTCAACCTCAATTTCAAATTTTATTATATAAAAATAATAGGTAGATATGTATTTAAAAAAATCCAGTTTGATATAGGTACCTAATTAAATAATTTGATTCTTTTATAAATAAAATATTACAAAAACTATTCCTATCATCATAAATATAAAAAAAATTTTATTTACTCAGATAAATAATGTGTTGATTGTAAATACCCAAATTTTGTAAAATTGTCAAGTACTAAGAAATACACGAGTGATTAGTTTATTGTTATATTTAACTACTTAACACTATACACTATACTCGTATTAAGACTAAATCGTAATGTTTATAATAGTACCAACATCTCATTACTCCTAATTTATTAATTTGTAGTTTGTACCTATATTAAATCAATTAGTGGTACTTGTGCGTTATCGCGACTACATTGATTTCACATGTGCATTTTATCGCGACTCTTATTATCGTCCCTTTCTCTATATTGTGTTGATGTATTTTTGATATCAAAGTAGCAGAAGACCGATCAGGAACTTCTACTAAAAATACCTCTTTTGTTTCACGGCATATTCCGCCAAAAAACCATTGTTGGGGGAGTACTCTTCCACAATTATTTTTACGTTTAGTGAACAAACTTTCGTCAATTTCTACTATTTTTTCTTTTCTCCAATTTTTTTATTTTTTTTTTCTCTCAAACTTATAACACATACTTCCCGTAAATAATTATTCCAATCATTAACCGTATTATTACTAAGTTGTAAGTGTTTGATGTAAGCGTGGTTGTGACTAAATGTCTAAGTGTTTTAAAAATTACCCAGCCAGTCTATGAAAATTGCGATAAGTGCGATTGTAACGACTAACAACACTGGAAAAAATAGAATCGCGTATAAAACGGCTTCGTTATAACCCATAATATGAGGTAGTCGCGGTAACGCATATGTGGCGCGCGGTAGGTGTGATAACGCACAAGTACCCAATTAGTTTTTAATAATTAATTGTTGTCCGTCATCATTGCCTTATATGATTATATGATAAAATTATACAGTTATTTATTAATTTGTAAAAATGTATTAGGTACAAAATAACTGAAGGGGGAAAATTCAATAATACAGTGTTATAAAAATGTTATATACCTCATCCTTATGCGATTATTATAGGTATTTATAACAGAATGATTATGATTGGTTATTCTAAGTGAGTGTTTAATCAGTAGGCGATAAATATTTATGTGAATATTCAGTGTGTGTGATAATTTGAAGTTTGATGTGATGTTAGTAGGTATACAGTTAGACAAATAGGTAAAACATTTTGGCAGTTAGTTTACATATATTTAAAATAAAATTACATTAGTATTAAAGTATTATTACCAAGTACATCGTTACATTAATAATGGATCACAATTTTAAAGGTTTTTTTTTAATATGAATTCTGTCACAAAAGAATGTATTTTAATTTTTTACACAAACATGAAAAATTGAATAATTAATAACTAAATTAGATAATGTTACGAAATAGTTAAATTTTAACCATAGACCTTTTTGACTTATTTTGATTATTAAATAAATCTACAAATTGAAAATATATTTAAGTTTAAAAATTAATTATCACTTCAAAATACCTATAAATTATTATAATTAATTTATGTATACAGTTTTAAATTAACACACTACACTTGTACCTATGTTTCGTCTTATCTTTATCTTACGTAAGTATGGTATGTATTATTTACGTAATTTAACCAAAATATATTTAAATTTATAGTTTTATAACAAAATTTAGTTAAATATCTTAGAGTATGTACTTACAATGATAAACAGTGTAAAAGAAGAAACTGTAATTGTTTTTATCTTATAGATACCTACGTGTTTTCTTAATTTTTATTTGAAAACCATGTAGTACCTACTTTACTGATGTACGAAAAGTTAAATAGTTAAAATATTAAACGAATAGTTTTTAATATTAAATTATGTAATATAAAAATTATTATTCTATCTATTAAGTATCAGCGAATTCCAATTAGTAAATATTGCGGTTTTTCGTAAAAAATTTAAAATATTTTTTTTATTTATAATAAAGTTGAAGTATGTAAAACTAAAATAACCATAATTTATGTGGCATCGTTGAAAGTAGGTAGGTAAATCGTAAATGTATCATTTACCTTGTAAATCAATACCCAACAATTCCCAAAAATAAAATATTTACCTATGTATTGTCTTTGCAAATTTATGTATAATCGATAATAATATTATGGCATGGTAAAATTATAATAATTGTATATTTATATTTAGATTACCTGATAAATTATATAATGATAATATTGTATTTCAAAAGCATGTTAGTTCTTGTAGTAAACAGTTACTTACCAATCATCTAGGTATTCATTTCATATAATGTAGCCATTTTTGTATTTTATTTTATTATTTATACTTACTTTTGTCAATATTTTTATCAGCTGCATCTGAATTGATTTTCCTATCTTAAAATTTACATTTAAATTGTTTCCAGATATTTTATGCCACTCACAGATGCGTTATTTACCTATCTAAGAAATGTACCCCCCTTACAGAAAATTCTTTGAGATAAAAATCGTCAATAATACTGAAAATCAATTAAAACTTTTGAATGTTTCCTATTTATTATTGTTTTAAAATATATAATACCTAATTTTACATCATTAGATTTTGGATTTACTTTTTTACATCATTTTGTTTTCTTTTTTGCTTATGTAGAAGCGAGTGTAGAAGGTTTATTATTCGATTATAATTTGATCAACATTCCTCATTTATAATAATAAAATTTATTTATGTTTTTAATGTATATTATGACCTAATTGAATATTAAAATGAGATTATAAATTTATAACTACTTATTATGTAACAAAAAAATGCACCTTGAATTAATTTTTGTCTATTCTAAAGTAGAAGCCTTGAAGACAGGTCGAAGAAGATGAATTTTCTATTGTATTCAGCTGCAAAATATTTTAAACAGTGTTTTTTTTGTCCATTAAATGAACACTGTGTATGTGTATTGTGTATATAGTGTTACTATCGGACAACAATAGTGTTCATTCACCTTGTGCCCAAAGCGCGTGTGTCAATGAAGAATAGTAATAATATAAACCAATTCCGTGTGGTCCCAGCTAGAAATAAATAGTAAAAGTAAGATCTAAGTAAATTTATTCAAAATATAAAGAAAAAATATGTCTTATGAACACGTAAATTTCATTTATCCAGATATTTACGCATGTATTAAATGCAAATTAATTTTATTTATTTATATATGAAAAAATATCAGGAAACTGTTAACTACATCAATATTTAGTCGTTCAGTAACTTCGGTCGTGATTAATTAATATATATTTTGATATACATATATGTTATAAGAACATACCTGCATGTAGAAAGGTTAGTTTCTGCCTTTGAAACTTTCTAAATAACTAAATAATTCCAGTATCAGGTGCAGTAAAACCAATTAAGGAACATCATGTGACATTGTCACACACGTGCCAATGCTTCTGTGGGGCCCAGGAAGTATTATTAGGTATTAATTAAAATATGATACATATTTTATACAGCTAACTTTAGGCATCTAACCTATCTAATATTTGTAACTATTAGTACTCTAATCCTTCAAAAATATTTAATGATATTCTATACATTGTACAAATATTAAATTATTTAAAATGTACATTTATTTTACATTTTTTACGAAATGTAAACTATATTGTATACTATATGTAATATATTTAATATTATAATATTATACTATACAATCTATTTATAATAGGTATGATTTAATAATCGTTAGTGCTAAATATAATATATCTAGCTAAAATATCATTGAAAATATGATAAAAAGCATACTACTTATTTAAAGAGTAGTTATAACTGTATAAGTAATGTAAGGGCAATTACACGTAATTATAATTTTAATAAAATCGAATCCATTTTTCCTAAAAATATGTAAAATGTGTAAGTGTAAGACGTATACAATACTATATTGGTATATTGTATTTTATAATTTTAATTAATATTCCTATATGTTTATAATGTGGCGCGGTTATACGACTAACGTATTGTTACTACAGTAAAATTACCAAATGTTTGAATCTTAAGCTGTTTTAAAAATGACCGTGTGAAAAATAAAGTATTTTTATCTTCTTCCAGTAGTGTTTTATAAATATATCAAAACATGTATTCCGTTAACTTTTTAACTGTAATTACTATAAAATTTTACTATATATACATATTAAAACGTATAATTAAAACCAAAAAAAAAAACAATTACGTTACGTTTGAATTATATGACTTATATCACTTGGCATGTTGTATAACCTATAATTATAAGATATATATATATACTTTAAATAATTTATTAATATAGTATTTTATATTATTTCATTGATTTATTTCATTTAGCCTTCTTAGGCTCTAAAATTGTCTTAGTTTTATTGAGTCAAAAGAATAAATAATATATGTATTATGTATATATCATATATGTATATTTTTAATAAAGCACTACTATATTTTCATAAATGTAATGTTCTGCAATTTGTAATATACTTTTTTATACAAAAAATAAAATATAAACCATGAAAAATGTGTTCAATGTTTTATGAATAATATGTGCATAATAAGTCCAAATTTCAAAATTCATGAGAATTATCTATCAAATTATGTCTGGTATATTTATTAACTACGTGTATTATGTATTATTTATACAAAAAAGTTAAAAATAAAAAAATCAATTTTTTAACTTTTATACAGGATTGCAAAGATTATTTGAAATGAATCGAACTTTTTTTGAATCACTATTAATATTTTCTATAAAACTCATAATAAGCATACAAGTATACTTATCATTTAAAACCGAGTCTAAAACGCACATACAAGTTTCAGAACTTGAGACCCACCTCGTCATCATAGTTACACCATATATTTTTTTCTATCTTCAATGACGTATCGAATAATAACACATAATATAATATTCAAAATGCATAATATTTGTAGTTGGAGTGTATTGATTTGTGTTAGGCACGTAGTTGTTGTATAGAACACCATGGCATTGCGGGGTCGGTGTACTTTCAGGAGGCGATGACGTGTATGTATAGAGTGTAGAGGAAAGAGTAAAAAAAAATTTTGAGACATTCAAACGTGCACGTTTTTTCGTTTTATAATTAAAATAGAATGTTGAAAAAATAATATAAAAACTAAAGGGAAAAAATTTAAATGTTGACCAATCGACAAAAACAGCAGTCTACAGCTATTGTAGCAGGAAAGGGCGACTCGCACGCGTGATGCCTGGTGGTGTTACAGCGATGTTGACGACCTTCCGCCATCGTTATTGCTGCTGCCGTTTATAAATTTTTTTTTTCGATCATCAGTTGCGCTCCATTAACGGTCGTTCGCATTTCCTTATTAATTTTTTTTCGTAGTGTCCGTTTGCTTAGGACAAATCCGGATTATAAATCTTTACAATAATATGCAATGTCTGTATATGTATGCATTCAAGGGTCAAAAGAAAATGATGACACAAACATGACTATATATAACTTGTCTTCAACGTACATATATTAGTTAACATCCATAAAATCATAATGTGCTTATCAAATTCATGCCTATAACCTATTTAATTATAAGAACAATACCTACTTTCTAAAATTGTAAATACAATTATGATATAATATACTCAATATAGATAACTTTGGATTTTTAAATTGTATATAGTTAAGAGCCATCACTTCAGTATCACTTCTCATAAAAAGTAGCATTAACCATACGTTATATTCCTAATACGTATGATGATTACACACGATAATCCTGCTGTAAATTATTGAGGTATTATAATATGTTTTACTATTACTTAATTGAGGTAAATCGTCATCAAAGTATTGGGTATAGTAGTTATTTCTTTGTAGATATTTGTTAAAGATTGGTCATTATATAGGTGAATAGGTGATATTATAAGATTTTTTTCATTTACTTCTCCTATTGACGTAATATCTATTTTAATCAATGCATCAATTTATTTTATATCAAACGCTATATTATTTATATTGAATGGTAAATAATTTACATTGTGTTTTAAAAAGTTTTTTTTCTACCAATACCCTTATAGATACTTAAGTAAAATTTATTAGACATTCTATAAGAGATATAGATAAATAAAGTTATTTCATTTTTTTAAATAATACATTATATTAAACATGCAATAAATTACATAACAAATAAAATTTATATAGGTATTCGTAAAATCTATAATTTATAAATACATAATGAGAAATATTTAATTTAACAATATGGGCTATACTCATGCTCATACTCTCATAGCAGGTAAACCCACTAATTTTTTTACGGTGTAATATACTTTGTATGTACTAAATAAGGAGATTTTAACATTAAACATTAATTATCTTGAAAAACTTATAACTTTAAATACTTGTAAATTATAATCATAGTTATTATAAATTATAAATCGTAATTACTTGTACGAAATAAGATTTTTATTTACCTTAAAATTCTCAGTGAAAATAATCTGCTTAGGAATATAAAACTACATTTTTCAAAAACGTTAATACTTTTTCTAGGTGATTAGTGCTTGCTATTTTTTTTTTACACTATATTTCCAACTATTCTTTATGAAAACGACCTAGTCTTGATTTACCTATTGGTACATTTTAAATTATAAGACACACTATTCATTCATTGTATAATAACGAAACTTGAATGTTAAGAGGATGTCGGCGCACTATTTGTTTACTCTTTCGACTCACACGCAATATAGTAAATTTTACATTCATAATAATGAGTCATTAATGACTACATGTACATATTAATTTCTCAAATTAGAGTAAAATGACCTGTAATAAAATTTAAAGTTAAAGTTAAGAACATTATCTAGGGCATCTTATGTTTATAAGATTTACACATTTTATTATATTTTTATTTTAAACCCAGTAATGAATTTTTTAAATTGTAAATTATTTATACACCTTAAAAAATTTATAACTTGGTTTAAAATAAAAATATAAAATATAATAAAACGTGTATGCGATTCCCTAGATAATGTTCTTAACTTTAACTTTAAATTTTATAACTGGTCATTTTACTCTAATTTGAGAAATTAATATGGTTACAGTCATTGAGTCATTACTGTGAATGTAAAATTTGCCATATTGCGCGTGGGTCAGAGAGAGAAAACAAGCGCTGACATCCCTTAAGTAAATAAGTAATTCCTACAACATATTACAAAAATAGGACAAAATTAAAAATATTGTTTATTTAATTATTGTTATATAAAAAAATGCTCTTTTTTGCATCATTAGTGTGACATTTTGCAGCCATTACAATAAAATACTCAGCTGTCATCCAGACACGTCCTTTGGATTCTCTGAGTCATAATAATATTTCCTTTTTCGACTTTTTAAATGTATTTAATTAATATTGTTATACATTAAATGGAAAAATGTTGAAAACATTAATGCATAAAAATATACGTATTTGAATTAATCTCATAATTTTTATGTAAATTCGCAGTAGGTATTTTTTTGTAATCGGCCCATAATAAACTCATCTACCAAGTATTAAAATGTCAACAGGATTTTCGAAAGTTTTGCTATTTTTATCAATTACAATATCACTATTTTCACGTTGAAATTGCATAAATCTAAAACCAGTATTTTACAAACTTGTTTCTATTAATCATGCTGATTCCCAATTAAAATGTATAGATTTTAGTCAAAAAATAATTAGTGTGTTTTTAATACTTCAGTATTCTCCATCAACATACAATTAACATAATCTAAATATTAATATTACGAGTATATAGTATATACATTTTTTTAAGATGTATCCATTTAATCTATTAACTTTAAAAGTATCCAAGGTGCTTAAAATAATTAAATGTATATTAAAAACATAACTATGGATGAATTTATACATATTATGATAATAATATAATATAATTTAATTATTTGAACTAATGCAAATTAAATTAAATTAATATTTCACTAATAAATATTAATTCTGATAACACTACTAATATGTTATTATAGTTATTACGATAGGTATTAATAAATATTTTTGCACTGATGAGTCCTTGTCATTACCTTTAAAATCATTATAAGTTACAACTATGTGAAATATAAAAATGTATTACTTTTTATTGCTGTACGTTTACATTCCGTTTTGTGAGTATACATTCAAATTTTGCATTTAATTTTCATTAGACAGTAAATTTAATTTAACAGTTGAAATTAAAAAACTGTACTAGAAAATAAAAATAAAATAAAAAAAGGTACTGTAAACCTAACAATGGATCGTAAGTCCATTATGCTTTTGACACATTATTTAGATTACAAATAAAAATCAATACTATACAAAATTTGATTTGGATAATAGTTATTAGTAATGAATAATTACTGAGTTAGTAATAACTCATTGGATTAGTTTTATAAAAAATATACTCCAAGTTTAAGATTATATAATAAAGATAATTTAATTAGTTTTATCAAATAGAATTAATTCAAATCTTTTCATAATTAATAAATAAATTATTGATATTTAAAAGACGTGTATATTGTGTAATATATAATTTTATGTATGTTTAATATTTGATAGACAACAAAATAATATATTTCAATGTATTAAATAAAATATGTAACTATATTAATATAATAGTAACTTATTATATGACTGTGAACTGTATTATTGAAATTAAAAGATTGAAAATTGTTAATTAAAAATCATTTATAAATAATAATACCCAAGTATTTCATAGGAGTGAATACTAAATAAAGATGTTTTTCATTATAAACAGCTAGTATATTAGTCTAATACTAACAATTTCTTTGAAAATCTATTGGAACTTTTTTTATTTTTGATGTGGTTCTGAATTTCTGATGGTTGATTATATTTTAGATGTATAATGAATATATAATATGTATATTAATGAATACATCGTTTGCCGATACATTTAAAATATATATATATGTCAGTAGTTTTACTTATCTAGGATATAGACTATATTTTATTTTACATTGTATTTTACCATACCAATGCATGTTTTGATGTAAATATATGTTATAATGAAAACTTTGTTACGAGTTATGAAATAGAAAACTATTTTCACTGCCATGTGTAATGATTGACATCGTGACATTTAGATAATACATCTACAGGTATAAATTGTTAACCTCTAAAAAAACTAACCTTGGAATTATTTTTCTTAAAAGAAACAGTTTTTAATTCTCTATCCGTCTATACACTAGTGTTTAGTGTTTACAATACATATACTATATGCAAATTAATAACCGTAAAATTACTATTAAATATCATAGTACCGACCTGTTAGTTTTTGATTTAATTTCTTCTTTTTTTTTAAGAATCTATATTTCAAGGATTATTATCAAAACACCAAAAATCATCAAAAAAAAAAAAAACTTTGATAAAATATTTTTTTTTTATTTGTTTTTATTGAAGCAGTGTTTATTTCTTTTTTACCACAAATTGCATATCCCAGATGACTAAGCAAAACTATTAGAAAATGACCGGAACAGGTCAGTTCAATAATAGAGATTTGTTTTTATCGTAGAAGAGCATAATATGAAAACATTGAAATTTATCCAACAAAAGAAATGAAGTTAGAATGTTATAAGAATGTATAATAAGGCAAACGTTGAGTATTCTATAAAGCGTCTAATAAAAATTCGAGCAGAATCTTTTTATTGCTCGACGCCATATGAAATTGTATAATAACAAGGACTGAAATTATTATTACTATGTACATGTTTGTATATATGATGATTACTTGAGTTTGCAGTGCTAGACTAGATTAAAGCCAGACTATCAAACAAGGTCATTGGAAGCATCATACAATTTATCCATGCGAATACTTAATGATTTTCTCGATGTGACTATAACAAAGTTAATGACCGAGTAATTGTAATTATTTTGCCTTAAAATATAACTTTAGTGGTATGTTAAAAACTAGTTACTTGTTTTACAACAATATTATCTTTATCTGTTAATGTAATATTATAAACTTTGTATTGTTCTTCGTTTTAAATGTTTTAATTTACACTTAAGTGCATAATATATCTGGTTGATGCCTTGAAAAATATACATAATATATTTATGTTAATCCCAACAAATATAATTTGATTTTAATATTTGTTGACTTCGTTAATTTTAGTATGAACTAGATACTATAGCCTTCAAGGTTACTATCTGTAATAGAATAAACTACGAAATAGCTGATATATTCATTTTAAATTTTAGTTCTTATGTAGGTATGAATCAATTTAAGAACTACACAGCGTGTGAAAATTATTATTTAAAATGTTTATATAGGCCACTTTGTTTAATGTTTAATTTCCAAAATGTTATGGTTGATTCTGGCTTACAAAAATATCTTAATACTATATATGTATTAAATATTCCTATTCTATATGGTATAATTAAATATTGATGATATAAATATATTTTAATATAAATAATTATTGGGTATATATCATAAGAATTTATCATGGTTGTATAGTGGTTGTATACCAAAAATTGTAATAAATAATGCACTTACACTTTTATTATAATAATAAATCTAATCTTATTATAAATTAAAATATACTAAAAAAATACTTGAAAAAAATATAATTATAGAATAATAATTTGTTTTATTCTTATTGAATTTATAAAAAGTTAGTTTTATTTACCTACATAATTTTTAAAAGTATAAAAAAATTCATAAGTATTATATTTCTAATTTTAATTTTATATTTTTTTAAGTTTTGCATTTTATAATAAATAAAATAGAATTACAATCAAACTAGTATTTTCAGATGATCAAATTATTTCTAAGAAAAATAGAAAGATGATCAAACTATGACGATTTAGTAAAATTAGTAATACAAATATTATAAGTAGGTACCTAACATATTATTATGTAATTGATAATTTAATAACCTTGAAGTAAACCCACAATATTTATACGATAATGGAACATAATGATTAAGTATACGATAACTTATACCTACTTGATGTTTTATATTTGGATTGATTTATAAAAGTTTAGTATTTATGTTTCAAATTAAAATTGTAGATAGTATCATTTATTTTAAATTAATGAAAAACTACATATTATAATTAAATTATTATCAATTAGTATTACTTATTTAAAGCAATTTATTTATTTTAGACTTGGAAATTAATAAAACAATGATCTAATATTATTATAAAAATTATTAATAATCCAAAATAACTATAAAATATCTACCCTAAAAAATACATAAAGATTGTTTTGTTTACCCACTCTTATTAATATCGATTGTTAAACTTAGATTATCACTAAGTTGTAAAAAAAATCTTAAGTGAAATTGGAGTGGCTTTACTATATTAATTTTATTATTTTACCCTCTTAAGTCAAGGCCGATAGTAAGCCAGACAACGTGGGGCAGTGTCTGGGAATCCACGAGATAAGAACAGGTTGTTTGATGGAGCCACTGAAGTAGCTCTGCTTCTAAGGTATTTATTTTTTTCACGACGGTCATCCTTTTGTTTTTCTATGCTTCATTGGAATTACGTTTTACAATAATAGTAATTACTAAAGCATTGTCTTGGCAAAGAAGTAGTCAGTTGAACTTGTGAAAAAAAAATAACCATTACTTATAATAAAGGTATCAAAAACATCGACCGTTGGCATTTAGTAATAGACACAGTATAATATACAATATTATATATCTTCATGCTAGGAATGTAAAGAAAAAATTATGAAATTCTTTTTAGACCAAACTTCTTTTCAAATCTTAAAGTCAAGATAAATCTTATTAATTATGTTATTATTTTTTTAAATAGTGTAATGACAATCGTTTGTATCTTATACGAATGTATATCATAAACTGTATAGTCCGGTTGTTTAAAGAACACAAACGTTTATGAATATAAATTTCGATACCCAATAATTATATTTTATACTTTTAATTTTAAATTAAATATTGTAATATAAAGTATTATAAATTTGAAAGTTATAATTTAAATTGTAAAGCCTACTTATTCTGTGTATAAAGTAGGCTTAGTAATAATTCACACTTACCGACATTAAGTCCATTGAAATGTGTTCTTGTTGAGTATAACACATATATATACTCGTGTGTGGGTATAGGTACATATTAAAATTATGCAAAACTAATTTTTCAAATTCATAGTGATGACGATAAGTAATTACATAAAAAAATATATGTTCCTATTAAAATTAATTATGTCTAATTGAAAAAATTCAATCAGAAAGAAAAAATATTGAATATCGGTATACAGTCAAATCTTCAGTCATAGTAAATATTTGTATCTATATTTTTATTTATTGAAATTATTATGATTACTAAACGGTATTCCATGTATGTTAAAATGTATTTGAGTTATTATATAGTCTACATTTAAAAATTGTTAGGTTAACTATTTCTATCATATCTTTTTGTTTAACAATCTATATATTATTATTATTTGGTATCAAAAATGCTTATATTATAGTAATTTATGTATATTAATTGATAAAGACGATATAGATGGTATTGAAAATTTGTTGTAAAGTACTTGAAACGCAATTGATAATAATATTATAATTCAACCCGTGGTTATTAAACGATACATTCTATCCATTTATTTAAAACTCATTAAAAATCCTGTATACCAAAATTAAAGAAATCTTTAAGTTAGTTAGTTTTTGAAAAACTAAAGAAATCGATATGTTATATAGTAAGAATTGTGGATATCTCGTAATTTTCTAACAAATAAAATAAATAATAATTCCAATTTGTATAGAAACGAAAAATACACTGGTGACACGATTAACGTAAAACAATTGAATACTTTTAAAATTGATTTTAAGTCGACAGTGACTGTTCTTTTGATGACTTCATACATATATTATATTAATGATATAAAAAATACTATATTAATATAAAATTTATTCAATCCATTCCAACGAACATTTCATGTTTGAAATATCAACTTTTTTTAATTGTGATGATACATTTCAATGGTTATTTTTAGTTTTTCTTGATTGTTTTTAAAAGTTCTGAAAATGCTTTACTTTTGACTTAATACAACTCCAATTTATTACCATAAATAGACCTCAAAATGGAATATTTTTACTGCTGTAAAAGATAATAATACACAGTATACAACTCAAAATCTAAAAGTATCTATAATATATAATTACCAAACATTATTTTCCTAAATTAAAAAACTACTAATGTTGGTATTTAGAATCTTCTGTTATTTATTTGGTAAAAACCGAGTGTTTGTATTTATTATAAAATAAAAATAAATACCTGATCATTAGTCATTGTAGATTTCAGTTGACTTAGCACGGCACCACCATACACAAATACATAATAATCAAAAAAATACCGTTACCAAAAAACACAAATTCAGAAGTCCCATGATAGTGATTAATTAAATAAAATTAAATAAATAAGATTTTTTAATATAAATCAAGATATTTTATTTAATTGCCAGATACATTTACAAAAATGGCTGATATACATTTATTATTAATATTAAAAAAAAAAAAAAAAATGTTTAGTAGCTATAGTAGTCTTATACTTTTAAGTCCGGTTGGTTAAAACTTAAAGTGATTTAAAAATCGTCTATAGCTGACTACAATCGATTTACGATGTTTTAAGACAAGCCATCATTATTATACAATAATCTAAGTATAAAAGTATAGCAATAATTTTAAGTGGACATATAAAATATCGTGTAAAATATACTCCTTTTAAAGATTTAACTAAAATACCAATAGCTAGCGAAACCCCTTGAGCAACTAAATTGCTTTAGACGCTATAAATTATTTGTACATCGAACGACAAACTAACGTAATTACTGTTAACAATAGAAAAACGCTCAGTTTTAATATAGCGTTAATATATTATAATAATATCGTAAACTACGGTGAATAGACAAATATAATACTTATTCTTTTCTTTTTTGTTATTATTTTTGATATCATTGAGTTTTGTTATATTCGTTCTCTATTATAATACATTATTATCGTTACCGAAACCCATATTTATTACTTACATCACTTTTAGTGCTTTTTCATCATGCAATTGATGTTGCACATTTATGTAAATGTACAACGTTTTAAAACGAGATGCTTCCTAATAACTCATACTGCATTATTTGAACATTAAAAATAAAAATAATTTATTTTTTCATTTTGTATAGGTAATATGTATATAATAGTTATTGTGTTATGTATTGTATTTACATGTTCTTTCTATATTCTATTTAAACTGGCGTGTTGTAAAGTAGTATAAACACTCTTCTATACAATAATTAGTTCAGTTGTATATAAAAGTTATTGTACAATTATTCAATGTTGTTCATTTGATCAAAACATTATAAATAATCATAATTATATTTTATATATTATCTATAACATCATCATTCATTAGTGTTTCTTAAACAATTACTTAAAATGATTTTTTTAAACGATTAGATAAGTAACTACATAGTCAAAAGATTTAGTAGAATTTGACTTGCTGTGAAGTATTAAAATATTTTTGTGATATTAGATATCATACTTAACCTACGACAATCTTATTAAAATGAACATTCAATTATATCATCTACTACAAAACGAACATTGAAGGTTTTATGTTACCTCTTTTTAGTTGTAAAAACTGGTTTACAGGTAGTCGGTTTTTATCACTAGCTTATAAAAAAAATGTAGATGCATATGACTACAATGATGAATAAAACTGTCACTTTATAGTGTATTTTTGTTGAACTACCAGTCACAAATTAATCTTATATACTTACAAGTTACAAGTTTACAACTTGCATTACTTTAGTCCATTATCAACGAAACATAACATAATAAATATATGTTTAAATTTTCTGTTGGTAGTTGACTTTTTTATTATTATATTATGTATACCCAAGCAATCATATTAGCACATAATAGAATTATAGAATCAAATTTGAATTATGTATAATATATCTTACTCATTTTGTTTTTCATATAGCTTCTAATTGAGCGTTATTTATTGTAACTTCACCATTATGCTATAGTCTCTATGTTATTTATAAACTTAACATCGTGATCATGCAATTAAAAACAACATAATTATGCTAAAAAATTAAGTACGTTCTAAGTTATTCAATAATACGCATCATAACCTAAAAAAAATGAATTTTAAATCTGTAAAAAATTGAAACATTAATTTTGTGTAACTATAAAATACTTATGCATAAATATAACGAATTAATTCTTATTTCATATAATCAATATTTTGAAGAAAAAAATTAAGTTTAAACGAATATTGGATTTGCTTAGTTTTGATTCTCACAACATAATTTATCAATCATATATTATTTTAGAATCATAATAGTATGTATGTATAGAATACAATAATGTCGAGAACTTAGCATGTTCGTTCGTAAAATGTAATTTTCGTTATGCATTTAGAAACTATTTAGAAAATACGATACCTACTCGTATATTTACATATACGATACCTTATACACGGCTTAACACGTCCTGTTGGATGAAATTAATACCCAGAAACGTAGTTTTATTCCCACATAAGTGTAGTGTGTATTATATACCATGGCTATGAAAAAAGTTTTTGGTTTTAGTTCTTAGTCAATACTAGCTATATGACAATATAACATATAAATGTATGGACTCTAACACTGAGCTATAGATAATTTAAATGGTAAAATTCGTCTGAATTATAATGGAATATGTGGACATAATATTTTATTAAATAGCAGTTAAGTAGAATTAATAGACTATTTCATTAAATACCTACTGTTAATTCTTGCATTTATTTAAATTTTATATTCAATAATAATTAGGTACTCGGTTGATATTACGATATAAGCAATTACAATATGAAGTAATACGAAGAGTAAAAAAAATTAAAATATAATTAGAATAAATTTAGTTCTTTAGTAGGTTCTCATGTAAAAATTTATTATTATAACTGTAATGGGTTTTAGTTTTTTTATGGCATCTTGTTGTATATAATCCTAAAAGGAAAAATGGGACTGTGCAAAAATTATAAGCTTCATCATATAGTACCTAATTCATTGCAAGTGCTTCAGACCTTTTAGGATTATGTCTAACGACTTAAATGTATAACATGTTTATGACATTGACCAATAAGCTTGAGCTTAACATTATTACAAATACCGACATAGCAATAATTTATATTAGTCATTCGCTGTTACTGTATCATTGAGAAATGGTAAGAAGTATACAAAAATAAATAAATATATTTTGATGTTGATATAAACGTAAAATATATTATTCATGAACGCAAATTTTACTGAAACCATAACTCTAAAGTATCACGTGTCTGCCAATATAAATTTATAGATCTAATGGAAGTATCATAGAAAATAACTTGAAATACTGCATTCACCATATTTTCTCTATGTTATTATCAACAAAGTTTCTATTGGAAAAAGAAACCATTGAACCAATTTTTAAGATAAAGATTAAAAGTATAAAAATCTTGAAAATGTATTTAATTAGATCATAATTATTTGTTTCTCACAATATTTTATTTAATTGAGATAAAAACTTTTACTTTAAAATCCTAGTACATGTCCACATATACGATTCTAAGCATTAATCATTAAAAGTTACAACATATTTTTTCTATTGTCTATGCTTTTCTCATCATTATAATAAACACTTCAAAGTATATAAATTACATTTTATTCGATTTAAAATATCAAACAAATTAACAGATGAGAAATTAGAACGAATATAATATATTTTTGAGTTCAAAACTCCCACAGCTATAATATATTGGTATAGCCGAAGAAAGTATTGAATCTATTCCCTCGTATCTTTTATTTTTATTTTTGCTTCATTTTTTATGTATTTTTATAATATATGGTATATATTTCATACAATATTAACACTTAATGTTTTAATAAAGATATATATACCTACATATATAAGTCAAGAACATTGAAAACGTCGATTAACGTAATAAAGCAATTTCATGGACTAATGTTATTGCAGTTTTGATAGTGCTAATACTCTATGCGACAAAACATTTTTTGAACGGTTACCGAAAAAAATTATTATTTTTCAAGTGTATGACTTGAAAATCTATTTGATTTCCCTAGATAAAAAAAACAGCGATAAATTATGTACTTCAATTTATAGTGAGTTATTCTCGAGTACATATAGATTGATTAGAAAAGTACTCAAGTCACTTGGGATATTTCAAGTATATTTAGCTAGTGAAACATATTGGAAAGTTATATTGACCACAATGTGAAAATATTCTAACTCTCCGCTCTATCTACACTATTTGAAAAAAAATTCAACGAAAATACACAAATGAACAAAACGGTATAAAAACAAAAAACAAAAAACAAAAAACAAAAAACTAAAGCATAAATTGTTAAATAAATAATCATTACAATAAAATTATAAATTGCACAAATATTTGTCTATACTACTTTTTTTACTACTTTTTTTACTACTTTTTTTTTTGTTGTTTCTTTATATTTACTGTGCAACAATATAAAATACATAAAAATGTTAATTTTCCTACAAAATTATTGCTCCGTCGCCACCTACCTTTACTACTTATAACGTATTAATTAGAGCAGTTCTTGGAATATAATCTGAATTATTCTTATTAATTTTTATAGATGTTGACCTTGAACAATGTGGTTTAGGAGAGCTGTCAAGGTCATATTTTAAAACCCTGCAGTATCAATCGTAAGTCGTAACCATCGAAGTGATCAAAACATGTTTTTATTGAAAACTTGCATTTCTAGTAATAATATTACAGGTTACATTGACAGTCAATGTTCCATCCACAACCACTATTTCATAACACTAGTTTTAGGCAAATGAAAATAATAATAATCAATACACTGTTGCAACGTCTTCTCGAAACACCCGGGGTCCCATCATATTTAATTTTGTTATACGTTTTCGTAAAACTTTTTATTATGCACGTACTTATACATATTAATAACATAACGTAACGTAATGTAATTAAAGCTATAATTTAAGTATAATTAATAGAAAAGTTCTTTTCTTCAAATTCAACCGTATAGTCTGAAAGATAATAAATTGCTATAACGACAAACTTCACAATTTTATATTCAAACATGATAAGCCTTCTCTTTAACCTAAAAAAGAAATAAACTAAATTCATTCATTTACTGTTAGTGTTTATAAATAAAATCCTTGTTTCGTCATATTTCAATATATTTTATGATAAATAATTTAAAATATTTTTTAAGTCAGATTTCGTCTTGAAATAATCATTTTGTAGACTTCTTAATCTTATATTATCTCTTGAACTTATAAATCCGTGTGACAAATAAATCTCGTATTTACGACTTACGTATTTTACTTGTTACAATGTTGAAAAAACGTGGGATACATATTATACGTATTTCGCCGAAAATCCGAAACGAAAATAGTTTTCTTTGAAAATGATAATCATCTTTGACAGTAGATAATGAAAAACAAAAACCGTATAATAATAATAATAATACGATGAGTATATTATAATAGTATCATAATATTGTGACAGCTATTGAAGGTTATAAACATGTCGGACAGGCCAAATGCGTCGTCTGCAGTCTGCATTATACGGATAGTATAATAGCCGCGCGTATTCGAACTGCTGCTCAAAACCAGTACATGACCGTACAAAAATATATAACAACCAAAAGCATATAATAATCACAGTGTAGTACCGCAAAACATATATATTTACATTTCACATGTACGCACTATGCCAGTCATTGTGATACACTCTAACATTGGATCTATTATAAAAGTAATACAGTTCTAGAAACCTACATATTATAGTTAGGTATAGAAGGTATATATTACAAACATATGGAATAATAATAAAAACGTCATACTTAAGTATGCCGTATAGATATGTAGGTATATGTATATAAATATACATGACTATTGTACAAACATATAGTTACAAACGAAATATAACAATAATTGGGTCGGGTGCGCTTGATGCAGATTAGTCGAGATTTATCGGAGGGAGAACGTGAAGAAGAGAACCTATATGTATATGGATTATAGCCTATAGGTACTATAGCTAGGAGATTCCCACCTATTTACACTCATGAAATGCATCCGCGGAGGCAGCATAAGCAGGTCTGTTGGAACTATTGAAACAAAATAAAGAACGATTATATTACTTTTTGTGACGAAATGGAAACATATCAATCGATGTACATAGAAACCGACTGCTACAACAACATTCCGTCGAATTTATTATACCTACCTATGTTTATTCATTTCCCATTCCGTAATGAAATACGATTTATTTATAGCACATAACGCAAATCTATCTCTACACATATAAATGTTGAATATAAAATGTATTATATTATGTTGTAATATTATATTCTCAATAAAAATATCGCGAGTATTTCAATTATGATGACAATCTTTTTCATTTAAACATTATACATATACATATGCAATAATACAACGATATTTTTTTGTAAAAAAGAAATAAATATGTTTTTTGAGCTATTTTTTAAAGTAGAATATAATATAGTGAACCGATCAATTTGTGTAGGACGTAAGCATATACAATTTTTACATTGTTGACATTTCAAAATAAATAATAAAAAAATATCAAACTGAGAATGTAAACTATATTATTTGTGTAATTTAAATGTATATATATATATATGTATACGCATCTGCTATTGGTAATATTTATCTTGAATTGTGATACACAACATGATTACTGATACAAAGACCAGGCCACCAGGGTTAAGGAGTTTGTACATTTCTTGGAACTCAAGATTGCAGGATGTGTTGACCTTTAACAATATTATTGCACATATTAATTAAATATTGCAATACATAATTATTATATGTGTATATAACATAACTCGCGTATTGGATTAAATATCGATATAGTGCCGTTTTTCTCGTTTTTCATGATATCGATTTTTACAAAAGTATACAAAAACAATTATAATCGAGCAAAAGCACAATTGAACAAATACAAACCGTCGATTTACCACAACCAAGCACAATGTACTATAATATGAATATATTATACATAATATGCATTAATAGTTATTTGTTTTATTTTAAGTACACTTTAGCAATATATATTTTTCGCAATTGACATTTTATGTAATTTTATTTATAGGTTTCATTCAAAAGCTGATCAATCGAACCACATTGAACAATTAAGGTAATATTAATTTTAAAATGTGTATTTATATTTATTGAATCAATTAAGTATTTTGCTATATGATTAACACTTTATTATAATATTACCGAGTGTTTTTTTGGAATAAAAAATACACACGAATGAACAAATTACCTAAATGCAACTTATAAATTTCAAACCTATATAATATTAATTATTTCCAATTTTGACCGATAAAGAACCATGACGTATAAAATATTAAGAGAATGTTCCTACCATAAAATTCGGTCAAAAAATTAATACGAATGAAATAAAACATTGCAAAATTATAAAACTAATAGCTTCTTCGTCCTTACTCCAAATTTCATTGTATTATCGTCAATTTACGTCAACGTAAAATAATTACTATTTCACGATATCAGACAATATTTTTAATTTCTACTGGATACCTAACGCGTAGTATTTCTTTCATATAACCATATTGTTTTTGAAAAGTAATCTTAGACGAGGTCTAATCTAATTTCCGGAAAACAATGTGTACGTAGTACGTATATGTGTGTAATGGGTGTATGATTATGTATAATATATAAATATACGGACGAGAAAGGGTCCTAAGGCCTTTTTTTTTATATATAGTTAGAGCATGAATGATCCGATTGCAATAATAGTCACGCTCGGCGAACCCCGAAGAATCGTTTCGGAAGTAGATGACGGTTTCGCCCGTGTGACACGCCTCTAAAACGGTTAGCGTGCAGGCCAGCGCCCTGCTTGTATGATCGTTTTTTATGTAACGGTAGTGGCATAATAAAAGAGATTAAAAGAACGTGACCAGTATATGTAATAATAAGACAGTACTTCAAAATTATAATAATAATAATTCCAATGTAGTGAAATAGTATAGTTATGTTAGCTGTCTGTACTGTAGTAAATCAACACCGTATAAGTAATGCCAATTATTACAGTGCTTCAATTTATGCATACGAAAACAACATAAATTAATTTCGAATAAAAGTAATTGAACAACTTAGAATATAAATGGGCTTTTTTGATTTTTACAACTGTTATTATTTAATGAAGAAACAGATTACATTTCCAAAAATATCGCAGTCTTAGATACCTTTTTTGTATATTTTTTTATTTCTTTAATAAATTACATAGCTGTATTATTTATTTAATATATATATATATATATGCCTAGTATATTATATAGTCGTGTCCTTCCATGTATCAGGCTTTTTGCTGCAACTGTTCACCATGATAGTGACGGTATTCTCCATCACTTTTACCACTTTATCTATTGGTTTTATAAAATTTAAATTCAAATTTAACAATATATGCCCATCGTACGACGTACATTTATCATTAATTAGATGGTTAAGTAGAGATTATTAATGTACTTCAAAATAACTCATTTAGTTGTTAAAACGTGTTTAATATATGACTATTGTAATATTTAACTATACATGCACTATATGTACATATATTAATTTGTAAATATGGAATATAAATAAAATTAATAAATCATTAATAGTTATTTTATAAGATTTTATTTTAGTTTTTAAATTTTCTCTATTTTTAACTTCCCAATTGTCATTTAAAAACTTTGTCTTAAGTTATTAAACAATGAACATGTGATGTATTGCTTAAATTTTTGAGTAGTCATCCATTCAAAGTAACAACCGGAATACCGGTTTAACACTATAATGCCGCCGAACGCAGTATTGACCAATTATTGGTTATGTTTCGTTTGCAAGACTCTAATTACGTATAAAAACTAAGAAATCACCATTCTTGCAGTAGAAAATCCTATTCTAACAAGCTTTTTCACAATTGTTTTTTCTTAATTATGTGAATAAAGTACTTGTGTATTTAATTATATTACTTAAAAATTAATTTTAAATTCAAAAGTTGAAATTAATTGACAATCATTTTTATTTTATCTAATGATTTATTCACTTAACGCTTTTATCATAATTCTGTATAACTATAATATTGAAATTGTTGTACCTGTTATTATAAGCTAATTCAATTAAACTGGTGAAAATATTCATTTTTAAATTAAATAAATAAATGAGGCAAATTCAATTATGTTTTGTTTAACTATCTATAATACATACCTAATGATTAATATTATGGTATTTATTTTTACTATATAGGTAATAATAATAATTATTATTATCATTATTTTAATAATAATTTTACTCTTATAAAAATTTAGCGTCGCGTCACATTTATTTTTTAAATAAAATATTTTGATGTTATATCGTATGTTCTTAATTAATATAATTACAAACTCAAAATCAAAATCTCCTGGTAATAAAATTACAAAATTATTAAATCAGAAGACTAAGTCTAACAAACTATACAAATATCTTAATGGGTTGGAATTGTTCTGTTCGTGACAGTATTGGTGATGACCTTCACGAGTTAACGTTTTGATGTTTTTGATGCATATATCTCTATACTGTTTCTTATATATCAGTTATAGAACATACATTAACTATATGAATCATATCTGTTTTGTGAAAGTATAGAGAAAAAAATAGAAATTATTACTGAAACCCAATGAATCAGATATATATGTAATCAAATAAACGGAATGTATATAAACGTGAGGTTAGTTGAAATTAATATCTAAAATTATGACTATGAAAATCTATTAATGTTCCATGCATTCCAAATATATCATTTTTGAGAATAATTTCAACCGCGTATCAAAAATATTGCAAGTATGTACCTATTTCTCAATTTCTAAATTATATTCTATACAATCTTATATGTTATATTCAACAATATAATCAAAGCATTAAACAAATACACCTTAAGTACATACTAATCAAGAATTGTGTTTAAAACCGTAATTGGCAAAAATATAATCCCTTAAACTGGAATAACACGAATAAAAAAAAACCAACTAATTTATACGTTTTTGTTTTGTACAGACCTTTCTGAAGAGAAAAAAAACTACTTATAGGTACCTACATATTTTGTAAAATTACCAGTTGTTTATGTTAAATCTTAATTGTATCAAAATGTGTCATATTCATTGCACAATTCAATAAACAGGTATAGGATTTAAAAGTTTTTAATCGAATTATACATTACCAACATTTTCACGGATCATCCAACGTCTTCCTATTCGTGCGTGTTCAACCATCCGTTTTCTGGGTCGAAAGTCGTATACCTAATGTTTTTATTCAATAGCTACTCTAACTATTATACCTGACTCCTTTTGTCAATCAATTAGTGCTTACGTCAAACGCCACAGTTTCACATGTGTGTGTGTTGGACTGGTATTTTATTTTATTTATTTGGGCTAATCAGAGCATGATGCATACGGGGTTTAACGTGTAGTTACCTACGTATGCTGTTCAATATACAATTTTGCGCGAGGCAAAGAACGGACGTATCGCATTTTGTATGATAGCCGTTGGCATTACCTAGTTTATGCGGGATTCGCTTAAGACTTAGCCGCCACAGGGTATACCCAGGAGATTACTATATTATACGTATAAACCTATAGGCTATAATACAAACGGACAATCCACATTCAAAGCTTAATCGGCACATAAGTATAAATATTGAACATGTTAACAAATGAAAAAGAATTATATTTATAAACATACAGAAAATAATAAAACTGGTTCGTACAATGGAGAGAGAAAGTAGACCTGAAGTTCTCCGTAATAATGAGAGTATACAAGAAAAGAGAATAGACTACAAGATTGAGTTTTCACGATGGGTTTGTTGGGAATAAAAAAAAAAGTAATGCAAGTTAAATCACGACAAGTAATTAAAAAAAAATTGAAGACGGAATAAATTGTGGCATTTTTGGGAATAATTTATAAATCCATTTGTACCGACCTTCGTTGCGACGAAGGAAAACTCACGGGAATATAACATACAACGCTGATTCGAAAACAGTAAAAAGTGTAACAAACCTGTGTGTACTAATATTGTATAAATTAACTATTAGTAAAAAGTGTAAAAGATTTAGCTAGATTCTAAAACTTAAGTTCATAAAATATGATAGTTTAAACTTAAGTATTATTTTATACGAACTCAGTATTTATTTTTATTGACTTTTTGAAATAAAAATATTAAAAAAATATAATTATGTTATCCTTAAAAATGTTAAAACGTGTTGTTTAATTTTAAGTAAGCATATTAAACTCAAAATCATTTTATGATCAACCAACCATACATTGCAGAATTTCTAACCAGAAATTATAGTTAATTATTTATGCAAATATGCAAATAAGCGTATTTTAATTTTTATCTTTTAACTTAAAACAATTAATTGTTCATTATTTTGTTTTACGTGTTTAGTATATAGAGTTATATTAACATTTTAACAGATTCAAATATCTGATAATCAGTGAAAATTGTTTTCTGGAAAAGCTTCAGTATAATGTAATATTATGTAGCTGTGGTCAAGGTATTCATTATAATATTATTAGCCAATAATGTACATTACGGCGAAGGTTCTTGCTTTATTTAATGATAAGAAATTATTTTGAATATTTTATGAACCAAATCGAACCATGTTTTCGAGTTTATTGTAAAAACTGTACCATTCTAAAACGTGAATATAATTTAAATTATAATATTATAACATACACACCACATACATGTCGGAAATTATGTACTTTAATAACACAGTTTGCGCCATATCCATTCTTATACGTTTATTATGCACTATATGATTATTTACGTTCAGGATGCTTTCGCATAAATCGGTTACCATTGATGGACGCGTGGTGCGAAATTGTCAGTTCTGTGCCACGTTAATTACAGAGAAAGTGCCGCACAATATGTAGAATGTAAATGTTAAATAACAATAATCGTTATTAAAACTGTCGTGTTTACAATTTTTAATGTCATATAGACCTCTCAAACATATTCAGTTTATAAGGTTTGTGCCCAGTTCGCCGACACCCAATTCGCCGACACCCGGTTTTTTGATCAAAAAACCAGTTTTTAATATTTTTTAAAAATAGCCCAATTCGCCGACAACAAATGATATTGGCGACGGGGGGATTTGATGGCGAGTATAAGATAGTATTATAGTTATCTATCACATGATAATTTTGACATCCATCAATATATTATATATATATAATAATAATATAAGTCCACTGCGCGGTTTTCAAATAATGATTAAGATTTTAGTTTGCGATTATATTTCATTGCGTTAGGTACTGCAAAAAAATTTATTCTTTATAAATTAAATAAATTAAATTTTTTTCTTTTATAACTAAGTTTTGAAAATTTTATAAAAGGTTCTCCATACATTTTTCTTCAATTATCTGTAAAAAAAACTCTACCGGAACCAGACAAAAATTTTTTATGAGTGTTTGAAATTTAAATTTTTACAAAACCGCGTTAAATAACGGTTTAGCCTCAAACGATTTTTGATATTTGTTGATATTCAAACAGTATAAGTCGTAAATACTTGAAAATTTTACCAGTTATTTAGATTGCCAATTTCTTTACGCGATTTGATTTTCAAAACATTTTGACTTTTTTTGAGCTATTTATAGACAATTGAAATTTTCAATTTTTTTTTATTTTTTTTTTATAAATGTTGATAAAAAAAAATTTAGCTGGGACAAATTACTTGAAAATTTAATTGAAGGGTTCACATAACTTGTTCTAACTCTCATTCAAAAATTATAAAAATACATAGGCACAATTTTTTTTTATTAGCATTTGAAGTTCAAATATTGACAAAAATTCGTCAAAGTCATGAATATTTTTCACTATTTGGTATTTAAAAATTTATAAATATTTTACTATCAAAAGCTAAGAATTGAAAATTTAATACTATGCTGTCCATAAGTTAAACTTAGAATAATTATAAAAAAGTTTGAGGATTATTCAATTTAAAAAATTTTAGTAGTGTTTAAAATCTTAATTTTAATTTGAAATCAAAAATACACGTGTAAAATAACGTATTACTAATAAATAATTTTCGATTTTTGTTATTTTTAAAAAATTACTAAACGTAAGATCTTGAAGCTTTTACTTAAATGTTTGAATTTGTTTCAGAATAGAATATATGACAATATTTAAGTATAATATATCCTAGACTGACAAATAATCTCCGTTCAGAATCGTTTTTCGTATACAATGATACCTATCATTGCATTCAAATTTAACCTTACCTAGTCCGAAGTCCACCCCACCCCTAATGTACAGCAGAGCGATACTCACTTATCGCTTTTTTATTTTATATTATTTATATATTTTTTATAACTAAACTGTAACTATTGAGTGTCGGCAAACTGAGTGTCGGCAAACTGGGTGTCGGCAAACTGGGTGTCGGCAAACTGGGTGTCGGCAAATTGGGTGTCGGCGAACTGGGAATACACCGTTTATAATATACCTACGCAATGCGCGAAATATATAATTGTTGTTATACCGCAATGCATATATGCATGTATTAATTGGTTGGATTCGTCGTGGTTCATAACCCTGATGAATATTATTTCATTTTCCGTTTATGTTATTGTTTAAAGAATAATGCTATTTTTTATTCTACAACTTACTATCTTGAAATCCAACGTTTAATTTGTTAATTAGGTAAATTAAAATGTGTGTAGAACCTATTATAATCGAATGAACCTATATATACGGTGAAACTTTCATGTAACGAACTTATATTTTACGAAATTTTCTGTTTAACGAATTACTCTGTATTACAAATTTTTTTGTTGCTTATTCGACTTCGTTATATGGAAGTTTCACTATATATGTAACTATATTATAATCAGTATTATAATTAAAACGCAATTACATATTCTGTATGCTGACAATATTAGGAAATTACGTCATATACCTAATCTAACATTTTAAAATATTAAACAACGAAATATGTTTATAATATCAAGTAAAAATTATAACGAATGTTTATCGAACATGTCAAAAATGTAATTCAAAAGTCCTCATATCACGAGGTTTTTATAGGCTGCGGTAAATTAGAAAGGGACGCTGCACTCACCAATCGATCGATCTGTTTGGAGTACCGAATAATACTCCATCATTTTTAACATCGTTTCCAAACACATCCGACGTACCAGGATATTTGCATTCCAAATTGTATTACAATAGCTAGTTCGCTTTTATTGAAGTCATATATTATATATTGTGTATGCGTGCATATTATTATAATGTATTATATTCAGTTAAATTATAACACGAACCGTTTAAATACTTAAAAACCAACATTATGGTTTTGAAATATTCTTTGTACTGCACGCCTACATAAAACAACGTCGTATCGAATATATTGTATTTTATTAATACAATTTTCTATTGTTTTTAACTGTAAACGGCTCTTTTTTTAAAAAAAATATTACAATAAATTATCCATTACTATCATTATTATTGTTGATTTAAAATCAAAAATATCGTGATAGTTTACTGAGTATAATGGTGGATCTATAGGTACAGGGATATCCTGTAGACTAAAAAAAATTATCAAAAAAATAAAATTTTGTTTTATAAAATAAATCTAAAAATTCTTAATAATATTATATTTATGAACATACAATTTATATCTCCCTCTCCCCCCACCACGCGTGTGAAAATCCTGAATCCTCCACTGACCGAGTGTCTTGCCGTATTTATCTTCATGCATAATATGCCATAATGGTATAAGTATACTTATCATCTACCCCTACTCATAATCATAGCTTACTAAATATTTGAGACTTAACTAAAACTACATTTAAATATTTAATGGATATTGTTGTGTTTTTTTTTAATATTTACGTAGAAATTTACACTATTACTTTTCATGAAATGAACATCTCAAACACAATTCACGGAAAATGTTTTCCAATCATAATATTTTTGTTTTTATTTTATTTTTTTATTCTACTATATCATAAATATGAATAAATTAAATGTTAAAAGAAAATTTGTTATTATCATGTTTTTCAAACACTTATTAGTTTGAAAAAAAACATAATCAATAACATAACATAATAATAATATATTCTCTTACAAACTAACTAATTATAGAATAGCGCGAGATGGTTTTTATGAAAAATGTATTGACGTGTAGTGTAGTTCTCTTGAAAGATACGACCTATAGCTACATGTGCCCTGTGCATATTATGATCGTTGGCGTATAC
Organism: Schizaphis graminum; assembly: GCA_020882235.1. NCBI lineage: Eukaryota > Metazoa > Arthropoda > Insecta > Hemiptera > Aphididae > Schizaphis > Schizaphis graminum. The sequence continues at coordinate 74,000,102 of CM037032.1, forward strand.
TAAACGCGGGCAAATCTGCATAAACATTATATGTATGGCATATGTATGTAATATATATATGGACTGTTAGCTATAAATATAGAATGTATATTAAAAACGATCGCCACTCTCAGATGCGGCCCCATAACCGCATTTAGCCGGTCGGCCCGGCCCGGCTGGTAACTAACGAACGTTCAGTGTATGGATCCGACGGCGATGCACAAAACGAGACGCACCGGCGTGGCGCTGTAGCTGGGGCGCGGCCAGCAAACGGGTTCGAGAAACGGGTCACTGGGTCCTCCGCCGAGGAGGATACTCGCTATAGTATAACGATGTATATTATGCTATGCTTATATGTTCTCGTGTATAGATAGTATTATAATGATATTATGTCGGTCGGACTCGGGAGATGAAACGCCCGAGCATCGTGGTGCAGCGCGCCTGTAACAACGTGTCTTATATATATATATGTATGTATGTCTTATATTATACCTCAGTTTATGTATTAAATATTATCTACTATCAGCTGCGGCAGCGGCAGCGGTGGTACAGACGTTTCGCTAAAAACGCGAAAAAAAAATTACACACCGAACACCTTATGTATATTACCTACTATAAGCGTATATATAAATATATGCATCATAATATGATATATACGGCGTAAAGCTGGTATATTATAATAATAGTGCTGTACAAAACGTACAATAATTATAATATATACCCATAATTTAAAAAATTAATTTATCCATAGAACAAAATGTATATACTGTTATAAGTTGTATAATAATAGTATACATGTTAAATGTTATTTTTAATCATTTAAATGAAAATTATGATTTAAAATCTTTTTGTATTCTTTGGACTTTGGTTATTGCCAGGTTCGTGGTTAAAAAAAAATCGACTGTATATTTAGATACTATATTATATACCTTTATAATATGGTTTAATGACCGCCATCTGAAGACTTTTTAAATGCAAGGAAAGCTCGCGTTTTTAATTCAACGAACCTGATTACTGTAACTATATAATACTACAACGAACGATTATATACGAATATATTATGGTTTCCGACAGTGTTATTTTGTAATTATTGTAATAGGTTTATCGAAACTGTAAAATTGTATGTAAAACTTATATAATAAATTTAAAAAAATTATATATTCTCCTTTTAAAATTATTTTACTTTTTATTCGTCTTTAACACATATGAGTTCTGCAGTTTTTAATCGAGGATTCGTCATAGAAACTATTTGTTGGACTTGGTTAGCACCTAGTTTTCAAAAGTTATACCATATTACCATTTATGGTTAATTATAGTTCCCATTTTCTATTAATAAATGAATATGTCCCTATATATAAAATAAACCCACCATCATTATAGATGTTTATTAAATGAAGGTACTGTGAGGGTAAGTTATTCATTGTGTCATTCATAAATTATGAACCATAATCATACAACTATATTATAACTGAAAAAATAGAGGGCTTCAACTCCTCCAGTTTTTTCATTGAATATGCGCACCTGCAGAAATTTTATTATTCTCACAATATTGGTAAAAATATTAAATTGTGTGGAACATAGTTTGGTATGCTTAAATCGAAAATAATTACTGAAAAATATTAATTTAACAAGCATGTACGATGCATGTGGTACATACGCTATATGAATTTACCTCAAAATGTCCTTGTATTTACCTGACTGATTTTATTCCATTATTATTGTACCTAACTGCCTACTTGTTATTATATAGGTATACAAATACATGTGCGTATTGTTATACTGAGTATTGTACTATATTATATATATATAGTACCTACCTATTTCGGAGGACGATACACATTATATTTTAATGTTTTAGAACCTATAATATATTATAGAGAGGAGTATTCATGAAGTTCAATTGTGTCAGCCCATTTTAATCATTATCTAATTACTGCCGACCATTGTTAGATAGAAAAAAAAATAACTGACGTTAGTATGGTATATATTCTTCGAATACATCAAAATACCAATTGGAGGCCATCCCAGGGGATAAATGTAAACTTGTATAATAGATAGTGTCGAACAAAATCATAATTAACAATGAAGAATGTTAAAAATATTTCCAAGTAAAAAAAAAAAATTGATTTTTTTGAAATTTACATTTTGAAAGAAACAATAGGTGTACGGCATTATAGTACTTTCAGAACTATAATATAGTATAGCCTTACATCTTCAATCAAATCTCTTGAAACATTTCCAATGATTTTAAAAACGTTTCTATCGTATGATATGCCGTAATATATATATGCTTTTAATTTTGAAATAATGATTTTTTTTCACTGAGCTAAGCGTACTGGGGGATATTATATATCGCCCACGTCCCCCGACAGTATTGAATCATTACATTACAGTATATTAAAATCGAAAATGTTACGTGTTTATGTTCATACGACAGGCTTCCCTAGAGTGACGTTATTGAAACGCCGATGTGCAGTACTAGAAAACATTGACGACGACTGTATACATAATTATTTAGAGAACGGCTAAAGTAGAACATAATTATACACGCAATTACATTATTATAACATTGTCAGCGTATTAGTATTATTATACTAAAACGACTCGACAATAATTACCTTGAAAACCAAATATCATGATATTTTAACTATATCAATTTAATTCTACAATATCCTACTATAATAATAATTGTTAATTTATCAATTATTACCAAGTACTGTGGTTGCAGTTTTTTTTAAAACGCCTATCTGTAAATCATGTATTTATGTGATATTAGCACGAACAATGTACATTAAAGAAATATAACTATACGTAAAAATACATCGTCATAGTATTAAATAATACATAGAAACGGCCAGATAAAATATAAGGATCAATTTGTTGACTTTATCTAGTAATACACAGGATGTTCATAAAAAATACAGTTTATTTGGACAAATTAATAGTAAACTAATAATTACAAAATACTAAATAAGGGTATGTTCACTCTAAAGTTAAGATGTGTCAACAGACATAATGTGTATATTTTAATCTTGCAGAAATAGTTAGAGTATACTTGACTTCCTTTTAGGTAAATTTATTTTAATATTACCTAGTACAACAAACCTGTACTTACGATGTGAAACATAAATACCATAAATAAATAAACGAAATGTACGGTTCGCATAAAGTAAACAACTACTATTCGATGCACTATAATATAGAGTATACCATGTACGATTTAAAAACCAATAAATAAGTTAAAAGCCAATTCGGTACAGTGGTGTATTTTAATAACCTTTATGCATTTTAAATTTTAAATAATATTTTTATTATAACTTTACATACTTGTTCTTGTATACATAACTAATAATTAAGTTTATCATAAATTAACAAATATTTTCTATTTCTATCGGAGCTTTTATCCGTAAATAAATGTATAGGTAAGTAAACAATACATTCTATGATTTTGGTAACAACTTTTAGATTTATTTTAATTACTTGCTTATTTTTATTTAATATTTTACAAGATCAAATATTTTATATAATATCCAATAATTATCTTTTTAAAATCTTAAATATCTATGTGTGTTAATTATTACCTATATAATAATTATATTATATAATATAATAACTTATTATTATTAAGGCAATTAATATAATAGAAAAGTATATCCTATAAGTTGTATTTAAATTTAAATAAAAATGCTTTATACTTTATTTCCAAAAAATAACGAAGTATGACTAATTGACGACATTTAAAAAATGTATTTATCATAATTTTCTATGCATATATTTCACCTTGTCAAAGAAACATAATATATGCTTGTATATATCATGTATGTATAGTATAGGTGCAGGTATATATGTGTCGAACCTGTAAAAGCCACATGGTTAATATGATAAATTTATAGCTTATTATCTCGAAGTTAAAGTGCAAAAACTTGACGAAACATCCAATAAATTATACTTGGGTAGTCAGTATTTACTGCGTATAATATATTATAATACCGGCTGATAGATGTTCCTAAATATGTCATAATACTTAATAGTTAATATAGTCGAATACATATTTTAATATGATATAACCATATAAAAAAAAATGTTAATGTTATATAATTTTTTTGCAAAAAATACGATATTATCCGATATCATATATACCTAGTATTTTATTTGTGTTGTCAATATATGCATTTATTTTCAAACGTACGCATTATATATAACCTACGTGTATAAAAAATAAATGGTATTGGAGAAATATAAAACGATAAATATGCGTATTAACACGGGTGTCGCCGGGAACTTGCCGTAGCTCAAACAAACGAAACATATAGGGACAAAATATATTATACAAATTAGCGAATACAATGACCCCACGCCAAGTTTGGTGAACCCGCGGTAAAAATTATAGTGTGTTGGCGATGCCGTACCGTTCATCTGAAGGTCAAGAAGTACCGGTAGCGTTTCGTGAACTCATATTTTTCATCTTGCATGCATCATGCGACGGGTAAATATCCGGATGAAATCGTAACCGGAACCGCGGTATAGTATATGCTATATTCAAACACCGCGCACACTATATAAGTAGGTACATGTCTGTATAACTGCACTCTGCAGTACTGCGGCAGCAGTGTCTGATCGCATTCAATTCCTATACGAATAATAGGGTATTATCTACGTGTGGGCGATTTCAATTTGCGGTATATTCTCATATTATAATAATATAAACACAAAAATATCTCATATGTACATAATCATACATTGTAAACTATCTGTTCAAAAGATGTCGAAAAAATCGATAGTCTTCTAAATCGAATATTGTGTTCGAACGTGTATTGAGGGTGATTCGTTAAGTAGCTCATTACTCACAATTATTTTTAATTAAATGATAAATTTATTCAAATTGTGATTTTTGGAATTTTTAAGAATATATTTTAAAATTCTTGATCTTTTTTGTTATTACTTAAGGAGTGCCATATGGTAACACAATCTTCTATTTTTTAAATGAAAATTCCCATTTTTATTGTAAATTATTAAAAGGATAATTTTTTTTTTAATTTGTATGTACTTAATTTAAAATTCTAACAAGTACCCGCGTTTTTCAGTTACTTAATTTTTATATTAAAAATAATAATCCTTGAAAATATTAAAAATAATTTTACAGTAATATAAAATATATGTGAATTTAAATCTCGTATTTATTCTACATAGACTATTTTTATAAATTATAAATATTTATAGATATAAATTACTATAACTCCATATCTTCCAAACTTATTAATATTGACCTATTATCCTTGGACCTTGGTATACTAAGCGAATTAACTGAAAAACTACTCATTCAAATTTTAATTAATAAGTCATCATTTTCAGAAAAATTGTTTACTTAATAATTTACTGAGATGTGCTGAATTTAAAAAACAAAAGTTTGTATCTCCACAGGACACTCCTTAAATAATAAAAAAAAAATCAAGGATTTTAAAATATAATATTTAAATATATCTAAAAACTACAAAAAATGAATTTTGAATAAGAAGTGTGTTGAGTTATAAGTATTTTTGATGAATTACCCTGTAATGTTCTGTGGTTGGTGATCCATTCAACGCCATCATTTTCTTAGTCTGTGTGTAAATATACCTATATGACTACATTCTTACGTTCGACTTGTGCGAAACACTATACGTTAAACGTATAATGTGTATTCATCGTCGTCTGCAGATCATGTCACAAGTAGCAAATCTTGCTTCTACTCTCAGTGTTATAAAATCAAAAATTGAAGTAAAATATGTATAATGTAATATATCATAAGGATACACACGAAATGTGTGATAAAAATCAGTCCATCTAGTCAAATTCCACATTATAATATTTTATTATTTATTCAACAATTTATAAAAAAAATAAAATATACGATAATCTCGATGAGAGTGTATTATAACATATATAATATATATACACTGGTACTATGAACTCAAAAGAATATAAATAATATAACCCCGATGTTATTAGCACATATTATTAACTGGTTGATGTTAATGAAATCATCTATTTAAACTGGCTATTGCGACGTATCAGTATAATATATGTTAATGCGCAGATCAGCTGAAAATAAGACGAGTGACCTTTTTAATTTATTTGGCTTTAATATCAAACAGAAGAATTAATGCACTGAGAAACCATCGAGACTTTTTGTCAGCTATTTTACACTATAAGCGTGTAACACGATAAATCCTTTGAAAATTTATTATAAAAAATCATGCTTTAAACTTAAATCTTTAATTCATCCCCAAAGCTACGATTCGAAATTCTACAACGAAAGTCGTTAACAAAGAATTTTCGTATATAATACATTTATAATATATAATATAAGAACAAGAGTTAAAAATTTGTTTTTTATATTTTTAAAGGAACTTAGCAATATAGGTAAACTATTTAGATGACTTTTTCATTTTTGAACAATCCTTATATCCAACGTTCTCCAGGATTTACGCGAAACGGTAAATAAATAATAACACTACGTCATTTTTTGACTAACGGACTTCGGACAGTTAATGCATGCATCGTCGTATCAAAATAAAAAAAAAAACAATAACCATTATAAACGGTTTTTAAAAAAGAATAGAAACTGTAGGTATGTAGTATCTATCTACTTGCTCACCACTCATTCTAGTCATACATGATTGCGCCCACAATTTTTTTTTGCGTTCCTAATGTGACTAAAAACATATTATTGACGACAACGCCAAAAACAACTATACTACAATAACATAATAATAATATGTGCACCGCCACCGTAATTATACCTCGCAGTATACATTCTTTGGTTTTGGTTATAATGAAATTCTTTCAGCCGCAAACCAATTATAGTAACGACGAAGCCGTGCAGTATTGCTGTCAATGACAAAAAAATTGTCGAAAAAAAATCCAAGTTTAATAATTCGTATTAGTGCCGGGCACTCGCGTTCTAAATTTTTGTGATAATATGTCACGTTTGAACTTACACAGACCACATATCTATTATATTAAATAAATTACGTTTAGCTTTAACGCATATTTATAATGTATTTATTATTATAATAGTGGTCATATCGCACATATAAAAATATTATTGTGCTATTGGTTACAATTTAATAAAATTTTATCAATCGTTCGAAATAATATTTGTCACGGAAATGGTTATAAAGAAACAAATAATAATTATTATTACGATTAGATAGGTATAGTTATGACTTAAAATAATTTAAAATATTATACTCTACGTGTAAGTAAAATAATTTTCAATTATTTTTACCTTGACAATTTATTAAGACAGTTTTGTTTTAGTAATTTAGATATCTGTTATTCTATCATCGTTATCAACATTAATTATAATGTATTTATCGAAACGATAAACATCAATCAATGCATTATAATACATTATGATTTATTAATAAAAATATTTACTGCTTGTACGCCGATTATTTGCTGTGGAAAAATTAAGATTAGATTAGTTCATTCTAGAGGTTGACTACTATTAGGTACAGAGCATTTACCGAAATAATAAAACGTTCAAAACCGTAATTTATTTTTTAAATTTATCTAAAAATTAAGTTTTATTCCTTGAAAACATATTAGATAGGTATGAAAATATTCAATTTATCGGCATAAAATCAAATTACGTGAGTAATAATAATTTTCTTTCGTCGAAACAATAAAAGGAGTACTCATTATATTATATACTTTTATATATGTTTTATAAAGTATCAATCATGTGAAAAAATATTACTTTATGCCATACAGCTATAGCCGGGAATTATTCCAAACGAGTATAATTCATTTGTTCCTCGTAGAGATTTTTAGCCCAAGGCGTGTATGACGAGTGTATTTGACACGCGTGTAAAACCTAATTCAAAAAATATAATACTGAGCTAATGTGTTTGGTATTTTGATTTTTCAGACAAACGATGTCCTTGCAGATGCCGGTGACGGAAGACACGCCTCCCGACATGCTGTCTGGGGCAATGGATCTGAACGTGATTTTGCCTAACGGTTCCGTGATCAAGATGAGCGTCGAGAGAAGGTCAGTATCCATTGAGATTTTCCAACGTATCTAGTATATGTACTGTTATAATAATAATCCAAAATATCTATCTATATCGATATTATTATTATTATTATTATTAGGGAATTAAAAATGTCAAGATATTTTTAACTTAACTGCATCGTTCGTCTGTTTCGTTGAACACTTTTTAAAACTCTACCACACAAATTAATATTTTTAATAGATACGATATTGTTCATTAAAATTATCAACTAACAATAATATTAGTATTAATCAATTGTTCACATATTTTTGATTCGCAAATAAGCGGTCAATTTTGATTTTAATTGTGGCATTACGTAGATCGAGTTGATTCGACATTTTATATTTTTATCATATGATTCATGCTTTACATGTGAATACCTCTTCCTAAAAGCAATTCTAAAAGGCTAATATGATTTATATTCTTATGTGTTCATGTTCAATTCTAAGGTATATATCATAACTAAATAAAAATAAATCATGCAGAAATATAAGAAAAGAAAAAATAATAATTTATGAATCATGAACCGAATCCGTTATGTTTTCTTTTTTATCAAATCTATTTCAATTTTTGATAAAATATTGTAGATGTTCTACTTAAATTGCATGTCTTCATAAAAACATTTTTCAATTATATTTACTTGCGTATAATATGTAATCTTGTCCTATTACATTATTTCACTAAACTTATCTCATAAATATAGGTTGTAATTGTAAATCAATTTAGGTTTTTTTATGATTACTGATAAAATGATAACAACGCATTTTTTCACCTCATAAAAATTGTAAATATTGATTCAAAGTGATTAAACATCGATTCAAATATGGTATAACTGGCAATATATGCTGCCATTAAAAATAATAAATACCAATCAATAATAGTATATAATATATTACTTACTCGGTATTTATATTTTATGGCGGTCCTTTAACGCATTAGCCAACACTATAATATTAGTTTTATTTTTATTTTTCTTATACATACGGAATCACGTTATTATACAATAATATACGAGTATGTTTTAAAATAGTTTACGAACCATTTAATAGTAATATTACTGATTTATTATTTAAAAATATTAGGTGAACTTGGAATTTGAACTCATTAGTCGAACTCATCAATTCTATTAATATTCCTTTAAACTTTAAGGTTTAATTTTAGATTAAAAAAAAAGTTGTGTACTAATAACTTAATCTATGACTGTGTAGATCTATATAATTCATTTATTTGATATTTTAAAAAAACTAGATTAAAAAGTTTAAATTTAAAAAAAAAAATGTATTATCTCTGTTTTATTATTACTGAATATTTATTATTTATTTAATAAAATAATATTCAAAAATTCGGATTATGGTTACAACTTAAAACGATTCAAACATGTATACGAACGATCTTTTATTATTTTAAAATATAAGTAATTACTAATTATATTCATTCTAACAATAATTAATAAATTATAATACCTATTTTGTTCTGATTATTTTTATACATCTAAAAACATTGATTTTTTACTGAACAACAAAATTACTAGTACTTTTATTACATTTTTTCAATACCTATCATCTTTTTCTCAATTCTTTTATATTTACTGAACACTGCACGTGTGCTCCTATAAACCATTTATACCGAATATACCATTTTTGTTTAACGAATAAATATTTTATTTTGTTTTTTTTAAACAAATAAAACAAAAACATCCATGGGTTTCTTAGGGAATACGAATCTAGCACTTTTGTACATCAAACTTTATTACATTGTTAAACTTTTAGATGTATAAACACGTTGTGTATTTATATGGTACCTATTTGGTTAAAATTTAAATAAATTATTTATTTAGGAAATAAGGTATGAAAAAAGATATATGTATAGTATTCTCCAATCCAAAAATAAAAAATAAATTTTTGTTGAACTACATTAATTTCACTAAATTTACATTATTTTAATATTATATGATAATATATTGTGTACTAATACATATTTATTTGTTGTCACCAACTTTTTTTCCTGTTTAATCAACAACAGTTGAACATTTGTGTGAACATATCTACTCCACTGTGCCATCGTTTATTAATATATACAAAATGAGCTGCTATACCATAAAACTTAATACTCAAAAGAGCGATAGCAGGTTGTGCAGCATCATCTCACAAAATATACATAGATAAATATATTAAGTTTAGTCACCGGTCTAGAGTCGTTTACCGGTCCTGTTCACGACCCGGTGTCGCACACACTCTGGCCTGTATTAGCCGCCTACATTATAATATCATTAGTTATTTTAAAACAAACCTCATCTAGACAAAGATCTATCAAAACAAAAATTACACTCAGATGCGAGAAAAAAATATAATTTTTTCAAACATTTGCATTAATAAAAATACACATAATATTTATATTTATATACATACACAATAATAATTTTTTAAGTTATTAAAATATGGATAAAAATTGTTTTCCTATGATAATTTAAGTTTTTCGAGAACGAAACATTCAAACATGTACATATTTTTAAAACATTAATATTAAAAACTATATAAAACATAAATAAAATGTTCTATAACTATTAGAACCGCAACATAATTTCATATTATATATTTAGTTGTCCCAAATTAATAGAAAATAAATTACTTATTATTATATTATACTGTTTATAAGTTAAAATGTTTTATGTTATACGTGTATATTCAGATTTAAGATGTGTTGAATATTTTATAATTTAAAGACATCAAAAGTTGTAATACATCCATTGTATATTTAGCTTTAAAAAATAACATTATAATATAGTAATCTTATTAGTTTGTGCTTTAATTTGCATTTATAATATTAATCTTTGAACTCGTAATTATTCCTTCTTAGAAATTGTTTGCGAACTGTATGAATTATATTTTTACACACATTTAATGCAATACACCTTAACCTTGTAAAAATATTTCAAGCAAGAATGCGAAAAGTCGTATGTATATATAATATACATATTATATATACCTTAATAAATAATAGTAAATTGTGGCGTATAAAATTTTAGTTAAAACCTTAAGTTTCTAATTTTATTTATTTATAGATATATTGACTATAGTAATCAAATTAATTGAATTAATCATGGTAAAAATATTTACAGTTAGTGCGATTTCCGTATAATTTATATTCGAATTACAATGGACCATTTGCGCGTCTATTTATATCCATGGTCCGAGTTATAAAAACCAATAAGATGCAATAATAATAATAAATAAAAAAAAAAAAAAATGTTTTATTCCTATAAAATTTTAAATCAATATTTTGATCATAATATGGTTAATAGTTATAGATGTCAATTATGAATAGAACGTCGTATGGATGTAATATATATGTATATGTATATATACAGTATACACTTGTCCTCAAATAATAATTAGATAATGAGTTTCGATCATGCGTTAGACAAAGATAAAATGAGAGGAGAGAAAAAAATCAAACTCGGAAGCTCGACGACAATAACCACGACCTACAGACGGATTGGCCTACAATGAATACTGTGGGTAATCGAATTTTGTGGCCATTGTTATAGCGAAAATGTTAACCACCGGAGGAGAGTGTGTCACTGTCGGCTATGATGGCAATATAAATTAAATAGGTACTACCTGACATATACCTATATTCCATCATATAGAACACACTGTGCGGATGTATATATAGATTTTTTTGCCATGCGTATTGTAATAAAATTATAATATCGCAACGTTGTTCATATGATTGAGATCTATTGTTTCGGGTCAATAGGTTTCGCGCCGTCGGAAAACGGTGATCGTGTTTATTATTATTATTATTATTATTATTATTATTATTATTACTACCTATATGAATAAAGAACCGAGGCAAACAAAAAAAAACATAATCTGATTTACTGAAATAATTTGATGTTGTTTTTGATTTTTATATTTTTTTTTTTTAGTACGCCAATGATGGACTTGCTTGTGCAGATTACTACTGCCCACAAACTATCGCCAGGCAATCATGCGGTGCATGCTATCGGTGATCGCGGTGTCTTACCGTATAAACCCAGTACTCCTATCGGTTAGTACCCTCTATATTTACCACCTATATCTATAATGATATACGAAAGTAATAATTTATTTGTAAAAATATCCTAAACACACCAAAAATCAATTGATATTTGTTGTCTATTGCAAATGAATTTTTGTGGTGCACCTTAACCCTGGTTCAAATTAGTTCAAATTAATCACATAATTAATAAAAAAAAATGTGCTTAAAACGTATATATACGCCATGTTATATGATAACGATAACTTATATAATAATAATAATAATAATAATAATAATACCAATAAAGTACTAAAAATATTGAATAATACAAAATGTGTATTTTTCATATTATAATGTTACTAATAGTGTCGATGTGAGTATAAATATTTATTACATTTATTTCGAGGATCTTTAGTCTTTTGATGTATTTCTCTGTGTATATCGACTTGTATTTTTGTTTAAAACATACATTTTTTTGAATAACGTTCGACACTTGATTCGGTAAAACCATATAGCTCTAAATAAATTAAATATAATTGAAAATTTAAATAATTTAAAATTCTACTGATGATTACATGTTGTAATTATCAGATTAATTAGATTTAGAAGTTTCACGTTTAAAGAATTTATTTACATTAGATTTATAACAACGTCTAACTTGTAGAATATTAATTGATAGAATATAGAATTTATTAAACTCTCAAAGGACATAAAATTAAATTAAAAATTTCAAGTAAGATAACTTTTAATGGCAGAACATTTTTGTCAAATAAAAGTTTCATTTTAAATCTGTCACCTTTTTTTAAAACAGAAAAAACTTCTTAATCCTATTAATCAACGTTTATACTGAAATATTACCAGACAAATTACCCTTTATAAAAACATAATATTATGTGCAATATGCCTCGAGAGTCGAGAATAATATTATCAGGAAAATGCAACGAATGCGTTTTCTAAATTGCTATATGTGACCTTTAACATCTTTTAATCGTATTCTCTCCCTCTCTTTTACAGGTGCCCTAGATACATGGACAGTAAACATCGTTCCTAAAAACTTAAGTAAAAATGGCAGGTATCAAAGCCAGTCTATTATAAAATGCATATCAAAACCGTTCGAACAAACGTTTCGTCTTCAAGTAATTTTTTCAGTTTTTTTTTTGTTTTTATATATTTATTTCAAATTATAAACTTTTTTTCATATTTATAGGTACATTTACCAAGAAATCAGTTATACGTATCTCGAATAAGTCCAAAAACACCACTAAACAACATTCTTAAGCAAGTATGTTTCGAGAAAAATCTTGATTCCACCAAGTATACGTTAAGGAAACCAGGTATGTTTTTATTAGGTTATTTTATCATTATTTTATTATTATAAGTACAATAAGTACATATAATAATATATAATAATATAATATATTTGTATAATAATATTATAATATATAATATATGTCTATGTTTGTAAATTGTAGTGTTAAATTCCTAGAAAAATCATACTTAATTAATACATTTTTAAAATTTAAACCATAAAACTAACGCCAATAAAAACTTTTGTACTGGTACTAATTAACTATTGAAATATTAATTTATAAAATATTATTTTTAAGCTTAACTTAAAAAAATGAATTGAAACAAAAAACCAATTTTTGTCATAATATGACGTAATCATATTGGTCAATTATATAGTTTATTTTTTGACCTTTTAGTGAATAACTTTACCGATAACTAATTGTAACTAGTAGGTAGTAAGCAGTATACCTACTTCACACATAACGCAATCTTAGTAATTATGACTGCATGAAATCATTAATTACTATTTAATGTTCAACTATTTTTTTTTGTATTAATACATTAATAACTTGTTAATTAATCAATATTATAATATATACAAAATATATCGTAAAATAATCTATTATTCTATTATTTTTATTTACATTTTATCATATGACTTATTAGAAATATGATTAAAAATAATAATAAGTAATATAATATAAACTATATAGGTGTGTACTTATGACTGAACTGTGATAAGATGTTAATAATATGTGTATACTGTAACAAGTTAACTTGAAAATTAACACAAAATTAGTTGGTCGTTACAGAATTTAAAATATTTATAACGTCATATTGACACACTTAGCATGTCACAAATTATAAATATTATTACACATAGTTCACTATAATTATTATGACTCTTATATACCTAAGTTTTAAAAGCTATTATCAATATATATCAACACTTTTCATATTTTTGGTTTAAATGTAATACCTGAATTTAAAATTTTGAATATTTAACTTATAAATTATAGCTATAATTATGCATATATATTAACTACCTTATAAACTAAATGTTTTTTCTCTATACATTTTTATAAGAAAATTGTATGATTAACGAAACAATTTATATTTCAATAAATATTAAAGACTTGCATCGGCGTATTATTTATGGCAATCTGACTATACTCGTATATAAACCATTTTGTCTTCAAATCAAGTCACCTTTTTTACATTTTTCAATATCCAAATACTTCAAAAAACAGCTTTTGCATTATTTTCCATGAATCTTCTTTGCCGATGCTACTGTTATTTAACTTCATTGAGATTCTATTCGACGCGCACAAAATTGTTTCTTAACATATTATATTTGCACCTGAATTCCATGCATTTCGTTGTCAAGTACTGCTATGTTATCTTATCTATCAATGTAAACTCGTAAAAATAATTAAACAACAGAGGCACTGTTTTTTCCATAGTATCATGAACAACAACTAACAATTCACACATTTTTTTGTTTTTTTTTTTTAAGACAAATTGAATGAGCCCTTGGACTTGAGTAAAACATTAGTTGAGTATAAACTACAGCAATTGTCTCTGGTGTTGAATACTAATCGCACTCTCATCGGCGGCCTATCCTCAGATGACATTATGTCCCGGGCCCCTAAAAAATTTTCGGTAACGTATAAAACATTTTATTATAATTTATTTATATAATAAAATAGAAATTATTTCACTCGCCTTTATAAATAATTTTTATAAAATATCTAAATACTTACAAATTCCATATATTTTTATAATTATTATTAAATATAACAACTGAATTACCTGATCTTCTTTGCAAAATAAATATTTTGAAAAAAATAGTAAAAAGTAAAAGAACTATTTTTAATTTAACATTTATATAATTATATCCTAGTATCTACCTAGCTATAATATATAACTTATTAATACATTTTGTTAGTTTGACTTTAAAAAATTATACTTACATTTAAAACTTAAAGTTATGAATATTTTAACAGTGTGATGATAGTTTGAGTAGTGGTAGTTTGGGTGGTAGAAGTTTGAGTCCCACTAGATCAGATGAATCCTCAGACACTCCACGTCGCCCACTAATGGTCAAAGTATTACCATCTAGACCAGTCCGAAAGAGAAGACTAGCACCAAAACCACCATCGGTAAGAAAATTTACACGTTTAATTTAAATCTAGTCAATTTATACGTTTTTAATGAAAAACCAATACAAAAAAAAATTCTAGCAACAACGAAATGCTCCAGAACAAACAATAATATCACATTCGCGAAATAGTTCTGATAGTAGTGGATACCACGAATCATCAGTCCTTAGTGATGCTATTGATTGCAGGTAAGATAAAAAAAAACTTAATTTAATATTTATAACAATATTAATTAAAATATTTCTTAAAATTCAAATATCAATATTCTTAAAAACAATTCAAATTCATATAAATCTTATGGTGCTCTGTATTGATTTACTTTTTTTTTTTGTCACAATTAGTGTTGGAATGGGGAGGACTGGAAATTTTTCTCCTACCAAAACGTCTGGCCCAACCATGTCGCGTTCAATGACCAATCTTCAAGCTTGCGGACAAAATCAGAACCAGTTCTCTGAAATACCTTTTATGTCTAACAACATAGGTCAATCAAAACACTCGGTATCGACTACATCACTTGTATCAATTCAAAGTGAGTATATAACGATTTTTTTCGCCATGAACAAATGTATAAATTAAAATAATTATGATTAAAATATATTCAAATATTTTTTTAATTATAAATATAAATATAATATTAAAAAAATATATTTTATAAATAAGTTTTTCATATTCTTAGGTCGTAAAAAGAAAGCTGCACCCCTTCCACCTCTAGCAAATAAACCTAAACTTGCACCACCGCAAGAAGAACCTGAAAGTGAACCAGAAACACAAAGAAAATCACAAACACTGCCTGTTACTACAAAAATGTATACATCAGATCCACAAGAAAAATCAAAAACTGTTTCCAGAATAGAACTGAACAATAATGTAGTTGAACCTAATCTATCCCCAGCAACATCCTCGTTGTCATCACTTAGTCGATCAGATGTAGATAGAGGTATGTTACCCATAACACCAACTGTCCTAAAATATTCCAAAATGCCCTTAAGCTTTTTATCTAGTGATGATGCAGCTCATAAATATAAATCTTCAGTAACACTAAACAATGTAGATAATAACCCATGTTATAATAGTCAATTCAAAACTGAGTCTTGGAATACATTTTTAAAACATCTAAATGATGTTTTAGCTTGTAAAAATGAAGAGTATGTTTAAAAACCCTGCAACTGTAATACTATGTATATAATATTATTATTCTTTACATGATTTTAAATCCTAGCTTGCTTAGCTTAACTATGTATATTAAAACCCTATCTAGATTTGACTGAATCCACATCTCCCACATCCTCGATTGTAATAGGTTGTAAATACTTATCAAAATTGGAAGTGAAATCGAAAAGACCGGCGCCTAAACCACCTATGCGATCTTCGACTATAAACCGATCAGAGGCATCCAATCCACTTGGAGATTTGACAACTGTACCTCAATTATCTTCAGGTGCTTTACTAAACTTCTTCTTTCATTTTTCTATGCTTGATATGCTTATTTAAATTAAGGTGTTGGAAGAAATTTAAATATTAAAACCACATAGATAATTTAAACGTGGTATGATATAGGTTCCACTGCCGACGAAGACGAATTACGTATGGATGATGAAGAAATCGATCGTATATTTGGAGATGCAACTAGTGGTTACGATACACCATCTATCGTTACCATTAAAGAAAACAACACCGACGTTACAGATATTGATTGGGAATACAAATTACCTGATCCTCCTTCAGCATTTAGGGATGACCACTCTCCTACAATGACGATGTTCGATACAGTAACCATCGGTAACCTTAAAGATGTCGTATTTCAAGAGGAACCTACTATTAATCCAACAAAAGTTAAAGAAAATAGCATCATAGCTGAAGAGTCTGTAAAAAAAATAATTGGAGACGAATACCATTGTTTCCCTCAAGACTCGGGGATTGGATCAGATGATTCATCATTACCGTCGAGTTGTGAAGAAAAAATACATGCAGATGAAAAACCCGTTAAAATTGTAGAACCAAAAGAATCTAAACTAAATAATTTTAAAATTGTGGCTTATGATGAAGATTGCTCTAGACCAACAGAGATATTCTGTGATGAGTCAGTTAAAACATGGAAGACAACACAAATAGCTCGAGAATCAAATCCCGCGTACAAAATTCAAACCACGAACTCGATTAATAGACACAAATCGTTCAGTATGGATAGAACTAACTTATCTGTAACAGTCAAACGAAGTACGTCACATATTAGTATTTTAAGTGGTAATATAAAACCATCGAATCGGCTGGCCAAACACTATATTGGACGAACTTATTCCTCTGAACGACTTAATTACGATGACAAGTCTCCAGTGAAAAGATCATTCAGTGTAGATAACATAACAGAAGGTTAGTTAAATATCAAAATTTTTGTTTATCTAAATTTAAAATGGCTTTTACCGGTTTTATTATAGATGCACGAGAAAATTGCCAAGACGACAATGAAATCGAAATAATACCAAAAAAAATTGAACCTACATTAGAACAATCTTCTCCCTTACACTCCCTTCAGGTATTTTTTTCATTTCAACATTTTTATTAAATAATTTACACACACACACACACACGTAGGCATATAACAAACATTATAGTTAAATTTATACTAAAACAGCTTCTAATCATTATTATATTTCAGATATTAAAAACGATCCTCCCTCAAATTGAAGATCATAAAGAAAACACAATAAATAACAATTTAAGGTAAAAAAATGTATGATTGATCATAAACTTGGTATTAATTTTTCAATGAGTAAACCTCATTATTTAGAACTTGGATTTATAAGCAAAAAAGGAAGTAATTGGAGTGATATGTCTTATAGTTGTAAAAAACATTACTTTTAAACAAGAAATCAGTTCTGAATTTTGAATCATTTACTATAAAAAACACTCAAATAATTAAAATCAAAACAAACTTTTAATATTGTATATTATTTAATGCAATATGTTTAATCTATACACTAACAATGTCTATTAAAATCAACAATTTCAATTTCAGTAATCTTGAATAATTATCTAAAAAGAAATGTAACTATATCAACGCACTATTTGTTTTTTCTCTACAGATAGTCTAACCCACGCTTTATGTATTTCAATTCGTATGTTAATCTTAAGTATAAGTATGTAAAATATTACAATTTAAAAATGCTCATGCATCATTGAAACATTTTAATATTATAATTAATGTTTGATAATAGAAAGTTAACAACACAATAATATGTTCCGCTGAACACAAATTTGCAAATGTGGGTGGGTCAGTTAGAGAATACAAATACTATGATGACATCCTTTTGAATTGAATTTGTTGATTTACTTCACGCTAAATATGCACATTGTATGCGTATGCTATAATAAACAAACATGCAAATGCATATAATTTTGTCTCTACTCATTGTAATACATATATTATATATTTAGTTTTACATATTTTATTATTTACATTTTATTAAAATATGTTAGAAAATCCGTCTTTGGATATACAACATAATTTGTCTTAAAAATATAATTACGCTGGTATAGTGGTATTTAAAATATAATTTAAATGCAATTACTTCTTTTAAAACTTTTTATTATTTACTCTATGTATTTATCACTCAGTCATTTTTTTAAATTATTTGGACCAAGTTAACGATTGACATTTCTATACTCTATTCCACCTAAGAGTGAACCGCTTTTGCGCATGCAGACTGAGACTGAGCCGCCGATAAGTGTTTGACCCCCATGTGATGGCTATACATTCTGTGATTGACCGACAGTCATCGCGTCGGTCACATGGGGGGGGGGGGGGGGGGGGGTCAGACACTTATCGGCAGTGCAGTCTCAGTCTGCATGTCCGAAAGCGGTTCACTCTTAGGTGGAATAGAGTATAATTTATGCTATGCTACTGTGAGACTGAGTATAATTTATCGAATAAAATCCTATATATATATAATATATACACTACATATTTAATTAAATTAGGTTAATTTTTATTTGTCTAAGTATTTAATAAATGTATAATATAATTTGTACTAGTATATATACTATATGTCTATATTACATTCCATGTCGCATATTTACTCATTCAATTATGAATTATTTTACAGTTTTAATGAAGTTTCCAACATTCCAAATACATCGCTTTCGGAAACAACATTAAAAAAAAACAACGAAGGTCCGTTGATTGAAAAGATACTCGTAACGAATGAGTCAAAACCAAAAATAGAAACAACGGAATTCAATGATTTACAAACTCGGGTGACTTTTCTGAAACCTGAGACAGTAGAAATGTCAGCTAGCGTAAAACACGTTCAATCCATAAATAAACTCCATGAAGAGCCTAGTAAAATCAATAATATAAATATGCAATGTGAATTTCGTAATAACAAACCGGAAATTCAAATACCAGTAGTCAATAAAGACGAAAAAGTTAAAAGGTATTTGTACACGGGTCCCCCAAAAATCAGTCTATCCACGTGGAACGAACGTCCTAAAAGGCAGGTCAGCATCAAAACTGACCGAGACTACGTTATTGGCATTAGACAAAGGTTACAACGTAAGGCCGACGATAATGCGAATGAGTCGTTAGATGAAGACCACTGCAACAAGCCTGTGTCCAGGGTACCGATAGTGAAGTCTGTCGAACTGAAAAAACCGTATGCTGAACAATTACAAACGGCTAGCCCGGTCCTGGCTTTGTCCGAAGCGATCAAAGTTGAAGCTAAGCTCAATAATGAACTGAAGAAACCTTACGTTGAACAATTGCAAGCGGTTAGCCCGGTTCTAGCCCTGTCCGAAGCGATTAAAGCTCAAGCCAAACTCAGTAATGGCTACAGTTACCATGGTAGTTCGATCGTGTTGACCGGTGAAAATGACGACAACGTAATATTAAGACCGTTTGATAAAAAATCATCCACTGACAGTTCGTATACTTTTGGTAAACTAATGGGCCGGCAAAGAAAACCTAGGGAAATTTCAACGAACGTCGACCCCAGGGAAAATCTACTCGAGTCAATTAGATCGTTCGGGGGCAGAGACAACCTGAGAAAAATTAGAGCATAGTTCCAATAGACTTATTACTAAAATCACACTAACATTTTACTCAATTATTATCAAACGATATAATATTATAATTATATGTTATGAGCCCTTGTGTAGTAGATAGTTTTGTTTGTTTTTTACTAAAGCCACAAAGATGTTACATAAAGGTCAATTATTTTTAAAGATTTCTATAATCTGTGGCTTATCATTTGATCTATAAATTAATAATTGCAGTTAAATAGCATGTCTAAATTCAAAAATATTGTTTTGATTATTTATCACTCACTCGTGCAATTTGTTCTTGTTCCTTGATTTTTTATAAAAATATGTCAGATCAAAATCACGAAACCAAAATGTGTACTCTGGTTCTAATTATTGCAATTTCATTTTGTCAGAGATTGCCAATTTTAAATTAAATAACTGCATTATAAACTACTTGGCGCATAATAAAACTTTTCGTTTGCAATCAGTTTTGTTTTCTGTGTTTCTGTTGTAAATGAAACACTGACTAACGCCTACTGATGCTCATTATAGGTGTAATATATTTTCTAATTTAGTTATCCTGTTTATTATTTTTTTCTTTTGTGTTTATACAAAGTTATAGACTCGATAATAATATTATAGTCATAATCGTAACCAAATATTTGTGACAATTTGTATTTTCATTATATATTTTATTCATTTGCTCAATATTTCTAAAATTTTAGATATCGTTTAAATTGATAATCTTGAAGTTGTTTTCGTTAACCAAAATGATATTTTAAATAATATTATGTTACGTATCTACGTTATTATCATTTATCACAAATTATTCACTATAATAGTCGTTTATTAGATAGATTATTATTGTTACGACCAAGGTAGATATATGGATATATATATATATCCACCTTGGTTACGACCTATAGGAGCCAATATAATAGTGCTCATTGTTATTAATATTGTATGTAGTATGTATTTCATTTTTTTTACGTATTTGTTTTACAGAATACTCTTTAATACATTATTTATACTGATACTAATACAAATATTGGAATTTAATTAAAGGGAAAATTATTAAAACACCCGAAGTTTATAAACTAAATTTATGTACATTTTTATTATTATTTTATGTTTGATTGTTTTGTGTTATGTAAATAAAATAATGTATACTGTTATTTAATGTTATTGTTTTGATAAATTGTAACTATAATGAATTATTATAAATAATAACAATATGTTTTACCAATGTTTATTCTTAAATATTGGTGAAAATCTAAATTAATACAAGACTCGCCATTGTAAAACTATTAAGTTATACCTAATATAGTAATATGGCTATTGGCTATAAAGTAAAATTGAATAGGTATTTTAGTATTTGACTAATTTATATTCAAAGTAAAACTATTAAAACAAATATTATCAATATTAAAAGTATAATTATATTTTTTTATAAAATTAAAAGCATAATAAAGAAGAATTTATTTATTTATATCAAAAACATAAATTTACCTACACACATATAAAAATTTGTTGGTTCAATCATAATTATATTATACGTTATTATTACTATATATTATATATTTATTATACTATATTTTTATTATATTTATACGTTATTTAAAATTTACGCCAGACTTATAATTTAAATTTAGAACACAAATTTAAATATGTAGAGTAAAATATGTATTATATTAGATACATGCATATAAAATAATTTAGTACTTTTCAAAAAAACTAAATCAAATTATTTTAGACCTATGTATTCATTTAACCTCCTGAGGCCCAATGTCCAATATAATGGACAATTATTATAATTATTGCTTTAGTGACCAAGCTTAATTTTATTTTTTTGTATTTTTATAAAATGTCAATTTTAAATTTTAATCAAACCAAAATTCAATAAAAAAAAACAAAAAGGTTGTTTTCTGAATAATATAATATATATATAGTGAACCAATATTTTTGAAAAATATAAACGTTAATCGTAATAATCTGATCAAAATTAATTGAAATTGAATAATTTTGCTTGCGTATTTTAAGAGTTATTATTACATTGTTTTAATAATATAAACCATATATTATAGTTTACATTATTTAAAATCAATTACTTACCAATCAGACTATGACTACTAGCTAGCAACAGATCAAAATGTTCACATACCATATTCTTTGTCAGACTAAAGTCGTGTTTAAGGTTGTAAAAATTTAAAAACTATTTAATTTTAATAGCTATTTATAGACAATTGATATTTTTGATTTTTCTGAGTTTTTTATTTGAAATACCGATAAAAAAAATTTGTCATTCCAAAAAATCTTTAAAATTTAATAGAAGATTTATTATAAGTTGTACCTATCGGCTATCGTAATAAAAAAAATTAAAAAACGTTAGTCACAATTTTTGTTGATATAGCATTTTATGTTCAAATGTTTACAAAATATGTCAAAATCGCGAAAATGTACAAGAAATTTCAAAATTGAAAATTCATAAAATTGTTGTGGTTTATACCTAAGCTAAAAAAACCCAATACAAAGTTCTCTATAACATTTTCTTCAAATAGTTGTAAAAAAAAGAACTCCAGCCTCGATATAGAAAAAAATTTATGAACGTATTAAATTTAAATAATTTAATTGTTTACGAAATCGCATAAAATAACGATATATTACAATTTAAATATAGGTAATAATATAATATATTCTACTAATATATAACCTTGATTGACAAATCATCTCCATTCAAAATCGTTTTACGTTTTACGTATAAAATGATACCTGTCATTGCATTCATATTTAAGAGGACGCCATACCCGCATGCGTTGTCTCTGTCTTACTAACGTACATCATAACAAATTTTCGTTCAGTAGAATACATTTTGTGACGTTAGCTTTAATATTAGAGTAAATTTACCTATTATCAAATTTAAAGGTAAGAATATTATCTAGACAATGACATATGCTTTTAATGATATTATTATTTTAAAGTGAGTTATAGCTATGTAAAATATAACAACTTTAAAATGTTCATAACTCACTTTAAAATAATAATATCAATAAAAGCATATGTCATTGTCTATATAATATTCTTACCTTTAAATTTGATAATAGGTAAATTTACTCTAATATTACAGCTAACGTCACAAAATGTATTCTACTGAACGAAAATTTGTTATGATGTACGTTAGTAAGACAGAGACAACACATGCGGGTATGGCGTCCTCTTAACATATATCCATTATAGTGACCCACTATCCATCTCTACTACACAGTAGAGCGATACCCACTTGTCCACCATTTTAAAATTTAAATATGAAAATTGTCTTCCAAATTTTTTTTTTTAAATAGTAAATACGTTAATGGCAAATCAACGTTAATACGTTATCAGTATTTTTGTTTTGGATTTTCAATAACTCAAGTTAAAATCATTTAGCCCCCCCCCCCCCAAAAAAAAAAAATCCTGGATACGCCTCTGGGTGGGTGGGTTGTCTATGTAATTTTTCGTGAGCAAATAATACAATAATACTTTAGAATATTTTAATAGTATAACAGTAACTATTTTTTTTTAACATGTTGAATAAACTATTCAGTAGATGGGATGATATTATTAAGAGTGGGTGGTTGCTTCTTATGTTTCGCTATTGCTACACCTATATTTTTAAGGATACCTAACTTTCACTGTGTGTAACACACTGTAAGATTTAAAAATAAAATATATCATCACAAATATTGCAATCAACCTAATCCATAAAATATTGTTTAAGAAGTATTATAAGCATAAAGTGTAGTATAGTACATGAGACATGATGACGTGTATCATAATTTATAAGTGATGTATCACGTGTTTAAGAAATATGCGACTTTATATAAGTATCTATACTGACTACTGAGTATATTTCTACATTTCAGTTCATCTAGATAATATGTATAAACAAATTAAACATCTACTACTAGTACTACCTACATAAAAATAAAAACAGATCATCCCACTAGTATATAGGTTCTTTTTAAAAATGTGAATAATACACTATTATGCTCAAACCGTTTTGATATTTTCCCAGTTGAATCTAGGATAAAAAAAATACATCAATTTATTGTTGTGCTGAAACAATTCTATACAATTTATTGTTATTTATTTTAACATGTATGATCATTATTTAATAGTTAAATACAACTTACAAAAATATACAAAAATAATAATAATTTATAAAAACAAACAATTTAAAAAGTTAATATAATACCTATATAAATTTAATTAAAATAATCGCATTATGTAAGCAATAGCTATCATCAATTATTGTCTGTTACATTAAACCGTCACTAATCACTACATATTTTATATAATTTTTCTTGTATATCTTCACAAGTTTTTTTTTGGATTTTGTCTATTGAAAATTGGGCTATGTTTTGTTGAAAACTTGAAAAACAACTCTAATCTCGTTTTTTTAATTAGTGTCCAAACACTCCAAACAGAAGAGTGATTGTGATGACATACTAGGCAATTTTGAAAAATAATTGTTCCACCATATATTTGGTTATTGGTTCTAGTATAATGGTAATTTACAAATTTTACAAAATCTTATCTTTTAATTGTTTTTATATTAATTTTTCGAATTGGTTTTTTTTTTTTAGGTTCCCTATTATACACTCGCGATAACTCGCATAATATTTTCTATCATGTTAACGACATCTGATCTTTACGTTTAATCAATTTTAGGTGCCCTACCTAACTAAGCAGTAAGCGCATTGTATTCCAAAATGAATAATAAAGATATAATAAATGATAATATCAGTTATATCATGGCTAAACAAAATTATTTAAAAATAATACTACATCACATTGCAAACGTTACAATTACTTAACGTAAATCAATAAATTATTTAATTATATTATTCTTAAATCAATACTAATGAATATCATAATTTAAGTTTCCTACAATAGTTTCAAGAAAACTTCTTAATATTAACGAAATATTATCAATTTTTTATACGAGCATCGTATACCACCTTATTTAGCTCATAATTATAGGTACCTTCCTATTATACAAAATTACAGCTATTACCGTAAATACTACCCAAGACTTAAGACTACCTCCATTATCGCAACTACCGTATCTTAACGATGTCCACGTTCCGGTGCCGCAATTTACAATAGATTATCATTATATTATTAGTTTGTATGATTTTGTTTTCGCTGCGTTTTACATTTAATCACTAGTCAAAAGTAGTTAGCAATTCACTCTGGTTTCAGAATAGTAATCATCAAGGCCTGACTAGGCAGGCCGAATACCGAGAGTTTCCCGGTGGGCCACTTGTACTCGTAGGGACGTTTTTTTTAAGGTTGTTTTTATAGGTATACCTAAGTGGGCCGATTTTTTTGATTTATTATTGGTAGAAATTGTTGACCTAGTCTGGCCTTGGTAATCATACTTCTGATGACAGAATAACACTTGTTTTTAGTACTGTAATTTTCCATTTTTACATCAGTTATACGAATTATATGATTTGTTATAGCTTGGACTGAAAAGCTAATTGCAATAATACCGTGCAAAGAAAATTACTAAATAAACAAGACTATTTCCATGTACAGGAATAAGTAGATATTTGATGAGAAAAATTAACGTAGCAAATAAATTGCGTTCCGATAATATTTAACAACTATACTAATTGTGTCAAATACATTATTTTCCTTCCCATTTAATACAGACTTAGGACTGCCAATAGCAATATTAAATATTATATTGCTAAAGGTAGGTTAAAAATATTGTATTTATCGTTTCGCAATTATGTACATAAAAAATATTGTTTTCGTCGTTAAATGTAAAAAAAATGAATAAGTAAAAAAAAATAGTAAAAAATTTAAGTTATATGACGTGTAAGTTATATATATTATATGTTATTATAATATTATTTATGATTCAATAAAATTTTAAACAATACACAATCAAAACGTGTTATTTCATTCACGTCGTATTTAATCATTTTTTCTTCTTAAAAAATTCTTATTTTTCACATATTTCACGTCTTATTTTCTTTATTTGACTACTACTGCAAATTTTTATGTAAGTATCTTTTTGTACGTTTTTAAGTAAATCAATAAATTTATAGATATTTGGATGAGCAGAATAAAACAATACCGTTAAATTTTGAATGGAAAACTTCACAGCTATTTGTTGTCCATGTAATTGACTAAATATTTTAGATTCTGAACGGAGTGATGAATGTATTGATTTTACAATGATGTGTGTTTTTTTTTTTTTTTTTTTTTTTTGTGTCTGTCGACAACATTTGGGGCAGTAAAAATGCTTCGATTTTCAACTTCAGCCCCTCTTTGAAAAGGAAATCGGATCTAGTTGGTACTTTGGGGGGTCAAAAGTTAAAATTTTTCAATATTTTTTAAATGAGTCGGGAAAAACCTTAAAAAAATGACGGAAAACGGGATTTTTTACGCACAACCAGTTTTCGACCAAATCGAATTATTTATTTTGCTATAACTCAAAAACTAATAGATGTAAATACTTGAAATTTTCACCAAATGTTTATATTAGCGTTCTCCATACACAGTTAAATTTTCAAAGAATTTAGACTTTTTTTGAGCTATTTATAGACAATTGAAGTTTTTAATTTTTTTTAGTATTTTTTTTTAAAATAACGATAAAAATTTTTTGGCCGGCCAGAAAATCTTGAAAATTTAATACAAGGTTTCTTATGAGTTGTTTTTAAAGTGATAAAAAAAAATCCGAAATCGTTAGTCACAATTTTTTTTATAAGTGCTTAAAGTTCGAATTTATACGAAATATGTCAAAATTGCGAAAATTTGCAAGTAATTTTGTGGTTGAAAAATCGTAAAATTTTTTTCTTTTATAACTAAGTTTTGAAAATTTGATACAAGGTTCTCCATACATTTTTCTTCAATTATCTGTAAAAAAAACTCTACCGGATTCAGACAAAAATTTTTTATGAGTGTTTGAAATTTAAATTTTTACAAAACCGCGTTAAATAACGGTTTAGCCTCAAACGATTTTTGATATTTGTTGTTAATCAAACAGTATAAGTCGTAAATACTTGAAAATTTTACCAGTTATTTAGATTGCCATTTTCTTTACGTAATTTGATTTTCAAAACATTTTGACTTTTTTTGAGCTATTTATAGACAATTGAAATTTTCAATTTTTTTTTATTTTTTTTTTATAAATGTTGATAAAAAAAATTTAGCTGGGACAAATTACTTGAAAATTTAATTGAAGGGTCCACATAACTTGTTCTAACTCTGATTCAAAAATTATAAAAATACATAGGCACAATTTTTTTTTATTAGCATTTGAAGTTCAAATATTGACAAAAATTCGTCAAAATCATGAATATTTTCACTATTTGGTAGTTAAAAATTTATAAATATTTTTCTATCAAAAGCTAAGAATTGAAAATTTAATACTATGCTGTCCATAAGTTAAGCTTAGAATAATTATAAAAAAGTTTGAGAATTATTCAATTTAAAAAATTTTACAAGTGTTTAAAGTTTTAATTTTAATTTGAAATCAAAAATACACGTGTAAAATAATAATGTATTACTACTAAATAATTTTCGATTTTTGTTATTTTTAAAAAATTACTAAACGTAAGATCTTGTAACTTTTACTTAAATGTTTGAATTAGTTTCAAAATAGAATGTAGGACAATATTTAAATATAATATTATATCCTAGACTGACAAATCATCTCCGTTCAGAATCGTTTTTCGTATACAATGATACCTATCATTGCATTCAAATTTAACCTACCCTAGTCCGAGGTCCACCCCACCCCCTAATGTACAGCAAAGCGATACTCACTTACCCGCTTTTTTAAATATATATACAAGGGGGGGAGATAAACAGTATAGCCGGCGGAATCAATATACGCCCGTATAGAAAATCCGGGACGCAATTGTATGCAGCTGATTGCTGAAATTAGCCTTGAAGTAATGTACAGAACTGAGACGAAAATTCAAAGATAAATTGATAAACGTAAAACAATTGTTAAGATAGAAGAAAGTTTATTTTCTAAGTACAAAAATAGTGCAAGTAGACTACTTTGCAACAATAGACTTTTGAAAGACTGTTGTAAAACTAAAGAATGTTTTTTTATCTAGATTCCTGATCGAACCATGTCTATTCTTCCTAATGTGATATCATTAAATACTTAAAAAGGATAACAATTTAATCAGATAGGTGGTGACAACTTTAGTGAACTTTAAAAATTGGATTTTGAACATCTTGTATGTAAGCCACAGAACATTTTTGTGGATCTTTATAGAGAATAGAGCACATACTCAAAACATAATAGCGAACGGCTTTGGGAATCATCAACATAGCAAAACAAAAAACATTTGGGGACAGTATAATGATAACTGATTACGAATTATTCGTCGTTTTCGTCGTTAAAAACACATTTAACTGAATTCGTGACATTAGAACGTATAAGAATATAAATATTAAATTTACTACAATTTTAAAAACTATTAAAATCCAATTTCCTCCAATAAATATAGTTATCAATGAATCATGTTAACAAGAAAACATTTAATATTTATATTAATTCCATTTATTAAAACATAACTACTTAACATTTTAATTAATATAAACTAGTATACTACATTTTATGCATATTAAAGATCAGTGGCGCCCAAGATGTATTTTTCAGGTGTAGCAAGAAATAATTTTACCCACCCACCTACCGGCCCCTTATAAACTCAAAAGTCAAAATAATATTATTTTATACATTTTATCATATTATTTTAATTGATAATATTAGTAAATATTAAGGTACCAACCAATATAATCTGTGTTTTGTCAGAATAAGGTGTATTAATTTTTAAAGAGATATACCAATATACATTAATATACATTCATACACATATGTAACAGGCATTATATTTTTTAAATTCATTAAAACCTTCAAAATAAAAAATTTATTTTCGAGTATTATGTAAATAGTATACAGTATAGGTGGTTTACTGTTTATTTCAAACGGTTTACGAAATATAAAGCATGAACAAAATACAATAACATTATCATTATTTTATAAAAATAATTAATAATCAACATAATTCAAGTTAATTATTTTATGTTATTTTACCCATTACCTAGTACCCACCCTCCCCTTATTTTCAAGGTGTAGCGACCGCTACACCTAGTAATAGGGTTGGGCGCCACTGTTAAAGATAAAACACTATGTATAAAAAACGAAATGATTTGTAAAAAAAAAAAATAGGTAGGTACCTAGCCTGTGATAATAAGAAAGTAACAAATTTTAGTAGTCATGGATAACAGGATTGTAACGTTTCAAAAAATAAGGTAGTCTCCAATAACAAAAAAGTATTTAATAATATTATTATTAAAATATAATTATGTCACAACCCACAGGAATAAAAAAACTATTTAAAAAAAATGTATTTTTCAAATACCTACCTATTCATTATTCTTTTAAATCGTAAAAAGATATTTTAATATTATTTAAATAATTTTCTATTCACACATTTAAGGATTAGATATCACTTTGCACGACATAATAACAAATTTACAACCGTATAACATCCGGTTACCTTAATATCGGAAATATAGCTACAGCATGCAGGTGCTGGGTCGCTGGAATAAAATCTTCATCTATACTTTTAGTTTTTACATTCACAGTTGGCTTATCTATACAGTATATACAATACAAAGAGATCAAGTAATAGGTAATTACTAATTAACATATTTATTTTATTATAAAGAGTAAATTTTCTGATGCATAATTAAACGCATCGTAACGTGCCCACATTATATTCATAAAAAAGATCGTTTATAATAAATGAAATTAATTTATTATAAAAGCCACGGCAGGTCAACGTCAGCATTGTTTCGAAAACCCACTAATGTATTATGTAGATGCCTCCTATATAATACATGACATGTAGGTACATCAAATAAAATTTAATTTACAAAAATAACTAAACAATACGCTTAGTTGTGTAGGTAACTATACTGTATACGATGCGGTGAAAAACAATCGACGTAAATAACAGTTAGGATACATAGATACATAGATATTGTTATTATGTGCTATTCATTATTATAATTATTTCATTATAATAATTATACATATATAATAATATATTATTAATTATTATTATTTATAATTTATATATTATATTATATTAATGTGCATTATTTCACATAGGTGAACATTAACATTAGTTGTAAAGTTATGCTAAAATAATTTATAGTCCACTATACAAACCCTGCAGGTATATGGTGTTAATGTGTTATTCATAGTCAAATTGGACCTAGTTTAACAATGGTTCAATAGTAGTTTAACAATAGTTTATTTTTTTGGTATTCATAGACGATAAACTTTACTTAGACCATAAACTGAGTTTAACTATAAACCTCCGCCGATTAACTAGACAAACGTTAGGTTTAAAGCTGGCTTAATGTTATAAAAATCAATTATCTTATTATGATTTAATTTAATTTATTTATGTTTTAAAAACTTGTGCACTTTATACTTAAGAAAAATAGATATTGGTAATGTATAAAATGTAAAACGTGTAAGAAATTTAAGAAATTTGCATTTTAGACAATAGAAAATATACAACATTCGTAAAAATACATACAACGAACTTACCAATAGGTAATGAGTTTTGCAAAAAATATCTATTTTTGAAAGCAGAATACTTATATATTGTGCACAAAATTCGTGACTTTTTACCTTGAGCAGTTAACAATCATGGAAAACCAATTTCGTCGAGCTTATACAATTTTTGGTTGCACTTCCTTATTTCGTTAGAGGACAAATAATTATTGATTATGTTTATAGTAATAGTTCATTTGTGAATTTAAAACAAATTTAAGTATAAGTATTATTTTTATAATTTAAGGTTCAGGATAATAATGATAATGATATTAGTCAACCGAGAGTTAGTCGATGTGTGAGTTTGTAAAGCACTAGCATCTTTAAAAAAATGATTGTATTAAGTTTCCATTGACCAATGTAGAGTTAGCTACTAAAAAGGAAAATTTTCGTAGAAAATTTAATATGTCTTCGATAATTGATGCGATAGATTGTACACATACACGAATCAAAATTCAAAAAGGTGGCGTGCTACTATGCTCAATTATTGTACATTAATAAAAAAAAGAGGCATGTATACATAAATGAGAGGGATGATTTGAGTGTTCAAATATCCCCCCCCCCCAATACTTGGGTCTTTGTATAGTTATTTACTTATTCAATTTTAATGTTAATTTTGTTACCTATATCAATGTTTGTATTAATTGTATTTGAAAAAAGTATTTTAAGTATACGTAATTTTCATAAAAAATGTTTGTATATTTACTAAAAAAATTTGTACTTTTCAATAACTGATATTCAAAAAGTCCCCCAAAACTTTTTTTTGCGTACGCCCCTGTAGAAAAGGCAATAAAATATGTTCAAGTAAGCCATAGAACATGTATTATTGTATTAAAAATTAAAATAATCAAATTTATAAATAATAATAGGTAATACTGATAATAATTAATAATTTAGGCATAAAAATTAATTAATTTAAATTTGACAACAATTAGTACCTAATAATATGGAAATCTGGGGGGGGCTCTATGGCTGTTTATAGTAAAACTTAGATAATCCACAGTTTTTAAAAACTTAGCTTAGTCCATTGACTATGTTGACTATAAATAATAGGTACGTTATTAAGCCCGAGCTTAACCAAGGTCTAAGAATTAAACCAAGTTTTTTTAAACTTAGGTTAACATTAGGATGTGGAGCCATAGAAGGAATTTTACTTATCATATACTCCCTCCTCAAAACATACCACAATTCCAATATGCTTATTATACTAATTAAATTTAAAAATATATATATATTATGCTGTTATTGAAAAACCGTGGATTGCAGTTTATTCTGACTTTTAAACTCAATTAATTTATTATTAACTTTATTATATTCATTAATGGTTATTTATGAGAATAGCTGTCAAAAGTTTAAAAAAAAAATAACTTGAAAACCTTCTTATATAGATAGGTAAGAATAAAGTTGAAAATATTTTTTATCTTTATTCGTTTGATCGGTACAATAGACATGTCATGAAGGCTACCAATATGGTATCGGTCAGGCACGTATACAGGAGGACCCCTCCACCCGAAAAATAATTTCGAATAACGAGGAAAAAATTTTTTTATTATGTTGTGGCACAATTTGTATTGCTATATTTTGTAAACCCCTCCGAAATTTATTTTTTGTATACGTGCCTGATTTCAGTTCAAAATAACATTTGTCCACAACACTTAATATTATAATTTATAAATTATAATCACCGTAATATTTGTGATTGTACGGTATTGTGTCACTGCAGGCTGCAGCCAAGATCTATAAAGAATATAGATCTTGGACTACGGCTACTATTTACTATACAGTATCATGCTAGGATCAGTCAAAACTCGGAGTTCATTATCATTTTATAAGATTAGCACAACTACACGCGGAAATAAGACACCAATAAAAGTGAAAACCAGTAGTAACCGGGATGATACTCGGTGGCAATGGTAGCATTCAAAGATTTTTTGAAGGAAATGGATAAATAAATTGATTAAAAAGTTTGGCTCGGGATCACAGCCCCTCACCGGCCTCACCATAATAATAAAAATAATTAAATATAAGTAAATACAAGGCACCTAACCTATACACAGTATACACAATAATTAATTTAACTATACCTCGTATCAATTAAAATGAAAATTTATCACCTGCAGTTATACAAATATATCAATTTTTCTTCATTTTTAAGAAATGACACCAAGAACTTCTTTATAATCAATATCCACTTATCTATGAATGGCTAACAGGCAACAATGTTAACCTATTGAGATGGGGCTAAAAAAATAATAATAAATTAGGAAAAATAATAATTAATCACAAATGTCTTATAAAAACTGAGGTGAATAAAAGAAAATATGGCTATTTATAACTATTTTAATTTAGTAATGTTATGAATTTAGAAAAATACATCAAGGAGACATGGACATACATTTGTAAAATGACTTTTAAAAATTAAAATGTTACATAAAAAATAAATAATATAATTCACAACATTTGGATTCTAGATGGATCAATAAAATTAGTAAATTAATAATAAAAAGCTATAGTTAAAAACTTAAAAACATAAACTACCTACTTAACTAATAAAATAAATTCTATATTGTATTATGTATTTAATACACCTGAAGATAAGCGTAACAATTATTTTCTTTTAGATCTTTGTGATTTGTGAACAAATAAAGGAATATACTGGTTTTACAATAATATTTGAATTACTATATTTTTTTGTAAATAATTTTCAGGTAGAAGTACACGTGAATAACCACTTCATCAATTAACAAGTAACAAATTTATCAAAATTGGGTTCAATAAAAAATATATTATTTACTTAATAATATTTGGTAATCAATAACTAGATCAAATTTGGCATTAAATACATTTATTAATAGTAGGTAAATACATATCATATCATTTTGTAAATATTTTAAATACCATTATAATATTTTTCTTGCAACTGCAGTAGTCTGTTTATTTTGATACTTCTATGCCAAATTATTTTAAACTACATCAATTAATACATTAATTAATTGAAAAAAAATAGTTATAACTATTTTTTTGTTTTTCTAAATTTCTCCTTTAAGAGTAGCTATTAACTCTCCGCCTTCTTTCAATTCTTTAATTATATCCAAACCTCCAATCAATGATCCTTTTACGTAAACTTGTGGGTATGTTGGCCAATCAGAATAAACTTTTAGTCCTTGTCGAACTTCTTCATCAGACAAAATGTCAAATGTTTCATAATCAATACTGTTGGATATAATTGTATATTAATAATAAGTAATAACTTAATAATATTTCAACTAAGTATTATACTTATACTTAATAAACATTTTAATACTTACCCTGTTTGGTTTAATATTTGAATCAACTGATTACTAAATCCACACCGAGCAACTTGTTTGTTGCCTTTAATAAATGCCATAACATCAGCTTTATGCGTAAGTAATTTAAGCCTAAAATAAGAAATACATATAAGAACAAACTTAAAAAATATATAGTTGAAATTTAATAATATAATCCATTAAAGATAAGTTAATAATTTTAGAATAAAAAATAATGTATGCTGATTATAAAGAATTATTTCTATTCAATATAATTATATTTTAAGTGATAATTGAAGTTAGTAAAATTAACTTTTTATGATGTTCAAATATAAAAAATGTTATAATTAAAAAATCAAATATAATTCACCTGTCGTTGAGGTTAGCTTTATTGTTATCTAGTTTTAATAGATCGTTCAGCTCACCATTCTCTTTCAATTCTTTCACAATGTCTAATCCTCCAATCAATTCACCATTGATATAAAGCTACAAAACAACATAATATTTTGTAAAATAATACTACAATATTCATCTAAAAACACTTAAATCAATTTCACCTGTGGATAAGTTGGCCAATTGGAATATATTTTCAATTTTTCTCGAACAACTTGATCTTGTAGTATATCAAATGTACTAAAGTCGGCACCAATATCGTTAAGTAAATTTACAATTGCTGTACTGAACTTACATTTTGGCTCAGATTTTGATCCTTTCATAAAAAGCAAGACGGGGGCAGAATTTACCAACGATTTCAGTCTCAAATTTATGTCTTCCACCTTTTGATCTGTTTTTTCACCTTTAGTCAGCTAAACATGTAAATAAACAATATATAGAATATCTTAACATCTTAACTTTAGTTAAATTTTAAAGTACCAGTGCTTGGATTTTTTTATTTAGCTGTATTGGATCAGCACCATCTAATACATCAACTTGAACACCATTACGAAACATTATAAACTTTGGTACAGCAGATACATTATATTTTAATGATATTTCAGCAAAATCTTCAGCTAAACACTTTGCAATTTTAATGTTCTGAAGTATTCAAATAATATTTTACTGATTTTATTTACACAAATATTATTATAAAATGTTACCCGGAATTCATCTTCTAAAGCTAAATCCGCTAGAATATTGTTCATGTGCTGGCATGGTTCTGACCAATCGGCATAGAAATGAATAACAGACAACCCATTTGATCTAAAAATCATAAAATACTATATTAATTTCATGGTATTTTCCTGTCATACAACACTACCTTGTTTTGTAAAACATCAAAATCCAGTTATCTAAGACAACCAAAATTTACCTACTTACACAGACTACATTATTTTTTTTATAAATTTTTGTAATATATATGTGTAAGAGGTTCAATGTAAAATAAAGTTTTATATAAATTATTTATTAGTAATTGTTTATTGAAGGACATTGTACTTTGATTGTTTTAAAAATTTTAGTGAATTTAAATTCTTTTGCATTTCGTTGCCCCTTGAAGCCAACTAAGTATAATTTTAATAATGATGTGCTGAAACCTAATGTTTTTTGTTCCTCTTCTCCATATTACTGATCCCCAAAGACGTTCTATTTATTTAATTAGGGCTCCACTCAAAAAATCTACAGTTTATGCTGTGGTTGACAGTTACATGTTTAACACTAGATTTTTTACAAGTTTGCTAATTGTATGCCTGCCAACAATTGAAAAGAGTTGACATGGTTCAATCAAGAATCTGGACCAAAAAAACATTCTTTAATTTCACAATATAGCCCCTCATAAATCCTGTTTTAGAAGTATTCTGCTTGCATTATTTTTGCACTTAGAAACTAAGCTTTTGTTTATCTCAACAGTTTTTTCTTAGTTTTTTCCTCAATACTGAGAATCAAGAGCACTAACTTCCTGTAAACAATTATTCTAGTCAAAGGAAATATTTTAGTTTATTTTGGAATTATTTCGCACCATATTACTTAGAAGTTAACCCTTCAATCCAAACAAGGATAAATTGTGTAACAATAACAAATGGAAGATGACTGTATTCAAACCAAGTATGATTTCGGACACTAACTTGTTTTTTTTAGCAATTTTTGAATATTACATATCTAAAATTTAGTTTTGTGATCACTTCTACTTATTAATGTAGTGTATAAATATACAATACTACGATTCTGTAGCAGCATTACTATTTCTTCTCCGCTCTTAAATAGAAACCAAGTATTCATAATATTTATATTTTATCACTCGTTTGGCTATACCAAATGTCTAATTTTTATTTAACAATTCATAGTAAATTATTTTTTATTTTAATCACGAATAAGGGTGTTTTCAAGTAGATTTACACAAAAAAAAAAAATAATATATATTGTATACTTACTTTAAGGCGTCAAATTCTGTATCTGAAGTAATAGAAGTAACCATTTTATTGTTGCTATAGGTTATTGGTACAGCTGCAGAAAACTGACTAATATATGTGAATAGTTTTTTCTCACTTTTCAAATTTGGGATAATGTTTAATTGATGATTTATTGATTTTGATTTATTTTAAATAATCTCAATAATCCATAAAGATACT
The DNA here is from genome assembly GCA_020882235.1 of Schizaphis graminum. Classification (NCBI taxonomy): domain Eukaryota; kingdom Metazoa; phylum Arthropoda; class Insecta; order Hemiptera; family Aphididae; genus Schizaphis; species Schizaphis graminum. The sequence continues at coordinate 74,037,110 of CM037032.1, forward strand.
CACTAATATAGCACAGAGCACTACTCAAATGTATTATAATTTATAGTATTATCATATACTATATACAAATTACAAATACAACTTAATAGACAATATAAATATTAAATTATTAAATTTAAGTCCAGACAGATTAGACAGAATCATAGATAATAAAAATTCATATTCATATTACAGTAAAACTTCCGTTAACGGTCACCTCTGTAGGACGGTCACCTCTATGTAACGGTTAGATTTTTTGGTCCCATCAAGTGTTATGTCATGTATTGTCGCCTCTATAGAACGGTTACCTCTAAATAGCGGTCATTATTTATGGTCCCTTTGGTGACCGTTAATTGGAAGTTTCACTGTATTATGATAATATTATACATGGTTTGTTATCACTAACTATGGATGGGACTATGGATATACCTGGTTAGGTTACCTCACAATGAATAGAAAGGGAAGGGAAATCATATCCACCGGTTTATCAGTGCTACCAAAAATTGTAATAAATAAACAATACACAATTTTATGATTTTTGTTATTAAGGCAATTGTTAAGAAAATAGGAACATTAAAAATAATAAGTTTCAGTAACTTTTATTAACTTAAAAAAGTTATTGATTTCATCAATTTATTAAAAAATAAACCTAGCTTACCCCTACCTATGTAGTTGATTAGCAAAGCAAATAAGAGACATAGTACACTACAATTATATAACAAAAAAATAAAAACACTACATTGTGTTAAAATGTGGATTCATAAAATTATTTTTAATGTTTAAGTCTAAAATAGACAAACTGTATCTTGTGCAGTGAAAAATTTCAAAAATTACTCTTTTTACTAATTTTTACAATAGGCATAGTTTTCAGAACAATATGAATAACAAAAAATTTAACAATTGAAATTTTAACATTAAAACATGTTGTCAAATAGTTTTTATAAACATCAAAATTATTTCAATAATTCTGTTAAAATAAACAAAGATAGTTTAAAAAAAAAAAAAACAAAAAAAAATGTGAATGACTTTTTTTTTAATACAAATTTCAAATTTTAACAAAATAAATAGTATATTACAAACTATGATAGTTACATTATAAGCTAAATTTAACTAGAACAATAAAAATCATCCTCTGATAAAATATGAGATACAAAATTACAAATATTTTTCACTTTAAGTCATGTAATAGTTTTATATAATTTAATATAATAATTTTCAATAAATTCGTAAAAAAATAATCAATATTTCTTTTAAGTTTAGCTTTCAGCCTTATATAACAATAAATATAATATATTTACAAAACTATATGTTTCTATAATCACATTTATGTAGAATAACCATACCTGACTAGCATATTTATTATAACTTCTTAAAAATAGAAAGTATCAATCTTCTATTTTCCATTTGACTGTGTTGTAAGTCAACTAGCATGTTTCTCAACTGTTCATGTTTGTATGAATCACTAGCTTCTTTTCTTTTCATGTAACTAATGAACCATTCAGGTGGTTGATCTGACTTACTGCCATCATGAGTAAGTGTTGAAGAACGAGCACTTTCATTTTCAACAATGCTACTCATTACACTTTGTATTCCATAAAAATACGGCCAATGGGTTTTGGACCTTTTGCTAATACCAGCCACTCTTCGATTATATGCTCTTACTAAACTATTCCATTTATTCTCTAAATCTTGTTCAGTCAGCAAAACCATGCCGATACGACGAAATTTCTTTAAAACTACAGTCCATATAGAATTCGGTTTACGGATCCATTTTTTCACTTCATTTTCTGCATCAGAGCGTAAATGTATTAATTTCCTGGTTAAATCTGGATGCCATTTTACCCCAGCTTTAGTTTCTACAACACTTTCATCACTGGCATCAGAGTCTTCATCAATATTCACACTAATCAATAAAAATAATTTTAAATATTTATTTTATTTTATATATCATATTATTTCAATATTTCAACTTACTCAACATCAACTTTGTAATTGTTTAATATTTCTCGTACTTCAGACTGTTTCCAAATACCCTGCATAAAAACAGGCACCAAATCTTCACCTGGACGCGGATGACAAGCATCTGGTATTTCTATTGTACCGCCTAACATTTGATCCATAATGGCAAAATAGGGCCATTTCACATTTTGAGGTCCTTCAGCCTTTAATTTTTCCAAATTTTCTTCATATTGTTCTACACATTGGTTCCATAATGATTCTGCTTCATATGATTCAATGTCAGCATTTCCACCAAGACTTTTATTCATTTTTGTAACTAATTCATACCATAATAGATCTTTTTCTGTTTCTTTGGTTGCGTGGTCGAAACGATCTGCCATAGAACGTCGTAATATAAACAATAGAAGTATCATTTCTTGAGTCCATAATCGTATTTCTATAAAAAAAAATTAACAACACTACTCTAAATCTTTACATATATTATTTAATTTTATACTAAAATTTTTATTAGTAATCAAATTATAATTAAATTAATATAATAAATAATAATTTAATCAAACCTACCATTGTTTGCATTTGTTGTTGAAGTCAAAAAGAAATAATCCATATCATCATTTGACTCTGTATTTATGGCTTCTTTGGAACTAAAAACAAACATATACTATAAAACTCATTCCTGAATCAAATCCTCAATCCTAACAATCAGTGTTGTAACAATATATTTAAAATTATTTAAATATACAGGGTGATTGATTAAGCGTAAAACACTCATTATTTCAAAAAGTATTCATGTTTTTGAAATTATTTTTTTACATAGTTTCAAGTCGTTAAAAATACTACGTTTTTATTAAAAAATTATATTTTTAAATATTTTTTTAAGTTTTTTACTTTTTTGAATGACAACATAGAGTTTTAATTTCATATTCCAAAGCAGAATAATTTTCTGAGTATTTTGATACATAAAAATCGAATTTAGGACGAGTAGTTCATGAGTTATACGTATTTAAAGTTTAGACAAGCGGAGTAGTGGACAAACATTTTGCGGGGTAACCCCGTATCACTCCACTCCGCTTGTCTAAACTTTAAATAGGTATAACTCATGAACTACTCGCCCTTAATTCGATTTTTATGTATCAAAATACTCAGAAAATTATTCTGCTTAGGAATATGAAATTAAAACTCTATGTTGTCATTCAAAAAAATAAAAACTTAAAAACATATAGGGATAAAAAATATTTAAAAATATAATTTTTTAATAAAAACGTAGTACTTTCAACGAATTAAAACTATGTAAAAAAATGTTTTCAAAAACATGAATACTTTTTGAAATAATGAGTGTTTTACGCTTAATCAATCACCCCGTATAGCCAAATATTAATTAGAATTAAATAGTTGTTTCATCTCAAAAAACGTATGGAATATTAAAATAAAAATCTATTCAAATACTTTACAACACTGCTAGTAGTTATTAAAAATAATGTATATACTTTTCTGCATCAACATCAATGTCAACTTCAGAAGTCTTATTTAAAGGATCAATCATCTTGTCTACTTCAATATAAGATGGTGGTATTTTTAATTCATCAGTACCTCTAAGAATTTCATCCATAGCAGAAAAATGTTCCCATCGTACACTAAAATCTCCCATGTATTTGATTCTTTCAATATTTTTACGGTATGTAGCTGCTATATTTCTCCACTTGTCATCACAATCTTTAGCTGTCACTTTTACTGAGGGCATGCTATTATTCATCCGTCGTGCAATCAATTCCCATAACTTAAATTTATATTTTGATGAGTTAAATTCTTCATTAAGACTTCCACGCAAAGCAATCAATAAAGAAGTCATTTCTGTAGACCATTTTAAAGCTGGCACTAAATATTGAATGATTAATTTTAATTACAAATGTACCAAGTATAAATAAATAATAATTTAAGTAAATTATATTGCTATATAAAATAAATTTTATAACAAATTGGGTAGGGTAGAAAACAACATTTACTTACTACTACTATCAGGAATGTAAGTTTCATTTATCAATGAGTCATTCCATGAACTAACTTCTGCATCATTTTGATTAACAATGACAGATTTAAGTTCAATAGAAGGTTTAATTTCATTTAAGGTACCACTAAAAATAAGTATAAATTATTTTATTCAACACATTACATATTTTTTTCACATTTTTATTACTTAAATAATGTAGAATAAATAACAAATATTGTCTTATTACACAACAGTTAGTATATGCATATTATATTAAATATAGGTACCTAATAAACTAATACATACTCATTTAAAAGAGCACAATGTAGTTCTTCAACACCGTCATCTTGTATAATAGTAGAAACTTCTAATTCAATAAATGAACTAGATGTATCCAAATCATCAGTTCTTGTAATATTCACTGGGTAATTGATTAAATTTCGGCCATTTGATACTAACATTCTTGCATTAATTATAGCTTTAACATAGTTCATCAACACTTCTTCTAAAAATTCAATATAATAATGTCACTTAATAATAAAACATAGAACTTTTAAATAAAAGTATTAACAGATATCCATTTATTTAATTATTTAGTAAATATTGTAATAGAAATTGTATTCTAATTTTATATAATAATAAAATACAAATTGTTTTGTAAATGCATATACAATTTTAATAACATTATTAATTATTTTTTTTATAAAATGGAATATCTTCTTTGTCTAAGGTTACTACTTTAATAAATTCTAAGTTGTAACACTAAATGTAGTCTATAGTTTTAATATATCATAAGTTATATCTATTTCAATATTCTTATAAACTTAGATTAATATTTTTTAATATTAGGCAAGACAAAGTTTTATATACAAATACAATAATATTCAGTTAAATATTAAAATATTAATATATTAATAAATAACAATATTTGATCCATGTATGCTATGTATTATACATCCATGTTGATAGTTAATTGATTTTTTTTTTTTAATAAATAATATTATAACCAAACATTTAAATCAATATTTGTCATTAAAAGTTTAAAATTAAAGTTAAAACTTCACATACACAGTGTTATAGGGGAAACACTTAATATATCAAATATCAACGTTGTAACAAAATTAAAAAAAAAATTAAAATCAATCAAAATTATTCTGTAAATATTTCTGAACATACCATCATCCAGTTTCTCAACAGTTCGCTTGTCCGTTTTAAACACAACTTGTTTATTGTTAATCTTAAAGAACAGTTGTTCAGAATCAACAGTATCATTTTCGTTTGTATAGTTGTCCTTGTCCATATTTTAGACAGTGAGCCTATGGTCTATTGGTCTAGTTTTACGGTACTGACACAAACGAAAAAAATAGCTATAATATATTGCGGTTTTAAAAATTTGAAAACAAAAATAACTTCTTAGAGATGAATCGAAAAAAACCACCGTTCAACACAACAGCGCAGAACACATCACAATCGATGGAAGAAGTGAATCGACATTCTTCTTATCAATGGTATACACGCTACTATCGCTTCCATGGTCTTTGGTCCGCAGCTCAGAATGTCATAGTCACGCCCATGGAGTAAATCTCCGCTATATGTAGCGATGCAATGCACTCTGCAGGGGGCGAAACCCTCCGCGGGCTTGTTCTATGTTTATAATTTAAGCCCCGTTTGACGTTTCTAACCACGGCTTAAAATATATATCACGAACTACTACATAAAGTAGTAATTCGTGATATATATCTTAAATCGTACTTCTAACAAGGCAAATTTAAGCCTATGCATATACATATACATAGGCAAATTTAAGCCTATGCATATACATATACATGTTCTCGATGCATTCCGAAACTACTCAACCGATTTTGATAAAATTATGATATTTATAATCAATGTGTGTAATTTTATCTCTGTCATAAGATAGGATAGTTTTTATCCCGGTTAATGACCTCAATATATTACCTCTTTTACTCTTTATTATGTTTAGGTAAGGCACTATTATAAAGGTGTATCATATCTAGTGCTCTAGTTTAGGGCTGTGCGATTATTTAATCGATTAGGTAATTCGAATAGTATATTATTTTTAACAAATGATACACAATCGGTTAATCGATTTAAAAAGTGCAACTCTTGGTGGGACGGTAGCCGGTAGGGAGACACTATTTCCAATCTGTTTAGTGTTTATTAATTTTTTTTTCCCAAAAGTTCTTTTTCACAATACTATTTTTCCAAAAATTTATTTTTCACAATATCATTTTTTCAAAAAGTTATTTATTTTTTTCGAAATCATACTCCCAATACAAAACAGAAGTCAGAAATGATTTATTGTTAATTTTAAAATATATAAGTAATAAATATAAAAAGTATAAGTTTAAAAAAATTACTATAAACAAATAAGTGTGTAAAAATTTTAAATTATGACCAATGGCGGTGAAGTATGCAATAATATCATTGTTATTAACAAATTCGTCGTATTTGGAAATAATAATATTATATATTCGTTCCTCTATTTTCAGTTGTACCTTATTATATTTCCTTATTTTTTTGTCCCAGATTCAGTTGTCTTAACACGGACTCAGTTTCAGCTTGTTCTTTACCAAATTCATTGAAAAATGTGTAGACGCTAAAGGATGTTGTCGTCCAACGACCACTTGGAACCGATTATGCCAGCCAGTGGCGTGATTGTAGGGGGCACTTGCCCCCCCCCCCCCGACAATTTTTTGAGAGATAAAGTTGTATATTTTAACCGGAGGGAAAGATGTCAGGATTTTGATAATAATAAATATATTGCATTCATTATATGAATATGCCTACATTTACCCCCCTAGATTTTTTCCCAGTTATACGCCACTATAATGTCAGCCTTCTGACAAATTATTTGTTTTTACCAATCGTTGGAGTACTGTATCTGTATAGTACTAGTTCCACAGTTTTGTAGCCTTGTTGGTAATTTGGGCTCAGTTTTTAATTATTTAACTAATCAGTTCTTTATCATTCGTGTCGTGCTGTCGTTGAACTTATTATTTTTGTGTTTTAGGTAGAAGTGCTTAATAATGTCCACAAAAAAGCATAAACTTGATGATGAAAATAGAACTTTTATTACCTCATGAAGAATGACTATTTATTTATTATTTCTAGACTATTATCTAAATGACATGACATGACTAGTGACTTTACAATAATTAGATTAGGACTGATTTTATTTTAACTATTATTTTTTTTTTTTGAAAAACATTAAACTTGTAAAAATGTATACCGAGAAAATGTTTTTATGGAAAATATTGAAATGGGAATATTAAATTTGGGAATAATAATACAATTGGGACTGTTATGTAAAATTGATATGTCAGCACTCAGCGATATCATCTATACACTAAATCAGAAAACCAAAAATAGTTTTTATCCTTTCGCTAAATGTTAACATTATAGACAACCAAACTTAACACGGGTGCATTTTGTACGGGCGATGAAGTGCATGGGGACAGCTAGTATATTATAAAAAGTCAATTATTTTTAGTTAATTATTAAATTTCCATAAAGTATCGCGTATTCTCGTCGAACGATCAAGACTTCTAACGTCTAATATTTTACAAAATATAGTAGAACCTATAGTTTATATCCATAATCTTATATCATAATTCATAACATCCAAAGTCGTAATTTAAACTTTTATTATACTTAATAGACAATAAGTAATAGGTGATGACTGTTCTCTATATTATTATTATTATCGTTGCGACTTCGCTCATCAAAACTACGTAGGTACCTAGGTAGAAAATACGATTATATTTTTAACGATAAATTTTGGTTTATCGCAATCACGATTAAAGATATTTTTAATCGTAATCGTAACCCACTAATAACCCATGTGTATCATATTGTGTAGGTATAGGTTATACAAATATAACTTTATACTAATGACCTGTGATGTTGAAGCCTTACTTCTAATAAAATATGTATATATATATAACTTACATATTAAAAAAAAATAATATAAAATATATAAAGTTTATTTCAACAAGCGTGCTTTCGAATTTCTAGGTAATTTAAAAACAATTTTATTTATGATGACAATTATTTTAATAACTTTTAACTAAAATTAACGTTTTTCTCTTATTCGTTTTTTTCCTTGTCGTTTTTTACCGATTATCGGTCAGATAACTAAAATGTTTATAATTTATAACTAATTGAATAACAGAAAAAACTACTATAATATAGAACCATAGAAATTTTCTTAAAGATTAACAATTTGTGACGTTTGTGTGTATAATGAAAAATCACATTGCATTATCATAAATGCTTATTAGTTATTGATGATTCAATTAAAATACATAAATTTAAACTTAGTTAATTGTAAGACCTATGATAAGATATCATATATTTCTTTAATATAAATAATAAATTATGTATAAGTTTATTGTAAACTGATTATGCAAATGCCAGAAGCAGGGGCACAATTTCAATGAAAAAACTGAGGGTGCTAAACTGCTGAAGCTCCTCTATCTTTTTTTACAAAATCATCTTGAGGTTATGGATACATCTTACATTCTTACTATAATTATCTAAATTAACATGAAACAATTTTCTGGTGCTAATTTCAAAATGGGGGGTGTTAAACACACCTAAGCCTCAAATCACGCCTATGGCCAGAAGTTCTCTAATAATATATTAGATTACAATATACTTATATGCATAATATATTAATATGACACTAGGTATATTATGATAAAATAAAAATAAAATTTATAATAAATAATTAAAATATTTTATCGCGCCAAATGTTGAACCAATGAGAAAGCCGTATTTTATATGGGATTTATTTGATATGCAGACAGGAAAAACAAATTACATCTTTTCGCCACATTATAGCGTTTTAATTTCTTTCCTATGGTTCTGTCAAACAGGTTCAGAAATAATAAAATATAGGTAATAGGTACAACATAATTAATATTTACCTTTACCATATTATAATGCCTACCAAAAAACCAGGCTTTAACTGATAGTGGGAATTCGCTATCTAGACTAGTATCTAGTAAGTTCACTAGAATTCTGTGCGCCAAAGCATCAAATATTATACACGTGTGTGATAACTGATAAGACATTGGTGATTTCACTGATTTCAGATTCATATTTGTAATTTACTAATTTTGTATTTTTAATTTTAAAAACGCGTTCAATATGAAAAATCTTAAGCTGCACAAGTCTAGAGTGGTGCACGTCGAACAGTTAAAAGACGCTGCATCGGTTCAGATAATTTCCAATGGTGAATTATGTTATTCGACTAATAGCGCCATTTGGCGATTAAACTTAAAGGGTCAACATCGTCTTGTGGTGAATTTGTCTACAACAGACGTGTACATCAACGCGGACTGCGACAACATTAAGATTACGTCATATGCGTACTACGAACCGTGGGATTCCTTTGTAGTTGGTTGTTCAAATGGCGATGTACTATTGATACAAGAAAATATTGTAGAAATTGCGTACAAGTGTGAAAACGTAGTCTCAAACATACTGTGCAGTCCTGACTTTGAACGCATAATTCTACTGACAGGCCAAGAACATATTACACTAGTGACAGATTGTTTTGAAATGTTAAACAATTTTAACATTATTAAGGTTGAACTTTCAGAAAAGTTATTGGTAAATGTTGGCTGGGGAAAAAAAGAAACACAGTTTCATGGATCAGAAGGAAAAGACAAAAGAGTAGTAAAGGAAGTCATTGGAGACGGAAATTGTTGTGATGATTCAATAAATATCTGCTGGAGACCTGACAGTTTATTATTTGCAATCGGATTTCTTGATAAAGTTGTGAATTTGAGATCTATTAAAATCTTTAACAGAGATGGAATTCTACAATACATAAGTGAACCTCTTTCAGGTAGAACACCCTAGAATTATACTTCAGGCCTAATGCAAATTTTCATTTTTATTGTTATTGTGATTTAGGAGTGGAAGCTGTATTAAGTTGGAAAACTACAAAAGAACTTATATCATTTTCTCAACACGTGAATGAGAAATATTTTATTAGTTTTATGGAAAAAAATGGACTTAAACATGGGGACTTTGAAATTCCATCTACAGTCAATGTTAGTGAATATTTACACAATTTTAAGTTATTCTTCACTATACTAATTAGTGGTTTTTATTTTTTTTTTAAATAACAGGTGAAACAGTTGTTGTGGAACCATGATTCTTCAATATTGTGTATTCAGTGTGCTGATTCAGATAGTAATTATTTATTATTTTTATCATGCACTAATTATGCATGGCAGATTAAAAAATGGATGACAATTGAAAACAAAATTATTACTGCAAAATGGTTACCGGACAATAGTTTACAACTAATTACTAACAATGGTAATTACTACATACTATATTGGTCTGAAACTTTGTGTACTTCAAGTCCAGGAACCGAAGACTGGGTTGCTGTCATAGATTACTGTAAGAATATTAATTTTTAATTTAATTGTTGAAAATTTTCTATTTTCTATTTGTTTATTAGGTTCAGTTTTACTAACACCATTTAAACAAGTTATTATACCACCTCCAATGTTTGATGTTAAGTTAACTCTAGAATCTCCTGTGGACAGTGTATTGTACATGCCTCACAATCAAAGGTAAGATATTTTGATAATAAAAGTTCTTTAATATATTTTTATTTTTTATAACATGCTAACATATCTGTATCAATATCAATGATAATAATTATGTGTAACTAGTCAAGAGCTATCTATATTTAACATAGTAATATAATATAACTTTTATCTGTTAGTTTCTTACAAAATGTGACCAAAACAATTTGGAAAATTATATTATTACTATAATAGTAAATACAATCATATATGGTCTGTCCAGCGATAGAATGCGCCGATTCTACGCATCCCGCTGCATCACTATGCTATCAAAACTGGTTCACTTACGGCTGGGTATCATTGGGGAATGCACAAAATAACTGATTTTGGTCGATTTGCGGCGCGTTATCTCGCTGGACAGAGTGTAGTATTATTATAATTATTACATTACAGTATAATACATAAGATTATTGGGTAAAAACCTGTTCAGTAAAATATTAAAATAAATATGGGTTAAAATGGTATTTATATTTATTTTAAAAGAAATTTAAACACTTTATTTTACCTATTTAAACCTCATTTTATATCTATAATTTAGATGATATAATTAAAACATTAATAGTTTTTAATTATAAATACACATTTTAGTATTATAATTTCCAAGGTCCTTCATCCTACTTCACCCTCATTAAATGACTGATGTAATTGACATGATGTTCACCCTCTTAAGTCTGCAAACTCTGTATTAACATTTTACCATCATTTACTATTTTTCCAATTTTAATTGTTGAATCTAATTTCAAAATAAAGTTTAAATATAAAAATATGCAAGCTTGTGTCTTTAGTAAAGTATAAAATTGTTTAACTAATTGTCACTGTATTATGGTTTTAATTGTTTAATTTATACATAATTTAAAACAAAATGTTTCAAAAGATTTTAATTTTTATTAATTTGCTATAATAATGTTATATTGAGACATTGAATGAAAAAAAAACTATTCAGGATAAATCATTAAATTTAAAAAATAGTTTGGCTTATTAAAGTGTTTATACTTGTTGTTCATACTAGCAATTGCAACCTCTAAAATTTTTTAAAAGTAGCGGTCAAAACAAATTTATTTAGTATTAATTTTTGTTATTTTATAGAATCTGTTTAATGAATATGTAATTAATGTTCCGAGATTCTTTTTTTGTTTCATTTTTCAAATCTAACCGCGTGTTTTATCACAGCCATATTAATATAACCTATAAAAATTATATATACTCTTTGGAATTTATTACATTTTCTCTTGATAATAATATGGTAGATTGAATGTTGTGTGTAAATGAATAATGATTATTGTTGAATGTTTTCAAACGGTAAACGCGTTTTAACTTGTAATTAATTATTTCGGTAACGCACTAAATACTAAATAGTTGTAAATTAATTTTAAAAAAGTAAGGAATTCAATTAAACAACATGTACGACTTGGGCGACGATGAATATGAAGAAGAAGAGGAGACCGAAGAAATTTCAAGTGAACTTTGGCAAGAAGCTTGCTGGATAGTAATCAATTCTTATTTCGATGAAAAGGGTCTTGTAAGACAACAATTGGACTCGTTTGATGAATTTATTCAAATGTCTGTGCAGCGTATTGTAGAAGACTCTCCTCAAATTGAGTTACAAGCTGAATCGCAACATACACATGGTGAAATTGATACTCCTACTAAGTATCAAATAAAGTTTGAACAGATTTACTTATCTAAACCTACTCATTGGGAAAAAGATGGTTCACCATCTCCTATGATGCCCAATGAAGCTAGATTACGTAATTTAACATATTCCGCTCCACTTTATGTAGATATTACAAAAACTGTGATTAAAGATGGTGAAGAACCAGTTGTTACTCAACATTCTAAATCATTCATAGGTAAAATACCTATAATGTTAAGGTCAACATATTGTCTACTATTTGGATTAAACGATCGTGATTTGACTGAGTTAAATGAATGTCCATTAGATCCTGGAGGTTATTTCATTATTAACGGATCCGAAAAAGTATTAATCGCTCAGGAAAAAATGGCTACAAATACTGTATATGTTTTTAGTATGAAAGATGGAAAATATGCATTTAAGGCTGAAATAAGATCTTGTTTAGAACATTCATCTCGTCCGACTTCTACTCTTTGGGTTAATATGATGGCTCGTGGTGGTCAAAGTATAAAGAAATCTGCTATTGGCCAAAGAATAATTGCAATATTGCCATATATTAAACAAGAAATACCTATTATGATTGTGTTTAGAGCTTTAGGATTTGTAGCCGATCGTGATATATTAGAACACATAATTTATGATTTTGATGACCCAGAAATGATGGAAATGGTGAAACCATCTTTAGATGAAGCTTTTGTTATACAAGAACAAAATGTTGCATTAAACTTTATTGGTTCACGTGGAGCAAGACCCGGAGTAACTAAAGATAAACGTATTAAGTATGCTAGAGAAATCCTTCAAAAAGAAATGTTACCCCATGTGGGTGTGTCAGATTTTTGTGAAACTAAAAAGGCATATTTCTTGGGATATATGGTTCATCGTCTTCTTTTAGCTTCACTTGGTAGACGTGAATTGGATGACAGAGATCATTATGGTAACAAACGTTTGGATTTGGCTGGACCTTTATTGGCATTTTTATTTAGAGGATTGTTCAAAAATTTAATGAAAGAAGTGCGTATGTATGCTCAAAAATTCATTGATCGTGGAAAAGATTTTAATTTAGATCTAGCAATTAAAACAAAACTTATTACTGATGGTCTAAGGTATTCATTAGCTACAGGAAATTGGGGCGATCAAAAAAAAGCCCATCAAGCTAGGGCTGGTGTATCACAGGTATTAAACAGACTTACGTTTGCCTCAACTTTATCACATTTAAGACGTGTAAATTCCCCTATTGGGCGAGATGGCAAATTAGCAAAACCTAGGCAGTTGCACAATACTCTTTGGGGTATGTTATGCCCAGCAGAAACCCCAGAAGGAGCTGCTGTTGGCTTGGTAAAAAATCTTGCTTTAATGGCTTATATATCTGTTGGCTCTCAGCCATCACCAATTTTGGAATTTTTAGAAGAATGGAGTATGGAAAACTTGGAAGAAATTGCTCCTTCGGCAATTGTAGATGCCACTAAAATATTTGTAAATGGATGTTGGGTTGGTATTCATCGTGATCCTGAACAACTTATGGGTACTTTGAGAAAACTTAGACGACAAATGGACATCATTGTAAGTGAAGTTAGTATTATTCGTGATATACGTGATCGTGAAATAAGAATTTATACAGATGCTGGTCGTATTTGTCGACCATTGCTTATTGTTGAAAATGGAAAATTATTGCTAAAAAAACGTCATATTGACAGCTTAAAAGAGCGTGATTATAACAATTATGGATGGCAAGTGCTTGTATCCAATGGTGTAGTTGAATATATCGATACTTTGGAAGAAGAAACTACAATGATTGCTATGTCACCTGATGATTTAAGACAAGAAAAAGAATATGCATACTGTACAACTTACACACATTGTGAAATTCATCCAGCTATGATATTAGGAGTATGTGCATCCATCATTCCATTCCCTGATCACAATCAAAGCCCTAGGAATACATATCAAAGTGCTATGGGTAAACAAGCCATGGGTGTATACATAACCAATTATCATGTTCGAATGGATACTTTAGCTCATGTTCTTTATTATCCACATAAACCTCTTGTAACGACAAGATCTATGGAGTATTTACGTTTCAGAGAACTGCCAGCTGGTATTAATTCTATTGTAGCAATTTTATGTTATACTGGTTATAATCAAGAAGATAGTGTAATATTGAATGCTTCTGCAGTAGAAAGAGGATTCTTCCGATCTGTATTTTTCCGTTCTTATAAAGATTCTGAATCAAAACGAATTGGAGATCAAGAAGAGGTCTTTGAAAAACCAAATCGCCAATCATGTCAAGGTATGAGAAATGCCATCTATGATAAGTTAGATGATGATGGTATAATATCTCCTGGTCTCAGAGTTTCTGGCGATGATGTTATTATTGGCAAAACAATGACTCTTCCAGATAATGAAGATGAACTTGAAGGAACTACAAAAAAATATTCCAAACGAGATTGTAGTACATTTTTAAGAAACAGTGAAACTGGTCTCATTGATCAAGTTTTATTAACATTAAATTCGGAAGGTTACAAATTTTGTAAGATTCGAGTTCGTTCTGAAAGAATACCTCAAATTGGTGATAAATTTGCTTCAAGGCACGGTCAAAAAGGAACATGTGGAATACAGTACAGACAAGAAGATATGCCTTTCACTTGTGAAGGCATCACACCTGATATTATTATTAATCCTCACGCTATCCCTTCCCGTATGACAATTGGACATTTAATTGAGTGCTTACAAGGAAAAGTGTCTGCAAATAAAGGAGAGATTGGTGATGCTACGCCATTTAATGATGCTGTAAATGTACAAAAAATTTCAACTTTATTACAAGAATATGGTTATCATCTACGAGGAAATGAAGTTATGTATAATGGCTTTTCTGGAAGAAAAATTAATGCTCAAATATTCTTAGGGCCGACTTATTATCAACGTCTTAAACACATGGTAGATGATAAGATACATTCAAGAGCAAGAGGACCAGTTCAAATTTTAGTACGGCAACCTATGGAAGGAAGAGCAAGGTAAGATTTAATAATATAAATGCTATATTAATTAAATATTAAATACATTTTTATTTTTTAGGGATGGTGGATTACGTTTTGGGGAGATGGAACGAGATTGTCAAATAGCACACGGTGCTGCTCAATTTTTACGTGAACGTTTATTTGAAGTATCTGACCCTTACCGTATACATATATGTAATTTCTGTGGCTTAATTGCAATTGCAAATCTAAGAAATAATACTTTTGAATGTAAGGGGTGTAAAAATAAAACTCAGATTTCACAAGTAAAATTACCATATGCAGCAAAGTTGTTATTCCAAGAATTAATGTCAATGAACATTGCTCCAAGGTTGATGGTCACTAACTAAATTTATATGACTAGCTCAGATGTGACTGATACATTTAACTTTAATTATACTTTAATTGTATTATATTATTATCATAATAAACGTAATAAACTGTATAAAAAAAATCAATATTAAAGTTGTAATTTAATGTGTTAAATAAAAATATTTTATAATAAAGTGTATTCTTATTTTAATAAATATTATTCTTAGTTTATTTTAAAATAATTATATTATTTTATTCCTGTTATATTTTTAATTCAACATTGTTTTAAATTAGATCAATCCTAAATTTTTTATGTTTATTAGCCATTAAAGAAATATTTCAAATATTGTGTTATTAGGTTGTAATTTTTTAAGAAAACTAATCCATGGATATAGGTATTTAAAAATAAATAATGAAATATACAAGGTCATTCTTTAATCAAACAACATTACGTTTCAAAATTAATTAATATTTTTCTTGAATAATTTACAGTTTAAATAAAATTATATTTTTGATACTTTTTATTTCTTTAAATCCTTATGCCTTTTAATTTTTTTAAGACAACATACATTTTTCATAGCATTTCAATATATAAAAATCTAAATTTAAAGTAGTTTATGAGTTATAACTGTTATAAGTATTTATAATTTCAATTATTAAAGTGGTGTAGTATGCGGATTGTGGATAGTTCACAAAATGTTGTTTTGCTTCTCTATGCGCCAAAAATTTTAATATTTAATATATAATAGTTAGAACTCATAAACTACTTGTCCGAATTTTGATTTTTGTGTATCAAAATATGAAATTAAAAATGTATATTGTTTTATTTCAACTTACGTAAGAAGAATATTTTCAAAAACACCAATAGATTTTGAATTAATAAGTGTTTGACTGACTATAAAAGAAACACTGTATACAGTGGTGCCGAACTCACATGACATGTGAAACAATCACTTCACTTCTTAAATGATATCCGCTTATGGGAAGGTTAATAAAGTTGAGTTGTTATATATATTATAATTGTGGCCTTATAGCATGAGACATACAAGTTAAAAGTCAAATAGACAATATTTTAGATTTCGCTTGAAAAAAAGTCTGGGTTTGATATCACTGATTGTATATATTGTGTTAGTGTTTAAAATATATTGTATATGTATTATACTATAATTTTAAATAAATATATTACTTTAATTCCAAATACATACTAAAATAATAGTATAGAAAACACCAAAATATTTTATGTTAACTAGATAAATTGTAAATAATATTTGGATCAATAGCTTATCCTTAAATATTTTTCCTCATAATATACATGAAAAAACAATTTAGTTGTATAATTTTTTTATTAAAATAGGTACATGTCCTTTATTAATATATAAACAATGATTAATGAGTAAAATCTAGTTTTCTAAATAAATATGAATTTGATATTGCATATATACTCATATTATTACATATTATAATGTTATTCAGACAATTAAATTATGTGATATACCAATAAATAGCAAAACAATTATTAATACTTAATTAAAATGTATAAAATAATTTGATTTATTTTCAATTTGTATTCTTACAGTAAAAATGGAAATGATATTTGTATCATTACTTCTGATCAGACTGTTCACATTTATCATTATAAGGAAGAATGTTATGTAAAAAGCAGTAAGTAATACTAAATGAAAGTAATATATTTTTATATAAATTTAAATATTTTAAAATAAGTTTGGATAAAAATAATAATACTCTTCAAAAATTTTATTTTATTTTTTTTATTCTGAAATTACTAATAAGTAAATATTGTTTTATTTAATATTTTTAGATACCGTTTACAGAGTATCAAATATGTTTGGAATATTTAACCACTGGTTTTGGTTAAATGAAAATACTGTTATATTTAGTTTATCAGAAGTTGGAAGTATTCATCACATATGCATTGCTAAAATTGATGATGGTTTCAAACACATGTACATTTTATAACCAATTTGTATTTTATTGGTACAGATAAAAGTTATGATATTTATTTATTTATTTATTTATTTATAGAACTAAACATAATGTTGAACTACCAATTGTATCAATTCTAAACCATGATAAAGGAGCCCTGATTCAGCTATCAAATGGGCAATTATTGTTGTGGAACGAACAAATGAATATAATTGATCCCTATCTTTATTTACCCGAAGAATGTACACATTTAAGTGTAATGGACAATAAAATATATGCTCTTGGTGTATCCAAAAGACTTTTTGAAAATGATAAAGTGATTCTTAATAATATAGGATCATTCTGTATTCGATATCCTTTTGTATTAGCTGCCACTTTGAATCAAAGACTGATTGTACATAATATACATCCTACCAAAGTAATAAAAAAAATATTGGTTATTATATAATTCTTAGTTTATAACTTAACTAAGTTAAATTGAATGCATGTTTCAGGATAATGATGATCAATATCACAGACGAGTTGAATCTGGTTCAAAAATTATAACGGTAACTGGTAATTCGGTTATATTACAATTACCAAGAGGTAATTTAGAAACAATTAAGCCAAGACCTTTAACAATTTTATCTGCTGTTGAACTTATTCAAGACCAAAAATATTTAATAGCATTTGATCTTTTGCGCAAGGAACGTATAAATCTTAATGTATTATGCGATTTAGATCCTTCAAAGTTTATTGATGATCTAAACGAATTTATCATCCAAGTAAAAGACCCATCTTGGATAAGTTTATTTGTTACCGAATTAGAAGATAAAAATTACTTGAATACTGTTTATGCTTCTCAATTTCAAGAAAACAATGTTGAAGAATTAGATAGTAAAGTGTTCATAATATGTTCACGTTTAATGAATACTATGGAGAAACTCAACAAAGATAAATATGCTTTTCCATTACTTGGGTGCTATGTAAAATTAAAACGTTTTGATTTAGCATTAAATTTAGCGTCAATGAATAATGACTATTTAAAACACTTATTATTCTTAGTCGATGTAGATCAATTGTATAAAGCATCACTTGCTGAATATAATTTAGAAATGGCTATGAAAATTATAAGTAAGTATATATTATATTTAATTAGTTTATGTGTTTCAATATTTTTACATAATTTTTACTAATTTATTTTCACATTGTATTATTAGATAATTCTCAACTCGATCCAAAAGAGTATGTACCATTTTTAAAAGAATTAGAAAAAATGGAATGTAATTTAATGCGTTATACAATTGATGATAAATTAGGAAATAAAGAATTGGCCTTAAAGAATTTAGTTAATTGTGGAGGGCAGTTTGAAAAATGTTTGAAATATATTATAGATAACAATCTTTATTCTTATGCATTAACATTATTTAATAGAGATCAAAATGAGTAAGTGAAAATAACTTTTATTAATCTAAACATCTTAAAATTAAAGAATGATCTATCACTATCACCATACTTTAATTCACTTTAAATGTGTAAAATGTAATTTTTATGAAAATAAAAATAAGTTAGTTACTAAAAAACTAAATAGGACTATAGGAATTTTTTTTTAATTTTATTAAGCATTTATATTTTTTTTTTTAAGATATAAAACAATTGCGAAACATTTTGCGGATTTATTATATTCTAAAATGGATTATAAACTTGCAGCCTTAATATACAACCAAAGTATTGAACGGAATAAGGCTATTGGCTCTTATTTAAAAGCTGGATTTTGGAAAGAATCTTTAGAGTTGTCTTATGAACTAAATTTTGAGTAAATAATACTGTTATAATAACTGTGATTGTTCTTATTTTTTATATAATAAAATATGTAAAAATGATTGTTGTTTAGTGACTCAGAAATTAAAAAAATTAAAGCAAACATTTTATCTACTTTATCATCTACTCTAAAGTTCAGAGAAGCTGCTGATTTTGCTGAATTTGAGTTGAAGGATTCTAAATTAGCTGTGGATTATTGCATCAAAGCTCAAGATTATACTCATGCATTATATTTAGCTCGATCTAGATCATTACTTGATAGTGATTTAGGTATGTATTAAGATTGTTATATATTTACACTTATTTAACTTTTAATTATTATATTTTTCAGAAAAATGTATTAAATTGTCTTGTGTAAATACTGCTCAAAATCTCATCTCTGATATTAATTCACAAAATGAAAATTTTGTTACTCTAGCAAAACGTTTAGTTGAAGTTAGAAAAGAAAATTCTAGCGAAACAACTCCTTATGGTAATTTTTTGTACAATTAAATATTAAATTTTTAATAAGTATGTAACATGTTGTGATCTTTTAGATAACTTAAATGATACAAGTTCAGAAATTAGTAGTGTATCATCTTATCGTACATCAAGGTATAGTATATTTACTAAATTACTTATATAATAACCAAATTTTATTATTCATGTTGTACTTTAATTTATAGCACTCGAACTAGTTGTAGAAGTGCTCGTAAACAACAACGTAAAATGTGGAATTTGAAAAGAGGGAATTTTCGAGAAGAACCCACCATAGTTTTGACCTTGAAACAAATTATTGAAAAGTTTGAAAATTTTAAAGGTTATTTGTTCATTTTAAATATTTTACCTCAAAAGGATATCAATACATTATATTTTTTTTTCTCTTTGACTTAATACTCAACACGGATAAAATGCATTTATGCATTGTTTTTTTTTTGTATATATATATTTTTGATTAATCTTAAAGTAAACCAACCATAAAAAAAATTATAAAGAATAATATGTATTTTTGAGTGTCTGACAATTTGTTAAATATTTTCTCTAAATTATGAATGTGTCTTGTCTATAAAAAACAACAAATATTGTGCTGATATCCTCTTAAGAAGGCCTCTTAGTAACAATAAAATAAAACACTGTCTTAAATACATAATACAATTCAATGTAGAAAAAATTTTCTATTTCATTCATGAGGATTGCACATTATAGGATTTAAGGTATCACTCATAAATTATAAAGAATAATATTCTGTACTTATCAGTTATTTTTTATTTTGGTTTTTAAGAAATTGCTGTGTTTATTTTTATTTTCACTTTTTATCGTATATTTTATTATTAATAAGTAATAACATTTTTAAAAGTATTAAAAAAAGTTTCTAACTAACAGTTTCTTTATTTTTCTTTCTACATTAATACCTACAGCCACTCATACTTTTGTTCTCCCTGAGTCTTCTTATTTTTTACAATACATTATAATACCTTCATCTCAATAAAGAAATTATGATGCCCTCTTGAATTTAATAGAATAATATGTGTATATATATTTTTATTTTTTTAATAGATAATGTAAAAACTATAAGTTTATTACTTGTGAGATTTGAAGAGTTCGATATAGGTCATGCTTTACAAACAACATTGGAATCCTTTCAGACTTCTATTTTTGATCACAAATCAACTGTTTGGCCGATTTTTGTAAGTATTTTATACATTTTATATTATTAACTATTAATACAATTATGATCAATTAAAAATGTGTATTATTGTTTTATTTTTAGAATGAAACTGAGCAAATTATAGAAGGTAACTAATAATAATATCATAAATATAAAAATAATGAATAATAAATTGATAAATATGATGTGCTTAATATTTGTTTTCAGATGCAATTCTTTTGAGCCCTTTAAAAATAAAACCTGACAAAAGTTGGAAACTAAGTATTTTAGAATAAAAAAAATGACATTTTTTGTTTATATGTATGTATTTTATATATTTTAATAATATAAAATTAAAATATAATAGTTTGTTTTTCTTAAAAAATTTTTACACAAAAAAAAACTACAAACATTTATCATTTTTTATTTAAGAGGACGTAGAACCTGCATGTGTTGTCTCCGTCTTACACATGTGTGACATAGCAAATTTTCGTTCACCATTTTCAATATTGTGCTGTTAGTTTTGACATTAGAGTGAACTGACTTGTTATACAATTTCAAGATTAGATTATTATCCAAGGCCCCATGTAGTCTTAAGTAGTAAGTTATGATCATTTCAAAAAGCTCATAACTTACTTAAAAATAATAATATCAATAAAAGGCTACGTGGGACCCTCGATAATAATCTTGCCTTTAAATTGTATAATATTTCAAAGGTATTGTTTTTATGCTTTTTGACTGTGTTTGAGTTATATTTTACGCTAATAGGCTACATTGTTTTTGAATGTATATCGAAAAACATTAATGATTAATATTTATGGCCTAATCATGTCCCTTAAAACCGATACGTTAAATATATATATATGTGTGGTGTGGTCCAAATTTTTATGGATTTAAAATTTTGATATTCCAGACATTTACTGTTCAGATTTTTACGGTCCACTTTTGTCCGGTAAAGATTTTTACATTTTTACGGATTTCAAATTTTGAAATTCCAATTTTTTACCGTCCAGGTTATTACAGTCCACTCATTTCAGGTATTAAATTCCAGGTTTTTACACATCCCCCTCACTGAATTCGTCCACGAATTCGTTAAAAAACATAACAAAACATTGTAGGAAACAGGAAAAGTTATGACGTATCATAAAATATTAATATAATAATTATTCATATTAATTATATATATGACTAGGCACAATCTTGTTTTTAAAGGTGGTATTTTGTTAAAACCACGATCATGTGAAATTTTTAAAAAACCAATAACATATTTATACTTTAGAGCAGTGGTGCCCAACCCGCGGCCTTCAAAGGTATTCTGTGTGGCCCGTCACAAATTATTAAATAAAACATTATTATTAGATTAAGATTGGAATTATTCGTTCTTTTATATTTAGTGGCCCGCTCGAAGATGATTATTAACCAAAGTGGCACGCCGAACAAAAAAGGTTGAGCATCACTGCTTTAGAGGCAGATAATGATGATAGAAAATTATGCATAACAAAAGTTTAGATTTAAATCAAAAAACACGAGTCTGTGAAACGAGCCTAATAAGAATGATATTAGTACAAACATTGAACATGAAGCTGGTGACAATTATCCACGAGTCAGCAATTCAGCCACTTAATAGGTAGGTACTTAATTATTATAAAAAAATTAGTCATAGTAGTCGTAAACAGCAGTATGGTACATGGTACATCACGATGAAAAATGAAAATAATGAGCCGAAATTCACAGTACAAATAACGGTGAGTTAACTGGCGGCGATAGACATAGAGCAGTTGTAGCAGTATTTTATCTATTCTGTAGTATTATGCACTACCAGCGGTTACTAAACTTTTTTGGTTCACGCATTCCTAAAAATAAAAATAAATAATTGCACCTCCCACGAATAAATAAATTACGATTCATATTATTTAAATACTCAAATATTTTTAATTGTATGACAAAAATTCAGCTACATATATATATTACAGTAGAGTCCCGCTAATTCGGACTAGATGCATCGGACTCTCGTACATGATTTCGGCAACAGCATAATTCTCATTGGTCGGTTTAAATCGATCTGTTTTCCCGCGTTAATAATTAACTGTTATCACAGTTGTATATTGTATGTTATCAAATAATAAAATAAAATATTCAATGCTGATTTCTGCTAATATAAGTTTTTGAATTTTATTAGAATTCTGAATTAGCAATTGCGCTAATTAGTATATTCATTTAAAATGATTAACTATAAGCATCTACCTTCATCATTTATAAATGAGATAGTAACCTGCAAAAATGAGGTATATGATATTCGGTCTAACACAAAAGATTTTGACTCGTGCCAAAAATGGATAGACGAATAAACAAAAACAAGTTAGGTTGTTAGAAATACCAAAAGAGAAGGTCAACGTTTTATCTACAAGTTAATTAAATATGGTGGTAAATGTAACAATATAACATACATGTCTGATTTGAATTTCTAATACACCTATTTATCCTGATTGTTGAATGTTAATTTACCTAATATAATATGGTTTTTAATTATCGAAAATCCGGATTAAACGAAATGACGTTTTTTTTTTAACTTACTAATTAATAAATACTATAAATAATAATATAATAAATATACTGTCAAAAATTATCTCGTGTATTTATACAAATTCAAAATTAATTGAATTACAATTTTACATTAAGTAGATACACATTATTATTTTTATTCCTGAATATATATATATATTATACATGAGTACATACTAAATACGAAACATAAATTGTCCGGATTAGCGGGACTCTACTATATTTAGTATAACAAAAATTATTTTAAAAAAACGATGACTGTTAATATACAATGAAAATTTTAATGTGAACAATGGAGTTGTTTCCCGTTATTAATTCTTCAAAATTAAGCATCAACGTTGTTACTGCCACTCGTATTTCGTTTTCAACATTAAGTTTAGACCGATACTTAGATTTTAATATACCGAAACTACCAAAAATCGTTGATCTAAAAATATCAATACTTACCTTGCGTCTCTCTTGCTATATTCTTGCGTCTCTTAAGGGAAGCGCGCCTCACAGTTTAGGAATCTCTGCACTATACATTTAAAGTGTCTTATACCGATTACGGTTGATTGATGCCCACAGGTAGCAAAAACGTTTTAAACTAGAAAATTATAAAATTTGACGTAGAATAATATTTTATACGTAGCATAAAAATAAACAGTTCATGAATTGTGCAATCTAGGAAAAAAATCCCCGGAAAAATATAAATTTTATTATAGTGTGCATTTACTTTTAATACATCGTCTCGCCTCTAATAAAGTGTTACCTGGCGTTTAGTATAGGCAAAATAGGTACATTATCGCAATTTTATGTTGCCGATAATTATATCATTTTTAGCTAATCATTTTTATAACAATATAATTAAATTTTATTATATAATTCACGAATAACATTAAGATTAAATATTTTATAAATTAATATTAAAATATCAATTGCTTTATCATAGCATATAATATCATGTGAAACAAAAACTTCATCAAAAAAGACAACAACATTTTTTTCCCTATCAGACTTAAATGTAGGTACCTTAAATAATAGGTTATTATTAGAAATATTATAATTTATAATACTACCAAAGTACCAAATGTATATTAGTTAATTAATTAATGTTAATAACCTTTTTGTTTCATGATACACAACATTATATATTTATATCTAATGCACCTGGCTCTATGGGAAATGTTTAGGCATATTTTTTTAATGTAGAAAGACCTATAATACCTAAAATGGCTAAAATATGAAAACATATTATAAAATAGTTCACAGCAGTTTTGAAATAATTGTATACTTGTCATTTTTCAATGGAAAAGTTTGAAGTATAAATGAATAAGCTGATGTTGAAATACTTCTGAGTGTTATCGCTGATACAATATCCTCATTTTCCCATACTTTTTAATTTGTTTTTTAACATTTAAAATGTAATTAATTTGTGTCATAATGAACCCTGACGAAAACAATTTATGTACATTTAAATTAAAATCTTCATTATTTTTAATTTGTAGTTTGTTATCTTTTTATCATCCAATTTTTTTTTTATGGCGTTTATTAAAAATTTACAATCTGTACATTATATTCAATAGTCAATAAGTAAAATTTATATGAAGTGGTAAATAAATAATAAAAATGGCTTTAAATGACTTGAAGGAAGATTCATAATCGAGTGACCTTTTACAATGAGTTAAGGTAATTTATGAAAAATATAGTCATATTTTATTGATTAAGAAGGTCTCTGCACCATTGCGTTTAAGATATTTTGTAGGACTGTCGGGAAGTGTCTTTGAGGCCAGTTGTGAAATGAGATGGTTGTAGTTCATGAGGAATTTTCCATGAAACCTTTTGTAGAAATTGTCAATTGATGTCTGTGTCGTGGATGGTTTTGATTTGGATGTCATCGTGGAGTAATTTGTTCGTTACGTACCAAGGAGTTTTAGTAATGACTCATTACTAATGAGCCAATGATGATACGCATTACGCAGACAAACGCTTGAATCGTTACTCAATCATAGGTACTCTGGAGTCTGGAGTATGATGCCAAATGTTCAAATGGGACGGAGGAAACATTTGTAAATAAGAATTTTGTTTTGAATTTTGATGTTAAATCTTAGTAAGGGCCTTAGTAAGTGAAATCTACTGTTTAATTTTTTTTGTTTATCCTTTAAGTGAGGACCCAAAGTAAGATTTTTGTCGAGTGTGAGACCGAGGTATTTATTTTAGGTGAAATGTGGAATAATGGAATTGTCCAAAGTGATCGGCGGGCAGTCTTGTGGTTGTAGAAAAAAAGTAATATGCGATGAATTAGTTTTGTTAATTTTTTCCTCATGTATTGAACCAAAACATGTTCATGTGGGTTTGGATTTGTTTACTGGCAATGATAGCCGAAATGGTCAACAATTGAGGCAAGTATGGCTGTGTCGTCTGCGTAAATTCCAATAAGAAGAACTAATTAACTGGAATATCGGCAGTGTAGAAAATGTAAAGAAATAGGGCAATTTCGCTACTTTACGGAACGCCAGCTAGAACTTTGTGGTGGCCGATGGGTTGATAGTTTGGTGTTGATTCTAACTCAGAGCATTTTGTTTTCAAGGTATGACTTTAAGAGTAGATAGTAAGGAGTTGGGAATATTTTTTTTGTTTAAACAGTAATCCGTGGTGCAAAACGTGAATCGGTGTCAAATGCCTTTGCAACGTCTAGAAATAAAATGTTTGATTTAAATTATTTAAATTTAAATTATTTAGGTACCTACTCAAAGTTTTCGGAGATATTGGCTATCATTTTTCGGACAAGTGCTTATCACTCATTCTGATTATAAATTATAATCACAGTTCGTGGTGAAAGTTAAGAAACCTGCAGGCTGATAGGTGCGTGTTTATCTTTACATTTGATAATAATAATAATATTCTATTCTGTGATTATATCTAGCTAGTAGAAATTTAGAATGTAGATAATAGATATGCTGTAAGTCGGTAAGGTAAATTCTTGGACATAATATGTCTATGGCTAAGTTGTAAACTTGCATAGTTTAGTTGCATATTTTACACTTATATTTATCATTTTGTATATTTTTAAGAGGAACCAATTTCTTTAAACTAAATGATAAGTTATAATTTATAAAACATTTTTTTTAAAATATATAAATAACCGTCAAGCATGTCGATAAACTTATTAAAATATATTATTACAAAAAGTTGTATTAGCAGCAGAGTACATAATATGAAATATATGAGTACAGTAAATAATGAAAAGCTGTAAGTACTGGCCTTAATGAATTTTTTATATTAATTTAATTAAAAAATATTCTAATTCATTATTTTTATAAATTCGAACAAGTAATACTTGTTTTTCTTATTTAGATATGACGTATAGAAATTCAAAATTATTGAAATTGTATTTATCATAGTATAATTATATTAATTTTTAAAAAAATATTCACAACTAAGATAATTTTTTGTTTTAGGTAGTACCTTTAATTTAGTACATCTTGTAATTTTGTTCTTCAATATGCGTCATATTTAGAACAATCTGATAACTAGTTTTTAATTTATACTTTATAGAATTTTTTTATCAAATAGTTATTTGTTATATAATTTCATATATACTAAATTAAGATTTTTATGGGAGATTCATTTTATTACCTATTCATTGTTGATAACATACTATAATAAAATACAACTGTATTCAGTTATTTACCTATGTACCAAAATATGAAATAAAGTATATTAATAATATAACTATTATAAGTGTATTTTTATTTTTTAGCATTAAAGTAACTTTTAACAAAGCTAATGGCGATAAAATTACTGCTGAAGGCAAAAAAGGAGATTCTTTGTTGGATGTCATTATCAATAATAACTTAGATTTCGATGGATATGGTATGATCTTAAATTATTAAATTAAGTATTCATTATTTTATGCTTTTTATACGTTCTATCATACTTTATTTTTCAGGAGCATGTGAAGGTACACTAACATGTTCTACATGCCATGTGATTTTAGATTCAAAGGATTATGATGCATTACCTGATAAACCATCAGACGAAGAATTAGATATGTTAGATTTAGCATATAACTTAACTGATACGTAAGAAAATGTTTATTGAATTTTCATATTAGTAATGATTTTGACTTTTAATAATTATCATTTAACTATTTCTATCTCATATTTGTAATTTTTAAAGTTATTTTTAATTACTTAAATTTACCTAAATTAATTTAATAATAATAATTTTTTTTTTATTAAGAATTGTGTTTAATTAATTAATATTTAGTGCTTGCTATATTTATTTTTTTTAACCAGTCGCTCAAATAGTTTAACAGCTTTTACTATTTTAGAGTTTAGTTCACAATTTAATTCTGGTACAACAACATATTTTTAAATAATAAATGTAAGACTATGTTTCATTGGTTGATTACAATCTTAGAGTATATAAATGAAACGAAAAACCATAAACGAATTTCTTATTAAAAATTAATTTTCTGTAGTAGAATATACAAAACCATTTCTGTGAGTGCTAAATTAATTAAAATTATTATAATTTACTATATGAGTACCGACCTAAATAAAACCTTATTTGTTACTTTTCTTGTTTAATTTGTATAATTTTGCTCTAAAATATAAAATTAATTAACTCATTATTAATAATGTAATTATGCTGTCTAATTTTAATTTAAAGTGCAACTTATTAGGTTTTTAGGTCAATTTATTATTTTCAGTATTACAGTGACTTAACATCAAATTAATATATTAATTCTTAACTAAACCTAAATGTATAATTATATTAATCATAACTTGTAAATAATAATTTTGTTTCAGATCTCGATTAGGATGTCAAATAATTTTAGAAGAAAAATTAGATGGCTTAGAAGTCAATGTACCAGCTACAGTTAATGATGCTAGGTATAATTAAAATATGCATTTAAAAAAATATTATTTTAGAAAAAAATCTTTTTTATTAACTAAGTTTCTATAGGTATATTAAGGAAAAGGGGAATGTTTAGAAAATTTTCTGAGAAAAAAATAATGCATTTATGATTTTGATTTATTTATTTTATAATTTAAGTACTTAGAAAATAATGCAGTACTAAAATTGACAATATTATAATTTATATAGAATATACAATATGAATTATTTACAACAACATTGAATACCTATTTAAAAGGTAAATTTTAAATAATTTTTAATTCTAAATATTCCTTATAAGTAACAAGATTATATTATCATTAGGTAATATGTTATTAAAACTAATTTTTTATATTTTTATTTTAACTTGAATTACTATGTAATTCTTGTTTAATCGCACAGAGTACATTATTATGATCCCTATGATTTGAGTATAAATATTCATGTATTCATAATGGTAGATTGGTAAACCAACTTTTAAGGACAAGTATGCTCAAGATTATTCACTATCATTTTTGGATTAATTTTTTACTCTTATATACTTGTGTAGTTGTGTCAAAGTTACCTACATATATTTTGTAACTTATAGAAAAATTATATTATAATATTTTTTTTTTTGTTGAATAATAGTTATACAATTGTCTAAGAACTATGATTTTTGGGTTTTCTTTTATTAAATGTTCATTTTATTTTCCATTAATTTATGTACATTATACTCATTATAGCATAATTTTTTTACAATTAAATATATAATTTAAATTAACTATATAATGTTTCAAATTATGCATTAATAAAACCAAAAAACAAATTATAAATTACTTGAATGATTTAAAACATTAAATAGTATTAAGATACAATTATACCCCATGAGACAACTGGTGTTACAAAATATTAAATTACTAATAGACGATTAATAAGATGGTATTATTATACTTGTGATACACCATAATAATTTATTGAAGGAGTTTTGAAATAATTTTGTTAATTTATATTTGTATGTAGGTAGTTTATTGTGCATATTACCTAAATAAATTAGCATAACTAATTTAATATGTAATAATAGTTTATAAAAAATATTTATTTTTTTTAATATTTAATGTATTTTCATGTATTTACAAAAAATAAATTTTTATTTCAGAGACTAAAATAATGTATGTAAAATTACATTTAGCTATAAACATTGTTTATGTGGAATGTTATCTCCGTTGTTGCAAGTAAATATATATATAAAAATATCAATCAAATTTGAATCCTTTTTGTCGAAGGGCTATTCTTGCTTCCTTTATTTCCTGTGGAATCAAAACATAGAATTACATTTTTATAACACAATTATTGAATGTTGTAACTTGTAAGTTACCGCTTGTAAATCCTCTGCAGCCAATTTACAATCATTGAAAGTAGCCACTCGATATAATATAACTGCCAACGAGAATACCTAAGCACGTTTATATATTACAATGAAAATTATAAGTATTTTTCAAATTATCACGAGTAGTTAGTACTTACGCCAAAACAAATCAGTAAAATAATTGGAAGAAATTGTATGACAAGGAAGTATTCCTTAGAAATTTTACTATCATACTGGTTAAAAAGTAGACTTAACCACAATATAGATAGTATATTAACACCAACAACCCACTGAGTTAATTTTTTCATTTTATAGCTTTCCGCGATCAGTCCTAAGTCCTCTGCAGTAATGGAGATATCACTATAAAAGTAAAAATTTACGACTAGGTTTTCAATCAGCGTCTATCTAAGACCGTGGCGTCTACTATCCTAAGACAAGTCTTAGATAAATGAGTGTTGATCGACGAGCAATACTAACAAAATTTAATATAAAGAGTAAAGACATATAGTTCAACGTGCACTATCCCATAACAACTCATAGAATGTAGATAAGACTCTTATCACAAGAGTAATCAATGGTAGAAATCTATTATAGTATTATGTATGTTTGTCAAAATACATATACTCATTACAATTAACAAAAAAATGTTGACTTGTTATAAACAATTGATATTATTATTTATTATTGAAATTAACTTTATATTTATTCTCATATTATTATAAACTTATTTTTAAAGTTCTTCAGTTTTCTCTTGAATAATTAATATGAATTATTTTAAATCAGAACCAATAATATTATTAGCAATTTATTCTTGTATATGATATAAATTGTAATAAATCATTAGACAGCTACAACATATTTAAAATAGTTTCTTCTAAAAGACTGCTGCGAAAGACTATAGAATCTTAAACCGTGAACAGAATTAAAAATAATATAAATATATATATATATATTATTTAATCTGTGCTATGGAGGTAAATATTAACGTGATAACAAACGTACTCAATAGAATAGTCTATCGTTTGATAATAATTAATAATGGGTATTGTAATTTTGATTTATAACGTAAAAGTTTTAAATTTTTCTCCTATGTTAAAATGATATTCAAACGTTTAATTAATTATTTCATGACATTAATTAACTTAGTCGTCACCAGGCTTGGTTTACGTGATTCTGACAACATCGACGTGGAAATCGTGTACAAATCAAAAGATTTTATTATTGTCAACAAACCCGAAGACATATTTACAAATAATCATAACAAAGCAGTTAGTATAATATTACCTCCAGTATATTGTAATTATATAAAAACAAACTCGTAATCGATACAGTGGCAAGTGCTTTAAAAAATATAATCGAGATAGGCTATTTGTAATAAAATTTGTTAGTGTTTGTAGTATGTTGGAAAAATATATCACAGTGATATAGCATGTTTTTGATTGTTATTTTTATAACTTAGAAGGACATTGTTGACTAATACCTAGGAAATATATTATTACTAAATAACTTAAAATGGTTACATTTTCCACTAATCCTATCCATTTTTCAAATATATTAAACTCCATAATTGAGATTTTTTCATTATTATTGATAACTACTACTATTTTTAATTCTTATAAAATATTTAAAAATTTGTTTAAACAATTTATTTTATGGTATTCTGTTTACCATAATCCCAAAGAAAAGATTTTACCTTGATACCTTTTGCTGAATACAAAATTCATACTATTTTAAGACAATAAATCAGAAAGAGAAATAAAATTAACCAAACATTTTTTTTTATATAATTTCCCCAAAAATCATGTTTTTAATATCCTAAACATAAAAAGTTAGATGTGTTAGTGTGCCACTAAATCGATTTATTGGGTAGTTATTTTTAAGTGTAAATCACTATAATTATATATACTATTATATTTCTACAGAGACCGTCCTTGGATGTATTACTTGGAAAGAAATATCCACATTTGGTGAACAGCAAATTAGAACATAGTTTCTATTTTGTTCACAGGTTAGACTTTGTGACCAGTGGTGTATTATGTCTTGCTTTAAACAAACAAGCGTGCGCCAAAGCTTCGGACGCAATGCAAAAAAGAATATCTCGAAAATATTACATAGCATTGGTTAGAGGACACGTGTCCAAAGACCATTTGGAATTGACCAACTCTATTGGTAATAGACTTAATAAATTTTAATGACTAATAAATCTCAAATTTTTTTTTAATACCTACTATTTGAAACTATTTAATTAACTAATAGACAATAGTACAAAAAAAAAAGCGTACGAGATAAAATAAATTAAAACATTTTTTAAAAATAACTGTCCCTCAAGTGATTTTAATAAATGATTAATTAATTTATTTATATATTAATGATTAATTTAATTTAATTTAAAATTAATATTATAAACATTTTAAAGCATAAAAAAAAATTGGTAACTAGTAAATGAATTCATGGTAAATCTTTATGAATACAAATCAGTTCAGTTAGATGATAATACTATTATACCTACTTACTAGTTATTAAGGGCAATAAGTTGAAGATTGATAGAACGCATCAAGAAGGTTATGCAAACTATAAAGTGGATATGCAATATATTTAGTTTATTATAAATATATTTATGATATAGCCATATATCTAACCGTACGAGGTGATTCTTTTATCATAAAACACTCATTATTTTAAAAAGTATTTATGTTTTTGAAAATATTTTTTTACATAGTTTCAAGTTGTTAAAAAAATATATTTTTTATCCTTACCCTATTTTTTTTAACTTTTTACTTTTTTATATGACAACTTAGAGTTTTAATTACATATGCCAATGCATTAAAGCAGAATAATTTAGGGCAAGTAGTTTATGAGTTATAAGTATTTAAAGTTTTGATGCTCGAAGTGCAGTGGTATGGGGTTACACCGCAAAATGTTTGTCCACTACTTCGCTTGTCTAAACTTTAAATACGTATAACTCATAAACTATTCGTCCTAAATTCGATTTTATGCTTTGAAATATGAGTATATGACATTAAAACTCTATGTTGTCATTCAAAAAAGTAAAAAATTTAAAAATATAATTTTTTAGTAACTTGAAACTATGTAAAAAAATGTTTTCAAAAACATGAATACTTTTTGAAATAATGAATGGTTCATGATAAAAGAATCACCCTGTATATTATGTTTATGGGAAATATAAATAGACTTAAAACATTATTTACTAATATATTATCCCTGCATTTAACTACGATTCAATCAAGTACTAAAGCGCTTAATTTTATTTTATGGGTAAGTGTAAGAGGTGATTAACTTATTACCTGAAGCCAACCATATAATTTATAATAAATATTTTTATTCTATTTGTAATTATAATATTATATGTGGACTAATAATACAAAAAAATCTATTCGAAATATAAATATTATTTTATGTGAAATAATGTAATAACTATTAACCAATATAAGTAAATAAGTAGGTA
This sequence comes from Schizaphis graminum, assembly GCA_020882235.1. Taxonomy (NCBI): domain Eukaryota; kingdom Metazoa; phylum Arthropoda; class Insecta; order Hemiptera; family Aphididae; genus Schizaphis; species Schizaphis graminum. The sequence goes on from CM037032.1 coordinate 74,070,254, forward strand.
AGTATTTGGCCAAAATAAGGGCACATCAGTACATCAAGGTCTATAAAGAGATGACGCAAATTAAGACGCGGTAACGAGATTTAATTTCAATCTCTGTATCGTGTAATATAAAATATCATAACAATAATATTAATACACATTCAATAATTTATTTTACAGGGTACTGTGCGAGAGAAGTGGACGGAAATCGAAAAATGTGCACTGTTGACCAAGAATGTTGCACCGAACCTCGAGACGCACACACCCGGCTAGTAGTGTTGGAGCGTGGCGTGTATATGTCGTATCCTGCGACTAAAGTTCTGTTACAACTCGTCACTGGTAGACGTCATCAGATTCGGGTGCACTGTTCGACGATTGGCCACACGATCATTGGTGATTACACGTACAGCGATCGCAAAGACACGAGTCCGCGCCGGACGTTTCTTCACACATACAGGTGAGTTGGTCGAAGCCTCGTGGGAGTGCAGTGAAAACCAACCAGATCGGAAGCTCCAAAGACCGTCGGATGACGTGTCGTCAAAATACAACTAGCACAGGCCTGGGACTAATTAAAATTTTCAACAATGATCGAGAATTTTGTATTGTAATCTACAACTCTGTACGTTAATATATTATTGGTTTTTTAATACTCCCAAATTAAAATATTTCTGGATCTATGTCAGTCGTATGTCCTGTCGGTAGTCTTATGGTTACGGGGGTTGAACCTAAGGGGTTATCCTCTAGATACTATCTCAAAAACATTCGCTTAATAGTTTATTATACTTGTTTATCGTTTATAAACATTAAATGATAACTTAATATATACTAAAAAAGTAAAAATGCATTTAGGTATTACACTTGTCACTTAGTATTTTTCAAGGTTAACCCTCCTTTACAAAATTATCACAATATATAATATATACTAGTATACTACTTAGATACATACACCGAAAATGTGGCCTATCAGGGGGTCAGTCAAATTAGTAAATAATGGTAGGTATATTCTATGCAATTTTTATTCTAACTATAGAGTTTTGCCTACGATGAGAAATTATAATAATATTTGTAGATTTGTAAATTTGTAATATGATATAGTTGTGCGTGATTATTTCATATTTGTTTCAGACTGGAACTGGGTGTCGACGGCATAAATGTCCAGACGAACGACCCATTTACCAAAGCCAAACTTAAAGGTTTATGGATCCCGGTGGAATACGTCAACAGAGCGGGAGATGATTGTTTTCGACTGTTTAGTAACTGTAGCTGACGTCTATAAATTATGATTTCATAGTATCATACCGATACCATGTATATTGTACATATCAGCATAATAGACTGTTTTATTAAATATATTTAATATTTATACTGTTCGGTAAAAATATTCAAACCAAAATAAATTTTTTTCCTACTATTTTACGTCCGATCAGTTAACAATAATAATACATTAATACTATGATATAGTATGATAAAATAATATAATTCACGGTCATATGGCCGTGATATAATTAAGGTTCACCAAACTATGCTCATGAGGAATACAATATTTTATATATTATGTGTGTAATAGTACCTACTGGCTACTAGGTAGTATTTAGTATTTACTACCCAACTATAGTCCAAGTATGATACCTGAGGAATCGAATTTCATACAATCCATATTATTTGTAAAAAAAAATAGTAGGTAGGTAGGTATGTTTAAAATCTAGTTCTAATAGTTCTATACAAATTTATGTATGTTTGGATCGTATTACTGTAACTGTTTTATTGAAGTAAAATGTAATTTAATGAATATGAGCATAACATTGTCTGTTCCTTATTTTAATTATTGTTTATTTTGATTACCTGTTATACTAATTACTAATTAATAGTAACTACATTCAAAATTTAAAAAAGGATTTATCTAAATTTTTAAATTTGGATTTTTAGGCGTAGAGCTATAACAACATAAGCATGATATAGATATTATATTTAGTTAGTTATTATTTTTGACAATGATCCATATTCCATATATTATATTTTTATGAAAATATTTAAAATACATAAATATATGTTATCACTTCTTATTTTTCATCGATCAAACAAAAATTTTGATACCAAAGTTAACATAATATGACCATTTATCCATAGAGTATTACTCTATGCATTTATCCCAGTTATATCAAGTTAAAATGTGTAGTCTTTCAATGTTATTGGTATGGAAGTTCAATTTCTCGCCATACAGGAGTGGAGATAACGAAAAATACGTCGGCCCGTTTTTACATCATAGTCCGCGCTCCAGTATATTCTTATCTATCTCAGTGGTTATCACTTATTTTCCAACGATAGCCAAAATCAAATTGTTATCACATATTCTGATATTATCAGTGAAGTTTGTATTTCTTATTACTGCAATATATTTTAATATTTATATTTCTGATTCTGAAATTCAGATCAGAATTTTAAAAATTCACCATGATTTCTTCAGGGTTTAGTGGCGCTTTAAAATTAACCGATTTAGATGACTTTATCACACCATCCCAGGTGACTTTATTTTGAATAATTGTTATGACATATTTTATACTAATTACTAATGTTTTGTAGGAGTGTATTAAACCTGTAAAATTTGAAAAATCATCACTTGGAACAGGAGCAAAAATCAAAATTGGAGATGATGGTTCTTATGTTCAAGAATCCAAAGTAACTGTTTAAATAATACCCATATACATTTAATTTACTATCAAATAGCGAAAAGCATACAATTAATAGTCTTGATGAAACTATTTCAGAATTTGCATACCTATATGGCATGTAACTTACTTTTAGTAAAAGCACCTTGGAATTAAAATTATCTCATATTATTTTATTATAAATTAATACCATTTTATTGAATATTGATCAACAATGTAATTATGATTAATTGAAATTTCGTAGAAAAACCTGGATATTCCTATAGTCTATCTAGCAAAAGGACATTCTGATAATAAGAATTGGTTCATTTTGTACATTCCCATACATCACCTTGCAATAGTGTTTATAAAGATCGTCTTGTCGGCAAACTGACATAGGCTCACAGAGATTGGGTTATTTGGAGCAAAAATTAGACCTCGGTAATTGCTCTGCCATCATGTCTGAACTAGAGTTTTCTCTTACTAGATATATTATGTAATCTAGTTAGTTCTAAGTCTTAGATATAATCCAAATAATCTCTATTGTGATTTTAAATATTATCAAAATTAGAAAATGGTAAACGTATGTTTTCTCTGTTGCATATAGATATTGAAACAGCACCATTCAGTGATTCCACGCCCAGTACCAGTAGTTGACCTACGTAGAATATGGAGAATGTGTACTGTCATCTATCAGAGACTCATCTTAAATCTTAGCACTTCCTATTAAACACAATTTTGAGAAAACTCTCCATGCTCAAATGTTTTATTAATTTATTGCATTATCCTTTGATAACTATTAATATTTTAGAGTATTTTTTGGTTTAAAATAAGTAGCCTAAATCAATACCTGATCTTTAAAGAATCTTACCTCTAACATGTGTATGCTATCGATTCAATATTGAAAATTTTAATCTTTATATTTCTTTTAGTAAAATATTGATTCAATTAAAAAAAAAAAATGGTATCTTAATATTACTACTAATTTTGAATTAATTTACTATATGATTTCTTAAAATTTTAACACAAATGATTTTATTTTCACAGAATGGCAAAAGCGAAAAATTAAAACAGGTTGAAATTTCATTGACCGATTGTCTTGCATGCAGTGGTTGTATAACTTCAGCGGAAACTGTTCTCGTTCAACAACAAAGTACTGATGAAATGATGCGTGTTTTTGATGCTCAAAATGTAAGCTTAGTTATACTTATATAAAATATTCATTATTATTTTCATAATATATAGCAATTACTCTCATATTATAGGTTCTTGATAATAAAAAATTTATAGTTGTTTCTATTTCTATACAATCATGTATATCAATTGCAACAAGTAAAAATATTACAGTCGAGTGTGCTGCATCAAAATTGTGTGGTAAGTTTTAGTTGTTTTTTAGTGATTTTATTATAATGTAAATTATTTTAATATTTATGTGATAAACATAAAACAACTAATATGTTTATTTTATAAGGTTTTAAAAATATAGCTAAAATATAGTAATTTTTTTTTTGTACTATAAATGTGAAATACTTAAAATTCTTAATAAATATATTATTATTTCTTGCCTAATTTATGTAGAATAAAAGTTATCTAATCTTTGTGATATACTTTATAGCAGGGGCGGCCAAACGGTCGATCGCAAACGATTTTAAAGTCGATCGTGTTAGAATTTATTTTTAGGCTACGCACATGAAAATTAATCATGGTGATTAGATTTTTTATGGAAATCGATCCTCAAAAGTCAAGTGTAATGTTAGTAGATCGCGGCCAGAAAAAATTTGGCCACCCCTGCTTTATAGAATAGTATTAGTATTTTAATTTGTTCTATTTATGATATTTAAACTTAATAGGGTATTTCAAGAAATTGGGTGCTGACTTGGTATTGGATATAAAACTTGCTGAAGATTTAGCATTATTAGAATCTCAGAACGAATTTATAGAAAGATATAAATCAGCTAAAACATCAAAAGTTCAGAAAATATTACCAATGTTGGCATCTTCATGTCCAGGTACAGTAATTAAATCTTATAGTTTATACCATAACTATACTATCTCCCACTAGAGAAAATACTGAATGATACCGAAAACTGGTCAATTAAGTGCAATTCACTGTAACATCATGTATTGTGCTCCTATTAAATCCCAGATTGCAGCTTTCAATCACTACAAAAAATCAATAGAGATTTATATGCAAAGATCTGGCATATTCTCTTGTTGGACAGAGTATAGCAACTGATATTCCATTATTAATTATTTTGTGTTTAGGTTGGGTATGTTATGCAGAAAAAACTCATGGGAATTTTATACTACCATACATTAGTCGTGTGAAATCTCCACAACAAATAATGGGTTCATTTATAAAAGATTTTATTTCAAGTTTGAGAAATAAACCTAGAACTGATATATATCATTTAACAGTTATGCCTTGTTTTGACAAAAAATTAGAAGCTTCAAGGGATCAATTTTTTGATGTAGATACTCAAACTAAAGATGTTGATTGTGTGATTACTTCTAGTATGTATGAATCTTAAAGATAATTATAGAATATTATAGAATACATTTTAGTGTAAATTTTAGTTGAAGTGGATGCATTATTGGTCAAACAAGACATTATTTTTGATGACATAGTTCCTGTAAATTTTGATACGGTGATAAATAACCCAACAGAAGATAATTATAATTTGTTTACAAATAGTGGTTCTGGATCTGGAGGATATGCCCATCATATATTTTGTAATGCAGCAAAGGAATTATTTAATATTAATATTGACAAAGTAGAATTTAAACCTCTACGGTTTGTACTAAACATTAATGATATTAATGAATTTAAGTAATGCATAAAACTTTTACAGGAATATTGATATGAAAGAAGCTACGTTAGAAATTGATGGAGTTGTTGTTCTACGTTTTGCTATAGCCAATGGTTTTAGAAATATACAAAACCTTGTACAAAAATTAAAAAGTAAAAGATGTACATATGATTATGTTGAAGTTATGGCTTGTCCTTCAGGTTAGATTCGTAGATTCATTTTTTTTATCATTTATTTAATGAAATATATAAATATATACATTAAGATATTTTTAGAATTTAAAACCATAAAATAAACATTTTATATTTTATTTGGTTTTTTTTTTTAATATTTAACCACTTGATTAATTTTAATAGGTTGTTTAAATGGAGGAGCTCAAGTAAAACAAGTGGAATTTAAACCAAATAGAGAATTTATAAGTGTTTTAGAGAATACTTATAATGAGTTACCTAAAAGCAATCCTATGGAAAATAATGATGTGAAATATTTATATTCAAATTGGTTAAATGAAAACAACAAAAACGATTATTTATTTACAACATATCGAGAAATTAAAAAGAATGATCAGCCTTTAAATATTAAATGGTAGATAAATTATAAAATAGTTATAAAGTAATTTTTAAGTATTTTTATAATTATTTTAAATGTTTCTCCACATTTTGTTTTTTTAAGCCAATATATTTTTTGTTTGCGGTTATTTTAATATTAAATAAATATTGCTATATAATATTGGGCTTTATTTATTTGGTAGTATTTGCGTCAATTGTCTCACTAGTATTTTTAACAAAATTGTATTCTCCATAAGAGAAGTAGAGTTAGGGGAAGGAATCTAGGGCAATAGCCCCGAGGCTTCCACAAGAAAGGAGCCCTCACAGACTACTACCAACAATAAAATCATATAATTTAGTATATTAATTTATTAACAGTTAATATAATGGTTAGTGACAGGAGATTAACATTTATGGGTAGGCTCTTAGCAGTCTTAGTAGTACCACCCAAACAGGTACTTTTTAAGTATTATCATTTTTATTTTAGTAGGTCTCTACGCCACTGTTTTTTGAGTTTTCTATGTACATTAGAAGGAAGTGAGGTGGAGGATAGTTGTTTTATTAATGGGTTACTGTGATAATTTAAGTTATTGGTGTGAAATTTAAAGTAATATAATTATGCTAATTGTTTGATTGTAGGAATTTTTAAGTCTGAAGATTATTATTTGTGAAGTACCTACCAAGAAGAAGACTTAAAGTTATATCTTAATAAAATATTTCCAGTTATTTTATATTTTTAATTCTTAGAATTAGAGAGAATTATTGAATAAGTAAAATTCAGCAGTTTTCAGTTCCCTTAAAACACGGATAAATTATGCTGCAGATAAAATCGATTCTACGATAGTTAAAGCCATGGTGTATGCTACAAGACAGTTTATGTTGATGGGAGGGAGATGTTAGGGGTTCACCCATATATATCTATACGTTAATACACTGTCTAAAGCTAAGGGAAAAAAATGTTACTAAATAAAATAAACTAAAATACAAAATTACATTGTATTACCTATGCGGCTATGCCCTATGCAGTACTGCAATGTACTTGGAATTAAAAATGCCATAATAATTAATAATACATAATATAGTGATGTATAAAAGGTATACCGTACATACAACATACACTTTGTGTGTCATATCGATGACTAGTGACTACAACTAACATTGATTATAAATACTAAGGATTTATAATCAATGATACTAATTATATTATAGACATTCTTTCATAATGAGATTCTTATTCATATATTATATTTGTAAAAACAAAAATTAGTTTAACGAGTGTTATCATTAATTTGTAGATTGTAACTTTATGTTAATTTGTAGTTGTTTATAAATTTATTTAATTTAATAATTAATATTACTTTGGTCTTGTTTTGGAGCCTAGTCTTATCTTTAGTAATCCGATCTGAAGATTTATCCCAGGAATAAAGACTACCTAATATTTAATTTTTAATTTTTATTTAAAAGTATATATACTACAGCATGGTATATATTCAACGAAAAATTGAAAACATATTGTTTATGTTTTTCCTTTAATATTTATAAGTATAGAAAAATATTTTTTTTTGGTTTGTTTAATGTATTAATAATTATATTGTTATCAGGTACCTACTTTTTATTACATCGCAAAATTGCAGTAAATAATATAATACGTGATGAAGGGAACTTCAATAGGCAAGTGCGATAATCATTAGGTATGCAAATGTCTGCCTACTTAAATGTTGGCTTTTAGATTTTGAAATATGTAATTCTCTTTCTAAAATTCGACTTGTAAGTCTATATATAACAACAATATCTGAGATAATATGCGCCGTCACGAAAAACTGTCGACGGACCACACGGGTACAAGATGGAAACGACTCTATAAGTAGGTACAGGTGATCTGGCGAAAGTGATTCGTATATACATATTATATATAGAATAAACATACCATTGTTTTCGGTTGGACGGTAGGAGTAAAATATATATGTGTGTGCGTGTTCACGTCACAATATTATGTGTGCCAGCGTCGGAGAGATCATATCGTATTCACTATTTCTGTACTTACGATTATTATCGTTCATATAAGTGACACGCGTGTATAATATAATAGTAGGTTCCCTGCGTGGCGTAGGTACTACACGTCTGCCGCCAGAACCCGTTCACCTAAAGTACAATATAGATATAATATTATTACGAATTACAGTTTATTACCCACCCAACCTACCTATATGTACGTAACATTATAATATATCTGGCCGGTTGTCCAGCAAATACCCACCTCTATATATCATAATAAATACCATCACTCGACCCGCGTGTGCGCCGTCGGAAAAAACTACCATATAGTATAGGTACACTATAATATTATATACAGTCATAGTTAGTCATTCAGTGATTGGGTATTTCTCAAACGAGAGGGAGCCCACCGTGGTACCACTTACACATATACCTATATCTAAATTTATATATATTTTTTACGAGAAAACGCCGTGACTAATGTAGGTCCACTGTCTGTGTCGACGGCGGACTCGTGGACCGATGACCTTATACATTTTGTATTGAGTAGGCATCCGACCGTTTATAATACATTAATACTATTACTCGTGTCCCGCAAGACGCGTATTACTAATATTTATATCGATATAAATATTACCGTTTTACTGAGTTTTTTAGTAGGTCTAACGCAATGCTCGGCGTAACGGTGTTCGGAACGTGTCGAAATAAAATGTCAGTTATAGGTATATTATTATTGACGTTTGGTGTCTTCGTCGGCGGTCAAAATCTGGGAAAATGTCCGAAAAAGGAGACTATGAAGACATTCGACCCTAAAGAGGTAGGTGGTGCAATATACAAATAACCACTTAAAACTGCTGACGATTATAACAATAATAGCAATATTATATATATATATACTGTATATACGCCATAATAATATACCTATATATTATATTAGGTGATTTATTGTAGATACTTAGTACCTATTTATCTATAAATAGTAATAGTAACGTAGGTTTACCTATTATAATGTGATTTTCAGTGGTTGGTAACTACTGAGATATAGGTAGTAGGACGTAGGTACGTGCGTGTGTCTCGCCGTACCTCAATTTTTTAAAATTCCGCGGAGAAATAATAATTTTGTTGGAATTGTTTTACAGTTTGAAGGACAGTGGTACGAAGTGGAGAAAACGTTCTACATGATGGAGATGACTGCTAGTTGCACGTCTTTCAATTTTACTTTAAACCCTGATGGAACATCGTTCAAAGTACATATTGGAACGAAAAATAGAATGTAAGTGAATAAGTGAAATAATACAATATAAGTACCTAATATACTAATACCAATAGTCAATAGATACTTATAGTTTATACCCTAATTTTACCTTTGCTAGCAAATTCAAATACCGACTGTCTATACCTACCAAATTTCCAAATTTACTCTAACCTTTTAAGTAGGTACACATAAAACATAATAGTATTATACTATAATAAATAGTTATTAATTAATTATATATTTTATCTAATTATTATTTATTATAAAGACATAGCTATAAGCTATACTACCCTATTATATTAAATACTATCCATTCACATAATAAATAAAATATTATTTATAATCAAAATCAAAAAGTAGCTGTTTATAATGCATACCTATAGCCTATAGGTATATTAATAATTAATATATTATACTATTATGATGTATCATAAAAATGGTCTAAAATTAAAATTACTATACATTCTTTTGTCCTTGAAAAAAAATGTACATGGTTATATTTTTATGATATAACATTTCGAATAAAATAATATAGTGTTCTGTTTTTTGAAACCAAAAAGCCGTATTGGATATTTAGATTATCAAACTAGTATATGCGATTATAACAGTATAATTCTAAAGCCGGTATAAAACTACTAAAATGAGACGCCAGGCTGACGGCTGTCTTGACTATATGGCCCCATAGCCGTATCTTAAGAATTTATAAGACTTGAGCATTGTTTTAAAATAACACATACCTGATTATAATTTCAGATTTTGAATACTAATGAAATAAAAATTCAGTATACATTTAAAAAATAAATAATTAAATAATAACATGTAAAAAATAAAATGCCAATAAAAATGTTAATTCTTTTTATAAAGAATTATTATATAATCAATTTAAAATTTTAAATTCCGAACGGAACGATTTTATTGCCTTTTGAAGCAGTAATAATGCTTTTGATATTGTACTTCAAATTTCAATATATTTTCTGATATTAAAAGTATTGATGAAATTCAAGTTAAAATTTAAAATATATAGAGAATAACTGAATTTCACGTTAAATCGAGTTTCCACAAAATCGCGATTTTGTTGTAATTTTAATATAATTAAAAATATTTAGCATTTTCTATGTATAATATAATTTTTAAAATATTTAAAATATTTTTGAGCTACTATTATACTGACATATTGGTGATACATTTAAATTAACATTTATTATTACAAAAACTATTATCGTTTTTCACATAATATTGTAATTAACTTTTAGGTCGTTAAAATAACAATTTTTTTCTAAAAACATATTAAATATTTTAAAAACTTTAATGTATTCTGACTTTCTGAGACGAGTTTCATGAGTTAATTGGATAATCCATTCATCCCATAGTTTTTTATTTTTTAATAACCGACGTTAAAAAAAATTCTAAATTAAAAGAAATATTGAGCTTATAAAATTAAAATAAAGTATACTTAATTTGTAACTTATAAGTTACTGGAATTAAAAAATATGTATATTGTCTTAGGTAAACAATTTAATGAAATAATTGGACTTTCACGCATAAAATTTATCAAATTCATAATTTATAAATTATTTTTAGCTGAAAATGTATGAAATGTTCAATATTAGCTTACTAGTTAGTTAATATTATAGCTAAGGCTTGAAAATTTAATAAGTTTTTTTCTCGAAATTTTTCATAAATAATTTAATTTGAAACCAAAAATGTAATTCAAATTTTTCCAGGCATTTAGATTTAAAATTTGGATGATTCAACATTTAAACAAACAATAAAAATTATAAATATTTTGCTGTAATTCAAAAATATTATTTTTTGGGACTTTTATGTATATTATAAATTATTATATTTCATTATAAACACGATGATATTTTCAAAAGATTTAGATTATTTTGTAGATATTTCCTATTTATACCATCTCATGAAGCTATTCAAACTATTCTTTTTACGGTAAGGCGGTTTTTACTCAAAATTGAATAACAATTATAAATTATAGTAGATACATAAAATTATACTATAATGAATAAAAAATATTAAATATTTATATAATATAATAAATTCAATTTCGCTAAAATTAAGCCATAACTTACCGTAACACCAATATTAAAATCAATTATTTTAATAGCAATTTCAAAAAGCATATTATTATGAAATATACTTTGTATATTATAGGTTGACTCTTGACTGCCAACAGCTCGTCTTCGCTCAGAATTGTTTTTCATATATAATGATTTATCATTGATTTTATGTTTAACACATACATCATTATAAAGATTGATGACACGACAATTTTCTCATCACATTCTGATTCTACGATAGCATACCAAAATTTCCAAATTATTCTTCATAGTATTTCAATACGGTCTTCCAAATGAAGAATTAAAACAAATTCTGACAATTCCTTTGACTCTAAGAAAAGGTGTTTACATGTAATTCATTACTAACATAGGCGCCTGTAAGGGGGGGGGGGGCAAGCTGGGGAATTTGCCCCCTGGCTTTTCAAAAATATGTTTTAAATTGAATGTTTTAAGATAAATTACTATTTATTACATAACAAATCCTAACATTACCCCCTTCTAGAAAAATTTCTGCGGGCGCCTATGATTACTAAAACAACAAAATCCCAACTACAACTCAAACAAAATATTTAGGTTTAATTTTAGACATGCATGTGTCTAACTTGGGGTCCACGCCTAAAAAATAAAAGAAAGGTTCTCAACAATATACTCCATTTATTACGCCTTATTCTCAAGTTCAAACTTTCAATTAACAGCAAACTAGTGTCTAGTAATATGCAAATCAATGCTAAAATCTATCTAGGCCTATATGGCATCCAAATATGGGGATGTGCCAAGCCTTCTCAAATACGTACCATCCAGGTCTTCCAATCAATCTCTCTTTGTAAAATAACATCTGCGCCATTGCCTACGTCTCAAACATATTATTATACAAAGACTTGATAAAAATCGAAGCAGTTTTTATCACAACTAAAAACTATTACAAACAATTCTACACTAAATCAATCAACGACACAAATCCACTATAGTATCATCATTAGTATCTAACTTAGCCAATAAATAAAATTCATCTCAGATAATCATCCACGTCGATTAAAAACGCACTGTTGTCAGGTTCTCTTGAATCCAGACCTATTTTAATTTTAAAAACTTCTCCCCCTCAAGTCTGAGGGTTTCCACACCGGTGGGCCTTCCTTCCCAAGTTATTTCATGTTTTATTTTTATCCAGTGAAATTACCAAATTTTCTTATTGTATATAATATTACAGATTGTAAAATGTAAATATACTCTGTTTAAATAAAAACACATACATTATTTGAGTAACTTACTCAATGATGAGGTACACTAGATACCTAATGGCTAATAATATAGCGGAGCGATAACCTACTTTCCCGTATTTTTTTTTCTAACGAATAACGATGAGCAGTTATATGTTTATAATATTTAACTAGGTTGCTTTTTAAAATTGTAATACTTACCCAACACTACCTTAGTTTACCCGTGTAGTGTGAAAAATGGGAAAACATCCGAAAATAATATACACTTTGAATTTTGATAGGTATAACCCGTCTAATTAATATTCAAACTAAACAACCGTTACGATTTGAAAAATAAACAGTGGTCTTAAAACTATATGGTAAAAAGTATATTATAAATATTGAAAACAATATAGTTTTCGAATTTGGACCACCGTTAAAATATGACGGTTATCGAATGCCAAGATTTAACTGAACGAGTTATATCAGCATTGTATGCAGTTTAGCCGTTTTATATAGTACCTTCCCATCTGTGAGTAGGTACTTAACTATAAGGAACCAATAAAGTGCATTTAGTATTTACTGTTTACAATTTATACATCCATTAAATTAATTTCGATACACCATACACCAAAATAATAATTATTTTATTGTCAGAACGGGAAACCCGAATATATTTTCCGGAATGGCGACACTTGTATCGAAAAGCAAATCCGTACTCAACTACCAAGTCGATAGTCGACTTCCTGGGTTGTTTTCGCGTATGATACCCACCACCGGTCTGTATTACATCATGTACTCGGATTACCACAACTATACTGTCCTGTGGTCGTGTACGAGTTTTGGTCTTTTTCACACAGGTAAAGTAAATTTAATGTACTTACATTTTACTCTTTTACATCAAACATAAAGCGTAGCGAATATCGATACGAAAATGCTTGTGGTTGTGGTATCGACCATATTATCTAGAATTCTAAACCGTATATTGCATACCTATATATACGTATTTTTTAATAATAATGCTTAGTTGTATGTAAGAACACACACTGTGTATAAATGCTCGCAATCTTTGAAAAAAATAAATATCAATGTTAAAATATAATTGTTTGCAGATATTATTTGGGTTTTGGGAAGAGAACGAGATCTCACAGCGACATCCCGGGCTGAACTTTACAACTTATTGTATGAACTGAACATTAATCCCGATCGACTAATATTATCTAAACACGAGAAATGTGAAGAATTTTTCTGATTTAAATTTAAAATGAAACTTAAGCGTTTTAAATTTAAATAAATGTTCTAGTCAATACAGTAAGCTAAACTTGAATAATTTGTACCTATGCTAGATTAGGTATAGGTACATAATACAATGCAGTATTATATGTATATTCGCAAATGGACACTAATTGACTAATATAATATTATGTATTAGCAGCTATTGCATTAAGACTTAGGTAGGTTGTTGAAAAAAACATGTACCTGTTTTATAATTTGTTATATTGTGTTCGAGTAAAATTAAGATCATTAATTAGTATGCATAACAAGTAAAAAAATTCATATAATTATAACAGATACTAGTTCTACAAGAAAAAAAATGTTATTTTTTTAAAGTTGATGCTAATTATTATTTATTCCCATATATTTATTAGTAAATTGTGTATTTATAATTATAATATTAATTTCTTTAGTGTTTTAAGTATGATTCTCTGTAATCATTTTTTCATTATTTTTTATTTTTTATATTATCCAATAATAAGAACAAATACAAAAATGTTTGTTAAACAAAACAATTGAATCTATAAACATTTAAATAAAATATAGTTTTATGTTTTAGTAAGTTTTATATTAGTATAAGATGTAGATTAAGTCATGAGGAAATTTTATTGATTAAACATAGCAATTAAATATTTATCAGAATAGGATGACTTTTAGTAGTTAAAATCATAAAACGTTTGTAATTATGGTAAAGACTATAAAAATATAGTTACTAAAAATAAAAATAAACACTCAATTGTTTTACGTATATAAATTATCCTGAAAGCCTGGGACCTTAATCTGACTCAGTGTGTTCAAGAATTTTTTATTTTTCATATAACATTTTACCACATATAAAACATTAAACATTATATTTTTGTATATTACTAAATTAAGTAGGTATGTAAATTATTATAATTTGATAACAAGTTTTTTATTATCTATTATTGAATAATTTAATTTCTTACTTGGGAAATACAAAATAATTTATTATAATGTCATATATGTCATATACCTACTGTTCACTTTAGAAGATTTTGCAATAATTATATAAAAAAACAATTAGGTTTCTTGTCTGTATTAAAATATATGAGTCACTTTCATGGTTTGAATCTTATAAGTGTTATAAAATAACTTTTAAGAACAATTTATTTTAAGTATACATTATAGTATTTATTATAGAATATAATTTTTATATTAATTTAGACTTATGACATAAAAGCCAGATAATATTATTTATTATTGTGAATTGTTGATTTAAAAGAGAATTGAGATTATTGAAAGATGTATATGTCAGTATATGGATTGGTAGTAACAATAAAATACAATAACAACTTATTAATTTAAAAAAATAATGCATATTTATTATTTTTATTATACATATTTAGAAGTCATATAAACCTGTTAAAAAAAATATATATACATATTAATAAAAAACTAAATGTAAAATAAACATACACGAAGTAATATCCAAACTAATAAAAGTCTTCTCTATTTGTATTTGTACTTCCTTGATTTATAATTTGCACCTGACTAAAATACAATTCAGCAATCTGAAAATTAGTTATGCAATAATATTAAAATGAATGTAATAAAGTTCTCACGAGTGTATTATAATGTAAAATATTATCTATGATAAAGTTATGTCTAGTGAGAAACTAGTTACATAAAATGTTATTGTTTTATATTACAAAACATTTAAAGGTCATCCTCTGAGTTAGTTAGTTAATTTATATTTTAAATACTAGGGTGAAGTAGGTCAAACTATATAAACATGATGAAAGATTTAACTTACAATTATGTATTGCTGTTATATTTTAATAATTTAATTAGTTGTGAGAATTTAGTTATAACTTTTTTTAATGTTTCATTAAATATATTATATAAAAATAATTAGAAATAGATTTTTCTATTTTTTTCAACTAAATTATATAATCTTATATTCTAAAATAATTTATATGTTATGTTATGTGCTTAGTTTATTATTAATTGAAATAATTAATTTGATACATGATTATGTAATCAATTATTTCATAAACCTTTTACTAATAAATCAAGTCAAGTATAACTGTATAAGTTCCTGTAGTTAACTGTGGTCGGTGGTTGTGCTGAATATTCTTGAGAGCACAATCAAAGAACAAACCAAGTTGTGATTTTATTATAGTTTATATCAGTAGTTTTCAACCTTTTTAACTATACGGCACACTTCATCTTCTACAAAATGACACACAGTTTTAACCATGGAACACACCGCCCATATAATACGTGAAGTATATTTTATATAAATACCAATGTATACATAGAAATACATACTAATTAAACTATTAATAGATTTTTTGTGGCACACTTCAACAGCACTCATGGCACACCGGTTGAAAACCACTGGTCTATATAAATAGCTAACACATGAAATAACATTTCATCACCAACTCACAATTAATCTAGTTGCCCATTTATTAGTTTATGTTATAAAGTCTATGAATTACTTAATTAAACAAACATTTTTACTATATACCACAGTCTTGGAAGACATTTAAACGTTAATTTAAGTATTTATGGGACTACTAATACTATATCATCCACGTTATATGTTCCAATTTGTATTATTATTTTACAAAAATATTAATAACAGTCAATACTATAATGAGTTTATGGTGTTTATATTATACTAATCATAAATCAGTTTTTAGACAAAGCAATAGTGACATTGGAGTACAGTGGCTAGTTACCATGTTTCAACAAAGTAAATCAACTCTTTCCTATGTATATGATCTAAGCACTAAGGTTTAATAATATATTCAAGTTTTAGTTACTTGTTGAGCGGAAGTAGATTGTTCAATTGACTTATCTTCTCGTATTCGTAGAAACCTTGGAAATCGTAACGAAATTCCTTTTTCAGGATCCACAATACCTAATGCTGCTCTGTGTACTGGAGATAATGACAAATCTGCACATTTTATTTCCCATACCTGGACTGTCTCAAACCAATGATCTGGCTCATGGCTTTGATCAAAGCGGTAATAACTTTTAGGTCCCTCAATAATATGTTGTTGGAAAAATTCTGTATGTGTTTGTAAATCCTCATCACTAAATCCTGTTCCAATCTAGAAAAACAAATGTATCATTTAAATAAGAATCTTTATGGTTTAAAAATATATTTTGTATGTAAATATTTAATTACTTTACATATACTTTGATACTCTTCACTATCTGGATCATAACAAGCTAATAGGAAACCACCATATGTACCAGTACGTTTTCCACGACCTAAATAGCCTCCTAAAACTACTACATCTATTGTATCACCAACACCATCTAAATAATCTTTTTTTAATTTTAACCAATTGCGTGAGCGTTTGGCTATTTCATAAGTAGCTTCTTCTTCCAAAGTTTTAACCATTAAGCCTTCACAATTTCCTACAAATTTAAAAAAAAAATAAATACATTTTTTTTTAATTAAATATGTTTATACAAAAGTAGAATTTATTTTTTATTTTTTTATTTTAAGGACAAAGATCAGTATTTTTTTTATTAATTTGAACGTTGAAATTATTATTTATTTATTTTTTAGCGAAATATAGTTTTTCAAAGTTTGGCAGTTTTTAAAATACATCTCGTTTCTGAAAATAGTAGTCACATGGGTTAAGATAATAATAAGAGGCACATACTTTCATATGCAATAAACTCGTTATCGATTATCAACACAGTGATAAATTTTGTAACTGCAGTTACCAAACACCTCACAGCCATAAAAAGTTGTAGAACAAACACCTAAAAATCACAAACTACCCAACTTTAAGCAGCTATAAACTCACTAACGGTTAAATTATGACATTTTAAATAATGATGAAAAAAATAAAAATGTTACACAGTTTTAGAAAAAGCATGAAACTAAAAATTTGAAAAGAAAAAAAAATCGGAAAAAAGTCAACACCATGAAATAATGAGTAAAAGAACCACCTCATATATATATTAAACCTAAGTTAATATTATTATTTTTATTATCAACTTGTAATAGAATTGAATTTTAAATATTTAATTGCACATTTATTTAATAAATAATTTTAGTTTCAATTATATTTTTTTTACAAATTATTAAATTTGTACCTTTTATAGATTCTTCAAGAAAATCTTGAACTTCCTCCATTTTGGTTGTATCTAAAGATGTAGCTAACAAAAATTGTTCTTCAACTTCAATAAAATTTTCTCTTAATAATTGACGACGTTCGCAGAAAGGTCTTTTAACTAAAGATTCTCCATTAAGGTAGAGCAAATCAAACATATAGACGCATACTTGTACTTTAATATCTGCTTCATTGGCATTCTAAATTATTCACAATACCAAATATTTTAATAAATTTATAATAAAACTATTTAAAAATAGTTTACCTTTCGTTTACGAGTACTTAATATTTGGAATGGCATAATTTTTTTATTTTCTCTATCCCATGCAACAGCTTCAGAATCCATCACAAAAGACTTAACATTAGGACCTTTAACGGAATCTAAACGATTAATAATATCTGGATATTTACTAGTATTATTTTCTTGATTACGACTGTAAATACAAATATTTCCATCTTCAGTCAAATGGATCTATAAAAAAATTAAAAAAACAAAAATAATTTGATTTTGAAACGATAAAAAAAAAGTAATATTATAATACCTGAGCTCTTTCTCCATCATATTTCCATTCACATGTAAACTTCAATCCATCAAATCTACTAAGCACTTCATGTACACCTTTAGTTGGATGTGCTAACATTGGTTTTAAAGGTATACCAGGAGTTAACTTACAATTTTCAGGCAAAGCACTAACACCCACTTTTAAGATAATAGGTATTATTAAATCTAGATTTGGACTTTCACTGCAAATACATGTTAAACATTTTTAAATTGAAAATAAATATGTACAAAGTTATTATTTGTTTTATTACCAATAAGTTGTTTTTATGATTAAAGTATTTGCATCATACATTTTCTTAAATTTTTCTTCAGACATATTTTTGGCTGTATTAAGTGTTTTAGATAGAAAATCTTGAGGCGGTGGTGTCATTGTGCAAGCTAAACCAAGAGCCTAGAAAAATTGTATGATACATTATTAACTTAATAATATATTTCATAAGTACCTTTTAATTTCTATATAAATTATAAATATCATAAATAATTACAAATCAGCTGCCAAGACTGTTTATAAATAATGTTTCATAAATCGGTATAAATTTAAAATTGCAATGATCATAAATATCAACGCCATAGCTCTATAGGTGGACATGCACTAGGGGTTATTTTTCACAAATGAATATTTTCTGAGCTGTTTGTGAAAAAAATTTTCATTTTAAATAAAATTTGTAACTTTTATGACAATTTTAAATTCATACCAATTTCTAAAACACCCTTTCGTATATCAAATTACCATGATTCCGTTTGGTTCATGTTGAAAAAATTACTCATCAATATTTTAAGATAATATAATTATATTTACCTGTAGAACTGATTGTTCAGCAAGTCCTATTCTTAATTTACCAGCTAATGATCGCATTAAGAATCTAGCTTCAGAATCTTGGCATGCAATAAACATTGATTGAATTTTATCAAGTTTTTTAACAGTGACCTATAATATTTAAAATGTATTAGAAAAACAATAATGTTTAGAAAATATTAGACATTAATTAATTGAATTTTTTTCCAGTATTACCTACTCATAATTTAACACTTCGTTCTCATAAACACAACTACATTAAAAATCAAGAGTTTGATGAAGACTCATTGGAAATAAAAAACTTTCAGCGTCATAAAAAAACACAATATTTATCCAAATTTGCAGCATGAAATAGTTTAAAATCTTCAAAATTAAATATATTTATTCAGTAGAATCCGCTTAATTGAGACATATTGGGTGGTAACCTATTGTCCCCATTATCCGAATAACTAATACACCGATACATTCGTTTGGGACTATGCAATCTGTCCCAATTAAGCTGTTGTTCCCTTTATGTGGTGTCCCAAATAAGCGGATTCTACTTTATATATATATTTATTTATTTACAGTGTTGGGAAGGAACACGTTCCTTTTATAGGAACGAAGTTCAGAACGCGTTCTATTTAAAATATAGGAACGAGGAACGGGAAAGAGTTCCTATTTTTAAGGAACTTGAAAGAAAATTTCCGTTCCTCAAATAATGAAAAAAAAAAATAGTTATTTTTAACACGTTGAGTGCCACAGTATTTATGAAAATATGAAGCGCGTATAGTGTGTTTCCGCGCCAAAACTGAGCCGCGATGCCGTCGGTCTAATTAAATAATAAAAAATTCTGAGTTAAGGAGTGCATTTTTAGTCAAAATAATAAACTTTTTAGTATGGAAAGTTTCAAGTCTACTTTAAGTAACTAATAACATCGGACCGAGAGAGTTAACCGATTATTTCTGACTTAAAAATTGTTCGCAAAAAACACAATTGACACCACTCAAATTGTAAAAAATTTGCAAAGGAACGCGTTCTTTTTTTGCGACAGGAATGAGGAACGGGAACGAGTTCCTTTTTTACAGTAGGAACGAGGAACGGGAACGAGTTCCTTTTTAAAAGGAACTTTCCCAACACTGTTTATTTATATCAAATGTATTGACTGATATTAATTTGTTTAATTTATTATATTTATGACTATTAGGGACAGGGGGGTGTGTTTTGGGTGTTCAAACACTACCTGAAATACTTGGGTTTTTGCATGGTTATTTAATTATTCAATTTTAATGTTAATTTTGATGTATCAATGTTTGTATTTAAAAAAAGTATTTTAAGTATAGGTACTTAATTTTTATAAATTTTTTTTTGTATATTTATTAAAAAAAGTTCTATTTTTCAATAATTGATTTTCAAAAACACCCCTTAAAACTTTTTTCTGCATACGATGACTATAAATTTTATTATAATAATATTATATTTATAATGTTATATTAATCAACGGCAATAAAGTATAAACTATTATTATTATTTAACTGTTATAGATGGCTTTTTTAAATAAGAACTATATTGTAAAAGAATTTTTATAGTTCAAGTGTTTCTAATACATATTTAGGGAACAGAAACTTCAATTAATATTAGCTTGTGAATACACAAGTGAATGCACACTTATCATATTCAAATTTCAAATTACGCAAGTGATATAAATAAAAATCTCTTGAGCGGTGTATACGTTTCACTTTTACTAGAATGGCCTCCTAATAATTAATAAGAGAACATATTATTAATAATTTAATATACATACCGCTTGACCAGTCATTTCTGAGATATCCTTTAATTTATCAAATACACTTTTCACAGTTAATCGAGCAGGTTTAAACATTGTTTTTTGATTACTTTTACTTTTTTCTGCAACAATTCCTAAGTCACCAGTTTTTTTAACATCAGATTTTACCTGTGCCATGCTTCTTCCTGTCGTTTGAACTATAGCCTAAAAAGTAACACAAAAAATATTTCATATAGTATTAAGTATAAATTGTACGCTATACAAATAGTATATTACCTTTAAAAGTGTAGTCTCAGCAATACCTAATTCCAAACCAATATAATCAGGACAAACTTTATTTAAACACAGATATACACTTGGTAATAAATCTTTTGGACTAACCACTATTACTGAACGGAAATAATTTGAAAGTATTTCAATAATTTTTAATCTAGCACTAACCTCTTCAATGCATAATAAAGTTTTAGTTAGTGCACTATATGGAGTCCTATTAAAATTCAATTTTCAATTTTAGTAAACAAACAACTCTAGCCTGTCCAGCGAGAGAACGCGGCCGTTCTGCGCAATCCCTCACGTCACCATGCTATCAGAACTGGTTCACTTATAGCTGGATATCATTGGGGAATGCGCAGAAAAACTGAGGTACTTGTCGGTTATCGCGACTACCTAGCGAGACATTTGAATGGTGGTTATTATTAGCATTGGTGATATACATAGAATTGTTATAAAATTATAGTAAATAGTTATATAAAAATAATTACAATTAATATAAATATATAAAATATATACTAAGTAGGATTGATGACGATTTAAAAAAAAACTTCTGTACAAATTATAAAAAAACTGTTATAAAACCTAGAAATAATTAATAATTCACTTTAGGAGGAAAATGCTCAGACATGCAATTTAAAATTTCTATAAATGGGTTTTTATGGTTTTTACGCCACATGAATTCAACCAAATAACTCTTCAAAAGTTGACGAGCAGTGTCTATGTTTTTTATTTTATATATTTTTATATTAATTGTAATTATTTATATATAACTTTTTACTATAATTTTATAATAATTCTATGTATATCCTATGTCTCGCTAGGTAATCGCGATAACCGACAAGTACCAAAACTGATTTTGGTTGGTCTGTGGCGCGTTCTGTCGCTGGACAGAGTATAATTATTTTATTTCAGAAGTTAATAATTAAAAATAATAAAATAAATTATACAATCCTTAAAATACCTAAAAACAATATTATAATCTAGGTTAGATCTAAAATTAAATATTATATTATTCTACTAAAAAGATAACAATAATTTTAACTTCAAATATAATTTTTTACTTACGGTTGGTTATAATCCCAAAAGGCATCTCTTATAGGATGGTAATTTTTTTTTGTTGGATCATATTCACTTTCAGTAATTTTAGGTTTAGAAGATTCGTCATCATCTTTTGTAGGAGATTGTTCTTCATTTGATTTTTCAGGAGATTCTTTTTTACTTAACTTTTTTTGGTTTTTAGTTTTCTTATTAGTACTTGATTTATTAGTTATGTTCTTTTCAGTATGAGAATTATCACTCTCAGTATTGGTTAGATCAAATTGAGTACTTGGCAACAAATCGTCTTCACATTTTGTTTTACTAAATTTAAATATTTAAAAGGTGATAATATTTTAAATAATTTAACTCAAGATATTAATTAATATTTACATTTGAGTTTCGTCTTGTACAGTATCTTTTATAGAATGGTCATTTATTTTTGTTGATTCACCTTCAGATATTTTATTATTATGTATTAGTGATTTAGTGGTATCTTTTAAAGGAGACTGTTCTTCAATAGATTCTTCTAATTTTTCAGCATTTGGTTTATTTGAAAGAGTATCTTGTACACATTTTTTTTTACTAAACAAAATGTTTAGAAGACATCAATAATAAACAAATTTATTAGAAAAGATATAATTTACCTATCAGATGTTTCTTCATCGCTATCACTAAATAATACAGTATGTTTTTTTCTTTTTCCATAAGTCTTTATTGGACTGGTATGCACAACTTCTAGATCTCTATAAAAATGAATTATACATTAATAATTAAGAACATTTTATGATTACAATTACAATTGTAATTTAAGAAGTATTATAGAACTCTTATTTTAGAAAAATAATTCATAATATTATAAGAAATGTTCAAATTACAACTTTAGATTAAGTCATATAAATTATTTATCAAATATCTATTTCATAACTATCATCTGTAAATGGTATGACCAGGAAGGATAAAATAGCAATTTTCAATCACCATTCCCAATTCAAATTCTCTACTAGCCATTCCAAAGTTTATAAGTGGAAAACCATTGCACTAACTCTTAACAAGCTACCTAGCAAAGCAGTAGATACATTTTTAGAGTAAAACTGTGCTGTAAAATCAACCTGATGAGGTTTAAAAACTGAAATAAATATATAATTAGGTATAATTATGTTGTTGAAATATATACGTATCGACTTACTCTGGAGATGTAAATGTCGTATTTAATGATAAAACAGGCGGATCTTTTTCCTTTTTAGTTCCATTTTTAGGGCCAAAATACGACCTATATAAAATATAAATAAAAAACTTACAATTTTACAATAGCAACGAAAAAAGGCCAAACATAGAACACACTTACATTAACGTCCTTTGAGTCATTTTTCTGTTTTTTAATAATAAACTGTGATGACAATACAGGTTGCTTAATAACGTAGAAGAAAACCGCCAAAATACTGTTTGCATCTTGTCTTTTGGTTAAAATGTTATCACTGAATTATCATTAATAATAAATTGTATAGCTTAGACCTCATACTAAGGTATATAGGTTACTATAGGTTTATGGTATAGCCATAGATAAAATAAGTATTTATTATCTATGGGTATAGCTTCATTCTATTTATCAGTAAAGTTGATAAGCCGACCGGTACTATCACAGAACAATCAAATCGTGAATTATTCGAAACCACGAACTAATCGAACTATGAGCTGTGTTCGAAACTTCTGAAAATTATATAAAAAAATATAAAAAATAAAATATAAAATCATTTATTATAATAATAAAATATTATAATATGAGCAATGAATCACAGAAAAAACAATAATTTATTGTTAACAGAATTATTCTGTGATTGAAGAATCAACCTTTATTGTCTTTTGAATATAGGAGATTAATTGTAGAATCAGCTGGGTCTTTACACGACACAAATAAAAAAATATTTATTTTACTGTTTTCATTACAAATTTTTAATACACTTCAATAAAAACAATACTTCATATTCATAAATATATTATTATTATTATTATTAATACTTGTTTATTAAAGATAATTTTATCTGTAATTGTGTACCTACATGATTAAAGGTTATTATTAAAATATTAACTAACTAATTTAAACATTGAATAATTTTAATCATAAATATTGTAGGTATAATAATAAATAAGACCATATAAATAAATAATGTATCTACGCCGTGATTCGTGATATGTGTATAATATAGACATATTATAGTTGTCCACTTGTCTTAGAAATGGATTAACCATTAGTGTGAGTGTCTGATTAAATATTTATTTCTAAGAACAATTTAAACAATTGAATACAAGGGTTCTCATAAGCTGTTCTTACAACTAACTAAATAAATCAAAAATAAATTTGGCATTTGCATAGCTTATAGTATATGCATGTAACATCAAATTAAATTTTTCATAAAATTGACGATTAGACTGATTAGAGTAACCATGGTAAATGCATTTTGCTGTAGGTAGGTAAATCAAGTATAGACCATAGATATAAAACACATTCGAGGACATTATTACTTTTATTATCATTTACTATACTAATTTCCAATATATAGATTAATTTTAAACTACCTATTAATGCCACAAATCTATTCACACCAATCTTCCCGGCTGTTACTATATAACGATATTTATTTTATTAATTAATGGCTTTGTAATTGCAGCCAGTATTATATTATCGTAGATATTTTTTTATGTTTTTAATATGCGATTTATTTATAGAAAAATGTATTTAAGCTAACAAGTAACCGTAAAACTAATGAAAAAATAAATGGTACCTACTTCCGTGTTATTTCGACTACCTTGTAAATAAATTAAAAATTATATAATTATATATAAATTAAATAAATTACTAATATCTAATAAAAATATACAATTGAGTTTTAAAAATCACTGTAGCTTTAAGGTAAAATAATTTCAAATAATTACTTTTTTTTTAAGTGGGAAATTAACTGCCGTCTACCGTGTGTCAATTTGCAGATTAGATCGAGTACATTCTCGTCATTAAGTTAATTACCAAGTTAGTAATAACATTGAATATTGACTATAAAATAATTAAAATATAAAACTATAGTATTCGGGGAGTTCATTGGGGCTGGCTTGATATGGATATATTTTTAAAGCAACACTCGAAAATGCGCTTCACACAGACAATCGCTTGACTTCCGCGGAAGCGTTAAAGAGTGACTTTGACTTTTGAAACATGTTTAAAGTTTTTTTAAATGTTCTGGTTGATTGGCTGAGCCACCTTTTGTAACTGCTGTAAATAAAATTACTGTTTGTGTCCTCAACAAATTGTTAATTCTTTATTTTTTTTTGTATTTTCAACTATCAAGTAAACACGGTTCTCTAATTTCTTTTTTTCGATTAGTTATTTTAAATTATTTTAAAATTTTTAATTATGATCTCTTAAAAATACAAATTAGATTCAATTGTCTACCACACACCAACCTTTGCAGACTTGAAAATTATAGATGTATTTTCATACTATATAAATAGTACAAAAAAACGTAGTAAATTAATATACCTACATTCATGATCACTCAAAATCTAAATCTGTATAGTGTCTAAAATATTATACCAGGACTGTTTTCTACACTTCATATTATACATTTTACCATTGATTTTACGTATATATAAAATTATAAACTATTTTATAATTAATACAATGTAACAAAAAGCCCAAAAAGTTTCAAGAACAAAAGAGTGGTCTATTTCAAAAAAAGCTAAGCCTTAATCCCCTCTCCCCTATTTAGTATTTACATCAATGCAGTAACACTGTATTTTATGTTTATATTACACTTTTTTTTTTAATTTTGAATAAAGTAATAATATAATAATACAATAAATTTATTAAATAAATATTATATTAGTCATCAGTGCAAAAATAGTTTTGAATTGATATTCGAAAAGCGCACGTTTCGTCACAGACCACAGTGTCGCCACACATCGGTACTAAGTAACCGCTATCGCGGTCATCAATTACAGCTGATTCGGTAACAACTGCGGTCCGTGCTTCCTGCTTTAAGGTCGCATCGTTGAGGGCCACTGTCGATTGTCGGTAGGAGTGTAAACTATATTCTACGGCTGTAACAGGTCGTGCGATTGGTCGTGAGACGTGGGATCGACGACGGAAACTAGCTCAACTCCTTTCCTTTGTGCTGGTAGGTAAACAACTACAGACGCCGGTGTCGACCGATAACCTGAGCGCTTCGACAGTGGACGCCTGCCATTGGTCAAATATTTTCTCTGACCCCCTCTGCACCCATCGCTCAATGATTCCGTCACTTCGTAGTGCATACTTATTACTTTTCACTCCACTCAACTACTCGTCGCTCACCATTAACTCTTACAGTGCTATCTGTCCCGTTCTTTCCTATCGTCTATCCACTCCATCATTGATGTAGCAGCAGCACCACCACCGCCGCAACCATCACAGCCACATAATTCGCTATCGCCGGTTACGACATTACAGTGATTATATATTTATAACAGTAATTCAACAAAATAATATATTTTAATATTAATTAATTTATTATTGTTATTCGTCGTCGGGAATTCCGCGACATTTTAGTTAAATAATACTATTATAACGTAATATCTATTGCCATTTGCCAATCGCCGCCGCCGCCACCGCACAATCGTCGTTATCATCGCGTCGAATATTTTTTCGTTTTTTCCCCCCGACATTGCACATAATTGTTGCGAGTGAAAACTTCGTTGGATTTCCGCTTTCCCGTAACACATTGCGACAACAGTGCGCGTATACCGTTATCGTCGTGACGTAATTAATAACAACATCAAAGGCCGTGCACTCCACGATTAGTTTCTGTATTGTCCGATGTCTGGTGCTGAAGTACTAGACACCACCTGTGAATTGCCGGCCAAGAAGCGTAAACTGGCTTCCGGTGAATCGTCTACAGTGACCATCGACTCAGCACCTAGAAATCAGGTAACAATGTCGAATAATGGCGTAGAGGAGATCGATGAGGGCCTATACTCGCGACAGCTCTACGTCTTGGGCCACGAAGCTATGCGCAAGATGGCCACTTCTGATGTACTGATTAGCGGGCTCGGTGGTTTAGGTGTGGAAGTCGCCAAGAATGTCATACTCGGTGGAGTTAAATCGGTTACGTTGCATGATTCCGTTGTATGCACTTACAGTGACCTATCATCGCAGTTCTATCTATCCGAAAGCGATATCGGCAAGAATAGGGCAGAGATCAGTTGCCCCAAGTTGGGTGAACTAAATTCTTATGTGCCCGTCAAGGCGTACACTGGAATTTTGTCCGAATCGTATCTCAAACAATTTAAAATTGTTGTTTTGACTGAGACAACATTAGACGAACAGTTGCGCATTTCAGAAATTACGCATCAGAACAATATTGCCTTAATAGTTGGTGATACGAGGGGTGTATTTGCTCAAGTGTTCTGTGACTTTGGTGAAGATTTCACTGTAATTGACACAACGGGTGAAAATCCGATTTCGGTTATGGTTGCTGGTATCACCAAAGAAGAACAAGGAGTAGTTACTTGTATGGATGAGTCTCGACATGGTTTTGAAGATGGAGATTATGTAACTTTTCAGGAAGTACAAGGTATGACTGAAATAAATGGCTGTAAACCAAAAAAAATTACTGTTTTAGGACCATATACATTTAGTATTGGTGATACTACATCTTACTCAGACTATATTAAAGGTGGTATTGCCACTCAAGTGAAAATGCCAAAAAAATTAAATTTCAAATCATTGAAAGATTCCTTAGCTGAACCAGAATATCTCATTTCTGATTTTAGTAAGTTTGATAAGCCTTCTCAATTACATCTAGCATTTATAACTTTTCACAAGTTTGTCTCAGTCAATGGTCGTTTACCTATTCCTTGGAGTTCTGATGACGCAGATGAATTTTTAAAATTAACCAAAAATGTAAATACTGATTCCATCGAACTTGATGTTGATCTAATAAAAGTATTTTCAAAAGTCTGTGCTGGTAATATTAATCCAATGACATCTTTTATTGGTGGTATTGTTGCTCAAGAAGTCATGAAATCATGTTCTGGTAAATTCAGTCCAATATATCAATGGCTTTACTTTGATGCTACTGAATCTTTACCAGAAGAAGTTACTGAAGAAGATGCCAAGCCTATTGGTAATCGTTATGATGGCCAAGTCTCTATTTATGGACGAAAATTCCAGTCGATTTTGGGAAATTTGAAATATTTCGTTGTAGGAGCTGGAGCTATTGGATGTGAATTGTTGAAGAACTTTGCAATTATGGGTGTTGGATGTGGTAATGGTAAAATCTATGTCACTGATATGGATTTAATTGAAAAATCTAATTTGAACAGACAGTTTTTGTTTAGAGCTCAAGATGTACAAACATCTAAATCTGAAACGGCTGCTAAAGCAATTAAACGTATGAATCCATATGTGAATGTTGAACCACAGACAAATAGAGTTTGTCCAGAAACAGAGCAGACTTATAATGATACCTTTTTTGAAAATTTAGATGGTGTTGCTAATGCTTTGGATAATGTTGATGCACGTATATATATGGACAGACGTTGTGTTTTCTATAAAAAACCACTTTTAGAGTCTGGAACTTTGGGTACAAAGGGTAATACTCAAGTTGTAATACCAAACTTGACAGAATCTTATAGCACATCTCAAGATCCTCCAGAAAAAAGCATACCGATTTGTACTCTTAAAAATTTTCCCAATGCTATTGAACATACATTACAGTGGGCTAGAGATCTATTTGAAGGACTTTTCAAACAAACTCCTGAAAATGTAAAACAATTTTTAGAAGACCCTACTTTCATTGACCGTACAAATCGTTTACCTGGACTTCAACCAGTTGAAATCATGGATTCTGTAAGATCATCAGTTGCAGAGCGCCCTAAAAATGTTGATGATTGTATTGAATGGGCTAGAAAGCATTTTGAAGATCAATTTACAAATCAAATCAAACAATTGTTATTCAATTTTCCACCAGATCAAACAACATCTAGTGGTCAACCATTTTGGTCGGGACCTAAACGTTGTCCAAAACCAATTATATTTGATGTAAATAATACGTTACATTTGGATTATATTTTGACAGCAGCCAATTTAAGAGCAGAAACATATAATATTAATCAGATAAGGGATCGTGTTTATGTTGCCAATGTTGTATCTTCGGTTAAAGTTCCTGAGTTTGTCCCTAAGTCTGGTGTAAGGATTGCTGAAAATGATTCTCAGATAACTAATGGGTCATCAAATTACGACCAAAGTAAACTGAATAAAATTCAAAAAGATTTACCACCAATAGACTCTCTAAAAAACATAAAAATTGTTCCTTTAGAATTTGAAAAAGATGATGATAATAATTTACATATTGATTTTATTGTAGCAGCATCAAATTTAAGAGCTACAAATTATGATATTCAACCTGCTGATAGACATCGAAGTAAACTCATCGCTGGTAAAATTATTCCAGCAATCGCTACAACAACATCTGTTGTTGCTGGTCTCGTTTGTCAAGAATTCATTAAATTAGCTCGGGGATTGAATGATTTGGAAAAGTACAAAAATGGTTTTGTAAACTTAGCTTTACCATTCTTTGGTTTTTCTGAACCTTTATTAGCACCAAAATCCAAATATTATGACGTTGAATGGACTTTGTGGGATCGTTTTGAAGTGGAAGGTGAACTTACGTTAAATGAATTTTTAAATTATTTCAAAGATAAACATGCTTTAGAAATCACTATGCTTTCTCAAGGAGTTTGTATGCTATATTCATTTTTTATGCCTAAAGCAAAAAGGGAAGAGCGTATTAATACTAAAATGTCTGAAATTGTACGCAATGTATCAAAAAAAAGGATTGAACCACATGTAAAATCATTAGTTTTCGAAATATGTTGCAACAACACTGATGGTGATGATGTAGAAGTACCTTATGTTAAGTACAATTTGCCATCAGACTTCCAATATTAAAAGGTATGTTTAATATTTAAAAAAAAAGCAAAACTCTTAATTCCATTTTTAATAATGTCATTTTGAAGAATTGTAAATTTGTATCGTCTAATATTATATTATTTATATTTTTATTTCAGATAATGTGTCAATGAAAAAAAAAATATTTTGAAGAAAAAATTGGTAATCATCAGCCAATCAATCCCCAGTACATTTTTGGTACCTAATAATTCTTATTACTTTTTATAATTTAAAATTCAATGTGTGTTTTTTTATATTAATTATTATATTAAAAATATAAGATAACTTTATATATTTATCTTCAATAATTAAAAATATATATATATGTACTTTTTTCTAACTCGGGTGTTCTGTCTAACTATAGAAATAAATATTTATATTATTAAAAATAGAAGAAATGTGATTTTTTGTTTTTTAATTTTGCCTTATTAAAAACAATAAATACTTTACAGATATACCTAATTTAAATTAAAAAAATATTAGTCATTGATCTGAAATAAAGTAAAATTTAAACACATATTTTTACAGACAAAATATTGTAGTGTCTTAACAAGTATATTTTATAAAGAATATAATATACTAAATATTTTCAATTTTAATCATTAATTTTCAATTACTAATATTGTTGTATTTGACTATTCTAAAATATTCATATACATGAGAAAGCTATAATTGTTTATCTTGAAATTTATAATTCACCTAATTCAATTTGGTTTAATCATTTATACACAATTGTCAAATTTAATTGAGGTTTATGAATATATATTGCATATTATTGTATGTTATTTATTATTAATTTGAAAATTATTTAAGAAATGTATTCATGGATTTCATTTTCTGTAATTAAATAGCATAATACAACATTTTGTTTTTGTCTTATCGAATACTGTTCATATATTTTATTAGTGTATAATAAGTTATGACTAATAGACTAATATGGTGATAATGTTATTAAGAATAAGATTTTAAAAGCTCAAGATATATTGAAAAATTTTAATTTTCTGGTTTTAAAGAATTAATTGACTACTTAAGAAAGTTAAAATGTTTATAATGAATATTTACTGATTGAAATGCTTACCTAATAAAATGTTATTTTCGTAAATGAAGAAACTTGTCATTTATATTACATTTGAACAAATAATGGCAATAATGCGTATTTAATCAAATGAACAAATACATTTTCTTCTATAAAAAACTTGTAATTGATTTCATTCATAAGTGAATCATGCAAAAATATAGTATTTTTGGTACTTATGTAATTTTAATCTTGTAAATATATTAAGTTAAAACAATTAAATTAGTAATATCTAATTTAAGATTTGGTGATATACGTGTAATAAATGCTTAGAAATTTTATGTTTTTATAATTGATACAAATGTATAATAAAAACTATAAATTTCTAAAATTTGACAAGATTGTGAGGAATTTATTTTCTTTATAAATAATATACTTTGCTTGTTAATTGTCAATATTATGTGAATATAGACTGATAACGAGTGTACCGATTTTAAGTTAAATCATCTGAATCACTAATATTTTATTAATTTAAATACAAACACTAAAAGCATATTAGAGGTTCAATTATTAAGTGAAATTATATTTTATTACACAATTACTAGACCATGTATAAATATATACTTAGAAAAAATCCTTTATTTAGATATTATTGTAATGTACATTATTAAAATTATTATTCTATACATTTTTGGTGGGCTTGATAAAAACTTTTTTACGTTTTAGTTTCTTGCGCATTACTTCAACTTCATGTAATTCTGAATATACTTCAGCAAATATTTCTTTTTGCTCTTCCTCTGGTATTGTTTTCCTATAACAAGGTTAAATTGAAAATATATATAGACAATAATACAAGCAGAAAATTCAATTTAGTATATACCTATATTGTTTCATTAAGTCATATTTCTCCCAAGGTGTTGCTAATTCTTTAGCTCTTTCATAAAACCTCTCTTCTAGCCCCAAATCAGCTAATCCTTTCATATCTTTTCTTTCCCATCTGGCACGCCAAGGTCTGGGTTTTAACTTAACCTAAAAATATTTAATATTTAATTTCTAAAGTTAGTTGTGTTAATAAATAATAATTAATTTTACCAATAGAGGGTTCACAGGTACAGGTGCTCCTTCGGGTAAATATTCAACTTCCATATTTTCATCAAATGTACTATATTCATTAGGTGCATCTCTCAAGTATAACAACTCGTCATCAAGACGTTTCTCTAGACGTAAAACTTCAATCTTTTGTATTGTTGGATCGTACAGTTGATATTTCATTTCTGTACCTATATTTTGGATAATTTAAACTGAACTTAGTATAAACAGAAAATTATGCTAGTTGTATTCACTTACCAATATGTTTTATAACATTCCTAAGGGTAAAATTAGCTCTAAGGCCACATCCTAAACGTTGTATACATATACCAACAAAACGAGTAGCTTTATTTGGAGCATGTGGATTAGATGATGAAACAGCCATGATAGACCCTATAACAATGATATAACATAAAAATAATTCAAATATTATAAATATTAATGTATACAACATACACGTGGATGGGACATATTAATAATAAGGTAGAATAGAATTTTTCAAATCATAATCTAATCATTGTTATAATTCAGTAATTTAATATTTGTAGTATAATATATCAAATATGATATGAAGTAAAAACAAATTATTAGTCTTTTAATGAAGATCTTCAAGTTAATCTTTATTTGTGCAATCGTGCCTACAATATGTTCGGGCCTTCTCTTAACAAGCCATATAGGTACATATGTATTAATCAGTGGTATATAATTACTAGTACTAAGTTATATTATATTCCCTTGGATCTTATATCTATTTCTAAGATAATGTTTATTTTATATTTTTACTTTATAGTCAATATCGTCTAAAACTTTTATAATCATTATAAGTTATTCCATGCAAATTTAAAATATTTTACAATGTATACTAGTTCTCTATCTTATGGGACATTTTAGGACCCTAATTATAATAGATCAGGGGTTGCCTAGGCACATCTGGACTCTCCATATGTACGGCTATGTTATAATAAGTAAACTCATATGATTTTTTTAAGACAAAAGTAAATAACATTCTCCCGATCAAATAATCATCTTATACCTACCAACATAAAATTCAGGTATATCTATATGTTTCCTTCTCTGTATCATGTCCATACGTTCTAGTTTTTCTCGTAAAGAGTTTCTCCATTCAATTTTAGGATCAGGTAAAAACTCTGGATATATAAATCTAGAGTTGGATGGGACAACTGATTTCCTTTCAGGTTTTACTTGTTTTTCAGATACAGATTCATCAGAAGATTGTTGAACGTCAGGCAGTGGGACATTGCTGGATGATCTGGATACCTGGAACACTGCTAAAAAAATATTTATTAATCTTGGCCGTGTGTTTAAAAACTACGAATTTTATGAATATTACCTGGTGTGAAACCACACTGAAATCTGTGAAAGTTTAAATTTCTTAGCAACATATTGAATCAAATATTTTTCAAAACAGTTCATGTGCTCATTTTACAGTGATCTATATGCCAATCGATATAAAATATAAATGTTAAAATGTTTCAAAATATTTTTCAACAATCATGCAGTGTAAGAATAAAATAAAAGTTTTATCCGGTATCGGGAACTTGGCCGTTCTGAAAAATAATCACTATCAAAATATATTCGGCACATTATCAGTTCCTGTGATAGTATTGTGATAAGACCATGAGCGCCTAACCCCAACATTAATTCTAAGCCTGCTACCATAGTCTACCGCGTTCATTGTACAACGGTCCTAAAAGTAAGGCACTGTAAAATCATGTATAGGGCTCAAAAAATAATAGGGCAATATATATTATATATCTGTGGGCCCTAGTGCCCTACTAAAAGAATTCTGATATGAATAATATATAGAGTAAAGTTGTAGTAGGACAGCTGCGGTAAGTTTGTTTGTTGAAGCTGGTTCAGTCGGCACTTCGGCAGCCGCGGTAAGCACCCTTACCAACGTAATTACTCGGTAATTCGTTAGTCGGTACTCCGTTATCAAATATCAGTAAGCGATATTATTAATATGTTGTACGACATATTCGTCTTGGAAAACTTTTAAACATCAGCGCTAGTGGAGCTTGGTACGGTATTGTGATCGTATGACGATGTGCGTGCAGCCGTACGGCACTACTATTATTGTCAATTGTGTTTACTCTCTTTATTATTATTATTATTGCTCGATAAAAGTGTTATTACCCATTAAGCGTCTGTGATAGTGAGTACTGTTAAGTACTGTTGTGTACATGTTGTGTCGCGCCAGTACGCGCCGATACGTACGTTTCTTCAACTTAATTTCCTAAATCATTCGCGATTTGTTGGTTTTTCGCAGACGATGTACAACGGAATCGGTTTGGCAACAGCCCGCGGATCGGGAACCAACGGTTATGTACAGCGGAATTGGGCGGCCATTAAGAAAGTCAAAGATCAGACGTCATTCAAGACCGAAGAGGAGTTGGCCAAAATAGATTCTGCCGCCAACCGCCAACCCAACCAGGAGCTGTTGGATCACGACCGTAAGCGAAAGGTCGAGCTGAAATGCATTGAACTCGAACAGTCTTTGGAAGACCAAGGGTAAATATTATTCGATAAATATTGT
This sequence comes from Schizaphis graminum, assembly GCA_020882235.1. Classification (NCBI taxonomy): domain Eukaryota; kingdom Metazoa; phylum Arthropoda; class Insecta; order Hemiptera; family Aphididae; genus Schizaphis; species Schizaphis graminum. The sequence goes on from CM037032.1 coordinate 74,105,208, forward strand.
GTTGATATTAATCTAACATCTAAATTCTAAGTATTGTTTGTCATATTTTGAATGTTTTTTTTACAGTTTTTCCCAAGATGAAATTATCAAAAAAATTAATACTTTTAGAGTCACATTATTGGGTAAACAGAAGAATACAACTGAATATGATGAATGTGGTAGACCTATGTAAGTATAAATTATTAAATATTCCAAATGTATACCTGTTTTTTAAATTGGATAATATGATACCTATATTTAAAAATTAATTTGTTTATATTAATGACTTACATATATATTACTTTTTAATATTAAAGCTTTTATGATATACTCAGTAGTGGATAAAGTGCCAGGCAAAGTAGGCAGATTTATTCAAAAAAATGGTGATAGATTATATTTTAATAAATATTGTATTGGTATATTATTTTCTTGGTTAGAACAGTTTATAAATATAATCAATATTTATTGCCTAGTATCATTCTTTATGATTTATTTTTTAGTACCTAGTTATGTTAAATAAGTATTTTAAAATATATGTTTTCTCGTTGATAAGTTTAATGGGGCGGCAATTGTGTAAGTCAGTCACTGGTTATACTAATTAAAACTCCTAATTACACGATAAAAAGTGTAAGTAGTTAGTATACAGATTTGATAGTAGTCAAATTTTATTTTATTTTGTATGAATGCAATTTTATCAAAAATATTTATTTATAATTTATTGATTAATACTATTGATACTATTAATATTATTGCTCATCGGTAAATTTCTATTTTTTTATAAGTGTTTTTTTGAATTAAAATTTGTGTTTTATAAATTTGATACATTTTATCTAGATTATTCTACAAAAGAAATAACTACAAGTTCAGGTACTATTTTTTTTTATTTACTTATTTGCTTAATGGTTCTTTAAATTTAAAATTTGTGTCTAATGGTTAAATTATTGTTAAACAAATTAAATTTATTTGTAAATAAATAATGTAATATGTAATCACTGTATATAAAGGGAAGTTATTTCACTAACATTGCATCCCTGTTTGGATCAATACTACAATGCCACCCCTCTTCATCATCAAAGGCACCACCCATTGGTAAACAGTGCATGAGTCACTATATATATTTATCCATGCATAAGTGTTTTTTTCATAAGTTGTATGTGTTTATTTTGCTTTGAATTTTATAATGAGTGAAATTAGCGTTAAATAATAAAACATTTTATAAACTAACTATGTAAATAATGAAGGAGCCACATTATAAGCCACCATGATCTGATCAAAATTAAATACATAACTATGTCTTCCAAAATTTACATGTGATATTAGTAATTATTATAATACGTTAAGTCTTCCATTTATTAATTTAATTAATATTAATCAAGTCTTCCAAATATTAAAATTATAATAAGATTTAACTTAAGATTTAATATATTTTAATTACATTTATTTATACTAAATTAATAACAATAAAATGTCCAACCCAAATAATGTTGAACAACAATGTTTTAAGCGAGTATGGAAAAAAACTCTTAGATCTGTGTTTAAAAATCCTACAAATTCTATGATAATGGCTGAAACAAAATCTATTCAACAAGTAAATGTTGATCTCAAGAAAAAAAAGTCTAGAAGACGGAGGAAAAAAAAAAAGAAGAAAATTTGTGATTGTTGTATGGATAGAACACATAATATAAATGGCCCAGTATCAACTTTGAATGCAAACAATTTATTGTATCTCCATCATGTGCCTTGGGGCTGTCTGAACACGGTTTGCATTAATGGAATGCAATTTGCTAATATTAATAGCTTAAAATCATTTTTAAGGTATTATTAAGTTGATAAATATAAAATGTTTTGTATTGCTTATCGAGACTTGTACTTTCCCAGCATTTTAAATTATATATGGATGTTAGTAGATACTTTTGATTGCTAAATACAAGTAATTATGTAGGTAACATATTTTATAAAATAGATGTCTATTTGAATGAAGGTATATCATAATCTTTTCTGTTAGGTTTTGAAAATTATTTTGATTTTTTTTATATAGTCTTATATTATAAAATAATTTATAGTTATTATTTTTTTTTTTTTAGTGTTAGGGATTCTCATCAATTTGCTGATGAACAGTTAAAAAAGAATGCAAGACTAAGAGATGCTTTTGGTATATCAGAATTTTTTATTGAAGGCTCTAGTTTAGACCCAGAACGAAAAATAAAAGAAGCGGCTCTGGCCCAGTTAAAGGCGTTGCAGGTGGATCAAGCACTTGAACAAACACAAATGAATGAAGACACCTCAACAAATAAAGACAGCAGTATTGCAAACGAACTACAGTAAGAGTTATACTTTTCTTACCTGAACTAATATTTTATACAATTTAGAACATTTATAAATTTATAATAGAAGTTTGCAATAATTTATTCATATTTTTCATTTAAGGTTTAAAAGTCCTAAGCATAAAAAACGAAAGAAGAAGAAGTCAAAATCTCATAAAAGTGACAAGTATGTTTAAGACTTTAATTTTTTAATTATTAATCAGAACATTTTGTTAGATTTATGGAAAAGTATAAAATATATTTGCCACTAAGTTGATGATCAAAGATTAAATTTGATCATGTTTAAGTAATAGTATTTTTATCTAATTTTAGTTAAGAAGAACTAAAATTGTCTAAGTATACCTTTGATCATCATTTTATAGAAAGTAGCTTTATGCATTTTATGATACACTTAGATGTATGAAGTGAAAACTATTTGTTTAATTAGGCAATTTGTTGATTACTGTTTAGTTAAACTGATTAAAGGATATTAAACTAAATAGTGGTAAGTTACTATGTTTTCCATACAATAATTTTTGTTTTGGTGTGATTTTCCATACAGTATTGTATTCTGCTATACTCACATAAATACTAAAATAACTATTATTTTAACAAAATTATTCATTTTTTAATAAGTAAATAAGTAATAATAATAATAATAACAAAAAAATGAGATGAATAATCTTTTTGTTCTGCTCAAAATCTACACAACACATACTTAGGTTATTTGACAATTTTATAATATTTTTAAAAATATTTTCTAACAAATTTTTATTTTTTATTTTGTTATATTCACTATATTTTATTATTATGTAGTTAAAATATGAATAAATTTCAAGTTTTATTTATCATTTTTAAATAATCAATATTTTAAAATGAGTAAATTTTACAATTTTATTTTTTATCCCTCAATTAATATTAAACTATTGAGACAAATGTAGAAAACTATTATATTTTTACACATTTTATTTCACATATTAATCATAGATATTAAATATTCATTAGTAATACATTTATAACATAATTGAGATTTAATTAATAATTTTCTGGTCATAGGTAAATCTTAAAATATTTTAATTAATTTTTAGTACACTGAATGAATTAAACTAAATAAATAATATTAACATTCTTAATTATCTTAATCTTTCAGAAAAATGGCAGGATAATATTTTTTATAAATATTTTACTTTTTTTTTTTTTGTAATTGAATAAATTCACACATTTAATTTAGTCGTCAATATTATATAATTTATATATGCACTGTTGTTACAGAGAAAAAGGAAGCGAAAAGAAAAAATCAAAAAAACATAAAAAGAAACATAACTCTTCATCCGAAGATAGTCCAAGGTAGTAATTTTTATAAGTTATACAAATTAATAATTTATAAATAGTTAAAATTGTAATTTTGCATACAATTATTTGATATGACGCTAAATTAGTATTTATTATAAAAGTATAGCTAATAATATTATACCTGTTTTAAACATAATTAAATTAATATTCATGATAATCGATTGTTATATTAATTGTTAAGGAATTTAAGTTCTTAAAGGTAATATTTTTTAAGATTATATTTTCAGTTAAAAATATCCTGAAATCCAAGCATCAAAAATGTTATTTGTTTTTATTTTTCTCAAAAATTAGAAAGTACTGAAAATGTTTTATTACAAAAGTTTTTTTTAGATTATTATGAATATAAAGTTAGTAAATACTAGTGTAGTACTATAAATTATAATTATAGCCTTTGGCATCATAGAAGTCTTTTAAATACCAATTTTAAAAATCTAAAGTAAGATTTAAAAATGACTGCAAGTTTTATAATATAAGATTATTTTTTTATCTGAATCTTATGATTGATCAATTATATTTTATGTTTATATTTTATTTTATTTTTATTTTTTAGAATCGATGAAGTAAAAGGCAACAAGAATTTGTCTCAAGTTAAATCTAAGTATGACGATGATGATAAATCTAATAAGATAACCGAAACTAAAAAAAAATTTGAATTTGAAAATAGCCATAAAAAATATACAAGAGACAATGATAAGGTAATAGAATTCAAGTATAAAAGTGATTGGGAGGATTTCCGTAAAAAAGATTCTAAACTCGAAGATACTAAAAACTTGAAAAAAGATAAAATTACTGAAGAACCCAGCAAACCAAAGTCTAAAGACGTTATTAATGATTCTAAAAAACAAGAAAATTCTCCTAGGCGTAAAACACCAATAAAAGAACGTGATCGGGATAGAGAGAGAGATTATGATAAATATTCATATAGGCAACAGCGAAATCGTGATGAAATTAAATCAAATAAAGAAAAGTCTGATAAAAAATCTGATAGAGCAGACTCAAAATACAGTTCTAAGAAAAGGAATTCAAGAACTCCTATTAAAGAATTGAAGAAAAAACCAATTCAACCTGAGAAATTAACTTGCATTTCAGCTGATAGTGATAGTGACAAGTCATGTTATACACCGCCTCCCAAAGGTTTGAATGCTAAATTGAGTCAATCAAAAATTAATGAAGAAAAAAATTTAAAGAGTACTAAATATACATTTTCATTGCGTGAGGATAGTGAAGATCGTTTAGTTGTAACCAAACCTAACGGAAGTAATAACGACTTAAAATCAGCATTACCAAATAGTGAAAATCAACATAAGAAACTTGAAACTCGAAAAATAAATGATCGAACAGATCAAGTATTTTTAGATTCTAGTTCAAGTGAAAACGGTGGGTTAGAAGAAGATATTGATTTAAATATTATTAAAGAAATAACTACTGAAAAAATTAAAAAAGTATTTGAGTTACACGAAAAACAAGAGCAAGCACTGCTTCTTCTAAAAAAAAAACTAATGGAGAAAAAACATAAAGTTAGGACTTCTTCTAGTTCAAGTGAGAGCTCGGATGAAGAACCTGTTAAAAAGAAAAGTGTTAAACGGAAACGTGTTAAACGCTCGTCATCTAGTAACAGGTTTGTAAAAAATGTCTTTGTCATAAATATCTATTATAGATTTATTTAAATACTTAACTAAGAAGTAAAAAATTTTATAAAATGTATTTTCTTCTTCAAAATGACTAATTTTAGTAAATTTATTTGTTTATAGTGATGTGAATACTAGAAAAAAGTCCAAGCGTTCACGCTCTAGTAGCAGCAGCAGCAGTGCAAGTGACACAAGTGCTGATCATCATAAGTCATTAAAACAATCTAAAGATAAATATTCAAAGAAAAAGTCATCACGTCGTCGTGCTAAAGAAGATAGTACGTCTCGATCTCGATCTCGATCGGTTTCAATTAGCTCAAATGAACGGTTACGTAAGAAACGAGTTTCTTCAAGTGAAGAATCAAGTCCTAGGCGTAAGCACAAATCATCCAAACGCAAACGTTCATCTCGGAGACAAAGGAGCAGTGATAGTAGTTGCAGCAGTAGATCATCACCATGTTACAAAAATAAAAGACGTTATAGTTCAAGCCGTTCACGTTCGACTAGTATTTCATCAAGCAGTCATTACTCTCGCAGTTCTAGTTCAAGCCAGAACTCAAGCAGTTCTGGGTCTAGTCGTAGTTCAAAGTCTCGATCTGCATCTATACCTAGGCGACGGGGGTCGCCTAGTTTTTTGGATCGAAGACGAATTACAAGGTAAATTTTAATGTTGTGTGTGTTCTATACCTCCTATTTCATTTTTAAATTAAATATATCTTGAGTTAAACAATTCCATAAAATGTTTGTTTTAACTATATAAAACATAATATGTTTAAATTTTTAATTTACTCAAATTCTCAAACAAAATAGTAAAATTATGTTCCTATCTCATTTTAAATTATGCTCGAATCACGATTTGGATGATGAGACTGGAACACAGGTATCAGGCTATCAGTTTATGTATTTTGTATAAATATTGTCCAGTGTGTGTAAAATACAACCTTTTTGTAAATTTATGGCAAGTCTTAATTATTATTTTATAAAAAAATCAAATCAAAAATTATTCCAATTTAATTATTACAGTTGAATATAACCATAATAAACTTAATTTGTGTGTATATATAAATTACATATGATCCTATAATAAATGATGAGCCGTTAATTTATGAAAAAGTTATTTTTGCTAATTCAATATTATATTAGCAAAACAAATTTTATTTTGACTATTGATTATTTTTATTTTGCCACCCTTATGTGCTTTAATTGTCTTTTTATTATAACAATAATCATTATTTTTTCCTAGTAGATTATGTTTATGCATGTTCATGTAGATATAATTTACTATTATCTATGCAATAAAAAAAAAAATTGTGCGATTTGAATTTCTCCAAACAATTTTTACTGTGTTTTTATTTCTTTTCAACCATTTTTTTCTTTTTTTTTGATTGAATGTTTAAAATAAAACAATCACTTGAATGCAAAATCGTACAAAACAAACAAATAAATTATCTCCTGTACGTTTTGTTATTCAACACATTTTATTGTACATCCTCACGTATCACTTGGAACAGTATAGTAGATCGTCACGGACACTTATTTAAAATAACGCTTGTAAGAAAAGCGAACATGTGAAAATCATTTGTGCACTTTCAATTGTAATACCAAGAGACATCATACTTATGTTTTTGCTTTCAGATAAGTTATATGCATCATGGCTATATTATAATTTGTGTGATTTTATTTTTATTATTATTATTTTTTTTTTTTTTATTTAGATTTGTTAAGTTTTGATTTTTGGCAGTTTTTTTTGTTTACAAGCTGGTAAATATTGAAATTCCATTTTCACCAAATATTTTGAATTCTGCGATAAAATCTTCAATAACAGTTAAAAATTATTTTGTAGTGCGAGAAAAAGACCCATCCCATACACAAGACTAACGCCGTTTTCCACCAATTCTGATACGGATAGTGTCATCAGCGTGCACGACTCACCAATTGCTGAGAGCCACTAACTCGGAATTTTTTCTTTGTAAACTAACACAATTTGTTATAGTGCAATAACTATTAGGCCAACGTTAAATGGTTAAGCTATCTAACTCTAGTCAAATATTTGTGAAGTGTGAAATAATCACATTTCATAATTTTTTTATTTCAACCTTCCTAGTAAACATGTGATTTTATTACTAACATTCCACGTAGAGATTAAAACTTACGAAATCTAGTCAAAAATCTAAGTCATTCCTTTACGCCTAGTAAATGTTTTAAAATCTTTGTGATATATTATTTTTGACGGGAATAATACAATATTTTTCATGTTACCAATAATATGTTGTTCTATGTTATTATTTATTAATTTACTATATATATTTTTTTTCATTTATATATATACACAACATTTGTATGTTTAAAATAATACTGTTCTGGTAATTTTCAAAGATGGACCAAAAGTAACTACAGCATTTAATTTTTTAAATTTAATGCAAAATATCAACATGCAATTACATAGTATTCTATGTCTTATCATTTTTAAGTTTTAACATAATATGTTATAATATTATTATATTATTTAATGAATTTGATAGAAATAAAATATCTGTTTGTATTTATAACGTGTGCAATAACAAAAAGCAAATTAATAACAACCACCTAACTATTGCTTTATTACAAGTTACCATTTAACAAATTAAATTTTAGACAGTTATACAATTCATTTTCTCAATATTTGTAAAATATCTTATTGGTTTTATTGTTGTCATTCGTTTGAATATATGTACAATAAAAACAGTCTTTTAAAACTACAATAAATCCCTCCCCAATTTACAATTTAAGCATAATAATGAATCTAATTGCTCAGTCATTTGAAATATAAAAATGCTTTCAAAAAATTTTATTCAATTAACATTAATACCTAATAAGCAGATCTATGAAAAATGTTTATGTACAACTGTAATAAAAATTGGTAACAGTTTTATACATAACCATAACAATTTTTTTGATGTGTGCAATTTATATTTGTTTTTCCTTAGTAACATTAAAATATATATGTATAAAAAAAAATACTGAACAAAATGTAGTCTTGTAATGTAAAAAAAAGAAAAAAAGAGAATAGTAAAAATATATATTTATTATCTCTTCATAGTCTGCAAAGTAGAAGAAGTGCTCCAAAAAAAGCAATCAGAGCTCCAAATATTGGCATTAACTTCATGGAATTTACATCTTGCGGATCAGGTGCTCTAGGACCACTTGGATTTCTAGTGTGTTGTACCATTTTTACAGGATCTTTGTCACTAACAGATGGATCTTCTTCCACATCTATCTCATCTTGTGGTTGTGGTTCAATATCAGAGTATAAATCTGGTAGTCTAGGTATATCTAAAAAAGAATATATATATATATTAAATGATGAACATCTTAAAATGTATATATTATGCTAATAGTAAACCTTTTATTGAAAATTAATTTATAAGTACCAACCTGAAATCCTGCCTTTGGCTACAAGAACTGCATTTACTTTAGGGTTATCTCTTTCACCCTAATACACAAATTAAAACATAGCAATTAATAATGAAATTATCAATTATAAAAAAATTATATCATTACTTTATATTAAAATATTTACATATTTCAAATATAATACGGTTTTATTGATCGTGTATGCCTATGCATAAGTTGTACAAATATGTAATGACTAATGATTTATAATGTTTACACCATCAGTTATTTTTTTTTAATTATATACTTAATATTTAATAGATAATCATTATGTGATGAGGGAAGGGTGGGGTTTTATTTTTTGTATTTAATATTTTATCTGCATATTCAAAACTTTTCATTTCTTGATGATAAATTACCAAAATATTATAAAAGTTGAAATTGTCATAAATTTTGTTTTTTAATTGTGGCAAAATCAAACAATTATTTAAACAACAAATAAAATGTATGATAGTTATTTATGCAGATAAACTTACATACTTTTATAACACATTTACTGAATATTCTGATATAATAGATATAATAGAGTAATACTATTTACTTATTACTTTAACCTATTTTACAATGTAGGAGCATACAATTAATAGTAACTTGAAAATTAATCTGTACGCTTTTCAGAATTTGGTGTAATCCATTTACTATCAAGTTAACTTCAATAAAGTAACATGATATATTTTTTATGGATAAAACTGTATACAAGATTGTCAAAAAATGCAAAGTATAGCATCAATACTCCATAGAACATGTATTAGAATGGATATGGATATTGAACAGTGTCTATATAACGATTGCATATCATGTAGATTGTTATCATATCTACATATTCTATCATGAAGTCACCTAATCCAAATTAAAAAATTGAATTGGGTAGGCATCTCAATTGGTCGGATGCCGGGTACTGTTGACAAGAGTTTAATTAAACTAAAAATAAATCATACTTTTATAAAATCCACTCGAACGAGATTTCCTTTGATTTCAGATATCTCTCCTCTCCAATATAATGTTGTGCCATCAACCGTGAATTCAATATACTCGTCGTGAGCGGAACCAAATCCGACTTTGTCATAGATATCCAACAGCGGTACAACTACGTGTTGTCCGTTCAACACAACATCAAACACCTGAAAAAAAAGTGGTTCTTAACAGACATTGTTTTAGTGGGGCATTCATGATGATACCTTTAAGCCACTGTTGGTGAAGTACACCTCGCTGAACTTGAGCACCATCACATAGTCGCCGTCTTGCATGACGGGTATGTCATAACCGAATGTGGTTTGCGAATACCTCTCGGTCTGGTACAAGATCTGATCGTGCGGCTTGACCCGCTGTATGGACAGCTTCTTACCGTAGTCCGATTCCGTGCCGACCCGGTTGAAGTCCCTCTGGTACAGAATGCCATAGCTGTCGACGTGTGCGTCCCCACCGGCGTTGACGGCGAAAATCACGTCCTCCTTGTCCAGGCACCGGCACAGCAGCGCGTTGGCGCACAGGAGCAGGACGAACAGCGGCCAAGCCATGTCGTAGCCGCCGGCCAACATACGATGCGACGATGATACGCAGCTCACGGCGGTGTCGGTTGGTCAGGCGGCTGCTGGGCGATCAGCAACACGGGCCATACTATACTACCGGTGATGTCGAGGGCGCCGGTTAATCGCACGCTGTGGCCGCGGCTCGCACGTACGACGTCATACGACAGATTTTCGTTGACGTGTTTTCCGCCCGTAATCCATTTTTGCCAACTAATCCGATCTGAATCGCGCACGGTAATCGCCGACCGCTATTGTAATCATGAGTCATAGTCGCGATCCGAACGCCGAATCCGCGGTATCGCCGCCGAACAGACGTATTCCATGATAGTGTCACGGCTGTAATAATAATAATAATAATAAGAAATATTTTATTATTATTGTTGACTCAGTGTTGTCACACGAAAGACGGGCGTGTTGTGTAGTATTAACGATTTTTAACGGAGTAGCCGAGTAAAGACGCCGTGGTCAAGAGTTGTAGTCGGAGGAGGACGACGAGTAGGTGGACTGTTGAGACAAAACGATATTATAAATTAATTATTAACATTTTAGATACCTACATGGTAATATGGCATTAATGGTATTATAATATTATTCTTTTGAATTACAGAATAGTAATATAATATCAAAACAAGATAGAAACAACTCAGAAGTTCTAAACTAACGTTCAAAGCATCAACTGTCAACTATACAGTGGAATACTTTAATACTATAAAAGTATGAAATCGCAGAAATCTGACGATGAGCACAGAATATAACAATTATTAGTGATTGCCGATTGGTGAGCGGTCTTATCAATTCCCCCAAAGATCACTATTAAGTTGCCTATGTTAAACTCCTTGAAAATAGATAGTAATTCGCGCCATCGTTTAAATAACAATCGTAAACACAGTTTGTTTAATATACTTTACCCACCCATCATTCGTCAACGTGGATAATTAACCGATGAACTACAAAAATAACCGAAATAAAACTGAAATGACTCTCCATTACGAAAACGGCAAAAAAATATTTAAAACTAAGCTAAAATCTCGACTATATAAGTCACAATGCATCTTCTTAAAAATATTAATCGTTGACTAATGTCTGATACTGAAATAGTTTGATGAAAGTCAAAATTCATATTAATCACTCATCACTTAAATTATATTTAGCAATAAATATTGACCCAGCCGCCTCAAGCTAAGAATCGTATTTTATTATACAACGATTCACATTTACTGAATTAAAATATTGTAGATAAAATAACTGTAAGGTCTATCAGTCTCTTTATTTAACACGTAAATTACAGTGACGTTACGTCGTGATCTACTCATTAACAAAGATACCTATGAGGTATTAAAATGGTGTTTGAAAGTAAAATAAATTTGTCAATTAGTTCGTGTTTAGACACCGTACAGTCCACACGTATACATTTTATCGCGCTCCGCCACTTATCAATTCACGATTCCAAGTCATTAACGTTATAAGTACCTCTAACCGCCGTGTTGGACTTCGTTCAGTGCCGACTCTATGTAAACTCGATATAATATTATACATTTATACATGGTCTATTAAATAGCTCAATAAAATGTCCACGATATGTACAAAGTGTAATGAAACTTTAACTCACAAAGAAGATACACTTGAATGCTGTAACTGTAAAAACAATGTTCACTTTTACTGTATTGGTATCACTGAGAGTAATTATGCAAAAGTGTCTAGAAACTCTAAAACGAGATTCACTTGCCAGACTTGTCTCACTTCTCTACCAAACTAAAATAAATTGGAGGAAAAATGGAAGAGTTAATCAAGTCAGTTACTTTTATGGGTTTGAAATTCGACGAATTCAATAAAAAAATGGACGCGACCTTATTGGAAATAAATCACCTAAGGACCGAAATCGTTCATATAAAAATGAAATTACAAGGTTAGCAAATGAAATACTTGAAATTAGCTTAATCTTTTTTTGAATAGTTGATGATCATCGGGGTCACATAATATGCAAAAGTAACATCGCACAGAGTGGCTAATGATATCGAAAGCTGACAAAAATTATTTTTTGTTATTTTTGAGTTTATAATGTATTTACATGACATCATAAATATAGTTCAAAATTATGTTCGTACACATTTATAATAATAATTAATAATCAAAACTTTGAATAAGTTTTCATTGCTTGATGAAGACGGTAAGTACATCTAAATCATTGAAACATGGTGTTTCTAACAACTGGATCACATTTGTTATATAAGGTGGATATCCGTTTCATTGGTTGGTGCATACTATAGTAATCAGTGGCCTATATAATTTCAGGGGGGTTAAAAAAATTTGTATTCTTAAATTCCAATTAAAATTAATTATACAATCAAAATCAATGCCTATATCAACCATACATTTCAGGGGAGGGGGTTTTGAACCCCTAACCCCTTCTTCCTATATACGTCACTGCTAGTACTGAATGGATCAGATGAAATTAGAAATCTGTTGACTATATATCTGCATTGTTTGTTGAAGAAAAAATATTAACGCGCGAATCATTCTCTGTATCTTTTAAACATTTTGTAGTTTGCCGGGTTTGCCTCCTGTTTTTTCTCACTATTAACTCTCTAATAAAGGTAGTATTGCTTTCTATGTTATAGTGGGTCTATAAATCAATACCTTGTGTATAGTTGTTAGTACCGTTAGTACCTATAGGTGTAATTGGTGTAAATGGTGTGACATATTATACCAGGGATATTTTTCTACAAACAATTGTACCGTTTTTAAAGTATATTCTTTAAACAGTTTTACATTTGTAGTATATCCGGTTGCGATAGTTTTTAAAATGGTTCGAAATTTTATGATTATTACCTACTACATAAATTTCAGTAATACTGCTTGATATTATCTGAAATCTGCATCATCACAAAGTGTAAACCTCGGCAGTTGATCAAGAAGACTAAATAGTAAATTATAAGAAATCTAATAATCAATTACAGTTATAACCATGGGCGGAACTACGGCCTGGACTATCTGGGCCGTGGCCTAGGCTAATTGGCTCCGTATTAATGTATACATTTGGTAAGATTATATTATTTTAAATGTAATAAAATAGATTACTTACAATACATTTGTTTTGTAATAAAAAACATGTTCCTTGTCGCCCTTCTCCCTTTCCTTTGGATATGATTGGTGTAAAATGACTCCCAGTCTAATGAAAATATCTAGTTCCGCCTATTGGTATAACACATAATTCTTATATGGCATGCGGTAGCACCATCTAGCAAACGTGTCGTTGATGCGGTTCTTCGTACTACGATCAAAGTTTGTGAAGTCGGACGTAGATACCGCTGTCATCATTATCGTATGAACGTGTCTACTGAATATTATAATATAAGCCGAAGAGAATTTCCACCCATTTCACATGTCAACATTACCATTTATTGTAAATAGTAGATAAGTATAGTACTTATTATAAGCACGGCCTAAGATTTATTTAAGTACAAACTGGGATTATAACTCATACTTTATAATAAGGTATAAGGTTGAGTAGATAACTGTAATAGCAGATATTAGGTTTAGGTATAATAATATATCAATACATTATAAATAATGCTATTTATTATCGCAGTGATGTGATTTTGTTTGTGTTATGTTTATATCCGGTTTTAATTTAGTAAAAGTATACTTTAATTATTATTTTGATGAGAGTTTCTGGAAGTAAATTGGATTTAGTTAGTATGTTGGGGACTTAGTGTATCTACTTATAATAATAGGAAAAACAAAAATAACTATGAAAAAACTTAAAAACGGAAATATTACACAATACCAGTTTTTGACAAAATCGAATTTGTTATTTTGTTTTTATTTAAACACGATTAACCAAGTATAAAAATTCTAAATATGATACAATTCTGGTTTAATTTTGTGCATTGTGCTATCGATATGGTTATTTGAAATTTTAGAATCTTTATTATATTAATAATAACAACATATTTTTTTTTTATCAAATACACCTCAAACTAAGATTTTTATATAACAATTAAAAATATCAGAAATATAAGTAGTTTCATTTTTTCTTTTTATTAGAGTTTTAAGTTAGTTGAAATCAGGAATAATCGTTGGTACATTATTTATTTTAGTTGACAAGAGAATGTTGTAATTAAAAAAATATGTACCTAATTAGAGTAATTACTAATTAAAAAAATAGTTTATACCTTCACTTTAAACTTATAAGGTTTAACCATTTTAATATTATATTATGTTGTGTATTATTATTATTATTTTTTTAAACAGTTAAATTTTTAAAATATTTAAACAAATTATAAGCTAATTTATACCCAGTGACGTGTTTATAGGGTAGGCTAACTGGGCCTACCCAATTTTTATTTGACTGTTTGGTTCTATGTGATAGGAAAAATCTTCCCTAATAGTTATAACAGTGGCGGCTCGTAGTAATTTAGCACAGAAGTGCGATGAAAAAATTTAAGAACTATAATACATCCCACAAAAAATTAAAATGATAAAATAATAAAACAAAATTAAACACGTCGCACGTCGTTGCCGTCCGATTTGAGCGACAAAATTCACCGCACATCATAAGCTTCTATACCCGCCGCGCCGTCATGATGATATTATTATTACTCGTATATTAATATTATACCTATAGTTTATACGAGAAACCAGTATTTTTTGTGCGATATTGTGAAGCTGCAGCATTGCATAGGCCTATATAGCTAATAGCTATCCATTATGTACCCGTATAATAACATCGCCAATTCGTAACGATATTCTAATAAACTATGAAAATATTTTAATAATAATTAAAAATATATTTAATTGTTAATTTGTTAATTTACAATATTATACTATGTACTAAAATATGTAGGTCTATTTATTTTGTAAATATATTTGTACTATAAATATTAAATTGTTAACTTCTGTAGGGAGTGCGACCGCACTATCGCACATATGCACGAGCCGCAACTGAGTTATAAGCACACTTATACATTACAGAATAAAACTGGCCTACCCAATTATTTTGTGCTGGACACGCCACTGTTTATACCATTGTGCTATTCACAATATTTACATCATGTTATGGTACTGTTTTTACCATTAATTTTAACGCTAAAAAACATTTATAAATGCTTATTTTAATATATAATTAATGTATAATGTAAGCGATGTTTTTTTTCATGAATTGATTTATCATATTGCATTAATAATATAAAAAAAAAAATACTAAAATTGTTAGTATAGTCCTATAGAGTTAGAGTTATATATAGTACTTATATATATACTGACGGTCAGAAATATTTCTGTTACATTTAAATATATTAAACAGACACATAGACACATTACCTATTACATAATATAATATCTCACTGAGGTCCGTGTGATAACAAGATAAATAAAACACATCGGATAGGACAACCCAAAAACGAGGAGGAGGACCTTTGTAATATTCTCACCATCAGCTTTGCCGGCAAACGAGTGTCGCGGGCGCGTTTACTCGGGCATTTGATGCGTCGATCTCATTACGCGAGGCAAGGTTCGACTGCCTCAGTCGCAGGAGCAACGGTTTACGGGGACAGAGTTAGTGCACCGCGATATTGTACACCCTTAGCCGGCAAGACGCTGTCCACCTTAAGTTCGTCGTCGACTCACGGTGTTCCTGTATGAAGATAACGACGTTCTGCAGCGATTCGTACGGTACGTCTCTGCTAGACGACGATTCGCTTACCGAAGACAATGGATCTTCCACGACATCATGGGCCACGTTTTCAACAGTCACACCTTCTTCGTACATGCCGTTTTCAATGGCTATAATCTGATCTAGATTTGTTTTTAGTTCTTGAAAGTCATTGTCTAAGAATATTCTAGTCGTATAATTTTCTTTGATCGTGGAGACCATCTTATTGTTTGAAAATGTGTGGTGCTGGTGCACATGTCTTGAACTCTGTAATTGCAAATTAACTTATTTAAAATATCGTCGGACACCATGGCCGAAAATTCGAGAATCTCTAAGACGACGAGTACATCTAATCGACCGACGTTAGGATTTCGTGGGCCCGTTTACTTTTCCAAACACTTATTATTCGTTTTATTTATTGATAAATATTACCTATTAGTATTATAATAATTTAACGAGTAAATCGAATATTTCAATTCGTATTATAGGTATCCGTTTTAAACTTTTAGGTGGTATTTTAAATTAATTTTTTAATTCCTAGTATTATGCCACTGATTAGTGACTTACTACATATTATTATTATTTATTTATCAATTAACAGCAGAGTCCAATGGCTAATAGTACAGAATGTTTACAGATTGAAGACAAGCAGATGCGCAATAGACTTATTAAGTAGCAATGATTGTGAATTAAGTATGGAGCTGATTTGTAGATTCATTATGGCTAGGCGCATTAAACAGTGAAGTGGATTATTATTGCTATAATAAATTCGTAGCACGCTTGGGTACAACATAGTATATTACACCAAAAGGATGTGATTATATCATAATATTGCGTCCCTGTATCCTGTGCTACTTATCTGCCTACACTTCTATGCTATAATACTATAAATCTGAAGAGTGTATACTTGAACAAGATAATCTCAGAAACAACTCGACCGATTTAAATAAAATTATTATATCAATGGATTCATTCAGACTATGAGGGTATTTCTAGAATTTATATATATAGGTTGTTATAGGGTGGCTCACACATGGATTTTGTTTTGGGGAATCGTAAGTTCCTACACGAGAGTAACAGGTAGACAATTACATACGTTAATTCCTACATATGTAATGTGTAAGTTCCTACACGAAGAAAAAAAGGTACGTGTGTGAGTTCCTACACGACGAAAGGCAGGTACTTGTGTAAGTTCCTACACAGTAAAAAAAGGTACACATGTAAGTTCATACACTAGGAATATTATAAGTTATTAATCTACGTCCAGACGCGGACTGGTAAAAAAGGGCACGGGATGCTACATAATTTAAAGGGCAAATTTAAAATATGTAAATTATTTATAAAATATTAAAATATATTATTTTGTTTAAATAAATTATTGAAAATACGTAAAAAAACGTAAATATATATTAAGTTACAACACACATTCAAATAGTACAATATTAAATTACTTTAAATTCTTCAGTTGTATGATAAAAAATAAAAATATATTTTAGGGCAAGGGATGCTGTAGCATCCCAGCATCCCAGCCAGTCCGCGCCTGTCTACGTCTATAAAATACTGTCATGCATTTTAACCCTTTATTCTATAAAATATATAATTTATAAGCTATCTATCTAATTTAATTTAATAATTTTAAAAATAATAATTGTAAAAAAAAATATAAGTAATGAATTCTATATAATAATAATTCATAATAGTAAGAACATAATAATAATAATATGGAGTAAGTGATGAAATAATGTTATCGCACTCATTAGGTAAATTATTAAATAGAATGCATTATTTATATATATTTTTTTACAATTAATGATAAATTATTATTATTTATTATATTACAATTATTATTTTTAAAATTATTAAATATTATATAGAGTAAAGGGTTAAAATGTTTGACAGTATTATAATATGATATAACTGATATTAGATTGATAACTTATAAGTTATTATATACTTAGTGTAGGAACTTACACGTGTACCTTTTTTTACCGTGTAGGAACTTACACAAGTAACTTTTTTTTACTGTGTAGGAACTTACACATGTACCTGCTTTTTACTGTGTAGGAACTTATATATGTACCTTATTTTATCATGTAGGAACTTACATATGTACCTTATTTTATCGTGTAGGAACTAACATATGTATCTTGTTTACCTGCTAGGTTTCGTGTAGGAACTTACATTCGCCCTTTGTTTTGACTCACGAAACTTGAATAATTGTTCATTTATATATGAGGTTTCTATTAGTTACAGTAATAACAAAAAAACAATGGATTAGACTAGCCAAATCGCGATGCGTATTGATATGGGATTTTTTAAAAAGTAAAATAAAATAATAGATATTTAGTTTATTTTTTGTTATTCAAATTCACATCAGAAGTCAATGTACCTATTGAACTATACACAACTTATTTTAACAAAATTTTCAGAGATTGTTCTCAAAGATATCAGAAAAGTTTAGAGTACCTAGTTTGAATTATATTTGAAAATCTATAACCAAGTGTATGACAATACATTCATTTAACATTTTGATCGAATTTAGTCAGTTTTTTTTTTCGTTAAATTCACGTTATAGCTTATACAGCTAGTGTACTATATTTATATAATATATTATAATATATAAAAGTATGTAACAATTGATCAACTGTCATATTAAATTTAAATTTAAGGTTTTAAAAGGTTTTCTTAATGTTTTAAGGTATTTATATTTGCTTAAGAAACGGGTGAATGAAAAAATATGTTTAGTTACCCCCCAAAATCCTCATTAACTACCATGCATATTTGACAGTGTGAAATCTTTATCATAAATTATTGTGACAGCAATCATCATATTACATTATTGTCTTCATAGTAACAGTTTCTTTAAATTCATGATTACGATGATACTGCAGTTAGGTGTAACAATCGCAACAATCGCGTTTTACTACTTGTATATCATTATTCAAGTTTATCATTGTAAATCCAATAGTTGTGAATTTGTAATTGTAAAATAGGCGATTAGGTTTATTATCTTTGTTTTATGTATAATTATATACTATAGAGCAGAGGTATATAATTTATTGCCGTACACCGCTGTGGAGTATAATTGTACTTATATTAAATGTGCATAATATCAACTAATAGTATTTTGAGTTTATGTATATATAAGTAATAAAATAAAATTTCCAATCGTGAGACTTAAAATAAAATTCGTGTTTCAAATTAGTAAATTACCAACCAATGTTTAATCAAATAAAATTGACGAAAATTATTCGAATAAATTAAAAAAACTCATCCGAATAATAATTTATACGAATAAAATCTTATTTAAATAATGCCTTACTCTGTTCGATATATCTAATACAATGTTATATACAATGATGATTTGTTTATATTATTTTTTTCTCTGAATACTTTTTAAGAAAAGGAGTAATTAGAATATTTAATTAATATATAAGCATATAATTACAGGTAAAGTTAAAGAAATACTAGGAGGTAGGTGATGTACTATGTATACTGTATAGGTATTTGCTTTAATAAAAATAAGTTATCTGTCTAATTATATATGTATAGTATAAAGATTTGTTATTATTTTAAACAAATAAATACACAAGTATAAAAATGTTGAACCATGACTGTAAATTAACAATTTTTGATTATACTTATTTCTACAAAAAGAATAAATCAACATATTTTTACGCTTGTTATTTTCCTCAGAAAATAGAAAAATTAAGGTATATGAAGATAATATCGAAAATTGTTATCTCTTCAATATGCATATATGAATTCGATTTTTGATTCATGGGATTGCAACATAAGAATTAATTTGAACGATTTGAAGTTATAATCTTAATATTATATTGTGTTACAATACTATATGACGTATATGCTTACTTTTCCGTTAAATTTTGTTTTATCTTTTATGATAATAGATTATTTATACTCATGTTTAAAAAAATTACTAATGTCACAAAATATGATTGATTCTATAATTTTTATGTTATTATGTTTCTAATGATACGAGTTAATTCGTACACGAAGGCGTGTACGATGTGTTTTATTAAAATGGTTTTGTTTATTTTTACTATTAAAGTATTAGCTGTATATATTGTATATAGGTAATATATAGCGTATGCTCACTATATATAGTACACAGATACATATGTATATACATTATACATATATAGGCGAGGCTGTGCGATGACATTGACGATCTTAGGCTTGAGACTGACCAATAACAAACTTGCTCCGCCCCATAAAATCTCGCATCACTTTGCTACCGTACCGAGGTCATCGACGATCATCATTCTGCTGACAGCAATATGGACAGCTCCGAAGGAAGACGACCAAAGTGCGCGCGATGTAGGAACCATGGTGTTATATCATGGTTGAAGGGTCACAAAAAACGGTGCTCCTACAAAGAGTGCGTGTGCCCGAAGTGCAATCTTATAGCTGAAAGACAACGGGTTATGGCTGCTCAAGTAAGTCGGCAAAAAATTTTCTTATTTTTTTTTTCAATCATTATTAGTTTCTGTAAGATCTATATTTGTACACTTAATGTGTTATTTCAAAATTAATTTTTAAGTTCAAAGTCTTCGAGTATGAATTTAATTTTAGAAAACTATTTTGAACATTGTCGATTCTGTCCAGTATAGAAAATACGTATTACCAATATTATTTTTATTAAAAAAAAAATATATTTTTTATTCAATAAAATGATTATCATTTGCATAGATTTAACTAAAAAATTCCTTATTATACATAAGTTATTAATCTATATAGTTTATTTTTTGTAATATAAACAATCGTTTTTTCTATTTTGAATTTTTAAAATCATATTTTTAAAAATAACTTTTTGAATTATTAATAATTGAAAAAAATATATTTTTGTATCCTATTATTTTTTTAAAACTATGTATAGGTGATGTTTATTTATCTTAAATACCATTGACTATTAAATTTAAAATGAACGTAAATATAGTTTTCAATAAAATAAAATAATATCTCAGACAAGGTTTCATACAATAACATATTAGAAAGTTAAAAAACTAAAGTATGTTTAGAAAATCAATTTAATTCCAATTTCTGTTTTTGAATTTTATCAGTTGTAAAATTAGTCAGAAAATATTAATTTAATGATGTATTAAAATTTAATAATTTTTAATAATATGACGTATAATTATTTAGATTTTGTAAATTATTTTATGATAGGAATAAATTTGTTATTAAAATAAACTGATGTAAATCAATAATTTAAAGGTGGCATTAAAAAGGCAACAAGCGGCAGAGGATGCTATAGCATTGGGATTGGCTTCGGTTACTTCTGGAACTAAATACGGATGTTTACCACAAGGTCCTATATTTGGTATGACTGTTCCCACATCCAAGTCTCCTGTCGGTACGTAAATTGATATTTTCAATAATTAGGATGATATAAATAATTGTCAAATATATTTTAGCAAAAGAAGAAGCTGCTCGACCTGAAGAAAACTCTACAGCGACTATACAGGTATCAGACGGAACCAAGGGAGTTGTACCACCAGGATCTCTCGATTTGCTTTGTCGATTATTTCCAGAGAAAAAACGATCGGTCCTAGAACTGGTACTTCGTCGGTGTGAACATGATTTATTGAAAGCTATTGAGCATTGTGTACCTTTATGCAAGTCTTTGGCAGCAACTTCAAAATCTCAGAAAACTAGTACAGGTAAACACTTCAGATATTTTTAAAATTATGATAAGGTGTATTTTAGATTCTGACTGTAGTAATAAGTAATATTTTGATAAATGGAGTGTGATTTTTGTTTTTTTTTTTTACATCACGTTTGGTAAAAAATAGAAATTAGTAAAAAACTAAAAAATTTACTTGAATCTATGACGTTGAAACTATACTTTACTGAAAGTAAATTTTATCTAGTTATTATTTTAGTTAGTCAAAAGTAAGAAAATCTAAATATTTTTTTCGATAATTACTAAACATTAACAAAAAACCATGAAACTACGGAAATAATTACAGTCGTTACGTCAGTTTTAGAAATTTTTTTTTTAGTGGAATTTAAAATAAAAACTGTATAGAAACTTAAAATTTCTACCAAATATTTATAAATGTAGGTATATTCTAAACATGATGTCACTTTTGAAGTATTTTGGATTTTTTTATACATATTTGAAACGTTAGGCTATTTTTGTTTTTTTTTCAATTGATTTTTTATGTTCCGGCTAAACACCTGACACTTTGAAAAATACCTACAAGATTAAAATCATGAACATTGCAAATTATTTTGTTATTAAAAATTGATCAAATATTTAATTTTAATACCTAAGTTTTGAAAATATAAATATTTAAAATGCAAGATTCTATAAGATTTCATAAAAGCAATAGTTTAAGTTTTTCTCATAACTTCTAAAGGCTACAAATAAAAAGTTACAGTAATTTAAAAATATATCGAATACATATATAGGTAATAGGTATGATTTATTTTTTCATAGCAGCGTTTGAAACTAAATTAGATATACAGACAAACAGCAACAAATATAGATGTTTTGTTAAATTGTTGTAATTAAAAAAAAATACTAATTGTGGAGACTCGTAAAATTGTGCAATTACATATAGGTTATATTATTTTATTACAGAATTCAATCTTCAAAATAATTTAACTAACTTTAAACTATGTCTTGACTAATAAGTTAAAATATAAAGCATTTTTGATAAAAATGTGAACAATTTACTAAATTATGAAAATAATAATAATATTATACAGTGGAACTTCGATAACTCGAACCTCTATAAGTCGAATTTTCGATAACTCGAATTTTATTTTCGCCTCCATCGATTCGAGTTATCGAGGTTTCACTGTATAAGTATAATATAAGATACATTATTTTTATAAATAGCTGATCCAACTGTTTCTTAATTTCTTTGAGTCTTTTTTGTATACGTGTACGTGCACACTCTACAATGATTTATCATTGAATGCAAATTTGCATATTCATTGTAGTGACATAGGTACTTAATAACAAGATGCATTCAGTAGTTCAGTACCTACTATACAGTAGAGCGTATTATTCAGATTTTCTTATATGAACACTTTTTTATAGACAAGATTGATACACCTCAGACTACTACAATTGGTTCTGCATTTATGCCTTGGGGCTTACACCGTGAACCACCAGTGGCTCATCAAAATGCTCGGAGGCAGCTGGCTACTAGATTGACTTATCATGTACCAGAACCGACAACTACGTTATTTCATCATTTTCGGTAAATATTCACATCATATAATTTTTTTAAATTAAATTTTATTATTTAGGGTAATTTTTTAACTATTGATTTCTTAACTATTAAAAATGCTTTCTGTAATTTATTTCTATTATGTAAAATTGCCGGTGAAATAATAAAAAAACTGTATGTATCCAATATTGGGGGTGTACATTTTACTCTTTGGTTGCGGGTAGTATAAGCTGTAGATAAACAAAATATAACAGAGGTAATTTAATAAATTATGTTTAGTTTTAGATTCTGAACGAAGTGATGAATGTATTGCATTTACTATGATGTGTGTTTTTTTTTTTTTTTTGTGTCTGACTCCAACATTTGGAGCAGTAATAATGCTCCGATTTTTGACTTCAGAAAAACAAAAAAAAAAATGACAGAAAAATGGAAATTTTACGGAAAAACCACTTTTCGACAAAATCGATTTTTTGATTTTGCTGTAACTCAAAAACGAATTATTGTAAATACTTGAAATTTTCACCAAATGTTTATATTATGGTTATCTCTTTACAGTTAAATTTTCAAAATATTTTGACCATTTTTAAGCTACTAATAGACAATTGAAATTTTCGACTTTTCTAAGTTTTTTTTTCTTCAAATGCTGATAAAAATTTTTTGGGTGGCCAGAAAATCTTGAAAATTTAATACAAGGTTTCTTATAAGTTGTTCTTAAAGTGATAAAAAAAAATCCGAAATCGTTAATCACAATTTTTTTTTTATAAGTGTTTAAAGTTCGAATTTATACGAAATATGTCAAAATTTAAATTAAATTTCATACGCTCATAATGCGAATGTTGGCCATAGTAACCATAGTAACATATAAAAACTATACTATTTGTTTCAAAATAGAAATATGACAATATTTAAATATAATATATCCTAAACTGACAAATCATCTTCGTTCAGAATCGTTTTTCGTATACAATGATACCTATCATTGCATTCAAATTTAACCTACCATAGTCCGAGGTCCACCCCACCCCCTAATATACAGCAGAGCGATACCCACTTACCCGCTTTTTAAATTGTTTCTTCTAATATTAAAATTTGTTTTAGTCAGCCAGTCGATTTATTTCTAAAACAATATTTCAATTATTGAAGGTTTAAAGAATATTTTGAAATTTTTATATAATATGTATAAAATTAAACCAATATTTCCTGATTTTATCCTTTAGATACTTATAGACATTATAGATATAGTATACAATATTGAAAATAAAAAAATTCATTATATAGTTTAAGGAATTATTAATATTATATGCCTATTTAATTAATTAAAGATTAAAATTCATTTGGAATTAATAAAATATGCTTTTAACAAGTACATTACAAAAAATAAGAATATACTAAATATTATTATACACGATTTCATATATGATATAATGAGTTAAAATATAATTATACCTAGATCAATGATATTGTTTTTATTTTATATTGAATTTTAATTTCTCTTGCTCATTTCACTCACCAACCTTCTAGAGAACCATTCAAACTGTTTTTATACTTCAATATCGTTGTAAAGTCATAACTGTATAATTTATCAAATTTTTCAATATGGAGAGATATTTTTTAACTATATAATATGTATATTTAATAAGATATTTTTTTATTTTTAGGACCCAATCTACTGGAGTTTCGTGTGGGCCGCCTTTTTATTTGCCGCCGTTTTTGCTAGAATCAGCTGAGTCATGTCATGTAGCCAATTGCGCTGAATGTGCATCAGCTGCAGTTCAACAGATATGAAATATTTGGAATCGTCATTTCTGTTAACATATTCAATTCAAATGTATAAATATATAGATATTTGTATAAGTTTGAAACTTGTATATTAATTTTATGTTGTATTAAATATTAATATAATAAATTATAATACATACTTGCAATACTTGTATATTAATACATTATAATATACTTATGATTGGCTGATAATTAAATTAATTTTATTATTTAAGTATATTGAACTTTGAACACAAATTATAATGTTCCTTCCTACACTGTGTAATGTCAGTCAAATTAATAAAATACAGATAAATGGTGACACCTCGATAAAAGTGTGGGTTGGCTAACAATAGTGCTTTTGGCAGGAAACAAAAGAATTGTTGGACTATCTTCAAAATGGTTTGAAACGTTTTTCGAGAAGTTATATTTGTGTTTGTGTGTTCACGCCTGTCCATTTTGACGAGTTTTCGAACATTATTGTGAATGATTTGAATACGTAATTTATTTATGCGACAACAAAAAGATTTCGTAAACACGCATCGATCGTAGTTTTTTTTTAAACGGAATAAGATATTTTAGACATAAAATCATCAACAGTTCTATTCGTGTCCTAAATTACTACCAAATTGAAATCATTAGTGTAGGTCACATCATATCAGTAAAACATGTACCGTAACCCTAATAGTACGTGAATTAGTATCCAATAATATTATTCATTCAATTTTACCGGAATCATATTATTTCTTATAATGACAATAATGACATCATCTGAATAAAACGAACGATACTAACGCTTTGGCAATAATTGTTCTCTGTTTATTATTTAACATAAAAACTTGGATTATGAATATATCAGTAAAGTATTGTATACAAATCACGGGTACCATTACTAAATATCAATCAAAACAGTTAACATTTAACATCTGTGGTTTGTGTACACAACGCGGTACGACGCAATGAAAATTTTACACGCGTATGATGATGAAAACACATAGAAAAATTAATAATCTTATACTAATGTCTATCAAACTGTTGCGTTGCACATCATTATAATCGGGATATTACACGAGAACTTAAACCAAAAAAATGTCTTAAATCGGGTAAAAGACGCGTAGTGTGGTGACGTTCTAGAACGCGAATTTAGGCGGCGCGATGGCGTCCCGCATAATAGTTTTCTGCACGACAACGACGTCTCATTGCTATCGTATTAGACGATTTATGTCGGCTTGGTAGATGCGCAGGGACTGTCAAAATATGTATAATAATAATATGACACTCGTCAGAGTAACGTATAATTGCCCGGTGTCGGTGTATAAACCATCTGGCACATGCAGTCGTCATCGCGTATACCGGTGGGCGCGAGAGAGACGATAGGATTTGAGGGGCAGGCAGGGCAGGGAGGGGGAGCAGACCTAACAAAAACTAAGACGTCGAGCACAAAAATCTCAACAAGTACTATCACGTCTATATATTATTGCCAACGCCACCGTGTAAGTAAATATATATATTAGTAGTATAGTCTTCGACGAACCCCCGGGGGTCGACTGCAAATTCAAAAACAAACACCGCCGCCGTGGTAGTACTATCAATCAGATCCACCGGCGGCGACGTTGAATTTATATATATATATATATTATATACATTCACTCGCGTGTTTGCACGGTCGTATAAGATTTCATGTGTGTATTTAATATAATATAATATAATATATTATGTGATGTGTGTGTTTGGATATCGCGTTAACGTCGCGGGTAACTTAATAGTCGCGTGTGTTTACATTCAATTTCACGGGACGTTTGATCGAATAACCGGCTTCCTATTCCACCATCTCCTTGCGGACTCTCAGACAAAAACGGATTTCCTCGTCCGGCCAGGGACAAATGATTTTTAATTCAGCGACACCGCGCGTGTAATTGATATACCTATGGGGATCGCGATTCTTCTACGTTTACTTTTTTCCTTTTTCTTTTACTATTATTATTTTTTTGTTTATCGCTCTATCCTTGTCAAAACTACGGAGGCGACGTCGAGAGAAAACCGCACTTATTATTTCATCCCCCCGGAGGAATCGCCGAAAAATCACACAGACCGGGTGGTCCATTAGCTGTTGCCGGGCCACCGTTGCGCCGCGGGTCTGATTGACGGCTACTGACACCCATTTGACACACGTTTAGAACAAATGCGACTTGTCTGATATAAGAAAAAAACAAAACCATCGTATGGAAATAATAATATTTGTAGTTGTTTATTTATAATGAAAGCAAATGTTCGGATAAAAGGAAATGTGTTTTTAAATGTGTTTACCGATTAGTCGATGCTTCATCTGCCGCCCAAATAGTGTACAAAATGTGTTGGCATTAATGTAACGGAATTTCACATTTACATGTTTTCGTGTGTATATGCAGCATAGTTTCGAATAAAAGTGTTTTGCATATATAAGACGTCATAATAATTCAGTGTTTATTAAACCAAAGGCGCAGTGAATGAATTACATCATAAGTTTGGTATAATATTGTAAGTTTACAAAATGTAATTTATTTATTTGAAACTAAATTAGCTGTTAAATATTCAATTCACAGAAATAGTGTACATTATTATTTATTTTATTGTATTAGCATTACTAATTTTCCAATTTTTGGAATCGTAAAATATAATCATAATGTATTTTTATTATAAAGTTACTTAAGTAAAAAAAAGTAGCTTGATTTAAATATTTTTTCAGTTCATTCCATTTACTTTTATACCAAATGCTAACAAAAATTAATCTGCCAAAATCGATCAAAATTTGATTAAATAGTTCATATTATATTGGCGTGTTAGGTATTTTGTTTATAATAATATAATATGAATAAGTAATTTTGTAAGTTGTTATGTTCTTAAAAGTTGAAATGTATTATAGATTATTCAATAATAATATGTAAAAAAAAAAGAATATAAATGATAATAGTTAATAAAATACCTATATTTTATGTATTTAAACAATTAATTTAAAATTCTTCACTATAAAAATAGACAAGTTTAAAAATTATTTTTTTTTATTTATTAAAATAAATAAGTATATTAAATATAAGGATTTTATTAAATTATTATGATTTTGTTGATATTTTCAGATTTATATTTCCTTTAACGATCTAAATTAATTAAAAAATTGAATTAATCGAAAAGCACCGCTCCACGGAAATTGAGTTAATAAAGTACGCAGGTATTTAAAATTAATAATATAAATATATAATATTACCTACTAATCTTATAAATATCTTAAAATTCGCTGCCAAATCTAAAAATAATCATTATGTGCAAATATATGCCAAAAAAGTTTACAGATTTGAAATTTAGACTTTATACATAGAGAGAAAGAGTTTCTACTTTTATTTAAAGTAGGCTGTCCACCACAGTTTTTCAAAAAACACAGCATACTAATTAGGTACTAGGAATTTATTACTAATCAATATTCAAATACATAAGATAGTTTTAAATTTACAATAAAAATAAATATTTCTTAATTTACAATATGAGTAGATAAACGTTAGTAATTTATTCTTAAAATATATGGCTTAAAATTCATTAATTTATTAAATAATCCTGTATTATTGAGTCCTTTATAATAGATAGCAGTGGCCTAACCTAACCTTGGAATTTTTATTGCTGATGTTTTAATCACGGTTATATCCTGTATATAGGTAATACAATAATATAGTATTTATATTATATAAATACTATATTAAATAATACCTAAGTGATATTAATTATTTATTTTGTATTTTAAATTTTTATCAACATTACCAAAAAGTATTGATAATTGTCTTTAATATACCACGGTTGTAGTAATACACTGATATCACACTACCACGGAATACCTGCAATCTACGTCTGTTATATTATCAACATTGTGGGGGTAGCCGCGTTATGATTGCGGTTGCCTACAAATAGTAAAAAATAGATCTATATTACTATGAAAATTGTTGCAAATATTTTTTTCTGATTTGTAGTATAATTTATATACTTATATAGGTACCTATGTATTTCTTTATTTTGTTTTATTATAACCAATCAAGGACTCCACTGCATTGGCCGCGGTAAGAGTGTTACATGACTTTAGAATTTAAATTTTAATATAATATGTATATCATAAATTTTTTTTTTATAACAGAAAATAAATGGTAAGCAATTAGTTAAACATTAATGTACGGTTAAAAATAATTAATGGAAACTTTTGAATTCCTTACAATATTTTGTGAACTTGTGATGTATTACAGTTTTTAAATAGCCCCCCCTTGATTGAGCTCCAGCTACGCTACTGATAGACAGGCATAATTTGACAAGGTCATCAGTAGCGAGGTTATATGATCGGAAGAATGATTTTAAGAATCCTGAGATTGTATCTCGAGCTCCAAATTAAAGTCCAAATACTTCCCAACTTGTAATACGGTATTACTGCTGAAGCCATGAAATGCACGGTTCATATATTATGCTTTTCTTTTATTCATTCATTCCACTATCTTTCTGTGCGTTATTTTGGGTAATTTGTTTTCCAACAAATTTTTATACCTAGAATGAGATCACAGTCTTTATTCTTTTCTATTACGATAATATCAATGTCCACACGGCGGTTTTGTGCATTATAATAATTATTGTCTTCAACCGTTAAGCAATAAACTTCCTCAAATACTTCAAATAATTTATTTTGGAGAAAAAGATTAGTTATCATCGTACGCGTCCGTCGATAAGATAAATTAAACAAATTGCGCAATAGCTCTGTTTGTGGATAAGTGTTTTGGATGTGTAGTAAAGTTTCTACGATTTTATTCTTACTATAAGTTTTACATATGCACTTATGCCGCGCCCACCCGTTACACGATTAATCATTTAATTTATCGATGCCTTTAGGGAATTGGACTATTCATTACTCGAGAAGAACTTTTTGTTTGAAATCTATATTAATTGGTTTACGTACACTTATTTTACCATAACACCCCCATTCTTCTATGGGACATGCCTTTCAACTTTTGGAATTGTTTGTCCTGTAGATCTGACCTGATAGAATGTACACTATATTGCTTGAAACTTCTCCAAGGGACTGGATTATTTCAGTTTGAAAGTTACACATCATCGGCAGACGTCGGCCCTGCATTCAAGATATTTCGTGTATTATTGCTAAATACTGAAAAAAAAAATTAAATTAAATTAAATTTTTGGTAAAAATATTGGTATAATATTTAGTATATTTTTGATTACCTCTCAGCATTTTTTTTTATATAATGAGGTTTCTAAAGTCATTTTCTAGGTTGAAAAAGATGTATTTTATAAAATACTTTGAAATAATTCATTTTATTAAAAAAAAAAAAAATATGCAGTAATAAACATTCAAGATTAATAATTATAATATATATTATGTTAAAAAAAACAAATAAAAATTTAAAATATTTTTAAACGAAGTTTAAGTACTGGTGGTAGCAAAAACTATAAATACATTTCTAGCAGTGAGGAAATAAGATTTTATTTTTGATTTATTTATGAAGTAAATACTAGATTTGTTTAGTTATCAAAAGTCATTTTATGTTAAAACGTTAATGCAGATACAAACGCACACATAATGATTTTATAAAACCAATACAATAATTGCTTTGATCGTAATTTTATACAAAATTTAACATATAAAATAACGGTAATATTTAATATATTTATTTTAAATTCTGAGCAAAGTGTTAAATGTATTATTTTTACAATGATATGGTTTTTTTCTATGAATGTATACATGATAAGTTGTCAATAAAATGCATTAGTTTTTAAAAACAATAAGAGTGGTTTTGCATACAAAATTGGATTTAGTTTGTAGTTTAAAGAGGTCAAAATATTAAAATTCATTTATTTTTATTTTTATAATTGGGAAAAAGTAAAAACAAACAAAAAAGTAAGGAAAACGGGGATTTTTACGCAAATCCAATTTTCAACAAAATTGATATTTTTTTTTTATGTATTCGTTACTCGAAAAAAATAACCGTAAATACTTGAAATTTTCACTAAATATTTAAATTATTGTTTTTATTTATGATACAATTTTCAATTTTTTAAACTATTTTTAAGTTATTTAGGGTAGAAATATTTGAAAAATAAATACAAAGCTTTATGAGAGATAATTTATGGAGATAAGTTGTTAATTTCTTAGTTAAATCGAAAATCTATAAGTATGATATTTTTGTTAAGCATTTAAAGTTAAACATTTCGAAAATTAGTAAATTATTATGTTGTTAGAAATTCATAAAGATTTTGGTTTTTGCACCTTATATTTAAACATTGAATACATTGTTCTTTGTTGTTCAATTTATATGTAAAAAAATTTCTACCAGTAATTCAAACAATTTTTGATATTTTATTGTGTTAAAAAAAAAATAACCATAGATACTTGAAATTTTACGAATTTAATGATAAAATCATTATCATTATATGATCAATTTTTTTCAACTCTTAGTGTTATTTATAGGCACGGAATTTTTTATTATATTTTGGTTTTTTTTTTTTTAAAATATCGATGAAGACTTATTTCATATTTGCTTTAATTTTTTTTTCTTTAAAATTTGATACAAGAGCCTACATAAGTTATTTATGTATATATCTATGTAAAAATATTAAACATTTATTAGCACAAT
Source organism: Schizaphis graminum (assembly GCA_020882235.1). NCBI lineage: Eukaryota > Metazoa > Arthropoda > Insecta > Hemiptera > Aphididae > Schizaphis > Schizaphis graminum. The sequence continues at coordinate 74,136,701 of CM037032.1, forward strand.
TTTTTTTTTTTATAGCATTTGAAGTAAAAATGTTTACGAAATTCATCAAAATCACAAAAAATTGCAAACTATTTTGTAGGTACAAAATATATATAAAAACCTTTTATTCTTGTATCTAAGTTTTTAAAATATAATATACGATTCTTCATACATAGTTTATACTGAAACCATATTATAATTTCAAAAATGTATAAAGGTAAATATTTTTATAGACATTTTAAGTTCAAATTTGGATGAAATTACTCATTTGAATGATAAATAACGAAATGTTAATTATTTTGTTATAATTTATTAAAATTATTCACGGGAATTCAAACTATTGTAAATTTTATATTATATTTAATTTTACTATTCGCAATTACATTTTTGATTTATTTTAAAATGTTATTTATTTATAGGTACTATACGAATCTATTTCACTGTTGAACCTTGTACGGTATTATCAAGAAGAAGATACTGAATTATAAAAGTTAATATAACGAGATATAAATATATATTAATTCAATAATTACATACTAATAAATAATAATATAATAATAAATGCAATATTTTCAGAAAAAAAAATATGTTCCAACCTACTATCACACTAAAAGTAAAATAAATAATTCTTATAGTTACTATTTAATAGAAATATTTTAAGTAAAAAAAAAAAACCATATCACTTGGTGATAGAGGCTGATTTTGATTAAAATAGTTTTTCCTATGTAATAATGCATCATTGAATTTAAATTTAACACATCTATAAATTATTATAGACATATTGTGTACAGCAGTTTGGTACCCATTTACCTATTTTTTATTTATATCTTTGTGTTAATTTAATTCATATAATATATATGATAATTAATATTTGCACAATATAAATATAAAATTAAATTGAACCAAATCTACGTACATTTATTCAAAGCACCCTATAATAAATTAAAAAAGAAAGATTATTTCGAAAAAATATAGTTTAATTAAAATATATTTTTAGATACTCGCGTGAATATAAGAACTCTATAAAGGCACATTGAATGATTAAAAAAGTAATTTATATAAGAATTTAAAATCGTTATGCTATTCAAAATCATTAATTCTTAACATATAAGAAATGATTAATCATTTTTTAGAGTGTTAAAATATGCAATGAAAATTAAATTATAAATATATCCTTCTGACCTAAATCTACGATAAACAGCTCTAGCATCCTTTGACCACACCCTATTTTCACTCTAGACGATAAAAGTATAAAACGTTGGTTGACACGTCAAAATATCACGGTAAAAATATCCCAGTCATTATATCTCTAACAAAATATCCCCGAAAAAATATTCTATGACAAAATATTCTGCATGAATATTAATTAAAAACTTTAACCTCTAAGTCTATTATAAAAGCTCTGATTATAATTAAAATGTTCGCATTTTATCAAAGTGATGTGTGTAAATCATTATTTTAAAAATAGCATTGTGTATTGCAGTTACCATTTTCTTGCAATTTTTTTCTTCTACATTTTTTTATGAATTTTTTTAAATAATTAATCATAATTATGATATAATATTATATAAATAGTAATTTTTCATACAGAATGTTGTTTATCAGAAATTTATTTAAATAATTAAAAATATTATTCAGTTTAAAAGTATATTAAATTATATATTTTGCATTCTTATTGTGACTATAATCTGTTACGGAATATTTTTCCTGGGATAATGTTTGATTTTGAGATATTTTACCGAGAATATTACGGGCGAGATATTTTTACCGGGATATTTTGACGTAGAATTATGATCCTTACTATAAAATGTAAAATAACTCAAAAAGTATTCATTAGAATTTCAATTTGGACTTATAAAAATGTTCAAAAGACTCACTTATTTAACAATTTACTGGAAAAGGAGTATTTTTTTAATTTGTAAAAAATATATATAGCTACATCATACTCCTTAAATGTTATAGCATATTTTTTGGTTCTCCGTTAAAATATCCCTCTAAAAATATAGTTTATGAAGTTAATATTTTGTTTACTAAGAATAATAGGTGCATTTTGTCAATAGGTTTGGATGATAAGGTTTAATACAGATTATAATATGGATTCATTTTATATATTTTTTAATCATCTTAGTAAAATAAATATAAGATTAAATATCACATACATATATTTTATACTTTTGTAAAATTATTTTTAAGGAATATTAATTATTATCTATAGAATATTTGGTTTATACACATACCAAAAACTAATCATTTGAATTTTGGTATAGATACAACAAAATTTTTATAACAGTTATCTAATTCATAATTTATAGTAAAAAATGTTGATACTCATTTAATAAAAAATAATTTTTTTGCACAGATCAAACTTGAAATAGTGTAAAACATTTTAGTGTTTGAAATATTATTCTGAAGACTCGAGACATATACTTAAATGTTTCAACAATTAGAATTTTAATAAACTATTATAAGATATGATGAGGTAAGCATGTACAGTGAATCATTTTGTATATTTCAATATAAAATTTAAATATATAATATTTGTACACGTAACACGTAATTGATTATTTGTGTTACATCTAAAAATAATATTAAGTATTTTATTTTTAATGCAAATATTTATTGGTTTAATATTTATTTAAAGCTGTATTATCCAATAAAATATTGATAAGTCACTATAATAAAAAAATAAAAGTAAAATATTTTATTACATAATTTAAGTTTAAGCCACACTGGCTTAATTAAACTACCTAATACTAGCTTGAAGTCATTCTTAGTAATATAAAACATGAATTCTGTTTTTATCGCTATGCTATAAAATGAGATGACATTGCAAAACAATAAAACGTTGTTTTGTGTCAATTAAATTGATAAAAATAAATTTTTTGGTCGGTAGTGATTGTTAAAGGCAGTTTTGTGCAATAATGAAACAATGACGTGTTCATCGTTAAATGCATAAATAGGGGCGTATTTAGAAATGTCTTATAGAGGAGTGAGGCACAGACAAAAAGTTCAAATTTGCGTACATGTGGCGTAGAGTTGTAAAATATATCATACTCGTATATTAAAAATAAGTATAAAATACCATAAATGGGGGGGGGGCACGGGCCCCTCCCTTAAATACGCCCCTGTGCATAAAGTAGGTATTTAATTACATATTTTTTATTTGACTTATGACATAGACTTACCGTTCAATAAAATCAAGAAAAATCGTAAGAGACACGGAATAAAGTTAAAGAGTGATGTTTTCAAACAAAATATTCGATTTACATAAAATAAAGTTTTTACCTACATTATAATAATTTGTTGACGTATTTTTTTCGTCACACGGCGTAACGCATAGTCAAACTCGGTACACTCGCGTCTGCGAGGTCAGACGGATGCGTGTTATAATACCATAATAATAATTGTTGTATGCCTACTTACACAATAATATTATTATTAGGGCATGGATTTTTATGTAATAAATAAATAAAAATGTATGAATATTTATTTAGTTATTTTTGCCAAAATATGTAATAAAAACATAAAATATTTACAAAGAGTTGTAACTCAACATTCATTTTTAAAATTTTTATTGTATATATAATAACAAAAACCGAAGCAAAATATAATATGTATATTATTTTGTAATGTAAACTCAAGTGAAAAATCGTAAGTAATTTTCTTCTATTTTATCTACTAAAAACCTGTACACCTAATTTTAAAGTAGGTTAATAAGTATAATAACCATCGCTGTTGAATCCTTAGCACATGATAAATAAAAGAAAAAAGAAATAAGAAGTAAGTATTAAGTGTACTGAAAACAAAAATAAACGAACGAACGAAAGCAACTATAGTGACAAGAATAAATTGTAGAATAGATTATTCGATGGATACGGTGATGGAAAAATCCATATTTATACTTCCCGCGGAATAACTATTATATTGTCAATATAATGTATCAGTGTTAATAGGTATATAAAAAAACAAAGCATTTAATAGAATATGTAGATCTAGTATTTATTTGAAAAATATTTTTAATAGTAATTGATTATAGTATTATACATTATTAAACGGTTATATAAACGGTACAATAGATTTAATGGACGAATAACTTAGAAGCACCCTCGCAGTCAGTACCGTAGTATATATTATATTAGTCTCGAGGACGGCGACAACGACGATAGTATAAAATATTATACTTTGTACTAACTATTTTTGCATAAAATTACATATTATTTACGTTCAGCGTGAAAACCTACGCACTCGTGAAATAAAAAATATTCATCAATGGGGATACAGCAGTGCGTACATAGTACTCGTGAGGGGTCGCGTTCGTTCAAAGAGCTTTTTCGTTTTTTTGCGAAAAATAATATTACCTATATCGTTGGTACGATATTTACGCGACGCGCCGCCGCAGATGATGTGATGGGCGGCGGGCGAAACGGGAGGATTTTCGTCTCCATTAATGGTCGTGGAGGATCGCCTGTTTCGCGGCGGCGTCGGCACGGTTACTATATTATGCGTGTATCGTAATAATACAACCGCCACTGGAGTGGCGGACAGGCGAGCGCAAGCGCATAATATCATTGACACTGCTACCCTAACCTGCTGCTGTTCCTACTGTCATGACGTCACGTGGCCTGTGTATACAGGGTAGTTTTCCGACCGCGTTCACCTCCACACAGTTTATCCTTATACGCGTGTATATTTATTTTTAAATTTCGATTTTGGAATAGTTTAGAATTCCATATCTATTTTATGAATATAGCATATTATATGGATTTATAATATATAAAATTGTATGTTCAAGGATAGTGCAGTCTTGTGACTATTCCATTATTTTCGCGTTTTATTTTTACTGCAAATTGTTTGGCAGGACATTTTTATATAATTATTTTGATACATACGAAAATAAATATCAATATTAATATGGTGTTATGATTTTATGTCAACCACAATCATGTTTAGCCAAATATACATAAATAGGTATAGCGTTACTTCTATTTAATTTTTAATCATTTTAATTATTATGCATAGAAGCATAATTTAAGCTCGAGAATAGGCGAGGAGATGGCGCTCATTTCGTTTGAAGAATAAACGATTAATAACTTCATAACGGCCGAAAAGTCTGTACGCCATAAATAATTTGTGCTCGAAAATGTGGTGTTCGAGCGCGTTCACATGAGCTATGTAAAAATACAAAAACATTCAATATTAACATAGTTAAAAGTACATAACGGTGGGCGAGCGTGTCCGGCGACTCACCCTGTGCAGCATAATATATGTACACGTTATATACATATTACATTATTATGTATACGCCGTTGACCGGGTCGAACAGGCGGCGGAGTCGGGTGTTTCGGCGTACCCGTTTAACCCCCGTATATATCGTTCATTCCAACCCCCGACCACCCACACACACACACACACACACACACACACAATCGCACCCCCACGTCTACTGCTGCCTCGGACTACGTCTTTGTATTGATCAACCGATGCGCGACGCACACACACGGGCGACGCGAACGTTAAACGCGAAAAGAGAGGAAAAAATCTAAAATAATAATAACGAAATAAAATCCGTCGGCAACCCCCGAACTAGGACGACGACGACCGCCGCCGCGTCGCGCTCCTACCGTCGTGTGCTATTATTACTATTATTATTATTATTATTACTAATACTGCCGTCTACGCAGTTATAATATTATTACGGTTTATTTATTTTAAAATATATCACTCGAGAGTTCGACCACCAAACACGCGTAGTCCGATACACAAATTATTACGTGTCGTGTGTTTGAGTTAATACGACACGTCGGATAATATATATACACACACAGAGAGTACAAGTGCACCGACTGATGCTGAGAGGGGACAGCGAGTCGTCCGCCGCAGTACGCGTATAGTACAGTCACACCTAATAGTATATACAGTATACTATAATATACGCGGATCGTGTGATAATTTGTTGTTCACACGATCGCACGCCAACTCATCGTCATTCGGCGTCGGGACGACGGAGAAAACGTAAATAATAGTATTATAACAACAGTATAATCATATCGCCGCCGCCGTCGCGGTAATATCGTACGCGGCCGCCGGCGTTCGATCCGCGCGCGCCCAGTCCGCGCGCCCGTCCTCGTCGCGCAGTCACATCCGTCACCGGCGCGTGCACCGTACTCGTCGCGCGTCCGTCCGTCCGTCCGTCGTCTCGCCGCGCGCCGATCATAACTATTGCGTTCGGGGTTATGGACGTGGCGGCGTTGGCCGCGGCGACCGAGACGACGACTGATACGACCAATTCCGCGGCCACCGCGGCAGCTGCTGCTACGGCGGACGTCGGCATCACGACGAGACCGACGAAGGTGACGTTGACGGCGGCGACGACGACGACAACGACGACGACGACGATAGCGGACACGGCGAACATCTGTGATTATAGCAATACGGCCGCGGCGCGCCCGCCCAAGGTTCGCGTCCGATCGTCGTCTTAAGAGGACGCGAGTGTGGGGCCGCAGAGCCGAGACGTGTGATCGCAGGTCAGTGATTATAATATTATAATATAATGTGTTTTATACTAATGTCATGTCGCGCGTAAAGAGTAGTCGACGCGTTTCGTTTTTCTGTCGCCCGACGAGTAAATTGTAGAATACGGTTCTGCTGCGTACACACTTCGCCGACCATCGCCCGCCCGCCATACATCATAATAGGTAGGTCGTAAACCGCCGTTAAACCCGAAATACGCGATTTCCGACGAGCCCATCACACGATTACGTGATATATGATAATATTGTACAGTAAATTCCCGTTACGACGAAACTGTTTCGTAGAAGTCCCCTGCCGAAAAGCAACGCTTGTAAAGAGCTTATCCGAATTTTCGTCACAACGAAATTTCCATGATGTCGAGAAAAAAAATTCGATCCCCCGGAGTTCGTTGTAACGGGATTTTACTGTATTATTAATTATTATATATTGCGACGTAATACGAATGGTACGTATATACGCCGACGTGATGTGTATGTATTATATTTTAACATATAAGTGTTGATACAGACGTGTACCTGTACCAAATGCGATGATATATCTTTTTACTCTCTTTACTGTATTATAATAATATAATATATTGTGCGTTGCGAAAACGATCGATACACGTGTGCACGTACATAATATATAATACAATAATAATATATCCCGTAAAGCCCGCGCGTGGCGCTCAAATGTTCTATACGAACTACGCGGTATTATGTGTATACCTACGTATTATAATATACATTACCTGTACAATATTGTATGTGTGTTATTACGCCACTATATGTACGACGTCACGTATGGTAATTACCATGTGAACGTTAACTGCGCATACTTTGAATGGGTTTCGTGTGATTTACGGTCGGCTAACACGAAATAAGTGTTGAATTTCGTCGATCGACCACAGTAGCAAATACGGTGTACAGCAAACTTACAATGTTATCGTAATGACGTATTATATACAGTGAAAAATCTTATATTATTTTACATACATATTATATTATGCAAGTTGGCGTCTTGTGGTTTGAGTTTCTATAGGGGTTCTGCGACTCTCGGGGTTGACCGATTTCACAGATAATATCTATGTAATAACGAGAAGTGTAGTATTTGTCAACGGCCAAAATCCTAATCGCGATTAGGACGTTTCCGAATGATTAATGGCGGTACATCTGCTAGTGCATATTTTATTGTTTGACGACCATGTCGTCGGTAAATTTTATTCAGAGAAAATATTTTACGAATAATTATATAGCCACGCATCTGTGTGTCATTTTAGCAATATTATAATTTCGAGGATTCCACGATTTTGCACTTATCAGTAATACATGCACATACGAGTATTATTATTATCATGCGCACTTTTTGTTTAATGATAAATAGCTGAATGTAAAGTCCTCTTCTAAGTATAAGAAAAATAAAAAATGAATAATTCCTTATCACACTTACACCTTTATATAATATATTATATCGGCAATATGGACGTGATTTTTTTTTTAATTTTGTGACCCACATTTTGTTTGTTTATTTTATGAGCCGTCTATAACCTATTTAAAAGGTTGACAGATTTTGATGATAGTTTACCTGAATGGCTGAATGAATAGGTTTACGAGTGGGTGGGTTACTGGAAAACAACAAACTGCGAACTTTCAATACATTCTTTGCAAACAAAAAGAAAAAACCACGCTTCTAGACTTTATAGTGGAATATTTTCTGGTTTTCTCTTTGTTTTCTGTGTGTGGCTCCGGTCGTCTGTCGATAAAATAATTTAGTCGCCTTAACATAAACGATTTTTAGCAGTTTATTTCAAATTTTTATACTATTTTATTAATTTGAACATTGAATAATTAATATAAACTCATATCCTCTTTTTTTTTTTTTAAAAAGGCGTAAATTCATTTAAATTCAATTAATTCTTAACAATATGATTAGTATAATATATACAATGCTTATACAAATTTAAATAATATTGTGCTCTTTGCTTTACATTAAATAAAATTATTATATTACAATTAATTTGCCTTTTTATCATTGTAGCTTATATAATATATATCATATATTATATTAAAATGCACAAGATTACTCATATCGTTTTAATTTAAATTTACTCTATTGATATACACCATCATTGGTAATTGGAATCGAATTGAAAATTGATATCTCTATAATAAAGTTTACAGTAAAACGTTAAAATAATATTAACTATAATAGGTTCGTAGCACATCATTACTTTTTGAATTTTATTCGGATACTAAATCTGTTGTATTCAGAGAATAAGTAAACTTTTTAAATTTTTATTTTATAAAACTGATACAGAATATTTAAATATTTACATTGTATAAAAGAAAAACGATTTACTTTAATGGACCAATAGATTTATTTTAAATAAATCATCCAACTGGCTTTGACAACAGCGTTACTATAATAGGAAGAATTTTAAACATATTGATTAAGAAAGAGAATTATTTTTGATTACTACTTAATACCGAAGTACCATACACCTTATTTATAAATAATTTTAATCTTAATCCAACATTATTGATTATCGGTCATTAGTCATTATGCATTACACAAAACTGACAAAAATATAAATTTCTTTTTAAAATGTATTAATAATAAGAGCAAAGTAATATTTGACTTAAACTAATAAAGAATAAAATATACATCATAATTCATTGCACGTTTTTGTTTCTGCATAATTATTATCAAAGAATTTAATATAATGTAAACTATCATAGTGGGCGAATATCTAATGTGATTTATTACATTTGAATAGTAAACTGTGAAAGTATGTTTAGAAATACTCAAATACCTACTTAAAAGAATATATTGATGAAATTACCTATTAGTTACCTACATAATATTTATGCATTATAGGTATTTATTTAAAATTCCTTTGATTACATTTTTTCATGATTGAGCCCTAATAATTTTGTATGTACCTATAAAATAATTGTGTTAATAATTTATAAAAAAATTAATAAAATGTATTGTATTTACCGACAAAATAATTGTTTTATAATGCCTTCTTGAGTTAGATATTCAATCAAAAATATTTATTGTTATAATCTTTCTTTAAACATTTTTTATTAATTGCTTATTATTAAATTATTTTTGTTCGAGATAAATACCAAGATAATTTTCTTCACTGTGGGAATTGTTTAAAGTTTGTTATTATTTTTTTTAATAAAATAAATATTTTAATCGTAAAAAATAAGTACAAAAATTCAAGTCAACCTATAGAACTCTTTGAAAAAGAGGATATTACTTTCAAGTTGCGTATGAAAAAGTACATGTCAAAACTTTTAACTAAGTTAAAATAAATATTAAATTAACTGTAGTCTATTATTTATATTTAAAAAAACCGTCAGATAAATAATGCAAGTTTTTTTATTGAATTATAAACCTATTAATTTTAAAATAATATGATGATTCATTATTTATGATACTATTATATAGCTACCTATATAAATTACCACTAAATGTGAGTATTGCCTAGGTATATATAATTTTTAGAAGCTCAAGTAATTAATATTTTTCTTATGTTTTATCTTAAAAATAGAAGTTTATCTTAAAATTGTGTTACATACAAATAAAATACCAAGTAAGTACTTACCTAATATCTGTATATTATCCTCATTAATTCATATAGGTATGCAAATCTGATAATACATAATTTAATTTTTTTATGATTGATAATATTTTAGGTGCCTAAATAAATTATGTACAATATATTTGTTTGATATTTAAATTTTAGGCGACATTATAATATGTATTCTGATGTAATTTTTATAGATTAGTATAAGTTCACAAGCTTTTAGTAAATACATATATTTATATCTAAAGGTGATTTCGTCAATCTCTATAGTTATTATTTTAGTCAAAAATTAGAAACTTATATCACTGCAGGTGAATTTCATGATTTTTGGGTTCAATTGCGAGACGTAGAATTTATCGGAAACATCGAGTTTGATCCAGTAACGATCGTTCATATTTCGATGCAATTGATGGTTTGCCATCTACGGTTATATAATACGAAGTAAAACAATAAAATATCCAAAAAGAAAAACGTGGTTCATTCAGATATATAGACTGATATTGATCAAATTGGACGAATAAGTGACCGTATCTTGTATACCTATAGGCTATAATCCTTTTTTGTTGTCATAAAGTAAACGTTATAATATATTGTTTTATACACATTGGATATAACGCATTTAGGTGTAATACTTATACGAAATAAATTACGTGCGATGATAAAATCAACTACAACGCATTTTATAATATTAAATACTTATTATATACCGTTTAATAAATAGATCTAACATGGAATCTAGTATTTATTATACTTAGACCATTAAAAAAATATATATATATTAACATTGATAGATTAATATTAGTTACTAAAACGTTCAAAAAACCATAGGTATTATACTGAATCTATCTATTTGAATCTATAATTGTGGAGTTATTACACCCTTAGTATATTAAGTTAAATAGTTAATAGGTAACTCAAAAACTATACGTTTAAATTTTGATTTTAAATTATCTACTAAATTATTTGCCGTGGAAATGCTTTCATTTAAAATTCACTAGTTTTTATCACCACATAAATATTTGAATAAATCGTGACTTTTAAATATCCTTATAAATTTGAAAAAAAATCATAATATCCTACCACAATATTCATAATGAATAATAATAATAACTTTTTTGTCAATATAATTGTATAGGCCCAGCACGTATAATAGCCTGCTGCAGTAGTCGTGACACGACGCCGTAATGCCGGAACAGAGCAACGATTACCGAGTGGTGGTTTTCGGTGCGGGCGGCGTGGGCAAAAGCTCGCTGGTGCTCCGGTTTGTCAAGGGCACATTCCGCGAATCGTACATACCGACCATCGAGGACACGTACCGACAGGTGATCAGCTGCAACAAGAACATCTGCACGCTACAGATCACCGACACGACGGGGTCGCATCAGTTCCCCGCCATGCAGCGGTTGTCCATGTCCAAGGGCCACGCGTTCATATTGGTGTACTCATGCACGTCCAGGCAGTCGCTCGAGGAACTCCGGCCGATATGGCAGGTGCGTATGCGCGTTATAGCGCTATATCTATATCGTTGTATCTTACACGCGGGTGCCGCGTCACCGCGGGTTATGGGTGTGGGACAAAACGGAAAGGGTGTCGCCGTTTTCCGCCAAATTCGACTTTTTCGTACCACCATTATAGTATGATATAAGTATACATATATTTTAATTTTCCACCATGAAAAATTTCTTTCAGTTCTTAAATTTTTGTGACCTGTGTTATTGTAATAATTCATAAATTATATAATAGACCGCGCCTAAATAACTTTTTCAGAAACTGTAATGAATTACCTATTGGTTATTTTATATGTGATTACAATTTAAATTAATATAATATGTATTTGTGTTTGTATGTGTGTGTTGTGTGTGTGTGTGTGTGTGTGTGTGTGTTTGTTTGTTTTTACAATAATATTATAAAATTCTCAATTTTTATTTAATTTGCACTTGAATGTATTTTTTTTAAATATTTTTTAATTAATAATCGATCACTTGATTATTTTAGTTAGATTTAAAGTTATTTTTAAAATCATCTTCAATAATTAATAATTCCACGTATTTTTGTATAATAATATATTCGTAATCAACGTTTAAAAACTGAAATTCGCTGTGGTGAAAATGGATATACATAATATATTATTATACTGGTAGTAAACGTAAAGGTCGATTTCGTGGAAAAGTTGAACATCTCACAGGTTGAACCAAAATGTTTGAGGCGATAATGTGTATATTCTATTAGTAGGTATATATATAGGTAATTACTGACGGGGACGGAAGAGGTAAACATTTCAGAGTGAAAATCTTATTAGCATTGGTCACATTTATTGATAATATATCGATGTTAACACGCGAGGAGCGAGTGAGCTAAAGAATCTGATAAGCTTTTCACACATTTTTTCCATTAATATTATTTTTTAATAGATAACAATTGCTGTGGAAACTTTAAAACTCCTAAACAAATGACTCTAGTTGGATTAATTCAACTATTAAAGTAATTAATTATAGTGTACAAGTTTATACAGTTTTAAGTTCTAAAATGAAAACTAAAGAAAATTATACAAATAAATCTAACTCAGTCATCGGGCCAACTAACTCATAGGTAATATCAAAAGGCTAAGCTACGAGATTTACCAGTCTTTCGAGCTATCACTGTATACTTTTAATTGTCGTTATACGTTATACTGTCCTGCATTCTGTAAAGTTGCTCAGTGGCGTAATTTGGTAAACATTTTTGGTGTTGTAACTTTTTTTAAGTAACCATGGATATTTAAATATGCATATACCTATTATACCTCCCCTCTTCCCTAATCTTAAACCTGAAGGAGGATTCTATTTTTCTTTTACATTAAAAAAAAAAAAAGGTGTGCAAGTGGGTATCGCTCTGCTGTATAGTAGAGATCGAGAGTTGGTGTCTATAATTGGTGTGTTAAATTTGAATGCAATGACAGTGACCAGTGACAGGTATCATTGTATATAAAAAATGATTCTGAACGGAGATGATTTGTTAGTCCAGGATAATTAGTAGGATATATTATATTATTACCTATATTTAAATTGTAATATATTATCGTAATTTTATACGATTTCATAAAAAATTAAATTTCATACGCTCATAAAATTATTTCTTTATTGACGCTGGCTTTCTTTTTTAGATATTTGTAGAAAAACTTATGGAGAACCTTGTACACGGATTTTTAACTTTTAACATATTTCATAAACATTTGAACTTTAAATGCTTATAAACAAAAATTGTGACTAACGATTTTTGATTTTTTTTTTTTTACTACGATAAGTACAACTTATAACAAACCTTGTATTAAATTTTAAAAATTTTTCGCATAGCCAATTTTTTTTTATAGTCATTTCAAAAAAAAAAATACTTAGAAAAGAAAATTTCAACTGTCTATAAATAGCTTAAAAAAGTCAAAATATTTTTAAAATTTAATCGTAAATAGATAACGCTAATATAAAAATTTTGTGATAAATTCAAGTATTTACAATAATTCGATTTTGAGTTACAGTAAAATAAAAAAATCGATTTTGTCGAAAAGTGGTTATGCGTAAAAATTCGCGTTTTTCCGTTATTTTTTCAAGGTTTTTCCCGACGCTTTTGAAAACTACTGGAAATTACTTTTGACCCCCCAAAAAACCAACTTGATGAATTTTCCTATTCAAAGAGGCACTAAAGTTACTGCAAAGCACTATTACTTCTCCAAAACGTGATGACAGACAAAAAATAAAAAAAAACACATAGTAAAATCAATACATTCATCACTTCGTTTAGAATCTAAAAGAGGAAAAATGTTCATAATATATATATTATGTAGGTAACAAATAATGATTTATAATATAAGATTTACCATAAATAAGATTGATCATGTGTTATCCACATAAAACTAAAACACTATAACTAAGCATATAACACTGCAAGTAGGATTTCTCGACTTATAGGCTTTAACAAATATTTTAATTCAGTGGTACAATCGTTCATATGCTACCGTGCGCCACATGAATGATAGGGGAGAGAAAATTTTGGTATTGCAAAACGATACTATTGCAACACCTGAAATTTGTTTGGTGTTGCAATGTAACACTTGCAACACCCCAATTTACCGCCACTGAAGTTGCTGTAATAGAAAAAAAGGTTCCTTAACAAGTTTACGGCTTCATTTTTTCGGGCAATAGACAAGAGAAAAATAACCAATAAAAATATAATATATAGTATCATATAATTCATATAGTATATACGATTTGCCTCCAGGTGTCAATGAACGATATTGCGCTCTATATATATATATATATATATATATATATGAAAACTCCATGGCTTAAATTAAGTTTATCACGCCTCTCACGATTTTCAAATTTATTGTATCATTAAACACGCGTATTTCAACGAGTTCAGAATAACGGCGCAATCAGAATTCGTCAATTGGACTTATTTTTAAATTTATAGCTAACAAATTTAGAAAAAGCTTGGAGATGTCAACTTCACGGTTTGGTTTGGTTAGATTAACAAATTAAGGTAACAATTACTTGATATAGTAATGTTGCAATCTGGTAAATAAGGTATCAAAAGTATGATTTGACGAAACAAAATTATTGTGCAAAAATACTACAGGAAACACGAAGGAGATGTGCTGCATCTGTCTTCCGTTTTAGGAAAATGTAATCGTCACCAGCCTTTAGTCGGCATCCATATAGGGTCGTTCCGCGTTCGATTTTTCGATCAATCGGTTCTCGCCGAACCAAGATGCTTAACATAGTCACATACTCACATAGTATACTTATCAAGTACCTTTGGGGTTTCCACAAGCTTGATCCTTCTTTGATGAGTAATTTACCGTTTTACTGCTACTGCATTACTGTAGTGGACTATTTTAGTCGTGTTGATCTAAGTTTTCGAGGGTACATTGTACCTCGTAAACAATACATAATGATAAATATTTATCGATAATTATATTATCGAATACAAAATTAATCAAAAATAGTTATGACATCTTCGATATACACTAGATAGGTACCTGAATATATACGTAGGTGTGTGATTTTTGTTTTTTGGGAATTAATTCAGTAGGTACATTATATTATGCCATTATACAAAATATTAAATATACCAGCCCTTCTGTGTATGCTCAAACGATTATATAGTATATTGTATCATAACGATCGTACACACGATGTAGGTCAGACGCATTTTCTGGATCGTTATCGTTGTACTATGCCAATATGTACGATTTTGATGCGAGTTAAACCATGTAATACTCCATATTATAACTGCACGTAAAGTGTTAACTATTATTATTATTAATATTATACAATGTTAAAACTTATAATATATCTATATTATTACGTTATACACTGCAGTAATATAGGATAATGCGGCGTGCGGGAAAATGCCAATGCCAAGCGAATCGTATTATTTCGGCACGCGTGACTGCGCGGTGCACGTAGAAATGAGTTCCACGACCAACGGTAATCGATAAAATTAACATTATTTTATTTATGCTCGTAAACTCATTAAATAGATACCTACATTAAAACAAAAATCGTTTTTCTATACATTATTGTTAGATATACATTTTGGCTCAAGTCTATACCACACCCTCGTGCAGACGTATGATCATATAGTGTTATAGTACTATAAATACTTGTTCAACACCAATACATTTATAAAATACTTCTTGCCCGATGAACTGCTTACACAAGTATAGACACTGAAACAGGATAAATGAATGTATTGTGAATATAACTTTCCGAATGTCAAGAAAACGTAATAATAATAATAATAATAATACACGAATATCGGAATATAATCTATAAGCTGTCTTATAAGTTTTAATTATTATTTTGTCAATTGCTTATGTTAATATTTTTATCAAATAGTAAATTATTTAAATGTTTGCCATATGAAAATATGATTTTACATTTTCACTTTGATTGTAATATACCTATAATGTTTGTATTTTTTATTAGTTTTTTAGTTTTTGATTCTATATTTTGATTGTACATGTTTATAAAATAGTCGCTATGATATTTGCCACGCCCTTAGTATAAAAATTAAAATTCCATTAGCGATTTGGCAAACGGAAATTTTGTACGGTCTATTATTGTCTTTTAAATAAAAGAAATTAAATAGGCGGAATATTGTTACTGTATGGTATTTCATTTTTAGTGGTTCAAAAAAATTGATATTTAAAAATATTACAATGTAATGGACTTGAATAAAATAATGATAATTATTGGTTACACATAAACTAATTTGGTAATAACATAACAACAAATTAAATAAATTAACTCAATAATTAACATTAAAAAAACATATTAATCATTAATTATTTAATTTAATGAATAAACAATTTATTAAATACAATAATTTAATGAAGTTTCTTTTGAAGTGAAACAAATATTTCATTTTTCCTTTACACATTATATTATCGACAAACGCATTTTTTCCATTTGAATTATACCTACATCCATCCTATTGAATACACTGTAGAACTAACTAAAATGATGGATTACTATTGTTCTTATTTAATATGAAATGAAATTTGAGAATAAGGTAGGTATTATAAATAAAATTCATGACAGCGATGTAGGTACGAAGGTATACGAATTATTAGCTTAGATTCTCAGTGGAGCGAAGAATGTATTGATTTTACAGTAATGGATGTTTTTTTTTTATTTATTTTTGTGAAAACACTTTTTATTCTAGTAGAAAAATTCTTCGATCATCAACTCCAAGAGAGGTTTGTGATAATAAAAATTGGATCTAGAATATTCTAGTTGGTATTTTTGGGAGGTCATAGTTGAAAATTTTCAATACTATTTAAAATAAACGCAGGGGAAACGAAAACGAATATTATTTTGTTGTTAATATTATGATTAAAGTAATAATTGTTTGGCAATTTTGGTTACCATAAAATTAGACAGTCTTCGCTCAGAACCGATTATCATGATATTATACAATGATTCATTAATATACCTATCCATGAATAATATTTTTAAATTACAAAAAAATAACTATAATCCTAATTTTTTAAATATCTAATTTCGTTTAAATTTAAATTTAAAATATCTATAAAAAACCTAACCTTAAACTTTTTGGTTCTATTTTTTATAGGTTTTTTTTGAAACTATGAACTACTTACGAAGAACCTTGTATTAATTGTATTAAATGTTCAGTCTTTAACTATGCAAAGTTCTTAGAAAAAAAAACCGAAAATATCAAATCTCTATTATTTACAAGTGATAAATGTTAAATATTAACGTACATTTACGACGCTCATTATTTCTTAAACTATTATCGTTTTTGAAAATATTTATTTTACAAGATTTAACGAGTTTTAAAACGACGATATTTTAAAAAAAATATTAGGTTTCACTATTTTTTATCTTTTTTTTTTTTTTTAATTTTTAATGCTTTAATAAAAACATGAATTTCATTCCTTTGTTTCAAAGCATGTTTTTTGGAGTACTTTGATGTGTAAAAAACAAATTTTGAGTAAAGTTATAATCAAGGCTTGGAAGATAAAACATTAAAATCTACATTTTTTACGCTTTAATGTACATTTAAAAATACCAAAAATAGCACTAAAATTTAATAAATATGAAAAATAAAATTGTCAAGAAAATTTTTATTTTAAAAATTTTATATTTTTTTATGTTATAGAATATGGTAATTGATATATTTCATAAAAGTAAATACGACTAATAAAATAATTTATTGCAGTACAATGCGTCTGACATTATTTTAAAAATAACTAATGAATGGAAATAAATTTTTCTATGTGATCAGCGATAACCGATAACGTACTATTTGAAAATAAAAATACATGTTTTCATTCGTATATTTATATTTTTTATTGAAGTTGTATTGTTTATTTATTTCCTTTATAAATTATAATATAAAAATATGCCTATAACTAGCACATGCAAAATGGCTCTAAAAACCACAAATATGCATTTATTAATAAAATAAAATGACTATTCGACATCAGGAAAATCTGAATAAATTTGTATTTTACTTTCGATATTCGTCTAGACTTACCAAATACTATACATTTGCTAAAACTTCCAAGCCCTGGTTATGAACTAGGGCTAGGATTAATGCATTTTTCATTTTTTTTCAGAGGTTGCTGTACGACACTCGCCTAGTCACAAACTCGTAACATGTACTTTTGAATGAGAATAAGAAAATGTATTTTGCAATTTTTGACAATTTTTGATTTTAACGTTATTTTTTAATTTTATAGGCATTATTGGAGTTTTTGGGTCCAAAATTGAAATATGAAATATGTGATTAATGGATGTATAGATAACGGATAACACTTGTTAACATTTTAATATGTATACAAAATAATATTTTTTTAAAATTTCATGTAGGTAATTACGAGTTTTCGTTTTTGAGTTACAATAAAAAAACAAAATCCATTTTTCCAAAAATTGGTTTTGCGTAAAATTTCCTGATTTATTTTTTTCATCATTTTAATAAATACTGGGATTTTTTCAATATTAACCCTTTACCCCTTAAATACCAACCAGATTGAATTTTTATTAAAGACTTTTTCTCAAGTTGAAAATCTTAGCAATTTTACTTTATAATTCGTGTACCTACTTAAGACACACACCAATAAACGTATATCAAAGAAAACTCAATACATACATAACTTCGAAGCTTTTCTCAAGATATATATTAGATATATATATATATATATATCAAGCTTATATTTTATAGCAATCAGCGCTACTGTCGATGATAAATCGTTGTATTCAAAATTTTAAAATGAATAGTTTTGTGCAGTGTGGTGATCTCAGTTTATACGTTTTCAACGTTATTTTGTTAACAAGTGGGACATTTCGAACTATATCTAAGTGTAGGCGTGCATAACGTTTCCCGATTGAGGTGAACAATACTAATATATTATTACAAATAATACACTACAGCAATAAAATAACTGGCTAACCGAAATAATTAATATATTTTTCTCGCCGATAATTAATAACGTGGTAAAGTTAATTAGTGTGTTTGGCCATTCAATAACAGCCATGTTAAGGTAGGCATATGCTTAAACAAATTTATATGTTTAAATGTATAATTTGTTGATAGGTATATAGGTCGTAGGTATATACCTACATTATAATACTATGGCCAATATATTATTTAGGTATTTTGAGAATCGATATTAACTAAGCTGCGGTTTCATATCGTTATGTCACCTAATTTATAAGTCAACCCGTTGTTGTTGTCGTGGTAACTATAACAAGCAGATATAGGTATTTATGCAATAATATATACATTTCCCATGAACGTGGTTTCAAGCTATCGTTTGGTCCTCGTTGTGTAAATATATGTACTATGTAGATTGTAGGTACGGCGACTCACCAGACAATATTATATAATATGTTGGCCGAAATCATTAAGATAGATTAACACGATACAATACGTCCAAGTCCAATATTTTTTTTACAAAAGACTGCAAACAGTGTAAATATCTATAATATGATATAGCCATATAAGTGGGAACTAGGAAGTAAAAACTGGTGTATGTTTATCGATTGTATTAAATGGGTATGAGGGGGTTAAAAGGTTTTCGGTTGCTTTTATTTCTCGTCCCCGCAGGAAAACAACACTGCCGGTATATGTTGTTTGTAATACAATTCGTTATTCGAGGTAGGCAGACGGGAATGTTTAGGTACATATTATTATGAATAGGTATATCGTATATGGGTAGGAACATTTTACCATGTGGTTTATGTATTTTTGCACGTAAGTCTTCGGACAAAATATATTCACATATAATTCGCTCAAGACAATTTATGTTATTTTAGTGTATGGGAATATTTTTTTTAAACTAACAGGTAACTACTGATATACTTTGTTATGCTTCTGTAATTCTAGATATTTACTTATTTATTTATTCCTAATATAATAAAAAAAATGTGTGTACTAAACTTGTGGCATTATAACACATTTTATCAATTGATCATTGTTACTTAATATCAGGATAAAAAAAATATTCTTTACTCAATGTAAATACCAATATTTTATCATTTATCAAATTAGAAAATATCAAAGTTGAAATATGCATGATATATTATTAAATACAATACTTATCAATAAAGTTATTTGTATCTATATAATTTCTTAATATTTTATATTGTATTCATCATGGACTAAGATATCTTAGTCTGTGGGTATTCATATATGCATATAGCATTATATGAATATTTGTACTACATTATTTTAAAATATAGTGTAGAAACACTAGAAACATCTGGCATTCTAGCCATCTGAGATAGCACTGAATAGATATTAGATACCAATTATGTTTAATTTATATCATACTTACTTTGAACACAATTAGCTATAAATTATAACAATAATTATTTATATAATAATTTTGTATTATAATATACATAAATAAAGATAAATTTATAGATGATATTAAGGTTAAAACTTAGAAACTTAACCCAACATCAAGTATTAAATTTGTTACAAATTATTTTTTGAATAAAAGTGAAAAAATTTATATATTCTGAATCCATAATCAATTGAATTTGTAGTTAGTTTAGCATTGTTCTACAAATAAATAAAGTAATAGTCAGTTTATTATAAACATCAAACCAAGAGACATCATTTGTAATTAAAATAATAAATTGTTGATAGGTAATCAAAGAGACCAAAGGTGCATCAGAGCTACCATCAATACCAATTATGTTGGTTGGCAATAAATGTGATGAGAATGACACTCGAGAGGTTTCAGCTGAAGAAGGTGATGCTGAGGCTAGACGATGGGGCTGTCATTTCATGGAGACATCAGCCAAGACCAACCATAATGTCAAGGAGCTGTTTCAGGAGCTTCTCAATCTGGAGAAAAATAGAAACATATCTCTACAGCCTGAAAAAAAGTCCATGCGCGGCCGTAAGATACGGGAGAAGTGTGCGCTCATGTAGTAGTATATTATTTACTACCAAGACACGCTCATCGGACATGGGGATATAGTTTTACATTATATGTGTTGTTTATATTTTATAAAATAACTTTCATTTTGTTAAGTCACAGTTCATTAAGAATTAATATAAAATGTCACAGTAAAAATTAAATTAAAATTTTTTATTAGCGAGACTGATAAGCGGCTGACAACACCAATTTATTTAGATAAGTACTTTAGAGCGATGTTACAACACAATAACGCCATGGACTTTATTGGGGGTGCAAATATAAATGAATTTCTGTTGTGTATGTCATAGACATTATAGCTAGCAAAGATATAGCACTTAGTATTTATTTTGTATATATTATCCATAATAATATTACTATATCAGTCTGACAGGGAATATGAGTATGGTGAATACTTTTGTGAAATTAATTTTCACTGTACTATAAAATAAATTTGAGTAATTATGTATGCAGTTTATGTGTTTGAATTATGTAGTTATTACTTGAGAGAAACAGAATCCAACCCTAAATTTTTAATTTTTAATGTACATCATTTTTGTGTAATGTTCAGCGTACAGAATATAAATTATAATTCTTTTTTTTTCATAATTAAATATTTTAATTATTGCAACGAGTGTTATATACAGTTCGTAGTGTACCAAATTTTCCTGTATATAATGCTCATAAAGTACCATAAAAATATTAACTATTTTTATTTTTTAATATTTCTAGACGAGTAATATTGCTTTTCTTTATAAAGATGAGAAATTATATATTGTATGTTGCACCTTGTACATAATATTTTAATAAACAATGTAGTTACCTAGTCAACAATATTATAATTATATTTTTAAATACATGACATTTGGTAACCTTTGTTTTTTTAGAAAAATATTTTAACATGTTATTATTGTTTACAGCTTTATATGATTAATTTGTTATTCTAGTTGTAGGTATAAGTGTATTGTCGATCAATTTTAAAAATTGGAAGTGATTTTTGTAAATCATTCTAATTAAAACATTTAGTTCCTGAAAATAATTTTCTTTATCATTGTTAATTTTACGCTCACAATTTTATTGTTTTGATATTTTCACTAATGTAATATTAATATAGTTTTTAGATTTCATTAATTTTAATGAAATAATTAATATTTGTATAATTGAATCATTTTTTTAATTTTTACATATTATTATTAAATTATTAATTTAATAGGCTAATAATTTAGCTGAAATATTAAACCTACAGATGGGAACACAATTATTTGATATTTATTTATAATTACTAATAATTAGGTATTGCATACTTTTTTGGTATTTTATAGAATATAAAAAAAAGTTTTATTGTAATGTTAGCCTAATGCTCAATAAGAATTTATAAAAGAAAAAGATGAAACATTTTTCAGTTTGTATTGTCCATTAAACAATTTTATTGTTTATTATTTAGACATTTATATAAGAGCTTTTAATTGTTGTTTAATGAATGTTCAGTAAATAATATGTAATGTTGAATGTCAGAGTACTCAAACATGAAATTATTCATGTCAAATTCAAAAACCAACACAATTTCAATAAAAATTTACTAAGGGACAGTATATCGAGAAATTTAAAATGTTTAGTTATTATACTTAATATTGTCAACATTTAACTTTTTTTTAATTTTATTGAACTTAATTCATAATTACATTTTTTTAGAAAACATATCACAAAATAAAATTTTTATTTAATATTATTGTCATATAAAAAGTAAAAGTATCAAAATAAATACTTCAAAACTCTGCTATATGATTAATGATCATAGTCTTTATGCTTTTTCCTTAATTATTCATCCATAGCTTGTAAACGATGGCGTGTAAGATTTACAATATCATAACAAGCTTCTGCGGTTAATAAATCTGATACCTAAAAAACAAAGGGAGCTAACATTAATTACTATAGAATTCAGGTTTTTATAGAAATATTGTGTCAAATAAAATTGAATAATGTTTATTACATATTTTACTAAGATAAATGTATAAGTACATGATATTCTTGATGAATTGAAATGGAAGTAGTACAAGACGATACTCTATAAGATTTACTTGTAATTAAATTGTTTTTGATGTTTATTGTGTACTTTAATCAGAATTTTAAGACTTTGTCATTGTTATAGTAAAAATTGAAAGATCTAAGTAATGAAAATTAAAATGTAACTGTTAGTGTAAAATATTCAAATTGCTCTTATCATCTTTTATTTCCTAAGCTTGTTTTCCATTTTTCATATTAACCATACTTGGTAAATTTTATCCTTAGCTATTACTCTAATCCTTATAATTCTTAAAGAATATTAAATTTCATAATGAACTATTATTAAACACAAAAAAAAAAAAAAACCATAAATGAAATGCAGTGTAAAATACAATTATATTAATTTTTCATTACAACATGGTAATTAATTAATAATAATAGATGTTTAATAATATTATATAATATTAATGACAAAAGTATAGAATTATGATGTAATGTTAATTTGATTTAGTAATATTGGAATTGGATTTTAGGTTTACGCTTATATTTTAAGATCAGAAATTAGATAAGTAATAATTGTGATATTGAAAATCTTTAATAAATTATAAAAATTATATTAAACATATTATAATCATATAAATAAATGTTTCTTTGATTTAATTTTTTATGGTTTATTATTGATAAAATCATTTATAAGAAATAAAACACAAATAATAAATTATTTTAAATCAAAATTTAATAAGTTATTTAGATTTTTTTTTTAAATAAATCACATTTTTATTAGGTATTATGTTACACATTGAAAATATTTATCTATATTCGATTATCTTGTAAATATTAATTTTAGGATAATCTTAGTAATTTATTTTTTACTAATGGATATTTTCTTCAGTGTACAATAGTTTTTAAGCTTTTATCATGGTTTTTTTAATTATTTAATTATTGATATGTTAAAAAAATTAGATACATATCTTGCAAAAATAAATTTGAAAATAAACAATTAAATTCTATTGTAGTAATATTTTTAAGACATACATAGTTTATGATGTAATGAACTGTGTAATAGTGTTGCAAAACATAATGAATAATTAATTAAATATTTTACATTAATATACTTTATTTTTTAATTAAATACATATTCTATGCAATATATTTTTTCATTAGTTCAATTTTGGGAAAGATCATTTTTCGAAATTATGAAAATATTATTTACTAAAACTTGATATTAACTTTTCTATTCATATTTTACTCTTAATACTTACAGTATATTTGTTTGATTCTTCTAATGCATATTGTATACTTGTATCATAAATAAGCATTTTATAATAAGATAATGCTAATACTACATTACGCACTCTAGATATTGTTTGTCTATCACCAATTTCAATAACCTACAAACAATAATATATAATAATTAATAATAATATTTGATATTTTTCTTCTAATAATTAAATAGTATATTTAATTAAATTAAAAAAATACTTGTTGAAGGTCAACTTCAAACCCAACAGGATCTTTATTGTCGTTTGTTGGTTCAATCCAAATATAACCATTGTTACCAAGTATAACACTAACTCCAGCTGACAAGTTATGAAAATGATTTTTACTACGTTTTATTAGATTAGATTGTACTTTTACTAATACTCCTTGTCCTAACTGTTAAAACAAAATTTAGATTCAATATCTGTTTTGTTAAAATGTGCAATTATACAATTTTTTACCTTGCCATACTTTAAACTCCGCATATGTAATGATAAAGAACCATCAGCAAATACAGAATGAACTTCAGCGCTAATTAAGTCACCTTCGCTTAAGTAACTTCTCATTGATTGTTCATCTTCCATACCTCTTCTTCTCTACACATAAAATAAACATAATTTTTAGAATTAATGATATCATTTTATAGTATATTTTTAAAAATACAACTTACCAATTCTCCTCCTGGTAGTTGAATAGATGTTAACAATAGCACAGCATCCAGTCTAGCATTTATATCTACTTTCCAACGTTTATGCACCAATTCTGTGATACGGCCAATTACTACATCACCAATCTCTCCATTGTATCGACACCGCAATGGACTAACTGTGACTAGTTTATTAATATTCTGTTCTACTCCTGCAACAGTGGCTTTTAATGATCCCGCCGATACGTAAGTTCCATGACCTCTATATTAGTAATAGTTTATATAATTTGTTAAAATAGCTATAAAATACCTACTAATAATATAGTTTAGATGAAATATAAAAAAATTTAGGAAGAAAGAGCAGTATTAATAGAATTTTCTCTTATAATAATGATAACATAATAAAATTCCAGTTACCTATTATTTTAATACATAATATTTAAAATTCAAATAGTAGAATTCATAATTTTTTTATTTAATATTGAAATAATAATATAATTAACTCTATCATAACTCGTAGATATGAGAAAGTTTATACTTCTTTTAAATTTTAATATTATTAATTTACCAAAAAAAAAAAAATAATGTCTATGTAATACAAAAATAAATATTTTTACCTCATGAATCCTGTTTGATCTCTAATTTTTTCACCGGGAGTAAAAATAATCGGCGGATTGGATGAAGGTTTCAGAACGGCATGTCTGGTTTTCTTTGACGCTAAGTTTATGGAAATGTTCATGATGATGGCTGTGGCTCTTTTCGCGTCCGGCGTAATATCCAGTGAAAAGAATAAGATATTAAACGTACATCATATTCTTCATTTCCTGTCACGATGTCTGACGTCTGACAGAAAAATTCAAATAATATTATGGTATCAAGCGTGGAGCGATGGCGGTGATAAGGATAACACTCGTTTTTTGGGAATTGAACAAAAAAAAAAAGCGCGACTGTTTAGACAATCAATGGAAGAAAAAAAACCGGGGAAGTTGCTTTAGGTTTTGAGAGTATCTCTGATAGTCTGATCTCATGTCTCAGACGTCATATTGTCTCTACTCTCTTGAATTGTCATTAAAACGGTAGGTACCTAATGGAAAATTGAAGAGTTCAAATTAAGTTACTAATTATTTATTAATTAATGCATACCACCGGAAACACTTTGTGTCAGCACTCAGGTATCAGGTTTTATTATTTCTAAGCATTTTCGGATCCAGGAGGGGGGGGGGGGCGATTTTTCTCTCTCAAAAAAATAGTTTGAAGTCCCTGATTTTAGTTTTCGACGTAATTATACTTTAAGGGTAACAAAATTATAGTGATATATTTTTTTATTATTATTACTATAAAAAGTATTTTTTTTTGTTCTGTACGAGACTGTGGGAAATAACATAATATGTATGTACCTTAATAAATACTTAATTAAAATTAATATGGGCTTTTTAAAAATCACCCCCTCCTGTTATCTTGGTCAGAATCCGCCCTTGCTTGTATATATTGTACATTTTCATTAAAATAGTAAAAATAAAAATATAACAATAAATATTAAAATAAAAAAAATTATTTTAAAAGTATCCAGAATTAGTATAGCGTTACTTAAATACTTTTGGGATTTTGTATTCTAAAAGTATTAAATACTGTACTCGGAATACAATTAAAGTTTATTTTTAAAAACATATTATAATAAATTCAATCATATTACTTTTACTATTATATAATATATGTATAAGAGTATAACTGCAGGCCTGCGAATATTATGAACTGTTTTTTGATAAAAACATTATACATAATATATAGTACCTACCTATTGTAGTATTTTTAAGTATAGTAAGTACTAAGTATAAATACTTGTATAGTACCTAGTATAAGCTATAATTGTATAATGAGTTGGTAATATACATATTAATTGATTCATTTATAACAAGGTAGGTACTAGATAGTATGTAAAAATATTACATCGTTGATGTTCTTCGGCAGTTCAGCATGATATCTATTAATTTATAGTAGGCATCGAGAAGAGCATTAGACTTTAGTTGAGTTTTATTTGTTTTATTCATATTTACAAATGTATAAATTACAAACATAATATAATACAGTTAAATGTTAAATTAACCTTACATGTAACCCTGTATATTGTATAGTATAATTTAGCCTCATAATAATCAGTAATAGTACCTATACCTAAAATAAATTATTACGCTATATGCTCAATGGACATTGATAATTAATATTTAATAATGATTAAAAATTAGGCATCGTATAATGATTTCAACCGTACTCGGCCATAAGTCCTATGTTGGGATGAAATATTGATTTTGTTATTTCATAAACTCGTGGACTAGTTTCTATGGATAGAATGTAATGAATAGATGAATTAGTAAACCAGATGAGGTAAATTGAAAGAGTTCTGTCTTCTGTAAAAGAACAAAAGATTTGTCACATCATAAAATCCATAGTCTATAACGAATATCAGAAACGGTTAACGATTTCAAAAATGTTAATGAACAAAAAATAAAATAAATAAATTAACGATAAACGAACAATAAATGGGTTATTATCATATATATTATATGATATATATTTATATCAATACAGTAGTTCTAATACATTGTATATTATGGCACATATAGCGTTCTCTAGGCGGTGCATATTATGTAGGTACATCACAAGCTCACCGGAAGAGTCAATATTTACGTACGTTTTTGGAGTGAGTAATCTAAAATATAATACATAATATATTTGAAAAGCTGTTATCTGCATGACGTAAACGAATATTTTAGCACAATGCATAAAATACGCTGACTGCCCGGTGATTCGCGGTTCCGCGTAAACATTTTAATTCACATGATTCCGTATAAAACGTATTTGCAATATTGCCGGGAAATTTGATTTTAAAAATAATTTTTGACATCGAAATGATTGATAATAATTATTAGAAAATATTCAACACAAAGGAAAACGAACGTTTAAAATTCACCAAAAATGCAAATAATAAGTATAAATTAAATCAAATATAATATAATTAAATTTTTGTCTCAAATTGTTTCCAGATATCAACAAAGAAAATAATTCTAATAATATGATGACTCGAAACTAATTTAATAATTAATTTTAACTAATTTTTATTATTTTTATATTTTTATGAAAATGTATTTAAATAATAGTTAATACTATCATTACTAACTTTTGTCATATTATTATAGTCCTTAATATTAAGGAAACAAATTTTAATAAACTATTCATCATATTTTTTTTACATACCTTCTACTTTATTATTAATCTTTATTAATCATTTGTTTTAATATAATATATCCTTTTTATTTTTATTGCAATACAATATTTGAAAACAAATAATTATAATTATATATCTATAAAACCATACTTGGAACGTCGTAGATATTTTTGTGCGGAATCATTTTACATTCAAGTAAAATAAAAATGATTTTTTGTAAGATGAAAATTATTTCAGAACTGAATAGATATTATAGATATAAAGGTGTATTGTGTGGAGTCGTGTGTCACGTGGACGTGGTCGTCCGCAACATGATGGTCGTAAAATAATATTACCACAGGATATCCCAAAAAGAACGCTTTTTTAAATCGGTAGCCAATTTGCCATTTTATTGTTTTTAAGTTTACAACATTGTTCTCATAATTTATTTTAATCTACTATCATTCCGGTTTGATGTTGTGCTATCAGTTTTTGTGAAGTGTTACCATATAGACCGAATATCAATTGAAACAAGTGTGTTGGTTGTTAAGGCCTTTTACTAATATAACGAAAGTGGTACGGAAACTATGTGACAACTTCGTATCTTACTTGGATGGGACGCAGCTTCCAATGTGTCATCGATTCGTTGGCTATTAAAAAATTAGAAAAAACTAGGCCCCGATTAAGACGTTATCCCGAAATCTACCAGGGAGAACGGAGAAATTTTAATTGAGAATTATTAATTTTATCGATCGCATTTTGGCTTGTCAATAAGCTATAGAGGAGGACAATCGAATGATATTATTTTTCATAGGTAAATTGGATGTTGTACTGAAACTGCACATATTCTTTCTTTGTACCTATTTGTTTAAAAAATAAAGTTTTTTTTTAGCTAATTTAAAAAAAGTGTTCTTTTTGGGACATTATTAAATTGTTATATACATTTTTGAACAAAAATTAACACTCCATTTTAACATTATATAATAATAACAATAAAGTATGTACCTATACCTTATTATTAAAAAAAAAAAAAAAAAAACCGTTAATTATTATTATTTTTTTATTTTTAAACTAGAAAATTGTACAATCTGTAAAATAATTATTTACAATAAGCACAAGCGATTAAAGAGTTAACATAGATAAGACAAAATAACATAATATAAAGTAACAAAGTTACAAATCGTAATAAGTTAAATTAGATTACGATTATTTACATCAATTTAGACAGGAGGTTTGAGTGAAGAGGCCATCCATTGATGGTACTTCATGACATGTAGTGGTGGGGGTTAGTCTATTAGTAGATCACGACACCATGTTCGTTGTAGACGCCTTCTGGGGTCACCAGGAATAGTGAGGACAGATAGTTCTGAAATTAAGGGGTTGCGATGGTTGTGGAGATTGGAGTGCATACGTTTGTAGAAAATCTTGGCAACGTTTTTAACTGTTTGGATAGATAAGTCTTTATGGAGAGTTTCGTTGGATACATAGTATGGAGCTTTAGTTATTTGTCGCAGGCATTTAGATTGGAATGATTGGATCTTAGTAATATTGGAGGGTTTGGCGGCACCCCATAGTTGAATGCTATAAGTCCATATTGGTTTGAGGAGTAGTTTGTATAAGAGAAGTTTATTTTTAAGGTTTGATTATTATTTAATGTTTATAAACTATTCAATAGTTGTAAACATAATCGAAATAAAAATGTTCACCCAAGTGGCAGTTGATGATGATTAAAAAATCAGCTAATAGTAACTAGAATACACCCATAAGCTACTTATAAATCATTAGTCCTTAGGAGGGGGATGAATGGGACAGTCACCCCTCCCATGGCCTTTGTTTTTTCAAATTTTCGTAATTTCTATAACCTACCTAGTAATGTGTGTGTTTATATATATAATGTATGAAGTTTACCCTCTTCCCTATAGAAGAGTCTAGGGATGCCACTAAAAAGTGGCTAGTAAGTTTAGTGTAGATACTATACATAGTCGAATAATTAAATTACTATAATACAGCAGTAAAGCTAATTACAGAAATTAGGATTTTTGAAATAGTGGCAGAATAATTCTAAAAACATTTAAAATGTACAAGTAGGATAAAAGTAAATTTAGTTGTTTGAAATCTTTTTTAGATAGATATTACTGCAGTATTGACGTTTTGATTATTATAAGCCGGGTCACAGTCACACAGTCTTTCGTGTCGTATGTTTTTTATTGTATTTGATTGGATATTTTAACCACAGTTGATCTAGTTTTATGTCCCCATAAATATTTCTGAATTGTTACAAAATAATGAAAGTTGTTGTTTATAGATTAAAATAAATATTTAATTTCGTCCGAATTTGAACTTGAAATGTTTATAATAATAAATCATGCTTATGTATTTTAAATATTTTTACATATCTGTAAAAACTATAAACGAAACGAAGTTAGGTTTTATCCTAACTTCTTTATATCAAATCTTGCCATTCATACAACTTTTGAAAATCTCTGGCGATGACTAAAAAGTAAAAAGGAACTGGTATACTATCATCTTAATGAGTAAATAACAAATAAATAAATACAAAAAAATATAATAAAAGGTATAGTGTTATCACTGAGTGGCTTCTTCTCGTTTTTATGTAAAGTCTGGGGGTTACTACCTCTCCCCAACAGGGATTGATGATTTAGTAAATAAGAACAGAAAGCTTGATTTTATTTTATAATTTGACTGTGATAAACTTTTCACTCCTCCCCCTCCAAAAAAATAAGTTGTAAATACGCTAGGGCACATTTTGTTTGTTTTTATATATATTTATATATATAAAAAAAATATCTGTTAAGAATAACTTCTGTGATATCTTGTATGCAATTTTTAAGTATTTTTACACAGTGAATCATTTTTTATCGATATTTATAAAAAAAAACTAAAAAAAAAAAGGAAAATTTTAAATATTTTTAAATAACTCTAAAAGAGTCAAATATCATTCATATCTTGAAAATTATATCATATTATAATAATGTATAGAAAATATTAACATTTATCATTTAAACATTTGGTGTATTATTATTTTGTATACTCAAAAGGAAGATAAAGCTATTTATACTAGGTACGAAACCTATTTGTATCTTTATGTACGTGGTAGCCGGTAGCGGCGGTAGGTTGATATTGACTTATAAGCTAATAACAATGTTAGACAAATATTTATGTTTTTTGACAAAATGTTAATCTTGTTGTATTAATAGTTGTAAAATAAATAATATTTTAAGTAAATTATAAAATATGAATAATATGATGCACTATCTTTACTCAGAACTATTTTTCATACTATTGCTGTAATGATTTATCATTGAATTTAATTAATTTAATACATCATACGTCTGTTACGTCTTAAATAACGAAGTACACTTGTCTTGATTGTTAGTATACTGCAGAATGATTACTCCTGTTTTTTTTTTCATTCAAACGTATTTAATATTAATTTTTATTTTGCAGTAAACGCCCAAACACCTGCAGTAACAACTAGGTTTAAATGGTTAAGATTTATTAATTTCATTCAGTAAAAGTTGAGAAACGTTTTGATTATTTTGGTATTTAACTAAGAACGTTATCATGTTTAGTAGATTCTTGGGTATAGCTAGACTATAGATACAACTATATTAGTACATGTAACAATAAAAGCTGATATACAATGTTATTTTTAAAAAACCGATAACCTAACGTATAATTTTCTTAATTTATTGTGTTTATTATTTCTCGATTATTTTTCTTCATACAAAGTCAAAAAATAAAATATATTGTTTGTTACACAACAGTTGATGTTGTTATTAAATGGAAAATAAAGTTAAACTTAATATGATATTTGATTGTTTTACAGCTACGGTTTTGGCTTCCTTTACTTCTAAATCGCCTGCTAGAGCCAAGTTCATTATTGATATTGCGTCGGCGACATGCCATTTGTGACATTCGTGTTGGGTTTCACATATTACGGATATAATAGTTACAGCTAGCACCTATACGGCTATACTAATTGGGTTCCAGATTATTTTAGGTACTATACAAGATAAGATTAATTGCATGTATCCCGAAGGCTGATCATTAACAGAGATGTTAGATGTCCCTATTTTACTTTGTAATAGAACTTTTAGGAAGATTTTAAATACATTGGACCCATTGGAGCCTATATAAGTAAAATTTGATAAAAAAAAAAAAAAGGTAATTACTACATTATAGCTGGATTCTGATTCTTTTACCAAGAGTAAAAGTAATGTACAAATACTTTATTACTTTGTATTCAGCATGTTTCGAAAATAGTTAGTTGCATCAAATGTATATGCCTCAAAAAATGGCAGAGAAACGTTGTTTGCGTCCATTGTCCAAAAAGTTTTTCATCGAACTGATCACGTATAAATGACGTTACCTACATCTTGAAAAACATTTAAAACCCAAAGAGTT
The DNA here is from genome assembly GCA_020882235.1 of Schizaphis graminum. Classification (NCBI taxonomy): domain Eukaryota; kingdom Metazoa; phylum Arthropoda; class Insecta; order Hemiptera; family Aphididae; genus Schizaphis; species Schizaphis graminum. The sequence continues at coordinate 74,169,261 of CM037032.1, forward strand.
TAGTAGGTTCATAAAATGATGCTTTGATACAGTGGCGTATATAGGAGGGGGGCTAGTGGGCCGCAGCCTCCCCCGAAATACCTTAGGTAAATGTGCATTTAATAATATGCCTCTAGGTGTTAGATCACTTCTATCTACTATAGCCCACCCCAAAAATTATTTCTATATACGCCACTGCTTTGATATTATTATTTTAGAATTAACAACTGTTATATCTACATAAATATTTAAGACAGTATAACATTTTTATTTCGGGACCCAACTTTGATGCAACTAATTTTTCGAAGATATTATATTATTTATCCTCATATAATTTTTCAATATACACTCACGAGTATATATAATTTTGTTTTTCATATAAATTATTAAATTTGGAGTACATCTTATAAAAAAATATACACTGTATTTTGACCAATTCTTATCTTTTTTTCCATTATAGACTTTTTAAAATTTTTGGTTAGCGTAAATAAAACATGTTTTCATCGGTTAGGTATTATAGTATAATGTGAGGTATATTGTATTTACATAATAGTATACATTTTATTATAATATGAATAATACATAATAATATTATCTCACATATTTTGAATATCTTATGTGTACATTATATTGTAGTATATAGTGAAACTACGGCGCGGTAGCGCGATGTTGATGATTATATACGCGCAGATAATATTTGACCTTAGGTTTCAACTTAATTGATTATTGTAACTGTCTTACGTTAAATTTATTTAAAACTAACAATTGTCTATTAACAAATCTTTATAATTATAACTATTTAAGTGCTAGCTACTAACACCTTGTAGCATATCATAATAGAGTGCCAAAAATATGAGGATATAAGAATCAAACACTATAATATACAAAAAAATGTAAGAGAAGCACTACAATCAGACTATAATACAATATAAACACCATGAACTTTAAAATAATATTAAATCAAAATATTATGTAGAAATTTACTAAGTACTATAAAGTCTATGAAAATGAATTTTGTAGATAAATGTGTTATGATATTTCGCCAATTAATAATTAATAATAATATTATAATAAATTTAAATTTTATAATTTTTAACAATTAAGGCACAAATACCTATCTATTAGACTAAATATTACATTTCATTCAAAATCATTATTAATGGCAATTACGTAATTTGGTCGTGTGCGTGGTGGGGAGATAAAATTGTTGTACATTTTATCATTGATTATAAATATTAGTATTTATAATCAACGATTTTACTTATTGCTTCTTCAAAAAATGTTTATTCGCATCATAAGCACCAATACAATTTTTGTTATATGTTAAATATAATTGAATATATTATAAGTATATTTCGTCGCTTTATGATAAAATAATACTTAACTACTCAGGGTATTTTTGTTCTGTGGTAAAATATAATAATATAATAAATGTATACAATAGTTTTTATTACAAAGTAATATTATCTTAGTTTAATACAGCTATCATAAGAGACTCGAGATTTTTTTGTATTATTTCTACAAAACACACTATAGTAGTGTGAAATAAGTATAGAGATGTGCCAGTTTTTTTTTAAGTTATGTTGAGTGGGAATACAACACCTTCCACTGGCAATTAATTCACTAAATTTAAGGACTATTACATAGACATATGGATAAATACAATGATACAAAGAGATAAAATGTTTACAAACATATTTTGTATAATTTGATAAATTTTTATAAATATATACAAAAAAATAAAAAATAAAAATTCATAATAATAGGTAAATTTTGATTTCATTAATAAGACGCGAACCGCATTAGATTATGATGAGAGCCAAAAGTTGTTCAACTCTGGACTATAATTTCTAAATTTATATATATAATATAAAATTATATAGCTTAATAACATAGAAACTACTCATACAATTCATTTAGTTGCATTAAATAAGTTTTTAAAATAAAATTGTCAAATTAACAATTTTAAAAAGTAAGTTTGATTAGATTTTCTAAAAAAAAGTTTTATAAACTCTTCTTTACTACAAGATATTCCTTATATGCCATACAAAACTAATTATTTGAAAATATGTTTTAAAGTTTACTTAGAAATTTCAAAAAGCTGAAAATCGAAGAAATGCTTTACATTAAAGGAGGATAAAAGGAGTTGAGTATAATTGATGAATCAGGAATCACGATAGTTGATAAATATTTCTTTAAATATTTTTAAATATTATATTTTGTAGTTAGTTATAATTTATAATAATGTAAAAATCAAAAATTAAAGTCTGTTAATAGAAAAAGTTGAAAGCTGAAGTTTAGGTTATACTTTACTTCAGATGTCTGGAGCGCTCTCAAGGGGGACGTTATTTTTATGGAAGCTGAACAAGTAAGCTGTATAGGACATAGGTACACTGTATTTTTTATATAATAAAATAAATATATAGATATGTTATTCTATATATTTATTGATTAAACTATAAGCCTTGATGTGATAGGAATAAAGTCAGAACAAAAGTACACTGATGATAGTATCGGTGTGTTTGTTTCTTTCTTCATGGGTACTCTTTTGAAGTATGTCGTGGTTCTTGCAACCGGTGTACGAACAACTATAATTTTTATATTGTATTTAAAATAAATGGTATAATCTATAATAGTAATAAAATTTACAGTGTACGGTGACTATGCAGATAAGCGTTATTTTTGCATCACCACCACCGCCACCAATCGGAAAAGCTCGACGTCCGCGGTTTTTCAATAGCGCTGTCGTGTCCGTCGTTCGGTGGCGGGCCCTCATCGTCGTCACACGCACACGCACCACATACACAAATCCCCGCTCTACCACAACGCGCGTGTTTAAGTCCGGTATATGTGTACCGATCGTACGTCGTCATCGTCGTCTTCGTTGTGATCCAAACCGCCGGGGCGATATTCATATCCATTGTCAAGGTACGAGCTTTATTTTTCTTGATATTTTTCAAGTGCGCTACAGTAGACAAGCGATTTTTGTAGTTATAACAGAAAATTGCCGATCCACTGTAATTGTGTCGGGGAATTTATTTATTTAGATTTTGTCAATACGCGTGCGCCGTGTGTCTATGTAAAATTTGTTAAGTGTTGGGTGTTGCGTATAGACTTAAATCACGCACATTTATTGTTTTTATTAACTTTTTATTATAACATACACGACTGCAGCTTATAATATAACAACTATATTGAGTTTATTTGTGATGTATACAGTAATCCAAATGTATAATGTATTAACTTTATTATAATATTTATAGTTTATAAGAATTTTATCAGAATTACTATTTTTTTTGTTAGGGGTATATATTTTTTTCGTTTGTTCATATTTTTATTGTTGTAAAATAGAATTAAAATGTACATAAGCGCACGTGAGCGTGAGTATATATTCGAGTTAAGTTTTTTTAATGAAGTATTTAGCTTTAAAAAATAGTTAGGGTGACATTAAAATTTGAATATTTTAACTGTAAATCTAATATTATACTTTAGCGAACAACCAAATACACGATTCGTGACGAGGGTAAATTGTTTTCACAGCATTAAAAAAAGTTTTCTATTGTTTGTCATAAATATTTTATTAATTAATATTATTTTTTATTTACAATTTCACAATTTTACATTTTATTAATTTTTCATTTAATCATTTTCAAATAATGGGTATTCACTGTCGAATAATTACAATTCTGACCAAAACTACAAAACCAATTAACTATTATAAAATGTATCAAGTATTTAGTTATTTATTTTTAACATATTTATAATAGAGGGATTTGTATTAATTGTCCTTTGTGTTGTATACAGTTATTTAATATTCTTAGTTGATATTAGAATACATCAATTATTATATATATATATAGGTATTAAATTTAAACGTACAACATGGTTAATGATTAATTTATTATTTTTAATGTACTCTATATAGGTGTCTATATCCTTTTATATTTTCCTAATTTTTTTTTATTGAATATAAATATAGTAGTAATATAAAGTATAATAATAAAATTATCAACAAAAATTATTGTGCTTTGTATAATATCATATTATATTATATGGTTTATTTGTTATTTTAAATTTTTAAAAATATGATTCATTTGGTAAGAAATTTTGCAGTTCTTTAAAATTTGGGTATGGTATTATAATTTTAAATGAAAGGATTAACGATGTTGTACATATTTTAATTCACTGTGATACCAAGTGTAAAATATAAAAATTAGTAGAATGAATATAATTATACACATTAATTTTAAAATAGACGAATTATTAATCAAATTGTTAGAGTTGAAAAAGACAAATTATTATTCAAGTGTGATAAACTAACAAGGTACATTGGAAACAATGAAAATTGTAATCGTTTTACAATTGAAAACCAAATTTAATACTTTGTATAACCGCGGTTCTACCTTCTACATTCATTTAATATAGATTATAAATAATTCAAAATAATACAATAAATAAAATAAATGTAATAGTTTTTATCTTAAAATTCAATAATCTAAAAATATATAATGTGTACTTAGAAACATTAGTAAATAAGTAAATAGGTTGAATTCTGCAGCAATGACTATTGAAAAACAGAATATTATATTAAACGTATTATGTATACTTAAAATTTTTAATTTTTAAATTAATAACAATATATAAATAGACAGTGAATTACATTGTTTATCTGATATAGTTAAGTCATAAATCAATTTTCTAAATATAATTTATAAAAAGACCAATGTAAAAGTATATGGGAAACACGATTTGTATTTAATACAATTAAGGTGATTTACCGAGTATTCTTATAGAGAATACGAATACACAATATAAAATAATAATATAGTAGTAGTACACGTCGACTAGAATTGAATTCACTACCATAAGGTGAACATATATATATATATGAACATATACATATATAATATATAGATGTAAATAAAATTTATAAAAATTTCCTCCATTGAACGTATTTAATAGCTAGTACTTTCGTTACATTACTTAAAATAAGTGCGTCATATTTATTTATTTAATATTTTTTGTTTATTATCAGCGTATAATGTTAAGTCATAGCTATTAATATAATATATTTAATACATTTTATTTTATGATATTAATGGAAACAAAACCACACGGATAGAAGAAAATGTGTGGATAGAATACAAAGAATCTGTGGGAAATTAGAGTTGTAGTTGTATTATTGTTTTACATAATATTTATTAATGTAAGAGTGATAATGTAATTGGCCAATTTTTATAGCAGAGTCTAAAAATATAGTATAATTATATTTATTTCGTTAATTATAAAAAAATATATTAAAAGGTCGTGTTGGTATAAATCTTGATATTCTATCTAAAATATCCTATCTATTATAATATAATTCCTCACTTATTTTAAACATTTGGTGTAAGATAATGAGATAAAAATGTTAAATTAATATTTTGTATGATTATAATAATTATCATCTTATATTGATATTAAACATCTTTAGGATGTATTATACTAATTTATCTTAATAATATAATACACAACTTGATTGTTAAATTATTATTATTTATTTACTAATTGGACACTACGCAGCATTTGTATTATGTATTTGTTTACTAATTAGACACTAAACAGTAATATTATTGAAAAGTATAAATATTTTAAATTTATGAGCCAAATTAATGAAATTGTATAAATTAATCTTATTATAAAAATCAAACCTATAGTGTTTACATAAACTTAAAAAGAGAAGCTAAAATATTGGTAGTTTATTTCCGCAAGCTGTAAAAAATTAAAGCTACCATTTAATTTACTCTTTAGTTTTTATGTTTATCTAATACCCACTTCATTATTAAGAATATTATTTTTATTTAAAGAATTGTTTTTAGTTTTTTTAGGTACGTTTTGAATGATAAAGATTATTATGATTATAAGAACTTTTAATTTAAATTATTAAAAACATCTTGACCTCTTATTCTTATTGACAAAATCAAATTATAAATGTCAAAAAAATTGTCTACTCGTTAAAAAAAAAATGTAATAATCTCTTATAAATTTATGAACTAATTGAGGTTATAAGATGATTTAATTTGACCCTGATGAAATTTAAATCATTCTACAGTTTACTTTTCATGTTACCTATTTGTCCTATACTTTTTCTATTTTTCTTTGTTGTAAGGTTGGATTCACCTTTAACCCATCATGATTTATTGGAAATGCTCTTAAAATGTCACTCTTTTACCAGTCATTTTGATAAATTGTTGCCAAACATTCAGTTGTCGGTATAATCGAGCAATTCAAATCAAGGGGGAGACTAAATAACTGAAACTTACATCTTTTAAATTGTATTTGATAGACAAAATATGTAATGAAAATTTAGGAGGAGAAAATAAAAAAATATTATGTATTGGATTTTTAAATTATTAAATTATATATTTATAGAGTTTATAATTTAGAATCAAAACTAAATTTTCAATCTAAATTTTTAATGTTCTTTCAATAGTCAGTTACAAAGTTGACCATTAACAGGTTAGTTAAGCATAGTTGACATCTAAACATTTTAATCTTATCCTGTATTCTATTTGAATTATTTCATTAATTTATGATTGAATTTTCTCAATAAACCTTCTGTTTGTTTATGGCTTTCTCTTTTAAGTATTAAATTACCAACTATAGTATTTTCGAAGTTGACACCGAGCCTATCAGTTTGGCAGTTTCTATTAACTGTCTACCTAATTGTTTCATAGCGTCTGAGTTTGCATACAATATAATTATATCATATTCTAAGAACTTATCGTTGAATAACCAGCAGTTGATTTAGTTAACCATTAGTTAAACCATTGATCAAAAATGTATTGTACTGCATGTGGTTGCTAAACGAGATGAAAAATAATGAATATACTGAGCCCATTATTTTCTAGAATACCTACTAATAAAAAAAGTATTTCATGTATTCATATATTTTTATATATAAGTATGGTAGGTACGTATAATGTGATTAAGTCTTTAAAATTATTCATTGCAGATAATATGTTAAGTCATAATTCATATTCTATTCATTCATACATAATATGAAAATTTCAAAATAAATCATTAAATTTAAAATAAATTATAAGTATACATCTTTAAATTTATAAAATAAATATGAAATAATAATAATTCTTTTTTTGTTGCTGTTGTAATAACAACGCTTATTTAGGACTGAATAATGTAGTGAGAAAAAACAATGTACATAATCTTATTGAAATTTTAATAGTTGATATAAGAAAGTTCTTGAAAAAAAGGAATTTTTGCTAAAATTAATTTTAAAATTTGATATACGAAATATATTTAAATTCAGGGTATTCTTACTTGGGATTCTAAAACCAATTAAATATAAAATTTCTGAGTAGATGTTGAAGTCATTTAAAATGTCAAAAGCAAATATTATTCCCGTTGAATTACGCTTATAGACAGGGATCAAAATTAATAGAACCTTGAACCATTTGAACTGTCTTTATAGAATTAAAAAATGTAAATCAAACAAAATAATTGCTATATAAATAAGAAAAATAATTAGAAAATCAAATTATAGAGTCAAATTTTTGATTTAATGTAACTTACTAGAGAACTATACAAATTTTAGATTTTAAGCTTATCAGTTATCAATGTATATCAACTTTATATAATGTTTTCTTAAGAGGATGCCATACCCGCATGTGTTGTCTCTGTTTTACTAACGTACATCATAACAAATTTTCGTTCAGTAGAATACATTTTATGACGTTAGCTTTAATATTAGAGTAAATTTACCTATATTTACCATTATCAAATTTAAAGGTAAGAATATTATCTCTACAATGACATATGCTTTTAATGATATTATTATTTTAAAGTTATTTAAAGCTATGTAAAATATAACAACTTTAAACTGTTCATAACTCACTTTAAAATGATAGTATCATTAAAAGCATATGTCATTGTTTAGATAATATTCTTAACTTTAAATTTTATAATAGGTAAATTTATTTTAATATTAAAGCTAACGTCACAAAATGTATTCTACTGAACGAAAATGTGTTATGAATGTTATGATGTATATTAGTAAGACAGAGACAACACATACGGGTATGGTGTCCTCTTAATACAAAGTATAAATTATTTGTACTAAAATCTAAATATATATAAAATATGTATGGGCACAAAAATTTGATTTAAAATAGTGTTTCGGTGTAAACACGTAAGATATAGTATTATAGCTTATTATTTTTTTTATGTATAATACATATTATACATATTTTAGTTTTGAAATAAATACATTGTGTTAAAAGTAAAATAAATTAAAAACACTATAATTAAATACGAAAAGAGAGAGACAACAAATACAAATAAATAAAAAAATAAAAAATAATTAGTCAAAAATAAGTTGTATGGTTAAATAATGATAATAAGAGAAATATAATATTTATTTGTTGAGATGAGAATATATTTTGGATGTTGAGAGAGATACAGAAGATTTAAAAAGATACAATAAGTGTAGTGATACTTTAGGGAAGTCGAAATTAAGGTGAATAATATTATAAATCATAGGGCTGTTATGCAGTGTGCAAAGACAGTAGTCATTTGATGAAATTAGCTTATTAAATATTAAACTCATAAAAATTAAGAGAAAAATATTTTAAAATTATTCATAATTTTCATTTATGGTTTTCTTTTTTTTTAATATTACGATAATATACACAATACACTACCTTTGAGTTACATGTTAACCACATATATTGTAAATAAAAACGAAAAATTAACTATAAATTGTCATTTAATAAAGATAACGTGGAATAGTTATATCTATAATATCTGAAAGATTTTCTGTTTGATGGAAAAATGATGGATTAAATAAAAATAAAATTAAGTATCTCGAAGTTATTATATCATTACCGTGTCAACAATATCCCTTTCCCACCGTAAATCGATTAAAATGTCAGTTAATAAAATTATATGACAAAAAAATTGTTTGTATGGTCGATCCCTGTTTATTATTTTCACCGCATTAACTTTTATTGTAGCTGTTTACCAAAAGTCTTTACTGAATTATAATGGATAGAAGGGTCTACATTTTTATCCTATTGTAATTTGTAATTCGTAAAACTGTTGATCAGCATATTATCATTCAGTCAAGTATTTAGCTAATAAATTATCTTTAATTTTACTTACACTGTAATTTTTTTTTTTACATAATTCCATATTAAAAACATAATATAGATCATAAAGCAGATTATTAGCACATGTATATTAGTATGCTAAAGCGAAATAGTAAATTCCCAAGATAATTCTTTAATATGTTTTATCGAGAGTATTTTTCTATTAGAACACCTTTGTGTTTTGTGTATAATATAACATAATAAATCTTTATTAAAGCTGTTGAAGTGACAATGAAAATTATTTACAAGAATTTATAATAAATTAATGATAATAGTTATTTAACATGATTATAGTTATATGTGTGATTATTGTGATTATATCATAGTGTATATCAAATTAAAAAAAGCTATTTATGTTTCATAGAATTTATTGTATTAATATTTATTAATAAATCAAAGTAAAATATGTATTATTGCTAATTTTTTTTTTTTTAGCGTTACAGGCCATTTAGGCCCTTTGCTGTCAATACTAAATTCTTCCATTCTTCTCTATTATACGCATGGTCCATGTCTCCATTCCAATCTGGTCTCAGCTTCTTCATATCTCTTTTGACTTTATTTAACCAACGTTGCTTTGGTCTACCACGCGCGGTCTTTTTCTGTTTAAATTATTTACAAGTACTGTCTTGACATTACTGTTGTCGGCTCTCCAGACGTGGCCTGCCCACTCCAATCTTGTACCTTTTACAAATTGTGTTATACTTCCTTTCCCATATAGCTGCTTTATCTGTTCATTTGACTTTCTCTCCCACAATTGGGTGTCAGGGTTATACACGGGACTATACATTTTTCTTAAGACCTTTTTTTCAAATATACTTAGTTTATTTTTATCTCCTGCTGTTGTGGCCCAGGTACAACAAGCGTATGTTACAGCTGGTCTGAGATACGTGGTATATAATGTTTCTTTGGCTTTCCTAGACAATAATTTTGACTTTAGCAGATGTGACAGAGCAAAGTAACACCCATTACCGACTTTTAAACGAAGTTTGATTTCATTATGCATTCAATTTCTATTATTTATATTGACTCAATTTAAAGTCATGAACTTGTTGAAAGGACATCCCGTCAACTTGCAAATCTAATTCGTCTTCAGCGATGCGTAGTTTTCCTATTATCGCTAATAGTATTCGTAATATTTTTTTTTATTTTAGTAAAAATGTACAAATACAAAGTTATGTATAATATACACTAAATGTACAATAAAACGTAATTAAATATGCTAAAAGGGAGGGCGACTATAAATTGGAAGTAATAATTAAGAAACCATTCGTTAGTGATACTTAATTAGGGTGGAATTCAATTTATACAAGTTTAAATATCGACGAATTTGGATATTTAGAGGATTTTTAGTTATTTTATTGTAAATAAAAATTATAGGAGTTTGAAACTTTTGCCATAACGTATATTATATATTACATGTATGTATTATTAAACGTTTATACATAATGACATTTTAAACGTGTTTAGATTATATTTACATATTTACACCCATCTACGCATTACGTCGATATTGACTTCTAAGTAACAGATAGTAATATTATATATGAAATAATAGTAATAATACTCTAATAATTAATATGTAATATAGGTAATACAATGCGGTTGTTTTTGGAAAAATTAATTTTAATCTAACGTATGACTAGGTAGTATAAAAATAATTCACTTACTAAAATATAAATGTGTAAAAAAATTCCCTAAAAATTTATAGGTTGGTAGACTGTTTCCCTTCAGAATAGTTTTTTGTATACATCAATTACAGTAACCTTACTCAACAACGAAGTACACTTGAAACCTACTATACATCAAAACCGGTTCCTTTATTATTATTATTTTTATTTTTGTTAAGGGTAGTGTGATTATTTTTAAATGTGAGTTCCCTAAAAATTTATAGGTTGGTAGACTGTTTCCCTTCAGAATAGTTTTTTGTATACATCAATTACAGTAAACTTACTCAACAACGAAGTACACTTGAAACCTATTATACATCAAAACTGGTTCCTTTATTATTATTATTTTTATTTTTGTTAAGGGTAGTGGGATTATTTTTAAATGTGAGTAACAAATCACATTTTTGATGTCTTTTTAAGTAAGTTTATGTAATAATTTTGATACATGAATACTTCGCATGTAAAATCGGTTATTTGAGCGTGACACAATTTTTGTAAGCTATCTGTCTATATGTATGCATTGAGTAGTACTGTAGTTATTTTAGCAGGAGAAGTATTATGTGTTGAGTGCTTGTTACTTTGGTTTTAATTATCGACCTCGTGAAAAATAAAACACAAAAAAAGTGATCAAGAAAAATCAAGTGTAAAATATAAATATCTAATACAGGCGTAATGCGGGTATTTCACAATCTCAAATTAATTCCTTTAGTAGATAAAATAGTTGTAACTTTTCCCAACAAAGAAATAGTTTTTCTTATTACAATTATACTTTTTGATAGTTGTTTAATTTAATCTTTGTTTAGAGCATAGTGTAGTGAACGTACCGTTGCCTGATGGTGCTGGTGTTAAGTTATCGGCTAGCTGCTAGTTCCCGGATGGGCGACCCTCTGGGAATTTTAATAACACACATGCCATGACGCCATGTCATACCGGGTATGGTCGAATTCGGTAAAGCATGATTCCGTACGTTTTACCTTTTTGGGAACACGATTCCGTACGATTTTGTTCAAACAATAGATTGTCAAAAAGGCCCCAAAAACAACACGACTACGTACGATTTTATGTGCAATATTGCCATTTATTATATTTATTTTCAATTTGTTATTTATTTGATTCGTCGTTTCGTGGAGTAAATTTCCATTTGTCACAATGCTACAGTAGCACGACTTTTGTATACATAACCATTTTTTAAGACCATCTTTTCGTGTTCGTATAAGCCGATATTTATACAAATTAAGTAACGCAAGTGGTTTTCCTTTTTCAGAAATAATAAACTTCACTTCGTTATTGACTTCCATATTATTGACTAAATCAATAAAATTGTATTTGTTTAACGCACCGCACTTTAACACTACACAAAATGACAAAGTTGTCGACTGGTGACTTAGTAAAATGTATAACATACAACGGTCAACGGGGATACCTATTTAAGATAAGATATGATATCTTATGATACATAAAAAAGTTATTTGATAGGTATATATCACTGTTGTACATCAAGTTTATAAATGTTACTTAACAGACGACCGGATTTACAGTCCGATTTTTTATAAATAGAGTTAGATTGTGGTAAATTGACAGTGCCATTTTCGCTGGAATCAGTAAGTTCACCTAGTACGCCGGGCGTCGGCTCCGGCATACTGTACTTGGAAGAACAAGGCTGACAAAATATAACCGTTTGTTTGGACCCTTACTCATAGTTAAGTATACGTGAAACGTAGATAAAATGCTATAACTATGGCCGAACGCGGCGTATTACGTCCGTCGTGTATAGCAGCTACTCCGATACAAACTTTCAATTCGACGGAAAACGCCGCGGAATACGCAGCGTACGAAACGCGGCGGAAAACGCCGTGTATAGTCACACATATAGCGGTTGAACCGTAACACGACACGGTAGAACGCGAACCGCGTATGTGTGAACGCGTATCAGGCATTCAGGCGGTTGCATTTAAAATAAAACATTTTGAAATTTTTTGGCGGTTCAGCCACTGCGGCTCAACTACTATGTGTGGCCCCGGCCCAGTCATGTACTCATATTCACTAATCTTAAAAGCACAGAGATTTGGATTCTTAGTATTTATTTTATATTTTAAATTATTAATTCAGTACATAATAATTTTTTAATAATAATTACTAATTACTATCAAATAGACAAATCTGGCAACATTGCGACTAAACTCTTGGGTACAAAACGTACGGAATCGTGTGTCTTAAAATGTGCACGATTCCGTACGCTGATAAGGACTGTACGGAATCGTGTTGTACCCGTCCATAAGTTAAGCTTAGAATAATTATAAAAAAGTTTGAGGATTATTCAATTTAAAAAACGATTACAATTTTCATTGTTTCCAATGTACCTTGTTAGTTTATCACACTTGAATAATAATTTGTCTTTTTCAACTCTAACAATTTGGTTTATATTTCGTCTATTTTAAAAATAATTTGTACTATTATATGCAAACATTGACATTCAATTGCATTTCTCATCTAGGTTGTATATTGCACACTTGGTACTACAATATATTAAAATATGTATAACATCATAAATCCGTTCATAATTTAGATTTGTTATACTAAAAATTATTAAAATTTTATATTTTGTTCACCAAATAGTTCAGTTCATTACATTTTTTTCGTCAATTACAATACAATAAATTTTGTTTATGCATTTTAGAGATGGTAAACATGGACCATTATGATTCATTTCACCTCTTATGTGACTTTAATTATTGTTTATTATGTAGATAGATTCTATAATATAGTGGGGGATTGTATTTGTTTTAGTTTAAAATATATTAAATTTATTATGACTGATTTTTGATATAAATTTCAATTTAGAATTTACAGCTTTTGTATTTGTTGTGGTCATTAATGTTGTACAAACCACTGCTGGCATGATATAGCGAACAATGGTTGTAAGGCAAACTAATACACGTGCTGTAAAATATCGTTATATTTCAGGAAAAAAAAATACATGATAAAACAGTATTTTCAATGTTGCACTTGTAATTTATCATTGTATGACCTTAACGTAATAATTATTTGTTTGTACTGTCTTTAATGTGCTGGCGAAGAAGTTTTTTATGTCAGCTTTGACAAATTGGTTTATATCATTAATAAATTCACTGACCTATCTTATGAGTTATAATATTACTCTCAGATTTATGATATTTCTATAGAAAAATCTCATTAAACATCGTTCACGGGTTATTTTATACGAAAATAACTTTTGATGACTCGATGGCGATAAATCGGTGGATGTCAATAAACGATTGTTGACGGATTAAACTGATAAATACAATTTATTTTCTGAAGCGTTATTGTTTCATAATCTCATTGCTGTGAGTGAATATTTTAGAAAAATAAGTAGAATTTGGAAATCGAAGATAGAGATTTAAAAATGCCTTTCTTGATAATTCACTTATAATTTTTCATCGGTTTTTAAATAAATATTTTAGTATAATTTTGATTTTAATATATATTTTATTATGTAGTGATCAATCAATAATCAAGTAGGAAGATAAGTTGTTCAATCATTTTGAGATAAACTTTAAAATCAAGTGAAGATTGGTTATATGCAATCGCAATGTATTATATTTTATGTTGGTTGCCTGGATTTACTTTCTTATTTAATTTTTTAAATATGTATTAAAAGCTTCAAACCGTATTTTAAATATTATATTTAAAATATTTCATGATTCATGATATATATTGGTAATATTGTATTATTATGTAATTTTTTTACAGTATTGTGTGTATAAGGAAGAATATGTCAATATGATCAAATACTTTGTGTCTAGTAAAATGGAGTTTCTCTGTACGGTATAATATCAATCATAATAGAGTTGTCTTGAAATACACACCCTTCTTCGTAGAAAGTTAATTTTTATTATAAAATAACAGCAAAAAAAATAATGAATAGTTTAAAAGTTGTTAATGGTACTTACTGTGAAACGTGCTATGAAGTTAATAAAATATTATAATAATATTGAATGAGACAAATTATAAGGACAAAAATTATACTACAAAAGTTATTATGGTATAATGATGAAAATATATAATAAAAAAAAGTACTCACATCAATGGAATACTTTATATGATAAGTTTTGTCGTTTACTGAATTATTAATAATATACAAAAATATAATGGATAGAAAGTACATAATTTTGGAAAATTTAATTCACATATGAATAATTAAAATAAAAACTTTCACTTGCACCAAACTATAATATAGAAAAAAAGAATAATCTAACTTATACCATCATGTTCAGTAACTTTTTTTATATTCGTGAAAATAATTATATGTTTCTATTTAGATTTTAGACATTAAAAAAGAATGTCAAAATTCAACTATAAACTAATTTTCTCATGTTTGAGAACTTTGAGGTATTCAAACTTGTTTACTTATTCAACTAAGTTAAGAATTAATAAAAAAAAATGTTATATAAATATAATATTACAACTTTTTTAAAAGGTGTGAAAAAAAGGTTACCTAATATATAAGAAATATTTTAAAATATAGGTGATTTAATCATGACATTATTGACATTGTATATTATAAATATATTAAATTAACTCGATATCACATTAATAAACGAAAAACCAGTAAAGAAAAACTGAATCGTCAAGGTAGTGTATGACCGACTGAGAATTTATTGTTCTTAATGACTAACTAAGGAGAAAAAGAAAATTAATTTATATGTAACTTGAATTGGAATAAAAATGATTAATATTTGTACATTTTAATTAAACTTAATATAATATTAGAACCTGATAATTTAACTAGGTAAAGGATTTAATATAAAATAATACCCACTGTTCGCACTAGGAGTTCCTGACTCTGCGGTTAGCACCTAGAAATCGCACACCCTGGACTAGGTACAATACATCTAATAAAAATATATATACGTACAAGTGAATTATAACAATAAAATATAATAAATCTTTATTATAATTAATACCAAAAGAAATAATATATTAGCTGAGATGATCAGTCTCAGACTAATAAAACATATAAAATAATAAAATATCAAACTGATAATAATATATTAATTACATAATATATTCTGTCCCATACCAAAGTATATAACAAAACGAATATATATGTATACCATAATATATATAGATATATAATATACGTAATACAACGAAATATATGTATCAACTTTATTATAATAATATTAAATACGGCGATAGCCAAGAGGGGAACGAAACAACTGCTCAATACATAAATAATAATATAAAGAGCAGTGGTGCTGAGCTGACTGGAACGACTTGAGCTAATGGAAACCACGAGGTTTTGGGTCCGAATTGGATGGTGTGAATAAATATAATAGTTATCACACTAATACTGCTGCGAGCTGCAAAGGCTGCAATGGACTGCGAACTGCTGGAGCTTGTTGTCAATCGTCAACGAGAAATATGACAGAATATGGATGATCTTCCAAAATAAAAACGATTGCATGGAATGATGCTTTAGACACAACCAAAATGGCGTCATATTTATAGCGAACGGCAAAAGGAGCTTAAGAGCGACAAAATAATACTAATAATGATACTATGATAGCCGCCGAACGTACGCACCGTCAAAAACATCGCGACCGTTGCGAACTGCAGATAGGCGACCGAGGTGAAGAGGAACGTCTTTTCGGTAGTGTTACTAACCTGGAGCAGTGGGACTGGGCAACGCGAACACAGGTTGACGAAGTCCAAACACCCACTTAAATTGAAAATAACGTTAAGAATTTGAAATGGTTTTAATATTAAATAAATAAAAGAATATTAAAATTAATATATTATATTAAATAAACGAAACTACAAAACAATATAAGTATTAGGTTCAATTAACAATTGAACATTTTTAGAGTACCTAGTTGATATTTATCTGATAGATTGAATTTTATTACAAAATATAAATATATGAATAGGTATGTATACTAACTTATAGTTGTAGTTGAAATACGTATCTAGTCATTATTGCGTGTAATAGGCATATTTTAGACGATTATTGCATAATCAGATTTTAGTCTTATATAGTTCAGTAAGGAATCAAGATAGTGGTCGAATGGTATCATAAAAATACATTTTTGGAATATCATACTATGATATTATTAGTATTCGTGTTAAAAGTAACATTGGATAATTTTAATTTGACTTGAGCGTATTTAATAATTATTAAACTGTTCATTTTATTTATTTTAGTTTGATATTTTCATAAAATAATTTTTAGAGTAGTAAACAAAAAAAATCAAAAGTTTATAATAGAGTTATATTTAAAAATATAATTTACATTTATTTATTTATTGTGTTATTTGATTATCTTTTGCCTCTGTGGGTGAAATAAATTGTATATAAATAATTTGATGATAATAATTTTCAATTCTATGCATTTAATTAGATTTTGAAAATATCGTTTTTGTCTTATTTGTATCGATAATTTATCTTGTTGTAACGAAAAACAATATTGTTGATTATTATTATTGCTTTTTTTATTCCTTTAAGATATTGAGTTAAGTATTTATTTTTCCGTTCTTTTGTTTTTAAAATAAAATACAACTGCGGAATTGCCATTTAAAGTTATCACGCCAAATATAAATATATATTGTGACAGTGGTTTATTTAAAAATAATGTATATAGAGAACATTGTATTAACTATAAATCTTAGATGTAATTTATTTATTCAAACTATTAAACTCAATTGCAATTTCCTAATTCGTAAAAACTGTTTGATCATTTAAATCAATATGCTTCTTTTGATTTAAAAAAATAACCACTTTACTAAATAAGTGGACAAATAAAATATATTTATTTCAAGTACTTATCGTTATAAATATTACGATTTTACTCATTTTACTCGTGTATGATTGAGGGGTTCAAAAGGTACACATAGGTAACAAAAATTTAAATTATTAAATTATTTCATTTTTTGTAAATGATAATACCAATGCCATTAATGTATTTTAATACAAGCATTATTTTTATTGATTATTTTATTTAGTGTCTCTTAGTAGTCTTAGTTAGTCGACGGGAATATAAAATTTTGTATATTTATGTGTATGTATATGTATCATGTATTTTTTTTTTTGTAATATTTTTCTTCCGGGGTTAAAGAATTACTAAACAAACATCAATAATTTGGTATAATTGTAATTTCCGTGTGGGACGATAACGATAAATAATTTAGCAAGTATACAATATACTCGGGGAAGACTTGAGATTCAATATGTTTGCTTCAGTCATATCAGATAATGGAATATAATCGTGTGTTGAGTGTTCCTAAATTCATCAGATTGGTCAGCCGCTAGATTTGATTTTTCTTAAATACAGTAGATGGCCAATCCGTTGGAGGGGAGGTAATCAAGCTGATTGACTTATCATTAATCTGTGATTTTACGACTGGGCGAATTTATAACCAGATAGAATTGATAACAACTGTTCGCGCCAAAAGTCACTAATATGAATTGTAAATAGTAAATATCTATAATTATATTCCGTTGAATATTGATCAAGTATTCGAGATGAAAATAACCATTCTTATATCATAACTATAATATTATATCGTCATTCGTCATATCGAGTTAATGAGACAGTGCCTATTACTTATCTATGACTATTGACTAGCTGTAGTTGAGAATAAACGTTATTCGTATATCCGTTTATTTTTTATTTAGTACTGTGTTCTTATAATCCTTATAAAAATGGAAATAACATTTACACATGAAGATTGTGTTTATGTCAAATGTTTAGACATAGAAACGATGTGTTCATCATTTATCATACGGTTTGTATACAGTTTTATTATAAGTATAAGTTTATGTGATAGGTATTCGCTCAGACCATTACTTTAGATCTAACACTGCATCACATTACCATTAATATTAATTATCTGTTACATAATATATTAATTATAATAAAGATTTAGTAAAGTATTTATCTAGTACTAATTTATCTTAAAAAAATGTTTAGATCTTGATAATGATGTACTGCAGTGTTTTAAATTTTTAATATACATACAATTATATAAAAAATATTATATAAACCTAATTTAATTACCTCGACTGAACTTCTTGTGAGTCTGACATGACTTTTAAAATCTATGTTATCATATAGATTTGTTATTGACATGAAGTTTGTAATACGTGCTTTCACATTTTTTGAAAGCAGTTGAATTAAAAGCTTTTTTTTTTTATCTATAGACTTATTTATATCTTGTAGGTGATTTAAATTAAATAATAATACTAAATTATTATTCATTATTTAAGAATTTGATCACCCAAAAATGTATTATAAAAAGATGTAAATTTAATAGAATTAAATAGGTACTTATTTATTCAAATCACAATTTAAATTTTAAATCAAATATCAATGAATCACACAATTGATAAGATAATGATAATAATTGTGGTATATTGTGGTTATGTATTAACCGACTTGTTCCAGCGCATCACGGTATTATTAACAAAAAAAGCGTTCCTAAATTATTACCAATCCACTGAACCATCCACTAGATTAGTTGATGAATTTAGGAACACACATAATGTACGGAATAATATAATATGTGGTTTCTACGGATTACCGGCTGAACAATGGCTAGGCGAACACTGAACGTATATTATCGCAAACGGGTATACATAACGGATCCGTAGAAATTTAGGGCACGGAGAAAAAAAACAAATCACAGAGGAACATATAATAAAAGGAATAACAATCCGCCGCGAACAATATAGCTGAATTGGACGGAAAATGGAAAGGTAAAACCTAATGGACTATCGAGATATAGCTTTACGCATGAGGCCGTATAATGGACGAAGCGGAAAATGGCCGAATAGACGCTGATGGACGCTATTAGGCGTGCATCGTGAGTCGTGACAGTTATCCTTCTTAAGCCAGATCTATATTTTCCAGTCAACAAGGTGTATCACACGAAAAGGAGATCATATTATTTTAATAGCAATGGAAAATTATTCAACCGTCGTTATTTTCATCATAATAATATGTTATTATTTGTTTTTATTGTTTAAATATGGAAGTTGATAAAAATTAACTGATGCATATTATTTTTTATCATTATGCACGAAATTTATTTGCGATCGGTTATAGGTGAATACTATTTTTTCAAAGCCGTATGTTTATTTTTGCGGTGTGGTATACAATATTTTTATAAATTAATACAATTAGGTACAATTTACATACAAAGCAATATATAAAGCTATATTTAAAGCATAAATATTTTTATTATCCGTTTTCTCGTTTAAAAAACATTATTATGTTATATCTTAAAAATGCAGAAACTAAACCGGGATTATTTTGATTTTATTATAATGAATATTATTTGATCAAAGACGAAAATTCTTGAATTCCTTTTTCACAGTTTATGTAATCCAAAATAACTAAAATAATACTAAGGAATTCGTGAAATTTAATTTATGAAAATATGAAAATAGATACAGAAATTATAGAAGTAAATATTTGATTTAGTATAATACGTAGAAGTTCAATAGAATATATACATAAATTATTTTGTATAACAATGAATATAAGTATAGGTAATTAGTTCATAATGTTTATTAAAAATTAAAAATATTTTTAATAATTTTAAAACCTGATTATTATTATTTTTAATTATAATATTATATAAATTGTTATGTATAAAATATTTATTAAATTCAGTCATAAAAAGTAAATGTGTCATCTTATTCTACAATTATTATGTTATTTTTGAAATTTTAACTGATAGGATTTATAAATATTATTGTAACATATTATTTACAGGAAGTAATGTTTAAGTCAAAGTTATTTGATTATTATTTTAAGATATAATCAAACATTATCAGTTTGATTAGTTAAAGGTTACATATTTTTCATTTTATTATAGGTATTTGTATTGGTTTATTATTAGTATTAATTTTATAAATTTATTGTGGTACTTATTGATATACCAACATATCTACTATGTAGTTTTAAATATAACCCATATATTACGAGTTTTAAATATAGGTAGTTATTAGTTTTATCGTAGGTAACTTATATATTATTTGTATTTTATTGACTTATATAGGCTATGGCCTATGGGTCATAAAATGTCGGTTATATACTTATATGTAATATGGTGAGTATCATCATCATGTATAGACTTTTGTCAATCAGTTTATTGAATAAAGTGAATTAAATTAAATTAAAAATGTTAATTTTAATTCTAAAATAGTAGAACACATTATATTTACACAATATGAAAGAATATACAAATATATTTTGTTTTCAGTTGACGATGGCTGATTATCAATATGGATTGTCTAGTATTCAGGACAATCACATTTTGCATCAAGTTATTGCTAAGCGAAAAAAAATGTGCGAATCTGTCATAAATGATCCACCAGGTGAGTGTTTCTCGTAAATGTTTTTTTAAATATTAATTATTAATTAATATACTAATGTAAGTTGTCATTTACGATAGATTAATGACTTTCCCAGAAGAAAATTCATATTTCATATGAATAGTAATAATAATTTAAATTCATATATTGCATATATCAATATATATCATGAATTTATCAGTCATTAAATGGCGATTATACCTTGACATGGTTTTAGTATTAAACAATATTAATTTATTTTTTGTTAATATGCAGTGGGGTGAAATGTTATATTAATTTTTGGCAAAAACATTGTGTTTTTTATATTATTAATGATTAATAATTATTGTTATAAACATTAAACCAAATAATTTACGAGCTTTTGAGATTTTGATAAATTTCGTCAAAAAATGAGCTTTAAATGCTTATAAAATAAATCGTATCTATGTATTTTTGATATTTTTGTTAGCTATAATATTAATTTATGACTTAAAATGAATCTCGTTTTTAATTTTAAAATTTTTTTAACTAGAAAAATTTTGTTATTGAAATTCATAGAAAAAATATCTAAAATTTAAATAGCTCAAATGAAATGTAATAATAACGAGTTTTGAGTAGGTACTTACAAGTTGTAGGATATACTTATTATAACTATATCGTTTTTTAACTAATGAGGAAATGGATGTATTTATTTGTCATTTGTATACAAAAAAATTGTCATATTTTTTGGTGTTCGACAAATTTATTATGTTTTTACTCAAATAATGTGACATTCTAAGATGAAACTAATTTGACATGATATATCTGAACATTGTTCTCTTGGAAAATACATATTTGTAATAATTCTAAGGTATAGTGCATTGTAATTGCAAACTTCAAATATTTAAGTGTAGCTACGAGTAGAAATTATGTAATTTTAAATTTTGATTTCATGCATGGTATGTATTAAACAAATTATTCTATTTGAACTATGTTTGTTTATAAAAAGATAATTGAAATGACATCGATATAATAATACAAATAAATAAGTAGATAATTGTATTATTATTTATAACTTTGTTAAATTTTAGTTTAAAAGTTACTATTTAAATATAATTATAAATACTTTTTGATACTTTTTAGTCTTAACGAAATTATCGTATTTGTTGAGTTGCTCTCTGTAAATTCTTTTTTTGTTTCCTGTATTATATGTAATAAAAGCATTAAATAAATAGTTTTGTTAGTATAATTTATTAAATTTTAAATAATGCCACTAAGTCTCAAAAACGTTTGCGCATAAAAAAAAAATAATATGTACCAAATTAAAATTCCTTTAACCTTAAATTACATTTAAAGTATAAGATTGCTTTTATACACAGATTATTTATGTAATTTAAATGTACTTCTATATTCTATATTACAGTTTACGATCCTGTTAAAATGAAATTTACTTGTTATGAAACGTTACGTAGGTGGTTACCACTACACTACGTGCATATTTTAAAAGACAAACTTTTGAAAAACATACAACGAATTTAATATTATTTTTTTGTTTTTTTGGTATATAATAGGTTGTATTTTTTAAATTTAGTTTGACATTTCATTATGGTTTTTATTGAAAGTGTATCAATTAATTATTGATACGTAAATAAGGTTTTTTATCGGTGAAAAGGTAAAAGAAAATTGAAAACTTTAGAAAAAATATACTATGTAATTAAATAATGTATTATTGATTATTCGTATACAAACCATATTGAATTAAATATACAAACAAAGTAACTACTCGATATTAGTTTGAATGTTTAAATGCACAT
Source organism: Schizaphis graminum (assembly GCA_020882235.1). NCBI lineage: Eukaryota > Metazoa > Arthropoda > Insecta > Hemiptera > Aphididae > Schizaphis > Schizaphis graminum. The sequence goes on from CM037032.1 coordinate 74,192,202, forward strand.
ATATGAGAGTATTGAGAGTGTTTATTTTGTAAATTGTGTATGTATAATATAAACAAAACTTTAGTCTTTAATTCAACTATTTTAACTTGATATATATATATATATATATAGTTGTTAAATATTTATTTGGTACATATTTAAAAGTTATTTCATTATTAGGTAATATAATTTTGTGTATTAGATTAAATTAGAGAAAATATTTGAAAGACTGAACTCTAATATAAATAATATTTTTTAAATAGGCTCTATGTATTTTATTATAAATCTATAAATAAAATAAATAGTCATAGCTAATATTGTATATTATATTATATATTTTAAATTTCAATAAAAATTAAATGTTCTTATTAATGTTAATACGAATGAAATAGTTCATCATAAAATACGACATAATTTTTTTCGTGTTGATTATTAAGTATTCAAAGGTTTTGTTTAAAAATCATTTATTTTTTTAATTATTTTTCAATTTATAATTTTTAAAATCAAATTGGTTGGTAATATTGTATCAATTTAAATGAATAAGTATCAATTATTAGTAATTATTTAAATAAATAAAAACAATGTATTCTTATTAAAAAAATTAAACTATTATTTTATAATAATAATAAGATATTGATTTTAAACACCCCAGTAGTGTCTATAGATAGAAATAATAAATTAATCTATATCATTATAAACATTTCTTGTCAGGTGGCACTGCTGGGAGCCTTCCTTCTCTTTTAATTGTTATTATTGTTAATTGTTATATTCTTTAAGTCACCACACTTACTTATTATACACTGTATGTATAGATTGTAAATACACTTTTATTTAATAAAAAAAAAAAAAAAAATCATTATAAACATTTAATTAATGATAAATTATTGTACTTATTTAATAGTAATTGAATAAGAGAATCGAAGAAGGCTATAAATATATATTGTTTAACGTTTAACGATGGGCATTGAAATTCGGTCCATGTTGAAAATAATAAAGTACAAAACAACATAGACTATAGATGTAAATAATAATATAATATATAATCAGCCACTGCTTGCAGATGCGAATCGTATGAGTGAGTGTGTGACTGTATATGTGGGAGACTATGAGATGGAGTAACAACTATAAATAACTAAATATTATTTATTCGTAATAAACTAATAACTCGTAGAAAACCACTCATTGTTCCATCATTCATGTTATATTGCAAATGAAAAATGTGACCCGTATATTTGTAAATTAATCGTTGTCGATTGTACAACATGATTATTTTGAGTTGGAAATAATAGCAATATTAAACAAAAATACTTTTATGAAAAATTATTATTTTATTAAAATAAAACACAATTTATATAAAATGTTCAATTATTTCTTAATACCGATAAAACCCTAAAAGATTCGCAAAACTTATCGTTTATTTAAATGGTTCGGGTTCCGGTTCTGGTTTTAGTTTTATACATTGTAAATTATGGGTTCCAATAAAAGTTCTGGTTCTTCGATTTTCTTCAGGAACCGATTCCAGAACAGGTGCTTTTGATTAGGTTAAAGTCTTTCGCTGGGTTATATGTTGTTATTTACAAAAATACATTGAATTGATTTAAAAACCCTGTACAATATCTATCTTCAATAAAAATATCGATAATTATGTATTATAAAAAATAATGTTAAAATTTAATTTAAAATTCTTATCATTTGCATTGATGAAATGTAGTATCCAATAAATTATTAAAAGTATTTAAACACGTGTCATACGTACTATACAGTTAGGCATGTTTATCCAGACTGAGTACTGTGTGCTTAGGGATTATAATAGCTATAAAGCATAATCAGGTGTTTAAGATATCACTATCAAAAAGGTCATAAATTGACGCAAAAATAAAGTTAATAATATATGATGTTTAGTTATATCCAATATCTACTTTTTAAAATTCTTAAATTTATTTTATGAATCTTATATGTATTAAGTAGTGAAACATAAAATATGAAAACTTTAATAAAAACCATTTAAGTATATAAACCATTGTTAATCTGGTTTTTAATTCGTATTATATAGTGTTCTAAGTATATTAGATGGTATTTCTTTGCCACATTTTATAGAGTTTAAAAGTATAAGACGTAATGTTTTTCATTTTACTTTTTATTCTTAGTTGTATATAATTGTACGTTGGAAAATATTATAATTATTATTTATAAAACTGGTACTGTCGGTGTTGCTGTAAAACAAAAACTTTTTGTGTTTTGTAGACTTGTAGTCCATTTGAAAGGGATAGAAAAGTTTTCTTATTTCTACAAGCAACAATCGTCTATTTAGATTGCAGTAATGTAGTTATATATATTGAAAATAATAAAATAAACATTTGACTGATATTGCGAGGTTATGTCATGACACCCTACATTGCTGCTCTACCGCCAACAGAGTTGAAAAACTAACAACATTGTTGATTATCGGAAAAGTTATTGAAAACACATTGAGTTCATATAAAAAAATAAAATATATAAATAAATAAACAATATCAAAATGTGTTAGTACACCATCATGATGTCTCGTCATGAACAACGATTTTAAAAGATTTATTTCAAAATTGAAAATATAATATATTATTGATATTTTACTTTTAATACAATTTTTATTTATCTGTTCATAAAATCATTTTTTAATAATAAACTATTCGTTTTGTTAGTATGTTTTATATAGATTGAACTTCGGGTAACCTACATACTCTTCTGTATAAAAAATGCAAAGAAAAAGGGTTCAATTACGTAGTATTAAAAATAAATGTATTAAATTTGTGGTATATAATACAAATATGTAGTAGGTAATACATTTCGATGCTTTTATTTTCAGATAAAACTACTACATAAGTACGGAGATAAAATTCATACATCATGCGTACATATTTTAAATGTAATATCCATTATACTTGTAATGAATTCAGTTCGCGTGGTTATAATATTTTATGTTTGAAACAAATTTAATTCCATCAATGTTTTTTTAACCTTAAAGGGTCATATTTTTGTAGTGAGCAAAAGTTGAATGTATTACTGTTAAAAATATATTCACAGAAAAATAATTATTATGGCGATAATAAATTTTGGTGGTTTTTAGAATACTTGAACATTTTACCACTGGATTTCACTTTGGTTATATAGCAAGTATACTACGTACATATTTTATTTGATAGTATGTATTAATAATTACATTTTTGTTAGTCGAATAGCTATAATAAAATGTTTATAAAATTGAAAGTGTTTTTTTAATTATGCTACTCTTTAAAAAATTATTTTCAACATTTACCTTAGTAATTTAATTAATTATTGTGAATGCACAATCACTTCAACATATTACTACTTGACATACGTACTTAATTCATTTAAAATAATTGCTTGTTATTACCACGTGTTACATTGTGTTAGATTATATGCATTTAGTTTCATCTGTGTCACACGCGAGCGATTAAAAAATTGTGTATAAATTACTTAAATTTTCCACTAATTTCTATATGTATATATTCTATAGTTTTTTTACAGAACGAAACTACTAAGGGTATATTATATATTTATATTATAGTTATAGACATACAGAAGACAGAAGTATTTTTTAATTGACTAACTAATGATGGAAATAATATGTTAAGTATACCTACCAAGTATCAATCTACATTACATTATAATAATATGATTAGATTTTAATAAACTACTACTTAAATATTAAGTACTAGAAAATTATAAAACTCTTTATGCCATTTTATAATTTACAAGTTAATTTAAAAACATGAGTAATTTTAAAATAGTTTTTAACAAATTTATTTAAAAAATATTTATTATTTTATTAAAACAATAATGAATACAAAGTATTACAATTCCGGATTCCTCCTTAAATGTATAAAAATATATTTAAATGTATCGATTGTGTAATGTAATAATATACCCCAGAAAATTTATTTTATTGTGATGTTTCTATCTTACAATCGTAGGTACCATTCAACAAATCCGCATACTGAAGAACTAATTTTATGTTGTCAGCCTGAATTTAAGAGTAAATTGGTCATATAATGAAATTTAAAGGGGACAATATTATCTAGGGTATTTCAATGGGTTTTAATCGAAACTATTAAATTTTAATTTTAAGCATTTTAGAAGTTTTTAAAAATGTAGTATTTTACAAAGTTCTCATTTTAATTCGCGTTCTAATTTTAATACCGCAATAAAAACCTATGAGATGTGCACTAGATCAGAGGTTATTAAATGGTGGATGATGGACTAACCTTATCCGGCTCACAACCAAGGAATAGATTTTCTAAACTATGTAATTTGATGTTGAATTGAATAAGGTTTACATCAATTTTACTTTTACTTCCTTTAAGAAAAATTTTCATTACATTTTATGGCCTCAACAATTTTTAAGTTCCTAAATAGTGACCCTCCAAAAATATTTATTGGTGATCCTTGCCTTACATAATATTCTTACCTTTAAATTCGGTTATAAAATAATAAATTTACTCTAATATTATATTGCTAACGCCTAACAACATAAAATGTGTTGTGCTTATGTTTGTAATACTGGGATAATACATCATGCAAATGTAAGTTTGGTGTCCTCGATACCTTACTTATTTTCACAGTCAACTATTGTGTATTTTAAATTTATATTCTTATTAGAAGATTGAATTCAAATTTCCTAATTATTTTATGTTATAATCAGATAAATTAATATTTAATACAACTTTTTTTTCTAAAATTAATTATTCTAATATTTTTGTGCGTAAACACTCATTTTTGTATTATGAGCCACATATATTATGGAAACTTATAGCTCCTTGTGTGAGTTTAGAAATAAAAGTGACGGAAAGCATAGTATAAATTATACGAACAATACGAGTGGTGTATCTATAACTAAAAATATAATATGAAGGTAGTAGTATATTAAATTAAAAATAAATAAATGTCTAAAGCTTACCATCCAAACAGTTGTTAACACGATTTATTAAAAAAAAGTAATACTAAATAAATAAATCTAATAATAATATATTAAAGAAAAAAGTAGTTAAATTAAATTAAATTGTATAATATACATTAATAACGTTTTTATGCGTTCTTCGTGTAAACCATTAAAACTATATAAATTAGTGAGGATAACACTAAAAAAAATAAATAAAACCAGTGAACTAAATCTTATAATTTCAAATTATTTGTCTTAATTTTTTTAACAGAACAGTATTAAAAAAAATATATATTATTTTTAATATAATATAATTGTATACTAGCCATATTTATTTACACATTTTAATAATATAATTTAATCGTATATTTTATAACGTTTGCTACGCGTCTTAATAAAACGTTAAATAATTTTTTTATGCTTATACATTTGATGGTAATCAGCAGCGTAAGTTATACATATTTAGCAAATATTTGCTGATATTCTGTAGTTTTGTATTTATACTAAGCTAATACCATATAATTCAAAATGTTATGATTATATACGAAAATAAACTCCACCACTCCAATATTTGCGTGTTTGTATTTCTGTTTTTATCGGTTGTACTATTTATGTTTGAAACGATTTTAGAGGTTATTCGTAGTATTGTCTAGTCTAAAAGTTATAGTTAAACACTTAAGAACGACTGATGCCAACGGTGGAAGCACGTTTTATGTCTGGAAATATACAGTCCGTCCTATTCGTCCTAAATATATAATATTACAACATATTTTGATGCACTCGTTTAAATAAAGATAATTGTTATTTAAATAGGATCGCTGAACATTTTCATCGTAACCAAATTATTCGTCGTACATTGTACAATTCACAGAGGGATGCTACCGAGTTAACGTCTTAATCCGTTTCAACATAGGTAACTGATTAATCACAAGATCATTTTCTTAGCGAAACGGCACAATTACACGTCTGATACTTGTTTGCGCACATAACACTAGATTTTAGTGTTTTTACCTGTAAACTGACAACTCATTTGTAACGTAAAATTATTAAATCTCATTCTTTATATCTATAAAACAACACTATAACTCGTAATACCTAATGCAAGATAATGATAGACTTATCATAAACATTTCTATAAGATATACGATATACCGATATACGTATTAATTGAATCGAGTATAATCAAGAAACAATTTTTGTCAATGATAATTTGGCTACATTTTAATTTACTATGCCTATTTTAGTTGAACGTATGATGTTAACGAGACGCTAGTTGACAGTACTTTAAAGTCATTTTACTTCATGCGAGAAGCAAAATGTTTGAAAACAATCTAACAAAGCATTTAAACACTATCATTTAAAATTTAAGCACTACGTAAGGTCTTGAATTTTGGTTGTATTCTGCTATTTACAAAAACGAGTTTTATGTATATTTAGGTAATTTAAACATAGGTAGGTATTAAAAATTTGTGAGCGCAATTGAATTGTACATTTGTATACAAATGAATCGCAAAAATACAAATGTACGCAAACGGGTATTGCTTGGCAACATGATGATTATATTATTATATATTATAAACATGTTAACGTAATACCTATAGAATAGTTGACCGAGAAAAGAAGAGACGGAATCGGTCGGAAACTGAGTGTTAAGTAGCGTCTGATAAGGAAAATCAGAGTATAATATACACCCGTGTTGGCCGGATCCACTTAATCTATGGAAGAAATCTTCAATAAAGTATAAACACCAGTGACATCATTTATTACGCGCGATATTTCAATAAAGTCTATTCTAATTATTTTATTAGTTGTCTAAAAATTCTTATTAGTTTTGGACATCGTTTTTCTCGCGCGTATACTCTGTGATTACAATTCTTTTTCACTGCGGTCTGCGGCAGTACCGATCTTATTGCATCCATTCATATTCCATTACAGGGCTTGTCTCACACCATATACTACACCATACGTTCAGGCAATTAGGATTACCATCCCAACTTCAATAACAATAACATTAACCCTTATTCGCTTCCTCTCGCGCGCCACCGTCTCAGCTATACTCGTGATTTGGGGAGAATATCGGATTACCCCCTCCCCCAGACAACACATCCAGTTGACGTTAAATGCATGTGCAGAACAAACTAAGCCTTGGGGCGGTGTAAACTTTGTGCCACGAATACTCCTCAGGTAAACATTAAAAACAACCGTTCCAACTAAGCTATTGTTTCGAACCGATTTCGCACTTACGTTAGGCGAAACCTCGCCCACCCACACTATACACATATACGTACATTATATAAATTTAAACCTATTAAATAGAAAAATAGATTCTATGGTTGCGCTCTCAAATATACGCGCCTCATCGAATGTTTGTCTCGATAACAGTACATAATATAGCAATTTAATATTATACTACGTCATATGCTAATATCAAATTCAAAGTCTGGAACAGACAATAACAGACTGTTGTTGTCATGTAAATAGCCGTATTCTGTGCATATATAGCTTAAAGTTTAACCGTCAATTATAATGTATTTATGGGGCGTGTAATAACGTACTATTGTTATCAAGATTCGTCAAAGCCATGTCGTTGTACGTACATGGTATATAGAAGCGCTTTGAAAGTTATGAAAATTGGACGCTTTTAATTGGCACGCCTAAATTAATAATTATAATATACGTGTTTTTATTAGAATATATTATATCTACTCATGTCAAAGATGTGTGGACGTAATGCGTGTGTTAATATTATAACTATTGCAACTTAATAAGCACAATTTATGAATAAATAAAAATTATGATTTTTATGTTTAAAAAAATTACTTAATACTGGTATTTTATGTTAATTTTTTTTTTATGTATATATAAAATTAATATATTATACTGTATAATATTGATTATTATTATATATATCTATCGAAGTCAAATTAGAAAGTTTTATTTTATAATATGTAATTTTATGATTTTTAGTTATCCTAAAACGATTTAGGTTTATAAAATATGTAAAATTTCATTCGACCATAATTATTTACTGTTTTTAATAACAATCATTTTATTACGAATTAGTTACCAAATAAAGTGTATGTAATTATTTTTTGGATTATTTGTTAATTTTTACTAAATAATAATTATTATAAAACTACACGAGGCGTTTAATTTTTTTAACATGTCATATTGATGGAAAAAGTTTTAGTTATCGCAAACACAGAAAATTACATTTTTTTCAATTTACTTTGGAAAATATCGTAAATTATGAAAAAATGGCTTAGTGAACCGCCAGGTAAACACTTAGCCAATATCTCATCATTTTTTGATTGGCACGAGTAAGAGAAAAGTTTTTTGAGTTAACTAAAAATTTAAAAACGTTTTAGTATAACATACTTAAACTCAGAAAATCTAGTTTATGGCACATTACATTTTCATAATATAATCGAAATCTATTAGAATAATTTCTGCATTATTATGGAATTATGTTTCTTCAATGATATTTTAATGTTGATTGGTAAGAGTTTATTTGAGTATGTTTATAATAATATTAATATATATATTATTACCAAATAACTGAAAATTTAAAAACTTTTAATGTGCTTAAGAATAGTTAAAATAGAAATGGCTTTAGCATTCAGCTAAATTAATTATGAATTATTTTTTTTGCAAATTATGTATTAAGTATTAGATTTATATCGATTATAAAAACTGCTACATCTATACATTGTTTATTTTGGAAGCGTTATTATATTATATGTCCTGATTGAAAAAAATATTTTAGTTGAGTTTAAAGAATAGGTATTTGAATATTTCTGAAATAGTATTACTTTTTTTTTTTTTGTTGAACATTTTGTATTTTTTAGGGGGTAGGATAATAGTATGCTACTTTATTATCTTAAAAAAATAATTTGTATTTACTGATATTCTTTTGATGTGATATATTATAGGTATTAATATATGTGTTATTAAAAATTATAAATACTTAAAAAAATGATTAAAATTATCAAGATTAACAAGTTTGCATTACTTACACTAGATTTTGGATAGATGATTGATACCTTGTAAAGTTTATATCAAGTCATTTAATTTTAAATAGGCTCTTTATACTCTAGGTAGTAAATTTTAGTACATTATAAATACAATTGAATAGGCTTAGAAAGGCATTACGCAGTGTTTAAAAAGGTCCATTGATAAGGAAAGAATGTTAGTAATTTGTGTGATCCAAAGCAATTCTATCTTTTTTTTAATTAGTGGATATTCGACCGTTTAAAAGACTCCAAAAACGAGATACCATTTTTCTTCAAAAAAATAAAAAATAATTCTTGACCATTTTCCTCCACTTTCAGTTTTTTTCAATAAATAAAATAATAAAATTGTCATTCGTTGTCATAATGTTAAATTAAAAATAAAAGAACAAATTTAATATTTCAAGTATAATTATCAGGGCTCGGGATAGCAGAGAGCTATGGAAGTTGTTTGTCATGTTACAACATATTCAATTATGAAATTTGAAACTGCTTTTTTTTCCTTTTTTCAACGATTTTTTAAAAACGATGCTTATTTCTAGTTGTTCTGATTATTTTTGTTTTTTTGATCAGTTTTTCCTACTTTTTATAGATTTTTCAGAAAATCCTTTGGAAAATCTATAAACAATAAGGCAAAATGTCTCGAAAATGAAGTTTGATTTTTTTTTTTAACATAAAGATTTATTTATTTTTTTTGATTTTTTAGTTAGAAACTTTTCTTAATCATTTTGTTTCAATATTTTTTGTAATCTTTAATTATATTATTTTTGGCACAGTTACAAATTATGTCTAGTACCTACTTTATCATGTACAATTTTTTTTGATTAAATATTTTTGTTCAAATTTAAGTTTTTTAAATACTTATTTGAGTGCTCATAATGATGTTTTAAAGCGCTTTTTTAAGCACTTATTTTAATGATTTTAAGTATTATAAGTCTTGAGCCCTGATAATATACCAATATATCGTACTCGCCGAACTTGGCGGGTAGTTAAAGAGAGAATGAATATTATAAAAAAGTGTGTACACGTCGATAAAGATGTATCAATCAATAAATAAAATAATGATAAAAAATAGATAATACTAAGTTGTTGTTGATAATGCAACCAGACAATATGTAACATATTATAAGATATAAAATATAAAATATAGTAAAATCACTACAGTAAATAATATTATATTTTTTTTATAATTATAGGACATTTCAGCAACAAAGGAATACCTGTTTAAAGAATAAAAATTATTTATTTAATTATTTTACTTTTTATAATTACATACCTATCTAGATATTAAGTGACCAGAATTTAATCAACAGATACGCGCATATATGATCCTAGCATTTCTAGCCATACACTATCTTTATAATAAGGAACGCAACATTAGAACACCATAGATTAAATATACTAGTAATAATTATAATAATTTATAATAATAATATAATCATTGACATAATATTATATTATATTATATTATGTCAATGAATATAATAGTTAATAATAGTAGTTCAAATAATTATATAATATTTTTTAAGAAACAAGCTTGTTGTTAATTATTATTTATTATACATAACTATTAGTACGATTATCACTATATATTATATATAATACCAAAGCATCTTCTTATTTTAATAAAGGTTTTTGATTAGAATTTGGAATTTGCTTGGTTGCAGCGGACAAGGGGTATTCATTAGCTCTGTATACTTGTGTCGCATTACTATAATATTATTACTCTTTATTGTATTTATAAATTGTATATATCAAATTATACATAAAAATTTGTACATTGAACTTCTGCAATATATTTTTTTATGGTTTTTACATCGTTAAATATATCTATAACATAATATAGTATATAATATGATCTTTATACATTGACTTTATTCATATTTTATAGTGTATCATATTTATTAATAAAAATTAGAGAAATAGCGTACCCAAAATGTACATAAATTACAGCTCTTAGTTAATTCCCTTGTAGAACGATTTATGATAAACAGTGATAAAGAAATATATTCGCGTGGACTTAAAAGTGAAATACCTTTTAAATGTATAATTAGGCTACATAAAAAAAAAAAATTTAATTATGTGAAAATTTTAAATGGCACTTAGAAAGTTCGTATATTTTTATCTTGTTTTTCATGCAACAATAGGAATTAAATATTCTATTACCATATTGTACCAAAGAAGTTTAATACGTTTGATCATAATTTTATATTAGGTAATAATAATTATATAGGTTGTTTTTTCAATTAAAAAAAATAATTTGTTAAATTAATTATCCATTAACGAAAAATAAAAAATATGTTAAAAGTAAACAATGATTTACTTTGTTTATGAATAATATAGTTGATTTCATTAATGAAAATTTTTATTAATTTAAAACTATTATATATTATATGTACCTAATAACAGAACTGAATTTATAGTTTTTAAAATGTTTTATTGTTTTATAGTATCCGACAGTAATGTTTGGTGTCCCGGAGAATTTGATGGCTGGACGTGTATTAATCGGACAAAGGCTGGCGAAGTAGCCAAATTTCCATGTCCTTATTTTATTTTGGGGTTTGATACAAAACGTACGTATACATTTTATTACCCATAAAATCAATTATTGTACTATATATTATAGCTTGTAACATGTTTTGTGCAATTATTTGTACTAAGTTTTATATGCCTAATTTTTTGAGTATTACACGCAATTTTATAGGAAGTATTTAGTTTTGCTGTTAAATAATATAGGCAATAAATCATAATAAACCTTGAAAAATAATCAAATTCAATTTTAATAATATGCCCATTATAGTTAATTACTGCAACGCGGTGTATATAAATTTGTTGCAATGAACTATTTAATATTGCATGTTGTTTGGATAAAAGCTACTTTAACTATGAGCATTACATTAGCACTGTAAAACGATCTATTATTATACTATATACGTGCACAGAAGTGTCGGTCTGGCCCACCCGGCTACTCGGCGATCGCCAGGGGCCCTTCGATATTTTTCAATTTAGGGGCCCATAGCCAATCGAGAACGTAATAAAAAATATGTATGTGTTTAAAATTCTAATCAGGTACAACTCTAACAAATATGTAAACATTGAATCTAACTATATGGTAATTATTGTGGTCTGGCGATAAGGATAAATAAACGCAGTATTTAGCTTACTTGCAATCTAGTTGTCTACGGGATAAAAATAGATTTATTCAAAAGTGTGAACGAGTGTTTTCAAAACTAAAAATTTTAAAAATCAAACTTAGATCTTCATTAAGCCAATAATATTTGGATCCTTGAATTTGTCTATTTGTTGAAGATGATATCATTAAATTAATAAACAATGATAAAGTTATTGATATGTATCGTCCAGCAATGAATTAAAAAAATTACTTTTTTAATATAATGTTAATTTTTAATTCAAATTTTGTATTTTATTTGTAAAATTGTTAAGTAACAATGTTGGTTTGCATTTTTATATTCATAGTTATATTGACAAAGGCGTTTAAAAATAATGACGTAATTTTATTAATTATGTATAAAATAGTTTTAATATTTTATTAAATGACAGTTAAATTTTTTTTCGTTTAAGTTAAAATTAAGTTTGTAGTGGGCCCATTCAAAATTAGTTAACCAGGGGCCCAGTCATGAGCCAGACCGACACTGGTGCACAGATATTCTAATAACTGATAGTGGCGTGACTTGAGGTCATGAACTGCATATACTTCGTCATGATAAACATTTTTGTCTGCCGCGGAACAGTGGTTTATCTTACAGGATTATATTATACGTTGGCGTACGTTTTATGGCCAATTTATTGGACTCGCAAGTTTACCTTTGCCTATCCCAGTTAATACAAACCAATAAGTTTTCAGATGAGTTTTGACGTCACATTTTGTTGTGAACTGACGGTGGGTAGGCTGTGGATTATTTTTTCCCTATATTTGTTTACGAAACCTTATAAAAAGGCCGCAGAAGGAGGGAAAAAATAATAGACATGATCTGATTAATGAGTTATTTCGTGCGATTGATTCATCGGCACTCAAAGGCTAAAAAAAAGAAAACTTTTATACCCCATTGAACGTCTTATACTGTTTGGATGATTTTACACGTTTTCTGAAAACCGTAACGTGCCATTTATGGCTACAATACTGGTTAGTCGTTATTTTCCAAGTTTTACGAGATAAGTAGATAACCTAGGGTGTTAGGTTACGAGAAACAAAAGCCGTTTTATTGTGTCTTATAAAATATTATTTTGTCTTACCTTTATGAAATTTTTTATTCATATTCGTCCACATTGAAAATCAAAATTCGCACAGAATAACAAGGTGGGGATGTCGAAAAACTCCACTAACAAGCGAACAGTCACTGTTGGGTTTTTTTTTTGTTATACCTATAGTAATTTTCAGTATTGTGAGATTTTATTTTACTATCACTGGTGTGTCGTGAAATATTACTATCCAATTATATCATTCTTCCTTTTTTTACCTTGCTGGGTTACAGAATATATAAGATATCCGTTTATAAGACTGTGATGTGCATACGCAGAGCTTGATAAACTAATTTAGAGATACTGAGTCACGCGTATATTTTTTTCATAAGCTTTATTTTTTACACAAATAAAATATAACTAACATTAAATAATAAATATAACAATAAATATGAATATATGATTAAATTGTAGGAGGGGACTAGGCATTTTCGCGAGACAATACTTCTAGCTTCACTATAATGATGATATGTATTTGTATGTTTTCTATTTCGGTTGCCATCGTCTTAAATAGTATAACTTTGTGTATATACACAGTCACAAATAGATACAGGCCCGTATTTAACGGAGGGCTCGGAGGGGCAATTGCCCCTGGCGGCAATATAACAATTAGGTTTAGGGGCGGCAAAATATTGAAATGGTCAAAAATGTAAAATTTATTTATACAATTTTACTTAATGAGTATAATACAAAAATGTAGAACAAAATATAATAATAATATATAATTAGTATGAATGTATAATAAAAAATAACTTTAATAATATAATCACACAAAAAATAAATTTTGAATGTACCTAATAAAGTTATCAATAGTTATCTAATATATAAAACTCGTTTTCAACTCGAATGTCAATAAAATATTTTGGGTATATTGATGTCGTAAACATATGATTCGTATTTAGTTTTATGAATCGTAATCTATGGAAAATACATACTAAAAATAGAAAATGTACAGTGATGGTGGATGGTGATGATTAGTTACGAGTTTACCACTGTCGATTGACAATTTATTGCACTTATTATAATATTATCGATAACAAAATTAAAACACAATTATTATAGTGAATTATTTGTGAACGAGTGTATTCATTTTCAGAGCTTGCTTAAGAGTTAAGACCATCAAAAACCCTCCTACAAATATTATTAATATGTGTAAATTTATTAAAGAAAAAAAACATAGAAGCTATATTTCCATATGTTTATGTTGCTCTTAGAATGTTTCTATGTACTTCTGCTTCAAACTGTTCAACGGAAAGATCATTTTCTAATCTACGGAGAATTAAAATATATTTAAGATCAACCATGTCATCAGAGAGATTGAACAGTTTAGCTATACTAAACACGAACTAAGATATACTTATATATCTATAATATATACCTATATAAGATATACCTATATATCTTAGTTCGTGATACTAAATATAGAGTCATCCATAACTAAAACAATTGATTACAATAATATTATTACATCATTTTCTTCAAAACAGTCTCGCAGAAAGTTATGAAGTTATAAATTAATTGAAAATTTTTATTTTTAAGCTAATTTGCCATTTTAAAAATTTTTTTAAATAATATATTGGTTAATGGTTATAACTGAGTTTTAATTTACATTAATATAACATTGTTATTATTAACTACTACAATTAGGTAATATCAATAAAGTAACATTTTTTTTTTGTGGCGGGGGGGGGGGGCGACAAAGTTTATGTGGCCCCTGGCGGCAATTTTTGTTAATACGGGCCTGAATAGATATAACAATGAACATTATAGTATCATAGCTGATATCATTACGTTGATGGCACATGCAATTAAGTGTTCCTTTTATAATATTAATTACATGTATATTAGTGTACATTGTAAAATATGCAGTGTTCATCATATTTCTATCTGTCGTTTGAAAATTACTTTAGATGAAATTTGGGTTTACTGTTTTGATGGAATTAATTTGTTTTACTTTTGCAATTAGTTAGTTTTCGTTAATAATTTTAAAACTATTCAACTATATCTTTAGAATATATACACAGGACATAATAGCATATTATTCAAGTGAGTATAAATTTCTCATAGGTTTAATCTGGATTAATGATTTTCATCTCTCATGTATGGTTTTACATAAAATGTATTTTTAAATTTTATAGGTACATAATACAGATATAATTAGTTATTTTAAACCATAAAATAAATTTATTAGGTAACCAAAGAAGTTTAAATTTATTTTAATTATTAATAAGAATATGTCCTTAAATTATAAATACTAAATGATTTAATAAATATATTTTTTTAAATGTTTATTTGCCTATTTATTACATTCCTTTTTAAATGAATTCAATAATGCAAATTATAAACACAAAACAAGTTTCGAATTTATTTTAATTAAAGATGCGATATTTTGCTTTATTTTTAATAAGTGGTTCTTGTTATGTTATAATATATTAATATATAACTTTAAATAACTTGTTATACAAAAGCATTCCTACCTATAACATAAATATTCGAATTTGTTGATAAAAAAAAAAAATGTTGAAATGGGCAATCAGAGCACTCATTTTAAATGCATAAAATCAATATTTCAATTCCAACTCCTGTAGTTTATAATCCTTTAAATCATAACATAGAACCTGTAATTCATAATCCATAACAAATATAACATGTTGGATATACTTCATTGGCTATTTAAACATTTTTTTTTTTTAGTAGTTCTTTATAATTTTATTTTAATGTATTAAAATAATTATTTAAATTGTATATAATTAAGTTAATATTTTATGTCATATTTATATCTAATATTATATTATATAATATTTAAATTATGTACCTATTTAGCTTAATGTTTATACATTTAATATTTTAAAACTAGCTATTTTAGTCAATACATAATTATTATAATAATACTATTAGTTATTTAATAATAACGACAATATTTTAAAAATTTAATCGTTAATTAAAATTTTTTTTAATAAGTATTTTTGTATTATATTAGGTATAATAATAATATATTAAAATTAGAATTTTTTTTATAAATATTTTAATGTATCTATGTAAAGTATATGTGAATTAAAATTCAATATTTCTTTTTAACGGTAACTAAATACATTAGAGTTTCGAAAAAAAAAATTAATTTTTTTCTATTTTTTAATATCTATTTAAAAAAAAAATAATTATAATTCGTACTTTTAACAATACATATATATTTATTTTATCATATTATTATTATACTTACACATTGTACATAATGTAAATAAGTTTTATTTTTATTTATTTAAACATTTAAATTTTTGTTCATTATTTATTTTTAATTATTATTTGATTATCCGTATTTTTCCTCGATACTAATAAGTGTAGATAATTGACGCTCAACTATAGTTTAATATTTATAATTTATGCGTTAATACTTATATAATTTAATTTAAACTTTATTTTTACTGTGTGTAATAGGTACTATAATACTAGAATTTTATTTAGTGACATGTAAAGTTGATGATATGTAAATATGTCCAAATAGTTTATTTGAATTTTATCGACAAGTGCAAGATAAATAAAAAGGCATCGAATTAAATTGGACACAGGCAAATGTTTCAATAAGTTAAATGACGGGTAGAAACTAATGAATGAAGTATAAACAATTCTGGGTACAAACGATAGGTGATGAGTGAACCATAAATATTCTTCAGATTGAGGTTTTAGTATTGTGACTCGACAAAGTGCAAACCATACCAATGATTTGTAAAGTGTGCGGTGAGTGGGAGTTGTAAGAAGGTTTAAGGTGAAGACAACGTACTTTATGAGAAAACACAAGATCCAACACAATCATGATATTAGTGTTGAGCCGAAAAATAAAAGCCAAGGCAATAACTTTTCGATCGATTTCTTGAAAGACATAGTTTCCAACTATAGCTTGTAGATATCAAAACGGACAAAACGAATAAACGATTTTTAATACTGCCATACTGGTATGACACATGTATTACATTCTCGTAGATTTATTATTGATATTATTTTTATACTTACATTATAAATAAATACATTGGACCTTAATCAATCCATATTCGCATAATGTAATATTATTCAGGTACATCCACAATTTCAATTATTTTCATAAAAATTTGTCAAAAATATCTATATTAATCTAATATTATTTTTAATGAGATATATTGTGTTTCTGAGTATAATAAAAATCGTGAGTGAAAAAAATGTTTAAAGATTTAACATAAATGTTTATTTATACAATTTAAATTAAAAATCACAAATAGTATATCTATTAACATTGAGTAGATTATGTTATGTGCGTTTAATATATTTTATGAGCAATACATTTTATATATTAATTTACTGACATGCATGCCATAAAAATAAAATAATAAAATAAATCGAAGAGATACCTATAGGTATATCGTTATAATGATGGGGCTGATATTCGTCAAGTATAATATTTTTCAACAAAAGGTAGGTTTTAAGAATTATATTCATGCTCGAAAATCCAAAATTCATCAAGGTTATTTATTCGCTGTTACAAGTAAATTTTTAGGAAGAAAACGGGACTAAAGGTAGGTAGATACCCAAAAATAATATTATAATATGCTTTCTTAAGACAAACATGTTTTTCTCCAATTAGGGTAAAACACGAAACCTTTAACCATAAAATTAAATATGCAACGAACGAGTAATGATAGTAGAAGGGAATGAGATTTAAAAAATAACTATGTTGTATATTATGGCTTGCAACCCCTATATAACCGTTCTATGTGTATATTATAGAATAAATATTAGAATATAATTTGTATAAATCTCTAACAAACAATATTGTACTGTGGGTATGATATTTTTAGATAACATAATACTGGTATACAGTATAATAGCCAATCGACAATCACCTTATTATTAATGTAACTGTAATTTATTTATATTATAAGATTTAACACTATTATTCATAAAAAAATGCATGATAGCGCATTTTTATAATTTTTAAGTTTATACAAAATAATAGTTTTTATTACAGACGGTAGTTGTTCATTGACCATCAGAGTTTAAATCCGAGGAATACCTAATTAATATCATGGTCGTATCTACCTCATATAGAGGCACTACACAGTTTGTTTATTTATAATTAGTTAGATATTTAACTAAAAATATTTATTAGATATATATATATATTTGTAATATTATGTATATATTATATATTAGTATTATTTGATTCGTACCACTTTTACCTTAACTATAAATTTCTTCAAATTCTAATTTTTATGTATATTTTATGGAGCGTCAGTGGATGACTTCCTTATGATCTAATACACGCTTCCAGACTTCTTCTTTCATATGGCAGGTTGGATAACTTATTGTACGATTTTTATTTATTTTTATGCAGACTGTAAATTATCATATATATTTTAAATAATAATAATAAAGTATGTTTTAAAATCATATTATCAATTATTCGGATTTATTATGCCATTTTAAATATCTTTGTAGTGTCTAAAATGTTACTTTCAAAATATGAGTGGCATTATTTTTACTGTTAATTTTTAAGCATTTAATATATTAATATATCTAAATTAAAATTATAACAAGTAATTTTTGAGTTATTTGACTTTGCGTACTGTAAGAATAACGTTAAATGATAACATGTTTTAAAGGTATGAATTCATACCTTAAAGTATTGATAATTTGTAAATCATATTAATTAAAAATAATCTATTAACATTTTATAGTTTGTATAGTTTGTAAAATGTATAACAATTAGTCGTCATCAAATTGTGAAAATACTTAGAATAAGAATTTAAGAATAATATTTAATTGGATAAGGATTAGGCGCTGGAGGCAAGTTAATAGTTTATGATTCAAGATGTTCAAAAAATAATCAGCAATATTTATTATTTAAAGACTGTAATATTTCTTTATTATTGAATTTTTAATATAATAGTGAATTGATTTGAGCCAAGACTCATAATACTTCGGTATATTATTATATGAAAATTACTATTGAGTATATCATACATAATCGAACTCTTAATTAATATTTTTACAATATAAATTTAATTAATTTTCTTTTATACATCTCTAAAATTGTTGTTCTCTAGATATTTAAATGATTTTTTGCTAAGTAAATAATAGTTTACTGATAAAAATTGGGTTTATTATAATTTATTATTTATTATAATGGTATAAAATAATACTTAAAAACTGAATCAGAAGACTTGAAATTGTTTTTTACCAAAATATATGAAATATTCTGAACGGAGTGATGAATGTATTGATTTTACAATGATGTGTGTTTTTTTTTTTTTTTTGTTTTTTTTTGTGTCTGTCGAAAACATTTGGGGCAGTAAAAATGCTTCGATTTTCAACTTCAGCCCCTCTTTGACTCTTTGAAAAGGAAATCGGATCTAGTTGGTACTTTGGGGGGTCAAAAGTTAAAATTTTTCAATATTTTTTAAATGAGTCGGGAAAAACCTTAAAAAAATGACGGAAAAAACGGGATTTTTTACGCGAAACCAGTAATTTTCACCAAATATTTATATTAGCGTTCTCCATACACAGTTCAATTTTAAAAGAATTTTGACTTTTTTTGAGCAATTTATAGACAATTGAAATTTTTAATTTTTTTTAGTATTTTTTTTAAAAATAACGATAAAATTTTTTTGGCCGGCCAGAAAATCTTGAAAATTCAATGCAAGGTTTCTTATAAGTTGTTCTTAAAGTGATAAAAAAAAATCCGAAATCGTTAGTCACAATTTTTGTTTATAAGT
The DNA here is from genome assembly GCA_020882235.1 of Schizaphis graminum. NCBI lineage: Eukaryota > Metazoa > Arthropoda > Insecta > Hemiptera > Aphididae > Schizaphis > Schizaphis graminum. The sequence goes on from CM037032.1 coordinate 74,212,133, forward strand.
GCTTAAAGTTCGAATTTATACGAAATATGTCAAAATTGTGAAAATTTGCAAGTAATTTTGTGGTTGAAAAATCGTAAAATTTTTTTCTTTTATAACTAAGTTTTGAAAATTTGGTACAAGGTTCTCCATAAATTTTTCTTCAATTATTTGTAAAAAAAACTCCACCGGATTCAGACGAAAATTTTTTATGAGTGTTTGAAATTTAAATTTTTACAAAACCGCGTTAAATAACGGTTTAGCCTCAAACGATTTTTGATATTTGTTGTAATTCAAACTGTATAAGTCGTAAATACTTGAAAATTTTACCAGTTATTTAAATTGCCATTTTCTTTACGTGATTTGATTTTCAAAATATTTTGACTTTTTTTGAGCTATTTATAGACAATTGAAATTTTTTATTTTATTTTTTATTTATAAATGTTGATAAAAAAAATTTAGCTGGGACAAATTACTTGAAAATTTAATTGAAGGGTCCATATAACTTGTTCTAACTCTCATTCAAAAATTATAAAAATACATAGGCACGATTTTTTTTTATTAGCATTTGAAGTTCAAATATTGACAAAAATTCGTCAAAATCATGAATATTTTTCACTATTTGGTAGTTAAAAATTTATAAATATTTTACTATCAAAAGCTAAGAATTTAAAATTTAATACTATGCTGTCCATAAGTTAAGCTTAGAATAATTATTAAAAAGTTTGATGTTCATTCAATTTACAAAATTTTACGAGTGTTTAAAGTTTTAATTTTAATTTGAAATCAAAAATACACGTGTAAAATAACGTTTTACTAATAAATAATTTTCGATTTTTGTTATTTTTAAAAAATTATTTGAAGTAAGATCTTGAAACTTTTAGTTAAATGTTTGAATTAGTTTCAAAATAGAATGTATGACAATATTTAAATATAATATATCCTAGACTGACAAATCATCTCCGTTCAGAATCGTTTTTCGTATACAATGATACCTATCATTGCATTCAAATTTAACCTACCCTAGTCCGAAGTCCACCCCACCCCCTAATGTACAGCAGAGCGATACTCACTTACCCGCTTTTATATTATTGCCTTTTGTTATGAATATTTTGTTTGTTTTTATTTTTTGTATAACTGTATTTTATTTTTATGCAGTATAATTCTTATTAATCTATCTATTTTGTCTAAAAATTTTATAACGTTACTATGTTTTTTTTTTTTGTAGCCAAATTATTTTAATTATATAAGTTGAATATAATTATTCAGACAATAGTCCATACAATTTAAAATACAAATAATAACACGACCAAAATATTGTAATAATTATTATCTTGAAGTAATGAACCTTCTAAACATTATCCTTGCTAATTTTTTTTTAATATTACATATTTTTTAATGTTGAAATAATTATTTTTAAGATTTTATTTGATCATAGTTCATAACTATCTTAAACGTTAATTCACAAATAATTATTAACGTTGGAGTTATTGAACGATGTTCATGTTACTCTGATCTTATCATATTTTGAGTTTTGTAATTAGAACTACATTGTTACTTCAACAATAACTACAAAAAAGATTTGTTTTGTATAACAACAAAAACTTAACTAATTCCATTAATTTTATAAACATAACAGCATAACAGCATTAATTTTTATAATATAACATGTGTTAAAATAAAATACTTCCTTTGTACATAATATTGTTTAATATTCTAACTCATTAAATAAATAAACCTTTTTTTTTATTTTCAATTTAAAAATACCAATAAATGTTTGGTCATTATTTTTTCGTATTATGTAAAATCAATGATTTTGACTACATTAAATAATAAAATTATTTTAAAAGTTTGTTCATTGTAAAAGTTATGTTTTAGTTGGAGGGTTTTTATAATGCATTTTTTCAAATCATTAAATATTCATAAATCATCAAAAATAAACATATTTATAATAACACGAAAAATAAATTGATTAAAATTAAAATACTATATTAAATTATTAATATTAATAGTGATTAAGTTGTTACAAAACTTTTATAAAAGTAAATAAATTTCATTTCGTACTTTTTTAAAGAATATTTTTAATCGTTATAATTACACATACTAATATAATGCTGGTCTATATTATATATACTTGCTATATCATTCATTTAAATATATAGATTTTTTTGAATTGAATATCTTTTATTACTTAATCATTAACATACGCGATACACTTATATTGATCAAAAATTTTTATGGATTAAGAAATTAAAAAGCGGGTAAGTGAGTATCGCTCTGCTGTACATTAGGAGGATGGGTGTACCTCAGACTAGGGTAGATTAAATTTGAATGCAATGATAGGTATCATTGTATAGGTACGAAAAACGATTCTGAACGGAGATGATTTGTCAGTCTAGGATAATTATATTTAAATATTGTCATATATTCTATTTTGAAACAAATTTAAACATTTAAGTAAAAGTTTCAAGATCTTACGTTTAGTAATTTTTTAAAAATAACAAAAATCGAAAATTATTTATTAGTAAAACGTTATTTTACACGTGTATTTTTGATTTCAAGTTAAAATTAAAACTTAATTAAATAATAATTTAAATTTCAAATACTCATAAAAATTTTTTGTCTTAGTCCGGTAGAGTTTTTTTTTTACAGATATTTGAAGAATAATTTATGGAGAACTTTGTACCAAATTTTCAAAACTTAGTTATAAAAGAAAAATTTTTTACGATTTTTCAACCACAAAATTACTTGCAAATTTTCGCAATTTTGACATATTTCGTATAAATTTGAACTTTAAGCACTTATAAAAAAAAAATTGTAAATAACGATCTCGGATTTTTTTTTATCACTTTAAGAAAAACTTATAAGAAACCTTGTATTAAATTTTCAAGATTTTCTGGCCGGCCAAAATTTTTTTATCGTTATTTAAAAAAAAAAATACTTAAAAAAATTGAAAATTTCAATTGTCTATAAATAGCTCAAAAAAAAGTAATAATACTTTGAAAATTTAACTGTGTATAGAGAACGTTAATATTAACATTTGGTGAAAATTTCAAGTATGTAAATTGATTAATTTTTGAGTTATGGCAAAATCAAAAATTCGATTTTTTTTAAAACTGTTGGAAAATGTTTACTTTTGACCTCTATATTGCACCAAGGATATCCACTTTGCCATCGGAAACCATCCCAAAAGTTTGAAATTGAAGCATTATTTCGACTAGTTATACTGTACATAGACAAAAAAAAAACACACATCATTGTAAAATCAATACATTCATCACTCCGTCCAGAATCTAAAAAAAATTATCAAAATTGTTGATTTAAGGCTTATGTGAATAATAATAATTATACGTATTATAGGTCCAAATCTTTGGTTGTTAAATTTTAAATAGTTTATGTGTCGCCTATCATAATATACCGAGGTATGAGAATAGAGTCTACGTTTAATTCTATCCCTATACTATATTATATTATAAATACATAAATGCTATTAAAAAGCATCACGAGTGATGGAATTCTATGAATAGTCTTATTATCACTCTTTTTATAATAATCATAATAATAATAATATAATTGTGTTTTTTGAATAAATAATACTTATTCGTTATTGTTTTCAAACAAATTTATATTATAAAAATATTTATGAAAATAATAAATTATGTATCATACAATGTATAGGTTTATTGTATTATAAACTAATTATCTACATTATGTGTAGGTGTATTAAGATTACAAAAACATTTCTCTAACACGAGATTTAACCCTCACAGTATTGTGGTCTGAACTTGACTTGATTTCATTATTGAAGATTAATAAGAAAATGGTTTAAAGTAATTAACGTAAATTAAAATTGTAGTAGTTAGTGACATCGTGTTCTAGTGTACATTAAATATCGTGTTATTTGAGTCTACAAGAACATAAACGCCGCAGATGGTGCTGCTTCACAACAATGTTTTTTTTAAAATAGCATATTAATTGTATTTAAGTAGCCGCTTTACGTCATATTAGAGTTAGGACCGTATACATATTGTGTACTTTATTTATACGTATTCTTTATTAATGAATATTAAATAAAATAAATATGATATGGATATGAATCTTTAAAATTAGCTATTTATTTGGTACTTGTATAAGAAATAGTTGCATTTATTCAATGTTTCAAACGTATTCCTTATTTAATGGCTTAAATTGTAATAGTAGTTTGAAAAATATTATGTACTTATAAATTAAAAATTATTTACATTCTGCTTAAATATATATTTTGTTATTTATATTAGTGTATCTTCAAGGTTAATTTGTTATTAATCTACTTTCTTGAAAATAGCTAGGAGGTTATTTGAATTTCAGAAGCTAATATGAATATTTATTGACTTCGGTAGGAATAAAAGTCGGGTGATTCAAAATTTCCCAAGAGATATCTGTTGCTCTAAAAGTCTTAAATAAAACCTATGGATTGTGAATACTTCTGAAAAATTGCTCAATCGTATTTATTTTTCAGTAAAATTTAACAGATAGAAAATACCACACGGAAAATGCTATCAGAGTTTTTTTACGTTTAAAAATATAAAATAGGATCATTTTCAGTTATTAATTATTAATTGCTATCTAAGTATAAACTATTACTTATAATTATTATATTAAATACTATTGTTATTAATTTTCATCTTAAAATCGTTTAGTGTTTGATTAGTGCCGGAAATATAATTTATAGTTAGTTATAGAATCAGATTTTCTAAACAGTCAAACTAAAAATGGATTATATGAATGGTGTTTTACTTAAGCATTATATGATATTACTTAAAATATTAGTTATTAAAATATTTTTAGTAGTTTTTATTGATTTTATTACGGATAAATTTTTATTATTTAAATAATTATTTACTAAGTAGTGTAATGTCAAGTAGTAGGTATTTGTGTTTTATATTATTATTTATACAGATTTTTAATTCACTGTGTTTTCAAAAAATTATTTATTCAGTTACTTTGCTAAAAATTATTATCCAAATTATAAGATTAAATATTTATTTAATTTTCGTAAACCATAAAATAAAGTATTCAGTTCTTTTTTATGATTTTTTTTTATATGAACCAACTGTAGGTTTTTATAGAATCAAAACACCCTTCTACAAACATGATTATATTATGAACATAATCAACCCAAACCCACTGTACAAAAGTTAAACTTACGAATTTAACATTTACAAAATTTCGTAAAATATTTTGATTTATTTTGTAACCCACTGTTTATACATAAAAATATCGTTTTAATTAACAAAATTAAATGTTTCCACATTAATAGTTATTTATTTCGTTAATATTAATTTAACATATAATATTTACAAAGAAAAAATGTTTTTTTTTTTATTAGTTGCAAAATACAATATTTTTCAGCTTTTAAATAAGTGTTATTAATATTATTTAACGCAATGAAATGTTAGTGATAATTTATTTTAATTAAAATGCAATATGTACATAATTTAACAACATTTGTTTATACATTTCTAAGTCGAATGAATATTATATTTATAGCTGTTATTATGTTATGCTGAAAAAGTATTACTTTATCATGTTCGTTGTATTTAAAATAGTTAGATTAGATTTTATTATAACAAAATGTAAATTAATATATTAAAATTAACATTTTTTAGTAATTCGTTTATAATAAACATTTTTTGTTGTTTTCAATATTCTCAATTTTCATAAATCTTTAAGCCTTTGCTATATAGCATTTTATTAAATTTTAATCTATATTTTTGGAAGAATTTCTATTACTAGTAAAATAAATAACAGTTAAAATGAAATATATTGTATTTCACATTTACACCATTAAAATTTAAAAGTATGTATTGTCAGACTAATTATCATGAAGATATTAAGGAATTAAGATAAATCGTATTTAACAATACTTATTGTAGAAGTGAATGTTTTTAAATTTTCTATAATGTTTTTAAAATCGTTAGCAATATGCATATGCATATAGTCTAGGATTCGGCTAATAGATTTTAGTCTCCGAGGTACACCCAAAGTTCAATTGTTGCAGGCAGTGGTGAATCGCAAAAATATTATCCCAGATTAAAAGATTTGTGCAAAAATAATAAATGAAAAGTAGAAAACATGAAATCGTGTTGGATACTATTTTGCATTTTTAAATATACGTTTGTTTAATTATGAAGAAAACTGCCATAACGGTAATATATATACATAAATGTAATTGATTTTGGCATTTTGCTTGTATAAATGATAAAAATATAAATTTATAGGCAAAGTCCTGCGTCATAAATAAGGTGATCGCACACATCTGCATTGTAAGATACATCATAAATGTAATTAAATTAAATTGTCGCTTCTGTATCACTCATTTGTTAGTATTGTTACATTTATCGTCGTCTTTAAGCTGTACTTTGGTGAACGTGTCGGAATCGTCCAGAGTATATAGCCGTTGTAACGTGTACCTCAGGTCGCTGATGTTATAACTATAATTATTCAGACCGGCAGAGAAGAACGTGCACGCGTCAAGTTAATTTGTTCAAAACTCGGAAGACCCACGAGTCCCGCGCAAAACCGCTAAGTTGGTTTGTAGAAACAAAATTCCACAAACATTACAATAGCCGCTATAATAAATGATATCGCTGTCATATTACTCGTATATATTTGCACCGAATACGCCGTGTGATTTTTGAAAAATGACGGAGTGATAAACGTGTTAACATTATGAAACACAATATTTGATTAATATTCGAGTCGTGCGCGTGAAAATGTAATATAACATATAGTAAATTAAAATATTATAATGCACATCACGCGAATTTAATATTTTAAAAGGTCTCTTTTATGATATTTTTCATAATAGTACAATCAAAACCATCGTGGCGTTGTCGTGTGCAGGTTATGTTTTTGTGGTTGTAAGGATACAGAGATGATCATATAATTAAATGAAAATAAAATAAAATTTAAATTTGAATAATAACATTATTTTACTCTTCGTTGTTATGGTGAAATTCAACTGTGTGCTTTTTCTGAAACATAAAATAAATTAAAAAATCCTTTTTCTTTATATTAAAGTTAAAAAGTTAACTAAAAATATTTTATTTATGTGTAGCGACTGGGTTTATACCTTAAGCTCCTGTCGTATCTTCCTACAAGAACTGTATTTAACATGATTATATCGTAATGTGTATTATTGCATGTTGAAAAATACATTTTTGATTTATCTCGAAAGAAAATGAATCAGGTGGGTCGCATCCAGGGAATAGAAGCGTAGGTAGTCTATCATACATATTTTATTTACATGTGGCTTTATCACTTGTGGTAGGTACTTACATGAATGAAATTACAATTTGATTGATCTATTGAAAAGACATGACACCTTTTTACTTTTACTTACTACGTATTCATATATTGAATAAATAAATATTAAATTTAGACAAACATGTCATAATATAAAAACACTAGACAAGTATCTAGGATTACATATTTGATCTCATTGGGGGCTATATAAAATAAAATATATAGGTATACAACGTATAAACTCATTTTGTAATCGAATACCACTAAATTTCAAATAAGTCCCCATCCCTATCAACTATTGTTTTCCATACATTAATTTAAACATAAAAAAGTGGGTGAGTGAGTATCGCTCTGCTGTACATTAAGGGGATGGATGGACCTCAGACTAGGGTAGGTTAAATTTGAATGCAATGATAGGTATCATTGTATACGAAAAACGATTCTGAACGGAGATGATTTGTCAGTCTAGGATATTATATTATATTTAAATATTGTCATATATTCTATTTTGAAACTAATTCAAACATTTAAGTAAAAGTTTCAAGATCTTACGTTTAGTAATTTTTTACAAATAACAAAAATCGAAAGTTATTTATTAGTAAAACGTTATTTTACACGTGTATTTTTGATTTCAAATTAAAATTAAAACTTTAGACACTCGTAAAATTTTTTAAACTGAATAATCATCAAACTTTTTTATAACTATTCTAAGTTTAATTTATGGAAAGAATAGTATTAAATTTTCAATTCTTAGCTTTTGATAATAAAATATTTATAAATTTTTAACTACCAAATAGTGAAAAATATTCATGATTTTGACGAATTTTTGTCAATATTTGAACTTTAAATGCTAATAAAAAAAAATTGTGCCTATGTATTTTTATAATTTTCGAATAAGAGTTAGAACAAGTTATGTGGACCCTTCAATTAAAAAATTTTTTATCGTTATTTAAAAAAAAAATACTTAGAAAAATTAAAAATTTCAATTGTCTATAAATAGCTCAAAAAAAGTCAAAATACGTTGAAAATTTAACTGTGTATGGAAAACGTTAATGTAAACATTTGGTGAAAATTTCAAGTATTTACATCGATTAATTTTTGAGTTATAGCAAAATCAAAAATTCGATTTTTTTGAAAACTGTTTGAAAATGTTTACTTTTGACCTTTATATTGCACCAAGGATATCCATATCCTTTCCTTTTCTACATATCATTGTAATATCAATACATTCATCACTCCGTTCAGAATCTAAAAAAATCATACGTTTACAATTTATTATAAAGTATATAATATTAAAATGTGACTTTTAGTCGTTTCTTAAAAGTATTATTTCAATCTCAAGAATGACTGTGAAACAGTAAATTAATATGTATATATATATTGTATGCATTTTTCCTGACAAAAGATAACTTTCGAATCAATATCTATAAGTATATTATATTTGTATTATCCACAACAATATTGTGTTTGAATAATACACTTTTTAATTTGTGTTAGTGGTGTTTTTATTATACAACAATTATTTTTAGTGATTTCATAAATATCAGACTTTTAATATTTGACATAAGTTGCTAAATCTGTGGTAGTAATATTAAAAATACTTAATCAGGGGAAAAATTAAAAAATTAGAAAACAATTGTAATTTTTACACAAAATTAGATTTTATTGTTCTGTTGTAATTAAAAATTGAATAATTAAAGAGACTTGGATTTTTTACAGAAGCATTCTCTAGGTATTATAAACATTTGAATATATTTTTGGTCTTTTTGTGCTATTTATATATGATCATATTTTTGTTCGCGAATAAATAAACTTAATAATTGAACACATGATTTTTATGAGTTGTTTTTATAAAAAATAAAAAATATCAAAAATTATAGTCATAATTAGATCGCGGATTTGTATGTACCTATTTTCTGCATCTGTAAAATTTGTTTTATGATATTATCATAACTATTTAAAAAACGAAACTTTTTTAGCGCAAATTTTTGCATATTTTGACATTTTTATATTTTATTGGCTTGTTTTACAATTTTAATAGCATATTTAATCTTTTAGTGCATATATGCTGTATTGTCTATTATAATTTAAGAAAAAAAATATTATATTTTTGCAGTTTACTACACTTGTACTTGTAGGTATAAACGGTTTTACCGACAATGACGTTAGATCAATAATCAAGCAAATAAAATAAGTATACCAAGATAAATTTTAAATAATTTAATACATTTTTTTTAAATATATTGTATTAAACTATTAATACAACTAATAAATAAACTATTTTGAACATTTAGTTAAAAAAAATACATTATTTTTGCTAATATTTTTATTCATATTTTTATTTTTCATGTATACTTTAACATTTTAGTGCATATATTTATGCATATTTAGGATTTTTAGTGCATATTTAGTTGGTTTTTAATGCATATAAATCTGCGCTCTAGTCATCATTGTATATTATTTTTTAACTATTCATACCACCCTCTGGTACATTGGTATTGGCTTATAAGTTAAAAGTTATTAGAAATATTATAATAATTATTTAATATAATGTGATTTATTTTTAACCAAAATGATGTATTTTTAGTACAGAAATAAATTATTAATAACAATATAAATATACAATAAAATTTTCATTGAAATATAGTTTGACTAATTGTTTACTCTCATAACTATTTTTCATTGATGATGATTTATTATGGAATTCAAATCTGATATACTGACCTACTCAATAACAAAATATATTTGATAGGTATCTATTTTAATAGACACAGCAGAGCAAATTATATTTATATTTTTTTTCTATTTACATTATACATTTTATTATTCTAAATGTATTAAAGAGCATTTGACTATTCTAAAAAACAATGATATTATTGTAATTTATAAACAAAATAATAATAATAATAATAACGATAACCTAAATAAATATTACGTTGTATGGAGAAGTAAAATATTATATAAAAAAATACAAAGGATACACTTTTTTTTTAAACGTCGTAGCACTAATGTTATTATATTTTTAACTTTTGTAAATTTGTGCAGTATTTTATGAAATTCATACCTTCACAATATTTGAAGGGTTTTATATATATAATCTCTAGTCTTATCCGTAGTGACTTTTAGTATTTTGAAGTACGTGTCTATACTCGAGTAAACAATAGAGCTTGGTTAAGATTTATACTTAACCAAATTCAAAAGATTTTCATCAATTTTTATTTGTTCTATATAATTTTTAGGCATCGAATATTCAATAAAATACGTTATAGTTGTATTTTTTCATGGTCAAAGGACCTCCTCGCGAAGTAAAAATTTTATCACACCACTATCCTGCCCAAAGATTTTTACCACGTTAACTATCCGGTACTATCTGTACATTTTTAAATTAAGGTTGATGGATATTCTTGATTTAAACCGTTCGTGCAAGCTCGAGAGTGACCTTGTCTAGGTGCGGTGAAAAAAATAAAAATAGCAAATGAAAAAAGCTTTTTTTTTCTACATTAATACTTACCTTGCATAATATTATAATATGCGATTATTATATTAGCACAATGCATTCAATTTTAGATTTACGATCGCGTTCAAAGTTTTCGGTAAACCTAACAAAATATTATACAATATCATAGTTTTATCATTATTACCGTGTGCGTGATCAAAATCCACGCTTTTAAAATTTAAGGTGATCACAGAGTTATATATAATATAAATAATATAACGGTTTTTTGCAGGTTTCGGTCAGAAAACGTGTCTGCCGGACGGCTCGTGGTTCAAGCATCCAGACAGTAACAAGACGTGGTCCAACTATACTACGTGTGTCGATTTGGACGATCTAAAGGTCGGTGCCGTAAAAATATCTCAGTTTTCATTTTCGATGGCGCGAGAAGGTGGTATTGAGAACGCTCATCGTTCACCTGTACCCATCCCTTTTATCATTACCGTGATAACGTGCACCTCCGACAACGTGGAATTATCTAGGTATTCGTTTTATTTTTACCAAACCCTAAACAATCGCCACTACCCCTCCCCCGTCACGATTTATCGGCTGACAACGCCAAATGCCGTGACAAATGGCCGTATACTTGTATCCACCACCGCCATGGCGTGCACAACGAGGACTTTTGATGATAATATTATATATACGTAAATCCTGTATATAGTGTGTACTGTATCTGTATACATATTATTATTATTACGTCGTATAATGTGTATTCATCGAGAATTCAGTAGGTGCATTGTGGGTAAGCTAGTCCATTGTCCGCGTTGTATATGTTTTATACACCTGTGAGCGAATAATTGAACCCACCGCGGATATTTATCGTTCGAAAAAAGCCGTCGACGCACTGAACAATACATACAACGGTAATAATAACCACATAACCATTACGATAATAACGCGTGTGTACATAGTTGTATCATCGCTAATTTTGTGTAGTGTGTACCTACCAATTATTACTATTATGTGTACACATTACATAATATTATAATATGTATATATCATATAATGAGCGACGTCAGCAAAATTATATTGACGTGACGTATCAGTTGCCTAAAAATTATTATTTTTTTTTTATACCAATTCTCCTTCTAACTACTTGTACACCAAAACGCATCAGTTTTGTATCAACGGTGAACGCGTTATATACTGCATGGTCACAATTCGTAATATAGGGGAGGTAAATATACGATGGCCACGGCACGACGTCGTGTACGCGATAATATATTATTATTTATTAGCATTAATTAATGAAAATAAAATAAATCATATAGTATCAGAATAATATTAATGCAAACGTAAATTGCGCTCAACGAAGTGTACAAATTGTAAATTGCGCCCCGTACTTTTCAGGTATAAATTATTATCTACTAAATTGCTCCCGGTATTTTTCAGTATCTAAAAAAGGTATAATAAATTGCGCCCAGTATTATATAGGTATAAATTTCAATGTAGTTAATTGCACCCTATAGAAATATTATTAATATGATAGTTATTTAGCATTACCCAGAGGACACCACGAGGAGGCGACTATCTCTGTCCTCTAAAAAGTTGCTTGTTGCTTAGTTTGCTTGAAATAAATAAATAATTTGAAAAAGTAATATTTTTTAAAAGTTAGATTAATTTATACTACATGCAGTAAATAATAATAAAATATTTTAGTAATAAAAATCAGGTAAATTATATAATATAGAGTTAGTAGTGTAATACAATTATAAGTTATGCATCAATATAGTACTGAGACATCATATTCACAAATTCAACCCGCATGTAATAATTTTATTATATTTTTAAATAATTTGTTCCACAATTTAAAATTTTTTTTTTTTTGATTTGGTGTTTTGAAATTTTCTAAGGTTTATTTATACTATTAATTTGTAAGTAAATTTAAGATTTTTATAGAATTTTATTTTCTTTCTAGCTAAATGCAGTTTATATATCCATGTTGTCGTGTGGAAGAAAACGTTTTGAACTATTAGTAGTTGTAATAATATGTGTAAATTCATTGTATCGTTAATATCATAACGATTTTAAACACTTTTGTACATTTATTGGTGTAAAAACTGAACGATAAATGAATAAACGTACAAAAGTGTTTAAAATAGATATTAATGAATTCAAGGTCATTAAGATACTATAGGCGCAATAACGGCACTACGTATTTTGGGGTCCTGGGCAATATTTTTGGTTATGCCCTTGATGATTATGGAACTAGGTGGTAAATTATTAATAATAATAATAAAATAAATAGAAACAAGCCCCCCTGATCACACAGGCCCAGGAATTTGCACGGAGTATTCCTCCTAGCACCGTCACTGTATGGGCATAATTTACTACGTAGACATTTAGGTATACTTGAAAAATACCGGGTGCAATTTACTGGTGACTTATACTTCGAACAGTATTTTTACTTCATCATTGTATATAATAATCGTGCACTAATCCAAATTTTTGTACTTGACGCCATATAGATTTTCCAAAATGAAAAGGCATCCTTTTATTTCTGTGTAATATCCAAATAAATCTTTTTTGGCAACAATCATTCCTATTTCAAAATCGATTTGAAATGTTTTTAGTTTAATAGCAAAATTATTTCTCAAGGCAGCTTATTTAATTATATTGAACATTCTCTTATAAGTATTGTTGATTTTATTCGGTAAAAGAGCATAAAACTAAATATACATAAATATGTGAATTTGACATATTATAATGTATAAAAATATGAATATAAAATAGGTATATATTTATATAATATGTTAATATATATATATTAATTTTTGAATTAATAACATACCATAACCATTGGCACTATAACACCCATTACAAAACAGTGTAATGTGTATATTTGCATAAATAATTTGGGGGTGAATTTAAATGTACCATCCACTGTAAGCGAATCGGAAAAATTGGAACTTTATTAATAATTTGTCGGTGAACCAATACGTCGGAAAACTAAACTGTCGGCAAAATGGGAATATTTTAAAAATACTTTAAAATTGGTATATTTGTCGGCAAACTGAGTTGTCGGCGAATTGGGATTCGGTAAAGTAGGTATGAACCAATTTACTCTACTATTTTTACTACCCGATGACTGCGGCCATAATTTACAATCGCCAATATTTTCAATAATAACAATAAAAACGGCACACGTTATATTAATTTGTCAACAGAATCATTTATTTTTTTGTGTAAATTAATTAGATACCTAAATATTGGATAATGTTAAAATTTTTAATTTATAATTTTTGTTGTATTAATAACTATTAACTAACAGATTTTACGAATTTCACCAATATTATTTTTATTTTTATATTTTATATGATGTAGGCATTATTGATTATTGGTACATTCAGTAACTGAATTTTACTAAATCACAAGGATTAGTATTTAACAATTCTTCAGATGTGTATAATACAATCAATTTATTTTGTAATCTAATAAAATCAAAAATTTCTTCGAAATTTGACTTAAAAATGTCTAGTGCAGGATTGGGAAATATAGTAGTTTGAATATTTATTAGGGTAAATTAATGATAAAAATTCGAATAAATATTATAAAAAATCAAATCGTGCTTGCAAATTTGTTAATATATTATCCAATATTTCAGTAAAAAGTATTTTGTAAATTGTTCTAGGGTTATTAGTTATTAATGTTGTTGCTCAAAATAACCTTTATAATTATTAACATTTTTTCCCATAAAGTTTTAATAAATTTAACCTATTATTTTGGATTTAATATTTAGTTTCTTAATTTTTTTAAAAATAATATTGTTATTTTTCAATTTACCAATGTTTGTTTAATACAAGTTTATTAATAATGAAAATAATTAAATAGGCAAGTGAAAAATATTGGAATTACGTTTTTAAAAATATCGATAAGCGTTCGGCACAGCGCTTTCAACCTCCATATTAACCAAAAACACTGATATCCCTTCTACCGCAACCAGTCATTCCTATAATAAAAATACGGGCCGGGAAATATAAAATACGAGCGCATCTGTAAAAAAATTGTCTATATGAAAAAAATGCATTTAATTTCTTTCGAAGAAACTTGATAAATTGTTTCAAATTGAATACTTAAATAAAAATTAATATATTAAAATTCAAATAGAAATATTTAACGATATTATTATATTTGAATACTTACGTAGTAGTAATTTTAATGTATAGGTACGTCGCTTTGTTATTTAACATAATACATCTTAAACTTTTTATTTCTTCCTTTTTGGTCAGGCATTTGGCACTTACCTAGCTTGCTCTGATAGCACGCCACTGATTTAATTGAGGACAATAATTAGTAGTATAACACATTTTACGGCACCCCCTTCTCAAAGTCCACACTTATTATAATATACTCATCTAAGCCAACATAATTTTCTTTGAAAACAATTAATGTGGTGGTTCTTAACCTTTTTTTATTTATGTCACCTTTAACCATAAGAATAAAATACTGCATTACCCTAACATCAAATGAATAAAACAATCTTCATTCTTCACTGTATATTTTAGAATCATTCTTTTATTAAAATAGAAATAATACAGTACACACACAAAAAAAAAAAATAAGTACACACTTGATTTGAATTGTTGGGTTAAATGTTCAATGAACGTTGTAATTTTAAATTTTAAATTGTCAAATGAAAAAAAATAGTTATCATTTACATACATTTAATGGACAATTTGATCCTAACTCAGATATGCCTTTAAGCTGGCCCCATGTCATCTCGATTGAGAACCACTGAATTAATTTATAATAATTTTATTTAACAACAGTTTATAACACCAGATTGCAATGCCTCAATGTCTCACTAACTCATAACATAACAAATTGTAGATTCTGAAGAATTCATTTAACTCTTATGCTTAATATTATAATAAATTTACTTGTTATAAAATTTAAAAGTAAGAATAATGTCTAGTAAACATTATAGCATTTTTTCAATATTTAATTTTAAAGTGAATATAAAAATGTTAAAATGTTAAATTGTTTTTGGATCTTAAAATATTTATAACTCACTTTAAAATTAAAATATAAAAAACAATTTACGAGGACCACTAGATAATACTCTTATTTTTTTATTGATAAATTAATTTTAATATTAAACATACAAGAGTTAAATGAATTCTTCACACGTACAATTTGCTATGGTCTGTGTTAAAAAGACGGAGACAAACGTATTCAGGTGTACTGTTCTCGTAGAAATTACTAACTATTTATATGGGTATGTATTATATATATCGATGCCTGCGCACCATTGTCGATCTTCGTCGAAGAGAACAAAGGGCGAGGTTTTTATTTAGTTTTTTTTTTCTAGTTGAGGAATCAAGTCAACATGATCTACAAATGGGGATACACGGTATCGCTGGCTGCGTTGGCGGTTTCCATATTCATATTCTTTTATTTCAGGTACTACGCTGCACGCATTTTATAATACAATTTTATAATAGATCGTCGTCGTCATCGCCCCTCGATTTATTGCTCGCCATATATTAAGTGCAGGTATACTGGCTTGACTACGTGCGTGGAATTTTTTAATATCTTCTATAAAACGGCAATCGTGGAAAAAAACATATCGTCCGTTTTCCCCGAAATATCTGTATGATATTATAATATAATGGTACACGACGTACATTATTGGTCAGCACTTTGAATATTAGCTGTCGAAGACGTGAGTTCAAATACGAACGATCAACAAGTAGCGTGTATATACCTGTTCTACATAATAAGTTAGCGTGTAGTAGGTATAGGTATGTAAATTTCTTATGCCATGTGTTAAGATAAAAATTAAACGTTATGCTCGTAAAATCAGTTCTTAGTCTAAAAAACTAGGTAAAAAAAAAAAAAAGCGGGTAAGTGAGTATCGCTCTGCTGTACATTAGGGGGTGGGGTGGACTTCGGACTAGGGTAGGTTAAATTTGAATGCAATGATAGGTATCATTGTATACGTAAAACGATTCTGAACGGAGATGATTTGTCAGTCTGGGATATATTATATTTAAATATTGTCGTATATTCTATTTTGAAAAAAATTCACAAATTCAAACACTTAAGTAAAAGCTTAAAGATCTTACGTTTGATAATTTTTTAAAAATAACAAAAGTCGAAAATTATTTATTAGTAAAACGTAATTTTACACGCTTATTTTTGATTTCAAATTAAAATTAAAACTTTAAACACTCGTAAAATTTTTTAAATTGAATAATCATCAAAATTTTTTATAATTATTCTAAGCTTAACTTATGGACAGCATAGTATTAAATTTTCAATTCTTAGCTTCTGATAGTAAAATATTTATAAATTTTTAACTACCAAATAGTGAAAAATATTCATGATTTTGACAAATTTTTGTCAATATTTGAACTTCAAATGCTAATAAAAAAAATTGTGCCTATGTATTTTTATAATTTTTGAATGAGAGTTAGAACAAGTTATGTGGACCCTTCAATTAAATTTTAAAGTAAATTGTCCCAGCTAAATTTTTTTTATCAACATTTATAAAAAAAAAATAAAAAAAAATTGAAAATTTTAATTGTCTATAAATAGCTCAAAAAAAGTCAAAATGTTTTGAAAATCAAATTACGTAAAGAAAATGGCAATCTAAATAACTGGTAAAATTTTCAAGTATTTGCGACTTATACTGTTTGAATAACAACAAATATCAAAAATCGTTTGAGGCTAAACCGTTATTTAACGGGGTTTTGTGAAAATTTAAATTTCAAACACTCATAAAAATTTTTTGTCTGAATCCGGTATAGTTTTTTTTACAGATAATTGAAGAAAAATGTATGGAGAACCTTGTATCAAATTTTCAAAACTTAGTTATAAAAGAAAAAAATTTTAAGATTTTTCAACCACAAGATTACTTGCAAATTTTCGCAATTTTGACATATTTCGTATAAATTCGAACTTTAAGCACTTATAAAAAAAAAATGTGACTAACGATTTCGGATTTTTTTTTATCACTTTAAGAACAACTTATAAGAAACCTTGCATTGAATTTTAAAGATTTTCTGGCCGGCCAAAAAATTTTTATCGTTATTTTAAAAATAATACTAAAAAAAATTAAAAACTTCAATTGTCTATAAATAGCTCAAAAAAAGTCTAAATTCTTTGAAAATTTAACTGTGTATGGAGAACGCTAATATAAACATTTGGTGAAAATTTCAAGTATTTATATCTACTAGTTTTTGAGTTATAGCAAAATAAAAAATTCGATTTGGTCGAAAACTGGTTGTGCGTAAAAAATCCCGTTTTTCCGTCATTTTTTTAAGGTTTTTCCCGACTCATTTAAAAAATATTGAAAAATTTTAACTTTTGACCCCCCAAAGTACCAACTAGATCCGATTTCCTTTTCAAAGAGTCAAAGAGGGGCTGAAGTTGAAAATCGAAGCATTTTTACTGCCCCAAATGTTGTCGACAGACACAAAAAAAAACAAAAAAAAAAAAAAAACACACATCATTGTAAAATCAATACATTCATCACTCCGTTCAGAATCTAAAAACGATTAAAATCATTTCAATCTTATACAATCAATTGACACGACTACTGTTTAATTCGGTAGTTTACATAATTATAGTATTAGACGATTCGAACACCGAACAAACGACTCTCCTCAAATCCCCAATGCAATCAACTTTTCGCGAAGTGATGTATTTTTACTACCCCAAGCATTTTTACAACACATCCTATCGAGAAAAATTTTTATTTTCACGGTTCAACTGTTTAACTAAAATCAACTCCACATTAAGCCCCCGGGGACAAAATCTACCCATCGCAAATGCATCCTTTAAACGGAACGATCGCTGCTCGTATATATTGCATAATGTTTGGTATGACTTTGCGTTCGAAATTATTAATACGTCGAAGTTAGTACAGTTGTAGTTGTCCATGTGTAAAGGACATAATCTGGCAACACAACTATTAAACGAAGCAGGAATTTAGGTACCTAAACCTATCTATAACACTAGTGATGTAGTAGTTTCGGTCCGCAAACAGTTCTCAACCAGTGGTATACGTCAGTAAATATAAATAACCACTAGTTGCGCGATAAATAATTATTTTAGTTTCACGTTGGAATATGTATAATGTATATTGTATATTATAATACTTCAAAAACCACTAAATGGTTATTTTGAATATTTCAATTAGCAGCCATATACTATATTATTTCGAAGTTTTTTTTAATCTAAATAAATATGTAGGTAATAGGTATGCAAATATGATAATGAAAAAAAGCGGGTAAGTGAGTATCGCTCTGCTGTACATTAGGGGGTGGGATGGACCTCGGACTAGGGAAGGTTAAATTTGAATGCAATGATAGGTATCATTGTATACGAAAAACGATTCTGAACGAAGATGATTTGTCAGTCTAGGATATATAATACTTAAATATTGTAATATATTCTACTTTGAAACTAATTCAAACATTTAAGTAAATGTTTCAAGATCTTACGTTTAGTAATTTTTTAAAAATAACTAAAATCGAAAATTATTTATTAGTAAAAAGTTATTTTACACGTGTATTTTTAATTTCAAATTAAAATTAAAACTTTAAACACTCGTAAAATTTTTTAAATTGAACAATCCTCAAACTTTTTTATAATTATTCTAAGCTTAACTTATGGACAGCATAGTATTAAATTTTCAATTCTTAGCTTTTGATAGAAAAATATTTATAAATTTTTAACTACCAAATAGTGAAAAATATTCATGATTTTGACGAATTTTGTCAATATTTGAACTTCAAATGCTAATAAAAAAAAATTGTGCATATGTATTTTTATAATTTTTGAATGAGAGTTAGAACAAGTTATGTGGACCCTTCAATTAAAATTTCAAGTAATTTGTCCCAGCTTAATTTTTTTTATCAACATTTATAAAAAAAAAATAAAAAAAAATTGAAAATTTCAATTGTCTATAAATAGCTCAAAAAAAGTCAAAATGTTTTGAAAATCAAATCACGTAAATAAAATGGCAATCTAAATAACTGGTAAAATTTTCAAGTATTTACGACTTATACTATTTGAATAACAACAAATATCAAAAATCGTTTGAGGCTAAACCGTTATTTAACGCGGTTTTGTAAAAATTTAAATTTCAATCACTCATAAAATTTTTTTGTCTTAGCCCGGTAGAGTTTTTTTTGTAGATAGTTGAAGAAAATTTTATGGAGAACCTTGTACCAAATTTTCAAAACTTAGTTATAAAAGAAAACAATTGTACGATTTTTTAACCACAATATTACTTGCCAATTTTTGCAATTTTGACATATTTCGTATAAATTCGAACTTTAACTACTTATAAAAAAAAATTGTGACAAACGATTTCGGATTTTTTTTTATCACATTAAGAACAACTTATAAGAAACCTTGTATTAAATTTTCAAGATTTTCTGGCCGGCCAAAAAAATTTTATCGTTATTTTAAAAAAAAATACTAAAAAAAATTAAAAATTTCAATTGTCTATAAATAGCTCAAAAAAAGTCAAAATTCTTTGAAAATTTAACTGTGTATGGAAAACCTTAATATAAACATTTTGTGAAAATTTCAAACCTCTATAATGCACCAAGGATATCCACTTTGCCATCGGAAACCACCCCCAAAGTTTGAAATTGAAGCATTATTTCGACACGTTATGCTGTACAGACACAAAAAAAAAAAAAAAAAAAAACACACATTGTAAAATCAATACATTCATCACTCCGTTCAGAATCTAAAAGATACGTTAAGCGTTTTAGTCATAATAATTGTAAAATTTATACCCATGATATAATATTATAGTTATTAAAAATGTTTTTAGATTCTGAACGGAGTGATGAATGTATTGATTTTACAATGATGTGTGTTTTTTTTTTATTTTTCATTTTTTTTTTGTGTCTGACGACAACATTTGGAGCAGTAAAAATGATTTCAGCCCCTCTTTGAAAATGAAATTGAATCTAGTTGGTACTTTGGGGGGGGGGGGTCAAAAGTTAAAAATTTTCAATATTTTTTATGAGTCGGGAAAAACCTTAAAAAAATGAGGGAAAAACGGGATTTTTTTACGCAAAACCAGTTTTCGACAAAATCGAATTTTTTATTTTACTATAACTCAAAAACAAATCGATGTAAACACTTGAAATTTTCATCAAATGTTTATATTAGTGTTCTCCATACACAGATAAATTTTCAAAGTATTTTGACTTTTTTTGAGCTATTTATAGACAATTGAAATTTTCAATTTTTTTAAGTATTTTTTTTTAAAATAACGATAAAATTTTTTTGGCCGGCCAGAAAATCTAGAAAATTTAATGCAAGGTTTCTTATAAGTTTTTCTTAAAGTGATTAAAAAAAAATCCGAAATCGTTATTCACAATTTTTTTTTATAAGTGCTTAAAGTTCGAATTTATACGAAATATGTCAAAATTGCGAAAAATAGTAAAATTTTATTGAAAATTTTACCAGTTATTTAGATTGGCATTTTCTTTACGTGATTTGATTTTCAAAACATTTTGACTTTTTTCGAGCTATTTATAGACAATTGAAATTTTCAATTTTTTTTATTTTGTTTTTTATAAATGTTGATAAAAAAAGTTAAGCTGGGACAAATTACTTGAAAATTTAATTGAAGGGTCCAGATAACTTGTTCTAACTCTCATTCAAAAATTATAAAAATACATAGGCACAATTTTTTTTTATTAGCATTTGAAGTTCAAATATTGACAAAAAATTCGTCAAAATCATGAATATTTTTCACTATTTGGTAGTTAAAAATTTATAAATATTTTACTATCAAAAGCTAAGAATTGATAATTTAATACTATGCTGTCCATAAGTTAAGCTTAGTATAATTATAAAAAAGTTTGAGGATTATTCAATTTAAAAAATTTTACGAGTGTTTAAAGTTTTAATTTTAATTTGAAATCAAAACACACGTGTAAAATAACGTTTTACTAATAAATAATTTTCGATTTTTGTTATTTTTAAAAAATTACTAATCGTAAGATCTTGAGACTTTTACTTAAATGTTTGAATTAGTTTCAAAATAGAATATATGACAATATTTAAATATAATATATCCTAGACTGACAAATCATCTCCGTTCAGAATCGTTTTTCGTATACAATGATACCTATCATTGCATTTAAATTTAACCTACCCTAGTCCGAGGTCCACCCCACCCCCTAATGTACAGCAGAGCGATACTCACTTACCTGCTTTTTATTTATTAAGTTAACGCCAGATGCTTAGGTACAGTATTTTTAGTATACAGATATTAATACAAATGTATAATTGATAGGTAGGTTATGGTTATATTACAATCTGGAAAAATAAAAATTTAAATACTTACCTAATACACCTGTAATCTGTGTGAAAAAATATTTAACTTAAAAGTAAAAAAAATCGATACTATAAAAGTTATCTTTAAGTAGATAGATATTTCAAATCGTTTAAAAAATAATAATTTTTCAATTCTTTAGCCAAACCTTGAAATATTGTATTTTTTAGCCTCACATAGTCATATGTACAACTTTTTTGTCTTAACAGCTGTGCTTACTTTATTTACAAATTATTTTAAATAATTAAGTTAATTTGTATAAGGTTTTAAACAACTATTTTTAATCTATACTGCACCTATTTTTACTAGTCGGACATCATATTCAATTTTCCGTGTAGAACGTTTTACATGCATCGATATGAAATATTACAAGTTTATTACCTATTGAATCTTCTGTTGACTCTTGTTCGTGTACTATAGTTAACTCAAAAATTTTGATTATTTTAGAAAATGAATATTATGGTAGTAATTTATTATAATAAGATTCTTATAAAAAATGTATACAATAATTATGTATTAAAATAACAATTAAATAGTATGACATTTTAAAAAATTTAGGAGAAAAAAAGTAGAAAGTACAAAATGAAATAAATTAATTCCAAAAATTTAGTTTATTTCAGAAATAAAGTGATAAATAATGATTTTAGATTTAAAGTGAAACAAGAAATGTATTGTTTTAACATGTTTTATCTTTTTTTTGTGAATACTTTTTAGACAGGAAGAATCATAAAAAAAATGATGCAGCAGTTTTAAGTATGGAAATCGAGTCTTGATGGTATTTTGAATAGGTCATATCTGATTTTTTTTTATAAACTGTCTGTGGGCTTAAAGAAATACTACCTTAAAATACTGTTTTAACTTTCGTAAAGCTTCATTCGAAATCGTGTTTTGATTATGATCTATTATTGGTTTCAAAATTCATATCATAATACTTACCATTTTTCTACGTGTATAGATGAACAAAGCGAAACGAGTGTAAAACACCCGGTCTAAGTATATTCTGTCCATCTTTATACTTTTTATAATGTTAATGTAACTTTAAAAGTTTTCTTTAATAATGCATAAGCCATGTCTTGAAACAACATTTTATATCGTTTACTGTCCACAATATTTCTAAATAAAAATCCCGATTTTTATAGTTTATGCATATTTTTTTAAACTGCCTGTTTTATATTATATACATAGATACTTTCTGCAGTTATATATGATATTATTTTCAGGAGCTTAACGTGCACTAGGATACAGATACATAAGAATCTGTTCATATCGCTGGCAGTCAATAATTGTCTGTGGCTAGTGTGGTATGAGGCAGTGGTTGATAATTTGCCGGTACTGATGACAAACGGGGTAAGTATAAGATACAAACCGGAAAAATGTATATTTATTTTTTAAATTAAATGATCATTCTGAGTATATATAAATACATAAATTGTTTGGTCGTTAACATTGCGCGAAAATTAATTGATCACCGTAATTTTTAGCTGGGCTGCAAGCTGCTGCATGTTCTGGTCCAGTATTTTCTAGTGGCCACTTACTTTTGGATGTTTTGTGAAGGCTTGTACTTGCACACACTGCTGGTTGTCACGTTTCTTACAGAGTCAAAAGTGATGCCGTTCCTGCACACGATCGGCTGGGGCATACCGGCCCTGTTGGTGTCGACATACGCTGTTCTTCGGACAGCAACTCCCGGCGAGACTTTACAGTTAGTACGTTTTAGATTATACGATATAGTGTAGGTGTTGTATACAGTTGTTAGTTTTGATTTATAGAGAAATTTTCAATTTATTATTCCGTTTGATATCATCCGAAAACTGTCGATCCGTTATAATAAATTAATATTAATAAAAATAACTACATACCGTAAACATTTGTAGTCTTAACACTTTAACAGATACTACATTTGTTATTGCTTATTTCACTCAGACAACAATAGCTATCGAGGTAACTGTAGGAAATAATGTAAATAAGATCTATGCCCAGTTTGGTTGTCTATAAAATATTGTCTCTCTGATAAAGTCTGAGAGACTCTCGCCTTGGGTGGTAACCTGTACATAAGTAATATTAGTATATTACTGACTGACTTCTAAGATAAAATTCGACTTTTTCGTTATTGTGTCCACTATAATATTATGAAGAAAGCTTTTAGTTTTAGTTTTATCGTTTATGAGGACTAAAAATGATTTTTCAATGTGGCTCAGTAAAATATCTTTTGGTTATTTGAGTTTATGTTGATCATAATTCATAATTAAATATTATGTTTTACTAAATACCACACAGGAATGCAAAAAATAATAGAAAAATCAATTCGATCTAAGGTTTTTATTTTGAATTATTTTAATTTATTACGTAAGATTTACACTATTATTACAATTCACTGGTCGAGATGTTTTGAACAAAAATAAAAGTGATCACAATTTTAAGCTATTTGATGTAAATCTTTTAAATTATTATTTCTAAATATTTAGTAACATCATAAAATGCAGCTAGATTTTATAAAATTCTTGAGTAAGTATATTATGATGTCTTTAATTTTCACGAAATATGAAAAACCATACAGCAGTCTTATTTATTTGATTCATATGTTCAAATTATTTTCAAAAGATAATATTCTTAAATTATAAATATCAGCTATATTCATATAATATTACATGATAAATGTTTGACTTACTTACGTAGTTTTACTTTTATATTAATTTGTTAGAATATAAAAGTTTGATACCTGTACTTTTATTACAAAATAATAATTAACTAATAGGTATTACGTCAAATGGCCAAACATAATTAAATACATTTAAATTAATCTTAAACTTTAAGTTCATAGTTAAAATAGTTTTTATGAAGATAAAAACAAATAGTATGTTAATAAAAAATGGTTGTAAAAGTATTATACTATTATTATTATTATTATTGTTTCAATTTATTTATAATTAGGGTTCTAAATTTGAAATATTTCAATGAAATATTAAAAAATATTTTTTTTCTTTTAAACATGATCGGTAGATTAGAAACAATATATTGATTAAATACAGAAAATATTCATAGTAAATATGCAAAAATATGCACTATACATTTTTGATATTTTTTTAATTTATCACTTGTATTATTAATTGGATCCTTATTGGTTATTTTTATTATTATTTATTATTCATATTTTCTTTGTTTTACACAATAAACCAACTTTTGAAAATTTTCACTTGCAAGTTAACGTGATTATAAACTTTAAGATATAATCATTTATATTTTATTTTTCATTGCGATGAAATATTTCATGACATTTTAAAACCCTATGTATATTATTATGAATACTATACGGGGTGTTTCACGATGAACTGACACTTTTGAACTTAACTTATGTGTGTAATTGTCAGTTCATCGTGAAACACCCTGTATAGTATATACACGTCTTAAAAATCTTATATATTAGTAAAAATATAATAATTTTATACATTGTTATAAATTTTAAATACTAAACTTCTAATTGATTTAGAATATTTACTAAAATATTGAAATTTTTTTAATTAATTACTTTGAATAAGCACAAGTTTCTTTTACAGTTTATTATAATAAACAAATATAAAGTTTATAATATATTATTATAATTTTATTTTAAATTTTTGCACAAGCATAGTATAATGTATTTCACTGAAGTCATATAACTGTGATTTTAATAGAAACTTCTTATCATAAATCAGCAATTCAGCTATCAAACCTTTAGTTAATCGATTTAATTTTTTTTTTTTTTGGAAATATTCACTTTATATTTTACTAAACTTACTGTCTGAAAATCTGCAAATAATTTTTTCTTTTAAAATATATTATATTTATCTTATTCTGCTCTGCTAAGTAAAATAAAAAAAAAATGTCTGTATATATCGAATAGTTTGTACATTTTTTTGATATTCTAATGAGTACACTGTAAATATTTATTTTATACCACAAACAAATTAAAATCATTCCATTAAAAATGCCATTTTTTTTAAGCAGTACCTATAACCTCATAGAAAATCCTTGTTTTTCAATTGAATTAAAATAAATTCAATGTATTTTGTAAAAACTTGGTAAGTGTAATAATTTATTACAATAAATTGGTTTTAAATTTGTTTATATTATAATATATTATATAATTAAAACCATATAGGTATTAACTTGTTTTTTTTTTATATGATATTTGTTTAGGTTAGATCAATAATTGAAGTTGGTTAAATTATTTTAATGCTTTATTAATGGTATTATAATGAAAAATTAAAATACTACTGTAAAGTATTATACGATGTATAATAGGTTAAGTAAACAGAGTGTTGAGTAAAACTTTACAGAGTAATTTAAATATTATCTTATAGATCAATAGATGAATTTGTACAAACTAATTATTTATGATATTTTTCAAGATTTAAGACTACCGATTTAAGCTATATTTATATTTATTCAAAAGTAGTGCACAGTAACTTTGGAAAATATTTCTTATGTTTAGCAATTATCACATACAATTCATTTTGCTTAACAAGCATTGTTTTTGCAAATTGCAACTTTATGCTGTCATTCGATTTTTCGTTTACCATTATCACTAATTGTGTAGCTCGTATAATGATTCATTATTGTTATTGTTGTCGCTAACTGTTTTTAAAAACTTTTTAACAAGTAATTGTAGAGATTTTTATTATTTTTAGAACGAAAGTGAATTATTGTATTTGAACCACAAATTATAATTTTTACATTTTTATTATGTTGTTTTTTTTCTATTAAAGTTACATTTTATATTATTTTTATTGTATACATTTTTTATCTAGCAAATTTAAAATCAATTAAAATTTTTTTATTAATTATTTGAGTTGTTGGTAAATTATTCCATACAATTTTTCAAGTGGTATTAACTATTTAAACATATTTTCTTATACGTAGTACGGACAGTACGGTATAATATTACATTCCATGATAAAATTTAAAATTATATTGCCACTGCAGCAGCCGTTATTAAAATCTTTTTGTATTTGATGTATTATAGGCAAAAATTATATTTAATTGATATTAAAATAATACAGTTATAAAAAGACAGAATCTTGTAAATAGTTATTTCACATCATTGTAATTTAATGAAATTTATAAAAAAAATATTTTAAAAATTAGATAATAAGATATTAGATTTGTTACAAAGCATTCTAATATTTATACTTAGAAATGGAAATTCTTATGACAGTAAAAGGAAATGGAAGTGAAATGCACTTGGAAAGTTGGAACTAAACAGATGTATATAGTATATTATATTCCTGCTTAAAACGTAGCTATAGTTAAAATTGTTTGGTGACTGGATATTTTATTTAGATTTTATAAATTTAAATGAAATACAATACAATAAGCAATATTTAATAACACCGGATATTACTTTGTACGTTATAGACAACTAATAAAGTATTTATTTGATTTTTTTCTTTTTTTTAAATTATATAACATTATAAATAAATAAATATTTGTTTCATAGTTTATATTTCATGATATACGCACACATTGAGTGTAGTCATAAAGATCATATTTATTTTTATCACTATATAACGAATATCTAATAGTTATGTAAGTGATTATAACAATATATTATTTTTATTTTAATAATTTATTGACAAGAACTTATGAGTTATATATTTTATTGTGGTCACTATTTACAAAACGTAATTTACAGATCGCAAATTCTATGAACAAAAATCTTAAGCTAAAAATGAACATTTTTTGTTTCATGTTATATCTAATATTAAGGTATATATTTGTTTCATAAATTATGTTTTTATATTTTAATCCAAATCATTTTTAAGATTTTGGTTTACGAGACAGATAAATTTTAATATTTTATAGATATAATTGTACAGCAGAGAAATAATATAATATATTTCACTTCTGAAATCACCAAGGAATCATTAACGATTTTTCAGCTGTAATTTTTATTCACTTGTTAGAGTTTAATTCGATTGAAGTGACATTGTAAGGCTGATATTAAATTATCAACATAGGCCGATGCAACCGCTATGTAATCAGAATAAATAGTTAACATCGTTATGCATTTTCCGGATGTAACTGATGGTTATGTTAATGATTGCTGGAAAAAAAAAAGGAATTAAATGGTTATTAGCTTTCTAAATACTAATTTAATTTAAAAAAAATCAAAATTAATTTTTCGATTTAGTTTAATTTTAATAAACGACGGTAAATATAACCGCCTTATTGTTATCAGACGATATTGTACGACTGAGTAGGCTGTATGGTATTTGTGTACAGTGTGAAAATCTGTTTTTAGATTTTAATTCAATGCGGCACGTCCTTATACTAAACAGGTACTTAAAATGTTACGTGACTGAACTGCACTATAATGAATCAGACTCAGCGTCACAAGTTTGCCATAGTCGCAGAGGAATAGGTAGTTGGAGCATCTTCAGCATCTATATTATACTACAACAAATGTAAAAAATTCGAAATAAATTCACCTTGACAACTTTTTATTGGGCGTTTTTAATTTCCTGGATGGTCGGCGATGTCGTAGTCGCGAACGTAAAATTATCTCGTGCAACCTAGACTAACCCGGACAAATCAATTTAAATTTAATTATAAATCCAGCCGCGTCTTAATAACGCGATAAAATTGTCATTATATTATAGTCGTCCAAACAATCTCGCGTAATTGCGGTCCACGAATATCCCCATGGACAGCTACCTACTCCGCGTCTACGGTTGTTCCTTCTGAAAACAAACATTTACAATGCACTCAGCATACACTTCGTCTTTCGCTCGCATCTCACTTACTATGCCGTGATTGAGCTAAAACTCGATTATGCGAAGCGCGTGGTGAATTTCAATAATAATTAAATAATTGTACGTATGCTGAAAAAAAGACGAGCAATCTTACACGTACGTTTTACATGGAACAGTTTTGTCGAAATATTATTTAATATTAAATTCGTATTCATAAGTCATGGCATAACGTCGTTTACCACGGTGACACTATTTCGTCGACTTTATTAATATTGTTTTCAGCGTACTGAAACCATTAAAATTATATATTGATCGATGTTCAGAGAAATCGTAATTTCATGTTATAGAAGCGTTAATATAATATAAAACGCAAAGTGTTCTAGATACTCGTTGTCGTTATAAATCGATAATATTTTATTAATTTAAGATTAGCTGCAGAAAAAGAAATCAATGATGTGCTTATATATAGACAGCAATGTTTTTATTGTTAACATTTAATGCAGGAGTGGTAAAAAAAAAAGGCTAAAACTCAAGAAAGTTCAAGTGTTTTGTTATATTTATTCAAATCGATATATTAGTGTTGTGTACAAATGAACAGTTGTCTAAGTTATATCAAATTAAATAACATATAAGAATATGAATTTTAACAAAAACATAATTGCATGTCTGCATTATTCGTTGCATATATTGTTGAGTTGTATTTTTATTTTTATTTTTTAAGACATTCAAGTTTACCAATTTGTTATGACTATATTAAAACGATTTTCCAAGCATAAACAGTTTCAAAAGCTCTTGATATTAATAGTCATGTAATATTTAACGTCAATATTAAACCCGATCATGTATAAAACATATACGATCTGATATTTGGCTTTAGAACTTGTTCAGTTTCCGAAATGGCTCATTTGAAAGGGTAAGATAATATCGAATGTCATTATTTTCGTAGTTTCATGATCCGTGTCATTCAAATACCCACTCGACTGCACGTCTAAGCCCGATGGCTTCGTGAAACTTCTGATCGTGCAATCCTTATGGGATTTTGGCAACAGACCGAGGAAATAAATTAACTATATATATTTATGTATAATGTCTGTTAATAGTCGTAATTACTTCTGTTTAGTGTTCATTATTCAATATGTATTAAGCGTATTGTATATACAAATATTTATAGTTTCTGTACGCAGTAAAATAAAACGTATATACTATTTTTCAGGCTGTAGCACTGTGCAAATTAAATATGCAACATCAATATAACACATGATGTCGAGATAATATTATAATATAATTATAATTTTTCAGAGACGAATTTTATAAAAATGGTAAAAAATCAGTACCTACGTAATTAATCGATTCCTGTATTCTTAAATAATATTAATTATAAAATTACTCAACTTATATATATATTTCAAAACTTCTTTATAGAACAGTAAAAAAAAAAATAAAATACGTGGGAGTTGACTCGTATAGAGAATTAAATGAGTTAACAAATGATAGGTTAAAGAGAAATAATTGAAAACTAACTTACAGGCTTAATAAAAAATTAAGGGACAATTCTCAAAATATTTATTTTAGAAAAAACATCAGGTTTAAAGCACTATTTTGTATGAATCAATAAAAGTACACATTTAAAACCAATTTAACGTAAAAACATTAGGAATAATGTTAATAATGTTAATATAGTTAGTGATATGATGAAACGTAATTTAAAATACATTTTGTTTGCATTATATTTGTTTGTGACACGGCTTATCGTATAGGATAGGTACGTGTCATTACAGGATTGCAGATTTGAATATCTGTACAATTTCAATTTGACTCGTTTCATTTTTTATATTATATTATTAAGTCATTTTATTTTAACTTTTACATGCATAAATTTGAAATTTCGTTGATATTAAAGAAAATAATTATGTTGTGCCTTACTTAGCAAATCATTTAGAAGTCAGTCACTAGATGTGATAATTACTATATTTATGGACTATAATAATATTATGTTGTTATATACTTACATCTAGTTCATTTTTTTAAGGTTGTTGTTGATATATTAATAGCTAAATGGTGTAAAATATTACTTTTCACTTGTAAGTTGATTTTTGGAAAAAAAACTACTGTTTCATTGAAATGTAATCTTGAAATTATAGAATTATCTCGTTACGTGAAAATCATTATTGTGTAATGTGAAAAAATGATTTTGATATTTTACATACTTAAATTTAAATAATTTGTTGAACTTTAAATTAGACGCTCGATAAGACCACCTGGTTTATTTTGAAAATATATTTGTAAGAATTTTATCATAACATGTTTTCAGTGACAACAGTTTTTGCAGTCAGTACTTACTTGCAAGTTCAAATCATAAACATTTCGAAATAATGTCTCAATGAAATATATTATAGGCCGGACTGTTATTTTGTACTCACTTTTTGCAACAATACCACGGTTGCGTAGAATTTATTAGTATGAAAAATAATTTCCTTACAATAATTCTTTGGTAAACATGTTTAATTACAGTTGTCATATTTACTGTCAAGACTTATCATAAACTTTTCCCATTAAAACAACTCTCGTTTTATTTTGTGCGTAACTTATGAATTGTCTGTAACTATTACTAAGATAAATTCCAAAACTTTAATATACCTAACATAATATCACAGTATCTACAATAACAAAATTCGTAATCAATATTCTATGCATTAAATAAAAAAATATTTTAAAACCAAATGTCGTTTTACATTTGAAAAACGTTGGTAAGTTGTTATTTGTAGATATTTCATTTGAGTAGATGTATTAGATACATGTAATTTATTATATTAAAAAAAATCTGTTATGGTTTTTTAAAGTAATTTAAAGTTATTTGAGAATTTATTTTCTAAATTTTGAGAAAAATTTATTGACGAAAATTAGTTTTGATAAACAATATTAACGATAAAAAATAAAGCTTGAAATAGAACAAAATTGTAAGTGTCATAAAAAATATTAAGTAAAAATGTTGAAAATAGTTTAAAGTTATGTGATTCATTTAGAAACAACTAAACAATTTTACGAAAATTGTATAGCATTTTTTTAATTATAAAAAAAAATAATAGTAATAAATTAAAATATATGGAAATATAAGGTTTTATTAGACATATTTTTACATTAAATTATATAAATCATACTACAAGTAAAATTTTTATTTAAAACCTATTTTATTTTATAATAGTGTCGAATGAGCTCGATTAAATTCAATTTTGATGAGTTATTACTTATTTTATGGTATAAATTTAATCGAATTATGTAGGTAATTTACTAATTAAATACTCGTAAATAACATTTAATGTTCACTATACTTTAGAAAAGTTTAATAGATTGAGTATATATTTACAAATTTTATAAACATGTAATTAGTTTTATTTCCAAAAACTATTTCTAACGAAAAATTATTATCGAATATCGATAGTGAAATAAGCTAACGGAGTAACCGTATCATTTCGTTAAGTGAGTATTGTTATAATATTGACGTTTTTAACATTTTATAAAAGTTTATTTTCTTTATTTTTTTCTAAATTAATTCAATTTTGAATTTAAAATTATAGTTGAGAGTTATTAATGTTGTTATCTTTAATTTTTAATATTTCTTGCTGTCATAGTATACAATATAGATTTAATAACAATATTTTCTTTATTTAATTTTTAGATTGAAAATTATGTTGTTTTCAAATTCAATTTTATTAAGTTTATTGATGCATAGTGTTATCTATATCTAAGATATATTTATAAGTTTTTATATGTATCATATATTTTTATCAACATTTTATCATTGTATATTATATAATCATTTGGTCACATGCAATGTTTTATGTTTATTAGTTTTACTATGGAAAAACAAAAATTTTTACGGTGATTTATTTAGATAGTGATTGATTGGAATGTGAGTTGACCTGCCTATACGTACAATTGACGTGTTGTGTTTTCCACATGGTTGCAGTAGACAACTTTACGACGTAAATTTTAGAATGGAACTGTACTCTTGAGATGGACAATGCGTACAGATGAGATATTTTCAATTTTTTATCCATAGATTATGTTTGAAACGACAACCTGATTAAACATGAGATATTTATAATTATATACGAATCGCATAATGCAATGTGATAGTCGTTCAAAACCGTTTTGAAAATCAATATAGTTCATTAATTTTCTTTTCAAAAGTTAGTCTTTGAACGATTGAACACAATGGACCATTTAAAATTAGATGGTGAAAAATAATTGAATTCATCTTTTATAGGAGACCCGTTTGTCAGACGTTCGCTGAGTTTATATTTAATTGCAAAAGTAATGTGATAAATGATCGCGAAGTTTTCTTTCCGGTCGTCATTAGAACATAGGTTGGACAATTAACTGCATCACAGAACGCTCTAAGGCTTAACTTTAATGTGCAATCTCTAAAGATACAAATGAATACGTGCATTGGTGCACTAATACGAATGTGGAGATTTTAGCGGTTAGTTGTCAAATATTTTTGTTAGATATACGACCCAAAAATAATTTGTTAATATATAAAAAAGTTTTTATTTTGTTTAAATTGTTAACTTCACTATTATAGGGTTAAAAAAAATGTATCGTTTTATTTAACTAATTTTGTGACGCCATCTACCGTGCATAAACGTAACTATATCATACAACCAACTTAGTTTGATGAGTGGACAAATTAAAAGTAGTAGGCATGATAGAAATGCTATTTATAAACTAAACCATTGTCCTGCATTACAGTTTTATCCTATATTTTAAAACATTAAAGTTAAGAGATGAATTTAATTGTTAACTAATTTATTTATTTCAATAACAGTATCAAGTACAAAAATAAAATGCTTATAAAACATCACTCATTAATATAGCTCTGAAATCTATAATTTTGTCACAGGACATAATATTGTTATGTGCACAAATAATAATTTGAAAAGCTTCGAATCATTTTATTTTAAATATGCGTACATTTTATCATAAAAAGTGTGTAGTATGCATATATTGTAAATTATTTTCCTTAAAAATAATGCATATACGTTTGTATATTATGTATATGTATAATTTGACTTTATGCTGTTTATTTTAATGAAATATTTCTTATGCTTTCAATATTCATGCAACATGCAATATAATATTATTCCCACATGGAAGCAATAATAAAATATATTTCAAAGATGAAATTGTCATCAAATAACAATGAAACGGTTTTTGTTCAATAAAGAAAAAGGAATCGAAATATTTTTCCGTCTTGATATCGAAATACATTTTTTATTTCGTAATATGTAAGAGTGTTTCTGTCAAGGTGAAAATTGGCCAAATAACATATAGCAGGTATAGTGTTTGTTTTATTATATTGTTATTATTTGTTTTCAACATACTTTAACCTTAACGTAATGACTTAATATTTATAATGATTTATATATAAATAATAAAAAAAAAAAGTCGCTTGCTTGTGTTATTAAATGAAAATAGAAAATAGACATGCATGGATATTTTATACAAATGATGAGCGTAACTTTTTTTTATACTCTTACAATATTTTACCTAACATATTTGAAAACAAACAAGCAGTTTTTGTGAAAATAATGTAAGGTTTATTACATAAAGATATGAAATTATTCTATATTTTCTTAAGCTTTGATTCTGATTTTTGTATTATTAATATGTATAACAAAAAATGGGTACATTTGATTAAGAGAATAGAGAGTATAAAAAATGTAATTGATTTAAACAATTTTTATTTTAACAACTAGAAATACATTCTTTAAATATAAAAGAGAGTAGAACGTTTATACTTTATAGTGACATTTTTTAACGTCTTATTAAAACAAAAAATATAACAATTTTAATTGCACACTGCACAACACACATTAATAATAATATAAGTATTTATTTTAAAAACAGGCAATTTGTATAATCTAAGCTATCGTTTAAAATATGGTTTGAACGGAAATAGTATTTTGGTTTTATCTGTTTTTTTTTTCAAATCACAGGTTATATTTTTAATTTCATGTAATAATATTATATATCTAAATGTATTATTATAAATGTATTATACATAAACAACCCCTTTATTATTGTATTCACGAAAATCTGTCATGCTATCACTAATAAATTTTACATAGTATAATATACATAATATGCTGGGTTGCATAAAACCGTTCTTTAAATTAATTTAATGGACAATTTTATCGAACCATTAAACCTTTATATTTAACCGGTTTTCACAAATAATTGAAAAAAATGTATTGGTCTTAACACGACGCCAAGCATATGTCTAAGTTTAAAATTTATCACAACATATTTTTCCCAGCTGTTTCAATTTGATTATTGGTAAATAATAATTAACAAAAAATTAAAGCCAAAATTGGACCATTTTGGTAGTTTAATAAATTAACCAGTAACCGATAGTTAACCGCTCAATAACGCTATTTAATGTTCAACGAACGTTTACTGTATGAATAAAATATGTTTATTCGTTAAATAACGTGATATTGATTTATTAAATATTTAATAAATGTTCATGCAACCCAGCAATAGCGTTTTAATTATTTATCCATTTATCTGTTTTTAAACATTAGTTGTTGGATACACGAATCTCTTTATTCGTGGATATTGTCGGGTCCGGTGTGCCTGTCAATGTTGGCCAATCTCGTATTTCTGATCAACATCGTCAGACTCCTGTTGGTCAAGTTGCACGCCCGGCAGATCACCATGTCCAGTCCAAAGCATGTGGCGCCCAGGGAACGGGCGCAGTCGTTCAGCCTCAGGAGGTGAGTACGTTCGCAAACTAAGTACTGGATCGGTATTGATTACAAAAACAGCCAATAGCGTGGTATCGTTGGTATAAACATTATATTATTTAAAAAATGAAAATACGAGTTGTGTGCTTATGTCCGACAGCTTCAAACGGAACAATTGCAGTGTGGATAGCTACGATAAGGTACCGACGTCGTCGAGTCGTACCGGCAAGGCAGTCCGGGCTACACTAATTTTGATACCGTTACTCGGACTCCAGTACATCGTGACGCCGTTCCGACCAGAACCCGGCACTTCTTGGGAGCCCGTGTACCAGGTTACATCCGCAGTAGTCGCTTCGTGTCAAGGCTTATGCGTGGCGTTGTTGTTTTGCTTTTTCAATGGAGAGGTGAAGACGCCAACAGGGCTTATAATAATAATATTAATTGCTCTTAGATAACAATACATTTTTGCTTGGGTACGAGCAGGTACTCTCCGAAATGAAGAAAAGATGGAAACACTGCTGGATCAACAAGAACGGGTCGTGGAATCCTTGCCTGAGAGTCACGTCTGTCTCTTCGCCGCAAAACCACCCACGGCTATTGGTGACCGAAGACCAACAGACCCAGGTGACTTTATTACTCGTTTTCGTGTTTTTTTTTCTATTTACTTTATGTACATATAATATTCGAAGTATTTTTATAGAACCGAGTTTTTAAAAAAATTAGTATTTTATATAAAAAAATTCATAACATATGACAATAATAATAATAATATATTAACGAATGGCTCTATTTACTATAATTTATTCAAAGGGTTTTGTTTTTTCTTTTCAGAGGACTGGAAGCATACAAGTTTTGCCGCCAAAAGATTCTGCTGAATGTTTACAAAATGTTCAACTCTAGAACACACAAAAAACGCGTTATGACATTATTTTTATTTTTTTCTCATACAATTTAATACGTGTAATATATTATGATATAATATTTTTCTGTCGCCGTTCAGACGATGGCGTCCCTTATCTGCGACTGAACTGGTTGTGTGGTGCCCGTGACGTTGGTGTGCGTCGTGCCGCGTCTCTTGATTCTCCGTATGTACTTGTGAAACGCTCCGTGTACGTCAACGTTGGCGAAACAGAACAACACGGAAACGCAAAGGCCCTGCAGAAAACGTCAATAAACGATACGGTTAGAAAACAGCAGCAGCGGTTACTAGGGGTATGCTCAGATGTTCTAGAATACCCGTATCCGGCCGGTCATTGCTGGGTGGATGTCCATGGGATTATGTTATATGTTGATTTAAATTTTGAAAAAAAAACTCTAATTTGTGTACAATCAGTCTTAGGTTAGTTGATTTTTTTATGTCATATAACGAATGTAGATTTAAACTTTTTAAACGGTTAATGATGGTATTTCTTAACTTTAAACTTGAGGTCAAAATGTTTATGTCATGCTTTTATTTTGGAAAATCGGAGCACCCCATACTCAGTGTTGGAAAAAATATCAACTATTAATAAGGTTTATAAGAACCAATAAATCATATCATAATATATTGTATAACTAATAAATGAGGTCGTATAATATAATAATATTTTAAAATATATTTTGTCTCTCTATTATATAAAAAGTTATTAAAATATAAGTATTGAAATATAAAAAGCATTTGAAATGAAATATCAGATAGGATTGGCGAAATTAATGGTGGAGGGTGAGTGTTGTGAGCAGGGGACGAATACTACTATTACCACTATTAATTAATTAAAATAAAAATAAACCTAAACAAAAATAATCACGAACAATAATTTGATATTTAATCACGAAGTTTAGTATTCATAATTTTACCAAATATTAGTTTTTAATAATGAAATTTAATTTAATTTTAACTTCAATAATTTACATTATCCTATTATAACCTTGGAAAATTCAATAAAATATTATGTAATATGTACCTATATATTTGATTGTAAATTATAAATTTAAAACTAATAATATTTAAAATTACAATAGTTATTGTAATTGTTAGTGGTCAATCATAGAGTTTTTACACAACATCGCAAACCACCACGAATCAGTGGCGTACACACGGGGGGGGTTTTGGGTGTTCAAACCCCCCCCTTAAACTTTTTAAATACTTGAATACTTATACGAAAATGGCTAAAAATTGTAAATTATTTATTTTCATAACATATTTGTAGAAAAATAAAAATATAACTATATATATATATGTATGTATAATTTTTAATATAACCCCCTCCATTGAAAATATCTGTGTACGCCACTGCCACGAATACATAGTATTCAATCATAGAAATACTAGATATACAAGTATGAATAGGTCTCGGACCTCGTGGGTTCACGATATTCTTGAATATAAGATTTTTTTCTCTTCGATTAAACAATTTTTTACTCGTTCGGATTTGTCAGTGATAAAGAGGCTAGTTATTTCAAATGCGCTTAAATGTTTTACGTATCTTATTCATACTCGTGTACCTAGTATATAGATTGGTGTAATCATAAATATGAATAAAACGCATGATTTGATTGTTGCAAAATTATTAACGGTAGTGATTAAAATACAGGCGTGCTCTCGACTGCAGTCATCTCACTCACCTGAGTCGATACAAGTATTACGGAAAATATTTGATAAACTGTTTCCACGGTGGTCTTGTGCTTGGGCCGATACGGTATGAGAATGTAGTGTATGCCAAACAAGGGCACCAGGATCAGAGCTGCCCTGACCGCCTTACGGACGCCGATAGGCGCCGGGTTTGTCGAGTTCCGGTGCAATTTGGTCAGCAGCACCCGCATGACGTTCATCAGGAACAGTAAGCTTGTCAATATGGAAGCGAAAACCGGTATAGTCAGCACCCACTGGCAGTGGCTCTCGTGCATCCAACACCTGAAATCCATTAATGATATTATTATAACAATTGATCTTTTTTTTTCTCTTTTCTTCATGTCGTAAACATAAAAAATAGATTATTATTCCAATATGTATGTACAATACCCATGTATTACGGTTTGTGTTGATGCTATATACAGGTACTACATTTTAAATTATTACATGTTCAACATTTCGATTTGTATTTGTTTTATTAACCGTGACGATAATTAATTAACGCGAATATATATTTAAAATTATGTATACGAAATATATCGTATCATATATTCAACAAACGATTATAATCGCACCAGTTCGGATACAGATCTAAATATAATATAATATGTTACTATATGACATTAGATTTGAGTCCTTCTTTTTATATTAAATTGTTTTTAAATTGAAAACAAGAAATGGAATTTTTGCTTACTCAAATGTATAATATACAATATTTATATTATATTGATACATATTAGAAGTATTATAGGTGTTATCTGTTCATAGGTGTTCATATTATAATAAATTACATTTAATTACAATAGGGTCTTGTTAATCTGAACACTAGCTAATCCGAATGGGCTTAAGAATTATCGCACCACAATTTTAATCAAGTTGGCCCCACAAATAGTCATTGCTGAAGCGATACAACATTAGGAAATTTTAACCGATGATAAAATCGTGCATAACGCCACCAAGACGATGACGAGAAAAATGAGGACGATGATACTTTGCCTTCTTCAAAAATATCTGCTTCAGAATTCACACAAGCATTGAATATGCCCACCCAGTGGACTGAGGATAAAGTTGAAAACTGTGAAGAACTATTGCTGTTAAGACATTTACAGTCCAAAATATTTTATCAGCAATTAGTTAAAAAAAATATATATTATATAATAATCACTCAATAATTTAAATGAATATGACGCATGCAATTCAATTTAATAATAATAATACTAATTTGAATTGTCTTCATTGTTTTTTTCAACTATAGATAAAAATAAAATTTAAAATTTAAATTGCAAAAAAATTGATTTCTTTTAAATCATAAAAAGGTAAACAGATCAAATTGATAATACGAACGACTCTTTTCTTCAGTACCATTTAGATTAACAAGACTCTACTGTACAATTAGATAGTTGTTGTAGCCTAACGTTCTGCTAACATCCAATGGGTGTATGCATTACTTATTATAACGCATGCAGTGATACGTTTAATTTTCATGAAAGATGCTAGTGAACCTAAGAAAAATTGTGGTACCAGATGAAATATGAATAAAAATAATTAGCGATATCGCGAATAATCTTTATTATTATAAATGTGTACCTTTATATTACATTTAGTATATTTAATGAATGTTTGACGATAATTTTAAATATACACTAAGGGCTCAGAGTTGTATGTAAGTACTTTATGAAATTGAAATTGTATATTTATAATATTTTATTTATAGTATTAAAATACAAATACTATTAAAATTGCAGAAAATATTTTTTTTTATATGAAAAAAAATATATTCAAATTAATAATATCTATCTTTCAAATCAGGTTTTAAATATCAATTGATGCATACAGCTGTAAGTTCCAGGTGATAATCTTATTGTTTGACAAGTTTAGTATAGAAACTATATTATATTGTATATATGTGATCATGTTAATTTAAATAAGCATTAAAATCAATGTTTATCGCATACATTTATTCGTTTTATATAAAAAAATTATACAAAATTTCTATTATAATTATTTATTATACAATTGTATGGTATGTGCTTGTACATTAATAAATAATAAGTATTATTTTATTCGATTTTACAAATGGGGATCAAATAAAAAGGAATTCGGTTTTCTGAAAAAAATGCAACCATACTAGAATATAAGTAATATAACTAGATATAATATGTGAAATGGCAGTTTATATTGTGTTCAATAAGGTTTTCAATGCCGTATAAAATATAATTATGTCAATACATTTTTGAGAGAGTTCTTGTAGCAGTTTGTCTATCATCCTGTTGCAGTATTTTGTTTTTTGTTAACATTTTGAAAATTATATTTTTTATAAAATAAACACGCGAAATACGAAGGTGAGTTATGTAAATAAACAAAGTATAACAATTATACATTTCTATAAACTTTATAAAATTGGCAAAAATCGTTTTCATGGTTGTTCTGAACGAGTTAATGGCTCTAGCGAAGTCGTATAAAATTATGAATTTTAAGTGCAGTTATCTGAAACTTCCGAACACTTTGAATGCGATAGAAACGTCGTTGAACTCTGAAGGTACTTGACATTGAGAGTAAAATTAATGTTATTATTCATTTTTCTATTCAAATTTGCACTGATAACAAATGTTATTGAAACTGTTTATCACAACAGACATTCTTACTTCATCCTACAGAAAGTAGATTAGAACACACGAGCTACGACAAAGTGAATGTAAACATTTTTAAAAATCCAATCATAAAATACTGCATCCGAATTAAATATTATATTTTTATCATAGTTAATGTGCAGTTGACAATATGTACAAATCATCTTCATTCAGTTTAGTTTCAAATTAGAAGAAAATCAAAATAATCAAAACTATATAAAATATGTAAAGTATACTTGGCAAAGCATAATAGACCCACTCATTCCATTGTTAACTATTATCAGTAAATAGGTATGAATACACTATACATAATATATTATGTATAATCAAAATAAATTGTTTTAAGAAATATTTATAAGCAAACATGATGACTGTAATATTTATTGACATTCAAATGTAATTTTCTATTTTTACTATTATTATGATTTCAATAAGTTTTATTTTTAACTCTTTTTGTTATTCATCAATATTTGAATATACAAATTTTGAATATTACTCTTAAAAAATTGTGTGTATCAACGATAATAACAAATAATTTATTTTTAAAAATTAAAAATATGGTATAATACCAGTATACTTATTAGATACTTAAATATTATGTTAAATATGATTAT
This sequence comes from Schizaphis graminum, assembly GCA_020882235.1. Taxonomy (NCBI): domain Eukaryota; kingdom Metazoa; phylum Arthropoda; class Insecta; order Hemiptera; family Aphididae; genus Schizaphis; species Schizaphis graminum. The sequence goes on from CM037032.1 coordinate 74,253,541, forward strand.
TCTGTTAGCTCTTTATTAAAGAAAATGTATGGTTTAAAAATTATAAAATGCCAATACACCTATTATTCATACAAATTTAGTTCGTGTCGTTAGATAAACGATCGCGTGTTTAATAAATTACATGTATTTATTATTATATATGATCGATAATGTTTCCTATGATGGATGAAGTGGACAAATAAAGCTATTTAATTTGGATAAATACTATCTATAAGTTTGATAACACGTCATTTGTCAAAAGTCAATAATAGTTATTGATAATAAATTATAGATAATTATAACCATATGTAATTTGGCATTTGAAACCATGCATGTTTAACCGTCATCGGAATGCATCGATGCAGTAACTTTATTAATCATACTTCATATTTAAAGGTAGGAGCTATTAGTCAATGCAGACTAAACTAGTACAATGAAAAATAAAAGACCAAATATATTTTTTGCCTATCAATCGAATTTTTTCTTTGCATGACCATTAATAAAAACGTACCTACACTGTGAAATAAAACGTTACCTTTTAAGGTCTTAAAAAAATCTCCTGGTTTGTTTTCACCAGAGTAATGTCTTACTGATAAATTACATAAATATATAAACATAGTTCTATTAATATTATTAACATACGCAATATGGTTGCCTCTCAATTAAAATTTTTACATTCACAATATTTGCATAAGTTCATAAATTTAAAATTCTGGTGTATTATAAATTATAGTTCTTAATTACACAATACGCGTTCAATAATATCATTTTGATTTTAAAAATATTGATATATTGTATAATTTGTAAATTTTGTAAATTCACCTGCATAATTATTTTATTGTACATCAAACTTATTATGGTAGTTTTCAAAACGGTTAGGTGACATACAAATAATAATGTGAATTAATTGACGATCTTTCAATTCTAGTAAATTTTTTATTTTTTTATTTTTTATTAATAAAAAAAATGTATTATGTTTTTGTGGGATGACAGTGTAAACAATTTGTAATTTTCTCAAAACGTAATAATATATGTTTCTCTGTCTCATGAAAAATAATAATCCGATTTAAGTTAAAAATCGTTACACACAATTATTCAATGTTTCCTTTAAACTTTGGTTGCTATATACGATGTATAACTACAGCTGGTAGTCCAACGAAATTTTTGTCTAAGTAAATAATTTGTTATAAATGAGATAAAGCGTAATAACTACTATTTATATAATATACCTATATTGTGTAGGCTACATGATATCAATGAGTAAATTATTTTTACTTCAGAGGGGGCGCTGCTTTTGATTTATGTATAACCATAATATTATTTTCGAAACGGTGTCTTGGATAGAAACTATTATTTGTGACAACTAATAAATAGACTGACCACTGACGTACGTTATTTTTTTAATTAAACACATACTAACACAGACGACTGCTCGCGGAAATGAACGTTTATCTACGTGAAAATACTTAGACATTCTTTTAATCGCGTTCACACACATATATATATATTATGTTCATATCATACAAACGTATAATATAACCGTGTCTCCTCAGCAATTTCTTTCGTTTATAAAACGTAAAATCCTACCTACTCCACATGTGTATAACATACGCCGCCTAAGATAAATTGCCTACTCATATGTTACCTATTCCTATTAAATGCATAAATTATTTTTAAGGTTGATTGTAAGACTTATTTTAAGCCCTAAGATCCGATGTCCAAAAAAAAAAAAAAAATAATAAAAAAAAATAAAAAATTCGAAATTTGGTTTCTGTATATTAATATACGCAGAGTTCTGAAACGACAATTATGAATGTTATTATACCATGTGAATATTTTAGAAGTTAAAATATTAATTTGCATTAAATATTTAACATAGTTATGGATGTCTTTAAGGGTAAGTCACGCGTTTCAGGTATAGTACTACCTATTGACAAAGCACGTATAATGTTGTACGATGGGTGGGCGTTAAACAATCCTCACATAGTGCTGCCCGGTGCTGCCCGTAATTGCACCGACTGACATATTATATTATTATGATGTATTTTATTTATTTTTTTGGTAGAAAAAGTAATATAATTTGCGATTGGGATATCTAGGAAGTTCATTATCGTCGTTTCAGCGATAGCTCCATTTACTGCACTTGTACGCATATATAAAACGAGTGGATCCATAATATAATAATATAATAAGAATCGTATACGCAAGTAGATATTATAATCGCAATCAGTGATAAGCGATGTATCTGTTGCGTTTCCCGATCGGTCCACTCACTGCATGGTGTCTTCAGAATTACTCCTCCACGAAACATACAGGACAGTAAGCACTGCAGGTACACCCCAGCCGATGGCGTAGAACCAACGCATCGCGTACACGTCGTTGACGAACACCACCACCAAGGCCATGTGCAAGTGCAGTCCTTCGCAGAACATCCACATGTAGTTGGCCACCATGAAGAATTGCAGAGCCACATGTAAAGACTGGCAATAAATCTGGAAAATAAACCAAAAACGATTAACGTAGCTATTCAAAATGGTAGGTATACGTATTGTATTGGCGTGCGCAGTACACGACACGATTATTATGATTATTTCATTGACAAAAAAAAAAAAAATGGAATCACGGGGACCATAAATGACAGTTTGTTAGGTTTCAGTGTCGAAAATGTTGTTTTCGCGTGTAGCGTGGTATAATTTTATCCACCTCCTGAAATCGAGGTTAAATACATTATTTATAGAATTTCGTGTTTTATGACGTCAATATTTAAATTGTATATACGAATCATATTAAATTATTAATCATATTATACATCTTAACGTATAACTTAATTGTTTTCAAGACTAATTACATAGATACAATTTAAATATTATTTAGTTCGCTTAGGTATATACCGTTAAAACATTAGCATTGACTACTATGGTAATTTAATGAATTATTCATACATTTTATATTAATAATACAATGGAAAAAATTAAAATATAGACGTTTAATTAATAGACCCAGAATAGACTAAATGTATAGGTTACGGTAATCGTCATAATCTATGATCGATATTGGTATTTTTTTCACAAACTGTTCACATTATGAATTTAATTTGACATTGAATATGGTAGAACATAGAATATTTTCAATATATTTTAGAGATATTACTTACTGCTTACTGGCAAAACGTTATTTCAATAGTGAAACATCTGGTAATATGTTTTTGAGTAACTATTATATAGCTGGTACCGTTTAGTGAAATTGCAAACTATAAGGTTTTGTGATCAGTCAAAAAAATTGTCACCATGGGTCATTTTGTAAATAAATCATCCTAACGAATTGCAATGCTGTGACAATTATTTGATGAATATCGCTGAATCTTTTTCGAACCTTCGAGGATGATGAAATTAATATATAGAAATATATTAAATAGTATGTGGTTTATATCGCCCGCAGATTTATGTATACGTGCCTGTTATAACGATAGTGTTAATCGAATAGTTTCGAAGCCCCTATGCTAATGATTAAATCATAAATTATAACTAGACTTTAATTAACGTTTTATTGTTTCGTCAATTTTTAGGCTTTGTGTATGACGGCAATTTTCTCGTTTAAACTTATATATATATATATATCACATTGACGTCGTGGGAATAATATTGATCTGTTGTAGGTTTTATAGAATTCTTAAAACCGTATTGTTTTCCAGTATTTCAATATATCTATGGGAATATCGAAAGCGTGCTACGGATTGTTCAGTGTATTCCAATTAATATTCTAAATGGGACAGTGCTCGACCGAAGACGCAATTAAAAAAGAATAATTAAATCTTTTTAAAAAAAAAACCTATCAATCAATTATAATATATAAGTGCTTTAGATTTCGTTGATAGAAGTATTCTCAGTGAGCGGTGAGTAAAATACCTTTGACAGTTACACGGCAGTGAATGATCACATAGGTATTTAATATATTTTTGATTTTTTTAATGTAAAAATATAAAATTAATTTATATTCGAATAGATATCGACATTTTACTTTTATCTACAAACTATAATGATGCGAGAATTTAGTACTCAAATTTAATATCCAATAATATAATAATAATAATATATTATTGTGAACGCAATTCCCTGCATTACTTATCTACTTTTCGTTCTGACTATTTTTAATTTTATTAAATTCGTACGGATTTTTTCTTTGGGGGTGTTCGTCAGTAGTGTATACAGTAGTTCCCCAATAAATTTCCAAATTTGTTAGTACAACATGGACAAAAGTTACGGTTAAAGGTGGGTGTCTCGGTACCCAAAACACCCTTTTGGTTGCGCCACTGAATATAGTTTACCCATATACGTACAGTGAACCCTAACTTAAGGAACACCTCTTTTAACGGACAAACTGACCAAGTCCCGGCAAAAAGATAGGCATTCCAATGTATTTCGACATGTCTATAACGGATTCTTTGTATTACGCACACGGACACTAATATTTTACCCCGGTGATTTCATATCGGACAAAAATCCTAGTTTAAACCGATATGTAAAAATCATGAATATACGAACTACGAAACAGCGTCAAGTCGTCAATATACAGAGCGCAATGAAGTACATGTGAAAACACAGATTACGACCGATTGCATTATCGTCGATTTCGACAACGTAGGTTGATTTAAATAATAAAACTATTTTGTTTGTTTAAATTAAAAACATATATTATGATTGTGAATGACTTGTGACCAGGTAAATCAATTTATTAATTTTAATACCTTTAATAATTTTAACAAAACACTTTATGTATGAAGTACTTAACTAGTATTGTCACAAAATTAGATTATGAATGTTCACATTATCATAATTAGTCAATTTTCTTAATTATAAAACAATTTACTAAAATAGATAATATTACAATAACTTATTATAATATTTTGCATAGTGCATTTACAATACATTGTAAGTTTATTCCATACAAAAATTATAACTTGTTTAATCTTCAGATGATGACTCTTCATCTGATTGCTGAATCATAGCAGCTTTAGTGTTGGTTTTCAAATCCTTGTAAAATTGGTGGTATATTGGATCTAATAATGGAAGTAGAGATATTAGATCCTTCTTCTTTTCTGGATCAATAGATAATGGCCCTTTGTATGTTTGTGGAAGCATTATGTTGGATACTCCACTGGTTAATTCAGCTCTATTTCTGGTTCTTATTGCTCCTTTTCTTAGATCCAACATACGAAACGGAGATTCTTTATTTAATGTAATTGAATGCCAAACGTTTTGTCATATCTAATCCATGTCATTTTTAACCAATTCATCTTTTCTTTATCTGTATCAAGAGTCCGTTTTACTAATGGTCCAGATAAAAACGAAGAAAATGATTTGAAATCTATTTGTTCCATTTCTATTACCTTCAAGGGTATTTTTCCTCTTACATTTCTGATAAAATTATACCAATCATTTGGTATGGATATTGTTGACTCTGATTGTTTTTTTACAACGTTCTATTCTAGAATGATCACTATCACATTCTAGATGTGTGTGTCCTGGCACTAAAAATTTCTGATCTAGAATTTGAAGATAAGGATGATTTTGAAGATCAAACATAAACATTAGTGCAACGTTTATATTACGGTTTTGACCGGAACAAGTGTCTGAATAAGTAATAAGGTGAGTGATATTGTTATCAATTTTGCCTTGAATAAATTTGTATAAAATAGATGCTACTTCATTTGATCCTCTTCCAGCTATAGCTTCATGCCACATATAACAGTATGATTCATTTTTACCTAAGTCTCGAATGGTTTCATTATATGTCCAGAGCTGACGTTTGTAAAAAACAATAACTTTTAAAAATGAAGTAGTAGTCAATAATAATTTGTCTTCTTTTTTTAAATTATATCCCAATTCAACCATGTTAATATGGTCTTGATTTTTCTGATTTAAAATTTGTAATTCTTCATCAAATACATGTTTTGATTTTATTTTAAACTCGTTACAAATCTTACAAGTATCAACGTATGGAATTTTGAATTTCAAATCGGTTTCTGGAAAAACTGTTCTATACAACCAATATGATGATTCATCATTAATTCTATTTTGACGGCAATGATCCTTATACAAATCGTACATTTTATTAATGTTTAATGAAAAAGAAAGATATAGATTACTTGTTCTTTTTCTGGCATAGTGGTTTTCTTGAAGGGGAAAACTTTGTATATGATTTAATATTCTTGTTCTAATTTCTAAGTTAAAATTATGAGGTTTGTGAGCCCCTTTGCCTATTGTAGATGAAATTTTAGTAGTCGAAGACCTTTTTTTAAATATCATAACATCAACTTTACCTCTATTTATACCATATGTATTTTGAATATTTTTTTTTATAGATTTCTTGTTGATTCCAATCAAGGTTTAAATAGTATTTAACAGTTATTTGTCTACTGTGTGTTTTTTCGGGTTCTTTTCTACGAAAGATTGTTGTTGATATTTTTTTATCCATAATTTGTATGCCATCCATGATAACTTGGTCTTGAGCAACTGAATTACCCAATAAATAAAAATCTTTAAATATTTGTTTTTGAGTTTCTTCAGAATATACTACCTACATTACATTTTTGTTTACAAAACTTGCCGTTTAAACAAGAAAATAGTTTTTTATAAAAATATTAAGCAGTAAATATTTTTACAATAGTATTATATTAGGTACTTACCAGGAGGAAATGTATCTTCAGTATTGAATAACTTTTTGGCTAAATTTAAAAGCTTTAGTGCTCGTGACATTCCTAATATTTTTAAAAAATATATAAGAATATTAAGAATAACATTATTATTACAAAAAATATCTAGTAGGTAATAGTAATTTTATACTTTTTGATATTGCATAGTACATACGAAGTTAGATTAAGTTCTTTTTAAATTTTAACGATACGAGGTAACAAATCATATAATTAAAATAATAAAACTAATAATAATATTGTTACATAATATCGGTATTGGCTATCAAAATGTATTTTGTTTACTGAAATGACTATCACATGATATCTGCTATTTATAGAAATTATCATGTTTTGACATATAATAATATTTGTAGCATAACCTGATAAATAATTTATCCTACTCTGGTACAATCAAATTCCATGTTCCATGTAGATAGTCAATTTTTATAATGCTTATAAAAATAAAACTAAATGTCCCACTGATATCATATTTTGCCACAACAAAATATTGGCCTGTTACTTTCATATACCATAAAAACCCCGAAATCGATATATTTGGCAGATATCAGTTTCTGCCTCTTCAGTACAGAATTATAAGTTTATGTTTTTAATTAAAGATTTAATTAATTAACTGAAGGTTTCCATGATTTTTAGATTTAATTATTTATTCAACTATACTACAAATACCATTTTATTGGTCATGGATTTGAAATAAATCTGGCGTTGGCATTGAATATTTTTTTTAATGGGTATTAATATTTCATTAATTATTTTATGTTATTATTTTAGTAAACAACTATTTATTTGAATCGAATATTTTTTTCGCTTAAGTCATTAATTAATTTTAAAAAAAAATGCTTATATTACAAGCTATAGAACCTCAGAACCTTATTTTAACCTACATTCAATGAATTATCGTGTATTTACTATTTGCTAAATATTGTTTGTTGCTTTTCGTGTTTAAAATTATACTTAGTATTGTTTATTTTTTTATTTTTTAAAACTCAATAACTTAGATATTATTTTAATTAGTAACAGCTTGTAAATCAGAAAATATATCAATAAAGTTAAAATTGTTTTAGCGTGGTTCTCATTTCATAAATATATTCAACTTAGATTTATTGATTTATTAGATTGTATATAAGTGTATGTAGATATTTTTTAAATAAATAATAATTTTTAACGTAGAATAATCTAAGTTTCTACTTTTTAGATGATAAAAATGTCAAATATTTACTTCAGTTAGTTTAAATTTAATTTATTACAATCGTATTTGTGTTCTAAATGACCAATATGTATTATAATACATTTAGTATTAGTTAAGATTGCTTCTAACATTTATATATTTGAATATTTATCTTTTCATTTAAATAATATATAATATTAAACATTGAATTATTGAACATTATAATATAATTATTATTATTGTTGGTTGTGAATTTTTCTCACTTTATAAATACGGAACAATTTAGATGAATAATGACAGTCAATATTTGTTTAAAATATCTGTTGATATACTTGCAATTTATTATTTGTAGACTAATTATATCAAATATAAGATGTATGCTTATGGAAACCAAGCGATTTAATAGACAGCTATTGCAGAACTTAATAACACCGAAGTGAGAAATTATCCTATCTCGTGGCCTACAAATAATTGACATTGTAACTGATTTTTAAAATTGGTGAAACACTAAAGCGACTTTATTGTAAACATTGTTTGAACAAAAATATTGGATCATAATAATTTATCTCGTCGAACGTAATGATTTGGTAACTATTTTTTCGTTTTTCTTTAATTCATCGTGATCCACGAATGTACAAAATAGTTCTTTTTTTTATCTATCATGGTAAATGGTATCACATAATTTGTTAAATAGTATATTGTATAGGCAGTTTATATCACAGCAAGCGTAGATGTCTTACAAAATATACTATGGCATTGTTTTGACCCTGGTGCTGGTTTGTAATATTTTGTACAACAATTCTCTGTATAAGAAAATAAGTATTAAAAGCTGCAATTTACAGAGAAATATATTTGTGTAAGTAACTACTTATAATCGTGTACACATTTATTTTTATATTTAAGTACACTCGAATTGTTTGAGAAAACGAACGTCTTGTGTGAGAGAAATAAATCGTATGGCATAAAATGTAACATGCAATAATGCTTTGGCTTACGTTATTTACTTGATATCAGCATCGAATGCGCGTAAGTCAGTTCGTAAGCGCATGTGTATTAGTGAATATTGACGTTTTTGCGGCTTTTAATTCATTCGGAATCGTTAGAAATTGTAATTTATTCCTGAGCCAAACCAATACCATCGACAAACATACGCATATTATATGGTTATCGTACCTATTAAGTGAGTGCGTGATTAATGGATTTCGGGATTACATAAATTGTATTTTATTCCGTAGTTTTTTATTGACATGTTTTATGTTTATTGACTAAAAAGTAAAAAAAAACTTTTTTTTTTTACTAAGACAAATGAAAACCCGTAAAAATTAACAATAAAATAATAAATAAAAATCACGCAGAAGGAGTAAAATCTTTCAGGGTTTGTCAAATATTATTGGCAGTTATGGTATTATGTAAATTACATATACCTATATTATGGATACACACGCACCTGGAGCATATACTAATCGACAAATCGGACTGATATGATAATATGATGTAAATTAAAGTACAATAAATTGCAAATAACCAATGATAATTATATAATTATGCTGGATGATGGAAAAATACAATTTCAAACAAGTTAAAGTCATTGATCAGTTTTTCTCTCTCTCTTTATATATATATTTAGTATTTACATAATATGTCGGATAGTTAATCTAGCATACCAACTCCTATTTGTCTTTAAAATTATTTAAATATTTAGATTTTCAGGATTTTTTAGTATATGCTTGGTCATATTTTTAAATACATATACTTAGTATGCTTACTTACTCTTTAATACTTATACCATTTAAGGATTGTTCCATAAAGATATAGACTTTTTTTCTTCAAATGATAACCCATTTTTATTGTAAATTATATAAAAAAAAAAGAATAAGTTTGTATATTCGGGGAATACCTATATATAATTCACTACTTAACATATAATTAATACGTGAATAAAACAATATATCACCGACAGAAATAACTCTTCATACATATATATATGTGTGTAAATAAATAATAAATCATTGATAAAAATAATTTTTATTTGCATATCCCGAGCATATTGTAAAAATCTATGTTATTTTCCTGTTGGAAACTTGTACTGTATGTAGGGACGCTTACCCCGTTTTCTTTGACAATAGACGGGTCTTGCACGACCGTTTTGTACCAAATGATCCATGTGAAATTGTTCAGCGCCAACGATATGAACAAGTGTACATGTATAGCGATTCTAGTGCACCTCAGAGTCCTGTAAACATAGTTATACATCATCAAAGTGTTGGGTGATCTATTTTAAATAAATTGATTTTGAATTTAGACCAAAGCGGTTATTAGTCTGAGTGCGCTTAAACCATCGCTCAACAATTAACATTTTTTTAGCATCGTGGAATGTCGTATAGAGGTTCATTTGCTATATTGGTCACACATTTATTTGTGGGTCACGCAAAGTGTTCGTTAATTATATAATGTCAGCGTGTATATTACAACAATAAACTTAAAGCAAATATAGAATGAGGATAATAATATTTAAAGTAGTTGTAGCTTCGATATCTATTATATTATTGTGTTTCCGATCGGATATAACACCGCATAGTTTTAAGATTTAGTTTTTCTAAAAATAGTCGCCTTAACTGTTCGTCTATTTCGCATTAAGCTATGTAATTCCAGAGATAGCGTGGTATCGTGGTATGCTTTGCACTTAAAGTCACAGAACAATCGCTGTAGTAATCAAATGTAAAATTTTGAAATGTTTGCGAATAGACAACGAACTATCATATCCGCACAAGTCTGAAGTCAATGTACGCTAGTATTCTCCTAACGCTTTTCTACGATAGTTTTTAAACTTTCTGGACACGTTTTCAATATACACTAAACGCATACGTGTTATATAATATTATTTAACACCGTACACACGTGTGAATACGGGAGTTTGGGTGTGTTTAATGTTACCCGGAATGCGAGAATAGACGCGGAAAGAATCGTCCGAAAACATTTACGCGCCATGATGTTACACCAACAAGTTTACTGCAACTACTATTGAAGTAAACACGGCATCATCATATACCGCGTGCTTACTCGTCGCACAGCTAAGCGTAAGCTGGGAAATGGAGGGGGAGAACTACATATAATATTATAATGTTTTCTTAAGAGTTTTCGCTTGCCAACCCACGAGTCAGGGCCGTGGTTCGCCAAAGCGTTAAGACGAAAATATGTTTTTTTTTTTTTTTTTACTTGAACGTGAAGAAAATCAGCAATGACGTGAGCAGAGCAGCCAGCGAGACTGAGTAGCCAAAGATGTACAGCGTGTTTATTAGTTCCCGAAACTGAAAAAAAAACACGATGAGAATACTTCAATACGATGCAAAAATAGTAATTGAACATACTCATCGTATATTTGAAATATATATCTGAAAACAATGCAAGTTACTGCACACGTATGTACATTGCGCTCATTGCACGTATAGCGCGATTGCGATTTTTAATTATAATAATAATAATAATTATTATTATTAGTATTTTTTTTTTTTTTTTTTTTTTTAATAATTTCGTTATTTATTAATTTATTATGTTTACGATCTGAATACCTCGTAGTCGTCAACGTCCACGCAGCTGGTGTAGTTTGCCCACTGTTTTCCGGTCTCTGGATGTCGGTACCACGTGCCGTCTGACAGACAGTTCTTAAACGCTTTTCCTGGAAAACAAACATATTGAATAAATACACCATAGCAAATATTTGTGTACCACCACGGTTGATAAATAATATATTATTATCCACAAGCCGGTGTTGAAAAAAAAAATGCTATTATTAACCGTCGATGATTAAGTGTAAATGAGTATAATGAATTATTCGTTATATTACTGCATAACGTATACGTTTTACCACCAGTGACGTTTACGTTTCGCCCTTTATTAGTTTTTAAAACACGGACAGCGATAAGGACATAGTACACGCACATATTCATTTTTGACGCAATTTTAAACACGATTTACTGTTGGAGACTTTATTATTGTGTTTTTCTAAATTATCTCTATGTTTTACCTAAACTTTCACGACCATTTTGGTTTGTAGGTATATCAGGTTCATCAGCGTAATGACATATTATAGTTTCGACGATGGTGTTTATCGATACCGATTAATGTGTCATATATTGGCGTCGATTATATTTTTTTTATGTACGTCATATAGTGTATAGGTTATATGTTAAAACGGCATAATATGGGGCATTTTATATTTTGTTTGCGAGAAAAAAGTCTGCATTGTTGGCGTTTTAATACTATTTGCCAAAAAACGGTCCGCTTTCGGACTGGGTGTGCGCTGGTATTACAATAGAAAAGTTCCGAACGCGACTGCAATACAACAATAAATTGACTAAGATATTCGCTAAATTCACCTGGGTTACCAAAATATTCCCTGTGAACCTTTTGTGCGGTTATCCCGTCGAAATCACGTATGCCACAATGGGGACTGTTTACGTGGGCGATATCATAATAGCCGGTATCTTCGGTATATAACAGACAGGCACACATCCACACATCCACCTACACACACACACACACTAAAAAGATCGTCTGAAAAGAACCGCGAGACTTGTCTTAATAAGTAAAAATGATGTTTGTTTCAAGAGCAAATACTCTTGGCTATGTGTGTGGATGTAAGCTACACGGTATGTGTGTATAAATATAATATGAGCTTAAGCCGAAACCCGGTAAGACGGAAAATAGCGTTTAAACGGATTTTTTTTATGGTGTCGCGTATATTCACGGAGCTTCCGTTTTAGTGGCCATTATATTATTATACACGCGATATTTTATAAAAATATATGAAAATCCGATCTGATAACTATTCTTTTATGATCTGTATACATTTTACAATAACGCGTGCTTCTGTATACATAACATTTTATTATAAACGATATCACCACCATAAACCCCACTACCTATATATAATATATATTTATTTAATAGTAATAGTTATAAAATATGCGATATCGATGAGGTCTCGACGAGATTACATAATAATACCCTTTCGCGGTGCGTTCGGACGTCCGACAATTAAGTGTTCGAGTATTACACATCTCGCTGCTATAATGATACTACGTCGATTGATGATACATCAATTAATATGCATAATTTAATATTATATAGTGCAAAGTTCAGTAAATTGACGGTAGTAAAACAATTACTCTACGACGAATAGAACTAATAAATACATATATTTATTACTATATTATATTGTTTTATAATCTTTTATAATACTATTGTAGACGAGCGATACAAATTTATGTGAAACTTTGAATACGCTGGAACGCCATTTTGTCCGTTTTGGAACCTTCAAATAGAATATTGTATTAATATATAACAATATAGTATATCGTTTGAATTTCACGGCGCGTGTAACAATATCGTAGGTATGATATGGCTGTGTTACAGAAATCATTTGCTAAAAATGTTGGTTATAACTTATACATTTTCGTATTTTTATTTTTTTACTATATAATTTTATTATAGGCATATTACGATATAAAAAATGTATTACATTTTATTTTATTATATGCATTACAATCGTGTTTACTAATAAGTTGCAATAGAAATTCGAATTCCCGCCTACAAAGTCATTTGGTACACATGAACGATAAACTGAAACATTATCATAATTATTACTGATATATAATCAGAATTGCCAGTTGTCACAATTTATTTACACTACTGACGTCTTAGTAAACTTACTGTACTGCAAAGTATTATATAAATATATATTATGCACATAATTATTTTGTGTTTTAGCTGATTTGGTGAAAACAATTGCATTTCATCAAATAACAGTAAATCAATGTCATTTTTGTACTCTATGAATAAAAAAGACATTTGAACATTTTTAATCAATCCAAAAGCTTTAATCTGTACATAAATCGCGTTATGACATAATATTCTTCGAATTGGGACGAGCGCAAAATTCTCTGTAATCCAAAATTGATATGAACTTTCAGCACAATCATCGAAACGAGTGTGAAATCGTCGTTTCATTGTTACACTGACAACATAAACGCGCATTTTTTTTATGAATATACACCTATATACATGGCTGGCGTACAAAAATAATCATAATCGTTTCGTAGCAGATTGCGAACATGCGATTTTTTTTTTTTTAAATTTTTGAATCAACAACGGAGTGCGCGTTACAGCCACTATAATATATTAATAATAGTGTCGGCTGTTATTTGTTATAAAGATTAAAATAATAATCGGATATATTCGCGAAGATACATAGTATGTACTATTCGAAATAATTCTTTATTTGCACGGTGCTGCGTATAATAATAATTACGCTGCGCGACATACAATTTTATATTTTGTATATTTGTATAGTGTTACGAGCGTCGAGGTCGAATATTTGGCCGTGTCATCTTTTGTCCCCGTAATAGATACGTCGGATTTTCGTCTACGCGCTCATCGATGGCGTATCGTAGAAAACACGCGTCCGTGTCGGTGTGCTTGTGATATTATTTTGAACTCGACCGAAAGCCATGAAGTGGTTTGCCGCGCGTAAACCGCGAGATCGGTAACTACGATAAAATTTATTATTTTTAACTGGCAGTGAATAAAACCAATAAAGTACTCACGCGAATATTGTACATAATAATATTGCGTTAGACGATATCATATTATTATTTTATAACGGTATATAATTTAACTGGTCAATAATATCTTTTATATACAGTTATGACCATGTCGTACAGAATATTGTGATTGTGATCCGTATACTTGCATGGTAAAATACTCTAAAATACGATATATTTCAAATCGAATAAGTGCGAAAAAATTCTGATTATTAAATCACACCTAAACAAATAATTCTAATCTACGTATCGGCGATCATGATATCAGAACAATCTCAGTGTTAACCCACTAGTAGTAATACATTATTTTTATAACTAAACATTTTAAATACAGTTATTGTACGGTAATGCCCCAAATATAATGACATTATAATGCTTTTGATGTAAACGAATCAAAATCATAAAAAATTATTAATATTATTCACGAATATATTTAATCGTACAAAGTGAAAAACAAATACAAATATTAGAATTAAAAGGGGTATAATAATAATAATAATAGTAAACACTTGGATGTAAAAGCTATAATTATCTGAACAGTTTAAAAATTGTTTTAGACATTTTATCCAAAGGCGATGGTGGGTGTTAATTTATCCTAAACTTATATGTTTGTTTTATTATTGAAAATATCATAATAATATACACATAGAAAATTATATTATTTTGATTTGTTAAAAATATGCAATGATTATTAAAACGCCATGATTTCCATAAAATATAGAGCGAGGCACACTATAGGTAAAACAGCCGGGCAACAAAACCGATAATATTATTTAAAATTAAATACGTTCGTTCGTGGTGTGTCAATAAATCATATTTGAATGGCAATTTTGTTTGCAGGAGGGTATATATTCGGAAAGAGGATTTAATAAACAATGTCAAGTAACCGTGTTTAGTCCCTTGTTTCATTTATTCAGATATCGGATAAAGATATACAATGCAATACACTATATTTATTATTTGAATGAACAACATTTATAATGTAGAGATTTTTTTTTTAAACTTGGTAATAATTATTCTAATTTTCTAATTTAATAGAAACTATGAATAAAGTAACTACAGAGCACAATATTTTTTGTAAAATTTTAATATACAAACATTGAATATTGTATGTATTTGTTTTATTTTTCAATATTTAAAGGATTTTTAGGTTTTTAAAAACGTTAATTTATTGAAATATTCAGCATAGTAGTATAGTACATTGCTCTTTTTCGATAATTATAAATCAAAATAATAATATGCTTAATATTAACACTAACATAATAAAGTTGAAAATTTAATTTGATTTATTTTTATAAACATTTATTTTGGAGTTATAAGTTAATAAGTGTACATACAAATTGAGTAAATTACTCTATAACGTGTAAATAAGAAAATCATCTTAGATATTTTATTATATGGTTATGATATTTATATTACGACGATAGGTGTATTGGTATACAGGATGATTCTTTTAAGTGGGTACACTAATTATCTCGAAAAGTATTCATGTTTTTGAAAATATTTTTTACATAGTTTCAAATTGTTAAAAAAACAACGTTTTTATTAAAAAAATATATTTTTAAATATTTTTTATCCTTATAATTTTTTAAGTTTTTTACTTTTTTGAATGACAACATAGATTTTTAATTTCATATTCCAAAGCAGAATAATTTTTTGAGTATTTTGATACATAAAAATTGAATTTAAGATTAGTAGTTTATGAGTTATACGTATTTAAAGTTTAGACAAGCGGAGTAGTGGATAAACGTTTTGCGGGGTGACCCCGTACACTCCACTCCGCGCAACTAAACTTTAAATACGTATAACTCATAAACTACTAGTCCTAAATTCAATTTTTATGTATAAAAATACTCAAAAAATTATTCTACTTTGGAATATGAAATTAAAAATCTATGTTGTCATTCAAAAAAGTAAAAAACTTAAAAAATTATAAGGATAAAAAATATTTCAAAATATATTTTTTTAATAAAAACGTTGTTTTTTTAATAATTTGAAACTATGTAAAAAATATCTTCAAAAACATGAATACTTTTCGAGATAATTAGTGTACCCACTTAAAAGAATCACACTGTATATTACGTATGTTATCAATTTATCATTTTATCAATATAATAATATTATATTATTAATTATTTTACCGAGAGAAAATGGTTCTTAAATCCATTGGGGTATCACGTGAATGATGATTGTCATGTTTCAAAACGAATTCCGATAATCTACTATTGGCGGTGACTTTTGGTTTGTCGAGTTTTGGTGCATTGTCTTATTAGAACGGTTTGAGTTCGTCGACAGGGATGTATTAATCTATGGAAGTTATACGTCCATCATCATAATGCGTGATCAGTTATATGCTCAATTATATAATAGGTACGTAATAACAATAACTATACTAATAGGTTTGTATCGCTCGTTCCACTGTAGGTATAGATTGAATATTATATAATAATACCTATGTAAGTGTAGCTTTATTATATAATTATTTAACAAAAAAAGGAATTTAAACATTATTCAATAATTTTTGATTCCTATAAGTATATAAAATGTGTAAAAATTAATTTAATACACTCGACTTTCTTATATATAGTTTATGTTTAAAAGTAAAACAATATTCAATCTAATCTCTCTGTACATAATACTCTATGTATAATCCATCTTCTTTTCTTCTTGAGTAAAGTAGTTATAAATTTGGTTTTTGGAATTTTTCACTATCATTGAAGACCATATTTTGTCTTAATATTTTATCACTCTTTAACTAATACAAATTATCTCCATAATATGAATAAATCAATAAAATATGAATTGTGAAATAAAAAATATGGGTAACTATGTTTAGTGAACAACCCTGTATAAATATTTGAAAAATTGAAAATGGTTTTGTTTGTAACGATTAATTTACGAAACTACTGGATTAATTTCATTAAAAGTTATATTAATAGAATTGTCGAGACTCAAGAAGTGATTTATATCTTGACCATAACATTTTTTTTATATGAAAATTTACTTTTGACTGTGTTAAAAAACTGCGTTGTTTATTATATTTTATGTTTTAGGTTAATTTTAAAAATGGAAGTGTCATGTACCTACGAATATACATGTATTTTTCAATGAAATTATGATGTACCTAGAGACATTTCAACTACGTAAACATACTACCTGAAAAAATAATGTTTGAGTAAAATACCCCAGAACTCTTATGGATGGAACTAGAAAGCTATGTTCGGAGTAATCTCTGAAGCTACTTTTGAGTCTGACTTGATATAAAAAAATTAACATCGATAGGAGTCATTGATTTTTAATAATATATAAATATTAAATATACATTGAATGATTTGATGCTATTCGTTTTCTCTTATTAACATAACTATCTACAACATCTATAACATATCTATACATAAATACATAATGTAGATAGCGTATAAACTTCTGCTACAAGAAATACATTTTCGTTAAATATAAACACGTCCGTTAGTTAATATTTTCTACGGAACCATATTTGTTCATTTCCCTAGCGGAATCGATTAAAACAGCTAGCCATGCTAATGTAATGTATATATTTAAAATTGTTTAAGTACTAATGTAACTACTTCTATATAAATATATATTTATTATCTTCTAATTTTTGATTTTTATGTTTTAGTTATTTTTTGATTGACAGCTATACTATTTTCAGTTTCATATTCTAATGTAAAACATGGTTTTGAAAACATGAACAACAGGTATTTACAACAGCAATTATCGTGTAAAATGTATTGTATGTATTTTTAAGATATTCAATCATTCAAAATTTTTATCGATTAATTCTTAGTAGTGAAAAAGTTTGTACAATGTTTGTTAGTTATATTCTGCCACTTTACATGATTTTAATTTCGATTTGAAACGACTATAAAAAACACGCATTCAATATATTATATTATTTTTGTATATAATATAATATGATTTCAAAAAATTAATTTTGATTTATTAAGTTAAAAGTAGCCAAGTTTCCATTGTAGAGTAAAACAAAGTGACTCGACAATATAATATTATACATATTTTTTTATGTATTATCATGTACATGGCGTATTGACTTGAATCAACTAAAATTTGGTGTTTTCCTCCGATCAATGGACCGACATTCAAGTATACATTACTATGTTAAATTTATGTAGACACACTATTTGCCCGTTTGATGTGACACGTCTGAATAACGTATACCGTTATAAATGTATTATTTTTTATGTTCCTTAATGATTCACTGGAATAAGCAGGATCGTGTAGTACGAATGTACGATAGGTAATTTATTAACAAATCGTACCGAGATGAATTTTGGGAGATACATGCAAGACGACGTGACGTGTGTACAAAAATTGAAAATCGCAAATTGTACATAGGGTTGTTATATACCACTATAAATATATATGTAGAATGTATATTGTATGGTACTACGATGCGAAAGTAATACGGCGTCTCACACGGTTGGGACTTGTTAAGGTCATTCCGAAATATCCATCTTGAATTGGCTAAGACAATATTATAATATATCGTTTGCAATGAGTTCCCATTCCGAACGTGATCTTTCATCGAAATTAAACCGAACATTTATCAAAAAGTACATAAGTTGACAGTAGGTGTACATCATATTTATCACAACAAGAACAACCATAATAATAGCAATACTAATAACGACAATATTTTAATATGCATATTTAGTAGTTATTAGTAAAATATCCAATACATAAATAAACTGAGTTTTTGATAAAATATATGTAATTTTAAATTTACATAAATATCAGGGTTGCTAGATTTTAAATTTAAAAAACCGAGACAACTACAAAAAAGTGAGTTATATATTATAGTCTATGTTAATGCAATGGCATCATTTTGAGTGTTTTTTAATGGGGGTACCAAAATTTAAGCAGGTCAATTTTGTTTCATTGTGAAGTCACATTTTCTTTATCATAGTAACTACACATATTTTATGTTTGTATGTATGGGACTGAAAGGTTAGAGGAATATTTAATATTTTAATAAAAAAAAATAAAATTGATTGTCAGAAGTTGGAAATAGTTTTTGGCGTGCATAGGGCATGCCAATATTACCTATACCGGCTATACCTAAAAGTACATTTATAAACAATAAATATACGTTACCCTTATACATAAATTATATTATATTTTATGTATCTGTCATTCCGCGTTTGTAAATTTTATGGCAGGTACCTAAATAAGATGGGGAAAAATAGAAGTACCCTGACCTTCTTCTGCTCGTGAGAGGCACCAGGCACCCTTGGGTAGCAGTTGTATAGCAGTGAAAATGTTTTTTAAAGTATTTTGGACAATCATTTTTCAAGTTACTATAAAATAATCGGATTCGATTCTTGATTTTTCTTAAAAATACCTTTTAATATAAATATATATTTGATACTCTAATTTGATTCGTTTATTTCATTTTATATTTTAATTTTGAAATTCTGTGATATTTACTCCAGATTTTCTGAATTATTTTACAATTCTTGTCGAACCATGATAATAATAATAAAATAATACATAATAATATAGACGTAAGAAGTGTGATATTATACGCGTATTATATAATAGCGAACATAATATTGAATCATTTTAATCCAATTTGACGTCAATGTGGTACGTTTTGTCTCGTATTGTATAAAATTACAAATTGTAATATTTTGTTATATTGTACGAACTAGAAACAATATTTTATAAAGTAATTATCCTTTTTACCTTCTCGACTTAATCAGCCATTAAAAAAAACTAGATCTTCTATATGAAAAAAATAGGCACCTATATGTCTGTTTGCATAGTAAATTATATTTATGTTGAACGTGTTAAAAAATGTATTATTTAAAAAAACAATAGTTAAAACTTAGGTTTATTTTTACCTAGGTAAAATTGTTTAATTTTCAACTATTGAAATACAAGGGTACACAAATTATACATAATATAATAGATCTATGTACAAATTATAGTTTATTGCATTGTATTAAAATATTTGAAATACGTTTAGAAATTTGAATACTCACAGAGTGAGATTTCCTAATTTGTTTTTAATTGTTTTAACAATTTTGTTGTCTCTTAGGCGATTCTTCGCCTGAAAGGGACGAACAAATTCGTCCAACACATTTTTTGTTACGTATAGTTTTATGATGTAACCTTCCTAACCATAGTATAATATCTTTTAATATTTGAATACGTGGATTAATATAAAATACTGAGAACTTGTTACAAGATGGTTACTGCATATCATATTGATTTATATAAAAAATATTTTTTATTATATTATTTAATTAGTTTTTATTAAACACAATATTATTTAATTTCGCTAACACACAATGTATTTTAAAATTAATCTACGTGACTTGTGAAAGCTGTGGTTATATTATATAGGTACTTTTGGTTTTTTTGTGACTGGTATAAAAAAATTCACGAGGTACCTCGCATATATATTCAAATTTTTGAACCAAGGAAAAAAAGTACTACTATGCAAAATACAATGTATAATAAAGCTTTAGTTTCATGTATTTGGTTACACACATCACTCAAAGTTTAAACATTCAAATTGCTTAATTTTTTTTTATTTTTGTCTAGTTCATTCTATATTTCTATTTAAGAAAAAGATTAATTTATTGGAATTCTAATAAATATACCTAATTTAACTTAAAAATAAAAAAAACGAACTAGCAAGGACGTTTCCTTAATACAACTATTCATCAATTTTAATAGGTATTGAACTATATAAAAGAGATGAAAGTTTGTAATTACGATTTTAATCATATTTTTTGGCGTATCTACAAGCTACTTAATTCTCAAAACGACTATACTGAGTTATTATAATACCTTTGTATGTATATCGTGTTAATACATAATATATGACATAAACGTTTTATGTATTTATTTATTGCCTAAATAAATAGGCCATCAATTTACTCTAATTAATAGATTTTTAACTATAATACAATTCAATAAAACAATATGTTTTTTTTTTAATGATAATTCAACAAGGATTAAACCATTTCTATAAACTAGTTGATTTCAATGGTTATGCCGCGAGCGATTTTGAAGTATGCCACGTTTCTAATATTTTATATAATATAATATATTATATACGGATTGGTGTGTCATTTTTTTTAAAAAAAATAGGATATTTTAGTGCCCTGAAAAGAATTGTCAGGGCAACGAGACAATTGATTGAAAAACGGGACGTCTGACATCTTAAATAAAACTATTTTTCTATTCCACTTTATAGCAGTATAAATGTTTAAATCATTGCATGTATGATAAGATTGGTGCAAATAATATTATGTATATGTCACCTCTCAAGTGGAAAAATTAGTAATCGTAAATACTAATCCGGTATAATTGTATATTATAATACATGGAATATTTGGATAATGTAAATTACAAATATATACTTCTTATATAGTATAGTTATTGTAACACAATACCTGGTCATTCTATATAATGATAAAAAAAAAGTGCTAGGTAACTTCATTAACACTAATAACTAACATATCAAATTATGTCTATAATTAATAATAAATAAATAATTATTATTAGGTATACATTCTTTATTTATTTCGAAAAATTGAGGGAAGTAACAAGATGGACAATTATTTTGTATTTTAACTTCTACGAATTGTGTTGAAAATAGGGTTTAGTGAACATATTATTATGTCAAAAGTAATGGATTCACGTTATAAAATATAATATATGATTGATATTCAGTTACAAATGTTTTCCTTATGTGTAAATATATTCATGATCGAAATTACAAATTTATTTTAGCCTGCTAAGTGTTTAAGACCAATTTACTAAATTTATAAACTTACGTCCTTTTACGAATAAACATACTGATGACAATAAAAAAAGGACATAAGGAAATGCAAATATAAAGCTCCTAGAATTGTATGTAATTCAAAATGCTGTAATGGTTACTTACCAAGACATATGTCAAAATAAATAACTAGGAGGAATTTGCAGAAGTATCTTTTAAATTTGAAGGATTTTATACGAAAGTTTTTAACTTTGTAGATATAAATTTAGCTTATATTTTATTTTCAATTTGCTAAAAAAAATAAAAATAAAAAAACAAATCAAAAATTGAAAAGGCCAAAGCGAACTTGATGAATAATAATTGAAAAATAAATGTAAATTGCTTGTCTAAACGGTCACTCATTTAATGTGTTCATGATTGTTTATTTATGATTAGAGTACTTACTGATTTTGAAGAATTAAAAAAGGAAAATCATTTAAAATAAAGCTAAAAACATTTTGAGTAAGGTAATAAAACTCTTAAAATCCTTTGAATAATAAATTATAAAAACGTTGAAAAAAAAATGTAATTACCTAGCCATAAAACCAGTTTTTAAAATATTTTTGTTTTAATATTATTTTTATGTTGTTCTAAATTTTTTTTGTTAATAATAGTTAATCTGTTTATTTCATGTAGTATATCTACCTGATGCAAGTCTACTCTCAATAAAACGGCCTTTAATCTAAAGTAATACAAACTAATGTTTCATTTATATTCGATTTCAATTTTATTTAAAAATTGAAAAACGAAAGTACCATGATACATTTTCTTTCTTTTTTTTTTTTAATAATAAAAAAACATTCAAGTCAATTAAAGCTAAAAAAAAGCATTAAAACGACAAAAAAATGATAAAACTTTGAATTATCCATAAAAAGACAAAGTAAAATGAAGTACTTAAATTGATTCTATGTTAAAAACATAGATCACAATTAAGTTTTAATACGATTTCTAACTGGTAAAAAAAAACCAAATTCAATCAAAATGCGTATTCTATATTTTATGGTCAATGATAATGGGCATGTATAATTTAAGGATGAACATCAACAAATGACGTACGTAATAATCGAATTAAATTATAAAAATGAAACGTTACTTAATAGCTTCAAGCAACCAAAGCTTATTATTGATGTTAATATTATTATTGTTAAAATTGTTTGATTTAAAATTAATTTCATCAAAGACGACATTGCGAGATAATTGATGGCAATAACAGTACAAACTATTTAGATAATTTAACTGGCTATATTAGAGCCAAAAGATTAAAGAGATTTAACAATAAATTTGAAATGTATTATAATTTTGATATGCATAATATCAAGTTAATCGCGTGTTTAAATCATATTATGCAAGTTAAAATAAATCTTAAAACTTATTAGTTTAGTCATATTTTCGTCTATCATTATAGTCAATTTAATAATTACGTGGGTTGAATTTTAATTTAGTTTTAAATCACACACATTATAGTGTCAATGTGTCATACTGTTTATTGCATAAAGTAAAATAATTTAATTTTTAATCATTATATACAATAGAAATGTTGAATTATTTATGAAATATTACTACTAATTTTTGCATTAATTTAATTAAGTTGAATTGTTTTTATTACAACTCATTATTAAACCAATAAAATGTAATTGGTAGAAAATAGTCATAAAAAAATAAAAAATAAAAAATAAAAAACAATTAAATATTATTATTTTTACGACTGAACCTGCAGTTAGCTTAATATTAAAATTATTATTAGGTATATACGTAATTCAGAAAAAAGTTTGAATTTAATGCGCTATTTAAATTTACAATGTTCCTTATTTATTTAATTTTTGTTAAAATGCAACATTCAATTCAAAAACGAATAACTACTCTGATACTGTAACTACCGATAATTTAAAAATTGTATAAAGTCTAACGAAAAACTAATTTGACATTAATTTTACAACTTAGAAAATAATTTTAAGTCATTATCAATTAAAAACATTTATAAACAGGATTAATCATGGTAATTATTTCTTAATGCGCTATTTTTGTTTACTTTTTTAGGCATGTTCAATCTGAAACATAGCTATTTATATTTAAATATTTACATTATATATACTTAAAATAGTGTTGTATGTAAAAAAATAAAATAATATTATATTTATCTTTGTTCCGCATCACATGGTTTGAAAATTATAAATACCTAGTTTGATGCATATGAGTTACTCGAGTATAGGTAGTTACCAACGTAGACAATAGCTTATATAAAAAAGTGTATAACTTCATAAATATTATAAGTACGATCGATAATAATTCTATTTTATAGTTTAATGGTGATTTTTACATAACACTTTAGTTGTTGTATTTCTATTTTTACTTCGTTTAAAAAGTAATAATAATAATTATATTATTGAGTATACAATTTATACTCAATGGTAATTGTATTTAATACAAATATAATTTAATTCGCTTAAAAATTAATAATAATAGTTTAAAAATATTTTTAAAAAAAATTGATAAGATTTTAAAAGTATAAACTGTAAATTATTAAATATAAACATTGTAAATCAATAGCTACAATATTATAATGTTGACAATTTTTTTCATTAATAGGAAAACTTCATTTATTTTTCAACAAACGTCAATATCCTTTTATACGTGACATAATATTTTTTTCGGTTGGTTTTCATGCCAAGATGTATATTATTCATTTACAACGCCGTAACATTAAAAAATACTCACCAATCTATTGAATTTAATCGCTTTTGAATGAAAATTTCAAGGTTTGTTAAAAAAATTTGATTATATTATATTCTATGGTTTCGTTAAATCTAACAAATATGTCTGTCCGGTGTTGTATTAATGTATTATATTATAAAATAGAGGCACATGTATCATATATTATTTTATAATCCTATGTCTCACTATTTATGTAATGGATTTTATAGGTTCTTAAGCCGTGGCTAGCAAAACGATGCGGCTGCACTGGCGGATATCTGTACCATATAAAATAAGTATTACAAGGGATGAACCATATTACCGGTTCAGCGTCAACGATACACGTGGCTTAGATCGCGAATATATACAGTATAACCATGTGCACATAACAATATAATATGGTATAGATAATAATACAGAAATGTTCTGGATTAATATGATATACGTCGAGAGACACCTCTTCTGCTGATCGTTGGTGCTTAACGATTTTATGAGTCTGCTTATTTTAATATGTGTATATAGGTACATATTATATTATTATAATATTTGGGTACCTCCGCGCAACGTAAAGAATTTCACCGAAGTCTGATATTACTATTGGGTCGTTTATATAATATTACTTATATTGTTTGTATAAGCAACAACGTCGCGTAAGAACTGAAGACAAAAAAATGTCCCCTCTTTCGAGTCTTATAAAAATGTAGGTACAGTATATACTATATATATGTACGTAAATGTATTTCAAAAAACCTTATTGTATCTAGTCTTGGTGAATGCATAGACGATATTAAGAAAATAATAATACATAGGTACGCGTGCGCATGTATATATATATATGTGTATTCGCTTATTAAAAAAGTGGTTTATGTTCGTTGAGATTAAAGATCGTTTATTGTTGTCCTGAAATATCGTTCTTTATTTTTTTCAAAAGATAAATACTAGAGAGGTTAGTCGTTTTAGTTTTCTGCAGTTGTTCTTGTAAAAAATGATAATAATTCCATACAGATCGATAAAGTCCTTTATTTAAAATATTTTAAACACATAGGTTTATAATGATAAACTGAAAAAAAAATGAATTAGATAGAAACATTGTAAAGTTAACCACGATGTTAAAATACATGTCGATTTAAGGTTCAATACTAAACGATACTTGAAGTTAAGTTATATATATATATAATATATAATAAATATAATAATATTATATATATATATATAATAAATATATAAGATATTTAATGTACTTACTTATTTATTTTGCTTGTTTATATTTTTTCTTAAATCATGTTCTTATTTAATAATAATTGTATTAGTTTTAAATATTTTTGAAAATCGTTATTTATGATATTAATTATAAGTAGGTATAAATTTTAAATTATTATTCTGGGACCTATTGTCCTTTTATTAAACCAAATTTACGATTATATGAACAATGTATTTGCATGTCTTCGTCCCTAAACTTATCGTGTTAACTAAGTTTACTTTCGAAAAGTTTAAAACAATTTGCTTGATTTTTATATCCATATTTGTGAATAATTCCTAAGAGAAGTTTATTGAAATATAATGAAAAAAACCCAAAAATATACAGTACGAACATAATGTCTTTATAATATGTATATGTTACCGGCAAAGACGTAAATTAAGGAATTAATGTTAATGACTAGTCAATAACGATATTTCCGATCAAATCAGGCAGTACACGATATTGACTAGTAAATATCGTTAATGT
Organism: Schizaphis graminum; assembly: GCA_020882235.1. NCBI lineage: Eukaryota > Metazoa > Arthropoda > Insecta > Hemiptera > Aphididae > Schizaphis > Schizaphis graminum. Next base: position 74,280,229 of record CM037032.1, read on the forward strand.
CTGTTATAATCAGTCAATGATGCATTTAGAAATATCTCCTAGGTAATGAAATAACTCCGGGCTTTTTCAGTTTTTCAGGCATAATTTACAAAAATATAAAATGTTTTTGCGTTGTAAATAATGCAAAACTAATAGACGTGCATGTAAAAAAAATAATGTTTTATGTAATTCAAAGTGTCACGGCACAACAAATTGTGAAAATAAATAATTATTAATTATATATAATTTATCTTGTATTTAATATTTATACATTTCTGACCTAATTAAAATATTTCGTTACACATAATTATCAACATTGCCTATCAGTATTAGACATTAAAGTAAGTTCCTAGTCATAGTTCTAAATGTGTTAACAAAATATTTAAACTTTACAACCTTGCCTATGTTGTCAGTTAATGCCTAGGCATTGACAATATCGACTACTAATGTTAGGAATTTATAATATTGGCTAGGCATTTACGTTATTAACTAATTTACATCATTGACGGTAACATATATATGTAATTATCCTGATAATGAAAAACATATAAATTATTGTAAATATGAATAATATTATTTATTCCAGATTAATTCACATAATATTTCAAATAAGTGACAATAAGCCAATCCAATAGTATAATAGAAGGTTATAGTTTATACTCATCAATAGTAACTACATATTAATTAATATTGTCATTAATAATAATTTATTATTTCAAATATTTAAATGCTGTGTATAAAGAATAAAGATAGATTCATTAAATAAGTTCACAAAAATTGATTAATAATTAATAATAATAATAACATAATATACTTAATGTATATTTTTGATAAAACAATTTCGGTGATATTTCGATAAAAATAAAAATTGGAAATTGGGAATCTTTTAAAAATACAATAAAATAATATACGTTATAAATTACTTTTAAAATTAAAAATATAATAAATAGCAAGAGTAGTAAAATTTACTTATATTTATTATGATAATATATGAAAGTTGTAATCAATTCAATAACTTACTTAATAAACTTTTCTTAACTATTAATTAAAATTACTAAGGAAACAATAATTATACTTATAATAATTAAATAATTAATTAGATTATACATGAATTAATGTTTTAACAATAATTATGTAAGTAATTATTGCTTTTAAAACTTTAAACCCGAATTTAAACAAGACGCTTAAAAATGTTAAATTCGAAACCTATTTCTATATTAAACATTTAATAATTCATATAAGTGTATTAAAATTAACAATTTACTAATTTAGGAATATAAATACTAAATTCATTAACAAACAATTTGATATTATGTAATAATTCAACTCAAAAATTATTATTTTCCAAAAATATCTACCTATATATATGTTTATATATAATATAATAAAAAAAAAATGTCAATACGATTTACTTTTGTATTTTATTCTATAAAGAAAAATACCGGTAAATGCAGCACAATTAATCGTAAATTGTTATTATATTTTAGTAAATACAAATAATTGCAAAATTTTGTTACCAAATGATAATTAAAAAAATTACTGTTATCATAAATACCTGTAGCTATTTATGTATCACGTCTGTCGTTCGTCGTCCGTATTTAACAGTCACAGTAATATAATCCATTAACTAATGGACTTTGATACATTGTCACAATCTATCACATCGAACAAATTGTTATTAACTTTTTGAATACCTAACATTATTATTATTCAAAATGTGAGCTCAATCAATTTGTATTCGCACGGTATGACCGATACCTGTACATCCGATAACTGCAGCAGACGAGCTTAATATATTTTAATTGGAAAATATCTCAATAGCCCCTAATGCAGTAATATTAATATAATCACGTAGACAATAATGACGTATTGCCATTATATGATACAACATTCATAACTAAAATTCTGTTATTACCACATCGATATCGATTTTATTGGGCGCTATAGGAATCCAAACCAAACTAATTTTATAGTAATTTTAACAGAACTGAAATTCACTTCGGTGTTTTTAAATATTTATTGCAGAGGAAGATTGCTTAGGAATTTCCTCCGGTGAAGTTTTTTTGGAGTTGGCGAGATGTTAAATATTTACATTTTGACGACATTCGATATTCAAATATATAAAACGATTTATTACTTCCGGGTTTACTTAGGTAGGCTAAAAAGGACAAAAATCCAACTAGATTTAAAAAATTCACTACACGACATTATACACGTCACAGTCTCGATCCAATAAAGTCTCATATAACACAATTCTAAGACCGTGAAATATTTAATAACGTACACAATATAAACCCACTCACTATGTACCTTTATGTTAAATAAACAAATTATCTATTAAACATTTTGAATTTTATGAAAAGATCCTCACGATCGTACATTAACGTCGATCTATTATATAATCATAATATAATGCACTGGACGGTACCTATACTTTTAAACCTATAAAATAAATTTTATTCACAATAGATTCTGTTTTTAAAAAAAAATTTAAGTCGTTGAACACATTTGAGAACTGAAACTCTAGGTTTTATAAGTTTAACTAATACTTTTCATATCCTTTTCCGTATTATAATATGTATATGGACATAAAGACCAGCGATATTTATATTTTATATTAATTATATTGATCAGACTACGTAATATATAATAGCAATTACATATTTATTTTAAGAATTTGAAACTTTCAAAACACAGCAATAGCTAGAATGTCAAGAATTGTCACTGTACTTACTATCGCTCGTATAGTCGTATTATCTTCAGAGTGCTTCGGTGTTTTCTGTACTAACTTTGAGATTCATGTAAGGGAGCATGGTATTTTATGTTTTTCAAATACGGGAATTTCAAGACTACTAATTCATTGGCTTCAATTCGATTAATATTTGAATGCTAATAATCCAATTCCATTACATTAATCATTTCCTTATTTTCCCATGTTTTGCTGTGTATTTTGGGATATTTTCAATTGAATTACACAATTCACGTAGAGTTTTCCAAATGCATTATAAACATAAGGTTAGGTTAGTATAGGTTTTCGATTCAACTCATTAGTACATGATCTCTCTCAAAATATATCACGGAAAACTTTAAAACTGTATAATATAATATAATACTATTGCGATGTAAAATTACGGTAATATTACATCACGCGGATCCGTGTATTGTGCCACAATGCTACTAAATATATTATTATGATACCGCTAAAATATAATATTAGTCTTTATACGCATTTAACGGGTTGCCGCGTTGACTGGAACGTCAATAAAAGTTACGGTCCGGTCTCAGTTTAATAATAATATAATAATAATAATATAATATCACACGTACCTATAATATAATAATATATATCGTACTCTCGTTCCGACGCTGCCACGAAAGGGGTTTAATGTACGCGTATTTCTCTGTCCCGTCTTATCGGACATCATATATTATTATTATTATTACGACCAAGGTTATATTATATGGTACAGCTTTTTTTCATCCCTAGATTTATATAACCACGGCCATTAAATATATAGACGGCCAAAACTAAAAAAATCGAGTGGATCCACAACACTGTTATTGGTCGACTGTGGTAGTGGTCGCTCGAAGCACAAAACGATTACCCACTGTACAGTGTTATGCGTTTTGTTCCCGGAAAATAATGCGACGTCGTGCAGTGTTCTCAGTTACGTTATTCATGGTGAAATTATAGTCATGTTATAACATGTACATATATATATATTACAAGCTAATCCTGCACGACATTACTGGTGACAAATTAAATAATGCCAGTGGATTTGTCTTGTCTTAAACTCCGTAAAATGTAAAATACACGTCATACTTTTAATACATTAATTGTGGGGGGGAGTTTGACTAAATATAAAACACAGGACGTCTTAAATTATATACAATTATGGTAACTATTTTATTTTCTGTGACCCACAGAGACCCTTTATAAATAAATAAAAAAAATACTCGTTTTTGCGAACCTACCACTTCCGCCGTGTTTGCCCCTTTTTAAAATGTAAAATTATAAATATTAACTTCGAGGTGTATATACCTGAGCTAGGATAATATACTTACAAATTTTAGAAACATGAGTGTGATAGACTGCTGTGATTCATTAACACGCACAAATATTCCCTTTAATTAATATGGATAATATGCGTGACTTTCATCGTATTCTAATAGTATTATATCATGTACTTAACGTTGCTGCAAGTTGTGCATAACATATATTATGATAATGTTTTTATTTAAATATTTATGTATATTAAAGGGCATTTTTCCTAAGGTGAAGAGACGGATGATACAGATCTCCAGTTTATCAATGCTCGATGATGCTCTTTCTCATATTATTATTATGAATTAATTTAATTTTCCGTTTAAAAGACTAAAATGATACGTAAGTAATCTTTAGCTACAGACATTTATCGTGTTTGTGTCAACAATTTATTTTTAACTTTTGTTTTTAAAAATATTTTGTTTTTAATACCTTCAAGTAGGTGTGGAAATTATATAATATTAATTAATTATAGAATATTATTAGACATTTAATAATTTTAAATATATTTATTTATGTTTTATTATTTTGGAATTTGTATGCAACCCTTCGATGATATCGATAATAATAACTATTTATATTACATTTAAAAGTCAAAAGGAAGAGAGCAATAAGTGAACGATACTTTTCCACTTGTTTTTATTTACATACAGTAAAACTCGCTTAAGGCGCTCTTCAAGGGATCAAATCTCTAGAGAGTCTTTACTTCTTTAGTTGCAAAGCGTTTTATGCCAGAATTGAACAAAAATTAAGTAGTAAATATATCGATTTTATTTAAATATATATTTATTATCATTTTAGTATTGAAAAAAATTTAACAGGTAATATATTTTTAAATCAACTATAATTATTTTTTTTTATTGAATTTAATTAATAAATAAATACATTTATACAAACATATTATTTTAATTATTATTATTTTTACATTTAATTATTTTTAATTTAGATTAATAAGAGTAATTTTGATTGCTTGAGATTTTAAAAATAAATTGTATCGTGGAAGTTTTCTATTTTATTAATTTCACTCAACATTTCTTATTAATTTTTATTTTTATCAACTCACTGTAACTAAAATATATTGCCATCTGCTAAACACAAGAGCGTCTTATCTGATAAGATAAAGAAAAGTTAAGTATTAAACCAATTTTTCTATCGATTTCTGTGTTGTTTCAGTTGAAATAAATAATACAAACATTATAATTAGAATGATTAAAATGATTAATTTCACGATTTTCCTCTTCTTAATATATAATATATATTTTCGGTGTAAATACAATCAACTCAGAGACAGATTCAATGAATTCAACGTAAATATCTTAAAGATTGTTATTCGTCTTTATGTGTTTACATAAAAAAAATATGACCAGAATTAAGAAAGTAAATCATGATTGCATATCATAAAAGTAATCATTATAATTTGATTTAAAGTCATTTGATTATTTATTATATTAGTATATTAGTATATACAAGAGAACATTTATTTATATACCTATAAATTATAAATATTATAATAATTATTATTTTTTTGAACCATTATCGTCTATGTATCAATCACATTTGTAAAATCTTATAGATATTTTTAAAAATTTATAAATTTTATATTTTATGTAATACAATTGGATTTATTTCAAAATAAAAGTGAATAGTTTGACTACACATATTTTAGTGAAAGAGCTAAAAGTTATCTTAAAATGAACATAAAATATTATTGTGGTACTTGTCTCAATTTTCATATATAGTACCACAAGTCGCATTTATACAATACACATTTTTAAAATTTTGACTAGTATCTGTCTAAAATATTTTCCCCAAAATAATAAAAAGATTTTTAAGTATTGTTTTTTAAGGAATATGTATATGGCTACACAAAATGTTCACACGTTTCTTTCGGAAATAAGATGACGTTTAATTCACGTCTTTATACATAAACGAGTGTCCACCTAGACGTGTGTATTTTGACACAATATATTTTAATAACCACTACCGGAAATTCTGTGGACACGTCCAAACCGAACCTTGTTGATAAGGCAATAATAATATTTACGTCAGCTATTTATCCAATGTCATAATCGGATATGATTGGTGGAAAGTGACCGGTGTTTATAATAATAATATATTATACGACGCGGTCAGAACGGAGAAGACGACGATGATTACCGGAACAACGCTCGAGTCAAACTACAGGAAATCATGTTATCCCATCCGGATTATGTGAATACAATACTTGCTATAAATGCTTAACAGTGAGCGTACAGTATACCGTTTATAATAGGTGATATATATAATTCGAATGATCGATAATTTTGTTTGGCTCCTGTTGCGTGTCACGTAGACTTCCTCTTCTCATATTGTTTTACATCTGGTCTCGGACCAACGAGCACTTATAAGCAAGCGATTGTAACACGGTGACGGTCGTTATTAAATTGTTATTTTTGATGCTAGACCTTTTCATCTGGTAAAATTCTTTGCAAGTGAAAACAGTCTAAACTTTACCGTGAGGTCAAAAATTAAAGGTCGATTATAGGTACTACGACTTACGAGTATGTGTGTATGGTATTAACACTAATAACTGATTCACTCATATACAATATACGCATATAAAACTTTGATTATTAATGCAGTATACGTCCAAATCGAGGTATATACAACTTTAAACTTCCAAGTAAAAAATGCAAATGTTTACAATAAAATAGCAAGAATATTCACGAGATATTCGGTCTGTTAGTAGATGATATGACGTATTATATTATTCTATCAACACTTTAAATGTATATTATTTATATTTATATATTATTATATGGTTAAAATAATGTAAATTTGTATCAATTATAACATTACGATCACACGGCGTGTTGAATAGGCAATTTAACTGCATACCATCATGATCAAGTTGTTGAATTCATAATATTTTTCTAGTACCTATCTCATATTATTTTGAATATTAATTTTGTTAATTAAATTAATTAATAATTATACCTAATTTTAGATATGTAATTCCGATAAATGTACCTCTCTGAGATGGTTATTTTTGTTTGCATAATACAATAATGACTTGTTTTCGAACACGTTTTTAAATTAATATAGAAATATTATCCCTGTAATAAATGAATGGAGGACGACCGGAAATAACTTGATAATATTATTTTAATGCATACCTATTCCAATGGAAATAAACACATAACTAAAATGAATAATAATATTAAAATTTAAAATTAGCTTACTGGAAGGATCAAATCCAATCACGTAATACGGACACTGGGCAAAAGCAGTGACATTTGGCGGTGTTTCTTCCCAGCACGCATAACCGTCGAAATACCTTGGACACAATTTCTTTGTCGTGTTCACTGGAAATAATCGATGTTTTCAAAACTGAGTTGATATAAATCATTAAAAATGTCAAATATGTTGTAACCTGCTGTTGCGTTTGTTAAGCATTTTTGTCGAAGTTCAATCAGAAACAATGTATTTGGGTCGTTCAACCTGGTTGCGGAGGGGTCCGACATTCTGAAAAAATACCGAAAGATAAAATACATTACATATTATTTTTTAATAATACAAAAATACGTGATCCCATTATGTTCACTATAAATTATTGTTTAAGACATAAAGTTGGTGATAATTACGTAAATATATGGGTTATAAATAATGTATGGGTAGGTAAATAAAAACAATCGAAAATGTTCGGTTGTGTAATTGTAAACTATAGCTTATAAATTACATTTGTTTTTATTAATATGTTCATTTCAATTACATTATACTATAATATATGCTCTTTAATAATGCCAGACAATGTTTTACTGTAATCTATCAATAATAAATTGTGAAATATATATTTAAAAGCAAATTAACATGGTATAGCTGGTATAAGTATAGGCATTTCTTAATTTTTATCATGTTTCAAAAACATTATATTTCATGGATTTTCTGTACATAGATTAACCATGATATTAGTTATTTTCTTTTATTGCTCTTAAGGAATATATTATATGTTTGATCATAAAATTATGCCTAGGAAAATAGGTACATAATATGTATGTTTTAATATTGTAATGATGATTTAAAATCATTTCAAATGGTATAATTTAACATCAATAATATTCTCAGGTATATTTCACATTTTTTTTAAAAATTATAATGTCACATAATATAACGTGTAAACTGTAAATGACAAAAAAACGTAACTAAAAACGCAAACCACGTATAACATATTTACTATAAAAACATTGCATTTTATATAATGACTAATATTAACACAATTATTCTGATGATATTTGCACTTAAATTTTTGGTCAATATGAATAATAATGTAGTTTTGTTAGTTTGAAGGTTAACTTCAAATGCGCATGCATATATGTCTTACACCCATATTAAAATTGATCTTAGTCGGGAAAAGCAAATTAACTGACATTAGTGTCTTGTTAATTTATTTAACCACGTAAACTTACGCTTTGTCCATACAAACTATAATGTAATCCGTTTATCATAGGTTCTAAAGTGAAACCGATAAATTTAAGTTTTAAACCAAAAGTCAAACACCAGAAATGAATCTGTGCCTATACTGTCTTGTTATAAATCTGAAAACAGTATACATATTACAAAGTTGGAAATGTTGTTAGTGTTACAATAAAAACATGACACAAACATGCCCACTCTACTCTCACTGTAATTAAGTGCGTATGTCTTTTGGAGTTGACATAATATAAATCCACCGTGTAACATAATATTGCTAATTGCTAGTATATTCGACTATTATAGTAATTTGAGTTAAAAAAAAAACTTAAGTTAAGGGAATTTTATATGCATCTTCTGATACCCTTTTTTGAAACATTGACTAGATTTTAGGGAGTTTTGGATTTTTTATGAGAATTAAGGGGATTCGGGAAGGAGAAAATCAATCAGTTTTATCTAATCTCTGTTATTAAATCTCAAACTGGTGGTCAATTTAAGTTTTACCAAACATATTTTATTAAAATATTGACATGAATATTTTTGAAATATCATTATATAGCTTAATTTCAGTAAATTATGTATACATAAAAGAAAAGATTAATAAAAAAATGTTTTTAAACTATATGATCTTTTTAATTATTGACTTAATGTAATTCTATTAAAAAATAAAAATTTTATAGAATTAGGTAAGATAAAACAAATTTTATTCAGTTTATTGTTGTAAATAAAATGTCAAATAAGGTAATTGAGTAATGAGTATTTATTTGCTCCTAATTATCACTTAATTGTTTATGAGTCAATTATGGCTGTCAAAGAAACATTTAATCGAAATCTATAAGCACCCTTATAATATTACAACTTAATAAAAATATTGTGTACTCTTTTTAACTATTGTTTGATTAAATGTTTATTTTATTAAACGAGATGAACTTTAAATTACCACTCATATAAGTTTAAAATGTTAGTTGTTTAAAAACGTAACTTATGTTCAAGATTTTTTCATTAAATCCTTTTAATTATTAAATAATAAATACACCCATGGACGTACAATACTAGTAAACAATTCAGAACATTTGTTTAATTCCTCATATAAAATGTTTAATTTATTACATACGTCATGCTGAAATCGCTTTTCGTGTAAGTTTGATAAAACAATTTATATTGTGTTAAAATCAGTGGCGTAGCCAGGGGGGGTTTTAGGGGTTGAACCCCCCCCCCCCCCCCCTTCGGCCGTATTTTTATCAAAAATATAATTTTTATAATATAGAAATACAATCATTTATTCGTGGTGAAATGTATTCTGTTATGCTGTATTTACGTTTTCGACTGCACTGATGATAATAATCATTATCATTCAATTAATTTATTATTTCAATATGGTAGTAGAATTATTTTATTTTATTACTAACCCCCCCCCCCCCCTAAAAAAAATCCTGGCTACGCCACTGGTTAAAATAATACTTTTATATTTATAAGTAGGTACCAATAAACGTTTAAATATTATCAGATACTTAATATTTTCAATATACCTCATATATTTTGTTTTACATTTTACATCCTCAATTTCTATCAATTACTAATGATTTGGTTATTGAGTTTTTTAATTGATTTTAGAAACGAGTAAAATATTTATTTCAACGTGTTGTTATTACTGTGTTATATTCGAATAGTGTTTATTTGGTTCATTGTGAGTTGAACATTTAGCGAAATCCGTTATGTTGAAGTTTAATCAGTTAATTCATACATTTTAACGTAAGTTACACACTTTAATAAATGTTTATTACGCAAATCGTAATGATAAGGAAGATTTCAAACATACCAGGGGGCACATTATAGTGTTGAATCTTAACTTAGTCATATCTACGAAAGTTTGTTGTTCCTCGTTTAATTGAAATCCACTATAGAATAGAAATAATTATAATAAATTATGTGTATATATATATCTGATAATGTCACAATATTATAATAAACGGACTTATATTACTATTTACATTTTAAACAAAGCCAATTTTTAGTAAATTTTTTCTATATAATATATGGTTTGTGATAAAAAAGATACGATCTAAAATTAAAATGTAACACCTAGCATTTAGTACAAGAGTTTTGTCGTTTACAAATTTCTTATTTTTTATTACTTTTTTTCTGATCTTATACAAACAAATATTTTGTAATTATAATTAAAATAATACTCAAATATTTGCATTTATTCAATACGGTGAAGATATTTTACATTATTAAATGCAGTATCTCAGCTAATATTTTAAATTTGAATTTTAGAATAACGATTAATTTATAAATGTATAAAATATTTATTTTGTTTAGCTTTTAAAATCCTCTGTACACTGTAAATATTATATAATAAGTAACGAAAGCAATAGAAAATGTATTTATTCAATAGATAAAAGTAACATTCTCTACTATCAAGTATAAAGTAGTGCACATTTAGGCAAATGTTCAAAAATTCTATACAATTTAATCATGCTTTTAGATATTTTTTTTTAACATGCAAAAAGTCATTTTATTTAAAACGATCTTGTAGTCTTTTGTCATTACACTTTACAAAAGCTTAAGTATGATAATATAGTAATACACCTATGTATAAACTATTGTATTATAGTAACTGGTAAGACACTTTAAATTGAATAATATTATATATTAATTTTATTTTGTACTCATATGAATGATTATATTGTTACCAATAAATTTTAACCAGAGAAGGTATTGTTTATAATTTGAAAAGTTTCCAAAGTTAAATATTTTATCGTATCACATAGATAGCATGCGTATGTGAAAGAAAAATCACTACCACAATTTAATATTTAATATCTGTATTTGCAGTTTTTCGTTTTAAAATTGTTTTTCCAACGATATTGTATTTTATGTGTTTTATTTTTTAGTTGCATTGCTTGATTTTGAATGAAATATTTGCGAGTTTTTACAATCTGTTGAGCTTAGGAAAGCATTTTTTTAATGAGTCATTAATATTAAAAATAGAAGTTATTTTTAAATCGCATAAAAAAAAAGATTTGTTGATTATTTTTACTATTTAACAGGAAAGAAATTATCTACAATTAAATTTAATACAGTTTCAAATACTATCGTCAATAGTTTTTAATATATTATTATATTCTATACAATAATATGTAATGTATAAGAATATATTTATATTTTATGGTCGTGAAATGTCAATATACGAACTGCGATGTAAAATTTGTCTAATTAATTTTAAATCTAGTATAAACCCCGTTCTGCTATTATTATTTTATTATAATATTACTATATAGTGTATGGTTATGATTAATTAGATGTTTATAAAACAAATGTCGTGCCTAATGGAATTTTTCTCTTTATTTCACAGCCCATAACTCTTAGTACATATTCTTCGGTTATAATATGATATGATTAATTATAATACTATATATAGTTACTTTTATTTTGAAATAAAAATTAAGTAGACTGTTTTATAGTACCCAAGAGTCGAAGTGAAGTACTTAAAAACGATTAATGCGTATACGAAATTAAGTAGAAATTATAACCTTACCGGTTAGGCTATATCTATGTATTACGATAAGTTATATTTACATAATAATTAATATAAAATAATATTTTAATTTCTTGAGAAAAAAATCGCAAAAATATTTTTTTTTTTCGAAAAATGTTATTCTCGGTGAGCCTGTAAATAATAATATTATTATTATTATAAGTACATTAAATAAGCATTACGCATATTTAAAAGAAAACACCCAATCAATTCAACTAAAGGAATTTTATCAAAAATCAAACATCACGAATTAATCGTAAACACACGTTATCAGCCACACAAGATGCGGGCTGCCAAAAGAGCAGATCACAAAAAAGAAAGAAGTGTTTCCAAGTGATTTCGAATAGTTTTTTTTCTTCTGGTAGCGGTGAACATCCCCGACCGAGTGGAAAAGTTTCTCAGGCGGGCAACATGCACGAGATAAACGACGAGTCCATCTTCCACACTACAAGTGGCGTGATCCAAAACAAAAAAAAAAAACCTGATAACATTAAGTTATAATCACACATCACACCGTCAGAACATAAGTGTGCGCATACGGTATAGTAACTTTAAAACTGTTAATTTTAAACTATAAGTACGAGATTAAATCTTGTGAAAAAAATACGTCGTCGACACGTCTTATGTGTATTTTTTTTTTTTTTTGTTTATCTGGATGTAAAATATGTGTATTTTTGTGTTATGACTTTATAAAAATCTCTCAAAATCGTCAACCTCATTTATCTCAAAAAAAACAGTTTTTCAATAAGTATATAGTATATAGAATAGTGTTTGGTTGGTGCGATTAAAAAAAAAAATATAAAAATATATATATAATATGTTCTCGGATTTTAGTATGTATTATGCGAGTGTATTATATTTTTTTATACAATATTATTGCAATAACAATTTACATAATATTATATTAACGTGTGTGTGTGTGACGTGGAAACAGACGGTTGACCGAGCTATATGTATTATAACACTGCTCCTTCGATGTAACAATAATATATATTAATACGCATGTATGCGATGAAGGTTAGGTCATGTACAGTGCTATTTATATCATAATTCATGGTACACGGTATTTATATGGTTTAGGAAACGTTTCCGCTTCAACACTATAACACTAATATGTACGGTCAGGCTTATCCCGTTGGATTTGCTATACATAATGATATGATGTGCGATTTATTTACGTCCAATACACGTGAGTGCGTAGACGTGCGGCCACCGCTCTGGGAACGGATGTTGTTGTCGTTGTATAATAATATCGTCTATAATACTATTTAATGTGATATTATAACGCATACTGTTGTATAAGTACCTACACATTGTAGGAAATGAACAGTAAAAGAAGTTCCATACGTTTAAACGTCGCCGTCCCGTATGTAATGATGAGGAAACGCTATACGATGGTTATGTCGTATTTTGTTCATCGTATACGTGGTATACGGTCATAAGCATCGGTTACCTATTGCCATTCCTTGTGCAATTATGCTGACCGTAAACATTAGTTATAGGCAATTCAAATTATGGCAAAACAATATGTGTATCTCACCTGCCAAATAAGTAATAATTTATACGTGGAAATACTAATAGTTCGATTAAGACAAGGTTCAAAACAATCGTTATTATACGTTCATAATAGCAAAGCTTTTAATAATACCTAACCTAACCAGACCGCGTGGTGTACTAATCAAAGTCGGCTTTGCTGCGATTAGGGGTGAGAATTTAAGGCATTTTTATTTTAATAACAGTAGTATTTTTGTATACACACACAATTGTTATTATATATAATATATCGTGAAATAAAATAATATTGTACACGATATTATGTATAAATAACTGTTTTTAGATGTGTAACGTAACGATAATTGATTTTGGCTATGAAAATGTTTCTAAATTCTATAATTTATGATTATTATTATAATCAATAGCAAGAATATTTTCGTATACCATTTTTGTTTAATATTTATAATATATATCAAGATGCAGCTGTGTGAAACATTTGAGGGTTTTTACTTGGTAATTAATTAATGGAACAAAAAAAAAATATGACCACAAAACCAGAGTAAAAATAATAGAACCCTTTCAATATACCATAAATATTATAAAATTATTTGAATTCTGTGATGTTTTTTATCCATCGTTATAGTGGACACTTTTTAAGCAAATTTCTCAGACAATATCTGTTATTTGGAAAAAAAATAATTAATTTATAAATAATTTATAGTTTGCGTAAAATCAAAAACTTGGTTATTATTTGTATGTACATTTGTAAGTTTCATAGTTTTTTTTCATAACATATTTTATTTTTGATTTTTAAAATTAGATTTATAGAGGAAAAATATATTTTTGGAAATTTGAATTTACAATTTTGAATTATTTTAAATACCTTTGTAGTTAATTTTAAGCATGTTATGTGTACAGTGTACTTATTAGATGGGACATAATATCATTTGTACAGTACAACTTTATGTATCGATGTGTTTAACCATGTCTTTGATAAATTGAGTAATTTATCTAGAACTTAAAGGTTCTTTAATAATGAGCAATTGATACAACACTATAATACTATTTATATAGTAAATTAAATAATAATATTTTAGAAAATTACTCAAATCACAAGTTTTAATTGCTTGAAAAAATAGGAAAAGAGAAGAAAAAACAGCATCAATTATATTTTATAAGTATCTATTTTAAATAATATATTGATATTATAATTCAATAAGCTTTTAGAGAATATAATATATCTATATTATTATATTGCACGTCATTGGTGATGTCTAATTTATGGAATATAGGTAAATACTACATTGTTTAAGTGAACTCGACAATATACCACATTGAAGCTTAATAATTAATTCTAGTATAATGTTTTAGATGAGTAGTGTGTAAATTACTCGACATAACCATAACAAACCGAGTACTTTTGGTCTTTGGATAATATCAATAATAATTATCTATATATATATATATATTTATTTATATATAGAGTATAGACTATACTACTATAGATCAATTTTAGTATTTAATATTACTAAGTTTAACTTCTTAAAACTTTTTAAAGTATTGTTCAACTAATAACTATAGGCATGTACTTGTAAATATTATATTACATTTAATGAGTAGTAAATACGACTAATTTCGTTTTACAATAATTCATAAAATCAATCATTTCAATAAATGATTGTGTTGTAATATTCAAGTTAAAGTAATGACGATGATTTAAAATGCTGTAATATTTATGAATCTATCCTAGGATATGTTAACCTAACCTGTTGATACTAATATTTATGGCACCTATTTGTTGACTATTACAATAACAATAGTCTGATATTATTCTATATTAGAGTTCACTGACATTTATAGCCAGGTGTATTAAATGTCCAACGTTTTTATTGAGTTTTACTAATCTATAGATCTCAAACTACGATGGTTTTAAACATAAGCCTTATTGTTTATCTTAGAGTAGTAATTGAACGTTAGAGTTATACGTGTTGTTATAAGACTAATGGAATGATCATTTATCTGAACTGTTAAAATACTGTAATAAATCTATATATGATCTATATACAACTTAACATTGAACATTGACGTTGTGTATCGTCAAAGTTGAAGGTGAAGAACTGCGATAAAACTGATTCTGTCACATTTTCAATGGTCATTAATCATATTATATTATGTAGTATTACAATATTTAGTACACGTAGTTTACCAGGGACCTCTAAAGTTTGTATTTTTATTCAATTTTGGAGATAAAAATATATAACAGTGATTGGAATTAAATTATATATTAAATATGTGAATTGTGAGTTCACGGGTAACTATTTGAATAACTATTATAAATAGACAAAGAGTGGAACTTCAGCGAGTTAAAATTCAAGGGAAATGCAATTTTTTCGACTTACTAAAGTTTTTTAGTTAATAAGGTTTTAGGAAAAAATGTTGACTTCAAGAGTTTTTAAAATGTATGTACGTATATTATTTTAGTTTTTAATTATTATAATATAGCTTTAGTATATTATATAATTACAGTGTGTACTGTGTATTGTTATTGTTGTCATTTTAGAATTATTACTAAAAAATTGTAATAAAAAATTTAATTTAATAATTAATTATATTTACATTCGATACGATCGTACACGTGTAGTTGATCGATCGCAAATTCGTAACTGACAACACCAAATATAGTGAAAATAAATCGAATGAAAAATACAATAATAAACGTAATAAACGTGATTAGGTTAAATCATGGGAAAACAGAAGCAGATTAGACAAATGGTTGTAAAAATTATCCATCATTATCTGTCTATATTCGAAACTCAGAATGTTCGAGTTATCCATAGTTTTTCTTTCGAGTAATCGAGATTTTTGCAAGGGAATTACATTAATTTATTTTGACTTATCGAGGTCTACAATTATTATTGAGGATTTTTTAATATTTTTTTTATATGTAATAGTTTTGAAAATATATTATAGTAACAGATAATATAAGCAAATATTAAAATTATCGAATAATACAGTCTTGTTGTCTGTTTAACGCGACTTTCCAGTGGAGTTCTCGTTAAGATATTTGACTGCAGTCGTTAATCGGTTGTCCGTTTGTTTTGTTTTATTGACTATATATATATGTGTGTGTGTTAATCGATATTACGTATATAATATGAAATCAGTGCGGTTGTAAACGATTATGGTTGTCGATTACACGATAATACAACAGCAACGTTTATCGAGGTCTAACGTTTAACTTCCGCCCTGACGGAAGTTTGGTATTTTTGCGTTTGTATGTATATACATATAGGTGTGTATGATAATCACAAAGTCTGTAATATATACGTAAAGTTCACGGACGACAGCTCGGGAACGCGACTAGCTTTCACACAACTCCGTAGTTATTATTATTATAACTGTGTATTATTTTTATTTTTATTTTTTCGTCAAGGCGTTATATCCGAGTTTTCGCCGCGTCTATACAACACCGTAGTGTAAAATATATATGTACATATTATAATAATATATACTCTCTGTTTTAGCATCACTGCACACAAGACTGAACAGACATCGTATTTTATGACACGCGCGTAATGCGTATACACCACCGTCGTAATCGTTTCACCGTGATCTATATATATATTTATATTTATATATACGCGTGCACATGTATTCGCGATAAGTTTCATATTATTATCTACAGTCCTTCTCACTCGACGTGGTGGAAGACGCTATATACATTTTTAATTGTGTACGCTACCGCACACGGAACAACACCGTCGAATTTCTCAACATTTATAAACTGAACGCAATTTTTCGCTTTTCTATATTATTTTAAAATGCAATAGTATTAGTTAACGGTATATTGTATATAACATACGTTTTGATTCACCACGCTCATCCTCATCTTGTCCTTATTCTTTTTTGATATTATGCATTTATAAGGATTATTTTTTTTGGGGGATTTTCAAGTATGCTTTTAAAGACCATATTTTTAAATAAGTTTGTAAAGTTTAATGACTCAGGAACTACTCTTTCAAATTTCACTATGCATAGACTTATTTTTTTTTTCAACCACTTCTTTTTTACTACTATTGTCAGAGAGATGATGTTTTTGAAAACTTTGACGTATATCTAAATAAAAATTTGAGCAAGTAATTTATCTGTTGTTAAACTTTACGAACTTATTCGAAAATAAATACATACATGTTCCAAAAATCAGAATTCAAATAAATACATAACCGAAAGATAAAACGGCGGTGAGCGTATTCCTTGAACTACACTGTATTTACGTACACTTTGTCATTATAATTTAAGGAAAGCCATGTCTCTGGTGAATCGTAATAATAATTTATTTTAAAATATTATTATAATAATAATATTTTATTATTTATAAAAAATTATTCTATATATATATGGTAATGTTGTTATTATTAACAAATCCGTATGTTGTCTATTATTTTAAATAAATATATAAATAATAATATTTATTTTTATTTCAGTACTATTAAAAATACATATATTGTAATTGTATTACAATGTTGACATCTATGATTAACATATTACTGTATAATATAATAATATAGGTGTGCGCATATAGTTAAATTTTATCGTTTTTTTTTAATACACCTATCATACATCTGTGTATTTTTAATTTAAAATAATTTATAATTTACTCATTTCTATCGTTATTATCGTCATTTTTATCATATAGCTATAAATAATATGATAGTATGGTGACGAAGCAGTAATAAAATATTCATATTGTATGTACGTACATATGACATAACACAATATATTATTATAATTTAAGCATAATTGAGTAAAACTGCCAAAACACGCTGAGTTAAAATACGATTTCTAACGAACACAAGTATTATATTTTGAAACACAATATATTTTGATGTATACACGAGGAATGTGCTTGTAACTCGTCTATCTAAACATTAAATCTATGTTTCATAAATCAAAATATAATGCAATAATAATAATATGTATTTGCCCTTTTCATATATTTCACACATTGTCGACTCGTCTATAATTAGCGAAATGTTAATGTGACATCATAATTTATTATTTTCGTTGTTCGCAGTACAATAGTCGAGCACATAAAATTATTATAATGTTTCTCTCGTGTTTGCTTTTCTCAGTATACCGAAATTATTTATTATCACTGTGTCCGCGTATTGCAGTAAATGTATTATTTTAGTATACACGTGCGTTCAAAAAGCAAAAACACTGAAATCGCGAAATTTACAAAGCATAAGCCATAAGGCTAATCTCGGCATTGTACGTAAACAAGTCAAAAACGTATACAAAGTACAAACTAATTGTTGAATGATTGTTGGTAAAAAGTCGACTTGTCCTCGCCTTTAAACAATATGTACGATTGCCCCAATGTCAACGTCGAGATATATTCATGTACAAAATGAATACTAAAGTACAATTTGTGCGAAACTCGAATTGTTTATTTCGTCAAGTATAATAGTAGTTATAGTTGTTAGGTACACAGCTGGCTATTTCGTGCGAAGTCTGACGTGTTCAAACAGTTTTGTACTAAACATAATTCTTATTTAAAAATAACAAAACCGTTATAATAGCATAACAATATGTCCCCATGAAATATCAACATACTTGTATTGCGACGTACTCATAAATCTACGTGCAAATAGGTTATTGTAGTATTATAAAGCTTAAAACACGATTACGTTAGAATATTATGCTTCGAACGTTAGCTTTTGTATTTGAACCTGCTGAACTATACGTCATGCCTTTTTCGAAGGTTATAATATGGTAAAAGTAAAATGTATTATAGTTATACAATATTTAGAAAAAAAATCAAATCTTCTAGAAAAATATTATTCAAAAGCAATGTATTAAATTTTAATCAGCAAATTCTAGTTATAATCACGACATAATATTGTTTTATGTTTTAAAAATCAAAAATGTATTCTTCAATATTTTGTATTTTTAATTTTGGATATTAATACAAATTTTAATAATTTGTATAGTTTACAGAATTATACATGTAAATCATTATTTATTACCTTTTTTTTACAATGTAAGCTGTAATTATTAAAATTTATAATTGTTTTTAATTTATAATATTATACATAAATTATACATTTAAGGTTCAATTATTGAACATTAAATGAAATAATTACAATAATTACGTTTATGATTTTTGTGATTTAAATCAATAGATCGGATGTTATTAAATAAATAATGAAATAAAAAATGTTGAACAAGGAATAATTATAAAACTGTTTATTACTTTTCAAATCTTTTTTAATGTCAATATAAAACAAATTATTCTTAGAAAATTGTCAACGCTTAATAAATTGTAAAAGTATATTCGTTTATTTTATGTACAAGATTTTTCATGTAATCCCATCACTAAACTATTCTTATCTATTAAAGTTTTACGATGAAAAATAAATAAACTCAGTCATTTATGATGTATTTACGATCTTTAAAATCATTACATGAAATCTGTGTACTTTAAAATTATCATTATCGTGCAATAAGCAATCTGTAGACAAATAAAATGAATCAAGATTGAAAAATAAGGTTAAGTACAATACCATTTTATGTATGAAAAACAGTTGTACGAGTAGTATAAACTTGTAAATCAACAAATATAATATACATAACCAATCAAGTGTGTTTTATTTTCTAATCTAATAGATAATATTTTTGTTTATAGTCATATGTGAAGAAAAACTCTTGTTCACAACCAAAAAAATACAAAATAAAAATAAATAAATAAATAATTGTTAATCAGAACAGTAAATATATTGAGTTATAATAAATAATTTCAAATCACAGCACAGATCGATGCTAAAACAAAAATGCATAAACGGTTCGCCAATACAATATTATGTTTATTTGAGCGAACATTCGTTCACGTGCAACAAAATCGTTCTGAACGCATGTTATGCTGCAATATTATTATACGATTACTTTCACATGGCAAATTCAACTGGATAAGCAATATGTGTATGTATGTATGTATGTATGTATGTATGTATGTATGTATGTATGTATGTATGTATGTATGTATGTATGTATGTATGTATGTGTATGTATGTATGTATGTATGTGTATGTGTGTGTGTGTGTGTGTGTGTATTATCGTGATTTGGTGTTCAATCGTAAGTTACACGCATAAATTCATAAATACGTATAGGTACGTTTTTTTATTTTGGTTTTACTTACTTATAATATATTAATATATTGGTGTATTGACTTAATGACTTAATGATGCTATTGATAAGCCAGCAATACGCGGTCGGCTACCCTGTAAATTATTATACACAAACAACGTCCATTCGCATTGACTTTTATGCGCCGGGAACTCTCCCCGCAGTATACGGGTAGTGTCGTAAAACCAACGGACAGTATATATTATTAAATAATACAATACACGTGCTGCAGTAACTTATTGCCAAGGAACCCTCTCTCTATATTATATCTGTGTGTGTATATTATAATATTACAAAAACATAATATACACATATATACACATATATGTATGTCAGGTGTCCTATGTAAATTTATTGTTAACATTTTGGTTTTAACAAACATAAAATATACTCTCGTAGTACAACTCTGCATACACTCGCACAAATGTCCGTGAAATTCCACTGAGCTTACTGTGCGCTTCGTGCGTAGAAGCACAGGGTGTGTGTGAAGCATTGACACCGAATACGCTTAATAGATGTGCGATGATGGTCTATTGGTTAATGGTTAACCAACGGGGCGGCGAGAGGGGTGTTTTTGTGAATGTCTCTCCATCAGAATTTTTTGGAAGTGTATTCGAAAATATCTTTTTATTTGCTAAGTAAAGACACTCGATATATAAATTTAAACCCGCCCTTCCTAAATATAGGTCTAAGTATACCACTTTAGCGATTGCACATATTTTCAAGAGGGCATTCAGCTATTTATTGACTATGATGTGTGCTGTTAAGTATGATTATAATACTTATTATTAAAACTTATAAATTTAGGGTTGATTTAAATTCAATACTATCGATATTCAATTATATTTATATTTATGATCGGTGGATGTAATTATGCAATGTCGTGTTTTATATTTTCTTTAATTATCGGAACCATATATGCGGAGCCACGGGAGATACTATGACGGTTGTGTGCTAAAATGTATTTTAAATATGCATCATACGTACCAAAAACCTAACCATGTATACGAATGTTACACCTATACTATTTTATTAAAATTTACACAATATTCTGTAATAATGTTCCGTTGCGTTCTATATGGGATGATATTATAGTGGCATCAATTTCCTTAAATTGTGCACACCTTTGATGCATAATTAACAGTAATTATATTGTAATTTATAACGAACAAATAATTTAAATACATTTTTTTTTTGTAGGGTCTTAATTTTATTTCTTTTTTTTTTTGGGGGGGGGGGGGGGGGGAGGGATAATTGTCATAATCATATTAATTCATTGTTACGAATTACGAAATTGAAAAAAGACAACAGATATAATTTTTCGTAACGTTTATTTTAGTCTTATATTTTTATTTAAATCCTTCCATTATATTTGTCAATGATAAATGTATTTTATATAATATATATTATGACATACAATTTTACTAACCCTTGGATAAGTTTTCAGAGTTTTCTTGTTTATCCTTTTATGTACTTACGATTATTATTTTTTTTAAATTGCCGAAATAAACGATTTTCTATTGTGCTTACATACTTTCATAAAGAATCACATTCAAAATTATTCTGCTCAAATCATTATCTTTCATTTTTTTAATTTTGCTATATACGTTTTATTTTTTATTTTTTGAACGGTAAAGATAAGTTATGTCTATTATCTATAACTACATACAATACAATTCAAAATTAGAATTAAATTAAATGTTTGCATTATTTTGCATTATTTTTATCATACATATTTTCGTTAGGTATTTAAACTTATATTATAATTTATTTTATTCAAACTTTGATCTAATTTTATACTAGGTCGATGTTTTGAATTTCAAGGTACATTTTTACAAATTATAACATTTTCAACTCACTTACTAAAGTATAGAACAAACAAAATATTTTATTATAATACATTGTTGTTTATTAGTCATGTTCTGTTAAAAAGAAATAAACGATTTTTGTTTTATTTTTTTACGACTAAATTAAGAACTACACGTTTAGTGAAATTAAAAAAGTTAACTAATTTATCAGAGTTACCGTTTTGTTTAACTCAGTAATATAATACCAAAATTAACTGTTTTAAGTACTGCTGGTACTTAATTTAATAGAATGAATAAGATTTTACTTAAACTGTTTTATTTTTACTCTAACATAGGAACTAATTTTAAATAATTATAATTTTATATTCTTATACACATTTAAAAGGCAATAATGTCAAATCCGTTGTATGTTTTTAAAACGTACTGTTATAAATACATTTAGAGACTTATATAATTTCATATTTATAAGAATTTCGGTTTATGTAAACGAAGAATAATTTGTAGTATTGAAAGACTACGAAGTTTTTTAATTAAATACTAAGTAAAAAAAAAAAATCCTGGATTCTAGTCCAATTGCAATATTATGTCGACATTATAAAACGCGTTTCACCGAGTTATTATGTTTACTATGGTTTGATTACAAATGTACGTATAAACTATACTCTATGAACAATTTTTAACAGATCTAATAATCTATAATTTTAACGCTATATTATTGTTTTATAAATGTATAATATATGTTATACTATTCAAAATTAGAGCTGACAGGATTTAAACTCAAATCGGCATTGTGGATTCAGAATGGGTATTGCTATATGATGATGTATACCATTAGTATACTGATTTTTATCACTGTTATAGTGTAAGCAGACACAAAATACCATTATAATCGCGGTACACTGTAATACAAATATAATATATTATAACACCACTATAGTTTAATATTGTAATACCGATAATAGTATATACCGATCATACAAATAAACCATCATTATATGAAATACTGGAGTATGATAAAATACGAGTACCTATACCATTAAAATTATTATATGTAAAATAATTAAATGTACTCAATATATGATTAGTCCATAGATTTACACAACAGCTTAAAAAAAAAACGTGCTATACGGACTTTATGGTGTCCTATACTAATACAAAAATATTTTTATCGTGTTTAAACCAAAAATCACATTATGATATTGCATATATTATTTTAAATACACTTTATTTGGTATTATACAGTTGACCGCTAGAACAGTATTTGAGCAATCGCCGGTCATCGGTATACCGAAAAAAATCGTCAACTATATTAAAAATATATAATATATCTACCTAGTTTATGGCAAGTTATCTAACATGGCTTACTCTTTAAGCCAAGGAAATGTATTTGAAAGCAGGTAGCTGTGATTTTTTTTTGACATTATTAAGTTGAATGATACATAAAAAAAATGCATTTTATTAAAAGTTAAAATTTTGCATTTTCTAATAAAATATAATATATATTAGGCGTGCAATATATTATGTCAATTTCGCGTGCCTGTCTAATGGCGTGGGTATTCATAATCTAGATACAATAATGCAATGGTATTTCTACCCACATTTAAATATTAAAAATAAAAGCTCGACGTTCGTTGAAAATACATTTTCGTGATAAACGTCAATGAATATCTGATTTTACTTTATTTTTATCCGTTTGACACGTAATTCCTAATTAACCCTAATGCACATATTATTATCATCGCATCTGGTTGAAATTATATTACTCCATCATTTATCTATACAAACAAAATCGAAAACCGGTGTTCAAAATCCCGTAATCATCCCCATATCGTGCCGATCAACATTGTTTACGCTTATCTGAGAGCGGCACCGTTTTTACCACGGAATAACAAAATACATGCGACAGAACTCAAAACGTTTTTACCTGAACAGTACATTAATACTCGAACGGAGAGCGTAACGTTTTCGCCTTCTAATATTATAACGCTCGTTATTATATTATCGTATATTATCGTATTTATGTATTGTAAATTTAACAATAAATCTAACGCAGTAAACTGATGTCTGTTTTCTCGTGTTGAAGCATCAAATAATTGGGCATTTGGTCAACTACTTCAATATTATATACGTGGACTCGCATAAGTGGCCTTTTCGGGAGAAATTTTTCATCTCCAGGTTTTTGACATACGTCTAAAAATTTCAAAATAACCCCATGTACGCTCAGTTTATTTTCCTCACTATTACACACCACATTTTTCTGCTATCTAATCCATCATCGTTTCGTGTTCTACGCGTCCTCTACGGCGGTATCTAATCGCTTTCACTTTTTTTTTTCACGCCATAAAATTAATCTTATCCTCTACGCCGTAACAAAGGTATATTTTTTCCTCATTACAAACGACCACCCTAAATCTGCGTCGGTTTTGTTTTTGTGTTATGTTATAACGCTGTAGTGTCATAACACTAAAAATCTATATGCGATTTTTTTTCTCGTGAAAAGGCAAACATACGTAGTATGGTATATGTATAATCATATTTATTGTACTTACCATAAAATATTGCCGTGTATCGATTTGAATAAAACAATTTATTGTCTAATAAACAATAATATAATCCTTAATAAACTTTTTCTATAAACGCTTTGCGAATAGTCACATATTCGGGTATTCTGTTCTACTTTATGAGTTTTGCAAACGTGATGGTATACGTCAACGGATTATTGTTATCATTGTTTTATTTATTTGGCTAGCGACAAAGCCACATGTTTGACAGCTATGAATTCCAACCGTAATGCAGCTTAACAAATTATACATACTGCGTGTATACATACAACTGATGGTATTTGTGTGTGCCGATTGAGTAAGAAGTACATTACGATTATATCATTAAATTGTGACTTTACTTTACGAAAACCTCTACTATTAAATTAAAGGATTTGGTGTGATTACACATCACGCGAGTAAGTGAGTTGAAAGCATGATTGATCGAAACTGTAAGAGCACGTGTTTTTATCAAAGAACGAGGACTTTAAGGCCGTGCGAGTTTTATGAACGCGCGAGATAGCAGTGTAGCAGTGAAATGCCCCGGAGCGAATAACAGATGAAATCATACATAATAATATAATATACAGTCATATATACACTCTAATAATGCGTTAAGTCGTGTTAAATGCATCGAATCGAGAAAAGCTTACAGCGATCGGTATACCTACCCTACACTCGGTTGTGTAAAATTATACTTTTAATTCTATGACCGCAGTTACATCTGAACTTTCGTTTACAATAATAATCGCGTTATTGGCCAAATGACAATGCTTCCGCCTCCGTGTGTAATAATTCCTTGATGTACACAACTGTATTATAATTTCGTTTTGAAATATTATAATACACGTCTTTACATACCCACGATTAAATAGATATTTAACTGGATCATAGTATATTAATATATATTATATTGTACGTCATAAACGGTCCAAAAACAATTAGAACTTTTTTACAATATCGCTTATCCGGATTACTCGGATTTATATTTTAATCATAATTTAGATATATGTATATTAAGCAGTTGCGCATAACATATAATAATATGAACAGTTTTGCGAAGAGTTAATAAAATAATTCAATTATTTTCGAATTGAAAAATACGCGTCCATAAATCCAAATTGTCTGAATAATTACCAACACAGCAGTAGGTGCACTGTTCAATAATAATGTATAATACATATTATAGTAACCCACCGCGACTTGTCTCCATCCAATAATTTGTTTTTGTACGTGTATTATTTAATTTTTTCAAATCTATTATTTTACAATAATGTATTGGATATTTGGATACTTAAATTTGTGAAGTTTAAATTTTACTGATCGAAAACTTCAATTTTTTGAAAATAGCTTGGTTATATTAGATCAGAACGAGAAACACCCATTGAAAAATAATCGTAAGTCGAGTTTCACGAATGTGTAGTGTATTCAAATGAATTGTTTTTCGAAATGCAAGAATTATTATACTTGGATTTTAGAAATGGTTTCAATGAAATAAAAAGATGGAAAATAAAAAATTGTGCTGCAGAGTGACGGCTGATAAGCACACACACCGTTCGTGCAAACATGCAGTATATATCATTATATTATATTATATTATATATTATGTGTATACACGTACTCGGCACTTACATAGTTCGCACGATTTATGACGCATTTACTAGACGGTAACGTAAAATATTTAATAGACATAGGTAATAAGAGCAAAACCGGGTCCGAGACGCGTCCGCTGTCAGAATTGCCGTCAGACTTAATACAACAGGTACGTGCAGCTATATCGCATTATTATTTGTTGGGATGCTATATATAGTTAGGAAGCCGCCTTTGTAGTGACAGAGTGATCCATAATGCTTGACGCACTGCTCTTTGTACATTTTCGTAGAAATCAACACAATGTTGTATTTTAGAATTTATAGTACAAATACATTGAATGAACCGAATTATAGGTTATTATTATTAATATGATTTTTGAAGTGGGAGCGTTTGTCTTATAGAAAAGAGTAGCCTTGACATAAAATATAAAAAAGTACCCGTGAAATAATGGGTGTCTAATATAAAAATAGCTAATTTGATGTTTTTTTCAATAATATTATAATAATTCCATGTAAAAGTTTTTTTTTTTTAATTCATAAAAGCCGTGGAAAACGTAAATCAGCAGCTAGACACGTTGGGCATCCTGTACCCTTTGAAGTTAACCAAAAAATTCTGTTTAGTTACGAAACAGTACATCCAACACCGTCCACGTTTTATCTAAAAAGTATGTGATTGCCCAAGCGAATCGACGCGTAGCTGTTTTGTAATCGAAATTCGACATAACTGAAAAGAAAAAATCCAAAAAGGGCTAAACCCACTCACCATAAATTTTAATTATCTGTGTAAATCGTACGCTGTTACAGTTAAATCATAACATAATAATATTAGGTGAGAACGCTACGCGCGTGCGCGTATGTATAGGTATATTAATCTAATATTGTGATTATTTACAGTGCGCACGGTCGAGTTGGCATCACGGCGAGTTTGGTGGCAAAAACGTCTGTTCGATGATTTCCTATGGTCTGGAAAATTACGAATATTATGTCCGCATCGGATGATTCGGAGGCCCGAAATAATGTCATCGAATCAGTGGCTATAAGTCCTAAATATTACGCTGATCCCAATTCATCGTTAATAATCTCTTATAACCGCACCGTATATAAGGATGACTTACAACGAGTGTCACGTGTGTACATAATATTATTACACTTTGTCCCGTATTATGCATATTATTGTGAGACGACACGCAGGCGACTTTGCTCAATAATAGATTATTTTCCGAGCACATAATAATGTATAATATTCGGTATATTTTTTAAGCCTCGGTTTATATATCCGAAACTATGTATATTCGTAACCAAGTGTATTGCATTATTCTCTTACGCTTTTGTTTAACCTATTGGAAAATTAACCACGTCGTTTATAAAAACCTCCACAGATGTTATTTATCTCTTTACAATACACATAAAAAAACAATCAACGTGTATATAATAACAGTATTTTTTTTTTTTTTTTTAATATTGTTTCTGCAATATAAAATAATATACTAATATTATACTATATAGCTTGTCGAAGTTTATTATTATTATTAAATTTATATCAATTCGCCGAAGTCGGGCAATGGCTATTACATGCAATAAGTATATTGTTCAACAACACGAACGCAATAAATTAGTTAACGTTTTAATTACTGGGGAATGGTGCAGAAGTAAATGCGGATTTGTGTTCTATTGCAATCCTTTAACTGCCGGGCTTAATAATACTATAATTATTGAATAATTCAATTTATTTACCAGGAGTGAGAGTTATATTTTTCTATACGTTAACATTGAAAACGTACACCCAGTTTCGTTGTTCTCCGTCTTTTTCGCTTTGCACACAGAGAAAATTCTCCAGATATTATGTATGACTCGACAGGTCTCGATGAATATAATTATTATTTTCAGGATATTAATTAACAACTATAATATTGATCCGAGTAGTAAATATATACCTGCTACAATACGATGATGAATATACTTTTTATTTAATAAAAAAAAAATATACAATTAATTAACAAAATAACAACTACAGTGATGTTGACCGGATTCAGGTATCGTGATTTGATTCGATATCTTTTTTAAAAATTATAGTTTGTATTCTCAATATTCTACTACAAAATTAAAATATTATGTAACATATTATAATTCGTAATAACTATCCATTTAAACAAACTGAAATTCCTTATATTTTGTATACCTAATGAATTAATTAATAAACCTTATTTTTACGAAAAGAATTACAGACTGTATAATACAGGATTTAAAACAGTGTTATTAGGTATATTATAATATTATAATTTTAAATATGCATCCGGAGTGTAATTAGACAACAATAGACATTAAGTAAATAATGTTTATTATCAATCGACACTATTAAAAGGGCAGACGTAATTGTTTTCGTTTATTATCCTATACACAGACGTAATAAAATTCACTTGGGATGATTTTGGGAATTAGTAATTCCATATACTATTATGGTTATAGCGGAAGAATAACTAGTGGAAAAAGCAAAGTGAATGCATTACCAACAAAAATGTCTGACCGTTGAGATAAAAAAATAATTCGTTTGGGAAATTTAAAATTAGAAGGCCAACATTTTTTAATGTTAAATTAATTAATAAATAATAATTAAATACTTGTAATAATAAAAAATCAGGTAAATCATATAATATAGAGTTAATAATACAATACAATTATAAGTATACATCAATATATAGTGATGAGTCATCATATTCCCAGATTCAACTCTTGTAATAGTATTTATCATATTATCATATTTTTGATTTTTTTTTTTTTTTGATTTGGTATTTTGAAAATTAATAATGTTCATATTTTATACTATTAATTTTTATGTCAATTTCAGATTTTTATAGAATTTCATTTTCTTCCTGACTAAATGCAGTTCATATATTCATGTTGTCGTGTGGTGCGAAGAAAACGTACTAAAATATTAGCAATCGTAATTTTGTTTAAAGTCATTGTATCGCTAATATTATAACAATTTTAAACGCTTTTGTACATTTACTGATGTAAAACCCGAAAGATAAATGAATCAATATACTAAAGTATTATAACTAGAGCTGTGGATTTAATGCACTAAAAACCCTTACAAATAGATTAATTTAAAATGTTTTCATTATTTTATATGTAATATTATTTGTTAATTTTTGACTGTAGATTATTACCTATCTATAAACCTGTATAATGATACAACTAATATTTAGATCAATATTATTTTTAAAGTAGGACTCATTATTTATCATGTAAATTTTATATGATTTTGTTTAATTTATGGTTGAGTGTACACTATAAGCATTTTCAAACTTATTCGTCAAAATAGTATGTATCATTCAACCAAACAGACTATATTTTGAGTCGATTCATCCAAACGGTCTACGCCTAAATTTAAAATTGCCCATATATTATCCCATATACGTAAATTATGATTTACTTAAGAAATACATTGAAATTATTTTTCACAATAATAACTTGATAAAAATATTTTTTTTTGTATATAATATTATTTAATTTAGTTCGTTAAGATGTATGATTTGATTTATTATAATAATTAATTTTTTTGAGGATTTTTCAAACAGTTATTGTTTTATAATAAATTCATATGATTTTCGATAGTAGAATTTTAAACTTAATTGAATTAAAAATTGCTATATTTTATATAAATTATAATTTAATTTTGTAATGTTAAAATATGATATAAATTTATTAATTTAGTTACAGTAAAATAATTATGGTACAATATCTTAAAAATGAAAACAAATAAAAAACGTAGTATCAAGAATAATAAAAAAAAAGATATAATAATGCAATTTGTATTTTTAAAGATTTTCTTATTACAATATTTAAAAATTATTATAACAACAAAATAAATACACTTAAGAGTTTTGAAGTACAGTGAAATCTGTCTTAATGGACATTTGTACATATCTGACACTTTTCTCAAATGGACAATATAACACAATAATGTCCAAGTAAAACTATAAGTATTTCAATTTACTTCGATCTGTCTATAATAGACTTTTTTATTACAGATATGGACAGTAATATTTGACACCAGTAATTTAATAATGGATAACAATCTTCATTTAAACAAAAATCTAATTAACGTATACAATATAAAACTATAAAATTGTCACCAGTCGCAACAATGCAACGAGATATTAGTCGTTCAATACGAGGTTAATAAAAAAATCGAAGAAATATTATGACCATAAAATATAATTTGTCTGTATTAATTATGTATAAAACGTAAAGACTGATATTTTAAATGTTTTTTTTTTTATCAGTGTTTATTCAGAAATTCTCATGATCAATGTTTTTGCAATGAAACAAACCGTACCGCGTTAATTGTTATTTATGAAACAAAGAGTTGAAATTATGCAGTATAAAGACCCTAGTAGCCACTCTATTCGTAAGGTTGTCTAAAAATTTAGCATCAAGAAAACACAGTCAAATTTATAAAAATATAATGAAAACTCTTATAAATATATGTACAATATTTTCATTGAATAGGTATAATACATTATCTGTAACTCACATTTATAATGGTTCCACAACTGACCGTTATACACAGGTTTCTCTGTATAATCAATTTATTATATAAGGTTCATAGATTTTAAAAGAAAACTGTAATTTTCTATTATGTATAAAAATAAATCATTATATAAGGATTTTAGAATTTTAGTATTTTATGAATTATTAGTTTGGATAATTATTTTGATATACATAATACATATACATATTATATTGATATATAGAGAAGTAGAGAACTTTTAAGATGCCTACTACAAATTATCATCGTCAAAACAGTAGTTCCAAAAGTTTTTCACTGAGAATTTCGTAAAAATATGTGTATGAAAAAAGAAATTTTTATTTGTTGACTTTAAAAAATCAAAATCAAAGGATTACTGCTGCAATAAAAAATAACAATATCACTTATTATTTTATTAAACTGATCTATTTTATAACACGTTTCATTATTATATAATAGTATTATTATGTACCTATTAAACTATATCATTCGTGTTGTTCAGATCAAATTCACATTACTCATTGCAATAATATAGTATACTCAATAGCAGATATTCGAGAATATCGCGATAAATACAACTTTTCAACGCACACAATTATCATGTAATTAGATTGTTTCCATCGGTCTTACCACGAAACCAAATAACTCCACGTGATCGTTTAACATTTTAATGTTATGTCAAGATTATTAAATAATACATTTGTCGGTATTTACTCGGTACAAAATTATAAGGACCATCACATTTTCACGTATATATTGGAAATAATATTAGCGAATTTACTATTAACGTAATGGCACGTACTGTGTAACGAATAATAACTGTTTTAACAAACGAACTGAAAAAGAAGTTAAATAATAAAATTATATTTTACAGCGGTAATTTATTATTTTATAATACTATTATAAATTAGATTAATACACAGAGAATAGGTAGTACCTGTTGTACCTTTTGCTTTAATCAGTGTATAGAAGTCATATTGACATTGATGGTGTTAATTTGCCTATAAATTGCGCCGTGTTACAATAATCGCAACTTATTGCATATAACAATACAATATTATAATATAATACTATTACAATACCATAACATTTAAAACATTATAATTTAAAAATTTAAATAGAACATTTAAATATAAATTATAATAATTCGGTATAATATAAAATGTTTTAGGATGTTTT
This sequence comes from Schizaphis graminum, assembly GCA_020882235.1. Classification (NCBI taxonomy): domain Eukaryota; kingdom Metazoa; phylum Arthropoda; class Insecta; order Hemiptera; family Aphididae; genus Schizaphis; species Schizaphis graminum. Next base: position 74,312,573 of record CM037032.1, read on the forward strand.
AGTACCCTATTGACGTATTTTGGTAAGATAATACCTAATTTCTGAAATGTATTACCAATTCGTCCGTATATAATCTTTGAACTATATTAAAAATTCAGATATGTTATTTATACCCGTTTATCAATATTACAGTTTCTGAAATATTGGATGAATAATTTCATATATTTATGTATTTTTGGATTTTAGAATTTGGCTTATTATCTTGTATAAAAACTGCATTATACCACGTTACATTTTGACAAACTGTTTAAATTTCTATAGCTCCCGTGATATGGATTACATGCATGATAAAATGTGTTACAAATATTATTAGTTTTATAACAAAAAACGTGTCTGCCGGTGTAATCACGATATGGCGTAAATATAACGATTTCGATGTGCGAAAAAAAACACAAAAAACCCGTTACCTACCTTCGCGATTACAATTTCCGAACACCTAGTCTGCGGTTGTCTCGCCTTCGTCTGAAATGAATTGGCTAATCGGAGTTCAAGCGGTACGGTTAACCTACACAATGTACTGTGGTGCAATACAGTAGTTGTTCGTATGTGGCGAGTACCCGTTTTACCTACGAAACAATGACCAGCATTACGTTTAATATTTTATACTTGACTGGGGATATACTGTTTCTAAACAACGAAATATTAGGAAGCAAACCGAAAAATAATAAAAAATAGTAAAAAAAAAAATTAACGGAATAAATAATGTATGTGAAACAGAGAGTTTGTACGCTGAAGCTATGTTTTTACCAAAACGTTCTTGTTTCTAATCGATTAAATCCCGAATCATACTAACACATGTATATAATATATATTATATATTATTAGGTTTAGGTAGGATTAGATAATATTTGGTGAGATATTAATTTACAGGATTATTATTTTATCATCATTACACAGTCATATTATTGATAAATTCAAATTACGATATCATTATTGGTTTTTTTTTTTAGATAATTTTTGTTATTATTAAAACACGATATCACTGAAGGAAATATTATACATTTCATTTTTTTTTTTTTTAATTATAAATTTTGCTTGTTTTATACTTAAACCAGCAGTTATAAATTTTTATTTTTAATTTAAAATAAATGGAGTGGAGTGGGCACATAAATACTTCTGCTGCAAAATTCAATTTTCGTAATTACAATATTTACTTAAAATAATAAATAAATGCTTCATCATTTAAAAAATGACAAAATTCGAAAACTATAACGATAAAGTAAAATATAAATATATTTTTCATTTTTTTAATGTTGTGTAAATAATCATATTACATACCGTAGATTCGTAGCTATAATACAATTATATTTTTATGAATGTTCGTTCCGTAAAATAACTCTATGGGCAAGATCTTTTGATAATTAACTGATAAGCGTGCACGCAAATTGCATTTACGTTTAATTATAAATTTTATATAGGTATGTATAGTAATCCCGAATTATAAAAAAAATTAATTTCTAAAATAAAAAGTTTTACAATAACAAAGATTACTCGCTATTGATATTTCCATACGACTGCTTAATTAACATAGATTTCATACATTGCATATGTGTAAAAATCTTTAAATGAAAAATTTTGTTTTATTTAATTAAATGAAAGCATCGGTTGGCTGTATTTGGCTAGCCCGACGAATTCGAATTAAGGCCGACGATTAGCGTTTCTGCAATGCACACTAACCACCGTTCCGAACGGTTAAAATTACAAAAAGGGAAATTCTAAATTAAATTATTTTTCAAATATATTATAGTATAATTGTTGCCGTTCGTATATAACACTATATTAGCGTAAGTGAAATTTTCGTAAAAAAAGAAAACATTTGTGTATTTTTTATTGTTATATTTTTTTGAGAAAATCTTGCATTCCGTACAAAAACACTGGAATAAAAATATATACCCCACCGTGGAGTTTGTATATCTAATAACAACGTGTTTATCTAGGGCCGTTTGTTCACAACGTCTACGCTAGCTGTAAATAAAACAAACGTCCAGCGTATAAATTAAACGCGCCTCGTAGTCGTTTCTCGGTTAATTTTTTCAGCGCCGCAGCGTTTTGTTTGAGTGAAACAATAACAATATATTATTATTATCTTTATACGCCGTTTCGACCGTCGTTCAACCACCACGAGTGTTGGGATTTTTATAAAAATGTATGTTTATATTATATAAAAATGAAATCGTGGAATTAACATTAAAATCATTAATTATAATTTTGATAAACACGAACATTTTATTAATCAAAGAAAAAAAAATCAATAAATCAATTAATTCGGGATAAGTGGGTTAAGGAACTTCGTATCCAGAGTTGCATGTAAAAAACAAAAAAACACGTTATGTTTCGTTTACCTGCCATCTATTTCGAACACGCCACTGCAGCTTTGGTCAGTAATATTATTACGATATACTGGACTTACAAGACGCCTATGTTTATTATTTTTTATATATATATATATATTCGTCTTCCCGTGATGTCGACCAACAGCTCACACGCGCTCTCTCGTCTAATTCGCACGTGCACTAAATATTGTTGTGTAATATATATTCGAAACACGGACGACAGACGATATAATATGTAATACGACGTATAACCTGTATAATAATATTAAGGGTCGGACGAGAGCTATTCTGATATGCCTTTAATATACCTACTATTATATACTGAGCGATCCATTTAACGTAAGACATTAATTATTTCAAATACCATTATCGTCTTTGAAAATGTTGTTTTGCGCAAATTCAAGCCGTTAAAACAACATTTTTTAAAACAAAAAATATATTTTTTATAGTAATTTTTGTCTTAGTTGTTTTACTTTTTTAATGATAACATAGAATTTTTATTTTTTTATTCCAAAGTAAAATAGTTATTGAAATATTCCAAAACTCTGACACATAAAATGCAATTTTAGACAGTAGCTAAAATTAACTCAGTAGCTTGTGAGTTATAAGTAAGTATTGAACATTTAGACGAATAAAGTCTACTAAAGTTACATGGGTACTCATTTTCAAAATGTTGGTCACTATTCACTCGACAAAACTTTAAATATGCACAAGTTACAACACTCATTACTAATTAATCTTGTTGTATACTGTTGTTGATTGCTTCCAATAACACTAATATATAGGTAGAACACAACATTTTATTTTTTTTAATTTTAACTTTATTACACTCAGTGTTCTATAATAGTAAATGTGTTATTTGATCATATACTATAAGAACCTTTTTTTCATACCCATTATATCTTTTATAATATACATTTATAGTTACACAACAATGATCATTCTAATTATGTATTTAGTAAATAATGTTGATTGACCAAAGGTAATATTTCAGTAGTTGTTTTCTTAATCTAGTTTTGAATAATGTATTAATTTGTATCGCTAATTGACTTATTGTAAATGATTTGTTTACCTATATGCTACTTATAACATGATTAATGTTTTCTTATTTTAGTTTTAGTAATATTTCAGATTTCTTATAATGTAAAATACATATAAGTTTAAGTTCCCACAAATGATTTTTTTAAGTTATAACAAAAAAAATTAACAAATTATCGTTATTTACCGCTTAAATTTATTTTAATCCGATTTGATATCCAAAACCATATCTATTTTTAAAAATCAAAGCATTTTATCGACAACTTAAGGTGTACTCATACAAAAAAAAAGCGGGTAAGTAGGTATCGCTCTGCTGTATATTAGGGGGTGGGGTGGACCTCAGACTATGGTAGGTTAAATTTGAATGCAATGATAGGTATCATTGTATACGAAAAACGATTCTGAACGAAGATGATTTGTCAGTTTAGGATATATTATATTTAAATATTGTCAAATATTGAATTTTGAAACAAATAGTATAGTTTTTATATGTTACTATGGTTACTATGGCCAACATTCGCATTATGAGCGTATGAAATTTAATTTAAATTTTGACATATTTCGTATACATTCGAACTTTAAACACTTATAAAAAAAAATTGTGACTAACGATTTCAGATTTTTTTTTATCACTTTAAGAACAACTTATAAGAAACCTTGTATTAAATTTTCAAGATTTTCTGGCCACCCAAAAAATTTTTATCGGCATTTGAAGAAAAAAAAACTTAGAAAAGTCGAAAATTTCAATTGTCTATTAGTAGCTTAAAAATGGTCAAAATATTTTGAAAATTTAACTGTAAAGAGATAACCATAATATAAACATTTGGTGAAAATTTCAAGTATTTACAATAATTCGTTTTTGAGTTACAGCAAAATCAAAAAATCGATTTTGTCGAAAAGTGGTTTTTCCGTAAAATTTCCATTTTTCTGTCATTTTTTTTTTGTTTTTCTCGATTTTTTTGAAAACTATTAGAAAATTTTAATTTTGACCCCCTTAAAGTACCAACTAGATTCAATTCCCTATTCAAAGAGGGGCTGAAGTCAAAAATCGGAGCATTATTACTGCTCCAAATGTTGGAGTCAGACACAAAAAAAAAAAAAAAAAAAAAAAAAAAAAAAAAAAAAAAAAAAAAAAAAACACACATCATAGTAAATGCAATACATTCATCACTTCGTTCAGAATCTAAAAAAAAAACACATTATGAAAAAATAAATAAATTCATCGCTCCAATCACGATTTAAACATATTATGTTACCATTCGAAACAGTAAAAACTTAAGATAAAATAAAACAATAACACAATTTAATTTGTCAAAAAATATTGCGTTGTATAACAATTCAAAATATTGAAATAATGAGTATTTTACGTTAAATGGATCACGTATGTACGTATGAATGAGTATGTAATGTTAAGTATACAGCGAATGAGTGATCTTTGGCTGGGTAAACGATAAATTCGTTATGGATAAATTCCGATCCGCCATTTATCTTTACATAATAATAGGTACATCAGTATCGTTTTGATCAATTGGCGGCCGAGCGTCACGTCTGCCAGACTATAATTAATAACCTAACTATATAATATATTTACAGTATTTCACATGCGCACTACACGTTTTTGATACATTTATGTATATAAATAAAGAGAAGATATATATATATATATATATATATATATATATATATATATATATATATATAAATAAATGTACACGGAGGAATGAAATCGAGGGGTAGGTGGGTTTTTTCTTTTTTTTGTAATATAAATATACACGTATTAATAACATCATCATACTTCGGTTTCGCTCTGTAAAATCCCAAAAACATTTCTATATTCATTAATCATCCCCCTGCAGCCTATTTGGTTCTCCACCCTAACATACGTTACACCGACTGCAGTTTTATAGTGGCCAATACCAATGTTATTATTATATAAAGCGAACACGTTGCACGTCTCGCTTATATTATACGTTATAACACATGTAGGTATGTAGGTACGCGTATATATTCCCCAGTTTTCGGTGTTTTTTTTATCCAATATTATATGTCTATTATTATTTACAGCATTATGGGTACCCGCGTGAGTTTTTTTTCATGTTTCCACGTAATAAGAATATATTCTTGCCATTTTGCGGCGTATCTAGGACCATGATACGATAATTGTTACGACTTTTTTTTACACGCGATTGAATACAATCATGTGTACTTTCCCTTAATAAGTGAGTTTTAAAACAAATTTATCTATACATAATATAACTAAATGGTAATATGTTGGATTCATTTAAGGGCGGAATTTAAAATTGTGTGTGCGTACTATATTAAGGAAAGGGCTCGAAATACTGCCGCTCTGCAATAATCGTATTCATTAATTACAATAATAAAGTCTAAAACTTTTTCGTTTTTATTATCTCAAAATAAATATTAATTAAAAAAAAAAAAAAACATGATAAATTAATAATAATTAAACTACCTAATGCAATTTAAGAGACAATATCTGTTTGTCAGTTTGTCAATAATATCTTTTACCATCACGAGAACGTTTTGCGAATACTCATTAAGGTAAAGTTGTTCTAACTATATCTATTTTCTTTTAGCATTTTTTAAATTAACTTTTGACAGAATACTGGTTGAAAGTGAACGCTCGTTAGTTATAATAACATAAGTATTTAATTAATATTCAAACGTGATACGAATCAAAACACAATATAAAAAAAAAAAAATTATATAAGTGGTTGTATAAAAGTCTTATAAAAATTTATCTTTTAAGGCACATATTATATTTTCAAGTTTTAACAACCACAGTATACACATCTCACACAATCTAATCGCGCTGAAGAATTGTATCACGTATGTACCTATAAATTAAAGTTGCACATGTGCTGTATATACGTACATTAGGAGCCGTAACAGTGGAATCAAATCACCAAAAACAATATATTTATTTGATAAACAATCACTGAAATAAGAATAATAATAATCATTATTGCGATAATGTTTATTGAGTTATAGTTTTCCGTCGATTTGGTACACTCGGGATAATCAAAAACACATTACCTATTTTAAAGACAGAAATATCTGTTTGTGTCTTAATCCTCACGTCAATGATGAATTTTGATTTTTGTATACACCGGTGCAATCGGTAATGATCTCTAGGGATATCGTCGAAAATATATATACGATATGAACGAGTATAATATTAACATCCGAAGCCAAAACGCTTGACGTCGCACAATAAAGTCTTTGAAATGAAAGTTAAACAATCGAATCGTTTCGCTTTACCGCCTCGAGCAAGTAATATATTTCAGTGAGACGCCGAACGCGAACCCTAATATTAATATTTCTTTTTTTCTTCAAGATTCTCTAAACAATCACCGAAGAAAATGTTAGTTTTATAACCACAGATTATATTTTAATAGCATGTCATATTATTCTTTAGTGGGTCGATGAAAACATAATATTTTCTATATTTGTGATTACTGATTAGGTACTATTGGTTGAAGCCACGCGTAGTGTATTAAACTATACATATTTTAATAGAACAGATACAAATATTATAATATTCATACTTTTAATGTAATCGTAACTCGACGTAAATTAATTTCAATTATATTGAGTTCTATTTAAAAATTAAAATTAAATTAATAAGTGTGGTCTGTGACTATTTTGCATTGATGTACCATTTTTTGTTTACAGATGTTAAAAATTAACATTTAAAAACAGAAAATGAATATTTTTTAATAACAATAATTTTTTTCTTATGCATTATCTAGATTATAATATTTTAATTAAAGTTTTAAATCATATTACATACGTTGACATAATATCACGATGATTTATCAACCTTAATCACACCCTTTTTTATTCAACAACACAGCTATTCAATATCTAATTTTTGAATTTTTATTTTCAAATTTTTGAGATTATTTTTGATATTTATTTTATAAGGAGTATCCTGTGGAGATATTAATATTTATTTTTTAAAGGTCTACCCCTTTTTTCAACTTTTGTTTAGTTGATAATTTTCATAACATTTCTTTATATTCAAATCAAAATTTGAACGAGTGGTTTTTGAGTTATTTAACTTTGTGTATAGATACAATTAGGTCAACGAAGTTATTGTTTATTTTGAGATTTGAATCATTTTATTAAATAATATTAATTCACGACCAAGTAAAATAAGCATAATAGATATAGTGTCAAGATTTCATATTTTGTAAAACTATTTTTAAGGACTATTATTTTTAGTATAAACTTTTATATAACAGAAAACTATTCGTTCTAATTTTAGATTAGACACATCAACATTTTTTAAAAATATATTCATTAAATAATTTACATAAAAAGGGAGGTTTTAATTTGAAAATAAAAATTTTTATTAAAAGACAGAACACTTTTAAGAAATTTGATTAGCAAATTAATTTGTTTTATTCTTTATTTGTCGATATCAGAAATAATATCACAATCAGCTATTGTAAATTATAATCATAATTTTTATAAGAAATAATTAATCTATCATACGAATTGTAAATATAAACATACTTGACTTAAGTACTTATAAAAATATTTGATTTAAAATTAAAGCAAATAATGAATTAATAATCTTAACCCCATGAAAAACACAATATAATACTTTACTATTTATTATTAAATAATATGCTATCGACATTAATTACTATTACACATCTAAATAAAATACTAACAAAAGTTGTCTGATCTAAATTTATTTATAAGTCATATTATAGATAACTTAACTATTATTCAGACTGTATGGATTAATACAAATGAAAATTCATTTGTTAAGGTTTTACTATTACGATACCTATTACATATTATATATTATATTTCTGTGATACATTCTATATTTCTATGTATTGTTGTTTTTTCTCCAATTTAAACGATATAATTATTAATAAAAATGTTTTGTTCAATGTTAATTTATAGGCTACATCTGCATTTTTTTTAAATATATTATTTGAAAACATGAATTAATCAAAAATAGTTATTGCAAGTTCATTTATTGTGTATGCACATATTTTAGAATACAGTTATTAAATGATGATTTCATGGATAAGCTGCTTATCAAACAAAAGTCAAAATAATGCTCAGTAGGTATGTAAGGTTATGTAAAAAACAAACAAACACGTAATTCATTTCATTATTCATAAATTTGATGGCTATTTATCCTTGAAGAATTCGATAAAGTATTATCTTTTAAGTAAGAAACATAAGAAGTCCAATTTTCCATCTTAACAATGAATATTATTTTAAGCTATAGAATATTGTATTAATAATAATAGGCAGTTAAAAATCGTATTTCATTCTTTAATTGAGAAAAAATAACAAGACTTTAATAACAATAAAAATTCCAAGAGCGCATTAATTTTTATTGTTGTTAGTTCTCATTTGACTACTTATGTTTAAAATTTTAGTAATAATATACTTAGGTATTCAACTCAAAGTTTCAACAATCCGCTTCGGCACCAATTTATAATACCGTAAGAAAAATATTACTTTTGAAATAACGCAACCATTCTAAATACCTAAAATAAAATAAGTACTGTAATACTATTGTATTTTAGGTATTAAAATATGAATATATTTTATTCTCATGGCTCTTTTATGTTTTTATATTTCTGCAGAACCATCTACGAGTTTATTTAATTTTCATTTCTTATCATACAATCAAAATGCTTTAGAACAAACTTAATTATTATAATATGCGTTTATAGGATTTATACTACGTATATCACCTAATAACTTATATCCTTAAATCTAATATTAAATTATTTATTTTATAAATTATCTTTCATGTTTTTATTAGTTTAAAAGTTTATAAAAAAACTAATATTTTTAAAATTATTTCTTTGCATACTTTCACTAGTAACATTATCTACGTACCAACACTGTTAATGCATACGTTTACCTCATTAATTGAGAATTAAAACTGAAATATCAGACAAATATGGTGCAGTCTAGTTATTTTTCACTTACCATTTTAGTTTAAATGATGGACGTTTTCGAACAACTATTTGCAAACTAATCAAACATACCTACTCATATTTTGAGTAAGAGAAATACAATTCAAAATAATTACGTACATAATATACACAAAACAATTTTCAAAAAGTTGATGATGAAAGGCAGCGGAAACGTATGTCATACATATTATATACATTTTTCGTATTCTTACGCCAAACGAGTACACAATGTGACATCGGAATTATTATTTTATATTGAAAACATTATTTCGTTATTAACAGGTTAAATTTGTGTTCTACCGTACTGAAAAATCACTAAACAAAACTATACATTAATGGGAAATGTTGAAATATCTGAGGAACAACTATTTTTCAAACGTATATCATTTGAGGAAAACGCTAAAGTTGCAGCTACAACATTTGAAATGAATTTATCCATTCCAAATATATATATACCTACGTAACTATAATATACAGTTGCGAATACTCAACAACATAGAAATTACATCGAAATTCCTTTTAACTTCGAATACCGACTATGTGGGCCTCACTAAAAAAATTAATTAAATTGCTCTCCAGGTCACTAAAATACAATTGTACTCATATGATATAACCTAGGGCGACGTGAATTTGGTCAACGATTTAAGATATTTATATCCTGTCTGACAACTAGGTATAACAACATTACATTGGCAGACCGAACAAAACTGTAACACAAATCTGTTCTGATCGCAAAAAGCTTATTTGAAGTCAGTTTGGAGGTATATTTAGTTGTGTATCGATAAATAAATAAAAATTTCGTATTGTACAATCGTCAAAAATAATAAAATAAAATGTATAAACTATATTTTTGACGTAATAATATAGGTATTAATGTGTTTCTAACTCAATTTAGTTTCCCGCGATCCGTGAAATGAGACAACACTTAGTGCTGGGATTGAATCTAGATTTCTGGTAAGATATATTCTAGGCAGTTTAAGAAATAGCCTGCAGTATGCAGATAAGAAGTAAGTGATCATTAATATTATTGTTAAAATTATTACGATTTTCATTTTAATAAATAATGGTATGCCATTAAATTCGTTTATCGTAACAATAATAAACTGTTCTCTTAATTTTTGTTTTCGTTCAAATGTAATGTTTGTGTCGATAACCATTATTGACTCAAATATATACTATTGGGGCGAGCTTAAAAAAAAACTTTATCGTAGGTATATATGTAATTTTAAGGTTGGTTGAATAAGATGGAAAAAGCGTATCGGTATTATATTATATGTACAACATTACGATAAGAAAATTATAGTGTACCACTAACAACCAAACAATATAGTTGTTTATTGAATGAATGCACAAATTGATTGATAAAAATAAATATTATACTTAAAAATACGATGGACGAAAACAAAATCTATTGCACAAAATATACTGTATGATTAGTGTAGAAAACAATATCGAATACGCTACAAGCAAATGCGTCGAGCGTGACGAATTCGGGAGCAGACGAAACTATTGCGTTTTACACCATTTGTTCGGAGTAGATAATAATTACATTATACTATAGTCTATATATTCTATAATAAACAATTCTGGACGAGAAACATACGTCTTGGCGTCAATTGAACAATATACGATGTCCCGTGTATAGCGGTGAATAATTTAATATTTCCGACACGCCCTTATTGACAAATATTATATTGTTATAATGTGTCATCAACATTTTCGCAACCGTACCTAAATAGAGTCCACCCCACTTGTATATTATATAATATAATACCTATAAATTGAATACACGTGTAATAATGTGCAAAAAAAAACTGTGGTTAACAGACGATTAAAGTATATTATGTTGGTTTTTGGGTTGTATCTATAATTTAAAATACTTACATTTCAATTTCTCCATACTACCTGTATAATAATGATTACAAATATACACGTAATTTTATTACTTATTAGTGTTGGTCAAATTTTAATTTACCCTAACATTGATAATAGATAATATAATCTAAATTATTTAGTGTTAATGAATAAAATAAATATAAAATTTCATTGACATTTTTAAATTTCATGAATGTATATTATAGTCATAGATTACTAGCAAACACAATATTATATGTACTAATATTATATGTATGAGTTGCAATTGTATCTCATACTAACATAATTTTATAATATATAAAAATATACCGATTTTTGACTATGTATTTTTTTAATTGTATACAGTCAGTAATCTATAATGTTCGGAGAGATAATTTTTTCGACAAACCGTAATACATTTAAAAAACTAAAAGTTATACCTCACGCTGGGTTGTCAACGAAATCTACTATAGAGATTTAACTACCAACAACCGCAGAAACGAATAATGTTCCCCTAATTAAAAAATAAAAATATATTCATTGCAGTAGAATGTGTCCGATAATGACGGAAAATACTCGATACTTTTTTATCCTCTACAACAAGTATTGTAATATTATATAATATTGCATACATACTATTTTATCGCTCGAATATACGCCAGACCAATCGTTGTAAGAAATAATTAGCCGTGGTCAGTGCTTCACCAAAACGGGCAGAACCTTTATATATTTTAATTATATTATATTATGGCGATTGTGCTTTAACATACCAAAATTTACCCGACGAATTTTACCAATTACGTGGTTTTTGGAATAAATTTCTGCGTCCTTTATTACCGTATATAGTTTTTGCCGATTCGAACCCATCACGACGGGGTCACGCGCTACAGCAGAGAGTCGTAATTTACAAATTACAGTCGCTAAGTGTAATTTATATAACTTGTCTCGTCGGACGGTTATGTGTGTGTGTGTGTGTGTGTGTGAGAGAGAGAGAGAGAGAGAGAGAGAGAGAGAGTGAATGAAAAAGTAATGAAAACGATATTTTATTTAAACGAATTTTAGTTATTATATTTTGGTATCACCATCTCTTCTAACCACTTACCGACTCAAAACGTAACCCCAGCCCACAGTAAATATTATACTGTTTCTCTTCATTTCTCTCTCTCACTCTCTCTCTCCCTCTCTCTATATATATATACGATTGCAAATGAACGATCATTTGATGTGCACTTAATATTTACACCGAATCATTTAGTTACAAAAATAGCGAACGTGTGAGCACATGTCATATAATGACATGTCACAATAATTATAGTACAATACGTTAAACGCTGCATGTGCGTATCCGTTATAATATTGAGTAACACTATAAGACAAGATTATACCTCCGCTTGTCATCTTATACTTCACAGCAAAAATATTATATTTTATAAAAATAAATATATACGTATTTTGCTATCCTCTCGACTTACGTGTAGTTTTCCACCAGCATTCCATACAACATCGAAATTGGCCGGGAAAATGCACAATTGGATATAGTCGTATTATTATAATATTATATTGTACGCGTCAATGAAATTTCATGAAATACTTGAACTCAAAAAGACTCGTATAGTCATATAACAAAAAAAAAAAACCGCATCTAAATATTATACATAATATATTATTATAAATAAGTAAAAAAAAAACTGCAATAGTGAAAAACATTAATATTTCATACATAAATAAAAAAAATATATATATGTTGCGATGAGTCTGACACAAGTAATTTGGAATAGCACGTCTGCTCGCTCTGCGTGTGTATATATATATATATATATATATATATATATGAGCTGAATAGCTTAAACCTTTGATGATAACCTCAATACGTTATCTATACGGTTTGTATAACGATATGTTCTATTATTAAATAATTAACTCAAGATTAATATTGACTTATATAACATAAATGTTTTGAAACCATTGTATCGTATACTCAGTAATCTAGTGCACCTATGTGAAACAAGTATGACGTCGAATTTTAATGGATTTGTTATTGATTCAAATCGATACGTATGTTTATAATGCTTATGTGTTAGTAATGTACTTATAAAACGAACAATGGTCATACTATTTTTTTTCTATTTATTTGGTTCATTTATTCATTCTGGTTTGTCAAAAAGGCATTGTATTTTTTGCCTCATACGGACGGACAATATATAGAAATACATGTAGTTATGCGTCTTAATGAGTATGTTTATAAAATAAAAATATTATGTCAACGTCACGAACAGTAGAATTTCAACGATATGCACAATCCACACTACTATAAATTATACATAGGTTATAGAAAGAATAAATATTAATTCAGTAAAAAAAAAAAATAGCAAACTTGCAAACGATATTGTACAATTTCACATAATCTGAATCAATATAAATGACTAAAATGCGGCGTATTTAAATAAGTATAATTGTATATAATATGCACATGATGTTACAATTCAAAAGTCGTATAAAATAGTCGTTTGTGCTGGTCGTAAACTCGTAAAAGCCGTGGAGCAAAAAACCAAACAACTTTAGGAATATATTATTATGTTCAGAGACACAAAGATTATAGTGTATACATTCGAAAAAAAAATCGACTTGTATGACATGCCGGTGTGCGTATTTTATATTCGAAAACGTTTCAATCAGTGATCACGTATCGCGAACGGACCCTTGGTCCACTTCCGTATGAGATTACAATAAGCCGTTTTTCTGGAAATGATAAAATATAACATGTTATGTGGGTAGATCGCGGACGAGGCTAAAAATAAATACCGAAACGGTATAATATAATGATATGATATCTGCATATAATGTCTCCCGTGTTCTCGTCCATAATGGATATCTCACCAAAATTCGATCATTCGTTTTACTTTAAATTATGCGTTAACCCACTCATAGTGATGAACAACTGTGAGTTTCGCTTATTAATGTGATCACATCGCAGGCCATTTTGATTTAATTCGACTAAGTTGTTTTATTATTACTTAACATTCTTACAAATTTAATAAAAAATAAAATGGTATACATAATATCAATGACGATCAGTGTACGATAAAAAATAGAAAATATCAACAATAGTTGATTATATACAACGATATGAACGTTACTGCATATTTTATTTTTATATTGACCTAAAATTATATAATAAGCAATCGTATTTTATGATTACAGTCAGCTTTGATTCTTATATACGGTCTATTTTATAAGACGTTATAAACTGGTAGGTAATAATCATGTAATTATTACACCAGACAAAACGAAAGTCTTTGTGTTACTCGTATAATATGGCTGAAGTTATGTGTGGTATGTATATGACGTATAATGTATAATATGATATTATAACACACGCGTTAAACTAAAACATTCTAATTTTAAACCGCATCAAAAGCTTAAAGCACACATTTCAACATACTATCATTATTATTACTATTATTATTATATGCGCTTAATTATTTTTACAGAAACGATCGTTAAAATCTGCATTAGAGGCATACGACATTATATTATTTAAAGCGTCTCACCTAAATAGCGTTTTAAAATTATATACTATTAGATGGGGATTTACATAGTCGGAAAATATAATAAATACTGCGATAATTATTTTTAATTGTATTATACGAAGGGTATACAATTTAAATGTACATATTCTTAATTGGCAGCGAAAAAATACTATCAACAATTGTTTAGTTGACATTTTAGTATACGTACAATCGATGTTGTGCTATAATATTGATGTCATAATATCTAATTTACTAATTTATTAAACACATGATATGCGTTTGAGTTTATAGAATAACTAATTGAAATACAGTACTTCACCCGTCACCGTGAGCAAATATTTTTTAAACCTTGGGACAGGTTTGCCGTAAGGTTTCAGGTTTCATATTAAATAATCTTTCTATATTTTTAATAAATTCAAATCATTTTCAGTAATGCAATTTAATTTTTTATTATTAAAAAAATTGCTTATACAATACTCGGGGTTGAGGGCGATTTTAATTTATCAGATACCTATGCTTTTCCCCATTTAATATATAATATTGATACATGTAAGCTGCAAACATCAAACGTTTCATTAGATAATGAGTTGACAGATAATAATTTATAGTTTAAATTACAAAATAGCATAAGTATATTATTAAAATATTTAAATGTATTATTTATATTGTGTTTTATACACTATACAGTCGCGTACTAACATGTAATTACAAAAAATACTTTCAAATTACACTTTCTCAGGAAAAATTCGATATTTTTGATATTTTTGTCCCAAAAATTCCTATCATTGTATATTTATTTGATATTGTTCAAAAAAACATTTTTTTCATTTTTCACTATTCGTCTATTATATTATAAATATGATTGTAACTCCATAATCAAGTAATAACTAATCTCACATTTTTTTTCACCAAAAATTCCATTATAAGCTTCTTAATTATTTTATAATTTATAAAAGACCAAAAATTTAATTTAAAAATTAGTTTGAAATCTATTTATGGTATTAAAGAAGCAAACAATAATCTAACTACGTTCATACAAGCTACGGCTTCTATATTGAACTCCAAAGTAGCGCCAAGAACTCACTTCATAAACCGTCCTTTGTTTTAGAACAAGTAGATTTCTACCTATGCTAATTAATAGCTAAACGACGAAGAGAGAAGAAAGCACGCTATCAGCTTACAAAATTAAATTCTCATAAAAGCGCATAAAATAGACCAGAAAATTAATATGAACTACTAACAAAAACTAGAAAAATAGTCTCGTTCCGTATGGAATATCCAAAAAGATACTTCAGTAAGTTATTTCTAAATTGAATCAGACAAAAATTTCAAAAATAAATTTAAGTAAAATCACAATGTTTCAACTTAAAACTGGAGCGGAAGTTAAAAAATGTTTTGACCAAAAATAATTTAATATTATAATAATAATATGTTCTAACAAGCTAGTTGAAAAAACGTGGGTCGTATCTACCTAATTTTACTATTAAATTGTTCGTACAATTAGATAATAACTTATAGTTAATACGCAGTTCCTATATTGGTCACTATTTGAAGCACAATATTGTTACATTTTTTTTCGTCATTCAAACAAAATTATTATCGTACTTGTTTTTGATGTTTTAATAAATTTCGCATAATCATCATATGTATTGTCTTGTTGGATGGAGTTACTGTTTTGATAAAATCATCTCAAAGAGTACCGTCCTGCAGCGTTCACGGAATAATTTTATATCGTCGTAAATAATTATGAAAATATTATCTATATTTTTTTTTTTACTCACCACAACGAAACGGTTTTAACAATTTCCGACCGGATATTAATTATTTAATGCATGTTCCCCGACTGTTCCACTGCTGTTAATAGCATGCAACATGGCCGAGAATTTACGGGAACGCGAATCGTAGCGCAGACGATTCTTGCATTTTTTTTTTGCTTTCGTTACTAGAGTTTGTTCCGGACGGATTGATTGAAACAGACTCGACTGTTTTTGCATCAGCATCCAGTCGCGGATCGGGTCCAAGATTATTCGTCGACAACGAGTGTACAGATTCTTACAGGCGGTAATGTTATCCGTCAACAAAAGCGTTATTATTATATTATATGCATGGTGGATAAATTTAGATATATTACACCATGACAATATCGCTGTATCGTTTTAGATTTATATGATTTCGCTTTTAGCAAACTCGATTTACATTACTTCGATGTAATATTATACGCAAGTATGCTATATGATGCCTCTGTACATCGAAATATTCTGTGCTCGTAGTTCTAGTATTTTATCGTAACGAATCCGTCACTTTTTACAGAATATTTAAATTTTACGTTTCGCTCTATATTAAATAAAACACACCTTGTGCTACGTATAAAACACATATTAAACTATATACTTATTATATTAATATTATAGCATCAATATCGATTACGCTTTTAGGTGAATATTATTTACGTTTCGTTAGTGCACCAGATATCGTCAGATATATAATAAGTAGCTTACCATTTTGGTTTTTCTAACACGAATAAATAAGCAAAATACCACAGGTCATTATTTATTTTAACGATGTGAGTTATTATTTAATCGTTTAGTGCTCATTTAAAATACTAATAGGTGTTCAATTCTGCAGTGTAGTAGGTAACACATAAATATTCATATGGAAAATTTGCAAATGCTTAATCAAATGTTTACAGTTTACCTACTTAACTAAATTAAAACATTGGTATTATTGAAAACGTAGATATTTTTTTCAGTATGCAAAATTAAATTTAATAATTTACAAAAAATAATGTTATAACGCGCCAACCTATAGTGACCACAATAAATCATTCACATATTAGTGGAAAACTTTATCGCGGGAAACCTCGTGTGGAACGTATATTATAATCGTAAAGATCTCAAAACGTGGTTCTCATTGTTCGATAAAAATATCTCGGCACGTCATCTTAATACTTACCATAGTCTCGGCGTGTATTGTTGTTATTACCACCTGCACCGTCATCGACATTGTTCAGAATAGTTTGACAAAACTTTGCAAACGTGTGTATGTACTAATACCATCGTCTGTTTGTTGCGATTTTTCATGATTCAAACTTTCAGAGCAGCTACTGAAGAACATCGTGTATGCATAATGTCACTACGCTATACTATAAATGTATACGCTTTCAGGTCTGAATAAAAACCCATTAATTATATAGTATATCATTTGATTCGAAAGCAATTAACGTTCCGGTGCGAACAATTAAACATTTATTATTTCTTCGAAATTCGTCTAAAGGTTTTGTATTTTAATTCGTTCGAGCTACATTTTAACAACGCATATAGACGTAAATAATGAAAAACGGTCGAACACCACGAGAATGGGTCTGCAATTTGTAACAGCGAGTTGACTATATAATATATATACATAT
The DNA here is from genome assembly GCA_020882235.1 of Schizaphis graminum. Classification (NCBI taxonomy): domain Eukaryota; kingdom Metazoa; phylum Arthropoda; class Insecta; order Hemiptera; family Aphididae; genus Schizaphis; species Schizaphis graminum. Next base: position 74,330,712 of record CM037032.1, read on the forward strand.
ATATATTTACAAAGGTAAGTAGGTACATAAAACGAATGTGACCTTTAAAAATAAGCCTTAAGATAAATCAAATATACAATTCATTTGTGTACAGGTTGTACAATCATTCTTTGTCATCGTCACCATTGCCATCAATTAGCATATTTTATATTTAGTTTGTCGATTTTGTATGTTTTTTTTTTTTTTAATATTTCATAACCGCTCTCACCACAATTACTATTATATCTAGTCGTTTTGAAGAAAATACCTTCAGTCTACTGCGCAATAATGCGTTGTATAAAAATACAATTTCCAACGACAAATTAAACGTAAATAAAGCGTCCAAAGTGTATTGCTTTTTAGTTACTACGACGCGACGGTAGTAAAAGAAGAAAAATTATATTTTAACAATGCGGTAACGACTAAAAAAAGTTCTTTATTATTGTACCCGACACACACGTCATATATAATATATCTAATAAATATAGCAAGTGCGTATGTACAGAGTAATTCTTTTTACAGTGAACACTATTTAGCCTCAAACGTATTAACTTTTTGGGAATATTTATTACATAATTTTAATTCGTTAAAAAAATACATACTTGTAAATATTGAAACAGAAGAACTACAAAATAATTATTAAAAAAAGCGGGTAAGTGAGTATCGCTCTGCTGTACATTAGGGGGTGGGGTGGACCTCGGACTAGGCTAGGTTAAATTTGAATGCAATGATAGGTATCATTGTATACGAAAAACGATTCTGAACGGATATGATTTGTCAGTCTGGGATATATTATATTTAAATATTGTCATATATTCTATTCTGAAAAAAATCACAAATTCAAACACTTAAGTAAAAGCTTCAAGATCTTATGTATGATAATTTTTTAAAAATAACAAAAATCGAAAATTATTTATTAATAAAACGTAATTTTATACGCGTATTTTTCATTTCAAATTAAAATTAAAACTTTAAACACTCGTACATTTTTTTAAATTGAATAATCATCAAACTTTTTTATAATTATTCTAAGCTTAACTTATGGACAGCATAGTATTAAATTTTCAATTCTTAGCTTTTGATAGTAAAATATTTATAAATTTATAACTACCAAATAGTGAAAAATATTCATGAATTTGACGAATTTTTGTCAATATTTGAACTTCAAATGCTAATAAAAAAAAATTGTGCCTATGTATTTTTATAATTTTTGAATGAGAGTAAGAACAAGTTATGTGGACCCTTCAATAAAATTTTCAAGTAATTTGTCCTAGCTAAATTTTTTTTATCAACATTTACAAAAAAAAAAATTAAAAAAAAATTGAAAATTTCAATTGTCTATAAATAGCTCAAAAAAAGTCAAAATTTTTGAAAATCAAATCACGTAAAGAAAATGGCGATCTAAATAACTGGTAAAATTTTCAAGTATTTACGACTTATACTTTTTGAATAACAACAAATTTAAAAAATCGTTTGAGGCTAAACCGTTATTTAACGCGGTTTTGTAAAAATTTAAATTTCAAACACTCCTAAAAATTTTTTGACTTAGTCCGGTAAAGTTTTTTTTACAGATAATTGAAGAAAAATGTATGGAGAACCTTGTATCAAATTTTCAAAACTTAGTTATAAAAGAAAAAAATTTTACGATTTTTCAACCATAAAATTACTTGCCAATTTTCGCAATTTTGACATATTTCGTATAAATTCGAACTTTAAGCACTTATAAAAAAAAACTGTGACTAACGATTTCGATTTTTTTTTATCACTTTAAGAATAACTTATAAGAAACCTAGTATTAAATTTTCAAGATTTTCTGGCTGGCCAAAAAAATGTTATCTTTATTTTAAAAAAAAATACTAAAAAAAATTAAAAATTTCAATTGTCTATAAATAGCTCAAAAAAAGTCTAAATTCTTTGAAAATTTAACTGTGTATAGAGAACTCTAATTTAAACACTTGATGAAAATTTCAAGTATTTACATCGATTAGTTTTTGAGTTATAGAAAAATAAATAATTCGATTTTGTCGAAAACCGGTTTTGCGTAAAAATTCCCGTTTTTTTGTCACTTTTTTTTTGTTTTTCTCGATTTTTTTTTAAAACTGTTGGAAAATGTTTACTTGCACCAAGGATATCCAATTTTACATCGGAAACCACCCCCAAAGTTTGAAATTGAAACATTATTTCGACTAGTTATGCTGTACACAGACACAAAAAAAAAACACACATCATTGTAAAATCAATACATTCATCACTCCGTTCAGAATCTAAAATATTGTTTTATTTAATTTGTTTGTTTGAATTAGCATAAATCATATAAAACAAGTAAATTTAAAAACATTTATGCACCGAGAATCGAGATAACGAGTACTGTTTGAACGGTTCAAGGAATCACTCAGTATCATTACATAGTATGCATTATATTACATGGCCGAGATATGGGGACAAAACACTATCACCAACGTTTGCACTATCGTTAAATAGTATCAAAGTGTGTGTTTGACTGCGCGCGGCGTGTCAGCCACATTGTACGGGCTTATGCAATATAATAATATGAGGTACCGCGGTAGAATCGTTCAGGGTTTATGTCGCGAAAAAAAAACGGAGATCGTCTAAATAACCACGATATTCAACTAAGGCATTGCGTACGATCATCCGGTTTGGTGCTCATTATTTCGTACATCTGAACGATACATATTTCGGTAGTGCTATATATTGTTCTTGCAGCATGCGCTTGTGACATTGGATACGTTCGATAAACATTGTCTCGTGCGATTATGCGGCTCGTATGGTTTTATTGACGACCGTATTATGCGCTTTAGGTATATTATGTAGCTGTACAAGTGTACGCATACCGTCGTCACTGGGCCGCTGTTATGCGCGTCTTTTATGTTTGTATACGTATTTTAACGGACTGTAAAAAAACATACAAAAACAAAAATAAAACTAGAAAAACGTTTTTCCTCGCGCGTGTGACGCGGTCGTAAAGGAAAACCGATCCGACTGTAGAAAAATACTTATCTTTAACAATCCAGTTTATCTATATTTATGCTGAAACCCATCAGCCATTCGAACTTCACATAATGCGGTGTGAAAAAAAAATACTATTACTGCCGAAAATGCATTTCGGTCCGATGATAAATAACAGGCATTTTTTAGTGCCGTGCAATAAAACATTTTTCCACGTCGGGCAATAATCATTATTGTATAATATTATGTATTTTCTTGTGCAGAAAAAAAAAATAACAAATAAACTAACTAACAAACCGAATAAAAATTTAAATTATTTTATATTAATCACAGAGATTTCTCATACTATTTTGTAATCAGTCTTTTAGCTTAAATTGTGTTTTTAATTTTAAAAGTGGGCAAGTGAGTATCGCTCTGCTGTATAGTAGAGATGGAGAGTAGGTCACTATAATGGATGTGTTATATTTGAATGCAATTATAGATATAATTGTATACAAAAAACGATTCTGAATGGAGATGATTTGTCAGTCAATGATAATTAGTTGGATAAATTATATTATATTATTACCGATATTTCAATTGTAATATATCGTTATTTTACGCGATTTCGTAAAAAATTAAATTTCATACACTCGTAAAATTTTTTCTATATTGATGCTGGAATTTTTTTTTACAATTACTTGAAGAAAAACTTATGGATAACCTTGTATTAGATTTTTGAACCTTAAGTATAAATCACAGAAATTTTATGAATTTTAAACTTCAAAATTCCTTGCAAGTTTTCGCGATATTGATATATTTCGTAAACATTTGAACTTTAAATGCTTATAAATAAAAATTGTGACTTAAGATTTTTGATTTTTTTTTACTACGATAAGTTCAACTTATAATAAACCTTGTATTAAATTTTAAAGATTTTTTGGATAGCCAAATTTTTTTTATCGGCATTTTAAGAAAAAAAACTTAAAAAATCAAAAATTTCAACTATCTTTAAGTAGCTTAAAAAAATTCTAAATATTTTTAAAATTTAATCGTAAATAGATAACGCTAATATAAACATTTAGTGAAAATTTCAAGTATTTACAATGATTCGTTTTTGAGTTACAGCAAAATCAAAAAATCGATTTTGTCGAAAAGTGGTTATGCGTAAAAATTCCCGTTTTTCCGTATTTTTTTCAGGGTTTTTCCCGATGCTTTTGAAAACTATTTGAAATTTTTACTTTTGACCCCACAAAGTACCATCTAGATGAATTTTTCTATTCAAAGAGGGGCTGAAGTCAAAAATTGAAGCATTATTCTACTCCAAAAAATGATGACAGACACAAAAAAATAAAAATAAAAAAAAACACATCATTGTAAAATCAATACATTCATCACTCCGTTCAGAATCTAATATCCATTTAAAACTCTTAGATGTTAATATTATGATGATAGACTGTTCAACTGTCTGAATATGTTTTCGTTTATCACTCGCACAATTGTTTTCGTGTAGGTATACGACTACGACTATAACAAATAGGATGTCAAGATTCAAGATCTCTATATAAAATATAAATATAAAAAAAAAAAATAATATGTACACGTTAACCCTCAATCGCCCGTAGTGGCGGAATATGATCGATAATAATATTATTATGTTTATTAGCTCGATACTCTACTGTTTATGATAGGTACATCGCGATAAAGCAACATTATATCGGTAATGATAGGAAACCATTGCACGATATAATATTAGTATAATATAATACACATCCGATTGGGAAAATATCATAATTTTATCCGTCGTCTCGCTGGCACGGAATTTGATCTACATAACAGCGAGTGTGTAAACAACCTCGCGTTACTGAACAAACATCAGATCAGGCGTAGCTGATGATTTTTCGAAGACTGTAAGTGAGTACCGTACCATTTATGGTTCGTCTGGTATTAATGAAACCAAGATAGCAGCGATTCGCCGAACAACAATATGTGCTTGAAAAAGTAAACATTAATTAATAGCTTTGAAAAAAAAATCAACAAATAATATATGAACGTGAAATGGTTCAGCCACTTCGAAGAAAGTATTATTATAATACGAACGTACAAAATTGGATAAAATACGTGGATAACCTCATACCTGATATACTACAATATTGGGTACATTCGTTTAACGTTGAAAATGAACTCTACACGGACTGCTAACATTTGATAAACTTTTTATAATATAAAAATGTCTACCGAATTAGTGGTAGATCGAAATGAAACAAGTAACAAATACATTCCCGTGTACCAATCATATTATTATCCATATTATGGTACCTGTTATTAATTTCAATATATTTAGTTTGTGACTATTCGTTTTTTAATATATTTTTTCTTAATCGTCCAAAAGTATAAGTGTTGTGAGACACTTTTACTCTCTGTTCCTGCAATGATTCGATCGATGTTGTATGTTATATTAACTTCTCAGAAATTAAACGATTTGGATCTGTCTACATCCAGCTGTTAAAAGACGATTGTTCGTAGAATGTAGAAATTGGAACAAATTGATTAATCCTGCTGATAATAACACGTCAACTCGAAGAATAATTGAACTGCAGCTATCTATGTTTTGAACACGTTCAAAGAATGGACGACTTAATTCATGTCATAGATTCTGCAGAGCGGTGAGTATTTTTTTGAAAATAATTGTGTAATACTTAATCATACATCTTTAAGTAGAAATCGCGTTCCAATAATTATATATAGTCATTGAATAGCAGGATAACTAACCTAGTTGATTGCTTTTTTTCGACTTTTTCAGAAAGTTCTCAAAGAAAAAAAAAACGCTATCGACAGTTCTATGAAAAATATTAAGCTCTTAAATCTCGACAAGTGTTTTGTAAAAGCTCTACTTAAAATTGTTTTTTGAGTCCAACGATTAATCATTGATTTCAAATATAATAAATTATTAATACACCGTTATTTTTCTCTCGGCTACGCTTCCAATTTTTATTGATAAAATGTGCAAATTTATAATTTTTAGGAATGTGTTTTAATACAGTTATTTGTATTATTAAAAAAAAGAACTAAAGATATTTTAGAATTAGTATATATCAAATTATTAACCTTAGATTACACGCATTAAAAATATTCACGAGATTCCATGCACATGGTTTTTTTGACCCTGTATTGAAATATATCAATTAAAACTCGATAAATTGAAATAATCATTATTTTATTGTTATTAAATAAATAAAAATTTTCAAATGGTTGGTACTTATTATAAACAAATTAAACTTTCATATAAATGTTAAAACATATAAGGTTATATCACTGCAATATACTACACACATAGTCTTTTAGGCCATTTTATTTAATAGATAATGAACTTTTTAACTCTTCTATAGTACAGACATTAAATTGTATACAATTGGGGGTTTAATCTAATTTTAGTTTATCACCTAATTAGAAGGTACCTAGGTTGAGTTAGATTAATATTTCGTATTTTTGAAGCAATGAACAAAATTCTAAAATCTCGGTCTTTTTGACCGTGAAGCGTTTGCTCTAGAGTTAATTGATATTTTAATTGTTTAATAATCAACTAACAAATTATGTCATTCATCCATTAACAATATTTTAACTAACGAAAACACATAGTGAATGATGTAACTAAACGAATACAACATAACATCGTACATCAAGAGGATGTTCAGGAGTGCTAAAACATGGTCCATTACAAAAATTATAATAATATAAGTCAGATATAGAACAGTTAATCATATTATTTTTAACCGCCAAAACGTAGCATTATTGCCTATACAATACGCCGTGTAACAAATTATGACGTAAACAGTAAAACCTCGCTAATTCGAATAGTATAAAACCAAAAGGTTGTCAGATTAAGAGGCTTATCGGATTATTGGAATTTAAACGAAAAAAAACAATGTAAACAATGTACCAATTAATGAATATTTAAAATTATTATTGCAAAAATATTTGTATGTACCTATTTGTAATTTATTAATAATTATTTGTAAATAAAACATTTTATTTGAAAAAAAAATTAAGAACTGACGAGTAACTAGAGTATTAAACATTAAACTATTAAAGTGCATTTAGCTAAATATTATCGGATATATATTGCAAATTTCCAAAACATATATTATATAATATAACTATTAAATGTAATTATTCTATTGTTATAATATGTATATCATTGTTCAAAGATGATTTCAAGTTGTTCCCTGTTACCAATGATATTTGAATTACAAAAGAAAAACTAAAATGCATTTTCTTTGATCTAGATTCGCAATAATATTCCCTATAGTTTTTCAATTTGTCAGTAGTTTTTTTTCTTACCCAAAGAGAAACGGTAGGGAAAACTAAAGAATGACCTCTTAAAAGTACCCACAAAATGAATTTTCCATCTTAAAAGTTACGACATTAAACTTTTAGAGTATTCTACCCGGAAGCAGACATATACATAGGAAAAAAATCCAGTTTTATTAAAACAATACATTTCTCGACCTGGAATCGAGGCACACCAGCCGCTAGTAATTGAATAAATTATTAAATAATTACTATAACAATTGGAAATTATAGATTATTTTATCTGATTTTTGTAAAAAATAAAAAAATGTAATTCAATAAAAATAAATATAATTGTTATAAATTATTTTTACAGTTGCTTAAAAAAAATATATAAAATATACTATTTATAACGAGATGGAGCTTATCGAAATTTAAATTAAATTTCATTAAGACACATTTGCGTACATTATATTAATATGCCAATGAAGTTTTATTATTAAAGTTATTGGTTTTTTTTTTTTTTTTTTACTTAAAAATTGCTGTTAAATAAATGATTCCTTTACAATCGTTCGGAAACAGTATTTAAATAAATATTAAAAATGGCTGTGTCTCTTGTTCTTATTCAGGTATGGTGGTGAAAAACAGTCTGTTACCGTGTAATTTGGTAATTATTAGATAAAATAAGACATCCCGTCTCGCATTCATCGTTGATGAATGCTCAATATTTCCACAACAGTTGATATCAATTATCATTCATCCCATGTTTATTTGTGTTTTCAAGAGTGATGGTCACGATAGCAATAAATTTACAGATCGTATTTTTTACGAATTTATAATAGGTATAAGAAGAATAATCATTATATTAAAAAACTACGAGTATAATAACACTTATAACCATTCATTATAAATACCATGTATTAATTTTTTGATAACTGGCGTTATTATCAACATTTATTATTATATTTTAATTTTTAAAGAACACTCCAAGCTTTTATTTGATAAAAGAATAATTTATAAATTAAAAAATATATATAAACTAGGTAATACTGTACAGTTTATTAGAGTGGGAGTGGTATTTTTATTTTGAAATTTGAAATATACTTATCTGGTGTTTCCATGTTTTGTCAGTAAATTTATTTTTGAACTTAAAAACATTTTATACTTTGTATTTAATTTGAAATAAATTATAATACTGTTGTCTATAAGTAAATACTAAATTTAGCTATAAACTGTTTACTTTAAATTATCAGGTTCTTAAAATATTGTAATACCGTAGTTTTTTTTAATAATAATATAGTATATGATCCAAAATGTACGATCACTAATAACGCTGAAGTCCGATTTAATAATATCATAACTCACGCTGACTGATCAAAATCAATGATTATTTTTGTTTAACGTGATTAAAGTATAATATAAACCAATCATGATCACCGGCATCGACATACGCTCTTTGTTATAGTGTAAACCACATTTTACAAGTTTTAAGCTCGTTTTAATACAACCACTGCTGTTTGCGTGTAATTAATGATTAAATTGATTGGCCCGTTCTGATAAATTCAATAATAATTTTCGTATATTTAAATATAAAAACCAAAATGTCAAAACGCTACTTAAATTCAGGGCTGAATTGAGCTTTTTCAGCGACAAGTGCAAGAATTATTTTGGCAATTCTCGGTCTTAAACATTTTAACAGGCAGATTTATATTAAATCACACTGTGAAAGTGTATTTATTTTTTTATTTTTCTCTACCTAGAAATTAGTATCACTGTCGTTTGATCAAATTCTAATTTTAACACCTCTCACACGTCCTTCCGATTTTGACGATTTATGTCGTCACATTTAACAATCGTATCTAAAACTGACCCTAAATGAAATCGAATTTCCTATACTTTTTTCTTTCAATTTTTAACCAATCACAACCAAATTAACCCCGCAAACAACAACAGCGATAACAACAAACACGGAATCTCTATTTTATGGTATTATACATAATTATAATGAACTTTATTTATTCTTTGTGTCCTGCATTCAATGCTACAATCGGCCATGGTGGCGCCAGATATTTTTTTTTGGGGGGGGGGGAGGGCGATTCCGGGCGAAAATGTTTTCTGATGAGGAATTTATATATGGCTAATCGATCACCCATTAATAAATTTGTTTACACCATATTTTCAGGAAAGTATTGCTAAAAATGTTTCGGGTCTAATATGTTATATTTCTAAATAAATAATCAAAAAATATACCTAGTTTATTATTATCAAAAATAATATACTAGAGTAAAACTTCAAATTTCCTCCGTTTTATTTTATTTGTATGTAACAATACATAACTTTTTTTTTAATGTATAAGATTTTAGAAAGTGTGCTGTTAGCATTAACTCTAGTATTTATAAATGTGCAATAAAAGCATATTTAATTTGAATACAACAGTCAAACTTAAAATAATATAACTTAAGCCTAAAAACTCTTTAAAGTAATTAATACTATTTTATAATATATTAATATAATCATTTACAATTTCTTTATTTTCTTAAATATTTTTAACATTTAATTATAAGAAGAGGCAATTTAGAGGCAAAATCAAATTTTGGGAGGTGCACTTGCACACCCTGACATCCGTGTGGCGCCATCCCTGGCAATCGGTCCGAATATTATTGTAAAATAACGCCACTTTCACATGTATTGTCTCCATCTTACAACGACGTATTATAATATGTTTATTCAACAATCCTTATTTAGTGCAATAACCTTTAATAATACAGTAGAGATAATGATATCATTAACGTAACTATCACAATTAAATGTAAAGATATTATTTGTCTTTTTTCATGATATTTTAAATTTTACACAACTTAAAATGTTACTATAAATTTCTCATAACTCGTTTCAAAATAAAAAACTGCAAAAAATTCACGAAAAACCACAGATAATTATTTTACTTTTAAGTGCTATAATATGTCAATCCTCTCTATTATTAAATGTTATAAATTTATAACTTATTAATTGTTGTACATAAAATCGGACTTTTTAACACAAATTGTTCATATTGTACGTTCTTAGCGGGTGTGGCTTCGTCACGAAACACCGTAATCGAGTGTCTCCGCCAGAACGCGGAACGACGTTCGGATGATGAGGTTAGTAGGAAAAATATCCGCTCGTTCGGTTGGACCAAAAGCAATCGCGTGACGGCCACGACAAATAAAAATATTCGCACGGTGCAATTAAATTAGTAAGACTCGGCTGACGCATTAAAATGTACAATAACTTTTATTAATTTCTGTCGCAGCGAGCACTGTGTTTGTAGTCGTAGCTGACGTTGCGAGTGTTCGTTTACGACTTGGACATGATGTATAATAGTACCGTACATTATTGGTACTATAGTGGCGTACACCTTTTTTTAATTTTAATTTATCTGTTGGGGATTCTGAGCACATTTTTAAGAGTCATGACCACATTCAAGCCGTTTGAAAAAAATCAGCAAAAAAAAAAAAAAGGTTACCCTTTCTATAGTTACTTTGCGTTTGCCAAATAACTATAATCATACGGTCCCGGTAACCCCACGCGTACCTGTTTCGTGATTAAAGTGAAAAAATAGATATTAAAAACACTATGAATGCTACACCTTCCGTGTGTAATAATTACACGAATGTAATTTAAATATAGTCTCTGATAATATCCAATAGTTATTAGTTTTGTTCTTGGATTTAGCATTATTAAAATATTATAGTTGCTCAAATAACTCGACACAAAAACGAAATAGGTACCTATTAAATATATAAATAAATCATAAAACGTTTGTTGTTAATACAAATTAATGTGTTTGTTTATAATAAATTGTCTACATAGAAACAGATAACTACACACGATTAATACAATTTTTCGCATACTGATTTCTTGATTGTAACTATATTTAATCAAAAACTCAACATCGTCTAATTTTGATATATATAATAATACGAAGATTAGAAGATTTTTTTCTATTTTTTTCATCTCATTGTTTCACGTAAACACAATATTATGCACTAAAAGCAAATTTACAATTGTTATAGAAATAGCAAACCTTAAAATAATTCGTCAGACGTGATGGGTATACCATTTATGTTATTGTGTTGAAACAAAAGCATTAACATATTTGGTTTGACGTATTAAAATAATTGTTTCAGGAACACAATGGAAAAATCTCTACTGAGAATTGGTTTTGCAAACTAATTTATAACGCAACACTATAGTCAAACTTTTAGCAGTAAAATGCCGACATCTGGACCACCCTAATCAGTGGTATATCATGTATGATGTACGCGTGTAATATAATATGACTGTTCAATACCTACGAGTTACGACACTATTGTTATGGTTTGTTTGTTTGGTTTTTTTTTCGATTTTGTTAATTTGTAAGATATAGAAAACAGCGAATAAATGTATTGTTTGTACAAGTCTGACATATTTTAACTAGAACAATATAATACGATCATGTCATAATAATATGTCTTACTAAATTATACGTAATTTATTAAATGTAACCTTTAATTTAAATTCTAAAGTTATGTATATGTTATAATTGTAAGAGACAAATGTATTAAGTTAATTAGTAATTTAACGTCAAATATAATGTTTACTTCTCCACATATTATATATTGTTATGTACATAGATGAATATAATATTTTTAATAATTAATTACATTATAGAATACCTAAAATCATGTATAACACAATTTATTATAAGTAAATCAATTTTTACGTTTATAATGTTTTTAATGTACAGTGAAACATATTATAATTATTAATCAAAACAATAAGGTCTCGTCTTAGTTGTTTTAGATTCTGCACGTCTCTTTTGAAATTATTTATTTGGTTTTAGCATCGAAAAATAGTCACTACGCAAATATGGTTATATGTAGTATGTCTTATAAATTGAAGATATTAAACTCCTGCATTTAAAGTTAATATATAATAATACTAATGTAGAATACAGATGAAGTCATATTGTATCGAATCAGTAGGTACAGTTTTCTAACCAATGTATTCAATCATACAATCGTGTTCAATTTCCACCATATAACTTTACTTATATATATAATTATAATATATATAATACGTGACCTATAATTTTATGCGTTTTATTTTAATGGTAGCGTTTGGTTATTTCCTTTTTTTCTGATGTTCAAATGTTGTAACCCTTTTAGGTTTCAACAAACCCAGTAAATTATTTAATTATATTAAAATTTAAAACACATTATCATAGGTCATATACTAATATTATAATGAAAAAAAAAATTAAAAAATTATTAAAATTGTTTAATGTGTCCATTAGAAACAATTACATACGACGATAGTGCCATTACAACTCATATCCCTCTACATAGTGTATAAATAACAAACAGTAATGTATTCTGTTACTATACAGTGTAAATCGGAAGGTATTGTGTAGGTATACTAATAGACTATTATAGTACTTAATAAGTATTGCATTATATGTAAATTATGTACATACTATAGTTATTAAAAATTTAACTAACATCATTAATTTTTTTAATTTGATTTATTTTACATAGTACATGGTTAATAATGTTAACAACATTCGTATATAAAAGATAGGAGAATACACTCAATTAAAACTTAAATAAATCATTAAGCTAAATCAAAAATACAAGATTTATTCAACAGAAAAAAAAATGTGAATAAATAAAAAAATCAATCAAGCAGTATATAAACATTTTTCTAAAATAATATGTATTTATTTGAACATATTTTCAATACAAAATCGTCATTTTTTATTTAAGTTAAAGCTATACTATACTTACACAAACGTAGGAGGCAAATGTACCTGTTTGAATATTTAACAAAATAAACTTGATCGTAATATATTTGATTCGTTATAGCTTAAAAAGAATGAAACGATTTTATCTTTTATAAAAAATATTCAAATTTTATCGCATATTTATGCAATCTTGTACTTTATAAAATTCTAATTAAAGCTAGCAAATAAAATGCTGTTTTTGTCAATATTGAACAACTGAATAAAATGTAAATCATTATACAAGCAGCGTGAGAAATGATATTATTATCATGAATATCTGATAAATTCTAATCTTAATAACCTTTTTATTTTGAGGTCTGATAATGTTTTTAAAAAAAAGTTGGATTAAATACTTAACTCAATCAAACGAACGTATTACTGCTTATTTTCAAATAAATATAACTTAAGAAGTCTAATGAATTTAAGACTATTTTACTAGATACAATGATTAAAACAAATAAATAAATAGGTATATTAACGTCTAAATTGATATATATATTGAGGGAATGTTTAGATAAGTTCATGAAAGCTTGCAATTTATAATAGAGAATATATGTTATAAAACTATTACCAGTGGCGTATTTACGGGGGGGGGGTCCCGGGTTCAAATCCCCCCCAGAACAAAAAAAAACATGCATTTATGCATAAACAGAAACAGAAGTTTTTAATTAAAATACCTAACTAGTATGTGTTTACAGAGTTTCCGATAAACAAATAATAAAAATATTGTCCACAATCCACAAAAGCCATAATAGTAGAGCGCCGGTGACCGATGTCGACACTTAGTAGACCAGCCAGAAAGTTTTTGCGGCGATACAGTATAACGGCACGACAACATTTTTTCAGTTATAAATTAATATTGTTTGTATTCATTTTATTTCTTTATTCCTAGTTTTAAATTTAAAGTAAGATGAAACAAATAAGCTTTATCGTAATATGATTTTTAAAAATTTTAAAATCTCTCCCCCCAAGAAATTATTGAAAATACGTCACTGCTATATTATTACTGTTGACACAATATAATTACAACCGAAACATAAGATCGATATTAAACTGAGAAAAAAAGAACCACTAGACTTATTAATGTAAACATTTTAATTATTTTTTGAAAAAAACAAATGTTGATAATTGCTTTGATGGTTTATATAGTTATTGGTATTAAAATGGACTTAAATAAAACAGTGTATTTAGTACATATTATATAAACAGTTATTTTACTAAAATATTAATAATTATATTTGGTGTGTAAAATATTTAAAAATATAATTAGATTTTATGTGAAAATAAATGTGTGAGTAAAGAGAAAAAATGTAATGAATACTAATAATATTTAAAACATACCGAAATTACCATTACAGCGTTTCCTTTTTCCAGACACTTTTTTATGAATCTTTTACAAAATTATTATTTTTTTTTTACCTCGTAACAAATTTCAGCCTTGATATTTGTTTAATGTTACACCAAGTGTAATGTAGAATTAGTAAAATGATACCTCATGTTGTATACAATTAAAATCATTTTACACTCGTAGTCTTATAGATTTATATTGTTTTATATTTCAAAAAATTAATAGGATAATACAATTCTTAATAATATTAAATTGGACTTAAATGTTTAAATAATTAATATTTATAATTCATAAATATTATCTATGTATAATAAATACTAAATCCCATATCACATATAGTTTTAAATTTATATAAAAACCTTTTTAAAGACTTTTATCCTTGGTTAAAGTTTTAAATTAGATACATAAAAATAAAAATATCGAATAAATAATTTACATTAAAAAGGGGGTTCTAAATTTAAAAAAAAAACAGAAGATTATATCACTAGAAGATATCATTAGATACTAAACGAAATCAAGAGTTTAAAAAAAATATGATCTTTGTACCTATTTAAAAAAATTTAAAAATCAGAATTTAAATAAATTCATTATTAAATGGAAAAATAAGATGATTATATGCTTGGTAAATTATTCTGTATAATATAATGTGCTACAGTAAATTATTATTTAAATATAACGTTGTATTTTATTAACTTACTATTTTTTTTTTTAAAGATATTTAGAATATTTTCTTATATAAATAGAAATTAACGGTCTTTCACGTCTTCCGGTATATTGCCAATCAGTATGTAATATGTAAAGGTGCGTCTCCACTGCATCGGCTTTCTTTGATGTTTACCGACAACCATCGGGAACCCACGGCTTCGGCCGATCGGCTACAAAAGCCGCGCGGCCTAGCCGCACGCCAGTGGGGACGCACCTTAATACACTTGGGGATTTTTACCATCTTGTATATTATTTTTATTTTTATAATAACGGAGTTATACGAAATACAAGTCATTACCAAAAAATAAAACATAGAAAACTTTCCAGACACTTTAAATTACAATTTTCACTTGATAAACTCTTCGAAATATATATATTATAAATTATTTTTACAGTTGCTTAAAAAAAATATATAAAATATACTATTTATAACGAGATGGAGCTTATCGAAATTTAAATTAAATTTCATTAAGACACATTTGCGTACATTATATTAATATGCCAATGAAGTTTTATTATTAAAGTTATTGGTTTTTTTTTTTTTTTTTACTTAAAAATTGCTGTTAAATAAATGATTCCTTTACAATCGTTCGGAAACAGTATTTAAATAAATATTAAAAATGGCTGTGTCTCTTGTTCTTATTCAGGTATGGTGGTGAAAAACAGTCTGTTACCGTGTAATTTGGTAATTATTAGATAAAATAAGACATCCCGTCTCGCATTCATCGTTGATGAATGCTCAATATTTCCACAACAGTTGATATCAATTATCATTCATCCCATGTTTATTTGTGTTTTCAAGAGTGATGGTCACGATAGCAATAAATTTACAGATCGTATTTTTTACGAATTTATAATAGGTATAAGAAGAATAATCATTATATTAAAAAACTACGAGTATAATAACACTTATAACCATTCATTATAAATACCATGTATTAATTTTTTGATAACTGGCGTTATTATCAACATTTATTATTATATTTTAATTTTTAAAGAACACTCCAAGCTTTTATTTGATAAAAGAATAATTTATAAATTAAAAAATATATATAAACTAGGTAATACTGTACAGTTTATTAGAGTGGGAGTGGTATTTTTATTTTGAAATTTGAAATATACTTATCTGGTGTTTCCATGTTTTGTCAGTAAATTTATTTTTGAACTTAAAAACATTTTATACTTTGTATTTAATTTGAAATAAATTATAATACTGTTGTCTATAAGTAAATACTAAATTTAGCTATAAACTGTTTACTTTAAATTATCAGGTTCTTAAAATATTGTAATACCGTAGTTTTTTTTAATAATAATATAGTATATGATCCAAAATGTACGATCACTAATAACGCTGAAGTCCGATTTAATAATATCATAACTCACGCTGACTGATCAAAATCAATGATTATTTTTGTTTAACGTGATTAAAGTATAATATAAACCAATCATGATCACCGGCATCGACATACGCTCTTTGTTATAGTGTAAACCACATTTTACAAGTTTTAAGCTCGTTTTAATACAACCACTGCTGTTTGCGTGTAATTAATGATTAAATTGATTGGCCCGTTCTGATAAATTCAATAATAATTTTCGTATATTTAAATATAAAAACCAAAATGTCAAAACGCTACTTAAATTCAGGGCTGAATTGAGCTTTTTCAGCGACAAGTGCAAGAATTATTTTGGCAATTCTCGGTCTTAAACATTTTAACAGGCAGATTTATATTAAATCACACTGTGAAAGTGTATTTATTTTTTTATTTTTCTCTACCTAGAAATTAGTATCACTGTCGTTTGATCAAATTCTAATTTTAACACCTCTCACACGTCCTTCCGATTTTGACGATTTATGTCGTCACATTTAACAATCGTATCTAAAACTGACCCTAAATGAAATCGAATTTCCTATACTTTTTTCTTTCAATTTTTAACCAATCACAACCAAATTAACCCCGCAAACAACAACAGCGATAACAACAAACACGGAATCTCTATTTTATGGTATTATACATAATTATAATGAACTTTATTTATTCTTTGTGTCCTGCATTCAATGCTACAATCGGCCATGGTGGCGCCAGATATTTTTTTTTGGGGGGGGGGGAGGGCGATTCCGGGCGAAAATGTTTTCTGATGAGGAATTTATATATGGCTAATCGATCACCCATTAATAAATTTGTTTACACCATATTTTCAGGAAAGTATTGCTAAAAATGTTTCGGGTCTAATATGTTATATTTCTAAATAAATAATCAAAAAATATACCTAGTTTATTATTATCAAAAATAATATACTAGAGTAAAACTTCAAATTTCCTCCGTTTTATTTTATTTGTATGTAACAATACATAACTTTTTTTTTAATGTATAAGATTTTAGAAAGTGTGCTGTTAGCATTAACTCTAGTATTTATAAATGTGCAATAAAAGCATATTTAATTTGAATACAACAGTCAAACTTAAAATAATATAACTTAAGCCTAAAAACTCTTTAAAGTAATTAATACTATTTTATAATATATTAATATAATCATTTACAATTTCTTTATTTTCTTAAATATTTTTAACATTTAATTATAAGAAGAGGCAATTTAGAGGCAAAATCAAATTTTGGGAGGTGCACTTGCACACCCTGACATCCGTGTGGCGCCATCCCTGGCAATCGGTCCGAATATTATTGTAAAATAACGCCACTTTCACATGTATTGTCTCCATCTTACAACGACGTATTATAATATGTTTATTCAACAATCCTTATTTAGTGCAATAACCTTTAATAATACAGTAGAGATAATGATATCATTAACGTAACTATCACAATTAAATGTAAAGATATTATTTGTCTTTTTTCATGATATTTTAAATTTTACACAACTTAAAATGTTACTATAAATTTCTCATAACTCGTTTCAAAATAAAAAACTGCAAAAAATTCACGAAAAACCACAGATAATTATTTTACTTTTAAGTGCTATAATATGTCAATCCTCTCTATTATTAAATGTTATAAATTTATAACTTATTAATTGTTGTACATAAAATCGGACTTTTTAACACAAATTGTTCATATTGTACGTTCTTAGCGGGTGTGGCTTCGTCACGAAACACCGTAATCGAGTGTCTCCGCCAGAACGCGGAACGACGTTCGGATGATGAGGTTAGTAGGAAAAATATCCGCTCGTTCGGTTGGACCAAAAGCAATCGCGTGACGGCCACGACAAATAAAAATATTCGCACGGTGCAATTAAATTAGTAAGACTCGGCTGACGCATTAAAATGTACAATAACTTTTATTAATTTCTGTCGCAGCGAGCACTGTGTTTGTAGTCGTAGCTGACGTTGCGAGTGTTCGTTTACGACTTGGACATGATGTATAATAGTACCGTACATTATTGGTACTATAGTGGCGTACACCTTTTTTTAATTTTAATTTATCTGTTGGGGATTCTGAGCACATTTTTAAGAGTCATGACCACATTCAAGCCGTTTGAAAAAAATCAGCAAAAAAAAAAAAAAGGTTACCCTTTCTATAGTTACTTTGCGTTTGCCAAATAACTATAATCATACGGTCCCGGTAACCCCACGCGTACCTGTTTCGTGATTAAAGTGAAAAAATAGATATTAAAAACACTATGAATGCTACACCTTCCGTGTGTAATAATTACACGAATGTAATTTAAATATAGTCTCTGATAATATCCAATAGTTATTAGTTTTGTTCTTGGATTTAGCATTATTAAAATATTATAGTTGCTCAAATAACTCGACACAAAAACGAAATAGGTACCTATTAAATATATAAATAAATCATAAAACGTTTGTTGTTAATACAAATTAATGTGTTTGTTTATAATAAATTGTCTACATAGAAACAGATAACTACACACGATTAATACAATTTTTCGCATACTGATTTCTTGATTGTAACTATATTTAATCAAAAACTCAACATCGTCTAATTTTGATATATATAATAATACGAAGATTAGAAGATTTTTTTCTATTTTTTTCATCTCATTGTTTCACGTAAACACAATATTATGCACTAAAAGCAAATTTACAATTGTTATAGAAATAGCAAACCTTAAAATAATTCGTCAGACGTGATGGGTATACCATTTATGTTATTGTGTTGAAACAAAAGCATTAACATATTTGGTTTGACGTATTAAAATAATTGTTTCAGGAACACAATGGAAAAATCTCTACTGAGAATTGGTTTTGCAAACTAATTTATAACGCAACACTATAGTCAAACTTTTAGCAGTAAAATGCCGACATCTGGACCACCCTAATCAGTGGTATATCATGTATGATGTACGCGTGTAATATAATATGACTGTTCAATACCTACGAGTTACGACACTATTGTTATGGTTTGTTTGTTTGGTTTTTTTTTCGATTTTGTTAATTTGTAAGATATAGAAAACAGCGAATAAATGTATTGTTTGTACAAGTCTGACATATTTTAACTAGAACAATATAATACGATCATGTCATAATAATATGTCTTACTAAATTATACGTAATTTATTAAATGTAACCTTTAATTTAAATTCTAAAGTTATGTATATGTTATAATTGTAAGAGACAAATGTATTAAGTTAATTAGTAATTTAACGTCAAATATAATGTTTACTTCTCCACATATTATATATTGTTATGTACATAGATGAATATAATATTTTTAATAATTAATTACATTATAGAATACCTAAAATCATGTATAACACAATTTATTATAAGTAAATCAATTTTTACGTTTATAATGTTTTTAATGTACAGTGAAACATATTATAATTATTAATCAAAACAATAAGGTCTCGTCTTAGTTGTTTTAGATTCTGCACGTCTCTTTTGAAATTATTTATTTGGTTTTAGCATCGAAAAATAGTCACTACGCAAATATGGTTATATGTAGTATGTCTTATAAATTGAAGATATTAAACTCCTGCATTTAAAGTTAATATATAATAATACTAATGTAGAATACAGATGAAGTCATATTGTATCGAATCAGTAGGTACAGTTTTCTAACCAATGTATTCAATCATACAATCGTGTTCAATTTCCACCATATAACTTTACTTATATATATAATTATAATATATATAATACGTGACCTATAATTTTATGCGTTTTATTTTAATGGTAGCGTTTGGTTATTTCCTTTTTTTCTGATGTTCAAATGTTGTAACCCTTTTAGGTTTCAACAAACCCAGTAAATTATTTAATTATATTAAAATTTAAAACACATTATCATAGGTCATATACTAATATTATAATGAAAAAAAAAATTAAAAAATTATTAAAATTGTTTAATGTGTCCATTAGAAACAATTACATACGACGATAGTGCCATTACAACTCATATCCCTCTACATAGTGTATAAATAACAAACAGTAATGTATTCTGTTACTATACAGTGTAAATCGGAAGGTATTGTGTAGGTATACTAATAGACTATTATAGTACTTAATAAGTATTGCATTATATGTAAATTATGTACATACTATAGTTATTAAAAATTTAACTAACATCATTAATTTTTTTAATTTGATTTATTTTACATAGTACATGGTTAATAATGTTAACAACATTCGTATATAAAAGATAGGAGAATACACTCAATTAAAACTTAAATAAATCATTAAGCTAAATCAAAAATACAAGATTTATTCAACAGAAAAAAAAATGTGAATAAATAAAAAAATCAATCAAGCAGTATATAAACATTTTTCTAAAATAATATGTATTTATTTGAACATATTTTCAATACAAAATCGTCATTTTTTATTTAAGTTAAAGCTATACTATACTTACACAAACGTAGGAGGCAAATGTACCTGTTTGAATATTTAACAAAATAAACTTGATCGTAATATATTTGATTCGTTATAGCTTAAAAAGAATGAAACGATTTTATCTTTTATAAAAAATATTCAAATTTTATCGCATATTTATGCAATCTTGTACTTTATAAAATTCTAATTAAAGCTAGCAAATAAAATGCTGTTTTTGTCAATATTGAACAACTGAATAAAATGTAAATCATTATACAAGCAGCGTGAGAAATGATATTATTATCATGAATATCTGATAAATTCTAATCTTAATAACCTTTTTATTTTGAGGTCTGATAATGTTTTTAAAAAAAAGTTGGATTAAATACTTAACTCAATCAAACGAACGTATTACTGCTTATTTTCAAATAAATATAACTTAAGAAGTCTAATGAATTTAAGACTATTTTACTAGATACAATGATTAAAACAAATAAATAAATAGGTATATTAACGTCTAAATTGATATATATATTGAGGGAATGTTTAGATAAGTTCATGAAAGCTTGCAATTTATAATAGAGAATATATGTTATAAAACTATTACCAGTGGCGTATTTACGGGGGGGGGTCCCGGGTTCAAATCCCCCCCAGAACAAAAAAAAACATGCATTTATGCATAAACAGAAACAGAAGTTTTTAATTAAAATACCTAACTAGTATGTGTTTACAGAGTTTCCGATAAACAAATAATAAAAATATTGTCCACAATCCACAAAAGCCATAATAGTAGAGCGCCGGTGACCGATGTCGACACTTAGTAGACCAGCCAGAAAGTTTTTGCGGCGATACAGTATAACGGCACGACAACATTTTTTCAGTTATAAATTAATATTGTTTGTATTCATTTTATTTCTTTATTCCTAGTTTTAAATTTAAAGTAAGATGAAACAAATAAGCTTTATCGTAATATGATTTTTAAAAATTTTAAAATCTCTCCCCCCAAGAAATTATTGAAAATACGTCACTGCTATATTATTACTGTTGACACAATATAATTACAACCGAAACATAAGATCGATATTAAACTGAGAAAAAAAGAACCACTAGACTTATTAATGTAAACATTTTAATTATTTTTTGAAAAAAACAAATGTTGATAATTGCTTTGATGGTTTATATAGTTATTGGTATTAAAATGGACTTAAATAAAACAGTGTATTTAGTACATATTATATAAACAGTTATTTTACTAAAATATTAATAATTATATTTGGTGTGTAAAATATTTAAAAATATAATTAGATTTTATGTGAAAATAAATGTGTGAGTAAAGAGAAAAAATGTAATGAATACTAATAATATTTAAAACATACCGAAATTACCATTACAGCGTTTCCTTTTTCCAGACACTTTTTTATGAATCTTTTACAAAATTATTATTTTTTTTTTACCTCGTAACAAATTTCAGCCTTGATATTTGTTTAATGTTACACCAAGTGTAATGTAGAATTAGTAAAATGATACCTCATGTTGTATACAATTAAAATCATTTTACACTCGTAGTCTTATAGATTTATATTGTTTTATATTTCAAAAAATTAATAGGATAATACAATTCTTAATAATATTAAATTGGACTTAAATGTTTAAATAATTAATATTTATAATTCATAAATATTATCTATGTATAATAAATACTAAATCCCATATCACATATAGTTTTAAATTTATATAAAAACCTTTTTAAAGACTTTTATCCTTGGTTAAAGTTTTAAATTAGATACATAAAAATAAAAATATCGAATAAATAATTTACATTAAAAAGGGGGTTCTAAATTTAAAAAAAAAACAGAAGATTATATCACTAGAAGATATCATTAGATACTAAACGAAATCAAGAGTTTAAAAAAAATATGATCTTTGTACCTATTTAAAAAAATTTAAAAATCAGAATTTAAATAAATTCATTATTAAATGGAAAAATAAGATGATTATATGCTTGGTAAATTATTCTGTATAATATAATGTGCTACAGTAAATTATTATTTAAATATAACGTTGTATTTTATTAACTTACTATTTTTTTTTTTAAAGATATTTAGAATATTTTCTTATATAAATAGAAATTAACGGTCTTTCACGTCTTCCGGTATATTGCCAATCAGTATGTAATACACTTGGGGATTTTTACCATCTTGTATATTATTTTTATTTTTATAATAACGGAGTTATACGAAATACAAGTCATTACCAAAAAATAAAACATAGAAAACTTTCCAGACACTTTAAATTACAATTTTCACTTGATAAACTCTTCGAAATATTGTATTCTATTACATCATTACGTGTAATAATAACACGATAAAAATATCGAAAACGTTATATTTTACATTAAAATCACGTCGTAACGTCTCATTTGTAACATACACTTTGACAAGTTTACATAATATAATGTATAACAATATATTATAAAATTGTACGGAAAATATGTGTGTGGCGTATCGCGGTATAACAATATAACGCAGCACTTTGAATATGTTAAAACAGAACAGTTTATTATTATACATAGTCTGTGGTTCGCGTACACGTCGTCATTATTTAACGATACAAACGCCGCGCCCCACAAGTGCATATTGTCCGATTTTTTTCGAGTATTAAACAACGAAAAACACGTTTCATATCGATCTTGTAAAATGCATTGGACTCGCCAAAACATAATAATAATATTATGACGTATTATGCTATAACAAAAGCATTTCATTTGAAAAATATTTTTTTTTTTTTCGTCACTTGCAGCCGAGCACAGTTCCTCCGTTCTGGTTAATTGCGTATTAATTTCGGTTAAAATAATATTACGACTATTATTATCGTCAGCGTCGATATCGAGATATTTCAAACACCTTCTGATGATTCTCTTTCGCATATTTTAATATTGCACTTATACGTAATTCGAAAGTCTAACCAATTTGATATTATTATTTGTACACAATAATTTTATTTTGATCTCGTTGAAAAACGACACTAATGAAAAAAAAATTATAGTTTTTATTCTTTTTAATTATTATTGATGGATAACATACATTTTTACTTACACATCCCGAAGCTTAATATCTTATGAAGTACTTGATGAGAAAAAAATCGAATTTTGGATAAATAGATTTATAATCAGTTACAAAAATTTAAAGTCTTAATGCGTAAAGTAAAAGAGTACAATTTTTTTAACTACTCCCGTGCAGTGTTGTGCCATAACTAAATTTATCTAGATAAATTTATCTAGATAGGTTATCTAGATAAAAACTTAATATCTTTATCTTATCTAGCTAAGAAATAAAATTGACATCTAAATTTCATCTAGATAAAATTTAGAGCCATCTAGATAAATTATCTAGATAATTCACAAAGTCCGTAAGTAATAGTAATTACTAATAAGTAAAAAGTAATACCTAACTATTCTACAATATTATCATTTTCAATATAAAATAGTTAATTTGAATTTACTTCAACTTCATAGAAAATATGGATATATTAAAACATTTAACCTATCTATTAATTAGGTAGGACAGGTATCACTTCACATAATCACATGTATTGTTTTATATTTATTATTTGTATAAGGTAAAAATAAAGAGTTCATTAAATACAGTTGTGTGTAACAAGATACTTTTTTTTTTGCATTATTAAGAATATTTTATTATTATATTTATTTTTAACTTGATTGGAATATTGTAATAAAAATACAGTTATTTTAATTTTCAATTAGGTAATATTATAAATTTAAATATTGAGATAATGCCTTGTATACTAAGGTAACTATAGGTAAAAATTATTTTATCTATCTATATCTAGATAAAAGTGATTTTATCTATCTATATCTAGATAAATTCAATTTCTATAGTATCTATCTATATCTAGATAAATTTAAGTTTATATATCTTATCTATATCTAGATATTTTATTTTTATCTAAGCACAACACTGCTCCCGTGATACTACTTTGACCATCGAAACTTTAAATACTTACTTATTCATTTATTAACTACTATTTGAAATTATGTATAAAAATTAAAAATCGCTCCGGATTGTGAATAAATAAATCAAGTTTCTGAAAGTTTATTATCATTCAAACATATTTATCAAGAAATAACCATGATCTTATCATTCTTTTATTTTTCAATTGGTGAATAAGTTATTTAAAATCTGACTTTTGGAGTAAGATATATTTAAAAATCATATTTTTGAAATCTTGAATTTTTTAAACTACTTAAAGATTGTCTTGTGGACCTATAGTACAACAATCTTCTGTTTTACAAATGTAAGCACCCTCTCTCTCCTATTATACTGTGCAATATTTTTTGAATATTTTTTTTTTTATCTTAATCTAATTCAAAATTCAAACGAAAAATTTCCTGATTATAAAAATGTTTATGCTAAGGATTATTAGTCCTTAAAAATGGTTTTATGAAAGTATAAAAGTTTAGATTCAGCATTTATTATTATTATACTTAAACTATTTATAAAATTATAAATATTGATATATTGATATCAACCACTAAAATATTGTTTCTCAACCTTTTTAGTTTTGTTACCCCCAAAAAGGTATACAATATGGTCAATCTCATATTCTCCACATCTTTCAAACCTATTTTAATAATATTTTCATGAACCTATTATTCCTTAGTATGCAAACATAAATAATTCAAAAACTACTTGTTTGAATTTTGAATTTGATACAACAACATATTCAAAAAAAATATTCACTAAAGAATTTACAGTAGAAAAGATATTTCTTTAAGAAACAATAAGTTTACATTTCAACAAATCAGACTTTCCTTAAATAGTACAAAAAAATCTTAAGAATTTTAAAATATGATTTGCGTGTATAATATTTAACATTTCAAAAAACGTATATTTTGAATAACTGTATTATTGAAGACTAAAAGAAGTGGGAGTGCTTGGTGAATTCTTCTAAAAATATGTTCACATGAAAATAAAAATAAGATGTCGACTGTTAGGATGGTAAACCCAATAAAAATAATTCGAATAGGTGACAAAATTCGATGTAAAAATGACAGAATCATTTCGAACATTTAATCACACTTATAAAAATTAACATGCCGTGCGCACGTTTATCTAAGATCTAAGCCCCTACATGACTACCATATACTTTGAACAACAACAATATTAGCAATGTTATAGAAAGTAAATGATTAACTTGAAGTCAAAATATATGGTGCATTGGTGCACAATGTAAATAGTCTAAACGGTTTTTCATGATTTTTACAAAAAAAACTAATAGGTTCTAATTTTTTAACATACATTAAAATACATTACAATTCATGTACAATATTTTTTCTTAATACCAAATAAAAACAAATGAGTGGAAGATAAGTTTATTCCTGATAAATTATATTTTACTTTCTGTAAAATCTTCTGTATATAGAAATAAAATCAACATTCTACATGTGGGTTTCGACTTTTTTTGGAACAACAAAAGATGAAAAAAATTTCAATAGTAATTATTAATATAACGGATTAAATATATTCGATTATTGATAAATAGATTTAAATTTCTATCATATCATATAACAAATACTAAAACTAAATTGTCTCATTAATTAAATAAAAAACATAAGTAAATAGGTTTTCAAATAAGCGAAGAAATTTCAATAATTAATTCAAGCTAATTTTATATCGTGTTACTACTGGGTAGCTACTCTCCTCATGTTTTCACATTCAACTTCTATTTTCCGCTCATATGCTTATTGTAACTACTATTATAGATTGTATATATTATAATATTGTAATAAATGTTACAAAAAAAAGATAATTTTAGTATTTTAATTATGTTTCTTTTTTTGTTTGGTTTTTCTTGACTATTGTAAAAAATCGATATTATTAACTCTTAAAAATGCCAATAAGATCCAATTTTCTACCCCAAAATTGTAAACTAAAACATTTCTCTACTACTTTTCGTGTATGCAGACACAAAAAACAAAACACGCATATCATTGTTTAGATAATCAATAGGTCGCGTCATCCAGAATCTAAAACTAAATAGGAGCTATTTTTACATTTCTATGATATTTTTTATTTCTTAATTTTAAAATTTTATAACAATATTATTGAAAACTAAACTACTCTTAACCACTTTTGTCAACGATGGGATTTAAATCAATAGAAATGCCACAGACGAGTACAACTTTTAGAGGTATTTTATTGACTAATAAAATGTTAACCGAAAACTTACAGTTAAATACGCCGTTAAACTCAATGGAAGTACAGATTCCATTCTTATCGTATGTATTATAAGGTAACTTCAGTGAAAGTGGTTAAATGTTTAAATCAATGATAAATACGTAGATTAAATCTAAAATAACATATGATATTGTATGAATAAGATTTTTATTTTATTTTTTATGCAATAGATTAATAATGTATTTTTTTTATGGACTATTTTGTTATTTTTCAAATTCAAATAAAATCAACAAAATTTGATAAATTAGCATGTTGTAATATTGATAATAGTATGGTTGTTTATTTTTTAATTTAATTCACATAATATATTATATTTAAATACAATATTGACATTAAAATCACATAACTTATTTTTAAATTGAATAAAAATTAAATTAGTACCTATTACAATTTATATAATATATATTTTTAAATAAATGTTAAATCGACATTTGTGACAGTGTATAAAAAAATGTATACTTTTGAAAATTATTATAAAAATCTAGTTTTAACAATTATTATTTAAACCATATTTACTTCAATCGTGTTTTATTTATTATGTTTACCAAATTGTTGATGGTTTACCTCTATTAATTATACTTTAGAGTTTAGACTATATTCTACAACACAATATATTGTATTCAGTTGGCTTGAAATAAAATATAACTAAAAATAACGTATAATCATTACTATTGTGTAAAAACGATAAGCCATAACATTTCATATTGTAAACATATATTACCGAAATATTGTTATTAATCAAAATAAGGGATAAAATATTATTCATGTCTTACACAATGATAAGATATTATTATGACTGTTTGGTGCCTGCAGCTATGTCAAAATCAAATATATAGCTGCTATTATTGTTATAAGTACATAACGAACAATTCATTGACGAGCATATTATTTTTACCGGTTGAATAAAAAAAAGAAAATATTTTGTTTAAGATCGGTTATATAAGACATAAATTACAAATACACCTAGATAAATGTATTTATCATATACATATTATACTATAAAGTATAACTTGTATGTATTATTCAAAAAAATAAATTGTCAATTTGTTATTCTGTAATTTATTGCTCGTAGTACTTTATTAATTTTATTAGAAAACAGACGGCATATTAAATTGTATTTTACGAGTAATTAGAAGATAAAGGAAAGTTAAGGAAGAAAAAATCAGAAAATAAAGTTTCTAAAAATTATTTGAAGTTATGAATAAAAAAAAAACTTTTTTTTGAATTAATCTCAATATATAGTTCCGCAGTTACTATTCCACTAACTTTTAACGATAGTTTAAAAGTAACAAAAGTGGAATGACATTTTTAACTGTATAATATTATTATTATTTTCTACGAAATAGCATAAATTCGTTGTGTTTTGGACTATTGCGGTATTAGTGCTTTATAGGTATTTATTTTATAATAATTGTTTGCGATTTCTGCTTAATTTCCCGTATTTTAAAAATCGAAAAAAGTTATTTGAACAAATAAAAAAATAGTGAAAATTTCAAAAAATATAACGATAACACAAACATCGCATTACTCATCCATGAAATTGAATAAAACAAAATAAACATCGCACTTGACAATATCACGAGATAGTACATGTCAACTTATTCTTTAAGCTAGAGTAGCCAGGCATGTTATTATATTTGCTTATCGAATTCTAACGCTACAAAAATATTAACCACATTTATAAGTCATTAAACTGCACAAACAGCGATTCATGTTGTTAATCGTCGACACTCGAAGTCGAATGTAGTACACGCAAACACTCGTCTGTCTGAAATCGTCTGCGATGCGCTCATCCCCCATTATCATCCTAATACTATTTTTAGTATTTTCTTGTCATGATTAAGTTTTGTTAGCTTAGTGTAGTACGTACCGAAACGTTCATGATATATGATGATGAAAATATTAAAGCGTTTGTGTATCGCTGAAAACTATTATTATACTAAATATGTATTGCGTAATTTATGTATAAGTAATTATACTATAAATCAGGGATGGACAACTGAAAGTTATTAGAGGGACAATTTTTAGAAAATTAAAATTTAACGTCCCAGTGTAAAGAGAACAAAAAAAAAAGGTCATTCAAAATATGCATTTTAATTTAGCATAGACGTAGCATAGAGTATAGACAAATGAATTTGAAATTGTATGATGTAACTTGAAAATGTAGCGCGGGCCAGATAAAATAGGTTCGCCGGTTGGATGCGGCACACGGCCCGTCAGTTGCCCAACCCCTGCTATAAGTGAATAAGATTTTTTTAAGATAACTACCTAATGTGAAGTATATGTATCTAATTTTCTAGACTAAATGTATTTTATTAAATAAAAAACAACATAAGACATTATTAATGTAAAAATAACATAGTATTATTAAATATATTCTTAAGTCTCAAGTCAATCGGCTTCGATCAAATAATTGCAACGTCACGACGATATTGCGCTACCACAAGGCCGTTAGGTACTGATCGTACCCCAATGTGACACGACAACCGCATATTAAAATGTAATATATTATTATGCAATAGCTTAGGGTTATTTATAAATCAGCAGAGGATTTTCAGTTATAAATAAATGGTGTGATTCACTACGCACGCTAATCCTCATTTTTCATTTAATAATGAATTTATTATTCAAATTCTGATTTTTGGAATTTTTAAATAATGTACCTTCATAGCATTAATTTAATATTATTAGATATAATATTTATTATACTTGTGTCATTTTTACAAATTATACATTTATAGAATAATATGAATATTTCTAAAATTTTAAAATTAATATTGCCTATATTATCATCTACTTATTTTATATTATACTTAGTACACAAAAACTATTCCTTCCAATTTTGATTTTGGTATGTAGAAATTTGAAAAAAAATATAACTGCTGATTAATTTAAAATAAAAATAGGGCATTTTTAATTGAAAAACAGAAGTTTATATATGCATAGGAGTACAGGACACATGTTAATCAATAAAAAAAAAAAATCACAAGAATTTACGAAAATGTATAATATATAATCGTAAATATATTATTTTTAAGCGTAATATTTAAAAACTCCGAAAACCAGATATTGAATAACTGCATTATTGAAGAAAAAATACACAAGTATGATTGGTGAATCACCTATTGTATACCTATCCACGTATTTCACGTTATATTAAATACGTGTGTGAAATATTTTTTTGATTATAGCAGAGCAGTTCTAGATTTTTTTTTGTCCATCCGATAAGGCGGGTCCCGTCAATACATGTCAGTCTAGTTTGTCGTCTACCTATACGTGCTGTAAAAACAATCCAATTTCGTCGTAAAATCACAACAACTGCATTATATATTTTTCGCAAAAATAGTAATGTTTTATTATTTGAAATAATACCTATAATTAAGTAGGTAGCGAACGTATGTGTTTCGAAGACGTACTGTTTTTAGCGTGACTCCTGTACACTATAAAGCGATTATTTAATATGTACGACAACACATTGTAATATTATACGACAAGAAAACACAAATTTCCAACGAACGGTGACGCTAAGCAGATAAATAATACCTGCAAACAAATATTATGAGTTATCTTAAATTCAAAAAATAATGATTTTGCTCTTTTTGTCTTGAAACAAGATGATTTAGTTAAGTTTTTATAACGTTTTTGACAACCATAATATTGTATTGAAAATATTACTGTGTTGTGCTGAAATATTTATAAAAATCTTTTTTGATATTATTTTACTATTAATGTTAATGAGTTTTCAGTTTAAATTGTATATACATGTATATTGTATATATACATATATATACGCGTTATTTATTTTTTAATGTTTAAGTAGCATTTAAACTCGCAAATCATGACAAAAAAAGAGTAGCCATCAAATGATTAGCAAATAATCGTTATTTTTGCAAGTTGGACCGACTCATATCAGAATTATTACAAAATATTACAATTAATAATTATTTATTTATATAATATGTTTTTGAAATAAAATATAATTACGATAACTAATGTTTAATATTTTTTATCACTTATTTGTGTTTTGTACTTTGTTTATAATTAACTTAGCTATAATATCTAACACCTATGAAACTAACTAATTAATTTTGCATTTTTCATACAAAAGTTGAATATTTTTGAAAATACAATTCATAAATTAGTTCATATATTATATTCACAAAATTAAACAATTATATTAGAAAAGAGACATAAATTATGTTTTAAAATAATACATAATATTATACATTTTAAAACTTATCAACTATAGTTTAATGTTATAAACATTTTTTTTTTTGTTAAAGCACTAAAGCACACTTTTAATTATTTTTAAGGATTCAAGTTTCATTTTATGAAAATTAAATTTCTTTTCTAAGACCTAAGTTAGGCTGCATGAAAGATTTTTTTTTTAATTTCAATTTATTCAAATATACATAATATTTTTCATATTCAATAACATTGAAAAATTAACATAAACCTAAAAATAAGATATAATATGTTGATAGTTGCAATATAAACTACATCATGAAAAATAAAGATTCACACTCGTAATCGACACTGTATCAGAATAAATTCTCTAACATTTTTTTTCAGTAGTACCTAGTCTTTATTATATTACTACAAGGCTCTTTTAATATATTTGGGTTTAATGCAGTTTAATAGGGATTTGGTAATAGTCATTGGGGCAATTGGAAAAATTCCAAACTTCCTTGTAATGAAAGCCTTTAGGTTTCTACATGTACAAATAAATTTCGTCTTATGAGTCTTAACGTTTACAAATTAAGTATAAAATCATTAATTATATCAAATTTAATACATAAATATATTATTTAATATATTAACTAAAAAATTTTTGAATTATACATTCAATTAAGTAAACCGGTATTTTTATGTGTATAATTTAAAATAATTATTGGATTAACTTACTGAACCAAACGTCAAAACATAATATTTACATAGATTTATATAATAATTCTAATCTAAGGCCACATCATTAAAATGTATAGTTCTTTGAAATATAATGCTCGAAAAAGCCAATTATACTTACTAGTTTATTTTTAAACTATAATAAATTTGTTTGAAACGTAATCACTAAAATTCAGACGAATTAAAACTACCTATATAAAAATCTAAATCATAATTCAACTAACTAATATACTTATATCAAATCCATTTGTGATTCTGGTTTATATTGAACTTTTATGATAAATAAATATTCCTAATAAGATAATTGCCAATTGGTTTTTCAAATATTACATAACTGTCAACATAAATTGTTTCAATTCAATATTTTTTTATATTTTTTTGAAAATGTTAGTCAAACCAATAAATTATTAAATATTATAATTAATATATATTATTATTTCTCATAAAGAACGTATAATTATAAAAATCTATCATTTGTTTTTAGTTTTAATTACGTTTACAATAATTTATATTTTCGTAAATTAAGTTGCATTAAAGTATATACGTACAGACGACATGTCATTGCCGCTCCAAATTAATATGAAACACGATAGAAAATATTACTCTGATTTGTAATTTACTTATCAATTGATCCCAAATATTAATAAAAAAAATCAAATACTATTTTTCCATCAATTGCCTATCATTTTATCATAAATTAACTTAAGTAATGTATGAAGTAATCGCATAAAAAACGAAAACATACGTTTTCAATAGAATACTACACTATATAAATATTTTTATATCGATCACTTGATTTTTTAGAAAATTACCTATTAAATATCATGTAGGTATGTAATCGTAGAATTTTATTTTTATTATTTTTAAACAATAGACGATATCTATTCATTATTTATATTTTATATAATATAAAATATTGCATTCATAAATTTTAAATTTTTAAGTATTTTTCAATACCTCACTATCAATTAATTATTGATACATACCTTGGTATAATATATTATGATACAGTTTATTTGAAATGATTCTCCAACAGCGCGCTGAAGTCCAGTAGACGCGTTAGAGTCAACATGTGTTCGTCCTGATACTGAAGAGCACTTAAAAAGCTTAGGCGCTGGCAAACCGTAGCTACCCCAAAAAACCGTTCCACACCCACTCGTTCCATGGAAACGCTCTACGCCTGTCCCGTCATTGAAAATAAAACAATATAATATAATATAATATAATATATAAAATTTTTTTTGCTAAACACAAAATCAAATGAATTTTTAATAGATGTTAAAATGTTCGAACATTAAATTATTTATTTAAAATCTAAAGCCAAAATTACCTTGTAATAGGTATTGAGCCGCAACACAAGTTATTACAAAATATTGATAAAATAATTTATATTTTTATAGAATATAATATTAACTATTTGATGCAATAGCACTATTATTATATATTTTGTTTATAAAAATTACATAGAAAATAAAGAAAGATTTTCATAAATTATACTCATTTTATCACCTTAAATTTGTAGGTAAGTGTGTACTGTCGGAGATAAGTTTTTAGTTATATGCAATAAATTATCAAAACTTACACAAAAATCGAATAGAAAATTTACATTTTGTCCATTTTGATATCTTTATGACAGTTCAGCTCATGCTTGTGTAGATATTACTGTTAACTTTATATCGTACATGTTTGATATCCAACACAATATTTTAAGTAATTTTTTTATGATACTAGGAATATGATATTCATTTTATCGTAAAATTTTGTTCCTAAACACATCGATGAACTTATTTGTTTTAGAATTATGTGTGAGTTTTTAGTCTATCTATCATCTGCTAATTATTTTATACTTAATGGAGGTCATGCCTTACTCGTATTAGTTGTATTATTAAGATACTCAATTATTTTCTAATTTTGAGTCAAAATAAAATAGGAACGACGAAATTACATTTACTAAAAAGTAGTGATGTGCTCGGTAGATAAAAAAGTATCACTATTTTGTTTTTTTTACAAATTCTATTCACAGTTTAAAATGTTACATTATTCGTATCCCTTTGTAAATATTAAAAACATC
This sequence comes from Schizaphis graminum, assembly GCA_020882235.1. Lineage (NCBI taxonomy): Eukaryota > Metazoa > Arthropoda > Insecta > Hemiptera > Aphididae > Schizaphis > Schizaphis graminum. Next base: position 74,364,801 of record CM037032.1, read on the forward strand.
GTTAAGGTCAAGAATGGAGCAAAATAGACTGAAAGGTTTGGCTTTGTTCCATTGTCATAAAATTATTATGATATTCTTTAATGAAATTATCAACACATTTACGCAATAAACAAATATACATTGACATTAAGATATAATAATTTAAAACAAATACTAACTATATATAATAATTATTATTATTGTTACTAATAATTTTATAATATATTATATAATTTTAAATTTTTAACTAGTGAGCTTTTCTCCATTCACCAACCCCATTGATTTTTTTGTGTAAGATTATCATTTATATTATAATACTCATAATAATATTGTCATTTAAATAAAAATATATTATTGTTATTGATTTTTAGTTTTAAAGCTGTTGTATGTATTTAAATAAAAATTATAATATTTTTTTTGTAGAACAAATAGATTACATAACTAATTTTTATTAGATTTGATACTTACATTATTATTTATCTACTCAAAATAGCATCGTTGTTCAAGAAAATATATCTGCAAAATATTTTTAATCCTAAATAGAAAAAAAAATATAGCTGATATTCGATACATGAAAAAATAGTCCTCTTAGTTTATCATGAACGCACGTAAAATACGTTTTTGAATCGAAATAGTTTTTGTATGCAAAAATACGTGGTTGTAACATACTCAATAATTATGTATTATATTATATTATTGGTGTTGAGTTGACAAATCCAAAAACTAATTATAGTATGAAATTACGTTAGATTAGGTAAAAATAAACATATTATGTTATATTACAGGTCTTCAAAGAAATAATATACTTGCTAACCTTTATTGTTGTGCATTATTCATCTATTATCTCCGTATAATACAAACTGCAAAGTCCGAAGTTATTGATGGTTTTTCTTTTGTATAGACTATAGACTGTTTAACTTTTTTCATACTATAGAGTTCAATAAACGTATTAAATTATATACCTACTGCGGTAGCTTATAAACTTTTTATTATTCAAGTGTAGTATAATATTATAGTTTATAGTTTATATTACATATTTCAAGCAATATGTAAAATGTTAATATTATAAAATTGAATTTTGTTTAAATTTCAACTATATTTTCAATACATTTTAATGGAATTTTCTGGATGAAAAATGTGCTCAAAATACTAATTTTCCTAAATAGAAAATCTGGTCAGTACTCAGCACACTTGTAAACGAAGCAAGACAGTTTCCCTTTTCCTTTCTTCCTTTCTCCCACGCCAAAAAAAAACCTACTACTGCCTGTACATTCTGTCCGCCTTTTTTTGTTCTTTACTTCAAAAATACTTTCTTAAATATACTTAATGCTTGAAACGTACCATTATCATAAATTGTACGTGAAAATGTTTCACTTACACTATCTATTATAGTCCACAGTTTGTTATTTATTTATTAGACACTACCAAAAACTGTTATATTAAAATGAACTCCGCAGAGAAATAAGCATAGGTACACATTCTTGAGAAATAAATAAACTTAATTGTATTTGTATATATATTTCTTATTTTATTTTTATCCAGAACGATGGAGCGGATATAACTTAAAATAATACATATGGACCGTTGTTATTATACATATTATACATTATGCAATACAAATATGAGTTGGATGTTTAGAACCAATAATATCACTTTAAACATTATTGTATTTGCTATTTGGAAGTAGTATTTTACTAAAAAACAATATAAATGTGTCTATAATTTCATAAGAATAAAAAAACCATTATAAAATAGTCTAACCTAACTTTTTTCAGGAATCTATGATATATTTAAATTCATCTTAATAACTATATTATATATGTATCTATATTTTATACATAGGATAAGTAATAATTGTTTAATAATTTATTATTTTTATTTTTTAATCAAGATTTAAAAAATTTTAATTACATTAATAAATTGCTTTAAAATTGTCTTTGAATAAAATAAATTTATTTGTAGAATGTTTCGGTTGATGTATTAGTCGAAATATATAATAATATTTACGACCTCGGTTATGTCTATTAATGCCATTAACAATACTCATTAAATAAATAAAAAATACTTATAGAAAAACCTTAACGGTTTCTATTATATTATAATTAATATACATTATTATAGATATAGTTACAAATTGCAGCTATAAATATATTATATTAATCAATACGGGAAAAATATAACACACGAATATCTAGTAAAATATGAAAAACCTCAATATAAATGTAAAATTTTTATTTATGAATTTTCAATTTTTTTCATTATAAATTATAAAATATTCTCTAAACAATTAATTAAAAAATATGCTTCAACATTTAAAAATTGCTAAATAAGCACAAACATTTTTGATAGTTTGTTTGTAGTATCTGTGAATGAATTTCTAGTTCAGTAAGCAACATAATAATAGTCCAAAAAAAACATGCAAATGCGACAACTTTCAAGCCCTAGGTCCTTTTATCACTTATTAACTGAATACTTATTGGCTATTATAGTTATTATTTTATTAATATACATCATTTCTTTCTTTCATATAATAAACCAACTTTTAAAAATGTTCATTTGAAAATTGGCGAGATTATAAACTTTTAGATACTATTACACAATTTTTTTTTATTTTTCATTAAAATGAAATATTTAATGAAAATTTAAAATCCCAACTGATACTACACTACATAACTTATAGAACCGTTTCTCAAAAATATAAATAATATCTTAGATCATTAATCATGATAATATTATTTATTACTTATTTTACACATAATATATAATATTAATAATATTATGATAAATAACGTGTAATATTGTTTATTAAAAATATTAATCAAATCATTAAGAACCTAATACTCATAAATCTATCAAAATAGAAAATATATAATTTAGTTAATTATTATATATCTACTAAGAAAATTATTTATAATATTTGTTTATAATTAAATATTTTACTACATACATTTTTAAAAGGCATTTAATGTATTATAGTATTACATTAGAAACAATAAAGACTGTATTGGATAATAATTATTTATGATTCAATCATTTGTAAAGTATAAAAAATATATCAACTTTATCATAATTTTTGGATTAAAAAGCTATTCATTTTAAAGATACCATATCAACCGTTATTTGTTCTAAATCAACCTAATACGTTTATTTTTATTTTATAAACTTGTATAATAATAAAAATACCCAAAGGTACCTTATTACATTAAGACTTAAAACTCTTAATACAGCGAGAGATAAAATGAGGTAAATATTAGATTTTTTTACTATTTTTATATTTTTTATATACCTATATATACGATTACTGAATACTAGCTGTAGTTATTATTAATTGTAATACCAAATGTAATACAATAGTATATAAATTTAGTATATCAATTTAAAAAAAATATATTGTGATCAATTTACAAAACTACATTTTTCAAATACATTAAGTCATGCGAATATATATATTTTAAATTATTTGAACACTAAAAATAACAATTATTTTAAAGTGTTTAAAATATTTAAGATTATATTCATGATTTAAAAATACAATTTTCAATATTCATCATCAATATTTGCAAAAGATTTATTCACCCATGAAAAACCATTCGAGTACAATATAATAAGGTATAATTAATCATTAACTAACATTATAATTATTAATCTCCAAAATAATAGAAAAATACGCAATCAAATTATATAACAATATTAACTTGCATTGAAAGTAATATTTATAATATTACTTTCAATATAATATTATGTATATGTATCTACTTATCTTATACGAATCAATAACTCGTATATTCCATAAAATAAAAATTATTTAACTGCTTAAATATATTTAATATCTTATGTCAGAATAATTTATTGGGTTTCATATGAGACTTGTATGTTAAATTTAATACATTTGGTTTTCAAAGATAATTACATTAGCTATACTTTTAGTTAAATGCATAAAAAATATACTTGTGGAACACATTTTTTTTTTATTCAATTTATAATTGTACTATATATAGATTGGTCTTTTACCTCCATTTTTTTGTGTATGGCACTATCTTTACTATTCACAAAAAAAATATTATGATCATTTTTTAGAAAAATGAGTTATAATTTTGTCTCAGAAAACTAAAATATGGACCTTAATAGTAAACTCAATAATTCTAAATGTCATATTTTGAATAAATTAATAATTAAAGGAAAAATATACGTCAGCATGTTTGATGAATCATCTTCTGTGTAATGAGTATATATACACACACACACACACACATACACACACACATATATATATATATATATATATATTATACAGCTATATTACTATTAACAAAACTTATTAAAACAGTTTAAGACTAGATAGCGTTTTTAAACAATCGGTTCTGTCAATAATGACAACTTCTTTCGACATTAAACGAATAGCCTTAGTAATAAATAACATTTTATCAATTGATTTTGAAGCCAACATGGCTCTACTAGTTTTATTGCATCTACTTTGGCATTAAACTTGAGTAGACTTAAACACACTAGTACAAAATACCTTTGTCAAATAATCAAAGCATTTTCATTAATTCAAATAAAATTCGTTGTATAGTGACCATTTGTAGTCAAAATCTAAAACTGCTTTCACTATATAATCTATTTGACCTTTGCAGAAAATAATATCTAATCTATCCGTTCGTAGTGTCTCACGTTTAAAATACAAATTCTGTCATAGCCTTTTAAGTGACTAAAATTAACCATTCAATGCCATTAGTTCAATTGTTTTGTTATTAATTTTTGTGTTTTTGATATTAATTGTTTTAGAATGTTAATATTTTATTAAAAAAATCTAGTGTTTTCTTTGATATTATACTCACTAAAAAGTGTCAATTTTTTTCAATTATTACGAAAATTATTGTATTAATAATTTATCTTCTTCACTGATAAATCCTTCTAATTCTTTATATAGATTTTGGATAAAAACAAAAATATTTTCCTTGGACTTGTTTGTATTAGATTTTATCTAAAAATAAATTTTAGATGTTATTATATATTAATGATATAAAATTTAATTTATTTAAATATATTACTATATTAGTTAAAATAACTATAGTATAAAAATTATGGTGCATTGTGTTAGAATTAAGGATAGGTACTGTAGTTTATATACACATACACTTATTATGACTTTGACATACACTCACTATAATACCTACGTCCGTTATTTTTTATTATTATTTGAAAATTAAAATTTGAGATTGTTTCGTTAGTTTAAAACAGAATTTCACGATAACGGTTGTTTAATAAAAAACAAAATTTTTATAGAGCAGAAACGGGCAAAGCTTTATTATAAAATAGTAAATACTATTAAATAAAAAGAGGAAAAACCTTTTATTTATATTTTTTACCTGTATAGATAATTATAGTTGACATGTTTTTAATAAAATAAATATAATATATACAAGCTTACTATTTTATCAGTAAATGGTAATTTTCTGCATAAAAAAATGTGTATTTTAAAATATTAACTTGTCTTGTATTAATTATTAAATCAGTATTTCTATAGATACATTTTTAGTTTTAGATTCACAAGCAATACAGTTTTTTTTTTTTAATTTAAATTTAAATATATCAAATTTTGAATGATCACCAAATGTATTAGTAATCAACTTATAACTTATACCATACAGTTTAAAATATTTTAAGTATTTACAAGTATTTTGTTGGAGTATACCAATTACAAGTGCCACTTCACTCTACGGGATGCTATTATAGCTATTTATAATATACTATAACTACTGGTTTTATATTAGATTTAATTTATCCATAATACCTCTTCCAAATGAACCGACGCTTTCTCGTAAATATTTATCAACGCGTCTTCAGTTTTCCAAATCCGACGATTCAACAACTGGTTGGCAGACCGAATGTTGTACAACTTCACCTGGGCCGCATGCAATTCCCGGTCCACGGATTTCAATTCGACCTCAGTACCGTTGATTTCGATCGCGTGATTCGTTCGATCCACATGGCTCAGTGTATCCTTATCTTTATCAGGCTGCTGTATTCCATGCAAATCTTTAGCATTCATTAATTCACTTCTCACTTCCTGTCGAGTATTTTAAGGCCACCAATGTATTATGATAACGATATAATATACAAATATTTATTGTCTTATTTATTTATTTATGTAAAATATAATGTAATATAAAACGTATACGAACAGAGCAAATACAAATACCTCACGAAATTTTAGTTGTGATTAAATGTCTACAAAAAGTACTTATCTAGAACTATACATATTATCTGCATAGCTATGATTATATAAGCTAAAAAATATATATACCTTCAAGGGTACTAATATTATTCAATTTATTATAGTATAATTAATAATACTTATTATCTAGTTATTACACTCAAAAATTGTATTAAAATAATAAAATGTTAATAAAAAAATACATCACGAGATGTCTTAGACCTATTAACATGGACACTATTATGATTATTACATTAAGTTTTAGAGTTATCCATCCAAATTATCGTATGCATCTATAAACTATTAAAAACAATAATGTTTAGTTACTGAAAAAGGGCAGTTTTCATTAAAAAAATATGATAGCAAATTTAATTTGCAACAGTGACTCACTTCTTAAATGACATACAAATCTAAGTACTTAAAAATAATATGGTATTTAAGTGTTAACTAAATATTCCAAAACCTAGAATTTATATAAAAATAAGGTATATAAGATGAGCATATTTGGTGAAATATCATGTTTTTAAAAATTATTATCGATACGATTTGGATTTATAATGATAAATAATAATAGTATGAAATGAAGGTGTACTGACAAAGATCCAGCCGAGCTTACATTTTTCTTCTGCGAATAATCACCCATATTTTTTTCTTTAATGACTTTTCGGGTCGATTTCAATAACTCTTTAAGTACTTTAGTTTCCTCCTTCAAATCGAGACATTTTTTGTCGTGAGTTTCGATCAGTTTATTACCTACGTCTAACTGTAACGAGTAAAAACATATTTTATTATCAATATATATATATATATATATATATATATATTAAGTACCATTTCTTCAAAATCAATGATTTCATTGATACTTGCTCCCTCGACAGGACATTTAATCATCAGTGTTTGTTTTTTCATGTGTACTGAAAAATCTACACATTTTTTTAACATGTTTTTTATCACACTGAAATTTAAATAGATAATAATCGCTTAATATGATTATAAAATATTAAAATTACATAGAAATATCTAAAATGTATTACTTACATTTGTTCACTTTTAAATTTATTCTCTTCCATTTTTTTCAATGCAATCTCATATTTTTTATCCATGATTACATTTTGTTCTTTCATATTTATGTATTTCTCTTCAAGTAGTTTCTCTTGTTTGGTAAATTCATCCAACTTATTTAATCTTCCCACTGATTTGTCAAAAAATATATTTATTTAATTTTACATGGTATGTTAGAGTTGTTACGTTGACATATTTCATTCGTATTACAAAATATTATAATAATATTTTACAATTCACAATATGTAGGTACACCCACCATATATAGCAGTAATAGATTTATGTTTTCCAGCTTTTTTAATGAACTCGTCATCTTCTTCTTTTAATTTACTTATGCTTGTTTCTACCATAGAATCGACTTCCTATGTATATTTGTAATTTTAAATTGTAGTTAACACAAAAAAAAATATTCAAATTTCGAAAATTCGAAATAAGGGGTCAAACCTGTTTTAGCTGAGACGTTTCCGCTTTTAATAGTTTTACTAAATCATTTTTTTCGATCAAAATCTTCCTTAAATATTCATAATTATCTTTCAATTTGATACTCAAACGATTGGTTTTTCTTTTGAACTTCGCAGTTTTATTTTTAAAATTATTTATTTCATTATTCAACCTGTAGTATTTTACAATAAAATGTTCACAAAATACCAATTTTAATATTATACTAACAACTAACTATGTAATTTTAAACCTGGAAATGATTTTTTCTTTAGCACCAAATTGGATTTCAAAAAATATCTTACCCACTTCATTGATTTTAATTTTATCTTGATTAATTTTGGATTTACTTGTCTGAAGCATAATAATTGTTAATTGGATTGAAATCTTGAAGCAAATATTAACTTATTAACTAAATCACTTGATTGACAACCGAATAAAATAGAATCAATAATCTAAATTAAAACTGTAAACATATTGAACATAGGTATTCAAAAGCATGAGCCAGGTATACAATTTTGAATATTTTACAAATTTATTTTTATTTTATTTTATTATTTTTTTTTAATAAAATTAATTGTTATATAAATAATATTAGATAATTATTAGTTTTTATAATTATACTCAAACATAATTTTATGTTTATTAAATTTGTAACACCTACTAGTACATAAGAATTTATAGTACCTATAACTTATTTACTAGTGACTACTATATACCGCTGTATTTATATTTTATTATAATCATTAATCAATAATATTCATCTCAAAACTGAAATACCGAATAATATTTATTATTTATTATTATATATTATTATATTATATTATTATTATTTAAATTAAATAAAAGTATTTTTAAAGTTAACCTTAGCAAATTTGACTTTTCTTATTAAATAAATACTTTTAAATATTATTTAGATAATTAATATAAAATCGTTATAATAATGCAAATATATGTATAGTATTTTCTTATAAACTATTTTTGTGTGGCTCTGCATCTCGCAAGAAAAAAAATATAAAACAATTTTATGATAAAATATTTTAATCTATTAACTGATAAATGATAAAATAGAATATTTTTTTTTTGTATAAATCATACATAGTTTAGAGATTCACAATTATTTCGTTTAGAAATTACTGTGAAATTAATATAATGTATGTATTTTTTTAATTTTTTTTACTTTCCTGTTTAAAAGTGAATATCAATAGATAATTTCTAATATTGTGATTTATAATACCGTGTATAGATTGAATGAGATGAGCGTGTACTTATAAAGTAAGGCCCGAGGCTCGTTAAGGATTTACCATTGTTTTTGCCACCTTATATAATATCATATTATTATTATACGTATAACAATGCCTCGGATCTAAACTACAGACTACGAATTTCTTATCATTGCATGTTTATCCATACATTATTTAAATAGTTTTATAGACATATTGAACGAAACGAGTGATTCAGCACACACATATTTTTTTACTCACAAAACTCGAAACTATTTCTAGAAAAAATTATCCTTACAAACCATCAAAAACTTCTTGGGGTTTTAGGACTGAAACAACTAGATTGCTACGTAACAAGTGAAAAACTTTTGTGTCACAGCAAAACAATTTCAAATGAGCCATAATTTATAATATTCAGAAATAATTTTACGACGTACATTCATATTGTTTTGTCGTACGATGCATAAATGCGTAAATATACACAATTTATCGTGTACCCACATAATATTAGTTGTACAAAAATATATATAATAGTATTATATAGTATATAGGCATATTAACAAACATTGCACACGCAAGTCTTTCACGACGATGACTTTCCACGTGTGTCGCTCCACGAATACAATATATTATAACATAACCGTTAAAATTCAGACGAAATTGTGCCCAATTAAAACAACACAGCATGCTGAGTTTCGTGTTGCGTAAATGGATATTAAATGATCAATGATCGAGAACTTCTCAGAGTTATATATTATGTGTTATTATTTATAATAAATTATTATCTATATTATATTAGATACTTAAACACGGAATTATTATTTCGTTAAATAATGACACGAACGTAAGTTTCTAGGGTTGATGTGTAGTGAACACACGTGAATCATCGATATACATATTATACCGTAACTAACATAAAAAAGCGGGTAAGTGAGTATCGCTCTGCTGTACATTAGGGGAAGGGGTGGACCTCGGACTAGGGAAGGTTAAATTTGAATGCAATGATAGGTATCATTGTATACGAAAAACGATTCTGAACGGAGATGATTTGTCAGTCTAGGACATTATATTATACTTAAATATTGTCATATATTCTATTTTGAAACTAATTCAAACATTTAAATAAAAGTTTCAAGATCTTACGTTTAGTAATTTTTTAAAAATAACAAAAATCGAAAGTTATTTATTAGTAAAACGTTATTTTACACGTGTATTTTTGATTTCAAATTAAAATTAAAACTTTAAACACTCGTAAAATTTTTTAAATTGAATAATCATCAAACTTTTTTATAACTATTCTAAGCTTAACTTATGGAAAGCATAGTATTAAATTTTCAATTCTTAGCTTTTGATAGTAAAATATTTATAAATTTTTAACTACCAAATAGTGAAAAATATTCATGATTTTGACGAATTTTTGTCAATATTTGAACTTCAAATGCTAATAAAAAAAAAAGCGGGTAAGTGAGTATCGCTCTGCTGTACATTAGGGGGTGGGGTGGACCTCGGACTATGGTAGGTTAAATTTGAATGCAATGATAGGTATCATTGTATACGAAAAACGATTCTGAACGGAGATGATTTGTCAGTCTGGGATATATTATATTTAAATATTATCATATATTATATTTTGAAAAAAATTCACAAATTCAAACACTTAAGTAAAAGCTTCAAGATCTTATGTTTGATAATTTTTTTAAAATGACAAAAATCGAAAATTATTTATTAGTAAAACGTAATTTTACACGCGTATTTTTGATTTCAAATTAAAATTAAAACTTTAAACACTCGTAAAATTTTTTTTATTGAATAATCCTCAAACTTTTTTATAATTATTCTAAGCTTAACTTATGGACAGCATAGTATTAAATTTTCAATTCTTAGCTTTTGATAGTAAAATATTTATAAATTTTTAACTATCAAATAGTGAAAAATATGCTAATAAAAAAAAATTGTGCCTATGTATTTTTATAATTTTCGAATGAGAGTTAGAACAAGTTATGTGGACCCTTCAATTAAATTTTCAAGTGATTTTTCCCAGCTAAATTTTTTTTTATCAACATTTATAAAAAAAAAATAATAAAAAATTGAATATTTCAATTGTCTATAAATAGCTCAAAAAAGTCAAAATATTTTGAAAATCAAATCACGTAAAGAAAATGGCAATCTAAATAACTGGTAAAATTTTCAAGTATTTACGACTTATACTGTTTGAATAACTACAAATATCAAAAATCGTTTGAGGCTAAACCGTTATTTAACACGGTTTTGTAAAAAAAATTTATATTTCAAACACTCTTAAAATTTTTTTGTCTGAATCCGGTCGAGTTTTTTTTACAGATATTTGAAGAAAAATGTATGGAGAACCTTGTACCAAATTTTCAAAACTTAGTTATAAAAGAAAAAAATTTTACGATTTTTCAACCACAAAATTACTCGCAAATTTTCGCAATTTTGATATATTTCGTATAAATTCGAACTTTAAGCAGTTATAAAAAAAAATTGTGACTAACGATTTCGGATTTTTTTTTATCACTTTAAGAACAACTTATAAGAAATCTTGCATTAAATTTTCAAGATTTTCTGGCCGGCCAAAAAATTTTTATCGTTATTTAAAAAAAAAAATACTTAGAAAAATTAAAAATTTCAATTGTCTATAAATAGTTCAAAAAAAGTCAAAATTCTTTGAAAATTTAACTGTGTATGGTGAACGCTAATATAAACATTTGGTGAAAATTTCAAGTATTTACATCGATTAGTTTTTGAGTTTTAGCAAAATAAAAATTTGATTTTGACGAAAACTGGTTTTGGGTAAAAAATCCCGTTTTTCCGTCATTTTTTTAAGGTTTTTCCCGACTCACTTAAAAAATATTGAAAATTTTTAACTTTTGACCCCCCAAAGTACCAACTAGATCCGATTTCCTTTTCAAAGAGGGGCTGAAGTAAAAAATCGAAGCATTTTTACTGCCCCAAATGTTGTCGACAGACACAAAAACAAAAAAAAAAAAAAAAAAAACACACATCATTGTAAAATCAATACATTCTTCACTCCGTTCAGAATCTAAAATTGAGCCTATGTATTTTTATAATTTTTGAATGAGAGTTAGAAAAAGTTATGTGGACCCTTCAATTAAATGTTCAAGTAATTTGTCCCAGCTAAATTTTTTTTATCAACATTTATAAAAAAAAATAAAAAAAAATTGAAAATTTCAATTGTCTATAAATAGCTCAAAAAAAGTCAAAATATTTTGAAAATCAAATCGCGTAAAGAGAATAGCAATCTAAATAACTGGTAAAATTTTCAAGTATTTACGACTTATACTATTTGAAAAACAACAAATATCAAAAACCGTTTGAGGCTAAACCGTTATTTAACGCGGTTTTGTAAAAATTTTAGTTTCAAATACTCATAAAAAATTTTTGTCGGAATCCGGTAGAGTTTTTTTTACAGATATTTGAAGAAAAATGTATGGAGAACCTTGTACCAAATTTTCAAAACTTAGTTTTGAACTCCATTCAGAATCTAAAATATATACTTTGCGGACCATACAATGTTATTCTGAAAATTTCAATTCACCAGTACTACGTTGATTTCATCAATATTAAACCAGCAATAGTCAAATATTTGCTATTCCATATTATTATTTTGTTTGAAATCGTTTTAATCTCGATAAATTATTGCTCGCCTAATTTTAATATTAAATAATATAATATGTTGAAAAAAAAATTTATTTTAGCTACAATTTGTCGAGTTTATCTAATAATATTTCTGAGGTCCAAAATTATTTACCACTAAAAAATAATTTCAAATGACGTTCGTATACTCAATCTGATGCAATGATACCCCTTAAGAGCAAACCTGTGAATCTAACATAATTGTATACGAAAATAATGAAATAACGCAATTATAGTGAAAGATTGTAATAATAAATTGCGTATCTAAACCTTATAATAACATTATGATTAGTATAATATATACATATATATATATATGTCTTATATTTTATTGAACACAAGTAACTAGATACAAATCTAAGTTAAAGATCTGAAGGTGCCCATTTATATAAAATGTACCTATTGCATGCAGGCTGCAGCACTCAAATATATTTGATTTCTAAAGTGTAACGACGCCTTCTTAAATTCTCTAACACTCATACCTGGAACTTCAATCGTTAAATTTTAATTAACGAGACGAATTCTAAGCTTAGATGATGAGATGTCTTAATTATTGAACGAAATACCCCTTAATAATATAATATATTTAAATTACCTCTATATATTTTTGTATCACTACTTCAATTACAAACTAATACTAAACTTTAATTAATTATAATCATATCATAATAATATAGAAAATCAATAAATTATGAGTATGTTACAATGCCTTCAACCAAAGCTGCATAAGTTTTCGTCGAGCTCCAGAATTCACTATTCTCCCATACATAGCCTTACCAAATACTGAGACTTCTTTTAAATTTCGTCTACATGTCTTTTATTGTACCTCGGTTTTCGTAGTCATCTGTGTATTATCATTAAGACCACTTTTTTAGTAATATGTTCCTAGTTATCATAGTAATTTTGCCACCAGTGCCCATCACAGATGTTGAGATGTTACATATATTACATACACAGCCACACAGGTACATGCCAAACCGTAGATATACCCAACGAATGTTCAATTTAAAGATTTTCAAATATTTAATTCAACTGTATAAATGCATTTTAGTAAAAAGTAAAATACAATATTAAATTTAGCAATACTTGAGTAAATGTATTTATAATTTTGGAATAATTTGAGCGTTTTATTTGTATTTTACTACATATTATAAAAATTATACATCATTCTAAATCCTAGTATCTTCCTATATTGTTTAAATTGAAATGGAACAGACACCTAAAAGCCACGCGTATATGTGGCTCCATCTCTTGCACACGAGAATCATCGCGTACGATTGAATGGATTAACTGATGTCCAACAGAATGTGTAGATGAAATGGTTGTGAATTTCATTTTTAAAGTAACACTGGTAATATTCATTAAGAATAAAATCATATGAATATTTTTCATTTAATCAATTTATCTATATCAATATTTTTCTTTGCCTAAAAAAAGAAACAGTTAAATAACTTTCCCATAAATATGAGTTTTTGTATATAGTATATTAACCTAACCTTATATTATATATTATATCATTATAAGACATAATATTATGTATTATTATATATTAATATATAAATATTATTATTTTAAACTTTCTATTTTACTTAAAAATTGCTATTAGTGACAAAAAAAAAATTTAATTTAATTTTCAATAGCATATTATTTTATAATACATATACCTACACTATAAAATATATTATATAATATAATAGTACGCTGACTGAGTGACATTAAATGGTTTAACAGAGTTTTAATAATTCGGCCAAATTAATACTTCTACTTCATCATGAAATAAATTTACCAAAGTCTACAGCAGTTAAAAACATAGAACACTACCATACACTTCATATTTTTTCATAAACCTTGATGTTTTTTTCATATATAAGTCAATAAATAGGAATACATAAAATTACCGTCAATTATATATCAGAGATGGGCAACTGAAAGTTACTAGACGTCCAATTTTTAGAAAATTAAAATTTAGCGGGCCAGAGTATAGAGAAAAACAAAAAAGGTCATTTAAAATATGCATTTTAATTTATCATAGACAAAAAAAAATATCAAATGCTCTTAGCGGGCCAAAAGTTTATTAACACATATAACTTTTTAAATTACACATAAGTACCTTTAGATATCTATATTTTATTTACCGTTCTATTGATGCTACTTAAAACTTGTTAGCGGGCCGTAGTTTGGGGACCCCTGGCATAGAGTATAGACGATTGACTTTAAAATTGTATGATGTAATATAGTATATATACTTTATGTTTATGACGCTTAATGTGTATAACGAATAAAAATAATTTAATATTATTTTACTACTTTTTTTTGGTACTTTCCAACTACCTACCATATTAAAATGTAATAAGCACCCTTCGATAGGTATACAATGTGATTTTTTAAGTATGCTCACCCCATTATTATGCTTAAATTATTCATATATTAAAATTCTGATTTTTACATAGTTTCAAGTTGTAATAAAACAACGTTTTTATTAAAAAATTATATTTTTAAATATTTTTTATCCTTATATTTTTTAAATTTTTTATTTTTTGAATGCCAACATAAAGTTTTAATTTTATATTCTGCTTTGGAATATGAATTTAAAACTCTATGCATTGTCATTCAAAAAAATAAAAAACTTAAAAAAATATAAGGATAAAAAATATTTAAAAATATAGTTTTTTAATAAAAACGTTGTTTATTAACAACTTGAAAATATGTAAAAATCAGAATTTGAATATATGCATAATTTAAACATAAAAATGAGGTAAGCATGTTTAAAAAATCACTTTGTATACAACTACATAAGTTTATGGAATTGATATGATCTTAAAAAACTTTAAATTTGAAATCACATGTACTTATTTAATAAATGATAACTTATTATTATTATCTAATCTATATTTTATTTATAATCAACATATTTTATTGATATTCACGTTGCATTGCCATATGTAAAGTAAGTAATAGACATTTCTAAAAGTACCTACCTATTACCTATATTGTAAAATTAGTCACGAAAATGCATTTTAAATATTGTAGTTACATTGTGAAAAAATAATACAACAATTACCTATTAGGACTGGATTGTTTTTAATTTTCCAAATATTTAATAAATCTATAACCGTATACATTGTTCTTAAAATCAATTATAAACGAATAATTATCTTAAATAAAATCAACGTTAATAATAAAATGATTCATTACTGGTTTTTAAAAGAATGATTTGTTGATAATAATAACATTTTATTATGAAATTCCATGATTTTTATTTGACAAAAAGTGTTGTAAACTATACAATTATTAAATATGCTTGTAATTATTATTATTTTTATTATCATGGTTATATTAATTTATATTCATTTTTAAATATTAGCAATTTTATTAATCACAAATAATTTGTTGTTTTTTTTCTCAAACACATTTTAAGTTAAACGAATTTACATAATTTATATATTTTTAAGTACAAATTGAATCATTAAAGTATTATTAATTAACAAGTTTTTTAAAATATCAGCGTTTTGTTTTTTATGGTAGAACACAATTTTCTGAGAGAGAAGTTATTCAAAAATAAAGTAGAATACATCACTAAGTTTGCAGACTTGTTTCACAGAAATGACATGCACATTTACCAAAATAGTTGAAGAAACTTATGCCAGGTTAACTGATATTTCAAGAACAATATAAATTATACTACGCAAAATTACTTACTACATAGTTAACCATATAATCATGTACGTAAGTGAATCCAATATGTTTTCTATTGTAGTAAATATAAATTCTTCTGATTTTTTCAAAACTTACTTTTTTGGAAATTTTTCGTAATAATTTCGATAGTTTTTATTTACAACTAATATTTGTTATTATTTTATGATTAACATTACGATTATTTTCGACAGTAAAGTAGTCAATATATTTAATTCAAAATTGCTTATAGAACTAGAAAATATAAATTAGAAATACAATAATGGCCAAATCACCAAACCCAATTTATAATAATAATAATAATATAAAGTACCTATTCTAAAATACATATTTATGTTAGTATAATATTTATATGTGCGTCAAATTTAAGTTAAAATTATCAATAAATTAATTAGGTGTAGTACCTGATGTTTCCAAATCTACTGACAATCAATGTATAATATGGTTTAATATATAGTATATACAATGTGAATACATAATTCAGTTCACTTAACATACTAATTACTGTTACTAATGTTGTAAACGTGCAAGTGCCAATAATAAATTCTAATAAATACAATTAAATTCAAAGTTGATAAGTTCTAAAAGTGCTTTACATAATAAAGTACAGTAATGAACGGATCGACACCGTACTTAGAATACAATATGTTAATTGTTTCATTAAATACGATTATAATACTAAGTTATGTATAGCAATAGTATGACAATTACCGGACTGTTGAGAAGTTTTTGAATCGTTCCACTCAAGGAGCATTATCTTTTTACAAATTGAGCATGTCGTAGTCGTACAATAAGGGATTAGCAAGCCTACCTTTATAATAGGTACGTGTTTATAACAGCTGCAACTCCCTACTGATATTATATGATTAGTTATTTGTTAAAAATGATTAATATGAAATTACATAATATGTAATTATTATTTAAAAAAAAAACTATCACTAGAAACAAAAAATTACTTGTTCATAGTGAATATGTGTTTATGGAGCAATATAGTTTTGATTAATTAGCTATAATAATTATAGGTCAGCACTATAAAAATTAAATAGTAAAAAGAAAAATATTTTTTTTATTAATGTTTTTAATAATGAACTAAAAAATAAATCATACATATTATAATGATATTAATAATAATATTTACGCAAATAAATTCCAATATTATGTCTAGGTATTTTTAATTTTTAGCAAATTCTAATGTTATACAATAATGTACATCTTGTAAAATTAATAATTATTATTCCTTATATTATTTATCTAATAAAAAAAATTAAAAAAACAATCACCTCTATAAATGTCTACGCCTATATTATGTAGACTTGATGAGTACAATTTTTAACATAAAATCATGAATATTTAAAATAATTGTATAGGTACGAATAAAAATGGTATATCTAATGGATTGTTCGTATCAAACAAAACCATACGACATAAAGATAAATAATTTGTCATAAAATTATATTGGTCATATATGTGACTCGAATCCCTTTTAAGAAATGCGCCAATTCGTTTGTTTTCCCAGAGGCGCCGTTGGGATCTTAAACTGCACACGTAAACACGTAATATATTATTATGGCTGAAGAATACTGAAGACGACATTTACCTAAACCGCACGAGTACACAACACTAATCCAACCGACCTCCGTTTACCGACTATAACACACTATACACACACACCCCGATTATAGATTTATCCTTTATTTATAAGTTAATAACCTTCGTATAATATAACCACCCATTAAATTACCTACTACGACAAGGGTTATATATTATGCAATATAAGTAAAACAGCTACTTTTGACACCTCCACGTTTTCCCATTAAAATGTGTATACGACCGCGTTAAAAATAATTGTGTGACAATAATTATTACTGCGTTGTCGCATAGTTATTATGTAATAGCAGTACATTATAATATATACCAATTTTGGTTTGTTTTAAAACCGATCAATTAATGCGTTTGTGTATGTACAGTATAATACACAAACCTACACGCTCACACACACACACACACATATTTATACTTACACATATTATATTACATATTTAGGTAGGTGCGGTACTCGTGTATTACAATAATACAGTGTGATGGTGTTATATACGACCTGATTTCGCACCTACTGTAATATGCATAACCCAAATAATGACAATAATATATCGCTTTTTCATAAATCGTACACTGCATTCGGATTTCATGATATATGTATATTAGTATATTAGTATATTAGTTAAGTACATAATATATTGTATTATTTGTATTGGTAGTCACAAATGCGATCCGAAATCGGAACGTTGTTATAATAATAATATTATAATTTATAATACGACATATACGACGCAACCAAAACCGCCTATCAAGCTCATAAAATATGTTGTGTTTAATTTGTATTTTATTTCTCGATAAAAACCGCTCGTACCTATTTATACATACGAGTGTCGCGATAACAATATACATTATCAAAGAAAATATGCAAATTGGGTCGTTTCAATTGAATCGCGTACACGACGTATACGCGTCCGGTCCCGCGACTCTGAGTGCTGCGAGCCGATAACACGAACACGATTTAAATATTATTATACCATTTGCTCATATAAAAAGTACGCAAGAAGCGGACGGTATTGACGAAATTTCGAGAAAAAAAAATTACAACCCACAAAGGATGGTTCGAGTATATTAGGTATTTAAAATACGTTTTCCGTGTGATTTACTACTATAGCTTGTCTATATAGTGTATAGGTGTACCATAATATTATCTATTACATAGTATAATATAGGTAACATTGTGGTTTTTGCGCGATCATAATATCATATAATGTAAATATGGAAATAAAACATTTGGAACTACAGCTGAAAACAATGGAAACGATTCCGTGAACACAGCCGCCACGTGAAGACTACAACAGCCGACTGTACCAATAACATTTATATCGTTTTAATTATAACATTATTAATTTTGATTAAATGAAATGCATTTGTAAAACAATATTATGGGAAAAAAATTTTACCTATATCAAAATCACGATTTTATCATTATAATATTTCATACAATATAGGAAACATACGTGCATAACATATAAAACATGAGTTGAACATTTTCACTTTTCATTGAAAATATATAATAAATATTTCTGTATGAAGACAGAAGAATAGTACCTATAAATAAATAGCTTTAGTAAAAAATATAAAAATACCTTGTAGCATAATATTATATTTACTATTATTCGCAACATTCGTGAATTTTTTTATGCACAATTTTACCGGTACCTATAGAATAAATTTACTAAGAAAAAATAATTTGAATCAATTTAATTTTTATTTACCATTATAAAATTATGATTATAATTTAATTAATAAGATATTAATAGACAATAGTAACCAATTATAAAATATATGCACATAACATGAAAAAATTGCATGTTTATATTCAATAATCGTAATGAATTTAACCACTGACACTGCACAGATACTCTTAAATATGTGATAATATGTTAAGTTGACATTGTCAACACATATAGAAGATATTGTTACGTTATATTGTTTTTATCAATTATACAATGTTTATTGATAATTGTATGTTATTATTTTACTAATTGTACGTAAGTATAGATATTGAAAATTTAATAAAGTTTACCGGTAAATGCGGATTAGTAACGTTTACTCCGTCCAACAAAGTACAATGCGTAGGTAATTTTTGTTTAAAAAGGGAAAATGCACATAAGTAGTAATATTCAGGGTAATTCACCTATCATATTAACTTGCCTATAATTTCTATAGGTAGTAAAAATTGTATACCCATATGAATTTTAAACATAAAAATGTGATTTTTTTGATATACTTTAAGACCATAGTTTAAAATTCTTGACATTTTTTTTAATATTTAATAAATGTTTTGTGGAGATATAAATTTTTGTTTTTCAAATAAAAGCCACTTTTATAATTTAAATTAGTAATGTTTTTTTGCACATAACTTTTTGAAAATCAAAAACAAAATCCGAACGAATAGTTTCTGTGATAGGTACAATAGGTACATATAATATAAATGTTTCTAAAATCATCTATTATCTTTAACATAAACATTTCAATAACTCAGAATTTTGAATCAAGTACATCAATGATACAGTAAAATAGGAGGGAGGGTTATAATACTTTTAAAAAAATAATATCGAATCACCGCAGTAAATCTCTTTTTTTTTTATTTATAAAGTTTTCCTGACAATTGGTCATCTAAACTTAAGGCTAAAAGAATATAATATTTGACATTTTGAAAAAGATTAACATAAAAAAAATAAAATTACAAAATCAGTAAGAATTGATAAATTAGAAGAAAATCTCTTAGTAAGTATAAACAATTTCAAGAATTTTAAAATATAGTTTTGAAGTATGTTTAAGATTTACCTGAATGATAAATTGAATATATTATATTATTTAAGGAAAAATGAGGGTAAACGTAATTATTGACGAATCACTCTGTATAACATTACATTGTTCCAAAGAGCTTTGACTCCCACCCATCATGCACGTTGACACACGAAAATTGCCCATATGGGTATCTGTCTACCACCATATTATTATACTGACCCCGCTGTGCAATGGTTCGCACGCGTCGTATATGTTTCGCGTGTCAGTTATTGTTTGTACAGCACGCTGCACCGGGTCGGTAGCGGGCTCGTGTGTGCGTAAAAATAAATTAATAACAAGGAATATAATATGATGATATGTAACAAAACACATCTCCATCGGTGCATTTGAACAAACATTACAGCGCGCTTGCGTACGTGCGCGCACTCACAGACGTCGAAGTCAACGCGCGTTAAACACACAGTACTTATCGTAACGGTGGTTCGACGCGTACATCATATTAATATCATAATAGTATTATCATCTTATAATAATTATAATATCATAAAACGGCCAAAATTGTTATTATATTGAAATAATTACCTCGCGCGATTGAATAATACCATGCTGGTACCCGGTGAATTCCCTACGTTTACCCGCGGGTCACCGACTCCGTCACCGGCGCAGCCGTTCGAGTGATGACGACCCCGAACACCCATCACGTGGCCCAGCCGTTAGCCGACATATCGGATTCGACGCGACGATGACCGCGACCAGATACTTTACCGTGGACTCGGTGGTCCAACAGGTACAGCCGGCAGCCTCCACCGCAACCACCGCAACCCCCACAACGACTGTAAACCCCAACACCGTGATTCCGAGCCTCGGACGCGATGGTATCGTGGAGGTTGTGGCTGATTATAACCGCGATCATGGTCAAACCTCCACTACAGCTGTATCATCATCTCCGCTCCAACCCACCGCAGACCATCGACCGACGTCCGTTCCTCACCTACCTGTAAGTAAATCCAAGTTGAATATTATATTATGTACCCTATATGTTGGCCAGTCTAACCTTAAGTCGATAAAAAAACGTGCTGAGCCACACATTAATCACTAGACCTGTGTTATCCGACATGTTAACCAAAGACACTATGTTACCTACAAATTACTGTGTGATATCTTATCGTTATTAAATACAAGTGAAGGGACAACAGTGAAATTTATTGATTTCACAATTAATTGATTTATACTGTAATATTATGTAAATTGTAATAATTTTTAAAATAAAATTATGACACTTTTATTATACCTTTGGTGTGGTGTCCAAGCATATTTTTTACCATCTTTTAATCACGGGCTTACCACGCAAAAGGTACCAGCTGATTCAATAAATAAAATATTACTAAGCTAATAGCCAATAGGTATATCATGGTATATATTTTTTATGTATTGTATAATATTATAATTATGTCGAGCACGCCACTGGCAGTCGATGAATGTATTATAACAAAATGTGTACCTCTTTTTACCATTTTTACCACGGTAATTTTTCATAAAAGTAAGTAGAACATATCGTAAATAATAACTCGATCACTATCAATGAAAATTAAAATAAAATAATATTTTTGGGTAACAGAAAAACTGAACATTACTAAAAAATAATAAATATGTCAAATAAAGTGTACAAAAAATAGGATATGGACGAAATGATCTTGATTTATCATATGGTACAGCTTATAAGCAATACACGATACCAATATAAATAAATATATTTTAATATTATTAATTATTATACGAGTAGTATTAGGTACCGTTACTATAATAAATAGTTATAGACTTATAATTACTATATTTAATGTATAAATATATAATATCGTTAATATTGTTGTTATCCGAAATCATAATACAAAAATAACTTTTGTTTTATGAATGTTTAAAGTTTAATCAATTTTAGGTTATATAGGTTTACCAAATTAATGCGACTATATCGTATCTTTCAACAAAATTGTTGTTATTGCTTTTTCAGTTTTACCGTTTCAGTACAAGGTTTACTTATTCATACATAATATATATATTATTTTCTTTATCGATCAATCTTTTATTACCCAAAACCCCGTAGGGCAACGCGTGTATCAAAATTTGTCTCTGGACGAGAACACGTGTTATTCGGATTGCCCGCTACTCGAATATAATATTATATTTATGCATATTTCTCTGTATATCGTTATGAGAAAAACGTCAATAATAATCATAATAATAATACGTACGGTACTATAATAAACTATAAATTCTAAGTATGTCTAAGTATACATATAATACGTAATATTATGTTTAGTACTAACTTGAATATAGTGAAATGTGCAACAGTACAATGCAATGAAAGGTAAACGAGTTTTAGATTTCATTGTTCAATAATTTTTTTTAAATATACATTTTTCACGAAATGTATTATTCATTCCTTGTTTATTTAATATCAAATATTATTTGGTGAATATTTAAATAACATAACCAGAGAAACTATATTCGCTCAACTTTTCGAAAATACGCCACGTTCCTTCCTCCTCAAAAGATGGATCGCAAACTTTTCAAATCTAATAACATTTAAACTTATATTTGCATATTTTATGTTTCTCCTATCCATTCTCGATACCATTTAATTGTTTAAGTGCAGCCATTCCCACTGACAAAATTAATTTACTCGACCATTTCTCGTTGATTTATTATTTTTTTGAATAATATCTTAGAAGTGTAATAAAAGTATATTATGCAAGATATCAAATAAAAGTTGTTACAATGTTATCATTTTACTTCATGCAAATTCTTATAACATATTATATCAAAACTACGACCCAAATACGTTTTTTTCGATAGCACATGAAAAACATATAATTGTGAACATTAAAATGTGATATGCCTTACAAACGGCCATGTTATAAAAAAATAATCATAGTTTTCGATCCAAACATGTTTACAAAATATTATTCTTCAGCGCACGCTTGCAACTTAATAATTTATAGACGCTTATAGAATGTTTTGGTAAAATGTAATAAATTAAGTATCTACGGTGAATATTAAAAGTTAAAAATATATAACAGTGTAAGGCTTTAATATATAAAATTTAAAAAAACCGTTATCCGTAAGCAACCAATAAATATTTAATTATTTAGTTTTTTTAAAATATTATGCATTTAATATTTACATGAGCTAACTAAATTAATAATAATGTTACAGAAACTAAATAAAATATAATGGTGTTATAACTTTACTAATAAAAGAGTATTAAATTCCATAGGTGCAAACCATATGTTGTATACCTAATCTTCTTCGTATATATTTTGGTATATTTTAGTATTTATAAATACTTGAATTTTTAAAATAATTGTATTATATACTTACATGCTGCCATATCTGTTAGAAAAAAATATGTGATTGTTGACTGGAATGTATGTAATTTTTACATCATAAAAACAATGGTTTTACACGATATAAAATATGTTTTATATTATGTATAATGTAAACTATTATACATTTTTTTTGTGGTTTAATAATTTATACAAGTGTACCCCGAGTGAATGGTTAAAGGTTCATGTTTACGACTTTGTGTAGCAATAAAACTAAAAATGAAGTAAAGTACTAAAATGTCATTATAATTATATTATCAACAATTGTAAATCTTCTATAAATTTAAACATGTGTACAAACAATGTAGGTAATTAGATTTTAAGCAAAAAATTAAAATAAAAAATAAAACACGACGTAAGACTATAATATAACTTCCATGACTTTCGTATAAGCTGAAATTTTTATGTTCATCCCAAAAATAATGAAATAGAACAGTTATTATAGTAAATACGTGTGATAAAAATGATCAGATTTTTTTAATAACAATAATGTTAAATTTATAAAATTCCCAATGCAATGTTTATAATAAAAAATAATATAAAGTATATATTTTATTAATTATACAGTGAATCCATAACAAATAACAATCATTGTAACTGGAAAAAAAATAATAAGCATTTAACAGGTAAGTAAATAACCCTAAAAGCAACAACATTTTTCTTGTTAATAATTTTACTTTTTTTTTTTTTGATTAACAAAGTCGAAAATATTTTCTCTTAATATTATATTCGTTATTCATAATTGAAATGAAAAACTTTTATTTCAAACAGTATTATTATTTCACTTATAGCGCTTTTTTCTCCTTCCGTCAATGTATACATTTTATTTTCACGATGTCAAAGAGAAGAGTTTTCATCTCACAAACTGTATTTTCTTATTTTGATGTTTCAAATAATCGTTGACGAAATATGAACCAAGACCAGCCATCTTAGTGTCCCGACGTGGTATTAATCAATTTCAACTATTAAGCTGTAAGATCAGTGCTATTTTAGTATCTGGTCGAGGTACTCAGCTACCGCAGTCCATAGATATATATTGCAATCAATTTAATTTTTATTTCAAAACTTTAAATAAATGAAAGGGTATACTATATAAATAATATGGAATATTATTATGTCAAAATAATTAAATATAATGTATTTTTTAATTAATATTATAAACATCGTACTTACCTATGAATTTTGTTTCGATATTAACAAAACATAATATTACGGATCATAAACTCGATGACATTACGAATTGATATTGTGTTTTATAATTGTAAGTAATCTCTAATTTCCATGCACGAGGGTTGCAATAGTATGACTGACATTGAGTCATGACAATATAATAATTTAATAAATTATAAACTGGACACTTAATGTAATGACTACAATAGTAATTTATTTTTATTTCATAATATCGACAGTAATTTTATTTCCTATACATTTATATATATAATTTTATCATATAAAATACAGAAAGCACGATCGAAATCAGTGATAATAATATATTAATATAATGTCTTAACTGTCCTAGGGATCGTGTAAATTGCGGTCCACGTTTTATTACTTGGTAAAAATTAGTAACAATCATATAAAAACAAGGAATAAAATGCCCTTAATAAAATATACCTTGAAAACAATTGAATATATTTATGATATTATATTTCTACAATCCTGCTTACAAATGGTTCACAAAATATCTTCTTCTGACATTATAATAACACGGCTAAACAGGTATTGTTTTTGTTTATCAAAATATTTTGAACCTTTATAAACCTTACTCGTTCACAGTAAACACGTCAATTTCAAATAATAGTAAGTAGCCCATATATCATATTTAATGCCATACACGACTATCTACTATTCAGGCTTACCTTTTGTTTTTATGTATACAAATCTGAAGGGTCGTACATCATTTCCAAACGAACTATTATTATAGGTTCGAGTTTTCAGTATTTAAAACGTTAAAATAAATACCAATTTAATTGTGTTTTAAACGTTCAATCCTCTGTACCCATTCATATTCATTGAAATAACAAATCAATAAATATTTAAATAGAATATAGCGGATACTGAGTTGTTGATAACAGTCAATTCGATAACTTCAATCCAAAATAGATTTGTATTATCATTATGAATTCCAACATTAAAATAAATAATAATTCATGTAACATTACATGTTAGTAGTTACAATTAAGAATCAAAGGGAAATATAATCAGGAAATATCAATTAAAACCATAATTACTAAGATCTTTCTATAAATTTCACACACCTAATAGCTTCTTTGGAGTACCGATTTGGCCGAAAAAAAAAATTACTTCTGTATATTGTCATATTGGAGATTATTGAAGATTAACTCGAGTCCACTAGCAATAGAAATAATATAAAATCATTTCTACCTTCAATAACTATATAAAATCTATATAATACGATTTAAATACAAAAAATTATAAATCAATATATTGAAGTGATTCAATTACTGTTTTATCCTACCTTTTACATTACCTTTGGTTAAACTTTACTAATAATTTATCTAAAGAAGTACTACAGACGATGATAATGAATTAAGGATAGTTGATTATTTATAAATAAGCATTTTGATTTTTGTTAAGTATTTTAAATAATAGTTATAACGAAATAAAACTAAGAAAAATCTACAATTTATTATAAGCGTTATTGTTAATGTTCATATTCTTTTCTTTGTACAATTAATGAATAAAAAATACAAAAGATATATAATAATATGAGTTGTTAAATAATTGTAACCTTCCAATAAGCTAAAAGCTTGTGAGGGTATTTTTTAAAGTATTCACAAAAACACTAAGTATACAAAAATAATAATAATTAATAGTCATTAAGCTTATACAATCTCAATTTCATTTAAATTTTCGAGTTTTAAATACAGCTTAAAATGTCTTAAATTGTGAAACATAAAATAATATATTCATTTTAAGAATTCTACATGGTATATAGCAATAGAAATATAATTTTTTGAATCAAAATTTTTAAAAAATGTAGACATTTTATGTTAATAACTTGTTTGTATCTATTACACAATTCATGGTTGACGGTAATATATAATCATATCTCTATTTATATGAAGCAATTATGATATTTTTAAAATATAAAGCTTTGATATATACACGTATTTAATTCATGGTATACATATTATTCATTATTGGTATATTTTGGTTTATTTAACAAGAATTTAATTAGGTTATTTACAGTAAATTAAAAAAAACTGTAATTGAGTCATAACCTGACCCTATACAATTATTCCTTAATTCAATATTGATTGAACAAGCAATATGTAAATTAGTCATTTTCTATTTGTATATTAAATATATTTTTAACACCATTAAAGATATAAAAGAACTTATGTATTGTATTGGTTAAAGCATTTATATATTTATCCTATTTAAGTTTGTTATCTGGTGTTATATCAAGGTATTTAATTTAATTTACAGAAAGCATAGTAGTATAAATAGTATAATATTATAATTATTGGCTATATTGAATATATTATGATGAACTAACGAGTATTATATATTTTGGATCAATATTTGCAAGATTTATGTTAAAATAAATACATTTTGATTTATCTAGATTATATTTATAAACAAGCTTTATTTTATTTATCATTATATTTGAATTCAAAAAAGGTAAATCAACTGATTTGTCTCAAATCAAAATAGGAGTAGGTATCATAAGAATAGCAAATAGTATTCGCATTTATTTTTAGATTCAGTAAACCATTTATATATATGCACTTATAGTACAAATAATAGGTCTCAAGGTATTCCTTGAAGTACTTACTAATGGTGTACTTAAAGAATTATTAACCCTAACTACTTGTGTTCTATTTGTTAGGTATATTTTCTTTTCCTCTCAAACCGTAATAATTTAAATTTTTAGAAGTATTCCATGATTTATATAATCAAAGGCTTTTTTTACATCTAAGAATATACTTAGAACTTGATTACTACTATCTAGGTTTATATAAATACATTTATTAATAGAAAATAAAGAATCATCAATAGATCTGCCTGTTATAAAGTCAAATTGGTTTTTAGAGAAAAATGCATTATTCTATATACAAGGCATTTTACGAATATTTTAGATAGCGATAAAGATAAGGGTATTGGTTGATATTTACTACAATTTTTTGAGTCGTTAGATTTATCTATTGGGACAACATCTTTTAAAGCAACAATTTTTCAGCCACAGAGTTTTTTTTTTAAGTAGTATTTTATCACGGTGTCACAAGAAATATTTAGTATTAAGTTTTATTTACCTATGTTCTGTGGAGCAAATTATACATGATATGTACGTATGTAGGAGTAAGAATATTTAAATAAAAAAAAACAATGGTATAAATAGAACTGGATAAAATATTATTTATTATTTATTACCTGTAATGGGAATGCGTATTATCTAAAATTCGACTATTATATTTTCTTACCCAAATTTTAATATTGTAGAAATACGAATATTCGAGTAACCGGAGTATAGTTGAAATATATTATTATATGCTCGTTATTTTAAATAAAGATCAATAATTTTTTTTTATTAATTTTTTATGGTAAAACGAACAAAGCCGTTGAGAAATAATTGTGAAGCCATAAGGGCTTCGTGGAGCACAGTTTGGAAATCGCTATTTTAAAGCATGACGGGTAAGTACCCAAGGAGACTAAGAGATTAAATAATTTTGTCAATAGATACAATATAGTACTAGCTGTTTATATTTTATATTATTTTTAAGAAATAAAAAAATTAATTAATTAAAATCAAGATCAATATAATATGGTTTAAGTCGTTCCTTTAGCTAAATAGTAAATTAAATACAAACTTTCCTCCCTGTACTTTTAACTTTTAAATAAATTAAAGATAACTACATCTCACAGCGGTTTTATCCAAAAACCAAGCATTCTTTGAAATAAATGATATTTATAGTCACTAGTTTAATTACAATACTACTGAGATAGATAATTTAGTTAAGTACCTAGATCTTTTATTACCTTACCTAGAAAATGCATATGGATAAAACTTATACAAAACTTTATAACTATGAGAAATTTTTATTCCTTAGTAAACTTTGAATTATCAATTACTATACAGTATATGCACAATGTACATCAAATAATTCTAACGTTAATTATTACGCACGTATAGTATAATTATAGGCGCCAACCTTATCTAAAAACCAAAATAAATCCAAAGTTAAAAAATTACATTTCAAAAATCCATTGTTACAAGTGTCTTTTAATAAATTATAGCATTTAATAAATAGTTTATTAAAAAAAAAAAAATCTAAAAACTGTAATTGAAATAATTTTAATTTAGTTATTTTTATTTTAAATTAAATTTCCAGTAATGTAATAAAACATTTGCAAAGCTTTTGAGTGAAATGTATAATACAGTAACTACACACCTATATATTATAAAGTTACTGTACAAAGACGGATTGTTTTTTATTTACAAAAAAACACGCTTGGTGAAATATGACTCATATTAATAAATATTAGATAATATATACTGAATAGTTTTGTACGTACTATTAAACCAATATAATTAATAACAATAATAATAATAAAATTATTTATAATAAATTAATTATTATGTAAATCCGTAAAGGTATATGATAAATGTATTAATAATTTTAAAAAGATCATTACATTTTAATTACAAAATTAAACAGCACATTAATGTGTTATTCGTTAAATTCGTGCCATTTTATTTAGATATTGCTAATTTTGTTATCAGAGATATTTGTTCATAGTTTGTTTAAAAATTAACATAATAAGTTTACAATAATATAAGTTAACATAATATATTAAATAATATGTTTTGTAATTAAAATATTATTATCATAGTTATATGTATATTACATACAATAAGATAATTTATTTTAATATTTTCAATTTAGAAAATTTAATTTATCTAGAACTTTAACCATTTAGACTTAACAACAAAAATTTTTCGTTAATTGTTATTAAATTATAACGTTGAAATGTGTGAAACAATTAATACTCAAATATTTTAAAACTTGCTTTAATATTAGGTAACAATACTGAAAATCTTTTATACCATATTACTTATAGTCGTACGTTTCAAAGCTTTCATATTTTTTTTTAGAACACGTTGATTATTATGTTAATAACAAACAAGGCCGTAGCCAGGAAACAATTTGGGGGGTTAGAGTATAAATATGTTATACTATACAAATTCTAAATGTAATAGGCATTTAAACCTATTCAATCTCATTTCAAGAAAAAATTTTGGGGTGGGTCTGAAACCTGAACCCTCCCTCCCGGCTACGCCCTTGATAACAAATCAATTTTATATTAAATATATTTTTTTAATAATAATATTTTACTACTAAATATTAAATTCAGTTATTTTCGGTTATTTAACTTAAAATTTATTAATATAACAGTCAAAAATAATATTGTTTACGGGCCACAACGCCCACAACCCACAAGTGCTACTTATTCCTTTGCGTAACGTGCAAGAAAATGAAAAAAGTATGTTATGTTAACAACTATCGTTACGATATTCAACGACTAACGTTTCAGGTAATAATATAAAAAAAAACTAAAAAGCTCCTGAAAAATAAAAAATTTGAATAATACAATTTGTGAAGAACCGAAAACGATAATATTATTATTTATGTATAATGTTAATATTTCATCAAGTTTCGAATGCCAGTAGTAATAAGTTTAATATAATAATATTAAATACATTAAAGAAAAAGTGGTTTGTACACTCAAACAAAATATATTAACGTAACGTAGTTGATTGATATTATATATTTAACTCGACGATCCTTGTTTAAAAATTTGTTAACGTAATACCTGACGTTATAATAATGATAAAAATTATACTTTAATAATGTGCTATAGTAGCTACCTATGAACAAAACTAGTTTCAATTTAGAATTTACGACCAAATATTCGGTTACGTTTCCGTTTTTTTTTAAAAGGTCGATGTTTTCCTAGTGAACGACATTTTACAATATTATAATTTTTTGTAGTATTTTTTTATGAATACGACCTATTTAAAAGTATTCACATAGAATCTGATTTAAATAAAAATAAAACACCACTTACATGATTGGTTTTCCGCAGTTATCTAATCTAATTTATTGAAACATAATTTTTTCAGTTCCTCGATTTTTTTTTTTTTTTATTTGTTTTAAAGCATTTTGAATTTCTTCTTCTCGTCTAACGTTATTTTCACCATATTCGATTATCAACTTCACTATTATAAACTGAAAGATTATATAATAAAATTGGGTTGACTTTTATGTCAAAATAATTATTTCCTATCATAAATTTTTTTCTAATTTGTATAATTCACAAACTAAAAACTTTGACATAAGTCGTTTATCTCGTTGAATTTGTAACCCCTTCGTTTTATTCACTCAAGTCTTAACTCATGAAATTTGAAATATCTTACGGTTACAATAGTACCATATTTGAAAGTTGTACAACTTCATCATTAGTCCTTTCTACTTTACTCGACGTTCTAGTTTCCAAATCATATTATACAATACCAAGCTCCACATAACTTAGTAAATAATTAGACGTTGAATGAATGCATAATATACGCAAATTAATATACTGATAAACGTTTAATATTCATAGACTTTAGTTGAAAAATAGTCTATTTTAAGAATATAATTTGATCAAAAGTAACATTTTCACGAATATTCTTTATGTTTTAAACACATTACACTACATTTATTTAACTTTGTTTTAGTGTAAATAATAAATATGCTATATAAATATTTTTTGTTTAAATCCTTTGTAATACAACTGTACATTTTCAATTTTTTGTATAACTATTGTGTCTGAAATATTTCAGTATTTTAATAAAATATGTTTCTCTTTTTAAATAAGTTATATTTTTACGAACATTTGTCATTCTATTTATAAATGTATAATTTACCAAAAGCCTTTAAGCAATTAATTAGAATTTATTAATTATATATTTTTAATATTTATATAGCTAGACTGATTTATAAATCAATATATAAATAATATTATATTATTTTATGAATTTATCAAAGCCATAAGTTCATCTATTTTAGTACTATCCATTTATTCCAATGTTTGAACTCTGTTCTTTTTCGTTTTCCAAGTTAACACTACAGTCATTCGCATGATCAATGACTTTACATTCAATTTCTGGTAAAAGTTGTAACTCATTATCACTTTCTTCGGTAAATTCTTTTATACGTTATTAAAAAGGATCTTACTGGGCAAGTAGTAGATTTACATAGTTATTAAATAGTATTATCAGTGATCAAAGTTATAACTTATGATTTTATGAACTATTATTAGGCAATTAAATAAATAATTATCATCAATATTTGTTTTAAAAAAAATTCAATGTTTCGCGTTTTTGTGAAATATTTTAGACTTCAAACACTACGTATAATAAGTGTAGGTTACGAATATATTTCGTGCATAATTAGTGTAGGATGCGACTATATATCACGTATAAAGCAAGTACACGTTGATATATTGTGTATAACTATTAATTATTAACTATTATTGTAGAACATGATTATTTGACGTGTGCAATAGCATAAGTAATTACGGACCTTCCAAATGTTCAGTTTTAATGCACTGGTTTACGTTAAAATCATCCCTCCACTATTGAAATATTATTTAAGATTTCATTTTTCTTTTAACTAAAAAATTTGATTTAAAGCTTTAAAATTGGTGATTATTTTTATATTGTTATATTTAATTTCTTTCTTTCTGTAAGATTTAGGTGGAAAAAAATATTATAAATATTAATGTATTATAATATCTATATTTAAAATTATAGGATCATCGATTAACAATAAAGGTCTTGAGATATTTCAATTAATATGTACCTAAATATAATATAGTTAATATAATTTATTAAGATAAATAATTATACAGTCCCTTCTTATGACTTGACAGATAATTTAAATTTATTTCCTTATAAACATCTACTTTAACCAGTCACATATGTGGTTTTTAATTGAAATTATTGACTTCCAATTTTTTTATATAACATGTGCCTAAAAAAAGTAATACAAAAATAATTATTTATAAAAATAAGTTTTTATCATATAACCTATATATTAAATGATTCTTTTAAAGTAGAACACTCAAATTTTAAATCTATTAACGATTTTTAAAAATATTTTTTTTATATCATTATTTTAGAAATTTTAAGAACTTAGCTTGAAATACAATTTCAATTCCAAGAACATTTTGTCTTACTAAAGTATTAGCACAATTCAGATAAACTAGCACATTATTTTTACTTTTTTTTCTGGCTACTTTTCAGAAACCTTATTCAAATTACTACTTGATTTATACACATGTCTTGGCGTTTTTTTAGCATTTATCTTGGTTAAGTCTGGAATTCACCAACAATTTAAATGAATATTTTTGGGTGATGAGATAATTTTATTTTTTTATTTTTAGCACGATATTTTAAAATGTACTCTTATACAGTTATATTTGATCAATAAAATAATAAAAAATAATAAAATAAGTTAATTAAGTTAAAAAGTAAACAACTATTTGCTATATGACTTAATTCATATTGTCAAAGAACATATTTAATTCTTAAAATACCTAATGGCATAATACATGTTTTTAGTTTGTTTTTATTTAAAATCGAATTTATATAATTCTCAAATTAAATATATAGGTGTAAACCGAATAACCACATAAATGATGAATATCTTTAGTTGGTAGTTAAATAGCAAATAACATACATTTATTTTAATTCAAATTAAAATATTGCGAAAATTCTCAATAATTTCAAATTTTTCCAATCAAAAATTTATTACATTAGCCGTTATTTAAAATATTTTAAATTAGGTAAAACAATTCTGAAAATTTACTAAATAAATAAAACAACATTGCATGAAGTGTGAAATATTTTAGAAATTTTTCAACACAACCGTTGTATTTCGTACCAAATAGTATTGATACATTTCTATACAATATGTTGTATAGTCTTAAATTATAGATTATTAAACAATATACGTTACTATAATATAACATTTTATATTATAAAATTGAAAATTATTATAGTAATTACCAGATCACAACTCGAACATTTAATAGAAATAAATGTAATGATATTTAATATTATTATTTATGAATTATAAAAAAAAATATTCATAATTTAAAAGATAACTTTCCCGTGCTTTTATAATATTCACTAAATAGCATTAAATAATAATAATAATAATAATAATAGAGGTTGTGTCGGTTTGTACAGGTGTTGACTACGACGACGACAACGACGGCTGCGATGATAACAGCAAACTCACCGTCCGATGACGCTCGACAACAACTGTTAAATCAGAAACGATATTCGGTCACCGACCTAATGGACAAACTACTGGAAGACATATACAAAGTGGGTGGTGGTGGCAGTGTGGCCTCTGAATCTTCAACAGATCAGATGAATTGGAGCGATAGCGGTGGTAGGCCAACGATTTCCTCAAGCAACGGATGGTCTAAAAGACTGACGAGAAAAAGTAAAACTACACTAATCCTATTTATCACGTTTTATAATTAATTTACGAGTATAATTAATAAACTGTGTATTTGTAAATTTTTAGCCCCTTCTCATTTAATTTCTTTGTTAGTTACACTAAATAAGAATCGAATTTTAATTTTTTTTTTTTTTTAATGGATGTCTAATTTTTATATAAAAAAGAATTAATTATTAACAGAAAAATATATAGACTATATATTTTATATAGGTACTATATTACTATATAGACATGAATGTATAATAATTTATTTATATCTACGAAATTTTGAAGTGAAAAATGAAAATAATATGAATTCTTAAATTCTAAAAATGTTTATTTAAAATACTTTAACAAGTTAATTACACTACTAAAAGATGTTACAAACTATAGTAATTAATAATTATCATTAATAATCTATAATGAAATATGGCTATTTCTTCTTTTAATGAATACAATAAAAATACGATTCACCATCGCATATGATAAACTACAGAATAGATACTAAGTCAAATAAACGATTAAACTTAAAACAAATATTATACTTTAAAGCCAAAATTGATAATATGTGATGCATCTGCAACGTCGGTCAACATAAAATGATCGAGTGTCTAGTGTAAAATAATGGATAAAAAATGATTGAATATTTGTTGACAAAAACTCGTGATTATTAAGTAGATAACAGCTGTACAAAGTGCGTATTGATATCGATAATAATACTAATTCGTAAAACGTTATATGTATTGGCGTCTTCGTGAACCGCGGATTTTTATTGACGGATACATTCAGTGTGTATATATATTATCCACCATGAACACGAATTGTCATAGATAATAGGATAATGTATGCATATTGTTATAATATTATTCCGTCGGCGTACGGGCGATGAATATATTGCAATTGAGCGAAAATAATATCGACATTCATATCCGAGACTATTATACCTACAGCTGTTCACTTTATATTTTATATTTATTTATACATAGTTATATATATATATGTATGTATGTATGTACGTGCACGCCCACCTATAAGTATAACTCCGACAGGGGCTGAACAAATCATTATAATAATTTATTACTCAACTGTAGATACATATTCGTAGTAACTGGGTTTTGAATATAACGATCTAATTTAAATAATTTAATATAAACGCACGCGAGTATCGTTCACACTTTTTTCTTAATTCGACGCTGCTAACGTCTATAATCGTATCGTTTATACGTTATAAATACTGTGTCATGTACTTATATAACCAGTGGTGAATTTATGATAAGTATACTGGAACCAAAAAATTAAAATAATTAATAATTTCTTTCCAGAACCACCCATTCAAAGTTTTTACCTAGAATTGGTCAGCAAAAAAAAAAAATCAATATAAAATATGACAATATTACATTATCTTGAATATCTGAATAGGTACAAAAATTAGTCGAAATTTATGATTTAAATATTAATTGATAATTGATGATTAGTTTTAAAGTTTTAGTTATGCATCTATACTCTATGTAACCACCTTCATATGAATTACCAATATAACAAATTATTTTAAACATGTAAAATACTAATCAAATTTAGATTGGTATTAATTTTAATAGCTATAGTTTATAAACTCTCTTCTTCTCCAAAAAAAACATTACACCACTGTGTTATATACTATAAAATATACTAAGCCCGTTGATATTAGTAATAATAAAGGTACTGAATAAAGTATAATACTATGTATAACCTAAGTTCCACTCCATCTTCCACGAGTGAAAACTTCGTTTTATGATATTATATTATATTTTAGAATGGAACTCGTCAGTTAGATAGAGATAAAATATTCTCTTCGTCGCGTCGTGTCATTATATTTCGCTCATTATTTTCCGCTCGTGCGCAACGCGCAAGTAAACATCTGCTCAAAAATAATGTTATATATTAAAACATCATGTGATTTTGCGTAGTCGTCCACGACAATCATTTAACTATACGCGTCACGTTTAAAATTCATCCAGAAAATAAGAATAATATGTGTATATTATATTTTGTTTATCGTAGGAGCGAAAATACAAGATATTATGCGAGAACGCTGACGAAATAAGATCATTATTTTTTTTCTAAAAATGGAACATATAAAAATCAACTGTAGATTGAATTAACAAGCTAATCGTTGATTGATTAAAATTCTAACCATGGGCGGTCGGGTGTAATAAGAAATATTAAGAATGTATTCACAAAAAAAGTTTATCGAAATTGCTGGTTTTATCACATTGTGATGAAAATATGTTTTACGATAATAGTTGATCAATCATTTATGTTTTAAAGGAGCCAATTTTACAGGTACGTAAAGTTGACCTATCCACGATCCCTATAACTTTAAAATTTGTATCAAACTATAGTGCCTTATTTGCAAAAATTTGCGAGTCCACTTTTAGAATTTAAAGTCTTAATACAGCTCACATATGGTTATAACTAGATTATAAATTGATAATCTGCATGGTTGTAATTACATACCTAGAATATACATTTTGATATTTCTCGAAAATATAGACGCATAGTTTGAAGTTTTAGAGCGACATGGGTAGGCTACTATGTTACTAGGTTACGTGAATCTATTATATCCATACTAATTTTGTCAGTAACTCATGAACGGCTAATTTTAAAATTCTGAAAATTAACTTACAATCTCGAAATTAACTTGCAAAATATTGGTGAAAATATTAAGTCACTACGCCGAAGTACGCATGCTAACTTCACGTACATAAATTGTAAACCTTTTTAATTTTCTACTTTTTTTTTATTTTCAAAAATGTAATTTGTGTTGTTTAACCTATTTCACAATAAATTAATAAATAATTTCAACTCGACAAAATTATCAATTGCAATATTTGATACCCATATTGTGGTACAATAACATACTGTATTATAAATTAAAAAATAAAAATTGTATTGTCGCAGGTTTTGTTGCACGATTTAAATTGTCGACTTTTTAATATAAGTGCATTATTTATATTTACTAGTAATGCATACAGAAAATAGCACAATTTGTGGGATCATAACATATTATTGTCACCGCCTGTCTATTAGAATGAAAATGTTCATTATTTCATTCAATATATACTAGTCTGTAAATATATAAAAAAAAAATGATAATATAGTGTATATTATTATAATATAATATGCTACGTGAGTAGGAATATTGTGTACCTACTACCTATGTATTGTAAAACAATAGGTACGACACAATTGACGAAAACAAGATTATTATACATAGGCGTCCTTTACAAAATGTAATAATCTTACACGAAACATAAGTCGCAAAAACAGATTCCTCTCACGTGTTTAAGTCTAAAATAGCATAACAAAGAGAAAGGAGAGAGAAAGACAAGTGACAAGTTCGTGCAATATATACCTCCCAGTTCCCTTATATTATAATGTAATATATTCATACATAAACGCGATTGATTTATTCAGAAAACAGTCCAAACATGTTTAATCATGTATAAATTAACCAAATTACTGGCCAATCGTCGAAGGCAAAGCTTTTGTGATTGGCAGAGATTTACTTGTTTGCGTTTCTATCCGACCAAATCTGCGGTTTGCGAGTACAGCGATACTTATCACTTTCATTCCAATTTCAGGGGAATAAAATCCGTACGAAATCACGTTGAACAAATGCGCAAGTATAAATGATACGATTCAGATAATAGAAAAAATAAATAAATATAAAAAAGAATTAATTGAATTTACTACATTACAAAACAGAATTTATATTTGCTTTTTTTACGTAGATAGTGAACTTAGAACGTTTTTTTTTTTTGTATATATGTAGATATATTAAAAGAATTATAATAATTTTTATGTCGAGTAAAACTAGGTATTTCATGTATATATATTATATATAACACGCTTGGAAAACAATCTATAATACCGTAGATATTATTATTGTATTTTTTTTCAATACTCAATTAATACGACTTGCAGCCATTACTCACCCATACAGAAGGCGTAGATAAACCTTATAATATTTTTAGAAAAAGTTTTTGATCCACAGATTATTAAATTTAATAAATCGTTGATTGTTGACAATAACGATTTCTCAAACATAGTGTTTATATGCAAATCGATCTCATTTAACATAAATACTATATAGGATGTCTCCTCATATCACTTTTTATATCAAATATTATATAATAATAATAGTAATATTAGATTTATATAGATTGTGCACATTTACCATTTTCAGTAGCGTTCGGACAGATTTTATTTTTTGAATAAACATATCCGTCTGCAAATTAAGTTGTGCCCAGCTAACTGCAGTTGAACTTATTTCGAGTTCGTGCTGTTCGATGTTTATGATAATAATAATAAGTATCGGATGTAGATACGCGAAGCATTTATTAAATGGTGGTGACAAAGCGATCGGTCTTACCTAGATTTGTATTTGAGTTATATTAAATCATATGTGGAAAGTATTATTTATCTGTTTACCATTGAAATCGAAATAAATCAAACATTTTATGAAGTGCAAAAATATCCGTGTCTACTCACTCTAATATTCTGAAAACATCTTTAATTCTGACTGTCTTTGGGTGGGCAAATGGTAGAAGTGAAAATCCAGTTACCCCTACCTCTGCAGAGACTAAATCCGCCCCTGTGTATACATCAACTCTATAGCAGTGCATGCCGTAGTGTAGTATATACTGTATAGTATACGCAAAGTTATGATATGTGTCTTACAGTTATTTTGTACGTTAATCATTATTATTGTTATTAGGCGTAGAAGAGTTGTCTACTACGGTCGACCTGCTCAGGGACCAATTGAATGTGTGCTGCGAAGCATTGGTGAAGGCGCTGAAAAGGAGGGACATTCTGATAGCGCGCCGGGACGCCAAGTGCAACATGATCACTGCGCTCTTGCACGCGTACTCCATGAAACGAAGTAAGTAGCGACCCGACGATGGATTAATAACATAATTTACCTATGTCACTATACACAATAACACGTCTACTAATACCGTCAGGGTAGGATTAATGTTTTTGCCTAGTTCATATGCAAATAGGCAATGATACTTAAATCTCGACTGTTAGGTGAAACGGACGAAAGATATTCTCTTATATTTTATCACGACTTTTAAAAATGCTCTGTGCTTTCGGCGCAGAATATGATTTGAGTAAAATATGACTGTACTTTATCAATTGACCTTTCGCCGCCCGAGATTATAGTGACGTGATCAATAGAAATTATTTGCACAGAGATGATTCACGTGACATCATCATATTATACAAATATATTATACCTATAGTACACTAGAGTTCACGTCGTTTACGATCCCGTGAAACCGACGCGATTTACTGAAATCTTTCCAACAGCGATTTCGGAAAATGATATGAAAGGCTCGTCGGACAAAAGCCAAACGTTTGTCACTGTCATACGCACGCACGCACAAATATAATAAAATACAATATACATATCGCGTATTTAAGTGTATACTTAGTCGAACATCGGCGCCCATTGACCCCTTCCAACGCGTTTTCGTTGTGCCGCAACGGAGACAGCGACACTGGGTCTGTACACAATAACATAAAAACATTATAGCGGTCTGGATGTTTAGAAGGTTTTTTTCGAGCAACTGTCAGACTCGGTTTTCGATCGATTCACCGGCAAACGACAGCGTGGAGACAATAATGTTTTCATTTCGGTTTGGGTGTTTGGCGCACTGCTATTGGCGACTGCAAACTGGGATATTCGAGACGATTGTACGATTTAAGGCGAAAACACGTGAAATGTTTTTTCGTGTTTATAGGCCTTATTTGGTACAATATTATTGCTGAAAACGATACATGTCGAATCGTGGGATAAGATTTCGGTTTTATGTTTATTCCTAAATGTCTATGTATCGGATCGATGACTGTTTTTTTTTTCAAATTAAAAACGACCGCAACTGAAAGAAAGAGTACAAAAACGTCGAAACAAAAAAAAATTACATTCAAAATTATTTTATAACCATTCCCCTAACTACGTTCTTGATTGTTTTTTTTTCGTTTGTTTTAATCCTACTGGGATTCAGAATGCATGTTCATTACTCAACTCCGATGACAAAATAATTGGTTAATATTTTTAAACCC
Organism: Schizaphis graminum; assembly: GCA_020882235.1. Classification (NCBI taxonomy): domain Eukaryota; kingdom Metazoa; phylum Arthropoda; class Insecta; order Hemiptera; family Aphididae; genus Schizaphis; species Schizaphis graminum. The sequence continues at coordinate 74,405,458 of CM037032.1, forward strand.
ACCGCCTATCCTAAATACGAATTGTTAAATAATCTACCACAATAATATGCAACAAATAATACATTTATTTTATACTAGAAACCAATATTGGTATATAGGTTATTTTTTATTTATTTATTTATTTTTTTTTTTTTTTGGTTAAATGATAAATAAAAAATAATTATTATAATAGTTTATCTCAATCATTTTAAAACGAAAGGTTTTATAAAAATATAATATAAAGTTTGTTACAAAAATAAGTCTTTCCACCTAAATTTCATTCTCTCGGCATGGCATTTAATTTTCACTTGAGTCACATAATATATACCATAAAATCGTTATACATAGAGTACCCTTAGGGTGTGTAGGTACATATTGTGCACAATTTCTACCTATTTTATCTCGATTCCATTTCGCACCGCTTTGTTGTTTCTTTTTCATAAAATCACATCATTTCCGCTCAAACAAAAACATTTCCGCCGAAAATACTCTTATAATGATTTTTTTATTAACTCTTTGACGTTTTACATATTAAATATTTATTATACAAATTCAAAATAACTAAGTTAATTTGGAAAAAAAATTTTTTCTTAATACATTTTATTCGACGTTTGTTTCGTAAACATATCGATCAAATATAATATATTCAATTGTATGATTGCATAATTTATTCTTTTAAATAATTCGATAAATTCGAACTAACGCTTTGGTTTTTATGAATGTTATTTAAATTCATATTCTAAACTCAATTTTAATATTCTTTGTTGCTGGTTATTTTTAACAAAATTAATTATGTATGTATATTTATATTTGAGAATGGTTTGAGACAGATTTTAAAATTTAACATTAACCAACTAAAACTTTTGCTTTAACTTAATGTTATAACAAAATTTTTCTAAAAAACTCTATTTTATAACTTATGACATTAAATTACTACTATACAATACTACTACATTTACACACTTAATTAAAACAAAAATAAAAATCGTAGAATGAAGGTAAAAAGTTAACTAATATTTTTTTACCGTAGATATATTATATTAATATATATATACTTATGTATATATGATGTGCAACAGAAGTGTGATGCATACAGACCACTGACCCCTGCAAAAATAAGCATCCCCCCGCTTAATTAGTTATAATTAGATAGCTATATGCTAAACAAGTCGAAACTTACGTTAACATAAGCCCTGGACTCGGTCTATTGTAAGCCACCAAGTCTCTTTACGAAACACTTTTCCAGAATAGTCATATTATATACATTACTTATAATTTGTTGCGATATCTAACAATAGATATAAAAGATATTTAGAGTGAATCGCCATCTAAAAGTCAGCGAATCAATCTTCTATGACGCTCGTGGACACACCCTGCAATGAAACACGCTTTCAATTAACCGTTTGACGATTGGTTAAAATCGGACACAACTTACCGAAATGAATGGCACGTCCAAACGTCTTATCGATCTGTATTAAACTAAAATACGGTAGCGTAGTTCCGTGGTTTAATATAATATGAAGATACGATGTTTCTCTGTTCTATTCCAACATTCTTTCCAAATAAAATTTCTTTAAAAATTATTATTTCCTGTAAACTTTTTGCATTATTATGATATATCTACGTTATAAACTACACTTAAGGGGATTCGATACCGTGATGTTCTGTTTTTGTCTAATGCACGCGTGACATAGGATTTTAGACGGATCCTTTGCCAATCATACCAATTGATCTAATGAAGCGATAAGAATTCTGAAAACAGATTTGAATTTGTCGTCAAGTCTATTTGGAATCGACTTTCTTACATTTTTGATATTTTCCTCCAAATTTCTAAAAAAATTATGTTAAAAAAGAGTAATTAAAAATTGCCGTATTTCAATTTTTGGAGAAGTTAAAATCTAAAAGTCTAAAATCTGGGAAAGTCAATTTTCAAGTAGACTCAATGATAAATTCAAATCTGTTTTTAGAATTCTTATCGCTTCATTGGATCAATTGGTATGATTGGCAAAAGATCCGTCTAAAATCCTGTCACGCGTGCGTTAGACAAGAACAGAACATCACGGTATCGAATGCCCTTAATTGTATGACAATTCTTTTAAAAACAATTTATTTTTTTTAATGTATATTATACCTATAGATAAGTAGTATTTATTATTTAGGATTACTAGTTAGGTCAAACATCAACAGATACGAAATGACAATAAGTATATTTATTTTTATATGATATCATTATCCATAATACATAGCTGCTATTGTTTTTAATTTATTTTAGGAATATTTATTTTTTTACATCAATAAACGTATAAATTAAACAACTAAATCAAGACGCGTAGGTCCATAAATAAAAATAAATAAATAATTTTATACACTTTAGATGCATTAGTTTATTTTCATTTTATAGTTAATATTTATAAAAAAAAAAGGTCTAATAAAAAAAATGTCAATTTAAAATGTCATATAAAATAATATTTTTAAATATTTCCAAAACATATTGTACAATAACAGTTTAATTGATATTTATTATATATACTATCTCACTTTAAATTGATATAATTAAATCAAAATATGTTCTAACAAGATAAACTGTTTAATGAATTTAATTTAACTGTTTAATTAAAACGTTCAATATGTTTACATTTAAATCAATTTACCTAATTATATATTTGCATCTAGCACTAAATCGGATTATAATTTATTCTTTAAGATAATTATTTTAATAACCAGTTATTTTTCTACCTTTTTTTCAAAAATATTTGAATTCCAAATGTGTTTACTAACTAATTGGAGTAACTCTTGTATTATATTATTAATGTTTAGAAAAGTTTTCATGCATAAGACTCTTCAGTCTTTAGATCCTTTTTAAATCTCAAAAAGTGAAATAAATAGATAAAAAAGATCAATTCTATGTAAAAAAAAAAAAAAATATAAAATTATAATAATAATTGTCGATTGCCACTTTATCAAATTTTAAGATGCTATATAATTAATTTAATAATGATATCCGTTAAGTTTTGAACTTAGTTCTAAGTTAACTATCTTGTACAATATTATGCCATTGATCTATTTTGTAATGGAGAATAAATCGAATTAGCACTATTTCTAAGCTTGAAGATTATCCGGACGATTCTGTAGTAAATATAGACCAATGTCAGCACTCCCGTTCATTAGTATTTTATTTGAAACATGTATCAGATAATAGTTCGATTGATTTTTGATGTTAGGATTTGCCCATTGCCTTTTGCTATAAAGTGGATATTAATTAGCAAAAAAAACATATCTATTATCTAATTAAACATATTTTTGTATCTGCTACCATTATAGAATTAAAATTAAATAAAACATAAGAAATATCAGTAGTAAAATTGTATTTTGTGTATGTTTAATGCTGATATAGATTCCTTTTTTTAATTACATAATACATTTTTATTTGAAAAATTTTCAATTCGGCTAAAATTTGAATAAATTTCATTTTTAAAAAATTACTTAATCTAGTACCTACCTACGAGTGATTTTGTTTTCATTGATAAACTTAGTTTCATTATACCTATATTTTTCTAATATGTATATTTATAAATAGATACTTATTTTTACTTGTACTAGGTATAATAATATAACAATCAGTGTTGTAATATTTAATTTGTTTAGTCTACATTCACAAAAAATATATATTTTTTTTTATTTATTATATGCAAATACAACTTCATCGTTACCCACAGAATCTAAATTATAAATCAACAAAAATTAAGAAAAACACTATAGAATAAATAATTTATCATAACAAAACAAATCTATTGTTTATTTTTACTTTTTAAAAACAAAATACAGAAGTTAAACGTTTATTTTAAAATAATTTTTAGTTTTTTTTTTATTTCATCTGAATTAATTAAATAGTTTTTCGTAACGAAAGTATTATTTGAAACAAATATAACATGAATAAATAAATAATAATTTTTGTTTAAACAGAATGATTATGTTTTGATGTATTTCGAAATACGTATGGAACGAATATAAATTATTTTGAACGGCGTGTTTTTTATAGGACAATATATATGTAAGGTCTGTAATAGAAGGTTAGCAGAGTTTCGTTATTTATGTTGCTTTAATTTTATCTCACTACAGTAGCAAACGAGTAAAAAAATAAAATCATTAATTCCAATTGAACCGTATAACAATAAGTTTTCAGCTGTTGATACACGTTAAAAAAAATTACCTAAGTCGTATACAGTAGCATAAAAATTACATAAAATCTTATACCTAAATATTAATTTATTATAATAATGGTAATTATATCTGAAATAATTAATATTTTTATTATTTCAACGACTTAAATAGACATTTACTTTGAATTAATTAACTATAATATTGTATCAAAATTTAACTTTTGGATTAATCTGATATTATAAAAGACCAATATTTACGACTAGGTGTGTACTTGCGCAGTTTGGATGGGTGTAGCTGAGTCTTATTGATATAGACGTTAATTGTATAGTAATTATTACAAAATAAACTCTAAGGTTTCATGTGTTACTCTACATCAATATTATACCTAAGTGACTTGAAATATTTAAATGACGTTTAAGCATCATATTATTTACACACACGTGACCAATTAATACGTATCGATTATTTTGAGACTACTATAGACGGGCTTTTCGATATATTATAATACCGTTAATTATATTATATTGATGTCATACGTATTTATTTCGTAAAACACTCATAACTCACACTATTGTAAGTAGAGCTGATCTGTGATCATTGCATACGGCCCTAGTTGTATGTGATATGATAAATTTACATTTGAAAATTGGATTTACTTTAATACGTGTAGAATATTATATACCTACTGTAATATTATGTTCGTTTAAACGATTTAATATAGAAATTTTATCTTCTCGCGCGTTATTTTCATAGAAAAAATATAACAACTTTTCGATACTACTGGTATTGTTTTTATTTCTATAGTATATTGTACTGTTAAGATACCTTTTTGTTAGCAAAAAATTAACGTTTTAATATCACAGATCTAGTGGAAATGCGATACTACACAGACCGTCCGACTATATAATATATATAAGACATAGGTAGTAGCTTTCAAAGCATAATATTATTAGGTAGTACTAAGGTTGTTGTATAGAATATACAGTTTTTAAAATAGCTAAGTTTTTATTAAAAATCTATTTTTTTTTTTTTTTTGTATTCATACTTACTTGTACATTTGTTTATTAATTTTTAAAGTAAAATTAATTTTAATAGGTAAGCCATAATATTCAAATCTGTGAAATATTTATTCAAAATTAAAGAGACTTTAGCCGTCCTAATCAAATACAGTAAATTTAATATTTTATTTTGTAAACCCAAAATTGAGTTTTTTTCAAAAATTAGTTTACATTTTTGTATGGATCTATCTAGTAAGTTTAATAAATTAAATTATTTGAAAGAATAATCTTGCTGTATTAATAAAGTATAGGGCCTATTTATTTTATTTTATACAACGAAGATTGGTTTCTTTTAAAAATCTGTGAATAACTGACCAGTAACGTACACACGAGGGGGGAGGTTGGGTGTTTAAATCACCCCTTTAACTTTTTAAATATACGAATACCTATACGAAAATGGTTAAAATTGTAAATAATTTATTTTCGTAACATATTTGTAGACAAATAAAAATCAAAAATAACCGTCACTGCCGAAATTATAATTAGAATAACCCAAGAATATTATTCCACGAAGTATAAATATGATTTTATATTATTTTCTTGAAATTGTGTTTATGATTATTGATTACATAGACGGGTTACGGGATTAAACGGTTTAACAATGTTGTCGGTGTACCGTGGTACATATTTAACTCCTGAAGAGGTCATCGATGAGTTGGCAAAAAGACCAAGAAAACTAGATCTTGTACTGTAAAAATTAAATAATGGTTTGATAAATATATATGTGTGTGTAATTTTTAATATAACCTCCCCCCATTGAAAATATCTGTGTACGCCACTGTAACTGACAACTGTCTATTGAAAAAAAATATATAGGTACATAATATTAATATGTGTATATACCTATGTTTTGATATAAAATATTACTATATCTTAACTTTCTTAGTTTAACTATACTGTTTAATTTTGAATCCATAATTGAAAAATTTACTTCTTCAAATTATGCGACAAATTTTGATCTCAGATAACTCACAATTGAATATACCATAAACGATATACCAACAACTAAAGTCAGATTTAACCAGAATTTTCTATACAATATGGACTAGATGGAGGATCTATATGCGCAACTCAATCTGTAATCAAACACTAAATACGAAAGATTTGTGTACTTTCAGTTGAAACGCCAAATTAATACTACCCACTATCCCACTAGAAAACTATATCAATATTTAAATTCAGTACTCAAAAAGTATTTCAAATCTCAGGAGCCTATACTAATTTTATCTACGATCTATTGATTATAGCTAATATAATAAATAGTTTAGTTAATAAATAATTATCTATATCACGACAATAGAGATTAAAATTACGACTTACATTCTCTTGTGCAATCTCACTCAGCTTTTGAAAATTTATTAAAACGACCAATTCTTAATATATTTTAATGTTCCTTTAATATTAAATTAGGTATAAAAATTAACGAAGCGTGGCTACATTCTTATAGAAAGAATCATCCGAAATCATTACCGTTGCGTCGTAAAATTCTAGATGAATATATAAATAATAAAATGTGTATCAGATATTTTACCATTTTACAAAGTTAATCATTTCAGTACTTATGCGATTTACATTGTATCTAAAATTCGTATTACGGTTACATGATAGTTATATGCCAAACGTAATCGCAGTCAAATCATAATTCCTAATACATAATATTCGTAATACACTTTGTAGATAAAGAGTAGTTTAACCGATCATCGGATCATTTTAATATTATGACCAAATCGTTCGTTTTTCATCTAAAGTTTAGATGTTTTTCGGGTTTAAATTCTAAACCCGAAAAACGTGCATAAAGTTATAATGTCAACGTGACAAATTTCACTACATTCCGCGAGCCGAATGCCTTGTTTTCTTATTGTCTTTATATCAATAAGACGGAATTTCACCGGTTTGGACACAAGTGATTTAAAAACCTTTTACTCGGAATGACGATAAATCGTCGTTATTGGATGATCGCCCCCCCCCCCCCCAAAACAATTACGCTTCCGCTAAACTCCGCTGATATCTCGTCCGTCAATGCGGAACAATCTCAACCCACGGCCGACAATAATTTACTACCTGCTACTCACTTTCGACTATAATGTATGTCTCGTTAGCCCTCTTTGGTTTACGAGCCTTATTAAAATTTTAGCGCGTTCGCGAAACAGTCATCAAGCTGGACTCCGCCGATTAAATCGGCTTCACGCGTGATTTGTGTGTACCTAATACAATCCATTCGACTCGACGACGGACAGATAAACTATACGTTTTTTGAAAAAACTTTTTTCGTCATAATATATTATATAATGTCCGTACACACTTAACCTCAGCATGTGCAACGTGTATAGATAATACGATATATAGGACGTAAATGAGACGGGGAAGGGGCAGAAAATCATACTCTCTCGCCCCCGGGAAGGGTTGACGGTGCGAAGCTCACCGCACGTGTGCACGCGGGGTAGACTGCCGCCGCCGCCGCAGCGATGGTGTTAGGAGAAGAGGGGTTGGCCGCCGATCGATAAAAACGTAATGCGCATGTTTTAACGCACAACAGGAGGAAACGCGTACCATATCAGTGCCGTATAATGTAACGTATAGTAAATTGCATTCTTCATTCAGACCGTCCGGTGTTTGAACCGTCATCGCCGTCATCTCGTCCGGGCGACAGCAAGTCGAGACGAACGAAATATTCCTTATCAAAACACATTTGGAAGACGGGCGATGTGATGAATGGTTTGCTCAACACGTTGAAGAACATTGCCAGTCTCAGTGAGTACCTCTATACCTATACACATATGCATATAATACACATACACCGGACACGTTTATATTGTTATATAATAATATAACCTATTACGTATAATATAATATAATATTACGCGTTCGCGTTGTAATAATTTTAAATATTGTTTTATACGATCTTCAGATATAATATACGCGAACGGTCATATTATAATTGCACACCGCGTTGTCAGCATAGACAGCAGTCCGTATGAATTGTTCTGCGGTATTGTAATTGTATTGATGTAGATACACCGTTAAAATAACATTTTAAATACCTATAGTGGCCGCGCACTGTTGTTTTAAACGATTATAAAACGCAGTTATGTGTAATAACGTGTAATAATAACGCTCCGCGACTATATTATAACAATAATTATTTATGAAGAATCTTTTTGTTTTCCCCCCCGCGCGCACATAATTTCAAATGTATATACTCAATGTAATATGGGTATATATAATACCTTATGCATCACGGGTGATAAGTACGGTTTTCGGCTCTTGTTGACACTTTTCACTCCTCTCCCCGCACCTTTATCGTGATAAACAAACACTTCAATGATAACACAAATGACAAAGCGTTGTGAGTATATAATATTTTATATAGATATTTATTTATATTATGACAATAGACATTGCAGATACTTGCGGAATAGTATTTTGTTATCGTAATAATGTAATATAACATTTCGACTCCATCACGTTCTTTATATAATCGAATTAAGTTTGGTCGATATTTCCTCGTTTGCAATAAATGTTAAGTGTTTAGAAAGCGGAATGAGTACCTATATAATATTTTTAGAGTTCGATTCGATCGGTGGAAAACCCCATTATCTAAGTGTGATGGTTTTTTTTTGTTTAGTATAAAAAAAATTGTGGAATTTTCATTTTAATATATTTTTTCTTTCAAATAAAGAGGTGAGAATTAGCACAAAAGAGTAGGCAAAAAATTCTTCCTTAATCATTTTCAGAAAGGTAAACCGACGTGACTTGAATCCGACGTTAACCATCCTATTACGTGGGACGCTTTCAAAGGGATATGGCTATGATAAAATTATGAATAATATTATTTTTGAAATAATAAAAATGAAATACCCAATTCAAACTGGACGTTTAGTTCAACGATGATCGATAAACAATAACATTGTATATATTATATTATAGTTATTATGGTTGATAATATAGTATTAGGTAACAATTTTAATTTAATTTTCTGCGTACTTTTTTCTTAGAAAAAAGCAATTTATAAAAACAAACAAAAAACAATTTTTTTTTTGTTTTAAGACAAACAGTAAACACATATAATATATTATATAATACGTATATATGTATTTTATATATTATATACAGAGTGGCCCACTGTATTTGTTCTCGTATATAACCGTCCGACCACTACATAAATATACTCTTTCACCACTCCGCCCCTATACGCCTTCTGACCGAACTTTAAAACTGACATCACTATTTATTCAAATACTTTAATGGAAACGGGTATAATTATTATATATTTAAAATATTTACATTAATTGGCTCTATAAATATCGACTATAGTAGATTCCGAAGAATCGGGTTAACGAAGATTCGGTTTAAATTATTATCGTAAACGTTGACACAAGTGGGCGCACAGACACTCTGTATAACTTATATAATTTTTGACTTGTTTACCAAAGAAAGTTTTTCTTATATACAATTTGATATTGTATATATGTGGTATATACTCGCGCTCATAAAAGTGTGACGGATAACGACTATATTTTGTTGTTAAAAATTGCGGCTTCTCCGACAACGTATATAATATATTTATGTATACATATATATATATGTGTGTGTGTGTTATATATATATTTATACACGCCCATATAATTTACTACTCGTATATAACAATATAATATAACACGCGATGCTTCGCAGTCGAAAGACAGTGGCGCGGGATAATGATGTGCCCGTGATAATATAATAGTAGCCGACAATCATTATTCACGGGATGCCGTATATCATCGTAATGAATTAGATATTCGGTCCAAGTTGAAATATGCGTTTCCCGAAGTCTTCGACGAACGATGGTCGTATTTATGGCTGTGTATATGATGTGTACGCGTCGTTGGATGACTATAATAATATGCGTACGCTATAAATTCATCAGTTTATCTCATAATATTATAATTCGTGCATTTTTTTTTTGCCGCATTAGTGTATAGTATATCAAACAGATTCATTTTAATTGACAACAACGCTTTGATGATATTTAAAAAAAATTTTATTGTAATAATCATATAGTCTTTGTTCCGTGGCTCCGGATCATAGGCGCAAATTGATGAAAGTATTAAGAGTGCTAAAGAATCAAAAATATTGTTGAGAAAACAGAGCTGGCCATGATGTAACCCTCGTACACTACCGCCTATAATAACTACTATAATATGACCACTGCCATCTCTATTAAATCTTTTATCTCCGTAAATAAAATGAAACTAAATATGAATTTAGATCAATAATATTAAAATATTTTGCGCAAAACAATTTATTTCCAATCATAAATAATTAAGTTATTATTTAATTAATATACCTAATAATATTGTAAAGTATTTCGCTATAAATTTAAATTTAATGGACTTATTTCTTTTTATAGTTAAACGATAAAATATTTAATAATCTATCATGAAAAATCTGTTGTGTTATATAAATGAGACCTAGCACATTAAAAAATGCATATATTAGTTCCTACACGGCAAAAAAATAATATAATATATAAGTTTTTACATAACTGTTATTATAGGATACTAATAATACAAACATTACAAATTCATACAAAGTTCTTGAAAAATTAAAAATTAATATTTATTTTTAACATGCAGTGTGAAAGTTATTATACTTATAATAATGTTAGGTTATTAGATAATCATAAAAATAAATAAAATGTTGTTAAATATTATATTTTAAGTATTAAAATTTATTTAACTGATTCAAATCTTATAAAAATTTTAAAAATATCTTGTTACATTTTTCATTCTTAACATACTTATTATCATACGTATTTTTTTTACCCTGATACGAACTTACATATTATTTTATTTGTAAGTGTTAACCTATATAATTCTTCAGCTGTTACTTTCGTGTAGAAAGTTACGATATTTTCCGTTATTGTAAGAGTCCAAAATTGTGTGCATCGCACAGAAAAAAGCTACTTTCACACGAAATAAACGAAATTTATAAAGCCAATACCACATGAAATAACTTGACGAACTAAACATATTATATAAAATCAATTACTGTAATACGCACACTATGATAAATGTACTAATCACGGCGATAGAGTTCATTGCGGTAGCTCTAGAATTTACAAGCAACTTTAGCACCCCTGTGGTTTGCACCTATAGGTGCACCTATATAAGCATATATATGCTCCGGGGGTTCGGAAGAATCAATCTGGTATCGTTATTAGTTTTTTCCCAGAATAAAAAATGTATACACCGCAATATTAAATTTTGAAGAACATAATATATAATATACGAGTATTAATGATAAATATACGTATATATTTATATGTAGACGTCGTTTCATGCGGCCCGCGAATTGATACAACGTACAACTCTTTTCTTTCGAATCGTATATGCATGTCAGAATGAAATCTTTCATTCAATATAGTTATTACAATATAATATTTTATACGTTTGTGTATATGTGTGTATGTTTTTAGATTCTGAACGGAGTGATGAATGTATTGATTTTACAATGATGTGTGTTTTTTTTTTTTTTGTGTCTGTGTACAGCATATAACTAGTCGAAATAATGCTTCAATTTCAAACTTTGGGGGTGGTTTCCGATGGCAAAGTGGATATCCTTGGTGCATTATAGAGGTGAAAAGTAAACATTTTCCAACAGTTTTCAAAAAAATCGAGAAAAACAAAAAAAAAATGACAGAAAAACGGGAATTTTTACGCAAAACCAGTTTTCGACAAAATCGAATTATTTATTTTGCTATAACTCAAAAACTAATCGATGTAAACACTTGAAATTTTCACAAAATATTTATATTAGCGTTCTCCATACACAGTTAAATTTTCAAAGAATTTTGTCTTTTTTTGAGCTATTTATAGACAGTTGAAATTTTCAATTTTTTTAAGTATTTTTTTTTAAAATAACGATAAAAATTTTTTGGCCGATCAGAAAATCTTGAAAATTTAATACAAGGTTTCTTATAAGTTGTTTTTAAAGTTATAAAAAAAAATCCGAAATCGTTAGTCACAATTTTTTTTTATAAGTGCTTAAAGTTCAAATTTATACGAAATATGTCAAAATTGCGAAAATTGGCAAGTAATTTTGTGGTTAAAAAATCGTAAAAATTTTTTCTTTTATAACTATGATTTGAAAATTTGGTACAAGGTTCTCCATAAAATTTTCTTCAACTATCTGCAAAAAAAACTCTACCGGACTAAAACAAAAAATTTTTATGAGTGATTTAAATTTAAATTTTTACAAAACCGCGTTAAATAACGGTTTAGCCTCAAACGATTTTTGATATTTGTTATTATTCAAACAGTATAAGTCGTAAATACTTGAAAATTTTACCAGTTATTTAGATTGCCATTTTCTTTACGTGATTTGATTTTCAAAACATTTTGACTTTTTTTGAGCTATTTATAGACAATTGAAATTTTCAATTTTTTTTATTTTTTTTTTATAAATGTTGATAAAAAAAATTTAGCTGGGACAAATTACTTGAAAATTTAATTGAAGGGTCTACATAACTTGTTCTAACTCTCATTCAAAAATTATAAAAATACATAGGCACAATTTTTTTTTATTAGCATTTGAAGTTCAAATATTGACAAAAATTCGTCAAAATCATGAATATTTTTCACTATTTGGTAGTTAAAAATTTATAAATATTTTTCTATCAAAAGCTAAGCATTGAAAATTTAATACTATGCTGTCCATAAGTTAAGCTTAGAATAATTATAAAAAAGTTTGAGGATTGTTCAATTTAAAAAAATTTACGAGTGTTTAAAGTTTTAATTTTAATTTGAAATCAAAAATACACGACGTGTAAAATCACGTTTTACTAATAAATAATTTTCGATTTTTGTTATTTTTAAAAAATTACTAAACGTAAGATCTTGAAACTTTTACTTAAATGTTTGAATTAGTTTCAAAATAGAATATATGATAATATTTCCTGGACTGACAAATCATCTCCGTTCAGAATCGTTTTTCGTATACAATGATACCTATCATTGCATTCAAATTTAACCTACCATAGTCCGAGGTCCACCCCACCCCCTAATATACAGCAGAGCGATACTCACTTACCGGCTTTTTTTATCATTTAATATCTACGGGGGAAATAGTCAAGGGCGCACATATGGGGGGGCAAGGGAGGGACATGCCCCCCTGGAAAATTTCGAAAATCTTGAAAAATTGTTTACTGTGATCAGTATCTACTTATTTATTTAAACATAATTTAAAAGTTTATTTTTATATATTATGAAAATCTATAATTTGTTTATAAAAAGTCGGTTTATTCAGTTTGGCAAATGGGATTATCAGCTATAAATAACACGCTGTTTCGTTTCTATTCTATGAATAGTTATCAATTCTTAAAATATTGGTTAAATAATTATTATCTTATAATCCTTCAGTTTGATGTACCTATGTTATGTAATAGTATAATGTAAAATTGTAAACCCTTTCCTGGCCTTCCTACCTCGTGGTCATTCCTATTTATAAATAGATTGATAAAATAAAATGTTGTCCCCCCCCCTTAAGAATTTTATTATGGGCTCCCTTGGAAATAGTTACTTTATTTTGTTCCAGAAAATCACTCGATTGAGTGCAAACCGACATATAATGGGGATAAAAAAAAAAGCGTGAGACGATATTTTATTTTACTCTTCTTATGAATGTAGGTAGTAAGTTTTCAAAAATTAAAGTATTGACAGAAAGTTACATAAATCAAAAGCAAACGTCAAAATACAACTCGTTTCAATGAGAGAAAACCAAATTGTTTACTAACGTCAAATGTTTTTTAAGAATAATTTCCAAATACGATCATTGAAAGCCAACAACGAAAACTCGTTTGTTCGAAATAAAACTGTAAACAAAAATGACACTTCGATGATCAAACAATTCACCAAAGATGACAAAGAGAGACGTGTCAATAGATTTAAAAATAAATATAAACCCAAAACCTCCAATGTTATGTTACTCTATAATATAGTCGAGGATTTATTGTAATCTAACGCACATTTATATTTTAAAATTTTATACATAAAATCTAAATTGGTAAATTTATCCATCGTATATTAATAAGCGCAATATTTTAAATTAATGTTCACTGTAGTTCTACGACTTTACCGGGTTCATCATATATCATACTCATGTTATTTTTCGTTATTGTAATTTAATTATTCTTGACATAGTATGCAATTTTAATGAAGCTGCGATTACTTTATTATCCTGCATTGAAGAACTGAAATATTTAAAAATGTTTATCAATCATAAAAACACAATATGCTAAAAAAACACCTATTCCTAAAACAAATTAATTATAGTATACAAATTTCCTCACGTAAAGAGTCACTAGTGGGTGACTTCTTAATAACGCATACCATGTCTTCTGTCTCTCTTCACTTATACTTATTATGCTAAGAAGTATAGATTGTATAATTATTATAAAAATATTAAAAAAAAAAAAATACTATACAAATTATAAAAAAGCGGGTAAGTGGGTATCGCTCTGCTGTATATTAGGGGGTGGGGTGGACCTCAGACTATGGTAGGTTAAATTTGAATGCAATGATAGGTATCATTGTATACGAAAAACGATTCTGAACGAAGATGATTTGTCAGTTTAGGATATATTATATTTAAAAATTGTCATATATTCTATTTTGAAACAAATAGTATAGTTACTATATGTTACTATAGTTACTTTATAGTATCTGTTTATTAATAAAAAAAAGTATTTGGCAACATATGCATAATGAGAGTATAAAATTTAATTTAAATTTTGACATATTTCGCATAAATTTAAACTTTAAGCACTTATAAAAAAAAAATTGTGACTAACGATTTTGGATTTTTTTTTATCACTTTAAGAACAACTTATAAGAAATCTTGTATTAAATTTTCAATATTTTCTGGCCACCCAAAAAATTTTTATCAGCATTTAAAGAAAAAAAACTTAGAAAAGTTGAAAATTTCAATTGTCTATAATAGTAGCTTAAAAATGGTCAAAATATTTTGAAAATTTAACTGTAAAGAGATAACTATAATATAAATATTTGGTGAAAATTTCAAGTATTTACAATAATTCGTTTTTGAGTTACAGCAAAATCAAAAAATCGATTTTGTCGAAAAGTTGTTTTTCGTAAAATTGTCGTTTTTTTGTCACTTTTTTTATGTTTTTCTCGATTTTTTTGAAAACTATTTGAAAATATTTACTTTTGACCCCCCCCCCCCCCAAAGTACCAACTAGATGAATTTTCCTATTCAAAGAGGGGCTGAAGTCAAAAATCGGAGCATTATTACTGCTCCAAATGTTGTCGTCAGACACAAAAAAAAAAAAAACACACATCATTGTAAAAGCACTCCGTTCAGAATCTAAAAATGAATTATTTTTTCTACTTCTGAGCTGTATTTTACAATAGAACTCAAGAATAACTTTTCTTGAAAAAATAAAAACCATTATTGTTCATCAAATTACTAGTATGTTAAGTTTGGTGCTTATTTTGTTCTAATCTTAATTAATATAATAAACATAAGTTATACAAATATAAATTTTATAAACAATTTAAAAATAGTAATATCGCATGTTAGAAATAATCTCATTAATTGTCTTCTTACAAAAAACATTAAGTCATATGTATGATGTTTCTAGTTTCTTCAGAATAAGTTTATTGTTTTTTGTACCTTAGTATTATTTTTCCTTCAACTTATAAATGGTTATTCTTATAATCAACTTTAAACCCACTTGTAGAATACCTTTGACAATCTGAGAACTAGATTTATTCAATTTAAAATTAAATTAACTTAGGTTATCAAAAAACAACGTAATATCATGATTTTATATAGTATTATAATATGAATTAGTGACTACCTAGTACCTAGTACCTACACTAGTATTTAAATAATTTTCTTTCATTTTGTAATGTCTTACATGTGTATGTAAGACTTAAAATAAAAAAAAAACCTAACGAATTTCGCACCCTATTTTTTATGAGTTTATTCAATATAATACATAGTAATAAAAAAATGTATTTATATATTTTATAAATGAAGAGTAAAATACAGTAATATTTAATGAATTATTACATCAAAATAATCGTCTTGTATAATATTTTATTAAACAATGAGTTTTCGTCGATATTTTTTTCAATATAAATTTGAACTCCGAGAATTCTAGTAGCCAGAAAATGAATGGTAAAAATAAATATACTTCTTCAAAATAACATGAAATTCCATTTAAAACAATTTTTTAAGTCAAATATAAAAATTTATATTAAAATTGTATCTAAAAAAAAAATGTTATTATAATATAATAGAGGCAATACAGGCAACCCCTGCACCACTCAATAACCACAATATGCTTTTCAACACCTTTATAGTGTTTATCTAAAATACTTTTTATACTTCAAATAGTATAACTAAAACTTTTTTTTAATTATTACACACATCGGTATTAGTTATTTTATTTTTTCATTTTCCTGTTAATTATAAATCAGTGGATAATATTTCAAAACGTTTTCTTAATAATATATTGAGATTTTCCGACCTTAAAACTAATTAAAAATATAATATAATCAACATAAGAATGAAAAATATTGACTTGAATGTCAAAAATGTCAATTATCTTTAGAACTAACTTTTTTTTTCTCAGCTGTCAATAAAATGTAATAATTTACTATGTAAAAATTCAAACATCGTAATTATCAGTGGTTTCAACATGGGTACATCTATTTAATCGGAGTTACATCATTTTTCATACATACATATTACCTCTATCGGCTATCATCTATGTTTTATATATAATAATATAATATATAAATCGAAAAGAATCTATAATTTGATAAAATATTAATAATAATAGTACAATAGGGCCTGGACTTATTGAATTTTTAAATTTTTATACGATAATCTAATTTTTATGATAAACAACTGGTAAGTAACCTAATTCTTAATATTGAATAATTTTTCTATATCCAAACACAATAAAATACAAAATAGGTATACAAATCTTATCAAAGATTAGGTATAATATTCTCGTTTGTTTTTCTGAAAAAGTTGGTAATTCTGTTTTCACACAACTTAAGCACGAAACCCACTCACCATTCGCTTAAAATATATGTGAATTGCACTAAGAGAATAAAATATTACTTCAACGTCATTGAGTCTACAGTATAATATTATTCTAGAATACTATTTATATTTATAATTTAACGACTTACTCATTACAATGATTAATATGGTTGGAAAACTGCATCTATAGGTGAAGACACAAAAATGAGATTTAACATGAAACCTGGGCCCGGTGATACCGACTTTGAACAGTGGCAGAGCGCTATGAAAATGGTTGCGAGACTTCCAGACGGCGTTCCGCATGAATTCCGAAACACGGTACGTATCTATTTATTTATAAATTATGATTATCTACAGCTTTCGTACTCGTCCGATCGCGTTCACCGTCGACCACCACCCGCAACCACTTGACTCGCCCACACATCCACTCATCTCAATAAAATGATTTATTATCGCGTGTCGCGTATGGTATAATACGAAATAAATATAAAATAACATTGGTTCGTGCCGATCTATAATATTATCGCACGCGGACACGCGGTCCGTTTTGCGTTGTACAGTTATGGTTGACCCTGGCGGAAAAATACTTGTCGTCCAGGAACGTAGAGTGGCCCAAGGTGGAACGGTTTTGCTTCAACGACACGACCAACCCAGACGACGAAGAGCTAGGCGTACAGATCGTCAAGGACTTGCACCGGACTGGTTGCAGCTTATTCTGTGGTTCATCCGGACTGGAAAACCAAGCGCTGCTGAAACGGGTGCTCTTGGGGTTCGCTCGATGGAACAAGGCAGTAGGCTACTGTCAGGGATTCAACATGTTGGCGGCCCTCATATTGCAAGTTATGGAAAAAAATGAATCCGACGCCCTAAAGGTTGGTTCGTCGCACTGTGTCGACGAAATCTTAGCGACTCGAAGTCCTTCAGTTCGATAAAAAATTTTTCTTTACGTGTGTTTCGACTGACTGTTTCGAGTACCAAGATTTCGCCGACCAATTAAGTCGATGAATTAATGCATTTGTGTAAGTTGTCAATATGCTGTTGGTTTATCTTTTTCTCGTTTAGGTAATGATATACTTGATCGAAGGTGTACTTCCCGAAGGTTACTTTGCTAACAATCTCAGGGGACTATCCGTGGATATGGCTGTATTTAGAGACTTGCTGAGAGTTAGACTGCAAAACCTATCGAGGCATTTAGACCGATTACAGACTGAATCGAAGGACTCCGGTAAGATAATAAATCACTTTTTCCATATTATATTACCATCTTTATACGATATATATATAATATATACAATTACTTACACTGTTAAATAGGAACTAGCTACGAACCACCTTTGACAAACGTATTCACAATGCAGTGGTTTCTCACGCTGTTTTGCAATTGTCTTCCCCAGCGTACAGTGCTTCGAGTCTGGGATTTAATATTCCTTGAAGGAAGCACAGTGCTTTTGAAAACCGCCCTAGCTATCTGGGATGCTTTGTCCGAGTAAGTAAATAATATTATATTAAGACAACACTATGTCGACACTGTGGCTATACATTGTTGTTAAGTTTTTGGTAGATAATTACAATTTAACGCGTTAACACAGACTTTTGATATATATATTATTATTATTATTATTATTATTATTATTATTATTATTATTATTATTAAATAAGGAACATCGTTGGCTCGTGTACGACTACCATATAAAGATTATTATAGTTTACACTATGATGATAGTATGTGTCAATTATCAACTTCTATATTTGTTTTTGCATATTAAACCTCTCAAATAATGAATAAAATGCAAGTCAATACATTTAAAAAGAATGTAATTATATTAAAAACATAATATGTATGTGTTAAAATATTTTATTTATTGTAGGATTAAACAAAATATTTAAATCCCTACTCATTGTATTTTTCACTGGGAAATATTTTTAATTATGTTTTATAGTAAATGCTTATCAAAACAAACAAAATATATTTATTTTTACGAAAGATATAATTTGAAATGTTGTCACCTTATTAGCATAAGTTATTACGATAAATTAAAATAAATTTAAAATAAAAATAAAATAAATTTTATTTTTGTGGTATTTTTCATGAAGCACAAAATTAAAAATTATTATTTTCATTTACATTTACATAATAAATAATAATAAACGCACACCATAATATATACATCTGAAATATCCCCAGCGTAAAGTACATTTAACGTATATAACTGCAGAACATTTAAAACAGACAAGTTAGTTAAAATTTAGTTTGAGCTAATTTTTTTTACGAGGATTAAAAGTTAAAAACACTTTACAGAATTGAACAAAAACTAATTAAACTAATTTCAACTCATATCATAAGTTAATCAATCGTGCGTGTCCTCTAACTATGGTTATATTCACAATTTCAACGATAATACTTACAGTACGTTAAGTATGTTTTGATACAGGTCCATTTAAACTGTATTAAAAATTTCATTTTAAATGTAGGTATCCATATAATGTAATTGCGCAGGTTTCTTCTAGGTTATTGCATAATAACACAATCACAATGTTGTAGTGAAAATGAGAGTTTGAAATGTTTGAATATAGTTTTCTAAAAAGTTTTTTTTGTACTAACGTTAAATAAAACTATTCCATTTAGTCGGATAATGACGGTGACAAGTGCAGACGAATTTTATAGTATTATGGCTGTCCTCACCAGAGAAATGCTTGAGTTCGGTTTAATGGACGCCAACAATTTAATCAATGTGAGTATTTTCGTCGACGAATTTACATGTTACAGCCCGTCGTAGTTATTATAATAATAATATCTACCACTGAAATGCTTTTCATACACATGATACATATTATTATGACGTTATGTATAAACATTAAACATGTCCATGTCATTCGTAGACAATTAGTACAATGAACGAACTAGTCGAAGTCAAAGAACTTCGAGAAAGATACATGTACAATATAAATCCATGGGTCAGTCATGTAGCGAAACGAGGACTGCGATTGTTCTACACAGAGTCCGACATCGAGGAGACCGATAGCGATGATGACGTCGATGGTAAATCGTCGACGGTCACTGCGAACAACGACCGAAAGGACGACTTCAGAACGAAACGTGAGATAACAATACTATATTTGCACTCTCTTGACAAAAACATAAATTCGTACGTACAATGTTTTAATAAATACGTGTTTTGTATTCATAAAGACAACAAATCCGGCAAAAACAATAGGCAGCCGACTCCCAGTTTGGATTCCGAAAGGGAAAAGGTGGCGTTAGATATATCGTCGTTGAAAAAGCAATACAGCAAACTCAAAGAAAGGCAGAAACAGGTCCAAGTCATTTTAACAGGTAAATCAATAATATTATATAAGTACATTTAATTTCTGTTTGGATATAAAATTGTTATCTAAAAATATCCGACAAACACAATCTAACATACAATTAATCTCAATGCACACTCGAATACGAATATATGCACATAACAAAACTCTATCTTATAGCTGCGTGTAATGGACAAAACTTTATTGGGACCTCCAACTCTTCGGCGATGAATCATTTATTGTTCGGTAAAACGGCTCTGAGATGCACATCGATCGGACCCATACCCGGATCCATACCATTAAAATACATACAAGATGTCAAAAAACCGGAACCCAAAACAGGTACATTATAATATTACATATTAAACAATAAACTGAATAAATATTGTACAGAAAACAGAATATTATGTACAACTTCCGGTTTCCACACACAACAAGATGACCTTTAGACAGTACCTTTTATACTCTTTCCTGTAATCAATTATTTACTACGTAGTGTTAAGACCCCAGTATTTTAATTGACCAAACCCTATTGTTATCTTTTTGATATACCATTTTATTATGTATTACCATTAAAAAATATTGAGTCCTCGTCGTACGGTCACAATCATCAAATTTTTATTAATCACACTACTAATAAAATATTTAAAACACGTTAAGAAAAGTTACACTGGCTAATCTCTTAAGTTCCAAATATATCTATCAATTTAATGTGATTAAATAAAACAATATAGTCGAATGAAAGGCACCTTAAACGAATATATATATATTTAACCAATTGTAGTATAAATTGTTATTAGGCAAATATAAAATAATTAAAATGTTGTTAATTTACCTAGCTAGATATTGAATATTGTTACCTACGAATTACGATATAGATAATTATGTTTTTTTTTTGTTTTTTTGCCGTTTCAGAACCACGAGTGCGAGAGAAACGGACCGTATCGTCATCTTCGTCTTCGTCAACGTCCACCGAACTCTGCGACGATCCCGCGTCCGATTGCTGCAGCGAACGGTCGGTCGATGACGATGGGTGCAACGGCCACGGTGAAGACAGAGATGAAAGCAATGACCTGGTCGTCGACGTTGTCGTAGAATGTCGTATTCCTGATGTTAAAACCAGCGACGATGATGTCAGTGATGTCAGTCTAGCCGAAATGTTGAGAGCCAATTCGGAAGTATTAAAAAGAATGTGCAGAGGGAAAGCGGCGACTGAAGATCCAGAATCGGACTTAGAAGAACGGCTACCAGACTTGATAAACAACATCGGCATGATTGGTGAATCTTTAACCACCGTAGAGACTTCAACCGCCAATGAATATAAAACCACTGTCGAGAGTTCCGACGCCGATAAATTCCGAGATTTGCTAACAGACGAATCGCAATCTGCAATTGAGACTTCCACTACTGATGATTTCCGAGACATTTTTGTGGTCGAGTCATTGTCTGCAGCCGAATGTGATGATCGAGTACTTCCACCACAGCAACCGGAAGAAAACCAAGATAACTTCGAAGATTCCACAACGTCGACATCGAAACCATTTACTCCGTTCCCTTCGAAAGTCAGGCAGCCCAAACGGCTCGGCATCGAATTGGGTCTATACCCGGACGGCTCGAATTGATTTCTTCCTTTTTTCTACGATTTATTAGAAAATTTTAAATTTAAATAAAAACAATCATTGTTAAGTATTTTTTTATGCAAAATAATTGTTATTTAAAAATATTTTAAATATTACTATTATTTATTATTATCATCACCTCTTTCGAGTAGGTCGCATTATTTTTGTAAGCGGCTATTGATGATCGATCATTTTAAACATCTTTGGAAATTTTACCACATATGTGATATTTTGTAAAAAAAAAACCCAAATCCGAACGTTTCTTTTCGTATGTGTATTGTATATTATATCATATTATATACAATATACATATATGTTTATTGATATTTTAATATAATACTATACGATTAATTATAAGAATATCAATATATTTAAACAAACGAGTATTAGTATGACGTATTATAATAGGTATACATAATTAGCTTTAAAAGATGTCGCCAATCACAGTCATCCTTGACACTTTCCAGTGATTGGCTTTCATTATTTTTGTGTTATGGAGTATTTTTATCATAAACCTAAAATAATATTATAAATTATACATATTATATTCAAGTTATATTTATTTTTTGTGAATCGATAAGTAATGAATGATATAATAATATGATACGTAAGTATTGCTCATTCAACATAAATTGCATATATAACTATATATTAATATAATGTTAATATTAAATACTTATTCGTTATATAAATAAAAATTTTAATAAATAATTGATTAACTATATAATTAATATTGTTCAACAATGTATGTACAATAAACTTATAATGAGCATTATCTTTTTGTTAAATCTATTTTACATCAGATCATACCTATCAATATTGTTAGAAATACAATAAATATAAGTTATAAATCTCTCTTCAAATAAATACTGCAAAATAATTATATTTTACAAAAAAAAACATCACAACACAGTCCGATGTGTTCGGACAATTGTTTCGATACAATGACAATTTTTATTCTAAACAAAACGCAACTTATTTTTTGAAATTTATTAAACTCGTAATATAATGATGTAATTTTAACATAATCAATAATATAAAAACTATCTATTGTATCAATTAATACCATTTAATTTAGGTATACTATTTATATTTTAATTTCATTGATTCGTACAAAAATCTAAAACGTGTAAATTCCGTGAATTGATAAAACGGAAAAAAATATTATGTGTAAATACTCGATGTTTACATTATATAAGAATGAAAAGTAATATAAAATGATGATTGATTAGTTCGACTTTGAGTACATGACTTCAATCTATATCAATAGACGTTTTAGACTAAAGTGAACTGCAACCGAACTTAGAATTCATAATATAATTAACTAGTGTTATAAAATACATAGCTATAATAATTCTACAGAATATTATGTATTATAAATCCAAAGTTATCAAATTAAACTGTCATTTTTAAATCGTATATAATGCTATAATAGTTGATTGAATGTGTTATAAAATATTATACTATGGGTAGCAAATATTCAACTTACTTTTCGAGCATTATGATGTGCTATTCAACTGTTATTATAGTCATGTAAAAAATAATTAAAATTATTATCACAACTAGATGTACGAGGTATACTACAATTATTCTAATTATTGATCACCTTATTCAACTATATATTATAATATAGCTTAATCGTATCATCAGTACGTTTACATAAAAAAAAAAACTAAGCTAATTATTACTAGGAAATAACATTAAAAAATATCATTTTCGCGATATGGATTAATTTCATAAAGTAAAATTAATAATATTATAATAAATTTTAATTTTTAAAAATTAATCTTAAATAAAGTGCATTAAAAGTTCATTATATGTGGTAGAAAAGAAATTTTCTGAAACATTATCATTCAATAAAAACTATTTTTCATCTAAATCATAAATACCTACCAACGTAAATAGTAAAAATAATTAATTTTTATTTATTTCAAACGAATTTGGAAAGTTTTTGTTGATAATACCTCTTTAATTAGATTATTTAATGTTAAAGATGGATTTTTATTAGCCAATATTTTTATTCATTCTGTTCGTCAAATAATAATTATTTTTAAACTATGCTATCAGTAATAGAAGATATTATCACAGAATAATATATTAATATATATTTATTCTGTGATATTATAGTAAAATAATATAATGATTTTCATTTTTTAAACTTGAAGTACTCATATGTTTCAATTTTAATCAATATTTCGTTAAATAAAGCGTGTGTTTGGTTCTTATTGATATATTTTTTTGAATATTTATTGCATAATACTCATGTTATATATAAATTATACTTGACAAAATTAAATATTTAAATGTCCCGTAACTATTGATGCTTTGTATGTGTACCTATATAAAATGATAAATATTTAAAAAATAAAATATATACTATACACAAAATTATCTTAATATTTTATTTAATCTAACTAATTTTAAATATTTTAGTGTTAACTATTAAATTTTCTATTGCGATGAACTAATCACTTAAAGTTCTAATAATATTAGTTATATCGTTGATATTATATTATATAATATAAATTTCACAATTAAAAACTTGACGGAAAAGCATTTTCTCTGACTACACAATTTTTAATTAAATATTTGCAACGGTTTGTATTATCTCTGAGAACTGTCTCATTAAAATATAAAAAATAATAAAATCACAATTTAAAACACAATAATGAATTACTAATGACCCACTTAATATATATAAATAAATATTATTTTTTTTATTCTTAAAAAATAAGAAGGAAAATTGAGTGAATGGACAATTAAATTTCAGTAGCTCAACAATATTAGTAGTACACATGATTCTATGCAATACAAAATTTTGTTTTCTAAAAGGTAATTCACCAATACGTTCATCCTAATTTTTCAATTAAATTATACATTTATTCAAATTCCAATTTTTTGAAATAAACTTAAATACTATATTTTTAAGCATTTAGATTTATATACTATACAAGAAGTATTTATAGCTTCTTATATTCAAACAAACTACATTGTTATATGTTAAGCACACGAACATTTTGAAAAATCATGTAATTTAATATGTAAATTTATTATAAAAAGATTAGTTTTTGTTTGAAAAAAAAAATTAATTGTAACCTTACTTTCTGGACTTCCTTCATAGTAATAAGACACTCATTAAATTACATAAATAATCTAAGGATAAAAAAATATATTTAAAAATTACAAAAATCAAAGTACATAATAAATTAATAATTGAAGGCAAAATGGAAAGAAGGAAAAAACACTATTCAACATATAAATTGATAAAATAAGTAGTTATTAAAAAATATATATATTTTTTTACAGAAAGAAGATTTTAAATAAATAATAAGTAACCTATAAAGAAAAATAGCTAACATTAATAAATATAAAAAAAAACTATTTAATTGTATAATATAGAATATTGCAAAATCGTAGCAAACATTTTTAACATGGTAATTTATTTTTTAAATTACTAAGTTATCAATGTAAAATTTAAGATACTATATTATCTTCTTGAATTTGTGTTGATATGCAATCATTAATGTCCTAGGGCAATTATTTTTTTATATTTTCATTTAAACTTATTTCGAAAAGCAAGTGAAAATAAACAATTTATTTTTACTAAATAAATACTTAAATCCTCTATTCTTCCAGGAATAAAATAAAACACGAATAAAAAACAAAATGTTTTTAATATTTATATCTTACATGAGAAGGTTCCTTTTACCAAAACTAGATTAATGCATTTTAATTTCTTGGATAATAAACAAATGCTATACAATAATATTATACGTACCTATTTATTGGCTATAAACATGGACATGGATATAGTAATAACTTATTTAATAAAAAACATTACTTATTTAATATATTTAATAGTTTTTAAATGCATTAAATTCACAGCCTTGTAATAATAAGGGAACTAAGAGGATTCAAAGCATATTATGTAATATCACGCAATTTAACATTAATTGGTTAAAAATATTTCTAATAAATAACGATATAACAATATTTTACTGTATAGAATTTAATATGTATATTAAAATAAAATATGCAGTTGTATAGTAAATAGTAATATTATTGAAAACCATGACTTGTTAACCTAATGTTTCAGATGGCACATTAAAAATTTGAAACTAATGTGTGGTATTGATACTAATTAAAACAGCTAAATTAGATCAGAAAAAATGCTTTAAAAAATCTGCAAATATATTATATAAAAAATGTAATTATTATATTAATATGAGCAACCAAAGGTACTATTTGTTTTTGAGTTTCTACCAAAAACACATCTTATTATATTATCAAAAATCTAAGATTGTAAAGTTATCCCTAAATTATTAGATCTTCACTTTTAGGTAAACGTTTTAGATAGTTCTAATCAAAACGTTTCGAGATAACGAAGTAGAATGCTATTATAATAATATTCAATCATAATAAAATGTAAATATAACATACTAGACTCTATTTTTGTGTGTAGTAGCACACATAGTGTGCAGTAGAAAATGACAAATGGACGAAAAAAAGTTTATATTTACTAATTACAAGCCTTAAAAGATATTTGTTTAGATAGACTAAAAAAAAAATAATAATAAAATGGTTAAGTGTATAAAAGCAAAATTTACAAAAAAAAATAGGGACAGTAACATACAGTGCGCTGAAATATAATAATTATGTCATGAATGTGATATCTGATAAGATAGGTGTTATCAACTTCATGTCAAGGCCGTAACTGGAAATCGGGGGTGGGGGTTAAGCTAAAAAATGACATGATGGTCATGTTATTTATTGTGTACAATCTATATGACAACACTAAATTGATCATAAATATTAGTGGTGAAAATAAGAAAATTAGTGCACTCTAAGCCATTTAAATGTCATAAAAAAAACTCATTCAAAATTGACTATCTCAATTTAAGTTGTTAAATCGTTATGATGAATTAAAACAATTAACAAAACTCACTTATTGTTTCATTTTCTTAAATATTAGGGTAAATTAAAATTAATTTTTACTTACTGCTTAATGTTAAATTATTTTCTTCTTCGGTTATTGTGATACTTAATATGATCAATATATTATACAAAATATTTAGTAAAATATGATTAATACCAATATATGTTCAGAAAACAACGTTTTCTATATGAAAAAAATTGAATTTTCATTCACAGCGAAATCAAACGCATTTGTAATAATAAATAAAAAAAGGCGGGTAAGTGAGTATCGCTCTGCTGTACATTAGGGGGTGGGATGAACCTCGGACTAGGCCGTAGGGTGACCATTTTTAAAAAATAAAAAAAACGGGATAGTTGTTACCCCCCCCCCCCTCAAAAAAAAAATTTATTATTCTTACTTTACCCTTTTGAGTTAATTAACCTAACCTGAATAATAATAGTGTTCGAATGTTTAAGAATATTTATTTTTTTATAATAATTTTCTTTTTATTATTAAACACTACCGCTAATTTAATTGCTCATTAGCATCGGTTTTTAATTCTTGTTTTACGAAAACTGTTATCTGTTATTTATAAATTTGGTTATAAAAATTTTTTAGATTTGTTTCATAGATCGAATTATTTTAAAAATATAATGTAATAATATATAAAAACAAGATTAAAATGGGACCATCTTCTAAAAACGGGATAAAGAGCGTCCCGTTCGAAGTTTGTCGGAACAACGGGACACGATGATCAAAAAAGGGACAATCCCGTTTTTAACGGGACGTCTGGTCACCCTAGACTAGGGTAAGTTAAATTTGAATGCAATGATAAGTATCATTGTATGCGAAAAACGATTCTGAACGGAGATGATTTGTCAGTCTAGGATATATTATATTTAAATATTGTCATATATTCTATTTTGAAACAAATTTAAACATTTAAGTAAAAGTCTCAAGATCCTACGTTTGGTAATTTTTTTAAAAATACAAAAATCGAAAATTATTTAGTAGTAAAACGTTATTTTACACGTGTATTTTTGATTTCATATTAAAATTAAAACTTTAAATACTCGTAAAATTTTTTAAATTGAATAATCCTCAAATTTTTACTGCTCTAAATGTTGTCGTCAAACACAAAAATAAAAAAAACACACATCATTGTAAAATCAATACATGCATCACTCTGTTTAGAATCTAATATTATTTATTTATTTTTGCATTATTATTATTTTAATATATAATTAGGTACCTACGAATATTTAACATACAATAATCAACAAAAAATCACTAGAAGAAAAATATAAAAAAAAACCCATTATTCAATTTCAAGATTTTAAGGGTAGGTACATTGAATAATTTTAATATGGTTTCTTTGAAAATATAGGTAGGAAGAATGGATTTAGGTATTGTTTATAACAGACAAATTAACCCTTTAAACGTCCCACTTAAGTTATACACTTCCGTTAACGACGACGAAAGACTGGAGCTGGTGAATATAAATCGAGTTATTAATGATTATTAATTCCTCGGGTAATTGTATTTGGACACGACCTATATAAGGCGCAGCAGCTGCAGCACCGACAGTGATCTAATCACCGCGTGAAACAAACGATCGGCGACGCACGTCCCGGAGCACGTGTACGGCAGCGTGTAACAGTCGGCTGCGTTCTCTCAACCGACAAGAGAACACGGGCTGATGAAAAGTCCAACCCACTGATTATGCAAGGCTTAGCGTTTAGTATCCTTTAACTTTCAACTTTAAGGCATGTTTAATGGACTCGACAAGATACTTTTACTCGTGGTGTAACGTAAATTGGACGATTGTTTTTTTTTAACACAACTTCAATAAAGTTACATTTTTATAATAGTTATAGACTTATTTTCCATTCAAAATAACTACGTATTTTTAATTTCTTTGTGTATCTAGTAGATAATTATTTAAAAATGTATGAAAAAACTTTTTACCTAACTATTAAGTAAAAGAAAAATTGTTTATTTAATTTAACCTATATTATTATTATTTATTATTATAATTATTAACTCAAGCGAAAGAA
Source organism: Schizaphis graminum (assembly GCA_020882235.1). NCBI lineage: Eukaryota > Metazoa > Arthropoda > Insecta > Hemiptera > Aphididae > Schizaphis > Schizaphis graminum. Next base: position 74,434,610 of record CM037032.1, read on the forward strand.
AAATACTTGATAATATAAGATAGGGTCGTGTATCTGTGTTTATGGTTCATTTATCTTATAACTCGGGGTCAAAGGCAGTAGATGTAAGCGGAATTGGTAAATTGCGTCCCGCAAAAATGGTCATAGTTATATACTGAGTAAATTGCGGCCCGGGATATCCCGATTTCTGGTCGGCTGGTTATATTATCTTTAATATTGAATTCGAATTTGTATAATACTATTTTTTTCACTATACATATTTTTACTTATTTTTAATATTATATTTTTTAATTATAAACAAAACAGCAAAACCAATATTTTTAACCATACCAATATGAATACAATTATATTGCCAGTCCTAAGTCTGAAAAATGGGAAGGAAAATATTGATTTCGTAACCCTTAATGTAATTTACATAACAATGACAAATATTTAAGTAGGTAAATATATTAAAATATACCGGGGCCGCAATTTACGTATGTATAAAATATACCTGGGCCGCAATTTACATAAAAAATTTGAAACGGGACGCAATTTACAGCGACAATACTCTATCCCCTTATCTGATAATACTTATCTAACTGTCCCACGTCCCCTTAAACGGATTTAACATATTTTTATACTGGTACGCTAGAAGTAAGGAGGTGAGCTAAAGCCACGAAGAAGGATTAAAATATTTTATTTTGTCAGAAATAACTATTTTTTTTTGCTAAATGTTGTAATTTAAATTTTATAAAATTATTTTATTAAATATTTTTCAATTTTATAAAAATATTAGATAATATAAAGAGTACTTCTTTAAATGTATTTATCATTTCACTATTCCATTCATTGAAACATTAGATAATAAAATGTATCTTTTTAAACTATTGTATTAAGCTTTATTTAGTAGCTGTTAAGAAAACTATTATATTTGTAATGCAAGTATCATGTCCTAAATAAAATATAATTAATATTTTATTGATAATATTGTATTATTTTATAAACATAGTTAATTATTTATGAATTAAGATAAGTAATTAAACATTTAATTTTGTAATCTATACAAAAATTTTATTCGGGAGAAGTGTTACTATTATGAATTAAAACATTCTTTATAAAAAGGAAAAATATGCACATGCCCATAAATAAAATTAACAATATGACAATATGAGATACTTAAGTATGGTTAGAAGTACTAATAAACATAAGAATCCTCACTCCGCCATCGATTCTGTTAACGCGTCAAATCAAAACGTTTAAGTAATAATTCAGAACCTTTTGTCACTTTGAGGTACTTTAAGCCCTGCCCATAACTAAAAACGATATATATATATATATATATTATATATATTATATATATATATAACCTAATATCACTGTTATTATAATCCATAGATCACTGCAGTGTATGCTTCTTCCCACTCCAAAAAAATTTCTAAACTGCAGTGATAATTATCAGTTGTCGGTCGGTCGACATTGATATATTACAATTTATAATAATCATGATGGCAGTGTGAGAGTGCGGCGCACGTTTCTGTGGTATGTGTGCGTGTGTGCGTGCGTGCGTATGTGTATAATATGAAGCATTAATATTAAACTACCCTCACGAAAAATATAGTTTGAAAAAATTGATAAGTAGTATGGATCCTTGGCTCTCGTCCAGACTAAATCCAGATTCGGACTATGAAAGGTATGATGACGAGATATGTGAAATAATAAATGAATTATACAATTGGCGATTTCGCGTTATGAGCAACGAGGTAACCGTTCGCGGTCTGCGAGAGCAGTCGGACGGGCTGATTACTCTCGCCGACCGCAGGCGGTTACCTCGTTGCTCATAATGCGAAATCGCCAATAGAAAATTGGGCATTTCATGCAATAACTAAGAAATAGGAGCGTCATATAATAGTAGAGAATGAAAAATGTGTAGTTGTATTTTTTGTTTTATATAGGATTTTATCGTATTATTTTTAGTTTAATAATCGTCGTTTTCCTAAGCGTGTAGTTGATTACCTATAAAAAAAATTGTTCGGGTCACAATTTTTAAATTTTCGCACTACTCAACAAGAATATTTTTCTAAAACTACATTTCTAACGATTAATTGGTCATTCTATAAATTACTGCAATAGTAAATGTTTAAATAATTTTTCACATTGTCTAAAATGACGAGCATTTTACATTATTCTTGAATTTCCATACTTCCTTTAACACATACAATATATACACATATATACACGTCAAAATATAAACGATTAATTGGAAAAACGTTAAATCAAAAAAATAAAAAAATTCGAAAAAATTAACGTTCTCGCGTTTTCTGATGAAGATGATGACGCTAATAGTTTAATATAGTCGATTGTTGCATAGTTGCATAGATCTATGTACAAAATATTCATAAAAATTTTAATAGTTTCAAATAGTAAAATACTTTATCAATTTATCAATATTAAAATGTATCTATAAGTAATACAACAGTCATCGTTTATTTATCGATCGAATCGTTTTAATAGACACACACACAAAATGATAGGTACAGAACCATCGGAATTATCGATAGTTTCTCTGCTAAGCTGAGAGTCTATTGTTCTAAAAAGGGTAAGCCAAACTATAATGTTAACATAATACGAGCAAACCTGTAGCTTCGAGTATTGCGTTTTATTTTTGCTCGTACAGCCCGACGCTAATTATTATCATTATTATATTTCCGCTTAAAACTAATCATTAGTGAAAAATAAATTATACACCTCATAGAAATAATTTACATTTGTTATCGAGACATTTGATAATTTTCTAGTTGCTTTATTCGATCAGCGCGTGGGGAACGGGGGTACATTGAATAATAATTCAAAATTACTACTTTTCAGTAAAAGAAATAATATCGCATTTCTACATTACATAGACTATACATATTATACTGTACTGACTAAAATGGCTTTTCAAACGGAATTAAAATCAAATAGTCACTGACAGCAAAAACTATATGTACTATGTAGAAAGTTTTTTTTAAGATAATATATCATAGTAATAAAAAAATTAATGAAATTGACTTATACCGTTTTACTCGCACATGCACCATTCATTTTATGTTATAAAGTATTTATGGTTTTAGCAACTTTATTAAAATTAATCGTCAACTAACCCTATCATTTTTGTAACATAAAATATAATCTTCAATAGGTACGTATCCGAGTGATAAATAGGATATGGAAAATTATAAAAAAAAAAATGTAATTTTGGTCGCAATTGGACGATGTATTATAATACCAACAGTAGTGATATAAAGACATATAATGACACGTTCTCACTTTAGTAAACGTCCGCACGAATGGAAATTTGAGATATAATTATATTATATATATTATACGGTTATTTATTTTCGTTTCGCTTATGACGCGCACTCGCGTGTGTGTGTGATGTCCGTCACGTTGTACCGAACGTGATTATATCATATAATAATACCTTTACCGAGATTCGCGTCAATGTGAAAAATAGGTTCGCTCGCGTTGTTCTGTTCCCCCCAGTCGTGTTCCAAGAACTCTAAGTTAAACGCTTATATTTTCATCTCCGTACCCGTCTTTTGTACGTTAGACATTATTAATAATAATAACTCTTATTGTGTCAAGGCACGGTCATTTTAAAAAACGATTGTATAAATTTACTCCTTCGGGATTTTAACTCTTTTAGTCGAGAAGAATCAAAATTATTGGATCAAAAACAAAGATAAGCTAAGTAGGTATACTCCGAATAATAATGGGACCCTATTCAAAAACGATTTTTCTTATACTACCAACTTAATACTTAGTAGTTAATGGATTTGCCGTGAAACGGTAGTAATTAATCAAACTATAAGTATTCAATTATTATACATATAGTAAAGTAAGGTATACAGTTCTATATGATTGAGTAGCATAATTATCTATCGTTGAAAATGGTTGTTATACCTATTAAGTATGAAAGTAAAACTGTCGATTTGGATGTAAACACGACTCATGGCACATTATTATAAAACAATACACAAATTAATGACCCGATGACCCAGTTGTGTATCTATATAACGCACGTAACGTAAATGTTGGACAATTCCAAATTATGTAGGTATATAAATGAATAATACGCAACAAAAAATTTTAGATTTACAATATTGTCTCAGATATAAATATAATAAAATGTATTAATTACCTAATTAATAGTTATAAGCTATATAATAAATGGTTGTTATATAACTGTTATATGTTTACTGTTTGTTAATATTAAAAACGAATTAAATTTAAATCCTGTATTGATACACTGGTCATGATTTAAACTAATAATATACTTACATAATGAATAATGATGGACTATCAATTCAAACGTTATCCATAAAATCCGTATTAGAACGAAATAAAGTAACAACAATTAATAGTTCTTCAGTAGTTGACTGAATTTGTTTTATTATTTTTTTTTTATCGTTTTTCAATACTTAAACTCTTAATATACTTATTTAATTTATTGAGAAAGCAGCTTATAACCATGATATTTCGACAGTACTTATTATTTATAAAGTTTTAATGATCTAAAAATCTATATCTATGTATAAATCAGTATCATTTTGACAAGACAACTACATAAAAACATTGTTGGGAAGTTCGTAGTAATGATAATAATGTATACCTATTAACTACTATTATTATAATCTATCTTTAAAGCTGGAATACAGAAAAACTAGTTTTCAATCACAATTGATGAAAACAAATGTAACCGTTTTACAAATAGGCTACCTGCTTCTCATGATGCATAATTGTATTTCCCGGTATTACATAAATGGCACGTTTTTGTAAAATAAGTCAAAAAACGTGCGTTCAAACTCCGGAGGAGGTTCAATTTATTTGACGGAAAAGCAACGGAGGCAAGATTGTTGTATAACTACTCAACTATATTACTATTATTATTCTAAACAATAAAACTTCATTATACTTGAAATTCGAGCTTTTGAGAGCGATCAATGTACCGATAATTTGACAGACAGCAAAGCCGCATAAATGACATTTATTTTTACAATACTATTTAAGGCGTAATTAACATGGATTTACACGACATTTGATTTATTTTAAAACCAAAAATGTAATGCCAACCTGATCTCCTAAGATAAAATATGCAATTTTTGAAATTTTTCCCTACCAATAATATTAATATCATAAACGTACTTTGATCAAATCGAATACGATACATTCATCATTATTTAGTTATTGATTAAAGGTCGTGGTTTTATTACACAGATAACTTATAACTGCATGTTTATTATATACATAATAGTATAATACATACATTTGTATAGTTTAATGTGTACCTATTTAAAAAATCCCACTTGTTACGTGATACGATATTCACACTTTCTATAGTAATATAATACAGTTTCGATGTAATATATACACACGATCACCGATGAAAAACCAAACATAAACATATATAAAAATATGTATAATACATATTATTACCTAAGTGATTATTTATTTGTCGATCATAATATTAATAATAAATCCCAAAAAATATTTAATTATAAGACCGAAAATTTATAAGCTTTACTTAGTACTTACTCAATATAGATTACAGAAAATAAATATGTGATTAATCTTCTTATTATTATTTATCTTTCTAAATATAGTTGTACTTTTTATAAGTACAGTTTGTTATTACGCCACGTCATTATTCCCACCAGATTTTAAGAAATGTATGCCTTAGTGATTAAAAATCTCACAAATTTTCAATTTTATTTGTTTTTTAACACTTATCAGTTATTGCACTTACGTAATCATGTTCACGTGTCTTAATAATTATATTAGATAGAATTAGTAAGTTTATACTATACTAGTAAAAACTATAGAATTACAAGAAATAAAATTAAAAAATACAAATTAAAGTGCGGGAAACAAATTATTACTATAAACATAAAGTATTATTTTCATATAATTATGTTACATATTTTTCATATTATGTTTTTTATAATATTAGTTTATTGAATGCACGGATGAAACGAAGTTTAAATCTTATATTGATTGGAGTAAAATGTTACCTTACACTAGTTAGTCGTAGTCTAATCATACGTAGTACAATCAATTTATATTCTGTTTATGAAATCACAGTGTTTTCTTAAAAGAATTGATTGGCCTATTAAAAAACTTAATGATTGGAGTTATTTATACTCTAATATAATGAAAAGTTTATAATTGAATCGATATAATTGTTTAAATTAAAATGTTACAAGAAAACTGAATTAAAAGTTTTAATTTCATTCATAACAAAATTATAAGCTGTGTACAATTTATATAATATAACATTATACTTTGAAGCTTAAACAATGAATAATAATAATAATAATAATAATAATAATAATAATAATAATAATAATGAGGTATCTGAAATAGTTCCTAAAATATAATTAATTTGAAATTTTCGAAAACACTAATGTACCTAGATAAATTGCACAAACTGTATTTTTCCACAATCAATATTCTATAATGTATTATACATTAAATATAATACATGTCACATGATGTATATAGTATTTTAATTCTTTTTCAAGTCTTGACTATATTATATTTATCTGCCACTGATTTTAGTTATGTACTATTCAAACAGTTAACTGTCAGCATAACTCAGTAACAAAAAGTTACTGAAAATAATTTTGAACTATCAAGTAATTAAATTCGTGTTTTAATAAAGAAATATAATAATAAGGTTAGACAAGTATTAAAAATTAAGTTTTGAAAATTTGTTACAAGGTTCTCCATAAATTTTTCTTTAATTATCTGTAAAAAAAACTATACCGGATTCAGACAAAAAATTTTTATGAGTGTTTTAAATTTAAATTTTCACAAAACCGCGTTAAATAACGGTTTAGCCTCAAACGATTTTTGATATTTGTTGTTATTCAAACAGTATAAGTCGTACATACTTGAACGTTTTACAAGTTATTTAAATTGCCATTTTCTTTACGTAATTTGATTTTCAAAACATTTTGACTTTTTTTGAGCTATTTATAGACAATTGAAATTTTCAATTTTTTTTTATTTTTTTTTTATAAATGTTGATAAAAAAGATTTAGCTGGGACAATTTACTTGAAAATTTAATTGAAGGGTCCACATAACTTGTTCTAACTCTCATTCAAAAATTATAAAAATACATAGGCACAATTTTTTTTTATTAGCATTTGAAGTTCAAATATTGACAAAAATTTGTCAAAATCATGAATATTTTTCACTATTTGGTAGTTAAAAATTTATAAATATTTTACTATCAGAAGCTAAGAATTGAAAATTTAATACTATGCTGTCCATAAGTTAAGCTTAGAATAATTATAAAAAATTTTGATGATTATTCAATTTAAAAAATTTTACGAGTGTTTAAAGTTTTAATTTTAATTTGAAATCAAAAATACGCGTGTAAAATTACGTTTTACTAATAAATAATTTTCGATTTTTGTTATTTTTAAAAAATTATCAAACGTAAGATCTTGAAGCTTTTACTTAAGTGTTTGAATTTTTGAATTTTTTTCAAAATACAATATATGACAATATTTAAATATAATATATCCCAGACTGACAAATCATCTCCGTTTAGAATCGTTTTACGTATACAATGATACCTATCATTGCATTCAAATTTAACCTACCCTAGTCCGAAGTCCACCCCACCCCCTAATGTACAGCAGAGCGATACTCACTTACCCGCTTTTTTTTATTACTAAATTTTAAAATTTGACGAAAATTTAAACTTATCAAAATTGTAATCATTTTTTATTTATATAATCGTAAAAACCATAAAACTGTGACTACGTATCAACGAAATGTAAGCATGCTTGAAATCTACTATATAGCAGAGCGACTTTGTTTTTTTTTATTTTCGCTGGGTGGCTGAGTATGCAAAAAATCGTTTATATACAAATCGTATTCGTTAACAACTCTAGTCGTACCTGTATTTGATATGAATATTTTTTGTTGTTGTCTTATATTAAACGTGTTTTGATAATACTAGTAAGTATACACAGTACTCACACAATTATTATATAAATAAATATATAAATGTAATACGTCACGTTGTCGTCGCGATGACTTTATCACGATATAATATATTGCTTATAAAAATGGTCTGTTGTTTTCCGCATAAGACGACGTATTGCATATATTATAAAAAAAATATTATAATTATGAGATATAAGATATTGCTCAATAAACATTAAAAAAAACTCAAACTTCAAGGTATATTAGTGTTAAATATTATATTTACCTAGTTTAATATTAACTAAATGGTATAGTGGTATACTATACAAATAGTTCAAAAGTTTACTTTTCTAGTTTACTTCACTCTACTAAAATTAAAAATATTATGGAAAAAAAAATACCTACTTAATTTTTTTTTTTGCTTATGCTTTTCATAATAATACTATACAAGTATTTTCATTAATATAAACATTATTATAATATTATACATTTATACTATTACTTATAATCCGTATGTATATTTTATATTATATATATATTGTACATATTATAAATAATAATGCTATGGGGTGGGGGAGGGTTGGTTTTATTTTCGCCCCACCCTAGAACAGCATGTATAACCGCCACTGCTATAATAACAAAGATTGTAACTCGTTTATAACTGTAACAAATATAAAATGATATTAAACAAATACTAGTCTTAACTATTTTTTCTAGAACAATTTGAGATTATGAAAAACTTCTGTACTCCCGACTATTACTTATTAGTTATTAAACATATAAAAGTTTGAAGAAACAATAATAAAAATTATTTTTTTTAAATATTGATATTTTTTATGAATATCATTATTTGTATGTTGACCTTAGAAATACATCCACCTTATGAAACAAAGGTATTAATACATTAATGAATTAATTACTTTATGAGTTAAGATTAAAGAATTGAACAATCATTCTCATTCATTTATAAAACATTTAAATAAAACACTTGGAAAAATAAATATACAATGATATATTTAATTAAAATTTAAAAAAATGAATTGAAAAATAAATTTAGTGTCAAAAGAAAATCTCTAATATATTTATAAAACTAGATATTCTAAATTGATGGCAAGTTAGGGAAAATTTACTATTTGTATCAAGCTATTAATATTATTTCTGTGGAAGTTGTATCTACAGATTAAATGTTAACTGTTTTATCCACTTGCGTCTCATTATTTTAAAATTAAGTAAACAACTCTTGATAAATATATTACTTAATACAAATGAGTATAGTATCACTCAAAAATAAATATAATATGATAATTTTTAATTTAAAGAATATTTAAATGAAAAATTATTTATTTAACTAGAATATTTGAATGTAAATTGAACATTTTTTAAAACACCCAAAGTTAAAACTAGATTTGATCGATACCCTCACTATTAATACCAATATATTATTTTTGTTTGAACTTTGAATTAGAAAAATAGAAATGATGAGATATGTAGTAATGATTTTTAAAAAAAAAAACTGGGGAACTCTTAGTTGATTTTTAGTCTACCTTGCAATAAATGTAAATAAATTATTAGGCGTTCAAAAAACGATTATAAGCGAAGACGATATTTCAACAACTATATTTCTAAAGATATTTTTTTAATTTATATTTTATATTCCTACCATTTTTCTATTAATATAGTATGGTATTTTTAACTAATATTTTTAACAAAAGGATTTTTTATACAACTATTTAGTATGCCATAATATCATATATTGTTACATATTGTTAGAATATATCATCAAATTAATGTTAACACTTAACCATCTTACCTAGCTTTTACTTCATCAAATCGTTCAAAAACACCAAGATCTAATTAAAGTTCTTTCTTCTCGCATTATCCCCCTAAGTCCTAACAGAGAACTTAATAGATAGCCTTGCAGGGACATACTCTAATTCTTACCAAAATCTTCGAACTACCTACTAGACTCATACCCATTATTCATTCTACAATTAATTTAAATTCTTATCTCCAAAATTACTTATTGTAAATAAACTTGTGTAGGTTTTAATGTTTTAAATGAAATATGTAATAAATAACATTGTTAATAAGTAAAATCAAGTAAAATTTCGGTGTGAGTTGTTTCGTGGTATATATAGAATATACATTAATAATTACTTAAAATTAGTCTAAACATTTTTTAAATTTCATTGTATATAGAAAATAACGATGTCCGTATAACGGTGAAAATTTTATTTTCCTATTTTTTAATTACAACATAATAACTAAAATAGACAGGAGTCAGAGTTTTACTGTAAAAGTGGGTATGTGTGGAATGGCTATTGACTTGTGCTGATGATTATTATGGAAACTAATAGACATAAATATAAATATAATCAAAATTTAAACGAACACAACTTAAAAAATTCCTAAAATATGATAAGACCTCTATCTTTTGGAAGATAAACTACGACCATCGTCGGTGACACGTGATTTCAGCGAAAATTGTGACAAATGAACAAACGCTGAAATTATAGTCTTTGCAACTGTCTTTATTCATTAAAATTAAATGATATTTAATGATTAAATCATTGCATTATTGTACATCTACACAATTTAATGGGAAATCATATTATTGTATGTTACTGCAATTGCAGTTTATACAACCCATTATTTGTATTTACGAAAGACTTCCAAATGACAAAGTCGTAAGCGAAAAATTATAAAAAAACTCGTACTCACTCATAGAAAATATAAATTAATACATAACGATTTCGGTATTATTTAATTATTGATTATCTATACAGGTATAATAGTTGGTCATCACTCATCAGTATGACACACGAGTATGTATAGGGTCAAATACGATATCACATAATGACGCATGTATATAATATATACTATTAAAAAATGCACTTCAGTAAATTCTGATTCGGTCACACATCGTTATCAAATAATGATATTATAAAGTCAGAATACATAGCCTATTACTCAAAACAAAAATTGTTCAATTATTTACTGTTATAAATTTATCTGAAATTAAATTCTATTACAAAATATGGTATATTGGTAATATAAATATATATTATAAACATATAATTTTATTTACACCATACAAATTATTATAGTTATAAATCAATATTTTTGAAATAATACAAAAAAAATATGTAATAAAATGTATATTTTTCAATGAATTACAGTATTATATTAATTGCTTGCATTAATTATACCAAACTGTTGTGTAATCAAATACATGATTTTTAATTTGTAGATCAGTCGATCAGTGTTTTATTTTCGACCCACTCTTTCAATGCTAAATTTATTAAATCAAATATTTATTTTAATTCGTTTAAAAATTTAAACATTAATAATAAATTAATAACCAATTTTAATTTAGCACAAGTGATAAGAGCACAAATATATTATAACAAAATAAATAATAATACATTAATACATATACCAATAAATCATAACCATATCTATTCAGATCAAAAAATAATAAAGTTTTACTTGTATACTAAAACTCCAATACAATAACAGCATGTTTAAACCATGTTTAAAATCAGCAAATTTTTAACATATAATATAAATATAGCATTCATTTTTATAAAATAAATTATTTATCATCATTTTTATTTCGATTTAATGGTTTTATACGACTTATTAAATATAATTTTGCTGCGATAAAAAACCGTAAATATTAAGGAATTCGTGTACTTGCACGTAACGTGTCTATAAAAACGTGTCTATACGCATAGTTGCATGCAGATCGCGTTTTAAGTTGTTTGTTATTTGTTATTTTTATTTTTTGAGTTCAACATACACTACAAACATAACAATATTATATATAAAAATATAGAATTAGATATTCTGTATTGATCATTTTATAATAATATATTATATTATATAAATAATATATAATATATACATATGTACCTATAAACTTGTGTATTAAACGCTAAGTATTTGTAATCACCGAGACTAGTGGTTTTCACCAATAAAAATACTATATTTTATGTACCCATAAAAGCTCGTATCATAGTCTATCTTAGTATGTAACTTATAAATTAAAGGTAGGGATGAAAATAAGAGGAAAAATTTTCAAAATATGCACAAAAAAAAATCGTAAATATACATAACATTTTTAATTATTAATTTTATTAAAATGAAAAAAAAAATAAAAATAAAAATAATATAATATAATACAATTTATAAACAAGATCAAAATGTCAGCATCTAATCAACGACTTATTGTTTCAATGTCTGTCTAAAAATAATTATACATTTTTGTAAATATTGTGACACTCACATTTGATTTTTATTTATTTTCATACCTGTAAATTTATTTCATTGGACAACACAAATGTGTAATCGACGACGATTGTCCGAGAGGATATTTTTATATTTTTATTTAAGTATAATATTTGATTAAAATATTTAATTTAAGTATAATCTTTGATAATATTAACTAAGTATGCATTTATTTGCACGAAAAAACGTTTAATATGCTATCTTAAAAATCGGGTAAGTGGGTATCGCTCTGCTGTATATTAGGGGGTGGGGTGGACCTCAGACTATGGTAGGTTAAATTTGAATGCAATGATAGGTATCATTGTATACGAATAACGATTCTGAACGAAGATGATTTGTCAGTTTAGGATATATTATATTTAAATATTGTCATATATTCTATTTTGAAACAAATAGTATAGTTACTATATGTTACTATAGTTACTTTATAGTATCTGTTTATTAATAAAAAAAAGTATTTGGCAACATATGCATAATGAGAGTATAAAATTTAATTTAAATTTTGACATATTTCGCATAAATTCGAACTTTAAGCACTTATAAAAAAAAATTGTGACTAACGATTTCGGATTTATTTTTATCACTTTAAGAACAACTTATAAGAAACCTTGTATTAATTTTTCAAGATTTTCTGGCCACCCATAAAAATTTTATCGGCATTTGAAGAAAAAAAAACTTAGAAAAGTCGAAAATTTCAATTGTCTATAAATTTTAAAAATTTAACTGTAAAGAGATAATCATAATATAAACATATGGTGAAAATTTCAAGTATTTACAATTATTCGTTTTTGAGTTACAGCAAAATCAAAAAATCGATTTTGTTGAAAAGTGGTTTTTCATAAAATTGCCGTTTTTCTGTCACTTATTTTTTGTTTTTCTCGATTTTTTTAAAACTGATTACTTTTGACCCCCCAAAGTACCAACTAGATGAATTTTCCTATTCAAAGAGGGGCTGAAGTCAAAAATCGGAGCATTATTACTGCTCCAAATGTTGACGTCAGACACAAAAAAAAAAAAACACACATCATTGTAAAAGCAATACATACTTCACTCCGTTCAGAATCTAAAAATGTACCCAAATATGAAAAAAAAAATAACAAAGATGAACTTGCTTAGTCATGAAATGCTAAGCTCACCTATAGCTATAAATAAAAGGCATAGACAAAAATATGCAAGTCCTATATAACTTCTCATCCCTAATAATTATCAATATTAACCATTTTTATATAAGAGTACACCGGCACAAATTTATTATGTAGGATTTGTACTATTCCTAAAAAAATTAATTGCACCTCCCAAGATATGGTTCTAGATACGTGTCTATTTAGAAAACCCCAGTTGATAAACTTCACTTTTTACTACGAAAACTACAATTTTTTTTATTTAATTATATTTAATTGTTCATAATATATTATATATTTATGTATTTGCAGTTAAGGCGCATAATGTGAATTATTTACGCATACCTTAATACCTTACCTATATATTAATTGTGTTAATCATCACAATGTTAAAACATAATATTATTTTTACTATTATATTGTAGAAGCATCAACCTCGACGCAAGTGGAATGAGCCAAAGCGATGACGGGGAATGTAACTCGTTTAATAAGAAAAAACCATCTCGAGTACGTACCCGTAAATATTATTACTTATTACAATAAAATGTCGAGTAGATGTACTCATTAGTCAGTAAAAATGTTTTGTGTACCTACTATATAATAATATATTAATATACATATTACATATAATATAAACGCTCAATTTAACATATTACTTATTATGAACATAAAAATGCATGAAAAATCAGAAAACGACTATATATATAATATTGTTTGTGACTTACAGTTATGTATATTATTGTCATGTGATATTATTTGGTATGATCACGCGGCAGTGCAGCACGCAATATATTATTTTGAGACGACTAATGACGAAAATATGCGTTGCAAATATACAAACAATAACGGCGGACGCAATAGTCTATTGGAATGTGGTTAAATCTAAACGTTTCGTTTTATCACTGAGGATTAAAAAAAATGCCATTATGTTCAATATTGGCACGATAATTTCATGAACTGCAAAAAAAAAAAATAATGTCAAAAATTAACTTTATCAACCCCCTTCCAACAAGAAAATTACCGGTCACCGGTGTTAATATTATATGGCATGTAATATTATTATTGATTTCAATACTCGGTTAATTATCGATGTTTTTTTTTACTGATCTCATTTCATATAGAAATGAGTGTAATAGTTAAACTGAAAATGTTGACTGGCTAGTGGCCATGACGATGTGCTGGAAAAAAATCCCAAAAAAATAAATCCCCAGTATATAAATTAATCAATGTTTATACTTTCTTAATGATAATTAATATTAATACAATAAAACAAGAGATAAAAAAAAGGTATAATATATAAATAGATTCTGGTAATAACTATATAATATTAGCTGTTTTATTATTATTTTGATACTGTTACTTTCTAAGCATTATTGCATTTAATTTTACACTGAAGATTTTTTTTTATTGAAATTTATTTCCACGATTCGTTGCAACCAGTTGGGGAGGACCAGCCTTTTAACAATGACACAATATCAAACTAATTACAGCATATTAAAATAGAGCCACCCAAACACGTCATTGCACTATTTTTAAAATCATTCAGTCAGATGCATTACGCAAAATTGAAAATTTCCCAAACGCATTTCAATTTATACAAACTCGTCCAGACGAAAACCTCTCTATCTTATTATATACATCATACGTACCTACGAGAACCTACATAATACTCGTGTATATATGTACTATACCCACGCGTACATACACGTGATTACTAAAGAGTAATAAACTAATTGCTAATTATAATATAAACCGAACAGTTGTGTAGTGGGTGTTATAATATTATTTTATGCGCTCATTTTTATAGGTATACAATATATTACAGTCAGACTCGTCATATTATAAACACGGCCGAACACGACCTTTACACGAGCTCTGTAGTATTTACCGCATCATACATGAACCGCATGGGTTTTGAATAAGCCGACTAGGTTTTAAAATTGTTTATCAATACATTGTCAATACATTATTGAACTGATATCAAACATCGATTATGATAAATGATTAATGATAGTACTGACTACTATAAGTACGAGGTAATAATATATTGTATAACATTATCCGCGTGTATCCGTGTTTTTAATAAAATATGAACGAGTACAAACACTGATATAATTGTATTATCGGTCGAGGTGGTGGGTCGATATAAAAATTATAATATCACTGCAGAGTAAAAAAAAACATCGTTTCTGTTTATCAAACGTATAAGTTACACACTATAGTATTCAATGTATCATATCAAAATATTGTGTAAATCGAAAATGTCATTGGGATCTGCCGCCTATCTACATTAGAACATCGCCCCCTATGTGTATGCAGACAGACACTACTGCAATCTCGTGATCGCGTATAAATTGTATTATAATAACCGGACGGACATTATGTATTTTTACGCGTTCAATTATAATATCATGCGCATAATTATTAATGCTCTTATATCATAATATTATACTTGTACGGTATTGGTAGGTACCTATAATATGTTATTTACACACGTGACTGAGAGGGCATTAGCAAAACGACGAGGCGTTATTGTTTTACGAATTATCATAACTATTATTATTATATCACTGTGTTATTTAATATGTATAGTAATAAATTAGGAATAATATAATATAAAGTATATCATCATACAGAGTATATCGTGAAAATTTGACACTTTTATATTTAAATATGTCAATCCTTTATGATACACACTGTATATAAATTTAAATTTTATGTTTCATTTCCTTCTAAACACTATGTTTATTAATATGATATATGATAATATCATTGAATGCAATACCATAATATTTTTTTTACCTCCGGTGGAATTCGTACGTTAACTCATCACGTGAACGTGGCACATGTAACGCGTGAACCAGAGCAACAAAATAATGGGTACCCACCTAAGCTATTACCTATTACATGTTACAATATATGGCCGGTAATTAAAATTCGCAGCATAAAGGGTTTACGAAAAAAAATTTGAATTGTTATTATTTTTTTTTTTTTTCTGTACATAATGTTATCTAGTCCGTAATTATAATATATTGGTAATTATGTAAATGTGTAATAGAAAAATATCATGATGCGTCATGACGTATGATTGTATATTAAACATTTTTTTCCAAAATGTTTGTTATTTTTATAATGACATTTACATTCTATGAATATTTTTTTTAGATATGTCAACAATGTATGGCAGTAATGCACTAATTATATTTTTGAAGTATATTATACTACATGTAAAATATTACGATCTTAAAACTACCAGCACTTTCGTAAAATATAAAATATCATAAATACAAATGAACAAATTATAATTTCCTTACCTAGTAACAACACATGTGTTGTTATTAACTTTAATTGATTCTGGTGAATTCAAATTTTGTATGTTATACACTTATACATTATTGTTATCAAAGAACAACGTTATTATTTAACGAAAATAATACAATAATAGTTAATACTCAGACAGGGTGATGGAGTCCTCTTAAATTAATATTACTACCATTAATATTGTTGTTGTTTTTTATTATTAATATTTATTCAAATGATGGCAACACAATTATTTACGCCCGAAGCATTCAAGAGAATTTACCGGAATGGATAAGAATGATTAATTTTGAAACAAATATTTAACTAATAATACTATTAACTTTAATGTTTATAGTATAAAATTATAAAATATTTTATTTTTATATTGTTATAATCTTATGTGTATGTTATAAAATTTACATATTGTACACTGTGGACAATAGTTATATGCACGCTATACAGTGTACACATTTCAACAATAATTGTGAATTTACTTCAGAGTACAAGTTAAGTAAATTTAGGAAGATGACAAGTTTTGGAAGGTGATAATTTAATTTAAATTAAACATCATCAATTAAATATAGTAGGTTATTAATACACTTTTCCGTAAATAATTTTTATATTTTTAATTGTATATAACATACATTATAAATGCTAACCCACTACATTTTTTATAATCAAAAAGAAAGGAAGAAAAAAATAATTTATGTTAAACTAACGCTTAATTTTTTAATATGATTTTAATACTGATACCATAACATAAGTCATATTGTAATTTTAATAAATATTTAGATAATACGAGATCTATAAAAATATCCAATAAAAACATAATAGATATACTTGCTTGAATTATATTATATAAGTAGTGTAAAATTTAGAATTCAATAATGTCTCAGTAGTAAAAATGACACAAACGGAATAATTGATGATGAATTTTTAACATCACCATAGTCACATTTTATTGAGCCAGCACTCGGCATAATATTATAATACACGCGTATATTGAATAGGTACAATCAAAGTATAACGATAATTCAAGAAAACAGTACAACGACCTATTTACTATAATATTAATGACGTTTTGTTTGATTAGTGAGTCCTTCGATAGACAAGTGAACCTATCCTAACACAGTAATTACGAAATAATACGACTATATGTGAGTATGTGAAATATCAATACACTATAGTCGAGCATATATGATTTAATTATATATATTTATTATTTATATTTATATAATAGTATAAACATTTTTATTTTGTCACATACTCGTAATACAAATATTACACGTAAACTTACATAAATAAATAACTTAAATATTATATTATAATTTATATTTGTATTCTTAAATTCGCTTATAATTTGTTAAGTTTAAGTCTACCACCGTCTAATACAAATAATAATGCCAAATTGTGTTCACTGTTAGTCATAGTTAAATTCCTATTCCGATTTCTGCAATATATTCTGTGCTCTAGTCCAATAAAAGAAACGTATGCCATTTTATATTTACACCTGGAAGATGAGTAATAATAGATGCTTTGATGTTATTAAACCAAAATATTGTCTGAACGATCAAAATACGACTTTGTCAAGACGTACACAACCGTGCATTAACTGACTATTATAAACACGAGTAAGTATACTAGATATACTTATATGCCCTACACTCACAAAAAAAAAATCGTAAATAATAGTAACTGTTTATAAATACGTAAAAAATAATAATAACAGAAATAATCAGATCTGTAATCTAGATGTTTTTATGTGAGGCAAAGTAAGTATTACAAAATTATAATTTTATTAAAGAATACAATATGACGTTCAACTGAACTAATAAGCTTTTTTTATTCATTAAGTTTTTGCGAAAATGAAATACTAAATACGTGCTAAGTGCTATTCTTCCGCTGTATTGTGCCTTAAAATTCGTAGTATGTTAATAAGTAATAATAACATATAAAAACTTGTATAATTTTGTAAACAGTTTTTTTTTTAGTTTAAAATTATGCAAAACCCACCAAGTCACAACAACATAAATTATATTTGTACAGTTGTAAACATTATTTTCAATAAACCCTATTCCAAAGTACCTATAGATATAGGTATAACGAGACAGTATTTACCTATCTGGCCTCTATATCAATGACCAAACTTGCGAATTTGATTAAACTCAACTAAGTTTTGTATTTCCTTAAGTAGGGGAAACTGGTTTCGAGTAAGGTACTACTCGAAAATTATTTTTGATAAATGCGACAAATTCGAAATAGTTTTACACGCCAACTTGTGGCCTAAATTTATTAATTCATATAGAAAAAATAGAATAAAAATGTTTTAAATGTGAGCTTTATCCATTCATATTATTTAAACGTAGAAATTATATAAATTATGATCCAAATATTAAGTACATTTAAAATATTATACCTACCATGTTTCATATGATTTTGCGTATATTATTTATGCATTGATTTTTAAAAATGAAGTTTCAAAAATTTTAGATTTCGTGTTTTTAACAAATCCAAAATATACAATTCATACGGTCACTACGAACATCGACTTCAAAAAAACCTAACATTCTATCTCTTACCGATTTAAAATAAAAACTTGTAAACAATGTTTTTACAATTTGAAGTATTCAAAATATTCAAAATTTCATACCAATTACATGCTAATTATTTTGTAAATAAACTACAATAAAATGTGGATGTCAGAGAGGGACAGTAGAAAAATTTCTACAACCACTCTTATATTGTTTTAAATTTTAAATTGACGAATCACGATAATTACATGTTAAAGTCAATAAACAAAAATTACTTAGCCAAAAAAAATTCTGAAATTCCTAATAGGGGAGGAGGTTGGAAAATGTACTTGCTAATAGTTCTCTACTCTCTAGTACCGAATATACCCATAATGATAAAATATTTATGTTTTTAAATTTATATAATTATTTATTATAATAATTATAATAATATGTTTCTTTGTCTAGTTTGTCTATAAGTTTAGAAGTAACTAAACTATGATAAAATATTACTAAATTAAAAATACACAAAACGTATGTATGGTAAAAATTCAGGATTAGGTAATGCCATAGGTAATAGATTTATATACCTACCCATTAGCTATTATCTACCTATAAACGTAGTTATAATTCTAATACTCTAATAGCTATAAAATCTTATATAGCCTATAATATGTTTTGGGGAATTTGATAATTATTAGTAATATTTAATTAAACTTGTTTTTTTTAAATTATATAATATATAATATGTCTGTTGTTTACTACGTATGTTACTATAAACCTATAATAATCAAAGCTGGGCACTAACTAGTTAGAAAGTTAAAGTTAAGTTAGAAAGTTACTTTTTAAGTAACTTTCTAACTTAACTAGTTAGTTTTAATATATGATAACTTTCAAACTTAACGAGTTGAAT
The DNA here is from genome assembly GCA_020882235.1 of Schizaphis graminum. Classification (NCBI taxonomy): domain Eukaryota; kingdom Metazoa; phylum Arthropoda; class Insecta; order Hemiptera; family Aphididae; genus Schizaphis; species Schizaphis graminum. The sequence continues at coordinate 74,454,683 of CM037032.1, forward strand.
TGAAAGCGTAAAATAATTCTAATCTAACTCGTTAGAAAAATAACTAACTAGTTAGTTTATTATTATTATTACTTTTTTTTCATTCTAAAGTTCTAGAAGCTGTATAGAATATATGTATATAATATAATATAGAGTATGGATTATACTATGATTGTTATGTATTATTATTTTATATTTATATTTTATGTTGTCATACTGTTGTATAAATTTTTTTATTTTGTTTCATCATTTATGTTTTAATAAGTAATAACTAAAATTTCAAGAAATTGAAATTATTACTTACCTAATTAGAACATGTGATCAAATTACAAGGTGTTTAATTCAATTTTCAGTTTTTATCAATAATGTAAGTTAGATATAACTTATTATTTACATTTGAACACAAAAGTTTTTTAATCTAAAAAAAATCTAACTTCTAACTTATATTCTAACTTAAGTTACTGTTTTCGCCAAACTAACTTCTAACTAACTAAGTTAAAAATTTGGACAGTTTCAGAAACTAACTTATGTTCTAACTTAGTTAGTTTTTTTACTAAAGTAACTTAACTTCAACTAGTTAAAAAAAATGACTAACTTGCCCAGCTTTGATAATAATATTATACTATAGTACCTAGATAGATGATATTTTTTATGTTCTTTGTTAAATTCTTCTCCGTTCATTCAGTACCGATTTTCAACTATAATAGTATTAGTTTTATCAAGACATTATAAAATAATAAATATATTTTTAAAACACGCGTGTAATTTAATATTACTTAATATTTTATGGTGAACTTAATGAGCAATGGCGTATTAATCATATCATATTATTATTATTGTATTACTTGTATTATACATATCAATACATCGTAGATAATAGATTACAGTAGATTGTAAATTGTTGTTTTGAACATAACTTAGTAACTTACTATTCCAACGTATGCTATATAAATTACAAAATACATAGTAACAATTCGATACAATTAACAATAATATTATAACATTTCCTTATTATATTTGTAGTTTTGGTTATTATATATCGGAGTGGGCAGTACTCAGTATTACCACAAACCATTGAGCTGCACCAGATGCCACTTTTGTACTTTGCCCGTATTTACCTTGCTTCCCCGCGTTTGATTTATTTCATTTATATAGGTAATAACTAATAACAATGAACATTATAGGTGAAGGCATTTCAAAAATGCATTTAATAGCTATCGCTCGAGTTACGTTTAATAGGTAGGTATTTGTATGTCGATTACGTACATCGATATTATAAATAGGTATTATAACTATTAAGGTAGAATAATATAAAAAAATTTAATATTTTATGTCGTGTTCTAAACAATAATATTTCGATAATTAATACTGATTTTGTAATTTCTTCTCTATAATCTATATGGGGGTAAATCTGCCTATCTATATGCACTATATTTTAGTTGTGAGACAATCGTACGCATTTTAGTCATCGCACCCCGTCCTCCCGCAACTCATATAGAAGGAACCGCGGCTTTAGACCAACCCTCTGCCTTCTATTATAGGTATGCCACTGTAACCGCGCGGTTGCTAAAATAATAAACATATTATAACGACAAAAATCCCTGAGATTAGAAGTTGGTGGGTCGTAAGTATTTAAAATCGCGTAACGAACCTCGTTCGGAATCCGTCACGTGTGTTTCAACACATTCATCACCGGTCCTTCGTCGACAGCACGGCGGCTTTTAAACACGTACAATAATCATAATAATACAATAAATACACGTAATTACAATACTTATAATAATAATAGTAATAATAATAGCACGTTGCCGTCGTGTAACGTAACGCGATCACGCGACACGCGTTAGCCGCACACACGGCGACGCTGTCACGTTCGGCGCAATGTGCTAGCCGGCAGCGCGACCGACCACCGTGGGAGACGGCGGCACCCGGTGCTCGTGCGGGTGCGCCTATACCTATCACCGCTGCCGCGGCAATAGTGCGCGGTGCGTAGCGTGTATGATATTATTATTATTATTATTATTACGTCGGCGATAACTTTTAAAATATTTGAATATTTTTATTGCAGTGCCGTCCGAGTGCACCACGTGAGCTGCGAGTGAGGAGCGTTCACACCCAGCGATGAGGAAATAATTATTAATTTTTTTTATTTATAGAAAACGATACGGCCCGCGGCAAGACAGCACGTGTGCGCCTGTCACGTAGCCGTGTATAGCGGGCGGGCGACCGAGGCACGCGACAGCTCGGTGGCAACACTGGGCCCGCCGCGCCGCCGGTTCCGAAGCAGCTTTGAACGCGCGTCGCGACACGCAAGGCAGCCGCGCGCGCTACCGTACCGGTCCCGACGCCGCCGCCGCCGCCTGATGAACGACGACCGTTAATCTGTGTACGCGGTAACGTTTCGTGTCGTGCGTATTGTGCGCTAGCGCCGCGTCCCATGCAGTCGTCGAGTTCGAACCGTTTTGCCGCGTTTATAGTACACGATATTATATTGTTTTTATCGTTTTTTTTATCCTCTGGTATAATATTATTATTATTATTGTTGTTGTTGTTGTTGTCGTTGTTGTTGTTGCTGCTGCTGCTGCTGCTGTTGTCGGTGGTCTACCTCTACCGCCGAGTTAGTTTCGTCGCGGCGTCGTAGAGTCTACAACGGTAACCAATAATAACAATAATACACTATTGTCCGGTGGTCATAAAACACGACTATTATAATAATTATTAAATTATTGTTATTGTTATTGTTATTACGCACCGTGGAACTACGTGTGTGTTTTTTTTTTAATTTCCTACTGTCGTCGTTACGCCACTGCATCGTTCGCGGTACCGGACATTTTACACGGATCTTCGATCTGCCCGTCGAATCTATAGTTGATATTTGTTTTTAAGCATTCTCGTTTTTTGTGTGAATTTATTTGTGTCGTTTCTCGCTTACGAATACAGTATTATTACATTGTTTTACCCGTCGATCGTCAAATTATTTATTATTGTCTCTTCTACGTAACAACTGGATCTGGTGTTCACTACGAGTGTTCTGGATTACACAAAAAAAAAACTAAAACAGTTAGGTGAGTGGTGAACAGTGGCGTATTTACGGGGGGGGTCCCCGGGTCTGGACCCCCCCCAGAAATTTTTTTTTCAAATATTATATAAATAATATCAATAATAAGTATCATTATTAAATTAACTCGTATGTATTTTATTATAATGTTATAAACTTATACTTAATACTAAGACCCCCCCCACAAAAAAATTGAAAATACGCCACTGGTGGTGAAGACACGTTTTATTTGAACTTTTCGACATTTCATATTTTCGTTGGATGTGATGGGATTTTTTAAATTTAATACGTTTTTTCAAAGATTTTTAAACAACTCTCCGTACATTAGGGTTGCCAATCGCCATTCATCCCGATTTCACCAGAACGCTAGTGGTTTGTCGGTTTTCAAAACACCACAATTATTCCGATACATTTAAAATCCAGGTCGGTACGTTAAAAAAGTACCGGTTTCTAACAAATTAGTCACATATAACTTCAAAGATGTATACTGCATACAAACTACAAGTTAATGAAAATAATTAATTCTAGTTAGATTAAGTTAAAAGTTTATTGATGCCCACGTTTGCATGTAATTATTTTATACTCAACTACTGTATATAGCTAGAACTTTCCGCTTTTTTGTTATTACAAAATTAAAATAAAATTTTATAAAATTAATAATAACAAAATAAATAAATCGATTTGCAAAATAATAATTTTAAACTTTTATCAAACATTACCGAGATATAAGTCTATGAATTGGTAGTAGAATGTATCATTAAACAAGTTATTACCTCGGTTTTTACTTATTATTATGATTTTTTCTAGTGGGAATCTTTATTAATTAAAGTCATAACAGTTAAACAGTGATGAAAATTTAACTTCCCCCCCCCCCACGAGAAGCCTCGATAAAATTCAGACATCTTAATAAAACAGTAATCCCTGATAAAACCTTAAATAACTTGCAATATTTGAAGCATTTCTGCATCCGCATATTATATTGGATATATTATTATCGTAGTTCCTCATATGCTTGAAAAAATGACGACAACCGTTATTTTCGCAGGTGTCGATGGTTTCGGACATGATAATAACGCACCACGAAAACGCCATGAAGGACAGATTGTCCGGAAAATCACATACCGTTTCTATGCAAATGGCACCACACATGAACACGGAGCAATGCAATAATCTCGAAGGGGAGATGCAACAGCTCACTGAGAGAACTGGATCGCACCGAAATCAGGCAAAAAATATCACTAAAGAGGTATGTGCGCATACCAATTATATATATATATTGGTGTAGTTGTGTAGACGGTATAGTATACGGGTGATTAACTAACCTCCATTAATGTTTACCTCCATAGTTTCTTTAGTGATATGACTTCATTCGAATTATAATTTTTGAAATGTTTTATTAAGTATACTTGACCATATTTTTAATCAGGTACTTCGATTTATATATTCTATTTAAAAGGTCTCCTGTGGCGATACAAACTTCTTTTTTTTTAACTATGGAAACCAGCCTTTTTTTTTATCAATCTTTGAACAGATTGTTTATCGAAAACTTTAATGTATAAATCATAATTCGACCAAGTAATGACCCAATATAAATTATAATTGTTACAATGCCTTTAAAAGAGAGGTTCAAAGTTGATTCCTCAAATAAACAATATTTTAGAGTAAGTACTTGAGTAAAATAATGTAATTTAATAAATTTATTTAAATACTTTTAAAACACTCAATTATAATATATTTTAAATACTTTTTTAAAAAAGTGCTTGAACAAAGCATTTTAATTAGGTACTTTCTTGTAATAAGTACATCTATATTTAAAATCATTATTTAAAGAATAAGAGAATTCATAGAATTTTTTAAGCCAAAGAACTGAAAACAATTTGAAATATCACCGTTGAAAATTTCTGTTTCACTGAAATGCTATGATGAGTGTAATGGTATACCAATATTATACATGTAATGTACAAAAAACCGAGTGTATGATAATAATTATATAATAAATAGAAATTAAGAATTTTTATTTTGCTTTTCTTTATCATTGTGCGCAATATAATAAATGTAAAATAAAATAAGCTAGGTATAATATTTATTCTATAAAGCTCACGTGATAATATTAAAACCATTTGAAACATTCATATATTTATTAGCTATTTATCTATTTATTATTCTTTACACCCATAAAATCATCTAGTCATATGGGTAGTTCTCCCCATATGTGAATTGTTTTAAAGTCAAAATATATTACATATTCATATTGCATATTGTGTATGTAAATATGATTAAAGTAACAAATATTCACAGATTATTGTCAAAATGAAAGATATTATAATAGGTTTGCAGTTTAACGACACGACGGTGGTCGGTCGATCATTCGTCATAACCGTGCAAATATAAATTGATGAAATCAATGGTTTTATAAGTAATACTTTGTACAATATTAATAGTAGCAGGTACACGTTACACGATGTTACAATCGACATCAAAATAATATTATAGCCTATAGTCTGCTATACTATAGGCACTATTGGCATAACAGATATAGACATATACCTAGTCGTTTAGCATCGTTTGTCTACAACACTCGAATGTGTGGTTATCAGCTGTAGACGTTTTTCAAATTATGTAGGTAGCTATTAGTTAGTTATTATACTTTATACAATATACATGATATTATTACCAATATATAGGATATAGCTATAAAATATAGGTAGGTATCTACTATCTATAGTGTCTATTTATCACACATTATACGATATATAATATATCATATTATAATATTATGTATAATTATTATAAGTTGTAAATATAAACACGATTAAAAAGCTTGATTGAAAATATTAACTATTAACACACAATTATTTTATTTATATTTTCAAAACTTTGTATTTAAATTTTTTTGCATGATATAATCATATTGCAATTTATAATTATAAGATTTTTCAGAATTTGTGACATAATTTGGTAACAGTGGTTTATAAATATATAATAATATTATATAAAGATACAACTAGGATATTTTATTATTATAATGACAAATAACCTATAAGTGGATAATAATTCACATGTAAATTGTACATGTTATAAAAAAAATGTATGTAGGTACACGATTATAGATATATTATGTAATAGTTAATCCTATAAAATCAATAGCTTGAAATAATTTACTTAAAATATAAAAGGTTAACAATGATAATAACTAGGGCTCGGAAGTTGTAGGAGTTGCATATTTTACTGTATGCCCTTAATTTATAGCAGACCAAGCTAGAAATCCATTTTATACATTGACAAGATTAAATAAAAAAATTAAAAGTGCATATTTTTGCATATTTTGTCAATTTTAGAAAAAAGTGCATATTTCTCAATTTTCATATGCTTTTTATGCATATTTCTCAATTTTCATATGCTTTTTATGCATATTTTTAAATTTTCATTGGATTTTTATGCTCATTTAATATTTTCTAAACAAATTGATGTTTTTCCTAATAATTATTTTATTTATTTTATTTCGATTAAATTAACAGTCACGACGTATCAACGGAGCGTATTTATCTTTATTACACTAACGTCTATGCTATCGACGTTATAGTTAATCTAATAGCGATTTGTTCTATATAATAGTGTATTTATAGGTGTATGACTGAATTATATATACGGTTACAATAATCTATATGTTTAATGAATTAAAAAAAAAATAATATAATTTTTCAAATAAATTTTATTCTATATATATTTTTAGATTGAAAAAATTACAATCCATCAAACACAAAATACAAGCCAAAACATTAAGCCAAACAAAAAAAATAAATTTTTTTGTATATGCGTAGTAAATTTGTTTGCATATTGAATAAATTTTATTTTGCATATTTAACATATTTTCATGCATATTTTACAATTTTTTTGTGCATATTTGCATGCATATTTTGCCTTTTTTAACTCCTATAACTTCCGAGCCCTAATAATAACTTAATTAGGATGATGAGGAGTTTAATAAACCTATTGCATACATTTATACTTAACATATTTCTTTCGATACCTTCTCAAATATAAGTACTACAATAGAATGAAATTTTCAAATTTAAATTTAAAAAATTCGTTAATTGTGGTTTTTTAATAGGGTAAACCATACACAAGTTGTTAAAAGTACGATTATTATTTTAGAAAACTTAATATAATCGGGTTATATTAATATTATATACATATTATTATATATAAAATTATACTACTTTCAATGCAAATATCACTTATCGACAAGTGTTTTAACATTATTAATTATACATCACCAATTGCTAATCTATTACTAATAACACAGAATAACTTTATTTAAACTTAAGTTCGAAGGCTATTATATTCCTTAAGTTCAGTATAAATATTTATTTTGTGTTAAACCTTAGAATCAAATACATCAATTTGTAAATAGGAATTAATTTAAAAACTAACAGAAGTTTCTAAATAAATGTATAACATGTGTTTGTTTGTAACCCAACCTCATAATATACAGATTATATTAAAAGTAAATTAGGTAAAAAAAAGTATATTTTGTAACTTAAATTTTGCTTCGTCTTGTACATATAATAATAACACTAAGATTTTTATCAAAGTATATTAATCAACAATAAATTAAAGTTATGTTTTAAAAAATAATTATTTTTATATTGTATTATTAACCTTTCAATAATTTGGTAAACAGCTTTTCTACATTAATTGTAATATTAATTAATTATAGTAAATAAAGATTAATAAACGATTTCTCAAATCTCAATTAAATAGGTACTAAAATTGTAAAATGTAATTATCGCATGTAAATTAGAACGTTTTGATAATTAAAGTTAATTTTTTTTTACTATTAATGATTAAACCTTTTGTATAGTACAAACTATATTTTAAAGTGCCATAATACAACCTATATGTGATCGGGCATCGGCATTATGTTAAGTTGTTGTTTAATATCATCATAAAAACAACGAATAATTCATCATTAATGATAGGTAGAATAGCTTATTACTTAAAATATTATACAATAATAAGCAATGTAAACATATGTTTGATTATAAAATAAAGATCGATTTTAAAATTAATTTACAAATTATTGCAACTATTCTATTGAATTTTATGTAAAATCGCTTCATTTAAAAATTATTTAATAACATTTATATAAGGATTTTAAATTGTAATATATATATATAATTTTAATATTCATCATAAGTTATTATACTAAAGAGGTATAATAATAATTTAGATTACCTACCTAAGTGCCATATTTTACGACCCTTTAAACATTGAATGACCTTAAAAAATACACAGCATATTATATATATATTTAATCATGTATAGTATACGTCTTGTACAATATGCATATCCAAATTTTTAATTGACGTTTGCCGTTGATTTGTTTGCCATACCACAGGTATTGTACGTTTATCATACATATGATCAACCTCTATAACCCGTATACTATATTATATTTAACAACCTGCCCCGATCACGTTGTACCGAAAAACCCGATTGTCGGCATATTTTAATACGATCCTATTCTACTTACAAATAAACAGCAGCGTGACAACGTGATCGCCCCCGATCAAGATGTTTGCTCATCACGTGGTGTTCTTATATACGATGACGTTATTAATACGTTTCTTGTAATGTTGAAAACGTGATCATAATCAATTCAATTTGCCGTCATATTTAAATCGCTTAGGACGATTTTCGTATGAAAAAAAATCATCCGATTTCTCCGTACGCGATGTGTTTCGTCATAATATTATACAATAACGAAAAATATAAACAAACATTACAATGATAATGTTTCTTGTTATGCAGGACCCAATGTCACATCGTATAATAGAAAAACGACGACGCGATCGAATGAATAATTGTCTAGCTGATTTGTCACGGCTCATACCAGCCGAATACATGAAAAAAGGTCGAGGTCGAGTTGAAAAAACCGAAATAATTGAAATGGCAATCAAACACATGAAATATCTCCAATCTAACGTCTGCTCGACGGGTAAGGATTATTGTTTTTGGAATATTTATGACGTAGGTACATTGAACATTGAACAAAACAAACACGTTTATGTTACTTATACATGTCATATACTCGTATATATAGTAGAAAATCAGCCACCACCATGTAGTACAGAGGAATCTACGGAACCCGTGGAGATTGAAAAGTCAGAAAATTCCACCCCAGAAGAACCCGATAACTCCATTTTGATGGCAGACCAATACAAGATGGGGTTTTTGGAATGTCTAACGGAGACCATGCAGTATCTCGTCGAGGGACACGGGTATCCGCCCAACCACGGATTGTGCTTGTCGCTCATCAACCATTTGCAACAACATTGTGCTCAAATCGTTAAAGGTATTTTTATTTATTTTTTCTCATCGTTGTACAAGTACCTATATTTTAATTATTAATAAAATAAACGATATTTGTATCTCATTTCTGCAGGGAAACAAGTGATCCATGACGTGATGAAACAAGAGGTTATATTAGAAGTGAACAAATTCAACGCAAACGTGCTAACATACCTGGACGGGGACGGGGCTTACGATGAGAGCGGTCAACAAAAAAATTCTTCAAAGAACTCAAAATCTCATACGTCGGCAAACACGTCATATGATCAGGTGCGTAATGCATTACACGCAACAATGTACAATAATGCACCTAATATACATTTAGTGCCGGATTTAACAGGGACACATAGTCAATGCAATGGTCCTAAGGTTCAACGCTAAAGTTGTTTAAAAGGCCTCGGGTTGATATCCTAAACATTTTCTAACTTTGTAAAATAATAAATTATTAAAAATATCGAATAATAGTCTAGAAATTATTTTAAGAAATTACCCGCACCCATTTATTATTCTAAACAATTAATGGTTCAGTTTTAGCAAGCTAAGTTTTATGAAATAGCACATGCGGTTCACATATACGAGATCCCCATAGAAATATATATATTTTTTTTAAATTCGTCATCACTTAAATCAAATACAAAAATGAATATCACTGATATTGTAGCAACTTTTTTTAAATGGGACTCCAATATTAGTATAGTTACACTTCGATTTTCTTAGATGACTTAGATCCGGCACTATGTATATTACACGTAACAACAATCGCGTCTTACAAGATCGTTTTGTTTTTATGCCCATAATGCAGACACTAACGGACAGGTGCAGCATGTCGTTCACAACAGATTCGTATTCATCCAGCGGGTCCATGTACAAGTTCAAGACGGACATCAAACAGCGGTTCAGCGCTGAGAACAGTGGCGAGGACCTGGCTGATTACTATGTGCCCGCAAAGAAACGGTGCCGGAAAGAATCGTCCGACTGTACTGAAGATAGACAAGAGGTGCCGATATTCGCGCTGCACGCCAACGGGTCATATTATATACCACTAACAGTCAATAGGGACATTATACCACCTGTCTTGGACCACGCGCTGACCGAAAACCGTTCGTCGGTCATCGTTCACCCGATATCGATTTCGGTCAACTTCCAAGCGACTAATCAGTTTTGAATAATGGCGTAATCCCGATTGGCGGTCGGATCATGACACCGATACAATACGGGAGCAGGGTTGTTGATTATACCAATACAACAAATAATGCCGTATTGGAACAACATTGTACGTCATGTCCTCAACCATAATATATGTTTCGCAATTTTTGTGTTCTCGGTGCAGCTTATTATAGGTACATGTGCGTGGTTTTGTTTTATTCAAATAATACATCTTGGGTTATGAAATTCGCCCAAAAATGTCGTATAGCCGCACTTGGGTAGAAAATCGATCATAACAATTATAATTTTGTATTATACATGATGGCTTATTTTTTTCGATTTTAAATAGTTAAATATTGCAAATCAAAAACTACGAATCAATGAGTAAATAATATTGTAATTTGAATTCAGTGGAGGCTACATAAATATGAATATATACCTAATTATTTTTATCAATGTTAACGCTCAGAATAATAAATACTTCAAATTTTAAATAAATGAAAATTTTTCAAGAACCTCTAGATCTCTGTTTCTTCCTGTTGCGGCAATATGTACCCAGACGCGCCATCACCTATCTTGGGAATATGACCATGGACCGCCATCTTAACATTAATCAATATAATATTGTCGGTGTCATGGTACCATTATAAATTTGTATGTAACTTTGTATGTTACTTTTTAAGTGTATAATAAATATAATGATTATATTATTACCATTAATTATTTAAGCATTTCCTACTTTCCTATACAGTTATTGTAAATTTTTTTTGTAAAACTTAAGTTTCATTTTTTTTTCATTAAATATTATTATGTGTATGTATTAAAAATTGAAACCAATAAATTTAATATAGATTGTTTAATAATTTGATAAGTATACAGATAAAAATATAATATGATTACTTATAAGTGTCAGTCCACACTATCCGTTTTTATCGGTCTGTCTATGACCAGTGAAAATATACATAATTTTTTATCTAATCAATCACTATTATTTTAATAATATCAATAGTATCGTCAACATAAATAATAATGGGCATAACACATTTCTATCAAAAGTGTACCTTTACCTTTTCCACCAATACTTAGTTTCCACCAAATGAGATATTGACTACATTTTAACCAAAACAATTTTTATACCATTAAAAAATTTAATAAAGTAAGTTTATTTATAATATTGAAAAACAATGTATTATAAATTATATTCATTAAAATGTAATATGTGTATTTTATTTAAAACTATTTTTTTTTAATTACTGTAAAAATTATCTTATTAACATTTATAATAAACTGTTTTTTATTATTTTATAGTATTTTTGAATACATTTTTTGTTTATTGTTAATTGTTTTTGTGGTAGCATAGTGAATAACATAACTCATTTGGTGAAAACAATTATAGGTAATAAAAGAAAAGGTTCTCTTTTGGTGGAAAAAGTACTGCTAATATTATTCAATATATTATTCGCTATACCCTTAATACAATATAATTTATAATTATTATCGATTATAACAAAAAAAAAACAGTCCAGTAGTTTACGACCCATCGGGAAAAGTCCAATTACTGTCTGCATAAGTTGTGCACACGGATATAGATACTATCTATATCCGTGGTTGTGCATCACGACTCACGAACTACAATATTAGATATACGACGTTTTGTCAACAGGATTCCAATGCAACATGCTGCATCTAACGGATACCGTGTTTACTATAAATCGAAACACAATATTGTTTTTTAATAGCGGTATACACATTATTCGCTTATACGGAATAACGCAATGGTATCCACACAAATAGTCAAAACGAAATGATAACGGATGATGATGGTCTTGCAGGCTAACAACAAACCGATAAGACACATCCGTTTTCATTACACAATAAATTACAAACACATTGCAAACGGATAATGTTGACAGATACTATAAGAAGACTATACTCATCCCCGTATATCATTACCGTTATACAAACATTGAATATAATACAAAGTAAATTTGCGTTTAACAGTTTCAAATTTTATATTGATAATCTTAATCTTTCAGACAAGCCAAAGTAAACTGATTTATTATACCTACCAAACTATCTACTTTTTAGCTTCTGGACGGAACAAAGTATGTATAGATTTTATAATGATATGTGTTTTTACTGTTTTTATTTTTATGTATGTATATTGTATAAGTATACGATAAGTAGTAAAAAATTTTAAATTCTTCAATTTTCATCATTGAGAGTGGGTTCTGATAATAAATTAAATCTAGCTTGTACTTTAGAGAAAATAAAAATTTTTTTATAAGCATTTGAAGTTCAGATTTTAGCAAACTTCTTCAGTCACGATACAAGCAAACTGAATGACCATTAAAAGACTGCCCACTTGTGAATCGCCATCTTACCAGTAACAGATACTCTTTATAGGTATTTGATATTTCTACTCCCATAGTCCTATGGCTCGCTGCCTAAGCTAACCTTGTGGCTTATGCATTACCTGTCAACCATTAACCGCAATGAATTTTAGTGATCAGCATTCTCATTTCAGTTGTGTAATCACTGATCACAAAGCGGCATTGTATTCTGGCATTTTGCTTAGTTTTTCGACAAACATCATTGTGGTCAGTGGTCACCGTGACGTACAGCGCGTGCTGAACGATCCAGGCAGATATATGTGGATATGTCACGACGCTGTCACGTCCCGCTGTGGAAGCATGGTAATCGGGAAAAAAATCCCCGGAAAAAAAAGGCCCGTATCAACTAACTACATTATTCGTTATTTTATTATGATTTAGATAATTAAATATAATCATTACATTTATATTTATCTATGTAACATTTCTTTAACGTATCTAAAAGTATAACTGCAATCTGCATTTAACATTGTTGATAATTGTCATTTGTACCTACATAATTTAAAAAATGTTAAAGAGTAAAAAATTAAAATAATTAAAAAATATAAATATATATTTTTTAAATTATGTATATATAAATGACAAATGACAATTATTGACAATATATTAAATGAAAATTACAGCTATATTTATAAATATGTTAAAAAAGTGTTACATAAGTAAATGTAATGATTATATAATATAATAATAATATAATATTTAATTATGTAAATCATAATAAAATAACGAATAATGTATTTAGTTGGTACGGGACATTTTTCTGGGAACTTTTTCCTAAATTCAGAAGCCTCGTCAATCATCTTCTGTGAATTTCAAACTCACTAGATTAAACAAATATTAAACGTAATATATTATTTAATTGAGATAAACAGATTTTACAGCAAAGGAAAATATGTCAAAAAAAACTACCAGTTGATAATTAATTGACACAAAACCCACATTTTTTTGTTTTATATTGAGTTTTCGTAGAGCTATTTTAAGGTGTTTTAGAGATTCTTTAATAATTTTAATGTAGTATTATAATTAATAGTAATAATCTATCAATATGTATAGTTTGTAAAAATTATCCAAATATAATATAATAAATAATAAATCTAACCTTAGGTGTACTTTATTTTAACCATAGATATACAATAGCTTAGATAGGCTCCTGAAACTCAAAATCACAAACATTTGAAAATTACTTTGTAGCTAATAATTTATTAAATGTTCAACTTTTAAACCTAAGACTTGAAAATGAAATACAGATTTGTTCTTATAAGTAGTAATAAAATCGAAAATCTTAAAAATAACTTAACTCAAATTTTATAAATATAAGAGGTTCAAATTTGGACGAAATTACGTATTTAATAGTAGAATAATGATGTTATAGTTATTATAGTTGAAAAACATTATTCATGGGGACATACACGAATAATTTTTAAATTTTATGCTCATAATAATATTTTTAAATGAAATGTAATATATTAAAAATTAATTCAACTTACTGTATTACTAACAATAAAATAAATTACTTTACTTAATAATATGATATCAAAAGACATGACATAAAATATACTTAGTGATAAAGGTTAATTATACACCATCTCCGCTCAGAATCTGAATTTATCGTATTAATAATGATATATCATTAAATTTAAATTACATCTATCATAGTCACTAACTTGATATCTACCGTAGATATAGCAGAGTAGTACCTACTTACCCACTTACATATTATCTGTATAGTTGAAAAATGTACCTATTTAATTTTATGTTAAAAACACTTTTTAGAATTACTTACATGTGATTTATTATTAAAAATAACCTTTAAAAAAATACGATACTCGGTGACATGTGTTCTCTATTTATTATAATTATTTTAACTACAAATATTTTACAAGAAATCACTAGGTAGGTACATAAAAAATACTATTTTTAACAAAATATGATACAAATTTGAATTGAACACTATTATCTAGGGAGCATGTTTTATAATAAAATCTTCATGCATACATTGCATCATTTTTTAATTTTTCGGCTCTCGATTCAGATTTTTTAATATTTCATCAAAATTGCCTATATATAACTCCTAAAAATATAACTTGTAGATTAGTCTGATATCAAAAATCAAAATTATATTAAAAGTTTATTATTTTAAATAATAAACTGTTTTTAATTTAAAATTTATTTAAGTAATATACATTATTAACATTTATATAATTACCTCCATTCTTAATTATTTATTTATTTTTCAATGTTGTACTACCTAAAAAAATGTCTTATGGACTTGCATATCATGTTGAACTTAACTAACTTAAAATATTTAATATTTATTAGTTCAGTTTAGCATGTTTTAAGACTTAATCTAAATTCTAATCCTAGGTAGAGTACAAAAACTTTGACTTAAATTGGTTATGTATCATTATAAAATAGATTAAAGAATAACTAACGATAAGTGAACAACTATATTCATTTAGTTTATTGCTGTGACTATAATATATGCAATTAACTAAATATTGACTTTATTTATATTATGTATAAATCGATTAAAATCATTAATAATAGAAAAAAATATATTGCATAAATTCTTATTTATACTTTTGAGTAAGAGAAAATGATTGAACATGCAGAATGCATATACGTAATAATTTTTACTAAACAAAAAAACTAATTTTTTATAAATTGATAGTTGATACATATTAGTAATAAATTATAAAATAATAATATAGAAATATAAAATATCTTATACTTAAGTAATAAGATGCGGGTTGGGTGGGAGCAACGAACATTGTACATTCAAAAGTAAAAGTCGAATAGAGGTGTGTGTGTGTGTGTATTCAAAAATAACTTATACGATACAAAATTGTAATCAACTAATAATACCAAACAGCTAGTAAACAAATACTGATGTCAAAGATTTAAATAAAAATATTCATAATCATAGATCTAAATTTATAATTTAGATTTTATAAATCTAGTCATCTATTAGATTTTACAAGCACATCAATCACATCCCCAGAATTTATTATAATATTACAATGAACATATATAATTAAACTAATTAAACCTTCAATTTATTGATCTTCCGATGTTTTTGATCTCATCAATTTTTTATCCACCACAGAGATGAAAAATAATGTGTGCTATTCAATTGATTAGGTACACTTTACACTGTATAATTTAAAATATATTTTGAGTTTTTTTACTAAGAATTTTTTTTTTAAGTAAAACATAATCTGCGGATGTTCTCCTCTACTACCACTGAAACCGTACCTGTACGCGTATAATATTATGAATTATTATACTCCCAAACAATGTGTGTGTAAGGAAATATAATTTTATATTTTATATTTTATTGGTATTTACTATTATTTATTATTTAGGTAACTTTCTGAACATTAAAATCGTAATTTTTTTCACTTTGTTAATAAAAATATTAATATTGCCAATTTTATTAAATTCTTTGACATTTATTTACATTGCATTATTACAATTTACAATACAAATATACAATATTAGTATTAGCTTTTAAAATGATTTTTTTTCTTTGGTAATACATTTAGTTACTTCTATATAATACATCATAGTTGATATATTATGTATACCTACAATCTACATATTACTATATCAGAACCGAATGCTGATGTTTATATTTCTTAGATTATTAAATCTGGTTTAAGAATGAAGTATAGCTGCCAAGGGTACACGTAATTTGCGCCAGAAATCACAAATTTATATGTTATATTCATGTTTTTTTTCTACAATTTACTCTATTTGATTTAAGTTTTAATAAAATATTATTATCAACAAATTATTTTATGGTTTTTTTATATTTACTTGTAATGTTACCAAACACATATGTTGTATAATTAAGTTATAAGACATAAATTATAACTTACACCTGATTACGATTATAACAAGTTACTCTTGAAAATTTGTATTTTTTTCATATATTTAATTAAAATAAAATATCTAAACATATTCTAGTAAATATTTTCGTTATAAAATTTCCCTGGTGTGTACTTAATTAATTTATGATGAATCCACCGGTGCAATAGATGTATACATTTAAGATAGTCTAAAAAAAAGTCGGTGCAATTGACGATCACCACCTAGACTGCAGACCAAATCGTTATAATTAAACTGAAACTAACAACAATGATATTAGATTAATATTTAATTTATTATCAATAAATTATCATTGACATTCATGAAGGTCAGCTATATGAACTAAGAACGGATCATCCGTAACGTTGTTAATAAACAACTTTTAATTCAGTTTAAATATGAGTTAATGAACAGACACAACAGTTCAATATTATAACTATTATATAGCTACTTAATTTTATTTTTTTTTTAATAAATTTATTTATTTAAATAGATTATAAAAATGGTAATTGCAAAAAAATTTATTTTAGAAAAACCATTTAGTGGTGCACCAACCGAGGACAATTTTAAACTAGTAGAAGAAGAGCTGGATGAATTAAACAAAGGAGGTAATATATTTAATTTATACAAACCAAAATTGCATTCATTGCCTAAAATGTTAACTTTACAAATATCATGATAATTGTTTATTTTTTTAGAAATTTTAGTTGAAGCAATTTGGCTCAGTGTCGATCCATACATCAGGTATTAATAATCCAAACATTATATGTACCTATATAGATTATAAATTCATTTCTTATACAAATATAAGATAATATTTAAAATGTTTGTAGACCTTATTCAAACCATGTATCTCCTGGAACAACTGTTATGGGTACTCAAATAGCCAAGTAAGTTTTAAATTGAAATTATCAATGTTAATATTAAAATTATTACATTTTAATCATTAATATGATCTTATGTTTATACAATAGTATTTTATGAAAAATAAATATTTTATTAGTATTGTATATTTGTACACGTACCTGTAGGCTGTAATACCATATTGATAACAAAACACTTATTATTTTATTTTTTCGAACTAATGTTTATTTTCGTGTAACATATTTAGGCAGATCAAATTTATAAAAATATACAAACATTTCTATTTTATCATAAATCATTTAAGAGTATTGAATCACAGTATCACACCTATAAAATATTGCGTTAATGAAAAATGTTGATTGTAAATTAATGTATGTTATAGGTAACTTCTTTATTATTAATAGCTTAAAGCATAAAGTGTAAACTTTAATTAATTATTACATGATAAACGAGTAAAAGTAAATGTACATTTATTTTTATAGATACCTACATATTATTCTGTATTCGAAATGAAACTTCTCAGATTTCATAATTATAAAATCTCTTCGGCTAAATAAAAAAACAGTCATCCATTCATTTATCAATATTTTTAAATTTATCTTTATTTTCTATTTTCAATAATGAATTAAAATTGAATAAAGTATTCATATTGGTACCTGTAATTACCTATTTATATTATTTTTAAAACAAATACAATTGTATGCCACAATATTATGTTTTAAAACCCTTTTATATAACATCGTTATGGCCTATAGGTATTAAAAATTTTTAATGCTAAACTTTTTTTAGTATATTATTATGTTATTCTTAAATTGTTTGAAAGAAGTAATACCTACCTACTTAACTATATTAATACTTCTTTTTCATTTTTAAACACTAATATAGAATTTATAGTTGTATTGATATTTTATTTAATATAAAATTGATACAATTTACTTTTAATTGTTTTAATGATAAACTATAAATACATTTTATGATTTTGTTTATTTTTTACAAGTAACATTAATATTTTACTTTATAATTTTTATATATGATCTACCTAACCTCACGTTCTAACCTTTTTATATAAGTAATAATAATATTATCATTAATCATGATGTTAAAATTATTACGATATAATTCTGAATGCCGTCTGTCAACAATTTATTTTATCAACAAAAAATTTGTTTGGTAATTATTGGTTATCAGAATTGTATTAGTTATAAATTTAGATATAACTTATAATTTTAATCAAAGTGTTTGCAAGATGTGAATATGATCTTAAAAATAAAACAAATATAGTAATATTAATTGCATTAAACTTGATTCAAGCTACATTAGCAATTAATACAAATTACAGATATGAAATGAAAAACGTATCTATTACCAGTATTACCTATATATTATTAGTTATTATCAACTTATATAATGTATCTATATAGATAAAATGAACTTTTGCATCTTTTAAGTCATGTCACATTAAGCTATCCCCATATTGTACCAATAGTTATTTTTCACTATATTTGTTTAGAATTATCAAATCAAATAATCAAGATTACAAAGTTGGCCAAATAGTATTCTGTTCTACTGGCTGGAGAACATTTAGTATCATTAATCCTAGTAAATTAGAGAAGGATGTAATGCCGACATTTTATGTACTCCCTGATTTTGGAAATCTATCTCCTTCGCTTGGTCTTGGTGTACTTGGAATGCCAGGGTAATTATAATTTATATTTTTTTTAAATATGCTGCCAATACGATAGTTGTATACTTACATCTGATTATATACCTAATTAATATTATCATACTTACTACCTAGTTACCTATATATTATTATTGTACAATAGAATATAATAGCTATATATCAGGGGTGGCTAAACTTTTTTTGGCCGCGATCTACTAACATTATACTTGACCTTTGAGGATCGAATTCCATAAAAAATCTAACCACCATGATTAATTTTCGTGTGAGTAGCCTAAAAATAAATTCTAACACGATCGACTTTAAAATTGTTTGCGATCGACCGGTAGATCGCGATCGACCGTTTGGCCGCCCCTGCTATATATAATATAATAGTCATTATAATAGGTGCCTATTAATTAATGTTTTTTTATCAAATGATTATAATTTTAATATTAATAATTAATTTTATTATTTACAATTAAGTTTAAGTTTCGAGTAGTATACTAGTATATCATTCTATAACTAGTATAATGTACCTACTTTTGAATTCGTCATAAACTTATTGTCTATTTTATATTAATTAAATTATTATTGTAATAAAATTACAATACCTAGAAAAAATTAAGTAGGGTATCTATCTATGGGCTATAGGGGCTAGATCTCCTCTCAAAAACAAATATACCAAACCTTTAATTATAATTTTTTTTTTTTTTTTATCTTTAAATATTTAAGCTCCTTTCAAAAAGAATTCTAGCTACCTGCGTGTTATACATGTCATGTAGAATTATTTTCTCCATCATAAAAATTTTACGAACATCTTTATTAAGTACTTGTATTACTTAGTTCACTTCGATACAGTTATGTCTTGTCCTTGTGATAAGTACTAAAATAGTAAAATTAGAAAGCAATGATAAATTATTGCAATAAAAAAAATTATACTGTAAAAATGTTTGAAATTATTATTTTAGCAATACGGCCTTATTTGGATTTTTAAATATTTGCGACCCAAAACCAGGGGAAACCGTTGTCATTAGTGGTGCAGCTGGAGCTGTGGGTATTCATGTGGCACAGATTGCAAAGAATTTAGGATGCTATGTAATTGGTTTTACGGGTTCTGACCGTAAGGTTAAATGGCTGAAGGAAGTTCTTAAATTTGATGCAGTGTTTAATTATAAAACAAAAGATGTCAATGCAGCTCTTCTTGAGGCTGCTCCACATGGTGTAGACTGTTACTTTGATAACGTAAGTGAGCGAAATAACTATGATTCGTTTCGTATAGTATACGAGTACTTAACTTTAATAATAAATATTCAAATAAATAACCAAATATTAATTAAATATATATTAAATAATAGATAATAGTGATAATACGTTGCTTATAATAATTTTAAAGTAAAATTGTATAAGCTATAATTATTATAACTATTATGAAAGTATGATTTCAGACTTGTTATTAATTATTATACTAAATAGCTAAATAGTACTTATATGCAACTATGCAAGCATCCTAATTTTATTTCCAATGCATAATTTAAATAGGTTCCTACCTATTATTTACTGTCTTGTACCTTCAATTAAATTAGATCTTATCAGTCATCATTATAGTAATATAAGTCTATAATTATTAATTACCTATACATAAAGCTTGTGTTATTAGCTAAATTAATCAATTCCGATATGGATCCTATTAGAATATTGAACTATAGAAATTTTCTTGTCTCTTTCCGAAACTATCCGCTTCCATTCCTCACCAACTTACTTAATCCAATTTACCCAACTCTTTATTTAAAAACAGGGGCGTCATTTCAATTTTATTTTTGGTACGCATAAATATTAAGTAGAGCACTATTTATTTTTTTTTCGACATATTTGACATTATTGTGATGTGGCCGAGTGGGCCAAAATTTACAATTTGGAATTTTAGGTACGCAAATGACGCCCCTGTTTAAAAAAATGTTCAATGATAAAGCCATTGAATACCTATTATTCCTTGTCTGACATATATATAAAATAATATTATTTTATATTGTCTAAAGCAGGAGTGGCCAGCTTTAATAGACTTGCGATCGACCAAAAAAAAAAAAAGTTGTCAATAAACAAAAAATATTATATATTGTATGTACATGCGTGTTTACACTTCTTTTATTCGATATCTGTGTATAATCTCGTTTTTTCTAATTATAATTTTTTTATTTGGGGGTTATAAACAAATTTACAAAAATAAAAAAATATTTGAATTGTTTAATATAAAAATTCAAAAAAATACGAAAGGGTGTCGCGATCGACTGGTTGGCCATCCCTGGTCTAGAGTCTATGTTGCTGTACCTATATATTACTGATTTTGTGTAGTTTTACTCATAAATCATAATTGTTAATTTTGTTTGCTATTTAACTTCTTTCTGTTATATACATAATATTTTTAATTAACCCCAAACATACTTCTTCAATGAATTAGGTATTAAAAATATCAAAAGTTTAGTGAAAAAATAATTTCATTCAGACGTTAAAAATGTTTATGGAATTACGGTTATATTTATCGATTACTCGTAATGAAGTAATATTTAAATTATAGGTTGGAGGCGAGTTAAGTAGTGCAGTTATCTATAGAATGAAAAGTTTTGGACGTGTTTCAGTTTGTGGTTCAATTTCATCATATAATACTAATCCAAAAAATTTACCTAAAGGTATAAATTACTCTTCAATTCTATACATTAACGTAGTTGCTTATTTTATCTAACATTATTATAAAAGATCACATTTAATTATAATTTTATATCAATTTAAAGATAAAAATTATTTTTTTAGTGCCAATGCTGCAACCAGCCATAGTTTTTAAGCAACTAAAAATCGAAGGTTTTATTGTTAGTAAATGGGCAGATAAATGGCAAAGTGGTATTGAACGTAATTTAAATCTTATAAAAGAAGTAAGCTTTCCTACTATTCTATAATTCTTAATATTTATTATTATTAATCATAAATATACTTTATTTTTTATCACCTTCTTAGAAGGTCCTACTTAATTGATTTTTTTGTTTAAGGGCAAACTTATTTACCCAGAGTACATCGTTCAGGGATTTGAAAGTTTACCACAAACTTTTATTGGTATGCTGAATGGAGAAAACATAGGAAAAGCTCTGGTCAAAGTTTAAACTATAAGAAATATATTATTGCAAATAAATTGTTTTTAGTTTTATTTATTAATAATTATTGTTCTCTTTTTTTAAAACTCTTAAAATATCTTATGTTTAAAAAATAAAAATTTGATAAAAAAATTGTTATAATTTATACAAAAGAAGAATTTATAAATTTAAAAATAAATATCCAATATTAAGAAATATGACGTAGAATAAGTTTTTGAAGATTTCCATCCATTGCAAAACTCTAGTGACTATAGTACCTAAGAGGGTCTATCTATTATTATCGCTTTAAATAATAAGATGGATTTGAGATTATTGAAAATCAATAGCTCACAGTTAAAAAATTAGGATGTCCATAGAAATTATTTCTAAGTATACCTACTTTCTTGATTTTTAATCAAGTAAATATGGTAATTGAAATTGAAAAGTCTGAATTTTTTAAACTTCAAGAATTTTAGTTAAATAGGAAAATAATAAAAATGTAACTCAGTTGTAATGAGTAGGTGGATAATTAAGCTAGCTTTATAAACTATTAATGAGAGAGACCCGATATCACACCCAAGCGGTCGCGGTATAACGATTAGGAATTCACAAAAACGTCGGCGTGAACAGTCCCAAAATTTCTATTTTTTAACTTTTTTACAAAACTATAATAGCTAAAAAGTTGGTTAATAGCCCATTAAATAGGGATTATCAAGTAGATACAAAATGCGAGATAAAATTTTCAAAAAAAATTATTTAATTTTTCACAGTTAATAAAATAGTTATTTTTTGCTAGATTTTCATTTAACGATGGTAGATTACCGAAACTGAAGAACGGTTTTTGTTATTTGGGATCTTGTTAGATTCACATTATCTAGGAGAAGTGTTGTGAAGGTTTTTAGAACTTTATCTTCAAACTCACTACAAAGCTATAAAGCGGAAGACATAAAAAAACTGCGTTTTAATTTTTTTGAAGCTCTGTAGTGAATTAACTATAAAAGATAAAGTTCTGAAAATCTTCACTGCACTTATCCTAGCCAATGTAAATCTAACAAGACCCCAAACAACAAAATCCGCTCACCGGTTTCAGAGATCTATCTCACTAAATAAAAATGAAAATAAAACATACATATTGCATACAATTAATAAATTTCTAAAAATAATGAAAGTTTACATGCCGATCTCCGACTTGGCAAGCGTTTTTATAATGGAATTTGAGCAACTTGGCTATTTAGTTTAAGGTACCTACAAAAATCCGTGATGTCTTTATTATAGACTTTAAAGATATCTAATATAGTTGAGTGTGGGCGTGTGGCAAAGATGATAATATAAATTATAAACTACCAAGAGCTAGGTATTGGAACATTTGAAACATTATTCAATCAAAATAGTTAAAATAGTATGATGAAAACGCCTTAAAACCTAGAATATGTGTTAAAATAAGATATTGGTAATGATAAATCATAAGTGATTAAGAATATACATATAACCAAAAGTGAATAGGTTTATCGTTTATATATATCCACCTTGTATAATTGGATACATATAGACGGTATAGCGTATATAGTAGTACCTAACTACAGAGGATATTCTCAAATACCTACATTATTACTTATTTATTTATTGATGCACGCGTACTATGCGTATAACGACCTTTCGTGTTTATTAACTCGTGCATGAAGGTTAAGTTTTACCATAAAGAATTAGGAAAATATTTTGTCAAAATAGTTTACTGTAATTACTAATTTATGAGAAAAATACAAGACATTTTTAAATAGTTTTGTATTAATGACATTTACGTTACAAATTATTATGTAAATATAAACATTTTTGAATTTACGTACCTTCCCAATTCATAATAGTTGTGTTAAATTATTGATGTATAAATTTAATATTTTACATAGGTATTTAATTATCGATATTTTCATTTTTCATCTATGTCTTAAATATATTAAATAAGTATAAATATAGGTACATGGGTATGAATATGTATGATGTGTAAATGTGTTATTGCGTAAATATATATATATACACATTTATTATTATAACTAAAATTTTGTTTTTGTATTTTTAATTTATCATTAATAAAATAAAATAACGAATTTCTGTTATATGTCGCACGATAATAATAATATATTATACATATATATTAATTTTTAACCATATTTTACCATATGAGGTCACGAATAATAAACTATGTATATATTATATTATAATATTATCCGTGATATGAGGTAACTATCGAGATAGATAACATATAGATAGATAGCCCCC
The DNA here is from genome assembly GCA_020882235.1 of Schizaphis graminum. NCBI lineage: Eukaryota > Metazoa > Arthropoda > Insecta > Hemiptera > Aphididae > Schizaphis > Schizaphis graminum. The sequence goes on from CM037032.1 coordinate 74,479,403, forward strand.
CCAAAACGATTTATATAAATCCCCTTCCACCTATATATTTCTCAAGGTTATACAATACAATACACATAGTACATGCATGAAAATTATAATAGCCCCCTCAAATTTAAAACTCAAATTGCACTTATGATGGGCAGTGGCGGATCTATGATTTTGTTTTGAGGGCAAGGGGAAATATTTTTTTACAAAAACACTTATATTAGTATAATGGTATTTTAAAATATATTATTAATTATAATGTATTATACAAGTGTAGGTATGCACATAAAAAAAGTATGAAAATTGAAAGTTCAGTTATATTTTTACATATCTTATTGGGGGAGCAGGCCCCTCTGTCCCCCTCCTTAAATCCATCACTGATCATTGTATCCGATTAGATTGACTTTTATTTAATAATATATAAGTTTAATACGATGTAATGTTTAAAGCCATGCATGTTTATTAATAACATTTGACGTTTATTAGTTTGAATAAATAAAAGTAATTATACAATTATATAAAAGTAATATTATTATTACCCTATACCTACTATTGACGACGCGTCTAACTGTGACTACAGAATATTAGAATTTAGAATAAAAGAAATTTTCAAATTTAATTCAATTATTTTCATTCAATTTATTCTGTGCTGTACTGCTGTGACTGTGAGCTGTGAAGTGTTTCTTGCCGTACAGTGGAGGGGATAGCATAAATTGCTGCCTGTCGTGACCTGACCGTTTTTTTTTCGTTGCTGATGTAGGGAGTACGCACTCCAGTATTGTTATCTATCTCGATCACTGGCGGTCAAACGGGGGGGATGAGGGGATAGATCCCCCCATGACTTTTTTTTCTTTAATATTTATAACAATTTCATTTATATGTACATTGTACTATACTACTATAAAGTTAATGTATTACATTTTGTTTTAATTTTTTCTCAAAATAACACTTATGGGCGTATATTATTATTATCTAGATTCTAGACTCATTCTAGGAACAAGGCTGTTATTATTAATATTTAGTAATTAGTTTCTTTTACAAAATATACGGAAATAACCTACTCAGTTAGTCAGCTCGGTGTTCGTGAATATTCAATTACAATTTACAACACTGAACACACTCCCCTCACTCTACATTTTCTATGATCTACATCAATAAGACAGAGACAACACATGCGGGTATAACAGCCTCTTAATACAATAGTACGTTGTACGTAGCTATGTTATCACCTATAATAGTTGGCCAATTTTATTGATTATTATTACATTTGTCACAATATTTTGTTACACAGACGACAGTGTTTTGGCTTTCATACTCGTCACTCGTGTCTCGCATCATACGTATTTAAACTGTCTGCTGTAAATTGTAATATATATTGTTTATGGTTTATTTTATAAATTTATAATGTCTAATAAAAGAAAAATTACCACCTATTTTACTTGCTCTGCCACTAAACACTCGGACTAGGATGAAAAAAATATTATGATCTCTAAGATCATTACAGAAAATGAAGTTGTGGACTTACCGATAATATTTGTTAACTTAATTAGTAATTAGTATAAAATGTTTTATTTATGTCGTCTCAATGGTTTGTCCACTATAGCTGTTCATCGTGGGATTATAAATATAACCTCCAATGAAGTACTGGATACAATTATTGTTAATATTACATTGTTATAAATAAAGCACCAATTTACCTTAATTTAAAAAAAATTGATATTAGGCATAACTATAAATTCTATTTTAATGATTAATAAATATTATGATAAGTGCATATTAAAAAATCAGCCATATCCCCCCCCCCATGACAAAATCATTTGACCTCCACTGATCTCGATGGAGGTAACCTAACAAGACACAAGTAACAATGTTTACTATAATCCAATTTTATTTATTTATTGATATACATGTATATTTATAATTTATAATCATTAATAATAACCCGAACCGTATTTAACTATATGCATATTGGTAATTATAATATTTGTTTTCAATAATTCAAGAAAAAATATAAATTGCGAAAACCATATACAATGTCCTTGGCTACCACTATTGTGGTACAACAAAACATATGATTGATAACAAATATACTTTTTTTTTTGGTTGTTCCTTATCTATATTATTGATTACCATTTACATTGGCCTTTACAGTTTCCAAGAAATCGTACATTATCATAAATCATAATCCTTATTTCTTTTGGATAATTTGATTGTGATATGAGTCTCGATGGAGCCTGGTGGCCTTTTGTGTACAAAGTATAATTCGTGACATTCGTATTCTTAATTGTAAAACATAATTTTTTGCCTGTTGCACAAAATGTTTGGAAGGAGCCTGAAGACAACGAAGAGGCTGCTACATCACCCCACTTCACTGCGCACCGTCGAGTACCAAAGGTCGCTGAGGAAAAATTATGGTTAGTGATAAAATGTATTGTTGACTTATGCCATGTATTATTGAACACGCATGCAATGCGTGTTTAAATTTAATTAATTGTGTTAGCTTGACACTGACACAAGTGACAGAATTCTTAATCTACTAATCTAATACAAATATCTTACAAAACTTCATGTAGTGATAATAAGTTTAAAAAGTATTTAATGGATAATATTGTTTATCCTTTGATTGGGTTAAGTGAGTACAGTTTTTTTCATATTCAAAGAACAGAAATTTTATATTTTTATTACTTTAGGGTTTATATTTTTATTTTTAGCCTTTGTTATAGGTAGATTCAGGTTTTTTAAATTTTATATGAAAAAAAATAATACAACAATTTTCATGCACATTTTATATTTAATTACCTACCTAATGGAAAATTATGGTAAAATGTAATATTTATTATTGTTTGTTTGTTGAAATAAAAAGTTTGAATTTTAAGATTACATATAATATCTGTTTGTAATAACGTAAAGAATTTTGGTTTTAAATAGATCTATTGTTTAATTCATAAACTCTTGTACTAGATTCTGCAGAGTGGTGTGATTAATTTATTGATTTTACGTGTTGATTTTTTTTTATTTTGGTCTAATGAGTCAAGCTCCTGGTAGCAAATTATATTTAATTTATATTTTTTTGAATCAACAGTAGATTTTATTTGTTTGTATTTAAAAAAATATATATTTACAATTTTTAATTCAAAACTTGTTATTTTATTAAATATACAAAAACATTAAATCTTCTCCACTTAAAATTTTTTTATTTTACACATTCATAATTTAATTTAAATTAACTGATATATTATAATGATTTATCTATTGAATGACAATGTAAAATCAACACGCACTTGTCAACTTTTATTTTTAGTCTAAACTTAATAATAATTATTTAATAATGATTTTTAACTATTTAATCAAATACGGTTAGTACCTACTTAGTACTAAGTTAAAATTTAATAGAATTGTTTCACAGTTACTGATAAAATATTAATTTAAATTGTTATGCTGTCACTTTATTAATTTATAGTCATTGTCCATTGACATGAAAATTAATAACAGTGATAAGTATTTAATATACATTAAATTTTTTGAAAAATGTATCATAATATATGTTTTAATCCAATTTTATAACAAACTTAAACCAAGAACTAAAAAGATATAATATAATGTTTTATACATTTTTAAAGTAAATCAAACATCAATTCACTTTCTAATTAAATATTTTTCATATTTTTAAATATTTTACTAATAATGAGTTTAAAAAAATAAGTGTTGTCTATATATTTTATACTAATTAATATCACTCCAATTTTCCAAGGACTGGAATATTATATTAATTACAGATTAGATTTTTAATTAAAAAGACTCAATTTTAACTATTTCTATCTTTATCTAACACGCAAAAGATAGATATTTATATGTGTTCTTTACCAAATGTACAGATTTATAAATTTAAAAATAGATTTGAATTTGTCGTTAAATCTACTTGAGATAAACTTTCCCAGATTATTTATTTTTAACTTTAATTATTTCAAAAGTTGACGAACATGACATTTTTAACTACTGTTTTAGGATTTAAGGTAATAAAATTAAAAATGATACTATACTAGATCCATCTATACGTTAGGTAAAGAACAAATTTAAATTTCTATATTCCACGAATGTAAGACCAAAACAGAAAAGATCAGTATCAAATCTTCTTATATTGTGTAAAAATGAATATAATTATTTTACCAAAGACCCTTTAAGGTGCGTCCCCACTGGCATGCGGCTAGGCCGCGCGGCTTTTGTAGCCGATTGGCCGAAGCCACGGGTTCCCGATGGTTGTCGGTAAACATCAAAGAAAGCCGATGCAGTGGAGACGCACCTTTACAAGACTTACTTCGGGGCAACTCCTAAAACTTGGTAATTTGGTTTAAGGCCCTAATAGTTAAATTCCTAAATTATTGAGACTCAAATTTTATCTGATTTAACCAAATATAATGTATTTTTTTTCCTAAAATAAGTATATGATAAAAAAGAATATTTTATATTTGCGTTTAAACCCCATCATTTATAATATAATGGCTACAAGCTATTAAGTACAAACAGGAACTATTACAAACTTCAAGTGAGTTTCATTTCATGAGTAATATTATTTTTAAATTATATATAAATTGGAAAATGTATGCATTTTATTGTTGTCGTTTGTTATTATCATGTACTATTATCAGTTTTATGATTATTTACCATATTTGATAGTTATTCTACAATTATTTTAGTTTACATTATTGTTGGTTTTCTATTAATTTGAAATGAAAATCATACAATGTTAAAGAAATTTGAAAGGGTAAGGGAATTAAAAAATATGCAATTGAAGAAAATACTAGGACTTTGATTAATATATTTTGTTATGGTAATATTACCACAAATTTATTTAATTAAATATCATATATTTTATTTTATTATTTTTAAAATAAACAGGTATAGTCCCGGGTGTAGTCAGTATTATGCTAATATATTTAGTACCTTTAAACAATCATATTTTGTGGCCTTATTGATGCTATTAAACATGACATATGATATAATTTCTTTAAAAAAGCTAAGATTATACATATATTTAAACCTTAATCAAAAAACTAGATAAAAACAATATTAATAATTAATAACTAACTAATAAATCAGTTAAAATAACAATCATTGCAATATGAACAAGTAAATTATTCAAAAAATGTATAATTCAATCTTTTTTTAACTATAACTAATTTATAATTTTTTTTTTTTTTTACTCATATTTTAAATTATATATTTCTAAGTAATAACACAATTATAGTGCATAATATAAAAAAAAAAAAATAAAAATACATAAATATTTGTTAAATATGTTTTGTAAAAATTCATTTTTTACTTGCATCAATAAGACGTAATATAATATAAATTAATATTAAAAAGGCAATTTCAAGTACAAGGTTGGGAAAAGTAGTGACAGGATGAATTAATAAGATATTTTTGTATTCTTTGTTTCTCTAAAAAAAAAAAAAAAAATACATTAATAATTTTCTCATCAAATTCTTCTGCAAGAACATTCACTATTGTTACAAGTTACAATACTTTCTTTTACAAGTATTTTAAACCAAAAAAAAATCCAAATTTTTTACATATATCTCATTACTTAAACTTCATGAAAAAAATACAAACTTTTTTGTCTAATTTAAATATAATATTATTACAACATAGATATGGTATGTATGATAAACTATTATAATAACCTAGTTTAAGGTTTTTTGAAGTTCTGTTGGAAGTTTGGAACATATCTAAGATGGATGTCCAAAACATTATCAATAGAAAGACAAATGATTTTAGTTTTTGTTAATTTATTTTGCTTCTTATTTAATATATTTTTATAAATAAGAATCAATAAATACAAACTTTATAACTTTATAACTCATACACATCCATTTTAGTTGTATTAATTTACACATTGCATACCTATGGTATCATGGTGACTAAAGCTTTGGTTATACATTTTTTAGAAGTATAGCATAATTGAATAATAAACTCATTCATCCTAAAATATTTAAGATTGATATAAAATATATTTTTTAAACAAATTAATAATTCAAAAATGTATGTTTAAATTTGGTCCCCCTAAAATGTTTGTTTTTTGGTACCCTAGTACATTTGCTCGCTTTGTCTTCCTACTTAGCACAGGGGACAGTTATTTATATCTACAATTTATATTTTTTAATTGCTTATTAATATCTGTTTTTAGAATTTGTTTCTATCCAATTAATTAAAAATTTTAATTGATCAACATACAATATAAATTGAATTAATATTAGGTATATTAGAATTAGATTATCAAGAAATGATAAAATCATGCTTTTTAAATCCATCAAAACTATGAAATTTAAGCCATTAGTAATAAATTGAAAAAAAATAAAATTAAATATGAGGACTACAGTATAATATGAAGTATTTAATACTTATTAATTGTTCTATTACATTGTATAAAATAATTTAAAACAATCATTTATTTTATTTATGAAAACCAATTTTTAAATTGAAAAAAATATATTTCTGGCTTTTGTATGACTGAATTAAAAATGTGTAAATTTATGTTTTTTATGGTAGTAAGCGCCTATTAAAATTCATTCATTATTGATTATTTAAAATTTTACAAAAAGTTGCAAATAAAACCTAAATTAATGTAGGTAGGTAGTTGATAATATTTTTATATAGTTTTATAGATTTTAATATGTATACGTGTACCTATTATATTTTTATTAAAATAAATTAGTATTATACAAGTTGTTTAAACATGGATTATAAATTAATAAATAACTATTGAGTACCTATAAACATATTGTAATTTTTAACATTCAAAGTTATATCTTATATAACATTCATCATTCATACATTGTCTCAAAAATTAGGAACTTACATTAATTATTTTCATCCAAGAATTAATTAAAAGTACAAATAATAATTTAAAAATATACTTTGGAAATGAAATATGTGATAAAATAGAAAACGATCACTATTCTCTGTAATGAAAATAAGATATACGCATTATCATGCTTACATGTGATATAAAATATAATGTATAATATTAGTTTTTTATGAAGAAATTAATAGGTTAACAAAATTAAATGCAATTTATCAAACTCGTTAATTTTATTATAACAGTTGCTATCTTCTAATTATTTTTTTTAAAAAAACCTTAACATATTAGTACATCATAAAATATTAAAACGTCAATGTAAAATCAATTAGTTTATCAAAATCAATATGAGATAAAAGATTAACCCACATCATTTTAGTGAAAATTATTATATTAAAATTGTTAAATAATATTATTTATAATATGCAAACTGCAAGATAAATAATTATTTACTTTTATTTTATTCATAATTGGAAAATGAAAGTCATAAATATTTAATATTATATATGTACATCTATAACCCATATCATATAGCTAGTTTATTTACTTATTTATTATTTTAACAATTATAATATATTTATATACTTTAACCTAGATCTGTAAACATTAAATGAAATTAATAATACGCGTATTTAATTTTACATGATATCATTTTATGCTGAAATCAGAGGAACCTTTATATTATTTTGTGTATTACTAACTCACTCGAAATTATAATAATTCATATTTTTTTAATAAGTTCATAATACTATGTGTAAAGCCGTAGAAATACCTTAAAAAAAATAATAAGTAATTTGATAAATTATAAAAGATATTGTTTAAATGTTATGGTATAGAATTTGACGAATATGTGTTTTATATAGGTACAATGTATACTTCGGTGTTGTTTTCTTAATTAAATAAATTAATGTGTAGTCCGCTAAATATACCCACCTATCATAGAGTACAATAAAATAAACTTGGTGGAACCACGTATTCGTCGTTTCTAATTGGATATTGATTAATACTTAGAAGTCACATGTTTGATTATCTACATACCATGGAAATCTTTGGTTATGTAAAATCGTAATGGTCATTGTTATGTGAATATATATTATAAAAGTATAAAACACATTTTTTCCTATTAGTTCCATGTGTAATAACTAATAAAATAATAACCAATAAATAAAATTATTAATAAAAATGGTGAAATTCAAGCACCTTACGTCATATTTAAAAAAAATTAAACAATTAAAATTTAAAATCGTATTTATTTCGATATTCGTTAGGTATATTCAATATTCTTATTTTAACTTAGCTAAGCTTATGAATTATGATATAATTTTTTAACCAATAAATAATTTTGTTGATAATTCTTAACATTTTTGTTGAGGTTGTTATAATAATAAAACATTTTAATCAAATTTAAATTATTTTTAATTAAATATTGAAATTGTTGATTTCGTTTATTCATCTACAATCAAACATAAGGACAATTTCTTAACATAATGAATGTTAATTTTAATAAATTTTTTATTAAATAAATAAATAGGTTTTATATAATTAAATACTACAGTAATAACAAGTAATGTATCATAATATACCATTGATATTATATCTCGATTTCTTAATTTTATATCATAACACCTTTATTTTTATTAACTTTTGCTTTATTATGTTATTTTGTCGATACCTTATAATAATTCATTTTTATTTAAACAGACAATACTGTCCTAGGATTTAAACATTATGAAAGTAGAATAATATTTTAACATGATTTGTAAGCTGAAATATTATTTAAATGATTTAATGATAATGATCCTATATATATTTATAAAAAACCAAATACTATTTAGAAATTAGTACTATTTAAGTAGGTACTACAAAAACATTAACTATTTTTAAGAGATGGGGTCATATCATAAAGTTTCCATTACGCGAATGCCGAATATTTTAGATTAGTGATTATTTTAGAAACATATGTTTCCCTAAAGAAGTACCTCTTATATTTGTAATGTGTGTGTACACTATTCTCCGAGTATAAAAAACAACTTTCGCATATTTCAGGAAGTCATCAATTTCGTCTTATCTAATGCAAATTTTATTATATCACTTAATATTACCTACTGTTTTAGTAAATACGATTTCATACATTTACTTATGTAATATATAATTAAAATTGATTTGAACTTTTGTAGCTCAAGAGTACGCCAAATCCGGATAGGTATATTATGTTGTTTCACACATTTTGTATAAATGTAAAACATATAACACAATATAACTATATAATATACTCGAAACAAATTTGTACGTTAATAACCTTCAAGTGCGATTATAAAGAGCGATCGCCGTACATTTTTTTTTGTCTAGTCTCATCAAATACAAGATTACCCTCATAGAATTAACCTGAAAACTGCGCGACCCTCTGTTTATAAGACAAAGACAATACATGTAGATTTAGCGTCTTCTTGTAATACATATATAAATATTTATGCAATTAAGTTTATTTTTAACAAATAAATTCAATCATAATGTAAATAGCCAACCTAGACAAAGAAATCGGGTAGCTATCTAAGTACAAGCTACGAAAAGTATACGAAATATAAAATAGTTTTTTTGATTTGTTATTCTAGGTTTAAATCGTGTATTATAATTTAGCTTTACACAATAGATAAATAAACATATGTTTTTTACATGATATTTTTGAACAAATTTGTATTGAACCCAAAACTTGTATGTAAAATATTGTAATTCACAAATATGTGTTTGTATATTTTTTTTACTTTAGTAAAAGAATTATTAATTAAAGTGTATTTTTAATTTAATTACTAATCAGTTATTAGTAATTAATTAATGCAATATTGTAATGCAATACATGTGTTGATATGCATAATACATATTATTTATCATCTAATAAAAAATTTATAATTAATATTTTATATTCCACGAGGCCTAAAGTTTAAAGGTATTAAACTAAAACTTAGACATTTATTGTTAGGCTTAAGACCCTTGTTCTTAGTGTATTAAAATTTGCATGCAAAATAAATAATTTTATTTACTGTATCTATTTGTTTACGTTAGTGAATTATATAATATTGTCAAAGTATAAAAAAAAATTAAAGTTGTAAATTATTCTATTGGACGTCCGATTAAAAATAATTTATTTCTTATATATACTATACATTGACAGTATTATAAGCTATAAAGTATAACCTTTCAAATATACTATCGATATTATTTCAAATTTGTTCAGTTCATTAAAGTGTACACCAATAAGTAATTAAAGTTAATGATACATATGGTATTTAATATTGAATCTCGAGTTTACCAAATAATCATATTGTTATAAACTTAAAAATTATATTATAAATCAAAAGTTAACCTAAAACTTAAATATCTTAAATAGTATTGTTATTGTAGTTTTAGTTATTACATATTATTACCTTCCGTTATCATTATTTTATTTTTTGCAAATCTGTCGTCAGTGATTTCTATAGGTAAATTACTAAGTTTGGCACCACTTATTTGGTCCATTGATAGTTTCTAAATACTATTAAACATATTATTTTTAATTAATTTTAAAAATTACCTAACAAAAAATATATTTTAATAATATTCCCAACCGAATCAAAACCAACTCAAATAATATTATGCCGTGTACTGAGAATAAATAAGATATAAATAAAATAATTATTAATTTATAATCAATTATGAATTGAGTTTAATATAATGTTTATATTAAAAATATTAATAATAACAAATTTTTATTTTATTTAATATATAAATAAAATATATAATATATAATTATTTAATATGCATGTTTTAGCATCAGGAAATATAAATATTTAAATTTAAGCTATTAAATTATAATATAAGCGTTTATAAATTAACGCTTATATTATATTAATTTATATTCTATACTATCATATATTATATTATTATGTATTTTTCATAAGTATAGCATTACAACAGTACTGCGATAAATGTCATACCAAATATAGTAGAAGTGGAAGTCATCATATACAAAGCAATTTTAAAATGTAGTCTAATTTTGATAATCGGGCAACGATCAATTATTTAAATAAAAATGGTGTGACTAGCTTAAATTCATATTCTATCTCAAGTTTCAACTACCTGTATACAAACTATATATACCATCATTCATCATCACAAAATCTTTGCAAATATTTATAAGCACCTATACGTGTATATTTTTACCAAAGGTCAATTCAATTAAAACCAATTGAGCTAGTTACTAAATTTTCGAGGGAAAATATTTTAAGGCATTAAAAATATTAGCCGGTCGATATTTTTAAATTTTTTTTTTAAGTATCAAAAATTCAATATAACTAAGGTGTTTAAAATATCAACGACATTTATTATAACATTGACAGTTAGATATATATTAGAAATATAGATGAGAAAATAAAAAGTATTATAGCTTGTTGGGTATTACGAGTATTAAGGTCATTACGCCGACTGATTTATTCCAAACCTCTTCCATCACGCCACTACACGCGCGCTCGCACGCATCAATTTTATTCGTCTGATTTAAACATTTACACGCGGACACGCGTCATGGATGAACTATGGATACAATACTGCTATGAATTAATTGACATGTGTACGCAATATTTGTGCGCCTGTGTGTAACTTCGCCTATTTTGTTTGTTTTTTTACGTAATTAATTTTATTTTGTGTTAATTTTTATATTCATATGATTGACAAACTATTTATCTAGGTACTGGAAATGATGCCGGTGTTCAAGAAGTAGTTGCAAAAAATTCACGGTGGTGGAGCTGGTCAAACCTGATTTATCCCATCCCCACTGGTGTAGGGTTGACATTACTAGCTGTACTTCAATGGCGTCGTTTAAACAAGCAACAGCCAGAAAACGAACAACAACCCATCTATACGCGGAATCTAAGGGTAAATAATTTCATAAAAATACTCTAATTATGTTTAAAACAAGTTATAGTTATAATTGTTTAATTCTTTTTTTGTGTGAATAAAATTGTAATGAAAAAAATATGATACGAAAAGTTTATTCATTACTGATTAAACAATAGCAAAACAACACTTGTTGGTAAATAACTGTTGCATACACAAGTACGAAATACACAAAAGCATTTTCGTTAGAAAAAAATCAGATGAACATAAATATTATATTTTTATAATAGTATGACTAGTATGAGCGTACTATTAGAGTTTACTTATGGACTATAAATCTATAATATACTTATTAATATCACATGTATTATAGTGTTAAGTTAATAAGTTTATTTATCTTAAAGTACAATGCTCGTTAATATAATCAGTTTCTATCTAAAATATGTCAGATAATATAATATCACATGTTTAATGTTTATGTAATAGGATAATTATTATTTTACTATTAACCTATTATTATTATAGTTGCTTTATATAATAAAGACTATTATTAAAGATATAATAATAATGGCAATTACATTAATCGCAATTTTTATACTACCTACAATCTACATAATACTTAAAATAACTATGAGCAATCGTGAACCGATTAAAAAAGGGATTGAGGGATTGAATATTTCTGCTTTAGAGGATTTCAACCAGTTAAAAAACAGATTTTTAAAAAAAAATTAATTTATAACAATGCTTTATTTCAAGTGCAATATGTAGGTACATTATAAAGTAACGCCATTTTTATATTATCTATACCATTATTGCATATATATACTATGATCTACAAACACCAATTAGTAATTACGATACACTTTTATGCTTTTTTTAACGTTTATGTATAAAAAATTTAAACAAAATCATTTGATTAAAACGTTTGTTAAAACACATTACAACCCTGAATTTTCTATTACTATATTTTTTCTCTCTAAATATTAGTTTTACTGATCTAATTGTATAAATTTAAAATATCTATAAAAGCTAATGAAGTGTTATTTATATAATATTAATATCTACCTATATATACTAGCTGTACCCGTGCACTTCGTTGCCCGTACAAAAAAATAATATTCTGTTTGCGCGAGTGAAATTATTTTTACCTATATGCGAGGTAAAAACAGTTGAATAATCATCGCCCAAACGGTAAGTTGAATAAACGTATGTATACCAGTATACCTATATGTGTTAAAGTTAAAAAGAGGATTCAAAATTCAACTCATCCTCGCCAATATATTCATATGTATATTACTTATTCAGTATACCTTATTTAGATACTTTATTTAGTATCCTATAGAAACCAAAAATCTTTAATAATAAATATGTCAAATATACACTTAAATTTGTCTATGTTTTTTAATATGAAACATTTAATGGCGTGGTACGGTAGTGAGACCGACTGTTATGTTTTGACAGTTTTGTTATTTCAAAAAATAACAGTCGTTTTTAATTAATTCTATTTATAAAAAAAATACTCAATATTTAAGAATACTCGAAAATTAAGTCTTAATTAATAAACTTTCTTAATTTTTCGTAAAAAAAAATTCACTCAACAAATTCCAAATTTCGAAATCCATTTAACAAAATAATGAACATAAAACTATAAAATAACAATAGAAACCATAGCTGATTGTACTGATTGTAGATGTCTACGTCTACCATAGAGTAAATAACGACAACGGTATCGAGTTCAAATCCCAGACATCAATAAATAGATTTTGCACTTTTTCTACTTATTCGGTTGACTTTTTAAAAATTTGCTTTCGTAAAAACCTTCTCCAGACAATAACAAATACAACAAAAAAGAATTAGCGAAATCGGTCCAGCCGTTCTCAACTGATGCAATGTTATACATTTTTGTCTCCATTTTTATATATATAGATGATTACTTTTAAGCTTATAATAGATTTTTCACTCAACATTAAAACAAACAATACAAATTAGTTCAGCTGAACTCAAATTTTCCATGTTACGTGTAGGCCAGAGAGAGAGAATAAATAATAACTAGCTAAAAATTAGAAACGGAAACGATACTATTAAAACTTTTGACGGTGCATAATTTTTATTGTACTTATAGAATGTTTTTGGTTTGGATATATTTATACGTAAACATTTTAGTTCATCGCCCTACGTAGCCTACACCTTTTTTTCTTCGCTTTCTTTTTGCACAAATCAAAGTCGTTAATACCGCTCTTCTTACATTATAATTTACTTTTGCATAAAAAGTGCTTTATTAATTATTTTATTATTTGAAAATATTAGATAGAATTTATAATTAATAATCAGTTAATATTTTAATAATATCTTCTCATTTTTAAAAGATTAATTTTTGAATTTATGAACAATAAAATAAATATTATCATATTTTTATTTTTAATTATTATAATATAACATACAACTTAAGTCTACAGACTATACAGTATACATTACCTACACTGATACACTACAATACGTCGTATTATATTAATTATATTAAACGGAAGACGACGCGCGACGTATTGTACTGTTAAAATGTTAAATTATCTTTATTCTTTACTAAAATATTCGAGATCAAACCCTATCACCTTTCGGTTATTCCTAAAATAATCGGGTCAAGTTATTATTAAACATATAATATATTATGCAATCTTTTGTTAGTTACCTAGTTTTAAGTATGCAGTGGTTATAAAACGGGGCGTAGCGCTTTCAATAGTTTTAAATAAATAAACATCAATTTCAATCGAATTATTTATGAATTATTAGATACTAATTATTTATTTTATTTAATAATTTAATATTATTAAGTATCCAATTAATTTATTAATATTCTATGAAGAAGTTTTAGAAAAAAAATATAATTCGCTTCATGAGAGGATTTTTAAACTCAGATTTAGCAAGTTAATATTATTTATTACTAGCTGCCCGAACTTCCTCCGGAAGAAATATTATTTTTTATAATTTAATTTTAAAACATATGACTATTTTTTGGTTATACAGATAATATAATATAATATAATTGCATATTGTATTTATTGTTATTGCTAATTTCTGAAAATTAAACATCTTACATTTTGAATTCAACCTCTGGAATGGTTAATTTTATTCTTTTTATTATTAGAGATAAGGTAGAAAAAATTATAACAATAAATTATTTGTTCAATGAATAATATATATTTCGAATGGAAAAATGCAAGTGTAAACAAATAAATAATTAATAATAATAATAAATAAACAAAAAAATATATATATAATAATTATTACTATATGAGAGGAAGCGATAAGGTCAGAAACGTTCAAAACCGGTTTTCTTCGTCTCCAAAATCAGGTTAGATTCTTATATCCATTCGATCCGTTGCTGTTGTCCGTAACGCACGTATCAGGTACTCATGCAAACGATTTCTATTTATTTTTTCACTAAATCCACCCAATTTATTCGCGAATAGTGTCAAAAAAATCAGGAAATCGGCCTGGTTATCTTCACGTTATCACCGACACGGTTATTTCAACTTCTCAAGTCCAAATCTTCAAAAATCGGTAATTATAATTACTTTACGGCATCTGCGATAAAAATTGTTATCAGTGCTCCCCGGCATAGCCGGCGGCAGCCAAATAAAATCCGACCCAAGTTGCGATAACGATAACACGCGCAATGACTCGCAGCTATAACTATACAAATGGAAATAAAAACACAAACAAAAATAATTCTAATTCTGCTTCATCCAGTCGCATACAGAGTGTGTCAAGTGATACTGTATTTGATAACACTGATATGGACGTAGAGAATCCTGTTCAAACTTCTAAAAAATCCGGACGAAATCTATCATCGTCCGATGTACCTCCTTTAAATAAGATCGCAAAAACTTCGCAAAAAAATATATTTTCAACATCAAATAGGTACTCCCTCCTCGCTGTTGATGACAATAGTGAAATAGTAAATCCACCACAACATTTAACAAACGAAGCCTCGGACGAAATTATTGAGCCTGTTAAGCCCCCACCATCTCCTCCACCAATCATAGTCAACGGAATAGAGAACTTTGTCCGGCTACGTTCTGAACTAATCAAATTAATTGGATCGGAAAATTTCCTATTTAAATCGTCAACTAATAATTTAAAAATTTTAACAAAAAACTCTGACTCATATAGATCAGTTGTAAAATTTCTCGACGATCAAGGAGCTGAGTACCACACTTATCAACAACGCGAAAACAAGGCGTTTCGTATAGTTGTTCGGAATATCCATCCCTCCACTCCGACAAACGAAGTTGGAATTGCAATCCAAGAAATCGGTTTCACAGTTAGGCAAGTAGTGAACGTCCGTCACAAAATCACTAAACTCGCTTTACCGATATTCTTCGTTGATCTTGAACCCGCCGAGATTAACAAAGATATATTTCACGTAACATCTATTCTTCATACAAAAATCAAAATCGAAGAGCCACATAAACGCCGTGAACTCGTTCAATGTTACAACTGTCAAAAGTACGGCCATTCCAAAACCTACTGCTCCCACCCACCTCGCTGCGTCGGTTGCGCTGCAAATCATCCATCTTCTTCATGCAATAAAACTAAAGATCAACCTCCAACATGCGCCCTCTGTGGTGGAAACCACCCAGCGAACTACCGTGGATGCACCGTTCACAAAGATCTTCAAAAATTTAAAAATAGTCCAAAAACCATATTAAAATATAATGTAAATTCAAACAGTTATGTAAAGGAGGGTAAGACTTCTGCTGACATTATACCTTCAGATCCACCTAATTTTAATTTTAATGATGATAAAACATTTCCAAATCTTTCCCAAACACATCCTCAGAACATTCCCAAAAGTTCAAATCCAAATCTTAACTCGCACACACACAATACACCCCCAGAAAATAACTTAACATCTCAACTTTCATCTTTCATCACTGAATTAAAATCAATAATTAACCCTCTAATCCAACTTCTCACTACTGTCATAAACAAACTAATCTTAAAAAATGACAAATAGATATACCAATATAAACTCCCTCAACATATTCCTATGGAATGCAAACGGACTTAAAAATCACGAACCCGAACTTTTACATCTATTTATCGAAAAAAACATAGACATCGGACTAATCACCGAAACTCACTGCACTCCAACATCCAAAAATTTCTTTCCTGGTTACAATGTATACCGCGCTGACCATCCTGATGGAACTGCCCATGGTGGTTCCGCCATTATAATCTCTACAAAAATATATTGCCAACCCTTACCGAGCCTCCAGACAAATACCATTCAAGCCGCAAAAATTCAAATAACTTTAAATCATATTCCTACAACTATTTCCTCAGTATACTGTCCCCCTAGACCTGCAATATCTGTTCAGGAAGTTGAACAATTTCTAACCTCGGTTGGAAACACATCACTAATTGGCGGTGATTTTAACGCAAAACACCCTCAATGGGGATGTCGTGTCGAAAACACTCGGGGTCGTATGTTTCAAAATTTTATACAAAACCAAAGGTATAAATTCATATCCCCACCAGGACCTACATATTGGCCATCACATCGAAATAGACATCCGGACATACTAGACATATTTATATCCAATATTCCTAGACACATAACCTCCACTATAAAAAACTTAGATTACCCGACGTGCGACCACAGCCCAGTCCTACTGCAAATAAATGGTAAAATATCTCTAAACCCTCCGCGACCTTCTCTAGCAAAAGGGCCAGTCAATTGGGACCTCTTTTCCGAAAATCTGCATAATTCGACTAACTTAAAAATCTCGCTTAAAACAAACGAACAAATAGAGGAGGCAGTCCAAAATCTCACAACGTCAATACAGACCGCTATATATAACTCATCATTCGAAAAAAACATACC
Organism: Schizaphis graminum; assembly: GCA_020882235.1. NCBI lineage: Eukaryota > Metazoa > Arthropoda > Insecta > Hemiptera > Aphididae > Schizaphis > Schizaphis graminum. Next base: position 74,496,991 of record CM037032.1, read on the forward strand.
TGCGGGAAATTCAATTCTTAAAAACTCTCTACCTCTCCATATACAAGAGCTAATTAAGACAAAACGTAGAGCCCGAGCTCGATGGCAACGTTACAATCTCCCATCCGATAAACGTATACTAAACAATCTAACTAACGTAATCAAGAAACAGATTCAACAACACACATCAACATTTTTCCAAAAAAAATATGAATCGCTTAACACAAAAGATGGCTCTCTGTGGAAAACCACTAAAAATATCCTCCAAATTAAAGAACAATCTACTCCTTTAAATGACCCAAATGGTCAACTAGCCATTTCAGACAATGAAAAAGCTGAACTTTTCGGAAACCATCTCTCAAAAACCTTTACTCCCCACTCAAATATAAACCCCGAAATCGAGAAACTAGATGAAATAAATAACTTTCTCGACAGCCCATTGCCTATGTCTCTTCCAGCAAAACACACAACTCCAAACGAAGTAAAAGATATAATTAATAAATTAAAAATAGGGAAATCTCCGGGTTACGACCTTATCTCCAACAAAATACTTAGACACCTACCAAATAAAACAATAATACTCCTTACATATATTTACAATTCAATGCTTCGACTCTCTTATTTTCCCTTAACATGGAAATTTTCAATCATAATTCTTATACATAAACCTTCCAAACCCAAACACTTAACATCCTCCTATAGACCCATAAGTCTACTCCCTACACTAACAAAAATATTTGAAAAAATTATACTGAAAAGAATAAGACCTATAATTAAATCTCAAAACATAATACCTCACTCGCAATTTGGGTTCAGGAAAAATCACTCAACAACCCAACAAATTCACAGACTCACGGATCAAATAGCAACCTCATTTGAAAAAAAAGAATTCTGCCCTGGAGTCTTTTTAGACTTTGCTCAGGCGTTTGATCGAGTTTGGCATATCGGCCTCCTCTACAAACTAAAACTTTTCCTTCCAGCACCTTACTACTTACTCATTCGTTCCTATCTTTGTAACAGGTCATTTGCAGTTAGACAAGGGAACTCGTTTTCATCTTACTTCTCTATACAAGCCGGAGTCCCTCAAGGAAGTGATCTCGCCCCTGACTTATTTAATATATACACATCGGACATTCCCAAAATTGCAAATACGACTATAGCTACGTACGCAGACGATACAGCTATACTGACCTCTAACACAGACCTCATACTTGCCTCCTCTAACCTTCAAACCCACCTTGACCTAATTAACACCTGGGCAACCCAGTGGCGAATAAAAATTAACCCCGAAAAATCATTCAATGTAATATTCACTCTCCGTAGAAACGACTCCCCTCCACTGAAACTGCAGGGAGTTGATATTCCCAAAACTTCTCAAGTAAAATATCTAGGACTCATACTCGACAAACGCCTAACGTGGGGCCCTCACCTAAAATCTAAACGTCAAACACTAAATAATCGTCTACACTTACTTCGACCTATACTCAAGTCAAAAATGTCAATTCACACAAAATCAATTTTATATAAGTCCCTTTTAAGGCCAATCTGGGCTTACGGCATGCAAATCTGGGGCTGCGCCAAACCTTCCCAAATCCGATCAACTCAAGCCTTCCAATCAATCTCTCTCCGACTTATAGCCTCAGCTCCATGGTATATAACAAATAAAGCACTACATAAAGACCTAAAAATTGACACAGTTGGCCAACTAGCCAAAAATTACTATACCAAATTTCACGCACAACTACGACACCATCCAAATCCACTCATCTCACACCTATCGTCACACACGCTACCCGACAACCCTCCACGCCGTCTCAAAAGACGATGGTGTAGAGATCTCCTGAATTAATTGAGTAATCATAATCTGAAGGGTTCTGTCAATGGACAGTCTCCCTCCTCATGTAAGTCATGTTATGTTTAATATATTAGTCTTTGCTACTATTATCACATTTGCTTATTGTATAAATGATACAGATTGTAAATATATATTTTAATAAAAAAAAAAAAAAAAAAAAAAAGATTCTTATATATATAGATTATATCATATTGATATTAATTGATTTTGTGATTAATTATGAATTTAATATCATGTATACAAATAAAAGCTTTAACTTTCATGTAACTATTTTGTTAGGGTAACAGTACTTAATTGGAATAATTGGAAATTTAACATGATTGTATTTCATAAAAATGCTGTGAAAAAATGTCTTTAATTACAATCATTTTTCTAATGCGAAAATTAGTTCTTAATTTTAATATTTCCAATTCAAAACAATAGCTGATACTCTATTCTCAATAATTTATAATAAGTTAATAACCAATTATCTTATTTTATCATGTTTAAAGAATCATTAATTCATTACTCATTATTGGTTCATTAACTGTTTAGTGATTGTTTATACAACCTGGTACTAACCTTTTAAATAAACGTACTGCATTATAACTTGTAGTATTTGTATAAAAATTATTTTAGTAGCTATAGGTATCGCCTCAAAAAACAACCCTTTGTATCATCTGGTCATACCTATTAGGCCATAGACAATAGTACAATACATTCATTCTGAATAATAATTACTGTAATAACTAAAGCTAGAATTTATATGTAAATACATCTTTTTACTGCGACTTGATAAATTAATTTAGGTGAGTGATAAATTTGTTTCAAGGGATTTCCAATGGAATGAACTATATTATTTTACATGTTTGTACATTTTACCATAAGTACATGTTTTTATATATTTTTCAATAATTCCATTATATTCTAACCTAATGTGTTTAGCACACGTATTTTACCAAAACCACCCGATCAAAATTTACAAAAATAGACCATTAATATCTACAGTCCAAAAAATCTTTTTAAAAGTTCCTACCCGTATTGAAATATTTAAAAATATGTACCTATCCAGATTTAAGCCTTTCTCCACAACCAATAATTGTAACCAGGTAGTAGGAAACTTGGGTAAATGCCGCTAATTATTGTGTTCTTTTGAATTTGAAAATTTAAAAATGCATGTTATGATAAATTGTAATCAAGATAATTAATATTTTTAGCTTTTTTTATTTATATTTTATAATTTTTAATGTCTTTTTTTAAATAATTTTTCTATCTAAAATATAATTTGTTTCATTAGAAACTCATATGGATATATTCTATAATTAAATATTAATAAATAAATCATATTAGTAAAATACATATTTTGAGTTTTTTAGCACATATTTATGTACATATTTTGGTAGCATAAATACACATAAATCCGAACCCTAGCAATAACAATTATAATTTTAAAATAATCATGAATTGACAAATTAGATTAGTATCTTTTTAGATTTGAGTCTAATCAATAACCCTCTTCAACGACATCATATAATATTAAATTTTATATTATCAGATCTGAAACTAAAAAAAAAAACATTTTATAAATTTGTAATGAAATTTTATTTTTTGTTGATTTTATTTTCTAATAAATTGTTTAATTCTTATTATGTTATTATTTTTCAGCTATCATTTTACAAAGCAATACCATTAAGAGCAATGTCACGTTTATGGGGTTATATTTCAGGATGTTACATCCCCAGGCAATTGAGATATTGGTTATATACTGCTTACTCCAAACTATTTGGCGTTATTATAAATGAAATTGAATTACCTATGGAGTCGTATAAAAGTTTAGGAGAATTTTTTTCTAGGCGTTTAAAAGATGGAGCACGGCCAATATGTTTGGACAGGCCAATGGTAAGAAATTTTACATTTATATTAAATACTTAATGTGTTATTTAACGTGATTTAAAATGTTTATGTTATATATCTATTGTTAGTATCTATATTATTTAAATCAATTATAAATTCTAACAGGTGTCTCCTGCTGATGGTACCATAGTGAGTGTTGGACGTGTTACGTCCTGTCAAGTCGAACAAGTTAAGGGTGTCACATATACTATCAAGTCATTTTTAGGTTCACCAACTTGGCAAGAAGACATAGTTTCATCAAAATTAGAATCCTCACCAGTGAATACTGCAGCAAAAAGTGATATGATGAAACGAGACTCTACATCCAATAATAATTATAGTGGTTGGTCCATTAATTCCACTTTCCTGTTTTACCATTACGGTCTTCTCACTATGCACATGTATTGCATCAATTTCATATTCAACTTCCTCTCACAAGGTGTAAGCTTTTTTAGTCTTTCGTTTAAAAAACAAGATGTTACATTGTCAGACGATACACAAGAAAAAACTGTGTCTGTTGAACGACAAGACGAAAATGATGATGAATGTCAGCCATTTGATCCTCATTGGAACGAATATAAATCAAAATTATTGCACAATCCAGACAATGAATTGTATCAGCTTGTGATTTATTTAGCTCCAGGAGATTATCATAGATTTCATTCACCAGCTCAATGGACTGTTAAATTTCGAAGACATTTTCAAGGTATAATATTGCAAACATTTTTAATTTTTATATCTCAATATGTATTAATTTCAATCATTTTTGTAGGCGAATTATTAAGTGTCAATCCTAAAATAGCCCGTTTACTACCAGATTTATTTGTGTTGAATGAGAGAGCAGTATATATTGGGGAATGGGAACATGGGTTTTTCTCAATGACTGCTGTTGGTGCTACAAATGTAGGATCCATCAAAGTACACTCTGATAAGGTAAATTAAAAAAAAAAAGTCATACTTGGTGAATTTTATTATTTACATTATGTTTATGGTATCTAAAGGGATTGGAAACTAATAAACGATGTCGCCGAAAAGACTTTAATCAACATGACCGTCCGTTTTCAACTCAATGGTCAATGGGACAAGAAGTTGGAGAATTCAGAATGGGATCAACAGTAGTCTTGTTATTTGAAGCACCCAAAAGGTTTATTTTTGATGTGGAAGCTGGACAAACCATACAAATGGGACAAGCTCTTGGCAAAATAGAAGTTTCGCACGTTGATTATATTACTTCAAAATAAATTGAGTAATTTATAAAAAAAAAAGTTTTAAATCCTCTTGTCTCATAAAAACTTCAGTACATCCTTCTTACAGACTACTTTAAGGCTGACTAAATTTTTAATTAATTTATATCCATACAATAATTATTAATTAATTATTTAGTTTTTATGTTTACGTGATAGAGTTTGGAGTCCTGGTTTTTGTAGACCAGTATTATTATATTATATATAATAATTATTTCAATTTAACAAAAGTATTTTAAAACAATAAAGACAATTTTTTTTTTTTAATTATACTCTTATCCAATTTTGAATAATTAGAAAATATATGTTTAAATTATTTTTAAATTAAAAGTGAGTGACCAACTTATACTTGTGTGTGCAACTATTTTTTCCTCTTTAAAAATGTAATACTTATTATAAATCAACATGATATTTATTTGTGTGATATGTATAAAATATAAAATTAATTATGTTATCTAGTATTTTAAAAATGATTAGTATGGAGTTTTTTTTTAACTAGGTATAAAAATGTACATGTACTCTTATAAACTTCATGGTTCAATTATAATAATTGAAAAAATTAAATAGTTTATTACTAGTTATTGGATACTTTTTTATATGAAAATATTATATTCAACACAGTCCTGTAGTAAATAGTTAATAATTTTACAATATTTAAAAATGTTTTATGTCAATTACCATTAGTTTTAAAAAATATTTATATACTCATTAATAATAAAAATGTGCATATTGAATTGCATTTAATATTTATTAAAAATATGTCAATACTTATAAAAATATATATATATAACAATAATTTAACAATAATATAATAGCATAATTATTAAAAATAAAATAAATGTCTTAAAATATCACAATTATTGCATTTGTTTTTTTTTTATCATATTACATACATATTTTATAGATATAGTTTGAATCACTTGATTTTAATTTTTAATATTTATAACTTGAGATTAATACACTAGTTTTTCAAACAATACTCAACCATTTAAGTCTTTGTTGTGCCATAACATAATATTTATTGAGACTGATTATTTTTCTTCCAAAACATTGTTTGTTTAGCAATATTTGATGATTGAAACATTTTAACCATTTTAGGTTTCAAGTCTTGAGTAACACTGCTACCACTATTATTGAATAAATACAATTAAATGAATAAATTGTATAAACATGAATAAGATAATTGAAAAATAAAATTACGTTTCAGATTGAGACGGCAACCTTGACTCAGCTTCTTTGATCAACATAGTTGACAATTCTTTTTGAGACAAATTATTAGTGTTACAAAGTTCCTCTAAACATCTAAAAAATATTATAATATAATTTAAAATAACGAATAGTTAATACTAAATATTAAAAAGACAGCATTAAAATAACCTTAAACTAGGCAAAAGAGATGACGTAATTGCACTAGGAGATAAGGTACATTCATAAAGGACTGTACTGAACGCATCTAACAATACACGAGTCAGTTCTATTTTTTTCGTAATATCCAATGTTCTTACAGCTACACCAGAGTACATATTTAACTGCACCATCATCACTAAGAAATTAATTTAAATTAAATTTCATAGAGAATATTACATTTTGTAGTTATTTACCATCTTCTCTATACACTTGATCTGACTTGGGAGCCAATTTTCCAAAAGCTGTTATGAGTTCAGTAGCAAATACTATGCTATCACTTAACGTCCGATCGTCCATAAGACTTTTCATTTGAAAACGACATTTTTCAATAGTATCCTTGTTATTTGTTGACATCATCAGTTGACCAATAACTGGAACTAAGGCTATTTTTACATCACTAAAATCATATGAATGGAATTTAAATTCAATATATTTTTAAATAATTACTAAGTTATTAAACAAACCAATTAGAATCATTTGAAAGTGTGATGAGAGCTGGCACAATTCGGTTAGTTATATTTATATCAGACAAGTATGGCATGACAGATGATAATAGTTCAGTCACAGCAAAACGAACTGCTTCTTTTTGACTAATTACACCTATGAAATCAGTAAATTAATATTATTTTTACATAGTGTTTTAGTAACTATACCTTCCCAAAGAGATGATAAAATTAATTCATGTAAACGTTGATGGTTAAGTGCTAATTGACTGATTGTAAAGTGCAATATATTGATGGGAACACCACATAATGGTAATGTACACACATATTTTTTTAAAGTTGCCTCCAATTCATGTTCTTCGCGCTAGAAAATATAACATCAAATCATTACGCTAGATAAAAGTTTATAGTTCTTCTTTTATCTCTAATTCACCTCAATTGGAGCTAAAATTGAACACATATATATACATAGAAGAGTCATTGATGGTAATGCATTAGCAATTTTACCTAAAGATTTTTCAAGATCTTGTATCTTTTTTAGAAACAATGGTTTTACCTGTTAAAAATATTTTCTTAATTATTTATTGTTTTGTATAATGAAAAATAATTATAATAAGTCATACTTTGTTCTGTGTGAACTTGGAACCAAAACCACAACAAAACGATTGAAATAATGCTATGAGTGACTGTAAAAGTTTTTGGTTTTCAATTGATACCAAAGATGAAGATTCTATTAAGCTGGGTAACCTAAATATCACATACAAATTGATTAATTGTTTGTAATAAAAATATTTATTTTAAGCACAATAGAAAAAACAAATCGCACATGCATTCAAAAAGCCATTGTAATCTAGGCCATTTTATTTTATTGTCCTCAACAACAGCATCAAAAGTACACATCACTGTACCAATTGTATTATTTGGATCATTATAGAATATTTGTGGGTTACACAAACCTACACATATATCAGCAAAACCTGTCCCTGAAACATTAAAAAAAAAATAGTGCCCATCAAGTTATTATAATAGTTGAAAATTATTAAAAAAAAACAAGGTATTTATATTCTACTAACTCAGTTCTCCTCTTGGTGTATCTTCTTTTTGCAATGATATACATTCCGGGGCAGATGCTACAAACAATACTAAGTACGGAAGTATAGAACGGATAGCATTGACCATATAACAGCATTTAGATTCTAAATGGTCAGTTTTTTGTGATTTTTTTTGAGAATCAAGAGTCTAAACAATATAAATATTCAACTGGGTAAAACAATGTAAAAGCTTTACAACTTGTATTTATTAACCTTAATTTGAGTTGTTAACGAGTTCATTAATCGCAAGAAGCAGTTTGATTGTAAACGGCCTTTATCAAATGCCCATTTAGATAAGACTGGCAACAAGACTGCAATCGTAATTTCAACTATGTATTTTAAGTTATCTTTTAGGCCAATAAAAAGAAGTTCTTCGATCTACAAAATTGATTATAATACATGAGTAAACAGGTATATTTTTGTTTAATATAATAATAAACAAAATATATTGAAATGGTAATATAAGTAAACAATACAAAATTAACACTAATTACTTGAGCATATTTGTCAGAATCAAAAATATAAACAGTATTGATTGCAATACTTTTAATAGTGGCTGCACGCACAGATTCATCAGTGTCTTCCATCAACATTTGTTGCAATACAGAGAGTAAAGATTGCCTAGATTCACACTAAATATTTTCTTTAATAAATAATACATTTCATAAAAATATGTATGATTATACTATGTATTAAAAACATACACTAATTAAAGGGCTAAACCACGAACAAGCTTCTGCAACCAATAATCTTTTCTCAGCATATTTATCTGTTAATAAATGCCATAGTTGAGGCAATAATTCTTTTTCAAAAAATTCGCTATTTGAGTATTTTAGGAACCAAGATAAACCTAAAATAAAATAAGTAATAAATTTAAAATAGGTATGAACAATTAATTAAAATATAGTCATAAATACCTCCTATAATTGAACTTCTTTCTTTTTTATTAGGCTTTTTTCTCATATTGAATAGAGAATGCAATAATTTTTCTCTTTCTGATACATCTGGATGAATGTGCATTAAGAGAACACTTAAAATAATAAAATCCTAATATATTTAAAAATAAACATAATTTTATTAATATATCAATAAAAAAAAATAATGAACATTATATTACTTCTTGCTTTTCGGATTCTAAAATATTTTCATCATTTTGATTACGCAACCTTTGATTTTCAAGAATTCGTAAAATTGGATATAAATTCAATTCAACACCATCATCAGATAAAATGTCCAAATCAACATCCAAATACATTAATGGCATTTGTTGATCAGACCAACATTTATTTATTAACATATCACAAAAAACTGACGAGTCACAATTTTTTAAAACTTTTTGTTTATTATTTTTGCTTGGCCGTAACCACTTTTCTTTAGACATTTTAGGAGTTACGTCTGATAAATCTTTAGCTGATTTGAGCCTGTTGAAATAATAACTATTATTCTATTAAATTAAATAAAAATACAAAAGTAAAATTAAATATTATTTACAATTGTAATTGAGAAAGAAGATTTTCATTATCATTTTCTAGTTGAGAGATTACTTTTGTTAAATCACTGTAGTCTCCGTCTATCTATAAAATATCATGTGTTAAGTAAATAATTATATACAAATGACTAGAAAAATACCTGGGTAGCAATATTTGCGTAATTGTGTTTTTCACTCTGACAGGCTACATCTGTTTTCAAATAACTTTTAGCTCGATCCCTGTATAAAGATAATAAATGAGGTGGTCTTGAAATATTCAGACCAACATCATCCCAGATTTCAAAATCCTAAAATCAAAACACAATTAGATTATATTCAATACATATTATATAAAAATAAATTTAGTTTTAATAATATAGTAATATGTATATTACATAATACTATAAAGTATGCAAATGCTATTGGTTTTCATTTTAATTGATAAATTTAAAATGAAGCACAAGCAAATAGATTTTAGTAAATAATAAAATAATTTACTTGATTTTCATTTTCATCTGCAAATGTAATAGATGTCAACTTATAATTATGTTGCATTAAGTATTCATTAACTAAAAAATTGAGAACTCGCTGTTCATGTGGTTTAATTCTATCATCATATTGGCTAATTTTAGGATCTTTCCCAGCAAATTCATCAGATTCTAAAAAAAATTGTTTCAAGTGATTAATACTTATTCAGGTTTTAATGTATTATTATACATAAAAACAATTTTAATTTGACTAGCTATTAATATTAAGTTGTTAAATACTAGGTATAATATCATACCTATAAGATAATAATAACATGGTTGTTAATGTATAAAATATGAAGAAAAAAAAACTATATGTTTGTTTTAAAATTTAAAATAATATTACCTACAGCTGCCACTGTCAAATTTGTTCTGAGGGCGTTAATTGTGTCTTTGGCTTTGCGCAGTTCAAACTCAAGGATAGCTACTCGTTCATTGACCGTCTTATCACCATCTTCCGAGTACCTGGTCATCTCTAACGAGTCTAATGTAGCTTGACTTGACGAACGAGCTAAAAAAAAAACAATTTTTAATAAAGACAAATTAAACACATATATAATATTAATAAATTCAGAACACATTACATGATGATGATGTTTAACAATGGAAGTAAAATACTCTTATGCTAGCCTTACTTACCCATACTCAGCGTAATACTGATATTATCGTTTTGAGGGGATGAGTGTTCAAAGTTGCTGGGGTTGGAGAAGAACTCTCGGAGTCCGGGTAGTTCCTTTCCGGCTTCGACAAGTTCATAATGGAGTTCCAGAGCAGTGAGCAACAGACGGTCATCCAACAGTTTTTTAGCTATGTCGCCGTAGCTCGGACCTGTCGGCCCGTCCTCAGCCATCGTTCCTGAGATCCGTCGTGCACTCGCAGACGTCGGACGAACAACGATGTCGGGAAACCAGAAAATCGAAGGTGTCTAGAGGACGGGCATAGTCGCGACGAGAATGAGTAGTAAATTCTTTTGAGACTACTAAATACTAAATAGTAAATAGTAAATACTAATTTCAAAATAACCATAACATTGAACATAATAACGTTATCTAATCTATCTACGTGGTTAATAATTTTGATAATGCCCCAAGTCTATGAATAGCGGTAACTGCTAGTTGCGTTGGCCAGACTGCGATATACTTTTTGGCGGGTATGGGGGGCGCGGTCGTCGGGCGCGGCGCACGCCTGGTGCCCTGATCATTCGTGGTAGTACACGTCTGGCCGTACCGTATAAATTCCCATTGTAGTAAATATATTATAGTAATAATAATAATAATAATACATGACATTCGTGTACACGTTCCGGAATGTTGTGGAATGCGGATCGGGAGATTACGTCGTCGTCATCGACGGCACGCCATCCACAACGACCGGTGGTAGTGGTAATGTCGACTGTCGACTGACGTTAGTGGTGGTGGTAGAGCAGCAGCACTGAGCACGTCGTATACTCGTATACCGCACACGTCCACAACTGGGCGGCACACTAGTTACTGTCTATAGTCAGTAGTGCTACACCGTTGGCCGCGCGTTTTTCTGACGTTCCATCATTCCCGACGGTAATAACTATTATATTCAACTCGCGATTGTTGTTGTACCGAAAACACGCGTATCCGTTTCCCTCCCACCATCGCAAGATTTCCATTGCCGTGAAGGCGTCGTCGCCCACGCAAACGGTTTTTATTCTAATTTACTTGTGTTCTCGCCGCCGATATTATTACTGTTATTCGTCTGACACTATGACGGTATTATAACGATCGTGTACCCGACGACGTGTGAATAAACTGTTCTAACTAGGTACCTTGTTATTGTTCGTATCCTTTTTGATGGATACTCGCTGATCGTGTAGAAGTCGGCCAACGACTATCGATCTACGTTAATTACTGATCGTTACGGGCCTAGCCACCCGTAACAAGTTAACCATAATATATTCGTAAACATGTCACCTGCCGACTGACCGGTGTCATGTTTCGTTGCATACCGATATTCAAGGGCTGCAACAGGCAGGTGGAGTGTGTGGACAAGCGACACAGCTCGTTGAATTCAGTACCTGAAGAGATACTCCGATATGCCAGAAGTCTGGAGGAGCTGCTATTGGACGCCAATCACCTCCGTGAACTGCCAAAAGTGAGTGAAATATGGTTAATCAATTGCTGTACTCAATTACCCCCTGCCGTTCAAATTCGGTTAGCTATCATGAGCACAGATTTATACTAAGAATAGTAAATGGGTATCCACTAATAATCGATACCTAGGTCTTTGGTTGGTTTTTTTTAAAGTAGCTCGCAAAAAAATTCGATCAGCAACCAGCCAAAATTATTTTTACTAATGGACTGACAGGTGTATTCTATCCTGCAGGCATGTTCATTATTGTGTCTGTCTTTTTAAATAATTACCAGTTCTCGGCTGTTAAATATTTGACAATTAGTTTCTGTAATTCTACAAATATTTAAAAAAAACAGATAAGTACCTTACATACCTAATGTAATTATTAAACAATTAGGTATAACCATTGATTATAAATAGTTACTATATTATATATTTTTAATAGTACTATTTATAATCAATGGTATAACTTAACAATCGATTTAACAATATAAATTGATACACAACCTGTTTCACCAGTCATTTACTTTAAAAAAAATATATAACTTTTTAGAACAAGGTAGGCATAAAATTATTTTCAATAGTACCTATTTATTCTTATTGTACCTAAAACTATTTTCTAAAAATTTCTATTGTTATTTAAACAAAAACTAATAGTAATGATGACCAAACATCTTTAGAATTTATGTACCTATATTGCATTCAAATTCTTTTTTAAAGTTTAATAGAAATACTTCCTACCTACCCATTCATATTCATATATAATATTAAAAGTATTACATATACAATTGAAATAACACATGGATTCATAACTTTTATACCTACATCAATATATCGTATTGCAAAATAAACAAATTAATGGAAATTTTTGTTAGTTATATTGGCCCGTGTTTTACCATGTGTCTTTGTAAAATACGTCATTTTTGTTTATTATTCTATCTTTAATTTAAAATACATGTATTAGAACATAATAATATATACCTACCTATATTATTAAGATTATTTCTCTATAGTTAAGCAAGTATCTTATTTTTGTTTTTGCACTTGTCCTATATGGCTATATCATATAGGTATTTTACTAAAATTTAAATTATATATTTTTTAAATTGTATGTTTTTTTTTTAAACATACTTATTATACAATCCAGAGTTGTATCTATGGTTATTAAAATTCATAGCTGATTAATAATTTTATTAAATATTAGAAAATTCCTTAAAAAATTTGATAATCTAAAGACATATATTCTGTTTAATGGTTCAGTGTTAATGTAAATAAAATATTCCGTAAAATATTGTTATCGTTTTGTTGCACTTTTTGCACTTGTGACCTTGATAATAAATTTGTTTGATTTGGAACAAAACTACAAGGTGTTATTAATGTTTTATATTCAATTCATCATCATCATCATGCACACTCAGGAAAAAAATGTAACACATGCCATTGACATTGACACAATTACTGCCAATACTAGTGTTACTAGTTAGGTATCTATAAATTATCGATAAATTATGATGATGAAGTAATTTTCCCCAATATTTTCCTTCTGGTACTTACAATGCATAAGTATTATTTTAATGTTACTACCTAACTTATTTTGGGAGAAAATCAAAAATGCTTTATATCTTTAATTAATTATAAGATCCACCCATTAATTTTAAAATAATGTGTACATTTATGTTGTTTTTTTAAATTCATCAAAAATGTAGTATCATAAATGATTACCTATTTCTTTAATATATATATTTGAATAATATTTCCTTGTTTATATAGGCACTATGTATAAATATAAACCTTATCAACAATGGGGCTTAATAATTATATTTTTGTACCTTCCTATTTCTATATCCCATGTATAATGTGTATTTTATACCTTGCTCTGTGAATTTGATAAGTATTTTAACTCTTATTCTAATATTGTCTACTCAATATTATAGTACCATATTAGGTATACCTAGGTTGGTTTTTTTCATATCAAATTTAATATTTTTCTATACCTATATTTTTCTAGATAATTACCTACATAAACCATACAGTCCTTATCAAAAGTATTAAGGAAATCAATAACAAGATTTGTACCAAAAAAAAATATTTTTTAGATTTTTTACAGAACAAATTATAACTATCTGTCGTACATTTTGGTATTGTTATAACTACTATTGTTACTTTTTTTATTCTCTATTCATTATAATTTACTATCTTTAGGGAAATTGTATATCTACAATTTACTGAATATGATTTGTAACCATGGAAGCAAATTAAATTGTAGGTTTAGTGGTGGGTAAGAAGGTTTAAGGGCAAGTTATGAGAAGCAAAAACAAATATCAACAGTAAATAATACAAAAAACAACAATTATTAAAAAGTGAAATGATAACCTGAGGAAAATTAATAATATAAACAACAGTTAATACCATAGTTACTATTGTATTGGTAACCATGGCAACTGGTGGGTGGAAAAACATTAGTGTACCTAATTTTTAAATATACTGTTTTGGCCTAGACTTATACCTAAGTTATACCCACTAATCATTGTATTGACCTTCTTAATATATTGTTTTTTGTTGGATACAATTAATTATCTACTACCATAGCTATTACCTAATAGTCTGTAGTTTGTTGTAAGCACCTATGTCAACTATAAAATGTTTAATTATTGAATTTTTTTTGTTAACCTTTCGATACATTAACTATTTTAGCCTTTAGGCGAGTAAATTTAAACATATTAAGTTGTTAAATTATTTAAAGATAATATTAGTTAAATTTCATTAAACATTATGCTCTTAGACAAACAAAAATAAATCAGAAACTAGCAAGTTTTACATGAGTTTTAATTAATGTATAATTTTATTTATGTATACATTTCACCCTACAAATATTTACAAATAAATAACACATACCTAGTTACATAAAAATATTTTTTATGAATGTAACATTATCTTATGTAAAATCTGAACTAAAAAAAAAAATGTCATTGTACTTAGTCTTTTATGATATAATTAAATACTGTACCTATGATTTATAGTGACAGCTCTAATAAAATATTTGTTTAACATTGGTTAGTAATTATTTACAAATAACTACCATTGTTCCGGTAGTTCTGAGCTAGGTTTAGTGAATAATTAGAGGGTACTAGTGTCTTTTAAGAAATAAAATAAATGGATTGGATATTATCACAAAAATATCTCTTATAACTTCTAAATGGCATGTATTGCAATTTCCCCTTTCAATAAGTATATTTTTTTTTTAAATAAAAGGGTCTAGTCGAAGGTCTAGTATTATTATTATTATTTGATCTGTAAAAATAGCATGTACCTAGTACCTATATATAACTTAAAATGTTTTTTTAATACTTGATTTTTTAAATAAAATGATTTCATCTAATTATCATAAGAAAATTATAAATGCTTTATAATTTATATTTTTTATTGCTTTATTAATATTATTAATCAGAAAAATTTTAACTTGAATGTTTAAATTACATTTATTTGTAGTAATTTAAATATTTTCCTATTAAAAACATTACCATTATTATAAAACCAGTATCTTTTTAATTCATATAATTTTATGTCAGTGTTTCTCTAACTAGTGGGTCGTGAAAATTGTTTTGAATTATGTAGATTTTAAGATATAAATGTTACATTATACCGTATAAACATAAACTTTAAAAATTGTAAGGTACTATTATCAGCTACAGCAAAAAAAAAAACAAGCATACACTTTGCATACACCTCATCATCATTAATACATAATTTTGATTTTTTAGAACTACTTAGTAATTCTGTAAAAGTGAAACCATGTGGGTTGTGGTTTTAAAAAGATTGAGAACATCTGATTTATGTTATATGAATTTAATATTTATGTTTTTATATTAAAAACCTAAATACCTAAATATCTTGATTATTTGAAAAGAAAAATTATATTTTGTAGTATTAAAGTATTATTTATGAAAATTTTATTGTTTAAATGATTATATTTTATTATACATGTTAGACATTCATTATTTTAGCTTTTATTACAAGCCCTTCAAAATAATATAGTGTTTGTATACTAAGGTTTGCTATAAATTAGTTATGGTACTAAAAACTAAAAATAACTTAAAAAGAATTATAATAATAATAGCAGTAATAAAAAAATTTAACAGTTTTCTTAAATCTCATACAATACTCCAATTTATTTTTTAAATGATAAACTATGCAGAAATTAGTCCTTTTTTTCTATGTGCGTAATAAATATAATAATATGGCCCTTAAATATGGTATTATGTGCATTTGATAACAATAAAGACTTAATATTAAAGATGTAGATATAATGTAACCTGTCCAGTGTTAACGCCAAGGCCGTTAACAAAATTACATCATTCTCCATAGATAACTCATGTGTCATTTAATGACCTTACTTTGACTAACATAATTTATTTTTACTTAATTTTTGAATATGTATATTAATAATTAAATATTATCACTAGTTTACATTATACACAAATTATTATTGACACCATTAAAAATATACCTAGCAATTATTTTATCAAAATCTACACAAAGGTACTAACCAGATAAATATATTAGGTATTATTCATTGTTATATTTCTTATTAAGCTTTTTAACCAAATACTAACTATGAATAGTAATTATAACTGATTTAGGTTCTTTAAATATTTGTGTTTAAAGTGAATACAATAAATAATTACTCATAGACTCATTAAATTAATGTATGAATATCATAAATTCAACTAAATTATTGGTTGATCAATATATTGTTTGGATTAATTAGTATTTAACACTTGTTTGTCTAAAAAAAATTTTAAGCTAGTTTAACTGTATTTTTTAATATTTAATAACAATCAAGTATAATACTTAGGTACCCATTATACTTATTTAATAATTATTTTTATTTTACAGAACTTCTTTAGACTTCAAAGGTTACGGAAGCTTGGGCTAAGTGACAATGAAATACACCGTTTACCACCAGAAATACAATATTTTGAAAATTTGGTGGAATTAGATGTTTCAAGAAATGGTAAGTATAATATTTTTATTTTAGATTATATTTGACTATATATTTAGAAACAATTAAAATGTAGTACCTACTTAAAGTTTGTATACTTTTCATATAACATACATTTTCAATTAATTTAAGTTCAATTAAAATTTAATATCTTTTTAAAACATTTAACAAAATAAAACATAATTATTATAAATTATTACTTAGTATTCTGACTAAGTATATTAACTAAACTTGAAACAATTCTTGATTATAAACTTAATTTTCTTTGTGAAATTATTAATATTATTCAATATTTTTTTGATTTTAACTCTTCAATTCTTTATTAATTTTTATTAGTTTGTAATATTATTCACTTGTAAATAGTAATTAGTAAATACTGTCATTTTTTGTTTAATGGTATTAATAATGATTATGGGCAATCATATAATTATTATTTATCGCTTCTAAGGAAATTTAAGCTAAAATTATTTGAGCTAATTATATTCTCTTTTTATGAGATATGCAGTGGTAAGCAATTCTTATTTATGCACTGTTCTGATTTTATGAATTTTAATGAACTGTTAATACAAGCAATAATAGTCATTTAAATATATTTAACTGCCTAATAAAAATGTGCCAGATGGTATACCAAGATAAGAAATAAAATATTTAATTATATAATTTTTTTTATTTACCTACTATATAGTTTTCATTATTTATTAATACAAATATTTCATCGTAAATTGTAATATAAAATTAATTGGTAGGTAGATACTTACGTTTTTTAATATTCATAAAATTAACATAATATTGTCATTCATATAATTAAAAGTAATTATTTATAATTCAACATTAACATTTGTATCTATATTGTATTTTTATTTTAAAACCCACAATTCCATATGTTGATCATTTTTGTTTTAAATTAAAAATATTTTTATATTAAAAGTAATTTTTATGATAGTTCTTAATATCTACCAATAGTTTAGGTTAGTCGTGTTATATTTTGTTTCTGTCTTGCATGACATAACCAGAATTTAATTTTGTACTTTTATAATGTGACTATATAGTCAAATTTAAATTTAATGAATCCACATACAAACAGAAATGTTTGTATTATTTTATTAAATATTTAAAATATTCAAATAGGTACATCAATTAAAATCTTAGAGAATTGTCACAGCTCACATCTATATCATCTATATAAGTTTGGGCAGACAAGATTTTTGTCAGGCAGAATAAAATAAATGGTTTTCTGTATAACCATAAAATAATAACTAACTTGTAAATTATTGTTTAATATTGTGTATTTTGATAGTTATTTAATATCAAAAATTAAATGAAGTCAAAGTATTTTCACAATATTAAATGCAGTTCTAATATAATAATAAAATGCAATGCAGAAATGTACATTGAATGTTTTTACTTCACTTCATTCATGTGCATGTAAACGATTAGAATGTTTCCTCCCACCGTTCTCATGTGAATCCATGCATACATCCTACTATCCTAGGCATGTCATCAAATAATACGTTTAGGTCCTGGTTAAAACATGTAGTGCTTCAGGTCATTTGCCCTTGTATATTTTGTAAACTAAACTCTGTAAATTCACTTAATTATGTTTTTGCATCTATATAAGATATTATATATATATATAAATAAATAATAATTATTTGTTGAACATTTTATTTTAAAACGTGATCATTAAAACAACATTTTGATATTGTTGACTGCAGACTGTTGTATAATAATTTGTTGTCATAAGTAACTGCAAAATTAAATAAATTATACTCGTATACATTATCAAAATAAAAATGGCTATTCAGATTAAACATTTTGGTTTTAATTACTTTCTAACATATTCAACACTATTCTTGAGTATTCAAAATAATACTTCGAATTACAGTAAGTTGAAACTAGACACGGGTTACCTACCAATAGTTACATACAGTACAAATTATTATAATATAAGTGTATCTATACATATTGTAATATAATGATAATAATGAGTATGAAAACGATAGAACGACAAATATTGTCTTACACATCAAAATTTTGTCGACTGTATATTACATGCCAATTCATATCATAATGTAGAAACTATTTACGTACACACTCGCATTACTTGGGACTATTCCATAGTGATATCAATATATGACTATGTACTATTTGTAATGCGTAACTACCACCTTTACTAGAATAATCACATAAATATAAAGTACGCTATTATTCCTACTCTAAATAATTTGTTATTTAATAAAAGAAAAGAAAAGAACATTAATTTACCGCACCCGATTTTTCAATTATTAATGGTTGGGAAACGTGTTTAAAAAATAGTATAATATAGTTAATTTGTTTCAAACACTTAATTTTCTACTATTTATTAAATAATTGTACGTTTTTTTAAAGTTTACAATATTACAGACTGTAAACTTTAAACCCCCGAAATCAGTCTAAAAGTGCCTACTCAGTCTATTTGCTATGTAGTATTGTAGTTAGCGGCGTTAGTAAATTTCCAGTTACTTATCTAAAAAATTGAACAACAATCATGATCTTAATTGCATTTATTATAACTCATTTTATTGGACCCAATCTCTACACAATCAACTTTGATTCCATGGAACAATATCAATATTATATTATAAGAGACTATATTATGTACCATCATTTCTAGGTATATAACATTCATCATTGTATAAGATTCACCGCAACGAATCTATTAACACATGTCTTATTTGGAGGACACTTGTTATAAAAATTCTTAATGACTACCAAATTAATGACAAAAGTCTTAGGTTATCTTTTCTTCCTGATAACTGATTTTGGTTAACGGATGACCACGATTTTTTTAGGGAAAACTGAATCCTCAACACACCTCAAAATATAAATTTATTGATAGGATCTTTATAGTTCCCTAGGTATAGGTAGGGAATACTATAATATACGAAATCGTCCATAAAAATGCTGTTGAAGAAATCTATAAAATAAAAATAAAAGTTCCTAAAACATTCAAATTTAAAATTAAATAATTTATTTAGTTATTAAAATTTGATTTCTACCAAACATTTGTTTCACTTCTCTACTTTTATAGGTCTCTAAATTTTATTTCCCAGATTTTACACATCATACTCTTGATCAACTGCCTAAATCAAATTTTAGGGGGGAGGTGGTGCTTTAATTTTTTTTTAATTAACAATAATTAAACAAAATTGCATACTGTTTTGGATCCTCTATCAATATTTTAGTTATAGTATTTCCATCATTAGAAATATTACCTACATAAATATAATATATTATAAGTATTATAACTTGATTTGTCTGCGTGTCCTCGCACTGCACAATAATTAATTATAGCATCTCAAAAAAGATTTATAATTTTAAATTTGACAGCTGTGCGGAAAATCAGTCAACGGCCACCGTATTCCATTACAGAAGACCAATAGAAAATATTTCGGTTACCCACTCGTGAATAACGTAAACTTTTATCGGCGATCTGGACCAGAAGTTCCCAACTTTTTTTGATCCATGGCACATTTAGTCATTTTCTGAAAATCCGGAGGCTCCCTATACCCTATGGCCTATAGACTAAAAATATATTTCAAATAATTTCGCGGCACCGTGGTTGGGAATCTCTAACCTAGAGATAATTTATAATGTATAATTTATTGACCTCAGTCAACATTGTGTAAGGTTCCTACTTGTAAGATGGTAACTGTGGTAGTTTCTGTCGTCAGTCCGAGGAAAACGAGGTCTTCACCGACTTTTTTCTCCATATTCGTCGTGTACCGTTTAATTTTCGTATATCATCCACGAAATAAATTAATACAAATATATTTTACTATTTAGTAGTTTGCAATGCGAGAAAATTCCAGCGGAACGACTCATAATATGTATTATATTCGTGAGCACCCGTCATTTCCGGTCCGACGAAACACGTTTCCCCGGAATAACAAAACCTAAGGGTGGTGCCGTACTGCTGTCAAGGTACGCCGCACATCGTGTCGTCCTTTACGTTGGGATAAACGAATAGCGTATATTTTATACGACCGTTATTAATTAGCGTCATACATAGATTACCTATTTTATTTACATAATGTATTATTATATGTGTATTAAATAATATGTTGAATCCGTATTCCATGATTTATTTTTCTGACGAACCAATAAAACTACTAATTAGTGATGCAAATTCTGAGAACATATTGGAATTCACAATAAAGTACTTGATATTGACTTTTTTTTTTTACTTTTTTTTAATGATTTTGCGGGAACTCTTATGGTGTAATTTATTGAGGTCGGTTATAAAATTGATTTTGGTTATTCGATTGTTAATTTGTTACTATTTATTATTTCTTAAAAATTAGTCATACACCATTCTACATTTGAATGAATCATCGATCCATCCATATATCATATATTCGATTGTTGAATATTATATTAAAACTATTATTTTCGTAACATAAAAATATGACAGCTTTAGATTTTATCTACTTTATTTTCAGAAAATGAATAGGGAATTATCGGTTATTCAAATGAAATAATATCAATGTTATTTGTTATCTATCATAATTTCATCTTCGAAAAACTTGATTAAATTATACTTGTTACTTTTCACTAAGGATTTGTACATAACATTTAAAAAAAGTAATTAATAAACATTCAAAACTTCAACAAATATTTACACATTTTTAGATGATTAATGTATGCACTGAATGTTATTATGACGACAATAAAAATCATATATTTGTTAACGCCAAGTGCTCAAACATAATAAATTGTTTTCTGTTGAGAGGACGTTACCCGCATGTGTTGTCTCTGTCTTATTAATTTAGATCATAGCAAATTTTCATTCAGTAGAACACATTTTGTGATGTTAGCTTTAATATCGTATTAGAGTCAATTTACCTATTATCAAACTTAAAGGTAATAATGTTATCTAGGGCATCTCATAGGCTTTTATTGATATTTTAATTTTTAAGCAAATTACGAGCATTTTAAAGTTTTAATATTTTACATAACTAACTCGCTTAAAAATTAAGATATCAATAAAAACCTATAAGACACCCTAGGTAATATTATTAGCTTTAAATTTGATAATAGGTAAATTATTCTAATATTAAAGCTAACATCACAAAATCTGTTCTGCTGAACGCAAATTTGCTATGATCTACATTAGTAAGAGAGAGACAACACATGTGGGTATAACGTCCTCTTAAATACTTTTTTTACTGAATACAATTTGTTCTTATAATTAAAAGATATGTATAATATTCTTTTTCTTATTATTATTGATTTTATATGATTCTATAATAAAATAATAATTATTGTTCATTTTACTTTTAACGTTCTATTCAAAAACTGGATCGTAAGGAGATCTTAAGAATAATAACAATCGATTTATCTGATGTCTTCAGGCCCAGAGATACACTATTCATTTGATTAGTAATTCAAGTAGACCGGCTGTATTTATCCCGAAGCATACTTCACTCATCCTTGTCAGTGACTGTAAACTGGTTTTAGTTATTATGTGTACTGTACAGTAGGCTCCAGCTTAAGGGTCAATCACCTTGCTTCTTTACCTGTATAATAAGGTTGTTGGCAAATAAAAGTAGGTATAAAATAAAATCATATTATTGTTTGGCGTTAGATGACATTTTTGTGCCATCGTGTTCGTCCATGTTCGAAATTGTATTATTTATTTATGTTAATTTGACCCTGGCAGGCTCCATATGGTTTAATCTATAAATATATTTATAGAACTATGATGTTTGAATAGCTTTGATTTATCATTTTATATTAAAAGTATAATTATAAAAAAGAGTTTATAATAAAAGTGTTTGTTTTAAAAAAACCCTATGGTAGTTAAAGGATCTAAAAAATGTAATTTTCCGATAAAAAAAAATATAAAATAAAAGTGAAATCCGTTAATGGATTTTAAAATGAATATTATAAATTCTATAATTTTCAATTAGTATATTATCATGTTTACTTATTAACCTATTTGTATATATTATGTATTATTATTACTAATATATATTTATTTATCATTCAACCCCCCTGAGGTCGAAATTAAAAACACTGACAAGTAGGTAGGTACACATTTAATTTAATAATAATCTTCAAATCAGTTTCAATAGTATTTTAATAGTTTTAAAAATAGTTACACATTTGTATTTTATCACATCGAGACCTAACCGAGAATGTAGCCTTAATTCTCGTAATTGTACGATTGTCTTTATATATATATATAGTCAATAAACTACCAAAGTAAATAATTACTAGAAAAAAAATCCCGTACTTAATCAAGAAAAAAAGGTAGACAAGCGGTTACCGCTTTGCTGTATATTAGGTGTGGAATGTCTCATTATTACGGGTGTGTTATTAAATTTAAATTCAATGATATGTCGTTGCATACTAAAAACGATTCTAAGCGTAGACGTTCTGTCATCCTATGCATCAAGTATATTTCATAATATGGTTTTGATATAGCTATTTAAATAATTTATTTTACTTTTAGTATTACAGTAGTTTGATAAAAAAAAAATAAAGAAATAAAGAAAATATCGCATTTATTATATTATTAATATTTAATTATTATAATAATATATACTTAATATTTATATCTTATTATATTAATTTTATCAATAAATAATAATTTAAATTAAAAAAAAGCGGGTAAGTGGGTATCGCTCTGCTGTATATTAGGGGGTGGGGTGGACCTCGGACTATGGTAGGTTAAATTTGAATGCAATGATAGGTATCATTGTATACGAAAAACAATTCTGAACGGAGATGATTTGTCAGTCCAGGATATATTATATTTAAATATTATCATATATTCTATTTTGAAACTAATTCAAACATTTAAGTAAAAGTTTCAAGATCTTACGTTTAGTAATTTTTTAAAAATAACAAAAATCGAAAATTATTTATTAGTAAAACGTTATTTTACACGTCATGTATTTTTGATTTCAAATTAAAATTAAAACTTTAAACACTCGTAAAATTTTTTAAATTGAATAATCCTCAAACTTTTTTATAATTATTCTAAGCTTAACTTATGGACAGCATACTATTAAATTTTCAATTTTTAGCTTTTGATAGTAAAATATTTATAAATTTTTAACTACCAAATAGTGAAAAATATTCATGATTTTGACGAATTTTTGTCAATATTTGAACTTCAAATGCTAATAAAAAAAAAATTGTGCCTATGTATTTTTATAATTTTTGAATGAGAGTTAGAACAAGTTATGTGGACCCTTCAATTAAATTTTCAAGTAATTTGTCCCAGCTAAATTTTTTTATCAACATTTATAAAAAAAAAAAATAAAAATTGAAAATTTCAATTGTCTATAAATAGCTCAAAAAAAGTCAAAATATTTTGAAAATCAAATCACGTAAAGAAAATGGCAATCTAAATAACTGGTAAAATTTTCAAGTATTTACGATTTATACAGTTTGAATTACAACAAATATCAAAAATCGTTTGAGTCTAAACCGTTATTTAACGCGGTTTTGTAAAAATTTAAATTTCAAACACTCATAAAAATTTTTTGTCTGAATCCGGTCGAGTTTTTTTTACAGATATTTGAAGAAAAATTTATGGAGAACCTTGTACCAAATTTTCAAAACTTAGTTATAAAAGAAAAAAATTTTACGATTTTTCAACCACAAAATTACTCCCAAATTTTCGCAATTTTGACATATTTCGTATAAATTCGAACTTTAAGCACTTATAAAAAAAATTGTGACTAACGATCTCAAATTTTTTTTTATCACTTTAAGAACAACTTATGAGAAACCTTGTATTAGATTTTCAAGATTTTCTGGTTGGCCAAAAAATTTTTATCGTTATTTAAAAAAAAAGTACTTAGAAAAATTGAAAATTTCAATTGTCTATAAATAGCTCAAAAAAAGTCAAAATTCTTTGAAAATTTAACTGTGTATGGAGAACGCTAACATAAACATTTGGTGAAAATTTCAAGTATTTACATCGATTAGTTTTTGAGTTAAAGCAAAATAAAAAATTCGATTTTGTCGAAAACGGTGTTGCGTAAAAATTCCCGTTTTTCTGTCATTTTTTTTTGTTTTTCTCGATTTTTTTGTAAACTGTTGGAGAATGTTTACTTTTCACCTCTATAATGCACCAAGGATATCCACATTGCCATCGGAAACCATCCCCAAAGTTTGAAATTGAAGCATTATTTCGACTAGTTATATGCTGTACACAGACACAAAAAAAAAAAACACACATCATTGTAAAATCAATACATTCATCACTCCGTTCAGAATCTAAAATCATATTTTATGTTTACATGATACTGTCAAGTATCTTTTAATATTATAATATAAATTTATTCTTATTAAGAAACTTAACTTTTTTAATTCCAACCTACTTATTTAATGTAATTATTTTGAATTTCACTATTAAAAATGTAGTACTAATTGGCAAATAATAATTTGCCTAAAATAATTTATAATCTTAATCTTGAAGTGTTAAAGCTTTCCAAAACATTTTGACAAAAATGTTTTGGTTAAAGCTTTCCAAAACATTTTGACAAAAATGTTTTTTACTTACTTTATAGCTTTCAATATTTATTTAATAAACACATTCATTCTAAATTTTAGAGTGGTTTAAAGAATATATTGCCTATTCGTTATTGAAAAGGTAAAATTTAATTTTAAGGTACAAATAATTACAATCTATGGTATAATCTTATGGTATAAAACTAAAATATTGTATAATATTATCTTAAAGAATATATACTAACGTAGGGTGACCAGACATCCCGTTTAAAACGGGATTGTCCCTTTTTTGATCATCGTGTCCCGTTGTCCCGACAAACTTCGAACGGGACGCTTTTTGTCCCGTTTTTAGAAGATGGTCCTATTTTAATCCCGTTTTTTAGAAATTATTACATTATATTTTTAAAATAAATCGATCTATGAAACAAATCTAAAATAGTTTTATAACCAAATTTATAAATAACAGATAACAATTTTCGTAAAACAAGAATCTAATAAGTAATTAAATTAGCGGTAGTGTTTAATAATAAAAAGAAAATTTTCCTATCTAATTATTTAAAAAAATTGTATTAGTTTTTAAATGCAACATTATTGTGTTGATTAATGATAATAAAAAAAATATTAATTATTTAATTTAGGTTAATTAACTCAAAAAAGTAAAATAACATTATTCATTTTTTAGGGAGGGGGGGGGTAGCAACTGTCCCGTTTTTTTATTTTTTTTAAATGGTCACCCTACCGGGCCTATACTAATGTGTAGTAATATATACAGCAAATTGCACTTATTAATTATTGATATTTCAATATTTTTTTTAGACATACCTGATATACCAGATGAAATTAGAAGTCTAAGATTACTGCAAGTTGCAGACTTTAGTAGTAATCCTATTCCTAAGTAAGTGTAATAAGTAATTACGATAATATCCTATTAATTTATTATTGTTCTTATTTTTTTATTGTTTTAGATTACCATCTGGATTCTCACAACTACATAATCTCACTACATTAGGACTTAATGATATGTCATTAAGTAATCTACCTGCAGATTTTGGGCTGTAAGTTGTTTGTTTTTATTATCATTGTGAGACAAATTATGAGCACTTAACAAACCATTTTTTTATTAATATAAATATCATGTATTTTACATTCCACCAACATATGTAACTTCAATTTTAATTGTCATTTAATTCATTAATGAGTTTTTAATAAAAAATAATAATCTGTACTCAATAATTTAATTATTTAATAAATTATCACAGTTTTCCACATACTTCATTTTTTAACTTACCTGTATTTTTAATAAAAAATACAAACTAGAGAAATTTAAATAAATGATAAATTATTAACTAAAGAAAGTTCTACATTATTTTATAATAATTGCAGTTATACTTTTATACTACAAGACCTAAATAACTATCTATACACACTTCTGACAAATTATTATCAATTGTCTTTTAATTTACTATATTTATCAATACTAGTTATTAAACACAAATAATAAATATAATTTTCACAACTGAAAACGTTATTATAATATTGTAAACTAGTTAATTTATAACCTATAGTTAAACCTATTTTTCATATCTAACAATTTAAAATATTTTAACATACTTAAATCTTATAAGTTTTACTAGGGAAGGTTTGGATATGCTTTAGCCCTCCTCCAGAATTTTTAGGTAAATTTATATGCTTATAAACATATTACTTTATTAGTATTTACTTTATTTTTGCCCACAATATAAAAAATATATATTGTTTCATTTAAATGAATAATATTCAAGTCAGTTGTAAACATTAATAGAAATAATAAATTATAATCTTATTAAAAAAAATTGCTACAAATCATTTTTAATAATCTAGCCCCCCTCCTAACTTAGAGGACTAGTTACACTTATGTTTAATCTAAATATTTAAAAAAAAAAATTTTTAATAAAATAATCAAATATCTGATTAACTTCTAGCTTATAGCAGTTAAATGCTAATAAACATAACTTTTAAAAGTACTGATTCCTTGTATTAATTTTGATAAATATTCACTAAAATTGAACTTTATTTTTATTTTTAAGGTTAACAAATTTAAAATCACTAGAGCTGCGGGAGAATCTTTTGACATCTTTACCACTATCATTGTCACAATTAACACGTTTAGAAAGATTAGATTTGGGGGATAATGAAATAGATCATCTGGTAAGTAAATTTATTAACTTATTTATGATTATATATAACCAAACCAAAAATTTTAAGTCTACGTTAATCATTAATTTTAGCCATATCACATTGGTAATCTTCCAGTTCTCCAAGAACTTTGGCTGGATCATAATCATTTACAACATTTACCTGCAGTAATTATAATTTATATAAATTATTATTATAATTATTTAGTATATAATAATATTTATTATCTTTCATAAAGGAAATAGGAAATCTTAAGCAATTAGCTTGTTTAGATGTATCTGAAAATCGTTTAGAAGACATTCCAGAAGAAATTGGTGGTCTAGAAAACCTAACTGATTTGCATTTGTCTCAAAATGTAATAGAGACCCTTCCAAATGGTATAGGTGAACTCACTCGTCTAATGATATTAAAAGTTGACCTAAACAGATTAACTATGTTAAATGATCGTATCGGATGGTAAGTAATTTTATAAGTAATTTTTATATTTTATACATTGTTTTAGGATAATATTCAAAACCAAAATATATTTATGTTATGTATTAATTACTTTTATAAAACATAATGTGATAATAAGAATATTCAACCTGACTTAATATTATTGAGAGTTTTTCCATAACATTTTTTTATATTTTATTCTAGTTGCGAAAATCTTCAAGAACTTATACTTACAGAAAACTTTCTGGTTGAATTACCAGCAACAATTGGGAGACTTGTAAACCTCACAAATCTTAACGTAGATCGAAATAGCTTGCACTGTCTACCAACTGATATTGGTAAATTAATTTAATAGATAATTTTATATTATTGCACCGGTTCCCAACCTTTTTAGTTTTGTAGACCACTAATTTTATAAAAAAAATCTTTGAGGCTCACTAATGACTAATAGCACACCAATATAAATATGTATATAGCATATAATATAATAAAAATATATAATAATATTATTTTAAATGTATACATTAGTAATGTTAATATTATATAGCCCATGGGTAAGGAACCACTATATTATTGTAATACACAATCATTTAAATAGTAGTTACCTTCAACAATTCCTTAGAAACTATAATTAGATAATACAAAAAAATTGTTTAAAAATAAATTTGTTTTTTGGTCCAAATAGTTAAGCATATTAAACAATTTATTTATTATTTTATAAAATATATTGTATTAAATTTTAAACATCTAATATAATATATTTTAATTTAATTTAAATATAAAACATTGCATTTTAATATATTTTTTAAACCCTTACACAAACATTATAGTATAATTTTATATCATAAATTGTGTCATTAATGTATAGAATATTAATTTTCCTAATAATATTCTACTTTCATATACTTTAATTATTATCAGAGCTCATAACTTATAGCTCTAAAAAAAGTTGTTATAAGCACAATAATATGTTCTAAAAATACTCATATAGGCGCTTAAATATGCATTAAAAATACTAAAACATGCAAAAAGAAATATTTGTAAAAAAAAATTTTCAAATTTTCATTATTATTAAAAA
Source organism: Schizaphis graminum (assembly GCA_020882235.1). Classification (NCBI taxonomy): domain Eukaryota; kingdom Metazoa; phylum Arthropoda; class Insecta; order Hemiptera; family Aphididae; genus Schizaphis; species Schizaphis graminum. Next base: position 74,526,178 of record CM037032.1, read on the forward strand.
AAAAATTGGTTTCCTTATCGATAAGATTACCAGTTTTGAAAGTACACTTTAGCTACTTCGCGTGTTGCCTAAACTCGTATAGTTATAATATAATATAGTTTCTTCTTTTAATATTATATAACATATATTATATTATAAGAAAAAAAAATTAACACAAATTAATTACTAATATAAATAATTAATTCAAAAATAATGTTGGCAAAATAGAAAAAAAGCAAAATAGTACTTATAGTTCAAAATATGCAACGTAAAATTTCGTATTTAGCTTCTTGGTTATCTATAACATATTTATAGCACTCTTAGATATCTCTAGAACCTCTCAAAAAAAAAATATGCAAATGCTAGAAGTTATGAATCCTGGTTATTATACTAAAGTATTTTATTATTTTATGCATAAAAATATTAGTAAAATATAATTAATACAATTCAATCTTTAGTTGTTACTGTTAGAAAAACAGTGTCTTAAAAAATAAAACACAATTATTGTTAATATTATTGTTACACATATTTGTACATTGTCTTAGGTAATTTATGTCAATTGGGTATTCTATCACTGAGAGATAATAAATTACAATATCTTCCTAATGAAGTTGGAAATTGTGTTGAATTACATGTACTAGATGTTTCTGGAAACAAGTAATATGACAATGATATTTATAATCAATTATTGAAAGTAAATTTTAATTATTTTATTTTTCAGTTTACAATATTTGCCATTTTCTTTGGCCAGCCTCAATTTAAAGGCAGTTTGGCTATCAAAAAACCAAGCTCAACCTATGCTCAATTTTCAAACAGACGAAGATGAAAAAACTGGTGAACAAGTACTTACTTGTTTTCTGTTACCTCAACTTGAAATTAGAGGAGAAGCAAATGGTATGATTTTAAATTTGTATTATAACACAATAAAAATTGGCTTGAAATTTTGCACGAATTTTCAATTTTATGAATATTATAAAATATTGCAAATTTGTATTATTATTTTATCACTATAATATTTCCATTTTAATTATGTAATAATGTAAAAATGTAAAAATCAGTAAAAACTGTATTAATTGTATAGCTATTAAAATTCTTAAAATAGATATAATATATTTAATCAAAGCAGTCATAGTATTTGTATTTACTTTTTTTCGTCTATTTCTCACGTAGCTCTATTTATTATATTCTCTTTAGTCACAACATTTATATAAAAAAAAAAATGCAATTAGGGTAATAATTTCAGAATATCTATGTAATGTGCTACTATCTACACATACTTAAATCTATATTATAATCTAAGCACATTCTATGCTTACTATATCTGCGCGCATGGCATGCACATTCTTTGTAGGCTTGATCACTGGTGACTATGACCAAACGTTGTGCTCGCCACCAGATGAAGAGCCAACCAGTGAAGCAGATGAAAATGAATGGGAAAACAAAGCAAATTCCAGAACAACATCCGTTCAGTTCACTGGTGACATCAAGACTGAACCCAATACAAATGTATGTTATTAATAGTCATTCAACTTAGTATTAGTATATATATTAGACAAAAATATTTAACCTATTATAGTTTTAACTTATGAAAATATTCACTTGATTTGTTGTCTCGATCTTAACTCATAACATGAACAATTTCAAGACTACATTTTACAGTTTTTACTTCTGAATTAAATTATCAAAAAAAAAAATATCTAAGGTTCCCTAAAAATTATTTTATCATTAAGTTAGATAATAAATCAATTTACTCTATTATTAAAAATAAAGTAAAACAATTTTTTTTTTCTAATTTTAAATTGTACAAAGTATATATTCATAAAGAGACAACATACTCAGACATTAAAACCTCTTAAAATAATTAACATAATAAAATATTATTTAATTATAATTTTAGTAGTTATACTTAAAAAATATGAATATAAATTGTTTGGTATATTTTAATATAAAATAATTATTTATCATCTACAACTCCAATCATTTGTTTCTCAATCTCAGGATGAATATTTTGTATAATTTACCAAAAATGATCATTAAATTAAAAATTAAGTTGTATTTTTATTTTAGAAGAATAATCCCAGCTATAGTAAATTTTTGAAATGTAATTTTATTATAATATGTATATATATATATTTGTTATATTTGGTTCATTTAATATAATTTATACAACATAAAATAATTTTTCACTTTTTTTTATTATAGTACAATTTTAAAATCGATTACTATCCCCCCACACATTTTACTTTAGATAATAAAACTACCAAATATATAAAATTATGATGACATAGTTATGAACATTTCTAATTTTCTAATACGTATTAATAACAAATTCAAATAAATTCATATCAATTTGAAATTATAATAGCAAATATTACTGTAACCATTAACAATATTCAAAAATTATTGTTTTTTACTGTTTATGTTATTTTATTCGCTTACAAATCCAAGCACTTGCTATAACAATATATCCTTTTGTTTTATTTAAATATAAATTACATTATTCAATATATTTGAAGATGAAAAATAAAATAAGTTGTACATTGTATGGATTGGTCAATTAACTTCTATTCATTGATAGTTGACCTTGTCCCACTCTCACTAAAAACAAATATATATTCATCTCTCTAATAATTAAATATCCCAACTATTTTATGTGGTATTATTTTCAGACATCATTTGTACGACACAACACTCCTCATCCTAGAGAGCTGAAAGCTAAAGCAACAAAGCTGTTTGGTAAGACCAGAAGTAATGAAAGCAGTTTAACTGACAGTCAAAAAGGAGATGATTCTACTGTAAGAAAATATATTTTTTTATTTTAATTAAATAAAATCATAATTTTTATTAATAGGAAAAAAGTAATGGAAATGAAGTTACAAATGAAAAACATTCAGAAGAAGTAGAATCCATTGTAGAAACAAATAGTATTTTAGAAGAAGATACCAACTATGAGGTTAATTATTATTTATTTTCCTTACTTTTTTATATTATATAGAATTATCAAAGCTGGGCACTAACTAGTTAGAAAGTTAAAGTTAAGTTAGAAAGTTACTTTTTAAGTAACTTTCTAACTTAACTAGTTAGTTTTAATATACAATAACTTTAAAACTTAACGAGTTGAATTGAAAGCGTAAAATAATTCTAATCTAACTCGTTAGAAAAATAACTAACTAGTTAGTTTATTATTATTATTATTATTATTACTTTTTTTTGGATTCCAAAGTTCTAGAAGCTGTATAGAATATAATATAAAATATGGATTATACTATGATTGTTATGTATTATTATTTTATATTTATATTTTATGTTGTCATACTGTTGTATATTATATTTTTTTATTTTGTTTCATCATTTTATGTTTTAATAAGTAATAACTAAAATTCCAAGAAATTGAAACTATTACTTACCTAATTAGAACATGTGATCTAATTACTAAGTGTTTAATTCAATTTTCAGTTTTTATCAACAATGTAAGTTAGATATAACTTATTTTTTACATTTGAACACAAAAGTTTTTTAATCTAAAAAAATCTAACTTCTAACTTATAATCTAACTTAAGTTACTATTTTCACCAAACTAACTTCTAACTAACTAAGTTAAAAATTTGGACAGTTTCATAAACTAACTTATGTTCTAACTTAATTAGTTTTTTTACTAAAGTAACTTAACTTCAACTAGTTAAAAAAAATGACTAACTTGCCCAGCTTTGAGAATTATAATAATAAATATTTTTTAACTGTTATCAAATTACATTGTATTTATAAATTAAATAAATTATAACCTCACTTATGATTTTATAATTTTAAAGGAAAAGAGTGTAGTTTTCCACCCATCTTCAAATTTTGATGCTGACATTCAAAATAGGCCTATGAAGTTACATCGAAGAGACACGCCTCATCATTTAAAAAACAAAAGAATTACTATAGATGCTAATTTAATTGAACAACAGGTATAATTTTTTAGTAAAACTAAAAACTAAAGTTAAATCAAATATTTAAAACATTTATTTATCATATCATATATATTGAACCAAGATAATTATTCAAGTGTATTTGTTTTATTCTTTTGTTTATTTTGAAAGGAAGCACAGTTGATTAGTCACGAAAACGAAAACACGTCAAATTCGTTATCTGAAGATAAAAGTTCAGTATTATATCCCACTCCACCTGAATCATTAGTAGATCAAACTGCTCTAGGTAAATATACAGTTATTATGTTTTTCTTCATTAAAAACATACAAAATGAAATCAATTTTTATGTCAACTATTAAACAAATGCCAAATGGAAAAAAGAAAACTTATCCTAAACGTGTTAGACTATTAATTTACAAAAAATTTGGTTTGTTTTATGATTTAAATTTATATTAATTTAAAATATAAATTATTACTTTTAAACTTGATATTGTAGATGGTGAAATGGTAGGAAAAGAAGAATTATTTGAAGTTAGAATTGTAAGAACATCTGCTGGTTTGGGGTTATCAATTGCCGGTGGTAGAAATTCAACACCTTTCAAGGGGAATGATGAAGGCATTTTTGTATCTAGACTTACACCCGATGGACCTGCTGAATTAGCTGGACTTCGAGTAAATATTTATATTAATTTAAAAGATATAGTTAAAAAACAATAAATTACCAATCATTTCATTATTTTTTTGTTAAGGTTGGGGACAAAGTTCTTACAGCTAATGGTCAGTCATTAGTTGATGTTGATCATTATACGTCTGTTGAAGTTTTGCGTTCGTGTGGCTCAGTTTTAGTTCTTCAAGTATTAAGAGAAACCAACCCACAACCAAAAGATTGGGCTATACACATTCCAGGTGAATCAACTTCATCCAGTTTGAATAATAGTCGAGCACCCAGTGTTCTTTCTCATCAAAATAATTATGAACATACTAATGGCTATAGTTTAGATAGGGTAATATTTCATTATTTTTGTAATATTATTTTACTACAATTTTTATGAAAATTAGTTTAAACTATAAAATACATATATTTTATTTTTTATGTAAAGAATCGAAAAACACCAGAGCCTTTAAAAGAATTAGATTCAACAAAAAAACAAATTGTGTATACGACTTTAATAAGAGATCAAAATGGTCTTGGATTTAGCATAGCTGGTGGAAAAGGTTCTAGTCATTTTAAAGAAAATAATGAGGTAATAAAAACTTAAAAAAGAATATAAATTTTATATAAAAGTAAATAAATGTATTTTTAGGCAATTTTCATATCTAGAATTACAGAAGGTGGTGCTGCTGAAAAAGATGGAAAGTTACAAGTTGGAGACCAAGTTATATCGGTATATTAGATATTTGTTTTGCCATTACTTTTTAAATTAAATTTATAATTTTTTTCTATTTGTTATGATGAATAAAGATAAATGGTATTGATGTGGCTGGTGCTCGTCACGATCAAGCTGTATCAATGTTAACTGGATTGGAACGGTTTGTGCGTCTTGTATGTGAACGAACAGTTGATGCTCGATACTCAGATTCTGAGTCACATAATTCTATTTCACCAAGTATTGCATCCACTAAATCTCGTTCATATATGTCACCAAAAACCCCTCCTCCAGCACCACCACAAACTCCACCTAAACCTGCACCAAGAAAATTAGTTTCTCAGTCATCATCTATCAGTTCAGATTCTGAAAGTGTTCAAGTAAATTTTTACATTTTTTATTTATAATTTGTATTAGCTTACTTTAAAATTGACACACAAACTTTGTTATGGTTTTATGCACATGTTCTTAATTTCTATTTATAACTATAAACTATTAATAAATCAATTTATTGGGGTACCTTGTTTCGCTAAATAATAGCCTAAGCCGTTGACCAACGAAGATTTTGAAGCTATGATTCCACAACGTTTTCAAAAGAACGGTGGGAATCAAGTTGAAGAGCAACCAGTTGCTGTAGTTACTACACTAACTATCAAAAAGCCCAGTACTTTGAATGGAATAGAATTCAGGGAGAGCCCAACTACTTTAGGTCGTGTCACTGAAACTATAACCAAAAGTACATTTACTGAAACTGTGGTGACTAGGGTGACAGATAATGATTTAGCTAAATCTGTCATTATTGAGGTAAGTAAATCAATAACAAATTATTTGCCATTACTATTATTAAATTCGGTGATGGTATTTTCTTTTTGTTACTGTATATTTTGTAAAGGCATGAAAAGTGACTGATATAATAAATGTGCATGAAAAGTATGTTGTGTGGTTTAAAGATAAATAAAATTATTAATTTAATGAATAATATCAAATTAATACTTTGCATGACTTTTATTAAATTATGTCTTGCTTATACCTGTGTATAGTTTCAATGTATTATTTACATTATTATTTTTTGACACACAAACATGAGTTTATACAACTTTGTTTATTATTATATTACTAAAACTGCATGATCCCTTCAACATTTGTCTTTTAACAATACCGCATAATCTGGCTGATGTGTTGTCATATTAATTGTTACTTTTGCATTTTTAATTATTTTCTACATTTGTTTTTTATGTATTTTACTAAATGTCAGTATTTATAAGTGTTATACATATAATGAATATAATTTTCAACTATACAAACATATTGGAAGTTTGTCATTGAGCAGAATTCTGTTTATATCTAATTAGCCTGATGCTTTTCAAAAAGATTTTATTTATTGGTACTAATTTCTTCTCACACATATAGAAACTATCTAGAACAGTGCTTCCCAATTGATGGTCGGCGGACCCCCAAGGGTCCTCATATTGATGTTAGGGGGTCCATGGTTGTGTAGATACATCTATAATCGTGTATAGTACTGAATTTATATTATTATTTTAGTGAAATTATTAAAAGTGTAGTGGTTTGAAATTCCAGGTATTTTGAAAAGTTTTAAACTATCTTTATTGAAACTCAATTATCGCGAAAAAGTTTGACAATAAATGTATTATAAAATGTTTATAATTTTCATAATTAAACAAAATTGAAAAATAAGTTCTTAAAATATTTAAAAATAAGGGGTCCCCGAACTATCGAGTTATGATATTATAAACATTTCAAAGTAATTTCTCAGACTCTATTTCCAGTTATAGAATGGATTACATAAAAAATTTTAATCACTTTTAAGTTTTAGCAAATACAGTATAAAGAAAAACGTAATTGAAAACTAATATATTTCTTGATTCATTCTGTCTAATAACATTATGTTATCAACTCTCAGTTACCTCAGTGCTATTCTTTATAATAATATAATATTCGAAATATGAAATTATTTTAACAATTGTTTAATTTGATATTATTTAATAATTTTTTAAATATTTCCATCTAATAATAAACTTTTATTTTATTTTTTAACTAATTTGGATTAACAGAAATTTGGAATATTTGTTTTATAATTTTAAGTATATTATTATTCAAATCAATACTTTTGAATTTAACTTTTTTAAATGCCTATAATGTACATAGTGCATGGTTTTATTTACACTATTTAAAATATTGCTTAGCTATATACTTTTATAAGACATACATATTTATTTACCGTTAATTTTGATTTTAAACATGCAAGCACGGTGAAGGTTATCTGGAAGAACTCAGGTAGGTATATAAATTCACGTAGATTGCAAAATTTTGTGTCACTAAATTTATATTATAAACAAATGTTTGTGTGTCAGTTATCAAAACTTTATGATTATTTATAATAAAAATAAAAATTTAAGCATTATATGTTATATACTGATAAATTATATAAATTATTTTTATTTATTAGAACATCACTTTAGTAAAAGAAGGAGGTTCTTGGGGCTTCAGTATAATTGGAGGAACAGATCATCCATGTATACCATTTGGATTACAAGAACATGGAATTTTTATCTCTCATGTAAATATATACTATTAGTAAAACATTTTTTAATAAAATATATTTTATTATAATATATAATATTTAAATAATGTGTATTAACAAAACATTATTTTTTTAATGTTTTTAGATTGTTCGTAATGGCATAGCTGAAAGTTCAGGAAAGTTACGTATGGGTGACCGTTTATTAAAAGTAAATGAAGAAGATGTTACAAAAATGACACATCAAGACGCAGTACTAACTCTTTTAAAGCCAACTGAAGAAATAACTCTTACAGTACAACATGACCCTCTTCCAGACAACTTCCAAGTAATTAATTAAAATTAAAATTATTATTTTTTCTTTCTTATATTAATAAGTAATATTACCATTACCAGCTTAAGTAACCACACTCATAACAACAAAATAATTAAAATGTTATTGCTAATAGCCCACTTATCTCTAATTTGCCAAAATAAAATAAAATCTAAACCCGAGATCTATGTATACTTGTATTGAAAAAAATGATGCCCCTACAAAGTTAATATTTAAAATAAAACATGATGCTATTGCAATATAATTTCATAATGTAGATCATAATTTTTAATAGATTAAAAAATATTATAAGATAAGTAAATTTAATTATAAAAACTGTATTGTTTTTATAAGCAAAACTTGTAATGTACTTAGTTATAATAAAATATGTTAATATTAATTGTTTTAATAAATTTCGATCCTAAAATTATAAATTAAATTTACTGTTATAATAATTAAGCTACTGAAAATATTTTATTATTTATATTAATAATATGAGATACCTTTGTACAATAAATTAGCATTAAGTTATTGTGATGTATATTAAACATTATTAATAAGGATAAACTAATTACCCATGTTACAAATATAATAGGAATTAACAATTGTCCGGGAAGCAAGTGAAAAACTTGGCATGCATATCAAAGGTGGTCTTCGAGGTCATCGAGGCAATCCGCTAGATAAAACTGATGAAGGTGTTTTCATCTCAAAGATTAACTCTGGTGGAGCAGCTAAAAGAGATGGACGATTAAAAGTAAATTTAATTCAAATTATATGCATAAATATTATAAATTATTACTTTAGCTGTTTTCTTACACTTGTATTTAAATATCTTAATTTCTGGTATAATATAGTATATTATTATTATTTTCAGGTCGGTATGCGTCTTTTAGAAGTAAATGATGTATCCCTATTAGGTGTTACACACCAAGAAGCTGTAAACTGTTTGCGGACGGCTGGTCAACAAATACACATGATTGTATGTAAAGGTTATGATAAATCAGAAGTAGAACGACTGGTCAATGAAGGAAAACTCAGGCGAGAGAGTAGATCAATTTCTCAGAGTGTATCTAGCTTAGATAGAGATGATGATGATTCTGAAGTAATTAAACAAGAAATGGAAATTAAAAAAGAATTAGCTGAATGGGAAAACCAAGAAAAATTACTTAAAGAAGAACTAGAAAATATGGAATTAGACGAGGTTAAAGAAAAGTCTACCCAAGAAAAAGTAATAGTTAATAACAAAACATGTCTTTAGATAGTGGATATTTTATCAAAAAAATGTTTAGGTTTTGGATGTAGTGCGAGCTGCTGAAATGTTGACGCTCAACTCAACTGAGTCAAACTCTATAAAACCTAAATCTCCTGGTGGCCCAAAATCAGGTGATATTCAAAAAACTACAACTATAGTTATGAGTAAACATACCTTAGCCCCTCAAGCTGATCAAGTAAGTGTACACAGTTTTACAGATATAAAAATTATATTTAATGCTGTGATGTGCTTTAGTAGATTTCTTTGATACTGTCTGTGGTGTGAAGATACCGCTTGTACATTTTACTTTATTTTAATTGCGTAGCATGTGCTTATTTTGGCTGCTAAGTATTTTTTAAGTGATATAGAAAATGTATATATTTATAAATATTTATTTAATTCTATATAAAAATCCATTCAAATATATTCTGATTTTCAAGAAATATTAAAATGATATTGTACATTATTATTTTATGAACGTATTATGTTAAGTAAATTACTATTTACTTTATTGTTTACTTTTAGAAGCACTGATTCTTTAAACAATTTATAAATGTTTTTAACCATCTTATTAAGTTACCTACAAAAAAAACATATTTTTGCTTTAAAGATGATTTAATTAGTAGAACTATCAGCTAATAGCTCAGCTGCCAAGGCTCTAAATAAAAATTTAAAAAAAAATAAATATATATTTGCTGTTTGGTTTACAGTTGTTAAACTTCAAAATTAATTTTCCTTTTTTTATTATGTTATATATAATATTTTAAATATGAATACTACTTAATTATTTAATTTAAATATTATTATGAACATTAATTATATATTTGCTCGTATATTTGATTCTTTTCTTTATGGACTCATAAATTGTAATAATATTTTTTTAAATCTGTTATATTTAATATACTCAAAAAATTGTTAATCGTGAAAATTTTATATTGTTGATAAACTTCTGTAAAAAGATGACAGAATGAAGTTATCTGATCACATTTTACAATACAATTCCACTTATAACAGTTCTCAATATATTTATGAATTCATTAAATGATTAGTTCTCAATATATTTATGAATTCATTAAATGATTAGTTCTCAATATATTTATGAATTCATTAAATGATTATAAATAAAAATTGTAAATAAAGAAGTTTAAGTAATATTTATGTATTTTTATGTATTTATTTATAGAATAAATAAAATTATGTATTTATGTACATTATTAATTTAAAAATCTGAAATATATTGTATTTGAACATATTATTACAATTAATAAATTTCATTAATGACGAAACAATGTATTCTAAATTCTTGCTTCTGAAAGTGTTTAGAAGTTATTTGTGATTTATATCTCAAGAATATAAATAAATCAAATTTATTTTATCTCATTTAAAATTTAAATTATCCTCAACTTAATTGTAATTATAATGTATACAAAAAATAATATTTAATTACAATTTTAAATCAATCTATTTAATATAGCCTTTTATTTTGTCTATTAAAATTAAGGTATCTATAACAATAGATAATTATTTAATGTTTAGTAATTTTATTTAAAAGAGTAATTATCTAATGAATTGTACAATTTTAAATATCCTGAGTAATACAATACAGATACTCTTATTTATTTGTATAATTTAATAATGAAGGTTTAGATTTTAAATATCATAAATTTGCATTAAAAATAAGAATTTGTTTTAATTTCAGAAAATGCTTATTTATTATTATCGTTTCATTTTTAATTATTTTGCATGATTTTGCATATATATTTATAATTATTTTTATTGTTTTTTCATTAAAAAGAAACCATACCTGCATATTTGTCTATATCATACATAATATATACAACATTGCAAAGTGTCATTCAGCAGAATCCATTTTATGTTGTTAACTTTAATATTAGAGTAAATTTACCTATTATCAAATTTAAATGTAATAATATTATCTAAGAAATCACTTAAGCTTTCATCAATATTATAATTTTCAAGTGAGTTATGAAAATTTTAAAGTTTTATTGTTTTACTGACCTTTAATTCACTGTAATATGATAATCATATTAATGAAATCTTATGAGATGCCTAAATAACATTCTTACATTTAAGTTTAATAATAGGTTTATTTACTTACTCTTATTAATATTAAAGCTAACAATTTAAAATTAATTCTGCCATACTTAAATTTACTATGATATAATATGAATGTAAGAAAAAAACAACATATGCAGATGTAGTGCCTATTAAATCAATATTTCTCAAATCTTGCCTGATCTTTTGAAACTATCTAAGTAAATTAAGTATTATTATTTAAATATATTACAAAATTTATATTTTACATATTAATATCTAATTCATATCTTCGTATATCACATTATTTAAATTTTTTTCTTTGATTTCCCATCAACCATTTTCAAATTTTCATTTATTTAATACTTAGTATCTTATAATTATAACATCTTTCAATGTATTTCTGATATAAATATGAGTAATAAGCTAAAAAATATTTTATTTGCTTTATAAGAATGTAAATAATTAAAATTAAATAAAACTTCTGATTAAACATTTAGCATCTAGACTGTAATTTTATGTATATATAAAATAAAAATGTTTCTTTTTTGTTAATTTCAATGGTTTATATAAATTTTTTTTTCTATCTATCATTTGTATGTTTTATTTATACATTGCATAATATTTTATTTTATTTATTTTATTCGATTTATTTATAAATGTTAGAATGAGAAAACTATAAATTGCTAAATGATACCTAAGCAATAATTTCTAAATTTTCTAAATATAAATTTTAATTTGTTATTTTCAGTGTGTCATTAAATCTGTGACTGGATTATAACATCTCAAACACAGTACAAGGGAATTTGTTTTCTCAATTAATCTCATTATATTTCTAAGATAGTCTAAATGTGTACAAATCAAACTACAAAATATTTACTCTGTAATTTTTTTCTCTTATTCATAATTTTTAAGCATTATGTGATTGCATTTTATCAAGTTCAACAACATCAAGTTATTACTTAACTAAACATTTTTCTCATTATATTATTAAGGCTAAATATAACATTTAAGTATAAATAGTATACTTAATGAACCGATACCAAGTGAGTAATTCCATTCACATAATTAATAATTAATTTTATGATATTGAGCGGACCATTAAATTATAATTATAATTTAGTTCATATTAATTTAATTATTTTCTTAACACATATAGATTACATAATATATATTATAAATGTTAATCCTCAATTGTTTTTTTTATATATTTGTTATCATTGCTTAATGTTATAAACAACCCCTTACCTTAAGGTAGATTTCTATTTGGTTCATACTTATTTTAATATTGTATTTCAAAAAAATAAAATTCTTCTTGTGTAATTTTATGGTATATATTATATTTATAATAATATAGTTTTATACCAGCAATAAAATAAGCACATACTACTGGACCTATTTATTTTAATTATTACTACTAATTACTACTCTGCATGTATGTAATTTGAAAATAAAAATTCAAGTGGTGTAAATAGGTATTTAATTGTAAACTCAATGAATTATTATTATTTACACTACTGATTTCAAAAATAATGCAGCCAAAATACATTAACATTGCTATTATTTTTTGCATGAACATTAACAGGTAGTTATACAGAAACGGCCTAACATATCCCCTTCAAAACAATCTCCTCAAAAACCATCTCTTCCCAAAAAACCACCCCCATTAAAATCCTCTTTCCAGTCACCAAAACACATACATTTCCAGGATATTCCTTATAATAACCCTCATCCTCCTCTACGAACAGTCGTTGTGGAACGACCAAAACCTATTCAAGTAGAAATGATGCCTTATGTTACCAAAGTGAATACGTTGCCAGCCGACCAGTTTTATGTTCCAGACTTCACAGACGTTGAAAGTAGCTCATCCTTGGAAACTGCACAGTCCCTAGAACTACCTCCTGTAAACTATTCCACACACCCGTCCACTCCTCATTGGTTGGAAATATATAATGATACCCCGTCACTTTTGACATATTACAATGAAGTTAATCCCTGTGAGGTACGATCTTCTTTATACTGTGTAGAAATTATTTATCAGTATCTTATACTTTATAATAGCAATAATTTTAGCTTTTAGAATAATTTATTAAAGCTCTTTATCTTTATCATAGTTTAATATACATAAATACATAAATAATAAATTTAATTGTTAGTATGAGACTAATTTATATCATAGTATAATATTTATAACATGTAACAATTTTAGCAAAATGCTGGTGTCAAAGCTTCAGTTAGTGATAAGAAGAAGTTTTTTGAAAAAGCTATGGAAGAACACCACAATCCTAGTCCCAAACCTGGTTAGTAAATTAAATTTTTATTGATTGAATAAAATTTAATTTATGTTATATTGCTTTATGATATTCTGTTATAGAAAGAGTATTTAGTTTTTTAAGCCAGGATGAAGTAGAAAAAATGAAACAAGAAGAAGGTATTAATTATATCAAAGAATACAATATTAACATACTATTGTTTTTATTTTGTTGATTTACACATTTTATGAATGATTTATAGAGCAAAAAATGGGTACATTAATGAAGCAAAGATTAAATCAACATGAACAATTTATTGAAGAAGATGATGAAGATGATAATGATGGTGGTGCTTTGATTTTTGAAAACACCCAGTATGCTAATAAATTATTGTTTATTGTTGAAAGAAATTAATTATAATTTATATTTTAGAAGTATTGAGTTGCCAAGAAATGTCAATACTAATATGTGTGTACGGACAGCTAAAGCTGAGAAGCGTATGAAAGAAAGACTAAGTCAAGAGGTATACCTTAATAAAAAATTTTAAAAATAAGTTATAAATTTAATCATAATACCAAGGCTTTGCACCCAAACGATTTATTCGGATTATGGTTTCGGGTGCTCAAAGGAAAAATAGAGGTTGTGGTTTCAGATTTTATTCATTTTAAAGAACATGGGTTTTGTTTAGCCAATATATTCATTCGGGTTATGGTTTATTAAAAATCGAGTGATATATCAATTTTGTTCTGCGTAAAGTGTTAGATTTGATTAAGCAAAGTATAAAAGTTATACAATCAACTTTTCAGTACCTAAAAATGTCTAATAAGTATTGACGCATATAATATAATATAATATTTTAATTTTTAGTCTTGAATTTTAATATAATTGAAATGAAAAAGTACGTACACAATTAAACAATTTTAACAACGGACATTGACACATTATATTACAAATTTAAAAATAACATTTTAAAACAATCAAGACATAACTTGGCCATTGGCATTTTGTCAGTCACATGCAACCGGTATTACCATGAATTCTCCATGAATTCATGAAGAAATATACATAAAAATTCATATGTCACTCGAAAACGTAATATTTTTTTTTATACGGGTTATGGGTAAAAACCCGAATTTAAATTTGGTTTTGGGTGTATCGGGTTTTACGTCATCAAAATCATTCGGGTTATATGGGTTTACGGTTTTGATCAATTTTTCGGTTTTTTTAGGGTTTTGGGCTATACGGGCTAAACGGGTGCAAAGCCTTGCATAATACACATTATTCAAACTTATTTTTTTAAAGGGAATTGTTGAACCTAATGAAAACAACAAAGAGCTTTCTCCTTCTGAGCAACGTTCACTTAATGCTGAAAAAAAAGCTGCATGGCGACAAGCCCGATTAAAATCTTTAGAACAAGTAATGTATTATATTATATACTTAAATAACTGAATATTTACTATTTTTTCATATTATTTAAGGATGCTTTACAAGCTCAAATAGTAATAAAAGAATTAAGCGAGATAAGTGAAAGTAAATCAACAAATGGTGGTGATGCAGATAGTGATGAAATACTAGACATCCAATCAAAAGAATGTACAGACAATAAAACACTAGAGGTAATTAAATTTAAAAAAAATAAAGTTTAGAACATAATAATATAATGTTAAGGTGTTATAACTCATCTCATTGCTTTTTAATTTTATCTAACATTAAGCTTCATGATACCCAATGGGGGAAAAGGGGATTCATATTGTTATTTCTTATTATATATAATATATATAACACATTTTGTTTTTTTATGGCATAATATTATTAGCTGCTGTTTTGTTATTTTTAACTCTAAACATTAACGAGCTTGTTATTTTTTTTTTCTGTAATCATTTATATTATTAATCCATAATTTTTCCCAAATGTTTTTATTTAAATAAACAACTATTACTATTTAACATGTATTATACTATATATAAACATAATAATAAACTCTAATAAACATATATGATATTAATATCAAAACTAATTGGCCTTTGGTGGCGGCTATAATTAGTGCTTGCGGCCGACCAGCGAGGACTTTCCTCGCCTGCGCCTGCGTGAATCCCCTGTCCAGACCAAGGTGTCGGAACGTGAGACAGTCGTCGGAGAAAGTGTTTCCCTACGGACCGAGCAGTATGTTGACCACATTTCCGGTCAACTGAAAGTCAGAACTGTTGAAATTATTGAAAAAGTCATTGAAAAAGAGGTACCTAAATACCGTACACAATCAAGTACCTAGTACTTACCTCGTTTCTGAATTTCGCACCAACTTCTGTTCTCTGTACCTACACAATTGAATTCTTGTTTACAGTTTTATAAATTTATAATATATTATATACCTTTTCATAGCATGATGCATGGTTGACACTTATACACGAGTCAAACAAGTCAAAATAATAACACGTCTTTTCCTCGTCTATATTAGTTATTTTTAAAGTCAATATTTTTATTCCACACAGTATTTTTGCATGTAAGTAGTATAATCTTCAAAAAAGAAAATTTCACAAATATGTGTAGTATATCATATATTTAATAGATGATGTTGTATCTTAAAAATAATCGTGATTTGTTAATGTGTATCAACTATTTTTGTATACATTAAGGTGGAGACAACTAAAGAGAAAATAGTGTCTCTCGAATTGAGTACTCCCGATTCAGAAATACCCGAAATACCAATTGAAGAGGCTGCTGAAGAAGAAGATATATCATTAGAGAAGAAACAGTCCAATTCTTCTGGAAAAAAAAGACGCCGAAAGCGTACTAAGTCTACAGATAAGCAAACATCATAGTAATAATCATCATCAAAAAAAAATCATTTATAAAATGTTAGCAGCTAATCTTTAATTATATATTTACTTATATAATGAATAATCATCCCTCATTCCTATTAAATATTTTATAGTATTACTAGGCATAACAAATTGTGATCACTATTAATTATTATTATTATATAAATATATTTTTTTTTCCATTCTTATATTATATTCAAATAACAAAAAAACCATCTACATTTCATTATGGACCAATTTTTTACATTTACTATACTTTTAACTGTTTAGTGATGAGAATTCCAGTTTGTTTTTTAACTGTTGGCACGCCTTATCATCAAGTATAAACCAATTGTTTATAATAAAACTTTTATTTTTTTATATGATATTTATTAACGAATAAATAAGACAGTATTCGTAATTTTTAAGGAAAAAAAATTTACGATAAACTATTATTATTATTTTATATTACAGTATTTTTAATTGAAGGACCTTATCATTTTGTAATTATTATATATCTTTATGAATTAAAATAATTTAACAATAATATATAATATACCGACCATATTTTTTGTTGTTACTCATTTACTCATACGTTTGACATATGACTAAGACGTGTAAAATAACATAGTATGATGTATTATATAGTGAAATTCAAACACAGAGCTTATTCTGAGGATTTTTCTCAACTGCGTACAGCAACAATCAAGAATAATAGACCTTATTATATTACAAAAATGAAATAAAAGACTTAATATTCATTAAATTAACTAAATTTAGTGTAAAAGAAAGAGTGGTGGCTACCTCAGTCACTAATCTATAGACAATAGTCAATAACGAGTTTCATTATAATGTATAATGTTAGGTACATTGTATTTTTTTTACTTTAGTCCATCATATAATTTAATTTTAAAAATTTTAAAATTTTTGGGCATATAAAAGTGAACATTTTATAGAATGATCGATACAAATTAAACTATAATAAATTTAAATATGTTTTCTTATTATTTATAACTTATATGCAGCATCGTATTCAATATCAATTTGTTGTAGTCCACTCAGTCTACTAAATCATGATGCTCACTATTAAACAATCATTTAACAATTCAGTGATTATTCATGGACCTAAAAATCCTAACAATGTATATAAAAAATATTAAATAAAGTATTTACCTATCCACCTTTTTAGTTTCAAAAATAATTTTTTTAAATAAGTAGTATCTATATTGTATATATTGAATAAATGTATGTAAATAAATGTGAAAATGGAAATATTTATCACACATTTTCTCTGTGACTAGGTAGATACTAATCTGACATCTTGATTTTTTTTTTTATTATTATTATTGAAAGGGTTTATTTCTGATTCCATAAGTTAATGAAAAATCGAGTTATCAATTTTTAATTAATCGGCAAATTCGCACATAAAGATACTTTTTCTTCATTCGTGTTACCAATTATAAGTTATTATTATAAATTAGCATTTTAGTAAATAGTTGATTTAGTATAACAGTACAAAACTTTTTCTTTGTTTTTTGTTCACGCTATTGAAACTATATGAGTTGTTGATTTTTGGTCCATAATCAGTGGCGGATTGGCCCCGGTGGTGAGTGAGAGAAATCCACCGTGGCCGCTGTCGTGAGAGGCCCCTTTGTCATCGTCTACTTCAATTAAAAAAATTTGATTGTTAAATTAACAATTATAGACAATAACACACGATCCTATCTATATATAAATATTACATTAATAATATCGTGATATTATTATTTTGAAGTGAGTTATAGCTATGTAAAATATTACAACTTTAAAATGTTCATAACTCACATAGCGCCGATGAATTTGTGTGCTAAAACAAAATTGTATTTGATACTATATAAAAAAAAACTAAGTGTAAAGATCTTTAAAAATGTACCTACGTAATGGCTGTAAAATTGGCTATAATCAAACGTGGCGAACGGCACATACAAAAAAAGATTTTTGGACCGCTCAAATCTTTTCCGCCTAGGCCGATAATACTCCCAGTCCGCCCCTGTCCAGAATGAAAAAGAAATTAAATTTAGATCATTCAACACAAAAAAAAGGAAAAATGATTTTAAAAAAATGCTGAAATGCTGGTATTTAATAGTCAAAATATTCAACGCTGAACAGGACAGTTATCATTTATACGCTATACGCTATACGCTATACACTAAATAAGAAAACCAAATTTAACACGGATACATTTTGTACGAGTAACGATCGAAGTTCATAGGGATAGGGGTAGTCAGGGACGTACACAGAAAAAGTAATGGGGGGTGTTTTTGAAAATCAGTTATTGAAAAGTAGACCTTTTTTTAATAAATATACAAAAAAAATTATGAAAATTAGGTAGATATACTTAAAACACTTTTTTAAATACAAACATTGATATAACAAAATTAACATTAAAATTGAATAAGTAAATAACCATGCAAAAACTCAAGAATTTCGAGGGGTGTTTAAACACCCAAAACACACCCTATGTACGTCGCTGTGGGTAGTAATTACTTTATAATAATTATATAAAAATAAGTAGCAATTATACATTTTAAGTGCTATTACTGCTATTATTATAACCATTATAATGATAAATATACAACTGTATTAATATAAAAGCATGTATAGGCAGGTATTTTTATCTTGCTGATTAGGAGACGCATGTTATATTGTGATACCACTGCAGCTACAATGCTCGTGTTATAAGATTTTCTGCGCTACGATAGATTCCAATTGAACCTAAATAATAATAAACGTCACACATTACAAATTACAATATATTATAACCATATTATAGTAAGTAGTTATACTAGTAGGTACTATATATATATAAATAAATAGGAATATTTGAAATTTATAATTTTCGTGATTTTAAAACTTAAATGCATAGGTATAAAAAAAAACTGTAATAATTGTATACAGATATTAGAATAACATGTATGGGATATTATGTATATGTATTACAGTGGCGTTCTCAGGAATTTTCAATGGGGGGGGCTCTGAAAATTTACTAGAATACCATGATATTGATGGTAAAAAAATATTGTATTGTGATACCCATATGAAATATAAAAAATACGGCCAATGGGGGGGTTAAAACCCCATGAACCCCCCCCCCCCGTGAGTACACCACTGTATGTATATTACATTTTTAAAAATGTTGATCAATCAAATAGTATGATTTTTATTAACATTAATAAAAAAAATCGAAAATTGTTCATGTCTATAGTCAAAAAAAGTCAAAATATTTTGAAAAATAAACCATAGGTACCATAGGTCATAAAGATAAGATCTAATTTTTTATCAAAAACTATTCTTGAGTTGAAAATCTAAGAATTGTAAGGAGTACCAGGGCCGGATTTAGGGGAGGGCAACCTGGGCGATAGCCCCGGGGCCTCCACAATAGTGACTTCGGAAAAAAAATCTTTCAAATTACAAATGCACCGTCACCCCGCCCACGCGCCGTCCCGTCGAAAGTGGCCAATAGGATAAAAATAAATTTAAAACTGATTGCCGTTGGGTAATTCCGTGAAATTTTATGTCGCCAGCAAGTTTGTTTATCAGTAAATCCGGCGCGTCCTAAACCCCACCGCTACCACCACCGCCTATAACGATTGACGCGAACTCGCAAACGCTATACTCACAATAATAATATTATTCGATTTTCCTTTTTCTATGTATGAGTTATATTTGTTAAATATTAATAAAAGAAAAATAATCAACTTTTGAAAAAAAAAAGTTCATTTTATTTGTAAAATAATTTGGGGCCAGGGGGCCCCCACTCCTTTGAAGCCCCGAGGCCTCCACTCCTCTAAATCCGGCCCTGAGGAGTACATTGTACAATTGTACATATAGACCAGCGTTTCTCAACCTGTGATACGCGTACCCCTGGGGGTACGTAAGAAGGTATGAGGGGGTACGTGAAAAACAAAGTATCGTAATAGACTCTCTGTGAATATACGATAAATTAACATTTAGGGGTACGTAAATGAAAAAAGGTTGAGAAACGCTGATATAGACACAAAAAAATACACATCATTATTTAGACAAATATATTCATCCCCCGCTCAAAATCTAAAAATCGATGGTTCGAAAACTTCGATCAAAGGTTTTTGCTATGTTACCATCTTTTCAAGTGCTAAAATGAACTGGTCGGCGATTTATAGATACCTACTTTTACTAATTGGTTGGCTCTTTTCAGACCGTCCAACTCTTCGATTTGACGTTTAACGACCGCGTTACGCTCTTCAGCAGCGTCTCGATCAATTTTCTCTGTCATCATAGTGATTTCCATCAGCTCGTTCTCTAAACTTTTGTTTTCAGACCTCAAATATTCCGCACTCTTCAATAAATCAAACTTTTTATGTTCTCGCTAAAATAAAAAAAATTCAAATTAAACCTTAAATTTTCTTAGAAAACACCCGAAATTGAAAAAACAATAATAATATAAAGTAATAATGTAATATTGTCGATACAAATTATTAACACTCCCATATTTAAAATATAAGCATAAACAGCTAATATATATATACTCGTATATATTGGTCATGTTGGGAACCCCAACTTGGGGTACACATTATACACACATACTTATGTCAGCACTATAGTCTAATAAAGACGATTAATTTAGCTGATTTTTTGAAACTACCTGTAATTTCATTACTATGTTTAAATATTAAATACAATATTTAATTTAATTTAGGAAATTCTTTAGGATCCATTGAATGTAATAGCTCAATAACTATGTAAAATTCTAATAAAATAATACATCATCGTGCGGTCAAATAACGAATCCACGAAGATGACCATTTCCAAAATTCCCAAAAAAGCATTTTTTTAATTAATTATTAAATCAACATTATCTATTTATAAGCACAATTAATTTATATAAGCATTTGAAGTTCAAATTCAAATAAAATTACATAGATATCCAAACTGAATAACGCATTATTATATTTTATAATACAATGATATTTTTAAATGCAACGTTTTCGACAAAAATTAATTTCACCAAGATAGTATGTTACTAATAGTAAATAGTATAAATTATTTTACTTAATAGTTATATTGAAAAACTTGACATAAAAATATACTATATAGTATATACTAAGCGATATACTGATATAGGTTGATAGACTGCCTACATTCTGAATCGTGTTTTTCGTATATAATGAATAATGATAGCCGATAGGTACACCATGTCACCATATTTTGAATTCAAATTTAACACATTGAACTCTCGAAACTTACCGAAGCCAGTGTAGAACTGCAGTCTGCAGTACCAACCTTTCCTGCTTTATTCAATATTAAATATGGGTAATAACTTAGAAATAAACAAAATTTTGGATTTAAATATACTTAATGATTTTATTCAGTAAAATTCCCATTGGGGTATTAATTTCATACTTTCGACGAAGTATACGAATTTTAAATTAATAGCAGCTTCATTGTTAAACATTGATGTGTAAATTCACATTCACACAATAATTATTAGTATAATTACATTAAAAATAACTATATTCATAGTTACACTACAGTCTATATAGGGTTGCCAACCGGCCGGTATTTTCCCGGCCCGGCCGGTATTTCACATAATATTTAGTCTTAAAAAGCCGGTTGCCGGTATTGATCTATAAAAAGCCGGTATTTTCAAAGTAATAGTATTGTAAAATTATAAAAAGCCAGTATTTCCACCTGATTGAGAGTTTTGATATTATATATTAATATTTTATTGTTTTTGAGAAATTGATTATCACATGTTGCTGTCAATAAATCGTATACCTATCTCAATGACTTCAGACGTCTATCGTCCACTTTGACATTTTTATGAGTAGTATGATTAGTATGTACCTTGTTAATTGTTCCTATTATGCCGTTCTCGTATGTGAATATGTGATAGACGATTCATAATAGAGTTTAGTTTCGTTATTCTGTTCGGACTGTTCGGTAGTATTATTTTTACATTGCATATACAATATACATTTACATTGCATTATTCGTCAATTTATTATATTAATATTAAAAAATGATGCCTTTTTTTTTTGTACACTTGGGCCGGTATTTTCTAAATCTAAAGTTGGCAACCCTAAGTCTATAGCATGCATTAATGTACTTATCGCAGTTTGCAGTTAGTTGTGCATATTATATAGATTTAGTTTACAGCATAGGCGCAAATAGGGGGGCGCTTAGGGGGTATTAACACTCCCAATTTTAAAAGTAGCACCCTAAAATTCAAATACTTTTTTTTATAATATTACAATCAGTACCTAGCTATTCAACGATATGCCCAGAAAATATAGAGATTAAGCACCCTCAGTTTTTAAATTGAAATTGCGCCTATGGTTTACAGATAGCTCAATATTAGTCAATAATCAATAATAATAATAATAATTAATATTAAAGTTCATAAATGATTATATTATAACAATATATTCAGCTAATTTGATGATGTGTATTTGTTTTGATTACGTACTATAAGTAACACTTGCCTGTAATGACTTTCGAATCCCGTGAGCTAATGCGCTCTCGTACACTTCTTTATAGCCATTCATGGTCATCAGGAGTTCATCACGAATTCGGATCAACATATAACCCCGTTCCGTACAGTTTAACGTCACTTGTCTTATGACTTCGTCTGTATAAACATGTGGTTTGAATGAGGCTGAATGAGCAGTAAGTTATAAGTTATATCCTAGCTACTACAAAATAAATTCACATTTTAAAAATTCAATACTTAACCCAAAAATAATAATTGTTGTTAACTTAATAGTTAATCGTTCTAATTTAACATATTGCCAACAAAAATTTTTTATAAAAAAATATTAAAATTAATGTGTGTGAATAGTGTGATTATATATTTTCATTTTAATTTATGTCTACAGGCAGTAAGAAATATAAGATTATTATTCTTCTGAATTTACTACATACTATATATCAGGGATGGGCAACTAAAAGTTACTATAGGGCCAATTTTTAGAAATTTAAAATATAGCAGGCCAGAGCATAGAAAGCAAAAAAAAAAAAAGGTCATTCAAAATATACATTTTAAATAGTATTTGTTTTTGTTTATAATGAAATAGAGTATACCTAATGCAATTTGAAAATGTAGCGCGGGCCAGATAAAAAAGGCTCACGGGCCGGATGCGGCCCGCGGGCCGCCAGTTGCCCACCCCTGCTATATATACACTACTAAAGCCGGATTTCGTGAATAGTTGGATTAATTATTTTTTTTAAATTAATTTAATGATTCAATGAAAATTAATGGACCAACCACGGGCCACTAAATTATGTTTAAGAGACTATATTAGGTCATTAATCATTATATATTAAATGTTAAGTACCTAATTGTTTATGCAACCCGACAATAGATTTTGATAAATAAAGACTGGACAAATAAGAGCGAGAGTGATAGAGTGTGATATTATATAATGGATGCGAGACATATGGGTAATAAATAAAGAAGAGAAGGAGATACTAGAAGCAGTTGAAATGGAGTAAAATATAGGGAATAAGTTGGACCGAAAAAAAAACAAACGAGGGTGTCGAAGTATTAGATGAAAAATGAATATTAATAGGAAAAAATATGGAAAATTATGGAGTAGTGGGGTACACACGTTAACACATGGAGAAGAACTCTGTCTAACAACTGAAAGAATGATAGAAGGAACAAAATCAAGAAAAAGGTCCAAAACAAAATACATCAGCCAAATAATGAAGGATGTCGGATCCACTTCTTACACAGAACATGAGGATAATTATTATGGCTATCGGGCTACGATAGAGATAAGTGAAAAATAAATTTGTTGCGAACTGATTTGTTAATAATCAATCTACGGATTGAAAAACAAAAAAATATAAATAATACCCTTCTCTTCCTCAAACTACTATCATAACTCACCAATCATCCGTCTTATGCGCATTGCTAATATACTGACCCTTCACATTCTCCCTCTAAAATTGAGCACGTTTCCTCTGAGCCAATATTATTATTGTTTGCTTTACTTCTGTATTAATAGGGTTCGTCCGAGTATTTAATAATAAAATAAAATAAATACCTATTCAAAGTATAAACTAGGTACCTATCCATCTCACCATTATATAATACTTTGATGTTTATGTGAATAACCTCACCATTGTAACTAATTCTATTTGTATCATTATTTGTGTATTAATCTCTTATTATATTACCATTATGTCCATTTATATTTTGTATATACCTAAATATACCTAAATATACCTAAATATACCTATTTTTCTTATATTTGTATCTATATTATATTCATTAGTATTGTTACTTTATTGTAATTGGACTTTGACCATCATATTCAATAATAAATGAATAAATAATAAATAATAATTTATAAATGTATATATCAAGCGTGACTAAAATCGTTATTCGTTTAGTATGTAACCATCGGACGCGTGACCTACTGGACCGATAATTAAATAAAAGAAGTAATATTAAAAATCATAAAATTAAGTTATTTTATTATTACAGATTATGGATTACATTCAATATCAGTAAACAAAATATCTGTGTAAAAAGTTGTCATAAAATTATTTTTGACTATACACTTTTTGTACATCGTTTAAAAATTTAAAAAAAAATTGTATGTTAATAGATCGGTACCTACCATAATGCTTCAATTAAATGACGTGGCAACATTTCAGCTGATGTTCCATACATTTTCCATAGGATTTTAGTTTTTAATACTCCACATGAACATGAATGTACCACATATTGTATATAATGCTGATTTTTCAAATTTCACCCGTAGCCAATCTTTTTTTTCTCATATACCTAAACATCTTTGTTTCACCATGACATTTAATATTTATGGGCTTATGGCACAAATTAGCAGTGGCGTGTATAGAAATTAATTTCAGGGGGATTAAAAAAAAATTTCCATTCTTAAATTCCAATCAATTATACTATCAAAATCAATGCCCGTAACAACTATACATATCAGAAGGTGTGGATTGAACCCCTAAAACCTCCTTATATATGTCACTGTTAATTAGTTTCGTTATTTTGTGATAATAGTTTTGGTAGGTCCAGTGGCGTAGCCAGGGGGGGGTTGGGGGTTCAAACCCCCCCCTTCGGCCGTATTTTTATCAAAAATATAATTTTTATAATATAGAAATACAATCATTTATTCGTGATGAAATGTATTCTGTTATGCTGTATTCACGTTATCGACTGCACTGGTGATAATGATCATTATCATTCAATTATTTTATTATTTCAATACGGTTGTAGATTTATTTTATTTTATTACTAAAAAAAACCCCCCCTAAAAAAAATCCTGGCTACGCCACTGGGTAGGTCACATACTAAACTCGATTTTCTATCGGTAGGTCATGTACTAAACGAATACCTGAACACAATTAAGCAGAGGTTAATAAGGATTGGCATGCTAAATATTCATTCAATAATATAATAATAATATATTCGTTCAATAATATAATGAACGTAATATATTACAAAGTTATTAATTCGTAATAAAATCTGGAACCTATTGAATTATTTTTTTTTTCAAACAAAAAATACTTATTTTGATCGACTATAATATTTTAGATATTTTATATTTTTCTAACTCGTTTTGCAGAAAGGAGAAACAAAAAAATAACATTTATCACAACCATTATAAACCACAGAACATCAACTACTTTTACGTACAAAGCACTAATAAGGATATGTATTCAAATTTGTAAAAAATGCTTCAAGTAGGTAATTTAATACAATATACAATACATTTACCTATATACCTTAATCTAATAGCTTTCACTTTTCCTATATGACTATATATTCTACAATACAGGTATAGGTACTTAAAATATTTTCAAATTTATCAAAATTGAATACAGTTGCAACAACAAAAATTCGTTAGTAGTAGGTACTAGGTAGACAATTTAAAATTATATAAACTATATAAGTACTTATACCAAGCTGATATTTATTTTTAAAACCTTCTGCAATGTATAATTATCCCGAGAGTTGAAATATTTATAATACAATTTAATGATTTATTATTATAAGATATGCCATGTGGAGACAAAGCTCCAGTTGTCACATAAGAAAAAATTAGCCCGCTCCCTTCAAAAATAAAATTGTTAAAATTATAATTGTTGTCTCATGTTTATGTTAAAAATGTCAGCTTAATATAATAGCCCCTCCAAGATTTTAATGAATTTCCACTTGCAACTATCGTACTATAATCATATAGGTAGTTAAACTACTTAAACTTACTAAAACATTGACTGTATATTTCGTGTTTGATCGGGCAAAGTCCCACCTCTTTAGTGTTATATTCTTTTAAATATGTATCAAATTTCTTAACAAGATTTTTCACATCACGGTTAGTAGCCGGTTGGATAGATATTTTTTGAGAAAATATTTTACCATCAATTTCCCATTCCCTTGGTGATAGTATACTACTCAAAACTTCTGTACAATTATGATGTATAGCTTCAAACGCATAGTCTCCGCAGTCCATTGAACGAACATTGTTTTCCACAGAATATTGATTCTATAATGAAATAATGACTTTTAATAGGTAACTATATAATATTAATAATAAATAATTTATTCAGCAATAATTGTTTGAAATAGGAGATATATACATATTTGTGATTAAATTGCTTCGTCCAACACTAAGGATAAGTTCCTTGTTTTGTTGGGCGAGAGTCTCTAAGAGAATAAAAGAATATTTAATTAATTAAATGAACGAATACAATAGTAAAATAAATAATGGAGAATACAATAATAATTGCCGCTAGTAGTTATAGAAAAACAAAAACTAAGAGAAAAAGAAAATATTATATAAGCAAAATAAGATAGAATATAACGAGGTATACTTAATACAAAATAAATAAATAAATTTACAATATAGATAAAATACCATCATATAGTTGGATCATTGTGTAATAACCATCTTTTTATAAGAAACTTAAAGTTTTTAAAGTTATCACAATTTGTTATAATAGGAGAGAGCCTTTCATATAGTCTCAGGCCCGTTATGAGATAGCTGTTATAATATTTAGATGTTTTTATTTTGGGAAATATTAGATTTTTAGATCTTGTATTATGATTATGTGTAGCTTCAGTGGCGTAGCCAGGGGGGTGTTTTGGGGGTTGAAACCCCTTCGGCCGTATTTTTATCAAAAATATAATTTTTATAATATAGAAATAAGTACAATCATTTATTCGTGGTGAAATGTATTCTGTTATGCTGTATTCACGTTATCGACTGCACTGATGATAATAATCATTATCATTCAATTATTTTATTATTTAAATACGGTTGTAGAATTATTTTATTTTATTACTAAACCCCCCCCCCCTAAAAAAAATCCTGGCTACGCCACTGTGTAGCTTATAATAGTAATATAATTTGAATATTTTCCAATTTTTTTTAATGTTGTACCTAAACATTTGATTTTTAAAATTCTAATGAAAATAAATTATCCTAAAGTATTTTAAATAATTTTACATATCTATAAGAAAATTATAAGATCTTATTTGGGATCTTATTTAATACATATTCAATAATTTTATCCAATAAATAATTTTTTACTAATATTTGAATAGGTAAATAGATACTATAAATAAATGGAAATTCTAGCTAGGGGCACCGCGATCTACGGCTCATTATAAATAATTTATCGTTATCAATGAGAATTCTTTTGTTCTGTCTTTCATGAAATTCACTGCAGAGGGCATCGCAGCTGAATTTGGTCTAAAAAAGGCACCACCGAAAAAAAGTTTGGGAACCGCTGGTACATACTATAGACACTATATATATCTAAATAATTTAAAAATTAAAGAGTCAAAATTAAAAATATTTTGAAAATTATACTATATTTAAAAATGTGATCCTACCTACTTATCATTTATAGGCTCAAATTTCAAAAAAACAAATTTTAAATTCGATATATTCATATTTTAACTCAGAATCTGAAATTAGAAAAATTCGTAAAATAGGTACGAAACAATATAATATTAAACTCCATTATTTTAGTTTTTACTATACCTACACATATTTTATTAAAATTAAATATGAGCATCAAATTTTAAACTGAAACTTGTGTAATGATGGATATAAATAATATTATGTTGTATCAGATAAATTATTTGTTTAAATTTTCCGAATTTGTAGTTACTTCGTTAAATAATGTGTGCGATTAAATCAATTATTGTTTTGTATTAGATAGGTTATCGGTGTATTAAAACGTATTGTTAGTTTAGTAGATAAAGACGTTAAATAAATATCGAAATTTAAACTATTGTTTCCTCTCATTTGCGCGTCTCTTGAAAAAACGTGAGTTATTCAACACAGTGGAGTAGCCAGGATATTTTTTTCGATGGTGGGGGGCTGATAAATTTTTGTATAAAATGCAATTTAAGATTTTTGTATCGATTTTCAAATATCATTAATAATTAAAATAATTTTTAAATTTTCTTAATATTTTAGGGGGCTGCAGCTTCCTCAGCTCTCCGGCTACGTCACTGATTCAACCAAATTGAATTAGTAGTTTTGGTTACTTTTTATAGTTTTTAGGGCATTTCCCTAATTATCACTAAATATAAAATATAAGTATACCGTATTACCTACGGGTAAATAAATAAATTAATTAACTATTATAAACTGGAGATTTTTTTCTGTAATTCAAGTTATGAATACTTATAGGCTGTATGTTGCAGTACTCATGGCGTATTTACGAGGGAGGTTCCCGGGTTCACACCCACCTCCCAGAACAAAAAAAACATGGATTTATGCACAAACGCGTCGTAGAAGTTTTTAATTAAAATACCTAACTAGTATGTGTGTAGCAGGGGTGGCCAAACTTTTTTTGATCGCAATCTACTAACATTATAATTGACTTTTGAGGATCGACTTCCATAAAAAATCTAACCACCATGATTAATTTTTGTGTGCGTAGCCTAAAAATAAATTCTAACACGATCAACTTTAAAATCATTTGCAATCGACCGTTTGGCCGCCCTTGGTGTACAGAGTTGTCGATAAACAAATTATAAAAATATTGTCCACAATCCACAAAAACCATAATAGTAGAACGCCGGTGACCGATGTTGACACTTAGTCAACCAGGCAGAAATTCGTTGCAGCGATACAGTATAACGGCACGACAACATTTTTTCAGTTATAAATTAATATTGTTTGTATTCATTTTATTTCTTTATTCCTAGTTTTAAATTTAAAGTAAAATGCTAAGCTTTATCGTAATATGATTTTTAAAAATTTTAAAACCCCCCCAAGAAATTATTGAAAATATGCCACTGAAGGTACCTATATTTATACTATGAATATTATAGAATTATTTTATGTATAGCATACCTAGTGCATACAATATACATTAGTAATTACTGATAAGTGAATACATATACATTATACATATTATAAAATTAAGTCATAAACTTATAAAGTTTTAGATAGGTAAATAAATCAAACATAATATATAATAATATAATATAATTTCAAAGTATTATCATTGATTATAAATACCTTAGGTACTAGTATTTATAATCAATGGTACCAATTACGTTAGAAATAATATCTTTACGTTTGAAGTCAGTGGCGTACGCAAAGGGGGGGGGGGTGTCAGGGAGATATGACACCAATTGACACCCCCCTTAAAAATAAGTACCCGTTCAAATTATGAAACGATGACTAAAAAAAGTCAATTCGTGCATATATATGCCATATAGTAATGATTTATGACACCCCCCTTAAAAAAATCTTGCGTACGCCACTGTTTGAAGTCAACGAAAATACATTTTTACTGTAAATAATTATATTGAAATGAATCATTTCAAATGATGAAATATATTAAATAATACTTGTTTAGTCCGTGATGGCAATATTGGTATAGGTTTGGTGGTTATTAATTTTGGATTATCGAACTGCACCAAATTTATTTCTGACGGAAGTACACTTTCAATAGTACTCATTTTCATTACCGGCAGTTTCTACCAAGATATAAATAACTTAATAGGTACGATAAAAATAAATAATAGATGCATATAGCATGAAAAACCTACCCATCTAAAGTACAAGATACCTTGTAGCCAGGAAGGTATTATTTTCAGTTTTGTATAATAGCAATAATTTGTTTAATTTTACTTGTATTTTATATAAATATCATACAATCTGTGCAAGTATAGTATAAACAAAAATATAGCTTATTATTTTTATGAACTAAATAAATATTTTGTAGAATAATTCAATGTCATATTAAATTGGTACATCAACAGTAATATTTTTATTAAAAAGTAAACGTATAAATGGCATGGAAACAACAGAAAATTTAAATAAGTATGTAGCCATGTAGAATCATAACATATTAACATTGCTACGTAGCACGGTTTAAGATATTTTAGTATAATATCTTAAACCATGCTACCTACAATATTAATCAAAGCTATTACTCACATGATCTTACAGAATTTATGGTTAATAGTAAATAATAATAGTTAATACTGCACAGTGCACACTCCAAATATGACGGATGGTCCAGTTCTAAAATAATCAGAGGGTATACTTACTTACCTACATATTAAATACAAATTTAAATTGTCTTCTATTGTCTGAGACTGTGTACTGTGTAGTGTAGGTATACAATAAATAAGTATAATAATATTAATAAATATATATATATGCGTGTAACATGAAAAAGTTTATGAAATATTAAATAAATATTATTAATAATTTAATATTACTAGGTATTAAAAATATAATAAACTACAGATTTATCTTAAAATCTTCATTAGATAAATAATAAATTATACAGAAAGATAATTCTTAATTTTCTAGAGTAAATAGACAACATTTATAACAAAATTTATAACAAACTTTTTTAATATATTATTAACAATTTGAACATTTTTTTTGTTAACAATACAATACATTTAGAAATTAAAACTAACATATTTACATTAAATTATGATTATAACTTCCTCGTCTCCGTCTGGCCTGAAACATTAAAATGAACAGTCTATAAAATATTTAGACTTAAGATGTTTAATTGATCAAAATTTGCTACTATATTCAATGTTCAATGGCTCAGTGACTTACAAAAGGCAAAGTGTAATACAATTTTCGGATTTCCTTCAATAACTTCCAACGGTAAATCCATGTTAATAGTATAATTACTATAACCATTAATAATATTTCTAAAAAACAAAAAAAATTAAAACTAATAGTACCTACTTGTATCCTAGATATAAAATAAGTACCTAAATAGTATTTAGTAAATACTATATACATATTTGATTATTTATTAAGAGAATGTTATACTCGCATGTGTTGTCTCTGTCTTACTATTTACTAATGTAGATCATAGCAAATTTGCTTTCAGCATAACAGATTTTGTGACGTTAGCTTTAATATTAGAGTAAATTTACCTATTATCAAATTTAAAGGTAAGAATATTATCTAGAAAATGTCATATGCTTTTATTGATATTATCATTTTAAAGTGAGTTATAGCTATGTAAAATATTACAACTTTAAAATATTCATAACTCACTTTAAAATGATAATATCAATAAAAGCTTATGACATTTTCTAGAAAATATTCTTACCTTTAAATTTGATAATAGGTAAATTTACTCTAATATTAAAGCTAACGTCACAAAATCTGAAAATCTGTTCTGCTAAACGAAAATTTACTATGATCTACATTAGTAAGTCAGAGACAACATATGCGGGTATAACATCCTCTTTAGAGGATAATGTAACCGCATGTGTTTTTTAACTTTCTTCATCTTACTAATATACACCATAACAAATTTGAGTTGAGCAGAATCAATTTTATTTAAGCTTTGATTTATAGAAAGTAAATTTAATTGTTATTCAATTAAAAGAAAAAAATATTATCTAGAACATTACAAAAGTTTTTATTGATGTTTTAATTTTAAACTGAGTTTTTCTATGTAAAATATTAGAACTTTAAAATACTGATAAATCACTTAAAAATTAAAATATTAATAAAAGCCTATATGGTACCCTAGATAATATTCTTACCTTAAAGTTTCATAATAGGCCAATTAACTATAATATTAAAGTTAACAGCATAAAATATATTCTGTTAAATGCAAATATGCTATATTGTACATTTAGTAAAACGGAGACAACACATGCAGATACGTCCTTCTAACTTTCTAAGTATTGAAAAATAATGATAATAATAGTAAAATTTTCTATAAAGTAAATATTACCTATATAAAATGAAGAACCAGACACAACTTCTTTTTTCATAGTTGATATACCTATACAATTATCAGAAGTTACATATTTACTTAAATTATTTATTATTAAACAATTATTTTTCATATAAAAATCATCAATGTTAATATTACTATAGATCTGTTGTGAAGAGTGTTCAATGTGTTTCAATTCTGTTCCAATAAGTGTCATAGATTCATCAATTTGTTCTGTAGTTGATAAGATTAGTTCTTCTTTTTTAGTAATTTCTAAATTAATTTTTAAACTAGATTCAATTGATTTGTTATTTTCTGAGTATGGTAAATACACAGACAGCTGATTTTCAACAGTAGTTGTAGTTGATATTGGAATTAAATAATATGTTTTACATATTTCTTCATTTGAGTGATCATTGAAATCCATACAACATATACCTTTCGAATATATACTAATTCTTACTCCATTCTAAAAAAAAAATTACAATTAAACAATAAATCTTCTAAATTCTCTAATATCAAAACATATATTTGAAGTCTTTTAAAAATCTAATTAATAATTATTGCTTTGTTTGTAGTTTCTAAGGTAGAAATGCAATGTGTTTTGGGTGTTATTCAGAGGTAGGAATTAATTTCAGGGGGTAAGGTGAATCTCTAAACCACCCACTCTATAGAGTGATTGTTTTATGATAAAAGAATCACCCTATAGAGGGGGTGGTTTAGAGGTTCACCTTCCCCCTGAAATTAATTCCTACTCCTGAAAAACACCCAAACGCTAGTTTAAATTTATTATTTCGGTATTTGAACATCCAAATACATCCAGCACCCAAAACCCTAATAAATGATTCAGGTACAAATCCCAGTTTTAAAAAAAAATTTGAAATAAGATTTATATAAAATATGAAGTATTGAATATGATAAACTAACATCTGTTGCTATGACATTAAATTTTGATAAGTCTTCTGTTGATTTGGAACATGCAACAATAATGTCCACATTTTTGAAATCTAAAAAAAAACACATTTTAAAATATTATAATAATTTTCATATTTATTTAATAAAGTAGTAATCATAAAATAATTCAAATTACGTTTATCATTTTTATTTTGAAAATTAGCAAGTAATTGTTTCTTAGATATATCATACTCAAGATTCATACTTCCAAAAAATGTTCCATTTAAATTGACGGTTCCATTGCAAAAATTTACTTGGTAATTTGTCTTAGTTGAATAATCAGTGAACTAAAAATAAAAAATAATTCAAATAAATATAATAATTAAGAGAAGGTAACAATAATTATTTTCTTTCTATAATCCATGCATAAATTTGCATTCAGTGATATCAAACCTTTTATTGTAAGCTTTAGTAATAGAGTTATCTTTTGATATACCATCTAACTTAAAATTAAGAGCATTGTACATCAGTGGCGTCATTTGGGGGAGAGGGGGCAACTTGGGCATTTGCCCTAGTCTAACATTTACATCAACTTTAAATCGGCACATTTAAAATTATAAGAAGTCTTATTTTTAACTACTACATACTAAAGGCCATTGTTATAAATCATAATACTGAATATTGATATTTTATAAGTAAAGATTTATCATTAATTTTTTTGTTGTATTTTTTAAAAAAGTATATTATATATTTTTATATTGTTGATCAAGATGTTTAGTATTTACATTATGTGACAGTCATATACTGCTAACTACTTGTAAGTCTGTAGTATTAAAAGGTACATATAACATATTACCTATTTATTTACACATGACTCAATTACTCTATATTTGATTTTCTAATTCTAATTAATATTTGACAAAATTGTTTGTATTTAATAATTCAAAATCCTGTGTGTCACGTTCATATACCTGAAAATTTACCCCCCCCCCTCCCATTAGCTATTATACTATTCTATGTGAACTGCGAGGAAAAAATTTGAGTCGGCAAATCAATTAGTAGTTGCCCTAGTCTAACAAAAACTGAAATGACGCTACTGTTGTACGTTAATTTTTCTATACTTAAATTATTAAGCTAAATATCAAAAAATAAAATTAAGTACATACTTTATAATAAATACATACAAAAATACAAAATAATTATATACAATTAATGTATGTAATTTTAAGTTAGATGATTGATCAATAAAATTCATAACTCAAATACTAAAGCTTACAGCACAAGATAGTTTAACTGAATGTAATTTTAATATGAGCACCTGGGTCCAAGAGAAAAACTAAATAGTGCCCAGACATTCTATTAATAATTTATATTTTTACTTACAAAATTTGTAGTAAGTTTTAGAAAGAATTAAAAAAAAAAGTAATTTTTATCTTAAATAATTAAGAGGACGTCTCTGTCTTACTAACGTACATCATAATAAATTTTTGTTCAGTAGAATACATTTTGTGACGTTAGCTTTAATATTAGAGTAAATTTGCCTGTTATCAAATTTAAAGGTAAGAATATTATCTAGACAATGATATATGCTTTTAATGATATTATTATTTTAAAGTGAGTTAAAGCTATGTAAAATATAACAATTTTAAAATGTTTATAACTCACTTTAAAATGATAATATCATTAATAGCATATGTCATTGTCTAGATAATATTCTTACCTTTAAATTTTATAATAGGTAAATTTACTCTAATATTAAAGTTAACGTCACAAAATGTATTCTACTGAACGAAAATTTGTTATGATGTACGTTAGTAAGACAGAACACATGCGGGTATGGCATCCTCTTAATGATATTATTGAATTTTTAATTGAAGTGCCTACCTATATATATTTAAAATGAAAAAATAATATTTCAATATAAAAGCTAAATTAATTAATTAATTTGTTAAAAATATTATTATTATGTATATTATTTACCAAAGAAAAGCTTTTAACATTATATAGTTATCTAACCTTGAATTCAAACTTTTTGTCTTAAAATTAAACATGTTATACCAGAATATAATAACAATCAATTATCAAACTATACATAATGCTAAATCTATAATTAAAATTATTTTGAGCATATGACTAGGGTCATTATAACAAGGATTATCAAAATTAAATTAAATGAAAAACATTATTCACAATAGCCTTCACCATAAAACATCCTGAGAAAAACAATAACCTCCATCAACAGAATGTGTACCTATTGGCTGTTGGACATACTTCAATAACCCACCAGTATCTAATGAAGAGAGAAGTACTTTCAATATGTGTCAATTGTGGCATACCCTTCATGGCATTATGATCAAACACATCTGATCTGATGATCGTAATGCCTTACATAGTTACATTAGACACAAAGAGACAAGAAATGGGAATATCTAATATTCAAAATACTGAATACTGGATACTGGTGGAAATCCAACTATAATATAACATTAACTAAGGATTCATTATTTTGTGATAAAAAATTATATAACTTATAATCAATTTTCATATTATTATTGATTTAAAATATTCATTGAAAAATTTAAATATAAAATAGTTTATAATATGAACATAATGTAAATATCTGGTTTTTTTTATTGCATGATTTTTTAATTTTTGGGGAATTAAAAGAAAATTGATTATTATTGATCTATTTCTATAGCAATATGAAAAATTAACTTTACAAATCAAAATATATATTTTTAAATTTAAATTTCTGTTTCAAATCCAATCACACAGTTTCATAATATTATAATTATTTTAAATTTAGCTCAGGGTAGATCCAGTTTTATTTATAAAATTTTTAATAAATAATAACTTTACTATTATATTAACAAAATAAAAATCTATATCAAGTGCATTTTTAAATTGTTTTAATGCATTATAATCTGACTTCTTCTTATAAAAATAAATTTCAAACTTACATTTTTAATAATTAAAATATTATTAAAATCTATGATTGTATTGTTTTTAACATTTTGACTAGGTCTTTTAATTGTTGCTGCACACATATCCTTATCAAATTCAACCGCCAATTTTCTGCTGCATACAAGACTAGTTTTCCATTCAAATTTTAATGTGCAATTGTTACCAGAGACCTTTAATATTGGTTTTCCCTGTATTGTTATAAATAAACAAAATAATGTTTTACAAAAATCAATGATAATATTCAATAGATATGTCATTTATAAATAAAGTATATAATTAATTATGATTTTATACTTCAGCTTCAGTAATATCACATAATAATGTAATTTTTGTAGAATATTGACGTGACTTAGATAATTTTGATGTTGAATCTAAACATTTATCACCATTTTTAAAATCAATTTCAATAATATCCTGCACATAACTTTTTATTGGTGTTATTTGATAACCAATATTCTAAAAAATATAAGCAATGAACAAGTTAACGGAAGCAAATAATTTATCTAACAATAATTTAAACTAAAAATAATAGAAATACTACATTTTTTTCAGTAAATAAAAAAGTGTATTAAAAAAGTATATATTAAATTTTATGTAAATTGATGAATGTATTGATTTTACAAGAATGTGTATTTTTTTATGTTTTTTTTATTTTTAAATACCTACTTAGATTTTCAACTTTGGGGGTGGTTTTTGATAAAATATTGAATCAAGTTTTTACTTTAGAGAAATCAAGATCAAAAATTCCTAGTACATTCTTTTTAATAATCAAGAAAATAAAAAAAAAAAGATTCAAAATGAATGGAAATTTTTACACTTAACCAGATTTTGACTAAATTAATTTCTTTATTTTATATTAAAAAACGAATAATCCTAGAAACTAGTTGTTGCCATTTATTATATCATTGTCTATACATGGTATAATTTTTAAATATATTTTAGTTGATTATAGACAGTTACATTTTTCGATTTTATTTAGTTATTTTTATAAATATCAATAAAAAATATATGAATGAGTAAAAATGCTAGAAAATTCTAATGATACATAAATAGTTCATTTCACAGTTAAAAAATATCAAAAATCTATACAGTATTTTTTTTTTAAATGTTTCAAGGATAAATTGTTGACAAAATTCTTATTAATTGCAAAAATCAATAAATAATTTTGTAAATTGAAGTTTATACATGTTTTTTGTTTTAATACTTGAGAATTGAAAATTTAACATAAGGTTTATTATTTTACCTTTTTCAACCTATGCCTAAGAAAAATAAATCTATGTAAAAACCAAATCAACTTTTATGAGCATTTGAAGTTCAAATTTTACATTGGATATTATACGGTAAAATAATCATTTTTCCTCAACAATTTTTTATACTTTGCTGTATATAAAAAAATAAAAATCGATACTTGCAATTTTTAGCAAATAACATTTTCACTATATGATAATATAGTGAAAATATTTCTCTGAGTTATAGGCACGACAAATTTTCAATTTTTATAGTTGTTCTCCACGACTGTTGATAAAAATTATTTGCTGGGTCAGAATTCTTGAAAATTTAACACAAAAACAAAAATTGCTCTAATATCTGTATAAGAATATTAAAAGTACATATGCACAAATTTTTTTAAATGACAAATGCATTTAGAATTTTGAAAATTTTCTTAAAAACCGCAATACATTTGCAATGGTTATGTTAAAGGTAGAAATTTATACAAATCTATTATTTTTATATCTAAATTATTTACAATATAATAAAAATATTAATTTTTTTGTTATAATTTAAAAAATATTATTAAACTTAAAATTTTCACTACTACTACTACTTTTAATATACTCATATTTTTATGAATTTTACTGTACCTACACAATTGTATTTGTATTTCTTTTAATATATTACTTACGACAGACAATAAATGAAAAGCATATAGGCACACTGTATACAGCCATATAAAATCAATACACCCAACACAGAATCTAATAATAATAATATATTATAGATCAGTTTATTCTTATAATGCTGATGAAGTGATAACACAAAATAGGTTTTAAATAAATGCAAAATTGATATGTTGCAAGTTTGTAACATGGATGTAGACAATACATGCTAATGAGACATTAGACTCAGTATTCTCTTAAAAGTCTTTAAAACAAAACCAAAACTGTTTGCCCACTCGGAATTAAAAATTATTCATAATTCAATTTATTATATTTATAAAATATTTACTTATTAGATTTTTTTACTTACATAACTTATATTGTTGACTTGCATTATTCCTCCAATACCTTTTGATCCAGGAATACATATGTTAATAAAATACTTTATTCCATTGATATTAACTATATGAGTTCCTTTTATTGGTGTTAAATCATACAAATTCACATTGCATTCCAACTATAATACATTAACACAATAAAACATTTGTAATTCCAATGCTTTACTGTATTTTGCATGGTACAATTATCTTTCTAACAGAACTAATAACTATAATTCATATTTATATATTTTTTATTATTTTGTAATTTTAAATTAGATACTTATCGGTTATTACTTGAAGATTAAGTTTACTTATTATATTTTATAAGGCTTACCTTACAGTATATTTATTTTAAAATTAACAAAAAATAAAATGTTTTGGTTCTGTAAGCGTCTTAATATTTAAAATATTGAAAGGGGAAGGTGGAACCCCCTGAAAATACGCTACTACTTGTTTTTATTTAACCAAATACATAATTATTTATTGTGTAATAAAATAGCTTATAATATATTAAATAAAAATATACAAACTTTTTCATCACACATTTCTGGATTAATACTAAGGACAGTAATTGTACAATGATGTTTTTGAATTGTTGGTAATTGTAACTCATACCCACAATAAAACATAAACCTCATTTGTACTGTTGTATTTTTATCTTCATCACAAGTTATGTTACTATTATGATTAAAATACAAGTTGTTGTGCAAAGTATATATATTTTTTTGTTCGTTAACAAACAAAATAATAGTTCGTCCATGTGGAAATTCATTATTCAAACTAATTTCTGTAAAATATAATCATAATTTAAGTTTATGAGGTATTCCAACTATGCACTTAATATTACAGCCTCCCTCATGAGTTCACTCCTATATTAATTCATTTACGATTACCGATTACCATCATTAGTTGATCATAGATACTACATTAAATTAACTTTTATTAAAAAAAAACTTAATGACATATTGATTTCTTATTCCGTTATTTAAACCTAAGTTTAAAATATCTTATTATATCATGACGTGTCATTCTATTCCATTCCACATCGCTATTTGCTATTCTAATGTTGAAAAAAACCAACCTTTCTATTAATGTATGTTGCAAGATAATTTGAATCCCTCCTTTTTACTTTCTTAAATATTAAATTGTTTATATTTGATTAACTTACCCTCTTTCCCAGTTTTTGTTTAATTAGTTATGTATAATTTAATAGTATTTTTTCTTATTAATTATTTATGGTGCTAATTAATAAAATAAAATGATCATTCATAATATGCTAATTGTGTTTCAAGTTTTACCTGAATTACAATTGACATCATTTTTATTTTTGGGACAAATATATGTGGTATATCTTAATCCATCAATTGTTATAATTGATTTTAATGTACTATCATTTTTTATTATTTCTCTTTTTTTAATAATATGTTGATGATTAGAGCATACCAATGGTGTAAACCATTGGAATATATACTTATAATTTTCTTCAACAGTTAATATTGGACCCTAGATAAAGAAGAAAAAAGAAATTAATGTTACAATAATGATTTATAAATAATGCCTAAATTAAATGAAAAAGACATTTAAAATTTTTTAATACCTATTATATAAAATTACACTTTACATATCATCAACTTTGCTTAAAAAGTAAAAATATTTATAATAATTACATTATTTTGATTTGAACATATAAATTCAATAACTGAAGAAACTTTGTGGCCATTATAAAAACCATTGATCATTTCTAATATAATTTTATTTCCTATTTTATAAGGGCTCTTCATCACATCACCAAGATTTTTGTATCTGAAACAGTAATCCAATTCAAATAAACATAGATAAATAATTATTTTTATTTACTACACATTATAATATTAAATAACTCTTACCGATTAGAATATGATAAATTATTATGGTCAACTAAACAAACACCACTATTCAATTGACAATTTACACCATTAATATCATTATTAACAACAGAATGACAAACATTTAATATAATTGTTGTCTTTTGGCTAGTGGTAATTTCATAGTTACTACTAAATTTAGTTAATTTACTGAGATCAAAAACATTTCCCAATTTATCATCAACAGTGCAATTAATTTTTAACGGTTGTGTACAAGCATGTTTTGTATATATGGTAAATTCAAAAGTGCATTCATCAAAGTCCTAGTAAATAAAAAATAAAGAATTATTTAAAAATGCAATACCTAGTACCTACTGTCTTTGAATCAGTTAATATGTTCATAAATCATAATACTTAATAATGTAAATATTAAAAATACTTTTTATATATAATCACGCTTATTTTCTATAATTTTTCAGCAGGAAATTGAAATAGAAACATTTTTAGTTTAAAAGACATTTTCACTTTTAAATTTCAAGTAGTTTAAAATATTAGATGATATTTAAAAATATTTTGTAGGTATTTGTACTTAAAATAAAAAAAAAATTAAATTCCTAAATATATTCACTATTCACGGATGCTATACTTTAGAAAAACGATAATTATAAGCAAATGTTTCAATTTATTATATTTATTAGTTTTAATGAATTCACAATGGAATTTACTATTTACCTTTGCTCAGAATATTTTTTTTTCAAATTTTATTTTAAAATTCAATACCATAAATTACCAGTATCAGTGGACTATCCAAGTACTATATTATCTTACCAGACAAATTAAAGTTGTTATTCTACAATTATTATTATTTCTAAGATATCAATGTTTTTATTATAAATACCTACATCAACCAAAATATACTTATCAAATAAATCAATATAATCATTAATCATTATTATTCATGTTTTTATTTTTTTATTAAGATGCATAAATAGGAAGGAAGGAGTATTTTAGGTAGGTATTAAAACACCCTCCCTTGGGTAATCTTACAAATATATAATCCCAAAATATATTATATGCAAGACATGGTTCGTTCAGGTTAGATTAGAACAGATAATATTTTCATGTATTTTATTTTAAAGTAATATTCTAAAGTTAAGAGGACGTTATACCAACAGGTGTTGTCTCACTTACATATAACATAGAAAATTTTTGTTCAGCAAAATTCATTTTGTGATTATATAGCTTTAATATTAGAGTAAATTTATCTAATATCAAATTTAAAGGTAAGAATTTTTTCAAGGAAATGTCATATTCTTTTATTGATATTATCATTTTAAAGTGAGTTATAGCCATAGGCGCAAATAGGGGGGGCTTTAAGGGCTAAGCCCCCCCAAACATTTCAAAAGCTCTACCAAACATTTCCTAATTTTTTTCAAGCTTTATCAGTGTTATTATTTATTATAGTTTATGATGTAAAATTAGTGTTCGTATTTTAAGATTATGTAATTCGTAAATGAACAAATTTTATTTATCATAGTATTATTTTTATTATTATTGTACATTGTAGACTTATATCCATAAACCATAATACCTACCAAGAACTAATAATAATAAGCATTCTTATTACAGAGTCTATTGTTGTAGCTTATATTTATATAACATTTACAAACCACCTGAAGAATACAGCTCTAAAAATGTATTTACTTATTTATTTTTTAAATAAAAATGTGTTCTATAATTATATTATTTTGTTGTTACTCTAAAGCCATACTTATAGCAATAATTCCTATAGTTTTCCTAAAAGTTATGTGGTGTATAATGTATATCATAAATATAATTTTGACAACTATTATAACTAGATGAAACAGCACATTTAAAAAAAATGTTTAGTAAGTTTTATTTTCTGTTAATATTGTAATTAAGTAAGCAGAATACGATGTACCTATATGTTGTACTAAAAAAATGTTTAGGTGTCAATTACCTGTATAAATGCTTCAATGCTTCATTCAGTAGCTAGGGCTTCAGCCCCCCCCCCCAAATCTCAAACGCTATTTGCGCCTATGGTTATAGCTATATAAAATATTA
The DNA here is from genome assembly GCA_020882235.1 of Schizaphis graminum. Classification (NCBI taxonomy): domain Eukaryota; kingdom Metazoa; phylum Arthropoda; class Insecta; order Hemiptera; family Aphididae; genus Schizaphis; species Schizaphis graminum. Next base: position 74,568,928 of record CM037032.1, read on the forward strand.
CAACTTTAAAATATTCATAACTTACTTTAAAATGATAATATCAATAAAATTATATGACGTTTCCTTGATAATATTCTTACCTTTAAATTTGATTATAGATAAATTTACTCAATATTAAAGCTAACATCACGAAATGTGTTCTTCTAAACACAAATTTGCTAAATGTACGTTAGTAAGATGGAGAAAACACATGCTGGTATAACGTTCTTTTGAGCATATTAATTTATAATTTATAAAATATGTAACTACCTATATGACTCCATAAAAAAAGGATGGAATAGCCCTCACTCTCTAAGTTGTATTTAAATATTAGGTATTTTTAAAACACTTTCCTTTAAAAAATCCTGGCTTAGGTTAATATTTTGGAATAGGCAAAAAAAGTAGTAAAACTTTAGGGTATCTCCTATACTAATTTAAATAAAACATATTAACCTCCTTGGACTCTATGAATATATTGTACTTATAGCAGTTAAATGGAAAATACATTGTATAACTTTAGATATAATAAATCTTAATTTTGATCAATACTAACCTTTTTGAATTCAATCCATTTTGAATCTAAGTAATCACATACAAATCTAACAATAGTATAACTATTAGGTCCCTGCTCATTATTAACACATTTTTCTCCATGCATGGATATATAGATGGAACCATTATCAAACACTATTTGTTCAGTAAATAGTCCTATGTTCATTTCAATTCCATTCACTGACCAGCAAGCGGCTGAATCTAAAATACCATTACATGGTTCTTGCAATGGACTACAAATACTAAGCCGAAATGATGCGTTATCTTCTATTTCTTTTTTAAAATTCTGATTTTTCAAATTGCTAACATTGTACACAATATGTGAATACCATGGATGTGTAACCATGCACTGATTTTTTCTCTCAAACTTGATAATAAAATAAAAATGTTTAAAAAAATATGTATACATTTTTAAATTTATAATTACCAATATTTCACACGCTTTTGGGGTTTTCCAATTAAATATATGGATACACAAAGTGAAATTTGTTGATTCATGTATGAGTTTTGACTCACCAGAACAAGTTAAATTTATAACTGTTGACCACTTCAAAAAATTACTGCAATTATCTCCATCTGCCAACATTTTAAATAGAAATCATTTAACACGAAATGATCATTTAAAGTGAAAATTGAAAATAAATATTTTAAAAAACTAATTATTTTACCTGTGTAATTTATTATTATTGAATTTCCGTTATAGTATGGACCAATTTGAGTTGACCCAATAGAAATTCCTTTACCTGAACTATCCACATAACAAGCCGAAGTTTTACCTCCAACTAACAAACATTTTTTTTTTTATATATTTTTAACACATTTCTTTTACAAAGAATATATTGATACTTAATTTATTATGCATTCAAACCTTTACACGATGTTGGAATTTGTCTATCATATTCATTTAAATATCCACAAATATTTAAGTAAAAAATTCCACCATTGTTTTCATTAATAATTTTCCAATTGTCCACTCGTTTGTGTAAAGGTTTTAAATTGAAACGAGCCGTAAAATTAGTAATTACCTATAAAAGGAATAATAAAAATGATTTATATTATTAAAAATACTGGTTAATTTTTTTCATTAATACTCAATGCAATCAAATTAAAATAATAATTTAAAAAAATATGTATATAACTAATATAGCTAATGATTTGATTTTTTTATATATTTTATAATAGAATTAGTTAATTAGTAAGTAAAAATAAGAAAAATTAATCTTTAATATGACTTAATATTAAATTGGTCCTGTCTTAATGTCTAACATATTATATGGATATATATTATTAGCATAAATTAAAAACCAATGACATATTCCATTGATTGTATTAACATGGTTGAAATTAAAGTATCTTAAAAGTTACCTATCCAAAAGTTCACAAGTTTTTAATATTCTGTTATTAAATATTTGCATTATTTATAATCGTAAAACTAATTAACCATTTTTTTACAAGAAGCTATGTATGACGTGCATGATCTAAAACATATTTATATTTACCTAACCTAACCTTACAATTACTTTTTCCGCAATTGTTTAAGTGTAAAAATACCTATTATAATATTTAAAGTTCATAATATTTTGGAGATTACCTAACATCTGTTTTTGAATAATTAAAGTATGTCTTGATGAATTTAATGTACAAAAAAATCTTTTATTTTTTGAATAACAGTAAGTTTTTTAGTATGCACAATTTTGAAAACAGATTTAAGGTTTCTTCGAAATATTGTTTACTTTGAACTTTGTTATTATATTTGCCATACAGATATTTTTACACTATAAAATTGGTGGTGCAACATCATAATATTTCAAACTTTTATCACTTATATACAAGATGGTTCATCATACATGCTCATTGCTCACCTCTTTTTTCTTTCTTTAATAATTTAGTTATTCAAAATCAGAATTTTTAGAATTTTCAATTATATTTTAGACTATATTTTCATATTTTTAAAATTGTAATACAAAAATCCCAAGAATTTGAAAATATGGTCTTTAAGTATATATAAAAATTACAAAAATTAAAATTTAAATAAACTGATTACCAAAAAAAAACATTGAAAGTGAGCATGCTTGGCGTATCTCCTTGTATAAAAAAATTAATGTATCTTCATTTGTCTTCAATAAGCTTAAAAACTACAACAACATTTTACATTAAGTTATATCAATAGAGATAACTAGATTCTTTGAAACTCAATATGTGGATGTAGCTTATTTTTTCAACCTCTAGATTGCCATAGTGTGGATCACACATGAATATTTTTGCTCACAAAAATCAAATATCGTTTTGTTGATTTATATGGTAACCATTGGTTATAGATTATATTATTATTATGATAGGTAATTAATAATTAGTAAAAATATGGAATACCTATAAAATTTATAAATATAGTAAATAAAAAAAGAGGAAAACCATAAAATTAATTATTTTAGATTTGTTCATATTATGTCCTAATACTTTTAACTAAAGAAAAATGAAATACAATAGAAAGTTAAATTAATTTTAACATGAGCAAAATCGATTAATACAGCTAGTATTAATATTATATAACAATCTTTGAACTATGAAGAAAAATGTTTATAACATTGTATTTGAGTAAAACTCAGGCATATTCTGTATTGTTTACAATTTTTAATCAAAATGTTCATTATATTTAAAATTGTATTCTATAGTATTATAAACGTACAATTTCAATATTTTATTATATTCTAAACTTTTCTTACTTACTTAAAAAAAAATTTATACAAAACAATAATTTTAAAAAAAATAAAGGTAAATTAATTTGGTATACAGTAAAAATATTAAAGGTCAGAATTAATAAAAAATTTAAAAAATGCTCACTTCACATGATACCATTCTTGGTATACAAACAGCAGATGTAGCAACTTCGAAATATGCAATATTAGGAGAAATTTTTTTACCATGATAATTTTCTTCATTTAAAAATGTTGGTTTTGTATTTTCAGGTACTATATTTTCATCACATTTAAAAATTAATTCAATTCTTCTACCTTCTATTACATCAAATTGTTTAAATTAAAAAAAATGAAATTGAATAAATATTTTCTTTTATTATACAAACTTTTTTTTTTAGAAGCTCTTTCGTGTTGGATCAATTTTAAGCTTTTACTATTTGTATCATAAAGAAGTTCGTCATTTGCATATTTTCCTACAGCATACACTTTAGGATTTCTGATATCAGTTATATCACATATTGTAGTGATATTACCACCACATTTGTTGTTGTCAGTTAGACGGCCACAGATATTGAGCTCAAATTTACGATTTTGGTTTTCTACCAAATAGTTATTGGTTAAACGGCGTAAGGGATTCAAATTAAATCTTGAAAAATAAATATTTTGTAATATATTAACTTGTATTAAAATAGAATAATAATAAATAATATTTTAATCAACAATTGAAATACTAATTCTCTATTTTAATGTACCTACTACGAATATGGATTATAAACTAATTTAACTAAATAATCTATACAAGAATTCAATAATCAAATAGAAAATACAGTTATTTTATACATATATATATATATACACATTTTTCTTATTAAATATTAGTGTGGACATTTTTTTTAATCTAAATTTATCAATGTATAAAACAGTAGAATATAAAATGTTATTTTCATGATTATGTATAACTTATTATAAATTATCTAATGTATAATTTTATAAATAAATTATACTTCCTAAGTATAATAAGTTATAACAAATAATTACTTTTTTAAATGTCTAATTAATATTAATCTTAAAATTTTCTTATGAGAATTTCAAATGCCTAGGGCTAACTTAAAATTATAATGTTATTTTGATAAATAGAAATATTTTCTCTATGATTTTTACTTTGGTTTTATTATAAAGTATAATTGACAACTTTAATTTAGTTCAAGCAATACATAATAAAAATATTTATATATTTTATGATATTTATTTTATATACTTTTAACATAATAATAATATTATTATAAATATTTATTATAGTATAAACCACTTACATTCATTAAAAAATAAAATATATATTATTAAATCATTTACTTAAAACATATCAAACAGTTTTAAATGTATATCTAAAATAAAATATTTACTCAAAATTAATATGAGGTATTGAAACATTGCAAACATTTCGTATATCTAAATCATCAATTGGGCAACCAACTGCAGAAGTCAATTCTAATTTATAATTGCAATGATTTACATTTAGCTTATAATCCACTTTATTTCCAATCATCTGAAATTAAATTTATATATCAAATGACAAAAACATTGTATAAATACATAAATTTACAATATATGATTTTTAATAGCTTCAGTCGAATTAATAAATTGGTTCAAATAAATAAGGATTACATTATTTAAAATTGTAAAATTATTGATTAATTATTAATTTCATGAAAAATTCATATTTTATTTCGTCATTGAATTATTTAGTGATGTACTGCAGATGTACATATTATAAAGTTAAATAAGTATTTTCAAATTATATTATTAAATAGTATTGTACTTTCAAACTTTTATAACTATCTAAAAGTGTAACTTAGGAATTTTGATAACTAAATAATGTATGTATAAGACAATTAAAACATAAAAATACACATAAATTAAAAATATTTTTCTTACTTATTCTACTTTACTAAATAGCTCATTTATTTTTTTAACTATCATATCATTATAAACAATCTCATTTAAACATTCAATGCATCTTAATTTTAAATTGTTACTTTCTTTTGTTTTATACCCTATAGTATAGTGTAATTAAAAGTAAATCTACTCTACATACTTCCAAAATTATGCTTATATTATTATATAGTTATAATTCAGACTATACCTTGAAAAATATATAAATATATTATGTATTTTGTTAAGATTTCTTAAAAATATTAATTTTTAAGAAATTATACATTACATATCAATGATTAAAAATAATGATGATAAAAATAAAAATTTTTAAAACAACTTGACTACCTACAAATACTATTTTCAATCATTTTTATTTGAAGTTCTTACGACAGAATTTAAGTTAGTTTTTAATAATTAAACTATAATTTAATTTGATAAATACATAATTATAGTTATTAGTGGGATAATCTAGTACAGGGGTCGGGAACCTTTTCGTAGGAAAGAGCCATTTTTTCAAAAAATTACAAAACTATGATATCCAGAGAGCCGCACAGGTTTGAACAACCATTTTTTTAATTGTGGTGTATAAATTATTAGTTTATTAGAATAAAGATATATATAATAATGATATCCAAAGAGCCGCAAGTTGCATGTTAAAGAGCCGCATGCGGCTCCGGAGCCGCAGGTTCCCGACCCCTGATCTAGTACTTAGTAGTTAGCGGTAATTTAGATAGAGGAAAAAATCCCAAACCTGAAACCACAGTCTTGAGGTTAGATTATGGAATACCAAGTTTAAATGCTAAAAATAAAATAAGATTAACAAAAATATGTGGAATACAAAATAACCAATAAGCATAATTTAAAATGTAATTCTATTTTTTTTTTTCAAATGAGTAATCACTAGGGCCCAGATTTATATGCTCTAAAAACCTAAGAAATATGCACTATAAAATATACATTTATGCTCTTATTTTATAGAAATATACCCTATAAAATAAAAAATATGCAAAAAATCGATTAAAATTTTGTTTTTATTTTTATTATTTTTATATTATGTTTAAATAAATTATACTATATTTACAAACACGACAAAACAAACACGATTAATGTATGATTCATTAAAATTTACTCAATAACAGATTACTACTTGTCCCGATATGTCTCAGATAAAATAAGAAAACGACTTCGTCAAATTACATGGATTATAAATATAACTATAAATACGTTATTAAATAACCAAAATATTACATATTATGCATTTAAAAACCGTATATATGAAAAAAAAAAATCGTAAAATACAGAAATATGCAGTACATGTCAAAAAATGACAAAATATGCAAAAATATGCAAAATAAAATTTTATATTTCGGACCTATTGATTACAAATCAAACTTGTAGCTTACCTAGCTATTTTTTGGACTATTCAGAAAAAACATGCAAATGCATATAAATCCGGGCCCTAGTAATCACCAACTAAATTCAAAATTAAGAGTAAATCAAATTTCTCATTACTAAACTTATTTGTTTATGTTGAAAATTTTAATTACTCAAAATCATTTATATGTGACCCAAAGTGGGAGTTAAGCAGATAATGGATAAGTAGGTAACCAGAACTATATAAACTTAATGAAAATTACTTAACCGAGATTTTATATTCAAGAATATATAATATCCAATATATTTATACGTTCCAATAGTTCATGTATTAAGTAATATAGTTTTAGATCATAATAATATTAAATATTAAACTTATTTAAATCTTAAAACTTACATTTTTATTGCAAACAAATGTTAGATCTGTAGAGTATTTTTGATTTTTTTCACAAATAGTATTTCCTTCCAAAGATAAAATAAGTTGATCTTTAAAATCTAATTTCGCTTCTAAAAAGAAAAATTCTCTCTTAATACATCTTACAATAAACATATTCTGATATTCATATTTTAGTTATAATATATATAATATAAAGTTTTATAAAATGTGGCTATACATAATACATATGTCAGTAAATTTTTATTTAGTAATATAACTTATAGTATTAGTTACAATTTCTAATACATACTAATACTAATATAGGTACTATTTAATTAAGTACATTAAATAAACAAAATTTAAAATTTAATCGATTTTATTTTTTTATTTATACAAAAATATAAAAAACAATGTAGTCGGTATCGAATATGCGCCTCTGTACTGTCTGTACACATATTTTTAGTATAGTATTATACTACATTACTACTGTCTATACTTACCTAGTTATTACAAGTTACAACTGAACTGTTGTATAGTAGTGGTGGAGAATAGGTCATTTTAATGGGTGTGTTAAATTTGAACGCAATGGTAGGTTTCATTGTATACGAAAATCAAAAAACGATTCTAAACGGAGATGAATTGTCAGTCTTGGATATATTATATTATTTATATTATTACCTATATTTAAATTGTAACATTTATATATATATATTTTTTTTTTTTGATATTAGTAAATTATTTTTCTCAACTACTGATGAATGTTTCAAGTATTTACAACTTATACTTTTTAAATAAGTAATAACAATAAATATTTTAAATCGTTTTAGGATATATCGTTATTCTATGTGATTTCATAAAAATTTAAATTTCATACGCTCATAAAATGTTGTCTATATTGACGCTGGAGTTTTTTTAAAGGAAAACTTATGGAGAACCTTGTACCTATTACGTTTTGTTAACTATAGATTCACTTTCTTTTTCAAAACGGGGCTGAAGACAAAAACCAAAGCACTACTACTACTCCAAAACGTGATAACACGACAGTCACGACACAAAAATAATAATAAAAAAAAAAACACATCATTGGAAAATCAATATACATTTATCACATTGTTCAAAATCTTAAATACATCAATACCTATATAGTTTTAATGGTATTCATGTCGTATGCGGTCTACCGCACACTTGTCATCTACCTACTATGTATAGGGTTGCCATATTTGACTAGAGTCTCGTCGGGACGTTTTAGGAATTCTAGGATAGAGTGTATAAAAATACTCAATTTTGAAATAAGAATAGAACTTTTTTTTTTTTTTAGACATTTTTGTAGATTTTTTTAAAATTACGCACTTACACAAAAGAAAAAATCGTACCGCCTGTCGTCGAGTAAATAAAGCAACTGACTGACCGACTGAATCCTACATTATTAAGTTATTAATAAATACCATGAATCGATAACATTAACGATTGTGATAACGACTTAATTGGATTCTAATTTCCGCACCACAAGAGAACGCATATGGCTATAGGAGCGCTTCGAATCACGCCGGTTTCGTCAGAAATTAACAAATAGAAAAAAAATCTTTTTTGTTTGGGATTCATGAATCGGGACATTTTAGTCTTTTGTCGGGACGTCGGGACAGAGAGCTCAATATCGGTGACAGTCCCGATATATCGGGACGGATGGCAACCCTAACCATGTACATATTTCCACACGTCATATGCGGTCTACTGCCACGCATCTACCTATATATTTTAGGTCATTCCCGTTGATCCGACGGCATCATTCGGCGGCTATTAAGCTTTGTCAAAAAGATGAAAATTGTGTTATTCATGCTAGATACTTTATCGTAGAAAAAAGAGACAGACAAACATTACACGAAATAATTCAAAATTAAATTGAAGTTGGTACAGAAATACACGAAATACACTCGGATGAATGGCTTGCACATAAGACGATAGAAAATAAAGGATACATACATAAGACCGTCAATCATTCCAGTTTTTTGTCGATCCCACCAGTGGTGCGCACACACAACACATTGAAAGTTTATGGAGAAGTTTAAAACTTCGAATTATTAAAAAAATGCACGGTACATCTCCATCATTGCTGCCCTCGTATTTGGCGGAACAATGGTGGCGTCTAAAAAACAACAATGACAACACATTTGTTTGTTTTTTAAGAGATGTGAAATTATATTGTACCTAATTTAAATTGATTAATGCATATTTTTATACATTTTTACGACAAATGTGCGGTAGACCGCATATGACGTGAAGAAACGGGTGGTAGACCCAGTGGCGTATTTACGAGGGGGGGGGGGGGTCCAGGGGTACTGGACCCCCCCCAGAATCTCACCAAAAAAAATTCTTACATATTTTGAGACCCCGATTTATGTAAGCACGCGCGGACATGGTTTTTTCCCGTGAACAAAATATTTATATGAAATATAGTTTAAAATTAGTCAACAGTCGAACGATCAAAAACCCGCCGCCACGCGTAATTAAACTTTTCCTTGTATTGTATGTATTAACTATTATTACCACTTTATAAAATACCCGTATTAGATAAACATCAATAATTCTCGAAACAGTCAAAACATTCTTATAGCCAGGAATTGACGACTCACATCATTCTCCAATAAACTATTTCTATAGGACAATATAGATATCTATTGTTAATCTATATGAATTTTTGCTTTGTAAACAACTAAACAAGGAAATTGTCGTAGAACGTAGAACCATTTACTTCATGTTTGTATTTCGTTACTGAACGACGGCGTCGGCTACGAGTTCGAACGAGTGATATAGACACGACTGTTGTCATAATGTCATATTTCTATAATTTAAACCTATTTTTACGTTTTAACACGAAGTTGACAACATATTATTAAACTGCTATCATGAACTAAGATATACTTATATATCTAGTACTCGTATATCTTAGTTCATGACTGCTATCGAAATAATATTAATTGTCAACGTGTACTGAGAATAATTATTGATATAGGTACGACTATCGGAGCTACGAGGCATACTTCAATATTCGTTTAACCTATATTACAGTGGCGTCATTTGAGGGGGGCAACTTGGGCATTTGCCCTAGTGGCCTAGTCTAATATTTACATCAACCTTAAGTCGGCACATTTAAAAATTGTAAGAAGTATTATTTTTAATTAATAAAGCCATTGTTATAAATCATAATATTTAACATTGATTTGAGTCAGCAAATCAGTGTGTAGTTGCCCTAGTCAAACAAAACTGAAATGACGCTACTGCTATATTATATACTGCACTTTTATATACAAAATCATATTATTTTTTCTTTAAAAATCTATCTGTACCCTGTGTCTCTGTGATGTGTATCGGTTCATAAATGTCTCTGATATAAAATGCATAGGTATTGCATATAATCGTCTTGCAAATCGTCGAATACAATGATTTTTTTTTTTAATAACCTTTTGTTTAAAATTAGTTAATATAGACGCTTAGATTTTATACTTTAAAATTATAAAATATAATAAAAAAACTATTTTTTATTCTTATAATCTATTAAAAACTATTTCTTTATATCAATACCTACCTATCTATATTAATATTATGTTGGACCCCCCCCAGAAAAAAATTGAAAATACGCCACTGGGTAGACCACATACGACATGAATACCGTTTTAATATTAATTAAATATCTGTCATAGCAAATAGTCAAAGAATTTGTATTCAATTTTTGAATTTTACGGATGAGTATCCGCCTAAGGCCTAGATATTTACCTACTTCAAGTCAGGCAAATAATAAAAATGAAAAATGTAAATTTTATGTAGGTAGGTATTATTAATATTATTATGTAAAATGCATAGGTATATGAAATATTTTTAATTTCGTGTCTTTCAAAAATACTGTTTTAAAATTTAAATTATAAATAATTACTAATTAGACGTCAGTAGTAATAGGAATGTAAAAAAAAATAAATAAAAAGTTATATTATAATTACAAATGTTTGTTAATTTTTAGTTATCACTTATTGTTAACATGTTATTGTTTGGTGGCATTTACTGGGACATTTAAAATTTTATTTTAAATAAAAATACCAACCAGTTTACTTATATTAATTATCTATATTAATTTATATATTTAAATAATACAGTTATTTTTTTATTATATAGAATATAGCAATAAATAGTTAATAAAAAAATATAGTTCAATTTTTAAAATAATACAAAATGTTTCATATTTATTATTTGCCCGACTTAAAATGTGACGTATACTTCGATTGCTAACTTACACCACCACTGGCCTCTTCAGATAATTTGTTGCGACGAAAAAAATAAATTTATAAACCAATAATTGTTTGTCATTTGTTTTGCTGTATTGGTCTAAACCTATAGGTTAAAAAATTATTATTAGAAACCTTAAAACTCTTGGGAATATTGAAAAAATGATAATCAGGAAAAATTATTTGGGAGGGTTAACTAAAATATCTTTAAAATACCTAAATAGTATATAAATCACGAAAATCTGGAAATGTTTATAAAACATTCATAATAAATTTATAAAAATACCTAAAATTAATATTCAAATATAATAAATTTCAATAACAAAATTGGATACCCAAGAAGATAGAAGTTTAAACATTTTTTAATGAAAATTATAATTAGCAGTGGGATTGTCTATTTTAATTTAGTTTGGGCCTTATTAGCTCAAGTGTAGGTACATAGGAATATTAAAAGCATAAACATTAAAAATAATATGCTTTGTATTTTTTAAAGATATTATTCAAAAAAATTTCTAAATAATATGCTATAGTTATCAAATTATGGTCATTTATTTATCACTCATTACTTATTAGGCTTAGATTCAATTCAAATGTATATTTTAAATAACTGTTTTTTAAACTATTAATAAAAATAATTTAATAGATATAAATTAAAAAAAAATTGAAAAATAAAAATCTTCCATTATAATATAATAAGTATAGCTTGCTTGGATGTATAATAATTAATAATAATAAGTGTATATTTATGTTCGTAGACTATGGTACACACTACACTTTATATTCATATTTTTACATACTATTTATTAAATAATCATAATTTGATATCCATTTGTCTACGACAAAATTATTATTATATGGTACTTCCGATCATTTTTAAATCACATAAATTTTCCGAGAACGTTAGTAGTTTAGTTTAATACAGAGTGCTCGAATTTCGTTTATTGGTGCACGGAGTGCGGAACCGGTGCCGACACGTATACCTAGTCGACCGACGGCGCCGCGGCACAGTTTTGGCGCAGAAACACACTATATGCGCTTCATAAAATACTGTGGCGCTCAACGTGTTAATCAAGTATCAACAACACATTTATTTGGATAAGGGTTAATAATAATATGTTAATAAAACTCTTTGGAAAATAATCGGCAATAATGCATAAATTTCGACCAAATTTGATTACCATAAAAAAGGTTATAGTGAGTCAATCTTAAAAAATAGACATATACTGTCGCGGAAATTTTTTAGATCATTTAAAGAGGAATAATTCTTTCATACATATTTTTTGGGTAACGAACCGTTTACGCAGCGCACACAACGGAAGCCATCAAATATAAATAATTTTCGCCGTTTTTGCAACATTTTTCACTGATGCTTCGCTCCTATTGGTCGCAGCGTATAATGTTATATAGTTAAAAGCCATCCTCGAAAAATGGACTATCCAACACAAAAATAATTTTTCAATTCGAACCAGTAGTTCTTGATATTAGCGCGTTCAAACAAATAAACTCTTCAACTTAATAATATTATATAATATGATAAAATTTTGAATTTTCAATATGTTTGTAGTTTTATACCTAATATAATAAATAAAATACATCTCCTATAAGGCTATAACTAGTTATTCAAAACAAATATATTTATATTACCTACAAAACAATCATAGGTTTTAGGAAAAATTAATTCAACCTACCTCATTAAAATATAAAAATAAATTACTGATATAAATTTAAATAGGTACATACCTTTAATTATGGATCCAATATCTGATTTTGTGAAATATTTTTTGTTTTTAATTAAACATATTTTAGACTTTATTCCATCACAAGTCGATACATGTTTATTGCTTTTACATAAATTTATATTTAAATACATATCATTAGAATTGGTGAAATTCACTTTTTGAAGTTCTCCGAAACTTAAAAAAAAAAAAAATTATAATCAAATACTATTAAATTTTTGTAGTGAGTAAATGCAATAACTTTATCTCAAAAGTTAAAACATTTTTGAAAGTATTTTTATTTAGATAGGTAGGTACCTACAACAAGTGGAGTAATTTGATCATGATGGTCGGGGGAATGAAATTTAATATATTTTACTTATAACCTAACCCCCCTCCTCCCCAAAAAATTGCATTTTTTTTATAGACATCACCTTTCAGACTTGCAATAAATGTATTATGTACGCATATAACACAGAAATAAATAATTATAAAATATTCAATAATATACAATAATATTTATTGCTCAATTTATTATTAAATCAGTTATCAGTAAATAAATTGCATTGAGCAGTCTTTTAAAAAAAAGGTCATGGAGGGAGATACAAGTAATACAACACCAAAATCTCCACTCCCCCGTAATTACGCCACTGGCATCTACCTATTCTACCTACCCACTAATTGGCCACTATCCAGTTTGAAATTGTTATAAAACAACATACTTTTTTATTTATTTTAATGATAATAAAACATAAATTTTAAATTAATATTTCTAAGCAAGATATTAAGATAAGATAAGCTAGAAGTTTAAAATATTTATAAAAATATACCTAAGTGTTGATCTGGAATATGAAATTTAAGATTTATGTTATTAACATGGCAATATCCGTCAAAAATAAAATTATTTTCACACACATTAAAAAATTTAGGGATACAAAGTGTTAAGTACTAAGATAATAATTTTATTTTTACCGAGTCAAATCAAATTGAAGATTTTTTTCTTTGTGTTTCAGATTGAAAACACAGTCATCACAATGTATGACTGTGGCATAGGCAGCAAATATTAGTAACAATTTATGTAACATCATGGCACTAAAAACAAATAAAAACAAGAAAATAAACAATTGTTATTAATAAAGATATATTGATGGACATAACATAAAATATTAAAAATATAGTATAATTTAAATATGCCAGTTGACAATTTTTTAATTTTATTTGGAATTTCCCTTCCTATACAAATGTTCAAACAGTCTTTTTCTTTGTCCACTGCACAGGGGTCAGCAATTCCATAACATCACGCGTCCGAGAGAGAACGTGTCGACTGTCGATCATAAAAATAAAAAATGGACGTTTTTTTTTAGAACGTAAGTACCCACATGTATTGTCTCCGTGTTACACGCAAACAACATATTAAATTTAAAGTTTACCAGTTTCAATATTGTGCTGTTAATTTTGATATTAGAGTGAACTGACCTATACAAAATTTAAAGGTAAGATTATTATCCATAACCCTTACACGTAATCTTTTATTGATATTATTATTATTATTATTATATAGTTATGATCTTTTTGAAACTGTACATTTTAAAATGATCATAACTTACTAACTTACTAAATAATAATATCAATAAAATATGCTACCTGGATAATAATCTTACCTTAAAATTGATAAATAGTATAATTGATCAGTAGGTAAGTCAGTTCACTCTAATATTAAAACTAACAGCACAACATTGAAACTGGTGAACGAAAATTTGGTATGTTGTAGATGTGTAAGACGGAGACCACGGGTACTACGTCCTAAAAAACGTCTTTTAAGAAAACTGCTGTGTTGTATTTTGTACAGAGGTATCGCGAAGGGTGGCAATAGATGCAGTTATACCCGCGGGCCGCGGTTCTGAAATGGTTCTGACTGTTATAAGATTTTACTGAATTTACAATATTTTATTTATTGAAGATAATGCGTAATAAATCGCGATTATATGATTATATTTATACAAAATAGTTCCTATTATTGTTATTTTTGTATAATATTTCGGTACTTTTATGTTATCCCTACTACCGAGACGCTCAATTTTGTTATCCCGACTACTATAGTACTATCCAGTTAGTTCCGTATTTTAATCTATAAACCTTGTAAATTTATGTATAAAAAGCTAATTATAATTGAGTACCTACATTATATATGTTATTGATCAAGCAATTAGTTCAGTTGAAAAGCGTTTTAAACAAATAGTATCGTATAAAGATTTTAAGATTATTTTTAGTTTTTATTACGCATTTGAAAGTTACGAAATATGAATGATGACAATCTAATGGAACAATCTATGAACCGCGAAATTCACTTAACAGTTGGCAAACGGGAATTTTAAAGACATTGATTTCGTGGAGTTATAGGTATACGTATACCTAACGTATTGGTCAATTTCAAATTGAACGATTCCTCTCAAAGTTCTGTTAGTGCCGTACTGCCTTTTATGGTAAAATATTCAATAGAAAGTTTTCTAAACATTGATATTGCACTTAAAAATTAGGTAGGTATTGAGAATACCTATCGGCATATACTAATACAAGTATTTCGAAATTGAAATTAATAAAAACTTACTTGAGAAACAAATTAAATCAAAAAAACCTTTCGTCTCACAATAATTTTAACAGGCACGGCGCCAGAATTTTTTTTCAAGGGGGGCGGTAAAGGGCAAGTAAATTTTTTGAAGGGGCAAGTTCAACAATTTTACTTCTTTCAATAACAACAAAAAAAAAAGCGGGTAAGTGAGTATCGCTCTGCTGTACATTAGGGGGTGGGATGGACCTCGGACTAGGGCAGGTTAAATTTGAATGCAATGATAGGTATCATTGTATACGAAAAACGATTCTGAACGGAGATTATTTGTCAGTCTGGGATATATTATATTTAAGTATTGTCATATATTCTATTTTGAAAAAAATTTACAAATTCAAACATTTAAGTAAAAGCTTCAAGATCTTCCGTTTGATAATTTTTTAAAAATAACAAAAATCGAAAATTATTTATTAGTAAAACGTAATTTTACACGTGTATTTTTGATTTCAAATTAAAATTAAAACTTTAAACACTCATACAATTTTTTAAATTGAATAATCCTCAAACTTTTTTATGATTATTCTAAGCTTAACTTATGGACAGCATAGTATTAAATTTTCAATTCTTAGCTATTGATAGTAAAATATTTATAAATTTTTTACAACCAAATAGTGAAAAATATTCATGATTTTGACGAATTTGTGTCAATATTTGAACTTCAAATGCTAATAAAAAAAAATTGTGCCTATATGTTTTTATAATTTTTGAATGAGAGTTAGAAAAAGTTATGTGGACCCTTCAATTAAATTTTCAAGTAATTTGTCCCAGCTAAATTTTTTTTATCAACATTTATAAAAAAAAAATTTATTATTTAAAATGCCTATAAATAGCTCAAAAAAAGTCAAAATATTTTGAAAATCAAATCACGTAAAGAGAATGGCAATATAAAAAATAGGTAAAATTTTCAAGTATTTACGACTTATATAGTTTGAATAACAACAAATAACAAAAATCGTTTGAGGCTAAACCATTATTTAACGCGGTTTTGTAAAAATTTAAATTTCAATCACTCATAAAATTTTTTTGGCTTAGTCCGATAGAGTTTTTTTTGTAGATAGTTGAAGACAATTTTATGGAGAACCTTGTACCAAATTTTCAAATCTTAGTTATAAAAGAAAAAATTTTTACGATTTTTCAACCACAAAATTACTTGCAAATTTTCGCAATTTTGACATATTTCGTATAAATTCGAACTTTAAGCACTTAAAAAAAAAAATTGTGACCAACGATTTCGGATTTTTTTTTATCACTTTAAGAACAACTCATAAGAAACCTTGCATTAAATTTTTAAGATTTTCTGACCGGCCAAAAAAATTTTATCGTTATTTTAAAAAAAAAAAATACTTAGAAAAATTGAAAATTTCAATTGTCTATAAATAGCTAAAAAAACTCAAAATTCTTTGAAAATTTAACTGTGTATAGAGAACGCTAATATAAACATTTGGTGAAAATTTCAAGTATTTACATCGATTAGTTTTTGAGTTATAGCAAAATAAAAAATTCGATTTTGTCGAAAACTGCAGGTTTTGCGTTAAAAATCTCGTTTTTCCTTTATTTTTTTAGTGCTTTTCCTGATGCATTTAAAAAATATTGAAAATTTTTTACTTTTGACCCACCAAAGTACCAAATAGATTCAATTTCCTTGTTAAAGACGGGCTGAAGTCAAAAATCGAAGCATTTTTACTGCTCCAAATGTTGTCGACAGACACAAAAAAAAAACTCCGTTCAGAATCTAAAATAAAATTAAAGGACCTATGATTTAAATATAAAACATTTTTAATGTATAAATGTACAAACTATAAAGTATAGCTCTACACTGCTACAGTGATGTTGAATAATCGTCGATAAACATCATGAGGAAACCAGCTAGTCATGGTCCGGTTATTCGAAATCTCAGAATATTACTTGTGTTCAAAAATCGTTTATATTACAAAAGTTGGGACTTGGGGTCGTTGGGGAACTAGCTTTTTCTAGTGCTCCACAGTCACACATCAGTTAATAGGAGTTAAAATATCTGGGGGGGCGAGAGCAGGGCGAGAATTTATCCTGGGTGGGCGATCGCCCACCCTCGCCCTCCCTTGGCGCCGTCCCTGAATTTTAATAGAAAAAACCGAGGAAAAAACGATTTCCGAATATTTAGTTTATGAGGATATCATAAATCAGTTTGTGCTAAAAAAGTTAGAAAAGTTTTATTATAGAAATATTTAAGTATTAATGTTATAATGAATGTAATTTTTATTCTGAAGTACATCTATTTCGAAAAAAAAAATTTTAAATGTGCTGGGTTGCTAAAGTGAATTTATGCCTTTATTTTTTGTTAATTGTAAACGTTTTTTGTGTATATGGTATAATCAAAGACCCCGTAGGCAGTAATTTATTTTGCACAGCACCCCGCAAATTCTATAGTGCCATCACTAATTCTATATTAGGTAATAAGCGGATACCTACCTTAGTCCTTACTCCTTAGTAGAAGCTTCAATTATATTAAAATTTATTTTCTTAGAAGCGACAACGTTACCAAGTAAACCGCACGTTTATAACGATAGGTAAATTAACAAAAACGTACTATAGCAGTATAGGATTCTACTTCTTACACACAAAGCAAGCGGGATTACACTAATCTTATTGGTAATATCACTAAAAATGCAAGACACAAAGCGACGACAAACAAGTAACAACAATGATTACTGTTGTCTGCCGATTGCTAGAGCAAGACTGTCAATATTGAGTGGTGAGTCGTCATTTCGTCAACTGCCAGAGCTCCAGTGTCAGACCGGCGACCGCCCAACTAGTAGTTACCAACTTGTAAACTACCCACGGCACGGTATAAACAACATGGTATGTCTAGTGTGATCATAATAACGTTTAGACCAGCAGTTCTCAAACTTTTTGTTTTACGTACCACTTAGGTTTATTATCTATCAATCGCGTACCACTAATAACTAAAAATAGAACAATCCAAATTCCAAATTGTACAGTTAAATACATTTATTTTAAATAATAAGGCAGTAAAATGCTACAACCACAGTATAATTATTTTTGATTGATTAGTTTTTTTAAAATAAGATATTAATTAAATAATTGAATAGGTTTATTATCCAAAAACGACCCTCCACGTACCACCCATGTAGTCTTTCGCTTACCACAGTTTGAGAACCGCTGGTTTAGACCATGACAAAATATTTTGCATTGGTTTAGACCGTCTAACGGTCAGATCTTTCGGTAGGCGCGTCGCGCGTAACGTACATAAACAATATTACCATTGATTAACCATATTATACATTATAATATTACGAATCGACAATCGATATTATAATGAATTAATGACGTATTGTTGATATTTGATAATACAGTGGCGTAGCCAGGGGAGGGGTTAAAACCCCCCCTTCGGCCGTATTTTTATCAAAAATATAATGTTTATAATAAAGAAATACAATCATTTATTCGTGGTGAAATGTATTCTGTTATGCCGTATTCACGTTATCGACTGCAATGGTGATAATAATCATTATCATTCAATTATTTTATTATTTAAATACGGTTGTAGATTTATTTTATTTTATTACTAAAAAACCCCCCCTAAAAAAAATCCTGGCTACGCCATTGTGATAATATATATTGAGTAGACGCATGACTTATTGGTTATTATGCAGACCTAATCTAAAATCGTATTCTCGTGGTCATACCAATACCATAGTCCATATTGTTTATATTATTTATAATAATCAATAATCATGTTCTGCATTCACTATTTTACTTTTTTATATAATTAATCCATTAATTTCCCTCTTTACCTTAGTCTTAAACACACTAATAGCTAAAGGCATCATCTTCCCATAATACTATCGCACACTGTCTCATAATACCTACATAGTACATAATCTTATGTTCCTAGACCTATCCTCATTAATTTTATCTTAAATTTTAATAGAAACTATTCTACGAACAACCGACTATATATTGTTAATCTAAAATTTATATATTATTATTACTATTTGTTATTACTTTCTTTTAACCGTATCATTATTATAATTAATACCACATGTAATATGTTGACACATTGTAAAGTTTAAATAATAAAAAAAAAAATGTTTATATTATTATAGTGAATAATAAAAATAACAGTACTCACAGTGACACTGGTAACAGTACCTAAGTAGTTACTTCTATAACTTAGTAAAGTACTAAAGTAGTAAGGACCAAGGGGTTCTGACCAATTTTATTGCTCAGTTTCTCTAATCTCTTTTTACCAAACAGTCAATTAGTAAGTAATCAATAAGTAAATATGAGCGTTTTGTCTTCTGTACCGTATTAAGTACTCATGACTAAATAGATTTTGTCATGGTATTACTGTAATACTGTAGCAAAATGTTTCTATTACAGTCTATTTAATTTATTTTATTAATTTAGGAATACCTGTCGCCTAGGTATATGGGAATATTTAATATTGTATGTACGTGACTCGTCAGTTGGCCGCCACCATTTATGGTTCTACAGAATACAATAAAGTTACGAACAAATTTTTATGAAAGAAACAACAATTGAATATTTGAATAATGTTTAGTTATTGTACAGTTATATAATATTATATATATGTGTATTTAATAATTTATAAATAATTATAATAATCTAAGAATATAAAATACAGTTTACATTTTAAAATCGTAAATGTGGTATTGGTAATAGGATATTGATAAATAGGTAGTAGGTAGTTAGTAGGTAAGTACTATATAATATAATATACTGCAGTGGTTCCTAATTAGTAGTCTACCTCAAGGGGTCCGTGTGTTGATGTTAGGGGGGTCCGTGCCCCGTGGTTATGTACTATGTAGTACAGAAGTGTTATTTTTATTTTATTTTAGTGGAATTATAATTAAACACGTAGTGATTTGAAATTCCAGGTATTATAAATAAATAAATAGATAGATAAATTCGACTATCGCGAAAAAAGGTCGACAATAAATTAATGATATAATTAATAAAATTGAAAAGTAAGGAATCACAAATAAGGATTAAGGGGTCCCCATTCTCAAAAATATTGACAATTTAGGATATGGTATAAACTGCGACAAAACCGATAAGATACATTATAGGTACAAACTGTGACATGATATGTTATGTACGTACATAATAATCGATACGATTTATACAACATATACGTTAATAATTGAATTAGATATATTATAATATACAGAGTGATTTTTTTATCAAACAACACTCATTATTTCAAAAAGTAATTATGTTTTTTAAAATATTTTTTTACATAGTTTCAAATTGTTAAAAAAACAACGTTTTTATTAAATAATTATATTTTAAAATATTTTTTATCCTTATAATTTTTTAAGTTTTTTTTTTTTTGAATGACAACATAGAGTTTTAATTTCATATTCCGAAGCAAAATAATTGTCTGAGTATTTTGATACATTAAAATCAAATTTAGTACGAGTAGTTTATGAGTTTTACTTATTTAAAGGTTAGACAAGCGGAGTAATGGACAAACATTTTGCGGGGTATACCCGTACCACTCCATTCCGCTTGTCTAAACTTTAAATGCGTATAACTCATAAACTAACTCATCCTAAATTTGATTTTTATGTATCAAAATACTCAGACAATTATTTTGCTTCGGAATATGAAATTAAAACTCTATGTTGTCATTCAAAAATATTAAAAACTTAAAAACTTATTTCACAAAATTTTTTGTATTGTATTGAATACCTACCGACTTGATATTATCTTTATTTCGATAAGATACCATTATTAATATAATATACTATACTAGTAATTGGATTTTATGGCTGGAGACAGTGGCGTAATTACGCGGGTGCACGACGGTCCACTTGCACCCCCTGGCATAATGTAGCAGGTGCAAAGATATACTTTTGCACCCGCTGAAACGGGTGTTGACCAGTTGCCCCCCACAACTGTTATCAGGATTTTGAAAATATACCAGTTGCCCTCAACCAAATATACCAGTTGCCCCCAACCGAATGTACCAGTTGCCCTCACATGTTAATATATACACAATTGACAATACACGATTTCAATATATAGCCCATAAAATAGGGGAGGTAAATATACAAATGTCAATAATACAATAATAATAAATAATAATACATAAACAAATTCATATGATTACAAATTATCACATTGAATATGCCACTATTAGTATTATAATTAAATTATTTATTATGAATATTTTTGTCTATCATTTTATACTATTTTTTTTGACAAATTATCATATTGAATATGCCACTATTGGTATTATAATTAAATTATTTATTATGAACTTTGTCATAATTTATTTATTATTTGTATATTTACCTCCCCTATTTTATGGGCTATATATTGTAATCGTGTATATATTAACATGTGAGGGCAACTGGTACATTTAGTTGGGGGTAACTGGTACATTTAGTTGAGGGCAACTGGTATATTTTTCTCTAGGTAGTTCGGGGGGGAATTGGTATAAAAAAAGGTACTTTTGAGGGCAACTGGTACATGCCTGCTGAAACGCCTGAAACAAACTGACCTGAAAATTCAAATTCTATGAAAGTTTAATTCTATTTTATTGTTTTAAATACAATTTCAAGTTTTAGTAGTTTTACATTTTCTATAGCGTTGCCAATATTATCGTTCCTTAATTGGTGTTTTTGATTATTGGACCTATGAAAGCTTTGCACCTGCTGAAATTTAATGGAATTACGCCAATGGCTGGAGATATTATAGTAATAACTTATACGACTATCGAGTGTCAACTTTAGCTAAAATAGTTGTATAAATGAATAAATTCAACAAAGTTGAAAAAAATCCCAAAAATTGTACTTAAAACTTTTAGATTTGAATTTCTACTTACATAAAACTTATTTAAAACTTATTAATTAAATAACTAGGGCTCGGATTTCAATGCATTTGCATCTTTTTTTTGGGATATCTTACGCGATGCTTTCCAAGCTACAAATATGTTTCAAGTACTTCGCGATCTAACTACAATAATTTTTTTGGGCATTTTTTGACGGTTTGAATGCATTTTTTTAATTTTTTAGGACATTTTTGACCTATTTGTCATATTATGACTAAAAAAATTGACCTCATTGTAATATATAAGTACTACATAGTAGTCGGTCATTTTCAGGCTATACCATTGAATTGGCTCCCAATTTAGGGTAAATAAAAATTCGACCCTTGAATTGGCTCCTGAAAAATGTATATTTCAATTGGCTCCATAAATTGTTAAATATTATTATTTAACCAGGGGTTCTCATATTAAAGGCGTTTACTTTTACAGTTTTATACGTCAACCTAATAATTAGAGCGCGGATTTCTATGCAATTGCATATTTTTTTCCCTTTAATATTTTTGAATTTTTGTCAGTTATCTCCACAAATCATCATAATTTGAAAAAGGTGCATTTTTTTTGCATATTTCTGCAATAATAAATAAAATAAATAAAACATTCTTGCATATTTTTTACATATTTTCATAATTTTGACTGCATATTTTTATTATTTTGACTGCATATTATATGGCATATTTCGATACTTTTAAGTGCATAAAAATCAGTGCTCTAGTAAATAATATATCTTGTCAGTTTGCACTCAAACATAGTCTACTGCAGCTAGATATACCTATACTATTTATATATACACATTTATTGAATTTAGTCTTATCGTCTTAATCGTCGTAATCTACTACAATAATCGATTATCATTGACTCCTATACACACATACGTCCTATACACTACTTTTATTTTGTTGTTAATATTTTATGACCACGACAGTAAATGTATTAAACTTTATTAGTAGATACGCTGTGTTCACCCGAGTGTATAAAAATGAATTCTGTTGAGAAAATGTTAAATGAAAAAGGAAAATTAATTTTTATAGTTAATAAATTCAAGTTTAGTTTTCATAAACTACTCCAAAATGGCCAACATCGGTATAAATGTACTAAAAGAGGATACACTGCCAATTTAAAAGTATTGGAAACTGAGGATATCGTGTGGACATCATGCAATCTAGAACATAACCACGAAGCGGACGAATAAAATAAAATTGAACGTCAAATAATAAGTAATAACTTAAAACGTAAGGCTACTGAAAATATGTGTGAACGCCCTTCCAAGTTATTACATTCATATTTATGGGAGAATAATACAAATGCAATTACAACCAAAGATGTGACGTACCTATATAAAACACAATATATTTCAAGCTCAAGCAACTTTACGACCAAATTTGCCTCGTAGTAGACAAGAGGTGCATGATATTTTGAAAAACATGGACGTAAAAACGTATGAAGGTAATACATTTTTACAAGTTAATAATGTAGAAAAGGGGATTTTATTATTTAGTACGAATGAAAATTTAAAATTTTTAAGTGAATCAACCACATTTTACGTTGATGGAACATTTTCGTACTGTACACAGTTTTTTTATCAATTTTTCACAATTCATGTAATGAAAAACAATCATTATGTACCTTTGGTTTTTACTTTACTGAAAGACAAAAAACAAGAATCATATGTTGATATTTTTCGAATTATTGATAATTATTGTTTAATTTACAACAATATTATGTTTAATTTAGAAAGCATTCCCAGTAGACAAATCTACGAATATTCTACGTATATTAAACGTACACTTAAATACGTATTATATACGTAGAGATTTAGATTATTTAACCAATAATTCAAGTATATTTGTAGGTCAAAAGGGAACTATTTCACTAATATTCAACGTATAATCGTGGTATATTTTTCATATAAAATTCGTTTAATATCAGTTAAATACTTTGTCGCGACATGTATAAAGTCACTGTAAAAATGGAATATTTTTCGTCTATTATACACATAGAGTTGGTGAAAAAATTGTGTATATTTCGTAGCTAACATGCCTAAAGAAAGTGTAAATACGAATAAATAATGTGTATTATCAGTATAAATGTTGTATATTGATTGACGATTGTGTATTATAGGTATATACTAAGTTTAGATTTGGTACATGCTAAATGTATAATAGGTTTATATGTGGTGTATATATGGTTTATGCTTAGTATATAACATGCTCTAACTTGGTCAATTTTTATTGAATTTTAATATTTTTTTTTTTTTTGAACTGTTTTAAAAAATGTGTTCAACAAAATGGCTATCTTAAAAATTTGAAATTCTTAAATGCATAAA
The DNA here is from genome assembly GCA_020882235.1 of Schizaphis graminum. Classification (NCBI taxonomy): domain Eukaryota; kingdom Metazoa; phylum Arthropoda; class Insecta; order Hemiptera; family Aphididae; genus Schizaphis; species Schizaphis graminum. The sequence continues at coordinate 74,593,637 of CM037032.1, forward strand.
AAAATTTTTTGAAAATTTTTGAATTTTTCAAAAAAAAAAATTTAATTTTATGCCATTCGATCAGAATTTCCATACTTAGTACTGTAAAAAAAACCGCGTTTAAATATATTGATTTTCTGAGGAGATATTAAGGGTGATACGGGACTTTTGGGACATACTGTATAACAGGTATTTACTAAGTTTAGATTTGTTACATGCTAAATGTATAATAGGTTTATATGTGGTGTATATATGATTTATGCTTAGCATATAACAGGTATATATTAAGTTTAGATTTGGTACATGCTAAATGTATAATAGGTTTATATGTGGTGTATATATGGTTTATGCTTAGTATATAACAGGTATATACTAAGTTTAGATTTGGTATATGCTAAGTGTATAATAGATTTATATGTGGTGTATATATATTTTATGCTTAGTATATAATAGGTATATACAAAGTTTAGATTTGGTATATGTTTAGTGTATATAAGGTATATATTAAGTTCATATGTAGGTAGTGTATAAAATGTAGTCTCAGTGTATTTATGGTTTAGGCTTGGTGTATAATAGGCTATAGACCTATAGTAAATATGATACTGGTATAAGTACGAGGTTTCAATACATAAAAATATTGGTCAATAAGTATAGACCCCAAAAAATAGTCTAATATAATATTTTTATTTAACTTATTAATTTGTATAAATTTTATAATGACGCATTTAGCTAAAATATTGTCAATTTTTTTAATTTTTTAATTTAATTTTATATTTATATATAATACCTATACATACATTTTATAATGACGCATTTAACTAAAATATTGTCAATTTTTTTAATTTTTTAATTTAATTTTATATTTATATAATACCTATACATACATTTTATAATGACGTGCTTAGCTGTGACATTGTCTGTTTTTAATTTTTTAATCAGTGTAACGATGTAAAATATACAAATTACGAATTACGTACCTACTTTAAATTATTAACATTTTGGTAACCAATAAATTTTTGAAAAAAAACGGTAGGGAGCCAGTTCAACAGTAAATTCTTGGGAGCCAATTCAAAGGTACTTATTATAGGTAAAATATTGACTACCTGTATTGGGGAGCCAATTCAATTGCACTGCATTTTCAATATATAAAAACTTATCGGCAGACAACCGTCATTTAAATTCCAAAACATTAAAGAAATTCTTATTGTACAATGGAATGTAAATATAATTTAATTTTTAATTTAATTTTTTTTTTTTTACATTGTACCTAATATAATTTATTTATTAGAGTTTTATTTGTTCCTCATTTTTTAATAATAATTTAATTTTAATTTATTTAATAAATAATGGATTTTTTGATAATTTTAGGGCATTTTTTAGAGTTTTTAGGTCATAAATGCATATTTTGAAAGGGCATTTTTTTGATATTTTTAGGGCATTTAAATCCGAGCTCTACATATAACTATTAAAAATATACCTCGGAGAACCCCTGAAAACGAAATAAAAATTCTACTACCTAACCGATATAGTGGGACGCAATTCGTGTATACAGTATACCTTTTTAACAGGACGCAACTAAGGTGCCTCGATAAATTTTGGCTTTATTTTTGTATATATCATATATGTATATTATGACGGTTTATTATATTTGATATAGGTATTGTTTTTGGAACTTCTTATTGGAAAATAATTTATTGTTAGAGTAAAGATTTTCATGAATTTCTATAAATGTTTGCATATTTTGACATTTTTGAGTTAATGAGCATATTTTTGACTACAAGAGCATATTCTAAGTTTTTAAAACATAATATTACGTTGATAGCTTGTCGAGAATTAAGCACTTCAGTAAATATTTTTCAAGAATTAAGGTCAGCAATTATATTAAACTGTGAATTTTTCTTAAAAACGATAGAGACCAAATTTTTTAGTGCATAAAAGTCCTTTCTCTATTTATTATAATAAAGGACTTTATCAATATATGATGAGAATTGGAATAGACGCGTACTGACTATTGGCTCGCCGGGATACCGTAAAAATCACGCTAGACCTTTTTAATATTCGGCTATAACAGGATTCCGCAAATTTAATATAATATATATATACACAATTCCGCATAATTTTAAATGCAACGTTGCCATACAAATATATAATTAATTACTCTTGTTATATAAATTGTAATTTTTTTTTTAGCAATCAATATAGTCAAAAAAAGTTATAAAAATTATCAGCTATTAATTATACAAAAACATTTGTTATGATAAATAAGATATAATATAAAACCTGAATAAGATAGGTGTCTCTTTTCACTTAATTTCAGTAGTACCTATAATCTATATATTATATTATTTTTAACTAAGTCATGACTACCAGCTTTATCCCTAGAAAATGTAAAAAATTACTTTAAATGAAAATAACGATTTTTGTTACTAATAATCCTGGTAATGCAACTCTAAGTAGATATACTTGTATATATATATCTCACCTATATAATACGTGTGTTCATCAAAAAACAAATTCATATTATCAAGGCCGTAACTGAAAAAAAGTTTCGGGGGGGGGGGGGGGAGGGATCCAACATTTTTTTTAAATATAAACATTGAAAATGTATAGTCAATAAACTATATTCACCACTTAAATATTTCTATTTTTAAAAATTTGGGGGGGGGGTCCGGACCCCTGGACCTTTATTTAGTATTTATTTTTATTTTTTATTCATTTATTTTATTATTTTTTGTTTTTAACTCCAATCAAAATATAGATTTCGTTTATTATTTCCTTCATTCCTTGTACATAAAATTACTAACAGATAAATAGACTTTTGACTTATTTTTGACTTTCAAAAACATGGTAATATTATAGCTATGTGTCACAAGACATAAGACATAACCGTTGATTATAAATACTATATGTATAATAATATATAATGATTAATGGTATTACCTGTAGGTACTTACTATTAACTAGGCAAACAATATCAATATCAAATGATACTAATAAACCAAGCGGCCAAACGATAAGGAAGGTAAAGCAATATTATTAAACGTACCTAGTATTATATCATAATTTATTTTTGAGTATACAAGTTAGCAAGTTAGCTTTTACTTATTAGTTCACCGTCAATGTATTTAGAAATACTTTTAATTAATTAAACATATTACCCATTAGTTATTAATTTATATACAATTTTACAATAATTATTAATTATACAGTCCACGATATAAACAAATATGTACCAATAAATAACCAAATAAGTACTGAGGTACCTGATATCAATATTCGTAATGTAATATATTTATAGGCATCTTCTTTAGGTATACTTACCAACTTACCTATCTATATCATGTATGCATAATAAATATACTAGTACCTATAAAAGAATTTATAATAAATAATAAAAAGTAAAAAAATAAAATAACTCACATTTATTTTTATGCCTACGCCCTACACTGACTAATGACTATAACACGCTATATAGTATAATACTAAATACATTACATTGGTAAAAATGGTTTATTACTTATGTGTCTGAACGCTATTGCTGATTTGTCACGTAGCTGTTAATTCTCACGGTATACGACATTTATCTTATGCGTATATAATATTTTGTGTTATGAAAATATGAAATAATAGCATAATACATAATATACATATTAGTATATTACGTTTCACAGGAAGAACGTAACATAATTTATTTTATACACTCACTCATATTATAATATACAGTGGTCAGTGATAGAATGAGCATTTTATATTATTTTATATTATTTTTTACTTTTATGCCTAACTATAGACGGTGCACGCACTATACTGCACCACTCATCACTACTCAGCACCAATTTAATCGATTTCAGCTAAACCAACAGTAACTGTGTGGCGTAGTTACAGGTGAACCAGGCATGGTTCTGGCTTATCTCCTCTTGTTGTATATTTTTACGAGTAAATCTGACATATACTCATAAACATTACTTGCATATTGTATTCTCAAAATACGTGTAACATGTCACGCACTCGCGCATGACTCTCTGGTTGAATAATAACAATTTATAAAATTATGGCAAAGCGCCAAAGCATAATATAATGATTCTACAGATTATAATCTGCAAATTTACTCTAAATCGATAATATTGAAGTACAACTATATTATATTATTTAAGTAATATGTAACTCTAACTATAACTGTAACTCTTCTAGTTTATATTATTAGGGTAACAAAAAACTAAATTTTAGTTGGTAGATCTTAATAGTCAACTTCTGGGTATAAGTGTATAAAATCATAGATTAAATATACTATTATATATACGCTATATTTAATCTATGATAAAATAGACTAACACTAACCCAAACTATTATTAATATTAATAATTATTTATAAAATTAATAAGAATTAAATTTGTATAATAGCTCACCAAAGAGAGAATTTTATCATAATGTGTAATTTTAAACGCGTCTTAGTGGATAGCCGTCTTGCTGATGTATATGTATTATGTACCTATAGTGTATACGTATAACGAGTTACAACAATAATAAAATTAGCAATTATATAAAGCTTTATTTCAATACCTACGCATGTTAGTATATGTTACTATCATTTATTTTATTTTATATTTATAAGCATGAAGATTAGAATAAGGAGACCAAACTAGTACGGCCGCCCGCATAAAAAAACGTAGGTACCGAAACGAGTCGCACGATTAAACGGCCACAGGTGGTGCTGCGTACGCTGAGGTTGCTACTTTAACCCGCGTAGTATAGGGATTATTAATGTTTTTTGCGTTTTTTGTAAAATATATACATTATTTTGAATCATGACCCATTATAAATTTTATAGTTCGTAAAATTACGCATTCATACATATGCATATGTGTATATTTCATTGAAATTTTTTTATTATTTTATAAATAATCCTATTATTATATCATTGTCAATTCTCTATCACTATCAAATATCAAAAATTGTTAATAGATTAACATAATGTAGTTGTACTTTATACCTTATGCATGTGGTTCATTACTCAAATACTTAATATTATTTACAGTATTTAGTGACTATTTACTATTTTTTATTAGTAGACAGTGGTCTAGTCTCTTACACATATTATGCACATATACACATGTATGAATGCGTAATTTTACGAACTATAAAATTTATAGTTTTATTCGAAATAATGCATATATTTTACAAAAAACACAAAAAACATGAATAATCCCTATACTACGCGGGTTAAAGTAGCAACCTCAGCGTACGCAGCGCCACCTGTGGCCGTTTAATCGTGCGACTCATTTCGGGACGTTATCAGAAGCGGAGTTTGGTCTCCTTATTCTAGTCTTCATGTTTATAAGTATAGTTTTATGGTTGTTAGAAATTATTATAGTATATGATCCTATGTATACTCTGTTAGGTACATTTTAGTAGAAGAAAAACCCTGACATTGAAATGTATATTTCCTTAAGTTCGACTATTCCACCATTTTTGTAGTGGGCTCGAACTCAATTGATTTAGAAAGGATTACGATTACCAATGCATGTAAATCATTTCATTTGTAATTTTCGAGAAACCTTAGTAGTGCACATCCGAATATTTTTATTTTTATAAATTTTCTTAAAGAACTTCAAGCAAGAATAAATTGCTAAGAAGAATGAAGTTGATGTTTTGTGAATCTGTATATTTAAAACTATTAAGCTATTACAAATCTAATTAAGTTTTATTTAAATATGATAAATGAGATAACTCAACAAAAAACGAATGTGTAATTTATAAATAAAAAAATAGAATTATAATATAACGACAACTAAATTGATAGATATAATTTTGTAAAAAGTTTAGCTTCATTTAATAATATTTTGTTTTAATTTACATTATAATTTTATTAAATTTAATTTTAGATCAACAACGACGATGTTTATGTATGCATTGATTATTGATATTTGATTATTATTATTTTTATTAAATAATTCCTTTTAAATTCTGAACGGAGTGAAGAATGTATTGCTTTTACAATGATGTGTGTTTTTTTTTGTGTCTGACGACAACATTTGGAGCAGTAATAGTGCTCCGATTTTTTACTTCAGCCCCTCTTTGAATAGGAAAATTCATCTAGTTGGTACTTTGGGGGGTCAAAAGTAAACATTTTCAAATAGTTTTCAAAAAAATCGAGAAAAACAAAAAAAAAGTGACAGAAAAATGGCAATTTTACGAAAAACCACTTTTCGACAAAATCGATTTTTTGATTTTGCTGTAACTCAAAAACGAATCATTGTAAATACTTGAAATTACAAAATATTTTGACCATTTTTAAGCTACTTATAGACAATTGAAATTTTCGACTTTTCTAAGTTTTTTTTCTTCAAATGTCGATAAAAATTTTTTGGGTGGCCAGAAAATCTTGAAAATTTAATACAAGGTTTCTTATAAGTTTTTCTTATAGTGATAAAAAAAAATCCGAAATCGTTAGTCACAATTTTTTTTTATAAGGGTTTAAAGTTCAAATTTATACGAAATATTATGTCAAAATTTAAATTAAATTTCATACTCTCATTATGCATATGTTGCCAAATAATTTTTTTATTAATAAACAGATATTATAAAGTAACTATAGTAACTATACTATTTTTTTCAAAATAGAATATATGACAATATTTAAATAGAATATATCCTAGATTGACAAATCATCTCCGTTCAGAATCGTTTCTCGTATACAATGATATTCATCATTGCATTCAAATTTAACCTACGCTAGTCCGAGGTCCACCCCACCCCCTAATGTACAGCAGAGCGATACTCACTTACCCGCTTTTTTAAAGTCTGAACATTGACAGTTGGTATTATATTTTAGGAAATAAATTTTTGTGTAATTAATTAAAAAAAAATAATTTTCTACAACTTTATAAGGCCCAGAGTTAGGGGCCAAGTGCAAGTGCTCCATCTGCACTTGCATAAATCAAGGCCTGTACATCGATCGGCGTCGGTGATCCTATTTGCGAAAATAAAAAGAACGAAGAAAAACGTCCAGGGGACTGTCGTCGGCGGTCGTACTCGTTACCGCAATCGCAACCGGATGAACGCAAACGGCGAAAAAATCGTATATATACGCACGGCTTTCAAAAGACGCAAACTACGCGAACACGAAAAGAACGGATTGGAAAAAACTCTGGAAAATTCTTAAAATCCCGTGAAAAGTTTGTACTTAATAAATAATTGTTTAGTATTTTAACTTTTAATTTTTTGTCCGAGAGAGGGGAGATTTTTCCGTTCGGTGTGGTAGGGATGCACGGATAAGATTCTAGATTCATCTTTTCCTTTTTATTATTCTTATTCCTAATCTTATTATTATTATTATTAATATTAATATTTTTATTATTATTATAATTATTTTATTCTTATAATAACTTTTATTTAAACTGTGCGTTTATCGGCGATTGCACTATTGGGGTTTCTACGGTTCGTTGTTATCTGTCACAGAATGACAGAACAAGTGGTAAAAATATACGAGTGTGAAGTTGGGTCATCCAACTTGGGTGATTATTTTCAGACGGCTAGGGATAAGAAACGTCGTGTACTCGGTTGCGTTTCAGTGTGTACTAGGCGCCAAACGTTTCTAATGCAATCCAACCACAAGACAGCGCAATAACAATGATTATAGTTCAGAGGTGGCCACAACGAGGCTCGCGAGCCGCATGCGGCTCTTAAATCAATTTTATGCGGCTCTTGAACCAAACTTAGACTAAAATTAAATGTAAATAAGTGTTCCTTCATTTGATTTAAAATGAAAAATGTATCTCCATTTCATAAACATTGCTTTACAATGTGGCTCACCTCGATAGAATCAACTTTATAAATTTATGGCTCCCAAAGTGGTTGGTGGCCACCCCTGTTATAGTTCATAAGAGCAAATCGAATACTAATAGGCGACCGAATTCGGTGTTAACGTCGTCTATATAACATGATTCGACTTGTTCAGGTGTGGTTTTTAATTTTTTTGACCGTGTTCCGGAAGGTGGCGAAGCACTTAATCTACATATTAAAAAAGATAACGAAAATTCTACACAAGACGATAACAAATCTGTTGTAGACGCGTTAGACCCACTCTGCAGCATGGCGGTACCGGAGTGGACAACGATGCTGCCGTAATGACACCAGTGGCAAGTTATGGCAATTATTGTTATACTAATTTACGAGAGCTCGACAATTAATCGTTACGGAACAATACGACCGACTGCTTGATGGACGCGAAACGTCATATTATACAACGGTATATAATTAGAGCGAGACTGCGTGTACTGCATTGCACGTGCAAAGGTAACGACAAACGGTATATAGAGAAGTCGGCGTGCGGCGATGGGACAACCGGCGAAGAAGCCGGACAACATAACGATGAAAATATTAAAAACGTGCTGAAGCACACTTTAAACACCGAGTAGGTTGCCATCAAGTGGTGGTACACCCGACGCACGTAAATATAAAAACGGCATGGCGTACGGACGTTTACGCGTCGCAACGCAGACGAAGGCTGACGAACGGCGGAACGCAATCGGGGACGCATAAAAATGGTACGGCGACCGATAAAGAAGCCGATCCAAATCGCAAATGGTATTTTGCGATCGTACACAAATACAATGTCGGTGTCGGAGACGTCTCGCCAAGATGTTGTAAAAGTAAAAAAATAAAAATAAATCAAATATCGTGTGACATGGGATTACGGGAACTCACAACAAACGGTCGCATGTCTTTGAGTGCTGCAGTGACGACGTCTAGTTGCGGTGCCACGACACGGTACTGAACGAGATCCATATAATATATATATCCTGACTGTGGCTGTGGTGAAGATATATATATTATATTTATGGTGACATAAGTACATCACTGACATCGTGTCACCGACTAAACGGGGCGCATTAATTTGCACCGGCGTCCGCATGACAGCAGCATGCGCTCGGAATGCTGGTTATATACATTATACACATTAATTTAGGGCAGAGGACTTGTAGCTCTAAAAATGCAAGCACTTATGCACTTAAAAACCCCATAATATGCATTTAAAATATGCACTTAAAAATGATTTTAGCGAATTTATTTAAAATAATTAATAAAATAAATAGCATGTAAAACAATTCAAAATAATTACATCATTTAAACATATTTTACACCATAGCCAAATAAACAAAATACATTATTCTTAATTTTATATTTCTTCTTCTAGCACTAAAAAAATAAGAATAAATAAATCCTAATCGAATAAAAGCCCGCATAGTGCGCACACGGCTCACTGTGGTGACGATGTCGTAGGTATGGTGTATGACGTTAGGTTGTAATTTATCTGTTAATAAAATTAATTACAGAAAATTAATATTATTGGTTTATCGGCGATCCTCTACAAGTGCTGTTAGGAAAAATGTGTGTCCATCGATAGTAAAAAACCATATTATACGACAAAAATTAAAAATAAATAAATTTTTATCCAAATATTTTGACTGTATTGTTTAAAATAAAAAATAATGTCAGTGAGGAAAAAATTGAATTAAGTTAAATATGTCTCAAAAAATATAAAATTGCGTATAAAAATGTAAAATATGCCCTAAAAACAAAAATTACTCAAAATATGCATTTATATGCAAAATAAAATTTCAAAACTAGCTGTGTGAAAGCATGAATCGTATTTGTTTCGTACTCAGCTATTTTTGTGACTGTGCAAAACAAATATGCAAATGCTACAAATCCTCTGCCCTACACATTATGAATCATGCGCTTGCCTCACCAGCCAGTAATTTGACTGGGATTGCCGATGACCACCGTTTAACGCTGACCTGTGAAAAATTCCCGCCGACGTCGTAACGCGTCACTATCGCCGTAATATTTGATATACTGACGTAGTCAGAGCACCGGGCGGTGTATTTAACCGCGATTTTACAGCTAACCACCATGATGCCGCCAGAGTCTTTGGGTGGCCGAATATAACGTGCATATAGTTGACTTACACAGTTATACCGACACATAAGTAGTTTTACTTATTGAATATTGCAGCATTTTCTCAGCGTGTTGCTGCAGTCGTCCTGTTCGACGACACAAGGTCGAAGGCCGACGCACAGACGACCGGTATAATATATAATGTGTGATGGCAATACAAATTACATACCAAGACGAACGGTGAATTGTAAAAAAGAGGGGCACCTGCACATTTTGTCATTCTGACACCCCCGTGCGCACGCCTAATACCTAAGTATATTATAGACACGTCATATAGGTACTCAGGTCCAAGAAAGTCCGACGGTAAACTGCGCATCGATACAGACGCGAGCTAGGTCTGTTGGCCGAATTTTCTCCCACCATTTTGCTATTTCTATACTACTTGGTAACGTGTATACAGCGGCAATCGTTGTCGACCAGCTTCCGATCGGTATAAGAGAGGAGGAGCTTAATGTAGAATAAAAATCTTGATTATTTCGTGTTTTTTTGAACGCAAACTGTTTCGGCAACCCGCCTTACGATGCGTGTACAGTTTCATAGTCGAAAAATAAATCCTTCATCGCAAAAATTTGCATACGATTTTTTTTTTAAAAAAGTGGTTTTAACGTACTTAGGTTCTTAATATTTGGATTTTCGAAATTTTTCTGATATAGAAAGAATGTCCGACGGTCCCTTGTGCACGCTAATACGGTTTTATAGGCATCGGGAGTACGCTTCCGTTTTAAAAATATGTATATTTTGTTTTTTAGATGAAAAACAGCAAAAAACGACCAGGGCCGGCCGTGATATATAAAATAAAAATTTGAATAATTTCTTTTTTTTTTTTGCACACAAACTGTTTCGTTAAACTACTTCTATTTGTATTTAATATAAGTTTGACCAAACTCTGCAGAGGATAAATGTCTATAAAGTAGCCATAATACTACTATACTATTGTTACTTTTTTATTTTTGTGTTTACTCTTCGTGGATGTTATAATTTTTTTAAACAATTGAAATAATAATGAATTATAAAAATATATTATTAAAAAAAGAAACACACACTGACATATTGGGATCACCGATGTGACATTGTTTTAATCAATACAAATAATATTTACCTATATTTTTCTCCTTGGCTGATAATTGCCATGATCTTACGCGTATATACGTGAACGAATACCTATAGTTTACGACGTCGGCGAAAGCACGTGTAAATTACTGTGGACAGGACTCTGCAGTCGGTATTCGAAGACGTAAAAGAAGTAGAGGTAGTCTGCGAACAGCGAACAGGCGCCGCACATGCAGTGCCTGATACTGTGTTAACATCGTCCTGTCGGTAATGCTGTCTGTATCCGATCGCCGTCGATCTCGCGCACCTGCACCGACAGCACGGTACCCGGAAATAGCAGGCGAGTAAACACTGCTGACGTTTTTATTCCAAACAACTCACCTCATACCGTCTTTGCCATCAGCATTCAGCACATCGTCGCTAACGTAGTTATTGCACTATTGGGCCCGAGTCGTGGTCCACATGCTGCGATAGCGATAGTGATATAGCGTCGCGGTAATCCAAATATAGGCCAATCAAAAAGACGCGGAAATCCAAACGGCTTCAAGACAAGTGTACATCGACTACATCGCCACCGTTCTATTAATGTACTTATGTGTGACCAATAAAATAATAATAATGACGATTATTATGACTGAATATCACACAATAATCTAGGTTTCGATGACGATAGTTAACCGCGTGTCATATTTTATACGTAGTAATCGTTAGTTTATTATAATGATTTCCGTACGCGAATTTTTGAAGTGCATCACGAGATCTGCTCATGCGCACAGTCAACACAAACGTTTTATATTCGGTCCAATCCTATCATCATATATTTTGCGTAGAATATAAATAAATGATGGTAGATATATCAGTACAATCATAGAAATGCACACGACAGGGCTGGGCTGGACATGCATTTTTAAGGAACAGAGTACAATCGGATGACACTATCATACATTTAATTAGAATAAAAAATTTAAAAAAAATGTATATTTTATGTGATTTATTTTATAAACATAAAAGTTATAAATGTTTAACATAATCTTTTTGACTTTGTTCAATACCTACTTTCATTTATATTAAATCTTCTTTTCGGCATATTTTTGACTGATTTTTGTTTATGTGTGACTTATTAGCTCTTATTTTTCAAGCATGGCACTAGAATTTTTTTCCGGGGGGAGGGGGGCAGAGTGGGGCAAATATTTTTTTACATGGGCTAAGGTGTTTTCAAATTTCAACAATCAATGAGGTTATTTAAATAAAGTATAAATGTTATATGTTATATTAGCTATATAGTACAAACTTTTGAATAGTTAAAAATGTTTTAAGAATAATGCCAAATATTTTTTAAGTATCTTATGTAAGAAATATTTTAATCACAAACCTTCAACAACTATATTAATAATGATAATATAATAATAATATAATAATGATATATAATGATGTACAAAAATGATAATGTCTTTATTACTTTAATATTACATATCATTATGAATGAATTTATGTTTTTATTATTAATTACATTTCATAAATATAAATTAAAGTAATTGTGTTTAGTAATGAGCAGATGAATTTGTTTGACTCAACTTTAATGCAATGATTTGGGATACATTTGTTTGTTTATTTTCAATAATTAGTATTCAACAAAGGTAATAATAAATAAATAAAAGATTTTTTCTTATTTTAAATTATTTCCTAATTAGACAATGCTAGTAGGTTAATCCATAATAAAAAGAACAAAGATATTATTTGTTCAAACTTCATTAATATTCTATTATTATAATTTATAATAAATTCAATTAAAAATTAATAAAATAAAAAATTTAACTTTATTATATCATACATATTTTTCAGTGGTGGGGGGGCTGGCAAGGGGGCTGAACTGTTTTTTGGGAAGGCTAGAGCTCCACCTTGCCCCACTTGGCGTCGTGCCTGTTATTTTTATGTTATCAAATTTGAGCATTTCAATAATTAGGTAGATACTATTGAAATATTTTATACTAAAATGTATATAAATATGAAATGTATTATGATATTTTAATTTTTTTAAGACAGTATCATCAGTTTGTTAATTTACATAATGTTATATAAATATAGAATATATTTTTACATCGTACCTGTCTTCCACCGTGTATTAACTTACATATGTTCCTTTTTATCATCATGTAGAAACTAACATACGTATATACGTATATATGTACCTTCGTTTTACCGTGTAGAAACTTATATATATCACTTATGTGGGAAATAATAACGTATGTAGGTGTATCCAACATTTTATCCGAAGCCCTCCACTCAAACAATATTAGATATATGATAGAATTTTTAATTAAGTCCAAGCTTATAAATAGTATATAACCTGTAAATATTTGTATATGTATGTAATCTAATGTAAACCAATGCCAATGGCTTTTGACGCCGAGGCTTTATTATTAATAAAAAAAAATAATAATAACATATTATGTAATTTTTTACCTGCAACTCTCGTGTAAAAATTTACGATTCCTTATTTATGTAAAAAATTGTTAAAATGTGACCGAGACTAGTGTGCACTCCAGATTTGTGATTAACGTTATATTAGATTTTTAAGTTTTATGACAAAGTGAAAACATTTTTATCGATATATTAAATAAGAAAAAATCAAAAATATCAAATGTTTATAAAAATAGTTGAAAACGGTGTTATGTATCCTTTGTGTTTTCAATAATTTTATTCTGTTTTTCTGTAATATATTTTATATAGGTAGATTATTATACATATATCGGCTATCAGTCATCAGACATCAATAAAAAAAACTAATTTAATCTTTTTAATAGGAAAAAAACATTTAATAAATTAATAAGCCAAAAAATAAAGTTAACTATTGTAATTGAAACTTGAAACAGTGACTATATTCTCCCGTACCTTATTATTAGTTAATTACAGACTACAGTGCATCCCGTTTGAAAATTATGTTATTAAATTATACGACGAATCAATTATAGACTCTTAAAATTATGTTTTCTAAATTTTTCATAACTCAAATATTCTAGCAATAAATTAACACTATATTTATTATTTATTATTAGCAATTAATCCGATATTTTTCAAACTTTTGCTAAGTGTCCACTCGGCAAAATATCAAATCGTTGGCATAGTACCGTTTAAATGCCTTTTCAAAGGCTCAAATTCGTCGGCGCGGAAGAACGGAATGAATCGGCCGTGTCTCATCAGCGACTGTGCCTCGCGCGCATCACGTCCTTCTTGTCTTAGCAAGGACAATTTCGCGGTCAACCTGCCGTCGTGCTCCACGGCCGAAACGTGTCGCGACGACGATGACTCGCGATTCTTCAGATTTCGGACCAAGTACATCTTCATTAACGCTTTCACGTCTGGGACGTACGCGCGGACGCGAAGTTTCGATGGCTGAACGTCCACCGAGGCCGATGCAACCGAATAACCGGTGTCTCGTTGCGTTAGAGCGCTAATGATCGGACCATAATCGACGTCCACCTTGCGAAACGAACGGGACACCAACTGTAGTGTGGTCGGAACGAGTTCATCGTTGGTGACAGTGGTTCTGTCCGAAAATGGTCTTAGCCATCCGTAACGTCCGCCAATCGCAGCCGGTGGATCGGTCACCCGCGGCTTTTCCACATCGTCGTGGTCCGCCGCATAAACAATGACGGTCCTGGCGCACGGCTGTGTGCCGGCGTTCGCGCACGCTGTCGACAAACTGCTCGTATCGGTGGCTGTCCAGCGTCCTGAATCCTGACATGCCTCGTTTAACCACGAAACACTCGGACGCGGACGCCGCCTCTTCGCCCGTCACCGTCGCCGTACCGGTAGTCCCTCGGACGAGGTCTCCGCCGGGTCGGTGCTTCCGCGGCACCGTCACGACGCGGGAAGCGTTCACGCGTTTTTCGAACAGAAATTCGGAACCGTTCCAACCGAAAGTGGCGATCAGCCTGTCACTGTTGCCGTCCAACCCGTACACGTACACCGCGTCGGTGGTGGCGTCGATTCGCACCGACCGGTCGGTCAACCGCAGCCCGGGCGGGCCGCCAGCTACACCGCGGGACATCGTGCAGACCCCGTCCACGTGGAACGCTCTGTCCCGGTCTTCGGTCACCGTCCGATACGCGGGATGAACGTACTTGTACGGCGGGACGACTGTCGACGATCGACGGACGTTCGTCGCGCCCGTGATGCTCGTACCGTCCGCAAACTCCACGGTCCTGGTAGAGCCATCTTTCGAGAACTGTTCCACGTAGTTGGCGTGGCGCCTGGTCCGCGCCTGGACGTCCATGTTTTTGATGTGGGCGCTGGTGCTAGAGGGCGAAACGGTTGACTTTTTTCTTTTCATTCTCGGCGGGCTCTTACCCGTCCCGACTACGCTTCTGTAATGTTCTTCCCGGCCTGACTCTTCTTCGCTCTGACGCTCTTGGAGGTGTCGATTTTAGCGCGAACGCTTTCACCGCTCTGATCAGAGTTGGAGCTCTTGGGTCCACTGGTGCTAGTTTTTGACGATTCCGTGGTCGGAGATCGATTAGTCCGCGACGGCCGCTCGACTTGTCCACTCGTCCAGTACGTGACCTTTGTTCGGTCCGCGTACTCGACGACCATCCGCCCGTTGCCGTTAAGCCGGTACACTTCCATCTCCGCAGCGTTGACTTTGGCGCCATCGTTTGCTAGACCACTGTAGTATGCCATAGCCATCATTGTTTGCCGAAATCATCTGCACGGTGCACACACCCTCACTGCCCGCACTCGTTGTTCTGACGATACACCTGATGACGTTGTTTCGAGATTTATCTAAATAGTACTCAAAACCTGCGTCATTGTTGTACACCCTAAGCCAATCTTTGTCGTCTTTAGCATAATCGTCGTCGTTGTTATCGTCATCATCGTCGTCTACCACTACGTGTTTGACGATTTCGTAGTGTCCAGATTTATACACCAAACTGTATTGTACTAATTGTACTGGGTTCAAATCTCCATTTTCTTTTTGTGATCGTCAAAAAATCGTCATCCTTGAAACGTATCTCTTCCATTTCTTCTGCATATGTCAGACAGGTCCGACGTGTCCATTGCGTAAAAACATTTTGGCGTTCTTTTGCCGTAATACAAATTGAAATAGTCATAGGCGTAAACAGGTCGTTGGGGCACGTTATATTCAAACGAGGATTTGTGTGTTTGTAGAACTTTTTGACAGTCGTAAAATCCCACCACAACCACGTCTTCTGGTTCAAAATATGCATGACTCATTTTCTTATAGTTTTCTGACTCTTTCTGCAATATTTGTACCATTGTCATACAGCCGGCTGGTTCAATAAATTCTGGCTTGAGCTTGATAGTCGTCTGCCTCAATTCAGGTAAACCGATGGGTTCACCCCTGTACACGTCCAAGTTGCTCCGTAACCGATTCAAAGCTAGTATGCAAAGTTGCACGTCGACATCGTTATGACTGTCACCCTCACATTGCCGTTTAACGTCTGCAATGATGCGTTTGTGTTCAGCCTCGGTGTCCAACGATGGCAATGGACGCGCACCCCACAGCGATTTTCTCCACCTAACGTTCAACACGTTCACGGTGGAATCAAAATAATCTGTGTGACGTAATTTGAACTTCTTCGCGGATAGACCGCATTCGTTTCCATACTTCAAGCAGACCGGATTATACCATACAGCCATTATCGCCTTCGTTTCTTAACGCATCGAAAAAAGAGTCGACTCATTCTTCTTCGGGTTGTACTGGGCAGGCAATCGCAACTTTTATTATGGCGTCCAAGATTATTGGCAATCCAATCGCGTCTTCTGGATATTCTTTCAAGTGTTTGGTGTACGATTCGTAGTATTGCAGGGTTAAATCATCGTCGTTTACGGGTAAAGCGTACACGGGGTTATTGTTTCGCGTGTAATTTTCGTATTCGGTTCTCACGTTGTAGACGAACCCGAGTACTTTGTGCATTTCGCGCATCACGTATTTCATGGCCATAACAAGCATTTTGTCAACGTTTGGTGGCTCGTAATTGGAGTTGTATTTCGACTTGAAATCATAGACCATGACGTTTTTAAACGCGGACGCCCCATCGGCCGTGTTCAACTCGTTATAAAAATCCTGCCAAAACGTTTGGATAACTTTTTCTGCAGTAGACAGTTTGGCCCTGAACGCCCTTGAAACGAATTTTTCCCGGGTCTCAGCAATTTCCCCACAGTTCAATTTTACTATTGCGTCAACTTTTATTTTAGTGGCAATAAATTCAGTTATAAATTCCAAATCAATGAAATTGGTTAAAATTATATTTACTACATCGGGTTGAAACATATACGGTTCAGTGTCGAAATTCCACTTTTTGCGCATTGATTCCAGATTAATGATTACCGATTGACGGACGAGTAGTACCATCAGCTTAGTAGATAACCTACTGTTATTGTGCAAATACCTTTTAGCTCTATCGTGTAATAACCTATACTGTTCGTCCTGCTCAACACAACTGTTATCTAACGATTTGAAAATTTGGTTATAATCTATAAAGACCACATTGCAGGCTTGGTCTTCAGTATTATGCAAATTTTCGACTGCCCCTTTATAAACGTCTATGTACTTGGTATTCTTCAATGTACTTTCTATTAAAAATACTAGTTGATAAGGACAAAGCAGTCCCGATTCCAGATCATCGTTAGTTTTATTACTATAATTTGTCTTAGTCGAATTTTTACGAGCACCACGGCGGCGGAAAACAGAAGTGGCCTGGTCGACCATCACGAAAAATACTCAAATAGGTAATAGACAATAGTATTGAAGCTAAATAAAAAGATTGAATATTAAACAAAGCTAAAATAACTATAGTCACACACACATATATATACAGGGTCGTTCCACGTATATTTTTTTGAGGGGAAAGGGGAAACTTGGAATAAAATAATAATAGTGTATATTATCATATTATTATAATTGAGTATTTTTTAACATTTTAAAAACAAAATAATTTTAAAATTTTATTTATATCTGTAGTCAAAAAAATTAAAATTAATAAAATAGTTATGTAGAATAAAGTCCACTTTTTTAATACAACTTCATCTAGATTTACTAGTTTGTACTCGTGAATAAAAAGAGCTAATCCAAGAAGCTGATTTTCAGTTGTCATTATTGATCTCAGGCGGGTTTTAATGCAACGTAGACGTAGATATCAAAAAGTGCGGCTACAACCACATAAAATAATTATTTCAAATCATAGGTATAACTAGTCCTTTAAGTTAGGAGGGAGGGCTAGATTCCTAAAAATGTTTTATAGCAAATTTTTTTTAATTAGATTATTATTTATAGTTTCTATTAGTGTTTACAACTAATTTAAATAATTATTTGTTTATATTAAACATTATATTTTTTTAAATTGTTAGCAAAAATAAAATAAATATTAATGTAGTAATAAGTTTATAAGTACATACATTTACCCAAAAATTCTGGAGGGGCTAAAGCCCACCCAACCACCCCTCTAGATACATTACGCATATGTAATTACAATTTTAAGTATAATTAAAATACTTAAGGGGATTCGACATTAACCCAAAAGCGGGATAAAACTATAGATGTCAGAAAAGTCGGATTTTGATTTTGAAAAGTTTTGAAATTGTCTAGTTGTCTACTAGGGATCGAATGAGGAAATTTTTTGTTAATACATTATTGCAAATTCTCTATGTTCTTAACAACCTTATTGTTTATGTTTATACACTAAAGAATAGTAACAAACAGACGTTTATAATTAATTTTTAGATTGAACATTTTAGTATCAGGATTTCATATTTTTGAATTAGAGTAATTAGACTATATCCAAAACACCCACAAATTGCAAGTACACATATGTAATAATAATTTATTAAGTGAGGTGCTTAAACTTTAGTATCAAAAGTCCTAGCCTTACATGTAAATTATAAAAAAATAAGTAGATTAGTAGGTAAATAATACTAATAATAATTGAATGTCAGTAAAATGTATGGCTATGGACTATATCAGGTTTTTAAGTACTATTTGTTTTCTTATTTTTTATTCTCAATTACAATCTATGAATTAGTCAAGAAGTTGTTAGGTTCTAGTCAGTATCTGTAAAATACTTTTATTTTATTTTAAGTTTTAGAAATAAAAATAAATGTATGTGAAATTCAGCTGTATAATATAATGATTTTAACAAAATACTAAATAATATTACGTAACAATATTAAATTATAATTATATTACGTTCTTACATTTATATATTAAGTTATATTAAACATTATTATTAATAATATTGATAATAAATAATAGCAAAAAAGTGTTGATTTCACCATAAATACAATCTAATAGTAGTTTAAAGTATTAAATATATTATATTCTACAAACAAGTATAATAAATAAATTTATACGAACATTTTTATAAAGTTTATCGTTTGAATAATATTCATTGAATATATTATATTCACTAAAATGATTGTTTATTAAGTGCACTTTATAGGAACTATATGAGAAATATAGTTTTGCAAGAAATGTATTACATACAAATTAGTAATTAAACTACTTAGACAAAGGAATGGCATGATGCAATGTGCGTGCTTCGTGTTTCAATAAAGTAGCATCTGGCGATGGGTCTTGGGCGATTTTAGACAATGACTTGTCCAAAACTTGTCTTAATGCCAATGCCTCACGGTTGGTTTTGGTCGTTTTGTTTATATATGCTTGACGTCTTTTAGTCTCTTCTGTTAACTGATCCCTTAGCATCGCAACCTAATACACAATATATTTAGACAATTAATATTATAATTTTTTTTTTACGAACTAAAAATTATTTTACTTGATTCTCTAATCTATGTATTTGTTGTCTATGCGATTGTTCACGAGCTTCTAACATGCGTTCAGCTTGCAACTGTCCAGCACGATAACGTTCTAAATCGGTGTGTTTTACGGGTATATTTGAGCTAATAAAATAAAAGATATGATATACATTTTTTAAATTAATTTAAGGTTATGTTACCATATAATTACCTGTAATCAGATGAAGACATTTTAAGATTTTTTAATTCAACTTCTTTTTCATATAATTTCCTTTCTAATTCATCACATCTACTTTTTAAATCTCTATTTTCTTCTGTAAAGCGTCCACCATGACTATATTTTCCTTCGTAATCAACTCTTTCAAAACTTTTACTTCTTGATAAAGCTTTTTTCTCCAAACTCCTTTTCTCTGATTCTAGCATACGAACCTAACCAATAATTTAAATTTTAATAACCTATCATTTAACTTGTTTTTATTTATTATACCTTATCATTGAGTGATT
This sequence comes from Schizaphis graminum, assembly GCA_020882235.1. Taxonomy (NCBI): domain Eukaryota; kingdom Metazoa; phylum Arthropoda; class Insecta; order Hemiptera; family Aphididae; genus Schizaphis; species Schizaphis graminum. The sequence continues at coordinate 74,613,905 of CM037032.1, forward strand.
GTAACTTAAATCTAAGATCTGAGCTTTCATCATAAAGGTCTTTGTTAGATTGTCTTGGCAGTGATTTATTTCCTAAAGCTCTCAATTGAGCTTCTAAATTAGATTTTTGTACTTCTTTGTTTTCTAAATCCATCTGAAGTCTAATCATAGACTCATTCATTGACTGTTGATCGCGGCGACAATCAGCTAAATTATGTTGTGCTACATCCAAACGTTCAATAGCGATTTTTTTTTCATTTTCACAATTTTGTAATGCTCTTTGTAACTAAAAATATTAAATTTAAATTAATATTACATGACGTGACATGCCACCTTTAATATACTTTTAATAAAATAAACATAATACAAATTTTATATGTATCATATGATATATAAGATTAAAATAATGTAAAAATTCAGAAATATAAAATTAATATGCAATAATATGACAACTTTACTTGTTTATATTTGTCACTATGTGAAGCAGAACTCATAGAAGCATCATGCAAAGATCGCTGAAGAGCTTGAATTTGAGCCTTTAAATCACATTCATTAGCAGTAGCATGTGCTAATGAAGCATTCAAACGCTCAATAGTAGCAGTTAATGAAACACATCTTTCCTCGAGTGCAGCAGAAGCTTTAGAATGACTCTCACGTTTTTCTTCGAGTTTCTAATGATAAAATAATATATATATAATAAATAGAAAAATAAATAATGATTTATTAATGATATTACTTGTATATGACTATCCTTTTCTTGCAACATCATTTGTAACCGCTGTAAATCTCCATCTAAGCCAATTCTAAGTATTTCCAATTTTGTAGCTTTTGATTCAGTTTGAGTTAACTCATCTTGTAAATTTCTTTTTTCTGCTTCAAGTTGACTCATATGAATTTTTAACTTTTCTAAACGTTCTTTCAATTGCATCTTTTCATTTTTGTCAGCATGCATGAGAGTTTCTTGGCTTGTCAATATTTCTTTATTTTTCTTAATTTCTTCTGTTTTTTCTTTAATTTCTGCTGCCTATAAAGCATTTCAATCAGCACTAAATGTAAATTAATAATAAAAATATAAATATATTTACTTGAGATAAGAGTATAGATTGTTTTTGCCCGAGCTTTGATTCTAGATCAACTTTTTCATCTTGAAGTTTCCTTAATATTTGAATGGTTGAATTCAATTTACTATCAGTTTTTTTATGAATATCTCCTATCTCTTCTAGTTGCCTATTCATATTTGAGATTTGAGATTTGTAATCGTCTTTTTCTCTTTCTACTTGAGCTACTTGTTGCATCAAATTTCTTACACCCTTTTTAACTACTTCGGGATCCACTATTTTTCCATCCATACGAATTGGTTCAGGACCTTGTTCCATGACTAAAATTATAAACAATTTTAATATATTTATAGGTATACTGAAATAATACACCGAATAATTTAATGTTTGTAATGATATAATTATAATATTTGTAACTAATTAGCAAATTACAATTAATTTGTTTTATTTTATTAGTTATATTTAAAACTAAAAATATAAAAAAAGTATAATAATAATATAAAATGTTTATTTTAAGATCATAACTATAATTTAAATAGTAGGTATGATACAAATTAACTTGTATGTATTATTAAAATTATGTGTAGATAAAGAATCAAGTGTTAAGTAATATATTAATGAAAAATATTATTACTTCTACTTGGACTCCATTTCCTTATTCTAATAGACCCATCAGCTTGCATGCCTGTAACTCGTTTTAGAGTGGACCATATAGTATTTAAACGATTTTCCACATCACGTTTAGTTCTTTCCAATTCTCCAAGTTGAGTGTCAGCTGAGCGAAGACGGCCCTCGGATGCACTCAATTTACATTTGAGTTCTTGGATTTGAGCAGTTTGATCAGACAAACAAACTTCTAAATTATGTTTTTGATCTTCAAGTTTCCGTTCATGGCCTAATCCATCATCTAGTCGATCAAGTAATTCTTGTTCACGAGTCTTCCAACGTAATTCATCTTCATCGACACGATGACGTAACCTCATCACTTCTTGTTCATATCCCTCTAATATTCCCTCTAATTCGTTTACCTATAATATTATAAACATTAATAATTATAGACTATTATCTATAGTAGATATTTATAGTTTTATATATAAATGCTTTTTACTTTTCTTCTAAGTTGTTGAACAAGTTCACATGCTCTTTCTCTTTCTTCGGTTTCAGCATCCAATTTTGTCTGCAGTTGTTTCTGCTCATTTCTACGAGATTCTCCTGTTACAGCTGCTCGTTGAAGATCTTCTTGGAGAGCTTTACATGTCTTTTCAGTTTCTTCAAGTCTTCTGCATGTCTCTTTGCATTCAGCATTTAAACGAGCACGCTCTGCTTCAACTTGATTACATTTATCTTCTAATGTAGTGATCTTTTGTAAGGCATCTTCTAGGTATCTTCCTTGTTCACGTTTATCGGTTTCAGATTTTTTAATAAGTTCTCGTAATTCTCTGTTTGAATTTTGATATTTTTCTTTTTCAATACTGGTTTCATTTAAATTTCGTCTAGTCTCCATCAAATCTTTTCGAGTATGATCAGCTATTGAATCAGCTACAAAGAAAAAAAAAATAGGTTAAAAGTAAAAATTCAAATGCACATAAATTTTACTTACATTCTTTTAATTTTCTACTGATATCATTTAAATGTGCCTGGAAATTGTCAAGTTTGTCTTCTGCCATACACAATTGAGATTTGATTTCCATGCATTCTTGTATGTGTCTATCTCGTTCCGTTTGAATTTCATCTATTTGACCAATTAACTGACATTTTTCACTTTCAGACTGCATACGAAATTCATTTAATTCATTCTTGATTTTTGCTAATTGTTCTCGTAATGATGTCACTGAACTTTTTTCATTCTCTAATTTTCCTCGTGTTTCTCTCAGTGAGCGTTCATAACTTTCTTTTTCTCCTTCTAATTCTTTTTTGACACTTTCTAACTTACTAACTATAGCTTTTTGATCTCGATGAACTAAAATTAAATACTTAAATTACTGAATATTCAATTATCGTATATATATTTTTTTTTACAATACATAAATAATTTACCTAGTAATAAAGTTTGTTGTTTGTCGTTTTCAGCCCTCAAAAGTGCTTCATCGTGTTGTTGTGTTATTGTATCAATATTTTTTTGCAACATATCTAATTTTTGTTTTAGTTTTTCTATTTCACAATTTTTGTTTTTCCCCAATCTATTTAAATCTTCTTGAATTTTTCTTTCGTAATTGACTTTAAGAGTTTCCTAAAAATTAAGGACGAATACAATAATTAACAATAATTTATAATTTAAGAAAGAAGATATTAAAATTTAAACTACCTTTTCTTGAGATAATTTTTGAATATTTTCATCAGCTTGTTTTTTCAATGTTTCAATTGTTTGCTGGAATTCTATTTCCAGAGTCCTGGATTGATTTAGGAGTTCAGACTTAGTGTGATTTGCTGCTTGCTCACAACTTTCTAAGTCTTTACATAAGCGATATATTTCACCTTTCATTGATTCCTAAGCAAAAAAAAAAAAAAAAATACAATAAATAATTTTTTACAATACAAGATATTTTCATCATATAAGTACTTGTTTTATTAGTAATTCTTGTTTTTCCCTTTCCGTTTGTTTACACCGATTTTCTGATACTTCTAAATTATGTTGAACATCATATAATATTGATTCGAGATTTTCTTTCTCTCCGCAAAGAGAAGATAATTGACGTTCTAAATTATCCAATTGCTTAGCACAACTATCAAGAGCAATCTGAAGAATATCATTGGTTAATTTTTTTCTGCTTAATAGAATAACTTTAAAATAATAACTTAACCTGTTTTTCTTCATTTTCTTTTACAATACTTTGAAGTTGGTTATTTAATCTAGAGTTGGATTCTATTGTATGATCAATTTTTTGATTTAATCGCATTAGCTCTTCATTAAGTGATTGTTTCTTATGCTTTTCATTTACCAACTGATCTTCTAAGTGAGATCTATCTTTTAATAATTCTTCTAATTCATTCTCCAACTAAATATACAATTAGTCAAACATTTAATATTTGTTAAAATATTAATAATATATAGGGTGTCCAGTAAGGATTAACCCATAGTAATATCTCCTGAAATAATGGAGATGTCATAGTTTTATTTTTTTTAAAACTTTCAGGGATAAGCACTACAAATATTTAATTTATATTTTAATTGAGGTAGTCATTTATTGTGAAATAATCTGGATTGGTTTGAAATTTAATTTAAAATGCTTGGGTGATAAAATAATTTAAATTTTATTAATATTCATTATTAGAGTACCTTTTCTTTTTCTAACAATATTGATTTCCATTTTTCCGTTGCACTTGACTTTTCACTTTCTAATTCTTGCTTATCTTGTTCCATTTGAAGTAGTTCTTTTCTGAGGGCAACTAAATCACTAGATAAATCATCTACTTGCACTTGTAAATTTTTTTTATCTTCAATTAATTTTTCATGTTCTTTTTGTAAATTTTTTTTTTCTGTGTTCCCGTCCAATAGAAGTGATTCAGCCTTAGCTAATGATTCATGACAATCAGTTCTATCTGATGCAATTTTTTCTAACTCTGATTCAAGATCCCCTAAAGCAATTTTATAATATTAAATATAAAAATACATTTGAAAATTAAAAACAAAATTATTTATGAAAGTTCATTCTAACCTATTTTACTATTTAAGAATAATTTAGAACTGGCTATTTTAAAATTTGTTCTACAATGAGTGATGAATTATAGAAAAACATTAGCTTGAGCATAAAAATTTGAAGACAAATCAATAATTTATGCAAGTTAATGATATGCTACTGATCTTGATTAGTAATATTATTATTTTATTGAATTTTGTCTATTACAGTTAAAATTATTCTTAAATATTTAAGTTGTTAAAACACTAGTCACCTTGTTTTAACCATTAATACATTGTAATAAGTGATTAAATTTATTTTATTGTGCAACCTGGCATAAGTGTAACGTCAGATAGATACATTCTAACATTTAATTATAATTTAGTATTTACAGCTATAGTTATTCTATGTTTAATTAATATTAGTGCAAGTAGTATTCCTAGTTTAATAATTCAATTCAATAATATTTTCTACTCATATTTATATTAATTTATTATTCTTATAAATAAATAAAATTACGATCAAACACTCTTAATGCTTAACCTACTCATATTTTGAGCGGCCCACCGAGATTTTATCGGTTAGGTTACTGGCCTAGTCTGGGCCTGCATATATATTTCAGTTTATACCTAATTATAAGTATAATATAACATATAGTTATATAATTAAAAATCAAGAAATACTATAGATTGTATTTTACGTTATTAAAAATAATGTTTACTATATTATATAAATATATTTTAAATAATTACCTTTATTTTTTTCCATTTTAGCTTGCAAAATTTCAAGTTCCAGACATCGTTGTTCTAAAAGTTCTTTATCCAAATACACTTGATTCAATTCTTCTTTGATACTAATTAATTCTTCTTTTAAACAACTACATCTGTCTTGTACATCATTTTCTGACAACATTCTTATATCAATTTCCTTTAATAATCGATCTATTTCACCTTGTTGGAACATTTTTTCATCTTCCAAGGTATCATTTAATTTTTGTAATTTACTATTAGCTTTTTGTATTTTATCATAATCAGAATTCATATTTTCTACCTAAAATTTAAAAAAATATATTTAATTTTTTAATTTCTTATTAGATATGTGTTATTACTTACACATAAAAAAAATAATAATAAAAACTAATACTTATAAATATTTAAAAAAAAATTATTACCACAGCGCTAACATGCATTCTGTTCTGTTGTAATGCTTGAGCCTCATTTCGCAATCTTTCGAGTGTTTCTGCAAGTGAGTCTCGTTCATGGCCTAATTGATTATTAACATTTCGACAATCATCTAATTCTTTACTTAGTTCTTCAATTTTCACTTGCAACTCTTTTTCTAACATTTCTAATTGTTCACAATGTTTTTTTGTTTCTGACATTTTATCAACACAAGATGATAACTGAACTTGAAGTTCATGAATGTTTGATTGATATCTATAAACAACAGACTGAACGGCTGACAAAGTACTATCAACAAAGTTACTAGTTGCAGATACTGGTTTTGATTTTGTGTCAGACTTAATAATTCCAGTGCTAAGATGAACATGTGGTGGAGCCAAAGGTCTAATTAAATCACCAAGAATTTCTTTATCTTGCTGTAGCACTTTAACTATTTCCTGCATTCCGGACATCAATACATCAACATCGATTCGTAAATTGTCTGCTTCTTTTTCATTTTTATTAGAATCCATACATTTGTCTTCCTGTAATGTAAAATATAGTTCAATAAAACAGTTAAAAATTTTAAAATAGTAATACTAACAAATTCAGAAAGACTAGTTTTGAGATCTTCCAAATGCATTTCTTTTTGTCGCAACTGTGAGCATACCGTATCATAATCGTTTTGTAGTTTTTCTACTTTATTTTGTAATGTTGTATTTTCTTTTAACAAATTTTCATATTGTTTTTCCTAAAATGTAATAGATATAAGAGTGGTGTATAGTTTATAATATTTTTGGTAGGTACTGTACTTCAGTATATGTCGATCTTTTAACAGCATTTACTAAGCCACTGCAAGTAGTAACCATGTCGTTTGATGCTAAAGAAAGTTCACCTCGAAGTTTATTGAGATCTTGTTGAGTTGATGATTTCATATCAGTGAACATTCGTTTTACTTGTGCTACATCCTGCCAAAGACTCATCATTCGACCATGTTCTAATGAACAATACTCATTAAACATTTGTTCTTCTTCTTTCCACTCATCTTCTTTTGCATTCATTTCATCTCTCATTTTTTCCCAATCACTAGTTAACTTTTGTAAGTCTGTAGATAATGTTTCATTACTTGCTTGAGCATCATCTAATTGTTCTCTAAGTGTCGAGTTCAGTTCCATAACTTTTTCAGATCTACAATTTTAAACAGAATATGTATTTATAATCAATTAAAAAAAAATTTAAATAATTTTACTTAGATCGTTCTTGTTCTAAAGCACGTATTGCAGAATCTAAGTCCATTGATTGATAATCTCTAACTGAATCACGATAACTTCTAACATTATCAATTGCTGGAATGCTATTTCGCATCTCCCTTTCCAACTCAGAACACCGTTCTCTATACTGCATTACCTGAAAATCAAAAGTAATACATTTAACTATTAACACTAAAAGCGTTGATAATGTAAAATCAAAAATACTTACCTTTGCTTGGAGTCTGCTAACAAGGACGGCTTGTCTTTGTTGCGCCAATTTATATGTATCCAATCGTCTATCATATCGAGCCGCTTCCTCCCGCAGGCGCTCGTGCAAAGCCTGATTCTCCCGAGCTAAATCCATTGGCTGTTCGGTTTTTTGTGAACGATTTGTTGGTAATCTTAGACTTGTACGCCCTCCATCCAATCGAACTATACCTTCAGTGCCCAATTTTGGAACGTTTCTGGATTTCCCTGGTGTAGCGGTTTCTTTCTTGGAGAACTAATTGGATATTTTAAAATAAAAATTGAATATAAAAAAAAATTCTTTTAACACATTTCATTGCTCAATAATGTTGAAAAATTACGAGGTACCAATAGTTATATCGAATAGTTATATCTACTAAAAATGTTTCATTCAAAAGTTTCACAGTCACTTTAAAAAAGTTTTGTAAATCTGATAAAATAAAGTTTATAATTGATTTATTACTAGATAAACTTAAAAGGTAAGTAAGCGAACAAATCCAAAATACTTTCGTAAATATAAAACGCGATAGGACTTGCATTGTATTTTAATCGAATGGCCGTTGAACATAAAAAAGATTTTTGGAAATAGTTTAATGACTTACCCTAGGCATTTTAGCAACGGCCCTGCGGAATTTATCAATCGGCCTCAGGGACACCACCTCAACAACGAGTGTCTTTTGCGACTGTTGTTCAATTTTTGGGGATTCAGGTGCCAGTGCCATCTCCATATTGGCGTCTTCGGGTAGGCAAAGGGGTAACCGTGATCTCGCCGACAGATACGGAGACAAATTGCTCTCGTCACGTGACACTTCTGATTCCATGACACACGACAGTAAAACCTAAAGGCGGAGTTACGGATCGCATGACTGATGCATATTTCGGCACGGTATTAAATCATAACGTTTTTCTGTCATTGATTGTTTTATTTTGGGGTGAAATATGATGGATAATAAATGAGGGTGATTATATGATCAGATAATTTCGGTATTTTTATTATTATGTTACGATGGCGTTTAAAACTAAACGTGATAGGTTAACTCGTAAAATCATACTGGCACTGTTTATTTATTTTTTACTCGGAGCAAAAATGTGGGTGAAATGGTTTTAGCCTTTCAGACATTATATTAATCACAAAAGTTTTGAAAGTTGACAGCAGGAAGCGATTATAAAGCATTGAGAAATTGCATTACGCGTGCAACAATAAGTAAAATAAAAAAAAATTATATGTGAAAACAAACCACCGGTAGTAAATGTTAATGTGGTGTTAATACTAGGTATAGGTAACAAAAATGAATGCATAATTCAATGTGCTATTTTAAAGATTATTTAAGAATATTTTAAAATATTTTACCTTGGTCGATGATCCATATTAACGCCAAAAATTAACTAAAACAAATAAAAAAAAACGCAGAAAATTAATAATAGATAACCATAATATGTTATAATATATATATCATGCAAAAAATCAAAGTATCAATAATCAATATTAATATTAAACGAATATAAATCAAATACTTGTTGAGATAATAGAATTTTTGTAATTTAAACTATTATTAAATCTATAACTGAATTATAGTTTTATATTTACATTTTAATAGTCAAGATATTTTTCGTCGTCAATGAGATCTTCTAAATCATTTTTTTTTTTACTTTTTTATGTGACGACGCGCATTATTAATTTCTCATTCTAAATTAGAATATTTTTTGAAGTACCTACTTCATTATATAAATAATTTTGGACGTATAATATACGAGTAATATAAATATTTGAAGTATAGACGAGTGGAGTAGAGGGATACAGTAGTAGCCTGAAAATTTTTGTTCACTACTCCATTCACCTAAATGTTAAATACTTAAGAGGCCGTTCTGATGAAATTTGAGCGTAAAACTAATAAAGTACCTGTCCAAAATTTGAATTTTATAGATCAAATGCTTTGAAATTTTAAATAATATATAAATGAAATGAAATAATAATAATGGAATTGGATGATATTTAAAGCGGATTAAATATACATGTATTTATGTAAGGACATATTAATGTTTCAACTTAATTCCAAATTAATAACTTTTTTCATATACATTGGAAAGTATTATTTAATAACTTGTTTGTTATTTATTTATTTATTTTTTTAATAATAATTATTGTTTCATTATAATGGACAAATTTATCAACTTTACCCAGCCTTGATATTAATTAAAGTTTTATACTATTAAATGAATTTTTATTTTTATTTTTTTATTTTTTTATAAACTCACAAGAAGTTAATGAAAAATAAACACCACTAAACAAGCACAAATGTATGAAATTAAAAAAAAAACTATTCATTTTGAATCCCTCTTAAACAAATATACGTGTATATTACACGTATTACATGTATATTACGGTTATATATATAATGACAATGTTATCAAATTATGTGTTAAATACATTTTTTTTTTTATCTTCTATAAATAGTTTATCTATTTAACTAATACCTATCCATATCCACAACATTAACACTCCTAATTTTATCAATAAAAATGCTCATTAAAAAACAACAATAATTAGGCAAGTTAAAGTTCAAAATACAATAATATTTATACTGCTGTAATTAATTTGTAATTTTAATATTACTTAATATTCTTATTTATTTTAGTGTCTTCATCATATGTTTCTAAACACAACATCAAGGGTACAATAGACAGACATCACGTTTAAGTAAAACAATTAAACACGGTTGTAGCGAATGCAACCTATGCAAGCCATTCTATATAGAACGTACTTGACCTCTATAGTTCGTATGTATAATAATAATATTATAATATACAATTATATACCTTTGAACAACACAGTCTATATATGTGTTATGATAAAAAGTTTGTGAATGAGGAAGAGACGACGGATATTCTCATATACATATATATTACAGTTCAACGTATACATATAACTTATTTGTATACAACAGTATAATATACTATTATCAACATTATGTACATATCATACGAAGGCTTATTAAGACAATTCATTCGTTTATATAATTATTTTGATGATACGTGTGAAAATCATAATTAGATAAACCGTTATTATTATTATTATTATTATTAAACACCATTTAATTACGTTAAGCGTTAAACAAATCAAAGGTTGAGAATGAGCGAACCGTACGGGAAAAAAACCGATAAAACTTTGATAACGACGGTCTGAGGAACTTTGACCACTGAACGTCGAGAACCAAGTCTCTTCGTCAGTTCCAACAGTGATCGTTCGTTTGTTCACGATGCCGGACACGGTTCGCCAAGTGCCTATTTCCGACGACCGCTACCGGTACAACGGTTCAGGTACGGACAGTTATCCGTCCTCGCCGGCTGTCTCACCGTCGCACAGCTTCAAACGCTCAAAGTCGACCTTCTACCTGCTCGACAGGCGCACGTCTCCGCCGCCGGGTCGCCTGCTGCAGCCGCAGAACGTGACGGCCGGTACGATCCACGAGTATGCCTCGACGTTTTTCTGGACTGTGGCCAACGCGTTGTTCGGTCTGTCGTGGGTGAATGTGCTGCTGGTACAAGTTCCGTCGCTGTGCCTGTGCCTGTGGGTGCGGTGTGCTTGGAAGTGTGTCAGGGTACCACTGGTGGTTTCCAAGTGCGTCTTGAGGCTGTGCACCGCGAGCACGAGCAGGCGCCAGGGCCGGTGCACCGTGCTAATAAACGGCGGCAGCACGGTGCAGGCGTTGCACTTGGCCAGAAACTTCCACAAGGCGGGCGCCCGGGTGATCGTGTGCGATATCGACGGCCGAGCGGAGTTGAGCTCGTTCTCGGTGGCGGTCGACGGCCATTACACCGTGCCCGGGCCCAACGAGGATAACTGCGTGCAGTACGTGGACGCGTTAAGGGCGATCGTCGAGAAGGAACGGGTGGACGTTTACGTACCCACCGGCGCTACCGTATCGGCGTACTACGACGCGGTGGCCAAGCCGCACCTGGAACTGCTAGGGTGTCGGTGCTGGACTCCAGGGCTGGATGGTGTCGCGTTGCTCAACGATTTGTCTGAGGTGTTCCATTTGTGCGAGACGGTGGGTCTACCGGTGCCCAAGCACCTACTCGTGTGCTCAAAGGACGACATTATCAAGCTGTACGACAATTTGTCGTTCAGGGCCGACCGACACTTCATCGTCAACGTGGGCCAGTCCGGATGCAAGACGGCGTACAGCCTGCAGCTGCCGGCCGCCAGGAAGTCGCTGCGACTGCCCGGCCCCGTGTCCGACGATCGCCCGTGGCTGTTGGTCCAGCACTGCCTCGGGTCGTACTACACGACGTGCACCACGGTGCAGGCGGGCCGGGTGGTGTGCAACGTGACGTGCACCGCGCACGACGGCCGAGTCACAGACCGAAACGCGCTGATCGACGACTGGACCGCACGGTTCGTGTCAGCCGTCCCAGTGCGGTTCGACGGCTATCTGTCGTTCAGGGTATGCGTGTCGCCATCCCGGAAGGTCATACCGCTCGGATGTCACGTCGGCGTTCCCATCACATACGCGTTGTACCACAGCAATTTCGAACGCGTCGTGCAGTGTTCGCCGCCGCCTCACGCGTACCGTTCAAATGGTGTTACGGCCGCACATGCAGGTGCCGTTGTACATACCGATGCGGACGCCAACGGCGCCGCACCGCCGTCCGCCGAGCTCGTGGTCGAAACGACGGACCGGTATTACGCTACGTCGCTGCTCTACGAGATGGTCACCTGGACGATCACAGTCCAGTCGATCAAGCGTCTTGTGCGCACGGTGGTCGTGGAACGTGAAATGGTATTCACGTATTGGGACCCACTGCCGTTTTTCGCCCACTACAGTCTGCAGATGATCGTGGACCGCATAAATACTGCACTGGAGGAGACTGCGATATTGTCATCGTCGGCCCAGAAAAACAGATACACCACGTTTTAATACACGGCGGCACGTGTACAAAATTTGTAAATTATTTTTCACTTTTGTGATGTTCGGTAGAGGTCCAATATTCGGTTATGTTGTGCCGACAATTAAAATTTATCAAAACCGTTTGATTTGATGTATTATTATGGTGCAATGTATAATAACATATTTTATTATATTATTGTGATATATAGATAACATGCTAGAGTCAACATTTCGTTAGTCATTTGTCGAGTCAAAAATCATGTCCATATTCTGTCCAACGAAAGAACACGCTAATTTTTCGTATTCCTACACGACAATCTGCTATCTATGCCGAAGAAAACCCAATTTTCGTCGAGGAATATACGGTGTACAGAGAATACAAATTAAAGAAATGGAACCAAACATCAAATTTAATCTACAGACAAAATTTTAAAATTGTAGGTAGATATATATAGTACTTTATAATTCGAAATACTGCAGAAACGTGAATTATATAGTTAATCGTGTTATTAGTTATTTTTTTACTTATTATACTAATCAGGATGTGTCATTTGGTCGATAATTACTGCAATTTTTGGCCTTTAGAATGTTTATTATTCAATTAAACTATAAAAACCATTTAAGTACAAAGAAGATCATTTTTGTTTTTGTAGATCGCATATTGGACCGCTACTTGACATACCTATACATATATAATATATAATATATATATATACATGCAATAACACAATATAATTTATCGTTGTATTAAAATATGTTGACGTTGTGCAGGTATATAATCTGATTTTTTTATGTATATTTCTTATAAATTATAATATTAGCTTATTTCACAGAATTGAAAACATGTAGTACGCAAACTTATTTTTATGCAATATACTCCAGTAGTTAGTTGCCAGGAACGAAAAACATATTATTAATATTACCTATAAGGAACTGTGTTATGGGGTAAATCATGAATTTATAGTAGGTATATACCTAACCTGTTTAATATAATGTATAAAAAAGATTTGGTGCAAGGAAGTACCTGTTACGGAATAAATCCAGTGAAGCGAATTATACTACACGGTCGTTATGATGATATGGGTCATAGAAAACGAAATTCATAGTCACTTCAACACGTAACATTTACAATTCGGATTTCTTAAAATGTAAATATACGGGAATTTAACAAAATAAAAAGACCAAAATATGATTTATGAGTTCAAAAATATTAGGTCAATTTATGTAGTATATAAATTGTATATTAGGTAATAAAGTAATAAGTAACCAAGCAGATAAAATAATAAATATTTTAAATTTTATATACCAAACTACTTATTACTTTTATATTTTAGTAATCATGTTAGTTTTAAAAAGTAATAACAGAAAATCTATTTTAATCATATGTTACATAATAACCTAATTTAATTTTGAATTTCCAATTACTTAAAATTTCTTTAAAGCATATTATTTCAAAAAGTTCAAAAGTTGTTTAATAAAAAAATTATAAAATTTATTTTGTGTACACATGCCACATGTATTTTTTAATGTACTCAATTATATAAACAAAAACAAAAACAATTGTCATAGTAACCAACTAGCTTATTGATTTAAAAACTAATCAAAAATTAGCCCGACATAAACCATTATTCTGTGAGATAAAAGAAATATTATATGCAATTACATAAACTATATTTCAACATTATATATTTATTATTTATCTTATCTTATATTTTTCTGTTTAAATAATTGAATGTACATAAAAAAAATTATAGTCTAATGTTTTATATATATAGGTGTACTTACATAATAATAATTATATTATATTTCTATAGCTAAATAAAGCTATAGCTTTATAGCTTTAGAGCTATATAGCTCTATGTTAAATGTTACTACTGCTGAGTAATTTTAAATTTACCTATCTAAATTTTATTGTTATCATTTAGTTTTTCAAATTACTAATTACTTAATGTATAAAACTTCTATAGAAATTATTATTATAATATAAATAAATAAATAAATAACAATAATACCTAATGAAAAAAATATTTATTTATAGGTAATTCACTTATTTTTAAATGCGAATTTGTTGGATTATAAAAACTATCTATACTTAAATAGTCAGTGGCGGCACCAGGGACGGGCAAGGTAGGGCTATGGCCCTACTTGAAAATGCCTGGCCTTACCAGTGGCCCTACCACTGGCCTCATCTTAGACACTAAAATACACACATTCTTAATTTTTTGTGGCCCTACCTTATATTATTCGCCTCCCAATTGGCTCTAACTAGAAAAAAATCTTGGCGCCGCCACTGTGACTAGTCAACTTGAAATACTAACTAATTAATCATTAATTAAGTTTATAACCAACAAAGTTACACAAATTATTGAAAATTGGAACAACATACTCAAATACTTAAATATAGATAGATGATTTATTTAATATGAGAGAGTTTCTCTGTCAAATTTAAACATTATGTTTAGTTAAAAAAAAAAAGGACAAAATAGTTGTTATACTATCCTACAATAGTATAAATGAATAAAACAGTTGGCAAATTATATTTTGAATAATAATGTAGATCCCTTGTCTATAGTTTTTGTACTATTACTATTTTTTGTCATTTCAACAATTAATTGATAAACAAATATTTTAAAATTTAAATAACTATAGGATAACAATTAAATACATATCATTATAATCTAAAAAATATGTGTGATGGGTCAACATTTTTTATATCTTATTATAAACAATAATAAGCCTACAGAAGGAATTGACCATATTAAAAATTAATAATGGTTGGATTATCAAAAGTAGAGGGATCTAAAACTTTCACAACTGAAGTCTAAACAATTAATTTAATTAAATGTTTATATCGAAAAATATATAATAATCAAATTTATTTAATTAAAGACGATATATGGAAATATTTGAAATTGTATATAACTGAATAATATTATCAATATGTTACAATAAAAATGATCATTATTCATTAATTAATAATTATAGATAGGTATATAATACCTTCCTATATTTAAACCAATATCATAAACTATAAAGTATAAACTATAAGCTATTATACATAATTACATATTATTTACAACTTTTATGATTTTAATACAATACATTATATTATTTATATTTCATGTTATGTTATATTCAAAATAGAACACACTTACTACTTCTAAAGTTAATCCCATTTTCAATTAGATATTTGATAGAATCATAATCAAATCAAACATTCGTCACAACAAAACTGAATAGGTACTATTGGTGATTGATCATCATGGTAATGAAACAATATTTAGTAAGCAATAATTGGAGTTTCTGAAAATAATTTTTTAATTGCATTTGCATTTGAAAAATAATAAATAACTCGTAAGTCGTAATATTATTAGTTAATCACATTTTACGTTATATTTTCATTTGTCGAATGTCCGTTATCATCGTACTATCAATCCCCATTCAGTTATCATAAAATCAGACATATTTTGGTCATTTAAAATAAATTCAGATTACCTAACAAGTTGTAACTTGTAACATAAACATATATTTTAACAATTTAATTCGTAAAATTTGGTGTAATAAATAGTAAATGTCTTATGTCAAATGTGTCTATTTATTTTGATAAAGAAAACTATTTAAGATAATTAAAAATTAAAATTGCATTTTTTATCTCAATAAAGCTTTTTGACAGGACCAATTATAATTAATCTATTATTATTAAAGAATTAAATGCTTTGAATTATAATTTAATTAATTAAATATACAATAATGGATCACTTGTAATTTATCTAGCCCATAACTCTCAGTGATTGTGTTCTTTACTCGACCAATGTTAAAATAATATTTTTTTATTTTTATTTTTTAAAATTTGTATGCCATCATGTTGCGTACTGTATTTTTATTAAATTTTTGCGTGGCAACATGTTTTACAACTTCAATAGCTGCCAACGATTGGATTTTCACTTTTAACAATACAGACGGAGAGTTGGAAATGGGCAGCTGTACAAAAATAGTATTCTACGCACACACAAATGCATCCTGGGAGAACGAAGATCTTTATCTTCAAGTAATTAGTTCTGATGAGGATGTAGCATATCCTAGTAGGCATTATTTTGAATTACCACAAAATAATACTATGCCGTCAAATTCGTGGAAAAATTCTTTTAATTTAACTTCTGAGTTTCTTGGGTACACAAAATTGTACTTTCAAGTAGTAAAATTAGGTGAGTTAGAATAAAATATGTCAATATTAGAATTAATTTTTATAATTGTGTTTTTACTAACTGAACCGTTTTAATACTTTTGCAGAAAATAATACATATCTTGTTTTAAATTCAAGCGATGTTCACATGAACATCAAAGTAATTCGTAAACCACAACTGATTGATAAGATATTTGTCATTTGTGTTGCTGTTTTGATGACTATTATATTTATTAACTTAGGATGTGCTCTAGATGTAGAACAACTTAAACTGTCAGTTAGAAAACCAATCGCTCCTGCAGTTTCATTTTTCGCTCAGTTCCTTATCTTACCAATAGTAAGTTAGTTTTAACTAAGTTAAGATTTCAACTAATAAGAGTAATCAATACATTTTTTTTTCAGTTAAGTTTTTTTTATGCTAAGCTAATATTCCCAAATTCAGTTTCAATGCAATTGGGCTTGTTTTTTACGGGAATAAGTCCTGGAGGAGGTGCATCTAGTGTATGGTCCCTTCTTCTAGATGGAAATATTAATCTTAGCATTGTCCTGACAACCATTGGAACTTTGGAATCATTTAGTATGTATTTTTGAATACCTATAATAATACATTTTTTAGTAGCCTTAGACAGTGCCGGATTGGAACCCAGAAACTAACCGAGCACAATAATTTTACTGGCCCAGTTAATTTAGTTAAATATTTTAGCAAGCGGCCCATGTATCATAATAATCTTGTGGCCCAACGCGCTCAGCGCAGTAGCTCGCCGGTCCAATCCGGGCCTGGCCTTAGAAACACATTAACTATTATATTTTATTATTGAATCATATATACTGTTATGCTGATATAATATAATGTTGAGTTACAAAATGTTAAAAATGAGGGGGATGAATAAAATGAAAATTAAATAATGTTCATTGCATTAGCGGCTTGTATTTATTAATTTAAAAAATATATTTTTATTTTGCAGTTATGATACCATTTTGGATTGTATTTCTTGGTAAACGTATTTTTTCTGTGGGTGAAATGCCTGTTCCTTATTCCCGAATCGGATTCTCTATTATTGCATTAATTATTCCTTTGTGTATTGGTTATTGTATTCAACGTTTTATGCCCAGAGTTAGTAGAGTTATGACACGTATACTGAAACCATTGTCTAGCTGTTTGATAATATTTATAATTATCTTCGCCACAGTCACTAACTTATACCTGTTCAAAATTTTTTCTTGGAAAGTGAGTATTGAATTTTGGTTATCATTATTAAATTATTAAATTCCGATGTATTTTATATTTTAGATAATTTTAGCTGGTGCAGTAATACCATGGACAGGTTATTTGATAGGATTAATAACATCTATTTTAGCATGTCTACCTACACCTGACATAATTTCCATGACAGTTGAATCTGGTATACAGAACACTGGTATTGCCATATTCATGTTAAAATTTTCTCTGGGACAGCCAGCCGCAGATATAACGACTGGTAATATCAATTTATTTTTAAATAGTTTAAATTATTCATTAATATCAAACTGTTATTTATTTTAGTTATACCAGTTGCTGTTGCATTAATGACCCCCATACCTTTACTAATCGGTTTTATAATAAAAAAATGTTTTGGAAAAAAAGATGGAATAGATCATATTCAAGATCCAGCCACTGAATCAATGTTAAACAAAAAAGAATGTGAAGAAGTTCCACCAGCAAATTCTGAGAATGAAAATAAACAAGCATGAATATTACTAATAAGATTATTATAATAACAAACAATGTTATAGTTACTCTGTTAATATTTTATTTTGTGTTCATGGATTGTAATTGTTTTTTCTTTACAATAAACAAGAAATATTTAATATGTTATAAAATAACACAAGTGAATTTTATTCTATAAAAAAGTAATTGTCTTGCAATTTTTGTCATAAAAAAGCACTATATATTTAATGTTGAGACAAATTGAAACAATACAATATTACAAATTACAATAGTAAATTAATTTATTTTAAAATTTAAAAATGTATTAATAAATTAATGATGAATCAATACTTTTTGAATAATGTTAAATCATAATTACAACACATAAAGTTAATTTTACACTTCATTAAAAAAAATATTTATGCATTTTCCAATTCTATTTTTGATTATTTACTTTGTATTGGATTATATAAATCAATTGATAAGATAATTACAACTACATATAAGAATGAACCTACATTTTTAAGTCTCAGTTGATCCAACTATAAAAGGAATAAATACAAAACATCTCGTGTTGGAATGAGTCTTTTATTCATTGGAATAATATGTTCAATACTCTTAGATTAGGTTAACCTAACCCGTGAGTTAAGAATTAACTGTACCTTCCATTAATTAGCACTTAGTATAATTCTAAGCTTTTGAAACTTATATAAATTATATTAATTTTAGGTACAATTTATTATTATTATACATTTTACTTTTACTCCCCAAGGTTAGGTAACACTAATAATGCATCAAGTAGTCAGAAATAATAAAAATTGAAGAGTAGTTTAACCTAATATTAAATATAAATTATTGTAGGTGGATATTGAAAATAGGATTACAGCGAATACTGCAATGTTGTTCTTAAAATTTTTTTTTATTTTTAGGACTTGAAAAAAATTAATAGAAAATATTTAATAATAGCTCTTTTAAACCTATCAATAAATTTGGATTATTTATAATAAATTCAGTTAAACTTTTGATCATTTCATCTTTGTCTGGTAAATTACAAAATTTGTATTTTGATGAACTGATATTAAACTAAAATAAAAAGTTTAAACAAAATATTCAAGTACATTGTATTTATGAAATTTATTTTAAATTTAAAAACACAAACACAAAAAAAAATTACTTAAGCTTAATATTAGTTACCTTTATTTTATAAAATACTAGATCACCATTATATTTAGTAAATTATAACAAGATATTAAAGTATAAATATAAGATAAATAAGTATTTATATAATGATATATTGACGTCAAAATTCTAAAAAAAATTACCAAAATCTAGTGTCTTAATTTGAAATAGCTACTAGAGTAATAATGTATATGTGTATAAAAAAAAAAAATTATGAACTGTTTTTTAAGTTATTTTGTTTTTAACCATGGAGAAGTTATTACACTAAATTGGAATTTAAGGTGAACTGCTTGATCCAGAACGACTGTGCTTACGCCTTCTTGGAGATCTCGAACGAGATCTCATTCTACGTGGGCGAGGAGAACGCCGTTTAATAGGCATTGGTGATCTACGTCTGTATCGAGGTGGACTTCTTCGGCGACCTCCACCACCACCACCACCACCGCCGCCGCCTCCGCCCCAACCACCACGGCGAATAGGACTTCTACGAATAGCTGGACGTGGTAATAACACTGGTGCACAAGTTATTTCTTGTCCATCAATTTGACCTATGATTTAAGGTGAATTATTTATAATTATAATTGAAGATCTACGAATTAATATAACACTTACCTCCATCCATATGTTTCATGGCATTCTCAGCTTCTTCTGGCGTGGAGTACTCAATATAAGAAAATCCTTTACATAATTTATTAAATCGATCTAAAGGTACATCTACTTCTTTTATTGTTCCAAAATCAGAAAATATTTCTTGAATATGCTCCTTAGTAATGTTCCGAGTTAAACGACCAACATGAATACGACATGGTTTTGGAGTTGGTGATCTTTCCTTCTTACGCCGTTTTGGACTACCAGATCTAAAATTATATTATCATAACTATAATTATTATACTTATGTGCCTAAAGTAAATATTAGTTAAATTAAACAACTAATATTTACACATGAAAAATTAAGATTTTCTACAGTATATTGTTATTTAAATACATATAAATGGTGTATACGGACTGAGAATGCATTAAAGTATATGTTTTCAATATTGTATAAAAGTTATAATAAATAACAAATATTTAATAAAATTATGGTTAAATTTAGTAATGTACTAATTAATCAAATTTTTAGTTTTAGTGACCAATGACTTACTAAAATTCATGGATATACTTGTGTATTTTAATTCATGAACCTAACAAATTTTAATTAAATCAAAAGTACAAGTGTAATGGAAAACTTTGAAAAATATAATCAAAATTTCCATAAAATTTTTAAGATTATTATTCATTACCTTGATTTTCTAGAAGTTCTAGTTTTGCTTTCAGCTTTTTTTACTTTTTCCTCATCATCACGTCTTGATTTTCTTGGACTGCGGCTTCTACTCTTTGTTTTACTGCCACTTTTCAATCTCGGTTGCCTTGAATTTAATTAAATTTATAAAAATCTCTACTTCAATATGATAAAAGCATTTATAATATCATTAAATATTAATAATTAAAACTCACTTAGTTTTTGTTTTAGCTCGACCAGTAGAAGAACCAGAAGAACTAGTTGAACTTGACGAACTAGAGCTAGAACGTGAACTAGAACCAGAACTACTTGAGCTTGAACGGCTACTAGATCCTGAAGAACCACTACCGGAGCGAGAGCTGCTTGAAGAAGAACTAAATAAAACATTTTAATATTAATTTATAATAAATTTAATATAAAAATATGAATTCACACCGACTACTACTGGAGCCACTGCTTGATGAACGAGTACGTTTTTTCTTTTTTATATTTTGTTCTTCTCTTTTATTTTCCTTATCTGAATGATCACCTTCCATTTTTTCTTTTCGATTCTTAGGCCTATAGAAATTTATAAATCAACATTAATAAGATAATAATAATTTAAATAATTGAAACTTATAAAAATGAATGATAATTTATACTTTTATTATGTTAAATAATTATCCTATTCATAAAGATATCTAGTAGAAGCAAACTATTATGAGATATTAAGAACTAAGAACAATTTATCATGAAATATACTGTTAATCGCTGGTAAAATATTTTACATGAATACATAAATGTAATGGAATTGAAAAGTTTGTAAATTTATCCATAAAAGTAAATGCTTTAGTAATCATTAATTTATGTTTCAACTTGAAAATGGTCTAACAAATTTTTAGTGACGGAAATGGAAATAATGTTGGTTTCTATTTGATTTGAATTATTATTTACATATAATTTGGAAGACTTCATGCAATAATATATTATACCTATTAAACCTATATTTTTTCAGGTTTTAGCTATTAGATATTTAATTCAACTTTAAATCAAATTAATTTAAATGTCTATTTTAAAAGTTGTTTATAATTTATCCAGGCTTAAGAGGAGCCACGTATAATTGATTTTGTTATCTTACAACGAGACCGACATGATCGGTTATAATACAACACTAACGCATGATTACATGAAATTTGAGCATACTTACAAATCAGAAACAACCATTGCGGCGACCGCTAAAGGGTTTCCAACGCGGAACTAAATAATTTTATCAGTAACTAAATTCATAAAACATTCAGCGACAAAAAAAAACTTACGCCACAAATTGAATACTAAGGCGGTGTTTACAGACGTTTGTTGTAGGTATTCGGCAATCGGCGGTTCAGGCGTGCGGCGGCTAACAGTCGGTCAGTAGAGGACCAGAGGTTTCATTTTCATTAAACATTTAGTGATAACACAGTGTTTAACAAGAGTGTTTATACAATTCATACCATGGTCATAGATTATAAGGTCTAGCAACTTAATAATGGTACCATTCCCGGACAGCATAATATCCTAGAACAATAATAATAACAATAATATTCCTCTGTGATATTATCAATCTGCACATGAAATAAAACCCTATGATTGGTCTTTACATTTGGAGCGAAAATTTAAATTATTATGAACTTGTTATTAACTAGAATACTCGTATACGGTAAAGTACTCGTAATATGATAACAGTATTGTTCGAAGTTCGAACGCGGATCTATTATCGCGTCATATCCCAATTAGATACAACGGGTGGCGAATCTTCACGACCCGGTTTCACCGCCCTAATAACGCCGTGGCCAGTAAGCCCCGTTATTTGGCAGTAATTCATATTTTTATAAATAAAAATAAACCGTCGGTTTGACGGTTCAACTGTGTTGTCGGCATTGACAAGCCGGATCCACCGGCCACCGTAGATATGTACAATATATCAGGGGCGCCATTTCAGGTTTTTTTTTCGGGTGTGCGAGGTATCCAAGCATTTTGAAATTTAACCTAACCAGGCCATATAAAATAAATATACTACATAAATATGTACATTATCCTGTTTCCAATTGTTTTTATACATCATGGATCGAATCAATGCATCAACATAAGTAGTAAAAATAAATTTAAAAACGAAAATACAATATACAAATGTCAAATGTATAGCACAATATTTGTTTAAAACCAATGTATGTAATTTAAATGATAAATAATAAACGTGCATTATTTCATCAGGGTGCAGGCCAATTGAAACTATTTTAAAATTAAGGGGTGCAACCGCACACCCTGATCCCCCCAAATGACGCCCCTGCAATATATACATCTTGCAGTATTGTTATACATCCTCCAATAGATTGCGTACAACGCGGCACGCGGTTGGATCCGGTGGATCCGCGATTGTGCAACGTAATACGTATTTATCTATCAGCCAATTGCTTACCCTTGGAGAATGTACCGCTGCAGTTTCCAAGTTCCAGTTTGGTGTTCAGGTCGTAACCGGTGGAGTGGTGTTCTACGGGACCGGGGAGGTCCATACTCCGTCAGGTCGTTTAATGTCATTTTTATACCTATTCTAATGTCTATTTAATTAGTATTTGTATTTTTGATACTCGGCAATGTTGGCCGCAGCGTGTATGTTATTATTATTTGATAATCTATTATAATCTATCATTACAGGCGCCCGCTAGGTCTAATATTACACAATTACTTTGTTTTTGTTGCTATGTTGATCCGATTATTATTATTATATATATATTGTTGAGAGCAGTGACTGAGTCACTATGACTCTCATATTTAATTTAGTAATTTTGTACCATTAATTTATTTGTATATACACATATATTGGGACATCGGGTATCCCCAACACCTCGTGAGTCGTGTCCGACAACTGCAAATTTCCAAAAGTAGGATCGGACGCCGCGCCAACAACTAACAAGTATAACACACAGTCACACAGATTGATAATTAATTACATTTTATAGTAATGCTAAAATTTTAAATTATAATAAATTCAAATTAGCTCATTAGCATCTATAATAAAAATAAAAATGAATACCATTATTTAAATTATACTTTATCAACTATTTCGAGATTTGTATGAAAAGTAATACCATACGTCCATATTACCATAATAAATTATCAAATAATGACTCAGATAGGTATCATTTATATTATTATTAAATTAATATATTTTTATGTATTATGAGTTTTAAGGTAGCGGAAAATCGTTGATTACATCCGGATTTGGCACGCCGATCAAATCAACAATTGCATTTTCCACATCGGAGCCTTTGGCCGGCGTGCCTTGTTCACGACACTGTTTACTTTCACGAACACTTTTTGATCACCTTGTCCGTCGACCAACTGACTTGTTGAAAGGCGATGACCTTCCTTAGTCCGATATTATTGTTAACTTCAAATGTACAAAATCGGGACTAAGGAAGGTCATCGCCTTTCAACTTTATACAGTATAAATCGATTTGTTATTTGCAAAGAAAGATTTCTGGAAGTCGATGATGTTCCACAAACCAAAATTTCACTCTGAGAGACAGCACGGAAATTTTCCAATTTGGGTGGTCAGGGCTACGACCGATGTACGTGTGTACAAAAATGTAAAACATGGAAGTACATGTGCAAAGCAACTGAGCGACTATGCACATCAAAATGTCACGAAGCAGTACATGCAAAAATAAGTGATATAAAAATAAAAATAAAAAATATTAAATTTTCTAATAATATGAATATAAAATATATATTATTTATTACATTTGGACAATACTTCACTATTAAATATTATATTATTTATATTGCCCAATATGGGAAGACTATTTTATATAATGCCCGGGCGTTGTAGAAAACTCCCAAATTGTATACTTTGCCCGTAACCATAGGCGTGTCTATGGTGACAGCCTATGGTGCCTGGGCTGCCCCTGAAATTTTCGAAAGGCACCAGTCAACCGAGTTTTAATCTAGTGGCTTATAACTTATTCAGAAAAATACTCCATAGCAATTTAAAGGGAATAGGGCATTTTTTGATTCATTTAGGTGGAGCCGGTCATTAGTTAGGCTGCTATACTGCGGATGAAGTCTAGTCACGCTTATGTCCGTAACATATGTACTGATGTCTGATTACTGACACATTTTCAATATTAATAGTTTTTTTTTAACTATGAATTATGATAGCATAATATAATATAGTTATTCATAAAACATTTTTATAATTTAAATAATATTGTAAATGTCATAAATTATTGCATGGTTGACACACTTGACATATATATATTAATATATTATATAATAATAGTAACAAGTAGGTACTAACAAATAGTCGGTACACGGCTTGCCAGTTGCTACCTAGCTATATAGTAAATTTTAAATAGTTTATAATGTTCACGCGCGAAACACACTACACACACAAAATATAATGAGAAAGATAATATAAAAATAAAATATAAAAATGTATGTGACGATTCGCGTCCACAAAATAACTAGGTTAGTAGCAAATAGCGTATAACTGTGGATTACAATATAATAATTCATACTGTCTATTAATTCACTATATTACAATATTATTTCTAAATTAACCATCCATATCGTCTGTTTTACTTTGGAGTGCCAACATTTTTTACAATACCTACCTATGTATTTGTTTATGTATGTGTTCCTACTATTTAATAAAGTATATTAGGTATAATATATATCGTATATGAATGATATCACTATCCACAAACCGCAATTATTGCTTATGTCTCGCCGATTTGTGTAATTTACAAGTATTTACGACCTGTGATCAAGCCAGAATTAAGATAATTTTGGGCCAAATAATATTAGAGGCCTCATAACCATAATCAAAATATTGGTCAGGTTTCTACGATGGTCTATAATGCCAAAATATGTGTTTATGCATCTCCAGCAGGCCGTGTGACACTTACGAACGTACGCTTGGTAGTGCAACCAAGAACAAAATCTATTTTTTGTTATACGTTCTGGAATGGATACTTACTCTTACAACTAGAAGATAAAGTGCATATAGAGTATTACTCTATGATAGAGCATAACAACAAACGTGAATTATTTGGCGCTCTTAGTGAGACAAATATAAGTGATTATTATTCTTAATCATTCACACGAATTATATAATAACTATAAGAATATTACTTAATTAAAAAAAAAACATATATAAACATCGTAGGGGAGGGTATGATCATACCTCATACCTAGGTGCACAATGTGCCGAACAAACTATTGCAAATAATAGCCGTGGACTGCAGTATCTCATTCACATCAGAAATTTATAATAACATAATATAATGTAAATTGTAACATGGCTCTTATGTCTTATACAGTGGTGACAAGGCACAGGCAGATGTTTGAATTGCGACAACGAATAGCACTGCTCCGAACTTGTCGCATTTCCTTTGTGAAGAACAAAATATCTCTTAAGTAACTGTATAAATATGCAAGTAAAAATAATAGGTACCATTCGACTTTATGTGAGTCATAGGCGCAAATCGCAGGGGTGCTAAGGGTGCTTAGCACCCTGAATTTTAATGCTAGCACCCCGAATCCCGTGATTATAACTTATAGTACTACAACCTGGTCTGTTTCCTCCAAAAAAATTTTGGTGCTTAAGCCCCCCTGATATTTTTAGGTGATTTGCGCCTATGATGTGAGTACCGACTCGTTTTTTTTTTTTACTTTTAGTTGTTGTTTGTGTATATACATATCTGTCTGTATTTTACAAATGCTTATGTTTAAATTTTTACCTTAGACTGGATAAATATAATAATTATTGATTTTCTTGTACATTCAAAACATATAGACTTTTGCAAATTTTAATCATAGATCAGTGGTGGATACGAAGGGTGGCGATGAGGCGCCCCCCCCCCCCTTTGGGCCATATTTTTAACGTTATTTTAATATTATAAAATTGAGCTGAAAGCTATTTTTATTTTTTTGATACTACTAATAGAGCATTAGTTGGTGAAATAATGCAAATAATTAGCCTCCTATAAATTACA
The DNA here is from genome assembly GCA_020882235.1 of Schizaphis graminum. Classification (NCBI taxonomy): domain Eukaryota; kingdom Metazoa; phylum Arthropoda; class Insecta; order Hemiptera; family Aphididae; genus Schizaphis; species Schizaphis graminum. The sequence continues at coordinate 74,640,446 of CM037032.1, forward strand.
GGTTATATAATATAAAAGTTGGTAGGTAATTTAATTTAATTGTTTAAAATTCGCCTCCCTTGAGTGACCACTGTATCTGCTACTGTCATAGATGCAGCATGTAAACCTTCCGCTGCACCCACACGCGTGCCTTTGATACGTAGGTAGTAAGTACTTATAGCATTTTATATATCATATGAATATTAGTGAATAATTAAATAGCAATAATAATTATTATTATTATCATATACACAGGTGATAAGTATATTGGTATATGTATATGATATATACCAATTGTTCAATCGTTTTTCAAAATCCATCAACTTCTTTACAAGTCATTTCGACAAATAAATAAAATACCTTTATAACAAACTGTTCTATATAGCGCATTGACACTAACTAATCAATTATAATAAATACATAATATTATAATTTTTAAAAGTTATTTTTATTACGGTTTAGGGAAGTAGGGTCTAGAGTTGATCAAATAGACCAAAATCGTTTTATACATAAATACAAATGTTGCGATCAACAGTAGTATATACTACACTAAAGATGTTCGGCTTCTGATAACTTTGTAAATTTTAAAAGTCTTAAAAATACATTCATGATAAAGTGTGTTAAACAAACCAATTCCGCGATAAATTATAGAGTGCAAACCACCAATCTTGTTATCTAATGTCTATCATACTATGTTTATTCTCGTTTTTTCTTTTTACCATAATTAATTTGATAATATAAAATCAACATATTATTTTAACTTTATAAAATCTCTTACAGTCTTACCATCACAATTTAAAAATTACAAATATATTTTGTAATAGTATGAACACTTTTATATTATAAATAAATAAAAAATATTACAATCATAGAATTTAAAAATGTATAAAATATAAATGTTATGTACTAAATATGTTAAATATGAACAGTTTATTTTCACCAAATAAGAATTATTCAATAATATTTTAATATTATTTTTTTCAATCTAAATTACAACTATCTTAAATTAATTTAACTATAAACAATACGATTTACATGGTATTAACAACTGTTTTTAAATTATATTTATTTTATATTTTTACACAAACATCTACAACTTAATATTTTACAATTTTTTCAATAAAAATTATGAAAATTAAAATTACTTACATTAATAATTATATTACAATTTACCCTTGTTATTATTGTTTTAATAATAACATTTCCTTTAAATTCTAATAATATATTGGTTCTATAGATCCTATTGCCTATACAAATTTGTAATAAGTCAAATTGTGTATTTTATATATTATAGATTAAATATTATCTTATAAATACAAATGCTAAGTCTTTTATTTGATAGAGTATTTGTTAACAAAAAAATATTTAAAAAGGTTCTGCGAATATAATATAATGTCAACATTAGAATTATGCAGTAAAATTATATAAAAAGGTATTTCCAAACAAGTCTTAGAATAGTTACATTAATTGTATGTAAATATTGTAATTAACACTTAAAATAATGTATTGTGTATTGTACGTTATTGTATGTACCTTTGGCTTCTAATTTTTATTTACATATTAATTTAAATGATTGTTATTGCCATTTCATGAATTTGCAATATTACAAATATCATAATATTTAGTTACAATATTAAACGCTTTGGTAATGATTTGAATATAGGTAAGTAGAGCAATAAAATAAAAAGAAACCATTTGATATAAGTACAAATCGCTGTTTCAGAGTTATTATATAATGATTTATGTAATCAAAAGCATAATATAAGGAACTTTATATTATGGTATGTAGGTATGTTACTAAAAACTATTGCTACCTAACAATTAATTTGTTTGTTGATCATTTTTTTGCAGTAAATAAAAAAAAAAATAAGATTTATATTAACTATCCTTTTTTGAATTTAATCAACAGTACACTAGATGTGAGGAATACAGAAATCCATATTAGTGTGGAACAAAAACCAATGTAAACAGAAGGTTCGGTGATTGGCCAACCTCTTGCCAACATTGATCTCATCGACTCCGTAGACTGCGTAAGTGGCAAAATAAAACTAATTGATTTTGTCACTGCATGCATTCCTTCTACTGGCCATATTATGCCTAAAAACATAAATGTTATTAATTATTTGATATTAAATTATGCAATTGTGATGCCTTTCCACACAGACATTATAAAAATGTTGTGTGTTTTTGGTGAAATAAATTTTCATTAAAGTGTAAATATTTAAAAGTTTTGAAAATTCAAGGAAAAAATAAATAGTTACTTAAGATGATCATTGATCACGATTTATATTTGAATGTAACGAGTATGAGTCAACAATACATATATATAGATAGTTAAATTAAATTTTTCTCTTTATTATAAATAATTGTATATGCCTATTTTAAACGAAAAATGTATATGTAAGTACTTGATTTTGGATAAGGATGCATTATTTACATAAACATGATTTTGATCATTTGATGTCAAAAATACAATATAACAATAAAATGTGCGTTTTATTTTTGTATTATTGATGATAGGTAAATACATATTATTATGGCTAGTAATGGCGTGCCAAGGGGAGGGGGTAAGGGGTTATACCTCCTCCCCCATTGACTTTTTTTTGCCAACTTTCAGAACACAAATAATTAGATATTAGAGTTGTTACTTGTTATTAAGTCATTGCTTTTGATTATTAGTAATTACTAATAATCAGTTAAAAACTATGAATTATAACTAATTAGTTATTGCTTATAAATTATATTTATTATAATATTTACATTTTATTATAATTATATACTTTAGGTTCTCTCATTCTCTGCATTTTATAGTGCAATTTTTAAAATTTCTCACGTTTTTGAATTTTTTTTTAAATATGGTGTTTCAATGAACAAAATACTTAACTATAAACTAAATTTATTATTACATAAATAGATTATTTAACAATGGCAATTCATTTAATACATAAAATCTAAATACATATGTAACTTATTTTAGGAAAAAAATAAATACAGAAAAGAAATGCCGGGTATATCTTTATCTCCCGATTCCCAAACCTATTATTACAAGGTCGGAAACATGGTTATTGCTGCAATTTTTTATGCAAATAATTTTGAAATTTTTTTAATTGTGATTAAAAGTTTAAAAAACAATTTTAACCCCCCCCCCCCCCCATCAGTATGGAAAAGGTGAAACAACTTGTACAATATAATGCAGTCAAATTTGGTTTATAGAATTCATATAATTACACTTTTCTGAGTTATCCACTAATCTTACAAACTTGGAAAAATCGAATAGTGAGCTACTCAAAGTATGAATAGGTTTAAAAAACTGAAGATATTTTAACAAATATTCCTGGTCCAAAAGAAAAAAAAACTAAAAATAAATTTATGTATATATAATTGAAAAAAAAATAAAGGATATAAAACTATTAAATCTTATTATGAAGTTATTTTGGGTAAAGCAGGTGTTTATTTTTAAATATAACTTCTAAATTATTAAGTTTTTTTAATATGCACTAATAAATAGTATAGTAGAAGTAAACGTATTTTTTCTTTGTACAAACATGTTTTAAGTAATAAAAGATTTAATTTTAATGAACATAATTTGGAAATATATTTAATTAATAATTTTATTTCAAAAAAGTAATACATTCATCAATTTTTTTTAAAATTAATTTAATTATAATTAAGAATTTAAAGTTTTTTTACATGACTTGTATTTTTACAGTGCAACTTATTATGTGTATTTTTTTGGTATAATTTTACAGTTTTTGTGTGTTTTTAATGGAATTAAATCCGGTCTTTTCTTATAACACACATGATATATCCCCCCTCCCTCCATCGAAAATTCCTGTGCACGCCACTGATGGCTAGTATCTTAAATCATAATAAAAATTTAACTGTAAAATAATACTAACCACAAAGCATGACAATAGGTAGAAAACTGCCCATAGCCAAATATGTCGCATTCCTCTCACTGTCAGTTACACAAGAAACTACAAACCCTGTAACATATAAGATGCAATTTGTTGGCGTTATATTAATAATAGGTATGTTATATTTCAAACTATTCGATTAGATTTCACTGTGAGCTTAAGATATGATTTCAATAATTTATTACCAAAACACATGCCACATAATCCAGTCAGTATTGTTAATAAGCATATCCAAAACACATCTCCTTCGTTGGTAATATCGAAAATAACCAATGCAAATGCAATGACCATCAGTGATTGGAACACCATAATTAAAAGTTGACACACTACATGTCCTAAAAGTACTTCAATCCCTGTAATACCTAGTCAAATTATACGGTGATATTTAAATTAACATTTGATTTATTACAATTCATTATTTATATAAATTATGACAGTATTTAAATTTACCCGAAACTAAACTTCTTTCTAATATGCCTTCATTTCTTTCAATTAACATTGCACCAGATGTCAAAGCTACAGCTAAGAAAAATATAATCCTAAAATTTTAGAAATAAATTAGACATTTTTTATTAACTCATTACTTATAAGTAGGTAGTATGGATGCCGCCGATGCCAGATGGTAATACTTTAAATATAAATAATTTTACTAACGTGAGTATGACCCCTGGAGCAGCAAAATCCGTAAAATTTGGTACATATGGACCGTATATAGGTTGATTGAACTATAAAATAAATATGTATAAAAAATCAATCCAAATTATAAAAATATACAATATGTAATATTTTCTCTATTAAAATATTAATTAAATAACAAATTAATTTGTTTAAATAATTTTTTTTATCATGATTAATTACCTGTATAGGGTTAGCTACAACTTTCGTACTGAAGTTACAAGTCACTGCCAGTGTTTTAGCAAAATCTTGGAAAGCAAACAAAAGATCTCGTCGAAGCAGCATGGATATTTGTTGATCTTAAATAATAATTGGTCGTATTAAAAATTGCATAATTAAATTGTAGATACAATAATAAATAATAATAGAAACATTATAATTTTCACCGAATTTATTTATTTTATATTCTTATAACGTTTTTATTCTAGTTAGGATTATTTAGACGACAATTAATTAAGATGAATCATGAATTACTTGATTCGTCGAGCCAAACAGAGACAACACTATCATCTAGTGTCCAATCCGTTGCAGACTGTCCGTCATCCATACGTTGTTTTAGTGACGTTGAATAGTTTGAAGTGAAAGATAAAGCACCCCAAGCTTTGCCCCGTTTAACTGCTCGAAAAGCGGATTCCTCGTCGTCGAAAAAGTCCTATAGTAAAGTTAAGCATACATGATAAATGTTACTAAGTTTAAAATAAAAACACCGTTTATACACCATATTTTATTGATAATATAGTAATTAACGATTTTATTTCACAAGAATCTTTAATGGATGATTTTTTTATCACTTACTAATACTTGTCGACGTAGTTCAATCTGATGTAGGAACTGGCAACTGAGTTGAGTTAACTCGCAAGATCCAGTCGGTGGGCAAGTTTTGTTATTAGTTTCATGGTTAACAATGGCCAAATGCAAGCCATATGGATCTTTTCCAACGGACAGACAGAATAATACGATTTGAGCAACTGGAAGTCCCACAATAAACATCATTACCCTGTGAGTAATAACAAAATATTGAATAATTTCAAACACTAATGGTTTTAAAATATATAGGCATGGATGCATATTACTGTCGCACATAAAAACAAAAATCTATAAAAATGTGATGCATCTATTTGTACATCCAATAAGGCAATAACTGATAAACTAATAAGTTTTAGTTGCTATTGTCTAAACCAGTGGTTTTCAACCGGTGTGCCCCGGCACACTGGTGTGCCGTGAGTGCTCTTGAAGTGTGCCGCGAAAAATCTGTTAATAGTTTTATTAGTATGTATTTATATGTATATATAGGTATATATATAAAATATGCTTAACATATTATACGGATTGGTGTGCCGCGAAAATTTTGTAGGATATTAAGTGTGCCGTATGGTTAAAAAGGTTGAAAACTACTGGTCTAAACTTTGGAGTGAAGTACTATTTATAAAAGTGCACTAATTTTGAAAAAGTGGTTTTGCATATCTTAGCTGCAGTAAAGGTAGTATTACAGTACAATTTGTAAGTAACAATATAATTTCATTACATGTTTTATTTTAATTTAATATTAATTTTAATTTTTCTAGTACAGTGAAAAGTAAATAACAATACGATGTAAGTACTAGATATAAAATCTAGGTACTAATTTTTAAAAAGTAGTGTAAAAATAGTCGCCTCTCAATTACTGGTAATTAATCTTAAAAGCAATATTTTATTTCATTAGTTATTTTATTATTGATTTTTATTACATTCAAAATATCTTTAATTAAATTTAATGTACGAGTATTCTTTATCAAATTAGAAAATTTAATAATATATAAAACTAAAAAATCAATTTTATTTTAAAATTATTTCTTATTTCTTTACTTTTTATTTAAATAATGTATTTTTTACAACGACTGAAATCAAAAATTATGTTTACAAATTTGTGTTTATATTTTTTTTCTGTTAAACTTATTGTTATATTTGTTATACATAAAGTAAGCCAAGGTTACATTTCTTGTATTAAGGTTATTTAATATTAATAATTGATTATTACTTATTGATTATCGAATATCGGATGTCATGCAAATTTTGTTTATAATATACGTATATAATATAACCTAATTTTAACACAAATGCGATATAAAACTAAATTTAAAATATATTTTTTCTAAAAATTATCGGATTTTCCACTAATATGATTAAATAACTTACGCCACATTTCTCCACATCCAGAGAAAGTTTTTCCATATCAATGCTCGCATGTGATGCGATTGAAATAGTTTACATCGGTCAAAAAGCGTCATTTTTGTATTTGCTTCCGGTGGAAGTTCCATTTCCGCATTGTTGACTTGCATTGAACATACAGACATTCGCTTACTTAGTGGAACAGGGCTAATACTGTCTCCAAATTCTCCGCTCATTTCTGACGAGTTGTCACATATAGAATTCAGCGCTTCGACAGCAGGCACCGGTGAAGTTTCCTGCGGATAGAGTTTACGAGCGATTATATATTATTGAATAATTTTATTTGAAATGATATATGATAATAACTATATTGTTATGATTTATTTTTTTTTTACCGGAACAGCAATGGCAGCTGTTATGTCATGCAAAATGCTGCTACGCCTCCGTTTGCCACGGTTTTGAATGACACTAAGCTTAAGAAAAACGTCTTCTAGTGATTGGCAATTGTACTTTTGTAACAGCGATGTGGGCGATTCTTCAGCCAAAAATTTACCGCCTCTCATTAAACCAATCTGTTAAATACAGGTATGTGTAAAATAAATATTTTTTTAATCATAACTGATTAAATTATAATTTAGAATAGTATTTTAAATAAAATAGTTTATTACAGTATTAATGAGACATTTCATACAAATTAAATGGCTCATACAATATGAAAGAGACTTAGCTATTAAATAATATTCTGATAATGGATTTAGATTTTTATTCATTTTAGTATGTTTTATTTTTAAGTTATTCTAGTCTTAAGAATATTTTACTCTAGTAATGCTTTTGTTTCCGAAAGCCAAAATATTTATCATTATTATGCATGTGATAATTACCATATGAGCTTGTCTAGTCTCGTCGATGTAATGTGTGGTGACAATAATGGTTGTTCCTCCATCCTTAGTTAAATGGACTAAATGATCCCATATTCTGTGCAAAAAACAACTCATTTTTATAAACGTATAACTTATCACATATTTTATACGAACCCTTGACGAAGAACTGGGTCAACGCCAACAGTAGGTTCGTCCAAAATCAGTAATTCGGGATTGTGTAATAATGCCGCAGCAAAAGAAACTCTCCGTTGCTGTCCACCACTGCATCAAAATGTATAGAAAAATGTGTTATTATTCATTATTCAGCGAATAACATATATTATAAATTAATTAATTTAGTAGGTACCTCAAATTTTTTACTGGCCTACTGGCGGACGGTAACTGTAAAAATTTAAGTAAAAATTCTATTTTGTCATCCACTTGTTTTGGCGTCATACCGTTTACCATACCAAAAAACTGCATAGTTTCTCGAATTGTAAACTCTCCATAAAGCGCAATTTCCTTTAAAAAAATGTATAAATAATTTTAGAGTAAAAATATCAATAGCTATTTCTATAATCAAAATAGTTAGAGGACATAGCTATAATACCTGAGGCATATATCCTATACGAGGTCCTGGAACACCACTACCGGCAGATCCCGGTTTACCACCTAGTACCCATATTTCACCAGCGTTCAGTCTTCTACGGCCAACTATACAACTTAACAATGTAGTTTTTCCACATCCACTAGCTCCCAAAAGACCATATCTAGAAAATTAATACTGCATATAGTATATGTTCTGGTCTAATATAATATTATACCATAGGTCTAACTAATAATTATAATTATTTATACAAGTACCTAATGTTATATATATATATTATTTTCTCTAGGTTTTATTTTTCACTTAGGTACCTCAAAATTCAAATATAGTATAATATGTAATTACCGGCTATATTTATTATCATTATCATTCAATAAAAAATATAAATAATATGAATAACCTGCACAATTTTTTAAGTTCCGTTTTTTCGATACTATACAATAAGCACATTCTTGTTGCTCAGTTCTCATAACTCTTATTAACCAAAATTAAAAAATTCTTCCTGTACATAATAAAATTAATGTCCTTTATGAATGATAATGATTTTTGTATGTACCATTGTATAATGTATAGTATTAATTATACAATATACATCATATATATAATTTTACTTCATGCAAAAGAAAATATTTAAATGAATTTACATGCAGCCTTTTGGGACAGTCATGTTAAGCCCATCAAGTATAACATGTGGATTTGAGCTCTGTCCATATTTCTTGTAAGCTCGTCTTACACACACAGCTTGTTGGCGTCTTGTCCACACTGTTGATTGTTGGGTTTCCAACGGGGGCCGTCGCTCCGTCAATCCAATTGGCAATTCTGGACGCATCGCTATAATATATAGCATAAAACAAATAATTATTAATCTATTGTTATTAATTTAAAAATAATAATTTTGTATTTTTAAAATAAAGAAAAATTTATATATATTATTATATGATGGAGTCCATATAACGTGTTAAAAAACAAAAATAGGAACATATCATTAGTTTCGTATGGTACCCGAATAATGTAAGGGTCGATAATAATTAATATATTATAACTACAGAACGCATTTGTAAATATACTTTTGTATGCATTCTTTTAATCGTATTATTTCCAATAATGAAAACTCAAGAGCTCCCAAGCTATTTTAATAAAACAATTAAATTATTATACTATAGTCGCGCTATACTATACATCATTAATCTATAATCCTCACCTTGTCGATGGACTTGCAAAAATCATTAGGCTTATAGTAACGTTTGTCTTTTATGACTGTAATTACTGTAGCTATTACTATGATACAACTATTCGATTACCTCTAATGAGCTATAATAAACTCTACTAGGTAACGACACTCTTAATTGATGGATTTGTAAAATGCATAAGCCAATCAGCCATTAAAATTAAAATATATACTTATTATTTATTAATGTTATCCACTACCTACAACCTACTCATATAGTAACATCAACGGCGGGTAAACAATTAATTATTACTTGACTAATAACAATAAATTAATATCTTAATATAAATATTTTTTATAGTTAAATTAAAATATATCTAATAGTTTTGATAAATATATTTTTATTTTATTGTCATTATTTTTATAATATAAATTTCAGTTGTCTTCAGTTTTAATGTCGTTAAAAATTAGGAGATAATCATTAACACTTAATTTGAACTTAAATCGAATACTTGGCACTAATTTATAAGATCTAGGAACTGGGATTCTGTTTTACAAAATAACATTACTTGCGCTGGTTTTCATGAAAATTCACTAAAAATTGAATGAATCGATTAATTGCGAGATAATTATCCCTTAAATATGATTAAGTCGCCCATGATTTGTCTATTAAATTTAACAAAATATCATGCAACCCATGCAGCGTTATAGTTTTAATAAAATATACTCAATCAAAATCCATGTACTAATATTAATACAAAATTATCATTGAATAAATGTACACAAATAATTAAATAAATTATTGTTGTTATTAGTAAATTCTCAGATATTGTTACGTAAAATATAAATGTTTATGCTATAATACCTAAAATTTACTTCGGCATCCTTGAAAATACATTTATTTAGGAATCTAACCAGTCATCTACGTGTGCAAATCAATATGCCATAGGTAATCTTTAACGTGGGTGGAAATAATTTTACTTATAATTGATAGTTATTATAATATACTTACTAACTTACTAGTAATAATAGTAGTTAGTAATAACACTTATAATATCTTTCGATAGTGAGAATATAAACAATTTCATACATAATACGTGTATTGAACAAAATTAATAACAATTCACATAACATGTATTATTTATGTATAATTTTAAACGTTAATTTGATTTTTCGATCCACAGCGTATTTTTCTTAATAGTTGATATATTATATTCAATCATTATTTGTTATTCAATTATAAAGTATATACGATTTTTAAGTTTATTTTAGAACGTCCAAATGTCTGTTTTATTGGGATTGTCTTGGTGTTGCAAAAATTTATTTGAATCATAATATATGATATGAACAGGAATTATTCTATTATTATAAGTTTGTATTACGCATAATTTTATAATTTATATTACCTTTCTTGTATATCCCGGTTTTGTAATATTTATTGTACCTAATATTATTATTTTGTTTATCAACTTTATTTTTTTTTTATATGGAATAACATATCTTTCTATTATGAAAAGTGAACATATTGATCTTAACATTTTTAGCAATTATGAACAATATACTTAATTACTAAACCTTTGTTTAATTTTGCTGATCCAGTTCATAATGTAAACTTCGAGTTCTTTATAGAACTTTATAATTTAGCTATAAACCAATATTTACTTAATGTCTTAAATTAAAATGACGTAGGTAGGTACATAATATATAAATACTTAGTTAAAAACTTCATTTTTTCGAAAGCTGGTGTTACATAAACATTCCAGTTTTTCTATAGTGATTATTTTGAAAAATATTGGACTTTTTTTTACTTTTTAGTTTTTACCTCCTCAAGTACAAATTAGATCCAATTTTTTATCAGAAACCACCCACAATATTTTCAACAATTTAGTAATACCTATTATTTATGTTTCTATAAATAACTACTAAACCGTCTGAGCCTATTGTAAAAAATGTACAAAAAAATATTCAAATATTTATTTCAAGTGGTCAACTAATCTATTCACTTTTATCTCAGTGTCTTTTGCCCGCTCCGGCGCTCCCTTAAGTCGAATTTTTTGTATAATATTAATGTTTAAATTTAAAATTTACTCTACTGATATTTGTATATATTTTTAGTCTGTTGATTATTATTACTTGACTACCTAAATATGAATACAACAAAACACCCACAAATCGAAATATTTATACAACACATTTTCGACTTTTTTTCTATTTTAATTTGGTGATAAGTAAACATTTTTTCAAGTAGCTTAATAATTTAATCTTGTATTAAATCCTCAATATTTTTTTAATGAAATTAAAAAATAATAAGAAATGTAGTCACATTCATTTTTTACAAACTTTTGTATAAATAGGAAGCGAAGTTATTCGATACGTCTAGTCTGTATTGATTTATTGATTTATATATATAAATACCTATAGGTACAGTATGCCTTGAAAACAGTTTGTAATATTATAACAAAATACTATTATAATTTTGTATCTAATATAATATGCGATTTTTTGTTGTTAAGAATTAGTTAAAATTATTGTATTAATAATCGGAAAATAAATTACTAATAACAATATAAATAGGTAAATAGTAAAATATACTTAAAAATATAGATAAGTCTCAACCAACAATCATACTGGCAAACTGGCCTACTCAATGGCAGCCAATATCTATTATCTACTATACAGCAAAGCTACATTTTTTTAGCTACATTACATTTTATGTTAATTTACATTTCACATTGTAAGTTTTCAACGACATACTTAATACTTAAAAGTTGACTCTTACACTTGCTTATGTTTTATACTAGAATATAATAAGTTATATTAAATCGATTAAATGACTATGAAGTATTGTATTATTATAATACATATAGTAAACTATCTAATCAAGAAATTTGTGTACAATCACAAAGAACACAAAATTATATCACTAAGAGCATTTTTACTTTTATCATACTTTATGCGCTTAGCGTATATTGTTAATATTCTAAAATACTTTTAAAAGTGTATTGTAAAAGGCGGTTCTTTTATCAAACAACTCTCAAAATTTCAAAATTTGTGAATGTTTTTGAAAATATTTTTTTTACATAATTTCCAGTCGAAATACAACAATATTTTTTATCGTTATATTTTTTGTAAATTTTATTTTTTTGAATGATAAAATATATTTTTAATTTAATATTTTAAATTAGAATATTTTTTGAAATATTTGGATACATAAAAATTCAGACGAGTGGTTTATGAGATAACTAATAAGTATGTATTTAAAGTTTTGTTGAGCGAAATGTAGATGTACGGGGACACTCCGCAAAATGCTGGTCACTACTCCGCTTACCTAAACTTTAAATACTTATAACTCATAAACTACTCGTCCGAATTTCAATTTTAACGTATAAAAATACTCCGACAATTATTCCGCTTTAAAAAATGAAATGAAAAATGTATCTTACCATTCAAAAAGTAAAAAAAATTAAAAATTAAACGGTTAAAAAATGTTTTATATTTCTAAAAAGTATGTACTTAATCATTTTTTTTCATGAATGTTAATAGACTAAAATAATGAGTGATATTCGATAAAAGAATCATCTTGTGTGTTATGTACCTATCTATAAAAAATAAACACTTAACATTGCTACGTTAAGATTTACCTGCAAGAACTGGCGTAAAAATTGTATTTGTGTTGCATATAGTATATCTATACGACTATACTTACATTTTATACATAAACATATGACGGTATCATAATAATGTAAAATTGTAAGCAGAAAAAGAGAATATTTACTATAAACAAAATAAAATTCGGCTTTCGCAATATTTTATTTCCGTAGTATGTCTGTGATCGTTAGACCTTGTTAATGATTCAACGATATCATATATTTATACTATATTTATTATAGTAACCCATTCGTTTAGCGTTTTTTGACTGTCATGCATCTCTAAAAAAATTATTTTTGAGTTACATTAAATAAAATTTATTAAGCATATTATTATTCTATAAGTACTATAATTTTAGTAGGTATCTGTGGTCGACTATGTACATGATTATCGAATATGAATATTATAGTGTGCTGTGTATACGATTTTATTTTTTTATATGTATGATATACATCACTATTATTCTCGCTTCAGATATAAACCTATTCATTTTAGTTTTTTTCTTTTTTACAAGGACCGCTGAATGCTGATTACTTCACAATCATACATTATGATCCACATTATGCAACACAACGTACACAGTTCCACAGAGGTACGTAGGTGTACTGCTTGCCGCTGCTGTTACGTCTATTATATTATTATTATCATACACAGCATTTTATCCACAGCGCCACTGTATATAATATAATATTATATTATACACATTATACACACTGTGTACCTGTATAGAGAGTTTTGGTGTTTATTTGTGCATACATATTTTATAAATATATATCTATATACACTTGGACAATTGCTCAATCTCATAAGTCACAGTCTGATTGATGTCATACGATTTGTTAACCGCAGTCACCGTCGCTGCGCTTATAAATAATCGTAGTTATAAAATATTTACTAAAAATATATTATATTAAAATTACATTTGTCACAGAAATAAAAATCAATAACAAGATGTATATTTTTTAACATATGAATAAGTTTTCTATTGTCGATGATAAATATATTGATTGCGATTATACAGACTTTCAATGTATCAGGTATATCAAAGAGTAGAATAAATTACATTATATCATTTATTGTTAATGACGAGATATTATTATATATGCGATAGTAAGTGATATGAAATTTCAAAAGACGAATGTTCGATGATGTTGTTGCATACGGCCGTGGGCCATATTGGTATACCAACGAAAAAATGTGAAAAAAAACCAATATTATAATATTGCGGGATAGACACAATAGTAGACAACTTATATAGCTGCAGGAGGTACGCCGTGAACTAGTGAGTTCTAGACCGCCTAACGAGATTTCTTTAGATTTAGATCACATAACAACTGTATGGCTGACTGCTACACTGCTACAGTATATATAGGTTACAGAAAATAATAAATAGTTCATTATTTTTAAGATTTTTCTTTAATTATTATAAGTACAATTTAAAATCAGAAAGAATTTCAATTTTTTATATTTTTTAGATATTTCCAGGTTTCCAACGAAGAAATCACCCGGCATAATACTATGTGTTGGACTGAGTCACTACGAAATATACTCATTAATCATTATATATTTAAAGTGTCGATTTGACTTTTCTACGTTGATTTGTATCATGATGTTCTGTTAATTATGTGATTATAATTACATCATGTTATACTCAATATATAGTGTAGATATCAAGGCCGTAACTGGAAATTAATTTCGGGGGGGGTTGTAAGCCAAAAATGTGTGTTCTAATTGTATTATAATATTGTGTAGGTAATTAAATATGGAATATGCGAAAAATTTCGGGGGGGGTTTGAACCCCCAAAACCCCCCCCCCCAGATACGGCCTTGGTAGATATACACGTGAAATAAACGCCGTCATGGGCGGAAGACTATAAATTAAATAAAATCGAAAACGTGAAACCACAAACTCACAACGCGGAACCATTTTCGCCCTGAACAATTTATAGAGATTGCTTATCATTACTTAATTCCAAACACAAATTATCTATTAATTAATCCGTAAAAAACACGATATATTACGACAATAGTAAATTCTACACATTTTAAGTTTTAAACAGAATTATTTAACTATAATGGTTATACATAGTAGTGTTTGATGCAGTTATTAGTTAATACAGGGCCCGATTAAGATATTTTGCGCCCCGGGGCAAACCTACCTAAAATTAAGAACTATTTTTTTATAAACATAACATTGTTTTACTATAATTTGGCATTTATTAAATAATATATGACTGTATAGTTATTACTTGTAATTCAGATATCGGTAAATTTGTGGAAACGCGTATGTGAGTTTGCGCGCCATGTATACAGTGTACACTGTCGTAATCGCTAATAATTTTTTCCACTCTAAATGGTACCTACAATATATTTTCAAAACTTAACGCCTTTAAAATCTTGCGCCTGGGAACAGATGCCCCCTCTGCCCTAATCCGGCTCTGAGTTAATACATACACAATACGGATTATACTACGGTAAAGCAGTAATGAAATATAGTAGAATTTAATTTTATAATAATTTTCAATGCCTTTACTACCATATATTATGATTAGATAATCATAATACTTCTGATCCGTTGAGATATAATTAATTCTAACTAGGTACTAATAATAACATACATACACCGTACTATATACACGTGTTGATGAATATTATTATATGTTAAAAGAAGACATAAGGTTTGCCAATTGATTATAATAGTATAATATATAATATTATATATACCATATAGATCAAATTAATTTTACAAATCTTATACTTTTGTATCTTGTATGTTGTTTTATAAAAACTTCTGTTAAATAAATATAATTCATACAATATATTATGACCACTAGGTAATAGGCAAATTCGCGATACGCTACGAATCTACGATTATAATATATTAGTATTAATTTTAATGTATCATTTAATATTTTATATTTACTCTGAAATCGGTACTCAAAACAACCCCGAAAACACGAGTGCGTATATAATACTAATTTTAATAAAAAAAAACCATAGATTCTTGCTTATTAAAAATTTAAAAACCGATATTGCACAAAATATATAATAATCACTTCAATAGATTTTATCTATGACTTGGTTTTTTCAGACAATGTTAATTTTGTTTATATTTAAATTTACGATATTTATTATTATGTGACAGTTAGCAATTTTATAAAATAAAAATATATTTATCACTGTTGAAAATAGTACATCTCAGACTTTGAAATATGCGCATTTGGGAAAGGTCATAGCAAAATAAACGCGATGTATATTTCCAAAGTATACGTATCTATGTGCGTGTGCGTGTGTCTAGTATCTAAAGAATAAAGAGGTCGATCGGAAATTGGGTCAAGATCTAGGAGGATATATTATGTAGACAGTGGACGTCCTCTGAGTGCAATAAAAGTCGACCGCTGGGAGTTGAAACACGAGTGTGGTACCTATATAATATAAACTTGATAATTTTATTTTTCGCAGATCCACGATGAAATTTTATTATTATTACTGGGGATATTAATTTTACCCACCATTGACTAATAACTACAGTAAGACATACGTAGACATATAAGATAATATGGTAATTTAGCTGATCACAGTATACATAGATAGATATTATATTATAGCCATTAATCATTGGACGACAAAATTCGTCATCCTATCGACGCTATATGGAAGAAATTGTTTTCCCAGCAATACGGCCACACACGGGTATACAATATAATATACATACTATCGGTCAAGGACACTAAATATATCACACCACTGCAACCGTCTTAGTCATTAACAATAATATTTTAATATGTTCATATTATGTATAGACGTATAGCCGTAAGCTTGAACAAGTACTTACTGTTTATATCTACCAATTACCATGTTATTTGATTATATTTTAATACTTCTATCGTTGCGTTTTCCGTAAACTATCGATGCGTATCCTACTAAGAACTTTTATTGTATTGTAAGCTTCAACCGGATTCTCTCATCTGTTCTCCATAAATACACTAATATAATATATGTTTATAAATAAATAAACTATAATCTGTTAATTCTCCTCTTCTATAATATGGTCTTTCACTTTCACAACAATCCGGTATAATCTGTAGGTAGCAGGTACTACTACTAATATGAGTATGAACGGCCCGGTGGGATGCGTCTGCGTTTGAAACACGAACGTATCTCGTAGCTGTGTATAATAATATTATGTAACAACAAATGTAATAATTGGTGTAACCGCGAGAAAACTAAAATTTCTGGTCAAGGTTATGCGATTGGGATTGGTAACAACTAACAATATCATAAATTTGTGCGTTAGCCATAAGAATACCTTTGGTAACTATAATGTATATAGTTGCTATAGATAGTCTATCTATAACAACTATAATGTATAATATGGTTACTACTTACTATAGATATAAAATATAGTCTATCTATAACTATTTTAGTCTATATAATAATAGTACCCGCGTGGTAGTCGGTAAAATATATATGTACATGCATACCTAATACCTATTTAGGTATATACTTTAAACATGTTTATTAAATAAAAAACAAATTGTTATAGTCGGGAAGATTTCGTTGCAAAAAAAATTATTACGTATAGTATATTATACACGTTTGCAAGCGAAACTTAAGAGCCGAATTAAATATGTAATAATATTTTATAGATGATGGCTCGTGTCTGGCTGTTCAAGAATCATCTAAATTTTCAAAATCTATAAATATAAATGAAGGCGAAAATGTGTAATACTGTAGTAGTGTAGTATATTTTATAATATAGTATTACAATCTTAATAATAATATATTATTGTGTAGGAACGGCATTTAGCGATATTTAATTGAATGAGAATATTTGCGATTTTGCCTTGAGAATTAATTATAATAGTAATATTTGTACTTATTTTTTAATCAAACTGCTATAGTATGAATTTATAAAATTATAAACATTAATTACATTAATTTTAATGTATATGAATATCGTATATTTATTTATGTAAATTTGTATCGAATTAGTCCAGCTAGTGAAATATAGGTAATATACAAATATATTTTTAATTATCTTGAACATTAATACGTCAGTCGATTCGAATGGAAATGACTCAATTTATTTAGGTAGATCGTAGATATACAAGATCACGTTGTCCGGCAGTCCCCTATAGTTTTCCAGTTGTTGGCGACGTGTTGTAAACAATTGTTAAATTATTGTAAAATCGTTTTCCCATTGACCCCATTACTTTATTCCAGAACTAATGTCTGAATGAATTATGTGTCCTACTAATTTTATATTTTAAATCTAAACCGTTGTAAGTGTCCGACCAGTAAAATATTAAACCTATACGATATGTATATATTTAATGCACTGTGTACGGTGCCAGTGTACATAATGAATTCGCAACGGCTGCGGTTGTAACAGTGGCGGCCACGATGATGTATAAAATAGACTTAGTGCATTTGTGACGAACATCGTCAGTTCAAAAATTGTACGGAGATTAATTATAGTGGTTTAACTTAACATCTTACATTTGTATATCAGTCGCAGATTTGAATAATCGTTTAAAAATATCGAGTTACATTAATCATTAAATATTATTCCTTTCTCAAATCACATTATGTGAACATAATAAATAATACAATGTTTCTTGCGAAGGAGTAATGTTAATTTGTACATATAGGTACTATAACCATAATATAAAAATCTTAACAATGAGCAATCGAAAACTAAAACTTTCTCTTAATTTATTTCCTAATCTTTATAATATAAAATCAACTTTCAATGTATTATAATTAGTATACCTATTTATTTACATTCGTTTTTTAAAAATTATTTATAATTTTAGAGCAATTCTACAACATGATTTCAAATAAAACCTAATAATACAATATTGTAAAAACATGATAAATTGAAGATAATTCTCATCTGTATAATAATAATATGCGTTAAGCATTATGTAAAATTATGTATATTAAAGTAAATATTCTACACACGTGAATACAAATAACCAATTTAATGAGTATTTTAGTGAAATAGAAAGAATTCGAAAAAATAATTTATCTCACTTTTTTTCAACATTGTCGGAATGTGCAAACAACAATACAATGCTATAGTATTCGTTGTTCGCACGAAATACATAATATTGTTCTGTTGTAAGCTACTGTTTAGGTATAGATTAGTTTATGACGACGGTAGACAAAACATCGTTCAGAAAAATACAAATCATAGTTAGATTTATTATTAAAGTATCAAATTATAATTGCATCATTTTACATTATGGTTCAATGTATTATAGTAATAATTGTGTACGAAAATTAAAGCATTTAAATACAAATAAAACTATGAATCGTATTGTTATGAGTAATGTACTTCCGTGTTATTTTAGATTTGGCCAAATTCTAGGTACGCAAATTATTATTGTGTTCGCCCATTATTGATAAATAAAATACAGTAATTTTATATTTTATATAGGTACTTATACGCCTAAAATTTATTTTAAAATGTATTTGGAGACGATAACGATATTTCTATGTTTAACTTTCCAAATATATCTCATCTTAAGGAGCCATAAACTCTTGCAAATGCTTTTATGAAAAAAAAGAATATAATTTCGCGTATAATTTATTCGAACTCAAAAAAAATTATTATTAACTATTAATATAAAATGCATATAGGTGTAAGGTACAGGTACTTGACCCATTATTTGTAAACTAAATATTCTCATCAACCACTTTGCTTATATTTGTAATACACACCAGATAATTATAATGACGTCAGTGCCCACTGCATTGTATCCGTCATTACATGTATGAAATGAAATACCTACACCACACGGGAATGCCGGTGTTGGCCAAACATATAAGACACCGAATACCCACTTATATCATGCTTACGCAATTATGTGTTGATGTAAATTTAATGTTGTTCAGCAATCATTAATGTTATTAATTTTATGGGGGAAAACCTGTATGGTCAATACATCCAGATATTATATCTTATAGTATAAAATGACGTTTATCATATATTTTTTTGTGTTATCACAAAATTGTTGAAACGTAAAAAGAATAATCAAAAATTCAAAAACATAAATTTGTGTAAAAAGCTATGGAATATAATAAACTATAAATTTAAATCATACATTTATACTTAATATTTGAACATTTAAAAAATATTAAACTACTTACTTTAAATAAAACAGATAATTTTGTAGAAGTCATATGAGATTTGTTAAAATTAAATAGATTTAAATTGATTACATTATTTACATTGGTCAAATATTTATTTAAAATGTAACCATCTCATACATAAGATATTGTTGTAGAAATATATGTACAAATTAATTTATATTTTTTGATAACTTCAAATATTATAGTTTATTATTGATGTGTGTATAACAACTAACAAGTAGACTGTAGATCAATCAACTATTATCAGATCAAAAAAAATTAACCACTTGTTATTAAAATGTAATACTGAACTCATAATTTAATTATTCATTACTACTATATAGTACCATTTACTTTACACTTCTATATAAAAAAATATATACTATTAGACACTTGTTTTCAGTTTCAGTATCCACATAGCATATACTAACAACAATAGAACATTTTTCTGTAAATTTAAAATAAAATAATTTATATTATTAAATGTCTGAGCCCTGAAATGAACAAATTGGGTCAGTGTACAATATTTCTATCCTTATTTTTTTGGTCAAATTAAAAATTATTATTTTTATATTATATCAAAAATACACGAGTTTTAGTGATCTTAATTTTTAAACTTATTAAATCAATAATATTATAATAATTAAATAATATATTGATGGATATCATTCCTACTTGTAAACCAAGAGTAAAACCTACGTCTTCAAGTTTGACAAATTATAATATGGACTAAAAAATGCATGATAAGACATAATGTGTTCAAGAAATAGTATTGAGTGTTAAATGAATTTTTTATTTTTTTATCTTGTTCGATATTTTGTACATTGTTGGACAAATTTCTAACATATCAAATAATATTTAAGATTCAGTAAACAGGTTTACACACTTTTGACCATTTTCATGTAAAATACGCGAAGGTGAAATGTGAATCATGAGGCTAAACGACGAAATCATTATCTAATGCAGGTTGCAACTAGGTCTAGGTGAATAGAAATTGAAACAACAGAATCTATAATTATTCCAAGACTAATATAAAAATGTATACAATTTTTTTTTAATCCTACATTATAGTAAATAAACAAAATATCATACCTAAGTTAAAACAATATTATACCACGTCTGGCAGTCGTCTGCTGTCTATATCTACTGTTAATAAGTCTAAAATACTAATTACCCTATAATAATAATGGTAGCCCGTAAGAAACTTTATTGTTAGGTCAGATTTTTGAATTTTTGATACTTGATCTTAAATGTTATTTGTTTTATCACGAATGATTAAGGTAAATATGACAACAACGACGAGAACTTAATATTAATGGTTGGTTGATAATTATAATTAATTATTCAAAATGTTTGCTTTGCAATTAAAATCGTTTAAAAGCAAAGAATAAAATTCGTATTTGGTGTCGTGCAGTTTGTCGTACGTATTGGAGTATCAAAATCGTTTGGCGAGTCATTAGTCCATAGACCAAACACATATATAAGGCCCATTATAAAGCATAAATGTTAAATAGTATATTAACTATGCATAAAGGTAAGTACCAACCTAGTGTAGAAGTGGTCAATGTTGTAAAATATTTAGTTAAACCTAACGAGACACATTAACATCGATGCGTAAACACATAAACCGCACGATACATTTTAGATGGGTTTACGACGCGAACCTTTCGGAGAACGATGTCGTATAATAATATTTTAACATCATTCGACGGATTCGTATTTGCTTGCTGGTTTTTCATCGCGTACCTATCCATACATATCCATACTACTGGACGGGACTAATAAGTCGAAAACGACGCAGGGTATACTACCAATATCGGGTATCGTGACAAGTCTACCAAATGACGTAGGTATATGGTACTTACCGGACTTGTGTCAAGAATCCTCCGGGCGCGATGGCGTTAAATAAATAAAATATTTTATTTTATGTATCGATGATATTATTGTGGTGCACTGCACTGGGCGAGAATATAATATGAACGGATTGCCGGGTGAAAACCGTCCGTTGGCGAAGCGTATCGATAACGGAATAAAACTATAAACCGATGGACGGCTATCGAGTCATTTGATCGCGACGACGGGGTGGTTCGTGTGCAGCACTCGCGGCGGTCGAACGGAACGCGGGCGGTACATCAGAGACGGACAAACAATTTTTCCAATAATATCGTGTATCTTCGTGTCGTCGTCGTTGTCGGTCGCTCAGCGTTGCGCGAGTGACGGTACGTTTACTGCAGCAGACCGTGCAGTGGCGTAGCGGTCCGTAACGTCTCGCGCGATATGGGTAAGTGGCGTGCGCCGGCACGCTGTGACTGTAGCGGCGTGTGCGTAAAAACCCACAGGAGGTGGTGAATAATGCATATAATATACGTCGAGAGGCGTTGTAAAAAACGCACGCCGCCGCATGAACCGATTACACCGCACGAAAATATTATTTCACATCATATTTATTATTATTATTATTATTATTATTATTATTATTATTATTATTATCTGTGCGCGGCGGTCTCCAGGAAATAATGTGGAAATGTATATATTATTATTATTATTATTATTATTCGCAATAAATCGTCATTACATTATTACTATTATTATTGTGTTGCGCGTCTTTATAATAGGTATATTAGTCATTGGATGAACCGCCGCATCGCGTATATATATATATATATACCTATAGGTACTTTCAAAATGCCACGTATTTAAATGTACCATAGCCGTTGAGTTCCAAACATCACCTCTTTATGACACATCGTCGTACGATTATTTTTTTAGTAGATGTTACGCCATATTATCTTTAAACATGTGTTTTTTATCTTATATATTATTATAATTTTAATACATAGGTAGATACACCCCTAATGTCGTAAACCGTGTATAATAAAATGTACATATATACATATATTTATGGGTGTACACATGTTGTTGTTATTACTATTATTATAATTCATCGTTAACCGTTTTATTAGTATATAAAAAAATAATAATTACAATAATCGACATGCGTAGTTAACGATCTACCTCGTCGACGTGCGAACGTGTGTTCGCTCGTGTATCGGTTGTTATTGTTGTTGTTGTATTTTTGTTGTTCGGCTAAGCGCACGAAATAGTTACATAAACCCACAGATTTCCTCGATCCCGGTCCTTGGATTACCCCTCAAACGCGCGTTTGACGTCATTTGTCTGCAGATTTAAATCATTGCGATATATGACGCACGGACTTAAGTATAAGGTTCGCGAAGCGATAGTAATGATACAGCGATCCATAACACGATATATTTAACTACATACCACTAAAATAATGATATAGTCAATAATGTAGTTGTACGCTTCGAACGTTTGAAGGTGCATAATATGTTATTGTATGTATATATCTATGATATGTTATATACGTTATTCTAAGCATTTTGTTCGTTGTTTACGTAAAAAAAACACAAAATTGGTAGGTACTCGAACTAGTTAAGCGCGACCTACCTAAGTTTATTTTGTGTATATAGTGCAGGTGTCCGTATCCCGAATTCTAGGGGAGGAATGAAATGATAATACTATATATACGAATTATATTATCAAGAATAGACTGTACTTATGTAATTTTTATATTTTAATTTTTACATAAGACAATTATAATTATAATTGTTTTAAAACAAAATTTGATAAATTTCTTTTATATTTTGTTCAGACTAACTATGGTCTGAATGACCATCTAAGGTATAGTTTTGATACAGTTACAACGTATTCATTTTTGTATATTGACATGCTTCATTTTACATATTATATTACACAAAAAAACCACATAGTTACCACACCGGCTACTATAAAAATTGTCAGTCCTAACACTTATAAATCTTAACTATAGTAAATATATACTAATAATTAGGGAACGAATTTAAATGCAAATTGCATTTTTTTAAATATTGCTCTTTCCAAGCACAATGTTCATTTCATACATCAAAGAATTAAAAAATGTAACTTTTATTTTTTGTATTTTTAAAACTTTGGCTTTTTAGAGCGTTTTTTTTTGAAATTTTTAGTGCATTTTTTATGGTTTTAAGTCATTTTTATAAGGAATGAATAAAATTCGATAAAAATTAAGTAGCACCTGATTATACAGTGCTATTATGAAACACAAGGTAAAAGTATAATGAATGTATCTATTTAAAACATAATACTCATTTTTTGGAATAAATTTTCAGAATAAAAATAAGATAGAAATACTAGAAAATTAAGAAAATGATACGATTAATAATAATGACCTAGGAATAAAAATTTATATAATTAAACAAATTTTTTTAATGTTAAAAATAATTTTAAGAGCATTTTTTAAAAAGAATTTATGTTAAAAATGCATTAAATCCAAGGGCGCCCATATGGGGGGGGCAAGGGAGGGACATGTCCCCCCCCCTGGAAAATGTCGAAAATCTTGAAAAATTGTTTACTGTGATTAGTATCTACTTATTTATTTAAACAGAATTTAAAAATTTATTTTTATATATTATGAAAATCTATAATTTTTTTTATGAAAAGTCGGTTTATTCAGTTTGGCAAATTGGGTTATCAGCTATAAATAACAACACGCTGTTTCGTTTCTATTCTATAAATAGTTATCAATTCTTAAAATATTGGTTAAATAATTATTATTTTATAATCCTTCAGTTTGATGTACCTATGTTATGTAATAGTATAATGTAAAATTGTAAACCCCTTCCTGGCCTTCCTACCTCGTGGTCATTCCTATTTATAAATAGATTGATAAAATAAAATGTTGTCCCCCCCTTGAGAATTTTATTATGGGCGCCCTTGATTAAATCATATTCTTTTAAGGCATTTTTCTTGTTTTTTATAGCATTTAAATCCGTTCCCTAATAATAATATATTATATAATATGACATAACTAGATACAATATTTTAAATTTTAACATGTGTACCTATAGTATTACCTGACCTAACATGTACCGTGTTGCAATTTACCATCTCTCAAATTATGTTATAAGTCGGAAAATATACTCTATAATGGGTATAGAATAATTTTTTTCCATAGATTTCGAGGTCCGTAAACAATGATTGTATTAAACATAATATATTTTATATACCTAGTTAAAATATATTATGTCGAACAATTTGGCGGGAACTTTCAGAACACCTGCAGTGAATATTTTAATAAACCGTTGTCAACACATATAAATAACAACCATTACATACATTTTTATTTTTTGCAATTTATTATAGGTAGATTAAAAATATTGCGAATACACAATAATGAAATTTGGATGTTAAACTATATATAATTGATACATGACGGATAAAGTATACAAAAAAAAAAACATAGTGAGTTAAAAAAATAGATATAAAATAAGTATTTGTGATGTTTCGTGGCTTATTAATTTTATAAAATTCAAATAATGGTATTCTTGAATACAACAAATTATAATAGCTTATTTATGCAAAACTTGTAAACGAAAATTCGGAAAACTAGCCCAATTTTGAACACACTATCATATTAAAATATTAAATCATAATAATATCGAAATGTCGACTTATGTTTTGAATGCAAATCCATATAAGGAGTGATAACAATAAATAATAATAAAACGCGTGTTACGATAAAACTAATAATTATAATTAATGTATAAACAAAAAACATATTATGATTTAAAATTTTTACCGTTTTATATTTTAACTTTTAAGTCACTAAACATATTCAATATTGTTTCATATTTGGGCAATAATATACTGATTCAAAAATAAATTTAATACTAAATTATTATTAATACATGTTTAGTGTTTACTTTATAGGACTATATCAAACATTAACGAGGTATAATACTTTCAATTAGTTTATTTTGAATAGTCGAATTGTCTCGATTTGCTCAAAATTAACTTTTTAAATATTTATTATTTATATTGTAAATACATTGATATATATATATATATACACATTATACATAAACATAATGCAATAAGTCTTACATGTATTTCAAATATAAAAATATAGTTTTGGTTTTAATGTTACATAATTTGAATAAATCAACTTTTTACTTGTTATTGCTTATTTTATCCATTCACAACAACAACAAACTTTTATAGTTTACATATAATTCTAATTCAATGTCAAATCTTTTACTTTCTTTTAACTATTTGATATATTTTTAATAAACAACTAATCTTAGAATTTTTATTTAATTCTACAAAGAGTTCTAAAATAAACTTCTATAGTTTATTTTGAGATCGAGAAAGTTGTTTTATCAGAAAAATAATGTTGTCCTTGAACATCTTGAACTATACAATAATATTAAAGATTCCATTTTTTTATGTATCAATGTATCATAATATATTATAATAGTCTTGAATTATTAGCTACCTATACCTAAATTATATGATATTTTTGGATTATTTTTATTACTTCAATAGTTCAATGTAAATTCACTATTTTATTATTCAAAAAATATTAATAAAATGTTGAATCGATAAATAAAATTCAAAATTATAAATATTATATACATAGCAATAATAATTATATATTTATACATAATACATAATATATACATAAAAAACCTAAGATTATAAAGACTAATACCGGGTAGCATAAACAATCACTACATTTAATGAATAAATATTGTGCTAATTATCCATTAAATATGATTTATTGACCCATGAGGCATGAATGGTCTACTAAATTAATAAATACAAAAACCGAGATCTCATTCTGATGTATACTGTATAGTAATTAGTAATCATATATAGGTTTTGAGTGTATACTTAGTTAATTTAGGTAGGTCATTTTGTTAGAACTTTAGAAGTATTAAATTTGAATTCAATCTATATTATCGAATACAAAAAATGATTTTAAGTAAAAGAAATTAACAGATGCAATTCTAGTTCTAAAGATATTTTATGTTACTTTTATTATTAGTAGTAGGTGCCTACTTTCTTAATTTGGCAGGTTGAAATAATTTTTTTCAAAAACATTGTTATAACTCAGGTCAACGCCCACATGTCGTAGAATGTCGTAGTGAATAAATTCATAAAATATCTAGCTGAAAATTAGTCTAAATATTTTGAAATTTTATTGTGTTTAGAAAATAACAATGTAAGTAATTTTTAAAAATGTTCAAGTCCATATGTAATATGTAATGTAATATTTAAAAAAACACATCAGGTATAATTATTTACTACTGAAAGTATTTAAAATACATAATATAGTCTAATAGATATTATATGTGTGAATAGGAATTATTAATAGTATGTTTTCTTTTTTGATTCGAACATTATCCTTTTTTTCTAAATAGTATTACCGTGCCTCTTTATAATGACTGTAGTTAATAATTTATTTTTTTATATCCGAATATGCTAATAAGTAAACTTTGTCCCTTATCTTATTTTTGCTCTATAATTATAATACTATAATAATATTTAACCATCTAGGTTGCCAACAATTAACGCGTATCATACAATTATATACCTACATTTGTTTCCATTATCTACAGGCTAGAATTTTATTTCTTAGAAAATGTAATATTTTTATCAAATAAATAAATTTCCTTAAAATACATATTCCAAAGGAAATAATGATAAGACAATCTCAATAATCACTTGTATTCTTTGAAAGTATAACATTTTTCAGTATATACTTAGTGTACAAGCACAGTTCAAAACACAGTTCAAAGTCGTGTACAGAATTTGTTGAATCATCATTAAATTAAAACGACTAGGCATACTATAGGTTGCATAGATTAGTAGGTACACAAAAAATCTTCACATACTATTTTAAGCTTTTATTTTCTAGCATTAATTATTGTTATGCAATAGGTATTTATATTAAAATAAAATAATTATTATCCATAACCATTGTTAAAGAAAATCAGAAACATTTTAAAGTATTAATTATTAACTGCTATACTTATATAAGTTATATTTAGTTATTTTTTAAATACTTTTTGTTAAACCTTAATTCAATTGAATTATTTAAATCTATTAACTATGTATTAAATATAGCTAAATGTTCAGAATCTAAATACACTACTTTTTTCTTAGTATATAGCCGTATAGGTATTTCAAGCTCATTTTTGCGTTGAAAATATCTTAAATTATAGGTTGTACATCATATTTTTTTAGATACAAGTCTAATAATATTTTTTACAGGCACCTGCGTCATCTTAATCTAATTTGTAACGAATATCTTTAAATAGAAATGACGTGTTATTTAATATCTATTTGTTAATTAATTTGTGATTTCAATACTTAAATAAATATTTAGTTTTTGTTGATTTGTATTATAATATTCGAAATAAATATATAATTTAACAGAAAGTTCATTCAAACAATAAACATTAAAGTAAAAAAATGTTAACTTCTATAGTTATTACGTTTATTTATTTAATATAGTTATTTTATTGTAGTTCTAATACGAACTTTTTTTTATGAAAATATTGATGAACTATAAATGCTATTATATGAGTCTATACATATACATACATATACATCATTGTTAATAATTAATTGAATATTTTACAAAAAATATTTTAATTATTTTAAACGATATCCAAATATACGATTCTCACACTAAAAACCCGTAAAGCCTACAATGCGTCATATAGGAAACTTATATTTACTTCCTCTATCAGTTAGAAGTTAAAAATAAAACATTATGTATGTAGATACCTACCTACATTTTTTTTTTAATGTACAATGAAATGTTAAAAAAACATAAGAACAGAACAATACGTACATGGTTATACCTATATTGTAATGATTTTAGTGCCTATATTGAGTTATTTTTTGTCTTTTAATTATAAGATATTTTGTTATGCATAGATGGAAAAAAGAAGGACTTATGCAGTTGTTGGAAAAAATATAATCAAAAAAATTTCAAATAAAACAATACTTGATGATGTGAATATTACCGTTGAAAAACAATCAATGTACGTATTTAATTAATTACTCACTGGAATTTATATTTTATCAGCTAAGACGAACACGGGGTTTCAATCATTACGATGTAACTTCTCATTAGTTTAGTACATTGTACATATCAGTACTACTAGTGCACTACAAACATTAGCATAAACATAAACTATAAGTATTAAGTCTATAAGCCATAACCATAAGGTATAAAGATAAGACTATAACCGAAGAGTTTGTTCGAGAAAAGTAGGACGCCCTTTTCATTTTTGAAATATTAAATTTGTTTTGAAACTTTTTAAAATAACGTTAAGTACACGATTTAGATTTATTTTTCACTTTTTATTTTTTTACTTTAATTATTGTTATACAAATTCTATATAAACTATGCATTAAGGTCAAATAATTTTCTTTTTATAATCTTATTCAAGGTAATATGTTCAAATTCCATAAGACATAACAACGCAAATCATTATGTAAATGTAATTTGTTTATAAATACCTATATATGTTTATTTCCTTATTTTACTTTGGTACTTTTAAAATAATACATAATGTCTTCAACCTAGTAATTATCATAATAATATTATCTTGGTTAATTTATAATAATTCAACGGATAGCACGCTGTTTTTATTTTATTAGATATACAAAATAAAATTATATAATAGAATATAGATATTACGAAAAATACATGCTTAATTATAATATATCATTATAACTCATAAGTATATGTACCTATAGTTCAAAAATTGTTATTATTAAAAATAATATTCCAAATAGCCTTACTATTTATTTATTATCATTAACAATTGTAATGAATTTGTTTAATTGACTTGATTACTACGTGTAATGACAATACATATTATATTTTTGATATATAACAGTATTTTCAATTTTTCATTTTGTGATAAACGTGTTAGATTTTAGATTTATTTATTGTCAATCGTTTTAGAATTTTCATAATATCTAATCATATAGCAGCATTAAAACATAAATTATTTAAAATGAAAAATGTTACAATCAATTGTTAAATAATATTATCATGCTAAAAAAAAGTGCTTGAAAGCGGAAGATGGCCTTAGAACCAATATGAAGAATCTGTTATGTCCTTCCTGTATTCGATTTCCTAAAATATCAGCGGTTATATAAGCCTCAATGGGCATCCTTCAAACAAAAATAAATCACACTTGACATTTTTTATTTTATTTGTTTTATCTCTGCCGAACTTGAAAAGATAATTTATATGAGATTAAGACTGAAATAAGTACAAATTATTCGTATAAGCATATGAAAACCGAATTTTTTTTAGTAAAGTTCGAGTTTTCTTTGTTATAAAATAAAACATAAATTAAAAATGGAGCTACTACTAAGTAGTTTAAACACTTATTATAATAATATGTACTATTGTAGTATTGTATAGTATTCATATACTATATTATTATATCTCAAAAGATATTATGGAGTAATTATCCTATGAAAGAAGCCATCAACCATATTTAAAAGTTTTAAATAATAATTTTATCATAATTTATTATAATAAAAACACACAATTCAATACAATTTTATGTTACACTTTTATTAACCCTTCCCCCCCCCCCAAAAAAAAAAAAAAATTCTGGATACGCCACTGTTTAAAACAGTGAACTATTTGTTATTTATTTCTTAAGAATTATGATTATAGTTTTATTTAACTTAATGAGAGAACATACATAAATGTTAAATCATTCTAATAAAGGTCATGATACCGATTAACGTAAAACAATTTAATATAAGATTCGCTATTATGTCCCCCAAAAATCTAACCCTAAGGTTGGTTTTGTGTGAAATTTATAATCGAATACCAGTTGTACCACTGGTCCTCGGCTATAATTATATATAACCTTACACTTTTAATACTTCTATATTAATCATTTAATGATAAACAGTTTTTAATTTTAAACAACGAAAGGAACAAAATTATCCTCTGTCTATATGCCCTATGGCAATGAGATAAATTACTATTAACGGTGCTGAAAATGTAATTCCAAATACTTCATGTATTGTACGTTATAAGCATTCTTTGTACGGATTGAGAAAGTACGAGGGTTTAAAGTTTAAACCTTCTAAAAGGTTTTACAGCTATTTTAAAAATATATGATATAAATATATTAAAAATTGAAATGGTAAACGGATAACTGATGTTTTAATATGTGTTCTGTACACATCACGAATGCGTCCATACATATATTATATAGTTATGCCGTGTTGGGTGAAAATAGTTCGGGCAAGTCAGTATTGCTAAGATGTCTGGCGGGCATTTTGGAACAAGATGATGGTGACGTGATAATAACAAACGACGTTCAAATGGTCTCTGCAGGAAGCGGTAGCAGAGATAGTAGCAGTGGCGTCACACGACGTCATCCCAAGATCGGGTTTGCCCCACAGGTGTGCATTTTCCGACCGATCATGGTTAACATTATAGCCATTATGTAATATATATTTTTCGTTCAATGGCCGCAGAATCTTGATGTGCCTGGACCGATGAAAATTTACCACCTACTGCACTTTATCGGTGTCACCAATGGACTAATCATTGACAAAATTGTAGAGAGCTACAAGACCTTAGTGCCGATGGTCGGGTTACCGGTGACTACGGATTTTTTGGTTGACCGACTAAGGTTCGTTTTAATATGTGAAAAAAGGAAAGTCGTTACATCTAGTTAAGTACATATAATATAATATATATATATTATATTTAATATTATCGATAAATCGATATTTGAAAATTGTGTATTTTCAAGGTTATTTGTAGGGCGTATGAGTACGACTATAGGAATATAGGATTACCTATTTTGATACATAAACGTCAGTAACATTTGTATATAATATATATATATATATTTCCGAATAAAATAAATTATTTCTTTTTTTTCAAATAATTTATAAAAAAATTATCATAATTTTATTAAATTTACGCGTAAATATTGGTACTATATTAATCAAATCTGTTCAAAATCGAATAGAATATTTCTCTACAATTATTTTAATTTTTAAAAGGTGGATAATACTAAAAAAATATTATAATGTATTTATTGGTTTTATCTTATGTTATATAATTAATTTAATATTTTGTTTCACAAGATTAAGCCAAAAGAAAGTTTTATCTCTGGTGTTAGCAATTGTACACGATCCCGATGTGATCATTTTAGACGACATCACTACTGGCATGGACACCGTAACGTTAAAAAAGTAGGTTAATCTTTTACATTTTATTATGTATTATTGTTATAAGTTTAAAGAAGTGTTTATTAATATTCATTACGTAGTTGGAAGAATATGTTGTTTAAATATTATTTTTATCTATGTAGATTGTTTTTTAAAACACATTAAAAATATACCTTAAGGCAACTACATATTATACCCTTTACAATTACCAATAACATTGACTAGATGAATATTATATTACAATTTACTATATATAATTTATATGAATTTAATATAAAGCGACTATCTTCACGATTAAATATATTTTTTAATTGCATCTGTATTATACAAACCATAATAAAGAGAAAATTAGCCTTAACGCTTTTCAATATAATATTATACAATATTATAGATACTATTGATCCTTTTTTCTTTCCGTAACGATACCGAACCGTATTTCAGTTCTTATACCATGTCACATTAGTCATTACTCACGTTAGTATACTAATTACCAGTGTCGGCCTGGCCATGGCCGCTAGGCCGCGAACGCGGCCGTGGCCTCTCCGTTTTTTTTTTTTGGGGGGGGGGGGGGGTCTGGGAAAATAAAAATTACAAAATCTTAATAATTGGATCAATAATCAGATACTTACCTATATCTATAGTGTGAGAGTAGTGCATACTATTACAAGTGTCAAGTAACAATTATAATAGTAACATTGTAACACGTAGAAGGAGGTTTTTGGAATAATTGCGCTACTGTAGGTTATGTTAGGTTTTATCTCTTGCTTCAAAAACAATGGCTTGGACGACTGCACGAGGGCCCCGCTTACCCGACCCTGCAGAGGGTCTGTTGTTAAATACAGCGATCATGCAAATATTGCATATAAAAATATGTATAATACTATGAAATACAATACTATACGTTTATATGTCAATATCTATTTATATATATAAATAATATGTATAATAATGATGAAGATAAGACATTTACTTTTAGAAGTTTACTTAAATAATATTATGCTTAGGGCTTATGTATTTGTCTTCAAAGTTTAAATTCTATATAGTAAAAATATAATTTTAGTTTTCGTAATTTTAGTTTTGGGGCCCCCTTAAAAAACTGATCCATGGGCCTTTGGTGTGCCAGGCCGACACTGCTAATTACAAATAGTAATTTGTTCTATTTTTATAATTTTTGTTTTTATTTTATTTTTACTTGTTTTTATCATCTTTATACTATCATTTAAAGATGAATTAATATTTATATTAATATTATATTTGTTATACCACAAGCACAACTTGATTCTATAATAAATTTAAATAAAATATTTTTAGATGTTTTCTATCCCTTAAATTAAGTGATTAACATAACACAATTCATAATTACTAGTAAGTAAATATAAGACGTCAACAGTTAGCACTAACGTAAGTAATAATTAATAAAATTATAGATCTTTCCTGTACATTTCAAAATTATATTATTAAATAATATATACTTTATGGTTGTTTTAACGATTACGTTACATTCCTTCAACTAACAGGTTATACATTCTTGGGTTAACGTATTACATTCTCGTAGAAATATTATCTGATCAGTACGGTAGCCGGATACTGGTTTGAATCATTCGTAGATATCTTATATTATGTGCTAATCTTGCCTTAAGGTGATAACTGATAATATTTGCACCGCGCGGATTTAGTTATTGAACATTATTAGTCCAAGGCCATGCAGACGCAGAGGCACAGAATATTATAATATAGCTATATAGATATATAGTTACTTCTATATGATTGGGAAGCCAGCATTTTTGTTAAACGCGATAGGCCTATACTTTAAATCAACTTAAAAAAAAAAAATATTTTTTCGTCGACTCATAGCTGCTCACTTATTCACTTAATTATTCATAACAATAATAATTATTTGTGTAGTATATTATATTATATTATTATATAAATAAATATGAATCCAGAATCTTAATAAATTACGGGATCACCCTCGATCGATCGTTTTCTGATCATCGATCCTTATGACATTTTATAGGTTATAACAGAAAGGTAAAGTAAACATAGATTCGATGAATTAAAAAAGATATGCAATGTACAATATTCAAATACCTTTGTATACCTACACCTTATTTTTTCGAATGCAAAATAAATAAAATTAACATTATATGTTTAAATAATATTTACTCAACTATACTATATAATATATTATAATAGTATTGTTTATTTTATCACCATGTATAATAGGTCTTTCGACTTGTCTATTATTGTCCTTCAAGTCATTATGTAAATATATATTCGTATTTGTACGTGTTTTAGTATTTGGACACTTTTAACATACATAAACTTATCCAGAGAATGTACAATTATCGTGTCGGCTTCCAATAATTTTTGCTTTATGGAAACAGTAGTTACGCATGTAATTATCAATATTCTTGTTGTTTTTTCTCTAAAATAACTACTAAAACTGACAGTTACAACTTAAACCAGATAGGAGTATTGATTAATGGAAAAATTGTAAGAGAAGACACTACAACAAATCTTTTAGAAAAATTTAAAACGTCAAGCATAGAAGATTTGTTTCTATCAATAATACTCGCCGAAGATAATCTGCAGAAAAATCCCGTAGTACTTACGATTATTATTATTATAGTACCAATTAAATAAATACCTAATAAATCATAATTAATCATAACTATGTTTATTTTAAGTCATTAAAAAGAACCAGGAGATTATCGATCATTAATAATTCTATTTCGCATCAATATACGTCATTGCTGAATTCCACGCTCAATACAGTAAGTATTAAAATACATAGGTACATTAAGTATTAAAATCAGAAAAAAAACCAATATACTATAATAGTAGGTATAATGGTATATAATATATATATTGTATATTTGTATGGTAATAAAATAAATGATAATACATAGTAGTATAGTACTATATTATGCCAATGACTTGCTGTATTTATATTTTATACACCATTTCTGAATTTTCATTTTCTTTTTTCTTTGTTTATTGTCGTAATAAATTTACCAACATAAAAATAAAATATTAAATGCCTATTTTACACTTGTATTGAGATGTATAGGAGAGGAAATGATTTAAATGGTTATTGTATGTTTTATTAAAATAACTATATGTATTATAATAAATAATTTAGTGTTTCAAACGAATATCGATAGATTTAAAACGATAAATACAATGCATTATTATGAAATTTGATATTTAAAAAAACAATAAAAAATATTTTAACATATAGATGATGAAATATTTAAATAAGTAAGACAATATTTAATTTGTTGATTATAGCAACTTAGTGAATCCAAAAAACAAGAAAACGTACTACAGGCACTAATACTTAAAAACATTTGGACTTTAACAGGAATTTATTCGTAAGTGTCATTTATCACCTTTAAGTTAATAAAATATTAGTATTAAATAAGTTATTAGTGTTATTACCTATTTATTATGCGTATAAAAATGCAATGTCACTCTACTGTTTCTACTACTGAAGTTAAACAACTTAGCTGATCCCAACCACCGTAATGAGTTTGTCCGTAAGAACAAAAATCTTGACTTACCTAGTGTCATATACACGAGTACACAAAGTGATCTATTTAATGTAAGACAAATGCTATTTTAGAAAAGACTAACGTTTTTAAAAATATTTCTTTTATATGCATAAAGTTGTTATATATAACAACATTTTAAAAAATATTGTATTTTTACTATTTTTAAGTTTTTTACACTTTTGAATCACAATATACATTTTTGATTTCATATTTCTAAACAGAAAATTATTAAGAGTACTTAGATTTATCAAATTCTGTTATAACTCTATCAGTGAATGTAATTTAAATGAACGAAAAGTAGATAGCAAATAACATTTTGCTGAATAACTCTGTACCACTGCATGATGTATTCTGTTAATCAAAAACTTATTAAATTAAATACCTGTCTATTTTTATAAAGTCATAATTATAACTAGAACACTAAAATAATGTTTATAACTTAAATTATAAGTAGTTCAAACTTCTCCAAAAAATATTCTGTTTTTAAATAAGGAATTAAAAATGCATTTTGTAATTAAAAAAGTAAAAAATAATTAAATTAAAATAATGTAAAAAAAATCAAAAACATTAATGTAGTTTTTGAAGTAATGAGTTAAATTAAATATGTATGTTATATTATGTATGTATAGCTTGACGTAATTGAGATATTGAGTAGTGAGGACCCCGAGGTGGTTTAATGTGAACGTTACGTCATATAGTGTTTACTAATTCAGTTAAATTAAATTTAACATTTCGAACTGAGTATTTTAAAGAGAATCCCATAAAAGGTTAATCGCAAATCGCAATAATGTGAATATATATTGCATCCATTACATTGTATGTTTTAGTAAATTTCATTTTATTTAACAAAATTATAAGACATCGAAGGTAAATAATAGGTATTCAGGTACAATAACCTACATCGAAATTTAAGGCTATCGTACCCTGTAACCATTCTTCTTGGTTTACCTAATATTTTAATTTGATTTATAATGACAGTATGACACTATCTGCAGTTTGCCACTTTTCGGTTTTCCTATGAAAAGTGAATACTTTTGAGCTCAGTGCCGTCATGGAAATATTATATTGTGGCCTATAGACATTCAACTAAAAGAAATTAACAGTGACATACGTATATGGCATTATTAATGTGACGTTTAAATGTTAATTTAATAATCTATAGTATTTTTTTTTTTATATTATTATAAAATTATTATTCAAAATATAATCTTTAATATGGCTATGGCACAAAGTTTTTATCTATATATTATATTGAATAAGTACACATAAAGACAAATAAGCATTTCTTTAAGAAATCACGTAAGACTTACAGGACTATACATTTTTATTTTATTAAATTTTTTTTTTTTAAAGTTACATTAATTAGTAACGCAATATCTGCAATATGAAATAATAATATATAAAATACGTATATACCTAATAATATAATATTTATATTGTACATTATATTTCATAGGTATTTATACTGTCATATACTATAGCCAGCCATTATAATATATATATATAATATTATATATATATTATTGTTATAATATTAAAGTACCTATAGTAACACAATATTATAATAAAAATGTAGGAATATGTTTTAGCGAGTAAGTGTAAGTTACTAATATAGATTGGAGGTGAGTTCTGCTACTGCATGTGTAGGGTTCGGTAAAAGTGTGTGTGACAGTCTTACGTCTTATGTGTAGAGATGAAAAGCTATTACAGGGACATCAGTTGAATATTTTATGTTTGTTTTTATGTATAGTAAAGATGTTTATGACCATTTTAATAAATTGTGCTATACTTTTTTGCAATCGTTTTATACGTTCAACGTGACAACGTTTGAATACTAACCAAGGCCAGGGTATAAAATATATCCTTCGAGTTAATGCGAATTAATGACGTATTTTCTAAAAGAATTAAACCAGGCTAGAGTATACCACCCATATGAATCGTTGAGGTCTTAAAAAGGACGAACATAAAACGATAAGCGTATGCCATCATACTTCTCTATAAGTTAACAGTGTCTGCCAAATGGCAAATTCATTTTTGGAAATATGTCATTAACTTGCGGAGTTTACGAGGGCAAGATGTTATGAGTTTTAGTGCGTGTTACTCATAACGAGTGTCGAGTAATACAACAGTACGTTACAGGTAGGTACTTGACCAATAAAATTGATTATAATACATAATATTTGTATAGCCCACTTACATTCTACGGCAATTGCAGTAAGTACATCATGTTATTTATTAAACGTTGAATGACTTCAATCTTTCTTCAATTTCAAATAAAATATACTTATAGCTTTACACGAGTAATCTAATATATTATACTATACTAATATGTAATATGTTAATATTCCGAATACGCAATCCGTTGTCTACGCATAAAACTTGGGTGCGGCTATATATATATATATACATGTTCTACGATAGAACACGACACGCGACGTATATAATAAATATTAATTTTTTAGGTAATACGAGAGAATTATTCTAGTTCATTTTTATATTACCTCATATGTTATATATAAGACATTCGAATTTTAAACATAATTATTAACGATTTCTACCACATGTCTGCTACAATCGTTATAATAATAATAATTATAATTAAACTATAATTCTTATTGATCGTCCTCCCTCTAAAATATTTTCATAGTTGTAATAAATGGTTCTATTATGCGCATATTGGAAGGTTCTTAAATTTTTAACATATCAAAATGAACAAAATTGTATAAATTCGCGGAAGTAGTAATTCAAGTGATAAAAACTAAAAATAAATTATTTTATACTAATTAATATTATTATATTCCATAAACCATCTTCGCTTTTGTATAAATAAATATATCAACGGCTTAAGAATTTTAAAATTTAAAAAAACAACTACGTTCGAAAGTTCTTATTAATATAATAATATGTTTTATCACAAATCACAATATATATATATAGGTATATATGTATATTGTCAATTGGTATTTTTAATTAGTAATTAGTTAATTAGTATATATTTAATAATCAATAGACATCGATTTTCTTGTGTATGTTTACAGTATATTTTTTGCTGCATTTATGTGCGTTATTTTGTTTCCTTTGGCTGCGCATGGGTCGTTTGCGGCGTACCCGAAACACGAGATACCCATAATGGTACATAATGAAGATTTGGGTGGCTACAACAATAATGAGATGATCGAACCTATGAGTGATATTTTCATTAGTCATTACTTGACATTTTTTTTTCCTGTGGTCAGTAAAATAGATTTTATACCTTCCAACACACACGCACTACGAGCTTAATATTGCTTATACTTTATAGATTATAGATACCAAAGTAACCTGCAGGCTGCAGTGTAATAATTAATAAGTAATAACGTGTAACTTTTAATTTTTTTAACTTTCTGGCTCAAAACCCAATTTATGTTCGTTTTTTGTTTCTGTACTTTATTATAATTAACACTTGAATAGTGTAATATACCTACTTACTATTTAATGATTTTAATAATTACAATTCAACTTCGGACGTAACCTATTCAGCTCCCGTTTTTCCTAAACGGCTCCCATCAAAAAGGTTTTACGAAAAGGTAAATTTTCTCAAACGGCTCCGGCTTTTTACGACACAAATTTCTTCCCACTTCAATACTTCATACAGACTTTTGGTTAGGATTGTCTCAAAAGAGATTTGGATAAAAATGTGTTAATGTACACTAAGTAAATTATAAAAATTTTGTATAAAATCATATATTATTATGAATTAATTTTTTTTTAATTTTAATGTTAAAACACTAGAAAAAATTTTAAATAAAACCAAACATTGGGTAAATGTTATTCGCACAATTTTTTATATAATCCATACGTGTTATTTTATTCGACGAAAACTTTTCAATTTCAATATATAATTAATTATGTTTAATGTTTTATTATTTTTGGTATTTTTAATATTATCAATATTTCTGATAATTTGTCTTAAAAATTTAAAATTTAAAAATATGGTATACCGATATTACTGTCAGTAGTTTGGGTTTCAATCTGTTCGTAAGATTTTTTTCGACGGGAGCCATTTGGGAATAAGCAAAGAATGGATAGGAGCCGTTTGGGATGCGCCGTCAACTTCACAAAAACCCACTTAAATGGTATATTAGTATTTCATTCAAATTACCCAACTTAAATCACCTAATAGAATTTTTTTGGAAATATATAAATATAGCAACTTTTTATTTACAAAATATAATTATTTTCATACTTCATGTTTAATCATAGCTGTTAACTTATAAATTATGATCCATTATACCTAATATTATTTTTTATATAAGTTACACAATTAAATGTAGATAAAGTACGTTAAAGTGCAATTATTATTTGGCAATGTAACAGTTACGCTGATGTGATTTAATTAATTATAGGTATACTATGTACCTATTATTCAATTTAATTGCGACTCATTCATTTTTATGGTTTAAAAATAAAGCAATTTTGTTATTACTATTATTTTCTTTATGTGTGTGTACAAATTTACAATATACCCAAAACATAAAAATAAATTCATCATTTTAAATATAAATTAGAAACTTAAATTTTAGCATTTGAAAACACCATTTAAATGATGCGCTGTAATGATATAAACTAAAACGTAATTGAGACTTGACTTCGTCTAAATCAAAAATAATATTTCCCGAATAACAAATTGTGTTTCAATTAGGTACCACCAATTAATATTTGTTAATCACATAATATATATTTATGTATAGATGTACACATCAAACAAAAAATACGATTACTCTGTGCACGAAGATGATTATTTTGATGTGTTCGAGTGTTTACTATATTTTGATAAAAATTATACTGTGGCTCTGCGACGGCGAATCGAAAGGAAAATAACAAACAACATTGATTTTGAAAACAGTCAGATAATAATCACAATGAACATGACCGGTATAATACAAAATGTACTTACATAATGTATCTAACTAAAAAGTGCAGAAGTAAACGTTTGGGGGTCCCTAAGCTCTACAAATAGTATCACGTTTATAATACTAAAAAATAATATTAAAAGATAGTGCTTAAAATAAAGTAAATAAGTAGTTAGTTATAGGTATCTACTTTTAAACAAAAATATCTAAACACTACAGACTACAGTAAGTCACGTACCAAGTATGAATATAATTATTACATAGTAGCTAGGTATTTAAAAAATATATTCAACTATGAGACAAGTTTGTTTTATGTTTTTCTGGATATTTATAATTGTCTATATAGACACGGTGATAGCCAATAGATATAGAATACGCAGCCAGTTCGTGAGGACTAAACAAATCCATACGATTATAAAGTTGATTATATTATAAATTTATACAAACGATTTTGTGTAATTGTGTTACTCAAAAATCTTTATAGATACACCTAATTGATGAATAACAAATAATAAATAATAAGTAATAAATAAGTCCAAGACGTATTGTAATTGCTTTAGTACTTATATTTGTTATTAAAGTTCAAAAAAAATAAAAAAATGTACAAGTTGTGTAAATATATTTTGAGTATAGCAACAACAACGAACAATACTAAAAACACTAAATTAATTTAAATATTGTAGTATTTTTTCCAAAAAGTTGCATTCATTGTGAGAATAACATCATATTGTATAAATAACTTAAAATTTTTATTAATTTGTAAAAATTATATAACTATGAAACCTACATCATTACACCAAGTACTACGAACAGTTCAAAACATTACGAGTATAAATTTAATATAAAAAACACTTTTACAGTTAAAAAACTGTTTGTCTTGCTCACCTTGAATAGAAATTAAATTAAAACATCTAATGTTATCATATATACAAGTTATCAATATACCTATTTAAACTTT
Source organism: Schizaphis graminum (assembly GCA_020882235.1). Lineage (NCBI taxonomy): Eukaryota > Metazoa > Arthropoda > Insecta > Hemiptera > Aphididae > Schizaphis > Schizaphis graminum. The sequence goes on from CM037032.1 coordinate 74,682,091, forward strand.
ATTGCCAATTCATATAAATACAATTAATATATAATAATATATTATATATACAATAACGATAGGTATCATACGATTTATTTTTTCAGACGGGCGAACAGCTGCTGTTGTAAAAGATCAACTAATGAAACTCTATAAAGAATTCCTATCGGACTACTCGCATAATATGCTGACAGAATACGTTACGGACATCAATGACGATTCTATTAAGGTGACATTGCAGATTTGAGTTGTTTGTAGTTGTGTACACTATTGTATACTAAAACATTAAATTGATATTTGAGATATATATTTAAGTAGTCATTTAATTAATATATAATTTGTTTTTATAGTACAATAGATTGAACTACGACGATGATTACGAATATCCTATTTATGGACGATTCGTAAATTCAGGACTAGTTGTCATGTAAGTACACATAATACCTACTTATACAACTTAACTTATGTACCTAACTACATAGAAGGTGTTCACGGGGAGTATCTAGTATGCTCGATGGCTTAGCCATCTCCTGCCAAATTGTAGTCCTAAAAATTTAACTCCTGAATCAAGGACCAGTATTTTATCTGTTGTTCCTAATCCTAAAGGTACAAAAATGACCTATCGTTTGCGCCAAAATATTTTGTAGATAAGCGCCAAAATTAATATTTTATGCAAATAGTTATTTAAAAATTGCTCTTGTAAAAAATTAAATTATATAAAATAATAAAAAAAATTTCATTAATAATTACACAAATGCATACGAAGTAGGTATTATTGTACAAATAATATGTTATAAGACAAAACTTCTCAATGCTCACGCACTGTCTATGGACAATCTATCGTAAACAGATACTATTTTAGATAATACATTTGTACGTTTGGATTTTTTGAACAATATAGTTCTAAATTTAATATCGCCATCGGTGTACCTATGTACCGTGGCACACACTAATCGTACCTAGGATTTTGGGGCTTTTGTACAATAGGTACGACTTTATTTTTTCTTATCTCATTTTGACGCTTTTGTCTTCCACCGGACAAATCATACTAGGTACCCTGTTTCGTGGGTGACCCAAGGGAAGCACTTTTCTCCCTAGAATTCTAAATTTCTTTTCCCAAACATAATTTGTTACACGCATATTTAGTAGACACAGAATACTTATGTAGTATGTAGGTACCTATAAAACTCTCTTTAATAATAACTGGGCTATTTTATCTTATCGTATAGTTTAAATGTTTTGGAAATTTGGAATAATAATATCTAATTTTAATAATGTAATTTAATAATATCGATAGGTATATAATAATGTGTTATGAATAAAATTTATAAAAAATATATTTATTTTTAAATTAACGCCCTCTCCCCCTTAAAAAATGTCTGGGTATGGCCAAACACTACTTTCGTATTACAATAATATCGTGCGTTTTCATATTTTATTAGTTTGACGTTCTTTTTCCACGGAGCAATCGCCGTTCAGCTACAACAGGTCACAGGCAAAGACTGTTATTACGACGGTTTGACATCATATCTTGCCCGTCTCATCGTCCAAATACCAATTGCCGTTGTTTGGACTGCATGTACAGTTGTACATGTGCACATCCTATATGATATTATTAATATTTATTGCTATTACATTTTCTTGGGTTTGTTGCTCGTGAGCATCAGCGGAATACACTTGGGTAATTAGATTATAACTTAGACTTAGACATAACATTTATAATTTAAAAGGTAGTGACATAGAACAATTGTTAAGGGGTTTGATTTAGGCAATCTCGTAAAAATCTCGTAAAAATATTCAACGTTAACTTTAACAGACTCACGGTTTTCTAAATTATCGGGATATGTAAACAATTCCAATTTATAGAATAAATTATAATTAAATATTATATGTATATTTTTTTATAACTATAACCGCATTTGGTTAATCAGTTAATCTATGATTTGATTTGTTGATTGGTGACTGCTGAGTAAATGTAAAATCATGATTAGCGAAATTTATAAGAAATTTTAGTTACACACATAAATTTTAGATTTTGAGCAGCTTAAACGATAAATAGTTGATATAATACTTGGATTTTTAAAAATATGGTTTTGGATAGAAATTTGGATCTAAGTTTAAAGAAAATCTGTACTTCTTTTATAATCTAGGAAAGATGCTTTGCTAAAAATCGTTTTTTCATATTCTGATATATAATTGAACTAAAATTTAACATACTCATAAAGTCATAAATCATAATAGTGACTCGACACTTTATGAACAGCAGATTGGTACCTACACACGGGCCTTGCCTACATCTTTTTTAAAATGTATTGTGATAACTAGTGTAAAATTGATTGTTATACTCTGTTTATATATAAATATTGAGAAGTTAATATAGTTTATTTTTATTATAAATTATAATATTTTCAAATACATTATATTCCTAATAACTACTATTTTAAAATTGATCACTCCAGTAGTAGTATTTTTATTACGTAATAAACTAATAAATATTTACTCCAGCTTACTCATGTTCGTGTAATTGTAATTTATACATTTACCTTAATATCCACAAATGTGTACATTAAATTATTGATACAGTATTAGTCGTATTACTGCCCATATTTTAAAAACAAAATACTTTTTTTTACAGGATACATCTTAAGTTCGATTGTGAAAAATCATTTCTGTGTTACAATAATATTGTACTTAAAATTTACAATATGCGTCTACGTCTCAGGTTGAATCTATATATAGTATATTATAATTATGATTTATGATCAATAACTGATTTCAAATAATATTTTTATGTCTAAATATTGTATATTGTATTATTTTTTTTTTATATATATAGGACTTTGGTGGCCTACATGTAAATTATTTGATTGGAAATATGAGGTAAATGGGTATTTCCCAATTTCAGCAAGCATTTGTTTTATTAGAAATTTGATTGAAAAACAGAATTTTGTTATAAAATCATTAATTATTACAACTTGTTGGTCTGTAATACTTGTAATTATAACAATTATTGATATAGCATCTACCAAACATGAAAAAAGGAACAATAAATTTAAAAATTTTTTATAAATATTAATATTTATGATTTATTTACAAATAATATTAATTTTTATTGACACACATAACTAATTTGTGTAAAAAAGAAGATATATATATATAAATGTAAAAAAAATTACTCGTTTTCTTGCTTTTTACGCAATATAACAAATCCTTCCATAACAGGTGTAAGACATTTGTATTCATCAGTAGCAAGTTCTGCCCTTTCGCCTACTGCCAATAGAACTGGTGTTGTATGGGTATGTACTCCAGCAATTGTTTTAGGGGTACCGGCTTTTCCAATGACATCAACAGCCTACAAAATACAATAGTTTATCAATTTAATTAAATATTTTTTATTATTTTGTGTTAACCATGATATTAGAGCCACAGGCATTTTATAAGACATAAATATTGAAAGTCAAGTTAAAAATATAGACAGAGTAGGACTTTAACCCACAACTAAATGTTTGAAACACTACATTCTTATAACTTTCACTTTAATATATTTCTATCTGGGAAGTGTGTGCGCATTAAACAATAGAGAATAAAACATAGCAGTAAAAAAAAACTTACTTGACCAACTCGAACTGATACAGGGAGTGGCTCAAGGTCTTCATCCAAAGTCACCAGCCATCTTGGGTACATAGCAACCACCAAAGTGTAAAGTAAGTAATGAGACTTACCTAAGATAACTAAATGACAAAAAAATAATAAATATAAATATATTTTTATATCATTATTTTGTTAACTTCATTTAACATTTTTTATATAAAGTTAATATCAAAACAATATATTATTAAAAATAAGTACTTACTGTTACGGGTGTCCAAGAAGCTAAATAATGTGATGAGAAGACCTGATACAGCTACAGGATTCATTACCTGTCTGTCAGTATGGAACGGTGACAATGATAGTGTACCTTTACCCATGTGTGTCAAGCCCTGTGCAATTCGTACCATAAACAAATGACCAGTGTTTTTAGCATGGTATTGAGCTAACTGACGCAACATAGTAGCTAATCTGAAAAATTTCAAATTTATTATAATTTAAAATAACATTTTCTCTAAAAAAAAAAGGTTAAAAACTGTAAAATTTACAAATCAAAATATTTAAACTTTAATAACAAACATAAAAATAAAACTGTGGCTTGGCGTGGCGTGTTGGCTGCTACCAGTCGTAGAATGCGACTAGGAGTAAGTAACGGCCATAGCTACTAACACCCGGATGGGTGACCATTCGGGTGCATAGTTGTTAAAAACCTTGCCACACATATACACGTGTTTGCTACCATACCATGACAACCGTAAAAACCTACCACTACATCCTTACTACAATTCATAACCCTTACAACAGCTGATGGCCTTAGTCGCCGGGCTTAAGAGGACGCCATACCCGCATGTGTTGTCTCTGTCTTATACACGCGTAACATAGTTAAAAACTGTTTTGCGCGGGACAATTTTACTCCCTCAATATTTATATCAAAATTACCAAAATTTCAAATCACATTGAGAAGAACTTTACCTGTGACGTAGCGTTTTAATTTTTTTAATAACATGAATGTAATTAAAGTTATCGGTTTGAGAACTTTAGGTTTTTTTCATTTAATTATTAAAAATTATTGGTTACCACTATCAAAAAAAAAAAAACGCTACGTCATAGGTAAAGTTCTTCTCAATTTGATTTGAAATTTTGGTAATTTTGATATAAATATTGAGGGAGTAAAATTGTCCCGCGCAAAACAGTTTTTAACTATGTAACGCGTGTATAAGACAGAGACAACACATGCGGGTATGGCGTCCTCTTAAATTCAATAAAAAAAAAAAAACTAGTAGTAGTGTAAACAAATCTACTTTATACTGTTATTTTTTTCATAAACCGTAAAATGCAAGTAAACAAAGTTTTAAAAATACATATTATAATGTCTAAGTATTATTATAGATTAAAAATTATGAATAACCAATTGACTTGCTTGATCATACATGAATTTAATCCTACGCCGTGGTTGCGGCGCAGAGCTAAGTAATTGTTTATTACAAAATAAATTTAACATTAATCTTGACTAAAATATATTATTTAATACTTTGTAGATTTATTACTTTCCTAATTTAATTTATTGTTCTTATTGACTAAAAAATAAGAATAAAGAAAGCATTTAATAGTGGAAATTTAAATCAAAATTTTAAAATAAAGATCTGATTATTAGACTTATTTTTTTAATTACCTAGCATTATTGGTACCAGCTCCAACCAAACCCATTGAAAATATAGCATTATGTGCTACTTCTTCATCTAGATCGTGAGAGTATTTATTAAGCACATCAATGATATTCATTTGAGGGTTTGATATAGATAATAACGCGATTGCTAATGGAACTGCTCTTCTTACAGGTGGTTCACCATACCTTCCCTAAAATTAATCAAATAATATTTAAATACAGTTCTACAATCTTCAATTATATATAAACGTCTTACTAGTTGTCCAAAAATTCGAGTACACATTTCTGATCCAGTATCTTCTCCCATTGCTACAACAGCTACAGCTAAAGCTGCAACAGCTTGCATGGTTGAAAGGTCCTTACTAGCTGTTTCTTTGTTTTTTTCTTTCTCCTTTTCTTTTTCTGCAGAAGTAGTAGTTTCTTTTTTATCACTATCCTTATCTTTTTTTTCATTTTTATTTTTGGAAACTTCTTCTTTCTAAAAAAAGAAATAGCAACATTATTTAATATTGAGATTTTTAAGAGTAAAAAATATTAAATAACAATTACTGGGGCTGGAGTATAATGTTCACTACATATGTGTAATAACTCTTGAATAGTCAGTACATCACCAGAGCCTGCACAAGCACACATTTTGACAGTCATTTTAGCCATAGACTTAAACGGATCAGCTAATACATTTAAATCTCCATCAAGTGCATCAGCTTTGTCTTTAAGGCCTTAAAATGGTAAAAACATTATTTTAGATTAATGTACTTTTAGTCTAAATAAAATAAAATTTAAAAATCTATACCAAGATAACATAATCCAAGAGCTAGAGGTAAAAATCTTGAATAATGGCCATCTTGTAGTTCCGTTGACGGTAAATCCACCAGAGTTTGTAAGATTGTAGATATAACATCTTGGTTAGCAGCACCTACACTAATCATTCCACAAGAGAGAGCAGCCAAAGCAACAACTTCTGGAGTAGACTTATTGTTAGACATTACAGGCAACAATAATGTTATTACGTCTTGTCGTCGTGTGCCAGCATAGGCGAGTCCCAAACCTAAAAAATATGTGTGACATATACTTTCATTTACTTTATTACATTTATAAAATTCAGTTACCTAAAACAGCTCCAATTCTAAGTAAAACACTCTCATGTAAAACATAGTCAGATAAAAGTGAATAAGCTGGATCACATTCATTGCGTACTCCAACATTTACAATTCCCAAAGCAAGAAGAGCACCAGCCTAAACATAATAAATTAGTGGTTGCAAACAAAACGTTTATAACACAAGATAAAAATACAAAATTTACTTTAATATATTCTTCAGATGTGTAAAGATATTTGTCAATTGGAGTTAACCCCCCATGGACATCCCACAAATGAATAAGTCCAAGAGAAGCAGCAGCACTCAACATTCCTGAAAAAGTACACACATTAAATGAATACAGTTACATAAAATTAAATTTTTATGATCAGTTTATATACATAGAAATACCTACCATGTTGTTTATTTTTATACATCCATTTGTTGCCATCTTCAACGGACACCAATTTGTCTCGTGAAAATCCAGCATTGACAAAAGCATTAACAAAAGTTGATGCAAGATTGTGTCGTGCTGAATCTACAGGCACATCTAAATTGTATGATGGACGTAAAACTAAACCTTCCAACCAAGTTTTATAAACATCATCTGGTGTCTTTGGTTCCAATATATCCAACTAAAATATTCATAAAACAAAATAAATAAAAACATTCAAGGCAATAATTATACATTTCTCAATAAAAATGTTATCATAACTTGAAAGACTTACTTCTCTTGCCAAGCTATTAAAATGTTCATTGATGTGAGAATTAGACATAATATTAGTAAGATCTGCTTTATCTTTAGGTTCATCGTTTAATTCCAAACCAACATACTGTCGTCCCAGCATATAAGCCAATTGTTTCCTTACAACTCTATTCAGCATAAACATTAAGAACATTATTAGTATATACTAACTCATAGAAAATAGACTAAATGACCAATATTACAGCTAATAGAATACTTAGTAGGCTTATAAAGCTAATAAGCTAAACATATAAAATATTTAATAAACAAGTATAAATTAATATTAATTTTAAAATTGTAACACAGAATAGATCAAATCTATTCTAATATTCTGTGATTTGTGATAATCCACTTAGTATTAAATAATTATTTAAGAATAGATATATTGATAAAAAAAAACTTACGGATCCTGACAAGCAACAAATATTTTTGACATTGTATCTGTATCATTAACAGACATAGCTAAACATAATGCTCTTGAGTATTCTTCAAAATTCAAATAATGTTTCATTACTTCATTATAGATATTTGTTCGTTCAGGTTCCACAGCATAAATTGAACAACTAAAAAAATTAAAATTAAATATAATAATAGATATTAACAATTAAAATTTAATGAAAACTATAATATTATATTATTGTTTTTGTATGCTAACTTTCAAATGAAATAGTGGTTTATTGTTAGTTTTAAAATATATAATTCGGTATTATTTGTATTAATATTAAAATAGAAAAACTTACTTTATTAAATAGAGGCAGACTTTTAGGTAATTTGATTTATCTACTTGTAAGAGATCCAATCTGTCAATTTCCATCAATAAATCACAAGCTTGAATCTCAGCATTGTGTTTCATATCAAAAGCCACAATACTTTTAATCAATGAAAGCAATTTATTTCGATTTTCTTGATCACTATTCCATTCTTCAGCTATCTCAGCCTCCAATTGTCTAATTTACATTTAAAAAGAAACCACAATTTAAAAACCTTAATAAATAAAATGAACTTAAGAGTTCATATTTATAATATTCATAATTAAACTAATGATAATATTATTAAGCCACTTACCTAACATATTCATGTCCCCAGTCGCCAACATCTACTTCTCCAGCTCTTAAACAATAACGTAATGTATCTCTTAGGTTTCTATCTTGTCCCATAGCTAATATAGACACAACTGAACAGAGTAAAGCCTTTGTTTTCTCATCAGTTTCAATGGTATCACATCTTTCCTTCAAACGTCCATAATAGCTACGCAAGAATTTCAATGGCAATGGTACACTGGTCATTGATGTTGTTGATGTACGAATTAATTTACGTAAAGTTTCTAATGCAAGTCCATAAAGAGATGCATCCTTTTCCTAAAAATAAAAATAATTGACAATTCAATGAAAATAATACTTATAGCTGATATACATATATAAAGAAAGGTATAAAAATTAATAATAATTACAGTTGATGCATTAAAGCTCATAACATGATTTAAAATTCATTAAAAAACTACAACTTATGTTTTAATATTTAACATATTGGTTATAACTATAATTATATCCAACTAACTTGCATCTATTATGTTGCTAGCCGAGAGGTATTTAGATAAACTAATACATATAATAAAAAAGTAAAAAATATTTAACAATAAAGAATACAGTAAAATAAAACTCACTAAAATTCTGTCAACCAACATATGAAGTTCTTCTTCTAGTCTCTTGTCCTCTTCGGACTGCAAACAAATTATTAAAATATAATATTTTTCATATTAAAAACATGACTTGAACATTAACAAAACACAATTTTTATCGAAATTAAAAAGATATTTTCGACAAAAAGATCTTACCATTTCCTCGGTTTTCTTTTCAGCCTTCTTCATGGTTTGAAATAATTAAATTCAAGTGTAATAAACAAGTAAATCTAAAAATGATTCACTTAAATTGTTAGAAGACAAGCAATAATATCGACGATTTTGCTAAAAAACCGTATTAAGATTTCAGATGTGGATGACAAGCGAAAAGTAATAACATTAAAACACCTATCATCACTACCAAGGATTGTTTGTATGTAGATGTTAGGTTAATGTATACCATGGTATTGTTGACGATACAATAACATCAAATCTTGGATATTGGTGTTAATATTGACCACTAGATAGCAGTATAAAATTAAAAATCATTTTTTGTTTTATACAAAGAATTTATATTGAATATAATAATATTAATTAATACCTATGTTATTATATCTATAGTTATTTTTTTCAGTAATAAATCGAATGTACCTAATGTTTATTATTTCGATCTAAATATCAAGTAAAAATTATTTTAAGAATAATAAAGGATAAAATATTTAAAAGTTCCAAACCTAAAATCATATAATTTATAATGATTTATGAACAATAATAACAACGTAACGAACACTGACGATAGCTGTATTTATGTATTTTAAGTTTACAGATTTACGACACATCACGTTGTTGGTACCAAAACCCACATTTTGAAAAATTACAAAGCAAGTTATAGTAATTGACTCCAGAACAATGTTTGTAGCTATAAACGTACGAAATGAAATGATTTTCTGAAAATCGCGTCTGAATATTGTATTTTTGTAATCGCTTTGAAAATTTGAAAACAAAAGATTAAGCTTAATCTTGTGTAGCTAATACGCGATTTCTTAATATATTATAATTTATAATCTATAATACTCGCAATACTCGCTTATACCTACACCATCTGCCTAAATCTCTAACTTCTAAGTTATGGACTATAGTATGTCCATAAGTATCAAATGTGTAATAGGGAGGTTCCTATACCATTCCGTCTTACATTAGTTACATAATACTGTGTAAATCATCGAACATCGTCCGTACTATCGTTTTTATAGGTTTAAGTAAATATAATTAATGGATGAATAATATATTACGTTTTGGTACGTAAATTATATAGGCACAGCGACACGACGTGGGTATATAATATTAAGTACCTAGGTACTTACTGCAAAAATAAAATATATAAGCAATTCATATTAAACAATTCACGTAAATTTATAGATATAATACAATATTATGTAAGACTATAAATGTATAGGTAATACGAATCACTACCTTTAGTATACGGTATTATCAGCAGAAGGCAAATTAAATTTGCAAACACAATTCGAGCATAATTTCTTAATTACGGTATCTAAATATTTGATAGTTAGGTGACTAAGAAATTACATTCGTCTATAATATATTATTATATACTGTATGTATATAGCATACGGAGAACATATACTGCACAGCACATTTTTAATTGGGAAGTTGTGCATCGTTTAAACACCAGCCACCAGGTACTATTATAACGACATTATACAAAAGTTTCGATAACTTCTCTAAATATAAAATATACATATTGCCAGCTTATAATTTCAGTATCGCGATTTAACCTTGTACGTTTCATTTGTTGATAATACACGATGAAGTGAAGTGGTCAATAAAATCACCTACTCGGACGATATAATGTAAGTACCTATCTAACAATTTTCAAATAAATTCTTTACTCTGTAATTTAATATCAATAAACTTAAAACCTTTTCCCGTACTAAATATAAAATATTATATTAAATAAATTAACTCACAGTTATATAGAATCCATTCAGTTACTCAACAACTGATGTTTGGTTATTCACTAATTGATGCTTTAGTATTTTACCAATATTTTATTTTTACTGGGCATAGTAAGGCTTATATTATAAAATAAAATAATTATTATATTAAAATATATTTATTTAAAATTTAAATTATAGTTACTTGAAAATAAATTATATTCTATAGCTTAGCAATAAACTACGGACATATATAAATTATTTACATTGAACAGAGTTAAAATTTTATTTTATAATTGAAAAAAATTGATTTCTATATGAAATATTATAAGTCTTATGGCTCAGTTGGTAATTGGTATAAAATAATTTAAAAATTAAATAAAATCGCAAATTATCATCCTCATAAGGCTCATATTATTTAAATTTTTTATGTTATATCATTTTTATGAATGAAGTCATTGTTTAAGTAAAACATGCACGAGAAGATAAGCTGATTTCATTTTTACTTTAATGAAATGACTTTATTGTTATACTTGCACATTAATCATATTTTAAGATATTTATGTAGTGGAAACAATTAATAAAACTATTCATACCTAATCATAAGTTTATTATTTTGTAAATTATATTAAGTTCGGGTTTTAAAATCTACAATTATTAATTATTTTACGGTTTTTAATAATCATAGATATGTACATTAATAGTCGTATACCTACTCATATATTATTTAACAATTTAAAACCAAATAATCAAAAGTACTTTTTAATTTATGTATTTTATATTTATCCCAGGAACCTACTGGCTACAAATATTTAAAATGTTATATATTTTATATCATTAATTATTTGGTGTACTAAATAGTATCTACAATCAATATTTTTAAACTTACCTATTAGTATTATGTATAGTTATAATATATTTTAAATTTAATGAAATATTATAATATAACTATTTATTAAATTTACGAAGATACAAATTAAGAAGAGGGATTTTAATATTTTAATTTTAAATAGTATCATTAGTATATGAAACAGTTTTTAAGTCCTAATATTTATTAGTTTATTACCTATCAATATTTTGTTAAAAATAGTGTTAAATACCTAATATACATTCGGACATTCCCTGTTTATCAATCCTGTCATCCACGTTATCTTAAGTATCATAGTTAATACCATCAGACATGTTTGATACAAATAAAATATTGGATAATATCAATTAAATGCATTGTGAAAATTACATAAAACAGAAATAAATACTATTTCAGTTTAGATAAGTACCTTTGACACAATGAATCACTATCCGTATCGACACAATCACGATTTTGTAATAATATAAATTCAATAAAATAATTTGTCAGATTTTTCCTGTATTGACCATTATTACATTTTAACTACTGAAATATTATTCATATGAAAAATACCATGTTATTTTAGTAATGTCAAATAAATATTTAAAAAAAGTTCAATGTAGTTGGGACGTTGGGAGACTTAGTTAAACTTTTTTGTTAACTAAAAAATATCTTATATAATAATATTGTATATATGATTTATGTTAGTTGAAGAATAATATAGATGTTTGCTTCGTGTTTATTAATTTTCTGATTTGTTGATGACAAATTTTGTAAATGAGTTAACTAATTTTCAAAATTATATAATATTATAATTATGTATTAGATTTGAGCGAAGCGATTAATGTAGTGGTTTTAGAATGAATTATTTTTATTTAATTTAAATTTTTAAGTGGTATTTTCTTGAAAAACAATACAGTTTTAACTTTGGATGATTTTTGCCTTCTGGTAGTAAATTAGTTGGGTAATAGAGAAAAATTAAAAATAAATTACAGAAAAATGGAAATATGTCAGTCTTTTTCTTATTTTAGATACTTGAAAATTTGAACTGAAATTTTTATATATTTTTTTCTAAACATGGTATTGTTTTCAAAATAGTTAACTTCTTACCGATTTGCTTAAGTGTCTAAATTGATTAAAAATATAGTCTTCAAGTTAAAATGTTGACGAATATTGTCAAAATAACGAATAATTGTACGTAATATGTAATTCAAAACTATTTTAGTTTTAATAAGTATCAAAAGTTAAATAATTTAACACAAGATTCCTTAAAAGTTTTTCTGTCTGAAATAAAAAAAAATGTTATTATTAGATACTAAATATTATTTTTTAAGTTAGAATTTGGACGAAATTTATATTAATATATTTTATTATTTTGTTGAATTTAATAAACATTCAATACTCATCGTTGAAACACAAAATATTCTATATAATTTTCTCTAACCAGTAACCGTGAATTTTTCATAAATGCACTTATATTAATTTTAAGCTATTTATATGCGTTTTATGCATTTTTATTTATATTATATTTTTATTTTTTTTTTGTGTATGTTAATATTATTTTTTTTTATTAGGCTTGTAAATTTAATACTAAGTAATAAGTTCTTTTGTGAGTTTTCTTTACGAGTTACAGGAAATACAAAATATCAAAATGACACATGCATAATTTTGTTTCATGGCCATTTGAAGTCCCAGGTGTTGGCTATATTAGTCAAAATTACAAAAATTATTTTTGTAGCTTATAATTCACACAATACTGATATTGGATAGTACTTATTGGTATCTGCTTGGAAATGTAATACGAGGTTTCTACTGACTAATGAGCAATCATTTATTTTAATTTTATTCTATTTTAAATTTATTAAATAGATATTATGCTCAATTTTTCAATTTTTTTTATAGACATTTGATAAAATTAGATTTTGATATAAAAATTATGACTTTTCTCAAACAATTTTTGGTATTGCTAATTTAATATTTTGTTTCAATACTTATTGTATTAGTAATTTGAAACTTTTGCACATAATGCCTTGCTGTATATTATTATTCTTTTTAGTACATTATATTACAGATAATAGAATGAAATTACTAAATAATTTAGTCTAATACTTAACTATTTAAATGACGATCCTATTTACTCTGTTCCACTGAACGTCGGTATTAATTTATTTTATCTATTCTTTATAAAAATATAAAATTACAATTATTTAATAATGTAAGATATAATTTAATGATTACATTTGAATAATATATTATTCAATATTTTCAATATACCGTACAGCGTACCTAGTACTAATAAAAATATAAACATGAAAAAAAATATCCTAGGAGATATTCATATTCGTATTTAATATCATGAAGTTTATCATATTCAATAATTTATCATTGAATTCAAATATATGTATTACAATTTAAAGCGAACTACTAAAGGAAGATGTACTCTCGAAAACTACTATACAGAGTTAACAGTTTATTTAAAGACTTTACTATAGAATCTTTTTGTGGACAGGAACTACTAGTACCAGTAACACAAGTGTTGTTAAAGGTTAAAGTATAAAAAAATATAATAACAAATTATCCATAATAATATGCGTAATGGCTCTTTAGACCACAACATACAGCTTTAAATTCTATAGATATATATTTATGTAATAATTTATTTAAACAATAATATTATTATTTAATAACTGTGAGTTGTGACGTATAAAGCCCAGTGGCTATTATGGTTTATAATTTATAGAATGATATTACAATACATTGGATATATAAAAAATAAATGTGGTTATTTAATTAGGCATATTGCGGGGATTTTCGACGAATAATAATAATTATTTGATTCGTATTTTACGTTATACTAATGACATTAGGTAAAAATAATAATGATTTACTAGGAAAACGCAACAATTTGCTCGTTAACCGTGATTAGGACGTTGCATGAACGCGATAGGTAACGCAAAACTTGATAAATTTCATTATTAAATAATAACGGAGAAGGTGGATTAAAAACCCTATCGCGCCCAGTGATAAACCTACAACACGGTGCTAAAAATAGACAGTCGAGAGTCGGGAATCCCGGGACGAGTTCGGCGAGGCCGCATCGCGCGTTCCCATTGGCCCGGAGCCGCCGCCGCCGCCGGCACGTCGGACCACCGTCGGTCGGGCGCGGGCCGCAGCTTTTAGTCCGAACATTCCGAAGTCCGAAGTCTGTCGCGAACTCGTCTTTCAGAGATTATCGTCGCCGTGCCACGGAGGTACCACACGTTACACAGTCCGCGCCGAATCGCCAGTCGCCAACTACACGGCAGTCAACGATACCCGTCGGAGGAGGGCGACAATTCTTTTCGTTCGATATCTTTCCTCTCCCAACCACCTCGTCCGCGTTTTTCCGTTGCACGTAACGCAGCCGGGGCACCGTCAAACGGAGCACACATTTATCTGGTTACCTTTGGCCGGCACACCATGGGCAACTCCGGTAAGTAACTCCGTTTTACATGTAACCACCACCCGCCCCACCATTGATACCACCCACGAAAAAAGAGCGTGACCTGCCGTTTTATTTATTATTCGTCGTCGTCCGCCACCGTCGCCCGTCTCGTCGTTATTAGTAACAACAATAATAAATTTAAATTATTCATTTTAATCGTGCGTTTTTTGCAAAACGAAATTCGGTCCAAACGAGACGCGTGTGCAAGTCTCCGACATCGGTCGTGCGTGCGTGTTTCATTACCGCGTAAGTACAGTGTTCGAGTGATTTTTAACATTTAGAAAATAATAAGCTTTACCCGTCGCGCAACGTTGCTCGCCGATTTTGCAGATCGTATACAATTCGCGGTGGACGCGTCTCCTGCAAATACACATTTTGCGAGTATTTCGTGTCTCCGCAGTGTAATTATAATATACCTATTGTATAACATTATATTGTTATGATTTTTTTAATTTATTATTATCTTTATTATACGTTCGACGGTTTTAACCTCGCGTCGTGTACGTTTGTTCTCACTACCATTATTTTGGGCTAAAATTCAATATTTTATAACCTCTTAACACTTTCTTTTTCCGATCATTATGTTGTCTGCGATTTAGAATACCTAGTTTATAAGGTACATAGATAGTTAGGTATTATACCTATTTATATTCGTGTGTTTTGTATACCGCCGCTTCCCATATTAGGTTACGCATAACATCCGTCGAGTTTTTCCAATGCCCCATAAGGCCGCCAGTGAGAGGTTTTTTTTTATGTAGGTAGATACTTATAAAGTAATAATTATTTTTGGATTTTTGTTTTTCTGTCTTTGTTTCTCAATAATCTTAAATCTTCGATCTTTGTATATTAGATACCTATGTCCTATTGTAAATTATTTTTTTTTCAATAATTTATTATCTCAGTATTATCCATATCATTTCTCACATACTTATTAACTGAATGTGGGATGTGATTTTTATATAAATTATAGAATTTGGATTGTTAATATTTAATATACAATAGTTGTAAATCATTTTGTACTTTTTCCTTATTTCAACTATAAAATAAAAATTATAATAATACTAATAATAATGTAATGTAGTTACACAAGTTGATTATCTCATAAGTACACAAGTACACTTGTACTCTGTTTAATGAATGAACATGCTATGCATCGTCATAAAACTAGTAGGATATTTGGCGGAGGTATATTAAAAACTTTTTGGGCTGTGGTGTATTGTCTTACTAAATAGAGTATTGTAAATTACCCAACTGAAAATGTTTAAATTGTAATACTTTCTATTGGCGATTTTGCGTTATGAGCAACGAGGTAACCATTCGTGGTGGACAAGAGTAATCAGCTCTCCGAGTACTCTTGCCGACCACGCATGGTTACCTCTTGCTTATAATGCAAAATTGCTAATAGTAACTATTTATTTAGAAAACACATTAAGGGTTATTACACAATTTTAATTTCTGAATACAAATACATTTGTGTAAGTTAGTAAGGCAGAAATAATTCATGTATACTGTATACATGGTGTCCTCTAACTTATTAAATATTTATTGTATCTAAAATGAAAAATGATGGTCAGGTGGTATTTTCAAAACTTAATAAAATAAATATTAGGTATTTGGTACAATTTTAATCTCTGATTTAAAAAATTAATAGATATAATGTTTTAAAGTAACTTTGTTTAATTTTATTAGATCTACAACAATTTTTTGAAAAAGGTTTACAATTAAGAAATCCACCTAGTCCAAAACTTGTAGTTTCTGGAAATATGAGTCAACAAAAAACTACAACTGGTTCTCCAAAGAGCCCTAAGTCTCCTGATGATAATTCAAAATCTGATAGTGCTTCATCAAGCCCATCTAAATCTGGACGTTCTCCATCTTCAACTAAGTCAAGTCCAGGAAGTATTAAATCTCCTTGTCTTGCTGAACGACTTGCTCAATCAAATAAGGCTAAAGTTAATCAATCGTTGAGGAGCCCGGTATCTAAATCATCACCTACAAGTCCCACTGCTTTAGGTTAGTAAATAATTATTTATAGGGTAGGCACAATATAATAGTCATTTTTTGCATTATGACCTCAAATATATAGAACAAACCTATCGGCCAACTTTGCATCCAAATACAAAACCATTCTACCTGATATTCTTATATATATAAAAACTGTCCAATAATTTAAATTTAACTTCTGTTAGATGATTTTTTACTGTGTACTTTTCATTCCACTGAAAAACATTTTCGAAATACCACATTTGCTTCTGGACTTCCCTTCATTACTTTTTTAACACCTAATTTTGTTCAGTTACTTAAAATCCATTAATATATCTCTCAAAATCTTCTACATTTTTACTAATCCTAAAAAAAAATATTTTCACATCAGAAACTGGTTTCATTATATAATAATAATATGTATATATCTTAGTATTATTATTACCACAATTTAATGGTAAGAAAAAAATATTATAGTTCATTGTGTATAATATTATATCTTTTTCTTAACATTTTATTTAATTCAGTATTTACTATATCCATTTCTTTGAATCTTAAATTGTATGTTTTTGGTATTATTTATCTATAGTTTCTCCTAAAACTGAAGTAACCAAAGAATCTAATGACAATAAATCTGATGGACCAGAGAAAAGTAAAGTTTATAATGGTTCTTTTGATAATAAAATTGAAAATACTAAACTTTCCAATGAAAAACATTCAGTTATAGTTGAAAATGGAACAAACGAATCAAATGAAGAGGTTAAAAGTGATGTTACTGTAGAGTTACATGAGGTAGAAATAAAAACTACTGACTTGAATGAAGTTAAAGAAAATGAAATGGAAAAATGTAATTCTAATGAAACAGAAAAATGCATTCTACTAAATGATAGTCATACATTAGATGAAGGCTTAGAAAAAAAACCAGTTCGCATTGATGATAGTATCATATTGGAACAGACATCCAAGAAAGATATTCGTCAAAAAGTTTGGGAATTTATGGAAGAAAATTTGCTAGTTATATTTCCAAAACCATGCTTTAATCGTATTCCAAATTTCAAAGGATGTAATAATGTTTCTCTAATGTTAGAGAAGTTGGATGAATTTAAAAAAGCTAAGACCATCCAAGTCACTCCTGATAAAGCTCAAGAAACCGCTCGTTTTCTGACATTGAATGTAAGTATTATTTTCTTTCAGATTAATTTTTATGTATGGGCCAACATATTTTTATAATAAATTGATTTTAGTTCTTCATATTTATTTCAAATTTATATTTAATATAAAAAAAATTAAACAGATGTAACTATGTACTTTTCATATTTTTGTATTAATGTTTAAGTTAATGATAAATCTTTATATATTCATATTTTAGTGGGGTAAGAGATTATTAGTTCCATTGCTTCGTTTGAAGGAAGGACTCTTGCAAAATGTGTCTTTGCCATTTGCTGAACCATCAGCAAAAATGCTCAGATCAGCTAGTACTCAAAAAGGACTTCGTAAATGGGGAAATAAATTAATAACTTTGGATCAAAACAATGATGTTCATATAGATATGATTATTCTGGGATCTGTTGCTGTTGATAAAAAAGGTAATATTATATATTAATATGTTTTTTTGTTTTTAATTATTATTATTAAAAACTGTATTTTATTATTATAGGCCGCAGAATTGGTATTGGAAATGGATTTTGTGATTTAGAATTTGTCATCTTAAGTTCCATGAATATGGTAACTGACAATACTGTAGTAGTTACTATTGTACATGATGTACAGGTATGTAATGCATTATTGATATGAATAATAACTAACATTTAAGGGATTATTATTAAATAACATGTTATAACAATGGTATTTAAATAAATTTAATTTTTCCAGCTGTCATAACTATTATTATTTTTAATGGTAGTGACAATGCATAATTCATATTATAAATTATATTTTTATTTACTCTAAAACAGAATAATTTGGTTTATGTTGTAATGTATTCTTATGGCACTATAATGCAATAAAAAACATTTCAATATTTAAAGTAGTTTAACCTTGTAAGGGATAATATTTTTGCCATTTACTATTATTTATTCAATAAGAAATGCGGTAAAATTAATAATTTTTTACTAAAGTAAAAAAAAAAAATTTTTTTTTAAGGTATTTGACTCTCTTCCAAATGATATTTTCAAGCCTTATGATGTACCTGTAGACATAATTATCACATCTAATGAAATTATTAGAGTGGAGAATCGTCTAAATCGTCCTAAGGATGTATTTTGGAATTACATTTCAAAGCGAAGATTATTAGAAATGCCACCATTGCAATTATTACGTACTAAACAAGAACAAAATGCTGACTTTGATTGTACTCTCAAAGATGTGGACAGTGAACCTGAAGAAATACCTCCTTCTCCAAGAACTTATAAAAAATCCAAAGGGTAAAATTATGTTTTTAAAAATTATTTGAGGACCAATGCAGGCAATGATTCTTAAGCAGTGTTTCTCAACATTTTATTAGTCACTGAATATTTTGTAAAACCCCTCATTTTTTCCACCTCTTGTTCATTTGTAGTTCAAATCAAAAATGTTCTTTAACACATTGAGTACTGATGTTGGCGTGCCGTTGACAAAACGTATTCATTCTCTGCAGCGAACGTTGACAACTTATCATAGTTTTCTTAGTTCTCCTAGTAATACTAGCTTGTAACAAGTAATTTGTTTTTGCTTTTTCATACAATGTAAGACCGTCTTACTTTGTTAAATTTGTTGTTTGGAATTCTGGCTATTTTTATATTATTTATTTATTTGATTCTTGTAATAAAGACAAAATAACCAATTCATTTTATAAATTTATCATTATTATACTATTATTACAAATTATTATTTGAAAATGGCTCCACATGGAGTCTCACTGATCATTTTCTTTTAGTCAATGAAATAATAATATTATATTTGCTTATAATTTGTTGTTTTTCTTGGATTGTCACATATTGAATATATATATACTAAAATTTCCACACAGGGAGATCACCAAATTCAACCCACGCCGCAGTTAGTGTTAAAAATAAATTTTTTTTTCCTAAATTGTTCACTGAGCCTTTGGTGTTTGTTAGCTAATGGAACTTTAAAGTTCTATGGAACACTGGTTGGGAAACACTAGTCTAGAGAGTGAGGTATCATGTGGAAAACCTATGTACAATAATAACCTTACTTACAAGTACATAACAGTCAAAACAATCCTAAACTTGACTGCTTTGAAATCAATTTTCTTATAGTTACACTAGATAAAAATTATTTGTGATGTTTAGTACTTTTTAAAAATTATTTTTAATGTAATTTTTATTTTTTTAACAGATATCGTCAAAAGCGTTATTCTACTAGATCTGAAATTAATGACTCAGTATTTAAAGATAATGAAGTATCAAAACATCGGCCTACTAAGTCTTCATCAGCACCTGTTTCTAAAAATACAGATTCTAAAATCAAACATAAACGTGCTAAATCTACTTCCAGTCAAAAACACCGCAGTAGTTCAATTGAAAAACGTACTAATCAAAATGATAAGAGAGAACTCCGTTCATCTTCAAAAAAACCTAATAAACGTCGTACTAAGTCAGAGTCGGCTAAAACTGTGACTTCTCCAGTAACATTAACTGAGTCTAAAAGTTGTAATGATGTACAAGCTGATTCACCGTCCATTGATACTCCTAAAAATAAACAACGACGACCTCGTCCAAAGCAGTCACGCAAACGTATTAATTCAGATGATATTGATAAGCAATCCATTAATCAATCTAATAGTAATAGCAAATATAATTCTCGTAGTAATTCTCGTGCTACTAGACGTGATTATATTGATCGTCAAGATCTTGGTCGTGAAATGTCAATTGGTCGTAAGTCTCAAAGAGATTATTTACCTAGTCCAAAAAAATACTATTCACAAAACTATCGTCAAAACAGCTATTCTCAAGAAAGATCATCTTATGGAAGCATAAGGTCAAATAGTAGAACTCAATATCGTGACTCTAATAGATCAGCGGTTATGCAACAAAACAGATATTCTAATGGTCCAACTGTCCGTCCTACTAGATATTTCAATGGTCCCATGGTACGCCATGATAGTTATAATGGACCAGATCCACGTCAAAATAACGGAATCAATCATCATGGTATTCGCCACAACAGTTATTCTAATGATCCATTGTCTCGTCAAAATAGTTTCTACGATGGAGTAATTTCTCGTCGTAACAGCTTTTCCAAAGGTTCAGCAATTCGTCAAGATAATTACACCAGCTCTAGAATTTTCCGTCCACCACATTATCGTAATGGAATGGCATCACAGACTGATGAGGTAAAGCATATCTCATATATTTTATTATTTTTTTAAAATTACTCAAAATTATTTTTTTTTACAAATCAGAGAGACTATGTACAACAATCAAGACCTCATTTCAACAATAACAACAATCGCATTGGATACTTCAACTCAAATGAAAAACCAAATTATTCAAGATCTTCTAGTGGTGACGAGTTTGTGCTTAAAGTTGGAAATATTGCAAATAATGTTAGAGTGCGTGATTTAAAAGCTGCTTTAATGGAACGTGGAGTTAAACCAATGTATGTATAAACATAATATTATTGTATAAATATTAAATAACGTACCATTTTCTAGGCATATTACATGGAGAGGTCCTAGAGGTTTTGCATATTTACGTTATAGTAATTCTTCTGATCTGGATAAAGATAATGTCATGGGATCATTACAAAATGTGCGTATTAAGCCAAATGGTGTTGAAACTGCTCAAACTCAAACACTTATTGTTACTGAATGCCAATTTTCTTAAGTACCATTTTGACTTTCCATTGATTAATTTACTTTAAAAAAAAAAAAAAAACTTTCATTCTTATTTTAAATCTTTAAACAACTGAAAATCTATTTTGTAAATGGTAAACGATAATTTTTAACTTCCATTTTCTCTTTATTTTATTCTTTTTTTTGTGCTATAATATTTATATATTTACTAGTTAAAATTGTATAGAAAGTTTTATCAAAGCGTTTTTGATGTTTACCTTTCCTTGAAAAATTTAAGCACTATTGTTCAAATTTAATATTTTAGTTTGATTAATTAGTTTTTGAAATTATATTGATCTTAACTTGCATAAGTATATTCACATATTTAGAGCAACTTGTTTATTTTTATCATAATGACTTATTAGGGTAACTAAGCAAAATACCTAATCTAGTAATATTAAACTACATTATTTATTATGTGGGTTAAGTTCAATTAATTTGTAAAAACATCGAAAATTCAAGTTTTAAACTTTGTAATGTTTTATTTAGTCTAATAATAAACATTAGTCTTTGTAAACTGGGCCATGTTTAAAATCTATTTACAATTGACATACTGAAAAAGTGTCAAATTTATAACAATCAAATGTGTTACATATATTTAAGAGTTGATGTCTATTTAAAAATAAAACAATTCAAATAATTTTGTTTTATTTATTTTGTGTTATATATTTTTAAAGAAAATAACTTTTTTTTTATACCATCCAAATATACCAATACTTAAAATTAACCCAACCACTAAGATTATAAAAACAAGTAATGTAATGTTAAATTTTGTAGTATCCGTGTGCATGGACTGACTGTATTGTAGAGATTCCACTAATTCCCAAACATTTTCTTCTGCATATTTTGTACTAGATATTTTGTCTTGAACATTTATAGTTTGATTCTGATTAAAGATAGTAGTCAACTCTACCTAAAGTTATAGAAAATTGGATACAAATTAGAAAATGCAATTATATTATACTGTAAATATTAATTGTGTAATAATGTATTAATTTATATGAAATGGAAGGAATAAGTTATATTTGAATGATGCAAAGTTTAAATTAGTTGCTAATGTAGCGTGTGATCACTACTCGCATATGATCTACCCATTACTATCCAGTTCTTAATTGGTAATTTAAAGGTGGTTCTATTTTTCAATCAGATGACTAGCCCCTATACCAATGTTTAACAGCAGAAGAGTTCATTCATGAAACTGTTAATCATCAAGAAAATTATGCTTCACTCATATTTAGATCAGTATTATTGGAAGGAGTGGCAGAAAAGTTAACCAATTTTGTTCATTGCTTTTTAAGAAGATATGCGGGCTATATATATAAATAACGATGAATAAACTGGCTAAAACGAAACTTATAAATGGATATAATTTAAATCAGAATTTTTTTTAGCTATATGCGGGTTGCGAGTAAATATTTTTTAAATACACGCAAGCCCACCTCCTTGCTGTGTTTTTTGGGTAATGTTAAGCTGTTCACCAAAAACAGACCGGTAGATTATTGCACGCTACACTAGCCCCATAAATAAGTAAAAAATAGACAGTTTAATGATTAATATCATAATTCGTAAGTTATATCACACATTCAAAATAAAAAATTTTTTTTTGTTCAGTCTTAGCTAATTATTTATACATAATTTATATTATCTTATTTAGATCTGAATATTAAGAAAGTGTTATTTTCTGTCTAATGTCCTTAGTCTTACAATTTATTACTACATATATTCTTTTACGTACAAGTTTGAAACTGCACCAATCCAAATTAAAGCCATTAGCTCGGAAATATCGTTCAACACTTGTTCTTTTAAAATCCTTTGGACATTTATTCATTTTTTGCAATGGGCTTATTTCTTTCTCAAGATCATATAATATTGTTGAAAAATTTGATGAGCTTCCTAAATTGACAACAACACTGTAGACATACATTATTTAAGAATATGTTATTATAATTTAGAACAGATAATAAGTATGTAGAGTAAATAATATATTATTATTTATCTAATTAAATTATCCAAAATAATATTATATTATATTATTATTATATATATATTAGTAGTATATTAACCTACCCCTCTGTATCATTTGGATCTAATGGTAATCGTTGGCCTAAATCACTAGCAGATGCTAGAAACGTAACATACAAATTATGTTTACTACCCACCCATAAATATTGTCTAAATATATCTAGTAAGTATGGTATGCGTTCTTCGTTAAACATGTCTTCCACATTCAAGTTGTTAATTTTAAATCTAACCTCATTTGTTGCATATTCTGTAAAAAATATATTTATGTAAATTTATTATTAACTCATAACTAATTAACATTAAAAATGTTATTAATGTTAAGCGATTACTGATAACTTGTATAATTATTAATATTTACCAGATTTTTCAAAAATGTTTAATTGGATAACTTGTGTCTCAACCTGATAAGTTTTTTTGTTTAATCCAATAACATCCAACTAAAAAATCATTTAAAAACATACCAATATATTTGAAAAATCATAGCTACCTATTTTTATTGTGAAGAAGTATGAAGGGTTAATTTGAGAAAAAGAAATCAATAATTGTAAGAATGTATGCATGATTAATTTTAAGGCATGGAGTAAGGGTTTATACTGTTCATAAATATATATATATGTATATATATATATTTTTAATTTAATTATCTATTCTGTAAAATTAGTGGCTTACTATTTTCTTCATTTTCATTCTAATAAATGTATATTATTCTGGATTATAATTATAATTTATTATTTCATTATGCCATGAGAATTATAAAATAAAATATATATATCGACATATAAGAAAATAATTTTATATAACTGTATCAAATATAAAAATTTAACATAAGGCCATTTGAAAATCAAAAGTTAATGATGGTGGTAGGTCACCAGGTCGGTAGACGGTTATTTTAACAAAAACATGGGTGAAAAAATTATTGCAACAAAATATTAAAAATACATGAATTATTATCATAGTATATTTCTCGAAATTATGTACATTTCTGGTCCCTCTATTAAAATAATCAACCAAGATGTGTTCTGATTTACGAATTTATATGGATTCAAATATTTATTTTTATTTTTTACTAGTATTTGTCGTTCCAACAAGTTCGCAGGCGGTGTTCCATATAAGTACCCGTGTCTATTTTTACTGTTGAATTTGTAATGTATCCAATGTAGCAAGTCTGGATAATTTTGTAAGGATGGTGTGAACACAAACTTGGTATCTGCGCCTAGATTGTTTAAAAATTAAGTATAAGACCGGCTGAAAGGGAAGACTGGTACCTATTTTAAATTATTTAAATCAAATACCCAAGGGTTAGGTAGTTAGGTTACCATTTGTCCAGTTAAAAAGTTCCGGGCGTATGTCGTAGTAAAACATTTCCGTTTCGTTCACATCTCTCGTGATCGCTTTGGGTTCGACGTGACCCAATGCAGCGATAATGCACATGCATGCGGTTTTTAGGAAAGCTGCAGTGATGAAATGCATCGTGTCTACTGTCTAACCGAGGAACAACAATATCAAACAAAACTAAACGAAAATAATAATATTAATAACTACGCCTGAACCATACTCGAACCTTGAGCGCTGACGTGTACAATTAGTCACCTACCTCTGACGGCGTTTAGTGATCAGATAATTCGCGAGTAACACGCTATTGGTTGTTTCACTTTGATTTTTTTACGTTTGTGGATTTACGGTGAAATGTAATAACGATTTATTATTTAGATAATTGTACCTGTAGCGGATACCAAAAACGATCGATTAAACGAGAGTGGAGGTAGAGGAACATTAACGTGTCTAGTCTGTGGTTGTTTGATCAGCAGGTCGGAGTGTGTAGTGGGGACCGATGGCACTCGTGAGTTTCCGCCAAATATTTGTTTTGCCCGTGGCAGTATTCCAAATCGTCGTTTTTTGACATATTTTTTTACATTCATTTTCGAGTCTTACAAATACACACATCGTCATGATATTATTGTTATTATAGGTACGCACGCGTTAGTAGCCTGCTGGCTGGCGCATCGTTGCGATATTAATAAGCGATAATAATACTACGCGTGTGTCGTGAGACACATTGACGTCAGTGTGTGTGGGCGTGTCGTTTAAAATGCACCTTATCAATAATAATAGTAATAGTAATAATAAATAATAATACTTTATTAAAATAATAATAAAACGACGACTGTACATATTATTATAATAATAATATTTATTATGGTATAGGTAGCTGCGACATCGGACTCATTATTTTCAAGTGTTTTAACGGCGTGCGCGGGTGTGTGTTTATGACTAAATAATCGCTATTATAATGGGTACATATTATGGCAACGATATTGTACGACCCCGCGCGAGCATGTGCACCGGACGCAGAGTCGTTTTTCCGGTCAAACGCAGTCGCTCCGTCATCGGAAACGGTCTTCCGGTACGCAAATGATCGTCTAGCTGACGTGCTGTAAGAATATAAATCGTGGTTCTTAATTCCTCATCTATCCCAGTCCAATATGGCTTGCGAATCTTCCACTCGCGTTTTGTTGGTCACGGCGAACATTGGCTCGATATTTGAAAATGTGAGTTGTACATGTCTACCTATTACTATTATTATTATTGTTGGCCGCTCAAAAGTAATACAAATACTTCTAATAACCGTAGTGCGGCCTCTCTCGTAACACTTCTGAATATATTAATTAACGGATTTTTTGATTAGCATCATGTATACAACATACACTCTAAAATAACTGAAATATACACTTATCCACAGTTTTTTAATATACGTTCATAACTGTGAGTAAATAATTTGAGTTGGAACAAAGAAAAAAAGTATTAATTATTGTTCTTTATTAATATCAAATACTTGCTTGTGTATATCACTGGTGGTGAGGTTATGTGGCCCATAGTTATTCATAATTGGTTGTTGGAATTATAATAATATAGAAATATTTTTGTTTTAATTAACATAATATTGTGTGTCTATGAATAATTAATTTATCAAGTATCTATAACATTATTTAAGACACAATCTGATATATCAAGTTCATGAATAAATATAGTTATGTCTAAAAGATTAATATTAAAAATAAAAATAAATATTAATCTTAAACTAATAATAAATAAATTATTACAATTAAAATCTAGGACCTAAGTATGGTTCTGATGTTTAAAAATTTGAGAATTACAATTTAAAATTGTTATCAAATTGAATTGTTATCAATTTTGATAACAAACTGAATCAGATTTCTTTTGCTAAAATAATGTTTATGCCTATATAGTATATAGTATATATATATATATATCATATAATATGTATTTATTTTATACAATATAATAGTAATATTATTTCCAAATTGTAAATATGTATGTACATTTCTATTTTGAATAGGTCGATCATATTTTTTTATGGTTAGATTTTAATCAATAATTTTTAGAAATATTTTTATTTTTAATGCAAATAATATGTAATATTTCATCATTTGTATCATTCAGATTAGTCATTTTGGGAACCTAATTTTATTAAAATTTAAAAGTAATTAATGGCAAAATGTCACATAATGTTTTTATTAAAAAAAATGAAGATCCTGAAAATTTAAGCTATAATGTATAGTTTTTATTAAATAATTAGATTTAAATAAGCAATAAGACAATAGAATAATCTTAAGCATGTGGTATGCTATATATCTGATTAAAATAGTTATAACAAGGTATTTTAAATTAATAATGAATATTTTTAGTTATTACTTAAATATTAAAGTATAAATTATATTATATTTAGACATTTAGTTAAAAATTATACTCTAGTATATTGTTGCACAATTTAATATATATTCAATGTCAACCTTTGACCATATGAACAAAATAACAAATATTAATAAATTTAATTAAAGTATTATATGATGTAAATTATTTACAATATCTATGTATGATGTAGCTATATTAAATGTTAATAATGTTGTACATATTTGTTATATTAATATGCCAATTTGTGTATTTGCAGATATTAATCAATTACCTTATAACGAATAATTCTATTTTTCATATTGTATATTATGCATAATTAACTTTAAGAAATAATTAATTTGAATAATATTATTTAAAATATTCAAATAATTTTTAAAATTTCAATTTCCAATATTTATACATTTTTTTCATTAGCTTTGTAATTTTCACAGGTACATGTATATTATAATATCCAGCTTCAAGTCTGTTTATCCAATAATTATGGCTTTATAATAGTACAATGTCTACAACACAATTAAGCACAGACACCACCCTACTTTACCCTAGGATATCTATACCACTGAAACTCACCTTAAATTATATCTAAACATCTTGTATACCTAGCCAACGTTTTTAATTAATTTTCTTATGAATAATTATTTTGTATCATTTTGTTCTATAATGATTTTAAAAATTAATTAATTAAAACATACTTTAAGATAACTCATTTAAACATTAGGATAAATTTGTTTTATTTTATTATATAATAAGTTGGCAATTACCTAGTTAAAGAATACATTGAAACAAAGTGCTTGGTAAAATTTCTCGCACTTTATGGAAAAGTTTAATTAGAAATTTTCTTCTAGTTTTATGTAGTTAAAAATATTTTTTATTTTTAAATAAACGGAATTTTCATTAAATGAATAAATTAAGGTCTAATTATTAATTTAATTATTCCCATAATTGAATAATTGATTTTTATGATTATAATTGAGGATTGTCATTGTTTTATAATGTTTTGAATTAACTACGGTAATAATAACTTTATGGTTAAAACAAAGATCAAAATACTTATTAAAAATACAAAGCTAAAATAATGGATAGAATTAAATTTAATATTGAGGCTTAGCTGTCGCTTAGGTCAAAATATACTTTAAATAAATGTATAATAATTATAATCTGCTTTTATTATTTTGGAATATTGTAAATAAAATAAATTTAACAATAATGAGTTATAATTATTATAAAAAAAAATGGGTAAAATTATAATTGTATGGTATAGCCAATTATCAATAAATTATATTATTTTTTTTAAACACACAAAAAATAATTTTGTTAGTAGATTTATTTTTTATTGCACCTGTTTTGATTTGTTTAGCATACTCGGGTTTATCAAATAAAATTGTATTTTCATGAATATTTGTTTTTGAACGATGTACTTAGTGTAAAATAAAGATTAATTATTAATCTAGGTGGATACCTAAATTTAAATTCTGAACATCAATTAAATAAATTGTATTAATAAATATAATCTATAAATATTAATTAATTTTGTGTAAGTTTCTTAAGAAGAGTTTAAATATAAAATTATCTTTAGATTATTAATTATTATTAAAGTACAGAAGTATTTTGTAATCAAAAAATACATGAGAACTAATATTATGAATTATGATAATAATTTATATGATAGTGCACGGAGAATATTTTAAATTACGGTTATTGGCTGACAGGAATATATTATATTATTATATGTAGGTATGTTATAACAGTGTATTCTTTTAACAATAAGTACTCTTTATTATCTTGAAAAGTATACATGTTTCAATAAATATTTTTCATATTAATATAATTTTTTTTTATAAAATTTTATGTTATTAAAAAACTATATTTTTACCATTTTTTAAGTATTTTACTTTTTTGAATGACAACATACATTTTTAATTCCATATTTCCAAGCATAATATTTTTCTGAGAATTATAAAGTATTAAATCGAATTAAATTTTTTTTTCGATTTATGGACAATAATAATTTTGTTTGAGATTAAAAATTTTGAAAAATTTAAAACAGGGTTCTTAATAAGTTTCCTTTACAAAAAAATATAAACCAAAGTTATGTAGTTGTACAATTTGTTAGAGTGTCTGATATTAGAAATTCATACGTAAACTAACGATTTCTCATCTTATATTTTTTCTTTTTTCTTTTAACTAAAAAAAATGTAAACAATTCCGCTATTACTTAAATTATTATTCGGTATTTTTATATACCATGACATTTTAAATATTCAGACCGGTTTAATTTTAAGCAATTAACCGTTAAAAGTTAAAATTTTGACCAAAATCGATATTGTGAAAATTTGAACTGTAAAATCAATTATAGTTTAAGATGACTTGTACTTCTAAATCGTCAAATATTTTAAAAACTATATGGTATGATGTTCTTTTAAATAATAATAATATTTAATATTTTAAATTTAATGTCGAACTAGAATGCTAATTAAATTAAAAGCTATTTATATCTTAGTCTGATTATAAAGTTCAATTTAGCAACTCAAAAAATAATCCTATTACGAGTATTAAATAAAATATAAATGTATTTACTATCTTGTTGTTTATTTATATTATCTGCTAGTATTTATATATATATAATTACTATTTAGATTTTGTTACGATAGTGTTACATAACATACTTGACACATGACACTTGTCTATTACTAAGTTATACGTTATAACTTAGGGTTTCGTTTGTTATGTTCAAAATTATGTCTGGAATAACTTAATTTTAAAATTTTTCACATAAAACCTTATTAGTTATGAGTGTTATGACTTTTTTTAAATAATCGTGAATTGTTCATTCAGGTTGTATCCCCAAAAATAAATAATTTGAATTAATCAATTTCACATAAGCTATTTTTTCATTGTTTATAGAGTTGTAGCTTTTAATTATTACATATCGTTATTAGATAATAGATACTATTATTTATACTTTTAATAAATATAGTAGCGTGATGGCTAAAAATGATGGAACTTGTCTATCTATAGAAGTTATTAATAATATGTAATGCACTTCTGCTTATGTACAAAACATGTTTAGTATGACGTTAATTACCTAGTTTTTAAAAGTTGTTTTATTATCACCTTGATTAAAGTATGTTATGAAAATAATGTATTGATAATTATAACTTATTAATTAAGACGGTAATATAGGTGTGACATAAGTTTTGTATGTGTTGAAATTTCTGTTATTGGTATTGGTGTTGCTGTGTTGGTACTTTACGTTGTATAAAAATGAGTAGAACTTAAGTCAAAAATTCGAAAATATGAGGAATTTCCTTAATTGTCTTAATCTTTAAAAAAGGGAAAAAATATAAATTTAAAATAATACAAGAATTTTAATTTACTTTTGTTAGTTTAATATTGTAAAGGGGGAAAAATAGGTAACTACTCTGCTGTACCCTGTACAATAGAAAACAAAATATATCGTTATTGAGTAAGTCACTGTGTTGAATGTTTTAAATCTGAATTTAATGATCAAACATTGCTTATTTGCTTATAAAAAATACAAAATACGATTCTGAGATGCGAAGAAGACCGGCCTAGGTTAGGTTCATTTTCAATGAATTCAATTCGTGAGTACATTCAATTTTTGCATTATGAATTATGATTGTGAATGCATTTATTTCACAAACAAATATGAATGGAAATTGAATGTAATTATGCATTCTTTTTCTAACCACATGGAAAATATATTATATTTTTAATACCAAAAAATAGTTTTTACTTTGTATTGTAAAGTTCTAGCAATAACATGGAGTCTGATTAATCAGTTGGTCACTCTTCATTATCACTCGTCAACCACAGAGTACTCATAGATATATAAAATAAATGTTATTTTATATCAAATTAGATATCTACCAAAGTTGTTTATTAATTATTGATATGGTTCATGCAATATATAAAATGCCTTGTTAAACACAAAAAATAAATTAATATATTATGTTTTATTCAAATAAAATAAAATATTTTTTTACATGAATGTGGTTAAGAATGCATTCTTTTTGAAAAATTGAATGTTGAATGCGAATACATTCAATTTCAAGCTCTATGAATATGAATGTGAACGTATTCACTTTTTTAATGAATGTTCCAAACCCTGCCTATTATTATATAATTATATTTATATTAGTTATTATAAATTGATGTTAATATATTTATACTAATATTGTATAAACTAAATAATAATTTTTAAAATTTTGACGAAGTAGAAATTTTTTTATCGATGTTTATATAGGAAAAAAATAGAAAAATCGAGGTAAAATATCATATAGCTTAAAAAGTGTTTAAGTATTTTGTAAATAATATGAAATATAAAATATTATAAATTCTAGTATAAAAATGTGTTGAATATTTCAAGTATATTAGGTATTTTGTTTATTATTGTTAAAAAAAA
This sequence comes from Schizaphis graminum, assembly GCA_020882235.1. Classification (NCBI taxonomy): domain Eukaryota; kingdom Metazoa; phylum Arthropoda; class Insecta; order Hemiptera; family Aphididae; genus Schizaphis; species Schizaphis graminum. The sequence continues at coordinate 74,714,032 of CM037032.1, forward strand.
GTCAGTATTTTTTAAATAGTTTTAAATTTAAAATTTTCAGTTTTTTGTTATTTTAAAAATTTCTGAGAATTTTCAATTTTGACTTTTTGAAAGTACCAATTATAGATTTCATTTTCTATCAGAAACCATCCCCAAAGTTGAAGATCAAAGCGTATTCAACTAGTCGATAACTACCATATGAAGTGTTTCCATAAAAAAAAAAAAAATACAAAATTGTAAAATCAATAAATTCTTCATCTCTCCATTCAGAATCTAAAATAATAAGAAATCCCAGTTTTAGAAAATAAATATGAAATTAAAATAACACTTCACGATTAAATTATTAAACGATTATGATTTGAATATATATTTAATACAATTTACATTAAAATGTTATGAAAAATATTTTTAAAACAGATTTCTGTTTTAATAAGAAATTATCAGAATACATAGTGTGCGCAAGACCGTACTTAGGGAGGAAGAGGTTATATAAATCTAAGTAAGTGGTGCATAAAATAATTTTTATATTTGTATGATGCTAGAAAATTCCGGCGGCAACCCCTAGGTATGGTGTATATGTGTGCGGAAATAAATTAATAATGTTAAGTCTTTATACATAAGTTGAAATATTTAAAATTTTGAATTTGTCAGTGATAAAAGATCGTTTCCCGCTCAATACATCATAATTTAATTGAATTCATATTAACTAGCTGTCTACTAAAATAACCTACATAATTTATTTCGGATGAATTTTAGTTTGCTTTATGCTTTTATTTTATGAAGAACTGAATATATTTATTATTTATATATATATATTATCTTACTATCTATATGACTTTATAACTTAAATATAACGATATATTTATAGTTTATTAAGTAGTATTTTTTTATGTAAAAATCCAAAATTGTGTGGGTTATTCCTCAGTTGCGTTACTGCACTATGCGTAAAACTTATATTGACGTGTGTATTCACTATTTTCAACTATCGTATTAAACTAATTATAAAATCTATTGATTGGTACTCAAATGTGCTATTGTAATTTATTAATTAATTTACCGTTTTATTTCTAAATTATTATCATTAATTTAGGAATTAGTTATATCTAAAGCTGTAAGCATGAACATTTTCATAGGACTTTTTTTTTATTGAAATTTTAATGAAATTTTATACCTTGTATATCGTACAAAATGTACCTATTTTTTAATGAGACATTATTTTTGTGTTTTAATTAAAATGGAATGTATTTATAATATTTATATATAATCTTTTCTAAGGTCAATTAAATATAATTAATACTGTAAGTTAAACACTACAAATAATAATAATAATAATAAATAACAAGTTTCTTAACGTACAGGTGCAATAGTTTTTAAAATATTTTGTAAAAGATGTAAAATTTAAACATGGATAAATTATTCAATTTTTATTTCTAAGGTTTGAGAAATTATACATGGTTCATTTTAAGTAGTTCTTATACATTAAGACCAAAAATTTAATAAATATCCTTGTACAATTTTTTCAACGTATAATGATCACCTGTCTTCGAATTGTTCTCAGAATTGTTTTCGTATACAATGATTTATCATTAAATTAAAATTTAACACATCCATCATAGTGACCCACTCAACTTCTACTGTACCCACATCAGAGAGGTTCCCACTTTCCCACCTTAAAAAAAATATTTCACATCATAATGAGTCCTTGTATGATAAATAATAATTATTATTATAATTAATCATCCAAAATCTATTACAATGACTTACTTAATAGTACTTAATACTTAATACTTAGGTACACTGCTTCTACAATACGGCAAAGTAGTTACCTAATTTCCCCCCTTTAATTATATTCTAAGTTGAGCGATGAATAAAATGATTTACTGATTTTACTTTGATGATCTTTTTGTTGGTATTTTTATATAAAAAAAAAAACTAAAAATGTTTAGTGTCAAATGTTTGTTTAAAAAGTGTTTTGCTTAAAACGCGTAAAAGTATTCGAATTTTATCATTTATATAATAGGGTAATATAAAACATTTCAAGTATCCGTCTACGGTTATTTGTTTATGAATTACATCAAAAAAACAAAATCGAATTTATCGAACTGGTTTAGCGTAAAAATTTTCGTTTTTCCTGTTTATTTTGAAAAGTACTAATAATTTTAAATTTTGTATCATTCTCGGTCTAACTTTCTACCAGAAAAATTATGTGTAGATCAAATCATATTCTACTATAAAATGTGTTTTTAGACAATAAAAGTATATTGCAAAATTAATTTATTCTTCGTTTGTTTCAAAATTTAAAATTACACTACTAGTTTTGACGAAATTGATTTAATTATTTTGTTGTATTTTAATAACGAATTACCATTAAACTAGAAACTATAGACTTTCAGCAAATGTTTATAATAATTTTTAGCGTTTTTAATGTATGGTATATTTTAACTTTTTTGAGTCATTTATAAACATTTTGCAGGTGGCAACTAGTTGCGTCCACGGTGAACAATTCTTCCGAGTTATAGCCCAGGTTTTTTTTAATGTACATACGAATTGTGACCTAAATTTGATAACCTAATTAAACATTTTTGAAGTATAAAATTATATATTGTAAGCTTCATTTTCCTTCCCATTTTTGAACTGACTTAGGACTGTCTACAGTATCAGTACTACTAGTTGATTAAAAATGTTGTTATTTTTTTTTCAATTAATAATATAGTAAAAACTTATGTGATAGTTTTAGATTCTGAACGGAGTGATGAATGTATTGATTTTACAATGATGTGTGTTTTTTTTGTGTCTGTGTACAGCATAACTAGTCGAAATAATGCTTCAATTTCAAACTTTGGGGGTGGTTTCCGATGGCAAAGTGGATATCATTGGTGCATTATAGAGGTGAAATTTTCCAACAGTTTTCAAAAAAATCGAGAAAAACAAAAAAAAACTGACAGAAAAACGGGAATTTTTACGCAAAACCAGTTTTCGACAAAATCGAATTTTTTATTTTGCTATAACTCAAAAACTAATCGATGTAAACACTTGAAATTTTCACAAAATGTTTATATTAGCGTTTTCCATACATATTTAAATTTTCAAAGAATTTTGACTTTTTTTGAGCTATTTATAGACAATTGAAATTTTTAATTTTTTTTTTAGTATTCTTTTTTAAAATAACGATAAAATTTTTTTGGCCGGCCGGAAAATCTTGAAAATTTAATACAAGGTTTCTTATAAGTTGTTCTTAAAGTGATAAAAAAAAATCCGAAATCGTTAGTCACAATTTTTTTTTTTATAAGTGCTTAAAGTTCGAATTTATACGAAATATGTCAAAATTGCGAAAATTGGCAAGTAATTTTGTGGTTGAAAAATCGTAAAATTTTTTTCTTTTATAACTAAGTTTTGAAAATTTGGTACAAGGTTCTCCATAAATTGTTCTTCAAATATCTGTAAAAAAAACTCTACCGGATTTAGACAAAAAAAATTTATGAGTGTTTGAAATTAAAATTTTAAAAAACCGCGTTAAATAACGGTTTAGCCTCAAACGATTTTTGATATTTGTTGTTATTCAAACAGTATAAGTCGTAAATACTTGAAAATTTTACCAGTTATTTAGATTGCCATTTCCTTTACGTGATTTGATTTTCAAAACATTTTGACTTTTTTTGAGCTATTTATAGGCATTTGAAATAATCAATTTTTTAAAATTTTTTTTTTATAAATGTTGATAAAAAAAATTTAGCTGGGACAAATTATTTGAAAATTTAATAGAAGGGTCCACATAACTAGTTCTAATTCTCATTCAAAAATTATAAAAATACATAGCCACAATTTTTTTTTATTAGCATTTGAAGTTCAAATATTGACAAAAATTCATCAAATTCATGAATATTTTTCACTATTTGGTAGTTAAAAATTTATAAATATTTTACTATCAAAAGCTAAGAATTGAAAATTTAATACTATGCTGTCCATTAGTTAAACTTAGAATAATTATAAAAAAGTTTGAGGATTATTCAATTTAAAAAATTTTACGAGTGTTTAAAGTTTTAATTTTAATTTGAAATCAAAAATACGCGTGTAAAATTACGTTTTACTAATAAATAATTTTCGATTTTTGTTATTTTTAAAAATTATCAAACGTAAGATCTTGAAGCTTTTACTTAAGTGTTTGAATTTGTTTCAAAATAGAATATATGACAATATTTAAATATAATATATTAACATATCCTAGACTGACAAATCATCTCCGTTCAGAATCGTTTTTCGTATACAATGATACCTATCATTGCATTCAAATTTAACCTACCATAGTCCGAGGTCCACCCCACCCCCTAATGTACAGCAGAGCGATACTCACTTACCCGCTTTTTTGGTTAAAAATATTATTTTGATTTTATTTAAAATGATAAATTGTCATATAGATTTATATTATATGTATAAGATATTAAGATATTTTTAATTAATATTATGGAACTTATAAAAAGTTATATGGTATTACTTTTATGTATTCAAGTTTGCCAATTTGGCTTTCTTCTAACTGTTTCATAGTATTTTTTGTAAATGTTTCTTTTTCTAATATATTTGTATACATATTATAACTGCTGACTATCGTTACTATGAATGAACGGGGAGTGAGTGACAATAATATTAGGATGTGGGCAAAAATTAATCGGGCCAACTTGGATATGACACGAAAAAACTCGGACTGTAAGTATAGGATTAGACCTTTATCCTAGATATCTTTGGGACGCTGCAATTAGTATGCAGCCCATTTTATATTCTCCATTTTTTTTTTTTTGTTATCAATATAAACTTTTTTCTTGTTATTATAGTTTAAAAATACATAGGCACAATTTTTATTTATTGAGCATTTAAAATTTAAAGTTTAATAAAAATCTTAAAAATCACACAAAAATCATCAACTTATTTTGTCGTTAAATATTTATAACTAAGAATTAAATATTTAATATACTTTCATATTAAAACTATAACATTTAAATAATTTTAAGTTTAAATTAGGTCGAAATTACATATTTGAATACAAAATAACAATTTTAGTTATTTTGTTATAATTAAAAAGCATTTTTTTGTGGAAATTAAACATTTTTGAGTGTATTTTAATATAGGCCACGTTAACCTAGGTGCAAAGGAGCATTTGCTCTAAGCGGCAAATTTTGAGGGGCGGCAAAACAATTAAACTATACCTATCTGAAAAATAAAATGTTACTTTGGTTTTTATACATAATTTTTTTGTTCTATGCCTAAGAGCATTTTTAAAAATAATTTATAAATTTAAATCATTTCAATATTCACTTTGTATTTTTCATTAAAACTCTATTTATAGTATTGTAAATTGTCTAATTCCTACGATAAGTAACTGTTGATTTTTGTGTATTGTAAATTATTATAATAAATTATTTAAATTTGTAATAGTTAGACCACCATTAAAATGAAAATAATGAGACTTTGTGGTTCGCAATATGAAAATAAAATATTTGGAAAATAATTGAAAGAATAAAAAGTTATAGCATAAACATTAAAATTGAACAACTTTTTTAAAAAGCAAAATTTTGAAATATCATATATCTAATAATAAAAATGTCTTTTATACACAGTAGGTAACCGTCTTCTATTATGCATAATTATATAAAATAATAAAGTAGGATTTATGTGCATACTTTAACGTCACGTATAAAACATCGAAGATTTCTAAGAAGAATTAATACAATTTAAAAGCATTGTAAAAGATTTTCCATCAGAAGGAAAATTATCATTTGCTTCATTATATAAATGAATTATTACATTGACTTTAAAAAAATCGTTTCCAAATGTAGAATTAATGTTAAGAATTATTTGTACTTTACCTTCTTCAAATGCAAGTGGTGAAAGATCGTTTTCTGAATTAAAACGTGTTAGGTTGAAACACCTTGAAAAAATGTTAAATTTGAAATTTGTCAATATCATATTGTATTGAATCTGATATGGTTAAAAAGATATGAAGTGAGAAGAATTAATACATAAATTTGCTACGACGAAATCTAGAAAAAAAGATATTTATAGCTATGAAATAATTTCATTTTTTTTCAATTATAAACGATTTTGACTATATTATTATAATTATTTAACTTAGGTATTAATGTTTACTTGTGTTATACTTTTAATTATAGTTGAATTTCTTTTTTAAAAATTGTTTATATATGTGTATTTAATATTTATAGATAGGTACATAAATTATACTAAAAATTTTTTTCTGGTTATAAGGGGGAAAAAGCGGCAAAATTGTTTACTCCATGACTGTATTGGATCTTAAAACGGCTCTGTAATACACAATAACATTTTCAAAATATTTGGATTGATGTTATGCTATTTCCTGTATACGAGTATGCTTCAAACCTATTTGCACTTTAAACTTTTCTATAATAAATCGGTGCTGAGTATTGACTCAAAAGTTATGCTAAGTTTCTAGACGTGTGTACTGTGTAGCATATGGGTACCTACACTTCCCCCTTTATCAACTTAAAAGTTTAAAATTGGCTATTTTATATATTTGTATTAAGTTAGAATTCAATTTGAATTTATTCTTATTTGTAATTTTCAGCCAAGTGTGATGTTAAAAATATGGACTGAAGAATTCTTGAACGTAAGTTAAAATATTTGTCTTAAAATAAATTATATTTTTAATTTTAAATATAATTAATACAATACAATTAATACCTTATATGTATTATTTTTATTAGTAAATAGTAATTGTTAACTATTGAATGGTTAACTCATAAATTTGTTATTGATTTAAACTATAGACTGTGAGCAGATTGGATCCATATTTTATAGCTTTGCATTGTCAAGAAGTTGGTGGAAAAAATTATGAAGAAAGCATGAAACACGTCAATTTTTTTGTTAGGTAATCAAAGATTTGATAAATTGTTTATTTAAATATTTGAATATTAATTTAAAATTAAATAACTACATTTATTTGTTAAATAATTGCTATTAATTTATGTATTTGATAAATAAATTAGTTGACTAGACTGTGTTTTGGTTTATTTTAGATTCTGAACGGAGTGAAGAATGTATTAATTTTACAATGATATGTGTTTTTTTTTTTTTTTTTTTTTTATTTTTTTTTTTGTGTCTGACGACAACATTTGGAGCAGTAAAAATGCTTCGATTTTGGACTTCAGCCCCTCTTTGAAAAGGAAATCGGATCTAGTTGGTACTTTGGGGGGTCAAAAGTGAAAAATTTTCAATATTTTTTAAATGAGTCGGGAAAAACCCTAAAAAATGACGGAAAAACGGGAATTTTTACGCAAAACCAGTTTTCGACCAAATCGAATTTTTTATTTTGCTATAACTCAAAAACTAATAGATGTAAATACTTGAAATTTTCACCAAATGTTTATATTAGCGTTTTCTATACACAGTTAAATTTTCAAAGAATTTAGACTTTTTTTGAGCTATTTATAGACAATTGAAATTTTTAATTTTTCTAAGTATTTTTTTTTTTTAAATAACGATAAAAATTTTTTGGCTGACCAGAAAATCATGAAAATTTAATACAAGGTTTCTTATAAATTGTTCTTAAAGTGATAAAAAAAAATCCGAAATCCTTAGTCACAATTTTTTTTTATAAGTGCTTAAAGTTCGAATTTATACGAAATATGTCAAAATTGCGAGTAATTTTGTAGTTGAAAAATCGTAAAATTTTTTTCTTTTATAACTAAGTTTTGAAGGTTCTCCATACATTTTTCTTCAAATATCTGTAAAAAAAAATCTACCGGATTCAGACAAAAAATTTTTATGAGTGTTTGAAATTTAAATTTTTACAAAACCGCGTTAAATAACGGTTATCCTCAAACGATTTTTGATATTTGTTGTTATTCAAACAGTATTAAGTCATAAATACTTGAAAATTTTACCAGTTATTTAGATTGCCATTTTCTTTACGTAATTTGATTTTCAAAATATTTTGACTTATTTTGAGCTATTTATAGACAATTGAAATTTTCAATTTTTTTTATTTTTTTTTTATAAATGTTGATAAAAAAAATTTAGCTGGGACAAATCACTTGAAAATTTAATTGAAGGGTCCACATAACTTGTTTTAACTCTCATTCAAAAATTATAAAAATACATAGGCACAATTTTTTTTTATTAGCATTTGAAGTTCAAATATTGACAAAAATTCGTCAAAATCATGAATATTTTTCACTATTTGGTAGTTAAAAATTTATAAATATTTTACTATTAAAAGCTAAGAATTGAAAATTTAATACTATGCTGTCCATAAGTTAAGCTTAGAATAATTATAAAAAAGTTTGATGTTTATTCAATTAAAAAAATTTTACGAGTGTTTAAAGTTTTAATTTTAATTTGAAATCTAAAATACGCGTGTAAAATTACGTTTTACTAATAAATAATTTTCGATTTTTGTTATTTTTAAAAAATTATCAAACATAAGATCTTGAAGCTTTTACTTAAGTGTTTGAATTTGTGATTTTTTTTCAAAATAGAATATATGACAATATTTAAATATAATATATCCTAGACTGACAAATCATCTCCGTTCAGAATCGTTTTTCGTATACAATGATTCGTATACAATACCTATCATTGCATTCAAATTTAACCTAGCCTAGTCCGAGGTCCACCCCACCCCCTAATGTACAGCAGAGCGATACTCACTTACCCGCTTTTTTAAAAATGAAGTTTCTTGTTTTATAATCAAAAATATTTTCTTTAAATACGTATAGTCATTAGTCAATGTTGTAGACTATAGAGTTATACTCTAACTAGCAAAATCATTGGATGACTCCTAATTATTAAACATAATTTATGTAAATTTATTTCTGTTAGCAATTAGTTAATACTTAATTAACATAAATGTTTATAGTTTATAATTCAAAATTATAATTTTGTATGATAAAACTTAATTATAAGTTTTGAATCATGGTTTTTAGTATGAAATAACTATTAAATTTCTATACTCTTTCATTTAGACTATTCTTAATTGTGTGTTAGCATAATATATAGTGTACACATTATTTTCTATTAGACATAATTTTATAATTAGCATCACTGCATTTTTAAACTTGGTTCATCAATTACAATAAATTAATAATTATAAAAGTTATAATTAGTATACCAAGGTACGATTGTTTAATATTTATTTTTGTAATTAAAGTAATAAAATGATAATATGGCTAAAATTATCAATATTATTTTAAATGAACAATTATTAAAAAAATTTCAAGACTTATGTAACTAAATATTTAATTATTATAATAGTACAACGTAATGGTAACTATTATGTTTTCGTTGAAAAAAATCAACTTGCATATTATACTTTTTCTACTTTTTGTTATTTTTGAAATTCAATAGATGTTTAATAAATAAAAATTACAAAAAATTATCCCAATTTAGATTTTGAGGTACAGTAGTATAGAAATATAACCTTATTATATTGATCATACAGGAAGCATATTAAAAGATTTCTTTTTGTATTTTAAATTTTTAAATTTTATTTTGTTATTGATTGTAAAATTTTAATAAATTTGATTACAGTTTATTGATGACAAGCAAAGAATTAAGGATCTTCAATAGAGCTCAAGTATTTCTTGATGAAGAATTCACATCAGCGGAAAATTTTACAGTAACTAGCCAAATATAATTGTTACGGTATATTTTTATTTTCGGTTTTCGAATGAAACTCATTATTCATTATTTTGAATACATATAATTCAATTTCACTTAACTCTACTAAACCGTTTATATTTCAAAATATTATTGGTAAAAATTATAAAGATTTTTGGAATATGAAATAAATTATTACTATAGTACCTATATGATATTATTTTGAATTTAAGACTAATTTTCTTTTAAGTTGTAAAGTATAAATCACATATGTTTAGTTAAGGTTTCTTGTTTTCATTTAAATTTATAATTTATATTTTTATCACATCATTATTTTTATAAGTATAATTCATTGTATACGTCTTGTTCAAAACTAGACATCTTTGTTAGATTAGGTTGAGTAATATATTATATTTATAATTAATTAGTTTAGGTTAATAATTTATATTTATATAAGTTCAATAAGTCTAAGTTTACATCATGAACATAATTTTCATCAAATTACTATTATTTATATATTTCTATTTTTCTAATTTATTATTTTATTTATTGTTTTATAAATATATTTACAATTGAAATTCTATTTTTTGATATAAATTGATGCATTAAATTTTATTTGTCTATTTTAGTTACTACATTTATTTTATTGTTATTAATTTATATACTATTTTTATTATTTTTCAGGCTTTGGGGAACTTTTATTTTATACATGAAGCCATAAAAGAAGCATCTATATGGGATTTTAATAGTAAGTAAATCAGTAAATGTATCTGTTAAAATATTATATTGATAATATTCATTTACTTGACATTATTTTTATTATAAAATAATGAATAACTTTAGAACAAGAGTTTTTATCAGTCACTGAAAAAACCATATATTCTGGAAATATTGAAGATGTTTCCACAAAAGAAAAGTCAAAATTTCCTCAAGATTTTTTTCCAGAAGTTAGTATTATCTTTGAAAATATAGTTGAAAAAATTATTTTTTTTTTATTATTATTTTTCATTTATTTTTAGTGCAAATGGTCACGTAAAGGATTTTTGAGAACTAGATGGAAGCTCAATGGTTCTGTATTTGATCTTATAAATATTCATTTATTTCATGATGCTTCAAATTTTACTGCAATGCAATCTGTGAGTTAATTTATTTTTAAATCTATTAATTATAATTATAATGCTCAAGTTATAATAATAATTTATTGAATGCATATTTCAATCAAGAATTTGACTAGAATAACAATTGGATATAACATTTTGATGTATAAATATTGAACTGTATTTATTAATAATATTTTCCAATTGTCATTGACTATCATAAGATATAGTTGACTTAATATTTTTTGTAATGATAATCTTGTATAGATAAATATTTTGTCATCTATATAATTTGTTATTATATTTTAATTTTCAGCACTCATCTGTTTATTCTATCATGAGACAAAAAGCACTTGAATACACTTTAGATCGGTAAGGAAATCTATTGTAAAATAAAAGTTGATATATCATTTTTTTAATTTTCTATATATGATCTATACCTAAAGTGCTTAATAAGTATATAATTAAGTCTCAGATATAGTGTGTGTGTGTGTGTGTAATATATATATATATATATATATTAATAAACTAATAATAAATAATAAATAATATTTGCACAATAAGTTTTGATATGAACAGTAATCCATTGATGACTGTATTATTATATTAATGAAATGTATTTATTTTATAATGATATAGTGACAATGATAATAGTATGATATTTAGCTATTTTATTCAATTATTTAATGTTGTGATTTTTAGAATGGTAACTGGAAAGAATTTGTATTTTGTTAAAAGTAAAATTTTCTAGTATTTTTCAAAATAGATCAGAAAAAAAACAAATAAAAATATTAAGGAAAACAGAAATTTTACACATAACTAATATTTGACAAAATTGATTTTGTTTTTTTTTTTATGTAAAAAACGAATTATGTAGATATTTGATTCTTTGTTTAATACTTATATTAGTATTTTCTATAAATAAAAAATTATTCGAAATATTTTGATTGTTTTAAATTTTTTTCTATAAATGTCAATAACATATTTTTTGTTAGGCCAAAAATTTAAAAATTTGATATAAGGTTTCTTATAAATTGTTCATTTGCCAATTTAAAAACTATCATAAAATAACCTTATTATCAAAATCCTAGACAGTCTGCTTAAAATTATTTTTTATTTTATAATTTATAAAAAAAATTGTTATATTAATATTTACTAATAAATGTTATGACTTTAGGTTCCGTAATTATGAATTTGGATTTGCTCCATTTTTTTTATTTGGAGATTTTAATTTTCGCACAGATACCAAAGCTGTCATAATGGTAAAATTCTTCATTGAAAATAAGATAATTTGTATATATATTCTAAATTATTTATTGTTATGTTACATTTTATTTTATAGAAAATAGTTGAGGGGTTGGATATGGTAAAAGATGACGTTGATAAAGATAACTTAGTTTTTCAGTATACAGACAATTCAAAAGAAGTAAGGGTTGACTTGATTATTGTATTACATATCAATTATGTATATGAAAATACAGAAATATTATATAATGTCAATAAAATATATAACATTTTGACAATAATTTTATTTTGTTTGTTTATAGGTTATTTTTACTTTAAGAAAAAAAGAATTTCGTCATTTGGATCATCAAAATATATTTGTGTCAAAAAGTGGATCGTGGGTAATTTATTTTTCTCACCACTCTCTAACCTAATTTAACTTCATTTATATATTAAATTAATATTAATCTAAAGTTATAAATGATAACAATTATAATTTTATAAATCAGTGCATTATAGTTTTAAGAGCAAAAAAGAAATAATGGCAATATGGCCCTCATATTTATTTGTTTATATTTAATTTTTAATTTATCTTTTAAAAAGGTAATTTTAAGACCCAACTGAACAGGTTTGTCAACCTATGAGGTCTTACATCTAACATAATTGTAGTATGTATTAAACAAAGTGTATGAAAGAATTGAAAAAAGCTTAACTAAATAAATACATAATTTTCAAAATCAATATATTATATTGTGTTTAAAATGGAAAAAACAGGATAGCCTTTAAATTAATTTAAGACTAACTATGTATATTTTTAAATATATTGTCCTTATTTAGTTTAAGTTAAAAATATACTTAAATTAAATAAATACATTTTTTAATTTTATATACTAAATATATATTATTGCATGTTTCCAGTTAAAAGATTTTGATCATGAATTAAAATCATTTGAAGAACAATTATTTGAATTTCCTATATATTTTCAACCAAGTTATCCATTTGAAGAAAATGAACATGAAGGAATGAACTATATGCAAACCAGATGCCCAGCTTGGTGTGATAGAGTAGTTTTAAGCGCTGGTGCTAAACTTTTAATTAATGAAAAGGTAACTGTTATATTCTAACTTTGTAGTTTATGATAATTAATATACAATTAAAAAATAGTATCTATATTATACAATGTATCTATTTATATAAGCATGTCTAGACAACGCCAGATTGAGACTTTTCAGCCCACCGAGATTTTAAATTTTTATCAGCCCATTCATAGCTGATGATTTTATTAAATTTTAGGGTTGGCTAAAATTGTATTATATATGATAAACTGCAAAGATTTCAACCCTAATATTCAATAATTTGGGAGTTTTTGATAATGTTTACTCCCCCATTTTTTGGCTACCAGTCCACCAAGATTTTTTTGGTAGCTCACTGATTCAATCCTAGTCAGTGTCTAAACCTCCATGGCTGGGGAGGCAAATTGTAAAATTTTAGTTTTTACTTATTACATCTATACCTACCTAATATTTGTGAGTTTTTGACTCTTTGCTTATAGTATTACAATATAAATACCTGTAACTTTATAAATAAATATATAAAATTCTAAAATTTAGAAGAACCATTCTACTTAACATAAAATATATCAACTGTCAAGTTAAATACATGTTAATTGTTAGTACATAAAACAAACTATTAATTTCATTAAAATGTTTAATTAAAATTGAATATTAGTAATATAATAAGTAACCTAGGTTAGGTTAGGTTAAGTTAGGTTAATCTAAACATGTACATTAATATTTCAGTAACAGAAATATGAAAAAAAAATAAAAATTTATTTCTCTTATTTTCATTTGATTTTCCAATGATCCAGGTACCACAAAAAAAGAAGAAGAGTTAAAAACTACATTTGACCTTGTATTTAACATGCCTAGCTTATATGTTATGTTATACCATTAGGAAAATAGCACTTTATAAACTATAAATTTATAAATGTGTGATATTATTGCAATATATTTTTTATGGTTCCTATCAGTCAAAATTATTTTTTCATACTGATGAGTGCTTCAAAATTTCTAAAAACAATTATGATTTTAATCTATTTTTTTTTATAGCAGTAGTTAAACTTTATCATGTGTTTTTAGATCATCTTATTAGGATAAATTTTATGAAACAATTACAGTATAATATTAATTGCCTATTGGTTTTATAGTTAACTTATAAATTTATAATAATAATATAAAGCGTTTCAATAGGTTATTCAATGTGTTTCAATAAATATTTTATCAAAATTCTAATAGCACACCTTATTTTGAAAATTGTATTCTTACAATCAAAGTTATTAAATACAATATTATTAATTTATTAATTTAATTTATTAAATGTAATGATGTATAATTCATTACATATATTTTTATTATTAATTACTTGTTATTTCAGGCATTAGAAGAAGATAATAATGGTGGAGTGGAGTATGATCTTATTGGAAAGAAAACTTGTATGGGAGATCATAAGGTATTTAAAAATATAATTATTATTTTACCCATTAAGAGTTTTGTAATTTTAGTACTGTTAAAACATATAAATTCTAAGTTCTAAATTTGTATACGTTTAAGTATGTAATTTTCTCTATTAAAAATATTGAACTTGGGATTTGGGTAACAGTATCAAAGTTATCTACCAAATACTATTCATAAATAGTTAATTCAAATTTTTAAGTAAACTTTATTAATTATTAATTTTAAAAAAATGCATGTTACATTTAACATAGAACTGGTAAAATGAAAGTTTAATTTTGTGTGATATCAGATAAATTCTATTTCATATTTAATAATTAATCATAATTATCAATTCACGGATTTAAATTAGGTAAATCTCAAAGATTATGATAGGGCCTTTACAACATCAGCTTACAGATAGATCATAGATATATATCATATTTATATCATATATCCTATCCTAAAATCTATCAATTATTCATATTTGATTAATTTTTATTTCAATTTTATCATAATAACTGGTTACTGGTAAAATTCATGAATATATTATATTATGAAGACCAAGGGCGCCTGCAGGGGGGGCAAAGGGACCATTGCCCCTACTGGGAATTTTTTTAAACTATTGTTTATTTAATGTCACGGCGCCACACATATTAACATATATTCAAATAATATTAATATTGTATTGTAAACCTACAAATAAAAGGCCTTATGTGATGACATAATGTTATTTTTTTCTGTTTAATGTAGGTTATGCTATTTTAGAATAAAAACACTAGAAATATATTAAGATTTAAAATAATAATTTTGATTTTGCCCCGGGTGGGATTTTATCCTGCGGGCGCCCTTGTATGAAGATTATTATAAAGATTTCTTATAACATGTATGTAAAATGTTGCAAATGTTTATATCTCAGTTAAAACATATTAAATCATAAAAACCAACATATAAACTCAGATAATGTTCTTTCTTTTTAGATAATTTATATGTTAATTCACTAATAAAGTCAACAACATAAAATTAGTTCTGCTCAATTTAAATTTAATATTTTATTTGTTTATAAGACATATTATACATTGTGGGTATGATGTCCTAAAATTTATATATAATCATAAAAATTTTAAATTTTAATTAAGTGATTTATTGACTTACTTTGTGAATGATTTTAGAAAAAAAAATCAGATCTATTTTGAACTCTGATAAGGCTAAAATTAAAAATTTCCAATACTTTTTTCCATTGTCAGGAAAAACAAAAAAAAAGTTAAGGAAAACTAGGAATTTTTACGCAAATTTAATTTTTGATCAATTGTATTTTATTTTAGTGTAAACCTAAAATAAATAGTAGTAAATACCTGAAATTTTATCAAATAATATTTTCGTATTTATTTTATTTATTTCATAATAAAATGTTCAAAAGTTTTTAACTCTAAAAATATTTTTTACTAGTTTTAAAATCTTGAAAATTGTATACAAGATCCTACAAAAGTTGTTCTTATATCTGTATAAAAATATTATAAATGCATAGCCATATTTTTTGTATGTATTTGAAGTTTTTTTTCATCAAAATAGCAGGTTAGGAGGTTAGGTTAGGTATCATATAGTTAGAAATTCATAAAAACTTCATTTTATATCTAAGTTTTGAAAATATAATACAAGGTTATTCATATCGAAATTTTATAACATTATACATGGAGAAATATATTATTATATAATGAATTCTATTATATGCAATGAAATTTTTGATAAAATCTATTTATATTATGATTCTATTTTTACTGTTTTACAGTATTTACAGATAATTAAAATTTATTTAAATATTTATAATCTTGTATAAACTTGTATTATTATAATATTATAATAACTAAATACTATATTATACAAGAAAAAAATGTTATCAACCTACAGTAATACTAAAAGTAAAATAAATATATCATGAAGTACACTTAGTGATATAAGCTGAGAGACTGTCTCCGCTCAGGAGTTTTTTGTATTCATTATTATCGAATTCAAATTTAATACATCCATAATAGTGTTCCATTTGGCCACTTGACACCTAATGTACATCAGAGGGGTACCCTCTTGCCTACCTTTTTTTTAGATGTTTAAATAATATAATACATATACTTATAAAAATGACGAATTGTTGTGTTTTTTCAGCCTGTGTACTTGAAATGTGACATAATGAACAATGCAGGTATAGTGGACAGAGTGGATTGTGCTTGTAAGCTTAACCGTGTGCCTCCTGAAACCCAAAATCCACTGCATGCTTTATTGGGTGATCATTTATGTGTAGATTCAAACGAGTGTTGTATTTCAGTAGTAGATACAATTGTACCAGATAATACTGTATTAGGTGAAGTTAAAATCCCTCCAGTACCATCTACATCCACAGATGATTGTGATTTTGATATTGTACCTTTAAAACAAAATTATACAGAAAGTCATTGCAAAACAAATAAGCCATTTTTGCGTAAAAAAATATCTGACAAACATGGGACACATAAAAGTATATTTCCTGTATCTGATTGCATTTGCAAAACACACAAATGGAAATTTCCGATGATCATGCAAAAAGCTTGGAAGCATAATAGACGTATCAGGCTCAAGTCAATTCCTAGTCTCAATAATATGCCCTTACAAAGGTATCAAAGCCATCATAGTTCATCAGATGAAGATTGGTTTGAGGAAATTGCCGATGATGAAACTAATAATTGTGATGACAAGAAAAATAAATGCATTTCTGATTCAAACATAATTCTCACTAATGACGATAATTGTTCTGTTAATTTTGACAATCAATCCGAACAAGTAGCAACAAACAAATTTAAATGGTGTTCTTCTTTTGCACTTAGAAAATTTTGTGACAAACGACCATTAACAGAAAAAAAGATAGTCCATAGAAATCCGACAACTTCTTGTCGGATTATATAATCAAACTATCTAGCCATATTTGACCTAAATTATTTATAACATAATTGGAGATAACCTATAGAATTACAATACCTAATTATTGTTTGAAATGCATGTAAATAAAAAAAATATATATATATTTTTATAATATATGACTTGTGAAAAACATAGCAAGACTGTGTTGTTCATTAAACTTATATCTCTGAGATAGGCAATTAAAAATAACAAAACAGTTATCTTTTGTAACTAATAAAATATAATTTAATTAGATACAAATTGAAAAAAACAAAATTACGTTAATAAATACAACAAGAAAAGAAATTGAACTATAAGTCATTTTAATCATGAAAAGGAAGTAATATATTATCCTATTGCATTTGTATGTAATAATACCATAAATTAGAATTTATTATTTGTAGATAAAAAAAATTAGCAAGTATAAAATGTGACCATTCAATCTGTTGCCACGCGCGTGGGGTATAAAAATACTTCAGTTATTTTCAAACTTATTTTAAAAATGCTAAAATTTAATCTTTTTTTTTTTTTATCTAAAGACAATATTGCCTTGTCGCTTCAACCAATCTTCTCTATTTTCCGCTAGTCTTTTCATTTCAATATAGCTCTTTAGAGTTAATAGCTTTTTCATGCTTCCTAGATTTGTCTCTCTCGGCCGTCCTCTTCCTCTTTTCCCATTTATCTTCCCTTCCATAATATTTGTAATGAATGTGTTATGTCTCATAATGTGTCCGAAGAACTTAGTTTTTCTTATTTCCATCATTTTTATAATTTGTCTTGGTTCTTCTATCATATTTAACACTTCTATCTAATCTAGCTTTCTTAAAATAGGTATACTTTAGAATAATTGATTTTCTAATATCTTTATAATAATAATATTGTCAACAAAGATTTTTGTTTTTAATTTTTTTTTCATTGAATAATAAATTAAAAACTTAATTTAACCTTATTAGTATTTGTATTAAAAAAAAACATTGTTTATGAATACAGAGTACTCAACATTATATTGGGATAAAAAAGTACCTTATGTACATGGATTTTATGAAGAAACCCACTCTTGGCAGTTTAATTATCTTTAAATTTGATAATCTGACAATACAATGAGCTTTTATGTTAATAAATTAGGATATTCAATTTTGCAGAATATGTATTTAATATTTTACCCGCAAATTCAAAATAAAACACATGTTTACATATATGTTTTACATATTTTAAATTCCACATTTTGTTATGAACTAGACTGAGATAATCTTAAATATAACAAATATTATATTATTATGTAGGTGTTAGCTTAATCAAAAATGAAGATGTACTCGTATATAGTATAATTTATAACTTAATGTAATGTGATACATAATTTCAATTCAATGTGTTCCTATTAATAACAATTATAATTAAATAAAATATGTGTATGTGTGTATGCTTATATTTTGTATACTGAGCTTCTTAGCTTTAGAAATTTAGTCACTAACTGATATTTTATCACTTTTTTCGTACCAGCTAGTGCAGTTTGTGTTTATAATTGAGTTGCACAGATTAAATACTAGTAGTTATGATGTTATCAAAATATGATATTTTAATAAATTGTAATACATACAAAAATAGTTTTCAAAATTAGTTAAGTTTTATTTCTATAACTACAGATGTATGTATAATGTTTATACATAATGCTCAAAATAAGACAGTTTTAAAATTAATTTAATCATTACAAATATTTTGTTTTTTTAATCAATAATATAAACTTGCATTACTTGTCTTAACAATTAATTGATGTGTGTAAAAAGGAATAAAGAGTCACTTTAAAAATTAAAAGTCATATACAATATTTTATCTGACTATTAGGAAAATCAATTACATTTTATATAAATAAAAGCAAGGTTTATGTCGATTAAAATTATAAACAAATATTATTTTAATAAACAAACTTTTAGTTTTTTAAAAATGTGTATAAAATAATTGACTATTATACAAATCTTTGGAAGTTACCCAACTGAGTGTTTAAAAAAATAATGTTTTTTTTTAATTCTAATTCATAAAATAAGTATTGAAAACTGTAAAATTTTGCATAATATGAGGTTAAAAATTCCAGGCAAAACTTTGAAGTTAATTCCTATGTAATAAAATATAAAACTATAAAAAGCATGTTCTTCAAACCTAACCTAACAATACAACAATTAAGTATAAAAACATTCTTAACTTTCTTAGTTCATAATAATATTAATAATTCAAGGAAACAATTTATTTAATTTAATTGAAATCCAGTATTTATGAATATAATTTAAAACTTGCATAGATATTTGTCATTTGATATAGTCCATAATGGCTCAAAGTATAATTAATTATATTTATCTTTATATTTATATTGATACTTATTCTACTAGCTTCTTCATATAAATTATAATTTGTGTTCTTTTTTTTATGATTTTGGTTAATTATTTGTTGGTACCTTATTAGCATTTTCATTATTTCTTTTGTGCACACATTTTGTATTGAACTGTTATTTATTTGTTTGTATTGCACTTTGATTATTTTTAGTTGATTTTGTATTTTTAATTTTTAGAAAATGTTGATTTACCATGAATCACTTAATAAATAGTGGACGCACTGAGCACAAATTAACCGTTTTTCTTTTTCGGTATGATAAACTTTTTGATTTTTATGATTTTAAAAGGTTTTACAGAAGTAAATGTTTGGGAAAAGACATTGTTTGACTCTAAACTCCCCGAAGACAAGAACTTCGTTCACTTAAAGGAGACTACTGTTTAAATCAAGAA
Source organism: Schizaphis graminum (assembly GCA_020882235.1). Taxonomy (NCBI): domain Eukaryota; kingdom Metazoa; phylum Arthropoda; class Insecta; order Hemiptera; family Aphididae; genus Schizaphis; species Schizaphis graminum. The sequence goes on from CM037032.1 coordinate 74,734,148, forward strand.
ATAGGTAAACATTATATTATGAATGTTATCAGATTATGATAATAATATTTATTATTTAATTTTTTTATGTGAGATATCCTTCCAATTTCTAAGTACACCTGGTAAAATATATATATATATGAATAGTTTATTATTTAATTTAAATTCATAAATCAATACTTTATCTAAAGTCTATAATTTTGTATGAATGTATCACAACGAGTTAAAATTGTTTATATTGAATTTCTATATTTGCTAAATTTTTCAGGCTTATGTATACTATCCAATTATAATAATTAACTAAAATTATAAAGAATACAATTTTTAATACAAATGTGTATTGAATAGGTTTAATTAATATTGTTGATTATTTATAACAAGGGCGTCATTTAGGGAGATCACGGTGCACATTTCACCCCTTACTTTTAAAATAGTTCCACCTGATGAAATAATGCACAATTATTAGTATTATTTAAATTAAATTGTTTTTTAAATATTTTGATTTTTATATTGACATTTATTAATATTGGTATATTGTTAATCATGATTACAACTTTAAATTACATTGGTTATACATAAATATTGTGCTATACATTTTATTATATTTTAGTTTTTAAATTGATTTTTAATAATTTCAAAATGGCCTGCTTCATACTTGGCACACCAGAAAAAAACCTGAAATGACGCCCCTGATTTATAAAACTACTGTTACCTTCAAATTAAATTAGTTAAAGTGTTATTTGGTTAGTATATTTTTAATCAAAACTCTTTAATTTATTATTAGTAGTAATTATCTAACTGAAATAAAATATATAAACGTTTTGCACAATTTCTAAATTATTTTAGATTCAGTTAAGTTAAATTTTTCCACAATTTTATAGTTTGAAATTCTTATTATAAGCTGTTATTTGATGATTCAGTAAATAATAAATATTATTAATATAATAAAATTAAATAGATAATGAATGAATTAAAAAGACAATGTTTGTTATGTATTTATGTGTACGGTAAATATGTTTAACAATAATTGGTATAGTTAATAATTCTCAAAGTATATAATATTATGATTCATGAAACATTTCCACATTCTGGTTTTTAAATCAAAACTTTTTTATATTTTGTTAAAATACTTAGTTATTAGTATTTGTCATATTTGTTAATAAGTGTTATTTATTTTCATTACATTTCTATTTATTAGTGTCTTACTTTAAAATTCTATGATCTGATTTAGGTATTTAAATTGGCTTTGTGTTTAATTAATTAATTGGAATTATTTTATTTATTTTCTATATTATTTTTGAATCAGATTGCTTCAAATCATAGGCGTGCGCATGGGGGCAGCAGAGGTAGCATGTGCTGCCTCTGGACTTTATTTGGGGCTACCGGGGCCGGAAAATATTAAATAATGGGCCTCGGTAAAATTATATTTCCACAAATTATTTTTTTTTTAATATTACAAATATTAAATATTAAATATAAATATACACCTTTAGTGGTTTGGTATCTTACCGTACAACATTTTATCAAAAAAAAACCAATAACCAATACAATTTTAATTTTGATACCCAATAGTAAAAAAAGTAAAACTATGAGCTGGTTTTAATGGTGAATTTAAAGAATGGGCCTAATTAATCTCTTGCTGCCCCCGAAACCAGAGGCTGTGCACGCCTATGCTTCAAAAGTTTCAATATTTAATTTCTCTATATTGACTTTATCCTTACCAAATAATCTTTTAAATACAAATTAAACAATTGTGTTCAGCGTATTATATTTATGATTATTTTAATATTTGATTATAAAATTACTTAGTTGTATTCATTATTTTTAGATGATATTAAGTTTGTTCTCATTATTTTCTTAGTTATTTATATTTTTCATATTACTTGGTGTACATTAAATACTTTTAATATAAATTTTGTTTGATACATCAAATCTTAAAATTCCCTACAATAAAGTAAACTAATTCTTTAAAATTATGATCTATAAAATAAAAAAAAAATCTAGCTAAATATTATTAAATAGCCGGTCCATTTTAAATATTCTATATAAAATTTAAATACAGAGTACACACATCAGTCAGTTATAAATAAACCATAAAGTGAATATCATACTTTTTACATTATTTAAATAGTTTTTTTTTAACATATTGTTATTTATTAATTTGTGCCTAGTAAGTATATCAAATCAATAAATAAACAGATGATTTTGTAAAATTTAAAAATGCATATAAAGCATTATATTCTTAAAATTAAAATATATTTATTTGATTATTATTTCATGCATTATATATGTCTGTCACTATTAAATTTTACGAGAAGACAAAACAATTGCTATGCTTTAGTTTTTTTTCTTATATCTTGTTAGTTTTTCTATTTACCTATTCATTAATTTATATTTCGTTATTTTATTTTAATCTAAAGCTACCCATTCCAAGTAAACCCTAGTTAACAAATAATTGCATAGTACTTTAAAAAAATAAAGCACGCTGTTGCCCAGATAAAAAATTTTAGTAATTCTACTACAAATATGATGCAATTAAAGTGTTGTCTCGCGAATACGGAATAACAGTTTTTATAACCAAATTACGGGTGATGGTGCCGGTGTTCGTCTTAATTCAATGTCCGAGCCATGTATCTGTTTTGAATTATGAATAGGTGGTATGGTAAAATATAATTTTTTTTTTCTAGCAATAAAACAAAATGTACTTACAATATTATGTAACGTGTTTACTGTATTTATTTGATTATCACGTATAATGTCGTATAAATTAAATACAAAACTTTAGAAACACGAAAAACTTAAATGTACCTATACAAATGAACGTACATACCTATTATAAATTATAATAAATAGTACCTATGCGTTATATGCTTATACAATTATAATATATCTATAATCTATATCCTGTATCACAATACCTATATGGTATATATATATTATGTATTTATTATTTATAAATAGACTTAACTTGTTATAGGTACTGGTTAATATAATAATATAATATTTACTAATTTAACATAATAAATGTAACAGTAACACATATTTGTTGGGTAATTTCAAAGTCTTTATTGCTGAATTACGTATCTACATAGATATATGTTATTCTTTAATATTTATTACCTACCTGCTACCTATGTCGCATACTCGCATAAAATTAGATTCAATTAATGCCATGATAATTAGTTCCTTTATTTTACTTATACCTACGTATAATAATTAATAATATAATAGTAGTCACTAGTCTTACACTTTTACCCGCGCAGTATAAGTTGTGCATTTATTCGTTTTTTTTTTGTACATAATAAATAACAATATACTTTTTCTATTCGAATTTAGAATTAAATTTATTTGTACAATATTTATGTACCTAACTAATTAACAGCGTGTTATTCTGTGTATGTCAGATGCATGTATAAATTATTGGTTTAATTTATATTAAACGAATTGTAACGTAAAGTTTTGACTAAAAAAAATTGTATTATTATTGTAATTGTTAGGTACATTATACGTTATACGTATTTATATCTGAGCGAATTTCTCGTCATTGTTATTTTTAAAAATATGAATATTTCAGTAACTTTAATTATAATGATATCTACCAATATATAATTAATTGTCTTACATTAATTCTTTATTAAAGGATTGATTAGGTAATTTAAATTGATTGTATACATAATTATATTTATTTAACTGACTTGGTAGGTATGCTGGTAAAAAGGAATACGTCAAAATCACTAAACAGTTTTCGGAAAAGATATCATTTTTGTATTAATTGTATATTGTAGAATTATGGATTTTCATTTTTCACAGTTAATTAAGAAAGAAACAATAAAAAATTAAAATAAGTATTTACATTTTGATAATGAAAACTACTTGATACTTTTTTAAAAAAGTTTTTTACGAGATAACTTAATGACTGAAAAATGGCCAATTTTTATCCTTTTATCAGTGTGTCCATGCACCTCCCCACTACACTTAATATTATATAGGTATTGTTTAAGCTCTATTTATTGTTATTTACGGATATTTTGGCCAATTTCAAGTCAGAAAATTTTACCGAAGAATAATTATTACCTACTACCACGTTATTCATAATTCATAACTGATATATAACAGGCGTTTAATGATATTTAAATACTCTTTTTTAGACCATTCAAACACGATAGATTAATAGGTGTACCTATATAATTTATTATATTTCTTCAATTTCCATTAATTTCCTATTATAGTATTATATAGTCAAATAAATTTTAAATGTAACACGCATACCTATAGATATGAACTTAATATAGTATATTATTGGTATCTAGGTATCTTTACATGTTTGCTGTTCAGAATTTATAAAGCTTGGAAAGAATAATAATAAACTAATAATCGAGTTTATAGAGTTTATCAAACCAAAACGATAAAAAGAAGACCTTAAGGCCTAAATATTTAGGTATTACCTAATATTGCCTTCTATTAACAATATTAATATGTTACCTATATAAGGTCATACGCAAATTCGATAGGCACTTACCTGTTACCACTAAATCAACTACGCATTACTTCATGTATGCGAATTGATATATATGTTGATGTATAGAAATTAGTATATATGTACCTATTGGACACATAAATATATTAACTATAATAATGTAAAATGAAACATATTTTAAGTCGGTACCTTTACCTACCTACCTATATTTATTATCATGTATATAAATAATATTAAACTGTTGTTTATGTTAAATAGTTTAAAGTATTACGAACTTACGATTAAAGCTCGGTATTGCATCACATCCCATTAGACTTTAACTCTATCAATAAGCAGAATTTATACGTAAAAATGGTACTATGCTATAACCAGTATAGTCTACTTATTAGGTATACGTACGTAATGGTTTTTAATGTTTTTATTCACATCACATGAGTGCCAAGTATAATAGTCATAAATAGCTAAATAAATATGATATTGCAATATACTGTGCTAATATTTCGATTTTGCAAGACCAGACGGTCATCTCATTATATTAAGTACCTATTATTATTTATTAAAATACCTACATATAATATTACGTACCTATATTGTATTATGCGGTTATAATTAATAACTATTATTATACTTGTTTATTGTTATAATTATTATTATTTAATCACTATGGCGCGACTTGATGTAAACTGATGTGTGAAAATATATTATAAATATGCACGTGATCTTGAAAACCATGTATTTCATCGTATAGGAATAATTTAATCAAAATAATGGTATAAGATGACAATCAAATATTAATTAAAATGTACAATTATACGGTACATTACATGATATATATTGTTGTAAAAATAGTTTATTTCCACGCACTTATCTGATACCTACATACCTATATAATATTATATTCAATATTGTATACGTGTTTATTAATTATTTCGTTTTCAAAATAATATTGTAATATATACATATATTATTTGCTTAATATATATATCTCAAACATCAAAGTATTAACACAGAATTTATTCTGTGGTATTAAATTATACTATACCGATAAAAGATAAAAAAAAATATACCTAGTTATAATTGTTACTATAGATATATACGTAGTGTTAATTTTAAGTGTGTATTTAATATTTATATACAATATTATATACATTTAGTATGTTATACACCTTTACTTGTACCTTATACCAAATTGTATTTGTATTAATAAAATAAATAAATGAAAAATATTAATTGTTTTGTATCGGTATACCTACCATGTTATTGGGTGATTAATGCGTACCAAAATAATATTCTATATTTTTATCATGCATTCATATATTTATATCAGTTTTCACCATGTAAATGCTACAATTGTATTTTACTTTCACGATTTAGGTATGAATAGACATGAATGAGAATATAGATAATATATATAGTACATACACATAGCTATACACGCGTGTTGTATTAGCGATTCATTTTGATAACTAATAACATGCCCCTATTTTTATCAGGGTCGAAGTCAAGGGAAGGCATGGTTCCCCTAGGGAAGGGGTGACGAATCTACGGTACGCATGCTAAAGGTAGCATACGTTGATCGAATTTCAATGGCCCATGAAAAAATTGAAATTATTAAAAATTATGCTATTTATAAAGTTTTGATTTTAACTGTTATAAGAAATTCAAAGAAACAAATTATATATAGGTACATTTTAAAAATTACAATTACAAAAAAAAGGTGTGCCTGCTTAATAAAATTATATGTAATAAATCTATAACTTTATTTTTATCCTTAGAACATTTTTGGGGGGCTTTTTTCCGTAATTGAGGGGCTAAGCCCCCTAATTCCCTTTAATACACTTATGTTGAAAACAACTAAATAATTAAGAATAAAACAAAATCATGATCATGTATTTATGTTCAACAATCAATTTATACTTTATAAAAATGTTAAATAAATTGCAAATCGTATCTTTATATTTACTTGGATTTTCGGATGTTTAGCTACCTCCTACTGGAAGATCATTTAATTAATTTAAAAACTCATTTAATATTGATGAAAATGATGGCGATACTTCTTTTCAACTTGAACTTATTAAGTTGAAAACAAATTCATTTTAATAAAATGAATTTGAAAATTGTATCTAGGTATTCTAAACTTTCACACAAAAATTACCCTGCTATTTAAAAGACATTATGATGAAAATGGCAACTGTATTTGTATTGGTGTAGCCGCATGGGCGTAGGTAAGAAATATTTTCGGAGGGGGTTTTTGTCTAAATCTATAGTAAAATTATAAAATTATGAATAATTTATTTGCATGTACTAAATAATACAATTGTTTTATTTAATTTCGGGGGGTGTTTGAACACCCAAAATCCTCCCCTTACCTACGCCCATGGGTGTAGGTATTTATGTGAAATTGTGAACAAATATTTTCATGGATGAAACTGACTTACGAACAAATGCCTTCATTCAATTTTGAGGATTCGATCAGTTAAATTTCATCCAGATTTTTCATTATTATAATCATAATAAACGAAGTACAAACTCAAATTGCACAATAAAAAGTGTAAGTACCTAAAACATTTGTATATAGTTTTTAATTTTATAATTAGTATTTATTATTATTATTACCATTTTTATTGTATTTTTGGAATATATATTTTATAGAATTTATAAATAAATAAAAAAAAGTGGGTAAGTGGGTATCGCTCTGCTGTATATTAGGAGGTGGGGTGGACCTCGGACTAGGGTAGGTTAAATTTGAATGCAATGATAGGTATCATTGTATACGAAAAACGATTCTGAACGGAGATGATTTGTCAGTCTGGGATATATTAAATTTAAATATTGTCATACATTCTATTCTGAAAAAAATTCACAAATTCAAACACTTAAGTAAAAGCTTCAAGATCTTATGTATGCTAATTTTTTAAAAATAACAAAAATCGAAAATTATTTATTAGTAAAACGTAATTTTACACGCGTATTTTTGATTTCAAATTAAAATTAAAACTTTAAACACACGTAAAATTTTTTGAATTGAACAATCCTCAAAGTTTTTTATAATTGTTCTAAGCTTAACTTATGGACAGCATAGTATTAAATTTTCAATTCTTAGCTTTTGATAGAAAAATATTTATAAATTTTTAACTACCAAATAGTGAAAATATTCATGAATTTGACGAATTTTGGTCAATATTTAAACTTCAAATGCTAATAAAAAAAAATTGTGCTTATGTATTTTTATCATTTTTGAATCAGAGTTAGAACAAGTTATGTGGACCCTTCAATTAAATTTTCAAGTAATTTGTCCCAGCTAAATTTTTTTTATCAACATTTATGAAAAAAAAATAAAAAAAAATTGAAAATTTTAATTGTCTATAAATAGTTCAAAAAAAGTCAAAATGTTTTGAAAATCAAATCACGTAAAGAAAATGGCAATCTAAATAACTGGTAAAATTTTCAAGTATTTACGACTTATACTGTTTGAATAACAACAAATATCAAAAATCGTTTGAGGCTAAACCGTTATTTAACGCGGTTTTGTAAAAATTTAAATTTCAAACACTCATAAAAAATTTTTGTCTGAATCCGGTAGAGTTTTTTTTACAGACAATTGAAGAAAAATGTATGGAGAACCTTGTATCAAATTTTCAAAACTTAGTTATAAAAGAAAAAAATTTTACGATTTTTCAACCACAAAATTACTTGCAAATTTTCGCAATTTTGACATATTTCGTATAAATTCGAACTTTAAGCACTTATAAAAAAAAATTGTGACTAACGATTTCGGATTTTTTTTTATCACTTTAAAAACAACTCATAAGAAACCTTGTATTAAATTTTCAAGATTTTCTGGCCGGCCAAAAAATTTTTATCGTTATTTAAAAAAAAAATACTAAAAAAAATTAAAAACTTCAATTGTCTATAAATAGCTCAAAAAAAGTCTAAATTCTTTGAAAATTTAACTGTGTATGGAGAACGCTAATATAAACATTTGGTGAAAATTTCAAGTATTTACATCTATTAGTTTTTGAGTTATAGCAAAATAAAAAATTCGATTTGGTCGAAAACTGGTTGTGCGTAAAAAATCCCGTTTTTCCGTCATTTTTTTAAGGTTTTTCCCGACTCATTTAAAAAATATTGAAAATTTTTAACTTTTGACCCCCCAAAGTACCAACTAGATTCGATTTCCTTTTCAAAGAGGGGCTGAAGTTGAAAATCGAAGCATTTTTACTGCCCCAAATGTTGTCGACAGACACAAAAAAAAACAAAAAAAAAAAGAACACACATCATTGTAATATCAATACATTCATCACTCCGTTCAGAATCTAAAAAATTTGAATATTTCATTTTATTTTAAAAATTAGTAACGGGCCACATAAAATACCTTCGCGGGCTTTGGGCGATTGAGTACCTACTAGGTAGGTACTATAGAACCGCTATTGAGTCTATACTATAGACAATTAGAAGAATTCGCTGCGACATGTCCAATATGTATAATATAGCTGAATAATTACTTTATAGAACGTATCATAATCTCGGATCTCCACAATATTATGTTAATGCATGTGAATACCAATTATACTAAAAAGCGGTTAGCTATGTGCAACTTACTGACAAGAAGAAAAATGATTAACAATAATATATTGATACCAACTGGCAACTGATAGCAAATTTATTTATAGGTACCAAGACCTTAGATTCAAATAGATTATTGTACTATGAACATATTTTTAATTTTTTTAAAAAATCATAAGAATGACGTTTTAGAAATTTGTATAGGTATTTTAATCATTCAAAAATGAGTATTTACATATAATATACAACAGTCCGTACTCCATAGGTAGTACCAAAGAATTTCCCTTATGATAGGTATCAAGTTAATACGTTATGCATATAAAATTATAAACTGTCTGACTGTCAAGAAGAATACAAAAAAAAAAATCATGAAACAAATCTTAACGGTTTTCGTCGTTGTTGAATACCTATATGAACTGGAGACGGACCATATAACTACGTTTATGTTTATGGATTTGGCAATTTTGACGAATTTCAAAAATCTACATTCGAACGCTTAAAAAAATGAAAATTGTACCTACCTATGTATATTCATTATTCAATAGTTTTAGTTTCTGTTATAAAAAGAACTCATGAGAACCCATGAAGTATTAAAATTTCAAAGATTTTTATTAGCAAATAAACATTTTATCATGCATAAATAAAAAAAGTTCTCACTTCCTTAGTCATTAATTTTTGAATTACACTAAAAAAAAATAGTAGAGGTACTTATCTAATAATCAAAAAATGTGCGTCCCCAGATAATTAATACATAAGTGCTTAACGCTTAAGATTACTTTGTCATAGTGTAGTATCTAAGTAGATCTGCATAGTGCATATTATGTTATCTTCGTCTTACTAACGCATAATATAGGTTTCAGTTTTGGATTGTTATCTTCATTATTAGAATGATTTTAAACGAGTAGGTAGGTATATAAAATATTAATATTTAATAATACACATTTTCATACTTCTTTCAATATTTAATCTGAATTTGTAGCTAGTAGCTACTATCGCACGTACAATAAATAGTTGTGAATCATATCAATATATCAAGCTGAGTTTGTTAAATCTTTTTTAAGTTTTTACCGAGAACATGATATTATAAAAACCACATATATTTTAATTTATACTAATTATACAATATTTATACCATAATTATAAAATTTGAAGTTACGTCAATGACGTAGTATATTTAACTTACTAACATTTTTTTTCCGGAATTCAACTTACCTACTACCTACCTTTATTTTTCAGGGACCCAATTTACCAATCCCGATGACACTAATATACTATGATGTTCTCTTAATGTAACCAAAGGGACGTTTTTTCTCCTTTTCAACACCTTTATTACACTCTCAATTATTTTATAATATTTTAAAAATTGCAATCATAAGTATGCGTAGGTGATAGACTTACATGAAATCAAGCTATCTTGTCATCAGGTTATGTACTGAAAATATAGGATATTTTCATTCATAGAAACAGATTTCGAAAAATTAGGTATTTTTCCTGTTAAAACATTTATTATACTTACAAAGTTAATAAAATAGTCTATAATACATTTTTTTCAGGAAAAATTGGACAGATTTAATTGTCGAGAGAAATATTATTACAATTTTTTATGTTCTTTAAATCCGATTTAAATGCTTCATCTAATCCTCTATTTAAGAGAATAATGCATTTATGTATTTTTACAATTTATGATTATTTTAAACTTTAATCCATACATAAGGAAAACTAAACAATATGCTAATCAACCAAAAATATTTGCATATTAAATAGAAATTGACAATAGGTAAAAATAATATACTACACTATACACATATTATGAGCAGTACATAAATAAAAAATGAAATTGTCAATAATAACAAATTAATTATATATTCAAAATAATATTGAGGTAACTACAATTTCTAAGTACCAAACACTATAATTCTATATAAATTACTTAAACATTAAAATTTAGTGATGTAAAAATATATTATTAAAAATAACATGTATTTGTTTATGTAATCACTACTCTTTTTTAAGATTTTTAAGTAAAATAATTCATTTAAATATACATATAATAAAAAGCTTAAAGGATTGCGATATGACTTAAAAATGTGTAAGTTTATAAATTAAAAAAAAAAAACAAATAACAACAATGATTAAAATAAAATTAACAATAAAACTATTTGGCCCCAAACTTGTGCTTTTTGTTAATATTTTATTAACTTATCATAATCTATTTTGAAATACAATGATAAGAATACAAAGAATGGTTAATTGACAATGTATATTTTTTTTTAATTCTAAGTTACTTGTTATTACTAAAACTAGTTTGGCATTAAAATATATATTCTAAACCTATTAACAAATTAATTATAATTATTATAACAAAATGTAAATAGTGCTCAAATAACAAGTATAAAAAAAATGAGCAGAAGCCACCAATCTAAGATCTAATGGCATAAAATGATTATAACCATTAATTATATTTTAAATTGGTACAGCCACATTTGTTTTTGATTTAACTTCAAAAAATGTATTATTGATTTTGTCGGTCATGTACATAATGGAAAAGTATTCTATAGTTATGTTCATAATCATACGGAAAATTATAATTTAATTTTTTTGCAATGAGATACACTCCACCCAAAGCAACAGTCTTTTCAAGCACCAATAAGGTAAATTCATCTACTATGGTTTCTTGCGAGTTGTGATGATGATCAAGTTGATTCATAAATCCTTCTTTTAGCAATCCCCAACTTTTCCATACGGAGCCAACACACACTACATGCAGACCACCATTTTCTTTATGTAACATCTATTTATAAATAAGATGTATATTAGCAAATTGTGATTTTTTTCAATCTAACATTTTTACATTAATATTAAAAATATGAGATTTTTAAAACATACATAACATTTTTCACAATACATCCAGATCTTGCTTAAATAATTTTTCTTTCCTTTTTAATAAATAGTTATTAAAATATACTAAAAATATTTGAATGAATATTTCTGAACCCTAAGACTTAATTATGAATGGTAATTTAGAAAAGTATGAAAGAATATGTTGAAATAATTAAAATAATAAGAAGTACTCTATCCTCTTTAATTAAATCACTGTTAATGAAACGGCATCAAATTGTGTTAATTTAATAATAAAATACATTAAATTATCACAAATAAATTTTGTTATTGAGTTATTAAATTAATATTTTTAGATTCTGAACGGAGTGATGAATGTATTGATTTTACAATGATGTGTGTTTTTTTTTTTTTTTTGTGTCTGACGACAACATTTGGAGCAGTAATAATGCTCCGATTTTTGACTTCAGTCCCTCTTTGAATAGGAAAAATTATCTAGTTGGTACTTTGGGGGGTCAAAAGTAAACATTTTCAAACAGTTTTCAAAAAAATCGAGAAAAACAAAAAAACAGTGACAGAAAAACGGCAATTTTACGAAAAAACCACTTTTCGACAAAATCGATTTTTTTATTTTGCTGTAACTCAAAAACGAATAATTGTAAATACTTGAAATTTTCACCAAATGTTTATATTATGTTTATCTCTATCTATACTACATTTTCAAAATATTTTGACCATTTTTAAGCTACTTATAGACAATTGAAATTTTCGACTTTTCTAAGTTTTTTTTTCTTCAAATGCCGACAAAATTTTTTTGGGAGGCCAGAAAATCTTGAAAATTTAATGCAAGGTTTCTTATAAGTGGTTCTTAAAGTGATAAAAAAAAATCCGAAATCGTTAATCATAATTTTTTTTCATCAGTGCTTAAAGTTCGAATTTATACGAAATATGTCAAAATTTAAATTAAATTTCATACTCTCATCATGCGTATGTTGGCCAAATACTTTTTTTATTAATAAACAGATATTATAAAGTAACTAGTAACATATAGTAACTATACTATTTGTTTCAAAATAGAATATATGACAATATTTAAATATAATATATCCTAAACTGACAAATCATCTTCGTTCAGAATCGTTTTTCGTATACAATGATACCTATCATTGCATTCAAATTTAACCTACCATAGTCTGAGGTCCACCCCACCCCCTAATATACAGCAGAGCCCCACTTACCTGCTTTTTTTATTGTTAATTTTAAAAGTTATACTAAAATATTGTCATTTTAGAAATTTAAGATCAATACACAAAGTATAATAATATTTATAATTGAACACACCAAACAATATAATAAATTATAAATAAAATTAAGTAAATTTTTGCAAAATATGTATTAAAACAATATATTATTATTTGTTTTCACTATGTGGTAATATTTTTTAAATAAGATACTACTTACTTTATCGGCACCTGGGTAGAGTGATTGTATAAATTTAGCTAACTCTTTTCCAGCTTCATTAAAGATCCACTGACTTAGTTCATCTCCATCTTCAGCTAGTTCTGATATTGTTTTACACAATTTAGCTATTTCTGATTTTTCTTTTTTTTCACCATAAAACACATTCAACAAATCTAGACTGATTATAAATTAATTATTAGTTATTGCTACTTATTATATAATTTCATTATTTTAAATTTAATTAGTTTTATTTAAATTATTATTATTTTTAACCAATTCTATTTATAATCATAATTGAAGTTTAAAATAACTTGTTAAAACTAAAATAGTAGAATATGTATTTTTGTTCCACTTTTTAGTAATTTTTATTAGTTTTAACAAAAAAAAAAAAAAAAGAGTATTATTAAATTCAATTGATCTGGATTAAAAAGTACAAACAAATATTTTAATAAACATAACAAAAAATATATTATTGTTATAAAATGTTATATTTTAGTAATAAAATAGTGGCATATACTTTACACTTTATCAATATTAAAATGTTCTTTAATTGCTTCCCATACTCTGTCAATTGAATAACCATTTGGAACATAATTAAAATCTTCCAAATGATCCAAGCATAATTTAATACTTTTGAATGCTATCCAAAATGCTAAGTAATAAATACACAATATGATTAATAAAAAATATTTTTCACTTATATTTTTTAATTAAATTATAAAGAAAAGCAATTAGAAATTGTATTTATCTTACCGCTGCCTTCGTCACCAAGTAGATGACCATAACCTCCACATCTTTTTATTGATGAATCTGGATTTATTAGAAGACTATTTGAACCAGTACCAGAGATAATAACAGCTCCACCTTTAAAATAAAAAATATTGAATAAATTTGAATCATAATAAACATATATGCAATGAATGCTATTAAATATTAATCAATAGCTATTTTTTAAATACCTGATTCACAAGCTAAAGCAATTGGTGCCAATGTATCACTAACAACAATTACTTCATCAGTAAGGTCTGGATAACATTCTATTAATTTACTTTCAAATGTTTTACAGAATATTTGATCTTCACATCCACTTAAACTCAAACCCTAAAAATAGATATATTTTATAATTAAACAAAACTTGTATAGTAAAACTACTTTTAAATATATACAAACCAATCCATTTAATTTTGTATTTTCACTAAGATCAGCTTTCCTAAGAGCTTCTTTAATTAAGTCATTAACTCGAGACAAGCAAGGTTCAATCCCGAGAATCTAAATAATATACATTTTTTATATTACATTGATTACCTAATTATTATATTTAATTTAATAATAAACACTTAAAAATATGATTATAATATAAATATGCTTTAAACAATTTAAACTGTACAGATGGATCATTTTTACTGATATTGATATTATTATTATTTTTAGGTATCGGCATTTTTTTATTCTAATGTACTTGACCTCTTTGGTATTTGATTTGACGTCATTAATCTTAGAATAGATTAATAATATTAAATTAAAAAAAGTGTATTCATACACTAGAACTATTGACAATCTTAAATCTAAATATTCTTGAAAAAATTGTACTATCAATAACATTAGTTTATTAATTTTTTAATAAAATTATGAACTTTGAAATATAATATAATAAATTCAATCATTTAATTTTTATATGTTAAACAATGATTGCATGTTAATTGTATAAGAAAATCAATAAGGTATAAATTTTAAGTTAATCACAGTTTACACATAGATATGGTATACAAAATATTAGATACATTAATAGCTGTTCATAAATGAGTTGTGTTAAAGTAATACTTAATTAATAGGTAATAAATAAAAATGGATAGTAGTATTAATACTAACAAGCATAATATGATTAATGAATCAGAAAGGAAAAACACATGTTACTTAAAATTTCAGAGTATAATAAATGATAAATAAATGATGTCATAATTTAAAAAAAAAAAATTAAAAATATTTTATTTGAAACTAATTTACATTTTGATATATTTAATATTAATTTTAATAGCTTCCAATAACTAAATTAATACAACTCAGCTATACATTTTGATATTATTACACATAAACCTTGATTAATCTGAGATCTGTAACATATTACGTACAATTAATATTTACTATTTAATGTACTTATTTTTATATTATCTATTTCATTTCATTTCATTTGTATACAATATTTAGACAACAAAAATGTAATCATTAAAGATAGGTAACCTTTAATTTATTCAGTAATCAAATAAAAAAACATTATTTAATTATAAATTTAATAAAATGAACATTATTGTCTGAAACTTGCATTTTAAAATTATAAGATGTAGTTTTTAAAGCATTATAAGCCAAAGTATATACCTAACATATTATTTTATGAGCAGATTGAAATGTATATTTACATATCTTGATAATTAGGTATTTCACTGACCACTGTCTTTGTCATGGTATTTAAATTTAACAACTTATAAATAAATAAAGTTATATTAGTATAGGTACTGATCATAATATGTATCTTTTTATCAATTGTTTATCTAACAGTTATTTGTAAAAATACCAAGTCTTTTAAGATTTTTCAATTGATTTGTTCTATTGCTTAATTTAATATCAGATCTTAACTTCATAATTTCTTTATTAATTGTAATGAATATTTTTTTTCTATAAATATAAATGAAATAAAAAAGGACTAGTGTAAAAATTTGTAAAGAGAAATGTAAAATTTTCAAGCATACCTAATTCCTATGTAAAAAAGAAATAATAATACAAATTTTATATTATTTTTATTAAAATTTATAAAATAATAAAATCTACTAACTAGCAAACTGCAAAGGAAAACAATTTTAAACCATGATAAAATGTTATTTTATCACGACTTAAACATGGTTTATTATTTGGTACCCAATAACATCTATGTACCTAGTATGATAAGATAATAAAATAAAAATTAGGTATTATCTATATAATATCTACAAATAGATAATAGTTTTCATGAAATTAACAATATAATATTATGTTAACTTGTTTATGCCTTAAAATGTAAAATATATTATTTATAACTTATAACTATAAAATATAATTATGTCAAGCCAAACTGTATTTTTAAATTGTATAAATAAAAACAAGCATTGGTATCTGTTTCTGTTCAAAAAATATCATTATTTCATTGTTAATTTGTAAGTATACTGTATAAGTAAATAATACTTACCCATGGGTTTGTGCCTTCTCCTTTAAGTTCAGCTAAAATATCTGCGTTGCCATTGGTCAAGACAACCGTAGAAACCGATGCTCCCCTATTAAGCACACAAAATACGAATATTAGTATCACAGGAACGCAGCAGTTGGAAGACGACTATATAAAATTAATAAACATATATATTTTTATCTTAGACTTACCCTTCGATACCGCCAAAAAATGCGTCAGTCATAATGCAGTCAGCGGAGGAGGAATAACAAAAATACAAAAAGACCGTTCTGGTCGAGGAAAATAATGATAAAAGTAAAAACTGGTAAAACGAGTTGTGCGTAAGTCAAATTAATGCAGAGAGATACGTTATTGCGTGTACAGACAATCGTTTCAAGAATATATTATATATAATAAATATATATTATATATATATATACGTATTTGTTGCGCAAAACTACCGAAGGCAAACACGCGCGCGAGTTTAGGTGTACCTACCTTTTCTACAACTATTTCGTCGTACGATTTAATATCATCACAATAATAATGTGTGTTTAATTTAATTTTGTGTATCTTGGATTAACGAAAAACAATAATAATAGCAACGAAATTAATACGCGAAAAACGTTTGGTGATTTAGAGAATCGCGGGCAACGACGTGGATACGACGACGGTGCGATATTAAGAATGCGGCTACAGCGTATTACGCGATAGGTACTACACTAGTTACTACAACGTTATAGTCACTTCTCGCTACACGCGGACGCGCCAACGAACTTGCTCGGTAAAAACAATAATAATAATAATAATAATAACAGTGGCAATAATTTATATAATAATAATACCTGAAAATAATAAATATTAATTTATGTAAATATAAGTTTGTTATTAAAGTGTCGGCGGCGGCGGAAATTCTGATAACGCTGCGGCGAAAACACGTTTTATTCGGCCGACGATATCACTTTTATCGGCATTCGGCGGCGAGTACAACGGTTTCGTAATGACAATATATATATATATATAATAATATGTAGCGCCGTCGTCGTAGCGGTAGTAGTAGTAGTGCAACTGTTGGTAGCGGTACTATATTATATTATACACTCGGCGGTATAGGCTTTCTCGTGCCGCGCTCGGTGGGGTGGCTAGCAGAGTTCGGTCGGCAGGTCGAGTGTAGTCGTCCGATCCGCACGATTTTCGGACGTTCCGCGGCCACAAAACTAATAATAATACTGTCCGGCCGGCGCCGTCGTCCCGTGTTTTATAGCATGACTGCTATGTATAGTTAATAGTTATAATGCCGATCCCACTCGGA
This sequence comes from Schizaphis graminum, assembly GCA_020882235.1. Taxonomy (NCBI): domain Eukaryota; kingdom Metazoa; phylum Arthropoda; class Insecta; order Hemiptera; family Aphididae; genus Schizaphis; species Schizaphis graminum. The sequence continues at coordinate 74,751,974 of CM037032.1, forward strand.
ACGACCTCTCGAGTCCTATTATTATTATAATTGTTCCAACAATTGTGGTCGATTGAATCGAATACGTCTTTCACAATACCCATACGCCGATCGTCCGATGATTGACGATCTCGCTTTCAGAAGTCTTTTCCGTTCCCCACCTCATGATCGCGCGGCTTAGGCCCTACACCCGTGAAAACAATATTAAACCGCTCTTTCGTCACACGCGCGAGAGTCATCAATGGTCGCGTTGATTGAATAAAAAATATTGCGCCGCGTGCCTATACTAATGCATATTATCACTTACACACGAATACACGATTATTGCGCTGCAGAACAACCATAATTACCTAAAATGAATAAATTAATCCTGTGTCGATTACAGTACCTATACACGATACACCACTACGTCAGAACCACTCGCGTTATGGTTTTTGTTTTTTAAGTTTTTTGTTTAATGGTCCATTTCTATCGGAGTCACCTCCGTTATTGGCTAGTTTAATTAACAAATATTGTGTTATATTTTTTACCTCCGCGCCAATGTCCCGCCGCGGTTCATTCGCATTTCAAACAAAATGTATGCTAAATCACCGTAACAACGACCGCGTCGCAATACTCGTAATAATGACCGCTTTGCTCTTGCACGCGTGATGTAGGTATACATATATAATCGCTTATTATGCTAATTTTCCTGCTATAACCAATGCGTAGTAGGTATAGGTATAAGCGTATATCACATTATAATATAGTCATCAATTAGTCCAACGTGGTGTTTACAAAAAGTAGAATAGGTGCACGCAATTTGTCTTTTTTTTGCATTTACGATTTTCCGTAGCGTAGGTACGTTCCATTTACCGGTATCCGGTATACTACAATGCCTGTACCATGATTAAATAAACTTTATATTTAATCAATACTTGTACAAATACCTATAGGTATAAATGGTATAATGTATTAATGTCTATATAGACCTTTTTTCATCAAATTTTGGGCCTCTATTTACGGGCGACTGTAAACTTTTCCGTTAGATTAAAAGGTAATGAAAAGGTATAATGAAAACTCCATCAGTTTTATTTTCTTACCTGTAATGGTCTAGTGGGTTTAATATGAAAACTCCACCAGCGTTAAGACCTTCCCACATTAAATATACGTTGACATCTGTTGCGATGGAATATGTCGAAAATTATAAAATTTGTGTGTAAAACTTAACAGTATATACCTGATATCTTAATATCACAACCAAATATAAACTTAAAATTAAAAAAAAAAAATGAATGATACATATTTAATTATTATTATTATGATTATTTAACATAATAATAGTACATTTTAATATGTCCCTTTGATTTGTTCAGACAATTATTATTTTTATTTTTCAGTTTTATATATTTTTTGGCACATTATATGCGTATATCTAAACTTAACTATTATTTGATGTGGTCAATTACTATGAAAAATTGTGTACGTTTAACATTTTTTTTAATAATAATATATTATTATACGTATTAATTTTTTCTTATACTGCAGTTATCTGAATTTCTTTTCTGGCGTAGTTTACATGTACCCATATTATTGTACTACTTATACCCGGGACATAAAATATATTAAAATCTATGTTTGCAAATATAATAATATAATTTAATAAAATAAAATTATACTATATAATATAATTTTAAGTACGCATTTTATAAATATCTACTTTTATTTAATATTAAAATATTTTAATTAAATATACATTTGACAAAAGTTTTTGTTTTCGTAAAACAAAAAATGTTTTTCTTTTAATGATTCAGCTCGTAGATTTTGAAAAATTATATTTTTATTTATTTCACGTGCTATTCGTTGTGATTCAAGAATAAAATATGGCCAATTATATTTTTTAATTTTGCAGGTCTTTTGTTAAATTTGATATAAGATTGATTACTAAATTTAAAAAAAATTTACTTTATAGTTTATTGTATATAATACCAACATATTTTTATTAATCACACGTATTTTTTAAAATATACATTATTATAATTTTAAAAAAATCGTAATTACTATTTAAATTCAAATTTAATTTAATTTCTTTGTGGTCTCTCAAATTAGGTGGTCCTATATGGTTCTCTATAGTCTATACTGCGAGTCCAAAGATATTAAATGGGGCCCTGTATATAAAAATAATTTTTAGCGTAATGACATTGATTAAATATACAATATATATATATATACAATATACGTATATTTAATCAATAGTAATGATGTATAATATTATACACCATACCGGGTGATCCATTTAACGTAATATTCTTAATTCCAAATACTTTAAACGTTTTTTAAAAGCATATATTTTTACTGTTTTTTATTGTTATATATTTTTTAAATTTATACTTTTTTAATGATAACATGCATTTTTAATTTCTATTCTTTATTCTAAAACAGAATATTTTTGGAATTCTTCAGTATACATATCTAATTTTGATCAAAAACTTTATGAGTTATAAATTAAACTTTCGATTAACTCTGCTCAAAAGTGATACAATAATATACCTTCCTACCACATAAAATAATCGTCTACTACTCAGCTCATCTAAACTTTAAATATTATAATAACGAATAAACTATGTACACTAGTACTTGCCAAGACGTCTTATTGAAATTTGATTTTAATTTTTTGAAATACGTCAAACAATATTCTGTTTTTTATAAAATTAAATGTACGTTGTCATTCTAAAGTGAAAACTTAAAAAAATAAAACAATTGGGTGGAAAACATATATTTTTGTTATAATATAAAATTATGTGAAAATAGTATTTTCAAGTTAGTATTTTCTAAAACAATGAATGTTTTACATAAGACGAATCACGCCGCCCCGTATACTTGATGCTATAAACTTTATTATGTCTGATGCATGAAGAATACAGATCTTTATTCTTTGTGGTCTGATGTATAGGCACCTGAGTATAATATATAGATAGCCAGGTAAAGAGGTACCTATTAATGATTTTAATTTACTATACTTATTTGAATTGTATTATTTACTCGGAATTAGTAAAGTAAATTATAAACAAGCAATAATTACAATCGTGTATTGTTGTTTCGAGTTGTTTCCATTAATGTAATACATATCTCGTCAATACCTGCATTATTTGCATATATTGTTCAGTGGTTTTACACTAAACAGTCAATACAACGAATAAAGACGTATTCAATTTTTAATTAATGCAATTTTGCAAGAGATAAAATAGACATTTTACTCATCATCAGCCATCAGTGCTCGGGACTTATAGCACTTAAAATCGTTAAAATTAAAAGCATCATTTTAAGCACTTAAATAAGTATTTAAAAAACTAAATTTCTAACTAAAAAATAAAAAATAATAAAAGTAAATCTTAATATTATAAAAAAATCAAACTTCACTATCGAGATATTTTGCTTTATTGTTTATAGAATTTCCGAAGGATTTTTTGAAAAAAAACTATAAAAACTGGTCAAAAAAGCAAAAATAATCAGTAAAACTGGAAATAAGCATCTTTTTAAAAAATCGTTGGAAAAAGCAAGCAAAAGCACTTTCAACTTTCATAATTAAACGTGTTGTAACATGACATACACTTCCATAGCACTCTGCTATACATTTTAAGTCAATCTATAAAAATAAACCGAACCTTGCGAATCATATATGTTTAAAAAAAATACGATATTATTCCAACATTTTTACCATATATTTATATGTTAACACTCAAATAAAATTGGTTTGATAATATTAGCAGTTTGTATGTATTTATAGCGTTTATACATGCATGCATCTTATTTTTTTTGTTATAAATTGGTCTAGTGGAGTCTGGACTGGATATTTTTGAGTTACTAACTGTAGCGTTAAAAATAACAAACTGTATGGATTATGACTGTGTTTTTAAAGTATAGGTATTCCCGCAAAATGGAAGGAAGGTCAGACCTAAATCAGAATATACTCTTAGAAATATGTGTTAATAATTTAAAATAATGTAATTAATAATTGATTTAGTAATAATTAGTGTATGTATAGGTAGGTACACAGTGTTGACTGTTGACATTTGACTAAATTCTATACTTGACATTTGACCTAATTCTATATACAGAATGATTCTTTTATCGAACTTTATTCATTATTTCAAAACTATTAACGTTTTTGAAAACATTTTTTACATACTTTTCAGTCATAAAAAAACAATATTTTAGATTCTGAACGGAGTGAAGAATGTATTGATTTTACAATGATGTGTGTTTTTTTTTTTTTTTTTATTTTTTTTTTTTTTTTTTTTTGTGTCTGACGACAACATTTGGAGCAGTAAAAATGCTTCGATTTTGGACTTCAGCCCCTCTTTGAAAAGGAAATCGGATCTAGTTGGTACTTTGGGGGGTCAAAAGTTAAAAATTTTCAATATTTTTTAAATGAGTCGGGAAAAACCCTAAAAAAATGACAGAAAAACGGGAATTTTTACGCAAAACCAGTTTTCGACAAAATCGAATTTTTTATTTTGCTATAACTCAAAAACTAATAGATGTAAATACTTGAAATTTTCACCAAATGTTTATATTAGCGTTTTCCATACACAGTTAAATTTTCAAAGAATTTAGACTTTTTTTGAGTTATTTATAGACAATTGAAATTTTTAATTTTTTTTAGTATTTTTTTTTAAAATAACGATAAAAATTTTTTGGCCGGCCAGAAAATCTTGAAAATTTAATGCAAGGTTTCTTATAAGTTGTTCTTAAAGTGATAAAAAAAAATCCGAAATCGTTAGTCACAATTTTTTTTTATAAGTGCTTAAAGTTCGAATTTATACGAAATATGTCAAAATTGCGAAAATTTGCGAGTAATTTTGTGGTTGAAAAATCGTAAAATTTTTTTCTTTTATAACTAAGTTTTGAAAATTTGTTGCAAGGTTCTCCATAAATTTTTCTTCAATTATCTGTAAAAAAAACTCGACCGGATTCAGACAAAAATTTTTTATGAGTGTTTGAAATTTAAATTTGTACAAACCCGCGTTAAATAACGGTTTAGCCTCAAACGATTTTTGATATTTGTTGTAATTCAAACTGTATAAGTCGTAAATACTTGAAAATTTTACCAGATATTTATATTGGCATTTTCTTTACGTGATTTGATTTTCAAAATATTTTGACTTTTTTTGAGCTATTTATAGACAATTGAAATTTTCAATTTTTTTTTATTTTTTATTTATAAATGTTGATAAAAAAAAATTTAGCTGGGACAAATTACTTGAAAATTTAATTGAAGGGTTCACATAACTTGTTCTAACTCTCATTCAAAAATTATAAAAATACATAGGCACAATTTTTTTTTATTAGCATTTGAAGTTCAAATATTGACAAAAATTCGTCAAAATCATGAATATTTTTCACTATTTGGTAGTTAAAAATTTATAAATATTTTACTATCAAAAGCTAAGAATTGAAAATTTAATACTATGCTGTACATAAGTTAAGCTTAGAATAATTATAAAAAAGTTTGAGGATTATTCAATTTAAAAAATTTTACGAGTGTTTAAAGTTTTAATTTTAATTTGAAATCAAAAATACACGTGTAAAATAACGTTTTACTAATAAATAATTTTCGATTTTTGTTATTTTTAAAAAATTACTAAACGTAAGATCTTGAAACTTTTACTTAAATGTTTGAATTTGTTTCAAAATAGAATATATGACAATATTTTAATATAATATATTAACATATCTTAGACTGACAAATCATCTCCGTTCAGAATCGTTTTTCGTATACAATGATACCTATCATTGCATTCAAATTTAACCTTCCCTAGTCCGAGGTCCATCCCACCCCCTAATGTACAGCAGAGCGATACTCACTTACCCGCTTTTTTTATTTTTTTAAATTTATCGTTATATATACTTTTTAAGTTTTTACTTTTGCATAAAAGTTGAGATTTGGACGAGTAGTTTATGAAATTATGAATTAAAATTTAGGTGAGCGGAGTAATAAACTAACATTTTATGGGGCATTCCTGTACTATTCCACTCTGCTCGCATTTACTATACAGATAAATACCTACTTAAAATTCGTAAATTACTCGTCTGAATTTCAATTTTTATGTATCGAAATACAACCAAAAATAGGTACTTGTCGGTTATTGAGACTACCTAGCGAGACGTATTGAATAGTGGTTATTATTAGCATTGGTATAATAGTTTTTTTATAATTTTTACGGTAGTCACGTTTTTTTTTAAATTGTCATCAATCCTACCTACCTAGTATATATTTTATATTTTTATATTAATTGTAATTATTTTTATATAACTATTTACTGTAATTTTATAATTTTATAATAATCCTATGTATATCACCAATGCTAATAATAACCACCATTCAATACGTCTCGCTATGTAGTCTCGATAACCGACAAAAATACCCAAAAATATTTTGTTTCAAAATAGAAAATTAAAAATGTATGTTGTCATTCAAAAAAGTAAAAATTTCAAAAAATATTTTCAAAAACGTCAATAGATAAATAGATTTTGAAATAATGAGTGTTGTTCAATAAAAGAATCACTCAGTATATCTTGAATGAGTATTATTATTTACTTAAACTTACTATATCACTAAAATAATGTAGGTATACAATGTACATACCTATTATACAATTGTTTTTAAGTTTATATTTCTACAAAGTACAAGAGATATCGATTTTAAATTATTTATGTACAATGCAATGTTATTTATTTTATTAACTATACAAGTATTAAGACGTATATGGTATTTACGATGTTTTATTGTCTGATGTTAAGACTACGCCATATACCAAGGTTTATTATCTTTGTCTCTCACACGTGTAAAGCATATCAAAAACAAGTTCACACAGATCAGTCATAAATTATTGCTAAGTAAATTTTGAGCTTATAAGCTTATAATATACAAATTGAAGAAAACAATATCTCGAGGGCATATTTAAAATTTTTTTTTGTTAAACCTATTTTTATTAAATCATAATATGCTTAATAAGTTTGCATTTTTAGTTTTTTTTTTTTTTTGGTATATTTTAAGCTATAACAAACTATTGTTAAATACTAAAATGTTTGTATTAATAAATATAAAAAATGCTATTATGGATGTCCTTGAAAACATTGTTTTACGTAATATTGTGAGTTATAACTTTAAAATAATTTCCTAATAAAATACTAACCAACTGATCCACATTAACTGTTGTTTTGGCTATGTTATACACGTGAAAGACAAAGACTACAAATCATAATGTATTAATATGAACTTCTCTGAGTATTTAAATTATATAACATTTTCTCTAAAAGCTTTTTATAACCAGATACTTAAGTGGACGCAATTTCAGTAGTGATTGGAAATATAAACGTACCTATTTAAATAAGTATCAATAGATTAAACTAATAAAAATTGATTAGGTAAACTATTTGACGCTTTATACTTTTCAAAAATGACCTTCGTAATATATTTGTGCTCGAGGAAATTTTTTATTTACCTATTATTAGCATATATATACTGAGCGTGTCTTACAAAATAATTTATAACTATGTTGAATATTCAAAATTATAATTAAACAAAAGCGGATAAGAGGGAACTCGTGGAAATTAGTTATTTTATATGCGTGAATTTGGAGTTTTAATAGATTAATGAGAATATATGATTGATAAAAAGTATTTTTATATACGTTTTTTTGTAACATGGTAAAATTAACTGGAAGCTTATCAATACTACACACATATGTTTTTAATTTTAGATACAAAAAGTACAATAACATTTAAAGAAGTTCTTATTAACAAGTTTATATCAGTTTTTTTTTACATTTCAAAAATGTGATAGGTACCTACATAATAAAATATGTAAATAAAAATAAAAATATTTCATCTTTCAAGTTATTTTTTAAAGTGACACTATTCAATGGACTTTAATGTGTTTCTATAAATAAAAAAATTAATCTAGATTATATTTACATATATAGACATATAGTATACTATTTTGATATAGAACTACCTATGTAATGAATAATGATAACAGTATTTATAATGTTATTTATTTATATTAATAGTGTATAGCTTGGTATATATTTTATGAAAAAAGAATTAATACGGAAGCATTGACTAGGTATGCTAAATTTGCACGGTACCTAATCACTTTGTATTTAAAAAAAAAACTGAATCGTTTCCTAAAGTTAAATACATATGGCTTATGTTCTTATACCTATATCGTTATTTACCATAATATATCATAAATGTATTATAATAATCGTAGAAATACTGCAGTGGTTTTAATTTGATAACTGATAATTGGCTAATAAAATAATTTGCTTATTGTAGGTAGTTTTGTATATTCTTATACATTTGTACTGTATAGTTTAATTTTAATTTGTAATAGTTTTAGTTCAATTAAAAAATAAATTACTTAACTATGAACTATATTACATTATTACATACCTAATTATTAATTAGTAATCAATAAGGTACATATACATAATAAGTATTAACTATTAAGCAATAACAAAAAAGTACTACTATATAGAATTATAGAAGTATATGTATAATCTAAATTAACTTTTGGATGCTATATTGGTTTTAGTGGTTTTAAAGCATGCAATGATATGCGTGTTATTTTTTTTTTTGTCTTTTAATTTTGAGAGCAGAATTAGGTAGTGTTGGTTCATTTGATTTTGTCGGTACTTTGATATTTGATTAGTTCATGTAAAGCTTAATACTTTTCTTGGTAATTAACCTAAATACAAATAGCACGGTAATATGGGAATATTTACACAACAGTGCATTACAAATTTTTGACAAAATCAATTTTGTTTTATTGTAATAATTACATTTTAAAATATAATAATATACTAATATATGTACTACAATAAGGCTCTTTTGTTAGTGATTTTCTTATAGCAATTTAAAAACATTAATATTATATTAGCCTCACTTTTTTATAAGCATTTGAATTTGTAAGTTTAAATTTAAACTAAATTTGTCAAAATAGAAAACTTTTGCAAATGTATAAACAATTTTAATATAATGACATATCTCATTTAAAAAATGTTACGTGTATTTAGGTTTACACATATATTAAAAAATAATTTAATACATAAAATGCAATTTATCTAAAAATAGAGTAAAGAAATTACATATACACATATATAATACCTATGTAATAAATATTATATTTACAGGTACTAAATGTTTTTAGCAAAAGTTAGTTTAATCTTTAATCTATACCAGGCATCGGCTATACCAATTAAGAAAATAATATTATAATATTATATTATAACCTATATATTATATATATATTAAGACAATTAATGGACTAACAAAAAAATCTACTCATATCATTAATACTTAGAATATTTATTATTGAATTTAAATTTAATACATATCCATGTTAATATCCTTTTTTTATTATTATAGTTTGAAGTATTTACAAAAAATATTATACTTCAGAATTCAGTTGAATAAATTAATTTTAAATCCAAGAATACATTACCTACTTACATTATGCAAATACATAAAATATACATCGTAATAATTTATTTGTTGATTGTTAATGAAATTGTTAAGTTAATTAGTTTCGATTTCATCCAAATTAAAAATTTAGTATATTAAAATGAAAGACATAATATAAAACGAAGTACCTACTTCCAGATTGTAATATTTGATAAGGTTTAGTGATAACCTTTACTTATAAATTGTAATATATATTATAATAGTGTATAACTACATTATTATAGTTTATCTTTTATGTGTATTGTGTACCAATGTACCTATCATGTACAATTGACCACAGCCTACACTAGTACAAAGTTTATTTTAAGTACTTAATAATAAATAATATTAAGTTGTACCTAATGTACTTGGAAATTAGTATATACCTATACCTAGTTACTTTTGTATTTATCTGATGTATATATCTAAATTCAACACATAATCAAAATAAAATAATTGATTTAAACGCCAATGACCAGGTGGTCAAGACGTAATAAAATTAATAATATCTACTAATAATTTAGCAATAGTTAGTATATTATACTATAGTTTTATCTTTTTGCTCATTTATACCGATTAGATATTAGATTTTAATTATTAAATACAAGTAATCCATTGCTTCAATGTGTATCTAAAATCTATATAATATATGTGTAAAAACATTTCAAAATATTTTGTTTATTTTATTTATCTAATATGTTTATATAAGAATAAGATTTTGTGTACACCACGTAGGCGTCAGTACCTATAAGCAGCGGTGTATTGGTAAATAACAAATATATTTATGGGTACCTATATGCATTAATGAAATATTTAAATTCAACCCAAAAAAATGTTTCTCGCTAGAAAAATTAAATTAATTCCTTGTATTAAGTTTATATAAGTTTATAACTATTAACTTATCTAATGTATTACACTATTACTATATAAAACTAAAGGCTGTTTACGTTAAGCAAGGCCTTTTAACTGGATATTAATTTCGAGAGGGGTGTTAAGCTAAAAAATTGTGTTCTAATTTTATTATAATATTGTATATAGTATATATCAATGTACTATGCGTGTATTATATGTGCTGTTACTTGTTACTTGTATTATCTGATAATAATCGAGTTATTTTAGGAGCGTATACCTACCCGTAAAATTAAAAAAATTTTACATTGGGTATAACCGTATTATAGGTAGGTACAGCAACCAATTGATTACCATCATGTTAACGTCGTTAATAAGCAACGTTTTTAGTGTGAAATCATTGCCAAAAAAGGGATCGTTTTGAAGAGACATTATGAATACATATATATAATTTATTTATGAATACAGAATACAGAGGTCAAAAATATATAAAACTCAAAACATTTCGTGTTTGTTTAAAATGTTTGTGAATCCAAAGACGAATCAATTCCAAAATTTTTTTTCATTTGCTGCGTGATTTGCAACAAATAGTCCACTTTAGACGCCTAAGAAGAATATATATTCACAACTTATTATTACACAGGTAAATTATATTGTCGCATGCAACACGACATGCCGATATTGCGGTAATCGATATTTTTCAATTTTTATTCGAATTTCTTTCGACCTGAGAAGTTATGAAATTAAGTTGTGCTTATAATTTCATACCTAAATATACAAAAAAACTAATCTAAAATATTATTTATTATAAATGTGATAAATTAGGAAAATAAAATCAATTCAAATTTTATGATATTTATTATAATTTATTAATTATAGCTTTAAAAGAACCAAATTTAAACAAATGTTGGACCATTAATAATATACAAACACACATCACGTGTAATGAAATCAATAAATTATAATTTTAAATGACCTCAGTAAGTTTTATCAAGTTAAATAGGTACATACAATTATTTTACACCTTTTATTTATTATATTTTTAATTATTAATATTTCATCTTGTTTTAATTATATTTAAAATTTATAAAACCTGCTAAAAAAAGTGAACTATTACATTTGTTTTGTTATTAATTTTATACATTATTGAATAGCACAAATTGTAGAAGACATATTTTGCTGTTGATTCGATATCATAGTTTTATACTGATTGGCTGTAGTTTCGATTTCTGCTTTCACGGGTCTTACTAAATGTTGTTCTAAATCAAACTTCGAAAGTTTTAATCCTAAACATTCAGCCACTAACTGTTGCCAAGCAAACATTATCTAAATATATTTATTTGATTAAATAAATAAAATAATGTAAGGTAATATATTTATATAAATAATTGTTCTCTAACTTACATTTTCACCAGTGCGTGCAGATACTGATTGAGAAATTGGTATTTTAAATTCTTTTGAAAACAATATTTGCTTTTCTTCAGCAACTGATCTTTTATGTTCTAAATCACCTGTACATGTAGTAAATGTCGTCTATTATAAATCAGTATTGTTTCAAAAATTAGGAACATCGTAAATGTGTATACAATTTACAATTTAGTTGATCATTACATATTTAAATACTTTGGTACCTATACAGTATAATCAGTATATAGTTCGCAAAATGTAGGCAAGCAGTTTATTATAAGAAAAAATACAATACAATTAATACGATTTTTTTCTTTTATTCTAATTATACTATGCTAATAATTAATATTTTGATACCCTTACATTTTTATTATTTATTTTATTTGTTTACTTGATTTACAGATAATTTACATGAATTATAAAAATTATAATTTTTAAAGTATTTTAAAGGTTATTTAACTATATTATACGTATTATATTTTCTAACTAGTAACTACTAAATGTTAAAAAATACTTACATTTATTTGAAAATAAAGCAAACGTTGGTACATTGTCATAATGAACACTTATTGCTTTATTGTACCATGTCGACACAGCCGAAAACGAAACACTGTCTGTTATATCATACACAAGTATAATTGCCTATATATTTATAAAGATATAATTTATGTTATAGTAAAAAATACATTCAATGAATTTACAATTATTTTGCATTTTTATTCAATGATTTTTCTATTAAAATCATGCGTATTAATAATAATAATTATTTTTTTATTTGTTAAAAACAGCTATTGAAATTGTGTGATTAATATGTAATAAAAAGTATAAAATTATTTAAGTAACATATTACATTACATCAGCATTATAAATGTATTTTTTTAATAGTACATTAGTTGATCCACTTGTATCCCAAATATTGATTCTGACATTATGGCCTTGAATTTGTGTTCTTTTTAAATAAAATTCTACGCCACATGATGGTATATACTGTCTTGTGTAATCATCATGGCAATATCTAGACACGATACAACTCTAAATAAATTGTATAAAAACTTTGATTTTAAAATACATTTAATATGTTTTTTTTATAAAACTTGTCGATGTATTATTTCTAGACTACGTATGGATTTAATAACTTACCTTTCCTGTAGATGGTTCTCCTAATACTACAATTTTCAATTCTTTTTCAATTAATAAATTATCACCTGCATTTACTGACATTTTAAGGTTTTTATGATTTTTGTATATTTTGATAAGGATTATTGGATTTTATAATAGTAAGTGCTGCGTTTTACTGACTAAATGGAATTTAGGTTTCTATGGATACATATACTTCACAACAAATTAAAAACCTTCCTGGGATACCGTATGTAGATAGTTTTGTTGTATAACAAATAACAATGTTCTAGTATTAGTTTTATTATAGTCATAAATTATTTTACATCAAAGTTCTGCAATAAAATCTTATGTTGTCTACAAACGTTTTAGTTTATTTTTTTTCAAATTATATGATTGGATTAAATTTTGTTTTATAATATGCTTTAAACTTAAATACAATCATTTTTTTGGTTAAAATAACATTTTAGTATCAAGTATAACTTGTATAGAACAATAATTATAGTAGTAAATACGTATCTAAATCAATAGTTAATAAGTTAAACAGAATTGAATCCAAAATTGTCATGAACTGTTTTGTTTGATTTAAATTATTTAATTACATTTTAGTCCCTATAATATTACTGATTAAAGTAATTGATTGTAGGTAATATAATAGCCATAACATAATAACGTCAATAATATAGTAGGTAGGTATTACACAATTTAATAAAATGAAATTTTAATAATACTAATATACTATTATAAACAATATCAACAATAGAGTATAACTTTCTATAAACTATATATTTTTTAGTGCTTTTTTCAAGTGCTGATAATATTTTTTTACTTTTGTAAATATAAAGGTCATCTACCTGATTGGACTAATTTTACATGGATAATTTCGTATGCTGATATTATACAAAATATATAAATGTTATTCATCACAAGTATTTTTATATATAACTAATATTAAGATTAATATAACTATTAATTAAATATTAGCTATTTATTTAAATTTTAATTTATGGATAACCAAAAATATCGAAAATCTTTTGAAATACACTAAGAGTTAAAATATTAAATTCAGTGGTAAAAAGTTATTGAACGTTTAAGGAATGGTAAATCAAAATCATCATCATTTGTCACATATTAAAAAAGTGAAATCTGTTCAAAATTCTATTGGTACCAAGCTGTATTTGCAAATAGTTATATTAATAATATTATTAGAAGGCATTAATAATATGTATTAGCCTTTAGTTAGGCATTTTAAATGACAGAAATGTATAGATTTTGCCCACACGTTTAACCGTATTATAGTATAGTATATTAGTATACGTCATATTAAATTATGTAGAGCACAAAATATATGCAAATAAAAGCGTTTTATCTTATCTAAAATATGTCATGCTAGTTAACGTTTTAGAATTTACAGTAGTCAATATAAATTTTACATTATTTATTCTTATACAAAATTTTAAATATGAATACCACTAAAACAAAAACTGCAAATTAAGCTATTAGCATGTACATATAACATATACTTACGTATATTTATTTTTAGAGTTCTTTAAGTAATTAGTATTTAGTTGTGTTTTGTGTAAAATAGTTTTTGATTTTTTAAATTGATTTATAGATTTATAAATAATTTTAAGACATTTTTTACCTACAAATTGAACACTGTGGACTGATGTGAAATATATTTTAGATACATTAGTGTTATCATCAATAAAATATACAGTGTTAAAGTAAATAATTATAATTTACCTAATAAATATTGACAATAAAAATTGATTTAAACAATAACTTTTTTTTATGTTTACCAATTGAAAACAAAAATAACAATAGCATTTCAGTAATTTTAATACATGAAAATATTTGTAGTTTTTGAAAAGAGTTTATATACATTTTTTTGACGATTCAATATCCATTTTAAAACACCTTACAAATTACAATGCTATATTATTTTTTACTGAATTGTATTGAGGGTGTATCATAGCTTATATTTGTATACTTTTATATTTTTTGATTAGATTTTATAATACGGAAAATAGCCGTCGTAGTTATTTATTAAAATAAATTTTTGGAAATAAAATAATCTTAAAATATTTTATTAGAAAATTGGTATAGCACGTTAGTAGATTACTTCGTAAATATTTTTATTTTCTTTTAGTTACTCGTTAAAAACTTTATTGGGTATACGTCATGAGTGTATTTGACCTTATAATATAATATCAACACAATAAAAAAAAATTAATTCAATGTATAGGTAAAGGTTTATTTATTATGTATTAAAGATATTCACTACTCAGTACTCACTGTGTCTGTATATTATAATATGAACTATACACTATACCTATTACCTAATATATTTTTTTTTATCTATTATGTAATAAAATAATATAGGTATCTAAATATTATAAATGTACATTATTTTTGATTATAATTTAGTTTTAATTTGTTATTTAACAAGGATACAAACATAAATGCTATATACACAATATACACATATCTAACTATATATTATACGCATACGTTTTTACTATTTACGTATTGCGAGTATTATCAGTGAAGATTATACTAAGTAAGTTGTATATTACACATATTCAATTAATTATCACTTATTAGTTATTATGTAGGTACATATTACACACATATATATTATTATACATTTATAACATTGAGTGATAGATTGAGGCCGATCAATTATATAAATTTATACTCTTTTGGCTTGTTCTTTATTATTAGTATATATTATGATTTATGTGTAATTACTACGTCGTAGAATCGACGGCCAAAATCTATACCATATTGTATTATGTTAATATGATTTTTGTAGATCTACACGTTAACAACTATAGTTTATATCCATATGACATCGCTCTGTATAGATTAAATTATGTTAATATGTCATCACTAAACCATAATGACGTATAAGAAGCAATGCCGCAGCAGCCTTCGTCAGTACACGTCATGAACGCATACGCATTTCATATTTTTAGTTTAATGATGCACAGATAAACTATCTTCGTCCCACAACAATAACACTGCACACAATTTCCTTGTAATATTGCAAAAATTCTAATTATTCAAATTATTTGAATAATTGGAGCAATGCCGGCTAGTAAAACTGTGGAACAGTAGAACCTATATAATATGATATACATCACATTGGGAGTGTTCTTGTATGACCATCATGCGGTCGTAAAACAAATACCCAGGATCCAACAGTATGTTTAGGTAATAAATAAAATAAAATATACATGATTGAAATTATATTCTGAGTGTAAAATAAATATACTCGGGCAGACATATGAAGGTGTAGACCTCAGATTATTGTGTGTGGGAACATCGTCTTCTCGCGATTACACGTAAAATACGCGCAGGCAACCTTATTTTTGCGCTCATATTGCCAAGTAGGTAATACATTCGACATTGATATTCTTTTAAGTTTTAGTATTAATTACTGAGCAATATTAAAAACATATTAGTACATTTAATAGTACTACTTGTACTGTATAAGTTTTACATATACTCGTATAATATAGCTACAGCCTATGCCCTATAGGTTTATTATATTGTTGAAATATGTTGTATATTCTTGCCTATATTGGTATAACGATATCCATAATACTATATATATATATATTATAATATAATGTTTATGCGTGTATATAGGTAGGTAGTAGGTACCGTTAAATAAAAATAGCCGATTTCCCTATTTTTGAGGTAGTTGATATGTTAAAAGTAAGAGATGTTTTATTTAACTTTTTATATAAATAAGTTTTGTATATACTTTTTTAGTTTGATTTTTGTTGTATCACTAGTCAATATATAAAAACTAATATAAAATAATATAACTTTATAAGTCTACTGCATAGAGTACAGTTTTATAGAATATATTCACCTAACTATACCGACAGGATATAATATTATACAGTAAAACTGTAAACAAGATAACGGCTGCACTCATATACCTATAAGAAATGAAAATGAATTAAACTAGATACCTATAGTTAATAATATTAGTATACATCAATACATCTTAGTAAGACATAAAAGGAGAGGGGGTTATGACGTTGATGTGTTCAAACCCTCGTTGTATTATTTTTATCATAGATAAAAAAGTGAAAATGCTGTTATAAAACATAAATAGGTACCTACATAATATATATGAGTATAAGTAATATAACTCCACAGTCCACAGTCCACATTCCCCATCCCTATTTGGAAGTTTCGAATTTCTGTGTATTATCCACTACTGATACGTTTTTATATTGTCCAGCTTCAATAAATTATATTACATTATTACATATTATAGTCATATACAGAATATAGATATAGGTACCAACGACCAACCCACATAATATTTATTATATTGTAACCTAAGCATTATTATCATGCTTATTGCTTATGCAGTGTATATAACCCGGGTGGCCGGGTTGAATGGTTTTTTATCATAAAGTAAACAATAAACATTATTGTCAAACCTTGGGTTAAAAAAGTATGTTATATACGTATATAGTCATATTGAATGTACCTACTCACCGCATGGTTTTCTTTGTCGCAGTAAATAAATTATTTTATAAAACATTATTTTATTTTTGTGAATTTATTACATGATTTAATAAAAAAGTTGCATTAACATTTGAATTTACAAACCATTAAATCGGTACTAATATCTAGGTACAATATACTTATATATATTTATTACATCTTACATGTAATATTCATATTGTTATACCTAGGGGTTAGGATAATTTATAGATTTAAAAAGTGTTGACAATTAAAATATTACATATTTGATTTTGATTTAACAGTTTATTTAAACAATAACGAATATTGGGAGAATTAAACGTTCGTTTATTTTCGATGTAAATTGTAAGTACAATATTATTTTCATTTTTTGTCATTTAGCCATATATGTATAATGTAATATACCTACTAATAATATGTAGGTAGACTGTAGACAGTACACATTTTACCAGCTTGAGTAATAATTGAAAACATTGTAGGAATGTAGGTTATAGTTTTTTATAGATAAAAAAAAAATATGTGTTGATACAGTTCAACTTCAACTATTGAACATTTTAAACTACAAAATAAATATTTATATAGGTGATGGTTGATTTAAGAAACAGCGTTTAAAACAATATTAAAAATTACGAAATAAAATATAAAAATAATAAATTAAGGATCATACAGCCTATGGTTCACTAATCGCAACACAATATCGTGCACCCATCATTATTCCCAACAATATCATTCTACACTTTCATATTGTTATGTTATATATTCATAACGCCCATGCACGCACATGAGTACGAGATTTGGATGTGTGGGCTGTGTAGTGTTTCAGTGGCGAGGGCGACAATATTTTCTTCTTTTATTATTATTATTATCATAAAAATAAAATAAAACCACATAACGATGATGTTTACAACGTTCGAAAAGCTGCATCTCTTCGCGTCTCGTCGTTTAACCGCCGCCGTGCGAGGGGCCGACCAGAGTTCGCGACGAAAATATTATTATAACACACATTCGTCGCCATTCATTCGTTTTTGTTAGTTTAAAGCGCGGCGTTTCGATCGCGTTACCATTGAAGACGTGAGAATAACCAAAAAACAAAAAATTAAAAGAAAACTGACAATTACTGCAGTCCTCCTTCCAACAGATCAATCCAGATTCCAGATCATTTATCATTCGTAATATTGCCGGCACGGCAGTGCGGCACAAAAATTGGGGTTTTTCGCGGGCCGATCAGCTGCTGGTGACCCGCCGCAAGCAATCTGTTATCACCCGCGACGACAACACGATACGGTCGTCAACCGGTGGATTGTGATACGGTTGTGAAGGTACGTAATGGATAGTGTGATAAGAAAATAAAATTTATTTTTGCGAACTTGAATAACGATAAACCATAAAGATTAAAGACATCAATAACAATAAAAGAATATTGCAAAGCGACCGCTAATCGCTATATAGTGCGCTGAACATTATGCTATCGATCCGTTTATGAGCTCGTAAAATAGGAAATCGTAAAAAAATTAAAAAACCTAGAACGTCGGTGTCTCTCTCACTCTTTCCGTTCCGTTTTAATATCCATTTCACATTGCAATTCTCCCGAGACGTGTCGCATTTCGATCGTCGCGCCGACACTGCTAGGCACCGTACTACACGATCGTGATTCGTGATGGCAGATCGCGTGCGCCAGTTGCCGTTACCGCCGACGGGACGTAATTCGCCGGCATCGTTGCAGAATTCCAGGCCGACGCTGCGAACGGGAAGAGGAAAATAAAATAATATTACAAATATATATAGTCCGACGTCGTGGTCGCTGCCAATCGCCGTGGTCACCGGTGGAGTGGGGTAACGCGTGTGCGAGAATGTATCTTGAAATGCTAAAAATAGCCGCCATCCGCCCGCCGCAAACGCTTCTATCCTAATTCTTTTCCTCACGCAAAGATTTTTATTTCGTTTTCCTACGTATATTTCGATTAATTCATAACAGTAGTAATACCGTCAGTCGGAGTTTTCGCATTTTTGATTATTTTTTTCACAGATTTAGTTTGATTTTATTTTTCAAAAATGTCATCTAACTTTTTTCATTCACTTAATATATGTCTAATTGCCGTGTGATCACAGTCACACGTCTGTTGTTGACTGTTGTACCTACTAGAGTAGTTGACATAAACGAAAAAATAATTTAATATTATTCATTAGGTATAAATGCTATTGAACGCAAATGTGCAAATGGTTTTGCGAGGATTTGCAATTGAAACACTTTAAACAGTATACCAACAACGAAACACGATACTTGTGAACATACCTCAACAAGTAAGATGAATATATACACATATTATATATAATATTATTTTATATCTAATATTAGATTTTTGAATACAACATTTACTACAGTCAGATATCGATATTGTGTATATTAGCTGTACCACTTTGCTATTTCAGTATTTTTAATTATTATTTTTGCCAAAATTCAATAGATTATGGCACACTTGTTCATGTCAGGCTAATGGTTAAAATAGTCATTAGCAAGTCATTTAACCAGTCATGTTATAAAAAAGTTATGAAATTGCCAACACTCAGGTTAGCCAAGATGTTTGTCTATAATTTGTTAATCTCAATAAAATGAAAATATTTTATGCTAAATTTCACTATCTAGTACCTACCTATTTAAATAATAACTGATAAGTAAACAATTTAGATTGATTTGAATGTTTTTCATAACTTTTGATATTTACTTAGATATTATAAAATTTTTAAAGTATTGATGACTTATTATTGATTATACTCAACGCTGGATGGGGGAGGTATAAGCCTACTGAGTTTTAGTATTTTTACATTCGATAACAACTACAGATACTGCTTAGGTCAGGGTATTAATTTAAGTCAAACTAATTATATTTTTGATTAATGTTTGTACTAATTTATCATTATTGTAATAAAATAAAACTTTGACCAAAAACCCATATTTTGAGCAGTCTATCAAGATTTTCTCGGTAGCTTGTTGGCCCAATTTGGCCCTAATTATTTTAATACATTAATAATTTACTGGGAATATAACCTTTAAATTATCTGGTAATTTAATTACTTATAATAAATAATTTAAACTATTATGTATTACTTATGAAATACGCATGACCTAAATATTTTAAAATATTGTGAACATTAAAATGTAGGTATTACGCTTCATAAATACATTTATTTTTAAGTATTAAAATCTACAGTGTTAGACAATTAAAGTTAATTTGACTGATTAATGCTATAACAACTTAATCAAGAAAATATTAAAGTAAAATAGTTATTCATCTTAATAGTTTGTATTTTAAATATATTTAAATATACTTCAAATTAATTACTTGTTACACATGATATGGTATTTATTATTTATTTTGTTTAATATTGTTTTTTGTACAATCAGTTTAATATTATCTTACTAAACGGTGAAGTACATTTTTTATTCTTTGTTTAAATACTATAATAATTTATCAAATTCAAGTGGTTTAATATATAAAAATGTTTTATTAACATTAGATTTGGCAAATGGAAATTGAAATAAATTTGTTGATAAAAGTATTAATGATTTTTATATGAAATGTATCTTTAATTTTTATATAACAATTTAATATGATAGACTTTATTGCATTCATTGAGATTGAAAAAAAAATGAATTATTGAATGTTTCAAATTTATATAAACACATTATGACAGTTTGATAGGTAATTATTTTGTTTTAAATATTGAAAATGTTATATTATCAAGGTTTAAGATATCAAGTGATAGGTACCTTTGTTTATTTTTGTATAAATTACTTTCTTATCTATAATTAATAATTAGGTATTAAAAAACTGTTTCTGATAATTGCCTTTTTAGTTTTCAATAATTTAATAGTTGGTTTCATGGATAGTGGAAGAGTTTGATTTTTATTAAATTGCTTTAAAACATGCTAGTAGTAAAATGTAAGCACACAAAAATAACATACCTAAAACTTTTTAGGATTGTTATTTTCCTGTTAGAAAAATAATCACTGTAGCAATCATTGACATACATTTTTATTACTGTATAATATGGTTTTGTTGGGGACATAATATATCAAATACAGAACATAAATTAGTTAAATGATACTTGGAACTTGCATAGTTGTATTAGACACATTATTAATTATTATTTTAAATATTATACTGAAAATCTTAAATGAATTTTTAGTTATATTTTATTTCTATAAGAAATATAGGAAGCAATCATTACATGTGACTGAGGTCTAATCTTATTAAATATATTGCCAGTTGCTACGTATCTTTTTGTTATTTTTTTATTTAAAAAAAAATGTCAAATTTAAACTCAATACTTATACAAATTAATAAATATTCATTATTTTTATGATTATATACATATATTGATTAGAGGCATATTAATCAAGGTATTGAAAAATAATAATTTGTAGTTATTTGTACAATCAAATAACCACATAATTTAAATTTGTTATTGATTGGCTGGGGGCCAGTTTAACTTTTGTACACTATCTGTTTTTATGGTTTGTGAAAAACCAATTTATACATTTTAGAATTATAAAATATCCTATGTATCTACAATATTTGTATTTTAGATTAAATAAATGTAGATATATGTTTTAGTTTTCTTAAATATTATTTGTAATTAGTTATCAAGATAATAATATTTATTATTTTTACATTGATAAAAATTAATGTTCAAATCGAAACATTTTTTTTTTATTGAAAATTACAAATTGTATATTACTGTTTTTATAGTTTTATTTAGGTATTTTTATGATTTATGCTTATATTTATTTAAATTTAATTGGTATATATTTTTTAGGCGCTTAACAAGATGGTTGTTCCAGAAAACGGGACTATGTGTGATAATATTATGCGTGGTATAGAAAAAAATGGCGGTGGTATACATCTGCATAATAGAAAACAAAAATTAAAACAAAAGTAATGAAACAAAAATATTATGTACATTTTTTTGATACATATTTAGAGCAGTAAATTTTATTGAATAATTTGTTTCTATTTATAGATTTGATATACTGAAAAAGCTAGGAGAAGGATCTTGTGGAAAAGTTCAATTAGGTATTTGTAAAGAAACTGAACAGCTGGTAAGCCATAAATTAGTAAATTTAATTACCTATTTTCATTGTATTAGAACAAGAGTATCATTAACAATTTGATGGCCAAGTATTTTAGGTACTGGTTTGTTATAGCCCCGCCGCGGCGGGTGAAAACTTTATAGCCCCGCCACTCAGGTTTGTTATCGTCCCGCCATTCATATAACAATAAATACATCGAATAAATATAAATATAAAAAAGTTATATAATTAAAAATGTATATTTATTGACGATATATTGATAAAATATTTAAAAAAAATTAATATTAAAACATTTTATGCTTTATGTGATTCCCAAAATTCTGTTATATCTTTTAAATTGTTTCAAACGGATCACTATTATTTAGTTTTGATCGCCACATAAATTCTGCCAAGTACGAATCTAAAAAATTTCTATCCGTCCCTCTACGTTTTTTGTTGCCCCATTTGGCCGCACCCCACATTCTTTCGACATTTTGTGTGTGGGTTCCTGAATTAGGGTCCACGAAATTATATTTATGATTGACTTGATTATGTTGAAAACCATGTTGTTGCAAATTAGCATAAGCTTTCCAACTATATCAGAAAAAATGATAGAACCATGTCTAATATATCGGTTAATAATAGGTATCAATGTAATTTCTGATCTATTTGGTACACTAACTAATATTAATTTTTTTTTAAATATTTTATCAATATATCGTCAATAAATATACATTTTTAATTATATAACTTTTTTATATTAATTATTATTTAATTTTTTTTAAATATTTTATCAATATATCGTCAATAAATATACATTTTTAATTGTATAACTTTTTTATATTTATATTTATTCGATGTATTTATTGTTATATGAATGGCGGGGCGATAACAAACCTGAGTGGCGGGGCTATAACAAACCAGTACCGTATTTTATTATGTATATTGTATATTATATAATATATACCCTTTACAATCTTTATATCTGATATACACCAATAGTTCACCATGGTTCAATTAAATTTTCATTTCAACATGTTTATATTCATTATTAAAGTATTATTATTTAGAGTGTGAGTTCATTATCAAAAAGAAAATACATACATGGACATATGATTTGATATTTTTATGTAGTAAAATATATGATTCTATACCCTAATTTTTTTGGAAAATTTACATCACTTAACAAAGTATTGAATAAATTTAGATTAATTTTAATTATTTTAGAATATTTTAATATTTTTACAATTTGAATAATAAGTACAGTTTGTCTATAATTTATTAATATTAAGTAATGATACCATATAGTAAATTATTTAACTTTGCCATTTAGATTAGTAAATCTTTGTTGAACGTTATCCTTTAAATAATAAGATAATATGTTGTAAACAAATTGAAATTAAAATAATTCTTAAATCTTCACAAAAAGCATATAACATAGACATTTTAGTTTTATTATGCATATATTGTTTCAAAACTAAGTACTTTTTGTTGGTGAAAATGTACCTATTTTCATTTAATTTTAAATATATTGTGTTGGAAATAAATAATAAATATATAATATTGAACACTATTATATGTATAATTTTAAACTTAATTTGTTATTTGTTTGTATACAGGTTGCTATCAAAACCATAAGGAAGCGAAAAATAGAGACTGAAGCAGATTTAATACGAATAAGGCGAGAAATACAAATTATGTCTTCTGTAAGACATCCTAATATTATTCATATATATGAAGGTAGTTAATTTATACAAATATACAACATTTAAGTTTTAAATCAGTGATAGCTAAATAATAATATTATATGGCTTGAAAGTCAGTCATTAATAATTTATTGGAATTTAGACATATCATTTAAATATAATTTTTTTATTGAATAGTCATCTATGTGACTATATTTAAAATAATAGTTGTATTAAACAAGGATAAACATTTTTTAGTACATTTTCACTCAAAATAATCTAGATAATATCCTCTTATATAACTTATTTAATTAGTTTTTAAATATCTCTTTGTTCTTTTGTTTTATTTATTGTTTATTTTTAATTTTTATTAATTTTTTTAGTATTTGAAAATCGGGAAAAAATTGTGTTGGTAATGGAATATGCGGCTGGAGGTGAACTTTATGATTACCTCAGTGAGAAGAAAGTTCTTACTGAGGAAGAAGCTAGAAGAATATTTAGACAAGTGGCTATTGCTATTTTTTATTGTCATAAGGTTAACATTTAAATTTAAAATTAAATTATACTCATGTTTAGTAATTTAGTATTGATAATAATAATAATATATATTTTAATATATTAGCATAATATTTGTCATCGTGATCTCAAATTGGAAAACATATTGTTGGACGAACAAGGAAATGCAAAGGTGTGTTGCTTAAAAATTAATAGATGTTTGCTTATAACTTATAAGTATTAAATTATAAATAGCATGTAATTAGTTAATATGAGAGTTCTACAACTTTACTTTTTTATTTTATTCATTTTTTTAGTGCTGTTATTTTAAAATTTGTTTTTCTTTTTAAACTACTAGATTGCCGATTTTGGTTTGTCAAATGTTTTTAATCACAAAGCACTTTTGTCAACATATTGTGGTAGTCCATTGTATGCATCTCCCGAAATTGTTACTGGTACTCCATACCATGGGCCTGAAGTAGATTGTTGGTATGCTACTAAAGAAAAATACTAACTATAACATCAACATTTATAAAACCATTTCATTTAAGGTCTCTTGGTGTTTTATTATACACTTTAGTATATGGCACAATGCCATTTGATGGATCAAATTTTAAACGCCTGGTCAGACAGATTTCTCAGGGCGAATACTATGAACCAAAAAAACCATCAAGTGATTAAATATTTTTGAGTATTTTTTATGTATTTATATTTTTAATTACAATTGTGATTATACTACTGTTTTTTCAGGAGCTTCTCCTTTAATTGGTAGTATGATGACAGTAAATCCTAATGCACGTGCTAATATCCATACAATATGTTCACACCAGTGGTTAAATGAAGGCTTTTCTGATGGAAATCAATGTTTACACATAGCAGAAGAAATGGCTTCTTCAACTCCAGTTAGATTAGACTTGTTACTTTCTTTAGCGCCTGCCCCCAAAGAAGCCAATAATAATTTAGGTATACCACTTCAAAGTAATGTTGAAAATGATGTACGACCAGAGACTGGGCCCGTAAGGTCTCAAAGTTTAGGAAGTATATCTCCATCACGTGCTGCTGTTGTAATACCTGAGTTACCTGGTAAGTATTATCAATAAATCATATATATATAATTATTTTTAAATATTTCAATATATTTAAAACAATCAATTATCTGTTTAGTGGAGAAAAAACCTAAAAAGCTTAAAAAAAGAGATCGTTCCATGAGTCGCTCTAAAAAATCTAGTCAGTCTGATACAGGTGAAAATGATCTCGAAACTCCAACTTCTAAAGAATCATCTAAATCTATTAAAAATAATTCAAAGAGTGATTTACCACAGTCTCCAATACAATGTACAACTAATAGTGAATCTGATGTAGTAAAGCCTGTTGAACGAGCTCGACGACGATCTAGTAGAGTTTTAGAAGCCGTAGAAAAATTAGATCAAATTGAATCCATGGCAAAAAATAATTTTGATCAAAAGAGGAGAAGTTCTCTTGGAAGTGGCTCATCAAATAGTTCCAAAAAGAGTATAGAGTCTGATGGGTCTACTACTCGAGAATCAACAAAAGAACCACAATTCAGTTTAGAGTCTACAGTTTGTTTAAATAAATTAGCTGAGTCAGCATTAAATAATGAACCAATTTGTGGAGGAGTACAGTCAAATAAAAATGATTTTAAAAATCTTCCTGATGATTTAAAAAAAAGCTTAAATGCTATCAGGGTAAATATATTCATTAAATTAAAAAAATTCTTTGAAGTATTATCTAAAAAAGTAAAAACAATTATTATTCTTGTTTAATTAATAAATTAAAATTTTTGGCTTATATTTCAAAAATTAAATAATTTTTAAAAATTTTAAATTAGCACATACTAATTACTAATTGAAAATGTAGTTCTATATTTGTAATGGTTTTTTTTTAGATAATTGGAGATTCTATTTCTGACAGCAATACAAGTAAAGTTATTGAACCAAAGAGGAAAACTTCAAGAGCTGAGATAAAATTAGCTAAGCCCGAGTAAAAATAACTAAATTATACTTTACATTTTAAAATACTTTATGTGAATTATAAATATTTAATTTTAGGTTACCAGTTAGTAACGTTATTAACGATTCTAAACTTCAAGATAATGATCCAATAGATGCAAATTACAAAACCGAAGTTAAGCATTTTGTTCAAGTGCCTAAACCAACTAGACGTATCACTGAAGTATCTTTTCCAGTTGCTGGAGCTAATCCAACTGCAGCAGCACCATTACCACCAAGGTAGAATTTATGTACATATATATATATATGTATGTATGTATGTATGTATGTATGTATAGTTAGTTATTAAGATCAGAAATTCATAAAATTAAAAAAAAAAGAAATTGGAACTTGCATTTCTTATTACTTTTGTATTTTTTAATATAAGAAATAACTTATTCAATTGAACATTCTGTTCTACTTTTAAACTGTTATTTTTTTTTTAAGCTATTGAAAATTATTTTTTTTTGATGGACTCACGATATGAAATTTAAAAAAATAGTCTTAATTTTTATTATTTTTAAATTTATTTTAGACCTGTTTTGAGACAAAACAGTCAACTTCGTGAACATATCATACCTATACGGTTTGAAGTAGAAGATAAACCAAAATCAAAACCAGTTCAAAGAGTTTCAACTGTTACAAGTCCCAAAACTAGTAGCAGTAACTTGTCACGACAAAGCACTGTAGACACAGATAGTAATAGCAGTATTACAAGCTTAGGAGAGCCTATAAGAAAATCTCCTCGTGAAGTTATCATACCCATTGCGGTTGAAGGTGGAGGTTTTGTTACGCCTAGTAATAGTGCGCTTTCTAGAACAAAGTAAGTTATAAATCATTTAAAAAACATATAATTAAAATTTAATATAATTAATTATTTGTTTTAGTTCAAATAGTGATAAGGGCGATGATGATAATGGTACTGTTGGTGGTCACCCTAGATGTTTCACACTGCGTAGCACACGCAGACAAAGACCATCTATAAGAAATTTACAATCGACTGAAAGTATAAGTTCAGACGAAGAAGACGACAGTTTTGAAATTTTAACTGCTGAGAATTTATTCTCTACATTATTATCCAGAGTAAACAACTTTTTTTAAAATTTATAAAATTTAAATTAATTTATACATCTGAATATATTCTAATATACTACATGTACTTAGGTACGTGACTTAACAAATAGATTGAGCAGTGATGAAGGAAGAACATCTGACTTCCCAAGATCATTTTTCAATCACCATCGTTCTATATTTGATCACCAAACACCAATGTATGTTTTCTTAAAAACTTAATATATTTTAATTTAATTTCATATTTGTTAAATGTATTTATAGTCGTCGTTTAACTGAAACTCGATCATTTAATCGGTCTGACAGTGCTCCATGGAGAAGAAGTTTTGTTTCTACCACTCAAGATCGTCCTTCTAATTCTTCTACTACAGGTAAATTTATATCTTTTAAACTATGGGCTTCAAAAATTTGGTTTTAATATTTATTTGTAATAAAGAAAAATATAATCTATTGGCAATACTTTTAGCTAAAATATTAATTTGTGTTTTTGTGACAGTAGCATAGAACATTAGTAGTGTGTAGGCCTTCTTACATAACATTTGTATCTGATCAAGAAACATGATAATCAATGCTTTATTCAATACACACTACACAAATAAAAACACTTTCACATCTTACTACTTCTATAATATTGTTTTTATTTAAAGAAGTAAACATTTATAAACAGTACTTTCAAAATAGGTGATATTCGAGTATTAAGTATGAACAAATATTGAAAACATTTATATTATCTTAATTTTATATTGATATTCACTATAATACTACAATGTGTATACATAAATAATATTTAAATCAATTTACTAGGTAAAATAATTATACATATTTCATATGTTTACAATATTCTAAACTATACTTTTTAAATAAAATAAATAATAATTTAAGTTAATTACAATATGTATTTCAAATTTCTATTTTTTAAATTTATTATGACTACTGTCACACTCAAGTTTATAACACTTTAAGTATACATTGATTTATGATAAAATATTTGTATTCTTAATTCAGAATAAGAATGGGTGTACTAACAAATTAAAACTTGTCAAATTGCACATTTATCCAAATTATTGATAATCAATTACAGTTGACAGCAGCGATGGTGTGTGATCGAAAATTATCAGTATACAATCATGCCAAATTTTGAATTAGGGAGGGGAGGGATAGAGCAACATATGAGGTCATTTGGTCATTTATGAAACTGGAAATTATTTTTCAGAATACACTATTGGTCTATAGAGTATAGGTTAGGTAAATTAATTTTCTAAAATTGTAAGTTATTTTTTTTCTATTAGCATTCTAATGAAGTAATTACATTTTAAAAAAAAATCCATAATTTAATCCTAATTAATTATTTTACTAAAAGCTTTGAAATAAAATATTTTTAATAAAGTATATTTATAGTAATTTGTTTTGTCAAAGGATAAATCATGATAAATACTTCTTTAACACTTCATTTATATCTTCACAATTCCTATTAAAAATTTTAATTTTCAAGTTTTAATCTAATATTTTTTCATAAATATTAAATATATTCTTAATATAAAATAACATATTTAATTTATTTAAAAAATTGTATTTCTAGTCTTCAATATTTTTATATTATTGGGGTGGCAGTACTACTATTTCTTAAGAGTTTTATATAGGCAATTATCTAAATAAAATTAGATAGTATAATTACCACCAAATAAATAATACATATTTTTTAATTAAAGTAATGAATATTGTTACACAATATTGATTTTAATGTTACATATACATGTAACTATTAATATTTAAAATAATTAAATCAATTTACTTATGTTATAACTAGGACTCAAAAGTTATAGCATTAAAAATTAGTAAATATAAAAAATAAAATTGCCAAAAAAATTTTTAATTCACAAATTATATATATTTTTTTATAGATTGGTAGGAATTAAGGAACTATTGGGGTATTTTGTCTGACTCTAGAACATAAATATGAAAAATCCTATAATTGCAGTAAAATGTGTCCAACATGATTTTAAAAATAATCAAATTATTGGAAATTTATAGAATAAATGGAGTAATGTGATCGGTAATTACCATTTTTGTACCTATTATTAAAAACATGTTTTTAATTGCATATTTGTATACTTTATTAATTATATTGTTTACTAGCAGGTGTTACCTGGCTTTGCCGGGGGAATTTTTTCTCTAGAAGTCAGTTTTAAATAATTAACTATTAACCTAGAAAAATATATAATATGGGTATAATAGGATATTTATGATATTAGGATAGACAATAATTAATATTAGATTATAACAATGGGATAACAATAGAAAATTGAAAAATTATTTATTAAATATTATTTTTTTGTATTTTTTTTCCAGAAGGTTAATATCTTGTTAATTTACATCATCTAATAAATATCTGTTATTATATTTTCTATTAAACCATTCTTCAAATCTGGAATAAAAATGGTTTACATTTGTGTAGAAACAAAAAAATTAATTATTTATTTTTACGATCTTGTAATACATAATATTTTGCTTCTTATTTTATGTTAGTTGTTTTGTCTACGTCATAGGAAACTATTGATTCTAACTTTGATTTTCATTGTCTGGTTTGTTTACTATTGTAAACATTAGTGATACCATCTTCAACATTTTCTTGAGATTCATCTACTTCTCTGTCGTTTTTTTCTTTTACTTTTTGTTTTTTATCGAAGAATATGAAGATTTTCCAATAATTTTTCTTTTTCCCATAATAATAACATAAACATTTATGTTATATATAACATAAATAAGTATATATAACAACAGATCTATAAGAATATGTTTTCAACCAACAATATGACGATAATTCCTATAAAACAATGTAGTAACTTAGGGCAACCGTTCAATATATAATTTATATAATCTATATATAATTTTCATTGCAAATCTCATAATCCCCGTTTGAAGTTTTGAACATTTACCAATGGCGTCCTGACACGAATATAATTAGCGATACATTCTTTTTCTCGACGAAAAGAATGTATTGAAAAAAAAATAAATTGAATCGGTCTAATATCTCGAGAAAATGGTCACGAATATCGCCACTTAATTTTATTATATAGATTTCCTTACATAAAATTGTCTATAAATAGCACTATAAACTGTAAATATATATAAATATATAATTACATAAAAAAAAAAATTATGTATTTTATATAAATACAATTTTTTGTACCCTACACCATCAGAAAAATATGAAACAAATTAGTATCTTACTTTTGGTTTTCTGTGACTTAAAAAAATATCCATTTGATATAATTTCTGAGACCTAATTATTTTTATGTTAGTTGGTTTATTTAATTTAATTTTTATTTTATATCATTGTAAAAATAATAATGAATGATTGTATAATAAACAAAATAATTAGTCATAATGCATAAATTATTACAGATTTTATATATTTTTGTAGCCCTTAATAAAAATAAAAATAAGTTATAATGTAAAGAAAATCTTTATTAAAGTATACATTTATAACCTGTACTCATGACTGTAAGCATAATCAATTTAAAAAATGTTGAATTTTTTAAAAATTATTTTTTATTAAAATAAACTTTAGTCAGTAAAGTTTTTCCATTAATAGGGAGTCATGTTATTTACACAACATAACATACAAGTATAACTATACGATTGTGCTGGAGTATTGCATGTGTGTGTTTTATTTTGTTGCAGCCAATGTGACGGTGCATGTGCCACGTGTACAAGACGAGTAATAATGATACTTCCTTCTGCCTGTCCATAATTTAAACCAAAAACAAATCTATACATATTACCTATGCCACAAATCTATAGGTACGCAACTGTCTCTCTCTTTTTTTCTTAGTGACACTAACATGATTTTCTAATAAATAAAATTATTTCATTGTACATATATATGTGATATAGTCAATGTTTCTAAACTTGAGTTTGTAAATTGTTTGTTTTTCAGAACTGCTTAGAAATGCTGATAAAACGACTAATATTCAGAAACCACCGGTATACAAACATATTCTACCACGTGTTCAGGAAACAACGACTAATAATGAATTCTTAAATTATCACGACAATGTTATAGCAACAAAATTACCAATGACATCACCTCCAAAACAAATGACCCAGTCATCTATGTATAATATGCACTCCGACCCTATCAAGGAACGTCAGTCTCGTGTGGATCAAATTTTGGAAAAATACCGTCGCCAACCATCTAACTCTTGTTCCAGGCAATTTTCAAGATCGTTTAGCTGCAACACCTCGACTGAAACTGCACCATCAACTGAAAATAACTTGTTGTTGCAAACAAAAGTGATAGCAGAATCTGGTACCAAAGAGGAGAGTACAAAAAATTCAGGGCCTCGTAGTGTTAGTCCATATGCACTTTTTGATCGTTCAAATGTGACCTCAGCTACAACTACTGCTGCTACCCGCCAAGATTGCATCAAAGCCAATGTTGATAACAGCCTTTTGTCTAAATCATATTCAATGAAAAGCTTGAGTGAATATCGAACTCGAACTTTGGGTAGCACATCGTTGCCTGTTGATCAGAGATCAATATCAAAATTTAACAGTTCATGTATTAATAACGACGAAGACCCACCTTCGTCATCATCATCATCATCATCCACTACTACTACTGCTACCACTTCTTCTAAGAGTTTGGTTCCAAAAGGAGACAATAATCATTATTATCATCATGGTTCTCTGGCCTTACTGGACTGGACAGTTGGAAATTGTAGTGAAGAAACAGTCAGCGATCGAATCAAGCGTCGCAGTTACTATGTTAAACTCAAATAAAATTTTTATTTAAATTCAAGCTTTCATTACGAAATGTTATTGTATTGGTTACCAGTATATATATAGAGTTTTCCTGATTTGTATTTACCTAATATAATATAAACATACATAAAATATATCTGGTCGAGTCAAACTCCAAGGAAATCACAAAATAATAATATTATACCCTAGTTAATTAGTTATTTATTTATTATTATCATATATATAGTTATATTATATGACATTTAAATGTTGAGAATTTAACATAATAAATATATTATATTGTATTTAAATTGTTTTGTAATCTAATTACAGTATTACTAACATTTATAGAATTCAGATAAACATAATTTATGTTTAGTTAAACATTTAAATTTAATATAAATATAATATTGACATTTTATCACAAAATAATTTGGAAACTATTGACTTAAGTTAAGATTTACAATGTTTTTTTTTATATAATTTATTCAGTTTGTTTAAATATTATTTTGAGAAAGTATAATTCACACATTTGGATGGAAACTCTACAAACAGACTCTCTAAGTCTTAATTTTCAATTGTTGATTCAGATTTATATTGCTTTCTGATGTATGATTAACATTTATTTGTTGTAGTAAACTAGTATTTATTAAGCCAAATTTATATTTAACCAATTGAATTCTTTATGGTATATTTAAATTCTGAGGAGTAAGGAGAGCGTTGGAATAAAAAAAAATTTGAAAATTACTGTTGATAATTAAAGTATTATGGTTAAATAATAAATACTATTAAAAAAAAACTATTTTATTAGTGATTTCTTTTATTTTATATAGATAAAAACTCAAAGATATTGTACTGTCTGTATAATCAAGTCGAACAGATACAAGTCTATATTAAGTCCCAGTGATGGCACAAAAAAATTTTTATTTATGGGACAATAAAAGTTTTTCAATTCACCTACTTGTGAAATACTAAAATTGAAATGTAGTTACATTTACAAATCATTAGGTGAAAACCAACAATTGTCTATTATCTAGTATAAAAGTACACACCCATCTAACCACTTACACCAATAATTTGTCTGTAATATTATTCCAAAAATAGAATAACCTATCTAACTTAACTTCTCAGTAGTGCCACCATTGATCAAAGTCTATTACTGTGTTAGAAGCTTATTGTAAAAGTTCAAGACCAAAGAAAGTGAGAAACTATTAATAATAATAACTCTAACACATAAGTTTTTTTGATAATATATAAAATATATTTAGTTTATAAATGGTTAGATTACTAAATACTGTATACATAACACTCAAATAAATTATACAATCATAATTCTTATTACTATTGTTTTGTTAAAAATTAATTTTTGTGCTTTTTTTATATTTTCAGTTGAACTTAAAATTGCATTTAGTCATTGGAAATATACATGATAATCTATACCTACTACATAGTGTTCAAATTTGAAGTTAAATATTTTGTTTTGATAATGATAAAAAATAATTTTTATATATAATAGTGTTTCAATTTATAAGGTAATGGGTGAATATTATTTTTGCTTTTTTTTTTTATTTTTTTTTTTTACCTATAAATGCCTTTTTCAATTTTTTTTGGTGTTTTAAATTTATCATTATTATTTTATATTTTTTACATATTTATTATTTATGGTAAAAATCAAGAAAAGCATATGAAAACGATACAATGTTGATTGTCGATGTTATGTTTGAAATTTCTGTTAATAATGTTATATATACTTTTCGATGGAATATTCGAAAAAGTTAATTCAACGTTTATCAAAGTACCTACATAATGTACTTTGTATTCATAGATTAAAGTGTGTTTTTGATGAGCAAATTAGGTTGTTTGTCATTTCGTCAGTAAATGCTTTTTTATTATTCTAAATACTTTTTAATTGTTTATATTGTCTTAAAATCGGTATCCTAATTATCAGGGGTGGCGCTACAGAGGGGCAAAGGTAGGAAAGTGCCCCACTATTTCCCCCTATAATTTATTGTTAAAAATATGTAGGTAAGTAAATAAAGAAATTGTAAATCATTATTAATATATAAAATAGTATTAATTAATTTAAAACGTTTTTACTGTTTTTAGACTCGTGTTACTTATATTATTTTAATTTTGACTATTATATTCAAATTAAATATGCTTTTTTCTCACATTTAGAAATAAAGTTAATACTAACTGCCACACATTCTAAAGTCTCATACCTACATTAAAAAATAAAAAGTTATGTATATGTGTTGTTACATACAAATAAAAGAAAACTGAGGAAATTTTAAGTTTTAATGTAGTACCTACATTGTACATTTGTAATAATAATATAGTAGGTAGGCATATTTTTTGATTATTTAGAAATATAACATATCATACCCAAAACATTTTTAGAAATACTTTTCTAAAAATATGGTATAAACAAATTATTAATCGGTGATCGAGTATTCGAGTAGCCTTACATAAATGCACCACAAGAAAAAAATTTAATCGGTTCGGTATCGTTACCCTCTCTATAATAAAAATTCTCTGGCGCAGCCACTGCTGATGATAAAAAAACAGATCTCACCTTTAAACATCCACCCTATAACTATAAGTACCTACTTATTTAATTATAATTATAATTGTAGTAAATTAGTAGGTAATAGGTATATTATACTTTGATGACTTAGCCACAACGCTGTATTATAGTGTTTTTGTAATACTATGTCATTTAAAATAACACTTAAGCCTATTAATGAGTAAACTAAATAAAATTATTAAGTAAGATTAAAGACTATACAATTAAAACAAATCATTATACATTTTAATAATATTTATAATTTTAAAACCTATTAGATAAATTTTAAATGAAAAAAATATATATCAATGATTGTTAAATTATATGTTCAACGTGTGCCCAATATAACATAAACTTTTATTTTTATGTAGGTAGGCTATATTTTATCATGCAT
This sequence comes from Schizaphis graminum, assembly GCA_020882235.1. Lineage (NCBI taxonomy): Eukaryota > Metazoa > Arthropoda > Insecta > Hemiptera > Aphididae > Schizaphis > Schizaphis graminum. The sequence goes on from CM037032.1 coordinate 74,787,366, forward strand.
ATAGGTAGTTAATAGTGCGTGGACAACATCCAGCAGGACAAGACAATAGTAACATAGCCATTTCAGCAGTAAGTAGTAACAGCGATAAACAGTTGATAAGTTGTTAATTTTTGAACTTAGTTTTTTAGTCTATAGGTACGTTCAAATTAATCTTTCCGAGGTTATGGCCAGGTTTTTTTAGTTATTGAATTAGAAGAAAAATAAGATTCTAAGCAAAGCGATATCATCGAGCACGATTAGTTCAAGGTGGTTAGATTTGCATTTCATACTTTTGTTATTAATAAACTCGCACTTTTTATACAACAATCATATTAAAATGTTCACTATAGAATCTCAGTCATACAATTATACAAAAACTACTATCGATTATTTTATATTCAAAATATTACAATAAATCCTAAAAAAAGAAACAACGAAACCTAGTGTATAAAAAGTATTGTGTTATGGCAGAGATTTTTAATGAAATTCGTGACTTAATTTTGTCTTATAAAGAAACATTACCTATATTTTATTTCAATACCAGTAAACAAAAAGTGTTCCCTAATGTGGCTATATGCCTATTATATGTTTATTGTTTAAAATTTTATAAAATATTTTGAAACTTCTCATTATAGGTACATTATTGAAGACTGTCAGACTGCAGTTATTTTATTTTAAAGAACATCGATTATTCATACAAATGTAAATCATTATAATTCTATTATTTATAGCATTTGACGACCGGTCAATTGGCGGTCATCATCATTGGCCATCACATGTGTATCTACTTAATATAATAATAATATATATTATTTATTCTAAAAACTGTAGGAGAAATTTAAATGTGTATTAAGTTATAATTATAATAGGTATAAAGATATACGTTGTACATCGTTTGTGTGTTGAGCTTGACTGCTTGAGGTATATTATTTAATATTGAAACAAATAGCTTTTAAGTAAATTTTTATTTAGGTTGAAGAATTCTGACTATTTAATATGGACAATTAGACTTAATGTAAAATATGGATTTCCACACTGTTATTAACTTCTTGATATTGCATTTACTATTTGTAAGTAGTAAGACCTTTTTTTCTTATGATAGGTATTACGCAACTGAGGTGGGAATCATGTATATTATGTAGTGCGACGTGTAAAAGGCCGTTTTCGAAGTGAGAAGGCGATGGGATATAAAATATTATGTATTTGTGTAATACCGAGTGTTATACCTTCAACATAATATCACAAGAACGATTTTCAAATTTTCAATAATTTTTAAATAAAGATATACCTATAGGTATATAAAATATAAAATCGTATTATTGTTGCATTAATGCATTACAGTCACGTTTTCAAAAACAAACGGTTATACATGATACACAATATGATAATGGCATACGTACATGATAATATCTATGAAATTATTTAGACAATATCAATTTTGTTATGGTACCTACCTATATACGTAAATCGGCTTTCACATATACATATCACCAGGCACTTTACTGTCTTTACTGTATGTTGCTATTGTACAAAAACATCTCGTTTATAACAGACGCAGGTACTATATAGCTATTTATAATTTAACCTGTGTAGGATTCAAAAATGTCATACGATATACGAATATAATATAGTTGTAATATACAAAATATATTTGAACGAACTTATTCTTTCTGTGTGTTTGTGATGTACAATTATTACTACAATTTATCATGTTTGTGAATTTCGCATATAGTGACCTAGACGAAAATTATACAAACGAACGAAAGTTAATCGTATGATACGATAAGTTTTTATGTACCAAAGTAGATACTGAAATACTGAATATCAAATTGGAAATTTATGCTGAAAATGTATTATATTTTTGAATATACGAACAATATTTGTATGTCACATACTCACATAAAATAATAGACATGAATGCAGTATTGCATGCAGTGGCGCTGAGTTCAGTTTAAAACGGTGATAAAATTGTAATGGTTCTTCAAAAACCAAGTGTTTAAAATTTAAATATAAATTATTCAGGCGACAGGCAATGGTACGAAGACACAGCTAGATGTTGCTATAATAAATTAAATTGCAATAATATGGAATAATATTCTGAATGGATCGATTAATGCAGTGTTTCTCAAACTGTGGTACGCATACTTCTTGGGGGCACTCGAAATTTGTTAAGGGGTACAAGTCTGGTTAGTGGTTAACATGTATGTTGTATGTAAGTATATTATATATATAGTTTTATATGTATTTTAGTTTAGTAACTAAGAAGGGGTACCTAAAAAAATTTATTGATAAAAAGGGGTACAGTGTTTATAAAAGTTTGAGAATCCCTGGATTAATGTATTAGTTTTACAGTGACGTGTTTTTTTATCTGCGTGATTTCACATTTTGGAGCAGTAAAAAAGCTTCAACTTTGAAGGCTCAGGTTACTAGTTTTTTACATACTTTCTTAGTAGAGATTTAAATTGTTTGCTAAATATTTATATTAGTGACTTCTATATAGTTCTATACATAATAATTAATAATATTCAAAATATTTTGGCTTTTTTACGTTATAGCCGTTATAGGATTTGAAAACACGGTAATTTAAAATGTTTGAAATATTTTAATTATTTTCTTTTAATATATAACAATATTATATTGATTTCAAACAAAAATGTTTAAAAATATAAAATAAAAAACTAAAAAGTATTTAGCCCCCTCCCCGATAAAAAATCCTGGTTACGACCCGTTCAGAATCGTTTTTCGTGTATAATGCTAATGATAATAATCATTCATTTCAAATTTAATAACACATAATTCGACATCTTAATGTACAACAAAGAGATATTAGTATATTATTATTCACCTTTTTTTTACACATTTTCTAATAATGTTCATCAAACAGTGGCGTATTTAGGAATTTGTCATGGGGAGGGTCCAGATAATTTTCAGAATACAAAGCCGTGGGGGCTTTGCCCCCCCCCCAATAATTACTCTTTATTACATAAATATACCATATTTATAAGAAAATTTAGAAAAATAAGCCATCCTAAACTACGTCGGATCGCGGACAATGTGAGCGCATAGGTGAAAAATTATATGTATTATTATGTATATTTAATATTTATATATATATAACGTGATGTTTAATTATTATTAAATGATATTAACATTTATTAAGTAAAAAGTTTATCAAATATTATTTTATATTATATCCACAGTAGAGAAACATTATTCTGTCATAGTACCTAGTACCTACATAATAATTAATAGATATACATATTACACCTACTGTCTTTAATTAGAGTAAGCAATGTAAGTGATACCTAAGTATATATTTTTTTAACCACCGAACAATGCATAATTTTTCAGTGGTGTTTGTATCAAATTAAATTAAAGTTTTTCGAAGATGTTATTGTAATATTATAATTTGATGACATTAAATCGTCAAACAAACCTTCGCGCACGGTCTTACAGTGATCGAGAATCGATTGAGTATACATTTTAGTAACTTATATAGGTAGGTATACTTGTGCCGACTTAGGTATTGTCGTGAATTATTATATTTTAACTTCGTTCTCATTTTAGATGCTATTTTATCATAATGGTATACTTTATATTTTTGCATCATATTTTAGTGTTTTTAATTGTACTTATTATGATACCTAGTGCATATACACATAGGTATTTTTATGTAAGAGTGCATATTCCGTGGCTTTATTATTTCCCTACCTATTAAGTATTAATAATAATATTATTAATACGGTAGAAGACTTTTAGAGTTAAAATAAAATTTAAATATTCGTTTTGCAATCATAAAAATGCAGGAACAATAATATACCTTTTATATTTTTTAATAATATATTACTAATATTTTAATTAATTATTAATTTTATCAATATTGTCTCCATCAATGTTTTTATTTCATTTAATATAGGTACAACTAAACTTGTTGGATTTAGATTTACTTTTAAATTTGATCATAATAATGTATTAATATGGTTGTTGACGACGCAATTTTGTCCATTTTTCTCAAGTATTCCTAGAAGCGCTTGAGCGCCTTGAAGATTACCAATTAAATTAATTTCCCGTTTATAAATTGTATTTATAGATAGATTACTCAGATAACTGTATAATATAATATGATTGATAATCGATACTCGACCGTTGTAAAATTGTAAGTTGTAACTAAATCAAATAAATTCATGACAATAAAAAAAAAAATTGTTTTTAATTTTAGAATGCATATTTTAATTGTTAAAGTGCATATTTGGTAACTTTTTAGAATTATAAGTCCTTTGCTCTAAATTTATTAATATTAGAGTTAGAGTAGTTAGACGTATCTAAATGGCTAAATGCTCACGAGAAAATCATCGAGGGGCGGACCGCCAGATTACAGTTGTTGTCTGCGGATGGTTACGATTGGCCCCGACACGCAACCCGGCGCTTCCACGACGTTTCCGCCGTCGACACTCGACAAGATCAGTCGCAACGTGTTCGCTGTAACGTTCGGTCGTCCGTTTCGAGTGTACGTGTGTGCAGGTTCAGACGACGGTGATATTTTATAGTCGTTTTTTGTTTATAGTTTTCACGATCGTTATTATTTATTTTTTTTAATAAAAGAATTTAATTTCGTGAAACGCATGGCGAATTGTTACCGTTCACTGCTGCCACATCGTCTCGTAATAGTCACCGAAAAATGTCACAGACTTCGTGGAGAAGATTGAGTGATAGTTAATCTAACACAAACGTATATAATATAATATTATATCATATAATATATCGACAACGATATCACATCTCATCGACGAGGGCTCATATAATAGTTAATCAAAGATGTAAGCAATTTAATTTAAATATACTATTATAAATTATAATATATAATATATGATATTATATATATACCTATATCTAATAGACGCCGCTTATAAGACTCACTTTGGGACCAACAAAAAGTAATAATAAGACTTTTAAAATCTTATAGACGAAGTAGGAAAAAAATTTTAATTAAGTACATATTTATGAATTTTATTTTACAACATTTTTTGCTTTAATTTTAATCTACTTTAATAAAATATATTACATACCTATTACATATGATAATAAATTGGGAAAAATGTGAAATGCGATAAAATTTGTTGTACCTACATATATACATTATAAAGCATGAATCGAAACCAGAAATAACCCAAATAAATAAGTAATTTTTGAAAACCAATTTATTTCTAAATTTTTACTATATTTTATTCTATATTTTTTACTATTTTTTTTTTTACGAAATTTGAGTCTTATAAACGAAATGGTGAATCTTATAACCGAATTTTTATAATGTATTTGGATACATCTGGACCGTTCCAGACGATTTTGAGTCTAAAAAGCGACTGAACCTTTTATCATCTCGCGAGTATTATAAGCGGTGTCCACTGCAGTACTACATACTACTAATGCATTGGCATTGCTTGAACTGGGGAAAAAAAGGAGGATGCAAAAGTGTAAAAAGATTATGCGTATTTGAATATTTAAAATTTAATTGTCTTATATTAATTATAAGATGTAATAATAGAAGGGCTACGCATAAAATATTTTTTTAGTAGAAGGACTATGTCCCATCACACCTCTATTCAATTCAAGCAAATAATATTATAAATATATATTTGTATAATATTTTCATTTAGATAAAGGGTATGACATTTTCATTTAAGTTTTTATTATCATATAAAATATAATACATGTTCACATAATATTGTCTTATATATGATAAATGATGTATTACCTACATGTTATAAAAAAAATATTTCATATTAAATTAATTTTTTTGTTTTTTGAATAAAATACTTTTCAGACATTGTAGTTCGAAGTCAGTATAAAATCTAATAGATATTTTACTATTTATTTTATCATAATAATATACTGGTTTTCATTTATTTTTTAAATTATGACATATATAGTTATTGTCACAGGCATGCACAGAACGTTTTAGCAGTGGGTGCACAATGCTAAAAAAATGGATATGAAATATTATTTAACTCGGTACCTAAACACTAAACTGAGCTGAACTCACTGAAAGTTGCATACCCTACACCCCCCTCGTGCGCAGACCTATGTTTATTGTTTTATAATTATTTTTAGAATTACGATGAGTGGTGTACTTAATTTGGATCATATATTTTGCAGGGTATACCTTGCATTTTACTTTTTAACTAGGTATTATTATATAGCTTGGTATAAGTTATTTAGTTATAAACTCAAAACTCAATAGATGATTATTATTAAATAAAACTATTCAATATTCAATGTTTTAAAAAAAATAATATTTCGCTTCTGAATATAAAATTAAAAATATATCTATAGCTTTCATTCAAAATTAAAAAATTAAATATTACCTACTAACAGTGTTGGGGAAGTTACTAATTTTGTGTAATTAAATTACATCATTACTAATTACTTATAAAAATTGTAACTAAATTATTGTTAAGTTACTTTTTTTTTATTTGGTCAAATTACATTAATTTTGAGTTTTAAAAGTAACTCAATTACCTACAAAAGAAGTTACTTTTTTTTTCTTCAAAAATATCACTGGAGCAGTGGAGCTTGATAACCATGATGTTGTCAAAACGATTATACATAAACTAAATAATGATAATCAACAATATGTAATTATTAACATATACTAATTTTGCTACATATTAAATATTAAACTTTATTTTTCAAATTTATTTTAAACAATAATGCGTTTTCAAAGTTATAATAAATTATAATATTTAGGTATAATATGATGTATTTTAATATTTAAACATATGATCAGTAAGTTCTAAAAATGTATTAAATCAAAAAAAGCGGGTAAGTGAGTATCGCTCTGCTGTACATTAGGGGGTGGGATGGACCTCGGACTAAGTAAGGTTAAATTTGAATGCAATGATAGGTATCATTGTATACGAAAAACGATTCTGAACGGAGATGATTTGTCAGTCTAGGATATATAATACTTAAATATTGTAATATATTCTACTTTGAAACTAATTCAAACATTTAAGTAAAAGTTTCAAGATCTTACGTTTAGTAATTTTTTAAAAATAACAAAAATCGAAAATTATTTATTAGTAAAACGTAATTTTACACGTGTATTTTTAATTTCAAATTAAAATTAAAACTTTAAACACTCGTAAAATTTTTTAAATTGAACAATCCTCAAACTGTTTTATAATTATTCTAAGCTTAACTTATGGACAGCATAGTGTTAAATTTTCAATTCTTAGCTTTTGATAGAAAAATATTTATAAATTTTTAACTACCAAATAGTGAAAAATATTCATGATTTTGACGAATTTTTGTCAATATTTGAACTTCAAATGCTAATAAAAAAAAATTGTGCCTATGTATTTTTATAATTTTTGAATGAGAGTTAGAACAAGTTATGTGGACCCTTCAATTAAATTTTCAAGTAATTTGTCCCAGCTAATTTTTTTTTATCAACATTTATAAAAAAAAAATTAAAAAAAATTGAAAATTTCAATTGTCTATAAATAGCTCAAAAAAAGCCAAAATGTTTTGAAAATAAAATCACGTAAAGAAAATGGCAATCTAAATAACTGGTAAAATTTTCAAGTATTTACGACTTATACTGTTTGAATAACAACAAATATCAAAAATCGTTTGAGGCTAAACCGTTATTTAACGCGGTATTGTAAAAATTTAAATTTCAAACACTCATAAAAATTTTTTGTCTGAATCCGGTTGAGTTTTTTTTACAGATAATTGAAGAAAAATGTATGGAGAACCTTGTATCAAATTTTCAAAACTTAGTTATAAAAGAAAAAAATTTTACGAATTTTCAACCACAAAATTACTTGCCAATTTTCGAAATTTTGACATATTTCGTATAAATTCGAACTTTAAGCACTTATAAAAAAAAATTGTGACTAACGATTTCGGATTTTTTTTTATCACTTTAAGAACAACTTATAAGAAACCTTGTATTAAATTTTCAAGATTTTCTGGCCGGCCAAAAAATTTTTATCGTTATTTTAAAAAAAAATACTAAAAAAAATTAAAAATTTCAATTGTCTATAAATAGCTAAAAAAAAGTCTAAATTCTTTGAAAATTTAACTGTGTATGGAGAACGCTAATATAGACATTTGGTGAAAATTTCAAGTATTTACATCTATTAGTTTTTGAGTTATAGCAAAATAAAAAATTCGATTTTGTCGAAAACTGGTTTTGCGTAAAAAATCCCGTTTTTCCGTCATTTTTTTAGGGTTTTTCCCGACTCATTTAAAAAATATTGAAAATTTTTAACTTTTGACCCCCCAAAGTACCAACTAGATTCGATTTCCTTTTCAAAGAGGGGCTGAAGTCCAAAATCGAAACATTTTTACTGCTCCAAATGTTGTCGTCAGACACAAAAAAAAAAAAATAAAAAAAAAAAAAAATAAAAATAAAAAAAAATAAAAAAAAAAAAAAACACACATCATTGTAAAATCAATACATTCATCACTCCGTTCAGAATCTAAAATTAATGAGCAATTTAGTAATAATTACTACTAAAAAGTAACTTAAATTACATTTAAATTACTTACAATAAAATGTAATTAAATTACCATCAAATTACTTAAAAAGTAATTTCGTTACAGTAACTTGTAACTTAAGTTAAGAGTTTTACTCCCCAACACTGCCTACTAATTACTATTCGTATAATAAGAAAATAGTATAAATAACCAGTGGTGTATTGCTAAAAATATTTGTGGGTATACGCCTTCTAGATCTTAGGTGTCAAAGATTGAAAGATATACCTATAACATTGAATAAAAAAAAAATTTTTTCTCGCTTCGCTCGAATTCACTAACAACATTTATTCTAATTATCAGTATTGACTAGAGAAAAACTTTAAACAATTAGTACAGTCTAAGAAATTAGAATGGTTACTATTTTAATTTTACTACCAGCTAATAACTTAGTGATTAGTGCACTAAATACTAATCATGATTGCTAGGGCCCGGAACTTGATGCATTTGCATCTTTTTTTCTAATAATTACATTTGAGGCTCGTTTTTATAGAAATTTAATTCATGAAATATAGAATTTTATAGTACAGCAGTTATTATTTTGCATTTTTAGGGAATTTTATTCTTTAAGGTCATTTTTGTAGTATTTTTAGTGCATTTATTCATTTTTGAAAATTCTTAACAGGTATACGGAGCTATACGGTCGTATACCCGCGTATCGTCGTTTATTTAGAGAGTATACGCTAAAAAAAAACTAGAGGAGTAAGTATACGCCGTATACCCCCGTATACCCCCCAATACACCACTGTAAATAACATACTTTCAAGGGTATGCGATTTTTTTCTCATAAAATAAAATTGACATATTAAATTAGTATACCTAATATAATCTTAATTATTGATTCTCTGATTGTAATAATTGTTATAATATATCTATGATAGTCATGTTATGCCTATATATTGTTAGGTATATATTGATCAAAATAAATTTAATTTCAACAGAGTGAGATACATACAATTGCAGGTTTTACTGTAATATAATAGATAAATAGGTACCTACCTATATTTATATATTTAAATTATGAAAAAAAAAATATTTACTTAAAACTTATGTAACTAAAAACAATCATACATTTTAAATGTATAAGTATAATATAATATAATATAACATATTATTTTGTTATTAAATTAATTTTAATTTAGTTTTGATGTATATGTCTTTAATGAAACGTAATATTGTTATAAAACAATTGCTTAGATTTAATATTATTATAATAATATGTAATAATTTAATATGGCCCACTTCAAAATAAAAAAATTGAACAATTATATAATGCCCTGGTGGTTTGAAAAAAGTTTACTATGAATGATTAATCATTTTTAGATTTTTCCATAGAGAAACTAACCTTATGATTAATTGTATAATATATTACGTCACTATATACTCGTATACACATATTATTAAGTATCCATTAATCGTTTAAATTTGATTTGACATTGTAGGTATTCAGGGTATTCTGTTTTAAAATCATTAGATATACTTAACATTTTTATTGAATTTATTTTAACATCGGATGAACTATAGATATTTAAATGAGAGGTCAATAATATAGTATCTTAAAACCGATATATTATTTAAAATATATAAGATTGTTTTATTTGTATTTATTTAGTAATATTTTTAAATATTATATATTATTATTTGAATAAACTTAATAATGTATGCAAGTAATAACTTTATACACATAAGAAATTAAAATATTTCTAATGTTTAATTACTTAATGCTCATTTGTTAATATTTAATAATAATATATATATATATTAAACACGCAAATATATAGTATATTATATACTACCTATAATTGTATGTAAAGGAAATTGCGAGGGAAATTGTAACTTTGATGCGATAATAGCAGTTTAACTAATAATTTAAACTACATAAATTTTAAATAGGTATGTTATTATTAGTTATTACTAATATTACTTATTTATTAGTTATTTTATAAATTATTATAAATATGATAATTAGACTTATATTTGATAATAATGAATTATTATGATAAATGTATGTTTATTATTTAAGTACAATTAGTACCTACACTTATACACTATTGTAGATTATACACTTTATAATCTATATTTAAAATTTTTTTTAAGAATATATTACATTTATTGTTGTACAGAGAAAATAATAATCTTTTTTCTTTTATGTTTCAGTTAAACTATTCTTTCATTGAAATAAATATGACGAATATTGGACGTATCCGGACTGTAGTATTGGGAAGTTCTCGCGTTGGGAAATCTGGTAAGATTTTTGAATTTAATTTAATTATAAATTCGTAAAATAATGAAAATTAAAAGATATTTTATTATTTAAGTATATCAAAAGTTAATTTAAAGTACAAGTATTGATTTTAGTTATAGAACTATTGTCTATACTCTATTAGGACTAGGTACTAAAAATATTTAAATTTTTGTAATATTTTCAGTGTACATTATATTATGTTTTTAATTTGTAAATTTGTATTTTCAATCATAACTTTATTAAATTAATAATAGTAAACTTTTGATCGATTTCCAGATAACTGTTTATTTAAAAAAAAAAAAATCACTTTACCAAATAAGTATTGGTCCTTACATAAAAGATATAATAAAATAATAAATATTATTTCGTATTTTCGTATAAATATTAAATATATATAAAATATACAATATAGTAGGCATAGTATAAATAGTCGTTATCAATTATCACAAAATACTAAAATAGTCACGTAAAGCCCGTATAGGTAGTGAGTAGAAAAATAAATGCAATAAAGTTAATCGTTAATGCAACTGTGTACTACCTATAATTATTATTAAAATATCCAAGTGTGAAATGTATTTCATTATATAACTAATAGTCACTGCATCACTTGAATAACGTGTTAGTGCGCACTATATACATATAAACAATTACCTATAGGCTATACGTCTATACTGTATAGACAAAGTCTAGACGTTTGGTTATAATTCTTAGTGCGCGCATATGTTTATACGTGCTGGAACCTAATATGGAAACAATGACGATACGTAATATTTCAACATATTTTGTGCTAATAAAATGGTTACGACCAACGGTAGTTCGTAATTTTGGTAGAGAAGACCGTAATAATGAAAATTGGAATTAGACATCGCAATGACCTGAATATTGCCGGTTATTAGTTATTGCTTATTACTATTATATAGAAATATAAGTATGGTTTTGATATTCATCGGAAATAATAAATTATTGAGTCAATCGATTAATATGTAGTGAAAATTGAAAATGTGCCGCAGTCAAATGAACTGCGTGACTATGGACAATTTGTATATTAGCATAGTGTGCAGCGTTTTATTCCCTTGCGTACGAGCACGTGTGTTTGCAATCAAATTATACGTCGTATTGTAGCGTAGACATACCTATGTACAGTGAATACTGAATAATGCGAAATGCAATTATTCTATTTCTATCGTCATTGCGCTGTACTTAAGGACAATATTGACGGTATATTATTTTAAAATTTGCTCCATTTGGGCATATCATGTCAAACGAGGTGTATTGATAGCTATTATCTATATCTATGCTTATCTTTCCTCAGAAAGTCAGGACGACTTAATTATTACATGAGATATATTGTGCACGGTATGAATACGACGGCCATACTTTATAGAATGCAATATTAAATTATTGTATGACATTCTCAAAGTTTGCATAATTTATCTTATTATTTATTAACCACATTTGTTCAGGTTTAAAATTGTGTTAGTAAATGTTGTACAATAGATAAAATATATTACTATAATACTAAATTGTTAAATATATAATAATTTCACTTGTAAAAAATCTAAACTTTTATATAAGTTAATATTATATAACATCATTAACATCATATAAACCATGGTTAAATCTGTAGTTAGTATAGTGAGTATTAAAGCCCAAGAGTTGTAAAGTTGAACTATTAAGTTTAGGTTATACCTATATAACGTTAAAACAATTATAGGAACGTCCAAATGTCTGACACATACATATGTGGCATGTGATGCTATGCCAATTTCTTTTTTGACAACGGGCAGATTGCAAACCATAAAAAAAAGAGAGCGAGGTCAATATTTTTACGTCGTGTTAGTATTTTTTATTTTTTTAGGTACAGCATATGCAAAAACAAAATATTGGAGATGACAATAGTTTATAAAATGATTTTTAACGACAAGAATACGTTTCATATTTTCCATAAGTTAACATTTAATTATTAGTATTTAATATACATTAATAATACTACTTAAAAAATAAAAAAAATTGAATTGAATAATATTTTTTCTCAATTTAATTTATTGAGTTTATTTTAAAATATTACGATTGATTATATACAGATATACAGTTACTCAAGGATTTAGAGAGGAAAGTTGAATATGTGTACTTCAAGTACTTGTAAAAACATTTGTGAATTGTGATTTAATATTAGATAATTTTAAGTTATTCATTTAGTGATTACAGATTACCCATAATAAAGTTGCAATTTATGACAACCGCTTTACTTAATTAGTGAAACTGGTTTCAATTCATAAAATATTAATATTAAATTGTATAAAAAAAAAAAATGATTTATGCAAAATTATTATTTCTTACAATCAAATTAAAATTTAAACATAGTATACACTATTAATGCAAATATTTGTAACGTGTATAACATTCACTATGTGGATACTGATCAGTGATGGGTATTGGAGCAATAGAAATTTCAGTTGTACTCGAAAATTATAATAATATCTTGTTAAACATTTAAATTTACTGGCAAAACTTAATGAACATACTAAATACAACTGAATTTTTATATATGCGATTAACCTCTTGGTAACGTTGTAAAATAAGTTTGTACAATTAAAACTATAGTACATAGTTCATCGATGTATATTATTGTATATTACAGTAATATTGTGCATAATAAGTAATAACATCTGACAGTTAGAGTACACAGTACCTATAAACTGTTATAGACATAAACAATACGCATCTATTACTCAATCTGCGACCTTAATATGTACTTATTAACAGTGTTATTATATAAACGGAGAAAATATGGAGACGGAAACACAAGATTAGATTTTATTTTCGATTCGGAGATTTTTTGTGGAAATGTCAAATGAATAGTACGAAAAATACATTTAATAGGTAATTAATGTTATTAATAAATATAATATTATATCCTCGTCCGCCGCTAACAATAATATTATAATATAATAGTGTCAACGAAAACCCACGCGGTATCATTCAAAACTTGCGATACCGGCAATTATTACGGTGTCTATAAAGTGCACGTGTCATATCGTACCTATATATACAGGTAAATAAAAAAAATATATATTATATTATATAGGTATATACAAAATACACTGCCCCGACATAATGTTATAATACTGCAACGCACGATGAATGCGACGTCAATCAAATCGGCATCAGATGACCGGCGCGCGTGCGAACACAACTGCACGTAGTTACCACACTCACTATGCATTATTAATACTTATTTAATAATCACAATCGTTGTCTGACCACCTACATATAATAATAATAATAATAATAATATTGTTATTATTTATTACACACGTCAAATAGTTGGCTGGCTGGCAGCAAACACTAGCCGTGCGAGGCCCGCACGCGTTTCAAACCGTCGGACACCTCCAGAGATCTATCTACTCGGAGTTATCTCGTTCCGCAGTTGAAACCGTCCCCGTCCGCCGTACCCATCGAGCCATAATTCCAATTCGATCGCGATTTTAGTGTCTCGTCGTCGAGAGGAAAAAGAACGATTTTTCCACGGGTACACGGGTAATACGCGTTTGTGTACCACGGGAAGCACGTATACGGGTATTGTTAGATTAGGTAGGTGACCCGTTGAGGCTATCGAAAACATAATATGGGTCAAATCATTATACGACGTGCTTATATAGGTACCTATAATTACGAGGCGCCTGCTACAGAACGCCGCCGCAGAGCTGGTCGCCGTCGTGCCACAGAGTTCCGCGATATCGCGCGTTAGATAACCCAATAATTACCGCGTTGATAGGAGGTTGTGAGAACCCGCCTCACCCCGCCCGTCGCGTCATCGTCATCGTCGTCGATACCTAAATATATATATATATATATACATTACACGATGTGTCGATGTATATCGATGTATAATATTATATATAGGTATAGGTATAATATATATATAATAAACGTGTAGTGTATTATATAGCGCCAGCTGCAGTAAATTGCTAATTCTGACATTGGCAGAGAGACGGCGGCATGGATGTCGAGACGTCCGTCACGCTGTTTATAAAATTAGTTTTGCACGGAGGAAAACATAGAACAAAATTGTATTATGCTTATAAACCGGTATTGCATGAACATTTTCCACGTTTAAAAGCATCGCTCGATTACTACCATCCGGGTTCACGGGTAAAATTTTTTTTTATATATAATATATATATATATATTGAAACGTTATAAGCATTGTTATAATTAAAAATTTTGTCGATACAAATTTGTGTACTCCATCAACTAATTACCTATTTTTTCTGAGCAGCTGAAAAACACGGTTTAAATATAATAACGCCATATTTGATTTAATCTCGTGGCTGTAGAGTTTAAAGATATGACCTATATAGGAATGAATCTTCTCTAGGAAGGACTAAGGAGGAAATCCTTATAAAATGATCGTTTTTTTTTTTAATTTTCATCAGTGATAGGTATAATAAATACATGCGAATGCTCGTCAGTCACCACGTTCTTTCTCAATTATTGCGCTGTGTTACATATTATACATAAATACATATATTTTTTTCATAGTGTATTACCTATATAGAATTGAATAATAAAATGTTTTTACATTTTGATAATTTCATATTATACTGTATTTATTATTGTGTACGTTTGCGCGTGTTCGGAATAATTTTTATTATAAAATCATATTATTATTTATTCATGTAGATGTAATAGTGTAATACTATTACATTACTCTTTGTACGTATATAATATATATATATAATATAAGTAGATACTATTCGATTACTGTGTCATTCAAACTACGGGCGTGTGTGACCCAAACCGATTGTATTTTGATATTAGAAAAATATCAGTGTGAATGTGACGCCCATGCGTAAAACCGTGAAAGGAAATACGAATCTGTATGTAGGTACGATTTTATAACGATATCGTGGTCAGAATAATTTTCCCATCAGTGTTTTAACGAAGATATGTTTACAGATGAATTTGATAGCTGGATATTTAAAATAAATACATTTTATGTTCTATAATAGATTCAGTGTTATCTATTCATTTTTTTTATTTATATTCCTAAAAACAGTTATTGTTAAAATTTAATAAAAATTATTATCTAGTGTTTTCTAAAATGAATAATTATACTATTTATCTACAATCTACTATATCTTTACGGGCTATACGGCTGTATAGCGAATAATCATATGCATGTGAAGGTAGGTATGTGAATTGAAAATAATTAAATAACGCATTTTTAAGACGATTACTATTAAATTGTAGCGGTAATCGTGTACTTAGGCGAATTTCGACATGTTATAATTATGATCCTATTAAAAATTATCTACTGGTTAAATAATTACGGTGATTTTGGTGTTTTATATTGATCTATTATAAATTATAATATTTATGAATATATAATTACTTATCATATAGGTATGCGTTCATGTTCATGTCACAAGTTACAAGTATGATACCTATTTAATTTTTATACCGCGCGAGGTAACAACGCACTTTCAAAGGTGAACTAATTGACGTTTAGAATATATGTATATTATATTATTGTGGTGGTATGCGATATAGATATTTTTGTATTTTCAAATTGAGTGTTTCGTCCACACCATTTGGCACATAAGCACGTATTATATGTATAAATATACACGATTCCTAGCACACAAACTCGTGGGATAAAGTAAACAATATATAATATATCGTTTGCGTAGGTATAATACTCATTACACTGCAAACCGAAAAAAGGATGTTGACATTTTATCTCGTCACGGGTGCACGATCTTACCTATATGTGTGGGCAGTTGCAATAGTGTCTTGCACACTGATTTTTTTCGTTTTTCTAGTGTCTGGCGTTTGAATTTGGAACACAATATATATATATATATATATAAATATATAAATATATCAATATTATATAAGTTCTACTCAAATGTTATAATATTATACTATTAAGGTAAAATGTGGATGAACGCCATTTCAGGTAATATGCTATTTGTGCAAATTTGATAACCACATATCCGCGTCGGGTGGTGAGTGCAGGCTAGCCAGTCTAAAGAGGGATGACCACCCGTTGAAAAAACTCTTATTTTTTATGGCTCTGAATCTGTAAAAGTATCTCTAAATGTAGTCCCCGACCGATATAAGAACGTATCTCTATTCATGAGTGTTATTAAATTAATTGTTTTGAACAGCCGTAAAAAACTCGAGTGTAGCATTATTATTATTATAATATTACACCTGTATATAATACGAGTGTACGGTTACTATACATACCATAATGTGCGTGTGCACAAATTTAAAATGTGCGAAATGACGCGTCGCACGCTCGCAACCGGCTTCCGGCGGCAACGCGGTATAAAATGTGTAATGCAAAGATATGAAAGAGAAGCGGCAGCCATAGAGTGGGAGTCCGGCGGTAGCTGCGGCTTCACGGTGATTGCCTACAGGGTTTAAACGTCACCCGGAGCGCGTGATTTGCATACAGCACAAATAAAAATAATAATCCGGTCTTCATAGTCGCACCGTGCCGTATAACGATAAATGATCATAATAATAATAATAATAATAATCGATTGTTGCAAAACCGAATGCACTCGAGTGAGAGAAGATGATAATCGCCCGAGAGTTCTTTTTTATACATCTCTTCGGCGGAAGATAAAAATCGACCGATTTCCTATTTCATACGTCCTCGGGGCTCCTCGTCGGTCAGTCCCGTTTTTCGCTGCTGACGAACCAGCCAAGGACCGGTTTGCTGATTTTTTTTTATTTTCTTCGTGCGTACAAATGTACAATAATACGAGTATGTATAACTCGTGGATTTCTCACGCATAACTCGACCGCGTATTCGTGTATATTTTTCGTTATTACAATATAAATTACGATTAAAAGTAAAAATCGTTTAACACATAAATCACTTAAATAATATGCTGTTTATACAAACTGGTATTTTTATTATATATTTATTTAAGAATGTTTTCCTAATTGAGCCGACAACGATTATTATAGTTTTATTATTGACGTACGATCGTTGGTGGCGAATGGCAATATATTATGGAAGATGTATTAATGTAATAAGTTATTATTTTTTATTAAAACGTTTATTTTTCAAGCTTCCGCTCGCAATATAATTTCTTAGAGTTATAACTAACCTATATTCCTTTATAGTTACAGAGCCGATTTAATCTTATTCATACTTATTATACTATAGGTGTACATATTGTCTCTACAGTATTTTTAAAATTAGTTCATATAAGCGATAAATTTATAGTTAAACGATCGCTATAGATATCACATTTTTATCTATTTGTTTAAACTATTTTTAACACTATTGTATTTTTCTTATTCATTTTAGTAAACTATTAAAATAATTCGTTAAAAATTAAGATAACTTAAATGTAGGTTAATACTTTATAATAACATCTTCGAGTACATCGGAATGCTGTGAAACATAATATGCTAATTTCGTGGAATTTAATGGCATAAAATTGACATAATAAAAATCTTAATACATTATACACGTATAAACTTATAGCACAACATATAGTATTTTAAAATTAAACAATAATAATATCTTTAACAAATGTTAAACTCTTTATTCTAGATCTAGAAAATATTCTTCTAGAACCTAGAATAAAAAATCAAATAAATCAACTTCAGTGCTCCACTCTCCATTTTCAAAGCTTAATCTAATAAAAAGCTCAACATTTGTGCTTCACAATAACAGGTACGTCTGAATTGGTTCCTGGGTTGTTACAAAAGGTATGTCTTAATTGGTTTCTAGGTTGTTAAAATTGCAGCTTTTGTAATAATAAACATAACTTTTTTTTTTAATTTATCTATTTTTTTTTTTTTATAAATATTATGTATTGTTGAAGTAAAAATGTATAACAACATTTTATTATAAACTTTAATCTATTCATTTTTTATATTTATCCATTTCTGTTTTTATAAATATTTCCTTATTTTTAGACTTTTTTCTATTTCATATTATTATATCGTATTTCACTTTTTTTTAAAGTTTTAATCGGGAACTAATTAGGATTTAAATAATTTTCAGGAACCAATTCGGTTGTAGCCCAGTTATTTCTGATCATTCATTTTAAGTATTATATTCATTTGCTCAGTCAAATTGTTTGGTTTACTAAATTATAATGTTTGAATTATAATTTACCATACCTGAAAATTATTAAATGTACAATACATTTAACCATTTAGGTGCACATATATTTCATATAATTATTATTTATTATTTACACTACCTATCTAATACTTTTACTTTATAGAATTAATGAATTATGATAATGATGACCCACACATTAGGTAGTAGTTAACTTTATACTTTAATAAGACCTAAGTTATAACTAAATACTTATTTATAATATAAATATGTACATTGCAGTATGTAATAATTATACAATAAAAGTATTGTTTGGTAGGTATAAATATCTAATTATTTAGGATTGATTATCATGATATTATTATAGTACTAATTAAATGCATTATATTAAATTTCAATGCTTTAAAAATGTGTTTATGCCATAAATCTTCTAAATAATGAACTAAACATTTTTTATTTTTCATAATTTTAGTATAAATGATTACATAATATTTTATTTATTTATTAAAGCATAATTACAATTTATACGCATAAGTAAGGTGCTATAAGTAATAGTAATTTTAATTTGATTTAATTGACAAAACTAAGTGAAGTTCATAAATCATGATATAGTTATTTTAAGATTTAAGAGATATATTTTTTAGAAAAATTTTGGGTATTTAGTAATAGATTTCTATAATATTATACTTAAAATATCGTAGGTATATTAACTTTACATAGAATACTAAAATAATTCAAATAATTCAATTAAATTATTAAATTAAAGTTTGATTCGTTTTAAAATATATTATACATGTTAGCTTTAGTGTTGAGACCCGAGTCACATTCAAGTTCAACATTATAATAAAATGCTGCTACTACTATAGTATTTTGTGTTTATTGAGTTGGTATTGTTTATGCTGCATTGAGGCCGTGCTGGAAGCTAATGTGTACATTAATAGAACTGAAATGATTCTGCTCTCTATAAATCAATTTCTACCAACATTGTATTCTTTATAAGTAACTTTACATATTATTACGTAATAAACTAAATATGTCAAATTTAACTTGAATATATCGGTTATAATTAATTAATAATTTGATAATATTATTTCTTTGAAGTAAATTATTTAATTTATATAGGTAGGTGTTAATTTTCCATCAATTATAAATATCAAAAATCGACATCATATTTAATATAATACTAATATTTTACATATCATACATGTATGTTATGTAATGAATCTTTGATAGTCTATATTTGTGCTACAAATTAATAAACCGTATAATTAATTCTTAGAATTATATAATTTATAGTAATATTGTCATTAATAAATATTTAAAGTGACTCCTTATGTTGTAATGCTTCTATACAGATCATAAATAATGTTTAAATGAAAGATTATAATTGAAATTATATTGAAATTCATAAGGGAAACTGCTCTTGAATCTTGATTATGTAATAGTATGACATTTATTTAAAATGGTTTCACCCCTTGGTTTTGTACTTGTATAATTAAATGTATTTTTCGCAACATGGGTGGATAGGCCATTTTTGGCCTACCAGGAAATTTTAAAAAGGGGCCCCCACATTAAAAAAATTCTAAAAAGGGACCCATTACCGAAATACGAAGGGGGGGGGCATCGGGAAATGCCCGGTTTCCCGGTACGCCTATGTTTCGCAATTTAATTATTTTAAAACATTCTCGGATCACTGGTAGACAGGATGATAAAATAGATAAAAAGATAACTTCCTCTTAAATATTAGCTTTTGCATCTAATTTTAATATTCCTCACTTAATAGTTAATTATATATTTACATTAATCTATTATTCTTTATATTTCTAACATTGTTAATTAACATTTATTATGATTTATCATATGATTAAACCTTTTCGGACATTTTCATTTATATTTTAAATACGAAACTATTGGCATATTTTACCAAAAAAAAATGTAAGCATTCTACTTTTACATTAACTTGTTTAAACATGCCTTAATTAAAGTTAAAATAATAACGGTAGATAGTTGTCGCAAATAAATTTAATAATCTGAATATATATTAATTATTTTAATGTAAATAATAAAATATTTACATACATAAAATATTATACTAATACTATATTATTACTGGTATAAAATAAATGATACATATCTAGAATTTTAAAAAGTAATTACTATCTTCTCGATATTATAGGAGTTTTTTATATAATTATAAATTTAATTTGTAGTGTAATCAATTTTTATTTATATATATAGATATGGAGATATAAAGCATGATACAAAAAGTCTTTATATTGGTTTAAAAACTATCAAATAGTCGTTCAATGTTCAATACTTTTTCCTACATTTGTATAATGTTTTGAAAATTTTTTTTAAATATATGTAATTCATGTTAAAGATTATGAAGCTTCAAATTATAATACATAGTTTACTAGGTAAAAGATTAAATAATGAATATTTTGTTCAGTTTATCTGTAAAGGTCAGCTATTTTTTTTTTTCATACGGGTGTGCGAAATTTTTGCTCATGTATGAGAAAGTATTTTTTGACAGCTTGTTTTTAATATCACTCTATTAATAACAGAGAAGTTGATGAGAATATGACTAAATCGAAAGTGCTTTTTGAGGACGACAAAAGATATAGGTACCTAATAAACATGCTTGTTTCTTTTTTTTACGTAATAATTTTTTAATTTAAGTCATACGCAATATATATTATAAGTGATACATAAGTTCGTTTGTTATAAACAAACGATTAAATGTGTCCGTTATTATTGTATAAACTGAAAATTCTATAGGTATATAACTAAGTAGTAAATATATTTATGCATATAAGTATATAAGTAACTATTATTATTTAATTATTAAGTAGGCAACTACATTGTATATTGTTATGAATTGTGTTATGTATAATTAATTAATACGTATTCAGAAATCTTACAGGTGTTAGATTTTAAACAGCTAAATCAATATTATTTAAATCAAAAATTATCTCAAAAAATAAAAATCTATTTAATTTTTATGGGTTAATTTTAATTCAATTAAAGTGTTGCTTTTAAAATTATAATAACAGACTAAATAGGGATACAAACAAACTATGATAGCCGTTAGGTACTTAGTTGTTTTCATTTTAAAAATATTGAACTACACGATAAACAAAGACCAATTTTCGAAAATCACTCCCTTCGAAATGTTTGTGTGAAGTACCTAATATTAAATATGATGTTTAATAAAACATATTAAAGTGGTGGTTGTGTATTGGGAATAAGCCATGATTGTCGTTAACTCATATTTCAACAACATTTATCAACAGTTTTTGTCGGTACGAGGGACATCAGTACCCATTGTTTATTATATTCACAATATTTACAATATTCTTAGAGGACTTATACCGAGAAAAAAACGATAATTCCTTTAATAAAATAATATATTCCTCATTAAAATTTAAAATTTGATAATACAACTGAAGAGTGGGAAGTCGTAAGTGAAAAACTGCTATTGAGCAAAATCCCTGTATTATTGTGTCTGTAGAACAGTGAACACGATCTGAAACGTAAACAATAAATATTTTACTATCTTTTAATAAAACAATGGGGATACTGCGAAATTTTAAAGGACGAGGAGTAAACAATCACGCAACCGTAGAATAGACTAAGTACAAAATATAAAATGAGAAAAAAATGATTCATTGTCTTACTTAAAAAAAAATATGTATACAAATTATGTTAACCTGACCTCTTATATTTATAGACATCGCACATACAATACTATTCATTATTGTTACCGCTGTTATAAATTAAATATTTACATACTATTTACTATTTATACATGAAAATTAGATCTAAATCAAAATGTTTGTTGTACAGCAAACCATATAGCCCATAATTATTATTGCTTATATAATAATTTGAATATGTATTATATAATAGTATAATACTATAATGTATAAGACTATAAGTATTTTGCATGTTAAGTCTTCATTAATTTTCTATATCAGATTTGTTTTGTTTCATAATTTTATTCAGAAAACAGTTCAACGTGTAATACTATTAACTATTTAGAAATTCTATCACGTATTCATCACTAATGTTATTTTTATTCAACATAGATATTTAGATATTTTGCTGCTGGAGATAAAATTGCTCTTTGCAAAAGGTTCTTATACTTCACAGTTAATACCTAAGTAAAATAATAATAATAATAATAACCTGTCTAAGTTCTCATTATAAAAATTATTGAATTGTTGCAAATTAATTTTTTAGTACCTAAACTTCATAAAAGTTTTAATAAGTATCTATCAATAGGCGTCCAAATAATTTTAAATATGCTGAGTATGTTTGTGATATCATTTACTAAGAAATTCTCAATAACTAATTATATTTTTTCTAAGAATTTTAAATTTGTATTATATTATTATTTATATTTGCCAATAAATATTTTTAATATTGTATTTTTGTAGATTTCACTCAAACAATATAATATGTATAACCTTGTGAATTTGATATAAAAGTAGTAATCTATAAATATTTTTTAAAATATTTATCGTATAATATTACCCACGTCATATTTATTTTGTCAAATTTATTATTATGTAAATTAATAAAATGGGGTGGACTTCGGACTATGGTAGGTTAAATTTGAATGCAATGATAGGCATCATTGTATACGAAAAACGATTCTGAACGAAGATTATTTGTCAGTTTAGGATATATTATATTTAAATATTGTCATATATTCTATTTTGAAACAAATAGTATAGTTACTATAATATGTTACTATAGTTACTTTATAGTATCTATTTATTAATAAAAAAAGTATTTGGCAACATACGCATAATGATAGTATGAAATTTAATTTAAATTTTGAAATATTTCGTAAAAATTCGAACTTTAAGCACTTATAAAAAAAAATTGTGACAAACGATTTCGGATTTTTTTTTATCACTTTAAGAACAACTTATAAGAAACCTTGTATTAAATTTTCAAGATTTTCTGGTTATACATAATATAACATTTAAGTCTTGTTTGCTGTTTTAAATTGTTATAAGTATTATAGTAAGTTAGTGTATAATAGATTTTTTTTTCTTTTTATGCGGTTGTATAATATCTTTCCTTATAGTTATTTGTACGTTTATTATCTATTTTGATATCTTATAAAACAATATTTATGATGTTGTGAATACTATTATAACGTGTAAGAGTAAAGCGGAAGATATATTTTTAATAAACTTTTTAAAAACTAGCCTATTATATAAATGAATATAAGCCTATTAAAGAATAAGCCCTTACATAGTACAAGCTCAGTACAAAGATTAAATAAATCTTACATGATCCATTAAATCAATTGTTTTTATAGTTGATGGATCACTTTGTAAACTGCACTATCATTTTTACTATTTAGTACTAATATATTATTTTATTATAGTATTATTTATGACATTTATTTTATTTTGCATGGTTTATGAAAGTTATATAGATTGAATCACTGATAACCGTTGTTTTTTTTTAATAATTAATATAATATTACACTTTAGAGTTATGAAAATAACTTGGCATAAATTATCATCGAAGTAAATGTTCATAATTTTATAATCAACCTACCCATTGATAATTAATCTCAAAACGACATTTTTTGAAAAATAAAGAAATCTTATCTTCGACGTCTGGACTATAATAGTTTATATTATATTCAATATTTATGTATATATACGTACACCACATACATGATATATTCATAAATATATATATATGTATAATTTTGTACATATTTACTGATTTTCCATTTGTACTTAAGACGTGTGTCTGAATGGTCCTTACTATTCTAAGAGATTTCAAACAACTTACGCATTTTACTTTTACCATTATATTACCAATAGCTGATATTCGATTATCCGTCAAATACATTTCTGATAAACAACTATTATGGCCTGACAGTATAGTTATAATAATAATATAATATTATGTAGAAAGTGATATCTTATTTTCTTCGGGTATTCGCTGTTGTACTCTTTTTTCCGACCCAGACCTTTCAGATCCTTGACCCGTTTTTATCTCAGTCAACTATATATATATGTATGTGGGTGATATTGTATTGAAGGGTGACTAGGAAATATATTTCTACAATATACATAAATATATATATACATGTAGCCTCCCTCGGGCGTAAGGTGATATTTGATGTAATAATAAAGGATGACCGAGTTTATGAAAACTTTTGAAGATTACCAAATTCTAGGATACATAATATAATATAGTACAAGGTCAGTGTCTGAAATGACCTGGTTTTTGTTTAGCGTAAGACTTAACGCTAAACATTTAGTAGGTAATACCACTACCACAAATAATTAAGCTATAATTATAAATGCATATGGCTGCAGGCCGCCAGCTTTTTATAGTATTTAACCAACGTATTATTCATTTAGTTTTTTTTGTTTAACGTTTTAAACTATTTTAATTGTTTTTACACTGTATTATGTTACTTTATAACAATATAAGTGTTTATACCTTATTAAAACTTCTAAAATTTCTCAAATTTTGCACCACACTAATTCACTATTCATAATAAACTATTCATGGTAGGTATATATGTATAATTTATGTATATTATATTACAATTTATTAAAATAAAAATTACGCTTTTAAATATTTTTTAATATTGTCATCAAATTTTGAAACGCATAATAAGTTTCAATTTTTTTTTTACATTACTCGTATTCTCTAACCGTATAAATATGCATTACTCATACCATTAATTACAATCGGCTAAGATTTCTCACTGTTATTTAATATTCTATTCAGTACTTGTATATGTATAGTCGTAACTTATGAATATTAAGTTTGAGTATAATAGTATCAAATTCAATAATAAAAATGCTTTTCTTTGTTTACTAAACGATAACAAATTCGTATTTAATATAGTAAAACAAATGGTTTACATAAACTATAAAAAAAAAAGTTTTTAATCATAAATAAGTACTTTAATTTAATATTCATATTCTCGTTTTACATACTCTATTCATGGAAACTTGTTAGAATTTTGAATCTTTTCCTGTTAGATAAATGCAAATAAGCAGTTGATCTTTTTAATTGATAAATATATCTTTATAGTTCATTTGTTTTTAAAGTATGTGTTGTTGTCTGTCGAGTATATGTTTAAAAACCAGAATGTATACATATTATATACCTAACGATTTGATTCATTAATCAAATTTTTGTTTACGTCGATCAAATTATTTTACTGTTTAAAGAAATTACATGCAGTTTTTATTATTATTTTTTTTTCTTTAGCAACTATATTTATACAAACCTACGTACACAATTTGTATGCTTGATACAAAATATTACAGGATGAAAGTAATTCATGAGTGTGCATTATTGTTGACATGTTATAACGTATGTCATTACATATTATACTAGACTACAAGAGTAGTATGTATTATAAATGTGGTTTTGTGATATTCAATGCTAAAGACGTATAGTATATGGAATGAAGTTGAATTTATAATATAAAATATTCATTTATACGTACTACTCATACTTACATTTTAAATTAATTAATTAAAAAAATAAAAATAGAAGAGATCCCTAACTGGTATTTTTGTCGTTTATTCGAACGAAAAATAACATATTACTTAAATGATAAAATACCTACCAACTACCAAGTAACAAATCTTGTAATTTGTAAAATATAATAAATAGTTAAACTATATGTATATTTTGCTGTAATAATTAATATTATTTTAAACCAAGAATTACATAGTATTTTCTTGAAACAATAAGAGATGATCTATCTGTACAAATATTTGAGATCTCTCACTTTGAATAATTTTACTATTGGAAAATACATTTTCGACTACTGTAAATATAATAATATACCTATAGGCTATAGGAGTATAGATTATTGTACTTGTTTTCAATATTCCACAGTGTATTATCATAATCTATAATCATAATCATCTACCTACTATCTATACGTATATATTATGTAGGTATATTTTATATTATGTAAGTGAACTGTGAAGTTTCACATTTTACTTGAATATACAAAATGTAGCTTGTAATGTAATGAAAACTACTTGTTATTTTGAAATAAATATGTCGTTTCACCAATTTCGGTATTTATTTTTGTGTGTGTGTATAATATATAACAAGTAATAAATAAACCTCTTTCGTGGCATTTCATTTGAATTTATTATATGTTTAGCAATTTGTTAGTACAATAATTTTTTATTTCTAATATAATTAATGCATAGTGCATTAGTGCATTATCATGGTGGTTACTGTCATGCTAGATAGGTAGTAGCATAATAATAATGTTCAATGATAATTTGTTTAATAAAAAAAAACAATATTTTTTTCTCTTTCTTACGATATTCGATCGTATGCAGTACAAAAATATCGAAACACGAAAACTGATTCGATTACACAGACCAATTATAAAAGTATTGAATGGAAATTTTGACTCATATTAATATTATATATACACGTCGTCATCGTACTTATTACATATTATACGCTTAACATTAATAAGTAATCATTTTATTGGATTTTCGTTGTAATAATATAGATGGTTGTGGTGAGTGATGCGACCCGGCAAACCGCAAGCGTATAGAGTGTTCAAATGTGTCAGATCCCGCCGTTGATAAGTCAACGTAACGTATTATATGTATACAGTATAATATAATTGAATATGGATGTCGGATTTTTTTATCATATTAATGTATTATTATTATATTATTGAAGCACACGCGCGCGTGTTTTTTTATGTTGTTTGTATATAGTTCAGTTTTTACCGTCCAACATGCACCCGTTGGCAGTTGTAATAACGCACGATAAATGTTCCTCTGTGTTAATTTTTGCGGTTCTTATAACTTGAACACATACGATAAAGGCAATACGATGTACGTTGACGGTTGTCTGTCGCTTAAAATAATTACTTTATAGTCTATAATATCTGTTACTATTGTTGAACCGAAATTTACGGAGTCCTTCGCACCGTTGTTTGCCCTATATCCCGGTAATGATGAGTGTGTATTGCGTGGTGGTCATAATAATTGATTATTAAAATTTTGTTTTGACTACGTGTTTAAAAAGAAAAAAATTGCTATCTATTTTATATATTGTATTATATTATATGTATTCAAAAGTATTCACTATTCATATTAATTGATTCGTGCATCCATTTAATTTAAATCAATTAATTTATTGTAATATATATTAATCAACTCGTGAATAAATATATAAATAATTTTAAGTTTTATAATGTATCATTATTAAATAATATGAAATCATAAATTAAAATTATAGCTTGTTGTGTACTAATATATATTACGTATTTAATATTTATGCTTATTAATGGACATACAGTAGCTAGTCTTTAGAGTAAAATAAACTATATTCAGTTGTAACTAAATACATCATCGAAGGTGTACAAACATATAAATAAGGAAATGAGTATTGGTAATGATTATTAAAAAACAAATGCACATTATTTATTTGGTACTTAATAAATAATAACAGTGAAACATCACGTCATTATGCTCATAGATTATAATTGTTTAACAATTTGAATCATAATTTAGTAAATGATTTATGTTTACTGTTTACTGTAGATACTTATTAATTATTATATTATAGTTAATATAGTTAATATAGTTGTCTATCGCTATACCTATTACCTACATTACAACATATTATTAACCTAACCTATTATCACAATATTACTGTATAATATGTAACATTGTCCATTTTTAAACGACTTTGTTTTGATTTGTTAAAATACAATTAATATATGTTGATCTTTAAGAGTTTATTAATTTATTTTTATTTTGTTACAGCTGTCACTGTCCGTTACCTGACAAAAAGATATATTGGAGAATACAGTTCAAACACAGGTAAGATATAATTACGTATGTAATGATAGGTACATAATTATTTGTGATTAGTAGGAGAAAAAATAGATTTTGAAATTGAAATAATAACCTATGAATATGATAGGGTACTGGCTATTGGGTATACGTATAAGTGCAGTGGGGACACGGGGTTTTAACACGATATTAAATATTATAGTATATTATATTTATTGTAACATTGTAGCTTCAGGTGAATAATATGAGAAATACAAGAATTCTCGTTGTAGTTTCTGATTATTATGTTTGATTATACAATTTCATAATGAAATGGTCAACTTCAATATGTTTTAAGACAATTATTGATATATTAGATAGCAAGTGACAGAAAAACCATTATGTTCGACGCTGTAGTAGATTTTATGATCATTAGATGAAAATATATTTTTGATTAAAAAAATGTTTACACCATAGTAAGATTCGTTTTAACAACTAGATCTTTAGATATGCGTTAACGAGTTATTTACCTTTTTCCTTACGTCCACGCATTTCTTTAAAAGTTAAAAATAAGTACTTCTGTGTAGTGGCTGCAGTGCCCATCTTATAGCCGTCGGTGTATAATTTAATTCAAAATCGAATGGGTTTAAACGTAAAATAATTATTTTCGGTGCCAACGCACATACTAATTATTTGGGTTTCGACAGTTTTATCTTTGAGTTTTACTGTTATATTTGTGCGCACACGAAACTAGAATTAATACATAACTGGTTTTCGGTGGGGTTATTGTACACAATAGTCGTATACATAGGGTCGTAAAAAGTCGGCGTTGTAAATCGCTTAAATCCTCACACTCCTGATTATGCGCGCCTACGCGGTACGTATAAAAAGGTGTTTTCTTTTTCTGCAGCAATACACCGGGATATTCAAATATATTATTATCATTATTATGTTTATGACACCTTTGGATCTCGATATTTTTCTTAAATAATTATCAAATTACCCTACATACTCATTCTACCGAACACCCTGCGGATAAATTATTACTATCATTATTATGCATACGGAGCGTTTCAAACGTCTACTTCAATATCACTTTTCAAAACAATGAGCGGTCGCGCGTACACGTATACCGTACTGTTGTATATACGTACACATATATATTATATATTATTGTATGTATTGTAAGTAGGTATATACATATAGAATTTCTCGGCGCAAGCAAAGCCAGCGGCTATCACGCCCGCGTGCTCGCGATTCCTCATAACATTTTATAATATACATAATAATATTAATATATTATGTATAGGTATATATTATACTTACGTACACTTTATACATACAAATATTGTTCACAGCACAATAATATTACATTTTTGAATGGGTGGCCACGCAAACACATATTTTAATATATTTATATACACTTTATAGTCTTATAGATATACTTCATTACTGTGATCGAGATTGATATTTTTCTTTCTCTGTTCGATTTGTAGTGCGTCAAACTTTTTTTCATATATTATTATTATAGTTGCAGCCTGCAGGTAATTCTTTATATTATGTATTATGATATATAATATTTATTATGACTCCGCATGGCGACTATAGTACTATACAATTTATAAATACTAAAAAGTAAAAGTTAAAGTTAAATGTGTCGGTAAAGTTATTTCTGGAGATACGTCTTCTTCTTTTAGACAATGTTTTGTAGATATATTTGACGTTAATTTTTCAAATTCATTGAAATTTTCAATATTTATGTTGGTCAATATAATATAGTAAAACCTTGATAAGACGGAATCACTTGGGACCATGCAAATTTTCCGTGTTAACAGAGTTTCTGTTTTGACGGGGTTCAAAAACATGAAATTTGAAAAAAAAAACCAAAGAATTTTTCTGTATTACCGGGGATTTCGTTTTACCGAAGTTCCGCCTTATCGAGGTTTTACTGTATAATAATATAAACAACTATATTTAGAAATTTGAATATATATTTTGTAAACTTTAATCATCGGTTAAAATGGTTAACTCGTTGAATGTGTTTGCCCTATACAGACCTCGGGTACTACTATGCTGTGAAAGAACGCAAAACCATAGGATATGTTGTGCGAAATCGGTATATCTGCTTCGGGTTACTTATACGATCGTTATCTTTTCGGTAGTGAGTACATAGTATAGATACTTACTTTACGCGTATTGTTCGCTATATCCGCTGTGCATGGTCAGTTACCTATGTAAACATGTATAAATACATAATAATATACTACACATAGGCAAACCTGTCGAATCTAGGTCAATTATAATTTGTACAAAGAGGAAAAAATATCTTCGAGTTCAATGCCGAACTCGTTAGTCGCTGCCGTTGTATGAGGATGATGGCTCGGCGGCTGGCCCGTATGACATGCAGTTTACCTGTACTTACGTATTATTGTTAATATAACACAAAACCCTATGTTGTATAATATTATATGTTATTTGTGAGATACTACGAGAACAGCTATCATCGAAATCGATGAGTAAACACAATACTTACAACACAATACTCAAACGTTAATAATGTATTTCGTATGTATATATATATAAATTATATATTAAAGTAAGTACAGTAAATATTATTATACTAGGTACCAGCGCGCGCGCATCGGGCTTTGATGATGAACTCCGATCAAGTGGTTCAACGCATATTGCTTGCACTGGGAACGTATAAACACTTGTTAACACTCGTAACACACGTAACCACGATCGACAATACGTTTTGTGCTCAAGTCAGGTCTAGATTCATCCACGTACCCTTCGCCGTCCAAACCCTCTATTTACGTATGAATCGTATGATATATGACTATATGAGATGACAGCGAAGGTAGAGAACGATGTAGATATAACTATAATATAATATAAAATTAGCACACATCATAATCAATATTATAATAATT
The DNA here is from genome assembly GCA_020882235.1 of Schizaphis graminum. Taxonomy (NCBI): domain Eukaryota; kingdom Metazoa; phylum Arthropoda; class Insecta; order Hemiptera; family Aphididae; genus Schizaphis; species Schizaphis graminum. The sequence goes on from CM037032.1 coordinate 74,818,989, forward strand.
GTATGTTTATGTAATATGTTTAGGTTAGCTTGTAATGTTATTTAAACGTGCCGCGATTGGATAAATAGATTTATTATTATTATCGAATGACCTTACCAGCGATTTATAGTCATCGGATTTTAAAATTACAAGCTTAGTAATATTGTATCGTTTAAATCATAAATGTTATTTACAATAGGTAGGTACGTACAATCTAATCAAGTATAACTTTTAGTTAGCGAAAGGCACAATTGTAGAACAATTTTTTTTAATTTTCAATTCTCTTTTCTACGCCCCTGAATATTTATTTGTTATAACCTTCTACGATTTCGGGATGTTGTTTTTAGATATATCTCATTAATATCTGTTACAAGTTGAGTTGTATTCATTGGTATTTTAACACTTCTCCCTCGCCACTCTAGGATGTGCATTGATGGTGGATTATACTATTATGTACAATTCACGCACGCTACAGTACTTAAATCATAAAAACATGCGTTACTGGCGTTATTGCACCGAGACGGCGGTGGCGGTATTTTATTACTTGCACTATACGCACCTGCCACCTGCAACAGCAATCTGTTTATGTATATGTTTGGACATTTATTGTTTATAATAACATAATAGTAATAATAATAATAATAATAATAATAATAATAATAATAATAAAAATATTAAAAACGTCTGCAGTTAGAAGAGACGATTTCCTAGTAACCATACTATATTACTATATACTATATCATTATACCTGTGTATTAAGATTGAAAACGAAATTTAGTGTTCTATTATCTAATATGACTTTATATATATTATAATAATAATATATGAGCACAAACGTTCATCAGCGTTTAAACTATTATAAAAAACAACATATATTAATAGTCGAGTGTAGGTACTACTATTATATTCCCTTCTTGCGTGGTCCATTATAATAATATGCCACCGTCAACCGACCCACGTATATGATATACCTATCTTTAATATTATTATAGATAATATATTATTGTTGTGTACGTCATATTATTTAATATATATTTTTCAACCGTTCCAAATATCGTACGTCTTCTGTTCACCGCAGTATAGTTGTTACAATATATTATTACCGGTGGCGATCTCGTGCCACAGCCGCGCCGCCGGGTAATTCGGTATAAACGAGCAATCAAAAAAAAAAAAAAAAGGGTCAAACCTCGCCCTATTATATGTTGTATAAAGATGATGATACTCCTATGGTTAATGAAGATATTTAGAACACCCGCTAAGTAAATATGTTTAATGTATATAGTGACGCGGGTTTGTAATGCTATTATTATTATCATTATTTTTAATTAATCAACTATTGATTAATTTAAAAGAAAAAAAGAAATCAATAACAAATGATTAATGCTTGGTATAAATGGAACTATCCGTTATTTTATAGGAGGCCTCCTACATAGAATGTTGCTGGCCAACATTATTGACGTATCCTAGGGGGGGGGGAAGTTGGACCAGTATCCGTAAGAACTTTAGATCTCCCAATTTTAAAGTAACAACCAAATCTAATTTTCTATCAGAAACAATCCTTAAAGTTGAAAATTGAAATAGTTTTAATTCTCCAAAAGGTGATAACAACGAACACAAATAAAAAAAAACTTATCATTGTAATACCAAATACATTTATCACTTTGCTCATAAAGTGAAAATCTAAAAATATTTTCACATCATTAAAATTTATTCTGAAAAATAAAATAAATAAATAATGCATATTAAATAATATAATAATTTGCTTTAAAAAAAAAATTAAGTAGAAAAAAATCTACAGGTGTGGCCCACTAGATCATAATTCTATAACATGTCTTCATAACAAGCCGATAACATACTCTCTAATATTAAATATAACATGTATAATGTATATATTACATGTGTTACATGTGTATACATAGTATTAATCTCAACCTAAAATTTTCCATGTTATGCGTTAATAAGGCAGAGATAACACATGTAGGTATTATATCTTCTTAACAAATTACTAATTAGTAATTAAAAGCGTAATACCTTTATAGATCCTATCGTATATATTATCAGAAATTAGTGTTATAATAAATATTTTTGACAATTTCTATTTAAGTTGGTATCTCTAATTAATAATGTTATAAAACATTATTTTAATATACTACCTACTAAATTACTCTATTATAATCTATTAAATAAGTATCATTTATTAAATAAATATGGTATAACTTTTTATTTTTATGTTTACTTATAAAAGTATTAAGTGATCTGTTATTAAGTCAAATTAAAGGTACTGGTTTTTAGAGACTAAATAAAAAAAAGTAATAATTGAGTATTTGGATTAATAAATTCTTGATTACACCACTGAAAGTTATCATCAAATTATTTATCAATAGGTATTCAATTTCATTTAAAATGATAGCTCAATGTTACTGTCTTAGTATATGTACAAATTATAAACTAAGTTAATATTTCAAGCAGCATATTTACGTTTTAAAGGGTGCAAGTGGTTTTTCTATATTGTAAATTGATATTTTATTCTTGGTCGTCGTTGTATTGATTTCAAAATTATTTCTCTAGTTTACGACTTTTATACTTAGGCCGTATTAAAAAAAAAAACATAATTAAATATATACGCAACTTCTCGTGTAATACATTAATTGAAAATAAAATTTAATATAGTACAACTGTGAACTGGTACAAATTTTGTTTTTCAGTACCAATAACCTTAACATTTATTTTATTTTAATTATAAATATGTTTAATTGATTAAATAAAATGTTTGATATGAATTATAACATTCATACAAATATATTAGAAGTTAAAATGTATTCAGTGATTAGGTGATTTTATACAGAAATAATATTAATTCGTATACAGTTATTAACCTATATACCTACATTCAACTCAGAAGTACCTCAAACACAGAAAACTAATAATTAGTATTTAATTTTTTGTGTTTTAAATAATTATTAAATTGTTATATTATACTTTAAAAATTATTTTTAATTTGGTTTAATTATTATAAGTTGTAGTCAATATGAAGGGTATATATAAATATTTTTATTTATATCTATCTAAGTAATATATTGTGTTAGCTTTTGCGATGTTTTAGAAGTGCACGATATTAAAAACGTTTACCTACCTAACGGTCAACGTATTTCTATTGTTTGACGTTTGTTATAGAAACAAATTAAATAATCATTTTCAACACGCATTTTTTATTATTTAATAATAATGCAATTAATTTATCATGGTTCATCAATTAATTTCATAGTGTATCTAAAACGTGTTGCATATATTTAGTTTTTAATTTTTATATTTTACTCATATCTATTATTAATTATATAGGTACTCTAATTATTTGTTTCTCATATATAGTGTATGTACGTGAAATTGACGCTATTCATAGAGTTCTGATGAACTGTTTTACGGTATTGAAATTTATCAGAAAAAAAAGAGTTATATGATGTAGGGCTTTCACTTTGTTTTATGGACTTTTACATAAGTCAGTTTCTTAGAGTAATTAACCACCGTATACCATATAACACATCAATAAGTCCATAAAATACATATTGTCGGCAACAAACAGGCTTATCAGCTCGATGTTTTAATGATTAAAATAATGAAGTATAATTATTACACTCTCGCGGCCTTTCTAAAATATTTAAGCAAATTTATTTGAGATTACAACATAATAATGTCGTTGTTAGGACACATTTAGCATCTGATGTTGGTGAACTATGTGTATGTCTCCGAATACCAAAGGTTCATAAATCTAATTTGTCCCGCACACTGCTTTACGGCGCTAACTGTGGTAAGATTTTTTACACACCATTAAAGCCATTCCAAATGATCCAAATACCTCTAGACTGTTCGAAATAAATAGATTCTAATAATAACATATAACATTATGTTTATTAAGGCACTACAGATGGACCGCGCGATGTGTCCCATTGGGTGCCTGTTCTGGATTTATATAATTATATGTTTCTATGATTTTGGAGTATCTAATTATTTTCTATATACCTATACATACATCCAGTCACCCTAGCCCCTGATGCAGCTATTCTGACGATGATGATATGTACTCAGAATGAAGAGTATATAATTATTATTATAACATAATTTACCTTCGTCATTACCGTCCATAACGTTTTTATAGTTGTCAATTCATTAGTAGAGAATAATTGTGTTTTGAATATTGTAAATTATTTGATCTGAAGAACAAATTGTAAGTGGGCAGATTTATAAAATGAAATGAGGAGCAGTTAGTCGAAGTGACAAACTTTGAGAGACGACAATTAATTAAAACTGAAATGGGTTTATATAATATATTCGTATGTCTTACAAGTTACACATATTTATAATTATAAAATTAAAAATAAGCTTTATTAAATAAATAATAGTAGCAAATTTTACAAAAAGTTTTAAACATTTATATTTATGATGAAATATTATGCAGTCATTATTGTATTAATTTTAGCTCAGCAAAATGTATATTAAAAGTGTATTATTATATAATTTTGTTATTTGTAAAGAGGTTGGAAGATTTATAAACTTGAATGCACTATAGTAAAAATGCTTAACTAAACTATTAAATAATGAGTAAGAAATGTATACATTTTTTCAATAGTTTCATAACAAAGAACCATTTTAATACAATGAAATATTAGGTACTTAAAAATAATTTAATATAATATAATATGTTTTTACGGGTATAAAGTAAAATTTATAATTTATAAAAATAATCAAAATATTCTGTTTAACAGAACAAATGCTGTATACTATATTTCATCATTGTGATCAATTCAAATGATATATTATTATATTATACTCGTTCACATATACGTATTATATGTATGAATGTATAAAAATAAATTTCTCGAAATGTAAATGATTAATGTTAGTGAGAAATACGTTATTTATTATATTTTATAACGTATTAATTAAAGCTAGTAGTTTTTTAAAATGTACAATCGGCTCAATTCCTGAGTTCGTTAAAATAGATTATGAAATAGCACGTGAAAAACAATATAATTTAGATAGTCCTTTATAATAATAAATGTTTTATTATAAGTTGTACATTTACTTTTATCGAAATTCGAATAACCATAACTATAACGACATTGTACATAATGCACTGCAGGTACGTGATATATTATTATTTCTGATCAGTATTGTTGTACATATTATGTATTATAATTTCTCGTATAGATAGTATAAATTTCACGGTGACTTATCGTTTAAAACGAAAATATAATAAATCATAATAACAGCACTCTGTATACTTTTTAATTTCTATCATGATTTCTTAGAACTTGAACTACACGTACAACTAGTGTTTAAAACGATATATTACATTGTTTTACGACATTCCGGCGTGATCGATGATTTACGCGTTTCGTATACTCTTATTATTATAGCGGTAGTTAGACATATTCAAAGGTGGGTAAGTTAATGATAAAAAATCACTTGAGTAAGTTGAGTTAAATTAACGTTAAGAATGTTCAGCTATTTAATAAATGATATATTGAACTCTCAAAGTTAATATTATGTTTATGTATTTTTATATTCATAATTCATATATTTTTTAATATTTGCTTAGTATTATTATCACCTTGAGTTACACGCGGTAACTTCAAATTTTTAAACATAATAAATTATCATTTAAAGCGCTTTTTACTATTCCTTGTTATTATGCTCACAATTAGTTATGACCACAGTTATAGTTATGAATGAACATGATTTAATTTAATGCTATATTCTTAAAATTAACTGAAAAAAGCTAACCTTAAAATGGATACTTAAATTAGCTAATAGCTCGAATAAATTCGAAAATGGACTAACTATTTTAGTTTAAAAGTTTAAAAACCGTTTGAAATGTACGTTATATAATAATTAATAAATATTATATAAGTTACAACAATGTACGTATATGTATAACTCGCGTAGATACGAGATGCGTGCCTTACTTGAGTAGCAATACGTAGGTATCTACGAAAATATAATACTCTTGTCGGTTTATTATAATAATGTATACTATTGGTATAATCATTGAGTATATATAGTATACTATATACTATATATACTCAATGGTATAATATAATATACGTGGTAACGATTATCCGATCAATTGAACTATACGACCGTGTTCGGCTGGCCCCGACCTAACATCCTGTCATCAGCTCGAGGGAAAACGAGACTTGTTGAAGAATGAAGATACCGTGTGGGGCTCTGTTCGCCGAGATTGTCCCGCAACAGGTATACCTATCCGCCATAGCAACAAGTGTTACACCCGACACAATAGGTACACTATTACGATATATATTAATTTTATGTATCTAGTCGGCTCATCTCCAATTATGAAACGCGCCGCCGTGTAATATATTTGTATGATTTTGCGTGCGCAATAAAAAAAAACCCCCACGGATATCGCGGGGATGATACGGAAGATTTAGGCTCAAAAGCTGCCGCAATTTATAGATTTTAGATTACTATTATCATCATTATAGTAATTCGTCATGAACGGTATTATATTTTCCATCGCATGCGGACGATTCATTTTTCTCCCATACATAACATAACATTATTATAACAGTCCACGCAACCAGACCGCCCTTATTTCCATTTCGGATTGCGATTACGAAAACATTATGCAATCAAATCATCAAAGTAAAATGTAATATTATGCTCAGTGCTGGAGAGATTCTAGAATCTATATAGCACATTAAGCTCCAGGAGCTGAATTGTTCACTGTCTTTCCGAGAAAAATGTAAAATTTTAAACAATTTTAAAACACTAAAATGTGTTTATATGTGGTTGATAATAACTGAAAATCTTTTAAAAACTAATAAGCTTATCATTTGAAAGTTTCTATTAAAATAAAAACAATCGACTCGTATAATATTACATTATTTTAAAAACTTATTTTTTTAAATTTTCATCAATCATCAAAACGGCTTACGTGAACCATATTATATTGTACTCCGCGGCTATTTAATCGCATCGTCGTGCGTTACTCAATCCTCACGCATTGACCGCATAACTTGAGGTAGGATTTCCCGTGGGCACGCCAGGAATCTCAGTGACAATATATTACCATTATTATTGTGCATTGTATATACGTATATTAAATTGTACGGTGCGCGTCGCGTATAAACTTGGACGCGTTCCCGAAATGTGTGAAATTGCCGCCACTGCCTCCCCGTTTTCGCGGCGCAGACAAATTTATCGCACTTTCCGCTTGCCGCCGTCGCGGTCAACGGCCACACGTATTCTCTCTCGGCAGTATTATATAAATACAACGGGAAATGTACTGAAATTTAGTGACCGATCAATGCGTATATGTAGCAATGCCGTGAAACAAATTTATATGCAAATATTATCTCATTTATCTTCATATATTATGATACACATACGTATAAAATCTTATATGAGATCCAATAATAATAAAAAATTTCTACAATAATATTCTACAACCGAACAAAAACTCAATTACTTATAGGTATATTTTTAAGATCATCTATAAATTGTAACGATATACATACTGAGATTATACAAAATTTGAATGAACTAAAAATTATACTCCAATAAAATCTAACAAGTCTTTTGCCTATTGATATGTCGTAGCCACTTCGTGAAATCGATATTTTCATGAAAAGATGACCATTTCATGAAATGGAAATAGATTTTTTGCACTTCATGAAATTCGAAAATATTTCACGAAATGGTCATTCCAATTTAACATTGTGTAATTTTTTTTCACAATGTGGTCGTTCACCTTGTGTACCTACTGAAATACGTTGGGGTGAATCAGTTTAGGTAATTTAAGGAACCCTTACACGAGAATAATACCTATATAAAGTTCGTCGGTTGTCATTTGCGCATCGCTATTGTTAATTTTGACCTTTTTTGTAAGACAGTTGCGCATCGTTCGATTTTTGGGTTATAGAACATTTGCGCATCAGCCGTTTAAAAGGTCTTACATCATTTGCGCATCAATATTATTTAAAAATATAATTTAAAAAATGGGTGTATACTGCAGTATACCCAAAACTTAATATAAAATTTATACATCAACTTTCAAATATTGTACAGATATTTCTGTTTTAACATATATAATAATATTATGATAAATAATATTGTGATACACAAGTAATAAAAGATGTTTTAGTTAACAAAATAAACATAGATCAAAAACATAGAAAAAGAGTCATCTTTTGACGACGCATATGATAGAGAGAAATGGAGAGATTTTTTGATGGCAGCGATTGCACTTAATGGGCCGAAAAGCTGAGGAAGAAAAAAAATAAGAGGTATTGTGATAATATTGACAGTGACCTATGTTAAAATTAAAGATATTTCTAAAGGTATTCATCATGTACAACAGGCACCAGAACGTCAAAAATTAGACTACATTAATAAACATTGGCTTAAGTATACTTCCGGTGAAATAAACAGGTTTCGTTTTATTAAAATAATGGGATATTATAATATACCCACTACCCAGTATTGATTTATAATATTATTTATTTTAAAGCTTAATTTATTTATTTTATTCATACAATTTATTTTCAATTTATTTCTAATCAAATTATATTTATATTTTAATTAAGACTGTAATGTGCCAACAAAATTGTTCATTTCAATATGTGTACCTATTTGTATAATTATTATGACTACAATTCAATTTATTTTAATTATTTAGATTTATTTATTACATATGATTTATGAAAATCATTACATTTTCAATTAAAACTATTTTTTATACAATTCTATTGTTCAGCATGTTGATGCGCATTTGATGTATGATAATTTGGTACAGGTAAAACGGGCAATGCGCAAACGATAATTAGTATTGATGCGCAAATGATGTACGATATTTTGGTACAGGTAAACAGACGATGCGCAAATGATATACGGCCATAAAGTTTTAGGGCATTTTTTATAATTGATTGAAATCTAGGTAATATTATCATTTATTTTCATGATTTATTTACACTCGTAAAAGAAATGATATCGTACAATAATCACGTCTTTTCCTAGTAAGAATATTCATTTAACAGATGACTATCAAAATAAAGATAGGTACTATAAAAATTACGATAACATTATATCTGTTCTCGAACTATTAGAAATTAAATTTTTATCTTATTTAAATTTTTAAACTTTTTTAAATTTTTAAAAACTTAATCATACAAAATTTAAAAATATGTATAATATTAGTAAATACATGTAACGCATAAACCATAGCTTAGAATAGTGTAAAGTTCGAGAGCCTCTAACTATATTATTTGCATGCTTCCATCATTCATAGTCGAACATTTCATACGATTAGCAAGGTTAAATAATACATATCAAATAATTATTAGCGTTTTGTGTACTATAAAATTATACACTGTAAATAAGCACAACGAACTCCGCTGCATATTTACATTTCAATAATATTGAATGTAAGCTCTATGTCCCCACCCGGCGCCCACCACTGAATTTCAAAACAGAATTAACTCCATATGTTTTTGCTGTGTGTGTTATTGGATTTGTACTTTTAATTCTCTCGTTTGTATTTAACCCCTTTCTAAGTTATTCAACTTTCAATGTGACAGAAGAGCTGGGGTTTTCACAATGAAAATCCAAAATTAAACTTTTGCCATCCGTTCGGGATGGTTTGTAGTAGTATTCACACGTCGTTTTACACGTAATCACTTTTTATGTGCTTAACGAATCCCGGACTTATTTTTCAACATTTATCTATTAAGTATCGATGGTACATAGGTACATAAATAGATTCGGAACAACAAAATATAAAATAACATTATATTACACCAATCATTATTATTGTAGTCGAAGTGAACGCATTGTTGCGTGATACTTAAAATGTGTAGAAATTTATATTTTTTTCTTTTATCAAATTATTATATACGTTCTACATTTTTATTTTCACGTTCGAATAAAAGTAATACAGTTAAATATAAAATATAATGTGATGTATTGTAATATAATATTACTATTATTGAATATTATGCATTAATATTAATATAATATGCAACAGAAGAAATATGCGTATACCCACGCTCGGTGTTATTCGATTCGAATTGAAAACGTTGACACGAACCCAATAAAAGGTCAGTAAGTATCTAAGTTTAAACACATGTCGATGATCGATATAATTGTGATTTAGTTATAAATAATTCATAATTTTTACGATTTCACGGAAAGGACATCAGACGCAATTCTGATTAACAACGTCATATTTTTTTAAACACTCGTTTGGGTGAAATATTGTTTGATATGGATACGATTTCTCAATGTCCTTCGTCGCGTCGTATACGTATTTTTACCGATACGTACATTGTATTATATTGTTAAGTCATTTTCTTCTAAACACTAAATTGAAAAATAAATTAAACTTTAACTGCACTTTCGAACGCGTGTTTATAGTCTAGTGTAAAATAGCCAATAACCCGTAGAAGTGTGCAGAGTGTAGACGACAAATAACAGAATCCGTATAATTTCCATCTAAAGTTTATCGACTCTGTTTTGTATTTACTGCGACCAAAATAATGCGTGTTTATTTTATTAATACTGTTAAAGCGACGCAGCCACTGATATCTGCACGATTGGTTGTTTGTATTTGCGTGGGAATTTAGCAACTGATCGCGTGATTACGTTAATATAGTTTAATACTTTAAACACCGATGCAACAATATGCACTTTACCGTCGAAACGATGCACTATTTATAATCCCTACGCCTCACGGTCTACGACCTACTAATACCAATAATATCAATAATAATAATGCGACCGTATACAGTGTTGTTAGTGTTATTACTATTTAATATAGTCTACCGATGAGATAATAATATTATAAGTGTAATAAATGGTTATAATATTATTGTCAACAACTACGAGCAAACACACACTTAAACATATAGCTATAGATGTTTAGATAATCTGTGTGACAATCTGGTTGAGGATAGTAAACGGTGGCGGAATATTAACATCGAGTCACAACGACATAGCTCTGCAGCGATGTGTACATAATATGTAACCTATAATATGTTACTTCCAAGGTTCTAACCAATCGTACATTATATTTTACTATGTACAATAATAATAATAATAATAGTAAAAACTTTGTCTGCGCGGTGTATGCATACTGTTTTTATCGACCGAGCACGTACAATTAGAACTGATGGTGCTTTGGTGTGGCCTCACACTATAATAATATTACAATAAACACATAATATTACATATTATATAGATACCTAGCTAGTATGCAGCGTGTACTTATATCCTCAGATTTCCATCCGTGACACGTAACGTGTTCATTTGCGGGCCAGAGTCGATCTGATAAATATACGCTGTATTATGTGTATAGTATAATAATAATAATAACATTATGTATACCTATACGTCTCATCGTGACCATCTTCACGGGAGATATACTCGTCACCATCGCCGCCGCCGCCGCCGCCGCTTGAGCATCCTATATTATACGCGGTCTCGTCTAACCCTATTAAAAAGGAAATAATAATAATGAAAAAACTTTTATACAGTAATACTGCCGCGGAGAGGAGAAAAAAATAATCATAGAAACGGCCAGACCTACTATTATATATATATTACGTATTTTACTTCCCTCGTTTTTTATTATAAATATATAAATACGCATATACGACAACATTATATAGATACCGCCGCCGCGGTGACTCGACTCGTGACGCGAAAAATTCGTGTCCTTCGGTCCGTTACCGCACTATACGCGGTTGCTGCGCCGCTGCTGGTGGTCACACACGCGCTACCGAGATACGTCACGCGTATTTAACAATAAATCTCAATCAAATGCACTTTTCGTTTTCCCCGTGTTTTTTTTTTTGTTTTTTTGTTTATACTTCACGTCTCCGCGATAACTATACGGTATAATAATATCGTTATATATTGGTATACAATATAATATGGTTTGTCGGTTTTTCTTCGGGACCTTTGTCCTGCCGCCGATTTACGGTTTTTGCGGTAGTCGCGGCGCGAGGCCGCGTGGGCTACGACCTATGCACGCGCGCAAGTTCAACAAACATCACAACACAACGATATCGGGTGTATAGGCCACCATCGCTGTACCTGGCCCTTTTATTTATTTCATTTCGTACGTAAATAATATTGTTTAGTTACTATACGCCGCGGCGTGGTTCGCGTTATTTATGATTTATGATTTAATATTATATTATGTATAAATAGGCGTACAGAATTCCGTCGGAGGGAAGAGTCAAAGTCCGCCCACTCGATTAATTGAAAACGAGAGAAAAATAAAACGTCCCGTCGCCGGCGATGTTTTTATAAATGATTTGTACGCGACATAAAAAGTCGTGGCGAGCGCTTCCTTTCGCCGTTTCCTATATGATGTACACATATCTATGTAAATATTATGAACACCAACGACCGCCGTCACCGAAATCAAATTTTTCTTTTCCTTCTTTGCTCGTTTGTTTTGACGGCCGCCTTTCGTTATTAAATTATTATTATAACGCGAGCCCGTGGCCGTGGGCGGCGGATATAACGTGCATGGTTCACCCGCGCGATTCTGCTATTTAGTCGGTGGCGCGCAGATGGAAGACCGCCGACGCCGCCATCGACTGTGGCGTGCAAGACCCGTCTCGTCGTCGCGTACACAATAATAATAAAAATATAGGTACGTCTGTTATTACACGACCGTATAATATTTCGTATACCACTATTTATATAAAATAGTGGTATAAATTAAATTTAAATAAAATTTTTTTTACTGCAAAATCGGAGTGATTTATTATATTCTTTTTATATAGCTATTGATTATTAAATTAATTTAAATTAATTATTCGCGATTTTGGCTAATTATATTTCAATGCAGTTAATAGCTACATAAAGTATCTTCGCAGTTATTAATATTATATTACAATTACATATAAGGTTTTTCACGGTGTATCAACCTGCAGACGTATGAATTCGCGTGGTTTTTATTATTATATAGCGACATAAAATATAATTTTAAATTTCTTGAAAAATACAAATTTCAGCATACTATTTAAAAGTATAATAATCAATTCGAATAAGTATTTAAGGATACCATACAGTTTCAAGGTCTAGTTTGTAAGTGAGGAAAATGCAATTTTTACAATGATTTTTTGCTTCTGATAATATACAATTTGTTATTCCAAACAAACCATATACAATAGTCTTTCATATGAAGTAACAAATATGTAATATAATTTATTGTTCACTTGTTCTATAAAAATGAAAACATTATAATAATACATAATTTTGATTTTTAATCATATTGGCCCTGAACTCTTTAAAGGTGTACAATTTTTTAATAAAATATTTTGGTAAAAATAAATTTGAATATTTAAGCACTATAATAGCTGCTCTCCATAATCGTTCTAATATATCTTAAAAAGTGGTATTTTAAGTATGGTAAATTTAATTAAATTTATCGTTGAATATAATATTATAATATGTAACTTGCACGTAGCATGTTATACACTATTGTTCATGTAATGATTACGAACACTATATTATAATATTATAATAAAGACTTTTTGAATTACTTATAAAAGTAAAGTCGTATGAAATATATTATGCCTATATGATTTTTTATATAAACAATACGTGATCAATTCTAAAACGTGTAAGTCCCTGTCACGGAAGAATAATATACATAAATGTTTAGACTAGGTATTGATTTATAATATGAACTCTAGCTGAAGAGTGTTATTGGTAGATTTATAAATGCCTAAGTGTTATCTGTCTGTATGCTGTATCGCCTGTATCCTATATAAATATTTATATATATATATATATATATGTACTTGTACCCAAGTATATATATATATATATATATATATATATATGTACTTGTACCCAAGTATATATATATATATGTACTTGTACCCAAGTATAGGTATGTACGAACTACGAAGTACATTTTCTGATTTAAAAATAGATAACATTTATCACGCCGTTTGCATAATGCACTTTTAATTAATCCTTTTTTGTTTTGTTTTGTTACGTATAGACTTGTTGTACAGACACGACGTGACGTTCGATAGCGTTCTTACAGAAGTGGAAATACTCGACACATGCAAATATTCGGTAAGTACTGCAAGCATACATTATTATATATAGTTAAAGTACTGTACCTCCTGCGCACAGCACAATAGTCGTGTGCGCGTTTGAAAGATAAAAAGAAAGAAAAAGAAAGAAATAGAGATACGTGATCTGGACAACAATGCGACTTCTATTCCGCGTGCAGCTCGCGCACAACGCCGGCGAATCATCGTCTCCCGAGTCATCTTATTCTTGCGCAACACAACAACGTGTCCGTCTCCTACTATTACCTACCACTATAACAATTTACAACTACAACTTTTAGTACTACCACTATAGGTATACCACTACCCATGACACTATATTATATACATATATTATATTATGTACCATAAATACTCGTCCGTGTAATACAATAACCGATTATAACGTAACGTCACGTTTCGGTTTGAAAACAATTTTCAAACAGTGTTCGTATTATATGTATTATGTATAATTAAATCGGACTCGAAAGAGTTATTGTTATTGTCGTGTCGGTCGTGTAGGCACAAATATACGCGACCAATGGAATAGGTACCTACATAATATAGTATAATGGCTCGATCCTAATATGATGCATCTAAGACCGCGTAAAATATAATAATATATGTGTGAACAAAATCGTATTTATTTTTCTCTCTATAACATAATATACTAATTTATCCACCGCGCACATAATGATATGGTTATAGACAGGTGGTTACCTATATTGTACGCGTATACCTATATCATTGTCTACAGTAATAATAATATGTGTTTTATTGAAAGTGGTACCTACTTAAAAACACATTATACGTGATAGGTAAAAACCGTGCAGCGCGATGTGCGTCGTCTCTAGTATAGGTATACCAGTTATAATGGGCGAGGCCGTTTTAGACCAAAAACGTACCCTTCCCTTTTCGGCTGATTCACTTTTCGACCAAATTTAAAAAAGACCGATTCCCCTTTCGGCCAAAACAAAAATTATAAACATAATAATACTTATATATAATTTTTGTAAAATTATAGCAATTATATAATTATATAATTTTGAAAATGATTAAAAATATAAGTTGCCTAAAATTATTTAAAATATAAGCATATATTGGCATTATTTTTATGTTAATATACCTTTTTGGTCGAAAACGGCAATTCCCGCTATATTATAACTGCAACGCAGATAATCATAAAATATATCATCATAATATATATACCTAACGGCATATAATATGTGTGTAATTATTAATCATCATGCGCATGTTTACGTTTTATTTTTATTTGGTGGTCTATTATTTGATGTCCACGTGTAGTATATTATAAATCGGTATTAGATAGGTACCTACTACGGTATTATCGCCATAACTATATAATATTGTCCGAGTCCTCTTAGAACATTAAATGCGCATCCGTTCGGAAACCCAACAAGTAATTACTACAGCATAATATAATATTCAGTTACAACACTTCCGATCGATATATGTATATTATTGCATGTATTAAACTGTAATATACACGCGTAATCGTGTAGTAAACCGCACTACATTGCTAATAAATATTATTTTTAACGATCTAACTGTACACAAACAATTTTATGAGCGACAGCTGATTATTCAGATTGATGGACGTCTGATGGCTGCAGTATATTATATTTGCACGCGCGTGTAGTATTAATCGGAAACCGGTAGGCGGTAGGTAGGTAGATCGCGAGAGTGCAAAAACGAGAAAATATTGTAGAAACGCCAAGGGAAGACAATGATGAATTTTTGCAACGGATTTTATAGCTTCGGGCAGAAGTGACACTGTTAAAATATTATAATATATAGTGGGCATGTTGAAAAAAAAAACCAATCGATATATGTATTTATCTTCTTATATCATACGTTTTAAACGAAGGTGTCTTTCTAATGGTCTTACAATTTTAATAGATCTGAATTTGAAGATAATTAATAGCAACGATTAGAGTAATAGGTTGTAAGAAATATGTAGTGTATTATATTTTTTTTAAAACCTCACACGACGAGTGACGAGAAATTTTTTTTGCAAATTAATTAGCAGCAATTTGCTAAGGTTCAGGAAGCTCTAATGTAGTGAAATATTTATTTTAATTGACGGCAGACTCGTTTAAACTAGTTTTTCGATCGTTATTAAACATATTTTTGTTGAGAGTTGAGATCATTAATTTTCGAAAAATTAATAATTACAACTATAAATTATTTTGCGTATGCAAATTAAATAGAAATATGAATAAAGACTTTTTTATTAAAATCGAAATTTTCAGCAGCAGGTTTTTGTACTACATGCGTTCAAAATGAACTAGAACGTTGTATAATATTATTAATCAGTTTCGACAATAATTATATTACACAACTACGTATTATTGGTATTAGACTAGACTTCAATAAATGTAGCATTGTATGAAACAAAAATATAAAAGGCGTAAAATCTAGAATTTCTCCAAATGTTTAAACAGACTGATATATTTTCTTTTCTATATTTTATAGAATACATTTTTCATCTATAAAATACTACGCGTGTCATGATCTAAGATTTATTACAAAATATCTTGATTTGTCTGTTTATTCAGCGTTAGCGTTACTTTCTCGAAACTTTTACTGTAGATAAAATATAAACGGAAACGGAAAATCCAATTTCAAAAAAAATATTATTTATTATTAAACTACCAAGTACGAACTACATAATATTAAGACTTATTTCTTTTTAAACTTTCATATTGTTATTTAGGATCATATTAAATCCCGCGTAGTAATAGGTACAATTTACTATTTACTAGTTAGTATGTCATATCGATAGTAAAACTTGTTTCAAGTGTTGACCACTATTATGGTCGATTGTCAATATTATTGAAATCGTTCTTATATTGCATACAATATTCACAATATTGTACAATACCCACAATGTTTGTGTTTGTTTGTTCTCTTAGTATTTCTATTAAAGTATTACACACTTGCACTAATCTCAAATGTATTATGGATTATATTAATTTATAATTCATAACAATAGTATATGTACTATTGCGTTTATAGGATGTTGTCATAATAAATAATGTACGAGTACTCGGGCGTTGATGTATTAAATTAAGTATGTATTTCAATACCAATTTCGTTGATAACATTTTTGTAATATTAATAATTGTTTTTATGATAGCGCTAGAGTTTAAAATTGCAGCAGAAAATATAAATCTATACTAAAGAGTAAAGAGTAAAAAGATAATTTATTACGATTTAATATTTAACCAGTCAACTATATTTTTACGTTTTTTTTATCTCTAGTATTTACTGAAACACCGGTTTATTATTATATTCTTGCAATTATATGTAGATTGTAGGTATTTGATTTTATTGTTATATTTTGTAATGAAGAATGATATTATTACGTCGTATACTATAAAAATGATTTTATTTTGTCAATTTAAGGAGTTTAAAAAAAATTGGACATCATAAACGAATGTATTATAGTTCTTCATTGAGGGGAAAAACTTTTCAATAGCTTTATTTTGTAAAGTTAAACATTAGTAAACAATATTATGAATAACACCCTTAACATCTCCGATTCATTATTTTTAGTCACCACCAAAATACATTTTATTAATATGATAGTAATAGTTGAACTGGTTATAATAATATTATGAACTTACATATTGTGTCGATATTACTCGTTTTATTCACTCCAGGGTTATAGTAATAATAATAACATAATGCCCAGTGTCGTGCTTTTAGAGAGTGAAGTGAAACTCATATGTGTATAAGTAAATTAATTGTCGTCGAACGTTAAATCGTTAAAACATTGTTACTCAATTATCTGGTTAAAGGTATTATTCAAATGTATGTACGACCAGAAAATTCGCTCATCCGTAAATAACCATTAGGAAATACATAACATATATAAGTATCGATTGCCAAGCATACATTCAACATATATACATATTATATATTAACTATCGCCGCAGACTCGGTTCTTGTTTATCCTTAATTGACAACAATATACGTACAATAAATAAGACCGGCGGTCAAAAGTTAGAGGCGTGGAAAGAAAATCGTATAATGGAAATGAAAAAAAATATATGCCTTTAATAATAAATCGATGTGCATTCTAATTATTATTGTAAGTGTGTATATTATTATAATGCGCGCGATGAACAGGAGACGGACGGACGAGGTTTGAGTGCCTGACAACAATTATAATAATATAATAATAATAATAATAATAATAATAAACGGTTAAGGTGTGACAATAATAACACATGGTGTAATAGCATTAATAAAACACGTATACAAATGTTATCATCAAGACTCAATGCGTATTGTAGTGTGACCGTTTCCATCGACGTGCTGATAGATTCGGTTCATTCATAGCTCCGAGTACGCACCCACATCAATACGATATATTAATACTTACGCTCCAACTATGATATTATTATTATTGTTATATATTATTATTATTATTATTATTATTATTATTATTATTATTGTCTTGCCTTGTACGGCGTATAATATCCAAGCGCCGACCGGCGCATCGGGGAATCGTGAAATTGCATCACGGTTCACATATAATCACATCATGTCATAATAAATATGATATTATATTATTGTCGACCACGTCGTCCCCGTTATTATTGTATTATATTATTTTTTTAGGTGGTGCCATCGATTTATCGATCGAATTGTCACGCTGTGAGTTCGATATTATTATTATTATTATACTTAATATGCGACGCACTATACAATTCTTAATTGTTATGCTTGTGACGTGTATAATTATACAGACGCGCGGTCAACTGCCCCTCGTCCCGCGGAAAACGGTACATCGTCCCGTAAAAAAATTATAAATTTTGAATAAATGGCACTAGAACACAACTATAACAGCTTACAGCCACATCGCTTTAAGCGGGATATCATCGGTTAGATATCGTCGCGGTTATGTGTAAATGTATAATAATTATGTTATAATATTAGATATTTTATTATGCATACAGTGTTCTTGGACAACTGGTCGTTTGTTAATTTATTGTTTATTCCGATGGCGTTGGCGCTATTAATGCTGTAATTCGATCATAATTTTTAGTATTTCAACACCTTGTGTTGCTTATTATGTACCTACCTACTTCTTAATATCGTAATAATATGATATAATAAAATATGCATTTCAGTTCGTCCCGAATTAATAATAATTTATCATCTTGGAGTTTGACTGTAGTTTTCATAAGTTTTTATATACTGAGTAATTCACCAAGCATAATAATCTTTATTTTCCCACGCGTTTATTTAAATTTGGTTTTTGCTTACTTGATGATCTTATTTTCAATATTTAGATTTAATATACTTATAAAATATTAAAAATATTACATCTATATTATAAGTATGTCAGAACTTTTTTTTAAGAACTATTATCCTTTGTATGTACATTTTAATAACCCCTAATATACTAGTACCTACTACTAGTATTACTTACTTATAAATTTTAATTTAATGTTATGTAGTTATAACATGATATTATAATATAATTTAGTTCGGAATTATCATTTACTACTAATTGGGCAAAATGTTATTGAAAAATTTAATTTATAATGATTAAATAAATATTTGATTATATGTAATCAATGTTTCCAATTACCATACGAGACAAATATATTTAGTCATACTAATAATTAACCAGTTGACCATTGACGTATAATTTAATACGAGTATGTAAGCTTATAAAATGACCATGGGAGGAAACCTATATCCGACGTTCAACTATCCCCTCTTGACTCCTCTGTTGCGATCAAACTATAGTTTTTTAATTGTGTTATTGAAAACCATAAAAATGTATTTAAACATAATTTCAACATAAGATATATTTTCATATACCTATAATAAACACATGCACACACACATGCGCATATGTACTGATTGATCGATTTAGCAACTTAACAATCATTATTTAAAAATCTATTATCTAACTTTATGAAAATATTGTTTCTACTTTTGTAATCGTTAATTTGCTGTTTACTGTTTTTAATTTTAATATTCCTGTTTAATTCCTTATTTTAAGCAGAATATTTATTTTTAGTATTTCGAATTATGAATTATAACGTATTAATATTAAAACTTTGCCGTTTTGATGACCTTAGTGTAGCGGTACATTAAATTGTTTGTAAAAAATTTAAATACTTAAAACATTTATAAGTATAACTAATAAACTACTTGTCCCAAAATTTGATTTTTAGAAATCGAAATACTCTGAATAATATTCTGCTTTGGAATATGAAATAAAAAAATATGTTATATCATCCAAAGGATTAAAAATGTTTAAAAAAATGTTGTTCTATAACAACTTAAAAAATAATGCAAAAGAAATATTTTCTAAAACGTAAGTGTTTAATCAATTAATGAGTTTTACGTTAAATCGATTACTCTTTATATTAGGTAGGTAATAGGTATATTATATGATGATGATGATTAGTGTTATATTATACGAGAACCTCACAATATTTAAAAAATGTATAATCTTTATGTATGGTTAAATTTTAATATTATTTTCGAGGATAAATATACTTATATACCTAAATAATGTAACTACTTATAATATCTACAAGTCACAACACTTCAAAACCTACACTAATAATAGTGCCCGTATATATGTTATGATTATAAAATCATAGTTTTTTTTTTTATTGTGCCTATATTTGTGGGGATTTATTGCTGCTAGTAATATACACATATATTATTTATTATATTACAGAATCGGTAAAAAGACTACATAGGAACATAATATTATACGCAGGTATTAGGTGTGTGTATATAGTATAAAACAAGGTGCGCGGCATCACGTCGTATCCAATTAGTTCTGCTGGCGCTGGATAATAATAATGAATGTCTCGAGATATATTCTAGTATATATCTTTGCGTTTGTGTATGTGTGTACTTGGCGTCCGGCGAATCACTGCAATGTATATATATATTTATATTTATATGCGTTGTAGTGATATATATGTATACAAATTACATATATATGCCTCCGGTCGATGCGGGGCTATGTGTTAACAATATACCTACATATAATATATAATATATAAACGATTTTTTTCTCGATCCTCCGATATTCTCGGATGCTGATAGGTAAGAAGTCACGTTGCTCGATGGAATGGAATAGCACATAAAATACAAAGAAAACCCATTATTATTATTATTATTATTATTTTTAATGAACTGGGGTATTTTTGTTTTATTCATTTATTTATACTTTTTATTTAAGTGCATTCTGTTTGACGAAACAATATCACTCATTTGTATAATATAATACATGTACCTATGATAATATTTAACTGTTTCACCATTTACCTACTCTTCTTATTTATTTATCATAGTTATCTGCAATACCTATAATCGTTGAAAAAAATGCAAAAGTTCATACAGTCTAACCGATAATTAACTCTACCTACTCGTGTTTTTTAATGACAAATAACCGTGATTTATGTAGGTACCGTTTGCCATGTTGTGATCACAAGGTGATCGTTACAATTTATTATATGCACGATTAGTTTTATTTCATTTTTAAGAAGTGATAAATTCTTACTTGACATATTAATTTTCGATTTTGTATTTTTAAATTAGCGGATATTATATTAATTAATGTTGATAATTTGATATCCTATATGTAAAATGTATTTTAAATGGTCGACGAAGCTAAATTATGTACGCTTAACTAAAAAATTATAATTTCATAACAAATTAAGTATACCTACTTGCTACCTATATAATATACATCATCTATTTTAATAACTTTAAAACCGGTATTAATACTTGTAAATTTTGCTGTAAGTTTGCATAATACAGTCATTCGTAGTATAAAATGACACAATATATATTATTATATTATGCCTTTTTACATAGGTACAACTAACCAGATATAATAGAACGTGTAAATAATATAATTATTGTAGCGCGAGTTATTTTAATATTGTTCGTTCAAATCGAACGGAGAAAATGCAATTAAAAATATACACAGACGTACATATAAATAAATAATATATAATATGTGTTTGAATAACGTGTAGGCGGCAAGTCGTAGGTATATATAGTTCCTAAAAAACGGGCCTCAAACGCAACGATATATTTCTTTCTCGGGATTGTATCGTAATATATTGTTATCGTACAAGCAGCATATGACGTGTGCCTATTATGACGGTTATAATAATATTTATCGAGAAAGGCGAATATATCGAATATGTACACGAATGCGTTACGACAAAATGATACGGCCAACGACGTTATCGTCCAGAATTGTGTGACGTATGCGTTGTCTTGAAAAACAACGCCAAATCGTAAAAATATGTTATGTCTTGCAGAGAAACTCGTCACCGATGAACGGGCGAAAGGGGCTTATGTTGGGAACGGAGGGGTGGGGTCCGAGCACAGTGTCCGCACGATTTATTTGACGTGACACGACAAGCCGCCGCACGAACGGACGCCGCCCGCGAAAGGGTTGCTGCAACGTCGCGTGTAAGAGATTAGTAAAATGTACCTAACCAGTTGTTTATGTTCTATTCTCCTCCCAGCGTCGCACCCTAAATCCGGACCGCGCCACCGCCGGCGGCAACCCATATAGGTTTTCCCCGTGTACATGTCGTGTAAAATAATGGTGGTGAGTTTTTTCTTTCAATCCAAATACAATAATTCGATCCCGCCCACGGATCGTGGATAAAAAAAAGATGAAAAATATCCCCACGTATATAGACATGCAGTCAAAACGGTTTCGAAAACGTTTGGATATTTCACGGTTGTACCCGAATCATACACAAAAAAATATTGAAATTTTCAACGTTCATCATCACCCGTATTATTATTAATATAATTTATCGTAATATAGTGTCGAATGACGTACGCGTATCTTTCTCCATCGTCGACGACTTAGCATGTGGGTTCACAGACGAGCATTTTCTCGGTACGAAGGTATGCGCGCACGGCGCACGTACCGTCCGGAGCAATAAAAATACTAACTCCATCATGGCGTTGCTAGGTACGGTATTATCGATGTCTTGGTAAATATAATTATTACACATTATAATATGCGAGTTAGAAGAATGAGAAAAAAATCACTCATCGTATTATTATATAGTTGTAGGTGGTATCCACGACGAGTTTATCTGTTATATTGTACGTATTTAGGTAATGCGGGTTAGGTTAGGTCAGGTGATTTTAGAAAAAAATATTATTGAGAAAGAATAATTTTGTGAAAATGTTGATATATAAATTATAAATTATCAATTTTATATTAAACAATAGGTACATGGATAATACAAAGTTAATAAATTATATGGTTAATTATATAAATAATTGCTTAATCTTTCAGATGAATGGAGGATAGTGGAAAGGGTACTCTACAAAAGTTATTATGGTCTAATTATGTTCGTCTAAACTTTATAAGCTATTATTTTTGTTCAATATAAATTTAAAATTAATTATAACTCTTATGGAAATTAAATTGCTTACGGTTATAAAATCAAAAATTAAAGTAGTCCATAATACATCTATAAAATATTATGAAAATGATCAAAAATAACAAAATAGAATATATTTTTCGGTAAAAGTTTAGTGTTGTGAATACTTCAAATGAAAACCTCTAAACTAACAAAAAAACCGTTTATAGTCAGTTAAATGGGCATCTATATGTCTAACATTTAAATACAAGAACTATAAAAAAAATAAACGTGACATAATAGAGCAGTATAGACTACAAATGTAAAATGTTCGATGCCATCGACCCGAAACACCACCCAAGCGACCTTTGACCCCATCAGACAGAAACGCCGACCAACCGCGGGGCCTGTTTTACATGGTATATTATATTGTTTGAAAAAAATAAATTTTGGATTACATAATAATATAACTTAATACTATTAATTTTATATTGTGTTCACCGGCGACGTGACAAAAACCTCAACCCACGCGCGTTGCCGATCCGCCGCGTTTTCCGAACAACGATTTTCAATTAAAATGCCACTTTTGATGTGTACTATATAATATAACGGGAAACCGCAACCGTGGTATACGAAACCATTGGCGCTGCAACGGTAGCATTACATACAAATAAGAGGTCAAAGGACTCGAGTTACCACGCGATCCAGACTAGCATTTTAAGCTAAGTACATATATATGTACAGAGTGATTCTTTTATTAAATACACATTATTTAAAAATCTTTTAATATTTTTGAAAATATTATTTTTACATAATTTCCAGTCAAAATAAAACATTTCTTTAAAAAAAAATTGAATATTTTGATCTTTATAATTTTTAAGTTTTTTACTTTTTATTATTGATTTACATATTTTTAAATTCATAATCTGAAGCAGAATATTTTTCGGGGTATTTCAAGAAAAAAATCTTAATTCGGATGAGTAATTTATGAGTTTAAACTTATAACTATTTAAAGTTTTAGTGAGCAGTAGTAAACCATAATTTTGTGGGTATCTCCATCCACTCTACTCCGCTAGCCTAAACTTTAAATAGTTATAACTGATAAATTATTCATTCGAATTTAAATATTTTTTATGTATATCAAATACTTCAAAATATATATTAAAAAATGTAAGACGTCATTAAAAATAGTAAAAACTTAAAATTATAACATTAAATTTGGTTTTCTTCAGCTGGAAATTATGTAAAAATAATATTTTCAAAAACTAATAGATTTTTAAATAATGAGTGTTTTTATAAAAGAAACACTCTGTACATATATGTAATAAACCTGAGAATTGTGTCATCCGTTTATCGGTTCGAATTCAACATAGTTCACACCAGTATACAGTTGATACTTTGGAAAAAGAGGAGGTTCCCAATTAGCAATAATTTATATTACCTACCATATTTAAAATTGAACAATATCCGTAGAATAATAGATAAGTAATGTAAATAAGCTATTGTCATCGTCGGATCCAGCATACTTGAAAATCACTTTTCATTAGTAAATAATTATTGATTCTTACATGATAAAAATAATTTGCCAATAATCCAATAATTATTAAGAATCTTTTCATGATTTTATTATTACTAAAATATATAATTCATAATCAAATTAATGTAACAAATACATAATGAAATTATTAAAATGATAAGACACTTTCGTGATTTACTTATATGATCATTTCTTAGATAACAATAATGACATAAAATTAGGAATCAATTTGCGACTGAAATCTGTGGACGCAAATAACATATAAAAAAATGTACTTGACCAATTTTTTTTATCTTGGACACAACTTATTAATTTATCAACCTGCATGCATGAATGGCCACATTTGTTGTACACACATAAAGTAATTAAATTCAGCACTTAAACATTGTCTTGTGACGATTAAGATTTTGAGTCAGGCCATATCCATTAATCAATATTGCAAATTATTACTTAATAATATTTATATGTTAAATATTATTATTATAATTAAATCATGATTTTCAACGACTTCAGCTGACGACTCTCTCGTAGATGACTTATACTTTCGGTTCTTACATCCACCTTACGGTGCGGAAATGCATATATAATATTATATAATACTCGATACTTTCAATGTTCACTTTTTTATTATTATTCACTTAATAAATATACATCATATCGAAGATCGTAAATTATATTATAAAATTTTATAATATTGTTTATTTGTATAGATAAGTAATTATTTCAATCGAATATTCTGTCCTTACAATGCGGATGTTTTTATTTTTTGGTCTAAGACAGTGAGAAGTCCAGTGTAACCGCAATAATGACCGGTCAACATGACGATAAATAATATTAATAGTGTTTAAGATTAAGACATACATCGTTACTTAAAATTTATATTACGGTAACGTTTATAATGCGTATTATGTTTTACCTTCGCGTGTTTATAGTTTCTAAAAAAAAAAATAGAATGAAATAATAAAATCGTGCACAATTTTCTATTTTAAAATGTCAGGGTTCGATGATTTTTACTTATAGATTATTAAGTTTCTTACTACTCAATAAAAACATAATTATTTATTCTTATTTATTAATGAGTAAGTTAGCAACTTAATTTGTAACGTAATTTATTTTGCCGTGTATCATAATATATAACTACCTTTATAGTATTATAGGTATATAATAATATATAGATAATATTGATTGAAAAATAAACACGACCTATTATTAGTATATTACATAATATTGTATTAAATAATCATGTAAAATGTTTTCAGTAAGAAGTACAATAAGCACATATTTTATTTTTATAGAACCGATTAATTCTTATGATATTATTATGTGCATATTTGATACTTCAGTTTTTAGACATAATATACGGGTTGTAAAATAAAACAGTTTTTGTTTAAAATTATCTATAAATTATTATACAAACAAAAATATAAATAAAATTGGTATGTGTATTAATATTAATTATTAACTGAGGGTGTTTTAAACATTACATAATATACCGTTGGTCTATTGTTATAATTAATAAAAAAAACTAATAAAAATAGTATAGTTACCATTTATCCAGCAACATCCATTGGCTCATATAAATCATCAACAGTTCTTATTTGTTTTTTCTTTAACTTAGGTTTTAAAAAAATATTATGGTTATTGCGATCAGTTTTCCTGGATCGGTAATATCGATTTGTAACCGGAAATAATCACCTGTAGTCATTCAATTTTGTCACAGTAATAATAATATTATTACGAATACCTACCTAATATCTATACTACAACCATCTTTTCATAACAAAAGATTAATGACCTCGTATTGTGAACACAAGTTAATACTTTTATTTTAATAGCAAGACTTATAATGATTAGCTAGCTCAAACCAAAAAAAAAAAAAAATTAATAAATAAATAAATAAAAATAAAATAATACTGTCTTTGTTTCCTAAGTTCCTCTAAGTATGAAAACAATTCAGTTCAATTTTGTAATATTATATACAATTTATTGACTTATTGTTGGAAGTACATTTTTAAATCCAACAATTTAATAAATTAATTAATACAAAAATATTTCTTTACAGTTTCTTTAATTAAAAAATAAATAATGTTAATTTTATACTTTCAGTATAACTTGAAATTAATAAATAAATATATAGTTGGTATTTAAAAATGAAAATTTCAAAACCAATTCCTACATTTTTATACGCAAATATAAATTAATAGACTAACAGTAATAAGTTTACCTATTATGGTATTATACAACGCAATACTCGTTTATAATATACTAGACCATTCGTGATTATCTGGAAATGGGCGTTCATGTTTCTAGATGCACCTAACACTGATTTAATGAAAATTGGGTCATATAAGAACAGAGTAATTAGTTAAAAAGTATAATCACCGTATTCAAATTTATCTATTACATGTATTAATATGATTTAACAAATTCTTAGTAAATCTTTCACTGTGTAATGAATTACCATATAATTATGATATGCCATAATATTCATACTATTTATTATTTCCGAGTAAATTTATTAACACAATGTATGTATAAGGTATATCTAAATATCTATAGCGTCGATGTTATATTTTTTTAAATTTATTGTATTTGATTGGACAGAATCCACACGATGTTGTTCATCACAATAATTGTATATGAATAACATTGAATGTTTCACGAAATGTTTGTACTTCTAATTGAATTTTCAAGTGAATACCTGACTGATTAAAATATATTTTAATCGCTCATCTTCTCATAAAAAGAAAAAAAGTCAGCTGACCATATTAACGATAGGATGTCAAAACCGGAAACGCGAGTGGTGTATAAAGTCAACAAGTAGGTATCTACTCATTGAAACATGTCGACTGGCATAATATAATTCAAATAATATGTACAAGGCCTTCGTCATATGCGCGTGTCCACTTCTGCAGACCTCATTGAGTTCGAATCGCGATGGTGTTGAAATATTGGTCTAGGTAAATAATCTATTATTTACATGTTATATACATGTTATATTGACTTCACTCGACAAAGTCGTTAGAGTTTACGCATGCTTTTGCAAGTTTGCGAAAATCTATCCAAAATCGGTAAAATCACTAAACAGATCACTGTTTATGTATATTATATCGTAAATCGAAATAATATACATGACTTTACTATATTATATCTTAACACATTGTCAGACGGTAGAAATTATTAAAATTATTAAAAACATGCATAATTTAATGGATGTTCTAGCATGCGATTCTACTACCACAATATCAATATATTATTTACATTATATATTTTAGTATATTATTATATTGTATACTTTCCTATTTAAACACTAATTTATCATTATCAATTAGGTATATAATATATGATATTTACAACTTATATAAAATACGATTATCAATATAAATAATAAAATATCTAATTTTTGAATGTAAATAAACTATGTATAGAACATAATTATTTCAAGTAAATATAAGTATTATATACTTTATTTTGTTAGTGTTCAATATAATAGTGGTGATTGATATTTCATGTATAGTAAAACTAAAAATACATTGAAAATATCACCGCTATTATAGTAATAGTTTCCATTTTGAGTTGTTTTTTTTTTTAGTATTATACATTAGTATACCAATACCAGTGTTATTCAAAAGTGTCCCCTGCAGGTATTACTAATCAACAATACTGCTGTAGGTAGAACTTATTCATAACTGTCCGTCAATGTGTTAAGCGTATATAATATATTCTATATAATAAACTTAACGTGAAATATTATTATGTACCAACTATTCTATACATTTATTGAATTTCGGCTTTGTACAGCTATGCGTTAAACAGAATTTAATGGTTATTGGATACTATATGTGTACAAAATATCCAGAAACTCTCAAATCAAGAGTATAATGTTGTCGAAGCGTTTTCGGACAGTATATAATATATCAACAAACATAAATCAACTATCGTGATTTCCTATAACAATAAATTGCAAACATCGTACTTTTTCGTGCGTATATATCTTTAAAAGACAAATTCGCTGTCGATTTATATGCAATGTACTACAGTGGGTGTGCTTATAATTTATTTTGGAAATGATTTCGGTTTCTATACAGCCATATAAGTATTTGATGCTTTCCTTATCTCCACGTGTGCTTTCACTTTTTTGTTTGATCACCAACACCACGAAATTAAACGCACTCTGCAACTGCACCGGAAAAATCCAAAGAACGATATCGAAGCTAATGATACGAATCACGACGTGCACATAATATGGGTACAGATATTATAATAACATGTCAAAACATAATGAGTTACGAGTAAAACGAGGCGGACTCGAGTCGTGCCAACGCGAAAAAATTCAAAAAGCGATCGGAAGGAAATGACAATGAGAGAGGCGTATACCCGCGATCAATATACGTGCGTATGGTAGTTATGTGGTGCGTATAGTTAGGTATATATTTATACAAATTAAGATTATCGGCGTGAGTGATTTAAAGAGAAAGAAATAATAGAGGAAGTTGCGATATTATCACAGCCATTAGATGATTATTAAATTATTATGTTCTTTTCGTGAGTCTATAACACAATGGATCGCCGCATAATTTTAATTCAGCACCATAATTCCATGTGTAAGGATTACAACACCGTGTGGTCTGTAACTTAGGTATAGGTTTATATTACAGTAATTGTATTAATACAGTATGTTGTGTGTGTAGATACACGTAAATTTATGCACGGACACACGACTGATCAAAAATTAAAATAGATCTTTATAAAATTTAAATAAAACAATTTATCTATAAAGGTATAAGATCAGTGACGGATTTAAGTGGGGCCCAGTGACTTGAACTCTCTTCTCCTCGTCATTTATATTATATTTATAAAGCCTAACATCAAATATTGTGTTAACAAAATTAATATGAATAATTTTAGTCATCCCTCCCGCAGTCCCGCCCGAAAAAAAAATCCTAAAACCACTATTGGGTAAAATTATATATCCTAAAACAATAATATTACTTTTTTGGATATTATAAATAAACAGCGAGAATGAATGTTTGCTTGAATCAATTGTTGAGTTCATAAATAAAGTAGGTATACCAATACGTACATTATTATATAATTTGAAAGTTTAATTTTATTTATCACAGAATTAATTGACAATTTTTGTACATATTTAGTTATTCAAAAGTATCTAAAATATTAATATGTATTTTTTATTTATTTTTTACCAAAACAAAAGACAACCTCATCCATATTTTATTATACATTTTTTTAAAACGTCAAATAAGTATTTAATAAAATAAAGAGAATAATACGCATATTTTATCATCATGTCATAACTCATAATATAGAAACCGACGGAAGACTTTACGAGCAATGAATATTGAATAATTACGGTTTCGAACTTAAGAAATTGTTCATATTATCCTGCAATATTAAAAACAAACGTTAAATGCTCGTAAGTTGTGTAACGTTTGATTTACGATCGGGAAGTATAATAGTGCTTGTATAAGCATCACATACGTCAATAAAATGTATTGGTTTGCATTCGTATAGGTCTACGCAAGTACGCCTAAAACGTTTTAGCCGTATATAAATAATGTTTGTTGTTTATGTACCTACAGTTGATATATATATTTTTGTGCTTACACATATTTTACTATAATAATGTACTGTGTAGAGTTGTATAATATCGAGATTTATGCGGTTTTGTTTCCCGCGCATTCGTGTATCGTATTTGCTACGAGTGTGACGTACCGGTTGGTATACCGCTATAATATAAATAATATAGGTAATATAATTAGTTTTTTTACACGTTCGTACGAGCTACGCACAATACAATTAAACGACATCTGCAGTTTAACTATTAGCTACTGTCAAAACGTTTGATTGATATATTATAGTGTCAAATAGAACAACGCGTCAATGTCACAAACGCCCTCGAGTGCGGGTGACGGTATATAATACTGTATAGTCATCGTATTATCGTCATTATTATTATTAAAATAATTTATAATCATTATTTGTTATTACTTTTTATTGTAATCGATCCAGTACTATAATATATATCGAATTATTTTATATGGGTGCGATTTCGCGGTGTCCGTTTTTAGATTAATAAACACAACAACGGTGATCCCGAGGCGCACAATTTTCGTGACAAAAGGTTTTTTTCCGCTAGATTTTCAATGTCAAGTACACACACTCGAAAGAAAAACACACGGACTACGCGCGGTGTACGCTGTAGTACAATATAATAAATAATGATAGTAAATAATAACGTATACCATATTTACTCTCACGCACACGTGCGCAACAGTGAAACTTCAAACATTCCACAGAATGTTTTGGTTAATATACAGAATCACACAAGTGCTGCAGGTTTCTGTCACCTGTGCGTACCGTATAATAATATTATTTTAATCAAATATTTCTTGTAATTTTCCATACGCATTCGTTGCCAGCCGCACAAACAAAAATTTTAACAATCGTCGATAAGCGCGAAATACGTTGTTGTATTATAATAGTGATCTATATCGTTATCGTATATATACCTAACACCGCGACGGTAAACCATATAATATTATATTGAGGACAATAACAATCGGCGAGAAAAATGAAAATCGCATTATTATGTCTATGATATATTATATCTATACCTAAAAGTACATAATATTATAATATATTCTCCTCGTGCAATCTCTATATTCGCGTTCCGCACGACTAATATCAATATAGCGCAGGAAACACAACGCTCACTTAAAAATTGCCCTTTTCGTTTTTCTCTTATATGTATACCATTTTAAGACGATTTGTCTCCAACCACATGGATCTCGATTAATGAATAATATTTTTCACAAAAAAAAAAAAAAAAATACGCCACTGCACTTAACGGTGTAAAATAATAATATAGGTATACGGTGTATCAGTGGCATACAAACGTTTAAACCTAAATGACTACCTACAAACTACCAATAAAATGCACGCGATGTGGTAGACTGCTAGTAAATATACATATATAGTTAATAAACGTTAACCATTTGGATTACATCTTATTTTATCCGATGGGAATAAACCGGAACTTATATTATACGATGTACAGTATATAGTTGCGCGTAATAGTCTTTCGAAATTAAGAAAATTCTCATGTTACATTTAAATCAATTATCATCTTATTCTTAAATGGGTGTTAAGCAAAATATTCTCATATTTATTTTCGTTAGTGCCTAGTGGTGTTAGTAGATATAAGTAGTAGATACTGATTGTTAATAACAACGTTAAATCAAAACGTATAAACTGTTTAAATTCGCGACACCACGACTAACAATAAAATAAAGATACACTACTATATATTTTTAATTTTCATACGAACGCGGAACTGCCAAAGCCAAAGTGCCGACTATTGGACAAGTGATAAACGACCGTCTATAATCGTAAAATATATTTGTTTTTAAATATCAATGTTTATTTTAGGTATAGGTAGATCCGGTCTTAATTGCATGATCGCATGTTTTATCAGACTCCGTTAAAATGAAGTTCTGTCGGTTTCATTGAAAATTGAATAGGTACTGATGATGTGTATTAAGGTACATTAGCATCGCCGACCTTTATATAGTAGTCGCCTTAAAACGTATTTTTTTTATCGTTCACATAAAAATAATAATGATAATGAAGTTTCAACTCAATCCACAACGATGCGTCCAACAATAAAAGATAATTGAAAATGGTCTGTACATCACTTTACTGCACGTGGCGCTTGGTTTTTTATTATTATAATACATTAATACTTATATGTATACTCTATATTAGAAAGCAGTTCTTGAATATTTTGTATAGATGGCATGAATACATTTTACCCGTATATATACTTACAATACGAAATAAATATTATTGGTGAAAAAAAAGTTTGATAAACGTAATAGAAACAAAAAGATCAATTTTACTAATAAATGTATTTATTCATAATAATTGTTGTTGTAAAACATGCGTAATACTAGTTTGATTTAATCACAACATATGTAAACTACAAGCTACAGCTGTCGTGCTATAAAAAAATAATACCTCACGTATCGGTATTATGCGATTAAAATATCAGACTGCGGTGGATTATACGATGACGATTTATATCCGATTTTACGACGTACGGATTTTTTCCATTTTTGTACAGACAGACAATCGACAAACATAAATTTGTAAATAATTTTACATCGAATCAATGAAATGGGCACGTCGTATCGTATACGATTTAAAAACGCTATTGTTACTGCAACTCACAACCAAATAATGTATAACACTCGGATAGACCTGTCGTACATTGCATCTCGCAAGAAAGTATATATTACAGGAACGTATTATATTATAATGTACGGTAACCGTGTGAAAAGTTAAGTTTTTTTTTTTTATGATATTGTACACACAAAACGTAAACGCGTTCATAAGTATTGTAACAAAACGAAAGCGTTATCGTAATAATATTAATATAGTAAAATATGTGCTATAGATACTACTATATAGGTATGTGTGGCTGTGTGAGTGCATGACTATATTATACAGTTATATTATTATATAGGCGTACCTATATATCTACTTTAATAATAAGTAATAATAGTATATAATAATGACGTCCATAATGCCTGAACGAAACTTAACTTTTTTATCGCACATATCCTATGATTATTATTATTTTTCATAATATGTACACTTTAGCTACACACATATGCGTTCCACAAAGATTTTTTTCATATGAATTGCCGCTCGCGAGGTAATAATATAAATTAATCACATTAATCATGTACCTGTGTAATATCCCTATAAACTCGACGCGTATATGTTATTATAATAGTTCACACTGCGTCGTCACGACGAGTACTCGTCTAGCTGTGTGTACGATGAATCGACTTCGATATCTTAGGTTGTGTATTACTGACCTCGGCGGCTCGGCACGCGTATCGTACAAAATAATTCGTGTTGCCCCCGACGTGCAGTGTTTAGCCCTCGGCGGCCCAATAGTGGTCGTTTTCGAATTTATTACCGTATTAACCTATAGAGTCGAACCGTAACGTTTTCGTCGTTATACACTTGTGGTTCGTTCGGCGTTCGTATAATCCTTTCACACGCACTCGTTTTCATGTATAATATCATACATTATAATAATTAATAAGTATGACGCGTGCAGGTAAACATGCATGCTGTGAGAAACGAACGAGTGATGTCCGATAAACCGATCGGGTAGCGATTTTTAACGGATCTTCTGTGCAAAGAGTTGTATTTCACAACTTTCTGTTGGTTATTTCTTACCTCCGTGACCAATATTCCAATGACCCGAAACCTGGTAACCAACATTGGAATGATATTCATTTTTCGATTTTTTACGTATACATTGTACCTACACGGATTGTTTTGTGTGCTGACTGCGCGCGGTGTCTATCACATTCTTTATCCGTTTTTGAAAAATAATAACGCACTAATGACCACCAAGAATATATTATTATTGAACATGTACGTATATACTAGACATACGCATATATTGTAATGTATATACGTCGTCACTAATCATGCAGTCCCTTGTTATACAACCGCAGCCTCTGTCGACACCTATAAACGACGATACCTTTACGCACAGGTAAAATTATTGTAATAACACGGCGGAGATGATAATATTAAATAATGAACGTGTGGGCAATAGATGCGCATGTAACTTTAACCATGTATCTAGTATAATATAATATACATAGGACGTGTGCTTGACGAGAACTAAATTATGTTTAACACGTTATTCGGTGTCTGGACTCACGTCTGTAATATATAGATCGCACTCGATCGTATTTTCAGTTTAAACCAGTTACCGAGTACACGATGTGTCGATATATACTTAATATATATAATCATCCGATTCATGTATTATATATGTAAGTATGTATCGACATTATAGAACGTTTACATACCTCGTAAAATTATAATTTCGAATTTTAACGAAATGTATCCCCATGAAAAGGTATAATTTATTGTAATATTGTATAACAAATAATTAATAATAACTATAATAATATTATGCATGGAATTTTTTAAATTAAATCACTCAAACGTTTTTAAATAATGAAAAATGTTAGTTAGGTAAGCATTGCCTGAGTTTTAAATAATGTGTTTTGATTAAATAATATGATGAGGTTATAATTATTTTTTAATTGATAGTGGCAATTGCCAATTAGTGTCATCGTAAAAGTGCCATTTACTATTTGACATTCCAATACATTCAGTTAAATGTCAAATGACATACTCATTACACGTGAGTTTCTAGCTAAAACCCATGATTTTATCCAATACATTTATAAAAATGTTTCTAATACTTACCTATGCGCATTATTGCAATAATGCATTAAATGAAAATAATAAATGTAATGATTTAAGTACATGTACAGTAGGTTACGAATTAAAATTTTTTCCTAATATTTTCATAATAAATATCAAGTAATTAATGATAACTTATCATCTATAGTATAGATTCCATACAATTAAATTGAATATAAGAATTTCTTAAGTTCATGACGCATATTACAGGAAAATTGAAAGAAAATTAAAAATCTGTTAAATAAAAGTTTTTCCACTTCTCTAAATTTTGAGAGTAAAATGTTTGATGGTTGTACTATAATGATGATAGGTATTTAACAATTTTAACCTGTTGACTCTATGTGGCGTATGATAATAATAATAAGTAATAATAGTATAATACATTTCTTGTTTCGCGACGTGTGTATACTTTTCGTTGGATGGTCCTCATGACAATACTGAATACATAGGTTCTAAATAAGGATCTATATATATATATACGCGCGACGTATTTTTTTTATCATACAGGTGTACGTGAATTATAAGTAGTGAAAAGAAAATATGAAGAAAAAAAATACGGTGTACGAAAGAAAGACGGCGACGGCCGTTAACAATGCTCTCGATAAAATGGCCTTCGGTCCAAAAACCGATCCGACTCGATTCCACGCGCTCGTCCTTATACAGTTACTTATTAATTTCGCGGGATGCTACATGCGGGACCTCCGGGCACCACTACCATAGGTAATGCCATATATAACGCTACGCGTAATAATATATATACGTTCTTCATCTGTATACGATGCAAACACGCACACACACACTGAGCACGGTTATACATATCGTCAATTCGTTGAACTCCAAACTATCTATTGATTAGGTTCAACACCCCCGCCCCCATTGTTATTTGTTCATTACAATATGATATTATATCGCTGTATATATTTTATATTGACGATAATGATGCGATACATGCGCCTATAATAATACCTACCAGCTGTATTAGTATATATTATAACGTCTATGTGTGCTCAGTAAAAACGTGCCATATTTAAAATGTATGGTTTTTCATTGTTTGAACGTGTTATTAAAGTTCAGATTCGAGTTGGGGTAGTTATGAACTGCATTTTTTTTAAAACAAATGTTAACTTGAATCGCGATTAACGTACCTTTTTCGTTTTTGTAGTTTTTGTTTTTATTATATTATAATAATTATTATATCGCAGTGTCATTTCTTATTACACCGTTTGAATTCCACCACGACTGTCAGACGTACAGAATATTTATAATATACATATATGAAACAGTTGAGTACACGTCGCGATTTCAAAAGCCGGAAACGCAATCGTTTAGGAATTTCGATTGTCCGCGTGTATACAATGCGACGTTATACCTATACGGTATACCGTAAGTGAGCCTAAGGGTTGTTTCAAAACAGTACGACTTGACCAATTCGCCAATGAAGAAAAAAACATTTATTGTAGGCATATTGGCAATTTTCTATAATGTAATACTTGTGTATACTATACATTATGTTTTACACGTATCATACTGAAACTGAACTATATATAGATACACGTGCGACGCGTTGCGCGTGCCACAGTAATTACAGGTAACAACTTTCTGCAGTAAACAATATAATATAATGCAATAATATGCAATAATTATTTAATTATTATTTCGAATTATTAAACATAGCGATAATGCTATATTATGTTTTTGACATGATTCGTACACTATATTATAACTATTATAATATTGCATGTTGACATATTGGTAGCAATTGTGTATTATAATAATTGTATACTATTGTCGTATACGTGCTTTTAGCAAAACTGTTTATCATCAAATTAACCCAAACAGCAGTCAGAAATGATTAAAATAATATAAAATACTTATAGTGTCATATGATATGATAATATTTTGTCAATCAATAAAGTCATATATTCAGTTTTGTAAAAAAAAAATATATTTATATGGTTTACAATCAAGTAGGTATATCGATCAATATAAAATTTAAAAAAATAAATAAAATGACTCGATTGATATCTTATAAGTCTAATAAGACTTATATTATGTATACTTCATATTTTTTAACGCCTATATTATATTGTGTTTACTATATTACTTTATAATAATATTTTGTTTTGAGTACGATTAAAAGGTTATATATATAGTTATAACTTATAATTCATTTGGCATATAGAGCCGATAATATATTATTTTTATTCGCGTGGATTTATTTAATATCATTTATCAGTGTAAGTACTGTAATCCCTACAACGATATGACACACGTACACACATAAATGATATAAATATAATATATAAGATGAAAAAGATTGAACTTCAACAAGACAACAAGTATTTATATTTGAATATGATCGATTGCCCCTCCGTTTATAACGTGTGTGCGAGCAGCGGGTATTATAACATTACAATAATAATAATAATATTTGTTTATTAATATATTGTATTAAGACATTACAATGTAATATTATATACCTACCTATTATAGATGTTTTGACTGATGATAGACCCGTGTATGACGGCGGTGCGTGTGTGTTTTTGAAAGCCGCGCTCGTCACATTCACGATACAGATCCCCACCACCTCCGTGTGTAGGCTCTAGTACTGGAGAAAGTTTGCGGTTTACGAACGGAGAAAAATGATTATTAATAATAATAAAATAAACGGCGTAGCCCTTTCGTATATTATACTTCTTATGAAGAAAGAATGCGTATTAAAGGTTAGGCTAAATGCGCCTAGTGTACCTATATATTACGTTTATAAATTATGTAATAATATATAGGCGATAACTCGGCAAATTCGGATTCTGAGTTGCAGAGTGGGTCGTATATTATTGGTTGTAATTTTTGAATAGTGCGTACAGCCGTTTGTATATATTTTTTATTAATTTATTATTTAGGTATATGATACAAAATATGCATACTTAAACCTCGCCGCGATCATGCCGTACCTACCGTGATCGCAAACAAGTAATAATACAACGATAAAATAAAATAATATGATGACAATTTAATGAGAAAATGTAACATACTACTAAAATGTGTTGATTGTTATATTTTATTATGCTGACTTGGTGCATTTCGAAGACGCAATTCTCATTTTCAATTTAACATGCAGCATTTAATCGCGTTACGCAAATAATTATGACATTATTTTTGTTGAACACGATTAATTATATACTACGTCAGTATAGTACAGGTCGCGTTCATAAATACAGTATATGTCTTTGGATTTGTTATAGTTTAACGAAAAGTTTATATTATATATAACAAGTGTAGGTATGGTAAATTAATACTACGTAATAGAAATAATTTCTATAAAGACTCGATGGGCCGCTGCCATAATATAATCAAAATGTTAATAATATACTTCATTAGAACTATTACTATACGAGAAGGTATATGATATGACGTGCATTGTAAACTATTAAGTTTTTCAAATATAATATTGACATTGATCTCTGTTTTATAGTATATTATACCTTTTTTTTTTATAATAAATCGGAAATGTTGTGTATGACGTATTTCTTTTTATCGTATGTTTACTTGTACAGGTGATCAGATTTCCGTGTTTAATTTTTGCATATTCGATGGAACAAGGTCATATATTATATTATGTTATTACAATTTATTATAATTAAAATTTAACAAATTTTAAGCAATATAAATTATTCGTTTAAGTTTTGTATCATCTTTAATTCAAAATTGCGATCCGAGTACGCATATCCTATTATATTATTGTGGACTTCAGCACTACTGGTGATATAGTCCTTGTTAAAGAAGATATATACTTTAGATTTAAGATTAAAAAATGTCACAACAAGATTTACAATAAAAAAAATGTAATCAATTGTTGATGTACATTGGAGAAGGGTTTCCACGAGTTGCATACATTACATTGGTCACTATAAAAACTAAATCATGAAATTGATTAGTTGTCAAAAGACTAAAATGTTACTGTTCTATCCAATACCCATACATGATGGTCTCAGATTAATATTTAATTTCAAATTTACATTAAAAAATTTATATAAAAAAAATAATTACATTTGAGGAAGGGGGTAAGTGGTTTCTAAAATATAAAATACATACTATATACTTTTCTATCTCAGAAAAGTTTAAGATGCCTAGTGATATACTAATATATATCATAATTATTTCATATCTAATATAGAATTATTCAGTCTATGCTATGTGTGTTATTTTATTATTTATCATTTTATATTTTGCTAATTTTCTACATAATTTGCTTTTTGTTGAATAAAAAATACACTTACTCATAGGCAACTAACATAATATTTATTATTTGAATGAATTGTTTTAACCCTCTGACAAGTAACGGCGTTCTTCAAATTAAAATTGTATAGATTTATATGTATTAAACATTTGGACTTCTAAAATTCTACGCTATAATCTAAATATTGTCAAGTTTTCAAGTTTTTATCTGAAATTGGATGTATGATATCACTAAAATATCATCGAGTCCTATATATCAGTAGGTTATATGACAAATTAAAATGAAAATATATCAACAATTTGGAAATTTATTGCGCTTAACAAACTATATTACAGTTAGTTATTGTTGTATAAATTCACTTCACCTGCGTCTTTGTCAGTTATTGTGACGTGCTGATGTGTACAAGAAGTTGTTCCCGTCGACATCGTTATGTAACAATTTTAAATTTATATCGACGAGATAAATTGTAAATACATTTCTCCACAAATTGAAAATTAAAACAAAATTTCAATAATGGCGCACCTGTCATTTCCTTGCACAGTTTGTCTAATCCTATTTATCATAACGAAAAAAAAATTTAATGCGGTGACCGGTAGTTCCTGAAGCAATGTCATCATCGAGCAGCCATCGGCTTGAGAGAAAGCGCGAAGGTATCGTAGGTATATTCGATATTTTACAAGTATCGGTTTTTTTCCTGTTTTCATTGCTAAAATTTAAAATCGAAAACTCGAATTTCTTAAACCCCTTCACGGGTGATATAGTATTACTGCGCGCGGTATGGTAGCGGTACATAATCGTATTACTGTTTTGATATATTATGACGATCGTCTGTCTCTCCATTTACGATATTTTTATTATTATATACAATGTACGTAATTCGTACCTATAGGTATAATCGTACGAGACAACCACTGCATAAAAATGATGTGATAATAGAGTAATATAGGTATGAGCTATAGATTATTATAAATAGATGTGTGACAGTCTGCATTAATGATATTAAATCACGGAATGACTGGATAGACAAGTGATAAATGTAATATATACATGTATATATATATACTTATACTACACGTTTTCGTGCAGTGGTCGAGAGAAACAAAATCAAAAGTGAAAAATATGATAATTGCTAGCAGACGGCGTACCTATAATAAATATAATATGCAATATTTATACATTTTAATCCTGATTTGTGATCG
Organism: Schizaphis graminum; assembly: GCA_020882235.1. NCBI lineage: Eukaryota > Metazoa > Arthropoda > Insecta > Hemiptera > Aphididae > Schizaphis > Schizaphis graminum. The sequence continues at coordinate 74,859,776 of CM037032.1, forward strand.
CATTCAACGCGCATTTGTGGTTTTCTTATTCGTTTTTTATCGTTTCAAGTTATAATTGTATAATAACATGACTACCTAATCATAATTAAGGAGAAAAAAATCAAATTTTCTCCATCTCTTGTATTGTTTATTACCTACTATTTTAAATTTTTAAACTTTCATATCCTTTTAAAGATTTCAAGTATAGAGTCGCAGTGAAGAGTGACTATATTGGGTTTTAAAAATATAGCATATTGTCTCAAAAAGCGTATATACGTAAAATATGGACAGAAAACTGTTATAAAAGAACACATTAAAAAAAAAAAAAAAAAAAAAATTTAAATTCATAATATTGTTATAAGAAATTTTGCAAAAAATAACGGGAGAAAAAAACACATGGAATTCAAGAATAATAATAACATTATATATGTACTTTATTATAACGTATAGAAATAATATTATAGCATCCGCGTTGACATTCCGTGTTTAATATAATCTCTCTCAGTCTGGCGCTCTGCCGAGACGCTTTCGTCGTGGTTATTGAATTTCGTCTGCTGCTCCAGAGAATCCGGAATTAAAATCACCGCGGTATTTAAAAATAATAATAATAATATAAAAACGTATAAAGTAAAAAAGAAAAATCGTTTAGGTGAAAAAAAAATTTAAGTGTTATAATAATATAATTAGAGGTATACTGTTTTGGAATTGTAGCCATATTGTAATAGATAATGTGTGGCGAGGATACGAGAATACTTTGATTGAGAAATCGTGAGTGAGACTCATCCGCCAGTCAAATGCATTACATCCGATATGGGTTTCTTCAATGTATATAATATTATGTATTTAATGTGTATGTAATGGGCTCAATCTGATATGTATACGCACACAGTCAAGGTCGATAGGTATATATACATATTATAATAATATATTATATTTTAAAGTAGTAAAATATAAAACAGATCTTAATCGCGTCGTCGTCATCTCCAATGCTGCCACCTCCACACACGTCGTTTTAGCCGTATCTATAGTGTCTGATAATATTATACGAGTATTGTATTGATCACGGTATGTCTAAAATTAAAATCGATTTTTTTTTTTTTTGTTCATTTCGATTTGTTCCGGTCCTCCGTGCGCATAATATTATATTATCGTGTATACACCTATGTATGGTGCGCTGAACTTCTATTGTCGCGCCAAGCATACAATAATAATATGATATTATAATGAAAATAATATGATATGATAATATTTATTATTATTCCGCTGATTAAAATAAACAAACAAAACGAGAAGGATATAAAAAAAATACACATGCACGCGATGTCTCGTTTCATTAGCGATCCGCGACGGCAGCAAGCCCCACGGCATAATTCATATTCGTATTTTTTTTTTTTATGTCCGCTCGAGATTTTTCTCGTTGTTTTATTTCGTATTGTGATGATATTATTATTATAATCATATTCATTTTATCGGTCGTCGCGTTATTGTGGATCTGCGACGTGTATAATAATATTATATGATGTATATACCCATAACTATATTAATTATTTATTATGCCACACGTTATATTGTACTTAAACTATATTGACATACAGACATAGCACGCCCTATGTATGTTTTATTTAGGAAGTTGTTATAATACATAGACTTGAGTGTAATAATATAACGACGCGTTCGCGTATACGCACCATCGTATATGATTTTGACAGATTTTGTTTTACGAGTTTGATGTGTACCTGTTTGGTATTAAATTATAATATTATATGTATCACGGAGATGACGATGATATTTTTTCAATGGAGGTATAGTGTGTTAAAAACTTTTTTATGTTCTCGTAATTATTATTATATTATTATACTTAACATACACTGTTAATATTGTACTCTATACTATATGTACATATGAATATCGGTTGTTGTATTGTAGATACGTCGTACGGTACCAACTATCAAGGTCGTTGTGTTGCATAAGAAGGTTAAGTATATAGTTATATTATACAAATACGCATTCGTTTAACATCCCACAAACGAAATAGACAAGGGAAAATAATGATTAGTATACCATCGTGAAAATACAAATAGATAATGTAGCCGTAAACCACGTATTACATAAATTAAGTAGGTTCACAATTGTACATAATATAATCTAATATTGTACAATATCTATTAATATAAGACACATGATATGTTCAAATTCGTGTTTCTGATCCCTTAGATCCGAGTAGAGTTCAGTTTCGATTACCCCGTGAGATAAATTATTCGGTTTTATACAAACGTTATTAAATATAATATATTTTATTAATTGATATTGTTTATGTTAAAATTTTGATACTTTTCTGCGTCTCTTTTACAGGTCTCACAACGAAATCTAAATATATAATATGTATATATATTAATCGATTTTAGTAAATAATATGAACTACATTGACACATTGTATTCAATAATAATAAAAATAAAATATAATAATATTTTTTTCTCCATTTAATAAATTGATTTATTTTTAATTTTTCTATAAATAGGTATCCTATATAGTGTAATATAATATAAGGATTTTCAATTTTGAATGGTTTGTAAGAAAATAATCAGAAACAAATAATGGTTTAAAATTTTATTTTATTTTCACATAGGTACTTTATCGACTTTCTTCTATGCATCAATCAGTTTACCTAATTTTTAAATCTAATTTAATACATCCTTTATTTTATTATTTAATAATCGAGTAATAATAAATAATATTATGTTGTTAATAACTTTATGTTTGTCGTCTTTTGCGTATTGCGTAAATATTCAGCATTTCAGAAAATTTCCTTTTATGTTTTATAATAATTTTGTACACACATCTGTCTTCGTATATATTTTGTAATTTTTATTACATATCACGATAATTCAGGACATATTTATTTTCACGATTATGCACCCGTATTTAAATATTATGTTCAAGTATAAAACCTTATCTGTATAAATTCCCTGCCATTGCAATGATTAATAACCACTACTTTTTTTTAGAAATTAAAATAAATAGCTGTGTCTTCAACAATTGGCTATTACAGTCTACCGACTAAAGAAAAAGACACAGTTATTACGTTTACTACTCAACCTGCCCTCGTGCGCTCGCCAGTGTGACATATAATACAAATAATGTATTTTTATATACTTTTCGGTTCAGTGAACATTTTTAAGGCAACGCATGGACGTTGCAATATTTAGAGAGCTGCACAGGTGGAATGTTTAAATCCGAAACTTGACTATAACTATAATGGTAATAATAGTAATAATAATTACTAATCCACTGTAGTCTTTACTTGCCATAATTTATAAGTAAATGTCACAATGCCACCAAGAAAATTTGTTGAAATGTACTCGGCCTTGGTTTAATTTTTTCATGTAATTTACAAAAAAAAATTAATTACACTGTCTGCATAATATATTATTATTACCTACAATAAAAATTATTCTATTCGACGATAAGTCGTGAAACACTATAAATGCGTACAAGGTGTCTCTCTGAATTTTACTTTGTTAAAGTTAAAAGTGGTACCTCATTTTGGTGTTTTGTGTGGGCTTAGTATTAAAATTATTAAATACGAAGTATAATATAATATGTACGATAAACAAGTAACAATAGTTACTTAATGTCGTGAAAATACTTTGGGTTATCTTACTTAAGAAATATATAGACCTTCTCTATTCGTGATTTTTAGCAGTTTAAAAATTCACTCATCATCATCATATATATATATGTATATATTATATTTTAATGTGGATCCTTGCATTAAGTAAATAATATATTCAATGTAGCAAATGTATAAATACTATTGTTAGTACTACACGGTGCTACTGTCATTGCATTATGTTTGTTTATCATAATTTCGTGTCTGTAACAATAACAAACGTATCGATAATAATAATAATATGATTATAATAAAAATAACGTTGTTTTTTTTTTGTTTTGTTGTACAGACCACTTGTTTGTACGATCACATAAGATGGGCCGACGCATTCGTGATCGTCTACAGCGTGGTGGACCTGTCGAGTTTTAACGAAGCGCAATACCTTCTGGACGAATTGAGCAAACACAAATTACCGTCGTACTTTGCCACGTTGTTGCTGGGCAACAAGAGAGACTTGGATCATTCCAGGTAAAGCGTGCAAAACGCGTACAGCAATATCATTAATAATAAGCTTATAAGTAATATAAAGTTGTATAACGGTCGTAGTGTATAATAATAATTGTTGCGGGTGATTGCGTGCGCGTGTAATGTAGACTAAACTGAGAGATGGTTGAGAGAGAGAGAGAGAGAGAGTGATCAAGCGGTGATAAGGAAAGAAATCGTTTGGTGGAGTGTTCAGTGCGGACATAAGCTGAGCAAAAAAACACGAACGTATAATATATAATATAATAATAATATGTACCTAAGAAACGTTCGCGGGCCGTATATAGTATATACATATTAATGAATGTACCGGACATCACACCCCGGTGGTGCGCGCATAATCTTCGTTATAATATTGCAATAATATAACATAATAGCGTAAGGCGATACGTGAGCTGTATTGGTGACATTAAACGTATATATATATATATCACATATTATTTACCTGTGTGTAAACAATAAAATACAATAATAACGCGTAGGTGGCGAAATCAAAATCGCCGACACTGCCTGCTCTATCTCTCTCAGTGCTCGCGTGTTACGTTTGCGGCACCGACCAACGGCGTCCTCGCTGTCTCATTGTTCTGGTTTTTATTTATATACGCACACAACGTTAAATATAAATATATATATATATATATATTATATTCTTTTTATCTCTCTCCGCGTATCGTATGACAATAATTATAACTATACGTCGAAAACAACTACAACTGTTGTCTCCACGACTCCGCCGCCGCCGTCCCCGTGACTTCCTGTTCGTATATTATATATAGGTATAAATATACACGTACGTACTACTGTGGGACTCACCGCGTTTCCGGTTTATGTATGCGTATGTGCGAGCGTAAATAATCTACGATGTACCCATCGCATGTGTTTTCCACGTTTTTTATGACTTTTTGATGCAATATATATTATATATTAACCTAGATCACACGAGCTGATCCTTGGTTTTTGTTAAAGTTCTACTAAAAATATCGATCACTTCCTAAAGATTACGTACTAATATTTTACTCGTTGACCTCTATTAGCGTTTAGAAATAAAGAGCGTTTGATCTGCAGATTCGAATTTTAGTAGTCCTTGTGAATTTATTCGAGTTTGAAAGTATACCGTCCTTGTAATGGTTACGTGTAAAGGGATAAGGGAAATTAACTCACGCTTAAGGAAACAGTTATATTGAGAACACAAATTATGTCACATTATGTTTCAACTTCTTCGTTGATTTCATAGTTACGATTTTCTAAATTTCAATTCATAGGACCTAACTCTTAATAAGCTTTTAAAAAGTGGATGAGCATGCATGGCTAATCATCTTGTATAATAACAGCTCTAAAAAAAAAAAAGGAAAAGTTGCAATAATATAAACGATATAATATTATTATAATCTTACTATGACATTATTACAATATTAGGTACCTATTACAAGATGTATTTTATAATATTATAATACGCGTGCATACAATGAGCCGCCTGCTGATATCGTGCAAGTGACAGGCAGCGACGAAGACGTGCACCTCGTTGTATAGTATATTAATTTCGTAACAATATAATCAACGTGCAATTTTCTTATTTTTATAACGATTATATTACATATTTATATTGGTTTTGCCGACGTTTACCTGTAATACTCCATCCACACAAAATTATATAATAATACACCATAAGCGTGTCCGTGCAGTACACGTTATCACGTGTTTGAATATCTGTACGCATTCAGTTTTCATTTGCAGCAGACTTCGTTCTAAGAATATTTTTAATACTGTATGGAAAAAAACGCTTATCGTGTACACGTTACCGCGTAATGTGTATCATTTAAATGAATTACACGGCGGGAAGATGAAAAAATAAAAATGTGACACTCGTCGTTGATTGATAATAATATAATTATAGCGTGAATATTGAGTTAGCAGATTTTTACAAGTATTTTTTTTCTTTTATATAACTACGTGCAGTGGCGTTCTCAGGAATTTTCAATGGGGGGGGCTCTGAAAATTTACTAGAATACCATGATATTGTTGGTAAAAAAATATTGTATTGTGATACCCATATGAAATATAAAAAATACGGCCAATGGGGGGGTTCAAACCCCATGACCCCCCCCCCGTGAGTACGCCACTGACTACGTGTAAGTACTTTCATAATTTAGAGTTAGATGATAATTTAAAATATTATTTACCATATCTGAGCAACGATATCTATGCCGAAAGAAATATTGGTCATGTAGTCAGAAAACCAATTAAATATAACTCGTTCCAATGTTGTGTCATTTATTAATTAATTATTGTTGAACCTATAGTTTGTTTCTATAAACGTCTTTGAATTTAATTCATCTTTTAATTTTGATGATTATTATTATTAATATACATTATCGAAAGATTAAATTATTAAAAGAAAAATCAATCGTATTTCGTCTTTAAAGTTTAATTCTATACATTAATTATGTAATTATTTTGTTGAAAAATTTGATTATCTAGTAACTATTATAGTTATATTATTATATGTTTTATATATATTTATTTTTATAGTTTGCAATTTTTTTTATGCTAAGTTAGTTATTGAAGTATGTTTTTAGATAACTAAATTTAAATATAAAATGGGGATTATTAAAAAGTAGGCAATCGACTAAATGTGAATTTTTGATATTCACAGCCAATCTTTAGAATTCTCGTCAAGTAACGTCAGAAATTGCCCAACCCTATTTATGACTACTATATTTATATATTTAAATTTGATAAACGGTTGCGCGTAGGAATGAGAGTTTTTTGAACAAACATTGCACGAAAACGGTTCGTCTGCCGCGTGTATATATTATATTAGGTACCCGCCATATATTGTATTCTTTATAATACTCATAAATTTCTAATATATATTTGGAAGTGCCTACTATCAAGACATCAAGACAAACATCACGGATTTTGTAAGTCCTTCTTGTTTTGTTTGTATTCGAGTTTCAAATATTGAATTCATTATTTTCACTTAAGTTACGTACCTATTTAAACACGTAAAATAAAATAATATTACGTAAGGTGTTTGAATAATCATTACGAGTTTACGACTTAACACTAAAATAATAATAAGCAATAGGCCTTAAAGTATTATCTCAAAGTTGTTGGACTAATTTCTTTTCGGTCATGACAATATATTTCATTTTTCGTTGTTCAAAAACCTAACACGCCAATAGATATTTACATGTTTACATTAACTATATAGGAGAAAAAAACTGTATTATGCAGTTCGAATAGTTAACGTTCGCAAAATAATACTAATGTTGACAAAAAAATAATTCTTCGATAATAATTAATAATAATTGTTAGTTCCTGATGTCTGGTATATCATACACGACATACAATATGATAGCACTGTTATTACTTTAACCAATTATAGCTGTGCTTCGGAAAAACAATTTTACTATTGTCATCATTTTTTTTTTTTTTTTATAAATTGAAATACTTTTAAAATTAAATTTTTGTAAGAAAATCAAATTTAAAAAAACTACTCGGAAAAATCGATGTTAAATATATAATAAAGATTCCTATAACTTATAATAATTATATATAATATTAATATAATAAATATAGTATAATTATTTGTGCCAACTTTAATGTCAAGCGTACAGTCAACTGAAGTAATATTCAAGTCTCGCGAATTTTTAACATTTATCCATCAATATTACCATTAACCATCACCCTTCGGACGACATTAAAACCAATTATAAAGAAATAATGTTTATTTGAAGCGTTTCACAATAAAATGCGTATTAAAATAATAATAATTACATTTCTCACGTTTATGACGTACAAAGAATGTATAGCGCATAGGGTTTTCGTATAGAAAGCTTCAAAATAGAATCTACTTCTTGCAGCACCCCTCATCAACTCGACGAGATGCTGCACCAATCGCCCTATCTTCCTTAGAAAAATAAATCTAAAAATAATCACTAAACTTGTTTAATATAAAACTTTTTCTATTAATACGGAAATAACTACTGCAACTATGACGTATATTATTTCTTGGGTCAACAGCCCGAGAAAAGGCTTTTTCAAATTCTTAGATATATATATGGATTAGATGTTTTAAAACCAAACATCTACGCACAATGTAGCTGAATTTTTTTTAATGAATTCCTTATAATGTTAACAGTAGTGTATGTACGTGTATCATGTACCTATGTATTAACGTTGTGTGATAAAGAGTTCAAATGTAAACCAAAAAAAAATTATTCTATTACTTATATTATTCGATGTGCAAAAACGTCATGAATCTTTAACGTACGTACGGTAATTTTTTTATTATTAATTTCAACCCCTGTAAAATGTACCTAAATATTGAACTTAATATTTTTTTATTTAAACCAATATCAAACTTTTTGCGTGGATCTACAGTTAATGCTTTAGTAGTTTAAAAAAGAACGGGTTTACTTCAGCCACTTCAGGGTGTATATACAACTATTGATTAAAGATCAATCTCAACTATATATCTCGAATATAATATATAATTATAGTAAATATGTAATCAATGGTAGGTACTGTATACGGGGTTGGTAATTTATTCATGCTAATGAAAATCGTCAACTGAACTTTCACTTTTCAACGTAATATTCTAATTAGCTATTATACATTACCGACAAACGCCTCAGATATATTTATAATAAAACAATTATACTTGTCTCTCTACTCATGTGCTTTTTTTGGATGAAAATAAAAGATATTTAATACATTTAAAAAAAGTCATTATTGCATACATAGGTATAGTATAAAGATTAGGTATAGAATTTTTTAATAAAACTAAGATTAAACCATCAAAATCGAAATAGTCACGATACTTTAATATTTATTCATTAAGGAATATATTTAATCAATATCATTTTACTTACATAACTCAATTACAATATCTATGTTTGATGTGTTTTCATCATCTGTATGCTTATTAGTAAAGTTATTATACAACTAACAGATAAATCACGGGAGTTCAAGTCACGACAGTAGTGTACCTGAATAGCCTATCTGTAACGCCGCGTGATCTAGATTTTACTATCAAAACTTTAAATTGAGTATAAATAATAATTAAATATTATATAATTATAAGATAAAAAGGGATTCTTCAATAATTCTAGCCGTTTTTCAAATTTAAATATTTTATTTTTAGAATAAATAAATTCAAAATTCAACAATTAAGTCTTTAATGTTTTTTTAATATTTTAAAATTAATATACCTACTTACGTTTTTTCTTGCTCTCAACTAGCCAAACTGCATATCTACAAAATATTTAATCTTTGAATTATAAACGAAACGAATATTCAACAGTATTATATTTATTTTATATTTTACTTATTAGTTATTATAATACATATTTTAAGTATAATTCAGGCGCGGATCCAAAAGGGGTGTTAACTGCTAAGGTTCTATATCACCTCCCTTGTGATTTTGATTCCTAGAAAACAAAGTAAACAAATACTCTATACGTCTACACAATATGTATTTTTTAGTAGTCTGGGAATATGTACCATAAAAAAAAAAAAAAATTGACAAGTAATTTTTCCGTTACTGATAATTGATGACCAAATTTGACATATATTTTTTTAAAGTTGTCACTCATGTTTATCCTTTTGAATATTATAAGCACTAAACACATTAATTTTGAAGGCTAAAAAAAGTCTTGCCTTCAGGATCAAGTATTGAAGATTATACAAAATACGAGATCTTAACCTTACCACCTCCATAAAAAAATACTAGATCCGTCGCTATATACATTTAGAGTATAACTCGTTTAAACTACCATAAATAATCTGGATCTTTTTTTCTCTAAGTTGAAAATTAACTTGAAGCCTGAAGGCTTTTAATTGCTACATTGATCACACGTCATAATATGATAATTACAAATCTCAAGTATTTTAAATAATAATAACGAACAATTTTGCTGAAAATGACAATTATTAGTTTTATTTGCTAGTCCTCTTTATCACACAATGCCGAAGTAGTATAAATAGTGAACAGGCAATTACACGTTTGCGATTTATTAATTATTAAATCAAGAAATATTTTTTATTTAATGTGTACCTACCTATAATCATTGTATATTTGTATATGCTACAGTTGTGTTGAGTTTTAACCATGTCTATATAGACACACGGGCCAAGCGTAAAAAGTAAAGCTCTGGGGACAACTTTGTTATAGAAAAAGATAACATTTAATATTGCCTATACGGGCTATACGACAATAATATGATATATCCATATTGATTGCGAAAGAATGAAAACAGAGATAACAACATTTTTATATTGCGTACAAATGTACAATACCTAAATAATATGTAATATGAATAAATATAAGTCTATATAAATAGTCTGTAGGTATATATATATACATAAGTACTTATGGCTTTACATCATTTACATATTTTAATATTTACATTATATGTACACAATTATAAACATTGATATGTAGCTAGTGTATATACATATAACCAAAAATTGATTATCGCTCTGAATTGTTGCAGGATAGTGGCGGTAGACGCGGGACAAGAGCTGTCGCTGCGGTTCGGCTGTCAGTTCTACGAGGTGAGTGCGGCAGAAAACTTTGCGGGCGTGTCGCTTGCGTTCCACTCACTATTGCGCGAGACTCGGGCAGTGCAGCTGCTCCGCGGATTGCCGATCAGACGCAAGTTAGGTGTGAACAGCGTGTCTAAGGTGCTGGGCACGATATTCGGCAAGAATAGCAGCAAGAGGGACCGGAAGAAGCGGCCGTCGCTGAGCATATGACCCGCGTGGGCGTCCGCCGACACGGCCACCGCTGCGGGCGCTCCGAACACGACGCTCACGCTGTGAACACGTACGCGAATAAGAGAGAAAAAATTGAAAATCGAAAAAAAAATAATGTCTCAAGACCCACCAAACACGACCCCCCCCCCCACCCCCACCCAACCAACCATTATAACCATCATTACCACTCATACAGGTCTATCGAATAAGTCGTCGTTGCCATCCTTCATCGTCATCGTCGTATATAACAGAGACGTATTATAATACTGTAATGATCACAGCCGCATATGTAACTACTGCGACGACGGATGTGTATAATATTAATATCCCGATTGAAACATGGCGGCGGTGGCAGGCGTATAACATCCGTTTCCGTTCCGGATAGGCGAGAACGAGCTGAACGCACAGCGAAGGCATGCGACGTATGATACTATGTATCGTCGAATTCGTCAGCCTGAGAGATTCCGAGAATGATAAAAAATAAAAATACGAATTTAGTAGATAATACGTCCATCGGACAACGATTCGAACACACCAAAACTGAACGAAAATGGACTATTTATCAAACGACGGCATAATAGTATGCTTATAATATCGGCTGCCTATTCGGTTTTGCGAGAAACGAGTAAAAAAATGGTTTGCTGCCGAGCCGGTGACAACATAGTGTAAAAAAAAAAAATTATCGTAATTGCGGTTTTTGTTCCCGTGGAAAAATTCACCGCCCCACTGGATTTCCAACCAAAAAATAAAAAACCATACACACCTGTAAATTGGACGTCAAGTGGATATGCTACGATACGTTTGCGTTAGTTCAGACGAAAATTTTCGTTACTGAGCAGCCGTCTAGGTGACTAAGTCTTCCGCGGACGATAACAACGTATAAATATAACTTGGTATGCGCGGAATCCATAGTAACTCGAACAGTGTGCTGGACGAGATGATGTTATCGTATATAAACTATAAATATGCTAGCTGGTCAATCACGCCATCACATTGTTGGTTTCGCAATGGTCTTTTATAGACGGATATACCAGCTCTATCCACGACACGGATGACGAAAAGCCAGGACGTCTGTCGATTTATTATTTTCAAGTATTTGTTGGTTACTCGGAAGTCGAACCCCCCCCCCCCGCCTCCTCTCTATCAATATCTGATCTCATGAATCGAAGCATTTTCAACGATTGTTTTTCATTTACTCGATGTATATTATTTTTATTATTACAATTAGGTATTATTAATGTTATTGTATACTTATTATTAGCTTTCAAAAATGTTTAAAAAAAAAAAAATTGCTTTGTACGATATAAACGACAGGATTATTATGATATACAATTTTAATAATTATATTTAATCGGCATAGCGTTGACATGATTCACACCCGTCACGTGATTATTGTATGTTTAACGAATAGTCTGCGGAGACATCAGTGAGCCATGTTTTAGTAACGAAAGAGCATAATGAATGTCGATTTATTTTTTTTTGTTTTTAATGTATAATCGTACTAGTGGTGCACAAAGATTCTTACTTATTAGTATCTAATAGTATTGTGTATATATTATAAATATTAGGTTTGTTGTTAATTATGCATTAAAGATCGATGGCTAAATCATACAGGTATGGTGTTGTAAAAGACGCAAACCATTACCGTGATCCGAATTACATTGGTGAGATAAATTCACAACACTATCGATTTGAATGGAAATTGAAATGTGTGCGTGGGTTATATATTACATACTATTTTTTATTAAAAATTCAATTTTATTATTGTCACACACCTTGTTGTAGTTTTTTTTATGCTACATTGGTTGGCGTTTAATGTCATTGAAAAATAGTAGGTATATAATTCTCAGTCATGTGTAACCAATATTTTCATGAACCTAACATAACTATACTGCATAATATATATTATTATTATATTATATATGTATATGTATATTAATTATACTGTCGTGTGTTATAATATTAATTGATGTTGTACTCAAATTGGTTTAATGTGTATCCATTAAAAATTTCTGGGACTATTGAATTAATGGTACTTTGATATGTTACTTGTAACATTTCTATTCATTATATTATACTGTAGACATTATAAATGCTACATTATTGTGTAAATAAACGCATTTTTATACTTAAAAATAATACATGTGTATGTCATGAACTATCAGTGTGTATTATTTCAAATAATTTATTTGTATTATTTTCATCAATATTTGGTGTAAAAATTAATATATTTTAATAAAAACAAAACGAATGGACCGTTGTATTTAAATAAAAAAAAAAATATTATTTAATATTTATGTCTTTGTGATGCTTAAATAGATTATAAATAATTATGTCTTGGCAATTATGAGATCACCGCAGGTGAATTATAATTCAATCAGTCTATCAAAATATTGTTTCTTCTTAATAGGATCAGGAATTATCTGAAACATACAAATTATATAAATTAATTTACAAATTTTTGCATTTGCATTCAAACAACATTTAAAAACAATATTTATGTAGTTTTATATTTATTTTAAAAATATTTTTAAATATTTGTGATGATTTAATTGTTATATATAATTTAAATATACCTATATGTTATCAAAACTTTTTAAGTTAAATAAAATGGCTATCAGATTTAAAACAATGACACTAGAATATAAAATGAGTATAATATTTATACAATTTACAAGTTTAAAAAGACTTAATCCATTTTTTATGATAACAAATAAATTAAAATGAAAGATAAAATAGTCAAAAATTACATTAAACATAACTTAATAAATTTCTGATTTTAAAAATAAATGTTCTATCAAGAATACAAGTTGAAATGAATTTCAACTATTCTCTAGATTTAATAAATAATTCACTTTACCGTTTGTTCACCAGGTTTCCAATTAGCAGGACATACTTCTCCATGCATATCTGTATATTGAAATGCTTGTACTAGTCGTAGAGTTTCATCTACACTTCGACCAACTGGCAAATCATTCATTGTTATTTGTCTGAGTATACCTCTATTGTCTATAATAAATAGTCCCCTATAAACAAATGCAAAAATAAAGCAATTTTGTTGTAAAATTTTTTGTTTAGATAATACCTTAAGGAATGACCAACATCACTCAAATAAACACCATAATCTTTTGATATTTTATGAGTCATGTCTGACAACAGTGGGATTGACAAGTTTCCCAAACCACCATCTTTTCGTGGAGTATTCACCCAAGCTAAATGTGTAAAATGTGAGTCTACTGATGCCGCCACAACTTCTGCATCAATCTTTCTAAATTCCTCAATGCGATCGTTGAAAGCTAATATTTCTGTTGGACAAACAAATGTGCTGCAAACCAATGTAAATCATCACTATATGTAGAAGGTACAATAATCAAGATTAAAACTTACAAGTCCAATGGATAAAAAAAAAACACTAAATATTTCCCACGGAAATCTTTTAGCTTCAGCTCCTGCAATGAGCCATTAATGACAGCTGTGCTCTTCCAATCAGGTGCTGGTTTTGATACTAAAAATTAGAAAGCCATTAAAAACAGTCATAGGTATTAGACAGAAAAAACTTACAGGTAGGTTGAATACAACAATATAGAATAACATTTACTACTTATTACTCACTCAATGCTTTGGTGTACTGCAATTTGTGATTGGTGGATTCAATAGTACTAGATGGATAGACCGATCCGTCAGCAAACGTTTGACATTTGAACTGATCCACATTGGCGGCAGTGTTAACTATACTCAAAGCCAAATATACCAAAACGAACTTAGTAAACATCGTGTCTCCTTGGCGAGATCTGCGAATCTGTTGTGTAGTAAGTTTTAAATTAAAAATTTAAAAAACCGTTCCAGAACATTATGACAAAGAAGTTAAAAATATTTGGACTTTCACGAATAAGGATTTGCTTGTAATGTACTTAAAAATAATATTATTATTTTGTTCAGCGTAACTAAGCAAAGACGCAAAGTAGTATTAAGTATAATGCAGGAATGCAACAGCTAATCTGTTGACTGTTGTTGTTGTCGGGTCTTGATTTTGTAGTTTACAAAAGAATTTCGAAGTTCATACCGTTATCAGCCGCACTGGTGATTACGAAGGTAAAAAGAAAAAAAAACGCCGGAACGGTCATGGTATAAACCACATTTACCCACAATATTGAGCATGTTTATCTGGTAAATACCAAAATGATAATTATCCGCAGAGTTAACCATAGACATAATATGTCTATGGAGTTAACAGTGTTAACACTAACGGGATCAAAAAGTAAATACCGTGGGTAAATACAATACAGACGATATTTTTAATAATTTTAAATACCTAGATAGGTAATAATATTTACAATATTTACATTGAATTATAATAAATTAAATTATAATACCTAGATAATTGTTAAAGTGGTGCACATTTACATATTGACTGAACTACTGAAGGAATATCGCCATATCGGTTTCGGCTAATCAGCTTATTTTTTAAAAAACATCTACCATTCTACCACAGTAGCAGTATGTTAACTAAAAATAACAAAAATGTTCTCGCTCTGCTTACGTTTAGCTTTAGCCGTTTTAGGTATCTATATTCGTTACGCTATAAATTATTAAAATTCAACCATCCCGAAATCATCTATCCATCATCACCTCCTCGAATTCTTAGTTTATTGTAGGTATTTTTATTTTTAACGTAAATCTATTTTTGTAACGACAGTACAAAAAAATGTCTAGGTAATAGGTATCCTCCACACATCTTAAAAATATGGCGCCGTACTGCCATGTATAACAAAAACGTACATATTCCAACTTAATTCCAGTGAAATAGAAAATCCAGTCTCTCAATTCTAACGTTACACCCGCTCAAACTAATACCCACATTTACTACAATTTGCAAGGCAATTCGATAATCAAAATATGCACCACATTACAACTGTACGCTGCATTCCCTAAACTATACCCACTCAAGAATGTGGGCGTTCCCAGACATTATTTAGGGGGTGGGGGTGTAGAAAAATTAATTAAAAAAATAAATAAAGATTTTTTCATATATTTTTTACTTACATTTTATTTATAGTTCAATTGATAATAAATAATATTATTCATAATCAATGATAGTACATTATTATGTTTCGGCATTATTACAATTAGGTATTATTTTTATTTTTTATACATTTTATTTATAGAACATTATTGTGATTCATCATTATTACATTAAATTATAACAATTAGGTATTGATAATGCTTTAGAAAACAAATTTAAAATTATAGAGGGAGGCAAGTGCCCTTAGGGACGCCCATATTCGAGTACGCTATCGACCATGATATAATAAAGACTGTCGACTGAACGCATAATATAATAATATACTATTGTAATAGTGCCATCGTATTATTCTATGATAATGATACGTACGAACCAACCGACTGAACATAAAAAAAAAAACATCACGTGATGGGGTTGAAGTTGCCTAAGCAACACCGATAAACATATTTACCGATTGGGACGATGGTTTGAATTCCAGAAAGCGCAGTGTTCATACATTATACTTTTTCAATAATGCCACTGATATTTTGAATTAGTCCAATACATATAAATGATTATACACACTATTATTGTGCATGTATGAGTGCGTGTGTGTTTTTTCCTCCGCTATATGTATAGAATTAATATTTTATTATCTCGACGTCTTTTCGCCAAAACGTCGTCCGGTCTCAGTACTACACAACTAAATCGTTCCGCTTTATATAACGTAACGATGCAGTTGCTGCGGCAGCTATTTCGTTCGGAAGTTCGATAATATTACAGTTGCGTATATTTAGTTACCTACCTATATGCATTTACGGAAACTGGTGTTGTATAATAATTATGATAATATAATTAAACTTCTGTATTAAAAAAAAATCCGAACTCCGACTACGTGCGATTTTCATTTACAGATATCGGATATACATAGGTATGCAGGTAAATATATTTTATTATTATTAAAAAAAATGTCCTTTTACACAATACATGCCCATTCAAGGAACACAAAGCAATATAATCTAAAGACATTTTACCAGTACAACTAGTACAAGTATATTTATATAAATATAAATTTCAATTTGTAAAATTTGTCTGAGTAAATATATTAAGTACTAGGTATAGACTAAATATATTATCATACATTTTATTTTATTTGCATGTAAACCCATTAATTAGGATTTTAATCCTTGATAACTAAATATATATTGATTAATAGCACATAAACTACCCGTTAAAATTTCGAATGTCAAACTTTAGCAACTTCGAAATTTATAAAAATAAAAATTGTAAGATTCATCAATTTACAATTAAAAATTGTGGACTTTATATGAAAAATTGAGTTTTTATCGTCACGGCCCTTTAATTCTAAAGAAACCTAAGTACATACTACATATATATTTTAAAATATTTTCTTTATAGTTTATATTAATTAGTATGTTGGAATACTTTTTTCAAAAATTAAAATGTAAATTAATCAATTCAATTTTTAAGTTTGAAGAGGGGCTGAACATAGTGGGCAAATCACACTCTATAGACAATTTGTACCTTAAAACTTAAAAATGGTTTTTTTTTTTAATTGCAATTGTAAATATTTTAGAGTTTAGACAGTTCTATATTAGTTATTAACGTTCGCATTTACTGAAATCACGAAGAATTTTCATTTGCATTAAACATCTTTTAAAAAAGTATTATTATTTTTTTTTATTGCGGTAATATTATGGTATTTTATTTAGACACTTAATATTATTTTGACAATTTTTATATTTTATTATTATGTTTTTTTTATACTTTTTGATAATATATAATCGTAGATTATATTTTTTATTTTTAAGGTGATGAATCGCTAAAACTGCAGACGTTCTATGAAATACTCACCATATATTTTTTATAAGCAGTGTACAGCACTTAAATAATAATTATTATTTTAGTATTTCATTTTTTATTCCATTAATTGAAAAAAATCATTATTATTTTTGATTTAGGTACGTAAATGCGATGTACAATGTACATTATTTAATTTATAAATGTACTCACAAACAATAAATTACGTTTATGCACCTTTAATAGATAACTGTAGGTATATACGTACATAATATGCGCGCACACTCACGACCTATATTTTATTTTTTTATAAGCACAACGGATATAATAATGAATATATGTTTGAAGGTTTATGCATAAATACATATTTGTGAATAGTGATGAAATCGTATTATTGATTTATATAAAATATTTTACTCTGCACTCAAATACCTATAGATAACTAGGTATAGTGTTAATTAAATGTTAATGTTTCAAAATTACTTAACTTTCACTTGCAGCGTGGCCTAAAAAGTTCGATAATATCAATAGAAATATGCATTTAATAAATGTAAAATATGTAACATAATTATTTTCAAAATAATTGTAGTAGGTATGTAGTATATAGTATTATTTGGAAAAATATTCTTTAAATATTTTTATCTCTCAAATAAACATATTATGCATAAAGATATATTAGATATTATGTTATATTTTCTAAGAAATCCAAATACCATTATACATTCATCATACCATAACCTATTTCATATAAAAAAATAAAAACAAAATATTAAATTCTATGTCTTTTGCCATTAAAGATTTAAATGGTTTTAACTTTGACTGCTGAAGATACAAATAATATATTATACAATAAAAAGCGGGTAAGTGAGTATCGCTCTGCTGTACATTAGAGGGTGGGGTGGACCTCGGACTAGGGTAGGTTAAATTTGAATGCAATGATAGGTATCATTGTATACGAAAAACGATTCTGAACGGAGATGATTTGTCAGTCTAGGATATATTATATTTAAATATTGTCATATATTCTATTTTGAAACAAATATAGTATAGTTACTATATTATGTTACTATAGTTACTTTATAATATCTGTTTATTAATAAAAAAAATATTTGGCAACATACGCATAATGATAGTATGAAATTTAATTTAAATTTTGAAATATTTCGTATAAATTCGAATTTTAAGCACTTATAAAAAAAAATTGTGACTAACGATTTTGGATTTTTTTTTATCACTATAAGAAAAACTTATAAGAAACCTTGTATTAAATTTTCAAGATTTTCTGGCCACCCAAAAAATTTTTATCGGCATTTGAAGAAAAAAAACTTAGAAAAGTCGAAAATTTCAATTGTCTATAAGTAGCTTAAAAATGGTCAAAATATTAGAAAAATTTAACTGTAAAAAGATAACCATAATATAAACATTTGGTGAAAATTTCAAGTATTTACAATAATTCGTTTTTGAGTTACAGCAAAATCAAAAAATCGATTTTGTCGAAAAGTGGTTTTTCGTAAAATTGCCGTTTTTCTGTCACTTTTTTTTTGTTTTTCTCGATTTTTTTGAAAACTATTTGAAAATTTTACTTTTGACCCCCCCAAAGTACCAACTAGATTCAATTTCCTATTCAAAGAGGGGCTGAAGTTAAAAATTGGAGCATTATTACTGCTCCAAATGTTGTCGTCAGACACAAAAAAAAAAAAAAAAAACACACATCATTGTAAAAGCAATAAATTCATCACTCCGTTCAGAATCTAAAAAAATAAATGTTAAATTTTACCAATTTTATTTTTAAACAAAATTTGATAAAACATTTCAAACCAGTTGTTTAGTTACAGATTAAAATCCGATAATATTAATAAATATTAATAAAATCAATTATGTACTAGGAAAATTATCAGCAATTCAATATTTATAAAATGTAAATAATAATTATATTGTTTATTTGTTTGGATGTTTTATATTTGTCAATTATCATCTGTAAAATATCATCAGTACATTGTTTATAATTTATAAAAAAATTACAAAAATGTAAAAATATGTTTTTTCATTTAAAAAATGAAGATAATTCAAATTACACTGTACCTTAGATTTTTTAAATTATCTGTGTGGACGTATGATTAATTAATCGTTGTAGATTACCGATCTAAGTTTTATATTAAATTCATATCTTTTTTTTTATGAACTATATTTAAATATTGAAGGACATGAGCTCAGAGAAAAAAATAGAAATCATTGAAAACGAAAGCGATGAAAACTTACCATTCGATATTTACGATTCGGATTATCCAAAAAGAATGATTCCTTCCGAAAATAATATTAACTCTTTTATGGAATTGAAATCGGCAGGACGCGTCGCATCTAATACCATTGGAACTACTGCATTGAACGAATATGACGTGGACGACGAAGAAGATTTTATAAGTATTACTATTTAGTATTTATTATAAAATGTTAATACATTAAAACTAAACCATATTTTCAAACTTATTGAAAAAAAAAATGATGCGTTTGTTTGAACAGTTTTGTTTTGTTTTTAATTTATAGCTTATTCCTTCATTTTTCATTTTTTTTTTTTAATATGTTTACGGTGTGACTCTTTAGAAGTTTATTTTGCGTCGGGTACTGTATTGAAACCATCTGACAAACCGTACGACCTGCGTTCGAAAATCCATGAAGCAAACCGAGAATTGTCAAATTCTAGCGAGAGCAAATTTGTCAACGCTCCCGGAAAAGTCAAGTTTGATAACACTGTTGTGATATTGGACAGTTTTGAAGACATTGGTACGGTATTTTTGTGTTTGCATTAATACAATAATTCTTTTATACCTTGTTTATTTAATGGGCATAATACACAAGCCTATATTTTATGCCTTATGGACAGTAAATTTCCATTGAAGTAAAATCTATTCATAGAAAAATACTGTTTGATTGGGGAAATTAAAAGCATTTTTAATTGACATTTTATTTTTAAAATTTTGATTTAAATAATTACATGATGGTAGTATTATTATTTTTTAACTAGTTAACTGTAGATAATGTAGTTTTTTCTTATTCTTTAAAATAACACCGCACGAAAAATTAACAAAAAGATTATTTGAATATACTTATTGTGGTATATCGCAGTAGTTCTCAAACTTTTTGTTTTGCGTACCACTTAAGTATATTATTAATCAGTCGCGTACCACTAATAATTAAAAATAGAACGATCCAAATTCCAAATTGTATTGTTAAATACCTACATTTGTTTTAAATAATAAAGCAGTAAAATACTACAACTACAGTATAATTATTTTTATTTATCAGTTTTTTTAAAATAAGATATGAATTAAATAATTTAATGGGTTTATTATCCAAAAATGGCCCTCCGCGTACAACCATGTAGTCTTCGCGTACCACAGTTTGAGAACCGATGGACTATATCGTGTATAGACCTAAATAGGTTACGTATACTCGTATACATAATTAGTATTAATGATATTTATAGGCACAGTGTCGATTGGAACGGAAACACTTCAAGGTGCCGAAGTTATTATTTCCGATTGTCCGATTGATGACTTAAAAGATAAAGACATTTTAGCTAAAATTGATTTGTTACGAGATGATGATGCAGACGACCAAAACGACGTGGTATGCAGTTCGACTACCGATAGGACGCAGGACACTGACACAGACGACAAAGCCTATTCAAGCACTTCGTTCAGCAGGAGTTTTTCGTCAGAATCCGAAGACCCGTTATTCATAAATGTTATAGAATCTGGGGATGAGTTTAAAACAATCATGGACCGGAATAACAAAACGCGGCAAGGATCGGCAATTGACGAGCACGTGACGTATTTCCCAGAATTGTTCACCCACACGCAATACAAAATGTACGAAAATTGTGCAGAAAAAACATTGGAAGATGGTGACGTTAATATATACGTGCCCAAGAAATTGGATGCGGAGGAATTAAGAAATAAGCTGAAGGAAATTACCGAACATAAACGGGTAATACAGGTAGCGGGGGTGGCGAATGAAAAGAAAGTAGACTTCAAACCCTCGAAAAAAGTCGGTTGTTTCGCATCTCTGCGAAACGCGCAAAAAAAAATCAAGCAAATAAAAACATCCGAAAAAAAGGCACAATCGTCATCTACTCAGATATGTGTACAGCAGCAAATGATCCACAGCGACAATGGTAATAACAACAACAACAACAACAACAACAACAACAACAACAAAAAAAACAATATAAATAATAATAACAAGGCTCGCGTGACATATTACTTTGAAATGGACCCAAAAGGTAAGCTAAAACCATTAAACAATAAAAATAGTCGCCATACAGTCGACGAAACGAGTTCTTTGAACAAATGTAACGACAAATCTACGAATAAGTTCTTTCACATAAACCTGAGAGCGGCGAAAAACGGCGAGAACACTAAGCCCCGGATCACAAAGACACCGAACGCGGATTTGTTTCTGGAATTTCAGACGGACAAGTCTGGCAACAATAAGGGGGCAAAGTTGGTTATAAAAAAAAAGCCCACAGTTGGGGTAGAGCTGCAACACAGCCCAACAAACTATAGCGGTGGAGGTACTGCCAAGAAGTTATCGGCTGCTGGCTGCAGCGAACGTCCTCGGTTACCAGGTTACAATGGCCTTAGATCTGAGTACGGGCTGTCGGCCGAACAGCTGTTAGAGAGGCGCAATGCGAAAATGGAACGCGAGAGACGAAGGAAAGAGTTAAGGCAGAAGAAACACGAAGAAGAACAAAATAAGAAGGCGGAAAACGAAAAAAATTTCTATAGATGGTTACAACAAAAAAAGCAGTTGAAAAAACACGCAAAAACTATGAGACGTAGCTATCCTATGAACAAACTGACAGTGTCTTCCGCAAGGGTTTCCATGTAAGATTTTTTTATCACTCATGTAATAAATATATTTTATTTTTAGCTGCATTTTCTATCAATATAATATTCGTATTTTGTTATTTTTTTCTACCAGAAATTCTACTCACGACGGTGATGGACGCAAAGGATCATTTGCTCTGGAAGAGTTGTTAAAGATCAAAGATGAGAGTAGTGGATGGTTTAAATTTTAAAAAAAAAATATCGTTATTTTCTTTATTATGAAAAATTGTTTAAATTTAATCTATTATTACTTATTATTATATATTATAATATGCAATAATAGGTGTATTTAAATTAGGTATATTTTCAATATTACTCTATAATAGCAATTCTCGACCTATTTGTATTTAAAAACTATGACTAAATGACTTATCACTAATACCACTTAAAATAAAATACATTTATGATTTAATAATATGAATGAAAAGATTTCAATATAAATTACAAATCATTACGAGACCATGATAAATTATGAAGTCCGTTTATTTCATAATAACAAATAGAAAATACTCAATTACTAATTTTATAAATGGCCAAGTGATAGTATTCATATTTATTACATTTGATATTTAAAAATAATTAGTAATAATTTAAAAAAAATATGTATTTATTTATTCGGCGTTATTTTCACTTAGTTGTGATAATGTTGATAATAGCGCTGTTCTATAAAATTTATACTTGGACAGTATTATTTAAATACATAGATTAACAATATTGAATTACTATAACTATTATTATACTATTACATATAATATTATATCACTGCCCATAACTGGTATAATTATGTATTCTTCCATTTTGTCAATTTTTTACTTAAATATTGAAATTCTAAATTTTTTATCGCAGCTATTGGTCTAATTTACATTTTATACCTCATAAAAAACTATTAAATAATAATAATAATAATGGCAATTACAAAATTCCAAATCTAAAATTTTATACTTTTTTTAATATAGTTTAGGTATACAATATATAAAAATACGCTTTTGTTATTAAATATTAATAAGTTATGATTTATGATATTGATTTCACATTTGTTATTTTAATTTTAAATACAAAACTTTTTAATACATAATTATTAAATTATAATTGAATACAAGTATGTGTTTTAATGCTATATTATTGTATTCTTGTATTAGTATATTCAGTAGGTAATCAATTAATAATTATAATACTTTATTTCTATAATTATATTATATTATTATTATATCCTTCTTATTTATTAGTTATTAGTTATTATAAAAAATAAATCACGAGTTCGTCAAAATGTAAGAGTTAAATTCGAATATATTATACAACTACATCTAAAATAATATTTTATTGTTTATGTGTGTGTATGAAAATAAACGTTATTTATAGCTGTCACGTGTCATTAGAATTGCTTAATTTTTTTTACTCAACATTTTTAAACATAAATATTTATAAATTATATAATATAACTTTGAATTGTATTTTTCTGAAAAATTATATTTCATCGGAAATGTAATTAATGGAGATATTATTTATTAATTGTGTCAAAAACTGATTAGTAAATCGAGCTTTATTTCAACCATATTACTGTAAAAAACAGAGAAGTTTATTAACAATTACAATGTTAATTATAATAGTTAATTAAATTTGAAAAAAAGAATACGTAAATATTATAAAAATTATTTTGATTGCATTACAATTTACAATGTTTAGTATAATAGGTATTATAGTTTTTTTTAAAAACATTGATTGATTGATTAAAAATAAATAATAGTCTGTTTATTTTTACTTACTAAGGTGAAAATTTTAAAATGAATTAAATTATTTTTGATTGTTGATAATGTTTTCAGAACATGAAATATAACTGTCAGTATTTTATCGATGACATTGTAGAAGCTTCAATATGAATATATTCTACGACTCTACGTATTGGGTGACAATATTCAAATATTTTCATTGAATTAAAATCTAACTCTTCCATAAAATTGACTTATTTAATGGCGATATCCACTCCAAACCTAATTTACAGCAAAATGATAACCTATACTTTTTTAATAATAATTAATAATAATACATATGTCATATTATCTTATTTCTAATTATATTAACCGGCACAGCAGTGTATAGGCAATTTCGGTACTATTGCATGTAGGCAAGTTTACGAATAGTATCCTACGCTATTTTCTATAAACGAATTTTACTACAAAACGATACTATATTTATTATGAACTTCATTGAGACAAAAATAACTTCAATAAGAAGTATTCAGACTCATGTGGGGACACCTGTGACTTCTAGTTAATAATCACTGACGTCAAATTCACGGATGTCGATGATTCATTTAATTCTACTATAGTGTTACAATAGTTTTCACGATAATAAGTTAGGTTAGGATTATTAATAACTTACTAGGCAGTATTAACTATAATACATTAATAAAGTTAATTAATAGGTAAATTATTATAAATAAAAATATTTTTTATTTGAAATTTATATTACTTAGTTACATTTACGCTCGCTACCTATGGTAAAACTTGTTACCAGGTATATTAGAAATTCATCAACCGCACAGTTTTACTGGTGGCCACTGATCACTGATAAAAAACATATTTCTTTTCTAAAAATCGTATACATGTTATAACCTTATTAATATTATAGGATAATCATTATCAATAAGATATACCATATATTATATATAAATAACCGGGTATCACTATGTATTATATGAAAAGAGAAACTTATTTGCACCAAAATAAATTTAAAATTTACATTTTTAGTAAATATTAATTATTAAGTACAGGGTCTGGAAGCCGATGAACCTCGATCCAACGGTTAAATGATAGGTTTGGTCAGTGGCGTATATAGGGGGGGGGCCTAGTGGGCCGCAGCCCCCCCCCGAAATAACTGTATTTATTAATAATAGCCTCTAGGTATTAGATCACTTAATAATTTCTATCTAATATAGCCCACCCCAAAAATTATTTCTATATACGCCTCTGGGTTTGGTGACCGGACACAACAGCTGGCGTATATGGAAGTGATTACATGTCATAATTGATATAATTACACTCGTTAAGTTATTCATATACTTTTGGGGAATGACTACCCTGATCACTACGACAATTATAGTACTAAGAGTCGATTTTCATAACAAACATATGTCATTTTATTCAATTTTCTATGTACTTATATATGTAAAAAAACAACAATACAGATCTAATCTAATCTATCCACTGACCATTAAAATAAAAATTAGTCTATATCGCCTTTATGACAAATTTACACTTTAATATAGTTATTCACTTTGATTTATGAAAAATATTTACCGAGATGCTTAATTATTTTCAATAAATAATCAAAATATGCAATAAAAACTTTTAGACTTAGTATATTTGATCACAAAAGGGTATAAGTCTATTTACCGGGCACCTTTTTTTTTTGAAATTTTTTTTTTTTGAAAAGGGCTGTTTTGACGAGTTAAGAACGATGGTTCAAAAAAAAAATTTGCGAAAATGATTATTTTGGAAGTTAGCCTCCCAAAGTTAACGATTTTACGTTTATACGCATGCGCGCAACATTACTAATGCCGCGCGAGGACCTCGAGTTTGGCGACCGGAGGACTTTTTTAATTGTTTTTATACTTTAACTGTGTAACACTGCCCATATACTACGACATATCTTACCCTGTAACCTACTTAAGGTGGTGTTAAATAGCAAGTCGGGGGATATTTTCGATTTGCGGAGCGCAGCGACGGCGCCGAGGAGCTCAGCGACGAGTGTCGCTAACAAGGCATAACTGCCCATACTATACGACATAACTTACCCTGTGATCTACTTGAGGTTGTGTTGCATAGTAAGTCGAGTGATTTTTTTTTTGTTTTTTTTTTTTATATATAGGTACACCGAAAATCTCGAGGTCCTCTGCGCGGTAGTAGTGTTGCGCGCATACTATAAACGTAAAATCGTTAACTTTGGGAGGCTATAACTTCCAAAATAATCATTTACGCGAATTTTTTTTTTTTGCACCATCGTTCTTAACTCGTCATAACAACCCTTTTCAAAAAAAAAAAAAAAAATTTCAAAAAAAAAAGGTGCCCGGTAAACTAGACTTGTTCCAATTTTAGTTCACTTATTTATTTACAATAATATTATCAATTATAAAGTATAATAAATTCACATAAATAGTTTTAATTGAAATAATCAGAAAAAATCAATTTATTAAAACTAAATAAAGTTTTTTAAATTCTCTGTTAGAAATGAAGCACAAAAAAAAAGATTTCATAAATCTTCATGACAGATATTCAGTGTAGTATTATTTTATTCCAATAATATTTTAATTAATCCCTTATTAATCACCTTACAGCAATAACTTCAGCGTTCCACTCAATTTGTCAAATAAAATATGATATCTAGCAAAATAATACTCACAATACTAAAATGTTGCCTACACTGTAAACTCAAGGCGCCAAAATGTGATGATTGACCGTGCTCGAAACACACTATGACAGTAATAAAGAATAAAGGTGCATTTTTCGCGGTTTTTGAATGTTTTCGTTTCGATGCGTGATCCATTAAATTTATAAGGTCAGATTTATTAGTGGTTCAGTTGCATTTTCTCTTTTAATGCTTTGTAATTTGGTAATGAAAAAATATGGATTGGATTCATTGCAACTCGTGTTTCGCTCAACCAGAAATAGAAAATGGAAATATGACTAAAAAACAGTTTCATTTGACCAGCTGCGGACATATATTTTGTGAAAACTGCAGTTGTTTCGTAGACGGTAAATATACCTAATATCGGATAGAATCAAAACAAAATTTCGTCTGTTCGTATTTTTCACTATTTTAATTAATAAGAAAAATATCGACAAGCAATGGTTTATTAAATAGAAAATTATTATAATATGTATACAGTGTGATTCTTTTTAAAGGTAACACTAAATAATTCTGTCCAGTGACATCGGATTAATATGCGGTTTTGGGAGGGGATAATGAATACATAAATATATATTTCTTGATGGTTTTTACATTTTTAGATCTTTCCGTGTGCGCATGCACAATGCAACTTGCATTTTTTTTTTAAATGGTGACAGGTGTTTTGAATACCAAATTCGGATAGACCGAATTTTTTTAAGTCGATTTGGTCCTTTATATCATAGCTCTAAAATCAAAATTGATTAAATGGCAACCAGTCAAAGTTTCGATAAAAATTATTGAATTTTTCAATAATCATACTAGAATTTTATGAATTATTATGAAATTTTAAGTACTTTTTTTGTATTTGAGGCCATTGAGGGTATTAAATAATTTAAATTTAATTTTAAGCAATACAAAAAAAATACTTAAAATTGCATGACAATTCATAAACTTCTAGTATGAATAGTATGATTGTTGAAAAATGCAATAATTTTTATCGAAACTTTGACTGGTTGCCATTTAATCAATTTTGATTTTAGAGTTATGGTAAAAAGGACCAAATCGATTTAAAATACTTCGGTCTATCCGAATTTTGTATTCAAGACACCTGTTACCATTTAAAAAAAATGCAAGTTGCATTGCGTATGCGCACACGGAGAGATCTAAAAATGTAAAAATCATCAAGAAATGTGTATTTATGTATTCATTATCCCCTCCCAAAACCGCATATTAATCCGATGTGGCGATGTCACTGGACAGAATTATTTAGTGTTACCTTTAAAAGGAATCGCACTGTATATCGTCATGTATAACGATAGGGTATCCCACTGTGATTTTAGTATTTCTGTTATTTAAATTAAATAACGCGAAAACACGGCTGCCTTAGCTGCACCCGTTTTAACCCATATAATAGGTAATCAATAATCATATAATTAAAGTATATAGGGTGATTGTAATAATAATGAATATTGAATAACAATAATAATATTGGTACTATGTTTGTTAATAATTATAAATCTATTTTTAACAAATAGTAATACTTATTCAATAATATTGTATGATACTTTGAACTTTCAAAACTACAGTCTACATCTTACGAAAATTATTATTTTTTTTTATGAGAAACGAAACTATTATATAATATACATATTCTAATTAAATTTGTTTTTCAATTTTTACTATAGTAGTAGTAATTTATATTTTTTTAAGTCTAATTTTTAGTTATAATTTCATAAATTCAAATTATAAAAATATTGCAATAAATTAATTTAATAATTATTAAATTATATTTATTTAGAAAGAGAATTCTGTTATTTTTGTTTAGTAAATATATTAATTTTCAGGAACATTAGATTGTTGCAAGCGTTGTAGGAATAAATGTTCATCTACTATGATAGGAGAAAAGGTAATTAAAATATTAAATAAATTATTATGATAACAATTTGTTGAAAATATTTTTTAAATGTATTTTTACAAAATTTATAAAGTTTGATGAATGATGTTTACTTTTAGTCATACAATATGTTATTTACTAATTGAATACCTATGTAAATGCATATATTTTAGTCATTTCAAACAAACCCACAAGTTTTAGAATATTTTCAAGAACCAGAAGAAGTCTACGAAAAATTGCTCAAAGTGATGAAATTCCAAAAAGCACATCGTATTAAATTAGTTGGTTATCATCAAAACACTGTAAAATTTATAATTCTTTAAATATTGTTACTTATTTATTTATATATATGTATATAAAAATATTTCTTTTCCTATATAATGTGCAGATATCGAAGTATAAAAGAGCAAAATTATATATTAAAAAACTTGAAGGTGAACTAAAGATTGCTAAGAAGTATGTATAATCTTAAGGCTTAGCACTCTTTATTATTAATATCACTATGCTTATTATTTTACACATACTATACCAATGCATCAATACTAATATTTTTTTAAGTGCTTTGCGGAATACACCACAAAATTCACACAACGTTACAGAATCCCTATCAATTTCAACTCCAATTTTTCAACCAAATTCTACTCCATTTAATATGATTAATGCAGAAGCAAATATTCATAACACTCCTGCAAAAATGAAAATAAAAATGCCTGATATGAGACATAGGTAAAGAAACTTAAATGTTTAATTTTTATAACAATATATATAAGTATATAAACATTTAATAAAGTGCATAATTTAAAAAAAAAGGAAACAGTCATTTCGAAATGAATTATCACTTTTATCTACGGGAAGTAATGCATCTGAAGTTTCTACACCAGGTTCTTCAGTTTACGCAAGGTAATATAGTTACTTTAGCTTGTATTTATAATTTATTTATATATATTATATATTATATTTTATAATTATTTCATACAGAAATGAGTAATGAAACTATAACTAATAAATAATGAACCTAATTGTCTTAATTAGTATAATATAATTGCCTATACAGTTTAAACAAATACAATTTATTGTTACCTACATGATAATGAAATGTAAATTTTCAATTTTGAGTTGTAACTGTTTATTTTATTGAGTTCTTATTAATTTATGGCATGCATAAATAAAATTAATATTTATTTATAATTAATTTGTTACTATTTTTGCCTTACAAAACTTATACTTACATAGTTATGCCAAAGTTACTGGTAGATATTAAAAAAAATAATTTTATCAGTAAAAAAAAATTTGGATATTATTATACAATAAGTATAATAGGTACCTACCTGTAGTATAATATTAATTACACTTTTATGTATTTTAGTCCTATGAATGAAATTTGCAATGAAAAGTACATGCCTACAATAGATAACTTACAATTAAATTCATTTGGACATAAGTAAATAAATTTACATAATATTATTTTCAAACAATTTTATTTATATAACTATAGTTACTCAATAATATATAACTTTCTATATTTAAAAATGTTTCCAGGTATCTAAAATCAAATCAAAAAGACTTAAAGAATAAAACAAATTAAACTTTAATATAAGTTGGTATAAATTAATATGATATTTACATGCATGTAGTAAATAATCATAATGTATAAGTATATCTTTAAATTAAGCAAAAGATTTTTTTAAATACAATTTAATTGGTTAAATGTATTTTGAAATAATATTGTTATAAAACACTTAGTTCTGTAACCAGTATATACAATTATTCACTTTTATTTTCTTCTAATTTGTCATAAATATCCTAACTTTTATAATAATATATAAATTAACAATATAATAATGTTACATTTTTTTTTTTAAATAAATATTTTATTTTTATCTAAAGAGAAAAGAAAATGTATTTTTTGAGTTTAATGTATACCTTTTGGCAACACTGTTTTTTGGCTTTGTGTGATAAAAATCTATGTGCTCTTTTTGGCATACATCGATACATCCAATCATTTTAATTTTTTTTGGCATTTTGTGCATTTACCTCGTTGCTTTTGTAAACAAAATATATTATTTCACCATCTTTTATTTAAGCATTTAAGTTAACTAATCAAAAAAATAATGAGTGACGATTCAAATTTGATTTTGTGCTACAACCGAGGATGTGCTGTGAAATTTGATCAAGTTAATAATCTTGAAGGTAGTACTTATTTTATTTCAACCAACATTTTTACATGAAAACTACTTAGTAGGTATATGTTCAAATAAAATTTTAGAAATCGGTTTAAAACATTAAATTTAATTTAAATAATCGGTTGGCACAACCGAAATCCATACAAACTAATTGGCTAGAACAACATATTGGATAAATGGATATAGCAATAACTATACTACTTATCTGCATGTTTCATGGTCCCTTTATTACTATTTGCAAAATTTTTATTGTAAATCTGTATCTACTTTTAAATTATGTTGCCCATCATAAACTATATTAAAAGTAATAAACTTATATTGAAAATTTACGATGTAATGTTTAATTAATTCATTGTAATTTGAATTTTTGATATTTTAATAATTTTTATTTTTGTTTGGTTGTACAATTAGATTCTTGCGTATATCATCCAGGCGACCCTTTTTTTCATGATGCCTACAAGGGATGGTCATGCTGTAAAAAGAAATGTACCGATTTTACTGAGTTTCTTAACATAAAGGTAATTCTTAAAATTAATGCAATAATCATATTTATTATGTTTATATTGTGTGTTTAATTATTTATTTATTTTTAAGGGCTGCACAAAAGGTTACCATAATGGTAAAAAGCCAAAAGAGCCTGAAAAGTATGTACCAGATAAGGATACCAAAGATGATATCATTGAATATCATGCCCCAAAACCAGTTTCATTACCAAGACCATCATCTAATTTGCCATTGGAAAACATCAAACCTACTATTTCTTCTACTCTTATACAACAAATGGCTTCTACTACTATAAGTAATACTAATGGAAATGAAACAAACAGTTTAACTGACATTTCAATTGGTACTATGTGTAAAAACAATGGATGTAAACAGGTCTTATCAATTTATGTTTTATTAAAAAAAAAAATTAAAACATTGTCTTTAATAACAATATTCAAATATTATAGGCTTATGAAGGTGCTGGGAAAGGTAACCTTTCGTGTAACCACCATCCCGGTATACCTATATTCCATGAAGGTATGAAATATTGGTCATGCTGTAATAAAAAGACGTCAGATTTCAATGCATTTTTAGAACAAGTTGGGTGTTCACAAGGAGAACATTGTTGGATCAAGGATACGGTAATTTTGTAATTGTTGGTTTTGTTATCATAAAAAAAATATTCAATGATTTTTGTTTTGTTTTAGAAAACTCAAGGACAAACTAACTGCCGTTTAGACTGGTTTCAGACTGGACCCTGGGTTGTATTATCAATTTTTGCCAAGAAATATGATCCGAATATTTCTTTTGTGAAATTGTCACCTGTAAAACTGTCAGTGGAATTATATTTCCCTTCTGATAATTCATTGTTTTCCAAAACCATGGAACTATATGGGGTATTTATATGCATTTTTCAGTTATAACATTAAAAATTGAATCTATATTAATTTAATTTTTAGATTGTCGATGTTAATACAAGTTGTGTGTCTATGTTCCCTACAAAAGTTGAAATAAAACTTAAAAAAGCAGAACCAATATCATGGGGAATGTTGGAATATCGAAAGCATAAATCTTTAAATGGTACAAATCAATCTACAAATTTAGAAACAAATGTCAAAAATGAAAATTCAAATAACTCAGTTGAAAGTGTTGACCTTGGGGATCTTTAATTGATGAGATTTATTGAATTTATTTGTAACTTTTGGATTAATATTTATCACTACAACAAATATCTGTAATTGTAAACCTGATACAAAAATTATGTTTCTGTCTTTTTTTCTTTACTGTGTATTTATTTTTATATTAAAATAGTATCACTAGTAATAATGTTTTCTCATTTTAAATGAATATTTTCAAATACAACATTTTCTCATCTTTATATTTTTTTTTCTTTTAATAATATTATTTAAAATATTTATTCACATATTATTTCAAATACTATAAAAATGTAGAACGGTTAAATTTTAGAAGTTGTAATTGAATATTTATGTTAGCACTATTTACAATAAAATAGTATACAATCTGCTATACATAGTTTAATTAATTTATAATTTTTTCTTATTACATATTGTAATATTTTTTAAGTTTTGATTGATTTTGAAACTATATTTTAATAAGAATAAAATTAAGTAGGTACTGGCCCATCGTGAAATTCTGAATATTATTTTGGCCCCTCAAAAAAAATTTTAATTTAAAAATTAATTTTTACTTTATAGATTACTGTTAAAATTAAACACGATATTTTATTATTTCAACACTGGAACACAAATATTTGTACTTAAATGTCTAATTTATTATGAAAAAAATTATTTTTTTTTCATATACATTATATATTATTTTACTTAATATTAATTATTATCGTTGCCATTCATTTCTTCTGCCGCATAAATTTATTGTTATTTAAATAGGTAGGTATTTTAAATCGAAAAATGTTAAAATTAAAATTTACTTCCGAATAAATGTAGAATTATTGAAAATATTTTATGCGTGGTAAAGAAATTTGCTTTTAAATGACACTATAAAAACTAAAAAGTATAATTGATTTTAAGATGCTATAGAGCTGCAGTGCTACAGAAGTATAGAATTACAGAATTACATATTTATAAATGATTGTCTTAAAAGCGGTGGTCTATGATAATTGCTAATTGATCAAACATTTAGATCATAAGCTCTATACATAATTTACATAGGTTAAATTAGTTACCTACACCTATAAATTATAATTTAACTCCAATATTCACTGTGGCAGAGTGTGTTTGTCTCTCCTCCAATGGTAATATTTTATATGATTATAATGATCAATAATATTTATATTTATATTAAATTTTAATGTATTATCTTGTATACTTAACTTTTTCAGAATGTAGACGTTATTTTAACCAGTGTCAGTTGATGTTTTTATTTTCATACATTTTATTCACAATAATGATTGAAAAGACTAAAATGATTAAAAGTATATGTTAATGTTTACAATCATAAAAATATTGAAACATTTTCAATAAAACTAATTTTTTAAGTATTGGTATCATACTAGATACTACTCCTTATTAGAACATGCTCTGCTCCAACCTTCAACACTTTTTATTTAATTGGACAATAATTTATTTGGTCTTCTTTTACTAAAACCAAAATTAATGGTCCATTACTGAATACTAATTTAAATTATTTAAATAAGACGAAATATTGGTAGACCTAAATTTAGTAAAAATATTTTTGTGTAGGTTTTAAGTATTTTTAAGTAGCACGAAAAGTTTTTCATGGTCTACCAAAAATAAAAAATCTGCAAGTATTTCACAAAAAATAACAAATTATTACAACAATTAAGTTTTAAAAGGATCATTAGAAACAATCAGTGAAAACTAAAAACCGATGGGTAAAACAAACAATTTACCGAAATTTCAAAAGAAATAGTATGTTATTGGATATAATAATAGGGTAGAAAAATCAACTTAGTGCATTAACAGTAACAAATTAAATTGTCATAAATAATAGTAAAATCGTTAATGAAGTTGTGTTAGTGTTTATTGAAAATTTTAAGCCAGAAAGAGCTAGATAATGAAGTTTTGAAAGAAATAATAAAACAAAACTTTGAAAAATATCCGAAAAAATGCTAGATTTTAGCGCCTTCGTATTTGTGTTCCTGCGCCCTCATCCGACTCATCTTTGAGGATCTGATTGTAGCCAGTATAGGCCTGAGTAGGTGCATTCTATTTGGATAGGGAAATTGCCTGTATCTTACATTCATTAAGTTTTAATTTGTTCTGTTTAAAATTAATTTTAAACTACCTATTTATATGGATTTAAAGTTTTCGACTAGAACAACATTTTCAAAATGTATTACAAGATCACACTAAAATGGAAATTTTAAAACATTGAAAATATGTATTCTAAAAATTCTACATTTTTTCAATAGACATCTCAAGTTCAAAGTAATGAAATTGATTACCTACTTCGATAAAAAAAAAAATGATTTTAGTTATAACTAATACAAAAAATAAAAAATATTCGTTAACTTTAAGGAATTGAAATATTACTAATATTTCTGTTAAGTATATTTAAATAAATTAATGATTTACCATAAAGGCATAGAATAATAACATTTTAAAATTATTTAAATTAACTTTTAGCTATTTATAATGTACTTTTTTAGCGACTTATTAACTTATTATTAACTATTAAGGGGCCGCCACGCTAACATTTGTTTTCTCTATCTATTTAACTATATCCCACATAATATAGGAACAAAGATATTCCGTATTCCCACGATTACGACTCCACTTTAGTCTTTAGTTTAGGGAAAAGGCACCTATTATATATTGTATAAAGAACTAAAGAAAAATATTTCCTGTGCATTTACCAGATAGATTTTTAATAATTACATTTTTTAATAAGTTATTAATGGTTAAAAATGATCAAAATTATTTTAAATTAAAACAATTTATAAAAAATATAAATATTAAAAATCTTGCCCTCCTTTTATTATTAGAAAAATAAATTAATAATAATAGTAATTAGTATTACTATATCAATGTATAATAAAAGATTCCTAGAAATGTGTGCCGACTGGCAGTCTGCTCAGGAACGTTTTCATCCTATACAATAATTTATCATTTAATTCAAATCTAATACAGCCGTTATACATATTCATTATTCAATAACGGTGTACACTCCCTGTATACTATATACAGCAATACGACGAATCTGGTTTTTTTTTTAAATATGTTTTTAATAATGATTATTATTATAAGAATTTTAGAATCGATGAAAAATAATGTTTTTTCGATTATATTTTGATCGTAAACTTTTTTCATCTGATTTGAGAATAGACCCCCTATTTACAATTAAATGTTGGAATATAATTGAAAAATTAATGGATTTTTCATTTTTGTTATGTTTTCATTTCATCCAACTTAACAACTATTTTTATTTTAATGAAACACTTTTCAACCAGATAACTATTTCTGTTTTCCAATTTTTTCCACATTCCTTTGGATTCTAGATGCTTGACTTTTAGATATCTACCTATTGGAAAATATTTTTATTTATCGTTTAATTTACTTATACAAAATTATTTAGAACTACGAATTTCCAAATGTTGTACTGTTCACTGTCCATTTTTAATTTTAGTAGTTGAACACTAAATTGTATAGATAAATAAGTAAGTACTAAAAACAAATTTTAAATCACAGTCAAATCATACGGGAATTTTTTAAATAGTAAACGAGAAAAAATCTTAAATTTATTATGTTATCGTATAAACAGCTAGGCGATTGTAATCTATCTGATTTTAATTACCTATAAACTCTCTCGGGTCTACTTCAATATAGGGCATATTATGTAATTTGTGCTACATTTGAAAATTAATTTTGGTAATTTGCGCCACATAAACTAAATAAAAGGGTATTATGTATTTTGTTCCATCTTGTACCTTCAAAAATTGTATAGTTAGCGCCATTATTCACCGCTTATTTAAATTGTAATTTGTGCTAAATTACAAGTAATATACAATTGGCGCAAAAATAGGCAAAATGCTATCTCACTTTCAGTACTATCTGAATGATAAGTACGCTCCTAATTTGTAATAAATTCGTTTGTACACTATAACTTAATATTTATAATAAAATGAACATAAACATTTTTAATAAGTTAAGTGTAGTATTTAAATTATAGTAGGTAAATAATAAAAATAAAAAAAATTTAATTTAATTTTTATACACACCTTTTTTGTTCTTTTTAACCAAGTAGCAACAGTAACAGATATTTATACCTATATAACCGCCTGCCTAATTAAAGAGTAGTCGATTAGCTATTCCTATCACTAAACGAACCTGTCTCGAGAACTGAGTTGTTGGATCGATACAAATCAAGTTTTCTAAGTTTTAGTTTACAGGTTATAGAAGCTATTATGACCTTCGTTCATAAACTTACGCAATCGAACACCATATAGCAACGTATATACAAGGTTTATATACGTAAACCATACTTAGATCATTATAGATTTTTTTATGAATAAAATAGTAGTAATATTAGTAATATTATTATTGTACAATTTGTAAATAATATAGTATATACTAGGTATTTGTATAAAGTATACTCTCGACTCTCACCTGAGTACCTATTCTGTTATTAAGGGTAATATGGTAATACCTATATTGATGATCACAGGAGTACGAGTTGAAACAATTGAATTAATATGATGTATCTGTAAGGCATAGGTTATTATACATATTATTGTAAATCAAATCAATAATGTTATTTAAAAATGTAGGAAGATGACTGCCAACGAATAGTTTCTACTTCGCGATTTAAAATTTGACTGTTGTCTATGTCAATAAAATATATCCTCGTACTCAAAATTTTTGTGATCTGTTAACCTAAGCAAATTCGCCGAATACGACATAAATTACGAGTCAGTAGTTTGTAAATCGTTGCAACATTACTAATATAAACATACAAATTTAAAACAACTCGAGAGAGTTTATATATTTCCTCTAGGCTTTAAGTAAACGTAATATGTTGACCAGAGAGTTTGTTAGTTTTAAAAAAAATTGAATCGTTTACCAATTTACCAAACAATTGAGAGTTTATTACTGTGTCAAATAGCAACAATAATGATTTAAGATCACCCCAAAATACCCATAGAGTACGAATTACAAATGCGTCAAGAATAATTTAATGGTTAAGATTATTACCTACATTATATTAATCATAGAATCTCATGAAATTGAAACGATATATTATTAATCAAACGAGAAAAATAGTGGTGGTAAACTGATACCTAATACCTATCACACATTTTATTTTTATACAACGTCATTTTAAGCTCACATTGGTACACTGATATGTATACAATGAACATTTTATTATTTTAAGTAGAAACTTGTAATATTTAAATTCTATTGATTTTTCAAGATCAAAGAAGAATTTTTGTGTAAATATTAAAGCAAAATGGCAAATCCTATGATGTAAAATTTGGTAGGTGTACACACAGGTGGTTGTATGTCGCATGATTAATGGTTATTTTAAGGGAAGGGTCGGATTTTTTCAGACCCTTCTTTGTGGGGGAAGGGAGGTCTGGGATACTACAAAATGAGGCACTTTACATTAAGTTATTTATATTTTACATTGAATTATCCAAATATTCCAAATATTAACATATGATTGTAATATAAATTGGAATTAGGAATACAAATTTAAATTATAATTTCAATAAAAATTATTAATATTTTCATAAATTAATAATAATAAATATCTAGTGAAATGAATGTATAAAAGTGAGAATAGAAATAATAAATATGAATTCATACACAGGAGTATTATAGACGAAAACAGTTTAGAGTAACAGCTGTGTACCTAGTAATTACTTTTCCTATTATAGAAATCGTGTTGTATTTGTATATCTATTTCACTATTTGGCGTTGGTCATGATGGTGTCTAAATGTGGTGGGGAACAATCATTATAAAAAATGAAATTAATAAAAAACAGATTATGAACTTCAATGATACAAAGTCGATTATAAGTGTTTGTTCTTTTAACTTTAAGTATTGAAAGTGACATACTTTAATCATTTTAGATTTTTTTTCAGGTGGTTGAAAAATTTGACGAATTCACGAAGAGTATAATATAATTTGTTATAATTAATTATTTTTATCGAATTATAATTATTTATTTATTGTGTCAATTATTTGAGTATAATTAAATTTTTTCAACCATACCTAAACTATGATACTTAAAAAAAAAAATTATTAAATTTTAATGTATTATTATTTATTATTGTACGGAATTGAAAAATAATAGCCATTACTAAAAATCTAAGGATAGGCCCAAGACTTCCATATTATCAAATTCGCGGCCTTGGACTTATTAATTATTCGATGACTCATTATAATATCAAATAATTTAAAAAATGACATTACATTTCTATAATCATGAACTATTTGATCCTGTACAACGATTCCCGCGACAAATTAAATGTTGGTGGATTTGTCTTTGCTTAACTGTCTCTTCTCTAACTCTGTTAAATGTATTACACGTATTTTTATGTTTAGGTGGATTTTACCAAAATTTTAAACAGGTTTAAAATTATATCCAATTATAATAACTTTTTTATTTTTCACAATCAATGGAAACCCTATAAATAAATAAAAATATATTCTTTATTCGTGAGCCATGCCTTTGTGAGATCATCTTTAAAATTTAAAATTATATAGGACTAAGGATGTATTGAATTTCTGTCACATGAGTGCGCTTACATATCACACATATTGCTTATTATTAAATTAATAAAGAATTTGAACCTATTAAAATCATTTATTGTCTTAATTCGAAGATAATTGGATTGGGTGACTTGTTGGTTATAGCAAATGATCCATAGGGTCACCAACATTTCCCTTAGAATTTTGGAGTTGTTATGGCTAGGAAAAAAAATGATTGCCGAGAACAAATACCAAACAACACTGAAATATGTTACAGAGGGTTCAGTACATTATAATGTATAACAAATTAATTATTAATTTTTTTTTTGTTTAATTTAATTTTTATATTGTAGGTTTACACCATCCAACATTCTAGAAATTTATAAGCGTTTTTTGGAATAATTAAAATATTCAAGGACTAAAGTACAAAAAATTACTTTTAGGATATATGAGAAAAAATATTTGAAGAAATGGCAAAAAAAATAAAATATATCTATAAAATATTTATATCAACTACCTACATTTGCTAATTTTAGTTTCGATATTATAATTATTGCAGTAATAGTTTCGCGATGTTGGCCGGGATTCTGTCAGATCTATTATAGTCTTATAGATGCAATGCGAACCATGTTTATAAGAAAAGTTAGTTTACTGTAGACATTATTGCCATTAACGAACTCTATACACTATACGACTACCTATGATACATTTACTACTCCATTTACTACTGTAAATCTTAATTTACATGCTT
This sequence comes from Schizaphis graminum, assembly GCA_020882235.1. Classification (NCBI taxonomy): domain Eukaryota; kingdom Metazoa; phylum Arthropoda; class Insecta; order Hemiptera; family Aphididae; genus Schizaphis; species Schizaphis graminum. Next base: position 74,899,778 of record CM037032.1, read on the forward strand.
TGTAAGTATTTGGTATAGCCTTATAGGTAATAAAACCAAATAATAACTAAGATTGAGTCTTGGCTAGTTAAATATATACTTAAGATCATATTTTACGTACTTATTGCCTCTTATTACATGGATTATATCTGTAAGGACTCACTATCGGTGTAACCCAAAAGCGTATATCGTCTATTTTTTTTTGATCGGCAAAAGCACAAATTCGTTTTGCGCTTTTGTACCTTATTATAATAATGAGATAAAAGCGAAAAAATAAATTGTATTATCTGATACAATATTGTACTCGTTACACTACAAGTTTCACATCCATCAATTAATACATTTCCGAAGTGCTTAAAGAACACAAGGCAGAAGTTTACGTATTAAAACATTTCAAATTCAATCAAATGGATTAATGGACGACAAACTATAGATCACATCTCTAAAATCAACTCTAATAAAAAAAAAAAATGAGATTTGTACATAGAAAAAAAAAATTCCCGGTTGGGCTATTTAAAGACTTAAGGTTTAAAAGTTCAAACTTAATTTTAAGATACTTATTATAATTATACATTTATACTAAAAAGTAGTAACTACTAATATGTAATTTAAATTTAAAATTTTTTTCACCCATTTTAATATTATTACTGTAAAAGCTTGATTAACAACTATATGATTTTGATAAAATATACTTTATTTTTGTAAAATTTATTTGCGCTTATGGTTTGTTAAAAAGATATTATTTTTTGCGCTTTTGGGTTGTGTTTGGGTTATATTTTGCGGTAATGAGCTACAGTCCTCACGACTCTCCTTGAAGTAACTCGTTAGATAAATTAGTAGATATCTTATATTTCAGTGCTCACCCTTGACTACGTAACAATATATTATACTTTTTATGCATAATTTTATGAATATAAATATTATGAATACTTTTTTACTTAAATAAAATATTTAAATATAATGTAGGTATAGATTATTTATAATTATAAGTACCTATTAAATATTTATACCTACATAAATTATAATTAAAATATTAAGTATTTCTTAATTACTATCGGAGAACTATCTAGGTACCCACGAAATAGATTAAAAATTAAAATTGAATGTTTACCTATCAACAGTATCTATAAATAAATAATTTGTTTTGAAACTTCTTACAATTATATAATAGTCAATGGCTACATATTTTACAAAAGCGATAATATGTTAAACACAGCTACGCTATTATGCTGTCACTATATTATTGTTATAAATTAAAAATCGTTTATGGTAATTTATGATTGTACCTATAGTCCGGCGACTATTTAATGTCATTGACTGCCCGTTATATTTGCCATTGGAAAATATATAGGTATTAGCAATGTCATAAATGACATAAAAAAAAAATTGCGCAAAAATATTCGTACTTCAGATTATTGTCTTGAATTATAGTGTTACTAACTTTCAAATTAATTAATATATAGGTATCTACTGTAAATTGTAATACAGTGTGTAAACAAAAGACATCTTTTACTGTGATTTCTATACGAGGTTATTTAGACTTCCAGATTTTTGGTGAATTCAAATGCACAGATCATCGATGACATCGCATACGTATCATAAACACTTTTGTGATGTACTACGATCAAGTGAGTCATGTCATATCATACATCCGCAGTCCGCATCATGTGTATCTGTGAGTGTATAATTTGTGGTCGTAATCGAAGGGGGGGTGGTGGTTAATTTCGGGTTTAAACCTCTACCCTTGAAACTTTTTAATAAAATCTTATTATACTCGTTTAAAAACTACTATTGTGTTTATTAATTATCAAACATTGAAAAAATAGTTTGAAAATCTACTATAATTAATAATTATTAGCAAAAATATTATAAGAATTATTATTTTTATTATTGATTCAATCCCTCCTCCTAAAAAAATTCACACTAGATAGGGTGTGTTTTTCAACAACGCGGGAATTATTTATTTTATATTATATATACCGTCGAACATGTATGTCTGTAGTCCACTCATATGCTCTTCCTGCTGCTGTTCAGTGTGAAATTAAATAACGCTCCTCGTCGTCGCGGCCGATCGCGCGCCATTATGTTCGAAGGGATTGCGCCTGCGAATTGGCAATATCCTGATACGCACACATACACTACACACAGAAAAGAAAAACGCTCGGGCGTGCGCGCGCTTGCGCACACACAGACGTCATATGCATAAACCGCGGTCGGGCGTCACAGGATAGATGCCGGAGACCAGGAGTAGCGTTGCTCAGTAACCGAATCGTTGAGCGGCAGACGAGTCGACGCCTTAAAATTTTTTGCACGCCGTTATTTTTTATTTAGTTATTTTTTTTTAACTCACGATGACATAGTAAGTAGTTGCAACACACGCATTATTTTTATTATTATTATAAAATGTGTAGTATATTAGTATAATGGTTTTCAAGACTTTGCCAATCAATTTATTATACGTATTTTAATGCGATTTTATTTGAACTACATGCGACGACGATCAAAAAGATATTAAATGTCACACGTAAAATTACACGTATATAATATATGTATAGGATGCAATCCCATTAGCACGCCACTGAGCAGCTAGCATGCAGAATGTATACGTTACGTTAAATATATACCTGTATTGTATATATACACTGTTGTACTTTACTATTTACTACGCTATATAAACTATATTAGTGGTAATTATTTGCTTATTTGGCGAGTTACATTTACTATATTTTTTTCTTCTGAAATTAATAATTAACGATCTATTACACCATTATTATACTGTAGTATACATAGCCCATGAGTACGACTTAAGCATGTATTTCTTTTTTTGAGGAGAAGGGTCGTAAAAATATTTTACAAAAAAGGCCATATTAAAAAATCAATCATCCAATATACTGTACCTATATGTGCATGGATATGTATTATCCGAATCATAATTACCATCGAATGGACAACGATCAACTTAAAATTGTCTTTTTGGATTTAGATATAAATATTTATATCAACATTTAAAGGGTATAAGTAATTTGAAACTTTATTAGTTATTACTGAAGAATGAAAGTTTCATTTTTTCTTTCCTAAAAATTACTTTAGTATAGTCACACACAACTATATAATATCATATACAATTTTAAAAAGATCTAATTATTAACAAACAAAAATTAAAGTCTTATTATTATTTTAATACAAAAAAATAATTATTTTGAAGTGTATTATTTACGTAATAATACAAATGTAAAATTAAAACTGTTTAAAATATAGGTGACAAAAAATGTTATTCTATGACATGCATTTTTATTTTTTAACGTAACGCAGTATATAATGTTACTTTCAATTAAAAAAATAATACATTAAAATATTTACCCAATTTTTATAAATTAAAGTTGCAAGTATATTATATACTATATTACAACTAGTACTTATATATTTTGTTCGCAGCTTGTTGATTTTTTTTATATTTTCAATCAAGTTGATCTATACTCTATAATGTATATTTCTCTTGAATTTTTTCCATATTAACAAGATTATTGTTATTCTAACATAGTTTTTTATCAATATGATTGTGATTTTTTTTCGGTGCGATCAGTCTTTAAAAAATAAAAAGTAGTGTTTAGTGATTTAAATAAAAAAAAATTAATGATTAATCTAGAACTGAGAATTAAAAAGGAGATAATAACTATACAAATGATTCGTAAATTTTATTATATAATTTATAAACGATTATTGATTAGTATGTCATTATCATTAATATATTCTTATGAAAAACTATATTATCTTTTCTACTACAACAATAATTATACTTGTAACAAATGCATATTATATTAATTATTAATCATTTTATACGTAGCCTTTGATTTATGTGTTATTTATCTTAAATCTCCGATCATTTAATATTATATAAGCTTAAATTAGTAGGTATAAAATACTAAAATAGTTTTGGAGACAAAATCGAATTACATATTTGTTTAACACTTCTAAGAAAGTTAATTAAAAATTAAGTTATCGTATTTTTTTTTTCTGAAAATTTAACTTACTTTATTTATATAGTTGGTATAATAAGTTGTTTATAAAACTGCGAACGTCATGAGAAAATATAGAATAATTAAATTTCAATAAAGATCGACATTTTAATCGAAATATTAATATATTTTTCAAACAAATTTGAGTGATGGCTTTGAAGGAGCTGGATCGTTTTTTTTAATCTGGGTAAGATGTTATAACATCGACGTAAAAAAGGAAAAAAAGTTTTTTGTTTAAGTGTAATACTAATACTTCATGTAAAAAAAAACTAGCATTTAGCGATATAATATTGACAGCGATGGAACGCGAGCTGTTATTCACAAATATAACTACTGTATACTATAGGTACATATTAATCGTAGTTTTTAACGATTATTATCAGCTAGGTATATAGTACTAGTACATATCTTATGACATTTAATCATCTATTCTGAATTTTATTCAAATCCACGTCCTCTGAAGACGTGCAATTTTCCTATTAAAATAATTATCAACGTATTAAAGTACTTCATACGCATTCATCATTTTTATTAAAACGTTTGCAGATCCAAAATCCTGCGTATATAGAGCCACCTACAGTCGTTGACTACAACAACTGTAATTAGATAGAATAATAAAGAGAGAAAATGGGTGTGAAGCGGAAGGAAGATGGAGCAGCGGTGGCGGAGGATGTGGCTCCAGCCGAAGACAATGGAATCGAACTGAAGCCCAAAATGAGCCTTTTGAACGGCGTCACCGTCATCGTGGGTAGCATCATCGGGTCCGGAATATTCATATCGCCGACGGGCGTGTTGGAAAACACCGGATCGGTGAACGCTTCGTTGATCGTCTGGGTCTTGTCTGGCGTATTTTCAATGGTATCTACTTTCATAATATTATCACTGTTATTATTATTATTATTGACGAAAGAATTCCTTAAAAGCATACTTCATTCAATCATTGTAAAATAATAACATTCATTGCTCTACTCAGAATCTAAATTAAATAAACCATATATTTTTTACTGTATAATAAAGAATTCGATATTTTAACAAACTTGCTACTCCCCTTAAAATTGTCTTCACGTTTCACCCTAAAATATATTATAATAATATTAGGTTCATTATTTAAGTTAGTAGCGCCTTGTGCCCAGCAATTTTCATTTAGTAAATAATGACGACGAACACACGTTTGGAATAATACAATCTCAAATGAGACGAATGAAATATTATACTTTAACATTTAACAGTAAATAAGAATAAGTAAAATATTAAATTTTAAAATAAAAAATTTCCAACAATAACTCTCTCTAAATTGTTTTGGCATATTAAATTTATAAAGTTTAATGTGTTGTAATAATATTTTGTCGTTACAATATAAACCAATTATTAATTCAGACCTATAGTTTAGTTGTTATATGCAGGTTATGCATTCGTACTCATACCGAAAACGTAATATTAATAAAATGCTACAATATATCCTTAATAAGCACGTCGGTCAAATATATTTCTTTATTATTATTATAATTATAATTTCTATCTTTATTATTTATGATTAAAATATAATAATGAGTTGAAAATCGAAATATCCGAGAATACGCGTAATTTTTTTTTTTTATATGCAAATATTATATATAATTTACACTTGCCTAAATTATGTATAAACTTGCAGCCACGACAAGAAGCCACCATTGTCAGTAATTTTTAAAGTGTACCCTTGACGTAATGATGTGTTAAGAGGACGTTGTTTAGTCCAAACACACTGTAGTATCGCCAGTATCCTTCAATATCTAACGCGCTATACGGCAAAAGTCCACTACGCAATTGTAACGTTTGAGGTCGATATCAGGGTTTAAACATCTGTTTCAAACTCGAGAAGTGAAGAATAGTTTCAATAAGTAATGCCACCTTTTTTTTTTTTATAAAATAGGTATCGTAATTTAACGACGAAAAAGTTACATTAATACAGTAAATGTACTTAAATGGAAACGTGATGTATATCAATTGGCGATTGACGTTATCTTGAAAACAGTCTCCATTGAAAATCAACATGTGTTTGAACTCTGATATCGACCATAGACACCTACACAATTTATATTTCGCTTATTGGAATTATTTCACTACATCGCCCGTTAGATAGATTTCGGCACAGCATGGACGAGACATAACACAGAGACAGTAGGTACTTACCGGCATTATGTATAGTATTCTCGGCAGTATTATGTCAAGTCGCGTTAAAAATTGATTGATTTAACGGCTCACTAAAATTTAATGGACCAATTACAGATTACTGAATCGCGTTTAAGGGACCTTTAGCTCACTATTTCAGATAAAATGTGATTAAACGTTTAGATAATATATTGTCGGTTGGTTATGCGACCAGAAACTGTATAACACGTAATTAAACACGTCACACGCCTTATTATTTCGGGACGTCACTGCGGTTGACATTTACAAGTTATCTTATTCAGGTCGGCGCTTACTGTTACGCGGAACTGGGATGTATGATATCCAAGTCCGGAGCAGACTACGCGTACATCATGGAGACGTTTGGCCCGTTTATAGCTTTCATGCGACTGTGGGTGGAGTGCATGATCGTCCGACCGTGTTCGCAAGCCATCGTCGCCCTCACGTTTAGCCTTTACGTGCTGAAACCCATGTATACCGACTGCGATCCGCCTGAAGAGTCCACACGACTGCTAGCCGCCTGTTGCATAGGTAAATATGACGACTCGCGTAATGATAAACGTATGCGGACAAATTATATTGTAATTATACGGTTATAGTCTTATAGGGTATCGACTGTTGTAGATTGCAGTTATATACGTAATACGAGTATATAGGTATATTTAATAATAAATATTAAGCGGCTGGTAAAAGTTAGGAAAAACGGTTACGACTCACCGAGCTATTACAGTTAGACAACATCGGCAGGCTTTAACTTTAATTACCTAAGTTATACATGAAAGGCCCCTCTTTGAATTGTGTAAAATTTTAAAATATATGTTGACGAGTTTCTATAAGAGAAAATTGGTCAATGTATAATGTATATATAATATAATATATGATACCGACTACTTAGGAAAAAAAGAAAAATTGAAGTTTAACACTATTGTAGAAAAAAATTAAAATCTATAAATAAAGTTAATATTTTTTGTTTGTTCGCCTTTTTTTCGCGGATCGACTTAGGAGTTTTTAAGCTTCAATTTTACGGATGTCAGTTGCAGTCTATTAGAAATGAAATCATACTATATTTTTTATAAGCTGATGAGTATTATTGTTGTATAATATTTCCGTACCGTTTTCAATAATTTTGAGAATAAAATTATATTTTTTTTTACTGATTCATTTTTTTAAGATTTATTTATTTATTTAAAATATATAGAAAATTCCCAAATTAATATAATATTATAAACATATAATAATAAGTAAAATATATTTATATTTATTGAGTTGATGGATCCTTATTGACTTTACTCATCATTCTGATAATGATTGTTTTTTTTTGCATAATTTATGTTGCATATTATAAGTATGAAAAATACAAAACATATGACAGGAACGAAAAGATAATAATATGTATTTTTTTTTATCTGTTATATTGTGTAATTTAATTTTATTAGTGAATTGTAATAGGTTTTTTATTATGCGATTATTTATCATGGATTTAAAATTTTATAATTTGCCCTCTTATTTCTAACATATCTATTCGCTGAATTGGCTGAATTGCCCGACATTATAAAATAATATAGAAAACATACAAACCTATTGACAATTATGGGGAATATAACGTGTCAAGGTTAAAAATCAAAAGAGATAATGTACACGATGCGATCAGTGAAGCACACGTTAATATTTATCAGCCTTAAAATCTGTAAAAATGTAATAATAAATGAAATTAGTCTATAATAACTAATAACTAATACTAGGTATAGGTATACTATAATAAAAAAAAAAATATAAATATTCGTTGTTACTGAACCTATTGTTTACATTATATTGTATTTTTGCTCTTTTTATGCTCTTTTCAAAACTGGACTCTTATTTCTTTTGCCGGATGTTCATTTTTAACTGTTTTTAAACCTCAAAAAATAAAACAATTTTATAGCTATATTATGTTTTACTTTCACGTTTTGTTTTTTTTTAATGGTTTTGTGGAAATAGCTTAACATTGAAGTAGAATTAACACTGACCGTATTCGAAATTTACCGTACATGGACAAAAAAAAATAAAAACAAATCTTTTTTTCAAACTTTAAACGTCATTGAACAAGAACTTACTAAATCTGCAGATAATAAATAACTGTATAGTCACGTTAGAAATTTGCAGCTGCTGGGTGGAATCTAATTGTTAAATAGGTTGATCTGTATTATTATATCGCTTAATATACACGTAATACAAAATGTGTAAACTCGTTATTTTACTTATTAGGATATGGTTATTGAAATTAATTTAGCTTTAGCTTATATTAATACGTTAGTAACTGTTAATTTTACGATTTTAAATCTTAACAAAGTTAATTACAATAAAAAAATAAATTTACAGAAATGTAATAGTTTTAGAATGAAAATCAAGTATTGTAAATTGTCGATAATATAGAACTTGTAAAAATATCCCGAATTTTAAAATATATTTTAGGAAAATATAAAATTTCATCTGTATAATATATATACCGTGTGTTAAATTTTAAAGGTAACAGGAAATATTTCGAACGCATGACTTTTAATTTGATTCGGGTTTTTTTTACAGGGTACAGGACACAGGTAAATACATATGTTTTTGATAAATTCTAATTTTTAATTTTTTTTTATCTACGCATGCGCAGTAAAATAAAAATTTCTTAAATAGGAACCACCATTTTTGACACTGAATTTAGATCGCTCTATTTTTTTTTGAGCAACTTTGACCTTTACAGTTTTTTGATATCTTCAAAATTGAAAGTTAGGTAATTTATAATTATCGCATTTTTCAATACTCTATCTTAATTACATATTTGTAGGTGTAATTTATTGATAAATTCCAATGATATTTTTTTATAAATTTGATGTAACAATAAATACACCTTGTAGTTTTAATAAAAATAAATTATTATGATAATACCTATAATATTTACAAATCACCTAATTTAAAACTTTCGACTGTCTTAAAAATGTCAATTTTGAAGATATCAAAAAACTGTAAAGATTAAAGTTGCTCAATAAAAAAAAAAAATAGAGCAATCCAAATTCAGTGTCAAAAAAGGTGGTTCCTATTTAAGAAATTTAAATTTTACTGCGCATGCGTAGATAAAAAAAAGTTAAAAATTAGAATTTATCAAAAACATATGTATTTATATGTCCTGTACCCTGTAAAAAAAACCCAAATCAAATTAAAAGTCACTGTTTAAATAATTTCATTATACAGGTAAAAATATTGTACCTATATGAGCAAAACCTGACGCAAATTATTTTTATCATTGTATTTGTTTTCGTGAAATTTCAATCAAATTTCGTTGTCGCAAATTATGCAAATATGTTTTTAGCTAGTTATTATAGCGATTACATGGTACTTTAGCTGCTAATTACTTCGATTGTTTATACTTTATTCTGCTGTATCATATTGGGTTGGTTTTATTTTGATTAGACTAGAGTCAAAAGATATTCATGTTTTAATGATTTTCATAATATTATTCATAATAAACAGTACCTATCATACAAACTGAGTGCACCGGCCACCGAGTGCAAATAAAACCTTATACATTATAATATTAAAGGACTAATGTTTTGTTACAGTAATAAAATAGATGTATATTATTGTCGCCAGTGTATAGAGCGCAAAGGTTTTTGATTTCAATTATAAATTCACTGATTCTATTCAGACGCATAATAATGTAATGTTTAGGTACTTATTAATTATTATACTTAGTGATAATAGTGGGAATGCGATTTGCGTACCATATTTTTCAGAAATACATTTTAACATCACGAATTCATGCGTAAAATAATTTTATTTTAGTGTGATGTTGTTTAATTTTACCAATTTTACAATTTTACATAAATTACAAAATATAGGTACAATAAATATAGAGAACAAAAAACGGTCCGGTAAACTTTTAGATAATGTATACAACAGCTCTTTACATAGCTTCTCACCTGTCAAGTATATTATAATATTAATGGTAAGAGGAATCATAGTTTAAACAATGACCTAATATTAAGACTTAAGAGGTACTTTAGATGTATATTACATTTTAGACTTTAAGAGTATCTGATTTAAAATCTATTAAACTTCAATAAAAATTTATATGATAAAATAAAAGCTATTTTTATATATTTATTATTAATGGGCTATAATGTATTCCAATACAAATGATTATTTTAAATTATTTATTTACGAGTTTAGTTAATGGACTTATCAGTGAATATTGAATAAAAAAGTTTACATTTTGAGGCTTTACAGATAAAACATTATTAGAATATTTTTAAATTAACAAAAAAATTATATACTGTTTAATTTTTTTTTATTACAAACTTGAAAACGTTGCAACCTAAATAGTAAGCAATAGTATTAAAAGGCTTCACAATAATAACAATAATATTATACAATCGTCAATCGTTTACATATTATCTGATGATGGCGAAACACACCGATTAATGAACTTGTACAACTGTAATGTTTCATTTTTTGAAAATGAACAAGTTAATATTTAAATCTGTTCTAAAACCTGAATCGCACGTGATTTATTCAAGAATATTTAATTTCGGTCCAAGTACGTGAAAACCGCGTGCACAGTTTTCTCCAATGGGAAAATCCACGTGGTAGCAGCTACCGTTCCACTAGAGCTCGGGAAAAATCAATGAAACTTTCGCCCACATCCTCCCACCAGATGATGTTAAGCGCACATCTAACGTTACACAATCACTACAACCTCTTATTAACAATGACGAATTTTAAAATTGAATTTAAAAATGTTTTCGCATCGAATATTATTGATTTTCATATATTGTATATAATAATACATATTTGTAATTATGACTATACGTATACGTTGAGTATGATGCATACAAAATACCTGATAAATATATATTAATACGATTTACGTAATGTAAGATAGCTAATATAATGCTAATAAATTATAATATATGTTGGGTTAATAAATTTAGTAAGCACGTACGTATACATAATATTGCATATAGTGACGTTACTTAACAAATTTAAAAAAAAAAAAAGATTAAACAAAATATTTTTTATTAATAACAACGGAATATATAGGCCAAGCAATAAACAGTATATACACTATACACTCTTTACAAATTCATATTTATGATCTTTTAAATAGTCTAAAAGGAAACACCTTGTTAACTGCAATATTCGTGAATAATTGTGGCGAAGAAAATATATCCTAAGCAATATAATGTATACACACTATATATTATATATAACAATATTGTGAATACAATTTTAGACGTCACGATAACAATAAAACAAATTATTTTATGGTGAGATCGAAATCACATTATATTTTTGTACGTGAAGTAGATTTAAATTGTACGTATCTATTTTGGAGGAGCTCCTACGTTGAGGAATCTTTTTCTGCAGATGATATTCGTGCACAACTCAAGCTGAAATGATTATTTACATTTTTGTTCAAGGCATATATTAAAATGGATAATCAATACTAGTTACTATTAATAGTACATAATAATTTAATGGTTTTTTTTTTTTATAGTAAAGGTTTATTTAAAGTCTATCATTTTTGTTTTGTTAAAATAACGTAATATTTTATTCACATAATCAATAACTAATAAAAAAAAAAAAATCAGTTTCTTAATTGGTTTTACCTTGATATTAATCTAACTTTAACGGTTATGGTTTTGATTTGGGTTTAAATGGTTTAATTAAATTCAATTAAAACTTTATAAAGATTAAAAACAAATAACTAGAGATATTAACATAACCATTAGGTATATGTTAATAATTATAATTTGGTATTCAAGATACTATCTATAAAAATGCGTAAATAAGAATTACCCATTTTCAGTATTTAAAAGTATTAAATTATCTTCAAAATGAATAAAATATGTTGATATTTTTTAAATTATCAACAAAGTAATTGAAATAATTTAGATTCATAAAATTAAAGTGTACTTAATGTAGTCAATAGTCACATAAGTACTACAATACTAGCTGAATTGTGTAATTTTTAAATACATCTGAAGTACCTGCAGTCTACTTCCATAATATTATACATAATACGATGTATGTAATATGAACGTTTTGGAGCACTCTTCTGTTTGAAAAATGTTAACATACATAATAAATAAATAATTGTGTAAGAAGATCTACTATTGTGCAAGACCTGTGGACTTTGAAGTAACCTTTATTATCAAAAACATATTGACAGAATGTTACAACAGTAAACGGAAAAATAGGAAAATGCGCCCTAGGAACAGAACATTTTAACATTATTAAAAAAGCTAAATTGTAAGATATAATAAAATTAAATAAAAATATCATTATAAAAATAAAACTTAGACTATGAAATTGATGTTGTATTTTTTAGGTATTATAAAAATAAATAAATCAAGTAATAATAATTTCATAGTATACTACCAAAAATCTCGTCTAGTTTTATGTACTTAGTTTTGATTTTAGTTGAGTTTAAACTAATTTTAGGTAGGTAGGTACCTATAAAATATTTTTATTTTACGTGTACCTACCTATTATTATTAGTATTGTTTATTGTATTATTGATTACGATTTAATTTAGTGTTTTATTTTATCCTTATAATATTTATGGTTAGGTTAATCTAACCTAAGTTCTAAGTATCTTAGTATTATCTAGATTATCTAGCTATACATCACAAAGTGACAAAATGCTATAAAAATGTAAAGAAAATGTTTGAAATTAAAGTAGTTTTTAAAAGCAAATTATATTTCGTTATTTCAATTAAACAGAGTAATGTGTAGAGTACTTATCTTGAAAACCAATTACAATTTTCTTTTTAAATCAATAAGTCCGTTATTTGTTCTGTGTATAGTCTATCGTTTATTTTTTTTAGCTTTTGAAAAATTTTAGTGGAAACTGAAAATAAAACGAAATCGCAAATGTTGTTAATTAAAGCTTATAACGGAAATTAAAAAAATATTGATTTTATAATACAAATATAGTTGTTAATATAATTATTTTATGTTGATTGAAATCATTTGTTTTCATACGATATACAAGTTGAATATATTGTAATATTATTATGACATAAAATTATTTACAATTTAATTTAATTGAACATAAACCTTTCCTGCTGTATTAATGAATATTATTGTATTATTGTCCTCTATTAAGTATTTATGTACCTGCAATATATGACTACATGACGTACAGGTAGCAGATTTTAAAATTGTAATATCCAGTAAACTAATGGTTTATTCATTTTTAACATTAATATAGCATTTAATTAATGCATATTTTAGGTACATATTGTATACGAAAACACTGTAAATATTTAATTTAATACATATAGTACATAATATTATTAGTAAATAAATATATGGTGTATAGTATATACTATATACTTACCTAACAGTATAAATAATCATCTGCATGACGTATTCAATACTACTATCGTTGGATAGGTTAAGCTATGTAATTATTGAAATACAATTTCTATGGCTAAAAAAATAAAAATATATCTGATCCAACAATACGATACAATGATACCTGTCAAAAATATTCACCCGTGTCTAAATTCTTGTTTTTCTATATTTTTTTTTTAGTGTTATTGACGTTTATCAACTGCTGGGACGTTAAGTGGGCAACACGCGTACAAGACATTTTCACCTATGCCAAGTTGTTAGCTCTCATGGTCATTATTACCACGGGAGTTTACCAGTTATACGCAGGTAAACGCTCTAATTTCTTTCATAAACCATGTTTTCTCGTGATTACTTGTGTATTTAAAATATTTTACGCGCTACGTTTATGAGTTGTATTAAAAACAAATATCAAAAAATAATTTATCGTCGTCGGACTATAGCAAATGACTAATGATTATGAATAAATATAATTATTTTGGGCAGATCAGCGTTTCTTAGGCTTTGGGCCGCCAACATAATTATAAATCATTTTCGTTGAGGAATATAAACAAATATAACTAATTAATTTAAACAATTTAAAAAATAGACGTTTTTTTAAATACATTTTGGTAAAAAGTCGCTAGAAATATATACGGAAGATTGTATAATATACGCATAACGGCTCATATAAGACAAGTATACATCATACACAAAGGTTATAGAGAAACGCTGAAAAGAACTACACTCATTTTTATCTTTCTACGCAGAGACGCTTGACAAATAGTTATAAAAACACTGTTCTATAATACTTAAATACCCACAAAAACTTATGTAAATATTATTCATAGATTTTTTTCTTAAATTGAAACCGTACAAAGATAAGCTTTTTATTACCACACAATTTAATGGTATCTAATATTGAGATTTTCCGGATTACGATTATATAATATCGTTTAGAAATAAAAACGTTTTCAACTGATCTCATATAGTATTCATGTTTAGGCCTTTAATCTGTATTCTACATTACAAGTAGGGTTGTTTACGTTAATCTTCTGTAGTCTTCCGTGCTTCTTAGTTTACCGCAATTTCCCTATTAACCTATGTATATATACTTACTCCATATACTTACATATAACGACCTAATGAAAAAAGTTTACCGAATTTCCATAAATACGTGTATGCAGAACTATAATTATATGCATACGTAGGCGCAACTTCAAAGTAGAATCAATAATGTTTAACTTACTAATAAATATATACATAATATAGGTTTACACCTATTAACCAGGGATTCACTTTAATGTATGTATTAGATACTTGATATTGTAACTATCTACACAAATTAAACAATTTACGATCACATATACGTGGTCGTTCCTATACCAATACTGATACGAATTTTTCAATCATTATTTTCGACACAAAGGTTAGGTTAGGTTACCTTAACTATTGTATGTTGATAATTTACAGCAATTTAAGTAATTATTTAAATTTTTAAGACGTTTTAAAAACGTTGCCATTATGTTTAAAGACAATATAACAAACTACAACTTATAAAGTATAATTTTATAGTTAAAATCGCATATTATAATTGTATTTTCTTATAATTTATTGAATTTTGACTGTCGGAGTGTCAACATATTATTATGTTTTTAGAATAAATATCATGACATATTTCTGAAACAATTATAAATGCCTTTAAAGTTGTGATACGTATAAATACATCATATAAATAAATTAAATTATTTATTTATTAAAATTAAATTACATATTTTATAAATTCATCAAAAAAATCATTACATAACATACAAACGATTATATTATATAAGTATAGCATAATACTACATCCATAATCTATTTATTATTAACATAATAATTAAAATTAATACATTCATTATTTTTTGTACATTATATAATATGCTCTAATTGTACAAATTTATCGCAAACCATGTTCTATATAATATTAAAGTAATAGTCGTTTCACGGAACATATTATTTAAATGTCACCACAGTGTATAAAACCATTTTATTTTCATCCAATATTAAAAATATTTTATTTTACATGGCACCCTAAATTTATTAGCGATAAAAGATTTAAATATCATTTTAAACAATATATATTAAACTATTTAATTTTTAAATATATTGATTTATATTTAATTATAAAGACGGGAATTTGTTCTTAAGATGAACAACTGACTAATATCTCGTATCATCGAATTACAAAATTTATGAAAAATATTTCAATTTTTTTTTAGAATAGGGTTAGAAATAGTTACATATTATACATACATGGTTTTAAAATAATGATACATGTATTAAATTATAATGATTTTTTACATTCATAAAGTGCATAATGGCATAGTATGTTTTTTTTATATTGCATTTGATGATTGTAAGTAGGTAAATCATAGTTTATAACAAAAATAGATTTAAAGTAATTTACGCGTAAACCAAACAACGATGTCACCTGCTGTGTGTATAAATAACTAGACACTCACATTAATCTATGTCGAATGTGGAAGGATGTAAAAGCATTTTTCTTGACAAGTTCTCGTTGGATTCGTGTAAACGACCGGGCAAACGTAGCTGATCAGAGTTATGATTTTTTTTGAATTTCGCAAAAACCGAATTTTCCGTTTTACTGAAGTATCGTGATTTATCGTTACCTCCGAAGTTTTTATTATTGCTGCCGCCGAAGGATTTTAATAAACTGCTGTCGTCCTGCTTTGACTTGCTGTCAAAGTCGATAACGACTGGTTGGAAATATTCCAAGAACGATTCTTCAGTCGACGGACGTCCACCTTTCGTCCGGGTGTCGAACAGATCGTCAGCAGACTGAGATGACCCGTGTTTTGCGTTATACCGAAACGGTTTCAATGACGTTTTCAAACGACTCCGGTCATCGTAACCGAAATCCCTCGAAAAGTACGAGGCCGGCCGATCCGGAATCCCGGAACTGGGACGTCTATCCGTTGCAATGTTTCCAAAACTATCCGAAAATCGCGACGAGAGCCGACCAATCGTTACGGTCTCAGGTGGTTTGTCATCAAAAAGGTCTCGTGAAAAATGATCTGGACTGAGCGGATGGTCGTCGCCTAGAGCCGATTTCAAACCAAACTGCTCAAAGTCCAGTGGCGGTTCTGAGTATTCGTTCTGGTACGACGACAACAATGGTGCTGACGATAGCGATGACGACGGCTTGGATTTGTGTCCGGTGTAACGAAACCGAGACTGGTGTTCTTCCGGATGTCGGACGTTCGAAGAGAAACTGGAAACGGAAAAGGGAGTCTGCACGCTAAATGATACACCTCTATCCGAATTCTCCACCTTGCTTCTGACGATGTGATAACCTTTCCCTCGCATGTCCGGTTCGTCCCTGGTCGGCCGGCTTCCGTAGTCGTCCGCAATTCCCGAGTTAACTCCACCATCACCATTGTTTACGTCAGATTGTATCAACGAGTACCGTCCTTGTTTGTTGCCAGTCGATTTCGATTCATCCCAATCGTTAACGTCACGATTAAATTCCACTTTGAACTTATCGCTCTCGTCCCTGAACATAGTTGCGTCGTTCTTTTTCGCCTGTCCGCGTTCCGTTTCGGCGGACGGCAGCTTTATGACTGGATGGTCATTATTCATGTTGCGCACTTTTTGCACGTAACCTATATCGTTCGTAAAACTAGGACCATTCGCAGGACCAGGACCGATCGATGGACTAGGACCGTTCGCAGGACTAGGACCGTTCGCAGGACTAGGACCGTTCGCAGGACTAGGACCGTTGATCATCGACTGTTCGGTAATGTCGTGTGACTTGATTATTTGCACGTCGGTGGCGTGTCCAACTCGCGGAGCAACGTACGCATTCCGTGAAGACGGCGCCGCGTCAGAATCTGTTGGCTTCCGGATTGCAGTACGATTGTTGTTATCATAATTGTTGTTTATATCTACAGTCGTACCGTTCATTGTCCACGGCAAATTACGACGGTCGTCGTCACTGTAATTTTCGTTGACGGCATCACGTTTGTGACGGTGTCCGTTTATCGTACACTGACACGTTCTATGATGTTTCGCATCGTCCTGAGATACGCTACTGCTGTCCCTGTTTGTACCGTCGCCCTGCAGTTCCGATTCCGAAAACGACGCGATCTGAATAGATGGTTCAATGGTTATATGTGTAACATACTCGGTGGAAGGAGGCTGCTGTGACGATGGCGACGGCAAATCGTTGTTTTGAGCCGAGTGATCGTCGTGCGAATAATGATAAATGTCATTGTGGTCGTTGTGGTCGAAGTGGTCATCATCGTTATTATTTTCATGCGTCTCTTCGCCCATCGTATGTTTCGGATATTCGGACTTATAGTCCGGAGACTTGTAATCAATGTGCTTGTAATCGGTGTGCTTGTAATCGATGTACTTGAAAGAATCAGGCGACGAGTAGTCGACGTTATTAATATTGTCATTGTGTTTATTATTACTATCGTAATCGACGGGCTTATGGTCGACGGAGTGACTATTGTAATCGTTGGGCTTCGTATTATGATTGACGACGGACTTATAATCGACCGCGGGCTTACTGTACTCCAAGGTGGGTTTGAAGTTGGCTTGAACTTTTGGATTTTTGTATTTATAGTTATTATTGATATAACGGTATGTCTTCAACGGTTTTGGCCTGTAATAGTGCTTTGGCTGTGTCTTAGAGTCTGGCCAATAATAATCGGAATAATTTTTCGTTTTAACGGGCGGTGGCAGCGGGTGCAAAGCCCACGGCATTGATTTGTCCACCTCAAGCTTTATCGTTTTGGACGTTGGCAAAGGAGGCGGGAGCGGATGTAGCGTCCATGGCAGATCGTTTTTCAATACAGTCAACGACGAATCATCTGTAGCTATTGAAATTTTTTTCGGATATTTTATTCTTAGTTTTGGTTCAGCTATTTGACGAGCACGCAATTTTGATAACTTTAATGTTTGCACTGGAACGTACCTGTAGAAAAAAATCAAACGCGTCAATCTACCGTATCTAAATAAAAATAAAAATGTCACGAAAAAGTCTAAAAAATAAAATAAAAAATAAAATTAATTTAGTTTCATAAACGATTGTTCTGCAATTTAAATTGGACAAAGGTATTTTCTCTTGGGCGGCGATTTTAAACTACTATGATTATAAACAATAGTCTTGTACGTGACATCAAATAACATAAGTTTAAATAGAAATTCACGCAGATCGCTTAAACATTGTAGTATAATTTTCTAGACACATTAAATCAACGATAATGAGTCAAATTTATGATTGAATATATTAATAGAAGTTTTAATAAAAAAAATCACCTCACGCATTTTTATCATTAACTATTTACTTAAAGCAATGGACTAGTGCACCACTACAATACCATTAACATAATTACATAATTTATGTAAACAGTCTATTGAATATAAATATAATATTCATACAATATAATAATTTTAATTTATGAAAATAATTTGTATTCTTGAACCATTAATTGTAATAGAAAGAAACGTATTTTTTTAAGAAACATAAAATATATATTATAATAAATTTTAAAAGCACTAAGGAAATTAAAAAAAAAACGTACAGCACAAGAATTTAAATATTTGGTTAAATTAATATTGTTGTGAATTTAATTATAATTATAAATATTTTATATTTATTAATTTATTATATACCTCATAAAGATTAAAACTAATTTATCGTAGTACCTAATAGTGGCTTCATAACTCTAAGGTAAAATTATTTAGTTGCCTAACAAAATTGATCAATTATTTATACAACAATATTATACTTTTCTCCTTAATAAAAAAAATAATAAATAAATAAAGTAAGTGTAATAAAAAATTATCTATGACGAATGAAAAATACTCAATACACGCGTCCGTCATCCGTCTTCTCTTCTGTTATTCTATAGTTATTAGCGCTTTTACAATAATTTATAATAAAAAAAAAAAAGGTTTTGACTGCGTAGGCGTAATTTTTTTCTTCGATAATCACATCAAAATGTTGTTAATATTTTGCTAAATAAATATGAATATCTTAAATGCCTACAGCAATTTTTTCATTCTATAACACTTATACTCCGTATTTTATTATGTAATTGATCTAAATATAAATTGTATTACTTTCATATTAAAATTTTTTTTTTTTGTAACACAATAATATTATGAATAATAATCAAATATGATTGTAGTATGAATGTTATTATTATTCTACTGAATTCCATTTATAATGTTTTAGATAGCTATAAAAAAATAATATAATTTCAAATCTTAAATAAATTATACGCAAGTAATAGCAATTTGACATCGATCATTTTTAATGCATAATTTCATAAAAAATGTCATAATTCAATGTATAATGTATATATAAAATACTTCCTACATCTAATTCGTTATGTAAGGAAAATTAGTTATTTTGAAATACCGAATATCGATGTTAAAATATATTATATTGGTCATTAATATGTTAACAAATGTGACAATTTTATCATTTGTAATTTTTATTTTTACTATAATTTTAAATTAAAGTGAGGTATACGTATTTAATTCTTTAAAAATGTTTAATCTGAAATTGAAATAGCTACCAAGCAATAAGTATATAATAACATAATATTATATACAACATATATGAATAATAAATAATAATAGGTATGAATTGAATAAAATGCATTATAAAAAGTGTTGTAATGAATCAATAATGTGCCAATAATATAAAATAGAAATTAAATAGGCAATAATGAATGTTATTAAAAAATATATATGTATGTACGTCATAAAAAAATATGATTACAATTGACAGTTAGTGGAAGGGAAAGTATTATGTATAATTAATAATTATATAGGTAGTCTCATAAATAATATTTTTATAGTAAATTTGTGGACTGCTAACAATTTACATTACCCAAGTACAAGTTATACACGTAATAAACATAATATGTTTGTGAAATTTTACACAATTCAAAGTTTACCGAAAATTTAATGTCTAAGGTACTTTAGACGTTTTGCAATCTCATTTTGGAAATTTGTACCAAAAATCCAAATAATTAAATATTTGTGACCAACCATTCTTGCAAATTCTACCTAATAGGTTTGAGTGTGTTGATATATTACGTTATACGATTTTTACTTTTGAGATAGGATAGCATCCATCATAAATTGAATTCTATATCATTGGGTATTTTCAGAAATTAAATTAGTATCAGTGGATCAAAAATCATAAAAAAAATGTACCAAGTTTAAAGCTCTTCAATACAATTGATTAATTTCTGAGAAATATTTCAAAACTTTAAAGATGATCTGTATACATATGTATTATGTATAGTGTCTTTTTTCGAGGGATTTTTTTTTCTCCTTCAATTTTTTCTTTTTTATATCAGTAATAACAGTCTATGTTTTTTAACGAATTAATAATAAAATAAATATAATATCAAGACGCAGACTATACTTATTTCATATATGTTATACTTATACTTATATAGTTACACACATATATATTATATATATTAAATATTATATATAATAACGGCGATCCTATTATTTGTTATTATTATTCTATATACCATGGTTTAATCTAGCCGGAACGTAAAATCGAAAATTATTATAAATGCTGTATATATTTTGACATGTGTTATAATATAATTCAAATATAGGAATAAAAGTGAAACTATAACTATAAAAATAAAAATAAAAATCCGTACGTATATTAAGATAGGTATGGAATATTTTTAAACGCAAATTACTTAATACATTTTAACAACAGTTATAATTTTAATAACCAATCTTCAAAAACTTATTAAAGAAAAAAATTGTATTCCTAAAAATGTATGTGATTATTAGGAAGGGCACTTAGGTAATTAAATGTCCAATTTTAATTAAATTCTTAGTTGAAAAGAAACTAAATAATTAATTAAAATATTTGGAAATAACCATTTTAAAATTCACAATATTGGTGATAATAACATAATATTAAAAATAAAATCATATTTGTAGTTTATTTGTAGTTTCTTTTGTGTTTATACATTCATTAATAATAATAATAATATTAATAACAATAATAATAATAATCGTGAATAAATAGAATGTTTAATATCTTACGAATTTTATTTTTTTAAATCGTCTTTTAAACCGAATATGAGTAACTAAGTAAGCATCGTAAGATCATATTATCTGTATTATATAAAAATAATTGCTTCTGAATGGAATAATAACAATAATTAAATAATAGTAAATAATAATATCAGCTTAATACTTGTAAACTTTGTTGGGTGCCGATAAATGAGTGATTCGGGCGATTACGGTGGAGGGCAAGGGCATCGGATCCACGTGAAAATACATGGCGTTCATGAGTCCTTCCATGAGATCCGATACTGTCCTTTTGTGTCTGGCATGCCGGACTTCCGCGGCGGCCGGGTGACTTAAAGTCAACGACAACAAAAAAAACAGACCGACCGCCGCTGCGAACCCGCGACTACAACATACGGTCGGCGCAGCAGTGTTGGCCATTATTCATTTGGACGCAAAAAACGAGATTTCATAGACGAAAACGGAAAACTGGATAACCGAATGTACAGAAAAACACTCCTTCGAGACGAGAATCACAAATGACACAACGATAGTGACAATAATTATTAAACGACGTCCCTATTCTAACGGACGGCACTCGGAGACTGCGACATGTTGACGGCGGTGGCAGTGCGACTGTGCTTACAGATCCACGTCGAACCCAACCCGTCACGAGTAGCGGCGGCCAAAGATTTCCCGCGCTCTGCGGAGATCGACCGCCACCGGTAACGGTCAGAGAGGGGACGCTTTTCTTGTCGAGAGTGAAAATCTCCCGCCAGACGTGCGTGTGTGTGAGCGCATAGACAGAAGGTAGAAAAAAATCCAAGGCATGTGTTTTCGAACGAGATGAAAACGGATTCGTCTGAGGATAAAATATTAATTACTTCCGTCGTATGACGGAACCGATATAATGACACGCGTCCCGTCGATTATGATGGTTACCCGTGGCGAAGGCCTTAATAATAATAATACAAAGTATGCCGTTGTAGCTATATAAAGGTAATGACATATATTTAGGATTTGAGAGCTGACGGCTAAAAGTTTTGCCGATTGCCTTTTAAAAAATATAATTATCAAAATTAAAACTCCTGTAGTATATTATAATATTATAATGTCAAAAAATGTCTAAACATGATTATTCAGATTATTATAATTACGAGTTTAGTTAAAAGTAAAAAAATTTCATTAGACATGTATACAGTGGCGTATTTCAGAGGGGGTCCAGGGGTACTGGACCGCCCAGAACCTCTAAAAAAACTAAAAACTAAAAATTCTTACATATTTGCAAACCCCGATTTATGTAGGTAAGCACGCGTGGACGATGCAATTTTTCCCGTGAACAAAATATTTATATAAAATATAGCTTAAAATTAGCCCACGGACGCGGTTGAACGCTCAAAAACCCGCCGCCGCGCGTAACTTAACTTTTCCTTGTATTGTATGTATTACCACTTTATAAAATACCCGTATTAGATAAACATCAATAATATTGTAAAAAAAAAAAGATGCTTGGATTTTGTACTTTAAAATATAATAAAACGCAACTATTTTTTATTCTTATAATCTATTAAAAATTATTTCTTTATATCAGTACCTATCTATATTATGTCGGATTTATTTGACCCCCCCCCCCCTCAGAAAAAAATTGAAAATACGACACTGCATGTATATGTGTTAACTAAAACATGATTCGATTTTATCATTTCAAAAAATCTCTTTACTAAAAATCTGAATGGTTCATAAAAAATTTTGAGGGTCTGAAGAATTACAAAAATGTATCATTTGTGGGTCCTGTGCACATTACCATAGTGTGTGTCAAAAACCTGTGGTAATATCATTTCATATTCGTTATTGTATAATTATCTATTTTTAATATATTAAGTAGGTATAGCTATAATAAAATGTTTTTAATTTTTATATAAGTTTTTTCGCTAAAAATCGATGATATACACATCATAAACGCGATTATAGTATTGCCTGTGTTTGTATAGTACGATGTTTGTTGTTTTTTCGCCTCTTTATACGGATATAAACATAATGTACCTCCATACGGAACGATATGTTGAAAAAAAATCCATGCGCGTAAAAATGATAATCGAAGAGTTCGTATATATTACCTAATAACGTTATTCGGTCATATTATTATAATATTATTCATACGTCTATCATTCATCGTAACTATATTATATTATATACACAGGCGTCGTGTTGACATACTAAATATCGGTATTTAACTAAGAGAAAAAAAAGTGAAACTATAACTATATCAATTACGTTTAAAACATAATATTATATTATATGCACATTATTTCATAATGTTTTGAAAATATTGCAGTGTCATTTTCACCAGAAATACATTATTTACACTGGGGATAAGAATTGTATAGATAAATAGGTTCAATAAAACAACATTTTATGCATGAATCAAAAAAGTTTTTAAAATAAACAATAGTGAAGTGGATTAAAATAATCGCTAACGGGAGGGGGGACGGGACTTATAATTCAGGTATCCAGCTAATTCCTACGTTTTATTTTTCATAAGTTACCAGCTATTATATTGTTTTGTGCTGTTATCTATCTCAGTTGTTAGTCATATGTGATTATTGAATATTACCATTATATTATTATAGATACTTGTATTTTAAATTTATATCTTTAACAAATAAGTACTGTTTTGGTCCACTGATTTTCGGTGTTAAACATTAACATTTAAAAAAACAAAATATGTTTTATATAAAAAAAAGACCATTTAAAGATATTTTTATAAAAAAAATATAAATCAACATAATTGTATAATATGTCTTCTGTACATATGAGCTATACATTATCAAAACAATCTAAAAAATCTAAAAAGGATACACAATTTTATACAAAACAAGTGAGGATAAAAGATTGATACAAAAATTAGTGGAAGGATAATAATGATAATATCCTTTTATCCCCTCCTCCGTATCATTGTTCCTGTTATTCCATACTACTTATTCATACACTGTAAATAACGAATAAAAACACATTAGAACAAATAAATAAGTAGATAAAGTTAATTTTTGAAAAGCCGATGTCTAAATTAAAAATATTAAAGAAAATTATTTTTTTAAAACTATATTAGAATAATTAGAAATATGAAATAAAAAATAAAAAAAATTTATATTGGTTTTAAAGAGTATACCTAATTATTTTTAAGATATTTTATATTTTTGTTATTATGTTTTTATGTTTCAATGTTACTATTAACTATTCTAAAAGTAATTATTCGATGGGATTTTGCTTCTCTCAATAAACTTCTATCATAATAAATGTTACTAAAACATTATTATTATTGTTTATAAATTAACTAAGCATCTATTAGCAAATTAACTATGAAGACTGTATTTGGACTATTGAAATATGTACAACATAATAATATTAATGTTTTATTTTTGCTATGATCTATATCAGTTGTACGGATTAAGAGAGAAATTTTAAAATTTTGGTGTTACAGAAATCGGTTTTTTAGAATGCCTATTTATACTTATAATAAGTTATCAATGTCACAAAACCGGAGGAAATCGATAACTATAACCATTTTGTATTGTAGTACTTACATCAATTAATAGATTGGTGTGTTTCTTGTTATAGATTTCACTACAACTAAATCATTGAACTTATTGTAAAATTATTGTTTTGGAAAAAAATAATCTGTGACCTTGGACCAGAAATATATAGAATTATATTTGTACTAACTTTCTAATCCTGGATAAAGATAAATTATCTGATATATTTACTTCAATTTTAACGAATATCAGAATTCAGTGCTATGATATTTCAATGATTATAATATAAATATAAAGTATATACGTAATGGTTATTCTACTCAAAAAATACCTAATGGCTAATATACTGTCGTCCAGAATTAAGGCTACACGCTTTGGTTTTCTAAATCGTTTTAGCTATTGTGCAATTTGTTGAGCATTGATTTTTATTTCATACCAATATAATCTACAGCTTTGTGATCACAGTTGGACAGTTTCAAAACAAATTACTCGCCGTGAACGTTTATTCGAGTCATCATTTTCGGTGGTCATTCGTCAACGATGATGACTATATGATTATAATAATATCTGCGGCGAGTCTCTTAAAATATAATCATATTATAATGTAACACGTCAAAACATCTGATGAAAATTTCGATTTAGATGAGGTATGTTTGAAAACTTTCCATAAAAAAACCATCCGATCCGTACTCACGGCTATAATACAATAAGACATCAGTATAATATAATATACACAATAAAATAAAATATAATATATATATATATCTATCTAGATATCTATATATCTCATTTCAACCAAAATTCCACACGTATACATACAATAATAATCCGTTCGGCGTTACACGTGGTTGTGATAAATATATATAAATATATAATAATAATCGGGGGTCCCCGGAGCGGTTGTATTAGCAGCAATATAGACGATGATGAGGATGCTGCGGCGAACCTTTCACAACGTCGTTTATAATACAATATGTACAATCAAAACGTCAATTATTATTATTATTATACCTATCGTCACATATTATATCGTGTGCGACGACACGCGAGATCATACGCGCTTATAGTGCATCGGTGTTTTTCCCGGGCGATTAATCACACACATTGAGCGACATTCTTTGTAGGTTCGGAGGAAAACGTGTTCGACGTCTCAGATTTCTATTCCGATGTTTTCATCGCATATACACGCACTGCAACGGTCGAAACGGATGTTAGTCATAATAATTTATTACATGCGTATAATTATAATTGTATAATGACGATAACGATAAGATAACAATATACAATAAGCCACGTGTGTATACTATTTGATATACATTTACCTGTATTTATTGTATAGTGATCGAAATACCGAATTGGAAGGAGGATGATGCGGTTATTGGATAACGCTATATTGGACATTTTCATGATTATTCTTTTATCGCGAGACAGTCGTTTTATCGACGAACTTGTATGTTTTGGAAAATAAAATTATACTTTTTAAAAGTGTTTAACTTTAATCGATGAGAAAATATATTTTTATTTCATATTTCTATAAACAAAACATTTTTTCGAAAACTTCCTTATACATTACATTACATAATAACTATTATACATAGGTGGAAGAGTGAACCAATTAGGGCTAAACCACTTTATCACCAAAAATTTGATAAAAATTGTTAAAAAATGAAAACGCTTATTAATTAGATATAAGTTTACCTATTACTCGTATTTATCAATAAATCAATAGCTTTATTAATATATTATTTTAAATTTAATGTCCTTATGACTCTAATATATATATATATATAAAAAGTCGTAACTAAATGCACTTAGAAAATGGCTGTCAAACCATAAGAGTTTAACCTTGTAGTATAGGTGGCTATACACATATGCGTCCACTCCAACTATTCGTCGTGTGTAACTGTCACATCCCCGTTGATAAACTACTCGCGGACAGCATCCATCATAAGTGTACTCTATATTTCTAGTTTTATTTCATTCTCTTGGGACGCATTGATACAAATAACAACATGATAGGTGAATTTCTTTTCTCTCCCCTTATCTATGAAATGATCAATCGGTAACAAAGATTTTTGATTTTTATTTATTTTTTTTTTCGGCCGACGAGACCCCCCGATAAGATTTGACGCATATTTTCATCGTTCGATAAAATAACACAATATAGTGTTCTATTGCCACAGTGCCGCATCAAATGAAAACGAAAACCTGTCGTGGCGTTTATAATATAATTGTTACTGTTGTGTACGGGTAGATACATTGGAAAGCCATCGAACCGATTGTTACATATACCTATATCCGATTGATGAATAAAAAATGTAAAATATAATGACGACAATACGTTTGCCGCATGTCAAAATGTGCGCGAAACGCAGGCCACGAACTCTCAATTGTGTGTTGACGGAATAGTGCCTTCAATATAATGTAGGTACGTCGAAATATAGAGACGCGCATGACCGGAACAAAATCTAATACGCGCTACGATTAGATAATGTTTGAATACGACAACAACGTCAACAACTACACTTGTATTCGAATAAAAACCTATATAAAATTACATGAATAGGTAGTGTAAATGATTACGGATTATGAGAATGAAATTGAAGAAACCTATTCATAAATTATGAGAAACATTAGAAAGATAATGCGACAGGAGAATATTCATAGACCCCGAACAATCCTCAGTCCTCACAAAGACTTAATGCAAGGGTTAAAATACTACTGAAAAAACCAGTTCTAAAACCTGCAAGAAACTATAAAAATCAAAATATTGGATCCTCGCTGAAACTCTTTTTTAAATATTTTAGGGCCCATAACATTAAAAGTACCAATAGAATTTTATCGTATTAGTATTAATTTTTAATACTAGGTAAATATTTAAATTTTATTGGAATCTATTAAAATTAATGGTAACAAAAAAAAAAGCGGGTAAGTGGGTATCGCTCTGCTATATATTAGGGGTGGGGTGGACCTCAGACTATGGTAGGTTAAATTTTAATGCAATGATAGGTATCATTGTATACGAAAAACGATTCTGAACGAAGATGATTTGTCAGTTTAGGATATATTATATTTAAATATTGTCATATATTCTATTTTGAAATAAATAGTATAGTTTTTATATGTTACTATGGTTAATTTATAGTATCTGTTTATTAATAATCAAAAAATCGATTTTGTCGAAAAGTGGTTTTTCGTAAAATTGCCATTTTTCTTGTCATTTTTTTTTTGTTTTTCTCGATTTTTTTGAAAACTATTTGAAAATTTTACTTTTGACCCCCCAAAGTACCAACTAGATGAATTTTCCTATTCAAAGAGGGGCTGAAGTCAAAAATCGGAGCATTATTACTGCTCCAAATGTTCCCAGATAGCAATATCACGTTTCAAAAATATTGATTAAATATTGTTGAAAAAAGATTATCATTGCAACAATATGTGTTAATGATGATTTTATGATGTTTTAAATATTCTTACCATGCTGTCGTCAGACACAAAAAAAAAAAAAAACACACATCATAGTAAAATCAATACATTCATCACTTCGTTCAGAATCTAAAAATGTTTATGCTTCTAAGAATTTATCCAAATCAAAACTGAAATGATAAAATATTAAAGATTTCAAACTCTATACATTAATAACATTATTAGTTACTACGTAAAGGGTATTACTAAAAAACAAACCTATGCAATACTATGTAATATATCGTATTAAACAACTATTTTAAGTTAACCGTAATATTTCTATACATGTATAATATAAATGTTTCGATTTTTACTGGCCATAGCGACGAATTATTAGTCGAAACAATGATTAAAAAAAATCAAAAATTAAACGCTTGATAAAATATGAGAAAAAAAAACGAGTTTATATAATTTATATACCTACGAATTACCGAAACGATGTCGCGACACGGCTTTTTGCGAGTGGGTATGTACATGTACCATGTACTACACAATGATATATAAACGACAATTAAAAACTAGCTGTACAATATAATAATATCGCGCGTATAGTCTCTCCGCGAACAGTTTTCGCACGACCAACGAGAGTCGGTCGTCCGTAGCGATCTGCTGACAATGGGTCTCAATGTAAGATGTGTATGATTATATTATTATATTATGAGATATTGTGAAGTAGCCGGTGGTAATAATAGGCTTGTTATGGGTAAATATCTGCGCGCTCAATGATTTGCGCAGAATAAAATAAATAGCGCGCCTATATAATAATATACCTAATATTATGATATAATAATAAAATAAACGGATAAAAAGTATACTTCAAGATTTTTTCTACGACTAATATTATGTATTTACACGGTGATTACCCGGATAAGCTCTACCGCAATTTTCTCTTAATAATAAATTAATTTATTAAATCTGATTTGATGAGATTTTCAATGAGAAATACCTACCTTTATTTCTGTAAATCGTTGTACGTTAAATTTTTTAGATTCTGAACGGAGTGATGAATGTATTGATTTTACAATGATGTGTGTTTTTTTTTTTTTTTTTTTTTGTTTTTTTTTTTGTTTTTTTTTTTGTTTTTGTGTCTGTGTACAGCATAACTAGTCGAAATAATGCTTCAATTTCAAACTTTGGGGGTGGTTTCCGATGGCAAAGTGGATATCCTTGGTGCATTATAGAGGTGAAAAGTAAACATTTTCCAACAGTTTTCAAAAAAATCGAGAAAAACATAAAAAAAATGACAGAAAAACGGGAATTTTTACGCAAAAACAGTTTTCGACCAAATCGATTTTTTTATATGGTTGTAATTCAAAAACTAATCGATGTAAATACTTGAAATTTTCACAAAATGTTTATATTAGCGTTCTCTATACACAGTTAAATTTTCAAAGAATTTTGACTTTTTTTGAGCTATTTATAGACAATTGAAATTTTTAATTTTTTTTAGTATTTTTTTTTTAAATAACGATAAAAATTTTTTGGCCGGCCAGAAAATCTTGAAAATTTAATACAAGGTTTCTTATAAGTTGTTCTTAAAGTGATAAAAAAAAATCCGAAATCGTTAGTCACAATTTTTTTTTATAAGTGCTTAAAGTTCGAATTTATACGAAATATGTCAAAATTGCGAAAATTGGCAAGTAATTTTGTGGTTGAAAATTCGTAAAATTTTTTACTTTTATAATTAAGTTTTGAAAATTTGATACAAGATTCTCCATACATTTTTCTTCAATTATCTGTAAAAAAAACTCTACTGGATTCAGACAAAAAAATTTTATGAGTGTTTGAAATTTAAATTTTTACAAAACCGCGTTAAATAACGGTTTAGCCTCAAACGATTTTTGATATTTGTTGTTATTCAAACAGTATAAGTCGTAAATACTTGAAAATTTTACCAGTTATTTAGATTGCCATTTTCTTTACGTGATTTGATTTTCAAAACATTTTGACTTTTTTTGAGCTATTTATAGACAATTTAAATTTTCAAATTTTTTTTATTTTTTTTTTATAAATGTTGATAAAAAAAATTTAGCTGGGACAAATTACTTGAAAATTTAATTGAAGGGTCCACATAACTTGTTCTAACTCTCATTCAAAAATTATAAAAATACATAGGCACAATTTTTTTTTATTAGCATTTGAAGTTCAAATATTGACAAAAATTCGTCAAAATCATAAATATTTTTCACTATTTGGTAGTTAAAAATTTATAAATATTTTTCTATCAAAAGCTAAGAATTGAAAATTTAATACTATGCTGTCCATAAGTTAAGCTTAGAATAATTATAAAAAAGTTTGAGGATTATTCAATTTAAAAAATTTCACGTGTGTTTAAAGTTTTAATTTTAATTTGAAATCAAAAATAAACGTGTAAAATAACGTTTTACTAATAAATAATTTTCGATTTTTATATAATATATCCTAGACTGACAAATCATCTCCGTTCAGAATCGTTTTTCGTATACAATGATACCTATCATTGCATTCAAATTTAACCTACCCTAGTCCCAGGTCCACCCCACCCCCTAATGTACAGCAGAGCGATACTCACTTACCCGCTTTTTATAAATGATTATTATGATGTTAGGTATACGTATAAATCAAAATTTGAACGGTCAGCTTCTAAAATCTAAATTATTAAAATCAATATACCAAAAAGCTAAGAACAATAAATTTAATTATATGTGGTCTATGATCGTTAAAATACTAATATATTACTAATATATTAGCATTGTATGCTTCGTAAAAAAAGTGTAATAAATAAGACTAAATATTATGTTAATTTTATATTTTTGTGTAACATATCTGGTGATGATAAATTTACATTATTTCGAGCATATAACGCGTTTTGTAGAAAGCTTAGTATCTATTTGAAAGTATATTTAATCTTTATGAATTATACTTGAGTATTCTGAAAAATTAAATAAATTAGAATTTTAATAAAATCATTTTTAAAGGATAAGGGGAAGAGGTGGGGTAAAATACCTTATACATAATATTATTATATTTTTAAATTATAAAACCGTTACATTTTTTCAATCAATTCGTTTGTACAAGACTTATGTACCTAAATGTACCAAAGTACCCGATTTCAAAATAATCACTGAATATCATTATATATACCAGTGGCTGTGCATTATAAACAGATCATTTTTCCGTCCGAGCACTTCCGTTAATGATTTGCTCGCGATCGGCGTAGTTGTCTCGATGCAGCGGATTAAGAGATTAAAAAATAATAATAACAATAAATCGCTTTTCCTCTTCGAACGGCTCAGGTAGGTACTTTGTTAAACAACAGAAAATAAAATAGTGCTGTATCATTGCGTGTCTCGTGAGAATATTATAATATAATTATTATTGTTTTCGTTTTTCTCGAAATATGTGTTATAATAATGCAAAATTATTAATAACAGTTTTTTTTCGGGTCGTTTTCATTCGACTACCGTAAACCCGCAAACCATTCACGTGCATGCTTCCTTTATAATAATATAATAAAAGTCTCCTATATATAGTCATGCCGTAAAACATAAACGTATATAATACTCCACATACATTGTAATATTATATGTTATCCGTGCATAACTAAAACCAATGATTTTCTAAACTCTATCGGATTTATTTACTTTTCAGTTGTACTGCGGCGTGTTATGCAATGATCGTTCTATGAGTTTTTACATTTAGGTTAGGTCTAGGTTTTTGTAAAACACTGGTCGTGTAAATAATTGATTATACCCGAAACGGTTACAATATCCAAAAACATAATATACAATGATTTTTATAAAATTTTTTTTTTTTTAAATTTTTCATCTTTTGAAAATATTATTTAGATACAATAATATTATTAATACAATATAGTTTAATGGAGAGAAAAAACTAATTATACTCGACCAATAAACGAACTGAACCGTAAACTGATTTTGATTAAATTTATTCGATAAAACGATCAATTATGTCAAAGAATACGAATTCTCGACAAGAGTAAGAACAAGAGGATATTAGGATATTATTTTTTTTATATATATTCTACGACGTTGAAGTGTTTTTTTTTTTTTTTATTGAGAAATAGGAAAAAATTTCAGACCTGTGGTTGACTTATGAAAACGTGATAATGATCAAAACAATTAGTACCAATTCCGACATTGTACCTAGCACCTACTTATTATACAACGCCTATAACATTAGTCTAATTAGACTGTCCAATATTTAAAAATTTCGAATTTACTTATTTGACCTTTTTACATAGTGTTTCATTAAAATTCTGTTTATGAAAAACAATTATAATATTATATTATATTAATTAATCGTAAATAAAATTCAGTTGTTTTTTTAATTAATTATATGGAGTTGTTTGACAGTTAAATAACTATATAGTATATACTATACATATATTAGGTACTTATTCTTTTTAAGTCGATTTTAAGAAACTCCTATTACGGATTCTATCTTATTTAATCGAGCACAAATATTTCAATAGTAGATGTAATAGATATATTATATATTATAATTTATAATTTTAAGCTCTTACCCGTTCCTCGAGTAATGGCGTTGATCAATGCTTTGGTATTTTTCTCGACGACCGACTTATTTCAAACTTTAATTATTACTGTGAAATATACTTGTCCACGATAAGAAACAATAACTAATAAGTTGCGATCTCGGTATATTTACAAAAGAATTTCGGGATTAAAGAAGAAGGAAAAGAGATCCTACTGCAGGCTACAGGCAAGCGTGTAGTCTAATAAAATACTAGATAAATGGTTGCTGCGTTTTGATTAGTAGTTGTCTTCGCTAGAATAAGCCAGTTTAAGATCAACACATCGTACTTACGATGATTTTTTTTTAATTTTAATTTTGCTCTTTTTAACGGAAAGCAGTACATTTTGATCATAATATAGACCATATAACCAGTTTTTGTTTATGTATTATATTATTTACTCTTAGATTATTAAAATATTTTTATACTTACAATAATTAATTTTTCTCATTAATATACCATTATACATATATAGTTATCTTACTTATCAGGTTAATACATATATTAACTTAACTGTCCTAACTATAAATAACATGCTCAAATTAAAAAAATAATACGATTATATATTTATATGAAACAATATTGTTTGTAAAATATATAGACAATTTTAAAGTTGCAAACACTTATTATTCATTAAGTTTCAGAGCTTTATATTTTTTGTTTTATATTTAATTTTTAGTCATTTACATTGATAATTCTTTTATATAATTTATCGTTTATTTTTAAATCATTTAAACGACAATTTTTATAATTTTTCCACAATTTATTTAAAAACAAAGTATACCTACGTTTTTCAAAACAGTTCATATGCTTCTACAATGTATTTTAGTATAATACGTAATTTGAGAAATTTTAGGCACTGACACTCGTAGACTCATTATAATTTATAATAAATAATCACTAAAATAAAGTATAATATTCATTACAGGTAGCTGGGTAGTTATCAACAATATGAGATACACGTTAAAGTATTTCAATCTTTATTTGACTACACAGCATAGGCGCCGACTTTTAGATATTAGAACGGGGGTAACGTCTTCTTCCTCTATTAATCGAAACTTAAGAAACTTTTAGATTAAATTAAATATATAATATACGATAATATACAGCCATAATATATATGTTAGTATTATATTAATAGTAATAAAATCAATTCCATCTCTACATTCCGGGAAAAATTGAAATAACAGATGTATTTTTAGACCAAATAGTAGTGAGCGATCTATAGTGTTTATAATCATTATCGATGATCATATTATTTAGGAAATATACAAAATATATACAGTCGTAGACGTTCTGATGAATATTTTCATGTCATAATCTGGTATTTTAATCAAATAATATTGTTGTTGTAGACAACGGGGGCGAAAGAATGCTTTTGCCCCCATTAAATCAATGCACGGGAGCGATCGCCCCCTTTGCCACCGTGGAGTCGGCGCCTATGCTACACAGAATTAGCATATAGAAACATTTATGGATTTATGTTTTGTTATACAATATTAATGCGTATCACTTCGGATCACATAATATACGTATCAATAATAGAATATTACTTTTGGTATCAAATCGCATTATTTACGTTTACTGTTTTGTCAATTTTACATCACAGTTTTCGTTTTATCCGTCGATGTTTATTTGTCTATTTTTTACTCGAGTGCGAGTAAATAGTAAACACCTATATAATAATATGTAACAACTATCTATACA
Organism: Schizaphis graminum; assembly: GCA_020882235.1. NCBI lineage: Eukaryota > Metazoa > Arthropoda > Insecta > Hemiptera > Aphididae > Schizaphis > Schizaphis graminum. The sequence goes on from CM037032.1 coordinate 74,934,610, forward strand.
AATAAAATATATAATATGTAAATCGTAATATTATTATTGTGTAGGTATAAGTGGATACAGACGCCAAACGTTGTTTTGCATAGGTTAGGTTAAATACGAAAACTATAAATCACTTCCAACTTTCCAAGTTACACATTCTAAATTGTTATAATATAATATAATCTAATACATGATAATCATGATAATCATAAACATACATGCAACATGCATTGTACAATATAATAAATATCGTAATTTATTATAAAATATAAACATGCAGTGTTTCACCAAATATACTCATCCCCTTAATGCTTTTTCATGTTTTAACATACCTATCTATAACTTGTCATCACAAGTTTAATACATTTTTATATTTTTTAAATATATAATATATATATATATATAAGACCATGACTCTTAATATGGACTTTTGTTATTGGTTTTCATAAATTCGATTAATTTAGAATATACTAGTAAAAATTAAACTAATCTACTTATACCAAAAATCAAAATTTATTTTAAATAAATTAACTGCTCAATAAATTACAGGAAAAAAATGTGATTCCCAATTGAAAAAAAAATAATAAGTTTGTAATTCCACAGGACACTCCTTAAACAACATAATTAAAGTAATTATTTGAAAATATAATATGGCCTTTAAAAAAATGTTTATAAACTTGAAAATTGCAAAAATCCGAATTAATTATTAAAGTAATAAGTAGCAACAAACGTGGGTGATCGTGTCATGGTGTATCACTGTACAACTGTATTAGACACTGGTACTGTATTATAGTGGTTGATCAATGCCGTAATATATGTATCTATCGGGTTTTTGCATTACACACTTAAAACGTCGTGTGTCATTCCGCGGGGAATAATCTTGTTCGATTTCCCTTTTAATTTTCGATTGTTCTTTTTTCTTCAACCGTTTTATTCGTTTTAAATGTAATTGGAATCTCGTTACAAAAACGGCAGACACATATTATTATATTGATGCACGAAATTCGATTTCACGTGTTTTGACTGTTTCTTATTTTTTTCTTTTTATGTCATATCTAGAATAAAATAAAAATGACACTAAGATGTATATTTTATATAAAAGCAGTATTATGATTGCGAACAATTATTATTATTATACGGTATAAACGCTTTTATGAGTATTCCGTTATGACGTGACGCGGTTACTGAGGAACGATATAATATATATAATAATTTAAATTGGAATTTTTATATTAAAACGTTAAAAACGACGTCAAACGTATATTAACTATGCGTATTGTTATGTGGGTATGTAAAAATTAAAAAGTTTCGATAATTGTATAACAGATCTTCAGACGTTCGCTTTTGTGCGAATGTAAAACGGAATACCTATTTTAGAAATTGTTAATAAATAATAATAATAATAATAATAATAATAATAAAAAAAATAATAATATACTAAAATTATTGATTAGTTAAAAATATTTCGCAGAGGTCTTAAAGTATTGGTAAATTTTAATTACACAATATCACGAACAACATAGGTAATAAAACGTACAAATTCATTAAAATATTATACGTCATACTGTATATGTACATAATATATATATATATATATTTTACATTAAATCTAGCCATTACCTATTACATTATTCTTTTACGTGAAGGTTTATCGTTGCTTATATGTCTGTATATTATACTACTTGAAATACGTATTAATATTGTTTACATTTTGTTTTCTTATTCGTAATATTTATAATAGTAAATATTTATGATTTATGTAATACCATAATATATTTAATAATATTTTCAGCTATAATACCAACAAATGATATAATTATCTATTATTTTTATATGAATTATTTTAAAGGGCATACCGAACATTTTACGTTTGTTAATACAAAAACTGAAGTTACCTCGATTGCTCTCTCGTTTTATTCTGGCCTTTTTGCGTATAACGGATGGTTAGTACCTATATAATGTACCTACTCAATACTGGTAAACAATAACATTTTATATACCGTTGCTTATAATATTATATACATTTACAGTTTCTTCAAATGTACATGGACATCAATTATTTATATATAATGATATTATATGTATAAGTATAACATGCATGCTATAAATTGATAACAGTAAAAATTGAATGCCATTTGATAAGAATTCCGCATGGGAATGGACGAAAAGTATAATTTGTGTATCGCTCGGATATGTTTTGTGCGAATGCAGATTCGAAAATATAAAAAGGGATATAATATATGGTATATGGGTCATAGGCTATATCTATAAGTACTTAAGGAAACCTGCCTATTCGATGAATTGTGATAATAACGAAGGAAAAAAATTGCTTGTTCATGATCTATCCAAAATGTTAACAACATAATAGTACCTTTACTATAGAAAGTCCTTAAACGTAATGGGTGCATGAAATAGGTGATTTGTTTTTTTCAATGCTATAACGTGTCTAGATTGTTCAATTTTTTTTTGTATTTTCAATAAGATATATAATTATTAATTTTTAAACAATTACAATAATAACTGTCTGCCAAGCTTAAAATATCAATACGCGTGTTGTTATTAAATTGATTGTAGTAGATATCTTTATTATATAATATAGTAATTAATATGAAAATAAAAATTATTAAACGCAAATTTTAGCAAAATAAATTACATATTATACATTATAGCTGCCAGTAAAAACTACCCTGTACCATTACCCTGTTAACAATAGTTCTGTTCTCAGTCAGTTTTCCACGTTATTATAAATTAGTTTTATGTTGGAAAATAAACAAATACATAACCGACAACTCAAATCGCATTGAGATACTATGCGTTACTTAAATAATTTAGCAACTGACGCAGTTTTATTTTACAATGGTCCCCATAAAACGTATAACCTTACAGGTACCTTATACATCGCGAGTGGGTAGGTAAATAATTATGCCTATTATTATTTTTTACATACTTAGTGGGTATTCCTCACAGCTGCAGTGGTGCATGTTTCCACGTTTTTAAAATTGCATATGTCGATGACATATTTTCTATTTAGGTATATATGTATTATGATCGAGTGCGCAGGCTTTACATAGTATGTAATATAATATTTTTATAAGACATTGCATGATGTTACGATTAAAGGGCGCAACTGTAACGCATAATTTTACCGAAAAAAAACGCATGTTTGATTTATACAACGTATAGTATAGTATACTTATTACATTTTTTCCTTCAAAATGTGCGTATAAAATCATATAATAATATGCTATTATTTAGACTCGAAAACGTCGAGACATTTTAGAGTGGGGTTTTCTCAATGGCTTCTTATTTATCAATCGGCTTGCAGACGAATAGCTTTTGAAGTTTATTTTCGTAATTAAAGTTCCCAAATTTATTTTGACCAAAAAAATTTTAAAACAGTTCTAGTTTTGTGATTCGACTATCAAATAATATAGTTAGTAATTGGTCCATTTGAAAAATTTTTGAGACACATTACATTTATTTTATTATATACCAGAACAGCGCCAATAATTTTTCATGATTTTGATTTGTTTCAAACGTAGTTTTCAAATAATTTCCCTTACATATTATATACATTGTGTCATACTCAATTCCTTAAAACTGTAATTTATTCGTTACTGTTGTCGCCCTAATTAACAATAACAATAATTATATATACAACCAATATCGTATTATATAAAAACATATATAGTCTTAAACAATATAATTATTTGATTACATATTATTATTGTGCAATACAGGATTTCGTTATTATATTACAAATATATATACGATTATGTATATTTTATTGTTTTCTAGGAATTATTTAAACTTCGTGATTGAAGAATTAAAAGATCCTATACGGTTTGTAATTTTCATAATTTTACGTTTAGAGTTTAGCCATAATGTCGTTTTCGCAAAGTAATTGTGTTTTTATTATTCCTTAGAAACCTGCCAAGAGCAATAGCAATATCATGCATACTCGTCACCGTCGTGTACGTCTTCACTAATATAGCTTTTTATACAACTTTGTCGCCACAAGAAGTCCTGACTTCGGAAGCTGTCGCCGTTGTAAGTATTTTAAACACGTTTAGCGGATACTTGATACCTATCAAACAACCCCGATCAAAGACATACATTGAATAATTGTAAGCGAATATTACATAATACGCTGTTATATCGATGTGTGTCGTTTTCGGTTTAGTATAAATGGTTGAACATAATACACATAAAAAATGTATTTTATAAAATATTGTATAACAAAAACCATACTAACATTTAACTTGAAATCAAAATAATATTTTTATTATTCATTATTGATACTACGATTATACTAAATTATTATATTATTAAATCCTTTTACTTTAGTATATGAACTATTATTATTGTGTTTTATGTAATGAATTTTGGAGTTACAGTAAGGCCTAATTTGAATAGGTAAATTATATATATGATTATATGAAACCAAAACTAGCCTGAGAGTTTCAAGCCATTTTGATTATATTTACATTTTTAAAGTACAAAATTAATGAATGTACATCTTTAGCGAATTTTAAAATGATAAATATTTCAAAATAAATATACGCACAAAAAAATATTACCTATATGATGCATTATAGTCCATGTAGCTACACATATATTTTTTCCTCGTGAAAATTGATATAGGTACCAATTTGTTTAATGTGGTTAATAAGAGTTTTAAAACAATAAGATAAAAAAATTCTGACAATTTTAATAGTAGATTAATAAAATATAAAATCTAAGTTTACTCATATAATTTTAATAAATAGATAATAGCTATCTTATAAAAAAAATCAGTAGGTGGTTAAAGCGTCTGTACCTCGTGGGCTTATAAATTATTATTATTACCATATGAACTCGTGAAATATAACGTTCACCGTAAATACCCGATTTACATTTTACTATACAATAAACATAGACACATCTATAAGCGTTATAGTGATCTACTACCACTCGTCAACGTATTATGATTTATTAACATTGATTTGAATTGATTGCTTGTACGTATTTTAGACGTTCGCGGAAAGACTGTACGGTCCAATGGCATGGACGATTCCTGTGTTTGTTGCTCTATCTACATTTGGCGCTGTCAACGGCATTCTGCTGACAAGTTCAAGGTGTTAAAAAATATGTTTTTTTACGTAAATTATAAGACTTCGTAAAAGCGAAAACATTCGGATGTTGTATTTTCGTTACTTTACAAATCGAGTTTAAGTGATAGACCGTATGAGTATTAAGATATAGATTATTTATTGATATAAATATATAATATTATGTACCTATAGTATTGGCGATTTCGCATTATGATGAGCAACGAGGTAATCGCCTGCGGTCGGCGAGAGTAACGGTCACCTCGTTGCTCATAACGCGAAATCGCCAATAGTTTTACTATATTATATTATTATGTATAGTGGCCTAATCGTTTTAAATATTAATAATAGTAGCGGCTATTCTATGGTCCACGCGTTGCTTTAGCAACACTTATTCTATACTTCGGTAATCGGTATATGAAAATAACTTATTATAGTGAAAAACTATAAAATAATGTAAAGACTAATGAAGTATAGTGAGCAATTTTATAATAAATTGATATGTGATCTTGCACAGCGTTGGTTGTGACAAATTAAATGCTCACAGATTTGCACCTAATTAAACTCTATTAAATGTAAGCTACATATATTTTTTAACATATCTACATTCATTTAAGTGATTTTAACTTAATTTTAAATATATGCCTAAAATTATATAAAAATTTTAACAACTATTTTATTTCCTGTTGACTGTGGCGACTTTATACAAATAAATAAATATTATAACTGCTTATATGAAAATATTAAAAATAAGTAATATATAAAATATAAATTAAATTAAAATAAATATTGATAATATTATGAAATATAATAATAATATATATTTATATATTTAAATATATAGTTATAATTATTATTTATTTATATTTATATCTACATTATGTTATTATATTATTAAAAAAATATTTATATAAATATGTAGTGAAAATTTCAACTCAATACAATTTTGTCAAAATCTGGTGTTGCGTAAAGAAATTCTAGTTTTTCCTAATTTTTTTTATTATTTTTTCTTGATTCTATTTAAAAGTAAATTATACTTTTGACCCTTCGAATACCAACCATGGATCAATTAATCAATCTTTATTTTCAATAAAGAGTAAGATGTCTTGGGACATGGCCCTTATATCCCCCTTAAATGTCACCTCTGACAATTAAAGGTATAAAAAATAACTAAATTTTTATGTTTTTGTCCACAATTAAAATGTCTAGGTATTGTGTAAAATGTTTTGTATGAATATTTTATATATTTGTATAAATAATTTAATGGTGAAAGTAAAAAATGTTAGACCTTTTTATATGGGTGAAAAGTGAAAACAATTATACTGATTGATATATTTGATTAAATAGTTAATTTTATTGTTATGAAAATAAGTCTTCTACACACATGGCTATAATATTATTATGACTGTTCGATCAGGATTTCGCAAAAATAAAAAAAAAATCATATTACTAATTCGATACTTAGCAATAATGTTTAATATCATAAAACTATAATATTAAATATTATGCTCGTATCATATATTTAAATATTTTATTATATTATTATTATCTGTTCATTTTAATTCTGACCTATAATTTTTAAATGTACCTAACTACAATTTATGGTTAGATTAACTTTTATAATAGCGATAACGTATTATAAGAACCCACCTATTTAAAGTAAAACTGTGACTTACCTATCATTATTATTTATTATACCTAAATAATATGTATGATATGTAGATTGTTCTACGCTGGAGCTTTGGAGGGACAAATGCCACAGATCCTGACAATGATCCAAATCAATCGGCTGACACCCACGCCGGCAGTCATATGCATTGTAAATATAATGATAAACATAATACAATTACATCATTTAAATTTTATATTCGATTAAAAATAAATCGATCATAATATAAACGTAAGTTATTATATAATTGTATTATAATAATATTTTCATTTCGTTTCCACAGTGCTTGCTGTCTCTGATATATTTGCAGATATCTAACATTTACGCTCTCATTAATTACGTGGGATTTGCAACATGGGTAAGTTTGAACAATAAAATAAAATCAAGTTTAAACCAAACCTAACTTCTGGTCACGTACATGTATTATATGTAGAGTATTTATATATCGTTTCAGTTGAGTATCGGTGTGTCTGTTTTGTGCATACCGTGGCTTCGTTTCACTCAACCCGATTTGAAAAGGCCGATCAAAGTCAATATGTTCTTCCCGGTCATTTACATCGCCGCTACGCTTTTCGTGACTATAATACCGATAATCGCTAGTCCGGTCGAAACAGGTGGGTGAACATATTATATCATAATACTATAGGTATACGATGATTCCTCAAACATTCTCGTTTCTCTTAGGGGTGACGGTATTTTTTTTCACATTGATATTCCGGTATGATATTTTATACCGGTATGAATCGATATACCGAAAATATCGTTAAACCTGTATTTTGGTACGGTAATTTCGGTATATTCGATATTTGGATATTTTCGGTATAGGTATTCAATATTTGGATATTTTCGATATTTCGGTAATTTCGATATTCCGGTATTTTCAATTTTTTTTTTTTATACTGGTTATGTACTGTACCTTTATAATTATGAATAATATTAATAAAATAAATTATAGTTATTATTTAATTTATTATTAAACAAAATATTATATATTACAACATTAAAAAGGTAGGTATTATAATTTAATTTACTTATTATTAAATTAAAAAAAAAAAAAATTTATTTTATTATTTTGAAACAAATTTAGAGTTCATAGATAAAAATATGAGTTCTTCAGCGTATTCTGTTGATAGAGATGATCTATGATCAGTAATTATATTTCCCGCACAACTGAACACACGTTCGCTAGGAACACTAGTACCTTGTACGCATAAATATTTTTTACCAAGTATGGCCAAAGTTGGAAATTCATTTTGATAGACTTTCCACCATTTTAAAGGATCTGCCTCTAGATTTATAGGTTCCATGTTATTTGTATAAAAAGATTAGGTAAGATAAGACGATATCGATAAATATTGCAAATAATAAAACACATTTGTAGCGATAATACGCAAGCTGTGTATAAAATTATAAAATCAACTGAAAATTAAACACAAAATAAGGATTTATAAGTACAAAAGGTAAAAAAAGACAAAAAGGCATTTATAAGTAAAAAGACAAAATAAGGCAAAAAAAAAAAAGATCCATCGTCTAAGAAATTAAATGAAACACATTTTTGTATAAAAATTATTTTTCTATTATGATTAATAAAAGAAAGGCATTTGCCTTCAAATCCGAACCCTATAATTAACTAATTTCGATAATTTCGATATTTCGGTATTATCGGTAAATTCGATATTTTCGGTATACCTACCGTTTTTTAAAAAAAAGGCAATATACCGGTATACAGTATATCGGTATATCGACCTTAAATCGATATACCGGTATTACCGTCACCCCTAGTTTCTCTCATATAACTGTGTATGAGTATATTAGTACATAGTATAATATTGTATTTTTAATTCAAATAGGTATTCATATTTTAAATGCAACGATTTTTTAATCTATATGTATAGTATTTTGTGTCAAATGGCAATAAAAATGTATTTATATGTATAATATTTAATATATCTGTTTAATGTATCGGAGTTTAAATAAGTATCAAGTTATTCTGAGTTATTATAAACTTTGTGTTAAAAATTCTGATGATAATAATCCATAAAAACGGTTTTACATAAAATACATACCTATTAAATAATATTTACTATTTAGTCTAGTATTTTATAATTATTTCAAATCATCTTAGCGCTCATCAGGGGCGGACTGGGGCAACATTTCAGCCCGGTAAATCTATATTTGACCGGCCCTTGAAATTTCTCGTCATCACAAAATATAAAAATTCAAATATACCAACGTTTTATTTAATGAGAAATGCATCACATTTTCAATTTTCTCAAAAAACAACTTCAAATTCTCAATATTTTTAGTACATTATATATATTATTATTATTATCTGAAGACCTGAATAGTATAGGCTAAAAAGTATAATATATTACTTATTTATAATTACCTATATTACTAAATTAGTAGGTATTAACATTAGGTATAATAACACATATTGTAATACTAATGTGAAAAATATTTCAATAATTAAATATTCTTTACTTTTTTACATCTATATTTTAACATTTAATTAAACATTTAAATAGGTTAGATAAAAAAGTTTTTTGCATATTACTGCGTATTTTGACTTCAGAGAATATTTCAGAATATTTTAGTTTATGGTACATAATACATATTATAGAATATTTTAGCATATTTCCGTTATATTTGATATATTGGATTATATTAAAAGATATTCAGCATAGGTATATTAGACAATAATCATGGACCGCCGTACTAACTTTACTCCAGAAAATTTGGAAAAATATATTATTGTACATTCCTTTAAAAACATTGTATAATATTTTTTTTTATATTAATATATTGCATAATGTAACATAAGATATAATTATATAAATTTTAATAAATTATAAATTCATAATTATAATCAATAATCATATTGGATTTTTTTTTTTTTTACTCATTTCTTATTAGTTGGTATTATCAATATTTTCAGAATATTTTGAATATTTTTCAATTTTTGGGAATATTTCATCAATTTTAGCTGCATATAAACATTATATTTCAAACGTTTTAACAGAATATAAATCCGTACTCTACTAATAACTAATAATTATATAATAATAACAAATTATTTTTGAGCAGTGGCCCACCGGGAAACTTCCCGGTATCCCGCCGGCCCAGTCCGCCCCTGGCGCTCATATATTCTAAATAGTAAATCTATATTTGCCATGAAATCATGGATCTACTTATTATTATTATTTATTATCCATAGAACTTAGAACAAAAAACGTAACTTAGAAACCACTTATTACTTATAATTTATATAGTTCAAATTTTGGTTTAGATTTTTCAACATTTTCAAAAAAGTCAATATAGATAATATGTACCTACCTATACAAAATTTGTATCAACACGACGACACAAGATAGTGCGCCTTAAATGATGTAAAAAATCGAAGAATTTAAAATGTGGTTTTAGATATTATGCATTATAAGATATCCAAAAATCAAAATTTTAATAAATACATTATTAAAAGATAAGCTGAATGAATGAGCATAAGAGCATTATTGGCCATTTGGTTATTGCTTATATGATGGAAACATCCTGTGTAAATATACACCTATTTATTTATTATAATTTATAGATATAAAAATATATTTAATATATTTTATTATATTTATAAAATATTAAATCCACTTAGACGCAAAAATACAATAGATACATATTGTATATTATATAAGCTCGTACCTATACGGAGTGTGAAATACATGTTATATTTTTATATTTTGGCGCAAATTACAGGTAGGTAATTAAATTGGCGCAAAATAGTAAATACCATCTCCTAATTAACCAAGTCGTTAATGTAAAATGTTTACGCAGGTAAATTTGGCGTAAATGGGCTGTCGGAATAAACATACCTTTTTATTTTAGCGCAATTCGGCTGTACCCAAAACGAATAAATTTTTTTTGACGCAAATGGGTAAACTTCCACTAGGTACCTATTAAATATAAATATCAATGCAATTTTTAAATAAATATCTAAATCCCAATTCACAAGTGATTTGCAAAATGAATAACCTGCAATGAAAATATGGCAGAGTACTTATCGCTTGTAAGCACCCTCCATACATTGTATTCCTAATATTCCATTCTATAATATTAATAAATTATTATTGTTGAATTTTAATGTGTGATTTTAGGGTATGGATGTTTAATGATATTGACCAGTATACCGGTGTATGGTGTGTTCATTTTTTGGAAAAACAAGCCTATGATATTCCACAAAATCGTCGGTAAGAAACATATGTATATAATATATTATATACCTAGAGTTAGGTAATATGTATAATTTTGTATAATTTTTGGTAAGTCCAAAATATAGCTAATTGAAATGAAAATCCGTTTCACTTACAGAAGATTAAAAATATGCTGTTTTTACAATAAAAACTTTGCGTATTTTTATTTAGTAGGTAGCTTACTTTATATTTTATAATTTCAAAATTGTTGAAGTCATATATTATTATTGAGTTAATACACAAACATTTTCTAATCTATCAATTTATTTTTTGTTTTTTATTATTCGTTGTTTTATTTTTTGTCAATGAACATTTTCATGGTTTTATTTGGATTTTTGATTATTTTCTGTCAACCATCGCGATAGTAGGTATTTTTTAATGTCTATAACTTACAATATTTCTTAGATTTTTAACATGTAAATATAAATTCTAACTTCTAACCGTAATGTCATAATTATAAATAAATTTATACCTACCTAACAAGTTTACCTATACCTACCTATCACAGTAATACTAATAATACAATATTATTGATCGTATAGGTCGGTAGGTATAGTACCTACCTATCATGTGTTTTGGATTGAAAATTTGAAATGGACTAATGTATCTGGGGGTTGTTTAAATTCGATGATTGCAGGGTGTTTAACACGTTACCTCCAAATACTACTGATGGTGACCACATCAAAAACGCCGGCTAAAGTTTAAAACGCAAACACTCTATCATGATCATCTCAACAAAACGTTGAAGTTCTATCTTCTATACAACCGTTAACTAACAATAATAATTCCAATAAATGATAATAATAATAATAATATTATAATATGTTATGTGTGCTATAATATGTATTTTATAAGTATACCTACCTTAAACTAAACAATAATATAAAATACAATGGATTTTATATTAGGTACATACATAGTATAATATTATATTAAGTGCTATTTAAAAGTATTTTTATGTTTTACATAGAATTAATTGCATATACTGATGTTGCCCAACATAGGTATATTTATAAAAATGTTAATAATATTAATGGAGATATACATGATTATCACCTATACGACTCTATACCTATAAGTAGGCTAGGTATCTATACAGCTATAGTTAATACAATTGTTTACTCAATTGATACATTATATTGTTTTTATACTAAATACCAAATCAGTATTCATAAATGACAATAATTAACTACTTATTTATAATAATTAAAATTGACTGTTAAAGTAAAAAGCTAATAATTACATATTTTTTTATGATTTGTAAGGTTTTTTTTTGGTTGAATTAAACTCAAATGGTTGTAAATTTGTAATACCTAGATTAATATGCATTTGAATAATGCATAAGAATCTAGGAAAAAATTTAAAAGTATATTTCAATTGTTAAATATTTAAATAAAAAATACCTAAAATAATAAAAAAATTCTTTTGTATTATTGTTATTTGTCTTTTTAATTATTTAAATAAACTTGCTATAAAATCATTATTTTTTACCATTATTATGTAGTTTTAAATATAAAACAATAATTATTTGTTATTTGGATATTCATTCAGTTTAACTGTTTACAGAAGATTGAAGTTATTTCTATGGATATTTACATTTATTTTGTAACTGTAAACTGACTATGAAAAAATTAAAACATCTTTGTGGAAAAGTAAAACTTTTTAAAACAAATAAATTACTAATTTAGCTCTAATTAGTATAATTTGAATAACTTAATCAAAGAAATAATTAAATATCCTATATTATATATAATATACTATACATTTCATCATAACATATTTACTACCCACCTAATTAATAACTTAAATCACAAAAAATCGATATTATTAAAAAATAATAATAATAATAAATTAACTATAATATTAGGTCTAGCAATATTCACAACTCCAAATTATTACATTTTAAAATTTATTGTAGGTACTTTTTGGTAATTAGGTATTAAAATTGTTATGTGAACCTATTATTAAATTTGAACGTGCCTATTTGTTTTATAATTTATAATTAATTAATACCTAGTTATAAGTATTATTTTTTAGATTGTTGTTATAATTGTTTATTTTAATCATTTACATTATTTATTTTAAGTGTCTGTTAGCAATAATGTAAGTATAATATACCTGGTACATACATTTTTTTTTTAAATGTAAACTATGTTTCAAAATTAAAGCATTGATATTTTCAATAATCAACACGAAAGAATATGAAAACTATTGTACTTCCAGCATTTGATTATAAGCATTAATAAATAACATTTATATATAAATATTTATTTTTATAAAACATCAACATATTGTCATGTTTTTTTTCATACAATCATTAGACGATCAAAGAAATTAAGTCTTAATACCTATGAAATATATTATATTATGAACGGTTACTTTTTATAATTTTGTATAATTTTTAAATCTAATTTTTGTTTTTTTTTTTTTTTGTAAAATATTTTGTTTGTTATTATTACATCACTATTCTCTGTTGTAGGTAAGTACCTATTTTTATTCTATAATAGGATTTATTATTTATGTTTTCATGCCAATGTGCATTGTGTTATTGACAAGAACATACATCATTATTTTTTGTATTATTTTTTTTAAGATTTATTGTATTAAGTTACTTTATTCTATAAAATATACCAAATAATCATCTATCTTCCAGTAATGAATAAAGTATGTTATTTACCTATTGCGTTAGAACCATACTTGCTATTTGAGATATACATACTACATAAGCCCATACATTTTATTCATGTAGTTTTTAAGCATCTATTTACCATAACAACTAATATTTAATACATTTTCATAAGATTATAAAAAAAATGTTACAAAAAAATATTTTATTATGATTAATACTGATTATATATATAAAAGGACGCAATAAGTTTTGTTTTATATTATTAGACTTGTTTTTTTGTCCTGTTATTAAAAATTATTGTTAATCATTATGTTATTTGTGCTAAGTATATTAGATGATACCTATAACTATTTCATACCTTATGTTTAAGCATGACTTATATACAATAACTTAACTATGTTTAAGACGTGTGACAATATAATTTACCATATTTAAATATTACAAAATTGTTATTCAAATATCCTAAATTATTATTCAATTATTGAGTAACAATATTTACATATTATATTACCTATAAAAACTATTAAAATGTTTTTTTTTAAATAAAATACAAGGTATGTATTTGTTTATTTGTTATTACTTATAAAATAACCAAGTTGGTGATATGAAATATGGATTTTTTTCTGTATGTGGTAGAGGTAGGTCGAGGAGTAAAATATGAAGAATTTCACAAATTGTGACAAGTTTAAGGGGGGGGGAAGCAGCTTCTTCTACCCCTCAAATAATTTATCAATAATAAATCTATTAATATAAAAATTGATCATTAAAGTTTAAAAAATTGTAAAATTAGTGAAAATATATCAAATTAATCTTGGTAGTTAGTACTATCTGAATTGTAATGTGTACAATTTTAATTGTATCACAGGTGAGCATTAACTAGTTAAAAAGTAGCTTTTGAATATAATTTAATATATAGTTAATTCTTTATTGACCTTATAGCTACATTAAATTAAATATCTATTATAATGAATTAGGTATTTTAGTTTATTTGAAAAATAATAGGTACCCGTTACACGATAAATAAAAAACTTAAATGTACAAATCTTTATTTATGATTAAAATGAAAAATTGACTTAGTATTCCTATTATAAATTATAATCAAGCTATAGTCTAGGCAATAATTCTAAGCAAAAGTAAAAAAATAAATAATTTAGTAAAAATAAACTTAAAGAAATATGAATTCATACATGATAAGTTATTTATCTTATTATTAAAAAATGTACCCTTTTTAAACATCATTTTAATAATATATTATATTAAATGACTAAAAACTATTTATATTTTGATAGCAGAAGTATTATTGCTATTAATTAAATTCTAAATTGCATTATTATTTATTTCATTTTCAAAGTATATTAACTTTTTTGTTTACATCTGTTATGTGATGAGAATAGTTTTATTATATAAATACCTTCCTGGAAA
Source organism: Schizaphis graminum (assembly GCA_020882235.1). Lineage (NCBI taxonomy): Eukaryota > Metazoa > Arthropoda > Insecta > Hemiptera > Aphididae > Schizaphis > Schizaphis graminum. Next base: position 74,949,640 of record CM037032.1, read on the forward strand.
CTAACAGAAATAATTTTTTCTAGTTAATTAATAATTATGACTGATAATCAAATACAAAATAGGCAATAGCTACTAGAAATAATACTGAAAAATAAATAAAACATTTATATTACCTAATTAAATCATTTTATTGTGGATAATAAAATTCATAATTAAATACAATTATATTTTATATATAATATTATTTTTTTATTAATTACTACATTGAAACAAAAAATACAGTTTTTTATAAGTATATAATCATATTTACTTTTCTTCAGTTTCTTCGAAAGGGTACGGTGGTACAAAAGCATTGAAGAAACAATTATCTTGTAACTAAAATAAAAAATAAAAAATGTTAATAAAAAAAATATTGAAAAATGTGGTCATTTGTGTTGACCTCCATATTTTCCAACATTGAATAACAAGCAATGACTGAAATTTATACTTCCTATTGAATCAAAATTTATGACAATAACTATAAACGACTACTCAGTGTTTATTTCAAACCTTCCTTCTATCCTGGTGGGTATCATATATTTTCAGGGGGGGGGGGGGGTATACCACAGGAATAAATAATAAAGAGTAGTAAAAATATTGTGTACAATTTTTTCTAGGGGATAGCCCAAATAACCCACCCTCTGTTGAAATTAACATTGCAATTACTTAACTGACTAATATATTTTTGCTATACTGTGTGGTTACAATGGCTAATTAAGAGTTAAAATATCAGTAATAATTATTTTAGGTTCAATTGTAATAATATGCTTTCCTGATGAAAATGACCAAAACAAAAAGTATTTTAACTTATTTTTAATTAAGTACTAACAATAAATTTGGTATGAGTATATAATATTATAATATTATATTATTATTAAATTATTGTACATGATAATATAAAAAGATGATTCTTCTTAAAAATATAAAAAAATTTTCAACAGTATTATTCATTAATTTTTTCGTACTACCTATGCCAATATAATCTTTAACTTATACTGAGATATTGACTTTAACTGTTTTTATTTGATAAAAACATAATGAAATGTATATGTAGTTATTGTATTAGATTTTTATTTAACAGTGAAACGGTGACAAGATCCTGGTGCAATTATAAAAAAATCATATACAAATATAATATAGGGATGACACAATTGCATATAAACACTGATTACCATGTTAATGATTGAATATAGTCTTTGAACATCTACTGGACACTATTGTATTGTGTAAATTATAAAAATATAATATCAATAGCAATAACTTACTACGTAAATGGATGTTGCAAGTAAAGCAATTCCGCTTAGTAGTACTAAGTTGTATTTAGCATTGGTTTTGCCGTGGTATTCTTGCCAAGGCACCTTTGGGACTGGCATGTCATCCATCGTCAGGGGTTTGTAAGTGGCATGGTGACCATCGGCCTTGGACCTCACGGCTGTCCTCAAAACCGCTATAAAATCATATCAATAACAAAATTAGAGTAACGATCAACGTTCACCGTAGTAATGTGGTAAATATAATTTCGAAATTCTGTAGACCACATAGTCCTGTGACTCAACTTGTGCCAGTCAACACGACCGTTAATACTTACAGTTGGATTTTTTCAATTGCGCTAATATTACTCGTGACATTGTGGTGATTTTGATTTCTTTCTTTCGATATACCTATACGTTAAGCGTGCGACGTTTGTCTATCGCAAGTCACGGCAAGTCGAAAATAGTATCGAACTACAGACACACCACACACGAGACACGACCTTTGCGCAGCAGATAGTGGAGAAAAAATTTCGATCGATCGATCGTTAACAGCTGCTCGATAAAAAATTGATAACGCGACACCCGAAATCTGTTGTCGAATATTGTACTATGGTTGTGGTTAATCCATAGAGGAATAACACCATATCCACGAAAAGTGATTTCACCGAATAAATTACTACAAATTACGAATATCAATTACTCAGAAGTCAGAATGTAGCTCACTAGTCACTAGGGTATTAATTATTACATGCATTATAGACATATTATTAAGCACGATGTTCATTGTTCTTCTACATCGCGATATTAAGAAAATTAAAGTCAGTGGCGGCGCCAGATATTTTTCCTAACCTAACCTGGTTGGAGAAGGGGCATTTATGTATTGCTCGATCACTCATTAATTTGTTTATACCATATTTTCAGGAAAGTATTGCTAAAAATATTTTGAGTATGATATGTTATATTTCTAAATAAATAATTAAAAAATGTACTACAGTAAAACTTCAAATGTCTTCAGTTTTCTTTTACTTGTATGTAACAATACATAACTTTTTATTTTATAATGTATGAAATTCAAGGCTGGGCATTAACGAGTTAAAAATTAAAATTAAGTTAAAACGTTAAGTTAATATTAACTAAGTTAAATAACTCGTTACTTTTTTTTTGAAACTAAATTTTAACATAATACGTTAATTTTTTTACATATTTAACGTGTTAACTTCAATTTAATTATACACAGATTTCTTAAAATTAAGTTAAACTTTAAATTTGATACAACCCATTCATTTATAACTTTGTTGACTTCAGAAATATTAGATATAATAGAAAATAAATAGGAAATTGTTTAATTAACAAATAATAATATAATTGTATACACGATACGGGTCGCGACATTCGTGTACTCAATTAGTTTTCTTGTAAACCAAGCCACCAAGGCATAAATCAACCTAATGACATTTACTCATACGCCACACATCAAGAGAAATACGTTATTACAATATTACTTATTACGTGAAATTATTAAAATAAGTCATGGGGAAGAAATAATTTCTCAAAATATTTGTTAACGCTCCGAATTGTATTTTAAATTATTATTTTATTTATTCAAATATAATATTACCATTTATCAATAAATTATATTATGTGCTTATGTATGTCATATACAAATACAATATACTTTTGTCTCTTATTTTACTGATTGTGTTTAATGTTTATACTGTATAATTTATATGGATATCCCAAATATTTATGTGTAGCAGCTTATGCCTAATAGTAGAACTTGTATCATTTGTGTATTTATACTATTTTAACTTCCCCCTTTCTTTAATGGGTGGGAGTGAATTGGATAAATCATCAACTGCCCACCCTAAATCCTCAGTAAATATTGCTAAGCGTACTACATGGTTGTCCACGTGAGCCCAGAAATCTAAACTTGACCCAAATTCCAAATCTGTCATTCATTTCACCTATTTTTCTTATAGATTCAAAAATAATTAAATTTTTAATTAAGTTAATTTTAACTTAGTTCATTTTTTTTATTCATTAATTATTAACTTAACGAAGTTATAAAAATTACTGTAGTTAACTTTTAACTTAACTTAACTTATTTTTTCTTATATTAACTTAACTTAACGAGTTAAAAAAAATCGTTAACTTGCCCAGCCTTGATGAAATTTTAGAAAGTGTGCCATTAGTATTAACTCTATTAAGCAACTTTATTTTTAAGTATGCAAAAAAGGCATAATTAATTTGAATATAACAGCCAAATTTAAAATAATAAAGTCTAAAAATCCTTTATAAAGTAATTAATGCTATTTTATGTATTAATAATTATTTACAATTTCTTTATTTACTTTCATATTTTTAACATTAAATTATAGGGGGGCAAAATCAAATGTTGGGGGGAGGGATATTTGACCACCCTGGCTTTTGTGTAGCACTGCTCCTGGTCTATGTTATTAGTTTTTTCATATTTAAAGATAAAGTAACCAACACCTACAATTTAAATCGTAGTATAAAATGCATTAGTATCTTTATTTTAGTAGTCAATATAATATACACTAATAATAAAATTCTGAATACATTTGGTCTAACCATGACAAAATTGATCCAAAAAATACATAGACATGGAATAATAACATAAAATGTAAAATACAATGGAGAAAATAATTACAAAAAGTCTATTTATGTACACTATGCAAGTAAAAGTAAAGTTAAGTCTTTTATAAATAAAATTAAATGTTTAAATCGCATAAATAAAAAGTTGACACAAATATTATATAAAAGTTTAATTGATAAAAAATGAAACAAAATATTTATCTTAAGCCTGGACCCAGCATAGTGGGTCTAGAAGAGCGTTTCTCATGTTCTTTCTTCTTGTTTGGATCTGGCAAAAAGCACTTCCACATTCGCAGGGTCTCATCAGCACCAGCTGAAAGTACTGTTGAACCATCTGGTGACATGGCTAGATTCAGAATACGATTCGTATGTCCAGTGAGCTCAGCAACCTCATAGATAAAATTAAAAAATAAAATAAAATAAAAATATTTATCAACCAATGGTAGTTCATGCACATGCTGTTATATTATTAATTAACTCACCTTTGTCAACGAAGGATACTTCCAAATTGTGAGCTGGTTGTTTGCAAAACCGTGTGCCGATACTAATTCTCTGTAAGTTTTAGACCACAAAATAGCACACACCTGGGAATTAGCATTGACAGAATTGATACACTGACCATTGTTGCAATTCCAAAACCTGATAGTTCGGTCGGCTGTACCACCGCCACTGGCTAGAACATTGGTTTGCCAAGGACACCAGTCTAATGCTTTAACGGCAGCTTGATGTTGGCTAAAGTAAAAATATAGAAAATTATATTCTGGTACACATTGAAATTTTTAGATACACTAATATTACCTGAAACTGTATATTGGTTCAGATTGGTAAGTTGCTTGGCCAGGTAAGCCACTATACACATTCAATAGGTTATCGTTGCCTCCACTGGCTAGATAACGACCATCAGTTGACCATTTAAGACCACATACCTATACAAAATTAAACAAGGTTAGGGTTAATGATTTGAGACATAAAAACGCTTGCCAAATCAAAGATCGGCATGTAAACTTTCTTGATTTTCAATTTGTAGAAATGTATTAATCGTATACAATATGTATGTATAATGTATTTTATTTTCATTTTCATTTAGTGAGATAGATTTCTGAAACCGGAGAGTGGATTTTATTTTTTAAAGTCTTGTTAGATTTACATTGACTAAGAGAAGTACAGTGAAGATTTTCAGAACTTTATCTTTTATAGTTAATTCACTACAGAACTTCAAAAAAAAATTAAAACACATTTCTATTGTGCGATTTTTTGTTTTTCAGCTTATAGCTTTGTAGTGAGTTAACAATTGAAGTTAAAATTCTGAAAATCTTCACAGCACTTTGTCTAGCCAATGTGAATCTAACAAGACCCCAAATAACAAAATCTGTTCTTGAGTATTGGTAATCTACCACGCTAAATGAAAATCTAGCAAAAAATAACTATTTTATTAACTGTGAAAATTTAAACAATTTTTTTTGAAAATTTTTAATCTCACATTTTGTATCTAATTGATAATTATTTTTTAATGAGCTATCAACCAACTTTTTAGCTATAATAGTTTTAGAGAAAAGTTAAAAAAAATAGAAATTTTTGGATTATTCATGCCGACGTTTTTGAAGATTCAAATCGCTATATTCTTGGGTATGATATCGGATCTCTCTCATGAATATTTTATGTTAAAGCTAGCTTAATTATTCATCTACTCATTAAAACTGAGTAACATTTTCATCATTTTTCTAATTAACGAAAATTCTTGAAGTTTTAAAAATTCAGACTTTTTTCATTTCAATTACTATACTTACTTGATTAAAAATCAAGAAAGTAATAAAATCAAATATTCTAAAAAGCTTGGTACATACTTCTTGAGTGTGGGATTGAATTGTACCAACAATGTGTTCTCTCTGTCTGACATCATTGTGAACAAGTTGTCCATTTCTGCAACCTGTAGTTAGTATATGACTGTTCCATGACATGGCACCCACTCTTGAACTGTGACTGTTCATTACGCGTAGCCGCTTTGTCTGCGATGCATCCCATAACTAATTCGATAAATAATAATATTAGTTCAGTGTTATTCTATGTTCAAAATTAGATATATATTTACATACTTGTACAGGTCCTAAAGCAGTTCCAACACCTAATAGATTTCCATTAGGGACCCAGCTTAGTGAAGTGACGTAGTCTGCGCCTTCTAAATCTAACAATTGGTCAATGGCACCAGTGTCAGCATTCCAAAGATATACACTTGTGCCTAAAGCTACGGCCAATATGTTGGAAAAGCTCCAGTCAATTAAATTTAGATCTGTTAAAAATGAAAACCGTTATTTATAGTTATATGAATGTAGTTAATAGAATACTTTACAATAGTCATCAACAATTTCAGGAGCGTCCAAAATACGGTCTGGTGCATGTGGTATATAACGAGTAGCTCCACGTATATTCATGGGAGTCTTAGATTGACTATAAACTACTTTTAAAGCATTTTGATAACCCTAAAATAATTATTAATTATATACTTATGCTTATAAGAAACTATAAATTACTATACATCAGGAGGAGCCGGTGCTTTGTTTTGATAGGATAAAACACGGACATTATTAATATCACAACCATGGAGATTCTCAGACATGGCTTTTCGGTAATCTGATTGAGTCGGACTTATGTCAAGGTTTTCATTCTCTTGGTTCATCTATAAAACAAAATTAACTAATTTGTTTAGATAAAAATCTTAAAATCATCTAAATATTTAATACACTTTTATGATTTACTTTAAAATGACTTATGTCAAAATTTGTAGACATCCTGGAAGGGATGAATCTGTCACCACCAGGTGTTTTAGGTTTAGCTGGTGTATTCGATGCTGATCTTGAAGCTATTAAAATAAATAGTTTTAATGTGTGAAATTAACTATAGAATATAAAGTTAAAATATTAAAAAATTAATATTTATTAATGTGACTGTATTTACCTGTTTTTCTCATATAGGGTAGGTAACAATATGCAAGTATATTTATGATTTAAAATATTGTTAAAAAAAATCAAAAATTCTTTATGCTATACATAAGAACTCAAATTTTCATGGGTATATTTGTTTTATTGAAATAAATGATAGAAAATTATTTCATTAGCATGTGCTTCAAGATTAAAGGCACACTTTTAAAATTGTATAATTTATCAATCTATTACATTCAAATTATACATACCTACTTTAATTCAATATGAAACATGAGCAATATAATATTATCATTTTTTTTACCTTGTATTGAAGTAGATGAATTTTTAAAATTATTAGTAACCAATGATTCCGGTGAATTAACATTTAATTTTCGAGGTTTTAATTTATTTCTTTTAAAAAATCTATTAAGATGATTTTTATTCATTTTTAATGGTTAATTTTAACAACTTTGTAAATTATTTTTGATATTAAAATTAATCTTATAGCAATTGATACTTAAGATAATTATTAATTAATACTATTGAAAAAATTATAGTAGTTGATAAAAGTTTTTATATAAAATCAATTTTGATAACTGCAGTGACATAGATGTAAGTATAAATTTAAAAACTTTACTAACCTGGTGACTTTGATTTATTAGGTGTTTTTGATGGAGTCTTCTTGATAGACATTAATTCACTATTTTTTCTCGAAGTGTTTGCAGAACTACAGTGTAAACATAGTCAAAACAACACAAAATAATAAATAAATTTATTTTTATTATTAATAAATATTTATTCAAATAAAACATAATAAACACATTTCTTAAAGTGTACACAAATGCAAATAATGCAATACATTAAGATATACCTTGAGGATGATTCTACGCTTTTCTTCATCCAACGAGGAGCTGGACCGCTGGTAATTGGCTCATCCATTCTTACAGCACTTTTGAGATCATTGACAAAGGTAAATTGAGACATTATAAACTGAATGTATCAATAGATAGGTATATTAATATATGTGGATGATAAACTAACACCTTTTGCTGTGGAGTAAAAAAAATTATTAACCAAGTACTTTGCTCGCCAAAAATTATTAACAAACTTATGAAAAATGTCAGAACATTGTGCAATACATTACAATTATAATTTGGTTTCTGAGGTCATGATAAAATTGTTTTTATTTACTTACCTGTGGATAGCTAGAAGCTGGAACTTAGTGTAATTTATTTGTATTCACCTTGATAACAACATATTGTACATAACTAATAAAGGATTCAAATGTTTAAAAAAAGGATTCATTTTTGGAGGTCAATTACAAATGGTGTGTAAATTAAGAAAAAACAAAATAGATAATACAATAAAAATGGGTTTTTTCAGTCGTTTGAAGAATATTGACTGTTGTCTGTTACGCTTATGACAACTATTATAGTAATATAGTATTTTCCAATATATATGAGTTATAGCATTACACTACAACAAGTCAGTACTCGGTCAAAATGGATTTATTTTTGGATGATAAATGACAAACGCAAGACCACAAATCGTTGGAATCCAAGATCCAAATAGATCGCAGACTCAAGATTGCCAGACTCGTAGGTGTAACTACTAACTGATTTACTGATGTAAGTAAGGTGTAACGGCCGTTGTCCGTTAAAATAAATACATTGTTTGAAATCTATGGCATGCGATCGTATTGATAAGAAAACGAAAATCTAGTATGACCAGATCACAGACATGTATATTAAATCTATTTATTATTAAGGTAATTAAAACAATTTTATGAGGTCTTTCTAAAATACCACTATTACAATCCAACTTACTAAATATATTTTGATCAAGAGCCAATTTATTTGTACATCTGTACAATATTTTTTTGTTTAAGTTGGGTACATTTAGTACTGTTAAATTATTTGTCAAGTTCAACAATACTTTTTCAGCTTCAACTATTATTTTGAAACTACTTTCAGAACCTGATATTAATCCACCATTATTTCTTAAATTCACAAATTTACCATAAGTTGAATTACAATAATTGTGATCTGATGATTCTTTTAAAAGACTTTTTTTACACGAACTGCAATCAACCATGTTAATTATTTTCAAAATAATGTAGCCTAATACATAATATAATATATTTTCTTTAGCATTTTCAATAGATGAATTTGAATTGTTAATTAATTCTAAATTATTTAAAACATATTCATCTACATCTTCATCTTGGTATTCATCATTATTAAATTGTATCTTTTTATTCCACTTAAAATCAAAAATACTACAAGTAACGTCATCATCAAAATTATTACAATTTCCATTGTTTTTACATTTTAAGGCATTTTTAAGTAGTATTTGCTTGATTGCAGTTTTCAATTGTAGAACATTAGGGTTATTATTTGACCCCCCTCTTTGTCGTATTTGCCCAAATAAAAGTTCCAAGTGATCTTGGGAAAATTTGTATGTGAGTACATAATTAAAATTGATTGAATCATTTATAAAAATTGCCCTTGCAATACAAAACAATGATTTCACCGCAATTGCAAAACCACAAATAAAAGTTTTTTTATTAGTTAAATGTAAATATTGATCATCGAATTTCAATGTATACAAATAGCGAATTAGTGGCAAAATTTTATTTTCAAGAGCATCAATATTATTTTTTGTAATGGGAGATTTGTAATCTTTAGAAAAAATACTTTTAGAGTTTAAAAAATCAAAAATTTGGTCAATTATACGACAATACTCTTCTGTTGCATCTATATTTTCAAAACCAGATATTTGTTTTTGTTTTAAAAACTTTAAAGCTTCGGCAGTAGATGAAGAAAGAGTTTGGGCAGCATAACAAACTTTCATTTTATTATTTTGCCAATTTATATGAACATCTGAAAGTTTGTTTGCAAATTTTAATTGTATTTTTTGTTGGAAATTATGTAGATTAGAAATATGGTCCCAACGGATGAAACCGAGATCTGAACTAAGCACTTTACAATTTCCTAACGTATTGCGGGCTAATTTTAAATTATGACATGCATCAGGGACAAAATAAATTTTTTCATTTGTAATTGGATGCAAAAACCAACTTTGTATTTCATCATAACTATTCCCTAGTTTACATCCTAAAATTTTCATCATTGACATATTTGTATATGCACCATCACATGTCACTCCCCAGATAGTTAAACCAACCTTATGGGAATGTAAAAGTATCGATTTTACGAGTTGAGATTGAATAATTGCAGTGGTTTTGTTTTGTAGCACATAACCTACTGGCAACTTCCATTTACCGTTTAAGCTCACAAGCATGAAAAATAAAGCTTCAGTTGCAGGTGTATCGGTACCTTCCAGATCTAGTTCTCCACCAAAGTCACAATAACCAATAAACTTGTTAAATTTGTCACTCCATATAACTTGTTTTCTTAGTGCCATAGCATCTAAACAGAGATTGCAATGTTTATCTTCTGGATTTAGAGTTTTTAATGCTTGCATGACCTCACTAAATATACCAGGTTCTGCATTAACTGACGAAGTCCAATTCATAATTGATTTGCTATTGGGTAATATTAAGATAGATCTAAATAAATAAAACATTTGTTATCATAATTATTATTTATTTATTTATACAAATGTTAATTTCACAATATATTTGTATAAATAACAATTGTATAATATAATTTAAAAATTATATGATATAACATAAACCACTTGGAATGAGTCTAATATCATCAAAGGAAGTAATAAATTTGTAATGGAGTAATGGAAGACACTGCATCATTTATAAAAAAAATTGAATAAAAAAGTAAAGAAAGGATATATAATATATATATTATATTATTAAGCAGACAAAATATATTTTTGCAGTAGATTGAAAGTAGTAAATAAGTGCAAAATGCATGTCCAGAAAAAAATTTGTCAATGATTAATGATATAATATGATCACAGATATCTATATTATACTATACTATATTATAATAAAGATATCTGTATATTTGGTTATGATTTATGTATAAAATAAAAACTAGAGTAGCTGATGTTATATGCATTTAATAATGCAATTAATAGCAGAAAAGCAGTCATAAATTACCTTGCATACTCATAAGCCTTTGGTGAGTAAAAATGCAGCGTTAAAGCAAATTCTTTAATATTCTTACTAAATCTATGGCCAGTTGGTTTCCTATTTTTATTCTTTGCAACATTCTTTATAAGATCCAAAGTTGTGCCATCAAATTTCTCCAACAATAAATTTTCAGAATCATTTTCAAGTAATTTTTTGTTTTTTAAAATATTTAAAAGATCTTTCATATTTTTGATTGATTTATTTTTTCTTCGTACTTGCTGCTGCAATAATTTTATTTTATTTTTCAATTGAGCTTTTGTTGGAGAATTAGTTCGTTTCCTCAACGGAGTCAATTGAAATAATGGGCGAGAACATGATGATTTAGATGGTGTAATAAGTATAGGTTTAGGTGATTGAATAGAGATCATTGAATTATTTTCTTGAACATGTTTTGGGGTTAATTCATTAATTTTAATAGTACTGACATCAGTAGTACTTCTAATGCTGGACTCAACAGACTCTATTAAATAAAATTCCCATAGGGCCATAGTTAAATATTTAAACATAAGTTATACATACATCTAATTAATTGTAATAATAAATTACCTAATCCAGTGTTTGTACTATTAATTAAGGGACTAAATCCGTGTTGAACTAATACAGTTTTTTGCTTCTTAGCATTAGCTATAATTGATGCGTAATCAGGAAAATTTGAAGGAACAGCATTTTCTTTCAACTTTAAAATGTAACTACCACCAATATTAAGCTGAAAGTCATCTGGATTAAAATGGTCACTACAAACCTTACTATAACGAGTAGGAATAAAACCTTTACGACCAATTGCGTCAATCCATTGCTGTTTTTTTATTAAATTTTTAAGAGGAAACCTATAAAAGAATGTTTTAAAGGATAGATTATAATATGCAAGGAAATATGAGTAGGTATATTATTTGAATTATAGATAGTTAAGGATATTGTTAGGAAATAACAAAAAAAATGTTAGGAATGTCAAAGGATAATAAATTAAACTGACACTTTCAAAACTAATTATTACTCAATACTTTCTATATTTAAAATTGAAAAGAAAACTTACAATATAATAAATAATTAATCTAATGTCGTATAAAATAGTCTGACACTAAAACTGCAATAACAATGTTCTGTCTTACTACTCAAGAACATATTTAAAGAATTTTTGACTAGTGGCACTATAAGTCATAAGGAAATAATAATAATAATAATTATGTGCCCGATACTTGGGACATGGGTCATGGGGTACAAGGCACATTTATTAACTACAAGGTGGAACTAATATTTTACTAGGTGGCACTCATGCCACCTAATTTGTATACTAAATTATGCTCTGTACTACTCTAAAATACAACTGCCATGGCTTGCAATGCGAGCTGGGCCTGTAGCCAGTGCTTCCAGACAGTCACCGACCACCATTGTACAGTATTATTATAAACTATGCTACACTATGCTAACTAATATAATCAGGAATTCTTAATAATATAAATATAACACTAATATAAAAACATTTTAATAAATAAAAATAGTTTGTATAGCTACTAACGAGAAAAAATGAATTTTTCGATTAATAGAGGTAGAACGGTTAGTACATAAATGTACACTACACGAGTTTACCATTTTGTTGGTTGTATTTATTTTTTAATTATACAATGTACACGATTAATAAAATTCTGTGGAGTGCAGATTAAACAAAAGTTGAAAAGTAAAAAGTCGCTGAAAGCTGAATTGCAGAATAAAAAATTTCTGTTATCAATTATCAAGATAAGAAATATATGTAAACATTGCCCCATCTGCATATGGCCGCTAAGCGTCATTGATTTGAAGACAGTCGGGTATCTAGTATAATATACATGTCTGTGGACCAGATCGACAACTACTAATAGATATACACTATTTATCATAAAAAAAAATACTAGATACGTTTATGTTACTAATTGTATATTATAATTTTCAATTTAAAAAACTAAATATTAAGAAATCTTGAAAATGTGTAATTATAATCACAGAACAATAAATTATAATGTTCATATGATTTAAGATGTGCCCAAAAAAAAAATAAAAATACTATTTTTATATATCTGTGGATGTGCCATTAAAGCGCGATGCCACAGAATAAATATTTTGCGGTAATGCCAAACTGTATTTATATTTTGATAAGAAATTGTTTTGAGGTTAGTTTCACTATCACAATTCACGCAATATGTTTTTGAAAGATCTGCCGGGCATATCTGGTCCCGTCTCGATATCCGAGGAATTCGTGCGTTGCATACACTATACAAATTTAAAATCTGTAACTGTCTATAGTACCTAGTTTTGCCGAATCCTGTGTAGTGTGAGTTCATGGACTGACGTTGTTAATAGCTACTCAAAACAAAATGACCGAGGATGCAGTGAGCACGGTGCTGGCCCGTTTCAAGTCGGAAACGGGTGAGACGGTCAGCAATATGATGGACCTGCCTCGAAATGTCACCGTCAATCATTTACAACTGATTTGCAATTCGTTACTCAAACAAGTAATAATCGACTGGTTTCCGAATCTATCGCGCCTCTAGTGTATTTCACGTACCTAGCAAATAAATTAATAACAAAAACGATACATTTTAGGAAGAGACTGTACCCTATGCATTTTTTGTCGATGACAAAGAAATCACCAACAATCTGGATGAATGTCTTGATGCCAAAAAAAAATTCAGCACTGAACTCGTTGTAGATATTGTCTATCAAGAACAAGCCGTGTTTAAAGTACGACCTATCACCCGATGTACCAGGTTAATATTTGAATGCAACGTAATATGTGTTTACATATATAATTATTATTGTATTTTTGTAAGTTACTGTAAAATATTTTTAGTTCTTTGCCTGGTCATGCAGAAGCCGTGATATCAGTTCAGTTCAGTCCAGACAGTCGGAAATTGGCCAGTGGGTCTGGTGACACCACGGTTAGGTTTTGGGATCTTGACATGCAAACACCGTTGCATACCTGTGAAGGTTCACCACTTTTTAATGACTTAAAATTTAATTATTATTAATATTGATTTAGCCATGTATATAATGTTATGTATATTATAGGTCATAAAAATTGGGTGTTGTGTATTGCCTGGTCTCCAAATAGTAAATATTTAGTATCAGGTTGTAAAAATGGAATGATCATGTCTTGGAATGTTGAAACTGGCAAACGAGTTGGTCCACCAATGACCGGACATAAGCAATGGATTACTGCTCTATGTTGGGCTCCATATCATTTATCTCCAGAGTGTAGAACGTAAGTAAGATATTTCATTTTTTTCTATATCAAAATTTATATTCAATTCTACAAATTTATTATATTGTTTTAGATTTGCGAGCAGCAGTAAAGATGGAGATATTCGTATTTGGGATGTAATACTTGGTCAGTGCCAAAGGTCTCTTACTAGTCACACGCGTAGTATTACTTGCTTAAAATGGGGCGGAACAGGCTTATTGTATAGTAGTTCACAAGATCGTACAATTAAGGTTTGGAGAGCTGATGATGTAAGTAATAAATACTATAATGATTTATAATAATCATATTAGTATTAGGCATAATTTTATAATGAAATATAGTAAAATCTCGTGTGACGACTCAATAATACAAAAATTATTAGTGTTATTCTTATTTTTTTTCAGTGAACAGTTAATTGTATTAAATTTATAGTACTGATTAGTGATAATGAATACATATTAATAATAATATGAGTTAGAGGAAATTATGTAATAAAGCCAAAAATGGACCATTCCTTGCAAAAGAAAAAAAAACAAGTATCAATACAAAATTAATTAAATGAGTAGAATAGTTCTACTTACAGTTTCTTAATTTATAATACTTATGATTTAATTTAATTAAAAATAATATACATAATATATTAATAAGTATTTCGAGTATTCTAGATTTATCTAAATTTTGACATTGCTCAATCCCTATATACAGTTAATTAATTAGTGAGATTGCACTGTATTAATAGGATTAAATTAAGTTAAAGTTATCAATTTGATAATGAATAAATTACTGACACAACAAAATTAATCAATGTCTTATAGCTTTTGTTTTCATGTTATATTTAGGGTATTTTATGTAGGACGTTGGAAGGCCACGCTCATTGGGTGAACACTCTTGCACTCAGTACTGACTATGTGATAAAAACAGCAATGGTACCCCTACCTTGTTCCACAGACAAAAGTATACTTATTTGCTTTTATTAAAATGTTAATTTTTTTAATGTTTATGTAATTTTTTTAGCTGATAATGTATTAGCTGAGGCTAAAAAACGATATGAAGCTGCTGTTGCAAATGGTGGTGAACGATTGATTTCTGGATCAGATGATTTTACACTTTTTTTGTGGGCCCCTGAAAGTAGTAAAAACTCTATTGGTAATAATTTCTGTTAATTCTCCTCAAAATGATCATCTGCATACATAATAATGTATCAACGATAATTAAAAAGTTTTTCTTATTGTATAGCAAGGATGACTGGACATCAACAGCTGATCAATTGTGTACAGTTTTCACCTGATACACGGATAGCGGCGTCTGCTTCATTTGACAAGTCTATAAAATTATGGGATGGAAAAACTGGACAGTAGGTTTATAATCATATTTTTAAAATAATTCATTTGTTGATGAAACATTTGGTTTTCCTTAGATTTCTCGGAACAATGCGAGGGCACGTACAAGCAGTTTACATGATATGTTGGTCAGCTGATTCTAGACTACTAGTTAGTGGAAGTGCAGACTCGACGTTAAAAGGTCTTTATTTTTCATTAATTAATTCTAACACAACATTTAAATAACGACTATAATTATATTTTTAGTATGGGACGTGAAAGCCAAAAAATTACAAGGTGATCTTCCCGGTCATGCTGATGAAGTTTTTGCTGTTGATTGGTCTCCAGATGGCCATAAAGTTGCCTCTGGTGGAAAAGACAAAGTACTTAGACTGTAAGTCTTATTATTTAAAAATAACAACAATTATTATATTTTTTTATTTTATTTATAATTTATATAGGTTAAATATATAAACATATTTTAATATTTTCCGTATAGATATTATATCTAGTAGTAAACGTTTAAAAACTCTGTGGACTGCTACTTACTCTATCTGGCACTGTACTACATTTTAGAAATTTAATTATATATAATAATGTTTAATATTATATTTCATCAGAAGAATATGATGGGACGGATATTTATGTTTTATTTTTCATTTTTTCATTTCATACCTATTCATATTTATTTTATTTTATTGACAGATAATTAAATTATAAATTAGATTTTATACAACTATAAAATTAAAAATATATTGACCTCTACTTTATAATAAACAACATTCTACGTATTCTAATCAAATGTAAAAATGAATCTGAATGTTTGGTTATTTGATATTACTTATTCACAACTTTTTTTTAATTATTTGTTTCAGGTGGACACATTAATTGTTTAAACGGGGTTCTCAAAAACAAATTATTTACACTGTTCATAACATATTTTTATACATCATTGAATTTTCAATGTATTAAATTATGTAAATAAATGTTTTTATTATATGTAATATAAATTGTTGTTTCTTAAATTATTTCTATTTGTTTTCTTTTACTCTCCATAAACTGAAGTAAAATTTGTCCAAACATTTTGAAATAATAGAGTTCATTAAATATTCAAGATATTTATACCATACCAGTATCTTATGATCACAATTTTTGTACACTATGTAATCAACATATTTAACAGAATTTAACCACAATAATTTATTTTATAATCTACGAGAAAGTTCAGAATTCTGGCCTATTATACCGAGTGACATCACCTCAGACCTTGATATCCTTCAGTGATATTTTTCTTGAAATTTCCATAAAATATTGTAACTTATTAATTCAAAATTTAAGATTCCTGAAAACTGAAATCTCATAAAAACTGTAAATGGTCAGAAAGATGTCAACCCAGCATTCAGCCTCTCAAAAGATGAAGTACATTAATTATTAAGGCGGTAATCAAATTTTGGAGGATAGAAAAGTGTATGGCTATTGGCTAAGCCTATGTAAGACAAAAATTATGTTTCATTTTCTAAGACACTCAACAGTTGTTTAATAACCAAAATCAAAATTGTAGAATACTGAATAGTTACTGAAAAACAAATACAAAGCTTAATAAGTAACAAAACAGTTAACTTGTGATTGGCATAAATATTAAAGGTAAAATTCCAACATTTAACAAGACTGGATGAATCATAAATCATTACAATGAGTGTACATAGTAAGGAGAAAATAAATATTTAAGAAATAAAATAGTCTGATAAATAATATCTCCCATAGTTTTAAGATGCAAATTTAAAACGATAAGCAACAATATGATGGTAAATGATGAAAATAAAAATGTTCACTATAATGCTAAGTCACATTCAAAAACTTATAATAAATACATATAATTATTGTGACCACTAACCAATAAATCTTAACCCAAAAATAAAATAATCGTTTAAATATATAAATATAAAAAAAAAAAAAAATTAAAGAAATCCAAATTGCTCTATTTAGTTTAATTTATAATATCTAAAAACTTTGAACAATTATATAACTTAAAAAAAAAAAAAAAAACAAAAACAAAATATATTTCATAAATATAAATTTATATATTTTATAATATTATTATCTATTGTAATAATGTAGTAACTTTGACCATTAAAAAATAATTAAACTATTAATATTATCAAATGAGTAAAAATAAAATAAATAACTACAACAAAATATATTTAAGAGACACATTATTTTATTATAGATACCTATTAATTTATTGAATGGCACAATAATTAGGTAATAATAATAACAATATAATATATCCATAATAATAATGATAAAATTAATAAATAATCAATGGTACCTATCAAACAACTTAGTGATGTGATTTTCTGCTTAATCAAAAGTAAGAAATACCAACAAATTCTAAATATTGTTCATTTAACTCATGTTTCATGTAACAAAATTAATAGTATTTGTCTAAAACACATTTATTATATGTATATACGGCATAAATGAAGCCAATGATATAATTGTGCACTTTTTTTTTTAAGCAGAATAAAGGCTATAATCAAAATTGTCAAAAAGTTGTGAAGTTTTTGTACAGCACTTCAATTGTGTTTGATTACAATATTATAAATTTCTCTATTGTTAAGTTTTTTTAGTGATAATTTTACCTGAAATTATTTTCAAACCTAGTTTGATACTTATTGATTTAAACCACACTCTCCTTGTCAACAATTTGTTGTCTGTCTGAATATGTTTTACGTAATGATACTTCGCTAGTTCGACAAGACGTAGCAGTACCATTGAATAATCCAACCAACCAACTCCTAATTGAATTTCTTGAAACTAATTTCTTTCTATGCGGTTCCATAGAAATGTCTTCAAATGAATGCCATCGTTTATTGTCTTCTATTGACAATAAAGGGGTATATTGAAGGCTACCATTAACCACAGTTTCCTCAACATTTTCTTCACAGTTTTCTTCCTTTGTACATTGATCATTAAGAAGTTTTGAATCCTATGGAAATAAATAATTTTTTGATAATAAAAAAATATATATGTTTTGATGTATTAATTGTAGATTAATATAACTGTACTAACCTCTAACGAACGACAACTTCTTTTGATCATTGAGCTCACTCTGCTTATGTGTTTGTTTGGAAATGGATCCATAGATGTTGAATGTATCATTTGTTTACATTGTGATTCAAGCAAAGGATGTGGTAAAGGAGTGGGCCGCTGTTCGTGGAGTATAGTCTGACTGTCTTTAGCACTTTGATCAAATGAATTTCCTCGTGGAGCAAACGATGGGCGCCTACTGCCGTATTCTCCAAAATTGTATAATTTTGGACTGTGACGTTTTGATCCACAAAACAGAGGAGGTGATTCAGTCAAATCCACCTAAACATAAAAATAAAATAAAATCTTTATTTTATAAAAAAAATTGTTATTTCTAAAATATAACTATAATATCTATTTTATGGTTTATTTTACATACATCTCTTCTTTTAATAGCTTTATCAGTTGTCCCTTCAAGCCAATAAGTGAGTACATCTCCTTTTCCTTTCATGTTTACATATCCACGTTCTTTGATTATATATCCTCCCAATTCATCAAGAGCATTTTTACATTGTTGACTTATGTGAATTTTCAATGGTTCACCGTTAGATTCCATTCTTGAGGCTGTATTTACAGTATCACCAAACAGACAATACCTAGGCATTGTAAGACCAACTACACCAGCTACTACAGGTCCTATTAATCATCAAAAATAATCAATTTGGATAAGTAACAACAATAATTAATTGTTATCAAAATCTTTTAATAAATCATGACACCATGTAATACCTGTGTGAATTCCTATTCGTAATTTTAAAGTAGCTTCTGGATGATGTGCTATTTTGTGATGTTTTACGGCTTCAAGTAAATTTAATGACATTGAAGCTATTTCACCAGAATTTCTATTACCATTTCTAATAGGTAACCCAGACACCTAAACCGAATAATATAGTTTTCATTTGATAATTGTAATTTGTAATAAAATAACAAAAGTGAATAATATTTTATATTATGTAAATAAAATAAATAATTAAATAAGGTAAGAATAATAATAATAATACATACCACCATGTATGCGTCTCCTATTGTTTCAACTTTATAAACGTCGTAGCCTTTAATGATTTTGTCAAATAATGTGTAAAGATCGTTTAAAAAATTAACAACCTTAAATACAAAAATTAGAAATTACTATATAATTTGTATGATTTTACTATTTAATATTTGTATGCTGGGTTACATATAAAATTGACTATATTAAATGATTTTCTAAAACTGAATGGACCAATCACGGGTCATTAAATATTGTTTATGAAATTATTAGCCTAGAATTCATTATACTATAAGCAAGGCTGTGAATTTAATGCACTTAAAAACTATTAAATATAAATGCATATAAGCACTAAAAACAGACAAAATATCCTTAAGAATACGCTTTAAAAATTCTTAAAATATGCTCTCATTTTTCAAAAATATGCAAAAAAAACTATTAAAACTTAACTTTTATTCTAATTTTTTATTAATTTTAGTTTAAATAATAATAATATTACAAATTAATATTCTTTCATAAGTATACTAATCATTAGGCTTGACCAGTCTTGATATTCGTCGTATACAAGATCTATAAAAATGATATGCTTAGAATAGAATGTTTCTACTTAAAATTATATATTTAATTATACCTTTAAAGTAGTTATTGCATCTTACAATCAATGATTTTTTAATTTTTGTCACCTGTTATGTACGACTTGATATCAATAAATTAATTTAATCTTGGCTTTAAGAATACAATAGCCAATAATACACATTATTACATTAAATATCTGATTAAAAATAGAATAGTACAAAAATAAGCATTTAAACAAAAAAATCATTAAAACATGCATTTATATGCTTTAACCCATAAAATATGCAAAATAAGATTTGGTATTTGAACTAAAAATAAGTCAAATCAAATTTTGGCCGAATCCATTTTTTTATACGCTATGGCAAAAAAAACATGCAAATGCATAAAATTCACAGCCTCGACTATAGTCTATAAGTGATTGTGTGTGTAGCCTGGTTTTAATATATTAATATCTTATATTATATTAAAAAAAAATTTTACTATTTCATATTTATATACTAACCTGCAAAGGGGTACTCTCAGCAGACATTGCAGTAAAACCAACAATATCACTAAAGTAAATGGTAACTGAATTGTATGATTCTGGCTCAATACCGTGTCCTAGAGTTAATTGTTTTGCTACTGGTCTGTTAAATTATATAAAATTCAAGTTAAAATTTAATAAATCTAAACTATCAAATTAATAATTACGCTGGTAGCATTCGATGCAATAAATCTTCAGTTTTTTGTTTTTCTTCATAGACTTCGTGTGTGCGTTGGTTGACTAGATCTTCAAGATTGTTTGCATATTTTTCCATCATGTCCATCATTTGATCCATTATATTTTTATGTCTAAATTAATAAGATAGGACACATACAAAATATATTATAAATAATTATGATATTAGGATCAACTTACTTTCCATCTTTCATTTTTTTGAGTCTGGCACGTATCATGCCAAAGTCTGGTCTATTTTCTGGGAATTCATCCCAACAATCGGTAATGCATTGGATGACATAGTCTTCTGCCATTTCGCAGTCTCTCAAATGGTGTATACTAGGCCTCAGTGGCACACCATTTATTTCATCATAACCTAACTTAACCAGTCTTATAATTTCTGGTATTAAACACAAATGTAACTTAAATATTTTATCTGGGGCTCACAGGTTTTTATCTAAAAAATTGTTACCTTTCATGTATCTAACCTTTAGGTTCTTCGACGCCGCAAGCACCAAAAGGACCTCGTCGACACATTATTTCATGCAAGATAATAGAAAACGCGTATACATCCCCTTTTTGTGTACCCTTTACGGATGCACTAGGATCTCTTAATAGCTCTGGAGCTTTCCATAACAAATCTAAAAATAAAAATATAAATAAATATATTATATAAAGATTTTTCAATGATAATTTCAGAAATTAATTATAATTTGTGAAAAAAGCTTACTTCTAAAATACTGATGTTCACCAATAGAATCGTTTTCTGCACCTTGCCTCAAATCATGTAGACCAAAATCAGTGACTTGCAATACCCAACGACTAGTTACAATACAATTAGATGATTTTAAGTTCCCATGACAACCTAAAGGCGAGTTGTGTATAAATATCATACCCTGCACAACAATGGGGTACACTAACGATTGACACGTTCAATTAAATTAGAATGTAATTAGCATTAATAACAGAGTTATTAGACCAATGTAAAGCCGGTTACAACTTACTCTGATGAGATCGTGAACTAAAGATGTGATAAACATTTTGTCTAGTTTAATGTCTTCATTTTCTACTATATCCTACAAAAATATAAAATTAAAAATTATTTATATTAATATAATATGTTTTTTGATGAGGGAACATGCCAAAATTTAATAAAAATTGGTTCTTTTGCTCATCTCCACATGATATACATTGCCATAGTGGAGGAGATCTCAATGGCTGGAGTAACAAGATAATAGATAGAAAAATCAATTTGTTGAGCCCAGACATGTTCTCTCATTGGAAAGAATATACTGAGTATGTTATATAATATATAATATAAAAATATAATGAAAATTAAAAAAAAAAACTCACATAGAGACTTCCTTTGGCACAATAATCGGTAACTATAAGTATTCGTAATGGTTCAATAGTAGCACCGATAAAAGAATTCACGTTGCTGTGTTTCAAATCTCTCAATAGTCTCATTTCTTTCATTTGTTCTCTAGAGATATCTTTGCGCTTTGAAAACTTTAATTCTTTAATTCTCACTGTTATGTTACGATAATGACCAGTTGTTGCAAAAACTTGAAGTCCACAACGGGATTCATACGAGGTAGCCGAAACCAAACTCAACTAAACAACAATATCAGTTTGAAAAAATTAAAAAACTCAACTTAAATGAACGCAATTACTTTGCTGGGAGATGAAACAATATCTTTATTGTAGTATCCAAGCAGATCTGAAGGGTCTATTTTCCACAGCAGTCCTTCAATTTCTAATTCTATTTTCCATTTTCTATATATCGACAGAGTGATGACAAATGCACAGAATAAAGTTAGTCCCAAAACTGTAGCAACTATAATGGAGCTCTTTTCCATGTCATTTTTTTTACATAACTCATTGTTGAAGCCACAACTAGGTTCATCATCTGGTCGACTCTTACCGGGCCATTCAATTTTCAAATTAGGAGAGTTCAATTTGTACTCCTACACTTACAAGTAACAGGATAATATTAAACATTTAAAGAATAAAATACAATTTATTACTAGATTGCATATTCTTACCAGTAATTCACCATGGTAAAATTGAGCCACAGGAATCATGTAATATGGGCAAGAGAAATTTCCTTCATTCAAATGGTATTGAAAATCGTGCGACTTCAATGCTACCACTGAATAGTTTCCTTCCGAATCACCATTATCGTCTAATTTAATTGTTGCACCAGTGATGCCTATTCATAAATCGAATTGTTAATACATTATTTATAGTGATATTTTATACAATTTGCACTGTGCCCATTTTAAAATGTATTATTAATTTTTACTTACTCTGGTAAGTTATATTATTGACAAGCGTTTCAATGATTAGTGTTCCATTGTAAGCTATTTCATCAATCATTTCACCAGTTAATTCCCGGCCGTTTGCTTTATCTCTAAGCAAGAGATCTAATGTTCGTGCATATAACATAACCGAATCGTACAAATAGGCAGCATAAATGGACACAAACTGTAAATCAACAAAAATAATTTAGTGTTTCGGTCGAAACATATTACTTGAAAAAACAAAGTGAACAGTAGGTACTTGCCTTGACATATGACGCGTTTTTAAATACGTTTGGTGTTGGAAATTTAAACGGTTCTTTGCTGGTGTATTCTGATACTTTATTTGTGAAAACTCCATATTTTTCTGGTGACGGTGGCGAGGCAACAATAACCAACAACGAACGGGCACGCTTGAGAAAATTTTTCTCTTCCATACAATTCGACATGTCTAATGAATCACGTTGTCCTACACGAAGAAAAATCAAAACACGAATGTAAGTAATACGTTAAAATAATATATAGTTTCGCCGTCGGCAACAGTAACAATATAATAATATAAAGTTAAAATATTATAATTACTCCACAAATATTGTTGGAAGTCTTTCCAAGTGTTAATCTTAGTGTCCGCAAAAATCACCATGTAATCACCGTTATCGAATAACTGTAAAGCGTGCATCGTGTTCATCATGTCCACCAGCGATTTAGCAACACCCAAAAATACGTAAACTAAAAAAAAAAAAAAAAAAAAATGTTTAGTTATCAAAATATTTATAGAGTACAATCGTCGTAGGATGGATATCCTGTAAGTTATTAACTAATTATTAAATAATATTATGATAAATTATAATTCAATTAAGTTGCAATCAGAAGATTTTACATCTCGCCTGCTCGCCATATTATAATATTATACTAGTATACTACACAAAAATATTTTATATATTTTGTTTGATACATTCGGAACGAAAATAACACGTTGTATATTGAATACATAAATCACGATTTGCAACTGTCGCTGTAAACTAAAAAAATTAATTAATTTGATTCCGATATATAATTACAAGTTTTTTCCTTGGATATTAGAAAGAGTTTCATATAATTTGAAAATTAGGGAGTTTTTATTTACACAATATACACAATTGGATTTATTTTATGATACTCGTAAGAATTTACTTCTTAACAGATAGATACCTATAATAGAAAAATTATGATGACGCGAGTTTACGTCTTTATCGAGAAATACAAACGCTCTATAAATGCGGGGTGTAATTACTTAATTACTAAAGTATTAATTAATTTATATTAAACTGTGCGTTGTACAAAAAAATATTATGACACTAAATCATATGAGTGGTTTATGACCAAATAAAAATTAATAATATATAATCAAAAGTTAGTTATTAAAATAAATAGCCTTTGTACCTATTATTTGATTAAGTAGTACAAAATAATAAAACTTTTATAAAATATTATTAAAAATTAAAAATAGCGTGAACACTATACAAATAAAAAAGTAGAATATTAGTTGTTTTTAGACATCTATAGATATAATTTTAATAAATTATTATAATTATAGATAGTAGGCAACTAAAGTCAATTAAATTTGTTGTTATTTAAAAACTTTTGGTCCATTTCAAGTTACATCTCTTTTGATTCTTCGCTCGGTATTTTAGTTTCATAAAGCTGAAGAGTTTGTTAGAACGCACTAATCTCTAAAACTATACCAATCGAATTTGAAAAATTATTTTTTAGGATTTTAGGAAAAGTTGTAGGCTATTTAATATTGTGTCACAACCCTTAGGAGTCGATCAGAAAGAACGATAAACGAAAACAAAGTATTAGCGCGGATGGGCGATGCAACGCGGTAAACGAGGGCTAACTATGTCCACAATGTCAATTTATGATGATATATATTTTAAAAAGTCCTATAATTTAAGAGGTGGTATTTTTTTACGGACAAAGAAATTCACAAGGATAACTATAAAGAGAAAAGATATAAAAGGAACGTAGTTCCGTCAGCAAATTACGAGTATAATTATAACGAATTGAACAATCTTTGAATCGCATTAGAGAAGTCATTTTAATGGTCAATGAAAGGCTCGAAGATAGCTAGTATTATATAATTTTATACATATTTGAAGTATAAATTAATAATTATATTATACTCAAATCATACAAATCTCTTTTTTAAAATTCGAAGAAAGAAAATTGAATTGTCGTTTATAAAATTAATTATATTGTTTCTTATCTCTCAGAAATATTTTAGATTATGTTTGAACTTTGAATTATTAAATACAGTGTTAGTTTTATAGTGATGTTTTTTTAGATTTTGAACGGAGTGAGATGAATATATTGATTTTACAATGAAGTGTGTTTTTTTTGTATGTCATCTATGTACAGCATAACTAGTCGAAATAATGCTTCAATTTCAAACTTTGGGGGTGGTTTCCGATGGAAAAGTGGATATCCTTGGTGCATTATACAGGCCAAAAGTAAACATTTTCTAACAGTTTTCAAAAAAATCGAGAAAAACAAAAAAAAGTGATAGAAAAACGGGAATTATTACGCAAAACCAGTTTTCGAAAAAATTGAATTTTTTATTTTGCTATAACTCAAAAACTAATCAATGTTAATACTTGAAATTTTCACCAAATTTTTATATTAGCGTTATCTATATACAGTTAAATTTTTAAAGAATTTTGACTTTTTTTGAGATACTTATAGACAATTGAAATTTTAAATTGTTCTAAGTATTTTTTTTAAATAACGATAAAAAATTTTTGGGTGGCCAGAAAATCTTGAAAATTTAATACCAGATTTCTTATAAGTTGTTTTTAAAGTGATAAAAAAAAATCCGAAATCGTTAGGCACAATTTTTTTTATAAGTGCTTAAAGTTCGAATTTATACGAAATATGTCAAAATTGCGAAAGTTTGCAAGTAATTTTGTGGTTGAAAAATCGTAAAATTTTTTTCTTTTATAACTCAGTTTTGAAAATTTGGTATAAGATTCTCCATACATTTTTCTTCAAATATATGTAAAAAAAACTACCGGATTAAGACAAAAAAATTTTAGGAGTGTTTGTAATTTAAATTTTTACAAAACCGCGTTAAATAACGGTTTGGCCTCAAACGATTTTTGATATTTGTTGTTATTCAAATACTATAAGTCGTAAATACTTGAAAATTTTACCAGTTATTTAGATTGCCATTTTCTTTACGTGATTTGATTTTAAAAATATTTTGACTTTTTTTTGAGCTATTTATAGGCATTTGAAATAATCAATTTTTTTTTATAAATGTTGATAAAAAAAATTTAGCTGGGACAAATTTGAAGTTCAAATATTGACAAAAATTCGTCAAAATCATGAATATTTTTTACTATTTGGTAGTCAAAAATGTATAAATATTTTACTATCAAAAGCTAAGAATTGAAAATGTAATACTATGCTGTCCATAAGTTAAGCTTAGAATAATTATAAAAAAGTGTGATGATTATTCAATTAAAAAAATTTTACGAGTGTTTAAAGTTTTAATTTTAATTTGAAATCAAAAATACACGTGTAAAATAACGTTTTACTAATAAATAATTTTCTATTTTTGATATTTTTAAAAAATTACTTGACGTAAGATTTTGAAACTTTTACTTAAATGTTTGAATTTGTTTCAAAATAGAATATATGACAATATAAATATACCTAATATATCCTAGACTGACAAATCATCTCCATTCAGAATCGTTTTTTGCATACAATGATACCTATCATTGCATTCAAATATAACCTACCCTAGTCCGAGGTCCACCCCACCTCCTAATGTACAGCAGAGCGATACTCACTTACCCGCTTTTTTTTTTTTTTATGACATATAATATTATAGTAAAAAATGATTCAATCTTCTAATTTTGATAGTGATTTCTGGTAGTAAATAATAATAAATTGGTACTTTGGGGAGGAGGATAGAAAATATAAGGTAAATATAAGTACGATTTTAAGAAAAATCGGAATTTCACACAAATTATTATTTGATAAAATCGATAATGTTTTTTTACTTATAAATAAAAAACGAATAGTTTAAATATAGATTGGAATTTTCAACAAACATTCAAATTATCATTAACTAGTTTAAATAGTTTGGAAATATATTGACTATTTTTGTGCTGAATGCTGATTATAGACATTTTACGGAGAACGCGTATTTATGTGTTTATGTAATTATGTTCAACCTGCGTGGATGCATAAAAAAATCTTACTTCTGGTATTGACCATGGTTTCTTGTACTACTGAGTACCAGTGTCCAACGTTGCAACACGACTGATCTTGTTCGCAGCACTGGTGCGGATCGACAATCGTTAAGAAATGGTTTATGGTCATGTTGGCGTGTAACGCTTGGATTTTCAAAGACTCGGCTACGTTTTTCCATGGTTCTTCTGTGATTATGCTGAACTTTTTCCAATTGTAATACCTCAATAAGGAAATAATCGATTTGGTGATCTAAAAAAAAAATATGAAAACATAAATTAAATCGTTTTTAGTTATATGTTATTATTTTGAGTGTCAGTCAACGGCACCAAACATTTTATTGATGACCTGAATTAATGTATTACATATTTCTTGTGTAAACGTACCTATATGTAATTTACAGTAAAATAAAAATGGGAAAAAATTCTCGAATATTTTTTTAATTATATTTTATTATGTTTCGACGTGGTTAGTGAAAACAAAAAGTTTGACTATAAAAATGTATAAAGTTGATAACTGTGACATAAAATGTATTAATTAATAATAATAATAAAAAAATTATAAATTAATAATTATATTTTTTTTTCGCATCAAAGACTATAATAAAAAAAAATTGAGAATTTTTTGTTTAAATTAAATATATTTTGAAATCATTGGTGTAAATATTAAACGACGTATATTGTACTTGTAGATCCGTCACCTAGCTTAACTAATTTTACTTGTGATATTCGGCGCAATTGCTATGTTAGTATTATTTTATATGATAGATAATTATATAGATATAGTTGCACATAAATTATATAAGTAAACATATTTTTATTTCATTACTTGAGTGTCCGGAGGTTCAGTTCGAGCAAACGTCGGTACTTGCGATGCTTTGTAATCGGCACATTTCTGAAACATATTGAGTATAGGTTATGGGTCGGCGCATAATTCTATCAAAATGATTAGTAAGTTTTAATAAAATAAGATTTATAAAACGCTCCAGTGCTCCAACATATATATATCATACACGAAGTCACATAATGTGTATTTAGGTTTAGAATATAACTTAAAACCAATTTATTGCAATAGTATGTCAGTATGTGCTATTGAAATTCATTTATATTTTTGTATAATAATTAGATTTCCCGCGAATGAATAATAATAGATAATAACAAAATTTAAATTTAAAAAAGCTGGTATAAGTGAGTATCGCTCTGCTGTACATTAGGGGGTGGGGGTGGACTTTGGACTAGGATAGGTTAAATTTGAATGCAATGATACAGTGGCGTAGCCAGGATTTTTTTTAGGGGGGGGGGTTAGTAATAAAATAAAATAAATCTACAACCGTATTGAAATAATAAAATAATTGAATGATAATGATTACTATCACCAGTGCAGTCGATAACGTGAATACAGCATAACAGAATACATTTCACCACGAATAAATGATTGTATTTCTATATTATAAAAATTATATTTTTGATAAAAATACGGCCGAAGGGGGGGGTTCAACCCCCCCTGGCTACGCCACTGCAATGATAGGTATCATTGTATGCGAGAAACGATTCTGAACGGAGATGATTTGTCAGTTTAGGATATATTATATTTAAATATTGTCATATATTCTATTTTGAAACAAATTCAAACATTTAAGTAAAAGTTTCAAGGTCTTACGTCAAGTAATTTTTTAAAAATAACAAAAATAGAAAATTATTTATTAGTAAAACGTTATTTTACACGTGTATTTTTGATTTTAAATTAAAATTAAAACTTTAAACAATCGTAAAATTTTTTAAATTGAATAATCTTCAAACTTTTTTATAATTATTCTAAGCTTAACTTATGGACAGCATAGTATAACATTTTCAATTCTTAGCTTTTGATAGTAAAATATTTATACATTTTTGACTACCAAATAGTAAAAAATATTCATGATTTTGACGAATTTTTGTCAATATTTGAACTTCAAATTTGTCCCAGCTAAATTTTTTTTATCAACATTTATAAAAAAAAATTGATTATTTCAAATGCCTATAAATAGCTCAAAAAAAAGTCAAAATATTTTTAAAATCAAATCACGTAAATAAAATGGCAATCTAAATAACTGGTAAAATTTTCAAGTATTTACGACTTATAGTATTTGAATAACAACAAATATCAAAAATCGTTTGAGGCTAAACCGTTATTTAACGCGGTTTTGTAAAAATTTAAATTTCAAACACTCCTAAAAATTTTTTGTCTTAATCCGGTAGTTTTTTTTACATATATTTGAAGAAAAATGTATGGAGAACCTTGTACCAAATTTTCAAAACTTAGTTATAAAAGAAAAAAATGTTACGATTTTTCAACCACAAAATTACTCGCAAATTTTCGCTATTTTGACATATTTCGTATAAATTCGAACTTTAAGCACTTATTAAAAAAAATTGTGACTAACGATTTCGGATTTTTTTTTATCACTTTAAGAACAACTTATAAGAAACCTTGCATTAAATTTTCAAGATTTTCTGGCCACCCAAAAATTTTTTATCGTTATTTAAAAAAAAAATACTTAGAGAAATTTAAAATTTCAATTGCCTATAAATAGCTCAAAAAAGGTCAAAATTCTTTAATATTAAATACTCAATAATAATTCATAAAAAAGCGTTTTTATACATAATTAAAAGTTATTTATAGGGAATATTTGGAATATAAATAATAATAATTGTTTGACGACACAGTTTTATAATTTATTTACTTATATATAATATTATTATATAACAGTATATATTAAAAATAATGCACCAAGGATATTCACTTTGCCATCGGAAACCACCCCCAAAGTTTGAAATTGAAGCATTATTTCGACAAGTTATGCTGTACACAGACACAAAAACAAAAAAAAAAACAAAAAAAAAAACAAAAAAAAAAACAAAAAAAAAAACAAAAAAAAAGCGGGTAAGTGAGTATCGCTCTGCTGTACATTAGGGGGTGGGGTGGACCTCGGACTATGGTAGGTTAAATTTGAATGCAATGATAGGTATCATTGTATACGAAAAACGATTCTGAACGGAGATGATTTGTCAGTCCAGGATATATTATATTTAAATATTATCATATATTCTATTTTGAAACTAATTCAAACATTTAAGTAAAAGTTTCAAGATCTTACGTTTAGTAATTTATTAAAAATAACAAAAATCGAAAATTATTTATTAGTAAAACGTGATTTTACACGTCGTGTATTTTTGATTTCAAATTAAAATTAAAACTTTAAACACTCGTAAATTTTTTTAAATTGAACAATCCTCAAACTTTTTTATAATTATTCTAAGCTTAACTTATGGACAGCATAGTATTAAATTTTCAATTCTTAGCTTTTGATAGAAAAATATTTATAAATTTTTAACTACCAAATAGTGAAAAATATTCATGATTTTGACGAATTTTTGTCATTATTTGAACTTCAAATGCTAATAAAAAAAAATTGTGCCTATGTATTTTTATAATTTTTGAATGAGAGTTAGAACAAGTTATGTAGACCCTTCAATTAAATTTTCAAGTAATTTGTCCCAGCTAAATTTTTTTTATCAACATTTATAAAAAAAAAATAAAAAAAAATTGAAAATTTCAATTGTCTATTAATAGCTCAAAAAAAGTCAAAATGTTTTGAAAATCAAATCACGTAAAGAAAATAGCAATCTAAATAACTGGTAAAATTTTCAAGTATTTACGACTTATACTGTTTGAATAACAACAAATATCAAAAATCGTTTGAGGCTAAACCGTTATTTAACGCGGTTTTGTAAAAATTTAAATTTCAATCACTCATAAAAATTTTTTGTTTTAGTCCGGTAGAGTTTTTTTTGCAGATAGTAGAAGAAAATTTTATGCAGAACCTTGTACCAAATTTTCAAATCTTAGTTATAAAAGGAAAAATTTTTACGATTTTTTAACCACAAAATTACTTGCCAATTTTCGCAATTTTGACATATTTCGTATAAATTCGAACTTTAAGCACTTATAAAAAAAAATTGTGACTAACGATTTCGGATTTTTTTTTATAACTTTAAGAACAACTTATAAGAAACCTTGTATTAAATTTTCAAGATTTTCTGGCCGGCCAAAAAATTTTTATCGTTATTTTAAAAAAAAATACTTAAAAAAATTGAAAATTTCAACTGTCTATAAATAACTCAAAAAAAGTCAAAATTCTTTGAAAATTTAACTGTGTATGGAGAACGCTAATATAAATATTTTGTGAAAATTTCAAGTGTTTACATCGATTAGTTTTTGAGTTATAGCAAAATAAATAATTCGATTTTGTCGAAAACTGGTTTTGCGTAAAAATTCCCGTTTTTCTGTCATTTTTTTTTTGTTTTTCTCGATTTTTTTGAAAACTGTTGGAAAATGTTTACTTTTCACCTCTATAATGCACCAAGGATATCCACTTTGCCATCGGAAACCACCCCCAAAGTTTGAAATTGAAGCATTATTTCGACTAGTTATGCTGTACACAGACACAAAAACAAAAAAAAAAACAAAAAAAAAAAAAAACACACATCATTGTAAAATCAATACATTCATCACTCCGTTCAGAATCTAAAAACTAATGCTATTGTGAACAAGAAAATCTGAACGAAATTGGCTCGCTACAACAAACAGTTTTTGTGTTAGGTATATAAACCAACAAATATTGAGAGGACACCCACTCATGTGGTCTGTATATTGGGTAGGTTTTTATGATAATTTAATTTTTAAGCGAATTATAAATATTTATAATATAGAATGTACATATAATAATAAATGCAAATATTTAATACATGCTATTTTTAATATTAAGTTTATGTAAACAGCTAAAAACCTCTGTAGTTGAAGTCTTTTAGCATATATATGCTACAATATAAAAATACTTGTGGAAATTCAGAGTTCTTTTTATTTTTATATTACCTCTGTATAACAAGGGAGAATTGATTGATTTAAGTGATAAGTCATTATTACTGCACTGCTGTCTTTTTTTATATAATATGGAGTTAAACGCCCTTGTGTTGTCTCCGTCAACAAACGCATAACACAACAATTTCCATTAGGAAAAATCCATTTTATATTGTGAGATCTAATATTTAAAAGTTAATAAATGATCTATATTGTTCAATTTAAAGGTATGGAAATTATCTGAGGCATCTTATCGCATAGACTTTTACTAATATTTACATTAAAAGTAGGTATGTAGTTCCTTCCTGTATGATTGTATATAATATACAGGTTAGATATATCAAACGAGCACCGAAAAATATGACAAATTTTTACTAGAAACAAAATAAAATTGTGGTATTTAAAACCTAAGAACTAAGTAGATGAGTTTGAACTCCTTTGTAATCAGTATATTCTTTATTGTGATGTCACGATTAAAAATGCAAATTTCGTTAATCTAGCCGCTTTCCACACCTCACGGGCATTACTACCCAATGGGCCCGCTTGTCTGCTAAGGCAAGTAAATGCTTAGACTGTTATACATTTTTTTAGAACAACTCAAATGTTCAATTTTTAATGGTCATAAATAATTACAATATTGATTTATGAACGAAAATGTAATGTAAGGCCCTGTCTGACTGTCAGCCGTCTGCAGGGAGCTGTGTTCCGATTGTACACAACGACCATGCACTATTTCTCATCGAAAACACAAACCTAACAAAACGGTAAAAAGTACAAAGATCCGTCATCAGTTATTTATAGCATCACACGACCTTGAAGCACACATTAACCAAAACGCTATGTATAGATTTTCCGGTCGTCCATTTTTGCAATCGTTGACTACGTTATATAATATAACCTTGGGTTTAGACAATGACTACCCTTTTTTGCAACCATCTTTAAGTAATGCTGTATACCCCAATGGACAGGTATATGTACTATAGTCTATAATACAAAACGGTCAGTGTTCTGGACGACGACAATATTAAGCTCAATTTAATCGCATATGTTAAAAATGTGTGATAGTTTCGTAAAAAAAAGTCTATAAAAATATAATAATTATATTACCTATAATATTTTGTTATTATTATAGTACCTATATTAAATACATAATATAAATCCTGTTTAAGTATCGTATTCTCGATATCGAAATGCAATTCATAATATACACACTGGTAAAGGAAAACGTTAAAATATTAATAAATACTATTGTGATAAAATATAAAACAATAACAATAGGAAAAAAATTGTGCTATGGTTCTTAGATTTTTACTTCATTTGAAAACATAATACAGGAGGGAGTGAAAATGTCTTATTCAGAACTCTAAAATGTAGCGATTTTTTCAGTTACTTATTATTCTATTTTTTCAAATAATTTGTAACTATAATTCATAAACCACCGGCCGTTTACATGATGCAAAAAAATATTATTTAAACTTTAAAGCCATAATGGCATTTGACAAGTTGCATAATTTATAAAAAGTATTATAGTTGTACTTATATAGTTGTTAGAGATAACAGTGTATAAGATGAAATTGATACAGTTAAAACCAAAGAAATGTCGCGATCACGTGTAAACATATGTTTTTTTCCGTAAGAAAATTGTGAACAAAGTATATATTTTAATTACATCTCAGATGAACAAAATGCATAGACAAAATTTGCAAACAAAACTAATAATAACCTAAACCCAACCGTTCATAAAACGCTAAAAAATGTTGTTCTTCTCATATTAATGATTTTGGCGGAGGTTTAATATTTTGAACGACGTTGTAAGTTGTATATTCAATGTCGTAAAACACACTTTGTGTGTACTAACAAACATTATTGAAAAATAAAAGTGGATTTATCAACTTATAAAATACTTACAGAGCGTATATGTTTTTGTTTATTTTATTATTTTATTACTTAAGTCTTAAAACACTGCCAAGAGTATACATGAACAAAATAAAGTACAAAATTGCCGACAAAATTCTTAATAATAATATTATATAAGTATTAAGTAGGTACCTATAGTTTGGTGGGTGGGACTGAGATGGGTATTTCATATTAAAAAGCAATACGTAACTATATGAAAGCCTATAAGCCTATATAATCACTGTATAATTGTAAGACGATGATAGGTATTATGTTTGTAAATAAATTAAGGTATTCTAAAGATTTTACTACGGTAATCAATACATTTCCAATACTTATTTAAATGTATTATATTTTCATATACAATATTGTCCATCAAATATGTTATTGACAAATGATAATATATAAGCTTAATTGTTTATCAAAAAAGTTTGTTTACAGCAATTTCTAGTTATAATGAAAAATATGATAAATATAATTAGAAACTGATAACAAATCAAATTATACAATTATAATAATGCGATGTCCCTTAAAAAAATATTTTATAACATAAAATAGCATTATTTTTTGATAGTATACTCATTTTAACGATATTTGTTGAAAATACTATTGTATTTCAGTTATGGTTTAATTATAATACAATTATACAAATATATTGCAATGTTATATAAATCATTCTTTTAAGAACATTTTTAAATCTTTAGAAACGGAAAAAAAAATATTTAATTTAGATTTTATTGCCTTGTGAAATTCTGTTTTTAATACTATAAAGTAAGTCATTAAATTAAGTATAAATAAATGGTATACGCCAACATTGTATCTAGTTTTAATATAAACCCTAACAATCAATACAGAAATATTAAGAATAAAACTTCATCAGAGCTTGGGGGTATTCAAATATATAATATATAAAATTTAAATTATGTTTTGTAATTAAAAAAAAAATATATTATATACTTTTATGAAATTCGAAAGTTATATTTGAATAGGCGTGTCAAAGAAAAATAATATAACGAATTTATAATTCGAATGAACCAGAAGAAAATTATTACAACCATCACGTTCAAAATATAATTGCTTCATATCATGTATGTTTTAATATTTATTTATTTTTTAAGTTAATATACTACTATTATATGAGCACCTACAAGGCTATTAATTTACTTGTACTGTAGTAATATTAACTATCACACGGTTATCCTCTACAAGTATGCAAACAAAATTAGATTAATGGATAAGAAACAATATTCACAAAGGCGATCAAATTACTGAATATAATATATCACTACACATCAGCAATCAATCTTTTCGACAACTGTTGATTTGTTGGTCTTAGAATATGTTTTGTGAACATTTTATGATATTGAATAGTTTGTGTAAAACTATTGAATTTCTTCCTGATATTATTATTTTTATATTATAAGTATGATTAATATGCTAGACATAAAAAATAATTAAAATAAATCGTTTATCAAAACGTATAATATAACAATTAAAAACATGAACTTGAAGTATGCACACGATCGAAATAGCGAATTCAATGTTATTAACTATATATATTGCTACATCCATAACAGAGGACTACCGATATGCTGCCAGCGAAAAATGTAGGTTTGAGTAATAATTAAGAAATCAAAAAACACTACACTGCCACGATTTTCTTGAAAATGTATATAGTCTCCAAGGACACTTAAATCTTTAAAAACCCTTTAAAGTAGTTAGTGTATAATTTTATAATTTTTATCGAATAATGAAACACGTGAGATCCTACAGAAGAGTAATATTTATGTATTATTAATATTTAAAAATGCATTTTATAAAAAATAAACAATAAAACCTACAAAATCCTTGCATTTTCTTTGTATTTTATCGTAACTATTTCAATAATAAAATTGTTTATAAATATCATACATAGCTAGTCTTCGATTTAAATTAATTGTTAGCCTTATTTTATAAATTAATTAGAATATCAGATACATAATTAGTTTCAATTATTTGAACGGATCAATCTAGAATGTCAATTAATTGTTCTTATATCAATATTCTATGTATATATATAATGCACACGTGTGAGTCGACTGTAGCAGCCGACAATCGGTTATAAATATATCAACAATCGCCCACCCTTAATTAAAATATAATAACAATGCGCGAAAACGTCGACAACACATACAACAATGATAATGTGGTCAGACGAGAAAAACGGGCCGAGGAAAAAAAGTGGGCGCACGCAGCGTGTTCATCATTATCATTTATCATTATTATTATTATTATTAACATTAATTAAAATACACGTGCTGTATATCATAATTTTACGATGTACCTATACTGAGTAATGTAAAAAATTTATCACGGCATACACGTCTTGTTATTTAGGTAAACTTTTTTATTTTTTAAAGAAAGGTTTTTACATAGAAAATAGTACTGTAGAAACTACAAATCTACCCAATTTCTTAATAACAGTTAACATATTCGTTAGAATACGGAACTAAATGTAGTTGGTGGAAAATTTACAACCTAAAAAAACTGGATTTTTTATTAAAAATGAATCGTTGTACTTTATAGTTTAACTATATTTAATATAAATTTTCGATAACAGCGTAATTCACAAAAAAAAAAAACAAAAAAAGATAATAATTGGAGCTCTCGCCGCTGACAGAATTACCTTACTATCCCATATAATATGTGTATGAATCTGGTTGTAAAGGATAACATAATACCGCGCATTGTGCCTTCGTCGCATAATTATTACATATTATACTTAATAACAATAATAATATTATCATAATATAAGATATACTCACATAGCTGATCATTGGAATGTTCCACGCCTGCGCGACTATCGCCTCTGTATAACACGTATTGCCCTCGGGTCCGAAAAACACGGCCACCTTGTCGCATATCATCTGCGTGATCGTTTTGGTCGCGTGCACTGTCTCGCCATGCGTGTCTTCCCATTTCAACATCAACGAAACATTGGGCAACAGGTGTGGATCATCCTCGATCTGCGAATAAAATCAAGTCGACAATCAAAACTCCGTTCTAGAAGCATTTACCATCCTGCATCTCCAAATTATGAAGTTCAGCCCTCCGTTAACGTACGCACGGGGTCCAAGGGCATGCAATACTAAAAACTATTTAGGTGAATGTAAAAGGTTCGAAAAAAGGCTTATATACGGTATGGGCCAATAGCCACCAGGGTCAGGTTTTAATTATTCAAATGCAAACACACATTTTTATATAATCTACTTTGAAAAATTCTGATTAGACTATATTATATCAATACGTTTCATTATCCAACAGACGCGTAAATCTTATGTTTCATCGTAAACGACTAAATATTGTAATTTATTTTTTGGAGGTGAAACATCTGTTGCTGCTATAGATTGGTAATAAGGACGAATGGTTTTTACTTTTATAGTATACTTACTTCCTCGAGTGCCAAAGTTAGGGCTCCTGAAATGGACAGGCCTTGTCGGTTGTCCAATTTCCCCCTGGCCGCGGTCAGATAACCGATTGTCAGGTTCCGCAATATTGTGCTAGAGGCGGCTAAGGCGGTAGTAGTGACGTTGCCGGCTGTCAGGGCAGTGGTCGTGACGTTGTCGGCTGTCTGCAGGGCGGCGGTGGTGTTGGTAGATGAGGTGTAGGCGACTGCGGTGTTGGCGACGGCGGCTGCGGGCGAAGAGCTGCCGGTGTTA
Organism: Schizaphis graminum; assembly: GCA_020882235.1. Lineage (NCBI taxonomy): Eukaryota > Metazoa > Arthropoda > Insecta > Hemiptera > Aphididae > Schizaphis > Schizaphis graminum. Next base: position 74,987,436 of record CM037032.1, read on the forward strand.
TCCGCCAGCGTCCCAGGAGGTCCGGTCAGAACGAACAACGCGAGCAACAAGATTAAGACCGCCGCCTTCGGTCGACCGTTCCGCATTTCACCTGCCCGAAACAGATACGTGTTAGAAATGTATATAGGCGCAAGCCATGGTAAAATAATAATATAAGTATATTTATGCAGGTGTTTCTTCATGCTTAGGAAGAATGCTTCAAGCGCGTTAACATTTTAAGGGTGAAAAAGAGCATGTCGAATTAATAATTATACGTGTGAAACACCTATATACACAAGATATATAGGTAGGTAGTATATATTGCTCTAAGTTTACGAAAAAATATTTAAAATTTTAAATGCATTGCAACTGCTTTCTGCACTATTTAAAATTTAAAGTGACCGAATAAAAGCAGTTCCTTTTTATGAGTCACGCGTCTAAATGAATCAACAATGTTTTGGTAGTTGTACTGTTCAGTCCCAAATTTGGAATTATATTTATGGCTGAATTCGGTCCGATAATACGCCTGATTGAAACCGATAAAACAGCTAGTTGATATTGCATTTTCTATTGTTACCTTATTTACGTCATTTATTACGTATTATTATAACGATATGAAATATGTAGGTACAGCATGTTATGATGAGATTACTATTCTCATATAATTATAAATCAGTGGTAGGTTGTCAATTATCGGTACTTTATATCGATAACTGTAATACTTGACAATAATAATAATTATATTAATATTTTTGAATTTGGTACTTTAACTTTAATTTTTTAACTTAGGTTAGGTTAATGTAAGCTAATAGTCCTAATTCTATAACAAGGGAAGAGAAATATTTTGTTGGACTCGATTAGGTATTATTTTTTGGTACGAATTAAGTGTAATTTCGGGTACATGAGATACAACTATAATGCGTTCGATGTTTTTAATAATAAATTATATTATAAACATGTTATGTACCTACATCGAGGAAAGTAAAAAAAAAAACTGACATTTCCTCAGAAATCGTAATAAATAACTAAAAATGTATAATTCATATTATATTGTGTAAAATATCTATTCTATTATGAAAATCGATAGTAATTAACAATAAATAATATAAGTTCACTGTACTCGAATAACGCTATTTATTTTAGTAATTACAAGATTTACCTATATTTAAGTATATCGCTATATTGATAAGGTTTAGTATATGGAAATACATGGGAAATAAAAGTAGTGATATACATTTCTACATGATACATTTTCAAAAATTATTAAATATACGTATTTTCTATAATATATTTAATATTTATGTAATTTAGCTATATTTTAAAAGCATACACGGAAAATGAATTTTGTCCAGAATACTGTAACTTTTCTAATTTTTATATGAATTGAATAATATATACCGCAAATACGTACGCATGTTAAAATATGTATCTTTGGTTATAATTTTTGAGAGAATTATCGTAGTTATGGAAAACATAATAATTTAAATAATTGTGCACACACACACACACACACACACAATATATATGTTTACATAATATTATAAATTACTTGGTATATATGAAGCGTTCAAAATTATATTGTTAAAAAATATTATATCATAGATATCATAAAAATATTATATTTTTTTGTATAATAGGTATTAATAACAAATTTATTGCTATGACTTTACTTATTAAATAATATCTATTTAGTAAATATCTATTTCGTCGACTCGTAAAAAACGTTTAATGCGATATTATGAATAAAGGGGTTATCCTCCGTAAATTCGTAATTCATAACAGCATAATATGTATAATAATTTATCAATATTTTTGTAATATAATACACAAATATTAAGGGCGTTGCTAAGATGGACTAAGGGGGATATATCTATTTACATTTGCCATGTTTGTTTTTTTTTCGGCTATTTAAGCCTTTTTAAATTTTAGTACAATCTGTGATTCTTGTAGATTTGTTACATTCTTTGGTTGTAAAAATGGTTGTTTAAAATATTTCTAGAAGAATACAATAATTGGTAGATCGAGGATCATAATAATTATATATAGTGTAGGTACATATATATTTTAAATTTATTCCTAATTATTATTAAATTTACATTTTATGATATCTAATTTTAAATCAATATATATACATTTTAACTCTTTAAATAAAATCATCTACAACATCATCAACACCAAGTCACCAAAGGCAATATAATGCAGTGCTGTAGTAGAGAGTATACGGCGGAGATATACGCCGTATACCTTCTGATCATTACGAATAAAAACTCTATAATATTCTAAAATTATATACATATATATATATATATATATACTAAAACACCTAATTAGGTTGGTTATATGTTATATAGTATACCCTCTGCTTTTTCATAACTACAGCACTGGCAATACGGGATGTTAGCTCCCTCCCCATTTGAAATTCTTGGCAATGCACAGTACAATATTGACGAGTTAAGAGTTGTGTGCTCACTGTAAAAGGGGCGTATTAGGTTAAGTTATATTATTAACTATTATACAAATTATGACTGCAGTATAAAATTACATTAAACACGTGATCATGAAAATAATTTAAATTAACATTCACTGATTAGGTATAACGTTATAATAGTGTTGTATATAATACAAAGAAATTCTGAACTGCATACTAGCTGATCAGCATATTTTATGAGCAAACTTTATAACAATAAACACAGCGATTTTAAGCGAGAGTGATTTGAATTGGAAATATTTTAATCTTGAAAACAAACAAATCGTTTGTAGGTACGTTCAAAAAGAAACAATACAATTAACGAATGCATATAGGAATGTCAGGTATGTGCATATCACACTAATATTATTATTCGTACTTGTATTATGTACAATAAACAATAATATATACAATACAGTTAATGCACACACATACACACATACATATATAAATTATAATAAATATTAATAACGATGGAAAGTTACATCGTTTTAGGTTTATATTAAATAGATAATTCACAGGAAGAAAGGTCAATGATATACCTATTTAAACTTAAAATAGTTTTATATTATACCTATAGTTTGAACATGAACTTGTACTTAATATTTATTAACAATATTATATAGATATACCTATCATGATTACAAGAATATCGTTTTAGATTCTGAACGGAGTGATGAATGTATTGATTTTACAATGATGTGTGTTTTTTTTTTTGTGTCTGTGTACAGCATAACTAGTCGAAATAATGTTTCAATTTCAAAATTGCGAAAATTTGTGTGAGAACCTTGTACCAAATTTTCAAAACTTAGTTATAAAATAAAAAAATGTTACGAATTTTCAACCACAAAATTACTCGCAAATTTTCGCAATTTTGACATATTTCGTATAAATTCGAACTTTAAGCACTTATAAAGAAAAATTGTGACTAACGATCTCGGATTTTTTTTATCACTTTAAAAAAAACTTATAAGAAACCTTGTATTAAATTTTCAAGATTTTCTGGCCGGCCAAAAATTTTTTATCGTTATTTACAAAAAAAAAATTCTTAGAAAAATTTAAAATTTCAATTGTCTATAAGTATCTCAAAAAAAGTCAAACTTCTTTAAAAATTTAACTGTGTATAGATAACGCTAATATAAAATTTTGGTGAAAATTTCAAGTATTTACATCGATTAGTTTTTGAGTTATAGCAAAATAAAAAATTCGATTTTGTCGAAAACTGGTTTTGCGTAAAAATTCCCGTTTTTCCCTTATTTTTTTTAGGATTTTTTCCGACGCATTTAAATAATATTGAAAATTTTTTAACCCCCCAAAGTACAAACTAGATTCAATTTCCTTTTCAAAGAGGGGCTGAAGTCAAAATTCAAGCATTTTCACTGCTCCAAATGTTGTCGTGAGATACAAAAAAAAAAAAAAAAAAATAAAAAAACACACATCATTGCAAAATCAATACATTCATCACTCCGTTCATAATCTAAAATATAGTATAATAATAACTATTATATGTATGGCGAGACATCTTCTAAACCGCTGCAAAATATCGTGTGTGTATAAACGAAATTATACTCTATGGATCATATTTGGGACACACTGCATCCCATTTTAATAGATCTGATTGATCTGAACGGTCCAGCGGCCTGCGTGCGGGTTCCTGCAACTCCCCTTAGTTACTGACGACGTCACGAACAATTATCACGCGTTGAGTTATAAAATGTACCTACGTATGAAACCGGAAAAATATATAAACACATAAACTTATACGATAGTATCGCGAAATCACTTCATTTAAAACCTGAAGACCGAGGGCATTTAAGGCAATATGAATGATATGATAAATGTGTTATAACAAGAACCGAATTGCCCAACAACGCAATTTAAAATTATAATATAAAATTAAATCGACTATTTTGAATAAAGAAAAAAAACTATATAGATAAGTACTTAACTTTTTATAGACGTTTATAAAAAAATTCAATAAATGGATCATTTGATGATAGGGGAGATAATAATAGATACCTAATATTTTATTTGTTGAAAATAAATGTTTTATAAATCAACACGGTTAACATGTATTTAACTCAGGAATAAAATCTACGTAGAACGGAGACCTATATTGCCTCATTGCATAATTATAATAAACTTTGATAGTTGTATTTATAAAATAATTTATAACAATTATGAATAGATCTAGATACAATTAAAAGTAGATGGACGATTAAAATTTAAATGTTATAATTTCATAACAAATAATAACCAAGCACACGAAGCTATAAAAAAAAGTTGTGCAATTTTTAACTATTGTAATAATATGCACATGCTTCCGTGACAACATGTTATTAATATTTATTGATTTTGTCGTTGAAATAATCAAATAATTGCCGGAAGCAATGAAAGTCCGTTGCATAAAATAAAATTAGGCATACCTGCAAACCAACAGCTCCATTTTTGAAAGCAACTTAATTCGACGCGTCACCATTTCAAATCTGTAAATACAAATATAAAAAATAGATTTAAAAAACTGACGTAAAAAAATATAGGTAGAATCATTAGTCAGGTACTACATATTCACTATGCCACCACGTCATAAGATAAGGTTTTGGTTTTTGCGAAAAAAAATTTCACTATAAAATTGAGAAGCACTGGTTGAGATAAATTAGTCTATTTTTAGATCCTATTGCCACGAGCGTATCAGAGGTCAAACAAATCCTACGCACTCACACACACTCACGCATTTTATGTATATTATTATTATCATTATACAACCTACAACTACTTATACTTGTGTGTGTGTGTGTGTTTGTGTGTAATGTTGTGGACGTTGGCTAGCCCTACTCACTATATAGATATATAAACAAGGACACTTTGCACTACAAAATAATAATATCATAAAATGTCTAAATCGATTTTTTATCATTTGTTTTTCATCTCTTTCTTTTAATTATTGTATATAATATATTGCCACGAATTGTCTCTCTGCAATATTAATACATTTCAATCTAAAATCTAACCAACTTAATAATTAATAATATCTTTTTATAAGTTCTTGTCCAGCTCAAAAAGACAATGGTTCGTGTACACAGAGTACAAACACATATGAAGTTTTCCTAGACACGGCACAATGGATATTTAGCTACGAGAGTGCTCTTGGCGGCAGTGGAGAGAGCAGGGAAATTTGTATGTTTCACCTGCTCACTGCATGCACTAGAAGTAGTAAATACGCTTGTTTCTAGTAGGTAGATATAGGCTTATAGAATTACAGTTACCACACGATGATGGTAATAATAATAAAACTATACGAGTACCTGTATATATTATTATACCTACCATAAAAAAACAGACGAAAACACTATAATAATATGGAAAAACACCTTTGTACACATATTTATTTATACGCTCGTCAAAAAAAAAAATTAAAACGTGGCTGTCATCTCTATTATTCTTGGTCATGACTATACAAGCGAGGACAACCTTATTAACGATATAAATGATGATATATTATGTAAATGCGGGTGCGAGTGATTATGTTATGACTTATGATATTATTATCGAGAGGTGTCGGGTCTATATACGAAAATATGTCGTTCCAATAAAACATGTAAGAGGGATAACAAGAATAATATTTAAACCCTATATTATTTATAAATAAATAAATATATATATATAAGAGTACGTTTAATCAATGTTGAACTAATATATAGATATAAAATACAAATACACAAAGTATATAAATTTCAGTTAGCCAAATACACGTGTTGAGGCGTTGCACGTTTACAATTTGTCATAATATTATTAAAATATTATGTGCACGTAAAACGAGTAGGTAACGATTCGTTTTTGTGTACATACCAATATTAGAATTATATTTTTATGTTAATAAATACATGTATTAGTGTTTAAACTAACATTTTCTTTTGATTGAGTAATCAACTTTAAATAACCTTAATATAACACGATTATGCTAAAATTTGCTGACGTTTGACCAAATCACTATATAAACAATCTATTTAAAAGCGGCGTATTTTCAAACGAAAATAAGTATAGATAATACACCAATCTACCTATAAAATACATCATAATATACATCATACCATATGTGCATTTTACAAACTATTATATTATTATAGTTACCAAGTATTTATTCGCTTTGCATTATTGCAGTTTTAAGGTATTAATATATCGTTTTCGAATTTTGCGTAAAAAAAGACAATCTCGATTTGATAGAATTTAAAATCTTTGAATACATTTATGATTTTATGTATTATATAGGTGTACAAAAATGTATATACTTATTGCTTAAGGCAACTGCTTACCTTATTTCCAGACTGAATTTTTGATAGTTTTTTATCCCGTTAGTAACAACTAACAATCGAGTTATCTTATAAAATAAAACTAATAATAATTTATACTTTAAAAGAGTCAGTATATTATAATACAATATAAATTGCGTTTTCAAATGCAATTCTAGTAATTATTTATTATATCCACTACCTGCTGATTATAGTAATATATAAATTATTAAACTTATTAAAAAATGTTAAGTACAAATATACAACAATTATTCAACTAATGAGAAAATATCTATGTCTATATCAGTAGAGACGACCGTTTTTATTTTTTATAAGATATTTTATTAACGAGTTTTAAATTAATAGTTAGACCGAATAAATCAATCAATATAAACAAGTATTTTTTATTATGTCACAAACACGGGTAGGTAACTTTTATAGCTATATATTGGTTTTTATAAAAAAACAATAATTTTAAAGGTACATCGGTCTGACAACTATATACGCGAATACAATAGGTACATATTATATTAAAAACTGAAATCAAAACATTTAGTGAAAAATTTACGTCTCACCACTACGACTAAATAATTTGATATTATAAAAAAGAATAAAACGATAACTATATGTATATATATATAGGTTTGATAATTTAAACGTTAAAAGTCTTTTACCCAGCACATATTATAATATATAACGCTGACTGGTATAATAAAGATATGATACGTATAGTACTTAGATATTTACGTGTGCATCATGGGCCGTTTTTATTTCTTTTAACAATCATTGGACCCCAAACGAGGGGTTAAAAATTAATTTACGTCATATATTCGGTATATTTATTGTTCAGTTGTAAGTACATACAATCCAAACCAAACCTTCGACGTGGCTACAAACGGAATAAACATTCGGGTGTATATATGTTTATATACGAGTATATATGTATAGTAGAGAAAACCAAACACATTTAGTTAAGTGCATATTACATGTATATACCTAATTTAGTCGTTAAAACTCTCTGTGGTGGTCTGCTGTACATGCCACCGGTACACATTTGATTTATTTATTATATATACGTTTCGGAAAACATTTCGGTGTTTATATTTTATTAGTTTATATATACATAATATTATATATTATTTTAATTTGTAAACGGGCCACAATTAAACCCCGTGCCTGCAGTAATTTAAGGGCATAATAGTCACGATATAGTTTTGTGTGTGCATATACGAAATAAGCGACGACCGCGACCGGTTCGATTTGAATAAACCAACAGACCGATTATAAAAAAAAAAGTAAAAAAGGTTAGTATAGAGTAATAACAGGTTTTTGGTTTTGTTACGCAGGATGACGGTGACGTACAAGAAAAATAACGTATGGAATAAAATACAAATCCACAATAAACTGGTTTTTACGGTTTTTTTGCACAAACTCCAAATGGATTTTCTCCATTCAATCAGAGTAACAAAACGAAATGGTTGATTGAACCCGTCAACCCGATCGCATTACATCTGGTATCTATCTTTTGTATAAATATATAAATGTAGGTACATAAGGTATATACTGTATAGGTATCTGCGATACGTGATGAGTATCTAAATATAGGTATATTATTCTGTTAAAAATATGCAATAATCACATTTATTTAACGAGTAATAGCTGTAGGTATTCGCGCAATTTGTTTTAAACCATAAAACATAATAAAATATATTAATAATAAAAAAATCATATTATTGTCATCATTATTTAATAAGTTTATTTATTACTATAATATACCTACTATAAATAAGCACATATTCACTGACGATTAAAGACAGGGAGAAAATAATCAATCAATTGTCTGCAGAAATATAAATACAATTAGAATGTACAACTTTTTAAAATCGCGCTTAATCCTCAAAAAGCGAGGTTATTGCCAAGGATATATTTGCAAATTTAGCGGTCATCCCCACGCGGGCCTAACAATTACAGTTATTGATCAGTAATAACCCTCACTTATCGATAATAAATAATATTATATAAATTCATGAAACATCATAAATCATGATCACTGAAACACCACGTGAACTTTGAATGTAAAGTTTTAAGTTCTGCAGAATTTTGTTTTTATATATTTTAAAATACAACATATTATACGTTTTAAAATAGTCTTTTACTGAGTCCAAAACGAAAATAATTAAAAAGAAAAGATAGGTATTACACTGTTACAGTCTTCAGACAAACGTTGAATTATATGAGTAATAATATTAGTATATCATAAGTCAACGTTTTCTGCCAAATATTTTTAATTTTAAACTACAGCAATTAAAATTTTTTTTTAATTTTAGATTGTTCTATTATAAGAGTATATGCATTTTGAATACTAAAATAGTAAAATTATAAACAAAGCACTAAGTTAAAAGTAAAATATAATTATACTTAATTATGCATTAATGTTTATGTAGGTACTCAATATTTTCAAAGATTTGAGAAAATAAAGATAAAACTGATTTTGAAGTATTTAGTATACAGACATGTAGTATACCAAATAGTAAGTACCATTAAAGCCGAAACAGCGAAATGCGTATGAAAATATTACCAATAAAATAATCTTATTATTAAATAGTTCAAATCAACTTGATTTATATACCTACGTAATATATTAATTGGTTTATTGATCTTCAAAAGGTCAGTAAAATAATAATAATATTGCTATAGAAGTGTTATATATAGATATAAATATCCATACATTTTAAAATACAATTTTGTAGAAAAATTCTTAATTTCAAGTACACTTTTTACATTGTTTGAGATTATTAATCAGTGCTAATCAATGTTATATTATTTGTACTTTATTGATAAGTAAATCGATAATTTGTTTTGAATAATATAGTTACATATTTTGTTGTTGATTAATTAAAATATGATTTGATTAAAATGGCTACCTACCTATTTCTAAAATATAATAAAAATCATAAATGGCCCAAAGTTAAACAAAGGATTTTTAAAATTTGTTATTCATTACCTCACGAACGATTTATTTTTCATTTATTAATTTTTACTTTGTAAATATATAATATTCAGTCACCTATAAAGAGCGTATGAAACTATAAACAGCCCACCCCCCATCAAGAAAAATCAGTCATGACTCATGAGGCATATTATAGCATTATTTTTCATACACACCTTCCAAAAATGTCTGTGATGTCTATGAATATAATATTAAAATGTTTCAGAAATTTCAGTGATGACTAACAGTGTTTCGTAGAACATAAAAGATTTACACGTACCTACGTAATTATTTAAAATTTAATATACATAGGTATACACATTTATAGTATATATTATTATAAATCTTTATTATTTATTATAAATAAAAGATACGCAAGGCACGCTGTTGCCCACAAAAAACAATGCACACTAACATGGTATATATAATAATACGTATTATATTATTATGCTAACCAGTTAACAAAGGTCGTGACCTATCAGCTCTACTACTACTTATTGCTACTACAACAACAACTACTACTACTACTACTAATGCTGCCGCTGCCGTTGCTGTTGCCTCACTCTCTTCCTGGTTATCAACGAATTTTAGATAAACGAGTAGACACAAGAACGCCGCCTATATAGTATTATTATAGTGTTATTATAATGGTATATTATAGAATGTACACAGCACTTTTTTTTCATGTGTGGCGAGAGCGTTAATATCAGTCACATAATAATTGGGCGAGGTCCGTAAATTTTGATATATATGTGTATGTATTACATTCATACGACACGATTTTCAATTTGCTTTTTGTTTTTTAGAAACTACACATATTATTATAATTACGACTGCGACGACGACATATCTCCGTCATCACCCACCGTCGACAGCATTTGTAGTGCTACAGTCAATTGGATGCCTCCGCTGTTATTCATTCGAGACAATTGAACAAAACGCTCGGTATATACTATATATACATATATTGATTAGTCAGAATTACTTTGTCCCAAACTAAAGAATGTACACACACCACGCGCATAGCAAAATTTGATCGCAATCGAGTTCAATGTGTTATTTTTCTCGCGCGGGACTATTTATTATAACGTAATAAAATGCAGTAAGTTGCTTTTAAAAGGATATCTCGTTATTCGATATTTATATAAATTAGTGTGCTTGTATTAAAACATAATTATATTTATACTTACATTTTTATTTTCCACCAAGATCATACCATATAGGATATATTAAGTATATACATACAATTTCTCTAATATACGTAATTTTCTGGTTTTAAATAATTGCGTATAATATAGTTCTAAATAATATAATTATCGGAGAGGATATTGGTGTTTTTTTTTTTAGAAATTGTGAAATTACGGGCGTATATAACAATAGATTTTACCAATGAAGATGCCAAATAGGTACTACTTTACGTGATACTCACTATATTATATAATATTGTACTCTCTTGAGTACACAGAAGGAAGTTCTTTAGTCCTTTAAAATGTAACATTACAACTGCAATAAAAATAATGTTAATGTAATAATGTACTAATTTAACAATGTATAATCTATGAGTTAACGGACAAGAAAAAAAATAATTAAATAAAAAATATTATGAAAAAATACATAAATTATACAAGCAGCTGTTTTGGTACCTCCGTGCATTTATATTTTGGTCTTTGATTGGACCAAAATCGTAATAATAAGTAATAATAGTTTCTATTCGTGAAAATAATGTACATAGTTATAGGCTTTGTATTGTCGTATTGAACGTTCAAAAAAACGCCCAATTTTAAAATTATTTATTACTTGAAAAACACATTTGGTTTCATAAGTTGCTACAATGTCAGTATGAACTAATAGTAATTACAAACAAATTATAATAGGTAAAACTATAACTTCCCAATTAACACAGAAAATCCTTTAAAGTCAATTAAAAATAATTCCATAAATATATACTTATAAATGCCTAAACAGTAAACATTTGTTCGTATTCCATTAACGAATTTACATTTGACCAATTATTATAACCAGCTAAAATAAAATGTATTCGAATTATGAGCAAGAAATAATATAAAATTCAACTAAAACTACCTAAGTGATTAGTCGGTATATAAAATACATATTATATATATGTATATATAATATCAGCAATAGCCAATGAGCAAAGATATTATAATTTCATTTTGTACAATCGACTTATTTATCATTTATTGATTTAACAACTTTAGTACAATTTTGTCAATAAATACCACTAAGATTAACGTGTTTATTAGAATACATCGTTTAGAATTTATTCGTAAATGTTTTGTGCAATGAAAGTTTATCGCTTAGTAAATTAAATATATATTACAAAATATTCCATTAAAATTATTTAGTTACCATTTTTATATAATCGTGGAAATCAGTAGCAATTTATTTTTATCTTATATTTTATAAATTACAATTATTTCTCGAAAATACTTATCAATATATATTATATAGTAATAATCTTCAGTATCATTGGAAGCTTAGGGATTGGAAATTGGAGTAATTTTATCTTTAAAGTTGAGACATATATAATTTGTATAAATTTAATTATAATTTAATTATATATTAATATTATGTATATTACCTAGATGTTTTTATTTACAATAAAATAATTTTTTAATCGTACCCGATTTGAATATAAAAAATACTTTATTTTAAAGACCAGTTATAGGTATGTATAATAACAATAGTTATGATTTGTAAACAAATCATATGTAAATTTGATTTAAAAATGAAGTGTCTATTTTTATTATTTTACGAAGTTTGATGAACTTTGAAAATGTCCATTAGTTCTTCAAACTGTGCAAAGTAGCTATTAAAGTGGTTTTACATTACAATTCATGTAAGTTTGTAGTAATTCAAATATTTCAGGATTTCGAGCATGCTTAAACAAATTCAAGAATTGAATTTTTGGGCGCATCAACATTTTTCTAAAAAATGGTAAAAATGATAAACTGTATAGCATGAGTACTACGTTTACAATCATGCAGTTTTAAGTAGGAATTTAAAGATCAGATTTTAAGATAAGTATGACAATTTTTAAAATAACACTTGAAATCAATTAACTTTGATTTGATCAATAAGTTATAAATTATATGCTTTTATGAAAAATATATATGATAACGATTACTCCTCGAGTGAAAAATGATATACTAAAACATATATTTCTAAATCGTATTACAACATGTTTTTAGATAGCGTGTTATTGTAATAATACGATAGTATAATATAATATTTTCAATCAGCATTTTTGAGTGCGATGATTCATTTTATATTGTCGAAGCAGTAGGCACTAAAACCAATAATAAATAGTACATAGAACATACTCCCGATTATTATAGTATTAAATACTGTTAACTTTATTTAAAAACTATAAACTATCAAATTTTTTTTTTTTTTTTAATTATGACTAATGGAAATGAAATGTGAAAAATAGTTTACGAAAATAAACCTACGTATGTAATTACCTATACATGGGTACATAATTTCTATAGGGGAGAATATCAAGGGAAATTAAAAACACATTTATCGTAGTAAAATTATGTGTTTGAAAATGTCACCGTTTATCGACGCACGACGGTCAAAACGCATTCGTAGGACGTGTGTTTTTATAATGCACGACAGTTTTTTGTACTCTTTATTATAGTATACCGGGGTTACTATATACCTACAAATATATTTTATTAATTTGTGTACACTAAGCACATAATTCGCATAAAACGTACGTCGCATTAGGCCCGCGGAACATGTTATTACGACCTCTTCCAGTTAAACCGGCATTATAATAATAATAATAATATAAACATATCGTGTCGTAACATATTATACGTTAATAGGTACACCACAACAGAAAACAAAGTACTAAAGTAGGATCCTTTATGTTGCCCACGTATGTTAGAGATAGATACACACTCTCATACATACATACATACCGTTTAAATAGCCGATGTAATTATGATAATATTATGTATACTTGTATAAAATGTAATATATACATATAATACATATAATAATTTTGTATTTTACGCCCGCCTTTGTAGAGCCGACATTTTCTAATAATAATAATACGTTGAATTATTATATTTGCATAATACGTAATTAAATGACTAACAAATTAAATTGCGCGATAATAGTAAATATAAGTTGAATGAAAAAATATAATATAATTTATAAATACATCACACGTATACCTATGTATATACCCAGCTAAATAATATTATGTAAAATACAATACTGAAGCGTTTAATTTGCCTATCATCATTTAAATAGAATTTCAATATAAACATCAAGATTACATATTATATCATATTGGCAAGTAATATTTTGGTATTTTATAGATTAATTACCTAATCGTTTATTGGACGTTGTATAAATATTGTAGTGAGCTAGTCTTAAATACGAAAAAGTAAATTAGTGCACAAGAAACATGCTACATAATATAACCATATATATAATTTATTATATATAAAGTGAACAATTTTTTTTTTATACCTAAGTGAATTATTTTCTTTATTAGATTAACATTTTTGTGTTCCATCTCTATTCTCTATACAGTAAATACAAGCAATTTCCTTTATTCTGTGTTACTAATATAAATAGTATAAAATAAGTACATAATATTGTACAATATAATAAATAGTTAATAAAACATTATATTGTTATAATTAGAAATGTACTTCTAAACATTTAAAAATAGGTAGGTATATGGTATGATTCGAGATGACCAGATATAGGTGATTTCCTAAAAACAGAAATTCTGATTACAATTTTTACATAACTCTATAACAGTGTCCGATGTAAGATTATTTTTTTTTTATTGGATTACAAAAATATCTTGATCTTTGGCGTTTCAAAGCAAAAATTTGTAATTACTCATTATTTTCTAGGTATAATACTTATTTAAACACAAAAACTATTTCTACCGGCTAGGTACCTTAACGGTTTTAATGCTTAACCCTGTTATTGTAAATAAAATTGATGCAGTAGTTATATACTATTATAATTGATGAAATGTACATAATAAACGCTATTATATTATATGCTTATCATATTTTACTATTAAATGCTTCGATATTACATGATTTGAAGTAAAATGTTGATAGATTGTTCATGATACCATAAAAACGACACCGAATACTCTATAATAATACAGTCTTTATTATTATGGTTGGAACTTCAAACATATATTAATTTAAGTAGGTAATAGTCATCAAAATTCTACTTAGACAACGCCCAGTTTTATTTTTTGATCAAACCGAAGGAAATTTATAGTTTGTTTTGTTGCTAGCTAAATTATTAAGACATTTTGTTGACACAGCTCGACTATAAAAACCCTTTTTAGTTAAAGTTAATTTACCAATATATACATGGCGTGTTAGCATTTCTGTGTTTACCAAAAAAATTGACTTTGGTCAACTTCGAATCGATTATTTCAATATGTCTGACAAAAGTTAATAATTAGTGTTATTTGCATAGCAAATACAGAACCGGAGTAAAAATGAGAGAGAGACAATGAGAGAGAGCGAAAGAGAGGAAGGGACTTACGAACATTCTGTTCAAAGACCCACGACTAAGCGCCACGAAAGCAATCAATCTAAACAGCAATATATGTATAATAAATTTGGTTATGATATTGATAGTAATTACAACCCGAACCCGTATAAATATATATAACCTCGTATATAACATATGTACTTCACTATATTACTTAGTTGAGGAAATAAAATAAAAGTGAAGATTGTGGTAAAACTCAATAAAACTTTTCATTTTAATCAAAAGTTCGCCACTAGACGGGAAGCCATAAAAGTGATTTCTCTAGTGCAATTAAATATTTAAAAATATGTTCAACTATACATTTTAATACATAGAATCCCAAGAGTGATCGCAAGCTGATTCTAAGTGTTAAAAGATCTACAAAGTTTTCTGAATAAATTAAAGTTATATATACAGCTAGCGTAAAATCGCACATCACATCGGTGTACCTTTCACCCATATAAGTTACTAACTCCTATTTACGACAGATAAAATCTTCGTTGGTTTCTTCCGTGTCTTGTTTTAAGAACTAAATTTCTGTATGTATGAAATAAAATAGACGTCTATAAGATTCACCATTACCAGAAACGGAGTGGCTGAGTCAACTATAAGGTAGCAGAACCGATGCGTTAACGTCATCAATCTGAACCCGGTCAGGAGTGATTTCTCTTTATGGACTTTGAGAGACTTACCAATAGAGAAAAAAGAGATCATCATCCTTCTTCGTATGACAGAAATAAATATGGACAGTATGGTACCTCTTAGGGCGACTGAATTATACGCCAGATTAAGCCTACTCCCACGGTTAATGTATAGAGTGACATACGAAAAAGAAAAAAATCAGTCATAATAAAACTACAGAAGAACCACGGTTCGCGATTTCAATAGATATTTTAAATTTTGTTGTATATTTTCCGTAATCACTAGATTTTTTTTTTAACTTCCTCAGATAATTAAATTAACAAGACTATATATTTATCATCATATTACAATAGGTCACATATATTATTATTAATAAGCTATCGTATAGATTATCGTTTGTCGGTAGATCACACTCGTATAATAACATAGTATTATCCTTTAAAACAATATAATCATAGCATAGATAGTTGGATTAATTAAGTATTATGAGAATATTATTTCAGAGAATTATATTTGTAAAATATATCATATTAAAATGCATGTAACCTATATAATATCTTTCTATATCTAGCTACATGTAAAGATATAATAAAATAAGCCACATTTTAATGTACGATTTGAGAACAATAATTATTTGTTAATTGTATATTTCTTGTTTTAGAAAACAAAATTTCAGAAATCTAAATTTTTACAAGACAAATTTTATTAAGACCAAGTGCTAATAATATTTTTGTATATTTTGGACCAACAAAAGGATAAATTATTCGACCTATAGTTAGCCAAAAGATAATATTTTATTCTAAATACTGACAATATAAAATTGCGGTTATTCAATATCGGTACAAATATATTTGAAGTTAAGTAAAATGAAATATATTAAACGGTAAAAGCCACATATAAAGGTTTATTTCTTTAAATAACAATGTTTTATGGAAAAATATCACTTATGTAATATATTGTAAATATTTTTTATTAAATTTCAATAATAAAGTTAGATATAGTTTAAATTAAACTATTATTAATGAATATTCTTTTACAGTAATTTATAGTTCAAGTTAATGGTTAAAATTCTTGGGAATCAAGAAAATAAAAAAATAAATATGCAATAATATAGATAAGTGTAATTTGTTAAATTTTAAGAGTCCGAGAAAAATATATAAGTACCTACTCATGTGCAAACGCATATATCACACTTTATTGTCGTATAATAAATATAAAATTAATTAAGACATACATATGTTTGTAGGACAAAGTGTAGAATATAAAAACCATAAATTAAACAGTTTTGTTAATGTTTTCTTTTTAATCACTTTATTTAGATATAAATACTAAAATACGCATATAATATATAGTATGATATACAGAATGATTCATGCGAATGGGACTTGCATTCAAAGTTCTTCTTTGTATTTTTAACCTGTGTATTTGATCGGTATACGTGCAGTGCAAACAAGAAATATTAATTTAAAATTTTCGTATTTAAAAACAACAAAAAACGTTTTGAGAATAGAGATAATAATTCACAATGCAGACATGCAGTTTGTCGAATACATATTATTATTATGACGTGAAATTGTCTTTTAAATAAGTATAATTTAACACGCAACTTTTAAAAGCCGATAAGATGCGATAACCTTTGTTTGATCATGAAATTTCGCTTTAATTTTTAATTTTAATAAACACAGAATAGCAGATCATATTTGATGATAAAAAAAATATTCAGCGAAATTTTTTATTGATAATAAAACGAACATAAGGATTAAGGATTGTTTTTAATTGCTACGGTTTCAAAATAAAAATAACCGAAGAAAATAAAAATCGATAATCGCGTACAAATATCATAATATTAATATCGCAAATATACGGTGAATAATAGTATAATACTTAATATGTTTTTAGCTATTACATTCTTGTATTATATTTTATGTATATAGCATTCAAACCGTAAACACATTTGGACTCGTATATGGTTTTGTTACGTAAGCTACAATCGCTAAAAAAATATAATAAATATAACGTACAATTTACGCATATACAGTGACTCTACATATTAAGCATATTATGCGCATAAGTGTATATATGTAGGGTACGTGTTATTATTATTTTTAAGCGAGGTTATCGTTTATAGCGGATTTTTACCTCGCGTGATGCCAAATTTCACGGCCGGCGAGCGACAGAGCGATCGCATACAAAAAAAAAAAAAGATACACGACATAATATGTATGATATATCATACATTTTAACATAAGCAGACTCGACGCGAAACATCCCCACAGGCTGTATCACAATATGTACCGGGAAGGATGTAGGTATATAATATGTATAGAAGCGTGGGATTCGAAAAAGACGAGATCGTTTGGAAACACGAACAATAAATTTATTTTTTCCTTAAAAGAACACCGCGGCCGCAATATATTATTTAATTGTATTATTATTTTTATATACTTGCGGAATATTACTACGCTGTACGAGGAATCGCGCTCGAACTATAAATAGACACCTCAAGTATATATATATATATATATATATAATAATATTATATAGCAAGTGTTGTATATTGTGCATTTGGCCCGTTGATAAATTGCCGGGTGTGGTGGCCCTGCCTGTATAGTGTATATATTACACACACACACATGTATGATAGCGGCCGGTTTGTATATTATACAAGTATACGTATATACACACTACACACAAGACACTCCTTCAATTTTGCACGCAAACACACTTTACAACAATACACACAGCGCGCATGCACACACACACACAATCACTGTCAACTTTATAGAATAATATGATAATTTTTTTTATATAGGTACCTGAAATCCCCCAGCGTGGCGTGCAATAACAACCTATGTTGATTATATAATAACTCGACGAAAATACCTAAAAGATTTATGGAGAGCAACTATTATAGGTAGGTATACTTAGTGTGCACGCCGCTATCCCTGCGACTTACAACTACACGATAAATATTTATTATACATTTGTCATAACGATACATTTATGTATAAGAATTGAACAGTTAATTAAAACATTGCTCAATACGAATGGGTACGACGCGACAGCAAGGCGATTGGTTGGAATACATAATAATATAATTACGTAGGTATATAGAACAAAATATAGTACTGTGACGACAATAAGAAGCCAATAATAATAAGATTATAATAGTTTAATATTATAGCTATAGTAGTTACAGTTCTTTGTTAAATAAATATGTTATAAGAAACAATCATTCAGGGAAACATCGCTATCAACATTTAAACAGAAGTAACATATTGTTTTATATATAGTTTTTTTAAGAAAAACGAATGGGGAAGGGACATATACACGCACGTAAGTAAATTGAGTTGAAGGTTTCGTCGTTTTAAAAAGCTAGATCCGTTTAAAATTAGTACACCGACGCAGTGGTTCTCAGACGAAACAAATAAGAAAACTTAGAAATAAGCGTAGATAAAAAAAAATATATTATATTTTTTTATAATTATTGGAGAGGTATCTTTACAACTCGTATTTCTATAGACGAATCGATCGGTTACCATCGTGCTACTTCAGACACTAGTTTACAAAGTTATATTATTCTAAAACAATCAATTAACGTGAATAATAATGATAATTGCCTGGCGTTATTCTCACTATATAATATAACTACTTGTACTATATTTCAATACATTTAAATTAAAATATAAAATTTTTATTATATACATATATTAAAGATACTTCATTGTGCATAGCGATTGTATATACGTGTGTATAGGTAATATTATACAAAACATTATCGTACAGTATTGTCTTTGTCTATGTTAATGATCGTCGATCGATATATAGTAGAACGGTATTATAATTATTATTATTTTTTTAGAACCTGTAATATATCACTTTTGTTTTTATAAACGATTGGTAAAATTATTATTATTATTATGACATATATTAATACGAGTTCGCGTTTTTTTTTTTTAATTGTAATGGGTTTCAAATGTTTTCAAATCGTTATTAATGGACAAACTGTCACATTGCTTCACTTCATCTCTCCGGGGCAAAGCATTGTTGTTAGTTAATATTAAACACATATTTAGTTAGGTAATACTGATTTACAATGATTTCTCAAAATATTAAACTATCTATCGTTATATATCATAATGGTAACTGGTCATCATGAATAATGCTTCATTATACGCATTCATGAATAATATTTTTTCGGGTTACCTCGGTATAAAAGAATTTTTCAATTCGATCATTTTGGTTTTGAACACATGTTTACGTACTCCCTACTTATTGACTACGATTTCTTTAGAAGTAAATAACATTTTTTTTTTAAACATAAAACACATTCATATGAATACAAGAAATAAAACGATACGTTAACCAAAATTGAACAATTCTTTTATACAGGACCATATGCTACACTTATGCGTATAATTGTGTCTGGTTGCCAAAATATTATTTGATTGCTAGATATTTGCCGTATACGTTGTTGTTTAACATCACAAGATAAAAATATCACACTGCCACTTGTTTATAGAATATGCGGTGTGCGTCAATTATAATTTATAACAATTTAGGGCAGATTTCAGTTTCAGTCACATGTTACGCAAAACAAACAATGTATATAATACAATTATAGTTAAATAAACGCGCCTGATAAAATAATAATCAAAATATTAATCCTATTATATAATCGCATTAAAATAATAAAAATGAAACAATCGTTTATTATTCATGGAATTTGTTAAAAACATGTTTGTATTTTTTATTATCCATAAAATATTATTATAATATTATGTTACATAGTCATAATAATATTTTAGGTTAGAGAAAATAATTTTTCAATGTGGGTGTACCAAATTGAAACAAAAATGCGATCAACTTTCTAATATAGTAATATAAGTGGTGAATTAATTTTCATAAGTTATTTTACCACAAATAAATTGATTTAAGTGTATAATCTATATGCCACATAGAGTGAGTTATATTGCATTAGGTACATACAAGATATAAAATGAGATAAAATATTTCAACCATTATTTTCATGAAAATATAATTGTATAATAAACCTGAGTTGACTATTCACGTAGGTATTTGTATAACATTATGACTTATGGGGCATAATAATAAAGATACCTACTGAACATCGTACCAATGCAAATATACAAAAATCAGATGTAAAATGATTTTAAAACAATTTAAAAATGATAATATTTAAACAACAAATATAACAGAAATAACAAGTGTACAGTGCAGAGCATATTCCAAGTATGTCATATAGATATATATTACAGCAATCAAAATATACAGTAATTCTAAACAATTCATTCGATATACCATACGGCATGCACCTACCACCTACCTACAAAATGTTTATTCAATTTTATGATGCCTACCTAATAATTGGTTCGACTTGACATAGTACATGTAATATGTATAGTAGAGAAATATATATATAATTCAAAAACCAAATCACAATTTTTTGTGGAAGATTTTCAAAAAATAATTTTTACACAGACTACTCTTTTGATAGGTGGATTTACGTATATTATAGACTATAGTAAGATGGGAAGGTACTAAGTTTAACGTCGAAAGAAATGCATCCTATTATTATACATCGAGCCACACAAATGCGAGAATTATCCATATAAATATTACGTGCAGGCTATAGTACGTGGTTTACCTCAAGATTTATAATATTACGACAATATTGCAAATTTAATACATTTTATATAAGTTTCAGCTTGTTTATTTATACTCATCCTTTACGCTTTACTTATAATAATATATTATTACTGGTATTACTACTGTAGTATTTTTAATATAATCAGTACGATTTCGTGATTTTATGAAACCATATACTTTATACATTATATGCGTGGCATAAATACAAAAAAACTTACAATTGCACAACATTACATATAAAAAAAGGAAAAAGGAATTCACAACGGGAAATCCGACATTCGGATATATATATTTTGTTTACAATTCAAAAATATAAAAAAACGCTGTTATATTTACAAGATGGATGAACTCGTTTGCTTATAATAGTAATAATAATAAAAAAAATGTGCGATTTCGAATGGAGAACACGTTGCGCGTAGTGATGCGTTTTCTCTCTCGTCGGGCTGAGAGTCGACCTGATGGGTGCGCCCCGATCACGATAGTATAATATATGTAACGTGTGCGAACCAGACAACCAGGCACCTTAAATATCATAGCTCAACAACAACAATAACAACAACAACAACACTTACGACGACAACAGCAGCACAACTGGTTCTCATTCGTTGACCATCGATCGCCGTCCTTTCAAAAATATATATCTGAGGCCACACGCGCAGAGTGCTTAAATTTGCGTGTGTGGCGCGTTCGAAATTTGCACGCGCGAACACCAGCGGAGACCAAAACCGTCAGCATAATATATATTGTATTATTATTATACGCATATATGGTCGTCGGACAGCCGGAAGTGCAGAAACAAGTGTGCGAAAAATAATTCTTGACGATAATATTATACAGTTATTATACCTATAATAGCTATTAGTTATAGTACATATTATTAGGTTTTTGGGCGGTTTTTTTTTCCGACAGAGGAAATTGTCCGACTTCCAGTTATTCCGCAAAGTACCTTGTCAATCTCGGCAATTACGAATACGGCGAATCGCGAATCGATAGAAAATTATATTTTGAAAAAACCGTTTAGACGAGAGTCACATAGTTATATATTTTTTTTTTATTGATTTTGAAATTATAAAATTTTTAATTTGACTACTAAGGTTATTAACATTACATTACCGACGATTCCTGTGTTCAGGACTCCAGATTAAAATTATTATGTTATTGTTATTTTTTTGCTTCTAGTCTATTTTGAATTTATATTGCTATACCCTATACCACATAAACTAATACTTATCCTTTGGATAATATTTTTTTTGGTTGTCGTTTTTGTTTATATAATTTATGGCCAGTAATATAGCAACTTCTTAGGCTATACATATATATATAATATATATATATAGAACATATTGATGGTAATTTGAACAACGTTTGTTAATTATTCTTTATCATGGATATTCCTCCCCTTTCTTCACTTTTGGAAACATCGGTAAATATTTCTTGAAATTCGTTAAGATGCTCAGAGTACTTTTTTGGACATTTTTGTATACAATTAGAAGTATGTTTCCCGTACATAATGTCTTCAGTTCTGTGTTTATGTTGTATATATGTTGGCAATGGAGGGCTTATTATCTTTATATTATCTGTAAGAGTTTGGAATAGTTTTATTTTTTGTAATTTTGGTCTTAAATTGTTATCTGCCGTTAGGCTATTTGTTCATCTGATTAGTCTCGCTGCGTATAGAAATATCAAATCTTGTTTTTTTAGATCAAGTATTCGTACTCCCACTATAATGTAAATATACAGTTGATTGAATTTCTTTTGGAGGTCCTTATGACTACTTTCATCCCTAGCTATATTATATGGTTCAATTCTATATATTTTATCAGTATGTTTTTGACTATGCTAGGTATATAGTATATAATATTGAACCATAGTTTTAATTAGATTGTTAATTTAAATATTTTGATCAGCGTTTCTGTTTCTCTACCCCAAGTTGTGTGTAATAATATTTTTAATAATCTAAGTGTTTTGCTAAAAAATATATTCAGGGATTTTATGCGAGGGCCACCAAGTGAGCCTAGAATCAAATTAAAAGTCCAATATTTTTTTGTATTTGTTGTTGTCTGTTTTAATATTTATTCAAATTACATTTGATTTCCGAGTAAATATTATGCTGTTTGATTCTTCTGTTGAGAAACTAAAGCCAATTTTTGCTGATCATTTTTCTAAATTTGAAATTGTTTTTTGTAGGATATTTTGTACAGTTTAGATATTATTACTTCTACAAAAGAAAATGGCATCATCAACAAATAGGTTTTCTTTTATCAGAATTGTTTAGTGTTTATCAATCGCATTAAATGCACTAGAAATAGTGCCATTTTCTATATGAAGTTGTAAGAAGTTGATTTGATGTTTTGACTTGGAATGATCTACAGCTTATTAAAAGCTTATTAAAACACTATATACATCTATAAAATATACACCCAGTTGACGTTTTGAAAAATTCGTGAACGTCCTTAAGTATTATAGGCAATCGAACGGAATTAAATCAAGTACCTAAACTAAAACTGACACGAGCGGTTATTAATATAGCTGACAACTAAGCAAGAATAAATACGTATTAATTGCAATAAAGATTTCGATAAACGCGTATTGATAGTAAAAATCAATTACATCCGGATTTATTAGACAATAAATTAATTAATCCATTAAAAGTCATAAACAATAAAATTGTCAATTTAATCCTTATTACATGTAAATGTAACAATATTTTTATTACACTGCAATAATATTAGATTGGTGGACTTGTTGAGATAAATTCTTTAAGTAGAAAAATTGAAAAAAATAATAAGGAATTATGATGATATTGATATACAATTTCGTAATAATATAATAATTTATTACAAAACTCATATCATTAAAGTAGAATAGACCTTTTAGACAGTTCACTCACAATATTTCCACTATATCTAACGTACCATGATTCTTTAAGAGATAAAAATCCGTTAAATATATACTAGCATTTATATATGATATATATAAATTATAAAATATCTTTTCATTTACCAAGAAAAATAATTATCATTATAATGGTCCTATTATATTTGTACCTACGTGAAAAAAAAACCATTTAAATTAGTTGTTATAAACATTGTTCAAATTATCTATATATAGAAGTAATAAAATATATTTATTTTACTACTATAGCAATAGGTAAATGTTTAGGCACGAACAGATAATATAATAGTTATTATGTTATTATTAAATCTATTATTATTATTTTATTTATTGCATTAACCTACTCTTTTATAGGTATACACCAAATTAATCATCTCAAAAATCATTTCACGTTAAATAACAGCTGATTAAATACCTTTATGTACATAAATACAAGGATTTAGATTAAAAATAATATACTTAAGCTTAATAATGCTTCATGCTTCATCAATAATACAAATGATTGCTTTAGTATCGTCAAGTGGTAGAACTTAAATATTGCTTAATACAATTTATTACTAACCAGTAAGGTAATTATTATAGATACACACATATACAATCGTTACACACACAAATAATATTAAATACTTATATAATATACATAGACACCTATGATAGTATTACGTGCAACCAGACACGAGTTGAAATAATTAATATCACTTAGGATAACGAATAACTCAGTTATTATAACTGTATAAGAGATGCAACATTATATGAAGATAATACATTTAAAAAAAATCCGTTTTTTAGTAAAATATCTCACACTTAGGTTAAAGCGCCTCCATTTGGAATTATTTTAAACGATTATAGTTTGGAATTAAAATTAATACAACAATACCAAAAATATCCTGCAGTGAATCGATAGTAAGTATTATTGTTACAAAGGTTATAGATTTATATTATATTTTAAAAGTAAATTTAAACTATAAATAGGTAAAAAAATTGTCAAAATAAAAATTTCAATATAAATCTTAGTACTGTATCGAACAAAACGTTGTGATGTAACAAAACTGTCACGTTTTGTATATACAACAATAATATTTCGTTTTGCATATAATGATAATTTATGCAGCTCGTAACAATTTTCGTTTTCAATAGGTAATTATTATTTTGAAAGTTAGTCGCGTTATTATGGTTAGAGCTTATGAATAATTAAAATAATACTAATAATAATGGTAATAATAGCAGAGCAATATACCTATAGTGTGTATTTGAAAAATTCTGACGCGTAAAACATTATCAAATCAATTAAAAATAACACGGTAATTGTAGAGTCCCTCGGATTCGAACTCTGTACCAAAACCAGTGAGATGCCCTTTAGTTAACCCATCAAGGTATAATAATTGATTTTTTTTCGTTCGTTATCGAAAACGATTTGAAAAAAAAAAGAAGTAAAAAGACCACCAAAACCTAAGCGTCTTCTCAGGTTATCTAGACAATCGTCGTTTTCTTTTATAACGCGTCGTAAAAAATGTCGAAAATACTATAATAAGCTGTTTCCTACTATAATGTGTATTGTGTTTTCGTAATTGAGCAAACACGTGGACGCATAATAAATAATATTTGTTCATTATAAACTTATAAAGCTCGGAAAACAATAATATAATTGCACTATGACGCATTGTTTGATCGCGATAATTTCTGGTGACAAGCCCGACAGTATAAGTAGGCATATAGCGTGTGTACTCGGCACGTGGATTACGATGGTGTTTTTCTCTTTTTTTCAAACAAACTTTAAACGCAACAAGTGCGCGGGTTTAAAAATGATAGGTATAATATAAATATATAATATATATGTATACAATACACGTCATACATTCAAAATGTATCTGGAAGATAATAACATGGCATGGACTCTGAACGTAAAAATATTGTCAAATCCTCTACACCGAACACGGTCATACAGCTGCAGAGTACGTCCAACACACCTCGGACAAATCGATTTCATACTAAATTAATATAATAATTTAATAACATACGATAGACAAGCCCAAATATTAGAATTATTATCGTAGGACCGCGTGTATCGCCACGGGGTAACACCTACGCTCCGTGCGTATTGTTATAATACTATGTATATTGTATATATATATAGATTAAGTCGGACCACTTTGCGAACCATTCGACCTCGTCGTCTCCGAAAACAATAGACAGCGTAGTAATAGTAGTAGTAGTAATAGTAGTAGTAATAACTAATAATAGTAATATATGATATTGATGTACATTGTACGTATGACACGTATGGTGTGTGTGTGTGTGTGTATGCGTGTGTGTGGGTATGTGTAAAAACACCGCTGGCCAGAGTGTCACACGTTGACCTTCGGAAACGTGCCCGAATTACTGTGTAATTACCAAACGACCTGAGCGGTAAGAACATACATACACACGCGCCCGA
Organism: Schizaphis graminum; assembly: GCA_020882235.1. Classification (NCBI taxonomy): domain Eukaryota; kingdom Metazoa; phylum Arthropoda; class Insecta; order Hemiptera; family Aphididae; genus Schizaphis; species Schizaphis graminum. Next base: position 75,014,351 of record CM037032.1, read on the forward strand.
ACTGTGGAGGGAAAGAAGGTGGACTTTTGTATTGTAATTACGTAATTTCGGCGGAGCGCATGTGTGAAAAAAAACCGAAATGCCGTCATCGTCGAATAACATCCTCGATAACGTACTATATATTATAACATAATAATATCTTATACTTAAATACGATATTATAATAAATAATAATAAATATACCTACTAATATATTATTTTTGAAATGTTAAAAACATATGCGGGCGGCGCCTCGAGCTCTCGTCTCAATACTTTCAATGCTGTTTGGGTGGCCTCCGCCGAAAATGTCACGGTCAAGATTGTGCGTGGTGTGGTATACAGACGTATAGTAGTCGTGTGTGTTATAGTCGTGGTGTAGTGTGCTCGGGGATAGATTCGGTTTTTGTTTGGTTTTTTTTTCTAATAGGCTTACATGCGGACATAGTGCGCGTGTATAATAATATGTACGGACCGCGTCGTAATCGTAACGTAGAGCTAACGATACTGTGATATACTTACAAACTACCTGTAATACGTTTCCAGAAGACGCCGAAGTATATGCCCATCGCCTATACAATACAATATTATACACATATAGTATATACAATATACATTATATAAAATGCTGCCGCCAAAATGTTTACCCATATTATGATACACACAGGTATTAAATTAAATAGTCTTTATGTTTGTAATTTATTTTGCCGTGTTAGCGAATATTATTATCATCGGAAAACGCTTCTATTTTTTGCCTCACACCACTCGCATCATGGTGGCGACGACGAACGCATCCATCATATTATTTTATTAACACGGACGACGTGTAATAGTAATAATTAATAATTAATGATGATCGTTCGTCATCGAATCGAAATCGAAAAGACTGCCAACGCGTAATTGCGCAAAAACCAAATATTATTGTTATTATTAATAATATATTAATGGACGGAGTCATCGGTCAACAAGAAGTGTGCATGTGTTGTACACCCGATGACACAGAACTAATTGAAGGGACATCGGCGGTGTAATGCAATTTAATGTAATAGCCGATAAAAAAACACAAGTACAATAAATTATTATTGGGAATTTATTATTATTTTGTAATGAAATTGTCATGCGGGAAACGCAAAAACTCTTGCGTGGGGTCTAGCCTATACACATAACGATTTCAAAAATACAATTTAAACATAATCGAACTACTCAAATAGAGACGCAAACCAGTTTCATAATTGTATTATAATTACCTAAGTGGCTATGTGCATATAGTGCAGGTATTACCTATAGATCTATATACCGACGTAAGTGTATCTATGTACAGCAACGGTATATTAATGTAATATTATTGTTATTATTAAACTGTACAACGCTTACCAGTCAGAATCAACGTCCGGGTTGACATCATCGACGGACCGATAACACTGAATTCATACACGCCCCGATTACCTGTAAACACACAAAACGATTATTTTTTTAGATCCGTCTCGTCACGAATGCCGTGAGATATATACTCTACACACACGTTTACACAAATGATAATATATTATAAATATGCACACACGTAAACGCGAAAAAAATTAAAATAAATAAAAGTAAAAAGACGGCGACGGCGTTGCGAAAATTATTTTTCGAAATCTCGCGGGGAGGGTTGGACAGATAAGTATGAGAAGAAAATAAAATATCGACCGTAAACTAGGTAAGTATAATACCTAAAAAAAAACAGTAAGAGCATAAAACAGAACAAAATTCGAATGACGGTCGTTGCCCCGCCAATGGCTTTTACTTACTGGTCAGCTAAACGATGCGCATTTGATTCGTACCCGTCAACGACGGTCGTTCCACAGGTCCGTCGATCGCTTATTTTATATATTATCACTGTTCGGACAACTGGTTATCATTAAACATAACCTAGAAAATGGCAGTCGGCGGCGGTAAACGAGCGTGCGGCCGCTGAAACACCGACTGATCACCGCAGCAGATGATACGATAATTGTTGTTATATATTTTATTAATGTTTCATAGTGAATCGCGTAAAAAATGTTTAAAAAAAATTAATAATACGCACACGTATGAATACGCGCGTTTGTCAAATTTTCGAAAAAATAATAAATGTGCCGCAGCTCGAAAGAAAAAAAATAATAAAACGATGAGAATACAACTTGATACAGTGGATAATAATTTACGGCTTTTATCCGTTTGGGATATTATTATTATTATTATTATTATTATTATGTTATAAATTATTATACGACGTGTTAACGCGTATGCGACGAGCGCGCGTAACATGCACGGAACGGAGACTAGTACTAAACATTGCGGTTGCGGTTGCGGCAGTGGCGGCGGCAGCAACAGCGATGACGGCGGCGGCGGCGGCGGCGAGCAACAAGTTGTTGTTATACACACACGCGCACACACACGCGCACGTACACACGGCAACACACAAACACACGCGCACTTCCTGAGAGTGATATGATTACTATTAATAGACCGGTGGCCTCGATCGTTGCCGCCGCCGCCGAGTGCATCCAGTTCTTGATAACGGGGCGGCGCAACAGCAATAAACAAGATGGGACGCCATCTGCCGTCCGGTCCAGGATTGCACGTCTCGTCGCGAAAATTTCCGGCGAGATTTTTCGGAGGGGCCACCGGTCCGATCACCTGCACTTAGTGCACTTAGTGCACTTGCACCTGAAACGGACGCGACGACGGGCCTAACACGTTTCCGCCAAAAGTGTATACCTGTCCTTTTTCCACCGAATGAGATATTGGCTACATTTCCATTGAAAAAAAAAAATGTATATAGACGTATCACGTATACTATTAAAAGCTGTAATACAGTAAGTTTATTTAATACACTATACAAAATTGAAAAACAGTATAGGTAATATCATACTAAATTACTAAAATGTTTAAATGTATAATATTTATAACAATAATAATATATTAATAATATTAACCAAAATCGTGAATTTGTCAGAACCTTACAGCGGCACAACGAACTTATCAATATATTTATTTATATGTATATTATAATACGGATTGACGTATAATCGTATATGTTATTACTTATTAGTATAGGTATTAAAAATAATATATTATTATTAATAAAAAAACAAAATATTATAATTACGTTTTACTTGTATTAGTAAATAAAAATAAACATTAATTAATAAACATTTTTTTATTTTTTTTACTAAGTTTATTGTATTAACATAGTTATTGCTTAATTATTTTTATAATATATAGTTGTACATAAAAATTTTCTTATTAACATTCAGGTAGAACACAATGTTTTTCAATATTATACATCTAGTTTACTGAATAAATTTAGATACTGTATTATAGCTTTTAATAGTATATAAAATAAACATCGTTTTAGTATATTAATATAAGTGAATACTAAATAGTCATAAATAGGTGTAGTAGGTACTGTTAATGTAAACAGTGGCGGTTTATCCCAAAAAACGGGCCTGTGTGCAAAACTAAAAAAAGCCCCCCTCCTACATCTTTTTATTTTAAATAATATGGATATACATCATAAATTTATATTTTATAACAATGATATACTGATATCAGATTGAGAAAATGAGAACCATATGAAATTGAAAACAATTTTTTTAAATTTTTTGTACATAACTGTATTTATTTAATTTTTTTTTTTTGTGGAATGTTGAGCAATAATGGGCCCCTCAAGCTGAGGGCCCGTGGCATTTGCACACATCACACAAATGTATGACACGCCAGTACGCCACTGAATGTGAAGTATATAGTATATACCTAGGTATAATTGGTATAGGATATATTTGTTAGTTGTTATCATTAAGACGGACGGCCAACTACCTTACAAAATTGTTATCGGGCGATTAACTTTAACTATTATTATAGTTGTAGGCATATTATATATTTATATAGTACAAATTAATAATATATTGTGTTGAAATATGCTCTCTCTCGAGAGTTCAATCGGATTCTGGTGATGGCATACGATACATTATTATAAAGGTAATGACATAGAATAAACGGTAGATGCGGCTGATTGCGACGGTTTTTGCAGGAATTCGCTTGCTCGACATAAAAATAATCGCATTTAATCCAGACACTAGCGTTCAGAATAATTACATCGATTTTCGTTTTGCAACGCCTGTTTAATCATCGAAATCACGTACGTAACAAAAAAAAAAAAAAAAACTATACCTACCTAATTTTCTGTAATTACAAAATTAATTTCTGATCGACGGTCATTAATTTTAAAGTCAATTGAAAGTTCACAATTTGACGTCATCGCGCGTGAATGATAAAAAAAGTGCACTGTTGCTATAATATAATATATATTATGTATTACAGCAGCTGTATAATATAATAGTGCAATATACCAAATACCAATCAACATTAGTACGCCCAATAGAAAAAAAATAGAGAAACACTTATTTATATGCGTATAGAGACTGATTTATTATATCATAATGTAGCAATAATATCAACTATCAACTATATTATGTACATAAGAAATGGAAATATACCTACCTATAGTACGAGGATAAAGTTTAATTTTATGATAATAAAATAGTTATGAATTTATGATACTTATAATATACGTCCCTAACTATAACCTAAGCAAAATAATATTTAAAAAAAATTATAATAATAGCGTCATTATAATACTACATTATTGTATAGATAAATACTAAACTACGCATATTAATCTTAAAATTATTCAAAATATTAGTCCAAAATAAATGTTTATTTCAGGTGTAGCAGTGTTTAAACTATATTCCAAAGTGTTCTTAAAATACGAAAATTATTGCATAGAATTTAAAATAACGTTATAAATTCCTGTTTGTACAACAGTCAACAAGTTGCTTTCGAAGCAAAACAATAAATTGGAAATAAATTATTTACATAATAAATTAGCATTTACGTATAAATTATTGATTTTTAATATGAATAGAGGTACTCGTATTTAAAATACAAACAATTATATATAATATTTTTAAAAATAGATTCTGGCTATTGGGTATTATTATTTATCACAATATCACGTTCATATTATAATATTAAAATATATTTTTATTTTGATTAGTTTTATTTATAATCAATGTTACCTACCTAATTTATATATTGTATTTATATAACTATATGCTACAAATAATAATTATTGTAATGTTTTTAGCGTTTTTGTACCTTAAAATCTCTTTCTAAGTATTTTACGATGATGGTGATTTGCATTTTGCAGTAAGATTAAGTCTTATTAATCACATAAACTTATCATGTCTATTATTATAATGAACATAATTATACGAGAATTTTCTTTTCAAGAAATTCAAAAATATTTACTAAAAAGATAAACATAATATACTTTACAGTTTGTACGACACAATCCAATATAAATCAAATAATTGAACTATATCGTAAAATAATAGTTACTAATGAACAGCAATAACACTAAAGTAGTAAATAGTAGTAATACTAAAGTAGTAAATATAAATATATAATATAGTTTAATCTATGTGTAAGTATATAAATTAATAAGTAATTATAATTTTAATTTTAATAACGAGGCAATTAAACAATAATATGACGTGAAAAAGTCTATACAACTATATTGTAAACATTTATGTACATTTAAGTTCTTATTTGTTTGGTTTAGGAAATTTAAATGTTTGAAAATATTAACTTAGCCTACTATTAATTATTATTGTAAACTCAGTCCGTCAATACTGCAGCATGTACTCGTATAATAAGAAAAGTTTGGTCGTAAACCTGCACTATAGGTACAGCAAGTAATCCTATAAATAAAATGTCAATTGTAATTTAGCTCTAATTATTTTGCCATGTATTTTTTTGCACATCTTTATACACGAACAATTATTATTATTATTATTATTATTATTATTATTATTATTATTGTATGATATACGAACAATAAATTCAATCCATTCGAATGTCAACAAACTACAATAAAACACAAACCGAACCCGGCGAAACCTATACTAAAAATCAGTTTATATTGAATGATTTTAATTTAAAAACTGAAAACCTAATCATCACATGATATTTAATTACAAAGTTTAAAAATTATATTTTTATTTCTTGAAAAATCAGGGTTGATTGGTGGAGTTAATAAAAATGATTTTCTTGTGAGGTATACCTGACATTACTGTGCCGAATTTGCAATCACCCTTAAGTTTGATATTATATGATTTGTAACATATATGTATTGTATTTCCGGTGACGAACACTCTTACCAAAATATAACTGCATAGTATGCTAAAATGTAATGCATATGCTATATGCACATATACCTACCAAACGATAAGTTTCACGACCGTCAAAGTTTTATAATGATCAGCATTCAGCAGACAATACTTATTCATACGCGTAATTCCAATATTATACCCGCACCCGCATAAAGTAATAATAATGATAACTTCCAAAGTTCCTAAAATTTCAGGCTTCAATTAAAATGATAAAATGTTGTGAGCCACGAGATTAAAATAAATTTAAAAAAACGTAAAAAGATACGTACCTAATACCCGTAAGAATAGTATTATTATGTTATGAATCAATTGTAATGCTGGGATTGGTCGCCGTTGTGTTTTATAGTCACGCCCTAAGTACGACGGGTTTTAAATTTTTACTACAAGATAATAAGAGAAAGTTCGTGAAAATAATTTTTTTATCCATACATATTTTAAAACCATTTATAAATATTATACCTTTTTATAGTACATATATATATATATATAACTGAAAAAATATAATATTATAATACATATATATATATATTATATACGGTTGAATATTATCTATTTACAAACAAAGATTTAAAGAAAAAATTATTTTAGAAACAACATCAAATACTTAAAAAAATATGTTTTGATTAAATGTGAGATGACTGATGAGATGTAAGTATTTGTTATAGGTACCTACTGTAGTATTTGTTTCACTCCACGCAAGTTTAGATAAAACTATTATAACACTGTAACATACTATATATTATACCTTTTTTTTTTTATAAAACATTTATCAATAATATAATTTCTTTATGATAATAATTTATGTGTAAATAACTTTTGTTACTCGACCATTAAAATGGCTTTGAACAGTTTTGATAAACATATCCAGATATCACCTAAACAAATACTAAAAAATCGATGAAGTATAATTACCAAATTATATTATCACAATATTACACAATAGGAATTAACAATAGTTAAAAGACTAGTTTAAAAAAAAAAAATGTAAGTAGTTATAATTAATTTTCTTAATAGCTTAATAAATGTAATTGTTCATTGTAATTTTTTAGTTTACACATGTAATTTGAAAAATAATAGATGTTTACCTAATATTACAGATTTTATTTTAATAGAATCTGTATACTAGTGTCTAGTACTTAAGTTAAGTTTAAATCTTGCTTATACATTTTAGTGACAACGTTTGAAATTGAAAATTAATTAAACTATTTTTGTCGATGCTCGTGACTTCTCGTGATTTAAAAAATAATAAATAAATTAATACTTAATAATTTAATACTTAATAATTTAATAGGAATAAAAAAACTGTTTTTCCACCCGTTTCTTGTTTTTTGAACGGAAAAAAAGAAGGAACAAAATTACTGTAAATTCCTAAACCATACAATAGCTAAAGTGCAATAACAATAAATATTATAATTCATTTTTAACAAAAGTTAGTTATTATTGAAAAAAATAAGCTGCACGATCACTATATGTGCGACACTGACTGTAATTAAAAAAAAACATTAATTAACTTTTAGAATTAAATATTATATAATTTTTTAATTATTGATTTATAACTCATCTCTTGACGAGGTCTCTCCACTAGGAGGTCTCTCCAACTCATTATTCCTGTCGGCTTTCGGTATATATTATTATATCAATTATTACTTATTGCTTATTGTTCATATTGTAATTGATTGCTTAATAAAGAATTGTGTTAAAAAGAAAATTATTAATTTAACTAAATCAGATTAAGTACCTATGTCCTATATAGTACAGTTAGTAGTTACAGTATATTATAAATTTGGCCATCTATATGATATTATTATTATTATGCATTATATAGACAACACAGGCAATAAGTATATAAGTATAGGCAATATGCTACATGTCATAAGCAGGTCTGGCTAAAAATGTTTAGCAAATAAATTACAGTAAAGTTACTTACTACATAAAAGTATAAAGACCACAATAAATCATAACACACACGTACGCCGTACTCATAATTTCATAATGCAGACAGACATTAAGTTTTAATAAACTGATTACAGGCAAATAATATTTGTTTTATCTCCAATATAAAATTGACATTATATTTTTTAAACAACTGTTTGTTTTATCAATTATTTTTTATTTGTTTTGTTTTTGTACTTCCAATTTTCCGAGATAATATTTATTTCACAAATATAAACGAGATTAAGTAAATATTTTAATATAATTTTCATGTAGTTTATATAACACCTAAAGGAAATATAGGCGTAATTTGGGCATTGAATATATATATAGACTATAAAACTTTCCGCTTGAGAACCTTTAAATTATGAGTTTACAGTATAAGAGTAGTTTATTAAGCTAAAGAGCGTGGCACTTGAATTAATTATACCTCTGTCGAGTTACCTAATCGTGAAAATATGTTATTTTTGGTAATTATAAGAATAGACATGGACGCATTGGAACTATATATTATTTTTATATCAGTTATATCGCTTAAATATTTTTATTCGTGAAATTTCGTCGTAATAACTAAGTTTATAATTAGTAAAGTTATGTTAAAAACATGTAATATTATTATTGTGACTACATTTTTCAACACAATATAATATCTAAAAAAGTAATTTCTATACTAAACTTTTATTATTATAATACGCTAAAGGTACGCACTTAGTTCCGTGTTTAATATAAGTTTGAATGTATATAAATCAAAGTTTACTTTATCTTTATGAACATTTTATGTCGCTTTAGGATAGGTTTAGGTTTGATAGAGTGATAAAACAAAATCAATAAGTCGTAATCTAAATTGCTTTTTTTAATTTTCCAATTTTTTATTTTAACCTCCTTTTAAATAAAATATCTATAATCTGTTAATTTGAGAATACAAACCAGCTGGGCGATTGGCTGCAGCTTAAGATCTGCAAATTAATGTGAATATTATATTAGTTTTCTATTAGTCTATTAATATTCTATTCTACGGACCGAAATGAGGATCATCAGTCGTATAGTCTCAACTTGTGAAGTCTGAAAAAAATATTTTTATACGTAAATATGATGAATTGAAAATAAAATCCTACATAATATTAAAATTAGTGTTGTATAAATACTAAATATTTTAGGCAGCTATAGAATAGGCGTCGCGCTCATTTTCACTGTGATGATTTTTATACATACCTATTGCAATATTATTTTGTTTTTATAAAATAATCAGATAGCATTGATATGGAAGTGTCAAGCAATATAAATATATAAAAAAAAAAACAATTTATTACAAAAACACACGAGTACAAAATAAAAATATAAATTATTCACTAAACATTTTTTTTCATTATTATTATATACCTATACATTTAATTTTTTTTTAAATTCATATTTGGTTATTTTTCAATACAGTACATTTATGCATGTTTTTTAGAAATATAATTCTTTAAATTTATAGTAAAAATAAAAATAATAGTATCTACTATTTTATATTAATTATATACTTATAACTTATAATGCAACAGGATGACCATATAGGATTCAGTGATAATAAGAAGAATACGAGTACGACGTTAAGTACCAATCCGTATTGATAATTATGTAATAAATTTATATTGTTATCAAATCAACCGTGAAAATTGGATAATCGGCATTAAAAATTATTCTCGGTTTTGTGACACACATTTTTAAATCTCGTTTGGAATTCGGGACGCTCGTGTGTTGATTATTGTTTAATTTCTGAGTACTTTCGTCATGTCCATTAAAGACGAATAAAAAAAAAAAAAAAAAACGAAAGTCGTTAAAAAACAATAATTTAACTATGCGATTGTCACCGTGGAGCGCTAATAAATAACGATATTATTTACGACCGACGACCCGAGCAATGTTAGTGATGGTGGGAGTGGCGGAGAACGAAGAACTGATCGGCTGACTGAACGGTCTCATTGGTGTCAACAACTGTCATCAGTATTATAATAATATATAATATAATATGTTCAATACGCTAAATGATAAGACACGCAAATGTGGTAGTTATTTTATATATACATGATGAATATTAATAATGTTGTCTTTTTTTATTATAACAATAATAATATAATACGCGATGATATTATAATATAGTAAATTAGTAAATGATAACGAAATAGTAGTTAAATAATATAATAGGTTCGTGATGTATTCGACTAATCATATATGTCTCATTAATATCACATACAATATATTAAACTATAAAATATACAATTATGAATTACAATTTAAATGAAAGTAAATATTTGTTTTAATTAAAAATAGATAATATCAAAAAATTGTGTTAAATACTTAAATTAAATGTCTGAGTACGTGGTGAACAGAACGTATTATTATCTATAATATTATGTATAATTTAAAACAATTTAACTTGATGATGAATTATTTTGCGCAGGTGGAAAATACCTACCGTCTTTTTTATGAAATTTTGAATTAGATCAAATTTCACCATTCATAAATTATATTTTTTGAGAGGTTTTATCACATCTATCGCTGGATGATCTCCCTCCTCATAGTATAATTATATACTAATATGCTACATGATTTTCCATCTTGTAAATATTAAAATTGATCTTATTTATGGTTTATTTATTGTGCTGAAACAATATGCAGATTGTAAAAATTATTTTAATTTTATAAATATAAATATATGTATTTTTACAATAGGCATCTATTGTAAAAAAAATTATGTTTTATTCTCGTATAGTTTAAATCACCGAAGAGATTGAATATTTTTGACATTAGAATTTCATGGACTAATTATAAATAGATTTAATTGTATAACTATAATAGCTATAGTAGCTACTAAATTGAATGTTTCTTGTGTTATGACTTATGACTGTTTTGATTTTTAAATAATTGTTTTAAATCTAATCTATACAAGTCTACGACTAATGACCCTATAAATAATATAAACAATTTACAACAATAATATAAATTACAAAATATTGAAAAACAAATGTCGTATTGAATATTTTAGGTTTACGAATAAAAAGCACTATAATTCACGAAAAATCGACTCAATAAAAAAAAAAAATTAATGCTGGTCATTCAGTAGGTAATTATTATTTAAGGTGGAAAATAATTATAAATATATTATTACTCACAAGTAGGTACACAATACCGGTCAATTTTTCTTTCATAAATCAGATTTATGTCAATGTGATAACAAAATTTAAAAATTTACATTTTTTTGAATGTATATGAACTAAGAACTAATTCGTTTGTACTAGTATATACTATATACGATACACGTACGTTTCATTCCCAGCCCTCCACCTAAAACATTTTTTTCAAATTTTTTTACATAAATATTTAGTATAGAATTTGTATGCATTTGTACGGATTAATTTTCAAATGAATAACCAAAATAGTGTGATGGGGAAGGGGGGCCCGAGAAACGTATGTCGTCCATACATTTTAATAAACGACATCCAATAAAAAAATATCATTGTTTTTAAGCGCCACGTAAATAAATAAAATAAAATATTTTAAGCGGTTTGCTCAACATAAATATATTTTAACTGTATTTTATAGAGTGATTTTATATTTGTAAAAACTAATTGTATATTTTTTTATGGTAACAATTTGGCTTCTTAACTAGATTTATAGCCATAGCAGTTTTTACTGACATAATAAAAAAGGTTTTTTTCAAACAATTTCAAAACATTTGACCTCCAAAAAAATTGTTTATTTATTTATATATTTTTTGATAGCTAATAAAATTTATTGTTTTTTCAGATACTCATTTTAGATACTTACATAAAAGAATGCCAAAAATCATTAATTAATCAAATGTATTATAAAATGATACAATTATTGTAATGAGAAAAATGAGCACACAAAATAATAACTTGTACTTATTATTATTATACTATTTTTTGTATTTTTTTACAATGTTCATTTTTTGTCAAAAACAATAAAATTCCTTTGGTCGTGGAAATGGTTAGCTAATGTGTTTATTTCGTGTATTATTATAAACATTAATAAGTTTTTGACACATACTTATTTCAAAACTGTTATAACGAACATTGTTGTATTGTTATTTGTTTCACAGAACATTCGCATTTATTATTATTTTAATATTTTATATTATATCTGCAGATGCATTATATTATGGACGTCGTAATATAATGTACGAGTATGCGAGTATGCCTGCGGAATTCCGATGGTCAAGCTTAAGTAAACATACTCTTTAGTTGATAAAAACGATTCCAAATGCCTGTCCGCACTAAACGTGGCAAAATACGTTTAGGCTGGTTCAATGCCGAATATTTCGGTTATGGTGTGTGTACCATGGAGCAAAACGCCGGACACTCCGATTGTTCTAGCTGAGCCGGAATAGCCGGAAGAAATCGACGGGGAATGCGACGATTTAGTTTGTCCGCTAGAAAATGACAACTATTCGATGCCGAGTATCGTGGATATTGCGCTCAGAACCGCCGATGACAATGGACCGGTGGCCTGGTTGATTTGTACGAAACCAAACAGATCGAACTCGCACAAGATGGCAATAACCACAGACGTCAATGGCTGCACTACAAAAACCATTATATTTTCTTACGAGTGATGACATGGAGACGTTGTGTGGACTCGAGGTGAACGGCACGACCACCTCGACTGTTGAAAACGAGACGCGGGAAACGAAAACCGTGGCAAGATAATTTATTATGTAATGTACGGCCGGCCATTTACTAGAGATATGTCTTTGACGCTGAATTTCGTAGTGAGGAGGCCTATAACTGATATATAGTCGAAAATATAAATCATTGTGGTACCGGACCATATAGGTTAGTTGAGTAAGTTAATTAAAATAATGAGACGGTTCAGTATTGAAAATTTTCATTATTTTTACAAATTACAAGTGGATTATAGCAGTTTAGTTTGTATACTACAAGATGGAATGTAAAACCGATAGTTATAACTTATAATATAACATATGGCCAAAGTAAGAATTTTGAAAAAGACGCAAGAGAGGAGATTTTGGGGGTCAATTTTACTTGAGAGTAAATTAGAAAGAAAAATTAAATTCGTTTGTAATTTCCTATTGAACGACGATCATTGCAGAGAATAAAGGACTGGAAAATAATGTTGCTGGTGCTCAATTACTGTCTACTGAAAAGTATATTTGTGATATTATATGCTGATAAACTTATAATTGTTTTTCGTATAAAATTATATATTATTGAACTTAAATTTAACACCTACTGTATACAACAGAGTACAAAGCGGTACTCACTTATAATCCTTTTTTAAAAAAAAAAAACTATAAATGCTTATAATACGAATGTTTGGTATAATGGTATCCCAACTATGTATATTTAATTGACAGAGAATAATAAATTCACTAGAAGAGAAGCCTCCGCTTTTAGGCACACTTATATGACACACATAAATTGGGTTTGGCGTATTGTGTCCGATAAAATAAATGTTAATATAATAATTTTAGACATTTTAGTAATAATAAATTATTGTTTATAAATTATTGACCTATAACTTATAAGCCATAGAGCTTCTTATCTGTTTCTTTGGATCACCACAATTCATTTCAATGTATTATTACTTAAAACATTTAAACATTCTGCCCCTCCCCACCATATATAATATATATTATATTAGAATCCCTAAATCTAAATCCATAAAATATTAATGATGACGATCTGCAAGATCATTATTTTAGCGTCAAAATAATACTACATTAAATTATAAAATTTAATTTAATGAATACTATTAACGCAGTATACAATATTTATTTTAATATTACGGATAAATCTCGTCAGTAAAATTGTGGCTTATTTGTTTTTGTTTACTCAGTTGTTGAATATAACGCACATGTTCGAATTATTTTATTAAATATTATTAATATAATATATCATAATTTACATCATAAAAATATATTCATTTCATTCGGTAGATACGTGACACGTATACCTACTCATCGTTGCATAGTTGTTATAATTTAGTCATTAGTTAAAAAAATGCATAGTCAGTTTAAAATGTTATCATTTTTATATATTACACCACTACACCAGATTGTATGGAATAAATAAAATGAATTATTTTCTAATATGTTGCGTAGTATTGTATTAAATTAATCTTGAATCATAATAGATAATGCAATAACATCTAAAATGCATTAGCTCATAAATGTTTTCCACGAACGAGCCTATATGGGCCATGGGGGGTATCTTCATATTTTATGTTTATTATTGGGAGCCAATTCATTTTAAAGCTTCGATTAAGTGATTTAGACAAAATATTATGTTTTGTTTATTTTGAATTTATTAATTATATTTATTTATCTATTTTTTTTTAAATATATGTAATATATTAACAAATCATATTAATTTTATCACGAATCATGATGTTTATAATAAAATTAATATAACTACCTATAATATAATTTATAATTATTTATTAACAGATTTCCGAAAGTATTGGATTTGTGTAATCGATATCTATGCTATAAAATGTGAAATTCTACAGATTATAATTAAACTAATTTAGTCTTTTGAACTTTATAAAAATAAAATATTTATAAAATTGATTACTCAAATCTAATTAAAAACTGGTGTCTAGCAATATAAAATTTTATAATAAATAAAATGCTATAAAGTAGTAAGATGTATTAATAAAATGTGGTAGGTACTATAATATACTTTAATGTACTATGATACACAATACCAATTAAAAATAGTAAAATCTCATCCAAGATCCAATTGATTATTTTAACACAGATTTTTAGAATCTCTCAGAAATTTTAAGGAAATTTAGAAAAATTATTAAGTTTAAAAAGTAAATATATTTATATTTTATACTTAAACATAGCTCAATATATTTTATTGAATATTTTTATATGGCTTTACCGTCAGGTAATGCATTAAATTTAAAGATAGCCTCTAGTGGCCTACTCTACTCTTATATTTAATCAGTATTCACTTAAGAAAAGATAAACTAAGTAGTGCTGATATTATGTTTGAACATCAAGTTACTATCACAAAAGCTTAAGAATAATACATTTTACAACGAAAACCATATATTTTATTAGGTATACTGCTTGCACTGATTATTTTTATAATGTTTATTTTCAGATATTATTCTTGTAATAATGTATATCGTGTCGTTTTAAATCTACTGTAATTAGTCGGCACTCAGTTCATAAATTAATATTTAGGTTTATATAATATACGCATACCTATGTGGTAATACAAGTTGATATAATATACCTAGTAATTGGAACTCAAAAGAGTACGACGTACAGATATTCGTGAATGTTGTAATGGGTAATCGCAAATTTACAGTTATATGAAATAAATTTAATATTTTTACGATGAATAAAATAATTTTGGTTTGGTAAAATATTATAAATTGGACAATATTTACTATGCATTGTTGTAAGCCAACATATAGTTTTACTTTTGTAAACATATATGTTCACAATTTTTATAATATTATTAAGCTGTCATAAATAAAAAAAATATATGTGCATGAATATTGTTAAATCACACATACCTATATTATATATTTGACAATGTTGACGATGTATTGTTTTAAACCAACAAATATATATTTTATCTTTGTAAACATATATTATTATGTTCACAATATGCACCTAAATGGTAAATATTATTAAACTACCATAAATAATATATATATATATATATATGAGATTTGTCGAACATTTGTATTTTGAACATCATACAATATTAATTTTACCAACTTGAGTAAACATAAATCTAGATATAATATCATATTAAAGCAATGAATTTAAAATTTGAATTAATAGTATTTAAAAATCTAAAATAATTGAATCGATGCAAATATAAAACACAACACACAGGTACATACAATTAATAGATATTTAAATTATGTCATACATTCATGTATCATTGCGTGTTTATTTATAAAACTAAAACTACATTGATACGTTTTAAATGTTTTAATAATTATTAATTCGTAAGTATTTTTCTTGTTAATATATAAGACAAATTATACGGCAATAACACAGTTAAATTTAATTGTTTCAACATTGTATTGGGTATAGTTCATTAAAAAATGTAATTATTGTTCCATAATATAGTCCTATAAATAGCAATGTTTATATTATGGACGTATTATTGACGTATTAAATAACCTTGCAATAATTATTTACATTTTATGACTATATTCTTAAACTATTACTAAAATATGTTCTACTACGATTTATGATTAAATTAATATTTAAATTTACTGTTATATTCTCATATACCATAATTGTGTCCATTACGCGTATCGGTATACAAATATTAGGTACCTACGCATATACAATATTGTTCTTTATTCCTATTATTAATAATTAGGGCCAACATTTGTATGCCTTTGCAGTTTGCACATTGTTAGTGCAGGTTGGTCCAAAAAATAGCTAATTCGCATCAAAATCTGTTTCACGTTCTAACAATTCTGTATACACAATTTTATTTTGCATATTTTTGCTTATTTCGGAGTTTTTGAAGTTTTAGGGCATATTTTATGATTTTGTGTATTTTTAGAGCATATTTAGGATTTTGTAAATTTATAAGACATTTTTAACTTGATGTATCGAGAATTTTCTCAAAATAATAAAGTTTTCAATGTTTTTAAATATTAAAATGCAGTTAAGGAGCTGATAATATATTAGGTATACTCATCATGTTTTTAAATATAATAATAATTTTTTTCACTCATTAGTTGTCATCGTATGTTTATCGAAATTTAAAAGAACTGAAATTTACTCCCTTTTTTTATCAATAGTTTAAATCATTTGCAGTGTATTTTTTAGAGTATATTTTGGTAAATATTAGAGCATAACAGCATATAATTTATTATAAATATAATAGTCGACCCTAAAGTAAGCGTCAGTAACTATTATAATTTATTTTTATACTTATTTATTATCCTTATATTACAATTAATGTATTTTTCAGTGATTTAAAATTACAATTATAATGAACAATACACAATTATTTCTATTAGCTATTTGATAAGAATGTCTAAAAAATATAATCACAATTTCACAATAGTATTTTTCATAGTTTGTTCTACTAAAAATGTATTTTAATAATAAAATAATACTCAGTTTTTGAATTCTTGATGATATTATAGAAATGTTTTACCGATAAATTTGATTTCCTGTTTAACTGATACAGGCATACTGCAGCTGGCATCGGTATTCAAATATTCAATACATCTATATGATCTAATATATGTACAATATATTATAGAGAATAAAAATTTAAATTATATGTTCACAATTTATTGTGAAATTTCATATATGATAGGGTCATTGGTATAATATATATTTTTTATTGTTTAAAATGTATAGAACAAACAATATGTCAATATAAAGTATGTATAATAGGGATGATAACGTTATTTGAGTCAGGCACCAATATATTGTAATCAAAGTTTAAAAAAATCCTTAACCGTAAAATAATATGCTTATAATGGGTACTTATATAATTATTTACAATTTTTTCTTAGGGTGATTGGGATTTTAATATCAGTTGTGTATTTTGCTAGTCTTCAATGTTTTAATGAAACACAAACAGTATTAGCTTCATCCATTGAAGTATTATTCTTATTTTTGGATTTGAAATAATTAATTGTGGAAAATAAATATTAAACTTTATATTCATATACTTAATGTGAATTTTGAGTTATGGAATATCTATTTTTTTCAAAATATAAAATATTATTCCTGAATCCGATGAGTTTCAATTTTTAATAACCTGTAGATAACTATATTTTTTAGAAATAATAAATATTTGTTTTCATAATTTTTTTTTCATTAAATACAAAATTGAACAATGAAATAAAAATATTTTCGCGACTTGTTAAAATGTTTCCAATATACTTTATTGTAGGTATAATAATTAATTATTATTAAATAATGAACAGAAAAATGATTCATCTGATCGTACAAACATAATATATAATTACAAATAGGTACAATATAAGACTGTAATTATTAGTGTAAGTATTTAATTTTGGATAACAAAATTATATATGCAAAAAGTAAATTATGATTCAATTTCTCAGATGGTTATTTGTGTGTTTGAAATATTCGTTTAGATATTTTAATCTGTTCCATGTGTTTCAACTTTGTCTATGTATGTATTAATATTTAAATATTTGACGTAAACTAACAGCATACCTATTCATTATAATGAAAATACTTAACTTGTTACATTATTGTACGTTATTATAACCAATTGTAGTAACAACCATATCAATATATCATAATGCGGTATTAATAATTAATTAGTATCTGAGTGAATAACCTAATTAGAACAAATTTGTCATAAAATATTCATAACTCAACACTGGTGCCTCTTTTATCTATTTATATACTTGACGTTATTTCATATAATATTATTGTATAATATATACGTAGTACCTATAGTATACTATATTGGACATTTAAAAAATAGCTGTGCATGTTGTCTTGCAAATTACATTCACTATTAATCTATACGGCATTGTAGTTTGATGAATGTTATTCGTATATAATGATAAAAAAATAGGTAATTTTTGGTATACATAGTTTTTATTTAATATTTACAAACAGTTACTTAAAGAACAAAATGTAATGTTATGGAAGATTATTTTCTTCACGAAAAATTCCGTTGAAAAAATGATGTATTAATACGACGATAAAATCGATAAATAGATAGTACCATAAAAAAAATATACTTCGTTGCGTATTATTTTATTTTCTATTCTATATATTGATACTTTCTAATTTACCAAAAGGTCATAATTTATTTAATCGTATTATATCTGTTATAACTTTAAACCGATTGTTATTATATTTATTATTCATGATTTATATTAAATACACCATAGATTGCGATAACTATGGTTACATTTTATACTACATTGTTCACTACAAAATTTATATTGTTAACTTTGCTATATTTAAATTAAATCGATAAATAACAATAAAATATTTTAAAAATAACATCAGATTTAATATATTACTTTGCTGAGAATGTTATATATTAGTTTAAGAATTTCTTTAAACATTTTAATAAATAATAAGTACTTATTTAGTTGTTAAAATGGTAATAATTAGTTGGCTGAATGAAATGTAAATTTCATAAAAAGCCACAAATACCTACATACTTTATTCGACAAATACGAGAAGTATATAGGTAATATATAGAAGTTGGTCGGTTGGTTCATGTATGAGGTCGTATACTACTTTTATTCTTTAATAATGCATTTATTCAATTATGTATAATCATTAAAATTTTAGTTAAAAATATTTTCAAATCTATTTACATATTTTATACAAATTATTAAGGAGTAACTTGTGGGGTAACAGAAATTTATTTATTTTTTAAATTCAGAGTTTCATAATGAATGTATAGTTAAAGAAAATAATATAGGTGAGCATGCTTGGCGAATCATTCTTTATATTATATATGTTTACTGAATATACATTTTTAAGTACGTAAGTTTATCGATCTTAGTATATTTTAGACGATCTCTATATTTTAAATGTAAGACTTTTTAATACGAATTTTTTCGTACATAAAAATATATGATAGGTATGTATAAATGGATTTAGTATATTGAATTTGCCGTAGTAATTATAAAATAAAAATATTTTCCTTAATTCAAATATTTAATATTTATTAAATGTCGTACTGTAGATTTATAGGTATGTTTAATTTTATGCTGAAATCATACATTCCTAGCTATGAATAGATTTTATTTCTACATAGGTATTTAAAACAATTTCTTATGTTTTAAAACTAATGAAACATACACAGGCGAACGATTGATTTCCAATTGATTTTATTATTTAAAGCACAGTAATAAGTATAATTATATAATAATATTATTATTATTATAGTTAATTAATATCATACTTATTAATTATGCATTTAGTTTTAGTATAAAATATTATTACACATAGATTTATAATTAATCGATAAATAATCTGAATCCGTTTTATCTCGATCAAATAAACAAGTCCGTATAACACCAGCATAAATTTATAATAAAGAGTAAAATATTATTATCTGTATAATTGTAAAAATATAATATTATAAGCATAAATTAATATTTAAATTTGAAAAAAAAAATATTTAAGATCTCAATATTTTATAATAATATTATTTTAATCGTGTGTATAAGTTATATTTTGATATATTCCTACGCAATTTGCTATAATAAAGGAATGTGATATAATATAGTTGTGTAGACGATATTTTTAAAATAAACTACATTTACAGATTTAAGTTTAACGGCTTTTTTTTTTTAATTAAAAACATTGATAGAATCTGGTAATGAATTAACGTAAATACGTTTATATAGCAACAGGATTACTCATTAGTCATTAATTTTATTCGGAATGTTCTTTCATAAAAAAAAAAAAGAAAAAAAACGAAACTATAAAATGTGTGTTATAATTATTATATTTATTGTTTATGTAAACGTTATTAACTTATTATATGTACATAGGTATTCCATTGTTCTCATAATGTAGGTATATATATATATATATATATGCTGTATATCAATCTCTTAATACTGTCGGAA
Source organism: Schizaphis graminum (assembly GCA_020882235.1). NCBI lineage: Eukaryota > Metazoa > Arthropoda > Insecta > Hemiptera > Aphididae > Schizaphis > Schizaphis graminum. The sequence continues at coordinate 75,035,131 of CM037032.1, forward strand.
TTCTATATCATAATTTTTTGTAGAAAGAAACAGACGTTTAAATTAAAATGTTAATAAAATATGGTTGTACGTATATGTTATTTTTTGTATGAAATTGTGTTATAAAATAAAAAAACAAATAATCAAATGTTACGTATGATATGTATAATGAATTCAGGTATAATAGTATTTGATTCCGAGAATAGTTTGAATAGTAGATACCTTTAATAACGTATTATTGAAATGTTTTTTTAATTGGCATCTAAGGACGCGTGATGAATATTTTATTAGTGAAATGGACATTTTTAATTGTAAAAATGCGTACGAAAAACAAAATTGCGGTATCTTTGTGCACTTATTACAATGCTTCACCTATAAAATAATAATATGTTATATGATCCTGACCCGAGCCGCAAAACAATACATAGGAATTAAATACTAAATTCGTTCGTTTCAAACAATCCAAAACCGCCAAGTACCGTGCGCTTACGACGTTCGCGGTTTTTGTCGATTTATACCTGAAAAATTCCATGTTTAAAATCAAATATATACAATATAATACAATACTATCATAATTTAGCGTTGACTCGTTTTAAATGTATTATAATATTAAAAAACGCTCCTAGGAGCATGTCTCGCCACTACGTAGCACGGGAGTCACAGCACGGCGTGTAACTGTTTTATTTTAAGAAATGTTTTCGAAATCATCAAAATAATATAGTACCTATGTAATAATACGTGTATTCTCGACAAAAGTATAATGCGGATACACGGTCAGGGTCCTTTTAAGTGCCGTTGGTACCGTTGGTGGCGTCGGTGTGTTTGGTGTACCGATGTATAATAGCCGTTATACGTCGAATTGAATAATAAAAACGTCGGTTTCAGCCGGTGAAATGCGACCGCCGCCACAGACCCTAAACGCCACCGCTGTTGGCAAATGCGAACCGATAAGAGAGCGAATAAAAAAAAAAGGAGTTAAAAATGTTATAGACGGTTATAATATAATAGATTCGTGGTTAAATTACATACCACGGGTGTCGTCGTACGAACCACGGATATAATCTAAAAGGCTCAAACGCAATATAGTACTTGGTAGTAGCTATATCATCCAGCGTACATTAAATTTAAATATACTGTACTATCGTCACGTAAACCTGGCTTACTATATGTGGCGATTGATGATTAGGTTATACATTTTTAATATATAATAATATATACTTATATATATTTGTAGTATGTATAGGAGAACGGCCGAAAAACGTTAAGCACATATCATATTATGATGGCCGATGGGTATAATTAGATCACTACCGACTTGGAGGGAAAAATTAGTCCGCGTGTTATAAAGTATGGCTCTGCATCGTATAGCTTCCGTTTTCCACGTTCCACGTATTATAATTTAAATAAAACTGATGAACATTTTGGTGGATCCAAATGTACTTATACCGATACAATTTATACACGCGAGTATCACTCTACAAATTACAATTAAGCAGTTGACGATAATATTCTCTCAATTATTTAATAATTTGATATATTGATGAGTGATTTTAAATAAAAAAAATAAAAATATTATTTTAAAGTCATGGATCAGTGGTTTCACGTCAGTGCTATTGTTAGTTGTTGCGAAATTATAAAATTATATAGAGACGGTTTCACGTGGGATATATAGACCAGAGAAGTCAGTAATATACACTTGTCAGTTTAAAACAATAAGAGCTAAATTTTCATTATAAAAAGAATAATTGACAAAACATCATTTGTGTTTTTTTGATGTCTGTAATGAAACAAAAAACATTATTCATATCATAATTTATTGAAATAAGTTAAAATAATAAACTGTACATTCAAAAATCACTTTTTTTTTTTCATATTAATATGTTTAATAAACAATAATCTTTTGTGTAATATTAACAACAATTTATTTAGCATTAGAATCAGTGTGGAATCGTTCGACACCAACAAAATATTACAAATTTTCGACAGGATTTGGCTATAGGGGCCCTAGTGGTTAGTGGTTTATGATTTTTCCCTCACTGCTGTGAAAACGGACGATATTATAAGTACAATATACATTATGTAATCTGTTGCGCTCGTTTTCATACACTTATCTATTTCGGTTATTTATTACAAAAATATTATTATGTCTACGTGTACACTTCATATTATATACACTTCATCTTCTACCTACTGAGTTTATCTACAAATTCCTATTCATGTTCAAACACCTGAAAAAATTTGTGATTTATGTTAAAAAACAAACAGATGTAATGAATTACTTGATTCGCGGCGGCGGTGATCCGTTGCGTTATCGCGTAACCTCGGACTTCAGTCATACAATGCGGTATCATAGGTTTTCGGCCAAAGCAGTGAACACATTAAGGCGTCGCTATCTGTTGGAGTTTGCCTCAGTCGTCGTGCGATCAGCCAAAAAGCTATCCAAACGTTTCCAACAGTAGATCACGCGTTGTTTATTGGTCAGAAAGGAGCTATTGCTGAAAACGAAAAACATAACTAGATCCAAATGTTATTATAGTATCGTACTATCGTTAATATTTTCAAACCAAAAAGCGTTTGATATAATATGTACGTTTGGTAATAATAAAATATAGTAACAGAGTTTTAATTGTTTATAATATTATATTTACATAAATATTTTAATATGTATCTGCGTGTGTGTTTTTTTTCATTTGAATCATAGTTTAATCAACTCGAGTTTAATAAGATTTTTTGTAATTATTTATTTTTTATTTTTTTAATTGTTCAAAAAAATGTTGTTCATGGACATTAAAACCGAAAATAAAAATTAAACAAATATTGCACTTGAATAATATAAACAAGACTGTTTTTAAATATCTGATTACAATACAGTATGTTTATATTATTATTAGATATTGTTTAATGCGTTCTTTGTGCTATTTTATAGAATTTTTGATTAATTTTATAATTTACTAATGACATTAATCAATTTTTTTGAACCACAAATGTTTGATGAAATGTATTTAAGCAAAAAAAAAGGCGATTAAGTGAGTACTATTTGCTGTGAAGAAGGTTTCGTGTGAGTAATTGTAATACATGTGTTAAATTTGAATTCAATGGTATATCTTTATAACCACGATAGATTATAATCTGCCGTGATTGTAACTATACGAAAAATGATTTTAAGATACAATTTAGCAACTTATATCACTAAGTATATTTCATGATATGTTTTTTGATATCATTAATAAAACAATTTATTTTACTATAAATAACACGGTAGGTTAAAAACATTTTTACCAAAAGTAGGTATTGCATTTTAAAATATCATCGTGTGGATAAAATATAATAAAATACCCGAAAATTCTATGTCCGCATGAATAATGTTTTTTAACTATAAAAAAATGATAAATATCATTATAAATAATTTAAATACGTAATTTCATCAAAATTTGAACATTAAAGTATGTCTAAAAACAAATGCACAAATTTATTTTTTAGTTTTTTTGGTATTGGTGTGAACTAAACGTAAAACATTGTATTACATTTTCAAATCTTAGCTATAAAAATTGAAGTATAAGGGAAACCTATGTGTTTTTGACTGAGCGAAAATATTTTTATCGTAATTTATGGAAATAAATAATCTAAAAATATAAAGTTCTAATTTCAAATGTTTATAAATAGTTTAAAAAGAATCAAAATAATTTAAAAAAATGACCATGTATAAAAAATGATCACATGAATATATAATAAAATTTTCAACTATTTACCGTGATTCATTTTAATTATATAAAAATATCAAAAATCGTTTGAGAAGAAAAAATAATTATTTTACGAGTGAATATTCAATATTGTAAAAATTTGAACTTCAAACGCTCTAAAAATTAATTTAAACTATGATAGACGGCTAATGAAGTGATTTTTATTAAATTTTCAAGCATTTTTACCAGCGAATAATTTTTTATCTTCATTTTTCTATAAAATAAACTAAAAAAATGTAAAATGTAAAATTTCTATATAAATAGTTCAAACAAGTCAAAATAGTTTGAAAATTATATCTTGTATGGAAAATTATCATATAAATATTAAGTTTAATTAAACGGAAAACTTAAATTAAATAAGTATCATCACACATAATATTCACAAATGGTTTTACTAGATTACCTCAAGTTCTCTTAAAACGTTTTTCCATTATAGGTATCTACATACACACATGTATAAAATATTATATAATATAGACGCCGTGATGTTATCTTTATAAATATTTATACATTTAATCAATACAATTATTATTAAACGGTAGCTATTTAACTAACTTTCAATAGAGCGCAAATAATTCCTGACCTTATTATATTATTAATTATGATGTATTATAATATATTTAATAATATTATTTGGTTAAATACATAATAATAATAATGATGACACGGCGCATCGGATAGGCATTTTAGCTACGACGATGTGGTGAGTTCATTTTTTTATGGTATTTTTAAAAGTATAATATGATTTATTACACAGTAAATCAAAGTACGATATAAGTAAGTTTAAATGTAAGTATATATAAGTATAGCGTGTACGTTTAAAATGACTTAATAAAGTTTTAGGTTACTGAGATTGAAGTTATTATTGCATCGTTTAAATGTTTTATGGCAAAATTATTTATAAAACAATTTCTTTATAAACAGTACTCTAAGCACTATTTTACCACAATTTGATGATCAAATACTGCTTGTGATATAAATATATATATAAATATATTATACAGACTTTTGACCTATTTTCGATGCCTTTATTTTGGTGGCCACTTGTATTGTTGCGGTCGCAATTTTACCACCAATTCGCGTTTGGAGCTTATTTAAATTCAAACATTTCAAACCAATACCGATCATTATATCCGAATACCCGTACACTCAATTCAATCCAGCTTTGCGACCAGAATCTAATTTGATAGTATGACTATGCTAAATATCGAATGCACGACCGTCGGAAACGTGTATTTTCATATTCTAACTTTATCACGGTTTTTCTGGCGCGACGTGATCTGGTGAGCGCGGTAGGTTGCACGCGTGGCCGTTTTTATATTATACAAAACCCTCTCCTTGCCTACCGTCCTGCCCACCGGTGCGTCAGAGGTGGCGGCCGCCGATCTTGGGCTGTTGTAATGTACTAATAAATTCGGCACTTGGGGGAGGAGTAGCAGAGGGACTTACGAGTATAATAATACGAATTTCAGGCGGCCGGTGATCGGATGGTGGAGGGGGTGACATTTATTGGCGGCGTATCTGAAAGTTATGGTTGAGGATTGTGAAAGAGAGAGAGATAGCGTGGGATATATAGATATAAAGAGAGAGAAGCGTTGTCGCCGGTCGTAGCTATTATATCGCGACGAGGGTCGGCGCAGCGGCAGGGTGTGTTTTAGGGACGTGACGCGGGCAACAACGGTTGCAGTCGGCGGCAAATCAAGACGATTCCTAAGCAAGTCACCGTCGTCGTCGTCGTCGTTGTCGTCTATACGGGTCCTGCTTCCCTGCAGTATATATATATGCGATACACCCGGTGACTATAACTATGTATACGCATATAATATGTATATATATATGCAACTCGGGACGACTATCGCGAGCACCCGGAACAGTTTATGTTTATATATATATACACGTTTCCAACGTAAACGGCACATCAGACGAATGGGAGAGGGAGAGTTGAGGATAAACCCTTCACCCACTCCGGCGTTGCTAGCACGCCGAAAGGATGTAATAATTTTGGATTAAACTTTAATTGAGCTCTCTCTCTCTCTCTCTCTCTCTCTCTCTCATTCTCTATGCTCCGCCACCACGGCCGCTCTCGTTCGGGCGACTGATGTACGTGTACATTACACATACACACACATATATACACCTGCTATTATTATTATATATTATATTATATATACACGCAACATGTGCAACTACACGCACGCGATATGTATAATATATAATAATACGCAAACACGTCTCGTTCCCTTTTATATTATACATTCTTATCACCGGCGTATATTCGCTAGTGTGTGCGTATTATTACGACTACATCTCTTCGCGTATAATACTGTCGTTCGTATGAACCCGACGTCTTCTGTCGTAACCGTACATATAACATATATACACACGCATATAATATATATAGTACGTATGAATGTATATTATGTATCTATGTATGTGTGTGTGTGTGTGTGTGTGTGTGTGATATAAATAATAAGCGAAACTTGCTGTTTGACTGTTTTAATCGAGCCAATGAATTTCCTCCATTACGACCTGCTGTAATACCGTCTAACCTGACCTATATTATACAACCTAATAACCAGAGCTATGTTGCGGTGCCACAGACGTGTTACAATAATAATATAATGGTTTTTCCGGAAATAAGCCGACATAAATCGTTCCTCGAATTTGTCGAGATAGATGTCATCGCTCTGTCGATCATCGCATAATCTGCACTAATAGAAATATCGAATAGCCGCGATTTGACGGTCGTTTCAACCGAAACACATTATCACAATAATATTATTATCGTACTAGATGTGTTCATAAAGTGCGCCGCCAGACAGTCGTCCAGACTGACGTTATCATTGATATTTAGAAATTAATAATATGTACGTATATATATACACACACATTGCAGACGCACTTACACACCCATATAAATTGGCCAATGGATTAAGTTAACCAATTCCGTAATGTTATCTGATTCAAAGTATATAATTATTATATATATATATATGTATAGGAGACATAAACTTTGTAAAAAGACTTTGCGTGGGGGATTCCAGTTTTTCTCAGGAGTAGCAGTGAAAGGGTTTAGTCGTGTTTTTTAATTCCTCTGGAAGATTGTAGACAATTTATTGATATTGCAGTTTCGGGAGCTTGCGTTTAGTTTACTGTTATTGGAGCGGAGCCGTCGGGCGAGTGTATGCACTACAACCACGCGTATACGAGGGACAGACGAAAAAAAAATATTACTAGACGGCAGCTACAGCGGGAAGAAGAGAAAAGCCAGCTCCTCGAGCTCGTCGTTACACAACAGCCGAACGGGAAGAGGACTATAATATAATACAATAATATACGTTGTGAGGGGTACACGTATACATTGTATCTGTGTTTAACAAAGAGAATATATATATATATAAGTGTATATGCTATTGTTTAATTGCATCACTGGCAAACGAGTCCCCCGGCGTAGGCAACACTTTTTAAAGATATGACTATAATAAAAATTCGCGGGTTTAGCGCTTCGGATGAGCTTGGTTGGGCTCGTTTTTCGAGCAAAAATAATTGTAACGACCGCAGGCACTGGGCTGATTAAGATAATAGCCGAGGCAAAAAGTTTACACCACCATATACCCCGTCATCCAACACCCCCGTCCCGCTGTCCACAATTCCCATCGCCAATTTCCTCCACTCCCGACCATCACCCGTGAAATGATTGTTATAATTATTATGCGCCGATAATCTCCGAAGAGGAGCAACAGAAAGCTAACTCCTTAGTCTTTATGTATTTATATATATACACACGTATAAGACCACAATCGTTAATTACCGCTAGCGGTTGTTAAATGGCGCATTAAATACATATAACTGTTCTTTAGGCCATGCCGCGGTGGTGTACTTTGCCAGAAAATTCTCGAAAAACAGCAAACGAAAAAAAGAAATAATAAAAACGAATGCGTTTATTTATGGTTCACTAGTACGTTAATGTTGTCTACTTAACTACCGTGTTTAATACCGTGTCCGATGACGCGGCCGCGACGGGTGCGCTGCGTCGGGGCTTGCGTGTGGGACGGAGGGTAAGGGTTGTTGATGTAAACACTCGAAAGAAACTTCCATCCCTTACTCCGCAGTAGTAAACAGTATTAGGTATATATAATATTATTATGTGTTTATACCATACAGCTGTAAACTATAAACACCTATACGTTCTCGATCGTTCGTTTAGTGTATTTATGATTCGATTAAAATTGTTCACGATGCGTCATATTAAGATTTTAATCCGATCGAGGAGGATAAAATAAACACTATTATTATTATTATTATTATTATTATTACAATACCCATAGACTATAATAGTTGATTGCTCTAAGATTATATATGTAGCTTAAGTTTAACGACCCCGAAATGTACCGAAAACGCGCGTTACCTCGTAACAAGCTTTGGGTACAACAGATATACCGAGACTGTAACATGTAACGTATGTCCAGTGGTAGCTTAATCGGTGGGAAGAGTCTACGAGGTTGTGGTTTTCCCCAAGCCCGTATTTATAAAAATTGTATATTGTTAAAAACAAAATGACGAGAAAAACATATTATTTTATCGAATATTATAAACATGTACAAGACGTGTGTACATAGGAGTAGTAGGAACCTATTATGTATAGATAATTTTGGAGTATAAATAAATTATTATAATATAAAATATACTATGGTTTGATTTTACTGTAAATATTATGACTTATCCCCTACTCTCAAACCAAGTGTCTAGACCCGTCCTTGCGTGTGTCAGAGGTGCGACAATGTAATATACATATCGTCTTTATATTAATATATTAATATATATGAAAATAATAAACCACCGAAAGACGAATTTTTGTCATGTAGCAAATAATTAAAATTCATAAATTTGTTTACATTATTTAAGTACACTTTTGTAATCATTTACTAAACATAAAAACACAGTTAATGCCATTAAAGAACGGTAGTACTGCCTATACATAACCCATAAATAATTATGTGTTAACAGTGATTTAATATTATATTCTTATATTATTTATAAGCAAGTTTACTTTGCATTAGTCTGTGTAATTTTTTTAACTAAAGGTTTGCTAGTTATCAACAAATAAAAGATGATGCAAAAATATGGGGAATTTTGAAGAAAGAAAAAAATGTTTTGAAATTTATTCAAGCTGACCAATATACGCTTCAACATTGGAAATTAAAGAAACATTTAAGTTTTGAGTAGTACTTTGCGAAGATAATTTTCACATTTTTCTTCCTCAAAATCACATTGAAAAGTTTCAATATTTTGCACTTATGCTGTATATTGCTTGAAACTTTTTGATTTTGATAATTTTCAGAAGTAATCATATTAATATTAAATTTAAATAAAAATGTTCCAACCAATATAAAGTGAACCTATCAATAAATTCATATATGTATAATTTTTAAAATCTAACTATAATTAATATTTTAATATTTTTGCCAAGCGTTTAGCTTGTTTTAATAAACAATTTATAAAGTTTGCAGAGGATTAAATTGAATAAAAAAAAAAAAACAAATATTATCTATTTAGAAGTCTGCAAAAATTTCAATGTAAACATATTTTAGTGATATGTGTGTGCATTTAATTGTATTTGGTTGAAATTCTAAACACTTTTGCTATATCTTGTATAGTTGTATGATGCATTTAAATTTCTTACAACCTTTGTACGTTAAGTTTGGTGCAGAAAATGATATACATATTGAGTACCTGACTTGTTCTTATTAGAGACGTAGAGAGCTACAAAATTATTTGGTAATTATTAGTAGATGGTGTTTTAAAGTTTCAAAAATATTTTAAGTTTCAAAAATATAATATTATCGATGTCATTCAAGGAAAAAGTCTTTTACGTGATTACATTTTGCGTCAAGTTTTGAAATTCCGTTAAGTTGTCGATAACGGTGGACATTATGGGAACACTGATGGAAAACTTGAACAAAGACTGAATTCGTTTTGTAATTAGGTGAATTTTAATTAAACATTCCTGAATGTATTGGGGGTGATGTGAATGACGTCCGAAACGATTGTCCGGAACGAAGTTCGACGGTTACGTAATTGAAAGTTTTCGGACAAACTGAGAACGTCGAATAGTCGTTACTTGGAACATGAGTCGGTTTGTATTGTTTTTATTAAATTATAAACATAAAATAGTTTTTTTATTTACAAAGAAAAAATAAGTAAAATTACATCAACGAATAAAATGTACAAAGATAAAAGTTTTTAATTAAAATTTGTCTTGTGTCATTATTATCGAATAATATAATCATTTCAAACAGTTTCCAATGAATGAACATATAACACAAAATGAATTACTCTAAATATTATTTTTATCGATTTCAAAATAAGATCACATGTTCACATTACCATAAGATATTTTTCCGTAAATTTGTTACATATCAATGAACTTTAAAACATAATATATTATGTATAATATTATTGAAATCATTATATATATATAATATACATATTTTAATGTTTAACCAAATTTGTGTTTGATCGTCATAATACAATGATATTTCGAATATTTTCACCGTTTTATATTTACGATTTTTTTAAGTACATACAGTAAAGCGCTTTTCATTGAAAAATTCTGTGTAAACCTCGTTTGAATTTTACCAATAAAACCAAGTATTATGATAATACGTTATTATAAAGTACATTATTTATTCGAGCGATAAACGAGTATAATACATTTTTATTATATTTGCTCTACAAAAGCAAGTTAATCCAGAAGTTATAAATACTGATGTATAAACCTGATGGTTTCTACATATATATTATATATTTTGACATATATCCATTGGATTTCTGTAATTTTGGGGCTCAACGTCAACCACTAAGTGGTCAGTAAAGAACTATCGTAATGATTGCTGAGATAACTTTACAAAGATATCGATTATACACTCGTCTACCTATAATACGGTATATAATAATAAATAACAACTATATATATATATAATATCGAACGTTAGAAAATTTGTGGAAATCTAACATTTTATTTGATAAAATATGATGTATGTCACTTAATTTACACATGTGCACACCACAAACTAAAACCCAAACCTAATTCAAGGAGTTTTCATGACTATATTATTATATTTATTACCGCTATCATTATTTTCGATAAATAGATGAGCACAAAATCATATTACCGATGATGTATTAATGTAACTTAAGCAAGCGAATTCACTACGTAATACTCGTAATTATATTTTTTATAAAGATTTTTAACATTATATTTACAATATTTTTAAGCAAACATTTATTTTGTTGGTAATATAACAGGGCAATTTACGATTGCTACAGTTATTGTTTAATAAATATAATATTTATATGATACGATAAATCTTATATACAATTCAGCCCGTCAATATTTATTTATAAGTAGAATGTTAGTGATTTGAAAATATTAATGTGCTCGTCAGTGTGTGAAAAAAAAAAACAAAATAAAATAATAACGATTAGTAACCTAATTTTTTCTTTCTTGAAAATCTTGCATATAATATAATTTTTATGCAAAACATACACTAAAAAAAATGCACGTTATATATTCGTATACTAGGTTTTTTTTTAATAAATTTAATTATCTGGCATAAGATCTCTTAATATTATATTATACTTGTTTTTGCGTTACTGAAGATTGTGAAGCTAATGAGTTTCTATGGCCGAGTGTTCGCTGTTTCTCCCTCAAAACCCCAGTTAAACACTAAAATCCCATAATTTTTTTGTTTGTTTAATTTGTTTTTTTTTTTTTTGAAGGAAATGAGACATTTTTGTATAAAAAAAATTAAAAATAAAGGTGGATTTTAGAAGTCTGTGGGTTGGAAGGGAAGTGACAATCGCGAGGGGTGGGGCGAGTGACGTTTTTATTTCCTTGGTCGTATAATTAATTCCTTGTTCCGTGTCCGAAAAGTTGGCGGAGACGCGCGTAGCAAGAAACGACGTACGTATTGGTCGTTTCAAAGTTGAAACGTCGCCATAAATTGTCGGCTTTATTTCGTCAACTTTCGTTCGTTAAAACTTTTTTTCCCTCTTCCTAACCATAGCCTACTATTCCGCTCCCGATATTACATTTGCAACCGTCACTAAATTACTGGAAAACTTGTCCATTCTTCAGAAAATGTCGTACCAAACCAAAACAAATTGAACGAACTTCAACAAAAAATTACACATGCCTTTTTTTGTGTATATTTGTTTTCATCGTATATGTAATAATATATAAGCCGATTTCTACCATGTGACATACACATAATATATTATGCATAGCGAGTACACGCAGAAACGGATTTATAAGATTTCCACCCCCATAGGTGATTTTTTTTTACTAACTCTATCCACGAGCGACTATATTTTTTGTCATTGGAAGTTATAAATATTTTTAAGCAGCATAAATGTATTAAAAAATTTAAAATTAAAATAGCACACAATGATTGACTACAAAAAACATAATTTATTCTCATGTTTAATTAATACCTACCAGCATCGTTACGTGACCATTAATTATAATTAATTACGATCGAAGGAAAATAATGGCATATTTACTTACATTAAAATGTCTAACAAATTGTTGAAAATCAAGTTTTTTTGAGAGATAACTATCCTCTAAAAAGACTGTTGAAAATAAAACTGTACCTACATGACTTTTGAAAATGCAACAATAACAGGTAAAATGTTTTAGAAGATTATATAAGTATAAATGTTTATGGTACAAGTTAAAGTTCAATGTAAAAAAAAAGCGTAGAAGTAGATTACTGATTCGTCATATTCAACGTTAATATATATATATAATATGGATATCTGCTCTCATTTCATCATTACTTACCAAATGATATATCCATACAATTCCTATATTAATATAAACTTAATATTTAAAATTGAAAACAGTATTTGGCGACTGAAAAATATTCAGATGAATCTCTTCACATAATAATCGTCTAGGACAGTTCATCGATATCGGAATTGAATATTTGTATTTATCTCTTGTAGTAGTAGTATTAGTATAATATTTAGTGTTGTACAAACCTATAAATATTTTGTATTTTTCGATTATCACGATTACTTACGATTTTTCTGCTCATAATCGTAGAAAACAACGGATTTGATTATATGGCTAAACAAAAATAATGATTCGTTTTGATTTTTGATAGATCACTCGTTTTTATTTGTTCGACATTCTAGGGAGTAATGATGTTTCTTCTACTGATGATGACACTGCTACGAAAAATGGACGCACCTATACACAACCTCGCAATTATACGAGTATGCGTTGATACTCAAATTCGGAGTACGGGAAGGAACAAACTACCGTGGAAATGAGTTGAACGTCATTTACAAGGATTAAACGTGAGACACCATATGAGTTCAATATAAAATGATAATCGTATTACGTAGACTCAAAAATAGCTACGGTTTTTGGAATTTTTCATATAGTTTCCGGTGTTTCTACAGTCTGTTTCTCGATTCATTTCTAAAAGTAATTTTTGGCGTTTCTTTGAATCGGCTGACAAATTCTCTCGTCAGAACGCTTCGCATTTTGCGAGCTTGTACGCATCGCGCTGCATAGAGGAAGTGACACCCGCGGTATATTTACGATACGGGTTACACAATTTTTGTGTGGCCGGAGCGCGAGATAAGAATGAGTAGGAGAAAAAAAGGTACTCGAGCCGGAAACATCCTCCTAAAACACCGGTGTGGCGGTGGTTGAGGGGACGGCCGTATCGAGGGTAAATGTGTATATATATATATTAACGCGTTCAGAGCGAAAGAGACCCAAGTATAACACGTGCGCGTGCGTGCGGGTGTGTGTGAGTATCGCGATGGAAAGTCTGAAGGATGAGGGTGAGGTGGCGCATGCACGCGGCCCAGGTCCTAAAGCCTCGAAGGACATAACAATAAAAAATAATGTACCGCATAAATCTGTCTAAATTTGACGATTTTATTAGTGGCAATAATGCCGGAGTGATATCCCGGGCGTCGAGCATAAAAAGAAATAGCTGCGCGTTCTCTCGGGTCGACGGCCGGCGGGTGATGGCCGGGCGGAGGCAAAACGGGATGGGGGGAGGAAAAATGTATAAATACGATGAAAAATCCCGACAAGGGAAAGCTGGATTTGGCTATTACATCAGTGCGGAGAGTGAGCGGCGTGGCGGGCGCGTTGTGTTGGAGCTGAGTCGCGCACACGCGCATACACGCACACAAACACCGACAAGAGAAAAAGAGAAATATTAGCGCGACGAAACCGATAATTCTGCAGGCAAGGAAGTTTGTTTCATTATTTTTTATGATGCCTTTAAAATACATAAATACGTAATGTTTTTCTCTACCCCGCCGCCGTTCACAACGTTTTACGTTACTTTTCCTTTCCTATCCGTTTTTTCTTTATTTTTTTGTTCTTTTATTTATTTCTTACTTTGTGTTGCGCGCGCGAAAACGTATACTCCTTACGACGTAGCGTGGAAAAATACGCGTTATTCAATTGCCAACCAACAGCCCCGCCGCCGCCGCCGCCGAGACTTGATTAAAACAGCAGAGACGACTTCAAAAAAACGTGTTTATAAACTTTACGACTAGTTGGCATATAATTTATATCACTCGACATGATTTGCAATTCGACTATAGCAGCTTTGTAGTATATATCTAATGTTATTATATGTACAGCTGCGCCATTCTAGCTGTTATAATATGTACACATAATATTATATTATAATATTGCCGGGTAAGAGGCAACACCACCGATGTCCTAGATATCACATAAGTTGGTCAAACTACATTTAATAGTGTAATATTTTTTTTTGTATCTATTGGGATTTTTAAAAAACGTAATATTTGTTTACTCGCTTTTGTATGGTTTGAAATTTAACTAATTCTAATTTAAATTTTAAAATCAGTATTTGATAAAAAATAAACTAAACTTACCAGCCCAGAATATGCAATACCTATGCAAGATTATGTTGTAAAAATAACTTGCCATAATCAATTGAACTTCAAAAAACCTTTAAAATGGTATTTATTACAATTTTCAAATAATATATTCTAATTAATTTTCAGTATAAAATTAATCATTTATAATCAAAATATAGTTAGGGTAGGTTACTGCAGGTTAACTTTTGAAATTGAAATAATAACCACAAAAACCTTTTTTTTATATTAAAATACCACGTTAAGACTGCATAATATGATTAATTAAAATAGTATCAATTATACTAGTTTCACCTTTTAGTATGACTATATTAATACTAGTAATAATATATATCACGTATTTAATTTTTATAAGTTGAGACTGTTAAGTATTAAAAGTAATAAGCACACAACTACATTAACGACAAACAATATACCACAAATAAAATAAATAAATTTCTACAGACATCTCTATTTACGTCTAAGTAATTGAATAATGGACACCTTTATAACATAATATAGAAAATATTGATCATATTATTGTAAACTATTATTAAGCTATAAAGTCAGTTCTAACCCAAATATATCACTGACAAGGCAGATATAGGTAGTACGTAATGAGTTGTAGTCTTGTTGATACCAACTGAAGAAACCTTTTGAGAACTAAAACGTAGAATAAATACTCTTCAGCAAATAAAATGTTCTGAACTCAAACAAACGATACACAAAATTAAAAATAGAAAACACGAACATCATTCACGATTCAATAGTATTTACCTGATGAGCTCACAACTAAAACATACACCCACACATTTATTGTTATATTATAGGGAATATTGCTTCTGTAGTCGTCAACTATATAGTCTATAATAGACACTTATAGACTTTGAAAGGCCATACAAAATCGTTCATCACAAATTTCGATTAAATTATTACTAAAAGGATCTCACGTCATATCGGTATTTATGTGTTTCCTTCTTCTAATAAACGTAGTATAAAATAGTGAATTTGCGTTTAATAGAACCAGTTTTCAATCATACGTTAAGACTTTAAGAGTGAATGGGCCGAAAAAGATTATTTCGTAAAAATTACGAAATGTAAATTATGAGTTGCACACGTCCATTAATTTAGTAAATTTCAATATAACGTCAACTTTGAATAAGATTATTCTTTTTTAGTTAGTTAATATGTAGCTTTTATATCTAATAAAATCTTGATGGTAGAAAACAGTATGCGAAATTTGTATTATAATCATTATAATGTTTCTAACATATATAAAATGATAATAATACTACTGATATAGATGAAAATATTACCAGACCAAGGATCGTATTATACTTAATATCTATGATATTTAGCTTAAAGCAACTATAATATAATATATACAATATACATATATATTATTGAATTAGGCAGCTATTATTTATTTATTGTGTGATCGACGAACAATAGACCTTTAAAAAATATAAGAATACAGAAAAAACAATAACCAAGGTACACATAATAATAATAATAACGATACAATATTTTAATAATATTTTAATCATATAAATGTATAAGACTAAAAATAAGAACAAGAAAAATGACGATTAAACTAATAAGTATTAATTTTAAAACGATTATGTGTAGAATTAAAAAAATTCGAATGAATAGAAGATTTTATTGGTTAATTGGCTATTATTTGTCCTATATTGTGAATAACAAATACATTTAGATAGCGTGTATATAGTTAAAGAAACTGGAATCTTATTATCCTTAATAATTCTGAACATAGAACATACCCAATACCCATTGAGAATATCAAAAATAAACATTATATCATCCAAATTACGTCATAAGAAGAGACAATTCAGACCCGAAGTTTCCTGTATTTGAATAATGGAGTCTCTAGAGAAGGGAAAATTTAATTTATTTGATATACTTTATATAACTTATTTTGAACATTATCAAGTTCAGAGTAATAAGTAGATAAATTATCAGAACAAATAAGTAAGCTAAATTTAAGGTTAGATTTAACTAATACAATATAAAGTGTTTTTAAGCATAGAGAATTTAGAAATCCTCTATGTTTAAAAACACTTTATATGTATTTGTATTTAAAACCTAACAACACATACATTTTTTTTGCTACATAAAACAAATGTATTTAAAATCGGATCAATCGTAAAGTAATTTGATTGGTTATAGTCTTAATTTTGCTAAAAATTGTTTCATCAACAAATAATCAAATATGAGCAATGATAGAATTTTCTAAAACAAAACGTAGTAAATTATCAATAAAAATCAAAAACCATAAAATACTTAAATGAGAACCTAGAGGAACCCCAGGAAAACTAAAATTATGTGATAGGCGAAATAAGATTTTTAGGGCTTGAGTTCTATTACTAAAGTACCAGTAAACATTTAAGAAAATATTCATCTATAGTCTATACTAAACGATTATAATAAAATATAATATATGTAATAATATATTGTAATATAATATAATTAAATGGCTTACCCTACCAAAAAGCCTTCTGAAAGTCATGTATGGTATTTTTAAGGGATTTATAATAATAAAATTATGTATATTAATTTATTATACAGTCTTCTTTGTAACTTATAGTGTTTTTGTAATTTGTGCCTCAAATTGAAATGAATATTATCGCGTTACGTAAAAAATAGCCAATGTAATACATCTTATCTATGTAAATATTCAAAATTAAAATTATTATTGATTTTTGTCGAGTATTTATTATTTAAATATTTATGTTAGCGTACATAAAATATATACTAGAGAGGTTCACTCAATTCTAAATAGAGAAACGATTAAACGTTTCAAACCGATTACACTGCCCAGTGAACGGTAAAGGTACTATAGAAAATTCAACAGAACAGTTTTGTTATTTCAACAACGTAGCTTTAGAAGATCGATCGAAAAAATATTAAATGTAGAGTTTTTGACACCACCCAGCACATAAATCGCATGAATATCATATTATAGGACTTGGGTGACGTTAAGTTATCGGAGGGAACATGTGTAATATACATGTCAAATTTTGAAATCAGTCGTTGTAAACTTCACCAACAATGATATACAAATATGGGTCTTGGTCGTAAAACGCTGTATCCAATCGTCCGAGCGTTTACGAGCATAATAAATTATCGTTTTTTATTTTTTTTAATTTTTTTCAAAACCGTAAAGCATATTTTACAACTATTGATCGCGAAATATATCAAAATAATATGGACGTTTATTTGTTTCGATAGTCGCATTGAATGTCAATATATATATATATAATATTATACTAAATCAGCTACATAATAAACAATTTCCACGTGACCACGTATATATATTCTACAAAAAGATTTAAATTTAATTGATAAACTATATATGATATTAATAATATTAATACACGCACGCAAACATTATTCACCAGCGATTTATTTTTTAATGTTTTTTCTTTTAAAACGTATATATAAATGGTAATAATTTATAAAAACGCCTATAAATTACTTATAAATATATATATTATGTTCGTTACAGGTGTATAGCAGAACAATTTATTGGTCTATATGAATCACTGGCTATTGTGTTTATAATGTTCATATCGAATAGAAAATCAAAAACTAATCGTGAATCAGATACATGATGTTCATATATTATATATTATGTTAGTACTGTATCGCTTTGTGTAATTTGAGAAATTTCTATGAGAAAATTCACAAAGATTTTTAAAATAAAATAAATTAAAATTGCAAATTAAATAAAATATAACATAAGATACATAACTTGTAGTTTGCACAAATGTCATGAGAATTTAAAAACGTATTTGGCAGAACGGCATTCACCGTATGGACTGTATATTATATGTAATTTGTATTCACGTTTATCAATATTCAATTATTTACTTTTCATGCGAATATTATGGGAATATTAAAACGCGTGTTTCTATGAGATGTTTGTGGCGACAAGGTGTATAATAGTAATAGTGTCCGTAATGTGAAAATTGTTATAACCGTGTTGAAAATTGACGTAAAGTTGAATCACGATACTTACGACAAAATCGAATTTACTACGTCGTTCTGTCGATTTGTATACGATTCGAACAACACGTCATAATATAAGTTTGCGGTTGACGAATTCGACTCTGTGTAATTTAAACTTTGAGATGTATTCGATGTGTGGTTGTCATGAACTATAATACATATATATATGTAACTATATCGGCTATACCTATTGGCTAATATAGAGAATAACGCCGCGCGTATTATACATTTCAACGGACGACGAAAAGACAATACATATTTTGTACTTGGCTGTACTTATCCGGTCAGAGTCCAACGGACGTTTAAAATTTAATTTTTTCTGTTTTCCGTTTCTTTTGCCCAGATATACCGTGTTTTCAATCCGAACCCCGCCGCTCGGCCATATTGTTTATCAGTGTTCGTGACAAAAGCATTGTTTTCCCGTCCGGTGGCGACGGTTCGCAAAAAGGGGTGCAGTTGCCAAATCGCTATACAAAAGTCTAACATCGCGAGCAACGGCGGAAACTTAATTTTAACCTATGGAGTTCACCCGCCGCAAGACCACGCGCGCAATAATTATCTGAACGTTTTCAATTTTGACGTTTACGAGCAGTTAATTACGAGCACCCGAGATATCACACGATTATAATACATTATATATATATATATATATATATACACACACACATATATATATAATCTTTATTTAGATTCAAAGCCACATTTGAAAGTCAAGTAAAGAAAATCGCATTTTTAATTTAATTTTTTTTCACCACCGTCTAAATCTATACGGTATAATATGCGGAGGATTTGTTTTGTCGAATCATTGTACCGAACTCGACGAAACTAATATCGCAAAGAGATCACCTCTATCTATTATCCAAATAAATACACATATTTAGGTTTATAGTCAAACATGTTATGCCTATTTTTTTTTTATAACCTGTTTATTCAAATTTTGATCTTTTAAATTTTGAATGTACTATTAAGATAATATTTTCATTTTTATGAGGTATTCTGTAATATTCATTTGAATTTTCTGTAGCGAAACAAACTTCTATTTTTATATAATAATAATAGGATAGTAGTCATTAAAAATTGTTATATAGATTTAGTATTTATTTCATTTGAATAATTTTTACAAATTATATTTATAAATTAAATATTTATAAATATAATATTGATATCGATTTGATAGATTAATACTACCAAATTGATAAAATGCTTAAATTATTTAGCCCTAATATCATTAAACCTATTATCATGGATTTATCATCTATTATTGACTTATTATAATTAATACAAAAAGTTGAAATATCTCAAAAACTACTTCTGATTTGGTATGTTGTATTTAAAAAAAAAGAATTATTCCATAAATAATTTATAGTAGAAACAGGGGGAGGTTTTTATTTTAAAAATATAAGTTTGTATTTTCAGAGGATACTAAAGCAATACAAAAAATTTCAAGAATTTGAAAATATGGTTTTTAAGTATATTTAAAAATTTTAATAATTAAATTTTAAATAACTCGATTATTAAATAAAAAAACGGGAGTAAACATTGTGCATGCTTGCTAAGTGTAAGGTTGGGAGTTGAAGTGTTTCGGTGAAACGTCCGGAAGACCCGTACAAAAATTAAATAATGTAAAAAAAACAGTTTAGTATTTGGAAAACCGAACGATAACAAACAGATACAAAAACAATATGATAATAATAATAATACCTTGTATATTGCAAAGTGACCACGCTGATAATTTTGATTGGTAATAAATCTCGAGGTATTAAATGTACAATTTACTTTGAACTTGGGAGTGTCCATTGACGCTCGCCCACGTGGATTCGTAAAAGCCGCAAATAGGTGTATGCGAACATAATAACTGCACGTCATGTACACGCTATGACGTTCTCCTGCTAACCACGTGGCTTAGGTAAAACAGTGTAAGTCGCTCTATCCTCTCTCGCGATATGATCGGAAACTTTCGTAGCACGTTTTCCTTTCATTCGTCAACATCGTCAGTGCTAATAATAATGTTCACAATACAATGTGCCAAAATGTCATGATCGTACAGTTGCTTATTATCATCGTAAACTGCAGTTTGTTTACGTTATAGTGTTCGTATTTGTAAATACTTGATCAAACACCGTTAACCTTTATACCTGTTATTGAAATTAAATAGAGAAAATATTGTAATAAATTCAAATAACCATAACACTATAATAGTATTACGTATAATATGCTATAACGGCGAAAAATAAAAAACAAACAACTCGTTACGAGAATCTGAATAATGGTCGATCGATATCAATTTCGTCGTGTTTATAATGACGATTAATAGGCACATTTTGTTGAAATTTAATCCCATCAACACTATATTATATCTGATAATAAAATACAATATTAATGTTTGATTATTTAATTTTCTATTTATACATTATGAAACTATAGTAAAATGAGCGACGATTGTTTAGATATTCATTTTTAAAACAAAAATATAATAATTGTTAAATATTATAACGGCATTAGAACTCTGAAGCATGTGAAAAATATCAAAGGAAAAAATTTGTATTTCACTGTCGTTGATTGTCCTGAAAAAGGTCATGACTGACTCGGATGTCTGTCGAACGTATCGAAACAAAAATGTGCAAACGCCACAAATTTTGAGCCTCGGGAACAATGACCATGAACTCATAAACAATCTCGGCGTGGTTACGAATCGGATGTATAATATAATCGCGGTCGAAGAAATACCACAACAGTCCACGTGTCGGATAAGAAATTTAGACTCGTACTTCTGGCGCGCTCCGTTACGGCCTACGGGGTGCACTATGAAAACGCGTTAATCCCGCACGCGTGTTAGTATTGAAACGATATTATATAATAATTATATATGTATCAAATGTATTATATTTTTTATCGAGCACGTTTGAATTTTAAAATATTTTTTCGTTTACGTGAGTCTCGCAATATTGCTTGGTGGCATACTTTAAACACACGCGCCACTATATATTATAATGGTACATGGTAGCACACACGAACCTAAAATATAATACGTATATATCGATATGCAGGTGTATACTGCAGCTATATATATAAAATATACAATAATATACACGTATATATATACATATGCGTATATTGTATACAGTGCGATTTGCGAGACGGCCGTTTTAGAAAGCTTACATTTGTAATATGTCTGTACGCATTACATTTAATGTTTATTAGCTCGTTTTTTATTTATTCGGTCTTTAATAAAAATGTACACACACACACACACACATGTGTGTATATATTTTTTTTCATTCTACGCGCGAGCCCAGATTCCGTATATTATTGTATTATATGTTCTACGGCCGTCAGGGTTTTTTATACCCTGATCGCGTTCTGTGAGTTCATTGATGTGATGTAATTTAAAACATATGTTCACGATGCGAACCAGTGCAGCAACGGATACATACTATAGCGAAATGCAACAATACGAAGACGTTATAATATATTTGCTCGACGACATATAATTTGAACATATATTTCGTTTGCGAGTGGCAAACCGGAAAGCAAAACGTTCGTACACGGTTAGTAGTGTACAGTATACTTTTCAATTACCTAAATAGTTATAACAAAATTTGGCCACTACAACCTACGTTTGAAAAATTAACGTTATCTGTACGATAGTTTAGTCAAATCACGAAAGGAGAACTTGTCTTTTAGTTTTTCAAAAATGTACTTACCCCTTTCGTAAATATACTATTTTCAACCAAAATAATATTAATATTAAATGCCAATAGTATACTTACTACTAGGAGTAAAAAATACATACGACCGATTTATTAAGTCGAAAATCAAACGGTAGTTTCAGTGACGCATAGCTGCAGTCATGTATTACTCATAATAAAGGCGAACAACGTTTATGCGTTGTTTAGTTTTTTATAAAAAAAAAAAACGATGGTCGATTTAGTTCGGAGTTAGAACAAGTTTTCGAAAAAACAGCATCATTATACAACGAAATTAATTCAGATAAAGTCATATTAATTGCCTAACTGCAGCAAATAACGTCCTAAATATCTAAAGTGTTGTCGTCGTCGTCGTCATCATTGTTGTTTTATCGTTATCGAACAGCGTCCATTGCGCGTATCATCGTGGCAATAGTAAGGTTGTATGTATATAGTGCGACGGGCCGATATTAATTTCCTCAGAAGCTGTCGTTCGCTGCGAACACACCGGCGGGTAGACCTTAAGTTTTTAAAAGGCGATTCGGGTTAACGACGGGTCCGCAAGGCCGCTGTCGGCGCCGCACGGGGGGCATCGGTCCATAATACTATACACGGAATTAAAGATAATGGCACGTAATAAGCTTTGAAAGGATTCAATTAAGAGACGGGCGGCGGTCCATTAGCAATGAGATCGCAGCGGAAAATACGTTGACAGACGTTGGGCTTAATAATAATAAAAACACGCGGGACGGAAAAAAAATATACTAATAACAATATACGGAGGACAGGGAACCATCGTGGGCCCGTGATGAGAAGGGAAATTACTGCGGGGGCGGCGGCAGTAGCCCGGTATAGTTATAATAATCGCTGTAATCGCAATAATATATTATTATTATTAGGTCGCCTTGGTCGGGTTAAGTGCGTCGGCGGGGCTCTCTCATCGCCGCGGGGACAGCTGAGTGACGGACGGCCGAATGAACGCGATAATAATAATAATAATAATAATAATTGGCAACGGTCCCGCTGAGTGACGAGTGGCCAACCGTTACGCCGAAGCGCATTTTTTCAATGTACGCGCGAGTGTATATATATATATATATAAAAAAAGGTCTGAGCTTTGGTCCCGCTGTGATACCGCTCCGCTCCGGCTGTGTGTAAACTGGACTGACGTTGCAATATCCTCGACGGAAAGGAGAATACGCTTACCGAGCCCTCAGAGAAAAATATATTATCCTAAAAACGCTTGCACATAATATAGGCTACAGCTCACGTTACATAACAGACTAAACATGTTTAAATCATTATGGATTTTTTTTATTATTATTTGTTTTTCGAGGACGTTTCATAGGACTTAGACCAGTGATTCCAAACCCTTTTAATGCTGTGAATAGATATTTAATATTTTTTTGTGGCACATAAATATTAAATATAGAGTGACCTCCTGGTGGAGAATTCGCTACCTTAGACTATTTTTTAGTATCATGTCGTGTGTCTTATCTAGCTACAGGTAGTTAAAATCTATTACCACATTTCATACATTGATATTACGTTATTTATATATAATACTAAAATCGATTATAGCATAAAAATATTGTACAGAATACTAATAAATTATTTTATCAGAATTTTTTTTTTAATACAAAAGTTTATAAATAAAATTGTACTTTTAAAAAGTTATATAACAATTATTATAAAACACTAAAAATGTATAAAAATTAAATACTTATAACTTATAAGTCATAAGTAATATTTTTTTTATTTAAGTCATCATAGATAATGATGTCTTAATTTAATAAAAATAAGTGAAATACGGAGAGTAGTATTTATTAACATTTAGTACTTACTATATTTTGCATGAGTAAGACCTACAATTTTTTTTATTAATGCGTTCGTAAGAGGAAATATCTCCTATCACAGTATTTTTAAATTTACTGCAGATCAATAAAATTTATTTTTGTGTAATAGCTATTTGGTAATCGTTTTTCTATTATAATTTATATACAATTTTATCAAAATGTGATTTAAGTGTTGCCTTTTAAGTGACATTATTGTACATACTTTTATATTCTTTATAATGACACGTACCAAAAGCGTTCACATTACAATGGCTTATATACGTGTTTTCATAATTAACAACGTATTAATCTAAAGATTATAATATTTAATACTAGTTGAAACAATTTAAAAGATTATCGATATGATAGACAAATACATTTAATGTTTTATAAATAATACAAACAGGGTTTATCTTTAGTTTGATAAACTATAGATCCCGATTATTTGACATTCGTTAACTTAAGACTTACGTTGACAATAAAGAACCTGTCACTTTTAAATTGTATAGATCTACTTTGACGTGTATAATGTGTTCTTAAAATGTCTTAAATACATGATGAGAAATTCAGAAATAAACATTATTAACATTACCACAATTATGTACACTGATCTGCGTGAAACTTTTCAATCACTCCTTATTACTATCCCTAAACACGATTATATTACTTAAATAAATTAAAAATAAAACCTACTATTATCTATTAAGGTTAAATCATTGTTCATAATTTTCTCCCTTAAAAATATTATTAATAAATTAATCTGTGGTAAAAAAATCAAATAAAAAATCAGGACGCAAAATAAAAGAGACAATGGCAATTTTTATTTTCAAAGAAATAATTTTAAAATATGAATATTGTTTAATATATGTATATATATATGTGTATAATATAATTTTAAATTATAATCCGTCTTAAATCGTTTCCTATATACTTGACGGACATTTTGTGTCGTAATATCTGAACAAAATACTATTATTGTCGTCGCATGGACAATTTATACAGTAAACGACAATCGTAGATGTCGGCTATTTTATGCGTATAAGAATCGATTTCATATTATAGGAATAGTGACTTATCGCGCCATACACATAATGATATACACCGACCGTCGTAAAATTCACGTCCCAGTCGGGCGACGACCTTTTACGAACCATATCGTTTGTTTTTATATAATATATATATATATATATATATATATATGTATATTGTATATATTGTACTCTTATACGAGGCCGTTACGCGACGACGACGACTGCCCTACTGCTCGGTGCGACGGGCAGCGACGTTATTTTCAACGAGTCGCCTTTTCATTTACGGGAAAAGTTTCGCCGAATAAAAACGCTCTCTCCAAAATAATAGCGCACTTGGTCCTATCGACGTGGTTCGGAATACGACATAGGCTAAACCTTTTTGTATACACACACACACACACACACACACACACACACACACACACACACAGACACACATACACGTGTATAGTGACCATTTGCCAGGCGACATTTTTGGGGCCAAATCGTCGAGTATGCTATTTTATATATACCAGCACGTGCGATAAGAGAGTTGGTATAGGTATATAAGGTAGGTACGCGCAACACCGACGAAAATCCTTTTTCTTCGTCGTCCAATTCACTCCTAGCCGCTCCCTTTAATCGGATATTGTTATTACTAATCAATACACCTGCGATAGCTGCCGACCGACGATTTTTCTCCACGTAAATAAGTACAATATACCAACACTCGTGTTATATAATATATATAATGACATTAAATTATCGTCGTTTCATAAAACAGAAATAAAAAATATGAGTATGCATATCTGCATACGTTTGCGTAATACTCGAGTCGAATATTTTGAAATGTTCACGATAGGTATTTCTGTTTTATTAAGTTATATTTAATAAGCCAAAATTAAACGTCGAATAATTTCGCGTTTATAGTCAAAAGCAGAGTATATACTCTCACTATATCAATATATAGATATAAATTTAAAAAATATGTTTAATGGCTTTGGTGCTTTGATCTCAATATTCTTATAACTTTATGATGATGATTATTTTGACAAAACAGCTCAAACTACCAAACGAGTTGTGATAATAAATAAAAAAAATTGTAAAAAAATGTTGAATCAGTAAAATATCGTTAAAAATACATTATTCATATTGAATAATACTTAACTACAATAACATATACATACAAGTAAGTACATTATTTTAATATTAAAATATTGTCATATAATATTTAAACATTTTAAACGAATGATATTGAATTATGTAAGACATAGCTTATGAATATCAATTTATAATATGTGCTATTGTATAGGTAATTATATACTAATAGCGGTTGTTTACATAGTAAATATAAGTGTGAGACATATATAGTATAGATAACTAAGATGATACTATTATATCTGTATAATATTATTATGTGAGTTTGTTTTAAAACAACTATATCTCGTAAACTGTAATTATATTTACATATTATATAAGACGAAAAAATACGAAAATGTAATGTAGTGTTTGACCAAAAACAACAAAACTTTCTTGAATTTTAACTGTAAATAAGTTTAATCCAGATTTATTCAATCTACAAACAAGAATTTTCCTAGTTTTTATATGAAAATATATGTTATACGAATAAGACATCGAAATAAGTACACCGAGTAATTTATTCATCACAAGATACTATATTCATTTAAATAACACAATGAGTGTCTTACGTTAAAATAATGTTAAGTATCGAATACATATCTATTATGTTCTATAAAATACAATAAATTATGTCTCAAAAATCATTTATAAATCTATATGTATTTATGGCAAATAAATATATTTAAATTTAAATCTTTTAAAGTAATAATCCATAAGAATAATTTATACTCTAGTTATTTTTATTTACTAGTACCTATAAATTGATTTCAAAAATTAAAATTAAATAATTTAGTAAAAAATTGAGCAAGAAGAACCAACTTTTATAAAATTTAAATAAAAATTCTTACTAATTTTATTTTATTTCTAATATGTAGAATAGTTTATTTTTATATAATTAATGTGTAAGACAAACTATACAGGTTCACAAAAAAAGAACTGATTTAAAATTGCATTGACAATTTTACGATTTATTTAGTTCTTTACTAACAGTCATTATTATTACAAATTTAAAAATTTTAACTTGTTATAACTGGATCAATATAATTAATTTATCCAACTCAGTTTAGTATATTTATTTTTTGAATATCTAAGAAAATTAGTTGAAAATAAAAACGTATAAAAAAAAAATTGCACACATTTTTTTAAATGTGTATGACCAATACCATTTTGAGCAATTAACATATACTTTAGATTTTGAACAAAGTGATGAATGTATTAATTTTACAATGATGTGTGTATTTTTTAATTTTTGTTTGTCATCACGTTTTAGAGTAGTACTTTAGTTTTTAACTTCAGCCCCTCTTTGAAAAGGAAAATGAATCTAATTGGTACATTGGGGGGGAGGGTCAAAACTATAAAATTTCCAGTAGTTTTCAAATGTGTCAGGAAAAACCCTAAAAATGTAACGAGGAAAGGTGAACTTTTACGCTTTACACATAACTAGTTTTCGACAAAATCGATTTTTTTATTTTGCTGTAACTCAAAAACGAATCATTGTAAATACTTGACATTTTCACCAAATGTTTATTCCAGCATTATATATTTACGATTACATTTTCAAAATATTTTTGCTTTTTTTAAGTTATTTGCAGACAATTGAAATTTTTTAAAAAAAAATTGGCTTCCCAAAAAATCTTTTAATTTTAATACAAGGTTTATTATAAGTTGTAATTATCGTAGTAAATTCAAAATCAAAAATCGTTAGTCACAATTTTTGTTTATAAGCATTTAAAGTTCAAATACGAAAAAATATTCGTATTTACGAAATATGTCAAAATCTCGAACATTTAAAAGGAATTTTGAAGTTGAAAATTCATAAAATTTTGTGATTTATACCTAAGGTTAAAAAACCCAATACAAGGTTTTCCATAAGTTTTCTTTCAAATAACTGTAAAAAAGAACTCCATTGTCAATATAGAAAATATTTTGAGAGCGTATGAAATTTAATTTTTTACGAAACCGCGTAAAATAATTATACATTACAAATTAAATAATATAGGTAATTAATAATTATATAATATATCCTAGGACCTAGATTGACCTAGACTGACAAATCATCTCTGTTCAGAAACGATTTTCGTATACAACGATACCTGTCATAGCATTCAAATTTAACATAATATCCATTATAGTGACCTACTCTTCATCTCTACTATACACTATACAACAGAGTAATACCCACTTGGCCACCCCTATTTTTTTTATTGAAAACTGTTGAACAAGACTCGTTTAAATGATAAATATATTCACCACGGAAATACATATTATATTATGGTGAAAAAGGACATTTTGGGACACACTGTGTTTGTTTTTAATAACCACCAGTGACGATGAAGCTTAAGAAGAATAAATTTCATTAAAACTATGCACACATTACAAAAAATGCACTACAATGTTCGTTGTTATTTATTGCATGCACCTATATAAACATGTTTAATTTAAAATATACCTTCGGCGATTTGAAATCGACGAATAAACGCATAATCTTATTTACTCTTCTCGACGTGTGTGGATTACGAGTTTGTTTGATGTTTGCGAAACCCCTACCTGCCTACCTACCTACCTACAACTGTCCGACCGACCGATAAAACACATAATATTATTATGTATACACGTACTGCAGTTTCACAAATCACGGGCTGAGAGTTTTTTTTCGGTTTTAATTCAGTCGGGTTTCGAGTTCGGACGTACAGTATGGTGGCGCTATAGTCGTGTTTACCTCCTGGCTACGGTGTCGACGGAAGAGATCCGCCGAACAAGAAATGAGGGTGTCGCGGGGTTGGCTCGGGTTTATGAAGTGGGGCGGCGGCGGCGGCGGACGGGACGGAGAGCAGGAAGTCAGACACTTAAATACCGAGATTAAATTCGATTGGTACACAACACGTCTTGTATGTATGTTCAAATAATTAAAACTATATATACGCGCGGACTGATCAGTTTAATGTTGCGGATTGTTTGCACGCGCGACGGCGGTGCAGAATGAGAGTAAACGGTAAACCAACTGTCTATGTGTGTGTGTGTGTGTGTGTGTGTGTGTGTGTGGGTGTAGAGAGAAACGTATAAATGGAGACAGAGAGAGAATGACTGAACGAGTGAGAGTGCGGGAGAGGGGACGACGAAACGGACGTACGGTGGGCGGGGAGGAGAAACAAATGGGTTTGAGTTATTGGAGAGAACGCGGCGGTGGTGGCGGCAGCAGCCGGGCGGGACGTTTCGTAAACGCGCAGTTGACTCATAAGATAATGCCAATAAATTTAATGATAAACCTTATTTAAGGGGACAGTTTCGCTTCCATTACAAACAAACGCCCTTACGTGCCACCAGCCGCCCGAAAGCAATAACCAAATACGGTTTATACGCGTATAGTTGTCCTACCCCGCGTGTCCCCGCCGTCCTAACGGCCTCCGCCGCCGCCCCCACCACCAATCACCCACCCGTCTCGGCCGCCTACACCCCTTCGCGCGCAGCCACCACCACACACACACGCGCGCACCCCCGATCGTCGTCTGTTCATCGTTTTCCGACTTTGTCGTCCCGTTCCTCCGTAAGCTTCGCGGCTCGATGGCTGAGGGGTGGGTGCAGGTTATCCTCCATAAAATTGACCGTTTCATTATAAACGTGACCTGATTGTAACCGCCTTGTACCCGAAGGGAATCCACATATTATTATTATTATTATTATTATTGTATGGGACAGAAGAGTAAAGGAAAAAAATAAAAATATCGCCTCGGGGTAGTTCATAATCGAATTTACCGGTATTTCCTGCGCGTATGCGTATATATACATTATATGTACTTTCCGCCTAACGCCGCACCCGATCCGTCCCGTCGGCTTCGCGTACATTACAATAAACACTTGTGTTTATAATATTATTACTATGATTGTATACGCCGCGCTCAAATCGGATTTAGACCGTACGCGGTGTTTACGCATATATACGGTATTATTGTGTTGTACGGAATCGTAAACAACGACGACGTGGTGTAAACCGAAAAAAACCCAAAATAATAACGCGCGTATACGATTTTCGGGTCTCGATGACTGTACACGTGCACGGTATACATACTTGAACAGTTGAGTGGAAAACATTTCTGAAGATTCGGTCGGTTGGCCAGTGACGCCCCAAATCGACGATCATTGTGTTTATCTCCCGATTTTTGGCGGTAATGGTTCGATTTTACCAACATTTTTGACCAAATAATGTTGTATATTAGTGATTAATGAATATATTATTTACTAATAGTGTATATTGCGTAGGCAATGAAAAAAATATATACCTTTTAGTTAACACATGTTTATGAATATTACTATAAATTTTATGTTTTGTTTTTAATCGCCCTCGGGGTTGTTATCACTTATCACCCCTTATATAGAACTCCACGAGATATTTTGTCGATTATTTGATTAAGAAGTCTTCGTTAGCTATAGTCTAACGTGTTGATATCATATCACGACCGCCGTATTATTTGGGGTGGTTTTCGATAGAAGGGGAAGAGAAATGGGTCATGATAAATAGTTCAATATCCAATACATTTTTTCGGATCTTCGCAATAAAGCGTTATTTTAAAGCGTTTAGTATTAACACGAAGACGATGAATTATTGCATATGACAAGAATATAAACGGCAATGAGGGCTACCTGTCGTTAGTTGAATATACAAATACAATCAGTTATAATATTATATATTATATAATAATCCCTTTAAATAAACATAATATAATTCGTTATTTCAGAAAGATATTTAAAATAATAATACAAAATTGTAAGGAAATTAATTTTAGTTTGGATTATAGGAATAATATTTACACTTGTATATGAAAAATGATGCAATTTGTTAATAAACAAATACTGTTCTATTAATTTTTATAAAAATTTGCGCATTGCAATTTTTAATTTTAAATATTAATTTCATAATATCAATTTTATTTAAGTCTTAATTTTTAGATCTTAAGTCATACACATACTTCATTTTTGTATAGGCGTTAAAATTATAAAATGTATTGTAAATAACAACTGTCAATATATTATACATATTCATAGTACAAATTAATTTATTATTTATAATAACTTATTTTTTAACGAGTATAATGCACAAATAACATTGTAATTATTAAAATGAAAGTAAATAATTCAGGAAAAGGTTTTCATTATGTTCATTGACATTCACCACGTTTATACTCTTAGATAATCACATCGACTATAAGTAAGTATCCATTCAGTATGTAATAAAATGAAAATAAAAACTCAACTATCGAATTACTGTTTAAGTTTTCAGTTAGAAGTATATCCAATTTTGTAATCTTAGCAGATTTAAATATGTTAATAATATCTATATACTTTCAATGAAATCTTTTCTTAGTATTAAGGTTTTGAAGTAAAATTGAATCAACAAAGAGATGTACCTAATTAACATCGTATTTTAGTGTATAGTGTAGTGCGCGATTATATCTCTTTGTCCAAATTGAAAATGTTATTTTCCGAGAAAACCTTTTATCTGATTGTTTTGACGACAGTATAAATTGAGAAAAGTGTGTGAGAGAAGAGAGAGAAAAAAGCATTTGCGAAATTTGAGTTGAGCAGCAAATACTCAGGTGAGATTCAATACTAAGCTACTATTAGCAATAAGACTTTACATATCTTTTGAAAATTGAAACCAAATTATGCTATATTCATGATTAGTCTAATAAAATAAATAAATTGTGTATTATCAAAATTATATTATTATAAAAATAAAAAAAATTTAAATACTTTCAGTTAAAGGGTGATCTGCATAAGACGCCTGCTATAATACATTGCTATGTAATATTTTATTTATTCAAAAATATACCATATATGTGAAAATTAACGATTATTTTACGAAAATAATCAATCCGTTGTTTAGCGGGAGGAAAATGATATCTATTGTACGAGGATAGTAGAATAAAACCACACCAGATGCATTTCGTGAAATACCATTCAACCAAGTTAGACTAGTGATGGTGAGGGGTGAATGGAGGTTGAGAGATTCTTTACAAGAACGTAATTATATATTCAAAGATTAACAAAGGAGTTGCACACGCCGAGAATTTGTTCGCAATTATGCGCGTCTAAGGAACTGTTAACCGTCTCACCTAGTTAGATGGAGATTTTTTATTTAAAAAAAATCATTATATTTGATAAACTTTCCTGAGTATAAGGTCTCTTTTGTTTCAAGATGTGTTATGTTTTTTAATTTTATCACCGTACACTGAAGCAGAATT
The DNA here is from genome assembly GCA_020882235.1 of Schizaphis graminum. NCBI lineage: Eukaryota > Metazoa > Arthropoda > Insecta > Hemiptera > Aphididae > Schizaphis > Schizaphis graminum. The sequence goes on from CM037032.1 coordinate 75,067,709, forward strand.
ACCCATCTCGTTCTGATTATTGTTGTTTCTTGTTTGTTTTCCATTCAATCCGGAGACTCCGTAAACTTGAGCCAAGAATTACGAAAAAGAGAGACACCGGTCGTCGTCCCGCGAGGTGTTAATCTTCAATGAATTAGTCAAAATGGTATTAACATTCAAGAGACACTCTACGCAAAAGTTTTCAACTCTGTTAACCGAAACATTATTCCTTATTAAGTTCGTACTAATTAAAGTCAACCCAGCTTTATCGTTGGATTTCGAGGGCCAGGGAAGATGAAAAAAAACCCAAAAAACTTAAACACTTTTGAAACTACTTTGAAACCGCAGGACACTTAAAATGCTAATTTGTTTGCTCTGCTCAACTATAATTCAAGACTCAAAGTATTCCGACGACGTTATACAATCATTTTACATACGTATCAAATTTGTCTGGAGCATTAAAAAACACGTCCGCCTCACAAAATATAAAAAACTATTATGAACTTTTAGGTGGTAAAAAACGTGTTTTCAAAAATATACACTATACAGTGATAAAATAATAAAATAGAATCTCACTAAAAAAAAGGACATTTCGAGGTTATTTAATTAAATATATTATATTTTTGATAAAATTAAAAAAAATATTTTCATTTGCAGTAATTCTAATTAGTATATTTGTTATTTATGTGGTTTATTAAACGTTTATAATATAATTTAATTTTCTTGTTAATAAAATTTAATTTACAGAATAATTTAATTTATATATTTTATGACTTAATCTTTCGCTCATTTGTCTCAACAAGTAATTATTAATTTAAAATTTTAATCCATGTTTCAGATTAAAATTACATGATATCTTGTTTGTATTTTAGTACCTAATCGTACATTTACCGATAAGATTTATTTTTTTGCGAGAACTTCATTACCTAACAAAAATATTTTGATAATAGTTATAGTGAATTACCCGTGGTGTATGTGATTATTTTACGAATATAAATCAAACCACTTTGAAACATCTTTAGCAAAGCGCTATGATAATATAATTAATAGTAATAAACAAAAGATAATAAATAATATGTTAGAAACTTACATAACATATATTATAAGATAATGAGAAATAGATTATACCAAGCTGACTTAATTTATGAAATGCGGTAAAAATCGGAATTATGTGTGTTTTTAGTTTTTAAAAGAATAAAGAGATTAAAATTTAAGGAAAAAACGATAATAAAATATAACGTTATCTGGTTTCCTTTGACGTTTTTTTTTCTTTTTTTTTTAAATATAAATACGAAGTCTTAAATTGAATAGTTTGCAGTAATTTCCTTCACCCCGTTCATGATAATGTTAAAATAGGTTTCTTTTAATTACTTTTTCTGTGCAGAAAAAAAATAACTATTCGCTATAATAAATTCTTGACAAAAGATTAGTGTTCGTGGCAGCACCGTTTACACGAAGAAATATTAAGTTCCAAATGAATAGAAACATTTTGTCGTCAATGACATTCACGGCAATATAAAGACTTTCTACCTCTCTCCGTCCATTTTTAAACTGGACTTGACTTTATGAATACATTTAAAAAATAGTTAATTAACTCTTTATAATTACAATTATTGTTTTTTTTTGTATGTAAATTATAATTTTTTTTTATTATTTATACTACGCGCTAATTTCATTTTAATCTTAAACTTAAATATAAGCGTAGCAAATATATTCCTAAATAAAAATACATACCAAATTAATATTTATAAATATAACTTCTAGATTTATGAAAATATTATAGTTTGCTGATTGTTTGACGATTATGTTTAAAATATATCTTTATAAACTTTTATATTTTATTATGTGAACTTTTAAAATCAAAAACAAGTCAATAGACAATAGTGGCATTTATTTAAATGTTATATTCTAGCGAATCGTAATTATTTTATACATGTTTAGAATGAAAAATACTATATTTTCAAATTTTCAGTATAATAACATTACAGTTTAATATATTTTGAAATCTATGAATTACAATGTGATACGCTTATTTATACTTGTACTTTTTATTGTTTAATTATGATGTGTGATCTATAGTTTTTGTACTAAAAGCATAATTTTTAGGAACTGTTATTTAGACAAGTATAATTTTTAAAAAGAAGTCGTTTGTTAGTGACAATTTTAATGCCATAAGTCATGAAACTATTTTTTTTTTAATACGACGAAAAGGATTTTCAAGCAAACGAGCTAGCATAGATATTCGTATTTCTTGCAATTAACATACCTATGATGTATGTTTTACTTATATTATGTGTAAAACGATTTTATATGAAATATTAAGACGCAATGAAAATTTACCAGACAGACAACATAAGAAACAAATGAGAACGTATTAAATGAAACGAAAAAAAATAGCTGTACTGGTAAATATAAATAGAAAATGTTGACATGATTGGCCACACACTGCGACGCGGTGTCACAGACTGCACAACCCGATAACAACAGACGGTAATAATACTATCGATATAAAACGTGCAAGAGTTGCCAAGGACAATCGGCATTCGGCAACGATGCGGTCCGTTCATTATTTATCAGTTCGTATGACAAGAGACGGGTCGAACGAGACACGTTCACGGAAAGCGAATATAACGGTGAGCTGCAGGAAAATTATCTGTTTTTAAATCAATCAACGAGACGAAAATCATCGTCAAAACGGCGACGACATAAAATAATTTGCATTTCGTTGTATAGGGTAACAATATTTTATATTAAACGCAACATTCGTTGACAGTTAAATATCTTAAAAATATAAGTACCTTTATTATACTTTTCGCGTAAATATTGACAACCAACAATATAGAAGTCGTTATCTATAATTTATTGTAATAATAAATTTGTATTTTTCTCACGTCTTTTGACGTTACTACGCTCATACGACTAATGTTTTGACGATAAAATGTCAAGTCAAAAATACGTATTTACAGTATATATATAGGTAGTATGTACATTGTACCTACACTCAGCAAAGTAATATAGTTTTATTTGAGTTTGTTTACACCATACAGTGAAACTCTTCGACGTTTGACATTACAAAATAGTGATGTTTATAACCTTTGAAACTTTCTGTCCGCTGAGGTACAAATTGTTAAATATCGAAATGTGTAAGCGTAGTACTATATATTATAATATAAACTACGCTTGACGAACGGTTTTGGGACGTTTCCTCGTTTCCGCAGTTCACTAGCTAAGTAAAGCCTTTTTTTCGTTAGTGAATCGACGACGGCAAGCGGGTCGCATTTTCGTTAGGGTTACGCATATTATATAATATATATTTATAACAATTATATATAATATGATATTCCCACTCGTATTGGTTTCTCACTCGGAGAGTGTAATGTAAGACCATCGGCGGTAAACGATAGGCGTCCGTGTTGTCAGCACTCTTATTTATGAGCACACTTAATGTTTAAAACGTATAAAAAATAAAATAATAATAATAAAAACCGGAGGCTCGGCAATTTGCGCACATTATTATATAATACAACGTGCGAGTTTACTGTGCCTCGGTGACGGCGGATGGGCAATTAGCGTGCCGGCGCAGATAATATTATGGCGAATAAATTCCGAAGTTTCGCTATAGGCGTTATCGGCGCAACGACGACGGTTGGGTTTTCTTCTCTACTTCGAAAAAAAAAAAATCGAATGTCCTGAAACTCAATGAATCCGTTTTACTGTTAGGTAATTATTGTATATATATTATAATGTATTGTATTATATTGATAGGAATATAGTATGGGTGGACACGGTGTACCGGTTAAAAAATTGCATTAATCGCGGGCGAGCGTGCGGGTAGTTTCCGGAATCAAATTTTACGAAATCGACAACACAATATTGATGTGCACCGGATACGAGTGTACGACGGTTTCGGATATGGCGAGAATCGCATGGCATCACAATTCAATAGTAATATTGTAATAACGATATTATGTGATTATTATTGGGTAATATACAATGATACTATGTATAGGCGCGTTTGCGATAAATTTTCCACTGCAGACAGTATTCATCGATCAATCGAGTAGTTCGTCACCGGATATAATGTGTATATATATAATATTGTATATAATATTAGATTAAATTGTCGTGACTCTGGTTGGGATACACACATACGTATGCGATATTTTGTTGTAAAACGGAAGTCGGGTGAGTTCATATAACGCACGCACGCGTAGGAATAGCACATAATGAATTCTGCAATGGTGGAGGGGGACGGGCTAAACTATATGAATGTAATTTGAGAACAACAAAAACCTTCTGTCGTTGGTTTTTGCAATTTCCCGGCAAATTATTATTGAAAAATTTAAAAAACGACATCTGTAAAATAGGTGAGCTAACTTTTATGTTCGTTTTCAAATCTAAATTACATTGATATGATTCGACAACATTTTCAAAGCACTTAAAATATTTCATTACGTGTAACACGTTTCTCCGATCTTTTTTTCGCGACCGATCAATATAGCGCAACTATATGTATTGATCCCGTCGACCATTCTCCATATTATTATCTCTCCGTCTTTCCATCAGAAATACTATGCACACGACGGACAACTTATATTTTAAGTGTAAATTGGATAATTTAGTTCTGCAGCATTGCCAACGATATTATTTTATGTTTAGGAGTGTAATCTTTATATTTATCATGTACGTATGAGCTCCACGATGGCAGCTATTGGATATCATTAAATTATATACATTATACCATTTTGCGTATTTAAATAATAAAAATAGCATATACCTATACGGATTTCGTCGGTTCGAAATTATACTTCTCCACTGCCACCACCAAAGCCAGAGCGTATAATGAGTGTTAATCCCGAGCGCATATAAATAAGAGGATTTAACAATCGTTAAGATAATTTTTAATGACCGCTGGAGAAAAGTGCGAGGTACGCCTTACCCCCCCCAGTCGCCATCGTTTGATTGGTGACGTTGTAACTAACACTTAACGTTAATCAGAGGGTAAAAAAGGGGAATACGATAATTACACTCTAGGTATATATATATATGCACATCTATAGTAGTGGTAGTGGTGGCGGTGATCCCTAAATTTACAATCTCAAAATCCGAATAAAAAAAAATATTTTTCGCGTAAAAATTAGAATTTCCCCTACCGTATGAAAACGCATTAAGTTGCGTTAATGCGATTAGCGCTGCCACACCCGACATGGCGCATCGGTCGTTAAGATACTGTTAGTGAAACTTCTTCAAATTAGGTGTTGACTTGTTTAAGACATATTTTGTATTTTAGAAAAACAAAAAAAAAGTTTTAAATATGTGCCTTAGTTTACAGTGAATGAATGTGATTGCCGAGTTAACTATAGTATACCTGCACTAAATGTAAACCACACACACTTTATATATCTATATTGAATGATTAATATAGGTTTATATAGAATAATCGGTACAGTCATTGGTTTCATACGGCGTACTTACTAAAAAGAAACAAATGCCTACTGCAGTATTATTATAATTTACACATGTCGACATTTAAAGTTGAAAACATATTATTGTCTCGATAGAATTCATACAGTTCTGTTTCCACCAAGTTTGAATTGTTTCGTTTTAAATACATAAATTAATTTTATGGTCGTTATAATATTATGACTATCATATTTTTGATACTTTAAAACGACAATACAATAGAACGGACATTATATATCTTTTTAAGCAAAACTATAATTTAATTACGTTAATACTGTTGTCGCTATAAATATAATTATTATACAGACAAAAATTATCATTTAAATTAGTTCGCTGTGTAATAAAAATAATTTTTGTTGCTGTATTTAATATATTATCTTTTGTTTAATATACATAAATCTCGATTTTGAAGAAATTACGTAGATGCAGTACTTAAAATATTTGTTTAGTAGTGAATCGAGCAGACTTCGTAAGTATTATTTTATTCTAGTGTATTTTTTAAATACCATTCGTCCGACTAAAATGCACGCTGACAAAAGTTTTCAATAATCAGTTGCTAAACCAAATCAATAATCGATGAATAGTGACAGTAATAGATATGTACAATATAATGCCACTATGCAAGTGGATAAATAAACGACAAAAATACGGTTTACCATGTCAACATAGTTTATAGTGTAAAACAAAGTATAATCTGTTCTCAAGAGTAATTTTAGAACATAACGTATATCTGCTTATTTTAAACAAATTGTAAATGATTAGTGTGGTTAGAAATAAAAAATGTCCAAAATTGTTTTCTAGTACCTAAGCCTTGCATTTCTAGTTTTATTTGTTTCAATGCTAACAATAATTATACGGAATTGCGGGTAGTTGTCGCATAGTTTCAAATGTTTCAATATTCAGCTAGATGGCGATAACAGAGAGAAATATAAAATATAATTCATAATAATATTATCATAATATGTTATTTATCTGTTATACATAAATTCAACTGTTTAATATTATTATTTACTATTATACAACTTTTATTCTATTTTAATTTATAAATTGTTATTATTTTTTTTAAATAAAACGATTGACTGCTATTACAAAAATAACACGGGTAGATAGTTTCGATAAAGCCTATAATTGTTTAATGGTTGGGTATCAGCGGAAAAAAATAAATTGAAAATTCTCAAACGTAAGTGCCACACGTGTTAGTCCCCCGTCACAAAAATTTATTTTTTAATTAATATTTTTTCTTTATATCCTATAGGAATGCCTCATTAATTATTTTTATTTTTAGTAAATTATTGAAATTAAAAACAAATTATTTTTTTTCCGTATTCTTTATCAATTTTAAAAAGTCAATTTTCAGTACCAATTTTTCTAAAAAATTAAAATTTTAAATAATTAATTTTCTTAAATATATAAAAAAAACTTATTAATTTTCTAATTGAAAATAAATCAATATAAGTGAATATAATTCTTGTTAAAAATTTACAAATACATGAATATCTATAATAGAAATTAATAATCCACATTTTAGAAAAATATTAGAACTATAAATCGTTTGATATGTATTTCATTTTTTCTTTTAAAATTAAGGTTTAAAACATTAATTAATAATCAATATTAATTACAATTAATGACTTAACCATGTATATTAGTTTACAATGTGTGGGTAAATTAATTAATAATTTCGGTATTTTGTCTTATTTATACATTTTGGAATTATTTCCGAAACCATTATTTTTTCGTAGCTTAAGCAAGTTTAAAATGTAATAAAAAATAAACTTAAATATGTAAAACATTATATATATATATATATACAAATAAATTATGTCGTCGATTAAATGTTTGTGATGAAACGTTGACAAACATAGATTATAGAGCTTATCAAGGTATGAAGAAGAAGATGAGTCAACTGCTCGATGAAATAAGAGATCATATGTGTATAAATTATTCTACATTGTATACGTATCATAAAAATAACAGTGCCTACAAAGATTTCATAATTATACGCTCATAAATCAAATAAATAATAGTAATCGACGTATTAAGAATAATCATGTTATTATTTTAGGTACACTGCATGGTATTCCGGTGATATCATATTATGTGTAACATTTGCAGTAAATAGAATAATTTTCTAATCTATCTGTACAGCATGCACCTAATTAGTAAGTACTTATTTAATATTACGCTTTTGCAAATAACAATAACAACAAAAAAGCGTTGATGATTAAAAAAAAAAAAAGTCTTCGATAGCGTCAAGTACTTACTGTACAACAACATTGCGTACACCTACATTTTTTTTTTATGACGTTTATTTATCGTCTAATAAAAACTTAAACGCCGCAATACTGTATAATTTATACAACAAGCGAATATAAAAATTCTGAAATGCGCTACGGACATTGTTAAACACAGTCTCTAACTATGTGATTACGACCTGGATAAAAAACTTTGTTTTTTATCCTCCGAACCTAAAACTTAATACAGATAGTTCTACGCGTTATACCGCGTGTATATACGCTGTATCATAAAAACACAAATTTCGTAAGTGCAATAACTGTTTGTAAGGTATAGTCACACAATACACACACAGCAGTCTCCCGCTGCTCATTAATGAAAACAAATGAAATATATGAAATCAATAGAGTTCATCATTGTTGTATAGGTATTACACATGTACACATGCGCACTTTCAACTGTAATACATAAATGTGTACATATTACACGTAAGTATGTATATATTATATACGTGTAGGTAATGTTCGAGATATATCTCTTGAATATATTTCAAATATTCGTGAGATATTAAAAAAAATAAAAAACACAATCATCGTACCCTCGCCCGATGTGCGTTTTACGGTTATTGGAAATCGTGTGTTTTTTTTTTTTATTATTTTCAATTTTAGGAGAATTTTGTTTTGGAAAACGGCTTATGGAGAGGAACGCATTCGATTTAGAGTCGGCGTATCATAATAATAATAATAATAATAATAACATTCAGCGCAGACAACTCTCGTAATACGTTTCGACGATGACGACGGCGGTGCTGTCGTCGTCATCGATACAATACCACCACGCTGTGCCATAAAGGCGTCGTGAAACTTCAATCAAATTCCATCCGACTTCCGGTAGTACACGCCGCACGCCTCGATCAAAAAAAATTGCCTCTCGCACTGCACACGGATAACCAATCACGGGCCGAATACTTTCCACACACACACACAAATATATATATGTGCGTGTATTTATTATAGGTGTGCGTGCGGTAGTCATATAATATCGTAGTATCATGTCGATTCAATATTGCAGCAAAGTTTTCGATCTCGAGATTTCATCCATATAAAGGAGCGCGGTGACGTAGGCGATTTGAAAGAGGCAGCGGAGTTTATGAGGGAATATCACCAACGTCCTTATATTCGTACACACACGTATAAGAGAGTCGTGTAAGAATCAGCGGAGAGTGGAGGGTGGGGGGAAAGAAAGAGACGTGAGTGAGACGCAAAGGCAAAACGGGCGACCCATCTGGTGCCGTATACCCCGGTTGATTGTCTATTTTTCGCCGTCCCGTGCGACTCCAATAATATTTCTCGTTCCTTTATATAATAATATATATTTTATTTTATCGCACGCATTTCCTCGCGTCTTCCGCCGCACCGCCCACTCTTTATTCCCAGTTTTCTTATATATATATATATATCCTAAACGGTCTTTGCGGAAATTGGCCCATTCCAAAGCCACAGACATAACCGTCTTAATTCTCCGTGTCAGATTTACAGATACGTACGTGCCCGGTCCGGCAAACATATGGTTTCTTAATAATAATATAATAACGACAACGCACGACCGGCTACGGGACACGATGTAATAATAATAATATATAATAACTAATAACAACGAAACGACCGCGACCGACGACGGCTGTCCCGAACGAGTTCGGCAACCTATTTTATTTTTCTGGAAGCGTATATAGTGTTTGCGTTGGAACGAGTTATACGCGCGTAACTCCTTTGCACAACGGTCTTTCGTCCGAACAACCATCTAAAACGGTATTATGTATAACATAGTGCATAATACATAGAATATTACAATATATTAGGGTGGTGTAGGACTTAGTAATAGATTCGTTCGGTTTGCATTTATTTTGGGAGAATGAGATCGACGGTGGTATTAAAAAACTAGAATTACAGCCGTAATATTTAATATCAGCCCGCGACTAAAAATGATGACACGATCATATTATACATTCGGATAATGCGATACCATTCATATTAATCCACCCAAAATTATATAGGTACTTTGTGAGAAATTTAAAATGTATCATCGAGTCATTGAAAATCATCAGTTTTCATCACAGATTTAGGAGAAACGATTTTTGTAAAACAATTAAACGGAAACCGCCCATTTTATTCATCGAACACGTGTACCTACCGAGTACCGCGGTATAGAACGGGTCAAAATACATACTCACACGTACGTATATAATTAACGAACGGATCCTTTCAAAGCGGTCGCGAGTGATGGGGGGGGGGGGGTGTTGAGCAGCGAGTCCGGTGACGCTAATTTCGCGCTTTACATGTTATTATATTATATACAGTTTCGAGGCCGGTTGATTTATTGAACAGCACGTCCCGTCCGTAGGCGTGTGTACGCGTGTAGTCGGGTAGAGGAGGCCGACCGACGGCGGTGACCCAATTCCGATGGAAATCGGCGGTGGTTTATGTGAATATTTGATATATCAATTAATAACGGCAGCAGTGGCTGCAGCGGTCGTCGTTGTCGTCGTCGCCGTCGCCGTCGCCGTTTGATCTCGGGCACCCCAAACGGAATCGCTAACAACGCACAATAGTGACCCGAACGAGAGGTATTAAATATATTATTTCAGAGCGCGTCCCGTTGTAGCGCACACCGCCACCGATGGCCTCTTCCTCCACAGTATAGCTATGGGTATATAGGTGTGTATAGGTACTCGCGCGGGGCTTTGTTGTATACACCCATGTAATAATATATAATGTACTCTTTGACGAGACGCAGATTAACGGTAGACACCTCGTAATTACCAAAGCGAATCCCCTGCGGTTTGCGACGACTACGTCGTCGACGACGTTTCTAATATTATACACATAATATCGATAATAATAATTATATTATAATCTCGCGTTCGCGTATATATATATACGCGCGAACCGCAAGCCCACCCGCCACGACGTCACACGACAAGCCTACACGAACCAAGCCTTTGCCCCACGTCTCGCCCTCGCGGCACGTCCTACGGACTTAAAACGTCGACGCCTTTATTAATAATTTCAATATTATGAATACTATGCGTTTACTAGCTAGACACAGGTAGCGAGTATCCGCCGTTTGCCCGCTAGCGGGGTTCGACGAGCGGGAGGGTAACTTTGCAGCGTGTGCAAAGGGGTTAATAATAATAGTTATAATAACGATGCCACCTCTGTCGCCGCCACCCCGGACGATACACATAGGTACACACTGTACGTGATCGCAGGATTAGAGAATGATATATTATACATACCTATATATGTTTAGACTTGTCGGTGCCAAAGGGCGATACGTGTCATTACCAAAGAGAAGATATTATAATATGTCGATATTTTAATATTATATGAAATCCATTCCAGTCGTTGCGTCTAGTTGTGCGGTTGTGATGCATAATAGTTGATATTTTGACGCACACAAACGGCCATGTTATTGAACCGGCATAGGGTACGTGTTTAATTATTCCTATAAATATATATTATGTATATACACGCCGTCTGTTCGGGACGCTTGACGAGCAAAGTTCGGAAAATGTTTTGACGGTAACTTAATTATTTTTTAAGGTTGTGTTGAGCACCGATAAGACTGTTACTACCAGCCTAAAGTATCTGATTGTATAGTTCGCCGGATCAATAAACGATTATTTGGACGAGTAGTTTTTGTTTGATAAATGAACTCAAGTTTTCAATTTATTTTCATATTTTAACATACAAAAATTAATAAAACTATATGACCATTATCAATTTGACGGCTTTAATAGAAAAATTGTATACAATGAATCTATTATCAATACGTTTTAAAATAAAAACAAAAATATCTCAATAATATTCAAATACATTTCTAGAGTCATGTATTTTAAATAGATACAATTTTGTAAACTATATCATCTTTCAGAGTTAAAACAATAGTAATTTATTATTCTTGGTACTTAAACGATTTGTGATGAGTTAAACATACAATAATTATTATTTATTTTTATTATACCTATACGAGTATATCACCTATCAAAATACAATTGATCAACACATATTTTAAGCATAAATTATTTGAGATAATATAGAACCATGAAATATAATATTTCAGAAAAAATAAATTGAACTTAACAGTTAATTATAATATATATCGTACGGTCGGTACACCAAAGAGAAAGTTGTTAGAAATGGGTATACAGATTAGAATAAGTCTGTTTTACCGATAATAAAACAAAAGATGAGCTAAAGAATTTCTGAAAGAATTTCAAACATTTTTAAAACGCACTCGGGTGTTATGCAAATTAATGTTTGTTTTATTTTTTTTAAATTAAAAAAAAAACTTATCATTTAGTATGAATTGAATAATAATTTAATTAAAAATTTGATTTGATGGTATACCTATTATAATAAATTTGATAGTAGATTTTATATTACATTACCATATCTTAAATTGAATACGCAAACATTTTGTACATATCTAAGTTAGGCACGTAAATTATAAATAATAATATAATTACATAATATCTGGCTGTAAAATATCGATCATCGCAAACTTAACTAACAACTGAATTAGGTGAAAAATATTATAAGCACGTGTACTTTTTTCGTATTAATAAAATATTAAAAAAAATATATATATGATTTTATTATTGGTTAGGTACAAATTTATTATATATTCAAATAAGAATATTACATTTTGTAAAATTTTTGTAGTCGTGCGATTTGTATTGTAGGCAAAATGAGTACATTGTTTTGTACACATAATGTAAAGGTCTTTAACTGCCTCATTAGTCATTAGTCTTATAATATACGTTGGAACATATTTTTTTGGTGATATAATATTATAAGTTGACTTTGTCGAACTTCGTGATTAAAAATTATTTGTATTCAAGTGACGTATTTTTGGCCATGCAAATGTAAATAAATACGTTTCATCATCAATCTATGTTTTTCACATCAATAATAGGTATTTATGTCGTTTATGAGTGTTCAATTAAAATGTATGAAATGGTATTTCTTTATTGGAACGTTACTCGTTAAATATGGTGGTTAAGTTTACGAAACGATGAAACAGATAAATTTCAATAATTTTAAAAATAAAATAGCAAATTAATTAAATTTTCCTTGAAATTATTGAAGTTGTTTTGTATTCTCTACAGTATTCCGTGGTTGGTATTATAATTAGTTAAGTATTAAATATTAATTATTATCGTAATCATATCGATCTATGATTATGGTTAAAGTAGTAAAGTGCTTTTGTTTGATATGTTTCATCAACAAAATATGATCAATTAACATGTCTTTTTAAAATTGTATTAACTTTCATGATTATTGTACCACTGATATAAATATTCCTATGATTGAAAAAATAAAAGTTTTATAATATGTTATGGTAAAAGAGATTGAAAATGTCTTGTGGTTATAAATAGCTAAAAAATAGGCCTAATATTTAATAAATTGTATTGCAAATAGAAAACGATAATATAAAAATCTGATAAAGTATTAAAGTATTAAGCTACATCAAAAAAACAAAATTGATTTTGTCGATGATTGGATTTCCGTAAAATTTCGTAAGTATAAAAAAATGTGCTATGAATTTTGAAATTTGACTTCTTTAAAGTACAAACTAAATCCAACTGTATATCTAATCACTCTTATTTTTAAAAATCGAAGTATTTTATCGACAATTTATTGTGTAGTCATACATACACACACAAAAAATCAAGATAAAATCAATACATTCATTGCTCTCCTTAGAATCTAAAAATATAATGTACATTTTTAACTGATTTTATGTCTTATTAGTCATAATAGAGAATGCTACCCACTAATTTAGTATAGTTTATCAGTTATTTACAAAGTATGATAATTATAATATATTTAAGTCTTATGCAATTTACAAAATATTTTAGTGAGTCATGGCTATATTTATGTAACGTTAAATAATAATATTTAAAAGTTGTATGTTGTACAATTGCTACATCACTAAGAAACCATGGAAAAAATTTAAAAAATATAAAAATAAATAAATGAGAAAATAAAATTGACGATATTATAATAGTTAACTATTACAACATTTTTATTTTAAATTTTTAACATAGCTCTTTTATTTTTTCATATTTTTCTAAAATGGTCACATTGAAACAAAAGTTCGAGGATAAGAAGTGCGACTTTCGTACCGATACTGGTGAGATAGACTGTACCTACTGCGTTGGTAGACACAAATTACAATATTATAAATGAAAAAACTGTTTTCGTACGACTTAATGTAAGCTTTAAGCTCAGTTACTTGAATTGACGTCACATAACACGACTCTCGCTGCACGGATGAGTTTTTAATGAAGGACGAACATTTTGATAATTTTTTTTATGTTTATAAACATCAAATGCATAAAAACGAAGGACAAACAGTCTGGCCGAGTGGGAGCGAGTCAACGTATCAAAAATTGACGTCCCTCATTAAAAACTGTTAATTCAGCTATGAAGCGGGATTTGTGTTACTCATTTTATTCGTTTGTGTAACGTCAAGCGTAGTAACTGAGCTTAACGCAAACACTGAGTCGCTAATATCATAGATTATACATAAGGGTTGGTGAATAGAAAAAAACTCACACAGAAATATTTTAGTATATTCTAGACTATTGATATTTTTTATCCGAATTGTCGTTACTATTTTTTTTTCATGTTAAAATAACTTCCTTTTGAGTACGTCGTCGTACTATATACGCAACGGTGTTAATATATAATAATTTAACATCTCATAATATAATAAATAAATATATATATATATATATATATAAATATTTTACATACTATTTTGAAGTGATTCACAAGCCGCTTCTGCGGTCTGTAAGGCGTGTGAAAACTCCAGGTACTAATACTCGAGTGATGCGTTTACTGCCACACGCAAAAACAGGTGTGTCTAGTGCTGCTTTGAAGTATAATGCAACGGAACGCATTAAGAACTTGGCAAAACATCGTCAAATTCCAAAAACAGAAGAACAAACGTGCATTTCGATAAACCCGTGGGCACTAAAGTGTAAACCATCACTTAGAATTGAAAAACTTGCTAAGCCCCGTCATGTGGTTCCAACCAAATTAAAGGTATTATTATAGATAAATACATATTTAAATATTTAAATTATAGAATATAGATATATGTATATATTATATTTTTATGTATTTCAGAAATAGTTAGTAAATACCGATTGAAAAAATGATTTATTGATGCACAGTTAACTAAACTTGTACTTAACTGGACCGAAATGTCTTGAGAGTTCCATGAGAAAATTTCAGCTGACACTCTAGAAAGTCACAATTATTTTCTATGGTGGACAAAAGACCTAACGGTTTCATTTAAAAACTCTAATAATTCATTCAACTTTTGTATTTTTTTTTTTCAAGGAAAAACACGAATATTTAAATAATATAATATTTCATGTGTTGTTCTCATATATAATGCGATAGACTGTATAAAGAAATTGGCTGAATACCAGTTCATCCCAAACTTTTTTTTGATGACGAACAGAAGTACTTCTCGGCTAAGTCGTTAGTGCTTACTTACAAGTCGTCGATTCATATACAAAAACTTACTAAGCTTCGGATAAATGAAGTGAAAACGTGATCGTCATTTTGAGCGAATTACATGTGTTTCAGGTTAGGTAAATACAAATTGAAATATTAAATTATTTTTTTATTGTTGAACATATTGATCAGTAGAGCTCATCGTAATATATTAATCTTTGTATGTTTGAAATACATTGATAAGTAAATTATACTAAGTACAGGTTTTATAATATATAAACATGTATTAATTAAAATGTATTTGTTTTTTTTTTTTTTTTATATAAAGATTTCAATATGAAACAGTATTATTAACTAAACAATTCTAATAATTTATATATTATATAATATGTAATTTTTGTTTCATATATTACCAAATGGATAACTTTTGTAAATACTTTATTTCCATGGTGTTCGAAAAAACGAGATTTTTATACTTTAACACACACTAGGTTCAACGGTTTTATCAATATAATAATTATTATTAGAAAATTATGTTAAAATCATAATCATTATATTAAACTATTAAAGTATTAATTATAATATCAATTAAGTATTTTAATATTATATAAAATTATTGTTATAACTTTTTATGACTTTAATATCGTTCGCTAAATACTAAAAATAAGAATTATATTGTTAAAAAAAATGTATAGTATCGTTATACATTTTTTCTAAAAATGTTTATCTGATTCAGTCGTATTTGTCTTATTACATTATTGCTACAATAATATTATAATTTTGTTTTCATGTTGGTTGCTGCTGCAGAAAACTGATAGCTAATAAAAATATATTTATTATTAAAATATTTATTATTTTTTCTTAACCAAAGTAATTGATTAGTCAATTTTTCAAATATATGAAGAAATATATTACTATATCAAAAACTAGTTAAAAATGGCGTTTTCACTTTACAAATCTACGATTTAAAAAGTTATTGTAACCGCAGCGACGGTGTGTAAATAAGTACAAATAGATTTACCGAAAAAATACTTAGATTAATTGATGTACGTACATCATTCAGATCAATTATATGCAAAAAACAAGTAGTTTGTGTGTTTTCATGATCTAACCATGATCTCTTAATAAAAAAAACTATAGTGTCCTGTTGAGTCAGAGGTGTCAATCTAAGCTTATTCAATTCATCCATTATAAATATCTATCAAATGGTTAACATCAAAAATATATTTAATAATGAGTTACTTATAGAGTATTCCGTGTCTCGGAGTACAGCACTGGGTCTTTTACTAATTATTATTTACTTTAATGGACTTCTTAACCAAAATATTGATGGAGAAATATTGTATTTTGCAACGTTCTAATACAACCCATAGTTTCGTATGAAATTGTCCTGTATGGTTCTAGACACTACATTAAATTCGTTGAAAAACGGGTTAATTCAGATGTAAATTACAACTATTTATACACATATTTTATGAATCGTAATTTTTTTTTTTTCAACAAAAAAATATTAAAAATATTCAGAGCTGTAATTAAAGTATTTTACACAATCAAACTTTTGTTAAATAAAACCGACTTGTGATACATTTCGAGATCCCCGATCAACGTGTACAATAAAGTTAAAAATCGTATAATTAGTCAGTAACTGAACGACAACGGCGGTGGTTCTTCTTTATTTTTAATTTAATATTTTATTTATGTCAACTGTGTTGACAGCTGGCAAAGTTTTATTCCATCATATCCCATGCCGTTGTATATACCGCCTTCGTAATTTTTTCTGGGTGATTATTTTTTAAACGTTTCTTGACGGTCAGATAATAAATTAGACGATTCTTTTGGATTGACAGCGTTAATGAACTTTCTGCACACAGTGACGACAGTTTCCACGGTTGAATGATGAATTTAGTATTTAGTATTTTATTTTTTTCTCTTAACTGTCACCGAAAGACTCTTAAACAACTCTCCAGTAATTTTCTTGTTAAAACAATTGTCGAGCAAATTGAATTACTCAAAGTTTAAATAAAAATAAAAAGTTTTATGTTAAACATAAATATGCAACTTATGAAAATAACATTTTAAAGAAACGTCGGTTTTCTAAGAAAATATTTTCTTTTTTGCATTAAGATTATTTTTTTAAGACTCGTACAATATAACATTTTATATTAAAACTAACAGATATTTAAACATGTAGTGATAATAATAATTACCTATTGGTAAAACAATTTAGACGTTTTATGAATTCAAATACACATTTGATGTTTTGGTTTAAAAACTATATGTTTGTTTATATTTTGTTTTAAACACAGCTTTACACCTTTTTGTACGTACTGCAATAGTCTACAAAGTTATAAATCACGTGTAACGTGACCATAGTATTATATTCAAGAGTATTATGATTTGAATACATATTGCATCGTTCTATCGACTCGATTTGGCGATTATTGTTGTTGCGATATGTGTTTAAGTTAAAATAATAGGATTCCGATACTTAAGATAGTTGGTATCCAATTATATCGAGACTTAGAATAATATATTTGGCTAGTGTTTTCAAGGAATGCAGCAACGCTCGGATGTATATTATATTGTTTTGCCAAGACGATTGTGGTGGCGGCCACGTCGTCGCCGTCGTCGCCGTCGTATACGTCCCAATAAGACTTCCATACCATATATTATACATATATATATATATAACTTTTCAGAAACGACCGCCACCGGTGGTGAGCGCATTGAATATTATATTACACACATTGTTGAACGATTCCAACTAAGGTCGTTAAAATCAACTCGCGGGTGCGGGGAGAGGCAGAGGGCCAATATCTTCATGCGTCATAATTCACGGTATTGGGTACAACTCGAAAGATATCTGATTTAAGGCGCAAAGTTTTGGGGGGTATGAGGAAGGCAAAACTGATGCGAGCGAATTCCTGCGGCTGCCGGGCGGATATCTGTGCACCGCTCGGGTAGTGTATGGACCGGACGAGAGAAACTTAAACAATAATTTGTGCAAGTACAGAGCACGGGGTGCTAAGATTTTAGCAAAACTACTAGGCCAGGAGCGGGTAGGACCTTAATGGCTTTTAGTTGGGATTTAATATACATTTGTCATCCGACGGGTACACGTCGATTTCTCCTCTCTCTTTTCCGTTTTGATCACGCGGCCCGATTACACCTTGCTTGACTCTTAACTCGGTCGCTCGCGCTCTCTCTCATTCTTCGCTTCTCCGTCTCTCTCTTCCTCATACTTTTTTTGAAGGTTCCCGGTACTGCTTAATGAGGTAGAACGTGAATTATGTGCAATCAAGGCTGTATCAGTTTCTTATCAGTTCCTGTAACAAAGTTTCACCGCCACAGTCTGCCATGATTTAGGTGTTACTGCCGTAATTAGCACTCAGTTAAAAAAAAAAATTACATCTACCTCACAAGAGCGCACTTCGAAAAGGTGTATCAGCAAAATGATTTATCGGAATCGTAAATCGTTGTACAGAAACAAACAATATTGGAAAGGTATGTTTTTTTTTTTTACTTTCACACATTTATTTATTCACAGCAGCCGTACCAAATCCAGATACTTTACAAATAACATATGGTGCGATTTTTAATGAAATATTATAAATTGTACAATGTTGATTGAACGCATACATAAATGAAAATAGTTTCGACGAAGAAAATATTATTTGGATAACATTAATACTATAGTGAACACGTGAGCTGGTTGGCGAGTGTGAAGCGTCACAAGAATATTGTATTTTGTTACTGACTGCAGGTCAGTTTGCAGGTCGTAATTCTCGATGTCAACAATGCTACATAAATCATATTAATTTAAAATCACATATTAATCAGTTAATAATGTTATTTTATGAATACATAAAATAATATAAAACTGCCATGCACGTTCCTAGAATATTTTATGTGGAATTATTGTATTCTGTTTGGCTGTTTATCGCATTAAATATAATTAATATACTGTTACAAATAATTAAACAATATTTATTTATGAATATTAAATTATATATAAAAATGTTTAATTAAATAAATTCCTTAAAAATCAAATTTATCATAGACTTATGTTGGAAAAACAAATTTAATTTAAAAAGTATAATGAAATATTTTATTAAATAAAAATATATTAGTGCATATTTTAAATAATAATAAAATATGTCACGGCGTTTTGGATATGCTATTTAGCTACTCGACGGTCGAGGATCAGTTTTACCAGTATTTCAATAAAGTATAATAATTAAAGTGTGTAGGTATATTATAAAATAGTTTATTATATTTTTATGATGGTATTTGTTGTAAACATGGTATAAGTGTAATTTAACTATATATATTATATTAAAATATGTTTGGATGTCATTTTAAGAACTTAAACATTAAATAATTATCCATAAAAGTTATTGTTTAAAGTGCAAATATATAAATTGATAAATACACATTTGTTAAACGGTTTTACTAAAACCTTCATAACTGTATTTTAGTGTACTAAATATTATCAGATAAAGTTTGTATAATAGATAAATTATTAGAACTATTATTATTTGTTACAATATATTACGTTCTGGCACCAGTGGTACCCATTTTATCAAGATACATATTACATTCAATTGATGTATTCCTGGAGGATTTTTAAGACGTCTACTTATTATTATTATTTAAAAAATATAAAGTCAAACCTAATTTTTAATTTATTTATAGGAATAATAATAATATTTATTTATTTGCAAATAATTTATTTTTGTAGTAAAAGACTAAATGAATAAATTTACTCTTTATTAATTTGTCATGTTTATTTACATACTGTATTTAAACCGTGACTAATCAATGTTATAAAATAATTAATGATAATGTTTAAGGCTTTACCACAGAATATTCTGTGACTTTACCATTATACAATTGTATTATTGTTTTCTATGAACATGACGTATTAACTGATATCAGTCGACTTAAATAAATCGTAAAAATAAATGAATAATTAAATAACTTGTAATCGTGTAAGCCTTTGTGTTTGTGTTTAAGCAGATTGTGCGTTATATAGCTCATGTAATAAGTTATATTATGTAAATATTTTTACTATAATTTGTATGATTAGTATAATTAGTCATGCATCCTTGAGATATTTTATTTTTACGTATAGTGGACGAAATAAATTCAAACTCGTAAAATCGACTAAAATCAGTGAGAAATAATTATGAACTCATAAGCTTAAGAAATTCGCTTTTGTGTGATATGTCATCGCGATGGCAATACTATCGATACGAATATCCACGGCTTAATTTAAACGTCGTCGGACAGACAATCGAAAGACAAAGTTTAAAACCAGTTGTGGTTGTAACTGGACAGTGGAAGTAAACGCGTGTGTATACAGTGTGCACGTTACATACACAAACAAACGCACTTTTAAGTATATATATATATATATAACCGTAGAGTTAGTAGCGGTCGTAGAGGAGAAATGGCGGTCGGTGGAGGTGGCGGCAATGGAGTCAGCGGCGGTAGATATAACCGTCTAATGTTCGGTACTGTACAGTCGATTTCCATGCAAAACAACCGTTGCGCGGACACACGGCCATAACAATAATAATAATTTCGCGCGTACACATGCACACACCGCGTCCGGCTGGACATTACGCCAGCACACATGCACACGACGCACACACGCACACACACACACATACACACATATATAAGCGCCGCACACGACGTGCCCACTGGAAAAGGTCCTGGGCAAAATAACCATAACAATATTCAGGCGTTAAATTTAATAAAGGATTCAAACAAAAGTCATTAATTACGATAATGCGTTCTGGCGCTCCGCGTAGAAGGGATTATGTCCCCGGTATACGGCCAACAACAGAACTAAGGGACCGTCGCCGTTTATGATATCTACATCATTTTAGTTTAAAACCATTATCTCAATGTGTTGCTATACGCTCGCGAGAGAACCGCGGGGCCTCTTATACACACATACACGGCGAGATCATCTCACTGTCTCTCTCTCACTCTCTCTCTGTCTCTCTTCTGAGTATACATATACTACGCATGTGTGTGCGCAATATATACGCACATTATACACCCTATTCCGCAGCCATCGAGAGACCCGTCTCTCTCTCGCCCTGTCTGTCTGTATCTCTCCGTGTCTCTCTCTTTGTCTCTCTCTCTCTCTCTCTATCTCTCTCTCCGATAATATGTGTCCGAAAATCCTCTTCCGGTGCTGCGGAGGAATCAAAACGAAACGTTGCGCGCACCGGCTTAACGGCGATTACCATAAACACGATCCTATACACGGGGCCCCGGCGCGGTTAACAATGTTTATTCAGACCGTTTATAGGTGTCGTGTGACGCGTACTCGCACACACTCGGGCGTGGGGGACGCGCATTAACGGCACGGCACCGTATAGCACCTGTTTCGCGACGACTATATACACGTATATTATGCGTACGCGCGGCCATTTGGTGGGATTTAATTTTAATCGTTACGTGACTATTATAATTCACATTAGGTCGGGCGCGAGGTATCGCCGGCCCGGAGAAAAGACATCGCAGTGCTTCGCCGCCCCGCACACACGTCTACGATGTACTCGCGCAGATCTAGCGGGGCGCAAACGACTGCCGCCGCAGTTTTATCGTTATTATTATTTAGCTGCAACCGACCGACCCTGCCGGGTATCCCATTACACGGTTTTATATATATCATTACGCGCACGCACTCGTCGTATAATTATTATTATTATTATCACCATGATGATGATGATGATCATCATCATTATTACGACTATCATTATTGTACGTTATTGCCGTCGTACAAAAACTAGTGCACGTCGCCGTCGTCGTCCTCGTTTTACGCGTTTTCGTTAACTGTCGGTCGGCATAATTAATACACATTCGGTCAGAGAAGAAATCGACAAATGTACCAAACGAAGACAGTCAATCGCAACGTACGAGCATTTATAGTTAGTAACAAAATATGGATTCGTATAAACTAGAGTTGCACAAATTTGAAACTATACGTTCTTCAGATAGCTATATATCAGACTTAGACGATTTTTGAAAATAATGCGTTACGATGAGATAACGCGATTATATTGGTAAAATTTTTTTAAGATTTTGATTATAAAGTTGAAAAATGATTTATGTTTTTAACGAGTAAGGACATCATAGTAAAATCGATATAATAATCATAAATAATAATTACTTAATTAATATTTATGAATATATTATATAATACGTAATAGTGATGAAACATAACTTTATCGCTTATCGCATAATCTAATTAATTTCATTAATGTACACAAATTGCATTTCTATTAAAAATAATGATGTAAGTCGTGTGTCGCATCAATTCATTATTATCTATGCGTACGAGGTATATAAATTATAAGACTTAAAAATATTTAACTAATGAAAGGGACCATTTTATCGGATAAAACCAATTAATATGAGACAAAACGTTTTTTAATTCGGCGAGACTAATTTTTTTTAACGCGTCTTCGTTAAACCGCTTAAAAAGCGTATTAAAACGTCGTTATAGAGTCCGGTATAGTAGTGGTAAAGTATTAGTAACAGTGGCAGTAAAACGAGGCTCCCGCGGAAGTAGTACTTTGTCCACTATTACCGCCGGGCCGGAGGGTATGTGATTAATGACGAAATCATTTACCATCGCGCGCGCTCGAGACAAATTAATTGTGAAAACATCGAGTC
This sequence comes from Schizaphis graminum, assembly GCA_020882235.1. Taxonomy (NCBI): domain Eukaryota; kingdom Metazoa; phylum Arthropoda; class Insecta; order Hemiptera; family Aphididae; genus Schizaphis; species Schizaphis graminum. Next base: position 75,090,619 of record CM037032.1, read on the forward strand.
TCGCGGTCGAAACGATGTCGTTAGTATCGGAGTTGAAGGGGGTTTTCGTGACGGGGAAGTGGGATCACGTCAGCGCGGACAATCGCGAGTACATTATACGCACGCATAATATAATAATAATATATTGTGCGCATATCAACTCGGCGGCGGCGGCGGCGTCGACAGGGCGAATGTCAACCCTATACCCAGGCACGGAGACTTTTATTATACAACTCAGACGTTTTTCGCAACGATATAACGACGGTGGTGTTTATATAAATGTGCTTACAATAATGTCCACGTTTATTTATTAACATCGCGCGTGGTAGTTTTATTCATTGCATTATATTATACAACGCGCGTATACTGCAGGAAAACGACTTTGGGAGAATTAATGCATTTTCTTTGTCCGGTTTGATATTTTGCGCCGTGGCAATATTGTTGTGTGTATATAGTGGAAAGCTTTTGGACGGCGGCGGAGGTTGTAGTGATTGTGACGGGTGGCAGTGTGGGTCTGGTTGCCTTTTCTTGTCACTTTCGTGTTTAAGCTGTTTGATTTGTAGTCCGGGTTAATTGAAATTCGAGAATCACCGGTCGCTAGGGTCGACGGCGGAGAACACTCTTCTCCCGCGTCTCAAACCCGCCACCCGCCTCCGACGTCTACCCGCCCATCGCCCGGTTTTCCATACAGTAATGGAATGGCTTGTCGTTGATTTAGTGCTGGATTCTGACAGGCTATCCTCTTTGATTGCTCGCTCGAATGAGTTATTGACTACCTACCGCCAACGCCACTGTTTTACTTTGTCCCATATCTCGCATAATATATTATACAACGCGTAAAAAATAAAAAAATAATAATAATATATATTGGTACCTATGTGTGTAAACGTTTGTTGACATTTTTTTTTTTGTTTAATATAGAGTTAAAAAGAATCACGACGTCACCTACACTAGATTTACCAAAGGTCTTAGTCGCTTAACGCATTGATATTATTTTTTTGTCATACTTTTAATACGTTGTTTTATGCATGCGTGGTAAAAAAAATAATAATAAAACTCTGAAACTGTTTTTAAACCACCCTACGGGTTAAACTTTGTTTTAGTTTACATACACTGTAAAACATGATATTTATCCGACCATAACCATACCGGCTACCGCACGTACACTAACATGTGATAATCTGTAGAAAAATCGTAGTTAAATCGCGCCCTATCATAATCGCCGTGTGTGGGCGGTGTGGTGTGATCATATCGTATTAAGTCGAAGATTTCATTCCAACGACATAACACATTATATATCAGCCGGAACCGACAACGGGATGACACTGTATTATTATAGTCGATTTCGTGTTTCGGCCGTGCGCGTTTATTTTTTCACCGCCCGTCGTCGGTGCGGGCTATAATAAATGATAATATAACATAATACGTGCAGCGCGGTGTTATTCGAATGAACTCAAATTTATAGCCGCTCGCACGGTAGTAAAATAATATCATAAATTGTATAACAATACCGTGCATTATTTGACTGTGATGTGTATACGACGCGTTTCCGTTTCGCCGGGCCAGACATTCGACGGACAGCGGACCAACCGGCGGGCACTCCATCAAATATCATAATATACGCGAACGCGGCCCGGCCGGGACATTTAAATCGCGATGATATACATTTACATAATGTTATTATATGCGCATACTGAGCACTGCCGTGTCGCGACCAAGTCGAGGGTCACAGTGCTGGAGGGGAGGTAGGGGTATGTCCACGACGATATTTACAACCGGCCGGGCTCACGCGTCGTCCGTAATTACCATAATAATAATCGTATTATTATTATTATTATTATCATCGTCATCGTTGTGATTATTATAAACAGTCATGCGACTGGATAGCGGAGGTACTGTATATATATATATATATTACGTAATATTATATAGTATACGAGCCGTCCGTATATAATAAATAACCGATTGATCGCGTCGGAGCTTCGGCGGACCGGGGCAGAAACGACTCGCGCTATATTATTATATTATGATCCTTGCGGGTTAACAATATGCCAGAATTTATATTAAACGGGCTCCGGCCCGGCCGGTCTCCCGAACGCCGGGGATGACGGGGGACACATTGTTTCAATATTGGCCATTAATGTCATCCGGGGTCGCGAATATTGTCCCCTCACCCCGCAACGCGGCGGTGGCGGCGATTATTCCGTGCGCGCCGAAAAAACTACCGTCCGCTCGCCCACACCGCTCACCGACTGCGGGCCGATCGGAAAATTCGATATTTTTACGACGATAAATAAATAAAACATAAACGATCGGTTTTCACGCGTGTACACTGCACAGCACATACACACACACACACACACATCATTGATGGGCTCCGGCATTTACTGTACGACCCGTCCAACCCACCCCTAAGCGTGGCGGCATGGATGTAAACAAAACTGTATAGGCGATTTTAAACGGATCGTGAAATATGGTTAACGTCGAGTGCGGCGTTATTGCACATATATTGTTTTATAAAATACATCGACACGTGGCCTAAAGCAACTCGTACTTGTTTACGTTTAATGAACGCGACTGTGGCGGCAACGCCGGCGGTCGACAATGCGATCGGTGCAGTAGTTCAGATAGAAGTAACCGAGACGATGAGGATTCCTGAGGTAAAAAATTCGCCTCGCGGGTATATATTGTTTATATAAAGAAGAACGGGATATGGTGACCGGCAGAGACGTGTATACAAGCAGGCGGAGTCGTTCTCCCGGTGGGCCCATGACTTCCGATTTGTCGGCGGCGGCCACCGGAACCCGGGCACAGAGCGGGCGTTAAGGAATGTCCGTCTCGCGTGTAGGACGGTAGGACAAAAATTAACAAACGACCTGGACCCGCAGTCGCGGTCGGTTTTGATTTAACCACCGACATTTCATTCGCTCGGAGCACCGCACCGGTGCGCGGTATATCCCGACCGGAATTATTACGACGCCGGTCGTCCGGCCGACTTGTGGGAATATACGCATAGGTATATTTATATATACCTATTAAATAGGATTGCGGAATAGCATGCTAGCCCGTCTCCCTCCGTTCGGTGGACCAACACGGTTTTCGATCATTATTACAACGCGTACTTATCGCCGTGCCGTATATTTATTAAGCACAAAGTTTTTCGCAAAGCCGACGGCGTGCCGACGTACCCTAAAAAACGAGTCGTCCCGTAGCGCGTATATTGTATTTCGCGATAATACCTATGAGGTACTGGGCGCCATTGTATTTCCTACAAATTTAAGCGGTGGATGGAAGGGGTGAGGGGCGGTAACAAGAATAAATGGACTTTTTTTCATTCGGACGACCGTGGTTTTTGTTTTTAAATCGCGTGGAAATTGGTCATTTATTATGACGCAAAACGTTGCGCGTCGTATATGGACCAGAGCAGGAGATATCGTGTAGTAATGTTGATTAGAATAACGCTCGGATGATTCAAGTGTCTGACAAAATTAGCCACTCAGCAACTATCAGCCCGTCCCCTATCGTCGATTCATTGAATTGAGTACCGCGAGAATATAATAACGCTCCAATGACCTCCTTACGAATTTATGAATTACTATATAATTGTACGAAGAAATTTTTCCAACACGGCACAATGCTGCGCAAGCTGCATTCAGTTGAATTTTACTATAATGAAATGTGTGTGTCTGCGTTTAATGTTTTTCCTATTATTGTGTTTCGGGTCTTACAACATAATCCTCTGTTCTCAATTGTCTAAACGACAACACGAGCTCAGTAATGTTAATATATTTATTAAAAACAAAAATTTCAAATCTACGGTTTAGTCAGTTTTGATTTTTTTGATCTTGAAAAAATGTAATAGCAAGTTTTAAATTTATTTATCACGAAACTTCAGAAACGTATTAATATCTATTGATTAATAGCAATCTTGGCAAGTTTTGAATTTACTCTCATCATTGTGATGGTAATATTAATGTCAAATGTAAATTTGAACGACATTAATTTTACTAAATGTGTATATATAATATATAACATACATAATTTCATTATTATAATTTACTTCTACTGTTTAAGGAATAATGTAATATTGTTGAAAAAAAAATTAAGCAATCTGAGCACAAAAACATGGTTAATTAATAAAACCCCAGATAAAGCTCGGCTAAATTTCGAGTCGGAAGCATCGGACAACGAACAATTTCGAGGTCACTCTCTACGAGCTATTATTATTATAGTTAATAATAATAAAATTGTCACGGTGACCGTCATCGATCGGTTTTCAGTGTCTGTGTGCCCTTTTAAGTCCATAAATTATAAAGCAAATAATCTTTCATGTATTGAAATACATATAAGAAAATTAGATAATATTCTTGTAGAAAACTAGCAGACAAAAAAAAAACCAAAGAATAAGAACAAATTTAAAGGGCAATACAGAAAAATGTACACTATATAGTTTAACAGTAAATTTTAAATCATATTCGAATATAATATATATATATTAGTTATAATTATATACATATAGAATTAAACATTCAACTAAGTATTGAATAAAATTTAATACTTTTAAACTATTATAGAAATTGTATTCACATTATTACATTAATACATTTAAATACATACACTATTATATATGATTATATTTTATAAAATTAATATTAATATCTAGTCTTTATTTCTTTACCATTATCTCCCCACTTTAATCTATAAGATTTTAATTGGTAAAATATGTATAAATTATAAAGTACGCATTTCTTCAAAATCTTACTTACATTTTTCTCCTTTATAGTATTATGAAGAGTATTGATAGTATATATCACCTTAAATAAAGATTAAAATATGTGAATAAAATAAATTATATTTTAAGATTGCAAGTTAAATTTGAAATCATCTGATCATAATAATTATTCATAATTTTAAACAAACTTTTAAATAACTTTATTAATAATGAATGTATAAACATTATAAACAGCAACTATAATGATCAAAAATATGTCATCAAAAAAATAAAAAATTAAGTGTTATTGAAAAACAATTCATACTCGAATAACCGTAAGAATTATAAATATATTATATTTTTTAAGTTAAATAAAAATATTAATTTTATGAAATTATTAAAAAAAAAACTAAATGAGTTTGACATGAACATGGTAAATAAATGTTAACAGAGATAAAGTTTTCACATATCATGATAAAAGCTCTTATAATTCTAAAAAAAAAAAACAAGTACCTATTATAACCTGAACAATTTAAAACATAATTACCACTTTTTAAATGTAACTTAATCATCATAGATCAATAATGTAAAATGCGTATTTAAATTACATACATTTATGTAACATTTTAAACTGTCTAATAATATTTGTATTATAATAAATAATGATTTTTGACGTATAACAATACATACAAATATATCAAATAGTGGTTTATCATGTATGATACTCGGTAAAATAATTGTGTAACAGTAATATTAATGTTTATATTTAATTATATTTGGATTACAGAATGTATTGTTTTTAGTGTTTTTTTTTTTAATCGTCTAAGTATTTTTTACAATACCCTTATCATCAAAACTTTTCCATATACTTATTTTAAGGAACTTGATTTTAAAAATTTGAAAATACTATTATACCATGTAAACAAAATAATATATATATATATATTATATTAATTTAGAAAATATTGATAATAATTCCTATGGAAGAGAAATAATTTAATTCGAATATTAATATTAAATCTATTAATTTTGTAATAAATAACAAAAATGCTAAACTTCGTATTAGTCATATTAACCTATATCTCAGTCCATATGGTATAAAATTATTTGACATTGATTGATAAACATATACTGCAGTGGTAACCACAAAACTGATTTTTGAGTATCAAGTATAAAATATAAATATCTTAAAGGTTATAATAAGCATATCACGATTAAAGAAAAAAAGTTCTTAAATTGAAAAAAAAAAACTAAAAAGGGCCGTACAAAAGTTGATGACTTATGAATGCTAAATGATTAATTTTGATTTAATTAAATTGTGACACAGATGAACCACATATTTTGTAACAACTTCCAACTTCCTCATTCTAAGATCTATCATGTCACAGGGTTAGATGTATTTAGTATTTATTCGCTAGGCATTAACTATTCAGAATTTGACCCTCCAATGCGTATGAATCGGGTAACGGATGAATAATGATTCGTGTTATGGCTTCCCTTTGTATTTGTACTTTAATGTTATTAATGCCAATGTTATTATATTGTCACTTTTATTATACAATTGATAAAATCCTAAATATAAACATTAAACGTTAATATTTATATAAAAAATATCTAAAAGTTTTAAACAAAAACTATTATGTATAACATAATATAGATAATAAAATGAATTATACTTCTAGTAATTTTTCATCGAAATTATTTGATAATTTACAAATTATGTGATTTTCAAAACGGATCTTTTCCAGTAGAATGCTTCCGCTTAAAATATTTTTTACGAATGCGAATGTCTCGCTTGGATAGCTAATAATAAAATGCCGAAGTAAACTAACGAACCGGATCCTAAAACTTCAATTTATTTGAACAAACTCAGTAAACATACAAGAAATACAGAAAAACGTATAGTTTAGAAGTAATTTATTTTTCCCGGTAAATTTGAAAATAACAACAAACCAAGCCGGAACGAAATGATCGAACCAACTGTTTTGCTACGGATCAGAGATCGGGCGAATAAGTAAAAATAATCATAAACATTATCATTAATTAGTTATGTGAATTTTAATGAATGTTTAATACTCGAGAGATTTGTAAAAATAACTCGATTAAAATAATTAAATTATGAAACACGAAATAAAATATTTAGCATTTGGAGTACAGTATACATACACATTTGATCGAGAACGACAATTAATTAATTTAATATTAATATCATAATAGATTGGAGATAGGTACTACTACATATTCTTCTTTTTTGAGTTACTATATCCGTTTCGGATATTGAATATCATATTAGGTATGTTTTCCCTGTCACTTGATTACTGAAATTATGCATTCGATGTTTTATTTTATTAGTCACCGAGATTTTCCAATCAAGATAATATTCTTCTTCTTATATTACTTTTACTCTCGATATTTTCTTTTTTATATAAGCTAGAGTGTTTTGTATTGTTCAATTGTTGGATATTCCTCGTAATATTTTCCATGTATTCTAGTTTTCGAGTTTTATTGTTGTAAAAAATTCCTTCTCTTTTCCCATCCTTTCAAACACTCTTTGATTAGTAATTCAATCTGTCCATGAAATGTTTCAATTTTCATACATATTAATGTCCAACTAGGTATAGATAACAATTATACTAATATCTTGGCTAATACATCTGAGTTTAAAATATATTATTACAATATTTATGGAAAACATTACGTTTTATAATACAGTACAAGAAACTGGTATAACTCGATCCCGTTGTTTGGAACCCGCCCACGACGACTTCGTATGAGAAAATTGAAAATCGTTTTGAAAGCCAACCTTGGGTGTCTAAAAATAGACCGCTTGCAGGAAAATTCCCTGGAAAGTCCTTGTCTGACACTTTTGTCAAATTAAAAAAGAAAATTATTATACAAACAAAAAATTTTAATTGAATGTTTAGCTATTAGTCATCATGCAATGTAAATCGATAAATGGTTGTACCCACAGCTGATTGAGTGCATTGTCTCTACGTTTTCCGAGTGCTCTTCTTGTATAATATACCTAATATTTTAAATTAGAATATAGTGTTTGAATGTCTAACAGTCAACGATCACTGGTAAAAATCGATTTACATAATATAACCAAACCACTAAGGTAGGCAATCCAACTGCGTCGGATCACAGGCAATGTGCGAGCAGTAAGAAAACTTTAAAGTATACAACGCATGCATCGTAACGCAAATTATATTATTATATTATTAAATTAATTTTCTATAGAATAAGTACAAAGTATATGCACGGGCGTAAAATTTAATAATACATTATAATGTTATATTTATATTGTTACCATGAATCTTGTATAGTGTACTAGATTTGCATATTCAGTGCGCCGTCACTGACGGCCAACGGGTAGTTTTCATCGCCCGGACCGATTACTGTATTATTTTCATAATATACTCTATACCATATACCATCATAATTACACTACCGCAACCGCCACCATAACCACCACCGCCGTATCCTACCGATCCGTAGCAGGATAACGGCAATCGTCATTTAAACGATTACGCGAGTAAGACCCGGTGAAAGGTAAGACGACGGCCGTGTATAAATAACTGCTATTATTATTTTATATAAACACGCGTATAATGTGTATATAAATATATATACATATATACACCCGATATTGTAAAACCGTTCGCGTAAAAGCCTTAGCAAAGTCGGCATATTATCGTCGGCGTCGGAGAGAGGTTAATGTCAAAGCCCTCGCGTAAAAGGCCGTTATTGTGTTTTGTGCACGTCATAAACGCGATGGGATCGGGTGGCGGCGACGGCGCGACTGTATACACTGTGCAGCGACCGGTACCGGTGGGAAAGGGGTGGCTCGTCATTACCGTTGATCCTAATTCTTCGCAATATTATTATTATTATTATTATTATTATTATCATCATCATCATCCTCCTCGTCGTCGTCATCACCACCGCCACAGCCACCGTCGACGCCGCTGTCGTAGTTATTATTTTTATTATTATTATTATTATTATTCAAATAACCGACGCTATACCGGTAGAGTGCTAGTGCGCGAGGGTGGGCACTTTAATATACAGGCGAACATTCTTGTCGTAATAATTTTACATTACACCCACCGCAAATGGCCTGTTACGTCGGTGAACGTATACGATGCGGTTTACGATGACGATAAAAAAATAATAAAAATAAAAAACGACACTGATAATGATGATGAAAAAAATAATTGCTTATAAATAGACCTATAGCCATTATACCGTTAATTTCGAAACGGACTGCCGGCGTAGGCGTATATTTACAGCAGGTGAACCACGCATCTCCGGCAGCTAATACAGGCTGGCTGCTTAATAATTAACAATTCACCTCGGTCTCGCGCGTTGTTTTACATGCTTATGTTGTTTACGACCGAAACTTTTTATAATAATTATAATAATAGTGTAACAAACCCTTTTTACCCGTCCAAAAGTGCGCGGTCAAACGGATTTTTTGCATCTTACTTTTACATAATTATTCGTAACTGTATTAGCATCTTGTAATAACTATCTGTATGGTTATAATCACGAATAGGTACAAATCGTATCCGTTGATTATGTAACCAGAATTTGGTTAAAAAAATTATGCAGTTTACATGATTTTATATTTTATAACAATACAGTATTGTAAAGTTGTGTGCGTATTTTTAAAATGTAATTTTCCACTATCCTTTAAACAATAACCCAACATATTTATACCAAAATGTATTTTTGATTATTAAATTATTTGATAAATCAATACGAAAAGATAATAAAATTATTTAAAATTGTTGTAAAAATTCAATATATTTATTTTAGTAAATACGTATATTATCTAAAAAAAATCTTCGAAAAAGATATTAGACATCAAACAATTTAATGTCTAATACTAATAAAAAAAACTTGTTTTATAGTAGGGAAATAAAATATAACACATTATAGGTACCTATTCAAACATCAAAGTTAAACAAATTAAAGTATTATTGTAAGCATATTAATGATCAATGCAAAAATAGTATTGTTATTAATTATAATATAATAATTATATGATGTGTCCATACACTGTGTTTATAATTTATATTAATACAATTTAAACAACAATTTTATACTAAAATAATTGTATCTAATTGATTTGGTCGATTACAGACGTTAATAGATTTGTATAGAAGGTATATAAATAAATATATATATATATATATATATATATATATAGTTCAGTACCATGGGATGAACTATATATATATATATATATATATAGTTCAGTACCATGGGATGAACTTTTCTTTATAAAACAAGGGACACTATAGACTATAAGGTCAAATCTAATCCTCCGGAGTGTCTAAGGAACGGTTGCATTTCAACTATTTTAGAGTCTCTTTGGAGACCAAAACTAATTCGAGGGACTATTCCCATAGGCACGCAAGTGTTACTTAAAGGCTTTTGTAATACCAAAATATACGGTTTTGCAAAAACACGGGTTCTGAAAGGTTTGGAGAATATTGAATCCAGAAAACGGTTATCGAAATGTTAACTTCTCTATTTGGGTTATATATAGAGAGTAACTTTAATCAGTAGATACTCAGTCTATTTTTTAAGCAGATTAAACATTTTTAGTCACTTTATGCTAGCCATGTGGATAAAAAAAAGATAGAAATTTTAATTTTAGTTTACTCACTATTATATAAATATAGGAAATATTTTACTTTATTAATATATAAAATATACATTTACGTTTATATACCTATATAGGTACTTGCAGGTACCTATACTGTTTCCGCGGAAATCAGTTCATTATTCTATTTATGTTAACTATAAAAAGATTTTAACCGACAATATGAATATATTAAAATATCATTGTTGTGTACATAATGTGTGTACATAGATAATAAACTATATAGGTCATATAGGCCATCGCTTATGGTCTACTTCTACTCAAGTACACAACATATTACGACTGTATAACTCGTATCGGACTAAATAGAAATAAAAAAATACGTTAATAAACGATACGGAAAGTTATAGTTACTTTATATTTATAATTTTGTTCCTTTTCTATTCTTCAAAGAAACATGAACAGCGAGACTGGTTTTCAACCACTAATAGTTGTGTACTGAAATCTAATTAAAAAAATGCAACGTTCTATTTTTTGGAAAAAAAATATTCCCCTAATATATTTATCTAGATGAATTGGGTAAAACGACACAATTATTCATCCGATAATCAATTTAATTTATTATATTAAGATAATGCTCAACATTAACTATTCATCGTATACATATTATGTGATAGTTCTATGATTTAATTCACATAATAATATGTTATAGTTAGTAAAATGTTTAATGTATGTAGGTAGTATTACTGTTTTTCATATGAAATGAAATGAAGAGATATCTCATACATTTTTGAATATCTTCTCGAAATTATTTTACTCTGAGCTGTAAAACGCCGACGGAATATGATCCGGTATAATGTTATGCAGAGTTCTGTTGTTGTCGTGCTTGCCTAAAATGTCGACCCGCAAGACACGCGGACAAAGAAACGCATTTTAATATGACTAGAAATAACAAGAAAAAGCACTAGACCCTTTTGCGACGTTTATCGTATTAGTGTATTACCTACGTATGTTGTCTTTACTTCCTACACACTGAATATAGGGGTGGTTTCTCTTTCCCTTAAAAAAAATAAAAAACCGTTTTCCGTCACGTTAAAATTTTCCGGTAAGAAGCCTTAAAGCTCCAAGATCCTGTTTTCCGTCATCGTACAATTATCGCCTTAATCCGTTAGTAATACGACAAATGCGTGGCACTTTTGAATAGTTTATTATCAGTTAATTATATCTACTCTAAAATGCTTGTGAACAGACCTACCTAATTAGAAACGAACATGAAAGCGGCTCTTCGTATATAGTTATTACTTAATGTAATATTTAAATCTTAAAATTCAGTTTAAACAAGTTAATTCAGTTTATTCGGTAATTACTGCCGAATGCGCAGTCCTATAGTATTGTGGTACATGTTTCATACAGTATGAATTTTCTTATGGATAATTCAATATATTATTATCTACTAGTAAATTGAAAAGAATAATTGTAAAATTGATTTTGCGCGTATTAATGTTATTATCATCAACATATTTTTTCCCCTAAAAGTCCGACCCAATTGTTAGTCTTCATTACAGTGGATAAACTATTTTCTTAAGATATCAATAAATCAGAAACGGTAAATTATTCATATTTAACATAAGCTGTTGAAACAAAAAACAAATTAATACCCTAGAGATGTATTCCGGTTACATTCCAAGTGATCCCAAACGGTTTCGCAGAATACAAATCAGCAGTTAAATTTACACAAAACCACTCAACAAATGCACTTATAATTAAAGTAAAAAACTATTGGTTTGGATTTAATAATTGAATAATATTGAATACATTATTCACCATAAAATTAATTATAATATTCGATAACTTTAATAAACTTTAATTTAAAGATCAAGTATTTTATGCTGATTATTATATCCTATATTATATAAGTACAACACTCTTTTTTATTATCGTATAATATCCTTAGTTTAACGTTGACGTTTATTAAAAACAAACTACTATTTCAGGTAAGTTGGGTTAGATTGTACAACAGATTCCTAAAAAAAAAAATTGTTAAATTCATAGAAAAATGATTACGCATACACTCATTTCAACATAAAATATATCATATAAATTTAAACAAATATTGCAATTAAACAATTTAGAAAAGAAAATTGACTTATATAATTACTTTTGACGGTAAATAATAGAAAGTAGAAATGTATAAAAGTTGGTTTTAAAGACGATTAAAACTATAATATTGACTATATTATTATTTATTTTATATTTATGTTTAATTATAATTTATGTTCACATAGGTAAGTGTTATAATACACAGCATGAATTTATGAATTGTATATAGTACAAATATACTTTATTTTACTAGTATAATAAACGAGTACTATAATATTCTACACGAGAAAATATGTAAGATAAATACAACAAATCACCAATATCAATGTACAATGTTACTTGTTAAGCCGGATCTTTATGATTGTCGTAAAACGAGATGTTTTACTGCTGAAGAACTAAATAAGTTGTACACATTTTTTAAAAATAAAATAAAATTGAGTTTTATTATTTAATTATTTAATTATATTAAATATTATGCACAATCTGTACCTATGTAACTATATATATTTTAGGCGTATGTAAGCCTTTAAATTTGGTGTTATAGTGATATAGTGTAAAAATGTAAAAATGGAGCTACTAACACGTTCTTTAATATTAAATGTATAAACTAATTAGGAAAGCCTGAATTAAATCTTCTAAAATATTTATTTTTGAGTATATTTTATACATAGATTCATTTTATTTTTTTATTAACCGACCCCTCACTTTTCTGTTCAAAATCTATGTTTAAAACGCACACAGATACTAATATATTACACATACATTAGCATATAATTGAAACGATAAAATATAAATCATAGGAATCTTGAGACACAATTGTTAACCATTTGGTTATCAATAAGTACATGTTTTCTATTGCATTATATTGTGACAACTAAAAGTTATTTAATCATGTACATTGATCTTAAGGTACTCAAAATGTTCCAATATTCCGACAACGTTGGGACAACAGTTAGTGGTAGCTTTTTACAATTTGCCAATGGATATCGCCAAAATCGGGAGGGGGTCGGAGGGCACGCCGCGCGTCATATTATATCATAATAATTAATTCTTTCGGTAGATACTATAGGCATATTATATATTATAATATGTACCTTCATTTTCCGCTCTCTTTATCTCTCGCACGTTTCTTTTTGTATTCTACTCGGTCATCGTTAACAAGGACGACGATGAAAATATATACGAAGCATACACTGAACACACACATTCTCGTACGGGCTATATTATACAGTGGGGCACTTTGCAGCGTCGGCGGCGGTGGTTCACCAATTCGGCACATCTGGCGGCGAAGACATCTCAAATTTATGAGTGACCCCGGTCGGTTTTCATCGGAACGGTGGCGCACGGGGAAGGAGTCCGAAATGAGAACACGAGAACGCCTCCCCCTCGACGCCGCGACAGCGGGTGCCCATAAACCCCGCGCCTCGACACTCTGCACGACCGTCGTCGTACAAACCCGCGATATATATATAATAATATTACATTCACCGGACCCGCTTATCAACGACTTTACTCTTGTCAGCACCGGTGCAGCGAGAGCGGCACGAAATCCATTGCGCCAATACACTGCACACACACGCGCACAACCGAGAACGCTAACCCTTTGGCCGCCGACCGGATGTTTTAATGACCGAAACTTGAATTTACATTAGTAATTAGAACGGTCGGGGTGCGGTGCGGGGTGACGGGGTTGACGACGACGAGGAGATAACTAGCGGAATATTATTATATATTAAAGAGTTTGTACACATACACGTGTGTGTGTGTGTGTGCTCTGGTGGAGAGACGACCGCGCTTATATGTGTGTGCACCCGCGAGGGAGACGGTTTAGAGGGCGAGAGGTGGAGAATGAGAGAACGCAGAGCAAAGCCGGTTATTTACTGTCTGGCCGACCATAAACGTCTGCGCGCGCTTGTAATATACGACGCGATAACACATTACGGTAGGGGCGAGTGGCGCGTGGGGGTGTGCGGCGGGGCGGCAGTTAGTACACGCTAATGCCGTGTTTGTCGCCGCCGCCGCCGCCAATATACGCTCGCGACATATACACTCGTCGTAAGACGCGTGGCCCCGTCGTCGTGTGTACGGACACACCCGAAAAAGTTTTCACTCTCTCTTGCACACGCACGTCTGCTGCGAGATTTGCGAACTGACATTATATTTTTGCGCTCGCATACACATGTACATGCGTACGTAATACACACATGCACACACACACGTCAGTCGAATCGATAACGCGTAAGTTTCTTCGAGTATTTTTGGAGTTTCGTGCCGTTTTTATTATTGCTCTGGCGATAACGATTCGGTTGGCGGGCACACGGAAACGTACGCGATATTACAATATTATTATTATGTTATATACTCACATTAAAACATATTATATCATATTATATTATTATTATTATTCAACGACTTCGATCACGCGGTGTACGAGAGAGAATTCGGCGGGTTTTCACTGTCAGTGTGTTATAATAATATTTCTATGATAATATTACCGTTACGCGCGATAACGCATCGTGTGTCTGTATTATTATATCATGTTGTACAAGCCACGCGGTTTGAGGTAGACTTTAACACGTCTAGCATAATGCGTCAGTCACTTACACGTGTTATCTATTTTTGCAGTTTACCCGCCAACAGTTAGTACAGCACGCCGTGCCCGTACTCATTTAATAGTGTGTAATGTCTGACGAGGATACGTTTTTATTCGGTCGTTCGATTTGTCAACGAGTCAACAACGGTTATCAAATCAAATATTATTATGTTCCCAGGTGACCTGTGCCAGCGGGTTCATTACAATATGGTTACGATGATTTTTTGTTAAAAAATCAAGTCCGTTCAATAATCTTTTATGTGCACGAGATAAAACCGAACATGGTACGAGCATACGCGTACACGATCTGTTGTTATCTTAATCCTCAATCTATCGATCACAGTACTTTAACGAGTTTTACGGACGCCAATATTTTAGTAGTATCCATAAAGTTTACCAATCTTATAAAAGTAATTTTGGGAGCGAACCTAAAGGCGACGGATCGTTTGATCTATATTTTCGTTTTAAACATATACACACGATTTTAATTAAAACAAGTTTAATATTTGGCAGCGATGATAGTCGTCTCGTTTATCGGATCACCAAAGTTTTTGCGTTATAGAACATTGTATATATAGTAATTTGTAAGCAAATTGACGTATTCTAAAACATTATATTCTCCAACTACGAGCTGCGCTTTCATTTTTCGTTTATGGAAATCGTTTGGGTTCGAAACAGAAATTAAATTGCGAACCCTCAGCAGGGGTCGGCGAGTTTTGATTTTTCTCCACCTCGACCCTTTTAAACAACGTTCTCGTTGAACGTTCGTCTCGGCCGTCTTGCCTCTCCTTACTATCCTTTTTCCTTTATTATTGTTGTTGTTTAACAAGGTGGAGAATTTCCCAAAGATTAATTGAGGCCAATGTAGAGGAAAAAGAATGCGGGCTGGTTATTGACAAGTGGCTGATGAACAAATCAGTCATCCGCGGCTTGTTAAAACGTACCTGCTTGCCGCCGTTCTCATCACTCAAATACACTTTGACAGATTAAATTTACATCGTTGAGTTTTTGCTTTTTTCGCTCCTTCGCAGTTATTTGCCTTAGACGTTCGGCTTTGTCGAGAATTAATAGATTGCAGGAAAATAAAAAAAATAAATAAAAACTCGAAGAAAAATCTTTCACCTTTCATTACCGCCCTGTTTGACGTCTTATCAAAATTCATTCCTCTTTTGTCCCTCTGATTTTCGCATTTTTAATTATTTTCCTTTCAATTAATTTCTTTCCCTCTCCCTTGTGATTTTTTTTTTTCCAAAACTTTACTTTGTTTCTCAACGTCCGTCACTGTTAATTTATTGCGAGAAATGGGCAAAAAAAATTATACTTATCACAATATTTTCTGTCTATACTGTTAACTTTTTTTAATTTTCCAGTATACTATTGTCGAAACAAAACATTTTGACAGGTCTCTACGACATCGATTATTCTCTATAATACAGTGTTTACCGGCATGTTTGAATATATTAGAGTAATCTATAAATATAATGGATAGAAATTATTCAATTAAAATTATACTTGTTTAAGTTTATCGAAATTAAATTATATAATTGTAATATTACATGAAAAAAAGTAATTATATATTTAATTATGCACAAAGAGATTCGTGGTATGATTATAAAAATACAAAAAAAAATCTTGTTAAGGTTATAGTACTATACTTAAAATAAGTATTTAACCATGTAATAATTTTGCTTAACTATACTTGTAATTTGTATACATATAATTAGTATTATTATAAAATATGTTCACAATAAATTTATTAATATATAAATTATTTTTTAATAATCTGAATAATCATTAAACAATGAACAATGTTTATAAACTATTTTTTTGTAATTATTATCCCTCGACAATATACCTTATACATTAAAATATGTTTAAGGATTTGGAATTATATCACACGAACTCTTGATAATATACAATAATATTGATTGTATAAGTAAACATCAATTTAAATTATAAAAATGCCTAGTGTAGATATTATTTTATTTACTCTGTTGAAATGCTAAGTACAAATTATAGACAATGCAAATACTTTCGACTATACTGTTATAAATTATGACCGACTGATTAAATAATTACAATTTACTCTTCAACGCCAAGTGTGACTAAACTGATACAAAATAGTTTCGACTTTAGTTTATGATGGTTTAAAAATCCTCTTATTATTATTCATTTATGATTTCTCAAATTAATAAAAACATGTTTCTATGTATATTGACACTTAAAATTATATTTTCTTTGCATAAAAGGTACTTCTCATACTAGTATGTTATACTATTTAGATATAAATAATGTCCATAATTTATATCGTTTTAAAAGTTAATATTCTATTTATTTTAATCCTATTTTTAAACAAGATTTAAAAATTAATTTATTATTTAAATATAGTGTTTTAAATCAACGACTTCATGTTGAAAAACATTAAAATATTAATATATTTTAACAATTAAACAAATTATATTTTTAAAGAACAAATAAGAAACTGACATAGCAATTGAAATTTGAATTTTAAACTTCTCAGTGATACCTATTCACGTCAAATTAATTTTTATTTTTTTTATTCAAAACATTCAATTATATAAAGTTGAAATAAGCGATTACATACTAAATTATTTTAATATACCAACATTTTTTGACAGTTGACTGATGGGTGTTCGTAGTTTCATTTAGTTTCAAGTATTTTTCATTCTTTTTTTATGCAGACATTTTAAATTTAAATAACACTAAACAATAGATATTTTATTTAACAATGTTTTCTATACATTGCATAATGAATAAAACAAGTTTTTGTTTAAATATGTTGTTAAATTGCAGTAAAAAAAAAAATGATGTTTAGTTGTGTAATTCAATATTATAATCATAAATATATAGGTACATAAATCCTTTTAAATATATAAATATCTTGTCAATTTGTTTGCTTTTAAAAGACAAGAGCTTTTTAGGTTGTTTATACGTGCTTGTACAAAGTTTTAATTTAGACATTAGACTCGACGGCGCATATTTTATCAAAAGTCATGTTGTTGAAATATAATTGACGGTATAATATTAAACAAACTTGCTGATCTGATGCTAACAAATCTAAACTGTCTCATTACAGTGAATTGAAATTCCAATAAGTTCAACATCAAAATATTGAGTATACAAAATGAAAATTGTTCTCAAACATGGTAGGCGTCTTTAAAACTGTATACTATAAAACATATATATTACATACATATTTTACACGCGTGTATAATATATTATAACGTGAAGATGGAATATTTTTTTTTAGATTCTGAACGGAGTAATGATGAATGTATTGATTTTACAATGATGTGTGTTTTTTTTTTGTGTCTGACGATAACATTTGGAGCAGTAATAATGCTCCGATTTTTTACTTCAGCCCCGCTTTGAATAGGAAAATTCATCTAGTTGGTACTTTGGGGGGTCAAAAGTAAATATTTTCAAACAGTTTTCAAAAAAATCAAGAAAAACAAAAAAAAAGTGACAGAAAAACGGCGATTTTACGAAAAACCATTTTTCGACAAAATCGATTTTTTGATTTTGCTGTAACTCAAAAACGAATCATTGTAAATACTTGAAATTTTCACCAAATGTTTATATTATGGTTATATCATTACAGTTAAATTTTAAAAACTAAAATTTTTAAGCTACTGATAGACAATTGAAATTTTCGACTTTTCTAAGTTTTTTTTCTTCAAATGCCGACAAAAATTTTTTAGGAGGCCAGAAAATCTTGAAAATTTAATTCAAGGTTTCTTATAAGTTGTTCTTAAAGTGATAAAAAAAAATCCGAAATCGTTATTCACAATTTTTTTTCATAAGTGCTTAAAGTTCGAATTTATACGAAATATGTCAAAATTTAAATTAAATTTCATACGCTCATTATGCGTATGTTGGCCAAATACTTTTTTTTATTAATAAACAGATACTATAAAGTAACTATAGTAACTATACTATTTGTTTCAAAATAGAATATATGACAATATTTAAATATAATATATCCTAAACTGACAAATCATCTCCGTTCAGAGTCGTTTTTCGTATACAATGACACCTATCATTGCATTCAAATTTAACCTACGCTAGTCCGAGGTCCACCCCACCCCCTAATATACAGCAGAGCGATACCCACTTACCCGCTTTTTTATATATATCTAAATTTTTGTCTGTAAGCCATTAGTTGTTTAATAATAATAATTATGAATTATAAATTGCAAAAAAATTACATTAAGTCAAGAAATTATAAGTTTGTAAAAAAACTTTAAATACTTAAATACTAAAAAGAAAATGATATTTCAGTAAGTAGATACATGATACAGTATTAGCTAAGATTAATTTGTTCTTTCAATTTATTTAAAAACAAAAAAAAAGTGGGCAAGTGGGTTTCGCTCTGCTATATAATAGAGATAGAGAGTAGATCACTGGTCACTATAATGGACATGTTAAATTTGAATGCAATGACTGTTATCATTGTATACAAAAAACGATTCTGAATGGAAATGATTTGTTAGTCGATGATAATTAGTTGGATATATTATATTATTACCTATATTTAAATAAATTGTAATATATCGTTATTTATAAACGCGTATATATTTTACGCGATTTCGTAAAAAATTTAATTTAATATGCTCATACAATTTTTTCTATATTGACGCTGGAATTTTTTTTTTTTACAGTTACTTGAAGGAAAACTTATGGATAACCTTGTATTGGATTTTTGAACCTAAAGTATAAATCACAAAAATTTTACGAATTTTCAATTTTAAAATTCCTTGCAAATTTTCGCGAGTTTGATATATTTCATAAATATTTGAACTTTAAATGCTTACAAACAATAATTGTGACTAACGATTTTTGATTTTTTTTAACTACGATAATTACAACTTATAATAAACCTTGTATTAAATTTTAAAGATTATTTGGATAGCCAATTTTTTTTTATCGGTATTTTAAGAAAAAAACTTTAAAAAATCAAAAATTTCATTTGTCTATAAGTATCATAAAAAATTTCTAAATATTTTGAAAATTTAATCATAAATAGATAACGTTAATATAAACATTTGGTGAAAATTTCAAGTATTTTCAATGATTCATTTTTGAGTTACAGCAAAATCAAAAAAATCAACTTTGTCAAATAGTGGTTATGCATAAAAATTCCCG
The DNA here is from genome assembly GCA_020882235.1 of Schizaphis graminum. NCBI lineage: Eukaryota > Metazoa > Arthropoda > Insecta > Hemiptera > Aphididae > Schizaphis > Schizaphis graminum. The sequence continues at coordinate 75,110,782 of CM037032.1, forward strand.
TTTTTCCGTAATTTTTTCAAGGATTTTCCCGATGTTTTTTAAAACTATTGGAATTTTTTTACTTTTGACCCCCCCCAAAGTACCAACTAGATAAATTTTCCTTTTCAAAAAAGGGCTGAAGTCCAAAATCGAAGCATTATTACTACTCCAAAAAAAAGTGAAGATAGACACAAAAAAAAAAAAAAATAAAATAAATAATAATAAAAAAAAAACACACACATCATTGTAAAATCAATACATTCATCACTTCGTTCAAAATCTAAAATTAATTTTACGTAAATTAAATTTATTATCGTATCGAACATTTCAATACATTTTATATGATTACTACATGTTAATGTTTATTTTGACTTATGGTAAAAACAATCATATCTTAGTTTATGTATTGTCGATTAATTTTATAAACATTTTGTTTTTTATTTATACTTAAAATCAATCTAATTTAGGTACATATTTACTAATGGCTCATATTAGAAATAAACCATTCATTTTTTATACCATTTTTTTTTTAAATTAAAATTTAAGTTAATTTTAGATGTAACCACATTGTGCTATTAAATAAATAAATATTTTATCTTATTTTCAATTGTAAATTGATTAGTAATAATGTACAAGCAAAACTTATTTAATGGTTGTTTTATCTTAGTGATAATTATAATAATGAATATAGTTAATAAAAAATTTGTATTCAAAACAAACTCCAAGTCTTTATTATTTCGATAATCTAAAATATGATTAAATAAATGTATTCAATTACAATAAGTAATCATACACACACATTTATATACATATAGTGGTTTAAAATCGGAGTAATTAACAAGAAAATAAAAATAATTGTTCACCTTATTTTCATTAATTTTTGAAATTAAAGTTTTATAATTTTAGTGACAATTCTCTTTGTCGATATAAGTAATAAACACGGGTAAGTATTAAATATTTGTTAAATAATGATTTATAATATAATCAAAATAATAAACCATTATAGTTTATGTCTCTACTTATCTTTCAAAATATATATTTTGTAAACTGATCTCCATAAATAATAAAACTCGGTAAATTAACGGCTTTATCATAATATTATATTATAACCAATGTACGTATATCGTAGGTACTCAAATAATAGTGAGTATTTTAGGTTTAATAACTCATATTTACAAGGACAAAATAAATTTTACCCAGATAATTAAAAAAAAAGAAAAAAAGTAAAACATAATTAATACATTGATATTGAACTCTCGCAACTTTTCTGAGATTTTAATGTAAAAAAAAAAATATATATACAGTTTGTATTTTAATTTTAATAAAAAATGTTTAATATTTTTCAATTCTTCATAACATTAATTAACTATGTTTATAAAATAAATTCTAAATACAAAAAATAAAATTATTTTCTTATATGAAATCGTGAAGATTATAACTAAATCATAGATAATTAACTAATTAGTTCTTAATCTTGATTATTAAAATAAAACTAAATATATTTCTAATAAGCTTAAATATTGACCAGTTAATAATTTAATAACTACTTAGTTATTTTTCACTGATATAAAAAGGCAATGTAGATAATATTTTTAATAATAACTAAATTAATTATTCCCATATTACGCACCATATATTAAAAAGATAAAAAAAATAAATTACTAACAATGTTTAATTTAAAAATGAAAACAGTAAGTGAGATGGTGAAAATTCAGTTTTAGACTTCTGAAATATCAGAATCTTAAATATTACAACAAGGGATTACATGATTATATAAATACCTGGATATTTTGCATAGTAAAAAATATATGATAATTTTAATATAGAGGCAAACAATTGTATAAATATAAATTAAAATTAAATGTTCTTAGTTTTACCACAATTAATTATAATTAATTGAAATTGTATAAACTTAATGTACCTATATAATGTTACGATTATCGTCTAAACATTTTAGGTGTTTCAACCCTAACTAAATTGTATAAGTATATTTAATTTACTTTTGAGCTCTGTTAATGTCGATCATTTTCAAGATAATTAACTGAAATTACCATAGTGGGTAATATTATTATTTTTGTTTGTTGTCGAAATGGCATTAACATTTTATTTTAATCATCAATGTTATGTATAGTAAATTTAAAAATGCTGGGTCTTGAACAAATGACGATTTAATTCTCACATTGTAAACCAAAAATAGTCGTGTATATGAAATATATATATTATACACATATTTATTTATATAATATTCTGTTATGACTTTAATATTGGTGTATGCTTTTTTCAACGTATCTTTAATATTTACTACTCTTGTTTACATTACAACTGTTATTCGTTTCTGTCAATTTTTCATGTGGCATTTTAACTAAAAGAATAACAAACTTTGTTTTATTATTTTAGAAGGAAAAGAAATTAGAGATGTACACATGATTTTTAAACAGTTTATTTTTCTTGTTTTTAGATGTAGAATAAATATTTATCAGAATTACATCGACTTAATCATCATTTTTTAGTATGGCCCATTTAAGTAGCATAATTCTAAATGTCGACAATGTTTAGTGATATCTAATCGAATATAGTAATCTTTTTTTTTTTTTAGTTTAGCAATATTAATTATTACATTCTCATCTATGACTACTATGCTCAGACGTGCTACAGCAACAGTAAGGTTGCTTCTAATTGTTTTTGTTAAATATTGTCTGCCAACTTACAGACATATCAATAATGGCTTATATTTCAATATTTATATAATTCAATTAACAAAACGAAGTTGAAAATTAAATAAATTTAATTATTGATACTTTATACAAACATTTTTGATAAAATCTAAGTAACGACTAGACGGTACACATTTTATAAGTATTTAGCTTGCAGCTATTGTTCTTATTATAGCATTTTGTATATTAGATTTATTTTACAACCCACGGTAATTCGGCATTACATTTATAATTAATAATCATGTATATTGTATAGGTATATGAATGAGCAAACAGCTAGTATTCAGAATATATAGAATAAACGCGAAAAATATGAAGTTAAAAATAGAATATATAAATTTAATAAAATATACTATTAACTGGTGAACTGTACTATAATATTAGATAGATGGGTTTCAATACACTATTGACAATATTACAATAATATGCTTCGAAGTGGAGAATATTTTATTTGAATAATTTAAGATCGTTATCATGTTGTAGTGTTATCATTTCTTAAGGACAGCCATTTAAATATATTCACATAGGTTTTCAGAGTCAGTTTTTCACGAAAATAAAAAAACAACACAACTGAGTCGTTTAGATATGTAATGAAACGATCCTATTATAACTTTTCAGATGTGATAATGTCGTAATTAAGCTTCAAAGTCATTGAAACTTCAAAAAAAAAAAATAATCTAAAAATTTCTGTCATTAAAGGCGTTATAGTAGAACGCTCTAAAAACCTGCTCGAAGTAGGTTTTTCGTTAACTTAATACAATTTTTGGCCAAAACAACCATGTTGTGAGCAGAAAATGAAAATCGTCGAAAAAAAAATATAATAATAATAATAATAATAACGACGTAAGGGTGAGCGGAAGAAACGAACACGCGGCGAATAATGTATTCCAAGTATTCAGGCGCATTCTCCGCGAGCAGAGTAAATGAAAAAAAAAAGTTCACTCGCTGTTTTGGACGGCGCAATAAGTCCGAGAACACGACGCGGTAAAAGAGAAATACAGATAAGAGTAGACCGGTTACTGGTTAGAGATTAAAACACGTAGATTCGATGACTCGAAAAGTCGAAAGACGTACGTGGCGAGCGCAATGTATATACTAATTAAAAAGTCGATTACACGGGCGTTTTCGGCTGAGAGGTGGGGAGGTAGGGCTTATATTCGTTTTTCTCGATAAAACTTTCAAAACGACGGACGTGACGAGAGTTGGCGAGGACGCACCGCCATCGGGGAATGGAAACGTTCGCAGGAATTCGACAATTAATATGTAAATTTACGCGCGCTGGGAAATCCGAATGCGTGTACGACGCTGTACACATCGTATAAATATATATATATATATACATAGACTTAGAAATGTGGCGAGGGGCGTGGGTGGAAGAAGCTTTAAAGACGACGGATATACTTCCAGAACGACGAAGAGACGGACGGCGAGGAGAAGAGAACCAACGCTGTGTGAAAAACAACGTTCGGGGCGCATTGAAAATCGAATGAATGCTCGATGGGGGGGTGGCGGGGGAGGAGTAGAGAGCCGCGGAATAAATTTCGGACCCAGATAATAATAATCCAGTCGTTCTTATACAGCACCAACGCGCTCCACCACCGTCAATCCCCCGACTATCGTGGCTGCGCGTAAAGACGCGAAGACTGCGACGACGACGGACGGACGGATCATAAAAGTTTACACCCCTTCTCGCGACGACGGCAGTGAGCAATAAGGGTTTTCGAAGGAGGGATGACGGAATTAGGACCAATGTATTATATTCTATATGTATATAGCATATACATGCAGACAGAGTGCTCTCTTGTTGGCGGGGGTGACGGTGGTGGTGGTGTTTATGCTAATCGACGCGAGAGAGGTGTTTTGTTTAAAGCTAATAAGCTTAAACAGGATATCAAGAAGTGTGTCGCCGTGTACTCGGTGGCGGCCGCGTATTATGTACGTCTTTCACTGCAAAAGTTTTCGTACTTTTGTGTTGTATACGACCGCTTTCTTCTTCTGCAACTATACACAGGCTGCTCGCGGGACCAATATAATAAATTCTTCGAGCCTTTCTCACGGCGGCGTCGACTTAATCCATATATGTATATATATATATATATAATAAATATACCCAAATATATCCTCATACGGTGGAGGTGACCTAACTTCTGAACACAGATTTTCACGCCACGTAATAATTATCTTCGGTGTTTTTGTAGGAAACTTTTAAAACCCCGATTTTAAATTATCATAATAGGAGCTCATGTCCTATATTGTTATAATACATAATATATTATGTAAGTATGCCAGTCACATCGCTCCAACTTACCACTATATTTTTCGCCAGCAAGATTTCATAAACATTTTGTTGACGTTATTCTTTTAGAAATCTAGTTAATCTTGGGAAACCATCTGCGATCTACTACCAATTAACATGTCACTTTGCATACCTTATATAATAAATTGCTGTACATACTTAAACAAACAAACAAAAGTATCATGTAGTAACGTTCAAATGCATGTCAAACGGCTTAAGTAATATCAGTTTGAATATTTAATTTAAAACTGAAACGGCCATAATCGATTGTCATATTTCATTTTTGACTCGTAAGATATAACTTATAGAAACGTACCATTTTAATTCAATTGTCAAATTATTTATGTTACACTGTTACAGTAGAAATAAAAGACTGACTACTCAGGAAGAGTGTGTCATACGCGTGGTACTATTAAACCGTAATCAGTGTTGTTAAGCTAGTCAAATCGATGATCGCGGTAAAAAAGATCATTAGGTACGCCTTATAATATAAAAATAATACACAATTATTAATAAAATGCCATATTAATATTAATATGTCGTGTGTGTGTGTGTAAGCGATCTACAGCCAAGTCTCATTGTTTTGAACTTTGGTACATAAGTAATCCTGTACCCGAAGATGAGCATTTCAAAATCGATTCTATTAATTTTTTTTATTTTAAAAAAATATTTGCGAAAGAATTTATTAGCCCACAAAAAATGAATATTTTTTTGTTTTTATAGGGTTGATAAATGCTTATTCGTGGTTATAGAAAATAAAATTGTACTTTTAGATCAGTATTTTATATTTGGTAAAAAAAAAACACGAATTACTGTGTAAAAAATAATATTTGATGCAGTTTAACGTGATTGTAACTCGTTATAGTACATATTATATATTTTTATTATGTGGTTATATTTTAAGCTATGTGAATTGTAATATAGAATAAATAAATATTGAATGATAATACTATGATATCAATTTGTACAATTTGTTGTGTGATTATAATATCATAAGTTTTATACAATTTGAGGCGTGTTTAAAAAATATATTATTTATAAAAATGAGACCTTAAACTCATGAAGGCACATATGATGCCATATTTTTTTTTATAATTTTTTCATTATATCGAAACACATTTAGGTAAATTGAAAAAATATAGGTATATTGGGTAAAAAAAAAAATGATGTGCATCATGAGATTAAGACAGGGTATGGTTTAATTTGTCATGGTTTTGTCATGGCAACGCCGTTGAAGATCAGCTAATTCTTATTATACAAGTATTATGAGTCCAGGGTAATCAAAAAATAAAAATAAAATAAACATGACACGTTTCATAATAATATATACAATACCGCAACGTCAGGATCGTGGAGCTAGGTCTGGTATCGATTTCCTCGTTAAGAAACACCGTCGTAGGGTAATAATAATAATGTATTCAACGCGGAAATCGCGGTGTATATAATATATACGTATACTGGTTTGTTTATAGTTAAGGAACGTGCGACGAGATAATATCATTATAACATTTACTACGTACATAAATATGACATAGGTACCCTATACACATATATATATATATATATATATATATAATTTATATAAGTGTGTGTGTGTGTACGTAAACTGTGTCGTTACGATTATACGCGACAATATTCGGATACATGTCGCGCGTGCGCTAGTGTGGGAAACTCTGTCGGTAGAGTAACGGCAGTGGTGGTGAAAGTGCGGCGGGTCCGGGTGTGAAGTAAATTGTCGTCGTTTGAACCGTACGGAATAATAATAAAGTATAACGCGCGTGAGCTTAGGTCGGTAGAGCGGCGTGTATGTGTGTGTGTGTGTATGTATAAAGTGGCAGTAAATTTAGGAAATGTAATTAAAAGGAGTCTGGTGAAACTGCTGTTGCTGCTGCTGCTGCTGTTGCCGGACTCTGAGCGCGAAAAACGATGACACCGCGGCGATGTCCACCGTCCTGCACACCACAAGTTCCTCCCACACGAGGTTACATATTTTATGCCATACTTCGTGTGTACCGTTTCCTTCCGGATTAATTAAACCTGCCCCGGATACGGCTAAATCGGCACTTTGGTTGCAGCCTCGAAACTTTGCGTGTGACCACTGTAGTTCGACGGTGGCAGGATGAACCCGTAAAGGGAATACCGGAATTATTATTATTATTATTATTATTATTGTTATTACTATTATTATTGTTATTATTACGAACGTCGGTCCGAAGTTATCATTTATTGTTGGGTCGGTAGGAGCACATATTTAATGTCATCGGAAAGTAAATTTTTATAAATAGTCGTATAATAATAGATAGGGTAGGGTTATTAAATATTCAACATTTGATGGTAAAGGTTGGGCGATTTACGATATTTTTTCATTTTTTTCGGCAATAGCAACTATACATGACAAATGGATCACACACTAAATTACTACCTACTACTCTTCGATTGTATTATTGCTTAATAATTTTAGTTAATATTATATGACCACGAAATTTTCAATAAAAAAATTAAATTATTATTGAAAATTATCGGGGGAAAAAAACGTTAACAATACAAACGTTTAGAGCAGTGTTTACAACTGCTAGTCGATGAAATTTGCATGACAAGTAAACAAACCAGATTGCTAACCTGATCCCATTAACACTGAATTTATTAAAATTAAGACTTATTCGTGATAAATTCACTGCGGGTGACATGTCTATATTACGTACGGTGTTAGGAGAAGCGTGTTCATCGCGGATGAACGATTGACGCTCACTCTCGTCCGTGTTCGAACGACAAATAATATGATAACAAAATACATTAAAAAATTAAAAAAAAACCATTTCGTGGTCAGCAAAAACGTTTAGGCTCGTCAATGGATTTGTGGTGGCTTTTGTATTACTATAGAAAACGGTGGTGGCAATTTCTCCGGTGAGTCTTACCGCCGCTATACTGCAACGTGGTAATGAACGGAATTATGACCGCCATAAGTCGTCGTTTATAGAAGGCCCCACAGAGTGTTTTTCCGCGGACGCGATTAAAAGTTCCGGCCTTGACATAAACTAGTTCATTACCGCTGAAAGAAAACCGACATTAGTTTAAATTTAGACTCGCCGGCCCCTTTTTAAAAGGGTCACCTTTCCTTTTATGGACGGGCATTTACCTAATATACCGAACCGGGTAATGTGCACCACTGCCAAAGTTCGTTTACCGTTTTTCTTTCTCTCGTTCACTCGAACCAGCAGCTATGTCGAGCCACGTCCTCCACCTCGTCTATACGCCACTTTCCAACACAGAGTAAGATCCAATATTCCTCCCTTACACTACCATTCCGCCGCGCGCCGTCGCCATCGTTAAGAGATCGTACAGACTATATACTTTTCGACTAGTTTTGTTAAATCTACTTATTTTTATTCTCTTTCACTTTCTCATCATTATTTCCATATGTTGTTGTTAGGTAGCTGGGTACATCGTATTACGGCAATCAGTTTATTGTTTTCTAATTATATTACCAAAATATAATAATTATTTATATATTATAACCAAACAAACAGCTACTGTAGTGTTATATTATGTTAAACATAATACAATAATTGGTTAAATCAAAATTTAAATTTAAAGTTATGTTGCAAAAAAAAAAAAATATAATAAAACTGAAGAACTCTGTCAATAATAGATTATAATTGTTGGCTCTAATATAAATTATACCGCATTATCCATTTTCAAATGCATATTGTAACATTTAAATATTAACACAGTTAAAAATTAATCCAAGATTGTAGGAATTATATTTAAATAAAAACTACATTAGCTGTTAGTTATAATAATTAAATAGAAAATTTAAACTACAATTAAAATAGTAAGTGACGTGAATTTTTATAAAAATTAACGTTGAGACGAATAAATATTAATAATACCTAATTTAAACCGTAAAATAATTTTATCTTTGAAACATTCAATTAAATATTATGTTTTAGTCAGGTGTATTTCAACTAAAAACACATATTATTTATATTTTAAATAAATAGTTTTAAATTATACATTATATAAAAGGAAGAACAATGATAAACTTTTTAGTTTTTTTTTTTAATATAGCAACATATTTTATATTGAGCAATAGACTTATATCGATGTTGATGTTGTCATGTTGATGATATTTTGATTTACCTATTTAAAATTTACTAAATTGTATAACCTGATATTTAACATTTTTAACTAATGAAAATTGAAATGCAGAACAAAAACTATTAAATTGTTTATTTTTAAATCAAAAATAATAAGCTATTTCATGAATATTTCGACTTGTGTTTCATTTTACAAATTTAATTTTGAATTAACTATTATCGGTACGTTGTATAAATGTATAATAAACTGACTTTAAAACTATACAATATTACAATGATTTGTGTGATGATACAGCCACAGTAAAACGACTCAGATGTGCTTAATAATGGGATTTAATCCATTAATATTAGGTGCAACATTTTATATTCTCAAACTGCTATTACATTAAAAATGATTATAATGATATTTTATAGAATATTATTTTCTATACCTTCATAAAAGTGGGACATTATAAATATTAATGACATTTTCAAAAGACTAAATAATAACGAGACGAAAAACAATAATTATTTTACAGTAACAAAACTTTAATTCAACTAAATATCCACTGTTATTATACGTAGATAATAGATATGCACTTTTTATACCTATCTTAGTACAATATATAGTAGATATAGCTTCAGAAATAATAATTTAATCAATTTGAATAAAATGCATAGAGAATGTATTGATATAAAAATCAAAAAAAAAAAAACGTACAATTGAAAAGATTGGCGTCAACAGAAATGATAATAATCGGTGTATATGCAATCAAACAACTTTGACGATATATTATGACAACCGGTTGTGTAGTATTATTTGCGACCGGAATTAGCACACTATCGACTGCCACAATCATATAGTGTCCACCTACTAACTGTAAAGGCCGTAAATTCATTCGACCTGTGAGGTATAATAGAAGCGCGTGCACTGCAGTAAGTATAATATCGTAAACAATATTAACGTTTGGCGGACGGATGTTCGGCGGGCGCGGCAAAACAGCGTGTGGCGATAACGCGATGCGGTTATCCGGCCAGAAGATCAGCCAGAAGAGAGTAGGAAGGACTATGACGACGACAACGATGGAGTTATGTGGGCAGACCGATTAAAACACTGTCGTTAAATGTTATGATATTATTATTATAATAGTAAAATATATTATACGGTTCAAAAGAGATCTTTATGGACCGGCATTACCGTGCTATTTCTATAGCTACTTATCTTTCAGAGGGTACGCGCAAGAAGACGAACAAACGTCTTGTCGGCGCTCGTGAGTGAGGGAGAGGGTTTTCTTAGATGTCTTCCTATTAAACCGAAGTTTAAGTCGGACGATTTCTTTCATGCCAATGCCTTTCTGCGATCTAACTTGGACCGTGTCTCAAACACTGCAAGGCTTGTGCGGGGTTTCGGTATTCCATGATCTGATACCCTGGCGGTTACCTCTTAATTATTATATAACATAATAGGTATTAACTTTATACCGTCGTCTACTAAGAATTCACTCAAAACGTACGCTAACAATATCGTCTAACCTAAGATACGGCCGGCGATAAACTTTAGAAACGCTACAATTAATATAGACCACGTGACCGGTTAAGTTAATGTCTAACGTGAGTGCGTCGGTGGTTAATTAGCGCACTGCGGGTTCATTCAAAACAAACAGCCGCAACGCTATATAAACATAACGAACAAAAACATAACTGCACAATAAAACATCCATCTTCATTGCCACCCCGTTAACCAACTACTCGGTTATCGTATTTACGCCACTATTGTAAGACTTTAAATTATATCATTGTTTTATATACGTTAGAGGTATGTACCGTGCTTTGTTATAGCGCAAGGTGCATCTTTACTCATTATATTATCACTGCATGAGTCATCAGTGTAGCTATGCCATCATTAAAGAGTGAGGGTGAAGGGGGAGTTGCTTAATTTTATTTTAATCATCTATGTCCCAACGATTCTTTTTAAATTTGTTAAGGTCGTAGTTAATAACAATATTTAATAAACTTATTGGTTCGACAGAGATAATAGATTTCCTCCTCTCAATTAAACTATTAACTAGTCTATATATTATAATATATTTCTATACAATAATAAAATTAATAAAATATATTGTAAATCATTATTTTACCATATTAGCTAGGCTAATGATTATAATTAAAATTAAATTAGATTTATTGATTTTATAATGATTATGTCCCTATGTATTTTTATTTTTATTTTATATCTATACAACGAAAATATATTTTGATCTTCAACTTTTAACTAGTTAAATACTGGTTTGAAAATAAGTTACACATTAATAGTTATTACAATAATAATACTCTTCTTCCGTCTTCGGAACATAAAATAAAAAATTGACAGTGCTGTTGAAAAAACTAAATTAAACTAATTATGGTGATTTATAGTACCTATTACTAATTCGTTTCACTGGCATAATTAATAATCAGAGTTTCTCAAAGTAGTCGAACAACACTAATCGGTTACGCCGTGCATCGTCGTCGCGTGCCGTAACCTCTCGTCCAACACGTTGTCTGCACAGGACCAGCCACAGCTGTATAATTATTGAATACGATTTATACGATACATAGAACGGTAGAACATTGTACAACACACCAAACTATCGAGTTTATTCCTCCTCTACCATTTTACTCTTTTTGTTCATTATTATGTTGCTATGTTTAATAAAATATATTTCATAAAGAACTATCATTTCTCATTCAAACATCCAATAGTTTATTTCGTATTGCTAAAAATTATTTAAATTTTTTTCGAATTCGTTAAAACTCATAAAAAAAAAAAAAAAGATAACGATTATTCTGTTGAAATATTGTAGCAGGATACGTGTTTACCTTGACGGTTGTAGGTCACTGAAATGTGTTAAATTTGAATTTAAACTCGAATCTATCGATGTTTTTCGTGAAATTTCCAGTTTTTTACTTGTAACTTCTCAAAGTACCAGTTAAATCTGATTTGCTACTTGATACCACTTTGTTTTTATTTTACTTGAAAGCTTTAACAGATTTAGCTTACATGGCTTTTAAGAAAATTAAATTGTATGCATATAGAAGGATGGACAATTATTTAACGATTAATGTTTTCGCTAACTCATCATTGAAAAAATATATTTTTATATTATTATATGGGATTGGATTTGATTAAGAATAATAAAATTAATTAATTATATAAATACAATTAAAAAAATAAAACTGTATTTCTTTTGTATTTTTTCAAGACGAAAACGTTCAAATGTATTTATTTTTTGAATGTAAAAATAAATATCACGTAGGCTCATGTACAATGTATAATTGCGTCTTATTGTGGTTTAATAAAACGACAAATTCATAAATATTCTTAGAGAACAAAATATTGCTATTTCTAACGATTCGACTTCTATCACAGATATTTAAATAAGGTTCTATGCAGTTACAAATGCGAATTGATTTATAAAATATTTCACAATAAATGTTTCAAATGAAGTGAATAGGTAATGAATAAGGTGTTTATAAATAATTCAAAACAAAAAGCTCCATTGAAAATAAAAATCTAAAAAGGAAATTTCCATAGCTTTGAGAAAATATAAAATAGAAAAAATAGGTATAAAAGAATTTTTTAAGAAACTGCAGAAGATTGAGTGTAATTGTATAAAGCTTTCAACTTGTAATACTACATTGAGTAACTAAATATTTATCAAAAACATATTTAATTATTCGTGTTTGAGTATTAAATACAATTCTCGGTATTCAGATGTTATATATTTCGATGTTGGAATGGTGTAAAGGTCATTGGATATAATAATAATAATAAAAAATATTCAGTATAACATCTTTATAACTTTCTAGTCTGAATTGTATTTTTTTTTGAAGAAGAAGAAAAAGAAGAAGAAAAAAAACATTTATTTCAGCAGTGACGAAAAAAATTAACTGCACGGATATTTCATGTAAACATAACGAGTATGCAGTTGCAAGAAACTGCTGTTTATTATTTAAAATAATAATTATGAAAGTCCAAAGAAAAAATGAATTGAAACACGAAAATCACACTTCGCGTTCCCTCGAGTGAATGTAATATACATTCATAATAGGAACGTGTACGGAAGACGTTACGAGAAAAAAAATATTCGATTGTTAAAATATTATTATGGACTTCAACCAAATTCCGTAAACTTCCATAATATTGTATAATAACGTGCAAGAGTTTGTGTGCGCGGAGACGGCCGTTATTTCGATTGGACATGACCACGACGACAACCATCGACCGGAAACCGAGAGAAACAGCCGAGTGTGCGTGTATACGTATATACACGTATATATATATATAATATGATATATATTTTTTTTTCGTCTGACAAACAGCTTTCGGTGTCTTAAATGACACTGTCAAAGCGTTATTTCTGCCGGTTGATTTGCGACACGAAACAGCCAACGGCCGGCCGACGACGGCGGCGGTGACGGGGTAAGAGCAGTGTAGTAGTAGTATTAGTAATAGTAACCGTGGTAGTGGTAATAGTAATAGTAGTAATAGTAGGTAGTAGTAGTATTCGATTAAACACCACGCCGCCGTTCCCTATGTATATATATATATATATAAACGTGCTGTGTGCTACGGGTTATAAATCGTGTCAGAAGGGCACGTATACATATATATTTATGTGACTATATATTATATATATAAGCGAACATTTTCCCCTCAGTTTTTGAAAAGTGACCGTGTGCGCGGCACATCAGTTTCACCCAAACGGCCACGAGTTATACGACTGATCATAATTCTTTTTTAAATGGCTTCTTTTATATGAAGAATGACCGAGTCTTTTACACCGGCAACGGCGGCGGTATACGGTTTTCCCCATATCGGCCGTCCGCCAACAAATGCGTTTCACATTCTCTCTCCACAGCCCGCGTATTTTTCATCATTCCACCGGCCCTCGTCGCACGTCAATGTTTTATTTATACTCGATTTTCCACGCACAAACGTTTTTACCCGTTCGATTACCGCCGCATAGGGATACGAAGGACGAGACTGCGACTACTGACCGTCTCTTATCTCACCGTGAACGTGTATAGTCTCGACAGCAACCACTATACTGTCGCCGTTTTATATAATGTTTAGGTGCATACTATACAGCTCATAATAACAGCCGTAACGCTGCAGGTTTCTACTATACAATATCATTCTCTTCTCTTCAATGCGATTCATATTAATATTTATTCGTATGTTTTGGCCACGACACTATACATTTTAATAGTCCACATTAACGGTTCTTATCGACGTTTGATTTTTAATTAATACACCGCTGACCAGCGATTGCTAAACATAGAAATATTTGCTATTGATTTTGAATAAATTCAAGCACATTACATTACTGCACCGTAGATTTATCAATGCTGTTTTAGAGTCAATGCGGCAATCATCACGTATGTCAATGGTATAATATAATTTGAGGTCGTCTAGCTGCTAATAAATTTTTATCCAAAAATATTTTGTCTAAGTAATTTTCGAAAAGATTAGTATTGAAACACTTTATACGAATCATTGTCACTTTAAACGAAATTGAGAAGATATTTTTTGTTTTTATTAGTTGGATTATAATAGTTAAATAAAATTTAAATCAGAAGTGGACAAAAAATAATCGGACATATGTGTTGAAAACTTTTTTAGGTCGGCAAAAATTACTTTTGTTTTTAGGAAATTCATAAAGAAAATGCGGTAATAATAAAAATGTAAACATTTTCCAATGAACATTAAAATGAAAAAATTGTAATTTGTATTTCACAAAATGTTGGTACCTTTGATTCAACCACTGCTACTAAATATAATATAACCGATGGATTTTCGCATAATATACATAATTTATGTATAAATTTACTGTTTTAATATTTATATAACAAGTGAAAAGACGTAAAGTTAACTTATAGTTCGTATTTGGTATGTATAATCGATGATATATTTGCCTAATATTGGGAACTTTAAAACTATAATTCAACACAACATAGAATACATTTCTACCGACAGATTGTACGACAAAACTTTGTTTTACGTCTACCCATGAAGTCGTTATCTTTATCAGCGTAATTCGACAAACAATACTTTATGATTAAACGGACCTAATATATAAACTTTAAAAATATATATATAATTTCTAATTCAAGTCACAATTATTTTAATTTATTGAGTATGACAAGTCATTAAAAAATAAAAATTTTAATTATACAATACATCTGATTGTACTACTTATTTTAATACTTTTAAACTTATTAAATGTGTTATTAAAATGCATACATTATATTGAAATATTCGAATCAATCACTCCTACTTCTGTGGTCATACCTTTAGTTTAGTGATATTGTAGCTTACTTATTAAAAATGTATGGAAACGATTGACGGTGATTGAACGTTTGGAACTATATCCTCGGTTAGATTGTTTATAGTACCTTGGTTTAATCTACTATTGTGGTATTTTGGTACTTAAGTTTTAAATGTATTAAATTTTTGATAAGTTGAACTGTCAAAATTAAAAAATAATAATAATGTAACTATTACAGAATTATCATAGTATTAGATATCCTGAAATCTATAATATATGCATTTAATATTCACAACTGTGAGAATTGTAAATATACGAGTGCGAGAATAATTTTAGTGTTGAAGATTGAATAATATAAATATATTCCATTTTTGTAACGATATATACTATATATGCAATATACTATAATATAAGTTTAGGTTATAGAGTACGACGTGGAAATATTGTTACTTTTTATAGGACAAGTAAAACAATATGAGGATATGATGTCTTAGATAGAGATTGTTTTTACTCTGAGATGATAGAACAAAAAGAAAATCATAATAAATATTTTTTTATATATATAATTTGAAAAGTTATTGCAAATACTCATCTATTTTTATAGTATTGCTACTGAAATGTCTTTGTCTTAGGTTTTGTTTACAAAACTTAAATTAAGTTTTCGAAAAAATAAGAGAAATTCGTTTTTGTTTCATAAAATATAACGTTTCATATATGAATCCATCCTTTTTCGGTCTCTTCTAGCGTAAAAAAAAAATACTAACGGTAAATTGACACGAAGTGAGAACATCACAATTTTGTTTAATGCTTTTATGATGGTGGTCGTTGTTAGAGAGGAGGTTTTACTTGCGCTGTGAATTATACGTAGTATTTAGATTAAGTCAAACAAAATTAATTAATTTTTATTTAACCCACACGACGAAAATGTTTTATTTAAAAAAACTCGTAACACAACAACGATGCACTGAGCTGTAACCATTCAAAATGTCGTTCATGTATACAATATATATATGCAGAGAAAAAAAATTGCTTTCGAATTTACATAAAAGTGCTTCGTATCTACGCGTGACAGTTGTGTGGCCGTGGTGTATGTATACGACAGAATCGTAGGATCCCAGAACTTGAATATAATATATATATATACAGAGTGATTAATCAAAAGTGTTGTTATCCCCTTTGTTCTGATATAAATTTCTGTTTTTCAAATGACAGTCTCTTTTTTACTGTAAATTATTTAGTGGTTAATATTCCATAGTATAATATTTATAGTTTATAAAAGTATTCAAAGTATAGTAAACATATTAAATACTATTGAACTATTGTAGAGGATTTAATATAAAATCTTTAAAAACTGAAAAACTACTCAATCAAAGTTTTAATTAATTACATTTAAATTTTCCAAAAAATCATTCACTAAATAAAACTAAAAAAGGATTGTTATTGCGAAACATTCGTCATAAGTAGTTTTTATAATATCTGAAAGAGTGAATACTCAAGATCGGTATGAGGTTGTGCTGTTAGTGTTCCAAATAATCAGAATGATACAGAAAATTGTATAACACATTTTTCTGTGCTGTTATGTAAAAAAAAAAATAAAATAATAATTACTTATTTATAAACCTTAAAAACACTTGTTTATTTATTCAATCGATTGAAATATAAAACAAAATAATATCCACATATTATGATAGTGTAACACTATAATAAAAATATTACTTACTTAATAATAAAATATAAAAATGTTTTCAACAAAATAACTGAAGATTTTTATAGTTTTTATTTGTTAACATTTAAACTTCAAACGCTTATAAAAAAATTGTAATCCTGTATTTTAAATATTTTTAAATTTCTAAAAAACAACATAATACGTAAAATCTTGTTAAAATTTTAAACTTTTTGACCAAGCAAATAATTTTTTATCAACATAATATTATACAGAAAAATTAAAATGTTTATAAATAGCTCAAAAAATTGTAAAAAAAAAATTAAATATAAAAATGTATTAAAAATATATACAAATTTGGTTAGTACGTCAAGTACCTGTCCTCAGTTATTTGTTTTTAAATTTCAACAAAAATGAAAATCGGATTTGTTAAAAATTGATGATGCGTAAGAATTCTTGTTTTTTTTTCTAACTTTGCTGTTGTTATTGAAAATAATTACAAATATTACAAATATTACAAGTACCACCTAGGTCTGATTGGTGCGGTTTACTTCTTGCAACAACCCTGAAAGTTAAAATCTGAATATTTTTACTCATCGAAACGGCGAAAGGAAACAAAAAAATAACACCGTAGCAAAATCAACACATTCATCGCTCCTCACAGAATTTAAAGTTCCAAAAATCAGAGTTTAAATGTATACATATCCGTCAATTCGCCATCGGACGAACGAATCGGGGCGTGCAAACTCGTTGGATCGCTCTGTATAAAGTCCGCACGTCGGTCGCCGAGGAGGAGAGGGCATTGATAACGAGATTTACTATCGGTTGCTCAGGGGCCAAGGCGCTTATGCGTATACGTATTAGTGAGATTGCGGACGAAAGATGGTGTACCTACGACACAAATCTCGTGCACACGAGAGACGAACACAGTAGTAAGTTGTCCACACAGAACGACCGCCGCCGCGGAGTACTATCACACCGCCTCCCGCCGCCGCCGGTGTGTGATGTACGCGCCACGGGCATATCAAATAGCTGGAAAACTTCCAACCCGGCGACGGTTTCGCAATATATTACGCCGGAGACAACGACGAACCGTACAACGCGGACGCCGCTTGCCCGGGCACGATTATTATCTAGTTTGAAGTATATATACTATTAGGTAGTATACAGTGTATAATAATATACTAGCTGTATATTATAATGATATAGTCGTGCACGCCGCGGTAAATGATGACGATAATATTTCAACCGCCGCGAGTGGTAATCGGCTTTGACGAGACGTCTGCTGGAGCTATGGAATGAGGCGCGTTGCCTCGCCATCCGCACAAAGTCGAAATAATACATTATAGCTAGTGTTGCACGCGGCGGTCGACGCTATAATATTATATTCTGCGCTGGCGATTTTGCTTGTTACAAGGTGCAAACGATTATATTATATTATATAATTTTACGCGTTATTTTGTCGTGACGTAAAAATATATTTTTACCTGTGCACAAAGGTAGGTAAAAAAAAAAAAAAAAAGGAAAAAAGCTCCGATAATCCGGGAAATAGGTTTTATTTTCTTTACAATGGTGACGATGGTAACGCGTATTATATGGTCCATTGGCGTACTCGTAATCCTATATCATTGCAGTATTTACGACTTCAAAACCGTTCCATGCCGAGTGACTTATTGGGGGTATCAGTGTCATTATATCCAGTGACATAATCGTGTTATTATTATTGTCGTATACGGTATAGAACCGTTTAAGCACCTCTAAAACAATGACGGCAGCGCCAATCGTATCGAGCCAATGAAATAAATAAATATATTTTCCATACTATCGGCGAACTATTAAAATTACGTTTGAGCGTTTTATATTGTATGATGATACAGCGTAGTATACTGTTGCGTCGCACCAATTCTCGTATAACAGTGTTATTATAATAGAACGATATTACAATATTATGTAGCCATGTAGGTAACAATTACTACTTAACACCTTTGGCAATCGGTCTAGGAACGCGGCCATTACAAACTGTGAAGTGCATTTGTCGATAAAAATCGTGAACAAAAATTTTAACAATATTATGTAGGTTTAATCTTGCGACATATTTATTTTTAGTACTTCTGAAATGTTCGATTTACTGATAATATAAATCAGTGCCAAATAATTCGACATGCAATAAATAATCATTATTACCTCTTCACTATATTATCTTGTTATTATGCAGAATAGCAGAATATTTATGGGTTACATAGACTTTGTCAGATGAATTTCGTTATTATAAAACAATTATTGACGGTGAGAAATGTTTTATCGTAATGTCGCTACCTTGCGTTTAAAAACTTCATTGATAGACTATTATTATACATAGTATAAAAATAAATACAAAATTCATAAGATGAATATTTTTACAGGTTTGATTAAAATTGATTATTTTAAATAAAATATAACCTTCACGAATTATATTCATAAAAAGTTGAAAAATCAAATACCCGATGGACAATGTAACTATTTATAACATTATTATTATTGTTTTTAGTATGATAATAAAATGATTAAGCAGAAAATAATAAAATATTTTGGTATGTACCTAAATTTATTTATATAATTGCAACTTAAAAAACTATTTAATTAAAATATAAAATAACTATTACACGTTTAATATTTCCAAAAAAAATATATTTAAATAAGACTTGAAGAACAACGTATACTCAAAACAATTTAATTATATTGTTTAATTTATTGTTTTGTGAAAACAATTGAAAAAATTAAAATTTGACATCGTGATTGTTAGGTACAGAAAAAATATGGTAAGTATGAAATTACTAATTTAATTAGATATTATGTATAAACAAAGTATAGGTATAATAATATGTAGGGATTTGTACCTGTCTCGGTATTTTCTATTACATCTATTTATAAAGTTAGGAACTTGTTCAAAGTTTAGTAAAAGAGCCTTTAATAAGCATCCAAAAGATGATTTGGGTCAAAAGATTATTATTATGAAGATGGTACTCGAAGGGTTTGAAGTTGTTTAAAGATACAAGTAGTGTTCAACGACAGTACTACGAGTAGATAGACTTAAATTAAAAAGATTGGAGTATACCACTTTAATATAGATGGATACTTTAAAAATCTTGACAAACTTTTATTATTAAGATCTCACGAAGTCAGTAATATAAAAATACAAAAAAAAAAAAAAACATTTTTTTTATATGACTAATATAATATTTTGAATAATGAAATAACCTAAAATGCTTAAAATGCATAAAAATCTGATTTTTACAAATTGGATTTTTAGCGTACCAGTTATTTAATTTTAATTGCTTTATAGTGTTTTATAATGAAGATCATTGCGTAATTCAAGCAATAATCTAATTTTATTATTGTTTGATATATTGAGCAAAGCATGAAATGTATTTTATTTATTATATACAATTTTTGTTTTTATTATTTTTGTCTATACAATCACGTTTTAAAAGATAATGGTTATTTTACTTTTACATACTAATAGGTTACGACTATTAAGTTAGGTTACGCGTATATTTAATTGTGTATGTGCAACAAATTATTTTTGTATAATTATTTCGTCTAAAGGTAAAATAAAATTGTATTTGTTTGATAATATTAAATTATAAAAATAAAAATAAAATATTAATTATAGTAGTTAAACATGATTGATGGATTTTTTTACCTAAAATACAAAAAAAGTTTTATTTATTACGATTATTTTATTAGTAAGTAAAAATATAATATTTAACAAATTTAAAACTTTTTATTATTGATAGTTATTATTATAATATGATAATATAAATATGTAATTACTTTTCTGTTTTATTTTAAATTCTGAGCAGAGCGATGAATGTATTGATTTTAAAACGATGTGTTTATTTATGTTTGTGTCTATCGTCAGATGTTGGGTCATTCAATTTGTTTCGATTTTTAACTTTGCAATGATTTTTCTAGAAGAATATTAGATTTATGAGATACTTTGTTAAAAAATTCCTAGTAATTTTCTTAGTAACCAGGTAAATAAAAAAAAAAATAAGGAAAAAGAAAATTTTTATACTAAACCCGTTTTTAATTTCTGTGTTTTGCAATAATTCAAAAACTAATATGATATATCGTGTTAAATCTTGAAGAATATTTACGTGTGGAATATTGTTTTATTGACACTTATTGAAAAAAAAATGCCTATAAGTAACTTCAAAAAAAATCAAACTATTTTAAAAATTATACATGAAATAATAATAGGTATAAACCAATAGTGAAAATTTCAAAAAATTTTTGTTTGGAATTATAAAAAAATAAAAAAAAATAATTTAGTCTAAAACTAGTTTAGCATAAAAATTACCGTTTTTTCGTAAAATTTTGATTATTTTTCTTAACTATAAAACTATAACTTTGAATTTTTAATTTTACCTGTTTAAATACAAATTATATCAATTTTCAGTTTAAAACAACAATTAAGTTGAAAATTTAAGAATTTTACATACACATCATTAGGAAACCAGTACATTCATCTCTCCTCTCAGAATCTAAAATATAAAAAGTATATACATACATTTATTTTTTTATAGACATTTAAAGTTCAAATTTTGTCAAATTACATATTTTAATGACGAATTATGGTTTTAATTACAGTTATTTTTTTATAACTTAAAAACATAATTCGTGGAAACTAAGCTCGTCCTCAGGATTTTTGTTTGGGGGAGTAATATAAATTATTTCTACTTTTCTTAAACGCAAGTAAACAATTTTTACTAATTATTAATAATAATTTTTTTTTCGAAAGCATCATTAATCATCATTGTTATATATTTAAAGATAAAACAATAAACTTTAATTATGTATAACGTATATAAAAAATATTTTTTTGGGGTAGTGACTTAAAGCCCAAAGCCCTCCCATCCTTGGTAGTTGAATTTAAAACTTTTAGGTATATTATGAATTTCACTATAATATGAAATTTTATTTTCAAAATATTATACAAATTATTTTTAAGATATTAAAATATACTTCTTTATAGTTTTATACCATAAACCTATTTATACTGTCTTATGATAAAATGGTATTGACTCAAATATTTATAAAAATAATATGATATCGTTTTAAATACTAATAATGCATTTTTATAAAAAAATTGTATCATCCTATTGTAAAATTAACAATAAAATAAATTACTTTATTCAAATATAATATATTTAGTGACTTAATGAGAATTATATACTGACAGACCGTTTTCTATCAGAATCATGTTTTGTATACAATGTTTATCATTGAATTAAAATTTCACTCATCTATTACAGTGACCCATTCCATACCTAGTACAAAGCAAAGTGGGTACTTACTTGCCCACCATAGTCATGAAAAGTTACTTTTCTATGCGTCAACATAATACTTTAAATTTATATTATTTTAATAATAAATGGTTAATTGCGTAATAAATAATACATTCATATTATTTACTTAGTAAATGTATGGTTAAAGTAATTAAAATTAAATACAATAACCTTTAAATTAAATTATTTTGAATTGTATGATTGTAATTAAATGCATGCATTTTAGTAGACGTATCATATATAGTTTGCAAGACTTATATAATTATTTATGTATTTTAATACCTAAAATATAACATTAAAATAAAAGTTCGCTATTCAATAATTTAGGAGGAATACTGTATATAATGTTTATGTAGCAGAAGTACTCGGGTAGATATTATCAAAATAGTGTTAAGGATGCAAGTTGTTCCAAAGTTGTTAATACGATAGCAAATATACTAAATTCAACGATTAAAATTTTCAAATAAAATCCCAACTGCAAATGTACGAGTATGATGGCAATACTACCGACACTTATCCAGTGAACGGTAAAACTTTTATTGCAAACACATCGTCGATTAGCCGACACTTAAATGCAAATGGGTTTCACTACTCCGAAGGTTCTCCCACCTGCCACTCTACTACAGACCTGTGCTTGGATTATACGTTCTCGGCACAATAACAACCTTCCGCTCGAATATAATACAATAAAAACTAATCCTACCGACTTACACGTCCGATCATTGCCGCTAACCCTTTCGTTCGGCGGAAACCCTTAACTGCCTCTACGGGGACATGTATATATGTATACAGGAACAGAGAATAGTATATATATATATGTATATGTATCCATATATAGAGAGAGATAGAGACGTACACACATACGCACGTGTGCGCTCGCTCGCTTGCACTCATACACAGGAGAAAAAGCAAATAGATATGACTGTGAGACGACGAGAAGAATTGTATAGAGAGCGAGAGAGAGAGAAAAATCTTTGTGCCATTTCCCGAGGGATAGACGTGGGGACTCGGTATGCGGTGGTAGGTGGCTTGTGCGGAAATTATAAAAGACATTAAAAGTAAAATATACGAGTGGAACCTTTTAAACTGGCCAGTGATTTAATGAGAACGCCATAAAACGCCACCACCGCTGCCGTTGCCGTCCGCACTTTTGTAAAACCCACCGCGAGACACATACAATACATATAAATACGCGGTAGCGGAATGGATGTGCTACGTTGGGGGTGGGGGTATACGGCAGTGGATTTGCATGTGTAATAGCCAGAGCACCCGAAGACAAGGCAGCCCCGGGGGTTGCGGTTATCAAGCTACGTAATGACCAAAGGGTCCCTTGCGCCAGTCACAAATCACTTTTGTCCTGCGGCCCGCACCGAGACTCCTTCAAATAATAGAATAAGCGCCGCAGAAAGAGGATAAGCAAGCCGGCACCTATAAATTGTACCGTTTTAAGTACAAAACGCGTATAATGTGTTTGTAGATACGCCGGCGGCGGTGGGCATTCGATGGAAAGGAATGAGCGGGGGTGGGGAGAGGGGCGACACATGCGGAGAGATTTTTGCATCTACGAAACCCTTTTGTTTCTAAACCTTTTTTTTCGAAACAATAAAAAGAAGGGCCCCTTTTTTCAGTCGCTCGAGCTCGTGTATATATATATATACAAGCGGGGAATAGAAATTAAAACGGAAATCGTAATTCAAATCCGTTGGCATCTACTCGCACGAGTTTCCGACGAAATATATATCACATGGGTTTTTCTTGTTCTCTTTGGTGAAAACCAAATTATCATGTAAATCTGAAAATCCAATCACTAAAGTACCACGTTAACATTTTTACTGATTTAATGTGGTCACTCGTACATATTATTGCAGAGAATACTAAAACAATAATTACTTTGTTGTTTATAATAAAAACACATCTTCTTACAGATCTTCTAAAAAATAATCTCAATATTGTTTATTTTAAGTAAAATATTTAGTATGTACTAAAATTATCTTAACTAGCATGCATTTATAATTTAATGATCAAAATAAAACACCTAAATGTTTCTGCGTTATACATAAAAAACGTTAAGCTTAAGACATGAATAATATGTATATGAATACCTATGGGCTATAAGTAATAACTATAATACCTCATATTTTACAATATTAACTTCACATACTGCATTAAAAATAATAAAATATTATTTTGCAAGTATATATATATATATATTTTTTTTAAGTAAATGAATTTACCAAATTTAAATAGTTATAAATTATAAGTAATATTAAAACTTCTTTATAGTGTATTTTATTATTATTAGGTATTGATTATATTCTTATAGTGTTATTTTTATATTGAATTCAAAAGAAATTAAAACCAGAATTTAAAATGAGTCCCCTTTTCATAATATTCCAACAATCATGTGAAAGTCAAAACCTCGGTAACCTAATGAGATAAGACATGAATTATTGGACATGACAGGGGTGTTCGTAAAGAGATTATTTTTAGATAACGACGAACATGGAAAATGCATCAAAGACGGGTTTTATAGTTAGCAAACCCTCAATATTATGGAATTTTCAATAGTTATATTCACGTAGTAAATTAAGGCGTACCGGATTGGCTATTTCATAGCATTAAAACTCTAATATATTTAAATATAATAAGGACAGCAAACCAAAACAAAAACTTAAAATACGGTGTACTAAGATATAAAAATAAATATGTACATGGTATTATTTAACCAAAATAATTATTTCAATTATATTATACAATGATGTATCAAATTCGATAACTTATAAACATACCTAATAAACATTTCATAGACAATAAATTATAATAAGATAAAAAATAGTTAATGAATAATCAATTAACTAATAAACCTTTACACATATTTAATTATTATTAGTAATTTTATTGTTTGTGTGTAGTGCTCGTATCATATTGTTAACATTAAAATTTGGTCTGATTATTATAAAATATGTATACATTATTAATTTTTCAAGTGATTTATAAGAAAATTACTTGACTATTATATCTAAAATAAAGATACCGCATAAAAAATAATGTAAATAATTTTATATGACATATATTTGATTAACTTATAAGTTTTATTAAATTTTAAAACATAAATCAATTTTCAAATAGGAAACATCTGAAAGAAAAAATAAAATTTGGTAATAATAATAATTGTTATTAGATAGTTTTGATAACTTCTTTCAATGCCATTAATATTGTGAAAACGAACCATTTTTAAGTCATACCCAAGATAGTGAGCACGTGTTACGTAATGAATTTCTGCTATTTTCATTTTATTTTTAGATATTATACCTACTTTGTGCTATATTTTATGTTTGGTGTAATAGTTTAGACTGTAATGCTGTATATACATCGTAATTTATCGTTTAGTTTGTACACTGAAAGGTATAGTATTATCTTTAGTGATCAGTAAAAAGGGATCGGGAAGTTAAAATTATGTTTGATATAAATGTCATCTTAAATCGAGAATAATGAACACTATCAAACATTAACAAAAGGGGAAATGAAATTTGTTTAACGATTATTTTTATTTATTATAATTATAGCTTTCACATTGTTAATTTACGTTTATGTGCTCTAAAAGATATTATGCTCCGAGCTGCGGCGTAACGAGTGACGTGGGAGACGTTCGTTCTTTGCAAAGGGGAGAAACAGAATTTTGATTAGATGGCTTTTGGATGATTTACATTTTTACTCGTCTTCTAATTATTATTACGGCGTGTATATTCGACGAGAATCTTAATCCGTTCAGACGTTCAGTCACTATATACCATAAACCTACACATTCTCCGTATAATTACGCTGCAGCCATAGGTAATAAAATATACGATAAGTTATTATTACGTGTAGGTATAACTGGTATAAGGTACACGCCAAAGCGCTACGAAACGACGTAAACGATATTCGATGTAGGCACGGTTCTATTACTTAAATACTTGACTTATACTGGACGTAAACTCTTACTTTTAGACTATGTGGTATAGAGGTGCGGAGTTTTCGAAATTAAAATCTGATGTTTATTTGATTATTCGTCTTATTCTATGGTACAGTATTATACAGTATACATATTCTTATTCTTGTTTATTTATACGCCGCGCGTATATAGTCGGCGCCACTTCGTTTTATCGGTTCGGTTTCAATTTCACAACGAACGTCACTGAGTCGTAAAAATAAAAAAAAAACACTAGTGGTTTTAATATTCGATTGTCCTTTTCGAAAATATTATTGTTAAGTAAATTATAAATGTATAACTTATAAAATATTTCCGTGATAGAAATAAGTTGATTACCACCTGCCAACCTACCTTAATACATCTCTGCTATAACGCAGTGATTACAGTAGTGTGATCGCATACTCTGTACTTACGTCCACGATAATGACGAATTCGTCATGGAAATACATTTTGATTTCTCGAACCTACTCTCGAGTCCCGCGACCGCAAATATATATAATAATATAACAAATACATATTATACATCCACCCCCCTCCACCCACACACACACCCACACACACATACGTGTATGTTGTCGTTGTCGTATGTACCTCATCGCAGAGTACTTCATCTGCTCTCAGAGAAGTTTTATCGTCGCCACCGAGTATGGCAAAACTTGATATTATTTATCGTCACCGTCGTTTTGCCATGTGCACGTTGCCGCTCATTTGAATTACGCGGTTATGACAAACCTCTCTGCTCTCGACTATCAAAACACATTAAACGCCACTGTCGCCTCAACCCTATTATTATAGCTCTTACCGTCCAATGTCGTTTTCGTGCACTGTGTTTTATTCGTGCATACGTAAACACGCGCACGCGCGTAATCACGCCCGGCGGCAACCTCGGATCATGGATGCTGTGAAAATTGCGGTGGCGAAGGTAGCGGCGGAGGAGCCGTTCAACTTACATTTCTCATTAACTCTAACGTCAAGTTTATACAAACGCGCGTCTTACCCGACGCTGTTTAAACTGTTGACGTAGTCCAGAGATACATCGACCCCCGCCGACCGCCATCCGCTTGTGACCTGCACATTATACGTTATGGCTGCCTATAACCTAATGCGTTCGTAAATAAACGCCGTATAAACTGTGTCCTCGCAACATTACCTCTTTCTCCCACACGCCCGTGCGTATTTATGTATGTGTGTGAGTGTTTGTGCCTTTTAACCACGACCGCACAGCACCCACAACCCACAACACCCTTATCGCAAGACACGCTTCGTATTTATGCGCATTCACACAACGGCACGGATACACAAAACGATAGGTTTTTATCTCGTCTTGTCTTCGACCTTTGCCGAATGTCTCACCCACATCATCAACAACGTATACCCCGTTTTAATTTATTTCAATTTATTATTATGATTAATATCGGAATTTATGTTAAATGTCTCGAATTTCCAATAGACGAATGTTTCGATTTTGTTAGTTAAAGTGATCATTAAAAACATTGACTATAAAATATATCTGATATACCACACGCAATGTATACATAATATCGTATTGAAATATACGTCACAAATAATATGATATAGCATTTACGTATATTACTATTTTTATATGCATAATAATATAGCGTCTCGACTTTTAATAAAATATTATATACACATTGTGTGAGATGTAAAGCGCACTTAGGGCAACAGATTATCGTCTTGTACGTTATTCGTTGACGGGTGGAAAACCACGATAAATTCAGCTTGATGTTACATGACAGCCACGAGTACATTATTGTGACGTGATGAATAAGATATAAAAATGTCTGCACTCATCGAAAACATGTAAAGCTTTTATGTAGAGCATAATAATAAAGTAAAATTTTATTTGGTTCTTATTCCAACACATAATATAACATGTTATACATTTTTAGGTCAATGGCTTTCTATGTTTCAAAAGAACAACAGTGAAATTACGATAAAGTTTAAAATATCACTAAAAAAATTGAATAAAGAATTTTTCACTAAAAATGTGTACAATAGTCAATATTCTTAGGTATACAACTGGACTACTTACCGATTTTAATGTTATAACTTATTAATATAAATAACTTTTAAATAATAATTACCAATACGCAATAACTAATAAGTACTATTATCGTAGGTAATAATACATATTACGTAGGTAAAGCGATAAAAATAATAAATAATACTATATAACATAAAATATAGCCCAGACTTTTGATAAAAGTTAGTTATATTAATGAAATAAAATACCTACTACTAAAAAAAAAAAAATGCACAGAAAACAATTTTAAAAATTTAAATTTTGAAATTACAAGTTATACATTTATAACTTAGTTTTAATATTTTATAACATTCTATAATATAAGTATAAAATGTTTTAAATCGTAAACGCTTTTTAATTTCTACGAATCTTAAACACAATTATTCTTATTTTATTCATGATTTCTTGGAAATCCACTGTGCCTTAAGTATACACCAACAATAAGTATATTGTATAAGTTAACATAAAAAATAAGAAACTATTGAAAAATATTAAGTGTTTATAAATTGTTATACAAAATATATAATGTAATCATAAAACCGAAAAAGCACTCTCATACAGAATGCGATTATCTGATAATACAGATTTGCAACTCATTATTAATTATTATTATATATAAAACAGTGGCGACATTTGAGGAGACAGGCAGGAACAATTTCCCCACCTTTGTTTTTTATGGGCTGGTCAAATTTTTGGTACGATAGGGGCATAGGGCTGCTGGAATAGTAATAGCTGCTCATTATAAAAAAAAATTTATAATTGTTATTAATATCAATAAATTCTTAAGGATAATGTAGATTTTTATTAATAATTGTTATAACGAATGGCTATACGTGAACGGCTAATACTTTATACAATTTACCATTGTAATATATATATATATATACATATTATAAAGTAACATGGCCAATGTTTAAAACAAATTATTGTCTACAAAGCTACACTATTTTTATTAAAAAGTGTATGTATTTGTACTAAAAAATAGGTGAATATCACTTTGCTGTATAATAGAATAGATTATAGGTAAGTTTCGAGCGTATTTTGACGCTGAATACTGAGCAGATGACTATAATTATTTATGTATTGATGATAAATTATTGTATATTAAATACTAATATAATATTATTTAAAAACAATTTTATTTCTATTTTTATAATATCATGGTGACTAAATATTATTACATTTTAGAATATTTTAATTCTATGATATAAAAAAATTGTTTCTAAAAACGTCGCATAAGATTTGTATAAAATTTAATTTTACGAGTAATATGTTTAATGTATACATAAATACATAATTACTTTAAGATAATTTTAAATAATTTAAAATTTAAATTACAACAGAAAATCTAAAAACGTTATTTTATAATGTAATATCCACTTGCATCAAAATGTTAGCTTTAACAGATTGAAAAAAAATATGTTACCATGTATATAATATTGTATATACTATATACATTTTCAAATTGTTGCAGGAAAAACTTTATGAACATTATATTATATTTTCAAGTATTAAAATAATTTCCAGAAGTGCTACTAATGTAAGGTGTCCTATCATCTATTTTATCCGAGTATCCATAATTTTCTATTTTTCTATTTCTATTGTCAGAAATATTTACTGTAAGTTAAGCTGTCAAAGTTAAATGTTGCATATATCTACAAATATCTCAGAAACAAATACATAGTTTTGAAAATGATATAATATTTATATAATTTGAATATAATTTATATTTTGTAAACATTTCTAGTATACCCATGGATGATTACTTTGAATTCCAACAATAAAACAAAATAGATTTTGTAGAAAATCGATGTTGTAGTGTAACCTACGTATATACATGCTTTTCTGCTGTTATTACTTATTAAGAAATATATAATAGGAATTTACTTTTACCCCCTTCACACAAATATACCAACATCAAATTTGGTACTAAAAATAAAAGTCGATAATGTTGAAAATTAATACAAATTTTAAAACGTGATTACACTCTCAAAAATAAATAATAATAAAACCATAAGTACAAATCATTGTAAAACCACATTGAATGCATTTCTCGCTTCACTCAAAATCTAAAAGGATATTGTAAAATGTGTCGAAGACTAATAATCCAACTAAAATCTTCCTATAAACACCTTATGACTATGTATTCGTAATTTTTGCGTGACACGTCGTTTTTTCTATTACTATAAAACTGGAAGCGATTACACAATTCGGGATTTCATTGAATGTTTTAATAAAAACGATACATACAATTCGAGTGAAAGAGTAAACGGTTTCCAAAAGTTATCGCGGCAGCAGTTTCGTCGGACAACCGGTAGATGGCACTCGCTTGTTCGCTACAATAATAATATTATTATACCGTCTGCCAGTGGCGGCGGTCTCCCTTGGCAACTATTACGGCGAAGGCCCATTCATAAATCCTCGTTTGACGTACTCGTACACGTTATCCGTGGTTGTGTTTGTTTACGACCTAGTCAGCCGCCTGTGACGTCACGCAACGTGTCATCTACCCCGTGCGCGCGCCGTTACAACCCTTCAACCCTTCTTGTGCGCCACGCTCTACGCGAGGTTTATTGTTACAACTATTGTTATTATTATTAACATTATTATTGTTATTTATTAGTATTATACACATTGTATGCGCGTGTGTCGAATTATCATTATCGTTTATCCTCATGCCCAGACACGACCGCAGTCACCAATGCAGCGCGGTAAAACGCATCTTGAAAATAGTTTGGATTACGTTAAATTTTGCTACGAAAAATAATATTTCTTTATTGGGTTAAAAAAAAAAAAAAAAAGAAAAAAAATATTCATAGATCATTTTATACTATACACGAATCGTGTACTTATTACACAAAATATATATATATATATAAGTAGAAGCTCAGCGGCAGCGTCCAGGGTTTTTCAATTTCTTTTTTATTTAGACAGGGGAGGGGGGGCAAACATATAACAATATGATTTATACAGCGCGGCTCGTAAATATATAAAAAAATAATATGTATAAAAATACTCGTAAACCGACGGTCGGACGTGGGCGGTGCTGCGGCAGTGGCGGCATGAAGTTTTTATCGGGTGTCCGTCAGTGGAGTCTGGGAAATTAGACGCTGGGAATTTATTGAGGGCATTATCAACTGGGAAGGGCAACGTGCGGAATTATATTATTATATATGAAGAACAAGTATACGTCACGCGCGCGCGTGTGTGTGTGTGTGTGTGTGTTCAGTATATACGGATGAGAATGGGGAAAAAGGGCTTGCACTAACTGCCGCCGTCGGAGCGTTTTGATGTTTTCCCCGTGAATAATGGGCTGCGCGCACGGGGGTGTTACAGTGATAGTTGTGTGCGGAGGCCGTTTTTCTATACGCACATAAAAACTGATTTACGATGACCTCAGTGTAGAAATGGTGAGAGAGAGAGAGAGAGAGAGAGAGAGAGAGATAGCTGAAGGAAAGAAACGGGGAAAAAAGAGAAGATCTACGCGCCATCAAAAACCCTGGCCAATTTTACACGGTAGTTGTGCAGTGTGTATCTTTTATATTTTGTTTTTAGCAGTGTACACATTCAAACTAATATACAACAACGCTGTTTGCAGTGTTATTCGAGGTTACCATCCAATACCGATTATGGTATTAAAATGATATGATTCAAATTCCTAAAAGACACTACTCTGTGAATATTAAAATATCGATAATATGATATAAGGTAAATAAAGATCTTTCTTCTTGCGTATTAATAATATTGCTATAGTTTATATAGATGTATTTACAGAAGTATTTGTATAACCCAGTGGCGGTTTTGGGAGGGAGGCAAGGGAGGCGGTGCCTCCCTTGAAAATTGAGTGAAAAATGTAGAGTTATTGTTCCTAATTAATTTTAAATTCAATCTTGATTGAGATTAATTTAAAAAAAATTTGAATTCCGAAAATTGTATAAAAAATATGATTAATTAAATTAATAACAACGCTGCATAGTGCATCGGCAAAATAGTGGTTTGTTTTACTGGTTTTCGTAGTCGCCCGCCGCACGGCGCACGCGAATAGGCAACTGTTTAGCAAACCAATCACGCGTACAAGATTCATAATAATTAATAAAGCACAGAATAGATTAAATACTAAATAGTAACTATTAGCGCTGTAGCGGAGACAACTGATATCGCCGCCTCCTGGAATATATAGATAATACAGTCGTGTATACTTATACACAAACACATAAATATAATATATAACACAAACATAAAATAATTGAAGCTGCGCATGCGCAGCACTCGAACGGAGGCAATGATTCTATTAATCTCCGCTGCAGCGCTCGACGCTCGTCACTCGACATCACGGCTATAGATACTAATATCTATAATAACCGTGCTCGAGTGCTCGACATCCATCTCCGTTGAAGTTTACATTAGAAAAATATTATATTACTTTTAATTCGTGATTATTCCTAATTGCTATTATCAGTTAATAATTAATATTTATCAAATGATAATTTGTTATTTATCATTAAATATTCTGTATCTATTATCTATATTCTAGACAAAATAAAATGAAACTAGTTAGTTCAAAAATATTTTTTTTTACCTTTTAATATCATTATTATTAACGTATTTTGTAATTAAGAAAAGTTAATCCTTTTACATATTTGCTGTAACTTTGTAAGGGTGGTGTGGGGGGCAGAGCCCCCCACGAGTTAGCCTGTATTATAACATGTTGCCTCCTCCAAAATTTAATACCAGAACCGCCACTGGTATAACCAATTATATAATATGATTTAATCATAAATTGATAAATGAAAATCGTTTAAAATCTTAAAATCTTATTAATTTTGATTAGTGTAATGTAATATACAATGTAGTTAGGTGAAATTCTCATAATCGGTGCTAAGTACTCACTATTATCATTAATCTAAAAACCACAAGCTACGTAATACACTTGGTTACCTATTTTAATTTAAAACATTGCTTTAATACAACTATTTAAAACTTTTAAATATTCAATATTGTTTAGTACTTAACTTTAAAGTTATTATATTATTCAAATATTAATGAAAAATGTTACTGTATTACGATAAACAAAAATCCATCATATTTTATCATTAATTTATTATTTATTACCAATTATAATTTATTTGAGAAGTTTGAGAATACGGCTTTTTTTTAATGACATAAAATTTTCAATAACTTAATTCACGAAAAATTAGTGAATTTTAAAATGTTTTCAAAGAATAAGTCATAAAACATTTTCGGTAATTTAGTTACTACTTAATAAATTAATTTAACATACCAAAATTCCTATAATTGTTTCCATTAAACTGTTTAAGCATTCAAAATTAATGGAAACTTAATGTAGGTACTCGTTTTAATTATCAGCAACAATGTATAATACATAATAATACTTCTATTCATAAAACGTAAGTTTCTCAAGTGTTATAATACATATTTTTATACTACCTATGTTTTCATAAGAAGATAAGTAAAAATATGTTTTATTTTATTATCTATTACTAAAGTTTCAAACAAAAACTTTATTTATTTTCACGCGATTTATATTTCCATATTTTCTGAGTATTATTTTTTCCATCACATTAACTATAAAATAATTAATGTAAAATACCTAGTTCCGATTCTATATGTGGGAGTACCTACTTTTAATGGATTCAATCAGAATTATATTATCAATATTGTTTATTTCTGATCATATGTTTATATCAAATAACAAATAACATATTGTTAAGATATAAAATTATAAACTATAGTCTAACTATACTAAAATAAATTGTACATACGCTGTAATATTATATTTGTACTATACATAAAAATGTTAACACATTAATAAATATTATATGCCTTTAGTGTTAGCTGTATGTATATAATAATCAAATATATAATTGAATAGTAATAAAGTTCCTACAAATATTAGAACACATTATTAGAAAACATATATATATATATTATGTATTATATACACTATACAGTATAATACAATACGTATCATACGTAATTATTATTCCTTAAAAGAAATATTTTAAGTTTATCCTGTAACAATCAAGTATCTAACCTTTACGCAAAAAATCTAATTTGACTCAGTAAAAATTCAAATTAATAAAATTAATTTAAAAAAAATTTTTTTAGATGTTTTTTTTTGTCAACATATTATTATTACTTATAATTAATTGAGTTATAAAGTATAAGCATAGGGTATTAATCTGCGTATATTATAAATACCATTTTTATTTAGTAAACAGTTTAACTAATACAAGAAAAGTACTTCAAATTAGATTTGCATATTTAAAAATAAATATTCTCTAATCTCTTATATTGTTTCATTTTTCTGTAAAATAAATCCCTCTTTTTATTTAAAACCGGACATTTATATAGCCCCTAAATCTTTTCTTATCAAGATGAAATAAGAACAAAATATTCAAGTTATCGAACTTTCCTCGCGTTTACCCTGAGATAGTGACTATAAATACATCGAGTGTAATGAAGTGATTTAAAGAAGAACATCATTATATCTCAAAAAATAAAATTTAAGCTTTATATGAACGGCCATATTAAAAAGCGTATGTATTTATATTTTTTAAATCTAAATAGTTATGCTATTAAATATTTATTCATATAAAAAGAAATATTTTTGTTTTATATTTTTAATAATAAAAAAAGAAATAATATAACTTCATAACGTATGTTATATATTTATATATATATGAAAATAAATAAGCTAAAAATGTGAACTGTACAATAAAAAAAAAAAAAAAATCAGTAAAATATGCACAGTTAATGTTATAGAAATATAAATAATCAATAATTGTACTTGTATGATATTGTAGAAAAATACTTAACTTAAAAATTAGTCTGGTTTCCGTATTTCAGTACCTAGGAATATATGTGAAATAAGTTTAATTAAAAAAAGCGGGTAAGTGAGTATCGCTCTGCTATACATTAGGGGGTGGGATGGACCTCGGACTAGGGTAGGTTAAATTTGAATGCAATGATAGGTATCATTGTATACGAAAAACGATTCTGAACGGAGATGATTTGTCAGTATAGGATATATCATATTATTTTAAATACTGTCATATACTCTATTTTGAAACTAATTCAAACATTTAAGTAAAAGTTTCAAAATCTTACGTCGAATAATTTTTTAAAAATAACAAAACTCGAAAATTATTTATTAGTAAAACGTTATTTTACACATGTATTTTTGATTTCAAATTAAAATTAAAACTTTAAACACTCGTAGAATTTTTTAAATTGAATAATCCTCAAACTTTTTTATAATTATTCTAAGCTTAACTTATGGACAGCATAGTATTAAATGTTCAATTCTAAGCTTTTGATAGTAAAATATTTATAAATTTTTAACTACCA
Source organism: Schizaphis graminum (assembly GCA_020882235.1). Lineage (NCBI taxonomy): Eukaryota > Metazoa > Arthropoda > Insecta > Hemiptera > Aphididae > Schizaphis > Schizaphis graminum. Next base: position 75,146,539 of record CM037032.1, read on the forward strand.
AATAGTGAAAAATATTCACGATTTTGACGAATTTTTGTCAATATTTGAACTTCAAATGCTAATGAAAAAAAAATTGTGCCTATGTACTTTTATAATTTTTGAATGAGAATTAGAACAAGTTATGTGGACCATCCTATTAAATTTTCAAGTAATTTGTCCCAGCTAAATTTTTTTTATCAACATTTATAAAAAAAAAATAAAAAAAAATTGATTATTTCAAATGCCAATAAATAGCTCAAAAAAAGTCAAAATGTTTTAAAAATCAAATCACGAAAGAAAATGGCAATCTAAATAACTGGTAAAATTTTCAAGTATTTACGACTTATACTATTTGAATAACAACAAATATCAAACATCGTTTGAGGCTAAACCGTTATTTATCGCGGTTTTGTAAAAATTTAAATTTCAAACACTCCTAAATAATTTTAGTAGTCTAGTAGAGTTTTTTTTACAGATATTTGAAGAAAAATTTATGGAGTATCTTGTACCAAATTTTCAAAACTTAGTTAATAAAGAAAAAAATTTTACGATTTTTCAACCATAAAATTACTTGCAATTTTTTGCAATTTTGACATATTTCGTATAAATTTGAACTTTAAGCACTTATAAAAAAAAATTGTGACAAAGGATCTCGGATTTTTTTTTATCACTTTAAGAACAACTTATAAAAAATCTTGTATTAAATTTTCAAGATTTTCAGGCCGGCCAAACAATTTTATCATTATTTAAAAAAAAAAATACTTAGAAAAATTGAAAATTTCAATTGTCTACAAATAGCTCAAAAAAGTCAAAATTCTTTGAAAATTTAACTGTGTATAGAGAACGATAATCTAAACATTTGGTGAAAATTTCATGTATTTACATCGATTAGTTTTTGAGTTATAGCAAAATAAAAAATTCGATTTTGTTGAAAACGGTTTTGCCTAAAAACTCCCGTTTTTCTGTGATTTTTTTTTTTGTTTTTCTTGATTTTTTGAAAACTGTTGGAAAATGTTTACTTTTGACCTCTAAAATTCACCAAGGAATTCACTTTACCATCGGAAACCACCCCCAAAGTTTGAAATTGAAACTTTATTTCGAATAGTTATGCTCTACACAGACACAAAAAAAAAAACACACAGCACATCATTGTAAAATCAATACATTCATCACTCCGTTCAGAATCTAAAAAAATGAATACGGTTATCTATATTAATTTTATATTTAAATATCAAAATTTTGAAAATTGTATACAAGATTGTACATAGGTTTATATATAAGAAATTCTATCGAGTTTTGCTCTGATAAATCTTTGTTGTATGATATTATTAACTAAATAATATTACTCATAGAAAATTAAAATGTTCATCTATTGTATAATAAATATTCAATGTCTGGCATGGGTCGCATGAAAAACGATGAAAAGTTATGATGAAAAAATATGTGTATTCGAGAGAGAAGTTTTTAGAAAAAAATACGAGCCCGTATTCGACAATACGAAACAGAAATGGGAAATAAAAGATAACGTCCAATTATACCAGCTTTACAAAAGAGGAGAAGTGGTCCAATTCATCAGAGGGACAAGGATAGAATACACTGGCCATATGTATGGCGGGTCGATGTAAGTATGTTGAAAAGAGCAATGACATATAATATAGTAAGGGAAAAGAGACTAAGAGAAAGATGGCGGAAAAGATGGAAGGACAGTGTCTAGATATACTATATTAGAAGAAATTGGAGTGAACTGGAAGCAGATAGACATATGATAGAGAACGTTGGTAGGAAGTAGTTTTGGCGACCAAGAGTCTAAACAGCTCGCAGAGAAAAAAAAATATTATCTACATAAATAATATATTTTTATATACTCAATGCACATTTCAAAATCTTTAAATAAATTTAAAGCTACATATTTATTGGTATTTTAAAATTTTCAGTTTTTGTTTTCGAATAAGTATATTACAATGATAAAAAAAATTAAGTCAAGTCAAAAAACTTATAAATAAATTTTATACGAGATCTTACAGCTATTTTTATTGCTATTAAATAATATTAAAAATGAATTGGAAGTAGTATTATAGATATTATAGATATTTCAACAAAGAATAATTATTTTAATTATTTTTTTTTTTTAAATTCTAAAATATTATTTGTGTGTGTGTTTAAAACTTTTCTATGATATTATATTGTTACATTTTTTTCTATAAACAATGGAATTTTCAACAATATAATATAATATAAATTGTGTATACTTTTATAATAATTCATATTGCACTAGCTAAATGTTATTATGTTTTCTGTAACAATTAATTCAACCAAGCGTATTACTAAAATTAAATTTATACAATTGTTATATAAATACATACTAAAATAAACACAGCAATATAAGCTGACAGACTAGATTCACTCGAAATAGCTTTTCGTTAGTGCAATAACTTATTAATTTAACACATGCATTAAAGTGACTTATTCAATGACGACGTACTACACTTGACATTTACTAATACTATATAGCAGAGTGATTATATAATTGACCATGTTTGTATATTAGGAATGTATTATACAGATTAAAATTGCAGTTAACTGATGTGTTTTATATCATACAAAAATATTAATTAATTATAACTAGGTAGAGTATATATAATTGTTTTTAAATGAATAGTTGCAATGTTGTGTAATAAATCTCTATTATTGACCGTTGATTAATGTGTAAAAGGGTTATATTATCAATTTATAAGTTAAAAAAAAAATACACATTCAATGCATTTTAACGTCTATGATAAATGGCTTTGGATAAAAAATATAGTGCCTGTAGGCTATAATTAATGGGAACTTAATTAATAGACTATGATTGAATTATTGAAGTATGATAAGTTAGTAAAACTTAGAGTTAGAGAATTAGTTTTTTCATAGTAAAATTGTATTTATTTCGATATCAACAATAAAACTATCACGATAAACTACGACTAGCTACTTGTTCAACACCGATAGGTACTGTCATACTAACATAATATTATTATGTCTAGGCATATATTTTTAAGCTTTATTATTATTATTTACTTTAGAATATTTTATTAATTCTTTAAAATGCTGATGTCTGTTTATAATATTGAATGCAAAATTAAGTAAAGATACAATACATATTGTTATATTCCAATAAGCATTTGATATTTTTGTTTGATTAATAAGTTTAGGAAATTTTAATTAAAACATCGCAAAATAACTTAGTAGGTATTTAGTTGTTATTATAAATATTATACAGATATGTTTTTTTAAATGTCTAAATTTATCGTGGAAATTTAATATAAAGAAAACAAATTGTACAATTTATAAATAATGATACTATGTTTGTTTTCGAATAATAAATCATACATATAGAAAAAATTACATGAGTTTTCATAAATGAATCTTAATTAAATTATTCGTCGACATTATTAGAAGATATACTGAGGAAAATGTTGTGTTATTAGAACGTTGTAGCTTTGTAGGTACCTACTAACTGTTATATGAAAACTGATAAAATCAGAAAAAAACCATAATTTTTAATATTGTTGATACAGTACGTTATTAATTCTGACTCGTTTAATAGATTTACCAAAGTAAGCATTTTATACCAATAATGTAAAAAAAAAATCAACTAAAAACTGGCGTTAATGTTGGACCCTTTCAAAAACCATTTACACAGTTTATAAACGATAGGGTTGTTTGTTTTTTCATTATTATATTTCATATTTTTTGTCCTACTCTCTCTCTCTCTCTCTCTGCACTTCGGTACAATGTGGATTTGTGTAGACATTCGCTTGTATGCGTACATATGCGTACGTAGTGGTTGAGGGAAAACAATACCGGCCGAAATGTGTTGCGCGACATACGGATACACTGCCATCCGCTCACCCGTTTTATTTGTTCCGGCGCTCCACAAAACAGACGGACGCCCGCAAAACAACGCTCACACGAGTGATAATAACGGCAGTGGCGGCCCTTCCTAATAGGTCATTTGTATCATTTAAAAGTCGCCATCGGCCAAATTTGATTTATGCCAATATTTGCCAAAAACACCGACGGAAATGAAAGGGTTTCTCCGTGCGCGGGCCCGTATTGCGAGGATGGTGGTGGTGGACGATGGAAACATAGACAGCGGGACGAGCTCGATGTTTTATCGATGATATTATTATTATTATTATTATGCACCAACGACAAACATTCCATTAGGCCCAGCCGCAGCAACAACCGAAATTCGAAATGATTTCGTTTCAAACATAATCGTAGTTATTCGCGGACGCGTTTCAATCTCTTTCTGTCGCCAACAAGAGTGCATTTGGTAATAAAATCGAACAACGCGAATGTCCAAGTCGTTTTGTCACACGATTCCCGCTGTACCCACATAATATACCTTCGTCTAATGGCTTAATGTCGAGCTCGATTCTACCGGATAGTCATGACATTAAAGTATTTCATTTTGTTTATCCAATTTGCTATTTGCTCGTACCGACCATAATTTTATTGCGTAATATTAATTATGCATATTATGTTCGGTCGCTTCGAAATTATCAATAACATCAATGTGCTCTAATGGAGCATCTATAATATGTGACTAGGTGTGTCAATAATTCTACGTTAAACGCGATTTCGGTACAAATACCCACAGCCAGTGGTTAAAAAAAATATTGTTTTATATATCTAGAACATAAAATTTAAATGTGCTATGAATCGTCAGCTCAAGTAATTATTAGATTAAAAATTATTATTATGCAATTGCGATTCTTTTTTTTTAATTAAATTATATAAGTGCAAATGATAGCGACAACAAATGTTTAATATATTTATTTTATATTAGATATTAAAGCAAATTTATCTATTAATAAACTTAAAAGTAAGAATTTTATCAGTGTTTGTATATGTTGGTGTTTACGATTTATTAATAGTAATTTATATACATATAGTATAAACATATATTTATAGAAATTCATAAATATTTTTCAATATTTTAATATTTTATGAACTCGTAGTATCTCGTTTTTATTATCGCAAAAAAATAGCATAAAAACATAGATAATGCTTTCACCTTTAAGTCTTAAAGTAGATCAATCAATTCTAAAATTAAGTGTGACAACATTAAATTATTAGTTTATCTAAATGCAAATTAACTAAGTGTAAAATTTTTAAAAACGAAGACAGCAGCGTAGTTATGACGTCCACTTATAAGACATATTTTTTATATACGTAATATGACATTGCCTACACGGAAATATAGAAAACTGTCTAGACGGGATAATTATGTGAAATAATAAGACTATGTATATGCGGAACGAACACCAACGATATCGATATAAAAAATAATAATAATATATTTCTTACTTCGAATCAGTTAAAAATACTCGTGAAGATACTTTACGTGGAAGTGTAGAATCCTGTACATTAGTCAATATAATAATAGTAATATGATAGGCATGATATTATATTATAATTATGTATTCGTTCAATTATCGTGTAACTAGTAAATACGTTTAAATAATTTATATTGTTAGGAAAATATAATTATATTAATTATTCTTATGGTTGGATCTACAATTTTTTTTCGTCCTATTAGAATCATTATTTGAAGTATTTGATTATCAAACATTTTTAGTACATATTCAATGGTTGATAGAAATGAATATAATAGTAATATGAATAATTTTAGAACTTTTTAAATGAAAATCGATTTGAAATTTTAATCGTTTGATTGTAATCAGAAATATTTAACACTTCAAAATGTGTGTTTATTTATAACGCGATATACGGGAATAAGAAACTATACCTGACTTTTATAAACTTATCGTAGAGATGATGAGTTAAGTAAAAAATCATAATTATTTATTAATAATTTAAAATGTGGTTTTTATATTTTGCACTTTAAAAATATACATATTCAAATTCAATAATTAAAAATAATGAAGACTAGATGATATTATTATGACAGAAATATATTAGTTATCAATTATTATAATAATATGACGTTTAGTTACTGCATGATTCAGACATATTATTGAACTATTGCAATAAAATTATTGCAATAAAACAATAGCAGTCACTAAATGCAAAATGTTTTTATTATTAAATAATAAGTAGTTTTTCAACTTTAAAATTGTTATAATAATAATAAAATAATGAATTAAAATTTGAATAGCTACAATTAGTATGTAAAATTTATGGACCAAAAAAAAAAAATGATGTAGGTGAGTTTGAAGTTAGGACAAATGAAGAGTTGAGAAGGTTATTTGAAGAAGCCAATATTATAGGAATTATGAAGAGTAGTAGATTAAGATGGGCAGGTCATGTTTGGAGATCGGAAGGAGTACTGGGGAACACAACGAGATGGAGACCGAACACAAAACGGCCCAGAGGACGACCCAGACAACGGTGGGCAGATAGAATTAAGGAAGACCTCAGAATGATAGGGATAGAGAATGGAGAAGAAGTGTCAAGGGACAGGGAGAAGTGGAGGGATGTTGTTGCTGCGGCAATGGATCTTAATGGTCTTTAAAATGCCTAAAAGAAAGAAAAGAAAGAAAAATTTATTAGTATGTTTTGTTTTTATTGAAATCACATAATGTTATGTAAAATATTAACACAAAAATTTAGTATAATCAAAAAATGAAGAATATAATGTTGTTATAGTGTACATTCTGTGTGCATGTGAAATTAGGAATGAGAAATAATTATGAAATATACCATCGAATTTTGTGTATTATATGGTGTTCATAAATATGCATAAATCAGAGTTGAAATTGTTAATTATTAGTATCCGATAAAAACTAGTCCATACACGTTGCATAATATGTAATTTCTAGTACTAAACAACATTATACATAATGGTTTCTGTTTGTTTCAATAGTGAACATAATATTAACTAGATATTTTAAAAGTCTACATTTTTCAAACGATTTATATAATTGTTTATATTTAATAACATAATATGTATATTTATTAGTTTTTAATTTTTTAACAATAAATCTACGAGTATATTTTTTAAATTGTATTATAATTTGCACCCCTAGAACAACAAGACTGCCACATCTCAAAATGTATAGTTTTGAGAAAAATCGATTGAAGTTTGTACCTAAGATATTTTAATGAGGTTTTTATTTATACGTTTAAAGTTAAACACTTAAATACTTGCAATTATACTTTACAATATAATTTTTTAAATATTATGAAATTCACTCTTAAACCAAAAAATTTTGACTTGTGGCCATTTACACATTTTTAAGTAAATTCAAGACTGTCATATTTTGATATGTGACTGTATCGTATAAAACGAAAATCTTTAAAAGCTTATTCTATTTTAAATACAAGACAGTCATATTTCGTGTTGTGGCAGCCACTATCATAAATTCACCATCACTATCAATTGTTATACTGCCGCCACAATTCTAAATATTGCTATGAATCAAAATGATCACACGATAATTAGTTTTTATTCAGTGCAAGAACGCCACAAGTCGAAATATAGTAGGCTTGAATTTTGAATTCAGTGATAATTTTGATAAATTAAAATAAGTATACTGTCTAAATATGGTTCTCTTGCATCGAAAATTAACTAAAATTTAAATAATTCAATACTAACACATCTCTATAGTGGCTAAATGAAAACTGATATTAAATGTGTCGTTTTTGCATTTTATAGAGCTTAATTTTCTCCATTCAACAGTAGTCATAACTTAAAATTGATGAAATTTGAGTTGTGGCAAGTCTTGTTCTAGGGATATATTTTATTCTGAAACGAGACACTAGTTCAAACAATTTTAAAATTGTAAAATATGTTTTATATTTTATAATATAATACTTATATACATATATATATATATACATAGACAATTGGCCAAATAATAATTATGTATAGTTATTTTTATTATATTTTTGTATAGGTACATTACACGTTAATGAACACATTTAAATAAATATACATATATATTTAGTAAAATATGAAGATAAATAATAAATAACTTGAAAAAAAATGTAATTAATGTTACATTTTATTTCAATAATATTAATATATTAAGCATTTTAAAATATTATGGTGGATGCCTATAGTTTTCATCAGTGGCGTGCCCAGGAATTTTCGATGGGGGGATATATGTTATGAGAAAATACCGAATTTAATTCCATTAAAACACACAAGAATAATTATACCAAAAAATACATAAAAATTGCATAATAAATTTCACTGTAAAAATACAAGTCATATAAAAAAACTCTAAATTCTTAATTATAATTTAATACATTTAAAAAAAAAATTAATGAATGTATTACCTTTTTGAATTAAAATTAATAATTAAATATATTTCCAAATTATGTTCATTAAAATTAAATCTTTTATTACTTAAAATATGTTTGTACCTACAAAGAAAAAATACATTCTACTTTTACTACACTAGTTATTAGTGTATATTAAAAGAACTTAATAATTTATAGGTGTTATATCTAAATAAACATCTGTTTTACCCGACATGACTTAGTAAGATTTAATAGTTTTATATGTTATATCCTTTATTTTTTTTCAATTATATATACATACATTTACCTATAGTTTTTTTTTTCATTTGGACCAGGAATATTTGTTAAAATATCTTCAGCTTTTCTAAACCTATTCAGTATTCATACTTATTAAGTAGCTTACTATTCGATTCTTCCAAGTTTTTAAGATTAGCGGGTAAATAAAATAAGTGTAATTGTATGAATACTATAAACCACATTTGACTACATTATATATTTATATTGTACAAGTTGTTTCAGTTTTTTCACACTGAAGGTGATTAACATCGTTTTTTTAACTTTTAATCATAATTAAAAAATTTTCAAAATTATTTGCATAGAAAATTACAGCAATAAACATGTTTCCGACCTTGTAATAATAGGTTTGGGAATCGGGAGGTAAAGGTATACCCGGCATTTCTTTTCTGTATTTATTTATTCTCGATGGTATTACTTTTAAGAAAGCTTTTTTTTCCTAAAATAAACGAAATAAGTTACATATATACTTAGATTTTATATATTAAATTAATTACCATTGTAAAATAATCTATTTTGGATCAGTTTTGTTTGCATGTGTGTATTTAAATCTGGCTGTTAGCTGGTGATTTAGACTTCGATAAAATAACATTATTCATTTGTTCAAAATATTCTTATAAGTAACTTGCTATTTATTAAAAATAAATTATCATAATTTACGTTTAAAGTTTGAATTTTGATTAAATTAGTCAAAATAAAAAAAAAAGTTCACATTGTTTTGTAGTGCACATTTTTTTTTAAATATTTAGTTGTTTAACTAAGCCTTGACAATACTTGTTGTATTTCATACTGTACAAATAAAATTAGTAAAAAAAAAATATAATAATATAAACATAGGATTTTTATTTATAGATATTTTAGTTCTAAAAATATAAAAATTAAATATTTAAACAAAGAATAACGATTTTAATTGAAAAAAAAAATATAAACTTATTATTTATATCTTATAAAATATAAATGCGTATAACAATAATATTAGAGATACGACTAAATATACCTACAGTAAAATAGACAACTATAAAAAATCCTTATAAAAATTTTAAATTTATTAAAACTGTGTATGATCTAGATCCAAGGAAATTGGTCATTATTTTATGAAAATGCACGTACTTCATTAAATTTTTAAAACTATAAGTTTTAGATAAAAGTAAAATTGCAGCCATTTTATAAACAAGGGCAATGTGACAAGAAATAAAGAAACAACCGCATTTAAAGTACACAAAAATCTTATAATAAAGATAAACGAAATGTGTTAAAAAAAAACCTGCGATTCCAATAGACGATTAGTATAATATGATAAATACTCGGTAGAATCGTGGTCGCAACGCGTCATGGACGCCTGGTCGAGAAGTGGTGCACGAGCGCCGTGGAAAGTCACTTGTGGGCGGAAAACCCTTTTGAGGAAAACTTTTACGGCAAAAGTTCGACCGCGCCGCCGATACCGTTTTCCGGTACCAGGGTCACATGCCGTCATATACCGCGAAACGGAGACCTTTGCGGGAAAAGAAATGCCGCGAGGCCCTTTTGAAGCGAGCGCGCCACACACTTTTACCGGGTGGCCGGCACGCCGACGCGGTTTTTCGCGCCGACAATATATTTGTCCTGCACACGTAATACGCGCATTTCGCCGACCAGGAGCTCATATTGTGTGCAGCGTCGAACGGGCGCTCTCGTTACTCGGCTGCTTGGCTGTCACGCGCTGGCTGGGGATGGTTTGACCTAGGTACGTGTACAACCCTGCAGGGTGGTCGTGGTTATCTGCGGTATGTCGTTTGGGTAACATTTTGTGGAGTACAAGTGAAAAATAAAACTTTCGAAAATTATTATTTGTATTGATTTGGGATATACACATATAATTAAATCAAGAAACTAGAATAATATAGATGATATTAAAATGATGCACGAGTCAATAGATTATTATTATTTTTTTGGTCTTTAATGGATTGTACAACATATTACATTTATTGTCCTATAAATCCCTAGTAGATATACTCGTATATAATAGATATATTATATTTTTCAATTATCATTTTAAACTAAATCATTTAATGCGCTACTTTTCACTGATTTTAAATACAATTTTTTAACTGTTATTTAAAAAAATATTTTATGATATATAAAATATATTGTCATTACTTATTTATATTTCTATAGATAATTAATTCAGTTGAACTAATTTTTGCCAAAAAAAATCATCTATTGAATATTGTATATTTACAGTTGTTATATTATTTCTACCTATTATACTTGTCATTAACTTATAAATCATTTCGTACATACCTTACAACGTATTGAATAGGTTCATGGTACATTAAAGTAAATCATAATTGTTTGGAAATTTATTAAATTTCAATAAAATAACTAAAAACATTATTATTCGTTTAAATATCTCTATTTATCAAAATTAAATCTTCAAATTCTTATAAAAAAATTAGAGCTTATGTACTCATATTTTTATTTTTAAATTGCTAATAGATCAACTGAAAAAAATTACATTACATTTTCAAGCTTTATTTCCAAGCATGACATTTTTTGTTAATATTATTTATAGAAAAAAAATTTATAATTTTAAATGCCTTAAAATATTTTAATTAAATCTGAATATTATAAAAATATAAATGTGTATAAAAAATAATAATTAATGTAATAATGAAATGTTTTAAGTTTATATTTGCTATTTTTTGAATAATAATAACAATAAAAAAAGTTTGAGGATAAATCGCTTGTTTTAACATTCAATGTCAATTAAATATTAATTTCAAATGCTCATATAGTTTGTATGTGGCTTTTTTTAAAACTTTTTTTTTAAATTCCTGTACAAAAATTTTAATTGAAATTTCGTAGTAAATTTTCAAGCTTTTTGTGGCAAAATTAAAAAAATAATGGTTTTTTAACGAGGTATTAGTTATAATAGTTAAAAGGATTATTTTACCTAGTAATTTAGAATCACCAAAGAGGAAACTTATATGTTAGTTTATGAAAATTTACCTTTGACGGAGTAATAGTAAAACTTATAGTAAGCTGCAGTGTTCAAGATTCAATGTAAATATGTATAATAATTTTTGTATTAGCTCTTAATAAAAATAGTTTTTAGTTACGTATTTTAAAATAATTATTTATTAATGTAGTGTTTTGAAATTAAATTTTGCGACCCTGGGGGCATAAAACCAAATTTTCAATAGTCTTCCTATGTCACCATAGTACATCATGAAATCGCTACCTATAGTGATATGATCCAAATGTTATGTGATATTGTTCGTTGCCAAAACTACACCAAACAACGATAAATATTATATACGATTCAAATTGGAAAAAAAATTTCAAACTTATTTTTCAATTTGTTCAGAACATTATACTTATGTATATACAATTCATATTAGTTTTGTGCTATAGCCTGTTGGACGTATTTAAACGTACTCGTCATTATATGCAGTCATTATACTTCCACTACATGTACGTATGCATGTTTTTTCCAAGTTTAATAAGTATTATTATCTTAATAAATGAAATGATAAATATAAATAATACATCACACGATTCACGTAGTATAAACAAAAATAAATCAAACTATACCCATTAAAATGTAATCGTGGTAATAGCATTATTATTGACGATTTTGATCCACATTTATATTTGACACCACTGCGGCATATAAAGACATTTCTCATTACGAATAATGTTGCTAACCGAGTGGATGTGAAGGGTGAAAATGTATATGATAGCTCTTGGTCATTTCGGAAAGATAACAACATATTATATAGGTTAGGTTTACCTGCTGGCTACCATTACACATTATTTTTAAATTATTACTATCCTCTTTCAAAAATATTTTTTAGATATAATATTTTATACGTACATTTAATCAACAAACCGCTTCATTGCATACTGTAACTGAAAACAGAGTCCACCTCAGAAAATTATTATATTATTCTTAAAATTGATATACATGTGTATTTATTATAATATGTATACTCCATTCTACATCAATATTATATTGGATGATATTTATAATAATAAAGAATTATTTTCTGAAAAAATAGATATAACGTTTTTGAATATAATTTTTAGTTATTTATGTAGGTACAATCTACCAAGGTACCTGGTTAATTAACTTTTATTTTAAGTATTAGCAAAATAATTATTATTATAACATATTATACATTTTTAGGATATTTATTCCTTTGATTTTTTAAAGTTTGATTTACAGAAGTCAAAATGTATACAGGCATGGAGTCTGTACCTCTCCCGTGACAACTCCAAGCTACTTTATGTTTATAATTACTATTATTTAAACATAATTATTTTGATCTGTAATTATTTCATCTACAAACCTAGGTAACCGTATAGAATGAATTATTTAAAATTTAGTTTTATTCAGGTGATCAGATAATATTTAATATAAATATTAAATTTCAATTATGTAGCAGAGGCATAGCCAGAATTTTTCTATAGGGGGCTAATTACGTTTAACTTGAGTTATTCTAAATCAAAAGCAAAACAAAACAAAAATACTGATAACATATTTATTGTATTTATGTATTTATTTATACATTTTTTCCGTTAACTTATTTACTATTTTGAATGATTACAACATGTAAGACAATTTTCATACATAAATTTAAATATTTCAAAACAATATAAAACAATTTCTAATGGGGAGGCTATAGCCCTTTTAACCCCTCCCCCCTTGGCTACATCACTGTTAGGTATATACCTAGTATTCAATGCCAGACGTACATTATTCCACTAAAAAAAAATATCTTTTTTATTATATAAATCGGTTTGTAAACAATTTAAAAATGAGTCAAGTTTCACTATATCAGTAAGGTCGAGATTTCGATTTTATCGAAAATAATACATAGTATGTTACTTAATGTGTAAGTATTAAAGATCAATATTATGCTATCATTATTGAAACTCAACTAGAATTTATATTTAAATAATTGCTTCCGCGTACTTCACTTATCGTGGATAATTTTACAACTTTGATTATTTTGGTGAGCTATGGCAGTTTGAATATATGCAAAATAATAATGTAATGTTTTACCATTATCGTTGTCGTTGTTATCATTTTTGTGTCACCACTCACGAGTACGATTAACATAAACGTTGTTTTTAAAGAACAAATTGTAACATTATGCAATTGTCATAAGTTGTTTTATGCAATTAATACACAAGCAATATAATACTCGTAATTTGATGGTACGTATGTATTTTATTTCGTATACAAACTGTACGAAAAATAATACTCCCATAGAGACAACAAATTGTATTATTTCATCACTTTCTTGAAATCATCATACATTAAATTCAAGCGTCATCATTGTAATATTATTTACTATATATCATACTAGTGACTGAATTAAATGAATGAGAGTATGAGACATAAAATAATAAGTATTCGTCATCTTGATGGCATTTGCAGGACAAACGTCGTATGCTAATGTTCTAACGGAAGAAATCTGAGGTGGATACACTAATTTCATAGTGCAAAAAAGTAGTGTAAAAAAAAAACTGAATTAAATAAATTAATATATCATTACTTAATTACTTAAGTATCTATATTTTATGTATTGGCATATTTGAATATAATTCATTGAAATCGCAACATTATAAGACCATAAAATGAATTAAATTGTATTAAATACATAGAAGGTTGACTTCATATTTATTTGTTTAAATCCCATGAATCACTTATGTAATAATAATATGTATACCTACATTGTTTACGCTATACCCATTTTTTCGACTTAAGACTATTATTATGATTAGTATTATTTTTAGTGATTTTTTATCGGAATAAAATCGATTTTCTTTAATTTTAGTCAGGACGTCGTAAATCACGATCGGTGTCGTTGACAGTACGCAGCGTTATGATTTTATATTTTTTAAAACATTTGGTATATACGTATAATAATTATAGGTATGTATATTATTATTATATTATGTTATATAAATATATACCATATGTACATAAAAAACAGGAAGTAAACACACGCGCGCGCACACACACACACACACACACACACTGCATGCATATACATTACACACGATATATATATATACACAATAGTATGTATTAACCTACGTGTTTGTATATAATATATATACTTACACTTCGAGTTCGGTGCGAACGAATGGGCTTATCGCACGCGACCCGACTTTCGGCGGCGCGCCGTCACTCGCCGTCGCGACGAGAACGCAAAATATAAATAAATAATAATAAATAATTGTAAAAAAAAGGGTTGTACTACGTGTGGGAGGAGGGTCGGTAGAAGATTTCCGAATGCGAAATCGGGTGGTGGCGAAAGACAACGTTACCGTGTATATCGTACGTGTATAATATATATATATATATATACACACACTTTAATAACACACACACACATATATATATATATATAAACACCAGCATGTACTATATGTATATTTATGTATACATAATATGTGCATATACACTGCGGTGGCGGCGGCAGTATACGTACGAGCGGACGCATTAATATAATAACGAAATATAAATCAAAAGCAAGTTTCATTACGAAGTGCCGGGCAAACATATAAATTATAATCACAAAGCCGAAACGCCACATAAATTACTGGCATTACCACCACTTTTAATTCGTATGCATAAATCGTGTCGCGCGCGCAGTCCGTCCGTCCGTCCGTCGCCGTCGTCGCTGTATAGTCGTCTTCGTCGTAGATCGCATGGATATAGCAGACGTCAAAAAACTCAAGCCGATCACTCATCGTCGTCTGTTCGTCTAGAGTTGTCATACACGATTCCCACGGAATAGTTGTCTAACATCCAAAAAAATAATTCCATAAAAACGAGAGCGACTGAAAAATGTGAAAATACCATGAGAAACATTTCAGTCCGTGTATCTATATTTATTTGGAGAAGCTCAACCGCAGGCATAATACTTTTAAGACAAAACGTTAAGGACTATCATCTCTTTTTTTTTTTGCTTTCTTCAGTATTTAACTCAACGTAAGCTCATCTGTCGATAAAAATAATGTAATTACGCATAATTATCAGCAGTCGAGTGTGATAATATTTTGATAAAATGATTTTCCAAAGGTTATGTACCTCATAATATTATATATAGTCAAATCTTAATGTGTAACGTTATACACGGCAATTATTACGCTCTATATCTAGAACAGCGGCTGAAGCAAAATAGCTGTAACGTTGATACCTCGGCTAGTTTCGACTGAATCAAATGGATTCCGGATGGTGTTACCGAACTTGTTTTCGACGAGAGTGTAATCAAAACTTCTTTGAAACTCGGCACAATATTATGTGCGCTTTATTACGGCGTATTTTGTGGTCGACCGACACGGGGTGTTTTTTTTTCTACTCGTTTGGCCGACTGTGCGTGTTTGTTTTCTCGTTTGGTTTTCGTTTCAATAGAACCATGGCACATTGCACTGTATATGTACATATAGATATACACATACATAAACGGCGCGTATATACACACCGAGGCCACGGCGAGGGATGATTTGTATTATTGTTTTTTTTTTTTTTCGTCGTTTTGTTAGCCAAAGGGATGACATCATACGGGCCGACGACGACAGTCGTAAAAGCAATAAACGACCCCTCCGGCCCCTCCATCGTGTGAAATTTATGCTCAGTTAAGACCCATAATAACTCCTCTCTGCCTCTACTCCGTCGACCCACCCCTAACCCCTTCACGCAGTCACCACACCCGTTGCTCCGGCAGAGGCCATCGTCAACGTTTTCGCACCGGTTTTCCACCTCTCGCCGCGCACCGCAGCCATAGGAGTGTACGTATGACTCTGACACTCGGACTACCGTCGAATAATTTGTTGCCGCGCAAACTTTTCTTGCACCGCGGCCGACGCCATCGCCACGTTTTCCCGCCGCGCGCACTGCCCTATAGTCATCATCGCTATATTACCACTCCTACGCCGCCCTATCCCCAAACCCCGTCTATCACGGACCACAAAACAGTTTTATCTGTCGACCCGCCGCATACGCGTACAGCTGATATAATCGATCTACGGTTTTAAAAATTTTTTTTTTTTTTTTGCTGAACCAACCACGAACACATCTGAAATACTTGGAGATATATTAATATCCGTCCGACGTCGTTATAATATGTACATATATATATATAATAATATACACCGGTCACCGATACAATAATTTCGTCTTTTAATAGAAATAGACGCGATGACATACACCGCCGATGATGTTTAACGTGTGGTTACAACACAGAGACGTGATGGTTATTTGGTCCCTGATGTGTACGCGACAACCGTCGTGGTTATACGGATATATGCGTATGATATAGTAGCTGATTTTACTGGAAAAATATTAAAATGTAAAGATGACGGGAATATTCGACCGAATGCGTGACGGGCGGGAGATAAACGGCGAAAATCTTCTCGATTTGAAACTCGAACGGCGACACGCAATATCGTATCATAATAATATATTGCTTACAATATTATATTATATATAACCCCATATATATATATAATATAATATGGTGTCAGACTATATATAATATCATATCACGTGTTCGCGTATATCGGTCTCCGTTAATAACGTCACGATCACATATATATATATATATATATATATATTATATATAATAACAATACAATATAATTTACGTCTGTGTAAGCGATGAGATCCTAGTCGTGCTATAATGCACACACACACACACACACACACACACACACACACACACATATGTATATATATATATATCACAGCAAGCATCCACCATTTCTCCGCCTATAACCGTCAACAGTCGGTTATACTTATTAGCAATAATTCAAGATATAAATCAACGAACGCCGTGCACACACACACACACACACTCACACGTATAATAACGTTACGCTTCGGAGGGGCGATGACGGGGTTTGATTCCGGAATGTCGTTTCGCGCACACGACGTATATATATCCACGATCCCGCACATATAATATTTCCTTTACGCCGCCCCCGCCGATCTGGGCTGATCCCTAGACCGTAATAACACGTATATTATATACGTACGCCAGTAGCCAGCGTGTGCAATAGTGTTTGTGTATGGTACGTTTTCGGTCCTGCAAAGTCTCGAGACGCTATATCGCCACTTTATATATATATATGTGTGTGTGTGTGTGTGTGTGTGTGTATAATACAAACGCGTGAATAATACACATAATGTGTATGTACGTGTGTAAGTTTGTATTGTAACTTTGTGTTCGCGACCGTGTGTGAGTACGTGCGTATATACATACGCGCGGGACAACGTCTGCCACAGGTCGGGTTGGGCGTGTGTTTTATATATGTATAGGTATATAATAAATAATAATATAGTAAGTCCGCTTACCCGAAAACAATTCCTTCCGGGCTCCTACGTATCTGAACTTCCGTATACTCATGTAGGACCCACGCAACGAGACGGGAGACGAATTCGCGGGCCGATTGGATTTTTCTGCACTCGTGTACTGAAACTGTATGATAATATAATATAATATGATGTGAATTATTTCCCTGGCAGCGCAGATATACCTAAGTCTTAGAAGACCGTATAATGCGTATCATAATAACAGTACTTAATAACTACAACAATTTTTAACAGATGGCCTGTGCTGGATCTAAAAAAAAAAAATCATTTTCATCCCAAACGTAATCGTCCTTTCAACCTATTATAAAATTACTAAATATGCAGAGTCCTACATTATAAATTTCATAAATATTAGAAATTAGTAACTAATTATAGATATTTTATCATTATTGAATTCGTATCATGCACTAATATGAAATTATATGATAGGTACTCATAATAAATGTAGAAATTCATGTGTTCATATAACTAAAATAAATTATTTTAAATTTTTCTTGCTTTAATATTAATTATTTTGTAAAATTGTAACGTGATTTTTCTCTCTACATCCAATATAATATTATGCAAATTATAATGTTTAGTCGATGTTGCCTCGTATGGAATTAATTTAGACACGACAACTATTATTGCAAACGATTACGACACATTATCGCATCAATTTCGCACCCTTCCGCGGGTGTGCGTCGTGCTTTTATTATTTTGTCGTTACAGGATTCTCTTCTATAAACAAATGTACAATTAATTATAAATGTTAATGTTATATACATTGCAGGGACTGGAACCTTTAAGATTTTATCAGTTACGTTATTAGAATAAAAACAATTTCTATTTCAGTTTATAATATACCAATTGTAACCAGTTGCAATAAATATAATCAAGATGAATATCTTGTTCCGGTTTCTAAAAACATTTAAACAAGGGACTCCAGATTTGTTTTTTTTTTTTTTTTTGTTACGTTTCCGCATCCCTAATGCATAATATGCATTGCATATGGGTCCATAATTTTATTTTATTCATCACCGTTCACATTACCGTTTATCTACGTCGGTTGCATCATACAACAAGTATAGTTACACAATATATATACATACACATATTATATTATAATTTATAAGTAACTCAATCGTACCAATTAATCAAGTTTGTTTTAGGCCATGATTTTTCCGAAAATTTATCTATTACTATTAAATTTACGATACGCGCCGTTGGTTCCTACAATTTATTACATTTATCTAGGACAAAGTATGTAGTGCATTTTCTATTTTATACTTTTGGGTATACTTACGCATTATATAATTCAATGATATACGATAATACCACCTGCACAACCGCGTTTTTCCCCACTGACTTGGAAAATGTTTTTCTTCCCAAGTACAAGGACTATGTATAAACTTTGGTCAGGCATGTTATCTCTCGTCATGTTATTTAACATTTCACTTGCTTACGAGAATCCTGAAACGATATTAATTTTAATATGATATTCATAAATAATCATAATATACTTTATGTTATGAAATTAAAATTCTATAGATGTACAAAAATATTGAATGTTACATATTACTTTCATGCGATGGTGTTAAAATATTTTATGAAGCTATATTTTAGAATTTAGATCACCACAATTATTGTTTTAAATAGCACACAGTAAAATTGTTAGTGTTATTAGCAGAAGTTATATTATAACCAGAATTTAAATTACTTAATCAATTATACAATTGTATGGTATTAAAATATATTTTTCCTACAAATTCACAGTTATCGTTTTATTCTAGCGTAGTGTATTTTCGCTTTTCTCGTTTAATTTATTTCAAATATTCTTTCTCTTCTTCTTCTTCTTTTATTTTTAATCTTAATACATTTTATCTACTTTCACGTAGTATAGGTAGATATTTACAATGTTTACATATTGTATACGTGCAAGTTTATATTATATTTGGAGAAAGATTTTAAGTAAGCACATAAATGATTGTTGCTATTCACGCTAAGGGTGGTAAAGTAATTTTTTTTACACGTCTCTCATATTTTTTATTGAAATGTGTCTTATGATTTTCAACGTATAAAAGCTATTCATCGTAAATATAAAACTATACAAAATTATATAAACAACAAAACATATTATGTGTCACAAACCCGTTTCAACTTTATAATTTTATAAGTATATATTGTACACAATATAAAAATATTTTATATACCTATTTAAAATAAAAATATACGGTTGATAAAAACGTTTTACATCATACTAAACCCTGATTTTTTTTTTCATAAAAATGTATTCAATAGATAAGGTTTTAAATAAAATTAAATGCTGTATGTATTAAATGTATTCTTTAATTATGTCATAATTATTATATCTGTTCATAACTATCTATAGTACGTTAAAAAAAATAATTGAACTTCGAAGATCATAATATTACAACGATAATATTATTAAATTCATTATGTTATAATATACTATTATTGCTTATTTAATATTATAAATTAGTATGCTATAATGCTATATAATACGATGTTAAATCACGTAATTAGTTTTGGTCTAATTTTGAGATGCACAAAAAATAAAACATTTTTGAACTACCACAAAAATCAAAATTGTATAATGGTCTATATTTAAACTGGAAACTATAATATGATGTATCATTATTTACTATCATAATATAAATATGATAATACAGTTTTTAATTAATTTATTAGTCAAAAAAAAAAAACTTAGACAAGGCGATGAATAACAGTTAGATAGTTAATGTATCTGTGTTTATGTATGTGTTAAACCTATCTATTTATATTTTTAAATTTTTGAATTTAGGTATTTAGCCATACCATATACTTATAATTGATCGATATAGGAGATACGTATTATACGAATTGTCAGTTTTAATATTCCTTGAAAATTATGTGTATAATGTATTTTTGTTTGAACAAAATAGTTTTTCATTTTTTTTTTAAATAGTATACTTAAATAAGTATGATTTTGTATAATTGGTTAACATGTTTTGTGTCACATTGGTCGGAGGCCAATAACAATGTAATTGGATATAAAAAAAATGTCTGAAATATATTTGAATGTACTATCGATCGGATACCGTTTAGGAAACTGCGAAAAGGACCTGCATGGCCGGAGACCAACGGCAGCAGGTTCGTGAGAACCAAATAATACACTTCCTGTTATTTATTTTTTCTATCAAATAATATAATGTGTCGTCGCGAAGGAAGTGTAATAAAAATAATAATAATAATAGTCATAATAACGTTGTGACAAGTAATAACGCGATATCGTTCAAATGATGGATTTCCGGAAAACGTGTGCTTTTTTTTATTATAATAATAAAATATACATAAGATGTTTCTATTACAATATTATCGTTTATTTATATATTACGAGTAATATTATTTACGGTGCACGTCTAATCGTCAATTTTACATACCTATACATAGCATGTACATACAAAACATAGTATAGTTATATATACCATATTAATACCTCGCGAGTACGCGTCACGTGGACTATATCGGAAGAAGTAAAACAGTTCCGCGTGGCCGGGAGGAAAGAAAAAAAGCGAATAAGTATTATCTATACCTAGGTTTGTATAATATATACGCCCGCCCGGTGGCTGTGTGATATCGGTGTGCATTTTACGGGCACCGTCAGTCGGAACGGACCGAATAAAGCAATGATGGTGTTTAATTTTTTGTTATTATTATTTTATTTTATGTGTGTTTGGGGGGGGGGGTATTATCATTATATATTTTGTTTTTTTCGTTCGTGGCGTTCGTGGGACGGCGGCGAGTATAATATATGTGAAATAGAATATAACACCCGCACACAAAGCGTACACTATTTTTATAATGATGATTGACAGACGTACAAAAGATAATAACGAAAAAATAGAACTAATATACGTCGCTTTTTTCCCCGTATTGTTTACTGCACCTATATCTCCTGCACTCGGTTATATTATATTGTTGTTTTTGTTGTTGTGTTGTCCGACATGACATCTCCTGCCACCGGAAGTGTATGTCCAGCAGATTTTTGAATTTTTCCGTCCGTTCATATCGGTTATCCCGAATCCGTGTATTATATTGTTGTATACAGGTTCTGCATCATGATTTGTGTTGCACACCGTCTCCATTATTTTATCGAAATGTTGTCTGTATATTATGTATCATTATTATCACGCCTACACATAACACGAAAAAAAAAATAGTTTTGTAAATGTCAGTCGATCTCATTTTTCGTATAAACGTTATGAAATATTTATATATATTTTTTTTTTATCAACTGTCGATGTTACTTTACGGGGTCGTATACTCGTGTGTCGATCATTGCATTATATACTCGTATTTGTATAATAATATGCGTATATTTTATTCAGGCCTATATAAATTTTATAATTTATTTTATGTACATTTAGTACATGCTTGTATAGCATACAAGCATGCTCAATAAACAAATTATGTATTATATATATATTACGATGACGAAATTTCTAAATAATTATTGTATTTTAAAAAGTTACGATTTTGAAAGGCTGTGTTTATAAGTAGTTGTCATCAGAATTCCTTTTTCATACGACACAAGTATTAAATTCAAATGGTTATGTATGATTTTAAGTCAGCTGATTTTTATAATTGTTTATGATAATAAATCACAGATTCGTTTGGGATACATCTCGTCCACAATAGATACGTATTATACATGCGAACATGCAGTTATATTAGGTAGGTACAGTTATAATATAATTTTTTTTAAATCTAATCATATATTTTTATATCACACGATACTTTTTAAACAGTTGTCACATATTATTCCTTGATAATATACACATAATTCAATACTAATTATTATAATGTGAAGAGAGTGGGTGGTTTTTAATGAATGTTGGGATAAACATATTAAAGGTCCTAAAGGTGAAATCTTCGTAATCAAGTATACTGTGCTTATATTTGTTTATCGAGTACCTGGTAACATCCGTTAATGTTTGCTGATACCTACCAATATCTGCTAAATTATTTTACTTACCCATACTTAGTGGTATCCACCAACACGTCTTATATTATTTGAATATAACATATAACATTTTTAGGAACCGTTTGAAGATTTATTACTTGTTTATTAAGAGGCCTAACCTTTTTTCCTTAACGATAAAATGTAGATTAGGCCATTCATATATAGTGGAGATCCAACAACTTGTAAGTGCCCCTTGTTGGTGTCTTTTAAATGGTTGATTACATCATACATCGATAATGGTATCAAATATCACCCAGTATGGTCTATGAGTATGGTGTAAATTATTGGGAAAAGAACATGTTATACACGTTATAATTTAACTCCATATTAGGAATTTGTGGGTAAAGCTTGGAAATATTGGAATATTGTTTTTTAAATTTCAAAAAAATTAAAAGTATAAAAACAACTATTTATGTAAAATAAAAATTGTTGCTTTTGGCTTGTGTTTAATAATATTGTTCTTATGGTTATGGCAACAACTTCCAGCATTGTGGATCTTGGAAACTCATATAGTCGGTTTCTCATTTTATAGTGATATATTGTCTAAAACTTTATTCGTCCGTCCGTCTGTCAGTAGAGGAGTTGCTTATCGTAATTATATAATAGTATTATATTATATTATTATTATATGTAAATACATACCTATAATATAAGTATATAACAGTACACATCGTCGACATATTATTATTTGTATATACATATACCTATTATACGTCATAATATAACAAGTATATAACAGTACACATTGTCTGCGTCATATAAGCATATTTCTATTTTATACACGACGACCGGGAACCGTATTTCCTACGATTCGTCGTCGTCGCGCGAGAGACCGGACCGGACGTGAACAATCATCCGATCGTTTCAGCCAAAACGCGTCGGGAGCCGTCAGTCCGCGAAGACTCGCGTCGTATTTATATTCTTGTTTTAACGTAAAGTGCGACGTGTATTTATTATTATGTGTACTCGTCACGGCTACAGTGCGCGTATATATACTATTATCATTATTATTATTATCATCATCATCTACACCTATACCGTCGCGCTGTTGTTCGTGTATAATAAATATTATATGGGATTTCGAAAACGTTTACCGATTTTCCGCCCCGACGCCGAAACGCTTTGACACCGCGACTGCTGTGACACGTCTGCGGGTCGCGTACTGTTATATTATACTACCGTCCGAACAGTGTACACCTGGCAAGAAGAAGCAGTGTACTTACCTATTTAATAGATGTACGCGCTGTAACAATAACCGTGTAAAATATGTATACGACTCGGGTCGTGTGACATTCGATATCTGACCGTGTTTGCTGGACATGGAAAAAAAAATAATATTAGAAATTATTCACACCTCCGATGATTTGCGACAAATTTCCAATAGGTATAATAATATACCCGTACGAATTAAGTAAAACGTCCGCAGATTTGGTCGAATGCGATGACCGATCGCTGCCCTCGACCTTTCCGCCCGCAAATACGTATTATTAATATAATATTGTACATTATATTTTTACGTCTATCGTTCACAGGCCGCGTTTAAACGTCGCGGTATTATAGCTTATAATATTTACGACAAAAGCTGTTACGTGTTTAATGCAAAAAAGGATCTGACAGTATTTATTTTCTGTACTTGTGCGCAAATTGTTTTCATTATTTTCGCGAGACAGAAATCTGTACAAATTATACGTAAGTACAGGCAATAACCGATATTATGCCAAAAACATCGTATGACATGATAACGATTTAATAAACATACCGATATCAGATAAACAGACTCGGGACTCCGCTGCGGCCGCTGAGTGTAATTTTGATTAATCGTCACGTTTCGCGGGGAAACGTCGTCGACTTCGTAGTGATGGCGTGGGATTAAACGAAGGGATCAAATTATATACCCTTATTAAACCCTCGTCTTTTGCCATTCCATTCGTTTTGGGCGATTAGCGAGTCGTCTGCAGCAGCGAAGATCGAGTCCGGAGTCACCTTTACGAACTAAAATAACTTGTTGGTATAATATCTTATTGTGAGGGATACCGTCAGTATCACGGCGTATTAGCATACCATTTATATACATCGCGAAATAGATGAGATGTTATTGTAATTCATTTTATCAGCGATTTATCATAGGCATTTCCTTGTATATACATAATACTTAAAAATTGTAGAGAAATAATTGCATAATTGAATTCAAAACGGTACACAATCAATTACGTTTAGTAAATTATAAAATTATAAAATAATGATATACTGTTTGTTATTATAATTTATTATGTGATATCATATCGTATTTACGTGAAAAAAAACTTAAAACTGTTATTTACAATTTATTATTATATAAATTGTGAGTAATGATGAAACTATACACGTTTACAAGTTCTCAAAGAATCTAAACTATGATCCCCCTCAAGTTTTCATTAATTTTTTTACCTGAAATTGGATAATAGTTTAATTTTTTTAAGAACTGATTTTTATTTTGGAATACATTCAATATAATCATAAAAAAAAATGCGCACACACACATTTTATATGACTTTTGATAAAGAGATCAAATTATTATAATAATATATTATAATCCAATTAGATATATACGTTTTTTGTGTGTTTGCAAT
The DNA here is from genome assembly GCA_020882235.1 of Schizaphis graminum. NCBI lineage: Eukaryota > Metazoa > Arthropoda > Insecta > Hemiptera > Aphididae > Schizaphis > Schizaphis graminum. The sequence goes on from CM037032.1 coordinate 75,172,052, forward strand.
AAACGTCCGTCAATTGTTTCGTAGTAATAATATTTTTTCGATTTTATCAAACGAACAGAACACAGAAATGTCAATCAAAAAGTTAACATTGATAAAAAAATAAACGAAAAAAAATAATGAATTTTTTATTTGGAAAAATGACATTGAGAAGCCGTTTTTAGTGACACATTGACGGCTTATTCATCATGTATAATACTGTTAATAAAAATTTTAATATTATTAACGTGCGAAAGTATATTATTTTTATTTGATTTCAAAACTATTGACCAACGGCCAATTGGGTGCCGGTTTACGTATTATTATAAATAATGCACGTTACAATATAATATAATAATATGTACTGTATTTTTCAAGTGAAAATCGTTACGAGTGTAAAATGTTAAAGATTTGTCGTGATAGTTATATACAATGAAATATAATATGTTACAATCATCAGTGCGCGTGACTTTTCAAATATCGGTACAGGAGTAAAACAATTTTTAATGGTAAATTAATAATTTACGATAGTGTTTGGAAGGCCGAGTGATCGGGGTCAGTTTTACGACCAAAGTTTTAACAAAACAATAAAATACGGAACCTATATTCAAAAGCTTAAATATCAAACAATACATACATTTGTATAAATAGGTTCTGCATAGTATTTGGCGTGTTCGGAGTTATACTTATCGCCGTGTACTAGGATTTAAAATTTATCGTTTCCTTTCTTCGGAAATGATGAGGTAAGTGAATTTTCCCAAAGATCCAAAAACCAGCAGTGACCACTGAGATCTTGATCGCTTCCTGATATAATTCGTTGGTGTAATATGTATAAATATTTTACTGCTGCTGCAGTTACGCGACTATTTGCAGATGCAGGCAATGGGGGTTAGATGAATTATTGTGAAAATAAGTATATAAGTAAGTTTTGGTTAAACAAAAATTAATGACGTTTCCGGGCGTGTGCGTATAATAATATTATATTATTATATATTAGTGTGTGACTATTTGTTTTTATTAGATATTATTCAATTGTTTGCTTTTTCTCGTTTTGAAGAAAAAAGTACCCAGTTCCATTAACGACTGTTTTATGACCCAAGTTTCGCTCATATAATATATAATACCTCCAGTCGTTTTTAGACTCGTCCGTAATTTCTTCTTCTACTTTTTTTTTTTTTATTTACTCAATCTTTCCTTCTGACTCTCTGACCGGTATGTCGTACGCGTACAGGACGTATACAACTCTTATTTGTCTTTATTACCGACGAGCACTGCAAAAGTGGAAAAAAATCGAAATAATAATGATAATAATAATAAAATATATATAACTCGAGCGCGCGTTATTGTCGTCTAGAAAGTTGGTCGCAATACTAACCTCCTCCGTGACGAGCTCACTATACGACGGTATTCAAGAGTATATATGTTTAGTATATATATATATATAATATATTGCATATACGTGTGCGTGCGTGTTATTATTGCTTTACATTTAAAAGTTAACCGGCCAATCGGAATTAATTGACCATCATTGTCAATTTTTATCGCCGTTCACTATATACATTATATACATGCAGCGTAATTCGATTAGAACCGATCGACTGCGCGAGCGTGTGTCAGTTCAAAAGTTATTTTTATTGAATGTACGCAGATGTATATATATATATAAATATTGTCGTTACCGTATAGCTTTAGTTTATTTAGCACCACCGCCGTTTGAAACGGTCTCCCAAAACGTATACTATACGCGAATCTCCCAATATATAGTCGTCCACCGATCTACCGCCGGAAATCCATAATGATATAAACTTCTATATCATACATATTATATATGTATTAGTTTTTATTATTATACGCTTATCGTATCTAGACGAATAGGACGCATAGATTTTACGATTTCGTCTGGGTTGCGTATTTATATTTATATCGTCCGTATAGTAATAGTACGACGAATAATAATATGCGCGGTGCACTTCCGATAAAATGTTCAATAAAAATGTAACGATAGACATCGCTACAATACGTTTGCCTGGTCATCATTATTCTCGTTAAATGATTAATAGATTCAGAGACGTATTCCACGCGATGTTATTCCTCGTTTGGCGCAGCTCTGTATGTACTCAAATTATTAGAATGGTTTAAAGATACGCGATGGAATATTGTTTAACGTCAATGCACATAGCCGTATGTACTTTGATTGGCGGAGTCGTGGTGCGTGAAACCTTTCGTGGTTTACAATTTGAAAAAAAATCCATTGTAATTTCTTCAAATAAAAAAAAACATTACAGAAAAATGCGGTTTTTTAAACAATTAAGCAGTAGGGTAATAATTTTCGTAGAAATAATATTATATTATCGAATATTAAAGTTTTTATTTCTTATAAACTCATAATATTAAAAAAAAGAAATAAGTATTATTACGATCAAAAGTATTTTATGTTGTACCTAAACTACAATAGGACATGACATAAATAAATTAGGTACTATTTATAAAAAAAAAACTTATCAGTAAATATGAATTTTATTACTCGATTTCATGATAATACAGTTGAAACAAAAGGTAATAATAACATAGTTTTGAATTTGCCACGTAAATTCATTTTTGTTTTCATTAAAATTAAAATTATAGCAAAAACATAAATTTTGTGTGATAATGTTTTTTAAAACTTATATACTTGATATAAAATATGATTTATCTTCTTTGATGGCTATATATTATTATTTTATAGCAGTGAATATTTTTCAGTTGAACTCATTACTCTTGTTGTTGACCTATTCTTGGCACATCATTTTGAATTACTCTAAAAGTTTTTTTTGTACACAATACAGAAAAAGGGGACAGCATATAGCTTTATAATATAAGCGTACAGTTTTTTTAGCACTTAAATTATTTTATAAAAACTATCAACAATTTAGTATTTCATTACATTTTCCCTAATAATCATATTCACTACGAGTCAATTAATACTCGTTCTTACCCTACCCATAAAAAAAAAACTATCAATATAAGGTTTGGAATTTTATATATAATTCCTATAACGACTGTATAATGTTTTTCGAATAATCTGTAAAAGTTTTAATATTATACTTTTCATTCTTTTTTCAAAAATCATGACTTAAGTGCTAAAATACAAGGCTATAATAATAATAATATTACTAACATATTATGTTAATGTTGACACTTTAAATAAGTACAAATAGTTTTGAATTTTCAACTTGCGCATCGTGGTTTTAAACACATTTTGTCAACACTTGAACTTTACGTCCTTTTAAAGAAATGTCGAGTATATATTTTCAATATTTTTAAATTACTGTCCTTATAAGAAAACCAAATAAACATTCCTCTCTCCACTCAGAATCTAAAATCTAGATTCTAGAGGAATAATAATACATTGTTTATTGTATATTAATATTATCATTGTTCAAATGTGCCTCCAACTGTTGTATAATATATGTGTAAAATTATTTGAAAAAATACATCGAGGACCCCTCGACTTTTGGCTGGACAAACGAATGGCCGTCCGACACGTACGTGCAGTGCAAAAGTTTGGGTAACCCTTTGGCTTCAGTATAATCCCGTCAGAGCGTCATTGATTGCAGCGGTAATTGACTGCCCGGGACGATATTTTTTGTAAATTCATTCCAAAAACAAAAAAAAAAAAAAATCGTAAAAACCAGAGAGAGATGGAAAGAGTGAGTGAGAGTGGAAAAAAGACAAATCCTTTTTTATCGCCCTATAAATAACGTCGTGTACATATTTGTTGTGCGGCCCTTTAACGAGCAGGGCGCGTTAAAACCCAGGAGCCTCTCTTGTCGTCCGGGTCGCAGGTTTTGTCAACGTGCCAAAACTCTCTTTTATACAGTCTTCAGCCATGTGACAAACCACTTTATATAAAAATTATATATATATATATATATACATATCGATGAACCCTACGTGAATAGATGGATGCGAGTAAAAAAAAAAAGGAATAAACCGACGAGGACGCCGGACGACGTCCTTTATTTTTCTGTAGACAACCACGACACTCGAATTTTTGGAAAATCTTTTAGAAAACCACGCGCTCGACGGGTCCTTGAGAGTGTGGTGTTTATACAAGCACTGCAGTTGGCTAAAAGAAAACGTGACGATGACGATCGTTTTATTTCTTTATGTCCATTTGATACATAATATACCTATAGTATACTGTGTAGTAACACGGAAAAACTCATAATACTGTCCAATCAGAAATATCTGTAAAATTTCGGTTATTTTATTTTTTAAAAATAAATAATATAGGTATCACATTTATATTACACATATCACATTCCATATTTTCAAAAAATGTTGATGGTGCACCTGTCGTTTTTATAGACAATTAAAGTTTGTTTTATAATATTGTTTAAATCCCCGAGAAACTGCTATTGTCTAAAGTTTTTTTTTTTTTAATTTCATTTCGTGACTACATATTGGTAATCGGTTATATGTAATTCCTTATAATATAATACATACGTTTATCATATCAGACGCGATCCATCTTTAAAAATAAAAAATAAATTTCAAATTTTTTTATCAATTATTGTGATTTACTTTTGAGCTATTTTTATGTACGTGGTATTATACATGTACTTTTATTATAATACGCACCGATTCAAGATAAGTACATTTTATATTAAGACGGGTGTATGAAAGCATGATACAAAATATTAAATGAAAGAATTATTCAGTTATTTCCTATAGTCACAAAAACGTTCGTGTAAACGTCAAATTTGTACCAACCACAAAACCAATTGGAATAATACGCCAGAACAAAACGATCAACAACTATAATATTGATATTTATAAGTGTTGTACGAACACTAGTCGAATATACCGACTCAAGAGAATAATGCACACACAATTATTTAAATATTAAACACTTCAATTTCAGACTAAATCTGCCGAGAAACAGTTCCTAGTAAATTATTATAATTTTGACTTTCCACTATCTTGTCTATAATGTATATAGTCATTAAATATTAAACATTCATATATTTTGTAATACATAAATGTAGTTTTTGCAGTCATCATACCAGTTCTCGTCTGTCAAACGATCTGCCGTGTACTGTTTTTTTTAAATGTTGTGAATATAAAGTAACATTAATGTATGTATTAGTGTATTTCATATTATGGACTATAATACGACAGAATCTTATGTATAGACACTTTTTATACTTTCTTATTATAATATCACTGTTTACATCATATAATACAGTAAGGCCATTGCACGTATTATTATAACATAGTTATATTACTGTATGCATATTATATTTTAATAAACATTTTAGAGTACCTAAGACAAATGTATTTGGAAATTAGACGCCTCAAGAGGTATTGAATAAATAGGTTAATAAGAATAATAAATAAATTAAGGAAAACAAATTACTGTTATGGAGTTATTTAATTTAAAGATTTAGTTTACATTAAAATATTGTCTTAAGGGAAAGTAGCATATTCAATTGAAGAGGTTCATTGTGAGTTGTTATTATTATTTTATAAGTTTTAACATAAAAAATAATCACCGAACCTTTGGATAGTAGCTACTAGCTTTACCTATTCCTTTTTAAAAATAATTATTATTAAACATTACGCGTTCGATATGCCGCATAAAAATAATAGGTATAATAGGTATATTATTACATTGTACTCACTCATAAGTCATAATGGTCCAACGGTTCCGGCCGGGATTTTTAGATATCTAATAACGACGACTCGTGATCTATACGGACAGAACTTTGCGCTACTCTTACCGATAACAATAATATACTATTATATGTATAAAATTGAAACGTCTCGACGGTCAGCTCTATTGTCATCCGTTTGAACCCCGATTTTTCGCCATTCCATTGTATTGTTCCGTGTGCGACTACATACATAAATATATATATATGTATGTATGTATGTACACTATTACAGACGAGCCATTATTGTGGACATTATTACTACAACGGCAGTGTTCGCCGCTGCACTCTCGTCTCTATTCTTTACTGCTCTCCCGAGTACATTCGTTAATTAACGATAATGTATAATGTAATAATATATACTATCGCAGTCGGCACGCATTCGTTCATTGCTATTATTATAGATGTATAATAATAGTATATACCGACCAATGGATTTCATATCGATACTCTTGCACTATCATTTTTAGCATTTTCAATGCTTGTACAATTTTAAATTCCAAGTGGAGCGATAAATGTGTGAATTTCACAATATTATGAGTATTTCTTTTGTGTATGCCTGAAGACAACTGTCTTTTGATTATGAAATGATTTTTATATCTTTAATATCTATAAATAAATAGGTTCTCTGGTTCTGGTAAAAATTGTATGAAGTTTGTACTTTCGAGAGTAAAAAGTAGAAATATCCATATTTTTTAAATAGTTAGTTTGTAATGTGAAAAAATAAGTCGTTCTTATAGCAATTGAAAATATATAAGTGCATATATTTTTTATAAGTCTTTTGAGATAGATTTTGAGAAATTTTGTTAACATTTAAAAATGTCTTATAATCACTATACTGAACATTTATTTTATAAAACTTTAAAATTGTAATAGCTATAGCTATATACTTGTAATTTGATCTTACAGAAAAGTGAAAATCTCAAAAATATGTATGCAGCATTGATTTTATAGATATTTCAAATTTAAATTTCGACTAAATTTAATATTTAAATGAAAATTAACTATTTAAGTTATTTTATTATCATTCAAAAGATATTATTCATAGGAACTTTAAACTTTTCATCATTTCGTATGACATTACAATTAATTATACACAATACAATTTATTTTTTAAAATATTTAGATTAGTCTACTTTAAGAATCGTTTTTCATTTGTAATGATTGTAATAATATTGGGACGAATTAAAATTCAATAACATCCATTAAAATTACCTACTTAACAATGTGGCACATCGGTACTATCTTATTCTAACCTATTTTAAACAGTAATAGTTTTTTTTTTTACATAAATTCAATATAGGCATATTATGTACCTACACACTTCATAAAGCTACTATTCAAGTCAAGAGAAGTGTATCCACATAAAACGTATAGCCATTATTATAATTATATTATTATCTCATACTAAAATAATGTTGAATAATTTATACAAAAATTAGTAGTATACTGAGTACCTATTTAGTTTTCAAATGTATTAAAATTCAATTAAATTATCAATTATTATTTATTACGTGTATTACTTATAAATATTGTATGCTTACAGAAGCGTTTCCATTTAATCCGAATAAGCTGATTTGGTTTCTCAATAAGAATACTGACGATTTTTAATTAGCTTCCTTGATTTATAATTTAATGAAATATTAATTTATATTACATATCAAGTGATGTTATTGATTTAATATTTTCATTTCAATTTGTTTAAAACTTGTAAAAACAAGTAGTGTAATAATTTTGTGATATTTTTTGACAAAGTTATAATATTAATTCCAAGAATGTACAAAATATTTAAAATTATTTAAAATTTAATAAAAAAAAAACATATAATTTATAATTTCAATGGATTTTGGAGATGGTTATTTTGGTTAGAAACATATCCACACTAAAGTGTTAAAGCCTTAAAACTTTTTGTTTTATTAATTTTTAATTGTACACTTAGTATAGGTAATTTTTAAATTAATAATCTTTTTAATTTCGTATTAGTTAATATTGCTCGCTATTTTAGCGTGAAAAAATAAATACATAATATAGGTACCATACCATGGATCGGAAATTATTACAAAATTAAGTATTTTTATTGCGTCCAAATATAGTATTATTAATTATACAAATACGGGAAACGTATTGTAATATGTATTTACGTGATAAATATTTATATGGCTTAAACGTTTTTTATGTTTACAATCACAATATTTAAAAAAGTTTTTAATTCATATATACATTAATAATAACAAATACAATGAAATTAATTAAAATTAAAAGTTTTATATTTTGTGTCACGAACTTAACTATAGATTGTAATTTTATGATATTAAATTAATATACAATTGAAAATCGTAAGAAGTGTATTGATTTCTTATTCGAAAAAGTTTTTATAAAGATGAAAGGTATATCATTGGGGCCAAAGTTTTGCATTTGCAATTTTTCTTTAGGAAGTATATTTTTTCTATTAAATTGAGTAGAAGATTATATTCTGATTTATCTGCATGATTCTAGATTTAAGAACTATGAGATTTCTTTCAATTTAATTTATGTATTTGATAAAAATGTTTTCAGAGTTGGCTTGAAAGGACTATATAAATGTCTGTGCAATATTTTGAATTTATTCTAGGTTGTTGTGATTTTTAGGCATATTCGTACTTTAAGTAGTAACTGGTATTTTGATAATTTAAGTTATATTATTGTATTTCATCTCGATATTGAAGAGTTTTATTATTTATTATTGATGTGTAGTAAGTTTGGCCATCATAATACTTAATTAACTTTTTATATAATGAATTTGAATTTCGCTTACTATTTCATTAAAACCTTGTGGTCTGATTGTAGTCTCATTTTTTTTTTAAACAAATGGGAGCTTATATGTTTCTTTTTTTATCCTGTAAGTATAGTCAAATTCTCTTATTACTAGATAGACTGGATTTATTACTCTGGTAGTTATTTTTTAAGCTATTTCATAAATAAGTACTATATTTCGTGCATTTTTATCGAATCGACCACTTGATTTTCTATGTACGTAATACTAGTTATTATTAAACTGAGAAAAAGTTATTATTTTCCAATTAAATAATTTAAGTTTATTAATACGAGTAGATCTGTTATAGTGCAATTATGGAAATTTTAGATCTATTAGGCCAGTGATCGCCGTCATTATAATAAATAAAGTAGTTTGAATGTTTTATATGAAGTTAGGGAAAATGTTTTTGTTTGCTATTGATAAATTAATTAGATACTAAGATGTTTCCATTAATTAGTTTTATTTCTAGTTGGATTACCATTTTTTAGGAGTAATAAATTTGAGTCTTCTAATATCCTCTATTGATTTACTTCTTCAGTCTATATATGAAAATCACCATATAGTGGCTCAGTGGTTATTAAAATCACCAACTAAAGTGTAGGGATTGCAAAATTAAAAAAATAATATTAGTTAGATCTTGAAGGATGACGTTAATACTGTTGGAAAAATGTACATTTTTTATATTTAATTTAAATAATATCTGACTTTTAGATGTTCTTATTGAATATTTTTTGTTGACTTTCGTGTGATTTCGATGTTATTTTCTATGAACATATAGCGACACCACCACTCACTTTGTCAAGATTCACAAAAACGTAGATGTTATATAGATGTCTTCGGGTATCCAATGGTACTGTTGTACTACCGGTCTTGAAAACAAATAAATAACACATTATTAGAAATTAAAAAAATCATTATTTCGTAGCCAGGATATGACGATGGTCCATGCAGTTAGCATGAGTGAGGAAGAGGGTTTGGAAAAAATACGACTGTGAGCCGCACCTGTATTATATACGTGTACAATATATAAAACTGTTTGTACAGTGTAATGTACGGGCACAGTGGCAACAACGACAACGCGTGCACACGATTTGAAGGGCAATATCGTTAATTTTTTACTCGGCAAGTCGTAAAAATTAATAATTCGTCGTCGGAGACGGTTGGGCCGTCGTATGCACCGGTGGTGATGGGTGGCGGCGTCGTCGTCGTATACGAACTCGCGTATATATAACACAATATATTATTATATAACAGCACAATAATATATAATAATAATATGTGCTAGCGGGGAGGTTTTTCTCTCTTCCTCACACCCCCTCGTACTTTTCTTTTTTTCTGATTATTATCGGGCGGCGTTCGCCATAATAATTACACTCGCGCGACGAAATATATTATATTATATCGGTTTTAAGCAAGGGTCCCGTCGAGCAGCGGGGGTTGGCGAGAGGGTAGTAAAGAAAAAAGAAATAATAATATTATAAAACAAACCATCCACCGCGCTTATACACGTTATCATTATTATTATATAAATAATATCCTATGCGCGCGTGAATGTGTGTGTGTGTGTCAGTACTGTTAGTGCGAACGCGGTGTGTATATTATAAAACGTATATACATATACATTATATATATATATATGTAGGGGCCGTGTTTTTAGCGCTAGCGGACCCAAAGTCGGTGGCTGCGGTGGCGGTGTATGGCGTGGGCCGGGGGGTGGCAATGTAAACTGTCACGGCAATGACGGACGGCCCCATAAAGCTGACGAGTGACTCCGGAGGGCGCCTCCTCGAAATGGCTCTGCAGAGCCCCGTATATCACTTTTATTACACCCATCTTCATTTTCATATTTCATATTTGCATTTTCTCCCGCGTTATAAATCAGAGAGTTTATGGCTAATTAGGCCTTTGCACTAGGACCGGAGGGACGTGGCGGGCCGGACGGATAACGGTCTTGTTGCCCCTCCGCTATATTGCACAGCGGCGGCGGCGCTGTTATTATATACACCCGTATATATATACATACACATACACACACATATACAAATATGGAAAGAGAGAGAGAGAGAGAGAGAGAGAGAGAGAGAGAGTGAGAGAGAACGAGAAATCGCGAAAGAGTGTGAGCGCGAAGCTGTGATAGGGGTAGTTGTGGTGGTGTAGAAGGCACGTATAAACTGCTGCGGAGTTGGACGGAGAACGGGTAGTGCCGGCTTATCGGACCTAACGTTCGTCTCTATCTCCCTCTCGCCGTCTCTTTTCACCTCTCTTTCGCCCGAGCACCGAGCGTCCTCTCTGGTCCACCCCCGCCGACCACACTCATCCCCGAGCCCTACAGTATATCTCGCCAGCAACCCCCTCGTACCGCGCGACAACAGCAACAGCAGCATCGCGTATATACCGCGGTACCGGTCGGGCAGCGGGATGAGAGCGCTTACTCCTTGGTCCAATCTCGCGTGTGCCCTATTCCGCCGCCTCCGACCCCCTCCCCCTATCGTCCGTGACCTGTTCGGAACACAAACCGCCATAAAATACCGACTCAACGTACAAACACACACACACGCGTGCGCACACAAACGACGCAACCGGGGCGAGAATAAAATAAAATCCACCTAACCCGTCTTCCGTCGCCCTCCATGCGTCCGCGAACGCATCGCATTATATAATCCCCGCGATGGCCTTTTTTACGTAAATCATTCGCTTTTTTATACTCACGTATATATAATATACATATGTGTGTGTGTGTGTCAGTGTAATGTATATATATATAACAATAATAATAATATTACGAATTTCGGCCGGAAAAATTACAATGTCGATTGCGGCCTTCCCTATTGCAGGTTACGATTCGCAGCTCATGCTAATAACAATATAACCCCTAACGCCGCCGAACACGACATCGTAACATATTATTTTAGTTCACGTTCTATAATAATATGTAGTCATCTGTAAACTGATGCTCAAACCTCGAACACACACGTACACACACACACACTCACACACGCGCGCATACTCGTATTACACCGTGACGTGTCTGTCACAATATCGTTTTAATAGGTAAATAACAATTGCTGTATTCCGGAGTCTAGACGGACAGATGGCGTCATAGTGCGTATATCGGACAACCTTTTAATAGTTCGCCATCTAAGCATACAGTTGTAGTTATAGTAAAGTTGCATACTTTTTAGGTAATACCATTTTTTTTGTATTTCGACTGCGTTTTCCCATACTTGTTAATGATCCTCATATTTTAACCTCGTGCGTTAACACTGTTAATCGTTTGCAAAGCTCATGAATATTACATTAAACAAAATGAAAAACCGTGAATATACGATTGAAGGAGCAATATTAATATATACACAATACCTACCCAAAAAACAATTAAACATTGCAAAAAAAGAAATCAATTAGTATGCCACAATCACTGATAACATAATATGTTTCGATTAACATGTAGTTACTACATTGTAGTATATAGTTAAAATTTAAATATTATTTACTGTTTAAATATTAATATTATTATGATATGACGATGTTCTACATATTTTATAATTTATCCAAATCGAGGTGCAATATACAAGGTGAAAATCTTAAACATCGGATAGGTACAGAAAATGTAGATATACAAAATGATTATTTTAAAGGAGAATTAATTTTCTCGAAAAGTATTGAAAAATGAACTTATAAATACTATATAATTAGTACAAGGTGTTGTAATCCTCAAAAAATGTGTGTATTCTATATTGCGCGATCATCTAAATTTCAAACATTTATAATTATTTAACTATATTATAATATTTTATTTTAATATTTTTAAATTTTAAGATGAATATTTCGATTTAGAGGTATGCATTTAATAATGAATACTGTTATTCAATAAATTAAAAAAGCATAAGATACGATTATAAAAATAAATACATTTATATACATTTATTTTAAATATAATCTTTTTCAAAAATGTTTTAAAATATATTAATTAAAAAAAAAAAAAAAAATGGTATTGACCTTTAAATAATCACCTTGTACATTGAACGTCCTCCACTCTAATATCAATGTATCAAATTAAAATCGAATATATTACATTTTTATCGATCCACGTAATCACGGCCATTCGACGGGTGGTTTTGTGAAGTATAATAATATTAGCATTATCTTCATCATCTACAATCCGTCCGAAATATGCATGATTATCTGTATATATATTTGTTTTTGTCTGCGCTATAGACACTCGACCGAGAGACATTATTTTACGCTAACGTTGGGTGGAATCCGTTTGCAACGATCGACTGCTCCGATTATTAAGTGCCGTTTATTATTATTGAATAAATAAAAAAAAAAAATACGTTCCACGCGCATATTGTTTTTGCAGGTTTTTTTAATGACGCGAAGACCATTTTATCATTGCAATTAAACATTTCAAAACGTCCGATCGAAGTGTAATTTATCGTAAACACACGATATATACCTTTGTATAATAATAGGTATACGTGCGCGTAACTGATGATAATAATTATTGTTGTTGATCGCAATCGTTTTGACGTATAGTACGCGTAACATGATAAAACTCGAGAAAATGATTGACGAATGTACAATACGAGTCAGACGATGAATTTTGTTCTTACTATCGTATTCATCAAAAAGTGATTTTTATTGTTTCATCCGTCGCGACCGTGTATTTTCGATATAATATTATGTTGTGTGATTTTTTTTCCGTACACACTACGTTGTTATGCACTTATGCGCTGGAGCAGCATGTGTTGCATAAGTTACACCCGTTTTTCCCAATTGTCAAAACTATCAGACTCGATCTACACTCGCGTATGGCGTTATCTGACATTTTTTCCGACGGTTATCATATTTTAGATATTTAATATATTATTTTTAAAACTCAATTATTTTAAGAAGACGTCATAATCATAAACAAACGAGCTTTATAGGGAAATTTTAATAAAAATATTACGCAAATAAAAATTTAAAAAAAAAACGCCAATTAAACGTAAGACAATCAGTAAAAATCAAACGGCTTTCATCTAAAATTAAACAATGGCAACGAAAACAAACGAATCGATCATTCAGGTTTTCGCTTGTTTACCTTTAATTTAACTCTTACTTAAAGATTTAGATAAATTACACTGTTAATCGTAAGGTCATCGTGATAATAAGCTATAGCTATATATAAATCACACAATTTTTTTTTATAATATATTATTATATATTATGATTGGAAATTTTTATTTATAATTTTCATTTTGTGGTTTTTATAAAGGTAATCTAACTTTTAACAAGTTATATCAACTCACTCAATCGCGCGGAAGCCACAAATTATCCCAACAAAAAAATGAAACATCACATACTCGTATATAGCCATATAGGTGTTTAAACTATTGTCTCAAACGAGTAACACGATATAATTACATAATTTCATCGTTTAAATGTCATTGTTATTTTTGAAGTATTACATATTCGTCAATGACATAACTATTCGTCATCGGTTGAATGTAATAATATTATAACTTATAATATGTATAATACTCCGTTTAAGTATTTTTACAAAATATGTTATTATCTGCCTCACCAACGCCGAGCACAATAATAGCGGAGTGTTTTAGAAACTAACAAATCACAATAAACATCCTCTGCCTCCACTGCCGTTGCAGTTTAGTCATTCTGTGTAATTTAATAAAGACTCGTCCAGAGATTTAATCCCGAGAAACGTTGTCGTATTTCATCGTCGTGTGTGACATATTTTAATATTATATATTATAATAACGCGTGTACACACCACAAATAAATAAAGAAAACTGAACGTATATTATAATAATAAAAATCGTCTGCAGTACAAACATATGTGCCCGGAATTATACTTCGACAATGTCTCGAATTCATCTCAAACACTCGATTGGAGTATTTCTTTATTTAAATAGATTAAAAAAAAACTAGCTTTTTTTATTTGTTTTGTTTACAGTGTCTACCCTTCAAACATTGGCAAATTTATAATAATCATATTAGATAGTGAATATTTCGGTGTTTATAAATAATAATAAATAAGGCAATTATTTTAAAGCCTTAAAGGGAAACGCTAATTTTCTCGAAAAGTATTGACGTTTTTAAAAATATTTTACTCATTTGCAAAAAAATATTTTATACTTTAGGTATTGATATTATCAGTTGATGTCTTAAATGTTCCTACTACCCCAAGTTTACAACTCTAATCAATTGAAATTTTCTATTTTAAAGAGAGAGACAATATAATCCGAATGACTATTTATAGAATTTGAATTTCAAAGCTTTATATTATGTTATAACCGATATAACCTTTTATAGGTGTTTTCAAAAACATTTTCATAGTACCACCCGGGAGGAAAAAAATCAAAAATCAATTTTATACTAAGCTTTTTTACACGCTCGTGTACCTATTTTATTTAAATTATTAATATTGCAATGTTGTATAAACATTCACCACCAATGTAAACTAATATCCTTATATTAGTATGATTTTATATCACAGTGGAGACCAAAACACGTCCACCCAGAATATGCGAACAAGTACGAAAAGCGCCCACGTTGATTGCGGTTAAACTGCCGTTGACTAGGTTTTGCCGTCGGCCTAAATCCGTCACGTCCGTGTCAAATAGTCGTCCGTGTAGCTCCGGGCATCCGCGCAGTTGAAACGGTTTTAAGTGTATAATATACACAACGACGATGATATTATTATTATTATCATCATCATCATCATCATCATTATTGCTAACAGTTATACGTTTAACGTTTACTGCTGTGTTTTCAATTGCCGTGGTAAACTTTGATAAAATAATTTGCTCACCCTCACTCAGATATCACAATTTGCTATTATTTATTAGGTAACCAATTACTATTTTCTTTCGATTAATATTTTCAATACAATTTGGAAAATTCTTTCTATACTTTTAACAGAGTTAACGTAATTATTATGATTTATTGTATTTCTTGGTTTCAACAAAATGCTCGATTCAGCCAATTCATCATACATAACTGATTTATTGTAAAATTCAGTTATAATTTCTTATTTTAATTTTCTGATGTATACCTTATAGTTAAAACTAATATCAGATTTGTTTTACTAAGACAATTTAAGCATAAAAATATTATTATATCTATTTAATTGGCCTATATGTATAACCAATGTATATATTATATGCATAGCAAAGTAACTACTCGATATCAATGTATATTGTGTATAATCTTGTTTTTAATAGTTATTTATTGTCTTTTTATAAATATAATTTTTATATTCGTAGGTTAAATAAAGATACACAAATTTAAAAAAAAATTGTTTATTTGTTTTCTGAAAAAAAAAAAAAATCCTAAACTTTAAGAAAATGCGAAAGAAAGTATAGCAATCGACCTGTTGACCACTATTGCCATACAACAGTTTTACAGCTAATCGCTAAGATCTTTTAACAATCATTAAAAGTATACAATATACTTAAAAGTTAGGACTTGATGATCATTATTTATCGTGATCTAAATACCTACCTATATAAAAGGAAAGTTAATTATTTTTAATTTTAAGAAATTAAATAAGTACAAATTAATTAAAATTAACTATACAATTTTTTCAAATATGAACCCACTGCAATGCACATTGTTAACAGAGACAGAACTACAAGCCCCTCGCGCAAAATTAATAATTATTTTATAATTGGTCGCCAATTGTCGACTACTACCGACTACCAAATACGGTGCTGAAACTGGTCCGTGGGATTCTCCCCTACTCTAAAAAGTTCCGGAAAACGTTATCACCTACTAGAAACAATACATTTATAAATTCGGGCAATTACCTCCCTCTTAATCTTAAGAGGGTTCTTGAGGTCGTGTATTCTTGAACTTGATCAAGTACCAGTATCAAGTAACCTTAATAATATGACGTACGAACTACGAGTATCTAAAATTAACGTACATAATATATTATTATGATTAAAATACATGTATACAATGAAATATTATAAATTTATTATTATTATACTCAAAACAGTATAAACTATTGAAATTCGTAATTATACAAGTACATTATAAGGTGGGTCCCATTGATCTTATTGTGACAATGTATAATATTATGTGGTTATGTCGATGACAATAAACGTAAAATCAAAGAAACCGACAAAAAATATTTTGTATATTCAAATATCATAATAGTAAATGTTATAATATTATGAATTTATGTAGGAAAATGCATAATTTCTACCATACTATAAATATAGTTTTCTTAACACAAAGTTTGAATTAGATAATAATTAATTCAATTTTGAAATTTTAATTTTGCTTTAAGATATTTTTTTTAACAATTTTAACAATATCCGTCGATTACAATTTTTATAACATGCATTTAATTAATTTTTGTATTATAATTATTTTATACGTTGTGTGAGCACAATTAATTTTATTTTTATTTCACGTTTTTTTTTTTAATTTAAAATAGGTATTTAAAGTTTTATGACCTACGATAGTACGACACACGTTCAAAATATTAATCACACGTGATTTAACATTTTCAGGGTTGCTTCTTGATTAAAAATAAATATATATTTAATAGTTTCAATGCTTACAAAGCATCATTTAAAATCCACTAAATTATACATTTACTTTTGTTTTTCATACACTAATTGACATTTTCAAAGTACAGTCGATTCCCCTTAATAGAGATAGTAGACACCGGTTAATAAAGACAACCGCTTAATAGGGACAATTCTTCAATTACGAAAATAAATGTATACTTACAGGGTAAACGTTCACCGCTTATCTGGGCCACGAATCCGGATATTTGGGACATTTTTATCGAGTATATTAATAGATCAATAGTTTGACAATCGCGATCGTCTTGCATAATCGTTTATTAGATTACATTTTATCTTATCGTATGTCTAAATGTGATATACATGATCATGTGATATCATGTTTTTTTTTTGTACTATCAATTAATTTCTATAATAATTTGTAATTTGTGATAAAAAAAAAAATCAAAAAAAAATCAGTTTTTCAACAAATACCTATATATGTTTGTTTTTGTATTTCGAAGTATTAGGACAACCGCTTTATTGGGACAAAATAACACGCAACCGATGTGTCCCAATAAAACGAAATCGACTGACATTTTTTTCGTTGTAAGCTGGTAGCAGTGGTAGCTATATATTATTTGTAGATGATCAGTTCTTCGCTCATAATCATTTTTAAATACGCCCAATGACTTCAGTCGAATTAAGATTGACTCGTTGTCGATAACATATCAATCATAATTATACTTTTGTAAATAACATTTTATTTTCATACAACTTATTAGGTTGGAGTATAGTAAAACTTACTGTGCATAGGTACGTATAATATTGATATTTGAAATATATTTTCACACTATAATGTGGCATATTAGCAAATATAAAATAATATTAGTAGTATGTCAAATTTAGTTTTTAAGTGTCTGGTTACATCCATAGTATATAATATTATGTTACACTGGCAATAATTCAACGTATCATAATATTAGAGTTATTATTACCTATATTACTTAGGTATAAGTTATAGCTATAATTGGTTGCATTTTAAACCGACCTCAAAAGTTACATCTGTTGTATAAATATATACTTTTATGTATAGACTGTGGAGGTTTATATAATTCAAAGCATTTACCATTTGTCGCCGTGGTTGGATTTTATTATTTTAAAATATTTTATTTGCCATTGTTGTGGACTCTATATACCATACACGAGCTTAAGATCACGTGCAGATCGTTATAAAAATAAGTGTAACAATTTATTTTAACATTTATACATAGTGCGGTTGAGATCTTGTATGGTAAAGTCGTTTATATTTTCACTGGACTTTTAATTAAAACTATTTTGTGTTAGCGAACACATTTCTGAACAGTCAGTGGACTGGTGTAGCTATATACAGTAGTTTTGTATTATACTTAAAAGTTAAAATTATTATTTAGCAAAAGTGTTTCTGATGAATAGAATAAATAATCATTGCTTTGAGCATAGTATTATGTACATACAGAGACTTGGGTACAATAAGTTATTTCTTGTCCGATAAAATAACTCGGTTGAAAGAGAAAGATTTAATTATGACATGAGTATTATATGTATTTTTTATAATAACCAGAGGTATTTAATAATTGTTTAGTTAATGCTAATTCAAAATACTTTTGTACAAAACGGCGAACCAGAAAAGTTCTAACAATATTATTATCTGTTTTGAAAATATTTGTAAAGGGTGGGATGGATGGTTGTTGTTGTAGAGATTATGTTCATAATATGTAGATTTTAATTCTGAATGTAAAGTGTATTTAAAAACATAGGGAAGTTTGGATGTTAGTAAGCGGAGTATTATTTATTGGAAAGATAAGATTATTTAATTTTTCAAATGTTAGATGGCTATCCAGTCTCCATGCTTTGATGGCATATTATATCATATTATTATAGTTACAAATTACACAATTATTTTATTATTAGAACAATTTTAACCTAAAAAATGCAAATGTACGTTAAAAAGTTGTTTTTTTAAATATTTGGACGCATTTACCGATACCCTTTTTAGATTTGTCCAGACAGTCACCTGCTCAAGTCTCCAATGCAGTTAATCATTTGATCACATCTGTGCAACAAATTGCAACGGCAACGCCAGAAATCTGAAAAGTCAATGATAACGAATTTAAAACGTTATTTTAACAGTCATTAATTCTTATATGGTGATATTACTGTCCGTTATTATCACAATCGTCTTTTGTAATACCACGTGAGCTAGACATAGACAATAAAACCAGTAATTGTCGGTACCGAAATGTGTAATATTTAAGAATCAAAATCGTTGTATAGTATTGACGTTAGTGTTGCTGAAGTGCTAAAATATCGGTAGGGTGGAAAACAAAGCATAATATTCAAGTAAGTCCTCAGTATCATATATTATATGCCAATATCATATGTTTAATTTATAATAATATTTGTCTTATTACATATGATAATAAAATATTTCATACAAGTATTTATAATATAAATATATATAATATTTTTGTTTATCTCGTATTCTAGTTACTATATATTAATGGAAAAAAATAGTATTTTACCTACGTATTAGGTACTTAAAAAAAACAACTTAAATTATAAAATAATAATTATTATAATATTATATTATGTAAAAAAATATAGTAAGTATATAAACAAAATAATATTTTATATATAACCTACATAGTACATTATACACTTATAGTTAAAATATTGATTGATTCTAATGCCATACGTAGTTTGGTCAGAAAAAATGATTTATTTGTAAATATATCTATAATATGAAAAATATAATATGATATTATAAAAAATATCAAGAAATTAAATAATAAACATGGAAAAATATTACTAATCGAATGATAATAAAATTAATCAAAACTATTTGTACTTTAGAAACATTGATCATTAATAATTATTATATACTGTTCACATAAAAAAACTATTTAAGTATCCATTGGCTTTTGGTACATAATATAGTAGAACATGAATTTGATTTAATAACATTTAACTTAGAGAATATCCAGTGTAACTGGTACTTTATTTTTAAAAAGAATAGTTCGGTTTGTGTTTTTAAAAATAATTGTTTAATTTTAGATAAGAGTTTTTCTATTTCAGGAAAATTTTCCTTGTATGTCTTCTGAAACGCAATACATGTCATGGGCCAACCATATGTGACTTGAATCATTTTTGAATATAGTGTTTTAATTATTGTAGTCTCTGATTTTATCGTATACCTATATAGCTGTGTCACTGAAAAACAGAAAGACGTAATCATAACGAATAATGTCTGGTCGAAGAAAGAACATTGATTTATCGAATAATTTGCTTTATAGAAAATGACTGTATTTAATAAATACAAACATTTTTATTTGAGCAGTTCAAAAATCTGTACACTATTTATAACAGATTAAACAGAAAACATAGAAATTGACAGTTGTTTGCTCTGGGTGGAAACACTATCCAGCGATAGAACTCTAGGTAAAATGTAGTATAAACGGTAAAAATTAAGTAAAACAATTGAATATATATATTTATATTTAAGTACGTAATTTCCGAGTGATTTTGGTTTAATCAAACATTATAACATATTCATCGACTGTATAAATAGAATCGCTTATGTTTAGCTACCATACGAGTTTCAGCCGAACCACATTAAACGATACAAAATTATGCACCACGCGATATTTATAAATATTTTATTGCATTATTTATTAAAAGGGTTGTTCTAATTAAGAGTCCAACACGTGTTTAATTTATTTATGCTAGTTAGTAAAACGTATGTATCATTATAATTTATAACCTTGAAATACGCAAATGCTATAATAATATTATATTATATTATCATGTATATAATGTATTATTTTATTATAGCTTATACAATAGGTCGTGTAATACTATAGGAATGAGCATGGAAAAGAAATGAGATTGTTTAGACTCGTTACACGTAATAGTTTAACAACAAAGTCCAAAGTAGTAATTTAGAAAATGCTTTTAGACGAAGGAGAAATTAATCCAGTTTATCCTTGATTGGTGTACCTATGTCCTATACTATACGGAAATGATAAAACCTTGTGTTAATGAAGTAGGTCTAGATACTCTTTTTGGAGTTCTCGACCATGGTATCCGCGAAAATGCAAAGTTTATTTCGGTTTTCTCAGTTAGTACGTCTATTGAGTTTTTAGTTTTTATATAAAAATCGAATTTGTGTTCAGATCCGAATAGTTTTTATTTCGAAACAACAATTGAACACAATTATACGTTTTCGTGGATAAATTGGATCGTTAATATCATAATGATATTAAATCTCAATTTAAACGGTATAAATAATGTAATAAGTAATAAGTAATAGTTTAATAGGTAGGTATAGCATAATGATATAGACTCGAAACATGTGATGCAACAAATAATAAACTTTTTCGTGCAACGAGCCAACATTATTATAATATTTTTAGGGTCTTCAGAGAACTTCCTCCGTGATGAAATATATTTCTGCAGAGGTCACATTGTCTTAGTTTAGCATTGTCGTTTATGTATTCGTCGCGTTATTTACGACAGGTTGGAAGTCGCTTTTAAACAATAATTTTGTTGGCCGGAAGAAAGGTGCAATAAACAAAAACTGTGAGGGCACGAGGAGGGGCTGATGCAGCGGACAAAAAGAGCGTGGTGTCATGGGAGGGGAGGGAACGACAGCCATTAAGTTTGGCTTTTAATTTTTTTCTCCTTCTCTCTACGACTCTCTGCCCTCAACCACCGTCTTACTGTCGTTCTTCTTCTACTCTCCTTATTTTACTACTTCTCCTCTCGTATTCGCGCGCAGTCGACCTAGCCGAACAGCCGCAGGAGCCGTCCGTCATGTGCGAATTTAATTCCGGACAATAAAGCACGAGGGGGCGGACCGGCGGGGAACCGAGTTTTCTAATAATGAGCCGCCACCGCTGGAAAGTCGTTAACGTTTCCAGCCACCGCGGGGAAGGAGCTGCTGCGTGTTGTAGCTGAGGCACACAGATATACGTATAATATATACGACGTATAAAGTGTACAGCAGCAGCGAACGAACGACGGGTGAGTGTGAGGAAAGAGAGAGAGACAGAGACAGAGTGAACGAGTGAACGGGAAAATCAAAACCAGGCGCGGGGCCCAGGAAAATGTCACCGAGAGCGCTTTCGCCGGAAGGATCTTGGCCATAAATATGTCACGCGGACCTTTGCCGCCGCCGCCGCCCTTACTCCGCCGCGGCGTGCAGAAGCCGTATTCGCGAGGAGCGCGCGGCCGTTAAACTCAACGATAATGATTATGATTGGCTGCCGTTCATCCCCCACCGCCGCCGCCGCCGCCGCACCGTGTTACACGCTATTATCGTTCTCGCCCCGCGTACGCGTCGTATACGTATACGCTGCACTGGAGCGGCGGAGCGTGTGGCGTTATTTCTTCCCGCAATATATATATATATATTTAAGCAGTCGGTGGGGCCCCGCGTGCAGCTCTTATCGATCTCGATATTGGAGGTATATAATTCACCGGGCCGCGACGGCAATACTCACTATTATACGTGTATATATATATTCGGTACCGCCGCCTTTGCCAGATATTTTCTCAATAAACAATAAATAAATGGCGGGGAAAAAAAATCGAATTTCCACCGTCGCCGTAGAACCACGTGTACGGGAGACGACGACGACGACGACGGCAGCGGATACGATACGGTCTCTGCAGCTCGGTATATAATCGTTCTCTCTCTCTAACTTTTTCCCTCACCGTCAATCTTGAGGGCCACGTGACGACGAACGAACTATCTCGTCGCTCACGTCCCGCATTGCATAAATAGGTATAATATTATATAGTAACGCGTGCACATACTCAAGACCGCGAAAATCCTGAGCCCGTTTCCACACGTATATATACATATATATTATAATAAATGGTTACACACACACACACACGTGTAATATAACGGCGGTCTCGACAAAATTCCGATAACGGATGTTTGCTCGCGCCTTCCCGCACGTTTCGCGTCTATACGAGATGCATACACCGCGGCTGTTCCGTAGCGGGAGCGAGGCGCAGGAAGTACCAGCGAGATATGCCCGAATTATAGCTTTTAGATAGTATACAACATTATTATTATACATATTATCATATCGTGTATATACCACCATATATCTATCCACTCGTATTTACGACGGTGGAAGTGAACGTTGTATTATTATATTATCATACGTATTGGACGCAGTCGTATTATGTGCTATGTACAGATTTACGCTAACGTGTACTGTAGACAGCTAGTCTACAAACCTATTTCATTAAATCCACCACTCAACCCCAACTAGTTGACCACATGATACCATTCTACCGAACCACGTTGTCCGAATCAATAAATAAGACGTAAACAATATCATCACGATATTGTTGCTGCTATATCAATATTATTATTTAATGGTCATTGGCTGTGGGATTTTTTTTTTGTTACGATAGGGTATGGCACGGGACAGGTTTAGGAACACGTGTTCTCATATATGGGACATGGTTTCGTCACTGAAACCCCGAGTGGTCACCCATCCGAGAGCTAGCAACGCCTGGTGGTGCTTTACCACAGAACCATGTTCAGAACACAAGCTCAAACACTATGCACAGCACATGCTCAGATGGTAAACGAATTCACCGATTATAAAAACTGATCGTTCGACATTATCTTACCTGCATTTTGTGACTATGTTATATGCCATAATGTATAACAAAAAAACTAAATGTATGCTACATATAATTCGTTAAATTTTAAACAATAATTAGTTATAGTTCTTAAATAAGTTTGGAAAAAATATGTACCCACAATAGGCGCACACTGAAAGCGTTTTTAGTCGAATTACAAATAATTATTGAATAATATGACGTCATTTTAACTTTTAAGTTAACTATTTTAATTCTCTATGAACAATTTTGTATTTAACCACAAGAAGCAAAGTTGTAGGGTAGCTATTTTAAGCATGATATAAGTGGAAAATCATTTGGATGATAGAAAAATTATGTTCAATAAATGAGCGATCGATTTCGGCCCATGATTAAAATTTATTTTGAAAATATAATATATTTATTTACGCAGTTTTTGGAAGGCTATGATATATGACTCTTCAGTACTGACTTTGAATGCGGAGCCAATAAACAATTGAATTGTTGATTAAATATTTCATGATCTAATGTTCTTCGTTTGAACTTCCGTTTGTTACAGAATATATATTTTGATAATCGATGTTCCATTAAAATTTCAATCTAAAACATGTAAGCCATTTTTATCATGCATAAAAGTATACGAAATCGAACATGCAACAGACGTTTGAAACGACAATATATCATCAGTCATCACTCGTCAGGATTCACCATCACACGCGTGCTATATATCGTATATTATGTCAATCATGCGTCGCTATCGTGTCATCAGCCTATTAATGATTTGATCCGAAATCAAAAGTTGACAACAGATATTATAATAATTCCTATACTTTAAGTGCGCGTACGATCTTAACAATTTACCTATACAAATACCTGTATGAACATTTATACAAATTATTATATGACGTGTAAAATACATATAATACAATATTCTCATAAATATATTTTGGCGAACATATGAATACAAATTTCTAAACTAAGCGCAAACTGTTTGTTTTTTGGCGGAATTATAATAATATTTTTGTATTTTTGTGCGTATTTTCAAAATCATATATTAAAAAAATAGTTCTTGACTCCTTCTGCACACTGTTATTGCCAGACAAACACATGTGTGTCGTCTAGGCAGCAATAATTTTAATTCGCCATGATCCGACATATACGCATCAACACGTCACAAATTTAATTCATGAAATGTGTTTATTTTATTTCGACGGCTGACCGTAAACGACGCCGCAGATGTAACGCATCCGTCAACACAATCATAATAATATGTGATGTCCCGCTAAAATAATAACTGTATATCGTGTCGATTGAAGTATCGTAATCCATAATAAGCGTAATATTATAAAATAAGACACGTTATTACAGTTTTTTAAGTACTATAATATAATTATTTAGTCAAAGAGAATGCACTAATCGAGGTATATGGGGTATTGACGTGAAGTGTTTATCGTTTTAAAATGGCTATCACCAAAATTGACCAATCTGTTACGAAAAACAACTATTTTTAAAAAAAAATTCCACCAAAAATTTTACATCTTTCAATTCAATCTTCTATATCCTATCAGTATTGTGCGTGTTATCACTAAATTATGCGTATTTGAATTGTTTGCATGTTAAAATTTAAGATTTATTTTGTTGAACATAAAACTTAAAATTTATAATACTTAGAATGTGAATAATTTATTTTGTGGACATGATATTAATTAAATAAATAAATTGTATAATTTATAATATTAGATATTCATGTATATCTACGTATTTTAGTTTTTAACCGTGCAACGACAATAAACCTATGATGATACATATGAAATGTGTAATTAAAAAACGGCATCGTTCATAACATTTGTAAACACTTAAGGTCCTGGCCGATTATCAATTTCGTAAATCGAAATTGTATTATTGTCTGTCAGTTTTAAGCTCTACCCCGAGACTATCCGCCTCATGTAATACCACGTAAACAATTAAAAAAAACCTATATCGTAATTTACAGTGCAGGCGTATAGTATACGTATATGTAGAGTTATATCGCGATCGTTGAAATAATAAAAAAACAAAAAATAATAATATTGTCTTGTTAACGTTTGCTCGAGTGTCACAAAATAGGCAACGCCGAAATCGCTGTCGTAAGTATTTGCTGTGGCCTGCGAACTTTTACTTTAATCACACCCCCCCTTATCGCTGCGGTTCAGCTATCTTAATCCGACCGGGTCCGAAATATTGTGCGCGTCACTTTAAAACATTTTGTATATAATGTATAAAACTCACGTGGCCATAAAACCAGAAAGCTCATGTATGTGAGTTGCTAAAATATATAGGTATAATATCTTCAGGTAGGTATATTATATGTACTCCGTCTCTCGTTTTGCTCTCTTTCGCCTCTCGGTATCACTACACTGCCGCAGCAATAACGGAGCGATTCGTGCGAATTCTGACGGGGTAATCAGCGCGTATATATATAATATACGTATAATAAGTGGAGTTTGACAACAAACCGATGGACGCATATACCTATACACAGTTTTTATCTGCGAGCACAGCTGGTACGCGTTTCAAAGACTCGGGTGAAAATTCACGTTTTCAGCGCTGACAATAATAACAATAATAATATCGTCGTATCAAGTATAAATTATATAGTTAGGTGTATATACTTTTACATATATACACCGGGATAACACTGTTAGAACAGTTATATATAATATATATATGTATATACTTGACGCGTATAAAGTATATAATATGTACGTATTGTTATTATATGTGCACTTTAATACGCCTCTATCTTGTGTGCGGATAAAAACTAATTGTGTTGTTGTTTAAACGCCACCGCCGCCGGTGGAGAAGGTTTATTAAGTTGTGTGTGAAAACTATTCCGAGCAAAACAACGGAAACTCTTGTACGTACAAATTATTATTACTCGTATACACTATTAAACATAATATACATATTATATGAATACGAGCTGCCAGCATTCGGCGAAGGTATGGTGTGGCGGTGGAGGACTAAAGGGGACTTTTGCGTATCCCGTCAATCAAAAGCTTTTGTTTGAGTAAAAGGACTACGTAATTATGTTCTTCAAAGTTGGCCGAAACGGTTATTTTTTATTTTTTGTTTGTGCGAACGAGGTTGAATGTGTACGTTATCGTTTTTATTATTATTATTATTATTAAAACTTATAAATGAGACAGGCAATGCTATGGTAGACGAAAAAAACATTTAAAAAAAAATTAACAAATAAAACTAACTCAACATGAGCGTCATAGACTCTATTCATTCTGTGTGGGACGTGTACCTCGTGTATAATGTTCTGCCTTTGAAGCTTACCTGTTATGTGTAACCTTTGACGTTTGTTTCCCGACCTTTCAAAAGACCAATACCCGACTCACGCGCTGCAGCTCGTGTAAAGAAGCGGCAAGCTGACTGCTTCAGGGATTATAAATGCGTTGTGTTAAATTTCTATAAAATAGAACTTTCCTTGTGGATGTAAGTCGTGGTGGATTGATCAAGTTATTATTATTATTATAGTCATTAATATTTAACCGGAGAGGTTGCCAATTAACTACAAAATTATGTTTATTTTATCATAAAAAGAAACACTGCATTTGCACAAATTCACATATTTTGAAAGTAAGTGAGTAGAATTAAAAAAAAAATAAATTGATTCATTTGTTTGGTTATGAAAAATTAATTGTCATTCTTTCTTGTTGAAATAATTTAATTCTTAATAATCACTCTGGTGATAATTTAATAAAAAATTATAGATTTGTTAATTTTTTATAAAATTCTGAAATATTAGATATTTGTTACCCTAACACTATAACTGTTGTCAAATTGTTACGGTGTTCACTGTTCATAAATATTATAAATTAAACATTTTTTTACCCAGAACAAGTGAGTAAAGAAAAATGTGTTGCATTTAACCTAATTACATAATATTAAAAATAATGTAATTAATAATGCTAACACTTTTTAAATCAATAAATTGATAATTTTAATGTACGTAAGTAATGGTTTATTTAAATAAATATTATAAAATTGTTGATTCGATTTATCCATACGAACAATTTTACATTCGGGCTAATCAGTACTATTATAAGTACACAATTTATTAAGCGAATTATGTACTAAATATTATGCAATATATTGCATATATTATGTATAGTACCTACGATTAAATTAAAATCCCTAGATCGATGACCATTTTATTTTATTTGATATTTTTGGAAATAATTTGAAAAGGGGTGCGTATATTATAAGAATAGCTTTTAGTGCTCGATAATTTTCTTTGCATTACCACACAAACAATGTTTTTAAATCTGAGTTGTAAAATGATATTGTTATAACTTATAACAAGACCAATAATACTCGCATTAACTCGAGCAATATTTTTTTACGTATTTGACACATATGTCGAAATGTTTTACGTTTCTAAAATTACGATTTTAAAGATTTTTTTAGTATTAGAAGTTTAGCTGTCATACAAAAATGACATATTACTTGGTTGTAAAATATTTAAATAGAATGCACTATAAAAACGTCTGGCGCCAATTCGTGTCAGCACTTGCATGTAAAAACCAATGTGTAATCATAATAATTCTTTTCTATTTTTTTTTTATTTTTTGTCTTTTTCTTTACTGCCTGACTAATTTTACACTATATAGTGTGTACAGTGTATATATATTTTATTTGGTTTCTCATTATATACTTATATTATTATCTATTTTTTTTTCCATTGCACGGCATTCTATTTTGTCGTTCGAGCGTCGTATTGGTTTGGCTAACGATCATTTGTCTTAACACTGAAGGCTTTATATACATTATACGTATATTATACACATTATGTACATAAATATATCTATATACACTTCCAGTATGTCATGAATTTACATTTATTTATTTTATAGTACGATATGCTATTTAGTGATCTTCCAATCCCCCATACAATTTGCAGACTGCATAGAAACGTTTTTGGTGAATTTAAATTTTTTCAAGTCACAACTCATACCACACTAAATTTGTTATTTCCAAATCGTATAAAATTTAAGTATATTCGTGAATGTTATTGTATTTATATGTATTTCAGTGATAGCTTCTATTAATTATAATCATATTCATATAATAGCCGATATTTTATTTTCTCTTTAGATTTTTAATATTCGTTCAAACTTTAAAGTTTATATTGAATTTAAATTTTCTGTTAAAACACTTAAAATATTGTTTTTTTAATTTGTATGTTTTTCAGTGATAATAATTATCATATTATGATTATTATTATTATCAAGTATTATGTCATAGTTTATACAACTTTCTAAACAGTACATTCTGATTAATTTATTACGACACAATATTATAGAGTATAGATAATGAATTATTGCATCACTTATATTGAAATTTGATAGTTAAAATATATTATTTAATTATTAATTATTACCAATTAAGCAATTCGTGGATATAAATATATGATAATGATAGGTATATTTATTTTGTAAAAAGTGAAAACCTACACTTGCCTCCAAAAAAAGCATCACCAGTATGTTATATTAACGAAAAACCTGTTAAATACAACTATACAGCATGATTAAGTATGAAATTATTTATTTATGAAATATTCTACGAATATAGTTAAAATACAATAAATGACAATAGTAAATGAAATAATAATTTTTATGTATAACTATAATTTAATTTCCTGTTAATGTAAATTTATTTTATTAATGATGATTATTATAATGATGAGTTATAATCAAATTGTTAAATAAATATCGCAAATCGAGTACTGGACGGTTGTTAAAAACTTTATATTATGATAATAATTTACCTATATAGTAATAACATAATGTGTCAAGTATATTTTTTTTAAATGTTATAATAATATTTACATTACACAAAATGCAATGATAAATGTACAGTAACAATATAACGTTACAAATGCAATACAAAACTTTTGTATTCTCCTTTGAAACACATAATAATCAGTAATTAAGTTATACTGATTTTTAAACATTTTCACCATAGGTATACCATTATTTCTAATCAAATAAATTAAAAACAAATGATTTTAATAAATATTACATAAATAAACTTTTTTTTTTGTGAATTTATAATTTCATAAAAATGTTGTTTTTAGTCTTAAAATACGTACATATACCTAGGAGTTTGAAACATAAGTACTTATAAGATTATTTTTATCTTGACCATCTGCTTTATTTTTATAATTCACCGTATAATAATATACACACACTCACACACATATATATATATATAATGTTCATTGTCTACCTTATATTGTTCTATCTTTAAGACGACTATAATAATAGTTACCCTACTGAGTATAATGTGCTTACATTGCAGATTCTAAATCCAAACTCTTACCATTTATTTTCACCTAAAGCTTTACTTTGAATTGTTTGAGAACCGGTAGATTTTTATGAACAAGCTTTTAGTTTTACACCAATCGAAGACCCAACAAATTGATGGTAGTTTAGAGATCGAGTTTTCTGATCTTTTCTAAAACTATCTAAGACGATTTTTAATACTTCCAAGCCACACTTAACTTACTTGAACTTGTAAAGATAATGATATTGTCACAGAAATTCTTACAATACAATCTGATAATACGCGTACTATGTTTCATTTTTACGTATTAACATTACACTACTTGATTTTTATAAAATTATTAATAATTAAATAGTTTATTAAGTTAACAATAATTTTTGTCTCATTTATATCACGTAATCATTTTAACATAAAACAGAATATATTGTGTATAGATAATATATACAATTAATATGTATACGATTTTAACTATCGATATTAACTATAATAAAATAACATAAAATAGGTTTTTTTTTTTTAAATAAAGAAAGTATAGAATTGTGTTTATTTTGTATCATAATAATCTTATTGGTTTTTTTAAATTTCAAATGCTTATAATACCTATATGGTTGACCAATATTATATCATTATATGATTTAATATTTTATCACAAAAAAAATACATAAAAGTATAATTTTTAATCGATTTGTAATTATATTTTATTATTAATTTGAATTTGCTGGTTGTTAATTTATGCCATACAACTATTTATAGTTTGAACGTATTACAGTTTCTGTAATATATAAGTGGAAATACTTATGATGGAAGGTTTATACTAAATGCAACCTGAAGCGGTTCTATAGGTCGACCGTACGTGATTTTCTCATTTTGATGTAATATTAAATTGTTGTGATAATATTTACCAATACACATAAAATCTAAATCTATAATATTATAATATTTATGCAGCCTTGCAGAGATAGGTATATAAGTAATAACATCCTGTGATCAAATAATATGTGTATATAATGAATATTATACATAATAATATTTAATTTAAATTACATTGAAATGGTAAAATAAAATGGATTTAAACATTCACTTAAAATTAGCATTAAAAGTTATTTATGAATAAATCCTTTTAGGAACAATTTGGTGTATTATTATGCAGTTGAGTAATACAATGGTTAAGAGATTATACAGATATGATATATAATAAATATTTTGCAAAAATGTTTACAATATATATATATAGGTAATGATAATATTAGTATAAATATAATAACGTATAATTATAATTTTATAGTTATACATAATCTGTTTATAAAATTAATGATATTGACTTACTTAAAAATAACATAGTCAGTGTGCAGTGTGTTAAGTAAGTAATATAGGTATCAAGGAAAGTTTTAATAGTCCCAAAGGATTTTCATAACCAACTCTATACGTATAGAATACTATAAAAAAAAAAAAAAAAAAACATTACGGATTTACCAATATAGTATATTGTATAAAATAATAGTAGGTATTGTAATACCTACTATTATTACTTATATACTATTATTTTATTGTATATGCTTACTGTAGTAAGCATATACATTTATATTAGTTTGATTGGTTTGAAATGTAATGCAACTCCACTTAAACTTTTGCAATTAGATACTGTATTTGTAACGCGTTAAGAGCTATTGATCAGTTAAGTCGAGTCACATAATATTGTATTTTTTATTTAACCTATATACAGATTATATGCATTGATGCATAATATAATAAATTATGGACGTTGATTGAGTTCCGTGTGTTAACGTATGTGTAACTCTTATTATTTATATATTTAAATATTTTCTAATACAATTTTTTTTTGTAAATACATTATTATGATTTAATATAATATGTTTATTAGTGTTATTGCAACTGCAGTAAATTATTGTTTAACATAGATTGTTGTAAATAAAATATTACCTTCCTATCATGTACTTATTACCACACTTTTTGACAACATTACGAGTATGTATAACAATATAATAAGAACTTAAAGTATTTTAGCAAATATATCGAATCTGAAACATTGCACCGTCACTGTCGTGGTATGGATTGTGATTGTTGTCTTTGATGTAACAATGGCGATAACGTTAAATAATACAATATAACATATAGAATAAACAGAATGCAAAACAAAAAATACAATATGTTTAAAAAACATATATACCTATACTTATAGATAGACGCGCCTAGCAGCTATAAAGGACGAGGAAAAATCATGCAGTCGTTTTATTTTTTCATGAGACCTCGGCAAAAATAGACGTAACGGTTAGAATAAAAGAGCTAACCCCTCCCGTCTACCACTTGTCCTACAATCATCACCACCGCCGTTACACCCTCCGTTCCGTGCAAGTCGCCACATCATTTCTATACTACACTACACCCTTCTTTTTCCTTTTTTCTCCTTTTTTTCGTATGCTCCGGATGAAAGTCATCTGAGTCTGCACGACCGGGTAGTAAGCTAATACATATATAAGTATATATATACATATTATGGCTAACTCTCTCTCTCTCTTTCGGCGTAGTTTTTAGAGTTGAACGCGTGTATGTATATATTGCGGTTGGAATTTGCATTATTCAAAGGCGTCTTCATTCTCTCACACACGTCAACGGGCAGAAACCCACACGCGGTTTTACTATTGTAATATATATATGTACGTGCATAATAATATCTATTTTCCAGACTGCCGCCGATGTCACATTGTCGCATTGCTTTTTAATCGCGAATTATCGCCTGAATTTATTGTCACGGTCCTTTTAATTTTTCAAATCCCCCGCGGGACCCGTAAGCGTATAGTACCTACTCGTACTCAAGTGTTTTTCTTTTCTTTTATTTTTTTACAGCGCCTTACAGAATATATGATATGCGTAAATGCTGTTTGTAGTCACGGCCTACAAATGGTAATATAATATGCATGTGTGTTGTATCTCAAGCGATTCACGTCGCGCAAAGTCGAGAAAATTCAATAAAAAAACGAAAACTCTCAGAGACATGTCGTATCTCCTTCCATTATTACATAGGCACTTAATTAAAAAAATAAAGAATAATAACAAAACGTACCATTGGGCAGGCTATTAAGTGATAAAGAACGGTAAATCACCCATCTCCCGACCCATTGCCCAAGTCACCGGAATATTTCGTCAAAACCACCATATCGGGTCGCACGCGATGATAATGCTGTAAACGCGGGGAAACACTATATACTTACACTCAACTCAGCTGCATGTGAAGTATATATACCACTAGTTTATATATATATATATATATATACATAAACATAATATTATTTTGACATATAATACACAGACGACAGATAGTACTATATAATATACACGTGTGGACACAATAATAATAATAATAATAATAACTGTAATAATATATAGCGACTACACGCAACTGTAATGTTATTGTAGTTGAAGAGACGGCGACGCACAGTACGGCAACGCCGGAAAGCTCGCTCGTCGCGCGTTGCGAATGTTATTTGCACAAAAGGGACAAGACACGGCCGACCATTTGGAGATCAATTAAAGTGACAGACAGTGCCGGGCCGTCGCCATGGAGACCCGGAGAGTTCGTCAGAGCTCGTCAACCGGCCCTTGTCATCCCTGACAACGTCAAATGTCCCTCGTCCTCTTTACCCTCCTGCCGATCGTCTATCAGTCGTCCTTTGCGCGCCCCACCGTGACCGCCGTTCCACGCTACCACTATACTGTCCTTTGCTGCTATATACCGACACTGCCGCACGTCCTCCTTTACCGCCGCCTCCGCTTCCACCGCCGACTCTTTTGTTCGCAGCCGACGGCAATCGAATTTTTCCTCCACAAAACAAACCCGGCAGTCTCTATGTGCATACACACTCACACTCATACACATACCCATACGCACAGATCGACTAGTATATGCGCACCGTCTAGGTCGGTGTTCACGTGAGTACATTATTCCCGTGTGCCACGCACGTACGTCCAAACCGTCCCGTTTTTTTTCTCATCGTTGTCGTTTATACACCCGTAGACGTTTTTGTGTCTTAACATGACTACGTCGCAGCGGTGACTCTCCCCTAGCAGCGGAAAGGGTGAAATCAGTCTCGGGAAATGCTAAAAAAACTCGATTCAATTAAACGAGTCTTCTAGCCGAGAGCGCTGTAATCGAATATAATATATTATAATACACTGTAATATTGTATACAGTGATTGTATGTGAATGGTTTTATATATATATATATGTTTCAAGTCGTAAAAAACGCGTTATCGATTTGCCACGAATATTACGCGCGCGACCTACGCGTGCACGTATTATAGTAGGTACATTGTCATATAATATGCACCTAGATACATAATGTCCTATACAGGAGGTGTGTCGTATATGTGTATCCTGAACCTATATATAACGTCCTGCATATACTATAATAAAACGGCAGAGCTCGTGTATACGACGTAAGGTGGGGTATACGATTCGAACGGTATACGGAAGAGAGAAGAAAATAAGACCGTTTCGTACTCTAAAGTCGTTTTGTCGCCTAAATCTGATAAGTGCGTATACGCGTTACAGTAAATATCTTGTGCAGTAGCTCGTGTATACGGCTATATAATAGAGTATACTGAGTATAGCTTAGATTATATAAAGTGAAATGCCATAAAGGTTTACAAACTCGTCTCACAAATGCTAAAACGCGCACGCTCAGCGATAAAGCATAGAAAGCATAGATTAACGAAAATTTTTAGATGAATTTAAAGTTGTCAGCGATGATGGAAAATTCGAATCTCTATTCTGCCAATATACTTTACTCCAGTGTCTGCAAATTATTATTTAATTTAAACAGAACTTTTAATCTACTTTATTGATGATGATATACCATCGTTTATCAAACTATAAATGATTTCGTTATTATTGTCTAATGAAAAAAAAAGCACCTGATTTGATAGTTTTAAATAAATAGCTTTTTTTTTTAATTGAAAATTTAAATGAGATTTAAAAATATATTTTAAAATTGATATACAATTACTTTCACTTGTGCAACTCATAACTGAATTTGTGCTTATTGAAAATTTGGGAATATTGTATTATGTTGTGCATTGTATAATAACTTTAAAAAAAATTTAACTAAAAAAATGTTATAACAAAACAAAATTAGAGAGAAACTTAAAAAGAGGAAAAAATAACTGAACGCTTAAAACACTTAACAAAAGTTGTGTAAAATAAATAATTTAGAAAAAACTAATAATGTTTTTGTTAATATTATTATAAGGTCTAAATGTTTTTGTTTACATTATGATATATTGAATCAATTAAATTAAAATAATATCAATTTAAATTATTATTAGTTCAATATGTATACAATACATATAATACTAATACTATAAGTGAACAATTAATAACGTTTTCCGTAGAGATACTTTTAGCAAACAGGATAAAATGACTTAAAATATATGCAAAAATACGCGTTTCACGTTTGTTATTTTATACGTTTTTTATTTATATATATAAATGTATTGGACCTGTCAGAATTGAAAAACTACTACTTGCCAACAATAGCTAATTACATAAAAATACGATTGGTCTTATCGGGCCGATCGTTTTATTCTGTTCCTAAGGAGTAGTCTTGGATCTCGAAAGGCGTCCCAAAGTCTTTGGTCATGCGACTACATCCAAATCAGATAAAATACGATAGATTAGTTGAACTCTCGCAAAGTACATGTTATAGTACCCAACACCAAACTCGGATCAGATTAACAATGTGCATTATATACGTATATATATATATATATTGTGTTGTATGGAGGAAGAGGGTGGGGTTTAGCGTCGTCGATTTTTCTCGTAAATAATTGAAGGAGGAAAAAAGTTTTCGCTGTCCAAACACAATAAGTTACAAATATTTCGTTTCATTGGAACAAGAAAAAAAACATTTCGGCCTGATCACTTTATGATACAGCTGGGCGCTGCACTGTACTCGTCTATTTTTCTATTAGTTCCGTGTATAGTATATTATATTTATTTATAACGTGATATGTATTATATGGCTATTGATAAAATTATTTTATGGATGACATAAATTACATTGAAATATTATATATTATACATTTATACGTTGGTAAACAACAGATTTTGATGTAGGTACGCGACAACTCTACTGTAGCAAAACTACAACACGCATATTTGACGTCTTTGTATTTATCTTGTTGCGAGATTGTTTAACACATAACTTAAATATTAATCTTTACAAGCAGTCGTAATTTGAAACTATAACAATAACATTTATCGTAAATAATTTTCGTTACAAAAAATGTCGCAGTTATATAAAACAAAAGAAATAAAATCATAAAAATATAAATCGATTTATTTTAAACACAAATTTAGGAGAGATAATATAATATGTATATATATTTCGTAGTTTTGGTAATAATAATAATTTAGTATTTCTCGTGAGCGATTAAGTACAAAACCAAATTGTTTTTGCTTATATCTGAGTGGAGCAATATGAATGTATTTGTTTTTATGAACACTTTTTATAATAAAAAAATGTTTCGATCTTATATTTAAGGATAGTTTCTGATAGATAATTTGGTAATATGTTATTGTATTGTTGATACTTTAAATAAGTTCAATTAATAAGTAAAAAATCCCCTATCATCTTCTAAGCAATTAAAACACGGAAAACAAGAATAATTATTATGGTACACCAATTCTAGTTACAAAAAAATCAATTTTGTTAGATTATTTTTATTTAAAACTTATGAATAAATACTTAAAATCATTAAAAAAAATTTTATATTTAGCATATTTTAAAAATATTTTTGATTTTTTGATCTATTTATAAACAATTAAATTGATTCATTTTATGCTAAATCAAAAGTTTAATTTTTTTTTAATTCAATACAATGGTCCTCTATAAACGTAGTAAAACAGTTACTCTTGTAATAACCTCAAAATATTGAAATTTCTATAATACAATTATTATTTGACTTTTAAAAATACAATTTTTACAAAATTTGAAATTTAAATTTTTATAATTAGAATATAATATGTTATATTTATTCATTATATGTGTAAATTATTAAAATGCTTAGACAGTTTTAAGGTTTTGATACCATGAATCTATTCTCACCGTTCTACGGTACATCAATATAGACTTATAACTTATAAGGCAATAGCTGGTAATATTATATGAAAAAATATTATTATGCGCAATTTGTTTTCGTCAAAAATTAGTTCAGCCAATTCATAGCACCAAAAGAAAAGTAAATAACCAATATAAACATTTATTTAAATATTATTTAAGAATCGTTTTTGTACAAAATACTAATATAGAATTATTTGTGATTAAAAAATTAGATTTGATACATTTGTTATAGTGACCTATATGGTTATATAATGTAAAAAATGCTTGGTACTTACTATACAGCAGATCATTCTCTCAGCTTTTTTTTTTTAATGTTTTGTTTGTGCTTTTTAAACTTATTATATGAAATCGATATAATATTGTTAGGCGTAGTTATTATTTGCGTTACTTATACAAACATTAAATTAAATATACCTAACCAATTGTGACTGAATAATAAAATGTTTAATTCTGTCATGATGATAAATTGTATCACTATAATTTACAGTTATACCATAAAATGTTATTTATGATAAGCATATTAATAATAATATGCTGTTATATTATAATATATAAGAAAGTACGTAGGATGTAGGCGTACTAGGTAGGTACAACATGACCGTCTTTATAGTAGTTATTGTAGTTGTTGTTATAGCGTACTTATCGACAACAACCTTAAATAAATAATTCCAATTTTCATTTTGTATGTGATAATTTAAAAATGATTGCTTGAAATTCTCAAATAGGTAATATTTATTTAAACTACTATTGAATAAAGTACTATATACAATATATATATATATATTTATAAAAATGTTGTTAAATATAATATTATTTATTGTATTTATTCATTATTGTACTTATTTTTTATTGAAATATTGTCAGCAATTATTTCATTTAACACTCTTATAATTCGAAAGAGCAAATATAATGACCTGTTTAAAATATTTTCCATAGTTAAACAATTATTAGTTATTCAATGACTAAATAATATACAAGTGGTTAACCACTTAAGTGTATACATTAGTTATTTTGAAAATAATATCATTTATACATCGTTTTATGTCATTGCAAAAAAAAAAACATTTTTGAAAAAAAAATATTTTGTAAAATTAAAACTTTTTAGAAAAACAAGTATAGGTACTTAAATGGGTCACCTTGTATATATTTATAGCATACGTTTATGTGTCCTCTCAAGCGAGGCCAATCTGTTTCATTATTTTCAATACATTTTACAGATGCTTTACGTATTTACAATAATAATAATAATAATAAAATACATGAACTCTTTGTACCATGAGGCACATGCAAAGGTCAATCTGTGTAATGAAAACTGTAGCTATATACTAGGGGAGAAAAGGACTTTTTCTACTTCCCCTATAAGTGTCTATATAGTACATATATGTATGTACAGACTTTGCCAATTTGTTCAATAAAAAACCCATCTCTACGATGGCGGTCGAATCGCTAGACACCTATCAATACTACGGAAGTCTATACGATTTCTACGGCAGCTTAAAGAAAAAAAATCTTCGTATCTTTTACTCTCTCGTATACTATACCTATAATATTCGTTCTCACTTGGATACTCCCCTAAAAGGGATAAAAGTAATTCACAGGGGCGATGTTTTAACAAATGTTTAAACATTTTTAATTTAATAATCGTTATAGTTTTATTACCAAATTGTTATAACCGGTATTATGTTGAAACGCAAATTTACTTACATAATATACGTTATTTACATTTCATTTGTGGGACTTGTGGATATCATTCAAGAGTTTAAAATGTTTTCTAAAAGCGTGATATCATGACGAATGAAAATATATTACATGATTATAATATTATCATATAATTTCGTTGTATACTCGCTGACGCCATAAGCTATATGTACCTATGATAAAACATTTATAATATTTTGCATACAAAATATGATTAGTAACATCTACTTTTAATTACAAAGGATATATTTTAGGGTTATTAAGACTTGATATTTTTGTATGCTTTTTACAAGATGTCCTTTTATATGGTTGCATAGATGGAAATCCATTAAATAAACTCTAAACAAACACAGTCTGTAAATATCGACATAAACAATATTTCATTTAGCATATTTCTCATAAGTACATAGTTTTATTATTTTTCAAATGTTAAGTCAATTATACGAGTATATTTAGTCAAAAACTAGATAATTATCTCTTTTCCAATATATAATAATAATTTAATTGTTATCATATTATGTATTATAAATATATTATGTAGGGATAGACGATAATATAATATGTTATAGGTAATAATAATAATATGGTAGTCCAGGTGGCGCGTCCAAGCAACGATGAAACCGTCGTTGGCATATCTAGGGTCAACTCGAGTGACGAGTCAGTACGACATTCGTCGTCAGTATACGGTACATTTTGACAGTGACGAGACGAATGCCGCTAGAGTCGCTTCCGTCACACGCACAACATAAATACCTATACTATTTGTCAAGTATATTATATTATAATATATACAAGTATATATAAATTTAAATATAAGTGTATAGAAAATACTATAGCATAGATACATTGTTATATAAACGTATTATAGTACAGCTCCATGTTAAATTATATTATGTCATATATATATATATATATATATAAATATATGTGCAATGGTGCCGACGTGTCTGTCCGTGTCCATCTGTCCACCGCTGCCGCTACAGCCGCTGCCCGATCGATACGCAGACTATGGTTACCGTGTTAATTCCCACCTTCGAAGGGTGAAAAAAAGGAGAAAAATAAAAATAAAAGTCTACACAAAACGCACACGCGATACACCCTTTCCCTATCATGGCATCTCACTTCCTCTTACTCACTATAATATCTGTATCTTTCTCTATCCGCCACCCACCCCGGGACATCTCCATCTCACGACCCTTTTTGCTGTACATTCGAAGCCGTGTCTATGCAGCGTCCGTTTATTCGGAATAATAACACACGTGTATATGTGATTTTCTGTAGGGTTCTCGTACGTTATTTTGATAAGACAACTTTTTTCCGTATCCCTGACGCTTCACACGATAACTTGCTTTCTATTTTTATACTTCCGTATTAATATTATTATTTTAAATTTAAAGGTAAATAGATCAGTGTTTATCATTCTACACTAATAATCACTTATCATCCACCAACCACTCGTAACTGAGACTTAATGCACTAATAATGCGTTTCTGGTTAATTATTTTTAATATTGATCCTAATCCGATTGAAAAATGCGATAAAAAAATGCCACACTTTTGTAAAATTCTTTAAAAAAATAAATATTATAAATATTATCCACACAATAATAATATGTATAGTGTAAACATGCGCGTCTAAGCTACTTGTAAAATAATTTGACGTCTTTAAGTTTTCTTTTAATACTTTAATACTATGCGTAGGTTACATTCATCGTTGTCGTTCCCGCGACAATGTTTTATATTTTTATCCAACAATAACACATCACTCGCGCACGACCTTTTAAAAACGTCATAATATTAATATATTGATTTAAATTCGTTATGGGATAGTGCAGGTTACGTTAAATTACGTATATAATATATCCGTCAGTGACGCTTAAACTCGAGAGTTTGAACAGTTATAGTACCTACTCGACATTACTGCGTGCGTCCACGGTATAGTATACATTATAATATATATAATATACATAAACTATGGTATAATAATATAGGAATATTTTAATGTGTGTTATCAACCGTTCTCATCGTTAACATAAAAATGAATTGCAGTGTATATATTATTATTGTGCGATGAATATTATAGTGTGCAGCGCTATTGGATCTCGTAACATAATATTGAAAACACCGATAAATTTATATGAGAATATTATTTGTTCAAAAAATAATCGTTTACCCACCAATCTCATGGATTATAATGTTATAGATTTATAGAATTTTATGGTTTACACGCACAGTAGACGATGACGTGACACATCGACACATCGTCGATCGCGATCAATTAAGCACTTTAAAAAAAGGTCAACCAGATTCATCATGTTCTAAATAACTTCACACCGTATATATAGCAGTATTTGTTATGACGGTTTGAGGACGTCTATATGTATATTATATAATACAAAAGTGCATTATGTATTGTTTTTATCACCTGGGTACTATGGGGTATGCCGTTGGCGCTTATCTTCCGTCGAAACGAAATCTGACGAGTACAAATCAATTTGTAATACATATTATTGTATCATTGTGTTATTATTTTTATTATATAGACAAACACTGTCTGTGGAGAGTGGCTGGTAGACAACAAATAATACGCGTAAATAAATCGTTTAATTATTACAGACGATGGTGATTTTGTCGGTGTTATCGAATACTATAATGATATTACAATAATTTCCATTTTACACCACAATAAACTAAATTGCAAATATAATATTATTCGATACTATAGATTATTGTCACAACGATAATAGTAATAATAATAATAATAATAACAATAACATTAAATAATTGTATGAAATTACTGTGATGAAACGATTGTCAATATAACGTATATTATAATGTAGTGTGGCGAGTTATCGTTGATCACACACAGCACTTAACAGTTTGAAAACAATATTCGGCTAGTGTAGTGCTGTTGTGATTTAACGTTGACTATCAACGAATATAGGGCTGCAAATCGCAATACATAAATATATGTATATATATTATTTATTTATTTATTTATAATATGTATATACATACGGCGTATCTGCAGTTACGTCCTCGTTAGGATATTCGAGGTGGTGGTTGATAATAGATAATATGAAATGTCAAATGACAATACAATTAATAATTGTTTGAAACAATGCGTGCGTGTAACTCTGTAACTACATAGAATATAAGTATAATAAATAATAGCGATAATAGAGTCAATGATGATTAGCAGTGGTAATCTATACTGTTACAAAATTGTGTATCATAAATAAACTGTGCAATAATAATTATAAATTATAAATCATTTAAATTTCTTGAACTATTAATACGACTATGATTATTTATATTTGATTGATTCTGAAGCGGTTGTAATAGTTTGGTGCAAACTTCGATTAGGTACCTACGTGTTGCATGGTTAAAAGATCTCACAAGTGGTACAACATGGGGTTTATTTTATATTATTATTACTATATTGTGGGAAA
Organism: Schizaphis graminum; assembly: GCA_020882235.1. Classification (NCBI taxonomy): domain Eukaryota; kingdom Metazoa; phylum Arthropoda; class Insecta; order Hemiptera; family Aphididae; genus Schizaphis; species Schizaphis graminum. The sequence goes on from CM037032.1 coordinate 75,214,333, forward strand.
TTCAGTGTATTGTAATAAATATTAATTCATTTATAGGCCAACGAGTAAATATTAAGTAAAGTAAACTTTAACTTTTGTTTCAATTGGTTAAAACTTTATACACTTCACACTTCACATACAAAGTAGTAAAAATTGATTTAAGTTATCAAAAATAATAATATCATAATTATTATTAAAATATCCATTTTATTTGATGACATGTTATTACATATTTACATATTACATGACATGTTGTAGAAACGATTTGTATAATTATAATGTTCTATTTTTGTGAAAATTAATGTACAATTTAATGTTTGAAAGAAAATAGAATAAAAAATATACTTTTTTTATGTCGAGGTCTGAAAGCTCGCTGATTAATTCTACGGTTCGTTGTTGTCGAGTTAGTTTTTTCCCCATTCTTCAGTAAGTGTTTTTTGAATGCAACACCCTTCTGTTGAGCCTAAAGCTTACAACCCTCCTCGTATAAGCTATACAAATTGAGGTCCCCGCAGTATATAATTTTCGTATTCATCAACGTCTTAACTTTATATAACAATTACAACGAGAATTCCGAGCTTGTCAATAAATAATTTTTATGGCTAAGAATTTTGGATCACTATTGACAGCTTTTCAAATAATTACCGTTCTGTAAGGCGACGAGGTAATAACAATACCACAATTATTGTTATTATTACGTGTTAGGTTTTTGGTGGAATTGTTTTAAATTGTTTTAAGTACAGTTTATTTATGAAAATAATATTGGTGTTTGTTCAAATATATAAAAGTGTACGTGAAAAAAAGTAGTATCGTCTTTATTTATATACTATAAGATCAAATTTATTTTGTAAAACAGAAGCTTTTTAATATGCATTGTGATTTTTTTGTACGATAATTTATGTGTATTTGAAAAATATACGGACAAAGAATATAAGTCAGCATGAAATTACTTTATCATTGCAATTATTCGATATTCCGATTATATTCAAATTTATAATTGAGTGTTGCACCAGATCATGTAACTCTCGGAAAACGACATTAAATGAAACATCCACAGTGTTTTTTCGTACAAAATATTTTCGATTTATATTGAATAATAATATCAATGTAAACAACATACAATATACATTCCAATATAAATATTACATGTATAACAAAATATATTTTAAATTAAATTAGTTATAAGTTATACATTTTTTTGTGTTTTATAATTTTATACAACTCATTTGTTATTTTAATTTCGTTGAAATGGTTTAAATTATTTGAACGACGGTTATGATGAGATTTAATATATTAATTGAACTTGGAAATTTTCTATTCACTAAGGTCCACAATATTTTATACATAATATTTCAATATTTTAATCTCGACATTTCTTTTTGAGAGTCTTGATGTTATTTCTATTTTTAGACAATATACATTTTGTTCTTAGAAGAAAGTTAAGTAAATATTACATTTTATCGGTCGTCATCGTAACGAACGTTGAATGTCAATCAAACGTATTAGAATAATATTTGTATGTAGGTATATTATTATACATGTACATAATCTTGTATAAGTTTACTTCATACTTATTATTTATGTGAAACGAAACGAAATTACATAATTTAGTTAAAAATCACTGTCGAGTGTCGGGACAGTGGCGCTGTAGATATATATATATATATATATATATACTATAATTTAAAACTATATTAAATGGTTTATACTCTGAACTTAATTGAATGGATTCTGTCGTTCAGAATATGTTTTGTGAACTGTGCATAGTATGCTGTAAAATATAGTTATTATTCTGAGCTAATAACCAGTGGTTGATACGTTAAATAAATGCCATCGCTGAAAATATTATTCCATATAGTCATTTTATCCCTTAATTCAATTTTCTTTAAAACCGTAAACAATAACATAGGTTAATTCCCAAAGAAAATAGCTAAAATATTTTTTTTAAATTAAAATTTTGTATACATTAACCGTGAGACTTTTCCAGAGTTTGAAGCGAAATCGCTTATACACGAACACGTACCACGTACCCATGGCCTTCTCTATTGTGTTTAGTATTCACTCGTTATTATATAACCCACTAATTATGTGAACCATGCTGACTAAATTCCATACTCGGCGTATACTTAAACACGTGTTACACACACATAACTGATTTAGTACTGTTTAGTTGACTTAAATACATCCATCTCATTGGAATCCGTTTATCCTCTCCCTCCTTATAAAATGAGTCAAATAGTTTTATAATTATTTCGATTGTCTTAATACATTTTTATTTTCGTTTAGTGAGTCTTTATTTGTTGTCATTAATAAAAAAGACTGTAATATATGCCGTGCATGGTGCATATACTGTATGTATATATAATAATTATATATATATATATACATACGTATTTACCTAAATATATATAATATACAGTGATTCGCCAAGCAAATTTTTTTCAATAATACAGTAATAGCACAATAATGCAGTAATTCAAAATCTACTTTTTGGGATTTTTAAATATAGGTATCTAAAGACTATATTTATAAATTATTGAGATATTTTGAATTACTTAAGAAATGTCTTTAAAGATACCAAATTTTTTTTTTTTATGTGAATTCTCTTTTTCTAATGTACATTTTGTGGTGGATAAATGTTATAAAAATATTGAAATATCAAAATAAAAGTTCAAATGAGTGATTTTTGAGTTATTTGACTTTATGTTCTCAAAAAATTTGCCGGACCCACTCCACTGAGAGTGAAGTCCACACACGTGAAAATTCTCTTCATAAGAGAAGAGGGTACAAGTACTACCACTGTACTCTACCCCTTCCAAGCGAAAAAGACTTCGATAAAGACTCAGACGGTCGTTTCGATAATAACTTGAAAAAAAAAAATGTTCTCAGAATAATAAAGTGGTCCATGACAATAGATTTGGAAGACATTGGTGTATGGATATTTTAGTAATTAATATTAATCATAATTTGTAAAAAATTGACCAAGTATAATAAATACTAGATCAAATTTTATCTATTGTACATTTCTTATAAAACTATTTTTATTCCTGATAATTAGTACAGTCTTTTTTATTAACTGAGAAACTACGTGATCGAATATTAAACTAGGTATAGTCAATTTTTTAAAAATATCCAATTAATAATTTATTGTTGAACATAGAGGTTCTCATTTAATAGACAGAAGTTTATATAGCTTCAAAACATCATTTAAATAGTACAATAAATCTTAAGAATTTTAAAATAATATGGTATTTAAGTATATTTAAATTTAACAAAAATTAGAATTCGAATAAATTTATTATTTAAGGAAAAAGTGGGATTTACACGCTCGGTGAATCACCCTGTATATATAAATATTTATATTATACATGCAGCACTATTATAATACTGTAATGCTCGCCATCCCAGCCGTATATATAAGATACGAGGCAGTTGAAATGGCCGTGGCGATCCGTTTGCCTTATATGCGGTGGCTATCTACATATTATAATGTATATAAACGCCCGTGACAATATCTCGCCATTCGGATTCACATAAAACTTAAGTGCGTCGATCGAATCCACGAAGACATTTACTTTTTATGCGTACGGATGGTCAAAAAAAATAAAAATAAAATAAGAAATAATAAAAATGTATAATACTCTGTTTTATAGGTATAATTATGTTACTCTGACGTATACGTGGATAAAATATGACCTACGTATTTATTAAAATAGTCTAATATCATAAATGGTATACCTAATACTATCTAAAAAACATAATATGTATCTGGTAGATGATATATATTTTAAATTGACGTGCGTTTATTCAAAAAAGTTCTTATAAATTTATTTTTTATAGAGAAACGTGTACCTACAACTAACTAACGAATATCATAACCAATGTGTTAATTGCAACTTAAAATACAACAATATTTAGTATCAATTTTTAAACAATTCCGTTGATAATAATAATATACATATATTATTATGGTGCGGGCCACGGCAATAGTTATTAGTTTATAAGTGTTCGAATACATTTTTAATTTGATTATATTGGGTCATAGAAACTATTGTAAAATTTTCAGGACTGTGTTTCAGATTTAAATTCTGAAACTGACATCTAAATTACTTTGGTTATTGAGAAAATACGATGGAATTTTCCACATAACTTCACTTTTATATTTTACTATAATTGTTGACAATTTCACAAACTTTTTTAACTTAATAGTAATTCGATCATGTGCGAATTCTTTATCACTATCGTATTTAAACTTAATCTTAAATATTTACTTAAAAATCATTAAAAGTAATTTTAATTAAATGGTTCAACAATAATATAGTATATTATATCAATAAAATAAATCATTTTGACTGACTATAAAACGAGTGATGTTAGACCGAAATAATTTATAAGTATATTAATATATTATTAAATCATGTATTTAATTAAGACCGGGTCTAAAATATTGTACATTTAACTTTTGGGCAGTCTAAGTAATTTTGTTATTTTTTCTGTATCATAAATTATAGTGCAGATTATATGAAATACTTTATAAATATTGCAGTACAATAAATTATTGTGAATTATTCATAATGAATTCCTTTTTTGAATAATCAAACTTATTATGTACCTACTTAATAATATGCAATATTGTTTAATATTTTAAATCTAGTAATATTTTGTTTGTAATTCACACTCATAAATTAAGTAATTTAATTTATTGAGTGAATTTAGGTTTCTAACACTTTATCGATCTTTGTAAAATCGATTAATTTAATATGTGTTATGTATTTACTATTTACAATTACAACCATAATATAAAAATATTGTATTATTTGTATTTACATAAGTTTAGTAATAATTAGGGCTCGGAAGTTGATGACCTTAAAAACAATAAAAAATGACCATAAGAATGACCATAAAAATGGCAAAAAATGTCTTAAAAAAATTACAAATATTAGTTTTATATTAATAAAAATACATTTTTTTAAATATTTTACTCTATTTTACTATAAATTTCAAAATATAACATAAAAATGACAAAAATGTCCTTAAAATAGGAGAATTAAAAAATTAAAAATATTTGTTTTATAAATTTATCAATGCTTACAAATTATTTAAAAATCAAAATCATTGCATTGTACAATTAGAGCGTATTTTATGTTATCGAAAGTAAATGACAAGAAACGATAAGAAGTGTGAAATCAGTAAAAATAACTAAAAATGTTGGAAAATGACCTATAAATCTCAAAAAATGACTTAAACACCAAAAAATGCAAAAAAATGCAAAATAAAAATTAGTTATTTAGATTCACATGCTTATGAAACAGATTTGTGGCCAGGAGAGCATCGTCTAAAAAGTTCCAAAAAAAAATGCAAAACGCATCAACTTCCGAGCCCTAGTAATAATACATTAACAATAATATCATTTAAAAAATAATAATTAATAATTAATAATAATATTAATAAGTTTACTTATTAGTTATTACATAATGTTAGAGGATGATAAAAGTATTGATAAATTATTATACAAAAACCATTGTTTTTCTCATTTGAGATCGAATGAACTCTGATTACCGTTTTGACTATGAATCACTATGAATTTATTGATAAAAATTATTATTTCTATAAAATTGTTATTAAGAACGATAAAAATTTTTATTGGAATTAATATAAAAAAAAAAAAAAACAATCATTTACCTATTGGTCATTACTTAATGAAAATATTTACACGTGCTTATTGTACCTTTATAAGCAGTTTGTTTAATTTCCAAGAAACAATCGATGGTTTAACAGACTAGAAGTAATATGGAGGAAGGCTCGTTCAAGAAAGTTCTTGTTAAGCTAAAATATTTTTTAACTATATATGAATATAATATGAATGCTTTCATGGAGAGTTACTCAAAAAACGATTAATGGATCGGTTGTAAGATAAACACATAGAAAAAAGTGATGCCTGTATTGAGGCATGATCCATGGTTACATGTATAGTTAAAAAATGAGAATGTATACTATTTAAAATAATACACGGCTTGGCTGAGCTTACCGCGGTTCAGGTTGCGGAGCGAGTACTGTAAACAATGTGTAAATTTAATAGCAGTAAATGTTTCCAAAGTTGAAATTCATAAAGTCAGGTTAATACTACGCCGTGTCGTGTATTTTACCGCACAGTTTCGTGTATCTTATCGTGGACTATCAATATATACCACGAATTAATTTTATCTTCAATTGTCATCAAAATTTGATCCAATCTTTTTTTGAATAAATAATATTTGATAATTTATTATCACTAATAAAATCAGTAACCACACGTTGAAAAGTCGGATAAATTCAACTTCATGGTATACGAGATTATATCACGGTAACCGTAGTTGAAACCGTAAAAATAATGATATACCCGTATCATATTGCATGATTAGACCAATCAGAGAATAGCAAAGATTGACTACAACAGTATGGTGTAGTGAGAACCCGATTTAAAATGAACGGTTCCTCAAACGTATCACAATGGTTAAATTAGGTAACTAGGTTATAAGTATTTGTTATGCCATGAACAATATTTAGCAAAGTTCAATAACATGGTAACATGGTTAATCTTATATAACCACTCTCGTATATTAAAAGCTTAAAATGGATACCAACCAATTACGCAAATAATTAGTATGTATGTAAACGCGAACGTGTATAATCATAATGAAAAATACCCGCTTTAACGATACTCTTGGCGAGCAGTGAAAACTATGACATTTTCTGTCGGTCCGTCTATAATAGTTTTATAACTGTCTGCTTTTCGACAGTATACCGCTATAGAGATGTTTTTTATCAATTTTTGTGTGCGTGCATAAATCGTTGTGCAGTGTATCGAAATTCTATCCACGGATCTCGATTTTGGACCAATCATTTTCACGTTGTCGTATACGAGTAGATACGCGCAATGTATTACAGTATTATAGTGTTTTGCAAGTGCCAAAACGTGTTTACCTTCAGCCCAAAAAATACGTGATTCCGTTTGCTGAAGAATTTGTGTCGATTAACAACGTTAAGGTAGGATACACAAAGTTATCTATGTTATATTCACACGTTTCTTGTGAAACTTTATTGCTCTATACATTATTACGACCGTCATTTAAAAATTAGAAGTCTTTTGTATTTTAACATTATAAAATATACTATAATATGAGTACCTATACCTAAGTTGGTAAAACACAGAACCGTATTGTTTGATAATTTTTAGTATAACATTATATCATAATAATAATAATTAATGTATTATCTTGCATTGGCATTAGTCCGTAAGTCACCGAAACATTATTATATGCATTTTAGTATAATATAACATGTAATGTGTAAGTATGTACCGATTTAAACGTAGTTTTTTTACAACGAACACGAAGAGTTACGGTTATAAGATGTTTTCGCAAGTGTTTCCATTACACAAATATATCAAACGTCTTATAACACATCGGAATACTTTTTATTAATATTTAATAACCAATTACATCATCTTAGTTATTATTATATACCAAATAACCAAATAGGTACTGTAATTTCTCTTCTTTACCAGTCGCTACCGTTCTACGTGTTCCACGTGGAACAGTAAGTTAACTTCGTATATATGCAGCAGTTAATGCGCATTGACTCAAATCCAATGCGTATTGAGTTAATTCGCATTTGGGAGCAGGTTTATATGCACTTAAAGTATCAAGATTAGATGTCGAATAAAATTAAAAGTTAATGCGTTATATTAACGCAAAATATCAGAATTACCTAATTTAAGTAAAGTATTCAATTCTTGATAGAAATAAATATAATATACAAATATTTTATATTGATAAAATATAAAACAGATAGTACGTATATAACAATGTACAAATTATATGGGTATGGACACCGTTCTGGGTATGGTGTGTCAACGTGTCATGAGTGTGGGTGCTCGCTGATGGCCGTGCTGATCGTCGCAGAGTCTTCTCCAGTATTGTATTTATATTCGTGTCGCACACTCCTTCCGTGCCCGCATCTGTCATTATAATAGGTATAGCACAACGCTTGCTGGAAAACCTTAAGTCAACAGTTAGCCCTGTTTACCATTCCTCACATTCAGCATATTAGCTGTGTCCTACGTAAAGTGCAATGTACAATGTCAATATACGGTAATCATTACAGTACTGCAAAAAATACAATATGATTCAGAAATCAGGATAATAACTCATAAAACGAGTATTTACTAATGAACTATTTAAATTTAAACTACATATTATTAACTAATGGTTCAAAATATTATGATTTTTATTATCATGAGTGATTTTAACGAGAAGAATAGGTACTATGAACCATAGAGGGAAAATTTTTGACATTTTCCAACATTTTTGGCATCAACATTTTTGCTATAATATTTATATTAATTATACTTTATTTAAACTGCCAGTAATCTAGTACTTATACCTATATAGATGATTATCAATTCCATTATAAATAAATCGAATGAATTATTTTCTGTTTTGATCATTTTTATGAAAAAATTTTAGTTATGAATTTGATTATACTATTTTGACTAAAATATTTGTGTTTTGGAGTTTAGAATAAAGCGCGTGTATGCTAATTTTTTTAATTTTAATGAAAATAGTATCGAAAAATAGTATAAAAACGCTCATGATGGTTTTAATGATGGTATACGTTTTGTATAGGTAATTATTAGTAATTTCTCATAAATAATTTTATAGTTTTATTTTTATTATCAAATTTATCTGGTATTCTGTTTAATTTTTAATTTTTATTATTCAAGTAAATAATAAATATTAATATTATATTATATTATCTTTTTATCTATAGTACTATACTATATCTAATATCTGTTTTCAAAGTATAAGAAGTATACATTTACATATTATATTATTACTTGAAGAATAATAGATACTCATATTATAATTGGTTATTGTAATAACATTTCATAAAAAAAAAAACGAAGCTATGTATCGTTTATAATCGACAACGATGATTTATTGTAGCAGATTATTGAGTCATGAAGTGAGGTATTCATAATTTGTTCCAAATATTTTTAACGAAGCTTTATGTGAATTGTACATTATACATGCATTTCGTATACAGTGACTGTTAAATCTTAATAAATAGGCTCTCATTTCAAGTACTATTTTAATTTAATAAATTGAGACGAATAAAATTAAAAGTATAATTTAGCCTTGTATCCTGTCTGCGAGGGCGACGGCGGAACGCTTGCGATCATTTAAAATATTCCGATTTGAATACGCAAAAATTAATTAAAAGTTAGAAATTATCTGCCATGTAAATTACAAAGTTTGAAAAAACACGAACCAACTGTGAAATTGTATAATTATTACGTCGTGTGATATCGACTTGTACCGTATTATTATAATATTATATAGTGTGTCTAGGAAGTTTGGAGATGCTAAATATTGCTCTAGTCAGATATTATTACATAACATATTATAAACCAAATAAATAAATAATAATAATATATTATTGCAAAAAGAGAAAATGACTTTAAAGATAACGTCAATATATTACTATTACATTAGATTTATCATTAATTAAATTAAAGATTTTTCTTTGATCGTTATCGTTGTATAATATATAGTTAATCTTGACTACAAATTTGATGCTTCCAAACTTTCTAGACGCACAGTATATACATGGAATTTATTATATTATAAATATAACTCATACGAATGACCGCGTGGTACTAGTAGTGGTTTGCAGAAACCAGCCTATAGCATACGAACGGGTATAAATATATTATAAATTATACATAATATATAATATATATGTCGTAGCCACATCGTGAAATCGATTTTTTCATGAAAAGATGACCATTTCATGAAATGGAAACAGATTTTTTAAACTTCGTGAAATTTGAAAATATTTCACGAAATGGTCACTTTTTCATGTTATGGTCACTCCAATTTTACATTGTGTAATTTTTTTCACAATGTGGTCGTTCACTTTATGTACTGAAATACAACATTTATGGAACGTTAAGTTTGATTAGATTCGTTATTAGTTATTTCATGTAGGTATACTCATATTTATTAAGTACCTACTTATTTATAATATATTATATTATAGTAAACCCTATTATATTATATATTATAGTAAAATATTATTTTATTTATGCATTGTAAAAATTGTATTAATTATAATTAGAAATATATACAATAATGTAATACATCTACGGTCCATACTTATTTTTAAATTTTTGGAAGAGTGAACACGGTTAATCGCGAACACAGATAATCGAAGTTCTACTCTATGTATTTTAGTATATCATATTAATTTATTAACCATATTATAATAATTTTTATAGTAATATAGACAATATAGTATATTTACTTATATTTATAACTTATTAAATAAACATATACAACGACTTTCATCTTTTAAAAAGTATAAAATTACTTAAAATTTAATATTTTTTACTTGGACTTGAACTTATTACAGTACCTACGTCTAGTGTGTACTGTATGTCTGTATGTCATTAACAATTGATTCCATTTTTTTTTTAATTAAAAAGAACAAATTTAACTCATAAATTATTTGTGCCTACTTACTTATGTCAGTTATGTGTTGTGAGTTGTGATAGTATTGTTAGATGTAGATAATCTCTGGTCAAAAGTATGAGTAGTATTATAGTATAATTCATATTTTATAATTTTACGATTTTTTATAATCAAAGTTCAGGACGTATAGCAATACCTATTGCATACATTCTGCACAAATGTAGAACAAATTGGCAGATTCGTAATGAAAGATAGATACGTTTCAAATAAAATACACAGATAGTTTAAGTATGAAATCTTACTTTCGGTTTATTTGGTGGACTAAATATTTCATTAAATAATATACCATTTATAGCACACAAAACAATTATAAGAATAATTATAAAAAAAAACCAAAAACCTATTCATTACAGAAATTTTTTAAAGAATTTATAGTACTAAATGCTAAACTTTTGTATTAGAGTAAATCCATTAAATACTTATTTAAAAACAAAATTATAAAATTAAAATATTAAAATAATAACTTTAACATACGTCGTCAATATCTCAATTAAATACCAAGTGGATTTAAGTTCTAAACAAAACGTCATTCAATATATTAAGCAAAAAATTAACTTTATGTCACTTTAATAATTTAAATAATTCATATAATATTATAAGTTATCTATGTATTTATAAGTTTTAATGTATTTTCAGTTAATCTTAAATTTGTACACATTTTTTGATTTATTTTCAGCTTTATAAATATCTACATGTAATACTATAAGTTTAAGAGAAAATTATTATGCTTGTTAATACTGAGTTGCATAAAACCATTCTTTAGATTTATTTCATGAATGATTTTATCAAAATATTAAATATTATTGCTAAGCCATTTGCGTTACACAAATATTAGAATAAGAATGAATTGGTTTAAATAATATACCAACGTCCAAGGTTTATGTTGAATGTTGAGCTTATTACAGTAAAAATGAAGGAAACATTTAAACTGTTTTAATTTGAATAGATAAAAGCTCAGTGACAACACGTTTAATGATTGGCTAAAACTTAATAAGTCGAAATCGGACCATTAGTTTAATTAATTGGGAACCAATAGTAGTATAATGATTCAATAACACTATTAAACGTTTAATAAACATTTAGTGAATGAATAACGTTTTATAATAAATTAATGTTACGTTAAATTTAATACGCGTAACCTAGCGTAAGAGTTTTAATTATTTTTTTCTGTATCACTAATAATAAGAAGTATTTTATCAATTAGAAACAGGACCAAAATTATTGTCTATTATGTAAAATAAATAAACAAATATTATAATAGGTACTACCTTAACTGAAATCAATTTTTATTATTATTATTATGACTATTGTTATTATTAATTGTATTGATTTAGTGGTTTTTGTATGCTTCAATAATTTTGAAAAAAATCATTATAATATAGATAGATAATATTATACCTATTTAAACATTATTTCACTTTCTTACACCTATTCGATTAGTTTTCATGGATAAATTATCGAATAAAAATAATTAAACTCTTTATAGTTTATTGGTATAGGTTCAAAAGATTAGATACAAGTAGTTATCAGCTCTTAAATATACAATTTGGTCATATTAAAAATATTTTTAGTTTATTTATACTTTGACAAATCCCGAATAAATAATACAATCGCATGGATGGCGGCGACAGTTTTCGCGACAAAATAGTGGGCACCCGTAGACAGGTGCACTCGGGTCATCGTGCCGATGACGACGACAATGTCTTCGGGAAATCTGCATGCGCTTTATTGTGACAAACCGGCTGCAAGTAGACGTTATTGTCGGAACAGCAACCACCAAGCAATATTATACATAGTGGTTGCATAATGAAAATAACAGTCATCGTCTGGTCAGTGTTTGGCTGTAGTAGTATAGTAGCTGTAGTATTATCAGCTGTAGCATACAGAATACTATCGTAGTAGCAGAAACAGTAGTAGTAGTAGTAGTAGTAGTAGCAGTAGTAGTAGTAGTAGTAGTAGTAGTAGTAGTAGTAGTAGTAGTAGTAGTAGTAGTAGTAGAATTGTAAGTATATGCGCGTATTTGTGGCAAAACATGTGCGTTGTTTTTTCATCATTATCATATTATTATTATTATTGTTGTTGTTGTTGTCGTTGTACGATTATCAGCTGTGGAAATCGGCTGACGACGGTGGAAAACGATTATCATTGTTTTATCCGTACGGCCTCGGTCAATCGTCGTGCAGTAAAAAGAAAAAAAAAGTTGAATTGAGGGACAAGAGGTGTATAAAAAACATATATTATATATAATGCAATTGTATATCATATTATTATATTGATATTTTCTCTCCACTCTCTTCCATAAGATTGGTGTAGGGTCACTTGTATAACAATTAAATATGTTGGTTGTTGTATTTTGTTACTAACCATAATACATCTATTAGCATAATATTTATGTTTGATAATGAGACATGAGTAAAATATAACAGTGATACGTATTTTTTTTTTTTTTTAATTTAATTATTTTAATTTTTATAAAATATTTACACCAAGAAAAATTATTGTCTTTTACACACAATAATAATTTTATAATTTTTTTAAATTATTAGTGTTCGACTTTTAACACAATATAAGAGCTTGAAAATACCTATTTTTTAAGCAATAGTTTTACAAAATGTTTACATGTAATATGCTTATGTATAAATGTAGAATACATTAATACCATAATATGAGTTATAAATAAATATATAATATTATAATATTAGTTATAATTATGTGTATAGTTTTTCAATATTAAATACTTCATAATAATTTCTTAAACTAGTAAAATACATTAAAAACTATAAATTGTATGTATTTTATTACTCACTTGAATATGTTGGTAATACTATTATAAATTACTAAATGCTGAAATATCTGTAGTGTTTTAATATTTTTACAATAATAATTGAATATATTATAGTGTAAATTAAATTTAGGTAATGGGTATTTATATTGATGATCGAAAGTCAAAGTAATATTATATAATGCCATAGCCTGTGATGAATTGTAATTTGTAGCGGTATACAGTATTAAGTATTCGAACCTTTAATTTTAGTTGAGTAGACGTATTTTATACAACAGAAAAATAATTTTTTTCAGTTTTATCAAAATGTATAATTTATTATTATCTTTTTAAATTGATGATTATAGTATTATAACAAATTAATAATATAATTTAACCATACAAACGCGATGTATTGCTGCAATATTAATAATGTGTTGTCAAAGCTAATATATTTATGCAGCTGTCATTACTTAAAAAAAAATATCTGACCTTCGAAAATAGTATACCTATAACGTATTTGTTCTTACGCTCAATTTCGGTATTTTTAACGTTTATGCATGCGTTTAAACTTCCGTTTTTGATTGATTCAGATGGTTCTGTGTCACCTTGATGTATGCGGTCTAGTCACATTTCAATATTTCCATGTAACCGTCAGATTATTATTATTATGAACCTTTCTCGTCTACACAAATAATATTTGGATGGATTCGTTTGTAGGTATTCCGGAAAAATAAATAATAATATATTCATGTAACTATATATATGAGTGTATATTGACTACAAGAGGACAGAGATGCATCAAGCGATTCGATACGCTCGGCTAGCCCCGTTTTGTTTCGCGGAAATTCTTGAGTGTGAAATGTACAAATTTCAAAAACACTCGCGTGCGAAATCGTATACGTCTGCATACGATTAAATTCGAAAAGACGGCCTTCTGCAGATGACGGTTTTTATACGTCGCAGATTACAACTACTTTATACTATTATTATGTATAATAACCAATATATATATGTGTATATAGTGTAAAACATTATCATAATAATAATATATACCATTCCATAAGTCTATAAATTTAAATTATTGTAACGAATCAGTCACTACTACATTATCATATATTATATTACATATTATTATGTAATACACCCCATTTTAAATTTTTAATTATTCGTAAAAGTAAAACCTTTCCCGGACATTATGATCCAAAATGTGAATTATACTATTTATTATTATATAATATAATACCTTTTGTCCCACGTAACGATTTACAAGAATAACACGTATAGCAGTACATTATTATTACTATAAGATTTTAATACGTGATGTGATTTCTTCGTTGTTTATTGAAAAGTGTTTAAATAGGTTTTTATCGCCTGCGCTTGTAACGAACCTTTTATCCGCTGTATTATGCACCTTATATGGGACCGATTTATTTCCGTTACTTACATGTCTCACGTTAACACCTCAATGGCTACAGTTAGGTGTTTACCACTTACGCGCGCAGCTTTTCAACGAAGTCAAAAGTTACAAAATATACCCACATTTAATGCTATGAACGTAAATATAAAAACTATTTAATACGTTTTCGAGACAAAAATCAATAAACCAACATCATATTCACAAAGAAAATCGTATGTTCCACATCAGTAGGTACATCACCATAATATTGATGATCTCAGTTTAGTATTCAACAACAAAATATAGTACCTATGTTATGGAAATTGCATAAAATTAATTTAGACAAAAATGGAAAATATATTTTGTATTCAAAAGAATAGTATTCTGATAAAGGTATAAAACAAAAAAAAATGCATTGTACTAAGGAAATCTAATAATAGTTCCATCTACTTTTTTTTATATATCTTCAGAATATCAGTTTAGGTACATGTATATTGTACATGATTTAAAAGATCAAGAAAAACTTTGAAACAAAAATTCAAATAAATAAACGATGACGGGCAAACAATATGAGAGACAAGGGAAATATAAAATAAAAGAATAGATAGGAGAAAATGTTTTAAATCACGAATAATAGACATCCTTAAAATTGTTTCAGGTATACAATTGTCTGGTATCTGGGACAAAAGGGAAATGAGATTTTTGTGGGCAATAAATTTTATTTATAATTACAGGTTATAAACGATGTATATAGCAGGTACTTAAGTACATATAAATATATAATGTTTGGTGTAGTTATTGTTGACAGTGTTTTTGTCTGAATCCAGATATCAATGAAAAAGATAATTAAAATTATAGTGCTTTGTTTTGACTAATTTGTATAATATTATAATAATAATAAAATAAATTCATACTTTATTATGTTTATTAAGTATATTTTCTAACTATGCAGTTTTTTGTTATAATATTATGATTTAATCACGAAATTATACTAGTACAATTTTACCACTACACATACATACGATTAAAATTCCGTATTTTATGAAATATTTAATACTTAACAAACCTTAATAATTAGATAGTAATTACACACATTTATTTAAAAGTTTTTTTGCGTAATATGTAAAACATATTATATAAACTGTGATAAATACGAATATAGGTGTTAACATTTTATCGTGTATAATATTATAAAAATATACTTAAGTGCTTAAGCGACAAGCGTAATAATATTACTAGCATACGTGAGTCCATTTATATTATATTTGTAGTCATATTATTGAGAATAAAAGTATTCAATTGATGGCCGTATTTTGGGTAAAGTTATTGTATGAAAAACGAGGGTAGAATTATTATTTTTTTTTCTTCATACACCCTCGGAACACACTCTTTATTATTTCGTGTGCATTATTATACACAGTTCGGTAATCAAACACCTATTGTCTAATTAGGAATACAACTGTCATAGTTCACAAAACGGTTTCTGAGTGACGATAATTATTATCGTCATTGCCATTTAATTGCCAGCACCCGGTAAAGTGTATGACGTGGTTTTTTACGATCGGTTGTGACAGCGTTTAAAATTGTAGTAATCGGTAACCATGTGTACCTGCTATTATTATAGTAATGCATAAATAATAATTATATATTTATATGATTATTATACGCATGTGTGGTTTAAAAGTATAAAAAGTAAATCTGACATCGATATATTATACTTAATATTGGTATCGCTTATACAATATATAGATTATAAAACATAAAACATAGTTCAGTTAAATTTATTCCTCACTTTATTTATTTTTTAATAAACACACATGATTTTGTACTATATAAGGTATATATATATATACTTATATACTATTTTAATATTATTAAATCAAGATTTAAAATTAAATAACTCGTATTTATTATTATTATTTTTATTAAATATTTACTATTACTATTACCTGTGCCTAGTAAAATTTATCTTATTTCTAAGATACCTAACAATTAAGATGAAACTTGGGCCGTCATTTTAATCGCATACCTAACCATACATTGTTGACACCATTTAAACGATAATAATAATAATAATAGCATAATGGCAATAGGTAATGATATTATTCAAGACGCGTTACTTTGTTTATAGCAAAAGCTATAAATGTTGTTTAAATTGTTCAGTTGTGTTTAGTACAAAGCTTTGATTACTGTTTATCAACCGGGGTGACTATTTTCGAGGCAAGAGAATTATTGTCATCGCGGAGTCCTTCACGATCGCTTTTATTATAGTTCTCATCTCGACGACGGTACGCACAAAGGCTGCTTATAGATCGGATGTCTTTATAGATTGGACGACAACGATGGAGGGGTGTATCTAATGAACCGAATTCCGTTGTCAGCAATTATTATTATTTTATTATGTTTGCCATTTATTCGGTTCACGAAATAATACACAGTGAGTACAGATAGATTCGCATGGTCTTGTATTCACAACATATATTTATTACGTATAGAAACATGTATACTGGAAATATTTTTATAGAGACAATTATTGTTCCTTTACTAAAGATAAAAAATGATTATTGACTTTTTTATTTACCTAAATTCAGGATTCAGGATAAGAATTTACAATTTTTGTTTTTAAGTTTCTTAAAAATATCTATCAACTATCAATAATTTAAATTTTGATTTATTAATTATTATTGTTTGTATAGGTAAATATTATAATTTAAGTTCTTAAAATATTTAAATATATACATATATATATATATATATTAATATATTATATAATATATATATATATATATGTTATGTACGAAAAAAAATATTGTGAGACAACTTGTATATCTATTTTATAATAATTAATAATATAAATACGTTGTAGTATTAAATACTTGAATGTTGGAACTATCTATGCAGATATACTAGATAGTGTTAGACATTAGTATATGTATATTGTATATATATACATAATATACTTTTATATCAGATACAATACGAAGTATAAACAACGGTTTTATACCTGATAGTGCATCAATCGTTCAGACTTTTTTTAAACATAGGTAGGAAAAACTATCACACGAAGTTCAAGATGGAGTAAGGTGAAGGTATATATTGTAAAAAAAAATTATTTTATGTACCTTATATTTATCTCCTCATAACAGTGATCAGAAAAAATAAAATTATATAATGTAGAGTATAAACGGATCACCAATTATATTATTTTCATAAGGCATGATATATAAGATATGATTAAACAAATATTAAGTACTTATATTATGTTATGTATATTTAAGTGTTTGTCAACTTAAATTTGTAATTAATTTTTGTGTCCTACCACACTTTTTGTTTTTCAATTAGATATTTAAACCACAGTGGTCTACGTACAGTCGTAAATAATTTACCAAGTGATTTTTATACTAATGTATTGATAACTTTAATTCTCCTTTAAAAACTTTCAATAAATACATTCAGAAGATGTACAACTCTATAGACCCAATGGCGTACCCAGGGGGGGGGCTTAAGGGGCTTCAGCCCCCCCCCATTGGCCGTGTTATGGAGTACATTTTGTATTTTAAAAGACAAATTTCAAACCATGATAATTCTAAAAACGGTATTGAATACAACGTATTATCTTTAGTAACAATGATCTAAAATAAGCAAAAAATAGACTTTACGTAATTATGGTTCCGATATAATATTATTTGATCAGTACTCAGCGAGGATGAAATAATTAAATTATTTTGTAAAAAGGCACCTAGAAGGATGCAATTAGAAGACTGGAGCAAATAAAGTAAAAAATAAAATATGTATTTTAAGGTTATATAAAATAAAATAATTTATAATTTATCATATAACATATTTTGTATAATAAATCAGTCCCTACTTCCTACTATTTAAATAAATCACTAATATATTAAGTATGTGTTATAAAAAGTATATAATAATGAAATATTACAATTAACAGCTATAAGACTTTATTGAAACTAGTGATAAGATGTCAAATTTGTATTTACTTTGTTTAGCCCCCCCCCATTCGAAAATCCTGGGTACGCCACTGTATAGACCTATAGACGCGTGATATTGTGTAGTATGAATTATCATTAAACACGTTTATTAGTCGTCCTAAATTGCACGCCTGAGAGATTGGTATTGTGCAGTACATTGCAAGTTATTATAATAATAAAGCACAGCATAAGTAAAAATAATATGCACTACGTGTATCCAGACATAAATATACCTATGATACTTAAACAGTATATAGGTACATGCACATGTATACGTTAGAGCATTGTATTGAAGGGACAGTAATACATGTATTATATTTTATATTGTTTGCATTGTCTTTGCGATTTTAATTCCCGGGCACGCCATTGTCTTGGGGGCTATATTATTATTATTATTATATTGTACTGGAATCGCACTGCGTCAGAACGCCACGTATTTTTATTGGAAAATTGTATTTCGTCGGAATGTAACATTTATACCTACGTATAAATATATACATAAATAATATATATTATTATAATCTGCGCCGATCTAACTATCGCGCACATACAATACTCACCGTACACATTATTTTCACGCACGCGAGACCTGCTTTATGCGTATATACGATCAATCTCTTCAGTTAAAAAATAAAATATTTTTTTTTTTTTAAAACGAGTTTCGAGTCATTAAAACGTGTAACGACGAACCGTTTGACATTTCATGGGTACAATGTGTGTCTCGTTGTTTTTCACGCTTTATATGTATTATTATTATTTTATTACCTACATCATCTATTCGTAGATGTGCCTTAGTGATTTCATTTTCAACAGATATTAGGTGATGTGGTTTTATAGTAATTCCCATCACAAATTTGACGATTTTAAGTGTTAAGTTATTTTTATAACTAAGATAGTAGAACTATTAAAAAAAAATGTATACTTACAAAATCTTCTGATACACAATTAATCAAATACATTTAAGTTTTTAAAATTATTAACACTTTTTTAGCTAGTAACAGTGGTTTATAATAGTTGTACCAAATTCGACTAAAGGGTTCTCCTGCAGATTTAGCTAAGTTAATTTTATGTTACATAAAGTAGGAGAAACTAGATAAAGTTAAAGAAAATTTCAAGAAATGATTTATTACAATTAAAAATATATTTAAACTTTTTTTTTATTAAATTTTTAATCAGTAAAACAATTTCATGGTTTTATACTGAACTTTAATGCTCATAAGTTGTTAAGTAAATATGAATTAAAAAAAAAAGTGTTATAATTTTTCTTGGTACAGAGACAATTGTACAAGTGCCAAGAATAACTGTAACATTTTTTTTTTAATAATAACTTTATTTAATTGTTTAAGCATTTTTATCAACGAAAAATATAGCAAAACTGCATTAAATAAACATTAATGAAAATTATGAACAATATATTTTTTAACTTTCAACTAATTCAAAAAACGTATACACATTATAACAAATATGTATATATATTTTTCAATTTTGCTTCATTAAAGATAACTGTACATTTTTTCATTAGAGTATTCCTTGTTCCTTATATTGATGTTGTTTGCATTTTGTGTTATAACTATGAATGCTTATGATATTTATATAAATAAATTGAATTAAAATAAGAATTGATAAAATAAATAAAATAATACTTTAATAATCAACTGTTAAATTGTTTTATTTGGAAATACACTCACACGAAAAGGCTAGACTCAATAATACCTATTTTAATCATATTAATTTATTTTTATAAGTTTATTCAAATATTAAATAAATTTAATAATAAAAACATAAATGTTGAGTAACATAAGAAAACTTCTATATTGTTTTTCACTTTTTGTTGTCATAAACTCGGCCATTAGATACTGATATCTTCATTAGAATGGCAAGATAATTCGATTCAAATATATAATATATATATATAGCGGGTCATTAACTAGTATAAATATCATAATAGGTATTATTTATATAATTTTACCAAATGTGCAAGAATCAAAATATGAAAAAGTTGAACGGTGTACATATATATTATTTTGTGTAATGTATATTAAATGTATTTTTCAACATCGTTAATTTGGTACACGTTTTACGAGATTTTGTGGAAAGCACACTCTTGCATATTATGTAAAAAAAGAATATCGGTCTGGATAATATTTAAGACTTCGATTTTGGGTTTCTTTCTTTTTTTTTTTATCTCGTTTTGTTATTATTATTATATATTGCATTACTGTAGACGCTTTAGTGTATTCCATGTCTATAATATGTGTGTGCGTATACACACATAATATATGGAATGTATATGGTGGGTGGAAGGGTTTGTCTTCATCTCTTTTATGGCGTTTCCGTGACGGGACCAGTGGAGTGGTGGTGTAGGGTTTACGCGGCGGCGGTGTGGTACGGGGTTTCAGCGGCGAGAGAGCTTGTCAGGGTTAAAGACGAGTTATGTTGGTATAAATCAGCGCGGTTTTGACAGTTTGCCGCAACGGCGGCGGCGTATGGCCAGGAAGTTGATTTTGATTTAAGAGTTGATCACGTGGGACGGCTGCAGTGGCGCCATCCAATCACGTCATCGGCGCAATTTGTCTGTCACATTTACACCGAATTTATGGCACGGTCCCATCTCTCTATTGTCTCCGCCATTGTTCACCGAAAACACACACATATGATAACCAAGACTCGCAAACTTGCATTTACACATGAAAACTGTATATGGATACTTAAAGAGACCGACTCTTACGTAGACAGCAATAATATTCTTATGCGAACAATTTATAACAATTCGTAGTAATCGCTGTGATGATTCGACAAATCAGTTATGATATTATACATGTTATCATAAAATATCGAAAGTAGATATAGCATAATATATACCACGGCTATAATAGTTATATTACTGTATTTAATTAATTTAAATTACAGAGTGAACTTAGAAAAAAAAGATTTGCAAGTCAAAAAATTATTACAATAAAATTACAGCCATTTTCGTTGGTTATAAAATATGCATTATAGGTATTGGTTAATTCGATACATTGTAATATTATGTAGGTACTATGATATCGATTTATCGTGTAAGTAAAAATGTCTGTCGTTAAAGATACCTACAACATAGCTTTTCACAGTATTTACACGCGCATTCGTACACAAATTAAAATGTAAAAATAAAAATGTATTTTTATTGAACTCACTATAATGTATAATGTTATGCAATATTATAATTTAAAATTATTACAATTCATGTAGCTATACTACAGATAATACTTAATATTTTTTTTTTGTATATTAGTACGGTTTGTATAAGCCTTTGAATGCCACTAGATGCTTACATGCGTAGATTGTCATAGATAGTGGGCAGTGGAAAAGTTTACACGTGCAGGCAATTCTAGGCTTTTGCGACGATGACGGCAGATATTAACTATCTGGACACCAGACGTGTGGTGCACCTGTCAACGTCTTCGCTGATACATAGAATAATAATAACGTTATATGGCGCTAGACTATGGACAATGGATCAAACGGTTCGCCTATCAACGCTTCATTATATTCTGCCTATCTGTGGGATTTACATACTTGATACTATTTAATTATCATTATCATTCACTCGTTATAATATTATTCACATAAATATGACCAATATTATTATTAATTCACAATTTTTTTTCTTTTGCTTTACAAATCGTATCTTTCGGCGACAGGCGTACGAGGCAATACGTATAATAATAATTCGTCCAAACAAAGACGTATTGCGATACGACTGAACGGCGTCCCCGGCGGTGGATGGAGGAGTTAGTGGTGACGGGCAACAAGGATTACAATATTATACACATATACAATATTATTTTATTGTGTAGAAGAAGACGGTGACGACGAGTCGTACGTATTTACTAAGAGACGGCGACGGGAGGACGTCAACGACAGATCGAGATAAAAAGGTTACGTGCCGGCGGCGTATAGTAGCATAACAGCAGTATGGTGTATATAACATATAATGGCTGTTTCTGTACGTATAGTGTTTATTTGTATGTATGTGTGTACATTACAGTGCTAGTTTAGGTCTGTGGCGTTACCGGGTTGCGATAATATATATATATATGTGTGTATGGGAGAAGTATGCTGGTGGTGTTGGTGGGAGACTATACATTCTAACCGGGTACCGCCGAGAAGTTTTACAGATGTTGGATGCTGTAAAGGTAGAGGGAAAAGAGAATTTTGCCACGAACGGGTGCGGTACGAGCGCTTGTGGGGGGGGAGACCTGCTGCAGGACGAGTGATTTAGGCGACAGCGAAGATCCGAGCACAAATCTTTCAGACGCGACACGAAACGCAATAAATAAATGCTAGCGCACGCACGCCACAGAGCTACATTATACGCTATACGTACACCACCGCGGGTGCCACGTACACCACGATGATTACCTGCATAGGTCCACCGCGCAGAAGAGTTTCTTTTCTATCATCAAGCCCGTCATCGGTCCCCGAAAAACAGGTGGATTGCACGTATATAATAATTTTACAGATACCTATTTAGTATGTTTTGATACAATTTGTATTTGACATTAAAGAAGCTTATTTAAATGTATACAGTCCACGTGCATTATGGGTCTTCAAATGAATAGGCGTTGAGTATACCAGCGTTTTGAATGATATTTATGTTATCTGGTTTATACCATACGTTGACATTATAGTATACCTGTATAATATTATGATATATGATATTATAGTAGTATTATACCAGTTGCTACTTCACACGTGTCATTTTTTATTATTTCATACGTCCACATTGAACGTATGTTTTTATGTAGAATGTCAGGTATATAGGTATACCTACGGTATTGTAACGTATACGCAATCCATCGAATATAACGACTTGTCGGTTTGTAGGTATGCACGCTAAGACCGAGTGCGTCAACACTGCGTGTACACCTCCGCACGTCGACGACTATTGACCGGGTGCACTGTACATATTATATTTATATATACATATTATTGCAGTGTTTGTAGAGGTATTCGCGATCGTCAGCTCAGATCGACTTTATCGGTAAAGTATATACTTTATTATATAATATACGTGTTGCGCACACGCCATCACCGCCGTCCCGTCAATAGCTATATAGGCACCTATCGTGTGAAACTCGACACAATAGTGTACTATTCTCAGACTCTGAAACAACAGCAACATATTATATTAATTTAATGTGGGTTTCAAACACCACCGATTGTTCCGTCGCCGCCCCCACGTGTACATTATGATTAAATGATGTTTAAAATGACATATACGGGGGATAGTTTTATTTTTCATAGATTTATATTTATTTATTTATTTTACATGATTACCGTGGACAGAATAATATCTTGACGTTGGAGGTATATTATTTAACTTTAATATTATCGAATACTTAAAATTGTTCGATACAAGCATTCTATTCACGATTTAAAATACAATTTGCAATTTTCAGTTTATAATGATATGATAACGTATGGTTCTTATATACAAACAACACTGTACCGTTGTATTTCAAATTAATAATACATTTAAATTTTGTGAACATATTTTGGTAATACACGAAATAGCTAGTTGTATATACAAATATCTATAAATAATTAAGTTATATTAAAGATACAATGTATCTATTAATTATTTTATAGGTGTACTATTAAATACTAAACAACAAAATAACATTTCAACTAGCTAAATATACGTTTATATATATTATTATTGTATGTGTATAGGGTTATACTTACTGAAAGACGTAGGTATATAAAGTTGGGATTTAGTATTTTGGGATAAAATAAATTCACTTACACTTTGCGCGTTTTACCTTTATCAACTAGTCGGACTATGTAAATTTACACACGCTTTTTTATAGTGTATTTCAAACTGATTGAGGTTTAACACAAAGTACTTTCAAGAGACTAACATCGTATTTCGATTTGGAAAACAGTGAATAATTTATTCCCCGAGAACATGCATTTTAATGCCTTGTTAAACTTTTCAACCCGTTAGATGTAATAATTTGTATAATGAATTAGTTAGGGACGAAAATTCAGTATACGGGTACAGCAGGGCGTGGAGAGAAAAAAATCATCAAGAACTGTAATTAAAACAACAAGCCGAAACAAAAAAAAATATATAGATGTATATATATATTAACGCAGTAGGTACCATGCGGCAGAGTTCTGTTACTAAATATAATATGTTATTACTTATTTATACTGAAACTATTACGCGTCGTCTAAATAGTTGAGTGTATAACGCACGAAACCAGTGTAGGACATGGTCAGAAAATAAGTCCGGGTGTTCGAATGTATAATGTGTGACGTGTGTATATATATAATTCGCAATGATCAAATTCAGTTGAGTGACCACCCACTTGCCATAAAATCAGCTTTAATAAATATATGAAGTATAGAAGAAGGTACATTAATATATTATGGAGGTGCAGTCGCATGTGGTATTAATTTTTAGCGTAACGCCTGCTCGTATATAGTTACGCGTATTGACGTGTGCGTTTTGCACTGCGATAGCAACGGTATTTCGCGGGTGCGTTGACGGCACGTCCGTTGATTGCTTTCGGCCGTTTGGCAGCAGTTTGTCGACGGCATGGACGAGAGGAGATATATTATTATATATATAAGTATACACGTACTTATTTCATTGGAAGCAGGAGTATGTGCGGGGTTGAAATGAGAGAGATAGAATGAGTAAGTGGAAACGCAAGAAATTGCTCCGTCATTTCGGCGAGATAGGGTGGTCGTATACGCGAGAAGATCGGCACGAAATAAGGAGGAAAGAAGTCATAATTAAAACCCGTTGGGATCGCGCGCGGGGCCACTCTATTAGTTCTCGGACCGATGCCAGAACCTTTTCATTTAATCCAACTGGACATCATTTAAGCGAAAACTTTTCCATCCGCTTTAAGGAGAGCCTTGTGTGCGCGTGTTGATTGCTCGGACTTTTACCAAAAACCTTACTTGGCCCGTCCTTCGCATACCCCGTCATCATCGTCTTCGTCTGTCTATAATGTACATCGATAGCCAGGTGGCTCTCTCTCTCTCTCACCCTTTCTATATATTTTTTTTTTGTTTACATTGTTGTAGGTATATTATATAATTATCCACATACGGATCTTCACAAACAAACCCCGGAAGCGTGAGTAGGTTACTTGGGAGAAGGTGGAAATAGATGGTAAGTAAAGAAACTTTCCCGCGTAAAAATTGGCTGAAAACGCATGCTGAGCTCAGCCGAACGATCCAATATACTCGTGTACGTGATGTATATAAAAGCTAAGAGAACGAGACAATATCACTAATGACCGTAACGATCGAAGAACTCGCGCACTTTTCCGATCTCGAATCCGCGTCCGTCAATCGACATGTTTTGACATACATTATTTTATACTAATATAATATTATTGTTTTAACTTTTTTCAAATTAATCGTCATGAGAATATAATTTTTGCAACGTGTTAGAAATAACATATTATATTATTATAAAATACACATATACATGCGTGTTATTAGAGAGAAAAAACCTATAGAAGTCAATACATTAACATAAAGTAGTAAACGACTACTTAATATACATATAATTATATAAAAACACACCAACATAAGAAAAAAATGAATACCTATTCATCTATACAATTTGCAGATCGTAATATTAGTAGTAATAAAAATAACCTCCATATATAAAGGGCACAAACAATATGTGATTTTCTTCCTTTCCAATTTCCATAACACCCGTGTTTTCATAATATAATGCCGCACGTCACCAAAGTATATTTTATTTGTTATTACTGATATTATTTTATTTACCTATGATAATAATTATTAAGTTTGAAGAATCTGTAGACGATTTTCATCCACTCATAATAATTTCGTTTGTGCTTTCATTTATTTAATATTTAATATTATTTCACTTTTTGGTATAGTCGTTCGTCATTATCCCACGTGTATAATAATATATAAACTACACACACACACATTTCCTCTAGCGCACAACAATAACTATTATTTTTTGGGTTATACGTATACGTAGGTAATTTAATATTCCACTAACAAGCTTTTAATAACATGCGAGGTATTTTTTCACTCTGTTTCATTTAAAACATTCCAATCATGAGAAATAGTCATGTCGATTCACTATGTACCTGTTAATACATAATAATATAATATGTGAGGTATTATAATATCGTATGTGCAGGGAGTAAAAACCATTTCGACTAAGACTATTTTATAAAACATAAAAGTGTCAGTCCGTTGGTGTAATTATTGTATTGCACACATTCCAAAGAATTTTAAACGTGACTTAAGTCTTAACTTCGAATTAATGTTTCGGTAATTAATTTACCATCCTATTAATTTCACTGTATTTTAGTCACATAACTATATTTTATATTATAGAAAGAACTACCTTATGATATAGCTTTGGTTACCTCCTTGTAATAATATAGATAGAAGCACATGACGATGACGTATTATATTATGTTTAACTGCAGTTCTGGATCGGATTTGCATGTTGGCGGACAATTTTCCACACTATTGGAATTTTCGAGTGGCTTTTCGACGAAAATTCCAAAACAATAAAAAGTGCACGTCTGATGTATAGAAGCGTTCACAACGCTCACTATCTTTTATGTATATTGAAATATCTCAAACGCCATTGTTTTTTATACTACACACGTTTTTGTACACAATAGTTATTCATGACGAGTGAAATTCGTAAATCTTGTAAATCTTCGACAGTATTAAACATGTATAAGCGCGTTTATAGACGGATTGAAGAGAAAAAAAGATTTGTTCACACATAATTTAGTTTATAATTATATGCGACTGCGTCTGTATACCTACTGGCTACTAGTAAACATGAGGTATCAGTGGTGCAACTAAAAAAAAATTTGGGAGGCGATGGTGGGGTCAACCCCTTAGCCCCCTGGTTGCTCCACTATATGAAGTATATGTAATCTAAAATTAGTTGTAATAGTACGACTTGTATATTTTTTAGGCTTTTAATATACATAATTTTTAATACGTAAACAAATAGTACATAGCATTTAAAAGTAAAATAATGATTTGAGATACCATCACAAAAGTGATTAAATTTTTCAAAACTAAAATAAACAAAGATTGAACGAAGCCATATCGTAACGTAGCAAACGCTAAAAATATATTAACGTTTTGTCAATTGTCAAATCTTCAAATATTGGCGATATATCCATCATTCTAACTACTTATTTTTAGAAAAATATTAAAAATAACTTGGGACAATGCACTGTTTAAAACCATGTATCTCCATTTTCCCTATTTTGAATTTAATCATGATTTTTTTTAAGCTCGCTTTTAATAAACTGGCAAGTTACCATGAGAAGCGGAACTGTTTTAAAAATGTTGTAAATATTTTATTGCGTAGTTCCTTATCGAATTTCCAAATTTTCTAGAAGACTCATCTTAATCTTACGATAAATATTTAATATATCGTTGATTTATTTTCTTTAAAACAATTTTATTAATCCCTTATAATTTGTTTATTAATAATATGGTTTAACTTTATATCATGATAGTATTTCATAGGTTAGATACATTCACTAAACCATATTATCTTTACAGTTGTATTCATTTTTCATCCTTTTAGATTCTGAACGTAGTGATAAATATATTGATTTTACAATGATGTGTGTTTTTTTTTGTGTCTGTCGACAACATTTGGGGCAGTAAAAATTTTCAATATTTTTTAAGTGAGTCGGGAAAAACCCTAAAAAAATGACGGAAAAACGGGATTTTTTACGCAAAACCAGTTTTCGACCAAATCGAATTTTTTATATTGCTATAACTCAAAAACTAATCGATGTAAATACTTGATATTTTCACCAAATATTTATATTAGCGTGTTCCATACACAGTTAAATTTTCAAAGAATTTTGACTTTTTTTGAACTATTTATAGACAATTGAAATTTTTAATTTTTCTAAGTATTTTTTTTTTAAATAACGGTAAAAATTTTTTGGCCGGCCAGAAAATCTTGAAAATTTAATACAAGGTTTCTTATAAGTTGTTCTTAAAGTGATAAAAAAAAATCCGAAATCGTTAGTCACAATTTTTTTTTATAAGTGCTTAAAGTTCGAATTTATACGAAATATGTCAAAATTGCGAAAATTTGCGAGTAATTTTGTGGTTGAAAAATCGTAAAAATTTTTCTTTTATAACTAAGTTTTGAAAATTTGGTACAAGGTTCTCCATACATTTTTCTTCAAATATCTGTAAAACAAACTCTACCGGATTCAGACAAAAAATTTTTATGAGGGTTTGAAATTTAAATTTTTACAAAACCGCGTTAAATAACGGTTTAGCCTCAAACGATTTTTGATATTTGTTGTTATTCAAACAGTATAAGTCGAAAATACTTGAAAATTTTACCAGTTATTTAGATTGCCATTTTCTTAACGTGATTTGATTTTCAAAATATTTTGACTTTTTTTGAGCTATTTATACACAATTGAAATTTTCAATTTTTTTTATATAAATGTTGATAAAAAAAATTTAGCTGGGACAAATTACTTGAAAATTTAATTGAAGGGTCCACATAACTTGTTCTAAGTCTCATTCAAAAATTATAAAAATACATAGGCACAATTTTTTTTTATTAACATTTGAAGTTCAAATATTGACAAAAATTCGTCAAAATCATGAATATTTTTCACTATTTGGTAGTTAAAAATTTATAAATATTTTACTATCAAAAGCTAAGAATTAAAAATTTAATACTATGCTGTCCATAAGTTAAGCTTAGAATAATTATAAAAAAGTTTGTGGATTATTCAATTTAAAAAATTTTACGAGTCTTTAAAGTTTTAATTTTAATTTGAAATCAAAAATACACGTGTAAAATAACGTTTTACTAATAAATAATCTTCGATTTTTGTTATTTTTAAAAAATTACTAAACGTAAGATCTTGAAACTTTTACTTAAATGTTTGAATTAGTTTCAAAATAGAATGTATGCCAATATTTAAATATAATATATCCTAGACTGACAAATCATCTCCGTTCAGAATCGTTTTTCGTATACAATGATACCTATCATTGCATTCAAATTTAACCTACCATGGTCCGAGGTCCACCCCACCCCCTAATGTACAGCAGACCGATATTCACTTACCCGCTTTTTTTTTTTTTTTTATGTATTGTGCATAACTAAAGAAATAGATGAACTATTCTAGGTTTTTTTCTTATGTTTTCCATATTATCTCCTCAATAAACTTGTTAATTTTTTAAATATTACTTCAATAATACATTTTATTTTAAATATATCTTTATTTAAATACATTTGTACTCTGATCACAGTACTCTTCGTACCACAACTCTCGAAAGAAAATCTTCCTGTCTCACATTTCGTTACTCTTAAATATCTAATACATTTGTTGTACATTTGTTTATTTCATTGATTTAAAATTTTATATATTTTTTTTTAAAAAGTACTATATTATTTAGGTAACCTTTGGAATATTGTATATTATTTAAATGCGTTAAAACATTATTAAAAGTATTTAAAATATTTTTTAAATTACCAAGAACTTACTTTTGCAGTAGCAGTATATTTGTGGTGGTTGTATTCGGCATTCACCGATTAATTCTATCATAAGGGTAGTAATAAAATTACACGACCGTTGATGCTAAAGAACCCCTTTCATATAATGTTATACCTACTCTTACCTTGATAATATGATACCCCAACCTAATTTTATAATATTTTTATTAATAATTTATTATTTTAATTATTTTTTTATTAACCGATTTTACTGACTGAAAACTTAATTATTACAATTTTTATTTTTATTTGTATCGTACATTATTTTTTAATTCAATCTTTGAAGTTTGAACATATTTTTATCAAAAATTCAAAATGTATATATATTTATATAAACATATATCATAGAGTAGTATAAACAGATTGATTGTAAAATAGCCTATATTCAACTTTATACCAAGAAAATTCTGTTCTGTATGGAAAATGATAATATAAGTAAAGTACAAATATCAAGCCTCTATGGTCAATATATTTTAATTACAACAAAATAATTTATTTCATCTACAACGTCATACAATATAATCTGAAGTATATAATAATTTTATTTTGTATACAACATTTTAAAAAAAAGCATCGAAAAGGTTTATGTTTTTATAATCATTGTACTACACAAGTAGGACGTGTCAAATTTAAATTTAAATTTAATAATAAAACATTATAAAAGATAAGAATGATGATTCTGAGCAAAAACGTGTAAGTTTTTGATAACAAAAGTTTTATTTTTTCTCGAATATTTAAAAACAATTTCTAATGAAAATTTTTAATTTAGACCTTCTAAAAATACTAAATATAATTTACTACAAGAAATCTCCATCGAAGTTTATGATCAGAGAATTTTTTTTTACTAGAAGAACTATTTTTAGAAATAAAATTAAAAAACTCACAATATTATTGTAAAATTAATACTTTCATCATTCCATTCGCAATCTAAAATTTAATTTAATAACCTTATTTTATGTTCTAGTAAAAACCATTACATATTGTATACATTTTGTATTATTATGGCATTAGTGCATCACTAACGAATTAAATGATATAATATTCTATTTTTTTGTAAGACGATCTATATAATATGTATAAATCATTCTATATGTCATACAATCACTTAAAATCTAGTTTTTGGAAAGAAAAAAAAACAAGAAAATGGAGTTCTTTTTTATTTTCCTTCGTAAATTAACTGTTATTAACACTTAACAGTAGATGCATTAACCATACTACACACACATATTTTATTGTAATATATAATATCTAATAAAAGTATTATAGAATATAAACAACACATTTTTTTTCTTATACCTATACTTTAATTATTATTATTTGTTTTTATTTTTGTATTGAAACACTGTATTATTTTATTATTATCATACACCTTTTACCACATAATTGTATTGCACTTTTTATGGACTAGGTAATAATTTATTAACCGTTTTTTATAATATACTTTCATAATAATGTATTATAATATTATTATAAATATATTGACTGCAAAATTGCATTTTCCTCACATCGATGTATGTATAATATATACATATTTAATGCACACTGCAATTTTTGAATCTATTTATATTATATTTAGCAGAATCATACACATTTTAATTCGATCTAATGAGTATGAGACGTACACATGTGATCTAAGTATATTACTTAATATAATATAGTTTATACTATAGCTGTACAATAATAAAAACAACTATATACTAAAATTTGCTTAGTAATTTGTACTTTAGTACCAGCATCAGTAAACAAAATTATACAGATTATACGTAAAAGACCTTTAATATCTGCTGAAAATTATATTTTAATTTCTTTCGTTTTGTACGACCTATCTATCGGTTAATGTGGTAATCAAATTACGTGTTGCTTTTGATGTTGAATTAGGCAATAATATTTACTATATATAGTAAAAGTACTGTGAAATTCTAAAATCTACTCTAAATTTGTTTACATTCAACAGTGCATTAAGAAAACGTTTTATATATTTTAGTATTTTTTCCATATTAAGGGGTTTAATCATATTTTTTCGAAATATTTACAAACCAATTAGATATTATATTATATTTTATATACAATGCATACGGAAATGTTTTCTGAGTATGATTCATATAACACACTGTAGACATATTTCCAACCACTATCAAACGGACATGTTTTTGTCGCATAATAGGAAAACCACAATGCATATATATAACATGCACATTAACATTGATTTGCGCAAACAAAATCGTTACGCGAGTCGAGCACCCGACTAAACGAGACGGCTACATAAGTAATATCATATATTTATATACATAAATATTATATATGAGTGTATATATATGTGGTTCTTAGGGCCAAAAATCTCATCAACATAAACAATAATAAAAACTGACAATTTAACGTTAACACGAATTTGAATGTCTGCCAACGGAGCGATCCATGCGAATTTCATCATCGAAAAAAAAATCGGAATGTATTATTTTCGAACGAAAGGCAGAAAAGGGCCGTTGGCAGCTTTTTGCGTGTCGAATTGTTACGAGACCCGGAACGGAAAAAAATAAAATAAAATAACCGCCTGGCTCCTTTTTACGATTATTGTAATGTATAACTTAGAAATTTGGCGTCCCCGTAGTGTTAGATTTATACACGTATATATAAGTCTGGGAAAAAACGAGCTCCAATTTCCTCGTCGTCTTCCTACTCCTCGTTTTTTTTTTTTATGGTCAACGGTGATTGGCCGCGCTTTGGGGGTTATCCGTGCCAACAACTAAGGACGAAACAAAAAATAAAATAAAATGAAATAAATGTAACGTACACGTTTTCGGCGGGTGGATGTACAAACGAGTGTCCCTAATAAATTTCAATTAACGTCTCTCCTCGCGTAGTTCAGTCTACGTTTTATTTTTTATTATTTTAATTTTTTTTTAAAACGAATAATGCATTGCCGACGTCGCTCGCGTAGTCGAGAAGACGCCAAAAATGAAAAAAAATAAAACTACATAACAACAGCAGCAGTAATCGCACACGTACAAAAATATTAATTCGACACAACTTTAGTCTCCGCCGCCTCCATCTGCGAAAGCCGTTGTCGACGTTCAAACAGAAATCGACAAAACATCGTTTTGGCTTGTACACACGTAAACATAATGTTGTAGTATGTGTGTGTGTGTGTGTGTGTGTGTGTAAATATATGTGTTTATGTATATATTTACCCTAAAGTATACATACATAATTTTTTTTCGTCTGTTGTTTAAAGCTCCCCGATGGTTTGGCAAGAAAATTGATTAAATAAATCAATTTGAAATACAGTATCGTCGCGGTGTATATATATCGGTGCCGAGATTGTTTTAACGCCGTTAATATTTCATTAAAACTTACCCCACGCGTTCGCCAAAAACCCTAAGCAAGCGTCGATGAAGTGGTATAAGGATGAGATGGTTGGGAGGAGCGGCCGGGTAAACCATCGTGAAGGGAGTGGTTTCTGCTGCAGCGGCGGTGGGACTTGCGGGCGCTGCGACACTATTATATTATTAGTATATAATGCTTTATATTTACACGTGAAAGTCCTACGTAAAATTTATATAAATGCAGTGATAAAACTGTGTGACGTGTATGACTCGTTCTTATATTTGCTCACCATTCATACCTATGTAGTATATGTATATACCTACCAAAGATATATAATATGTATATATAAAACGTTGTATAAAATAAACGCTACAGTAACTCGACATGTATATAATATATACATATATATATAACTATATGTATTGTGTGTACATATATATATATATATAATCACATTATGTGTTCTATGGCGCTGCTGCATTTTGCGAGCGCACGCAACGGGGACGTCGCACCACCGTCGACTATTCATCATAATAATATAAAGCTACGTATTTTCTTTCGACACGGATCTTATCGCATTCTTTTGCCGCCATGGAGTACCTATACCTAGTATATTTTCTAATCTGCACGTCACTCGGTGACTCCTCTGCTCCGCTGCGCGTCCTATAATAACAAATCATAATATATTATTTAGTATTATTGTACGTACTGTATATAATATACGTTCTCGTGACGACGCGTAAGTACACCGTGTATAAACTGTACAATATGTACATACATAATATTATGTATATGCAAGACACGCATGGTATCTATGTATATTATTGTAAGATTGTTCTGCCTTATCGTTACTTTTTGTGCTGTATGAGCCGTTAGTAAATAAATCATCGGCGACAACATGATATCGACTTATCCGAAAAGTCCTAAAGTGCAAAGTAAATCGATAGAATTCAAAAGATCATCTAAGGGTGGTTAAGAATCGATAAAACTATAAAAAAAAAATTACCAAAACGCTAATTTCTAAACGTTTTCCACGTAAGTGATAATAGTAATAGATGAATAAACCGATTAGTACAGTCAGAGTTGCTTCAAAATTATACACGTGAATTTAAACGATATTTTTAAAATTATTAAAAGCATGTGCTCTTTTTTCACTGGATTTTTTATAATATTATTAGGTATATTAACCAGGTGATCGAGTTATGCACTCGACGGGTGTCCCCTTGTAATACGCGTTGAAATATTAAAATAATAATACGATTGTGTGGAATACATGGACATAGATTAGGTAAGGAAAAACCACTTGACGAAAAAGACGACTACTATCATGCTGCCGACGGTCGACTTCTATAATAATATATAGCACCTACTATACGTACTATTATATATATTATTATATTATACGACCAATGACTTCAACGTCGACGACGGACGTACATTATACATATAGGCGGACGGGCTTGTATGTGCGTATGCGCTCGTGTGAGGGTATTGAGAAAATCCGTTGACGAGGAAAATTAAAGTCCTCGCCCGCTCCGTAGCGTTTTTTTAACATCTGACCGCTGATGGTGACACGTACTCCATGGACAAAAAAAAAATGGAAAAACCGGGGTAAAAAAGGAAACAAAGGACACGTCCGGTAAAGAGCAAACGATCGACGACGAGTATATTATTATTATTATTATTATTATTATTATTATTATTATTATTACTATTATTATTATAGAGCCCTTCAACGCGCGTATTGGATTTTCGTCTGCAAACTTCGAGAGTAGTCCATTCGATTTTTATATATATTTTCTTTACTTCATTTCTCCTCTCGTTCGTCTATTTTATTGTTATTCTTAAATATATCACGCGTATGTTGTTGGCTCGCGTGACTCTATTTTAAAGCCGATTTTGTTGAATTATATACTCATCAGTTGAATAAAAAAAAAAATTATCAAAATTACTCTGAAACACCTATATATAGTCGATAGTCCAAACGATCCACAAAATGCAGATTTTTTTTTTTTAATTCATTTATAATAATATAATAGTGAACAATTATATTGTTATTACTCATTTCATTAATATCATTAAATTTAAAATCTAATTTTTTTGTATACGAAACATAAGTGTTCGATCCTGCACTGAATTTCAAATTTATTGATTTTAGACGATAGGTCATAAAATTTTGAAATCCGGTGACCTACACTATATATATACTATGTAACATTTCCGGATAAAGTTTCCTTGTACGTATTTTTAATACGTTTGTAGCAACATTGATATATTTTTAACATCTTGTAAGTACTAGCTGTAGTTTGAGCGTATATAGTGGTTTCGAAGTGGATACTGAATGCATGTTTAGTATAATAGTATAACAATATATAATATAATTATGACAGTATTACTTGTATGCACTCATTGAAAACGGTGTGGTGTTGTATCATTAATACATACCATTAATTTGACGCGTATACTTAGCACGCAATGAGTCAAATACATATAATTATTATTAGCAGAAGTTGGTATATAAAAAGATTTACGTCGAACAATATTATGTGCAAAATTAGTTTCATTAGGTATGGTAGGTATATTATTAGACACGCTAAACCAACTATAATACGTTGTTTCGTACCATAATAATATATTATAATAATTATATGGCTAGCGGTAATTAATATTTTTTTAAATACTATACGATAAACATAAAAATATATTATTATTTCATCATTATTTAAGCCATACAAATCTTTTTGTGCCTGCATAATATAAAATATAATAATAATATATATTGTATTATAATATTGTAAATGTATTTATTTTTTAACTGTCCACACGAAGTTTAATATAATAATACCATACAATGAATACGGTTTTATTTTTTTTTTATAGAATTTTAAGTTATTAACTATAATAATTAATAACTTAATAAGGTATCCTAGTATACGCTGATCTTAAAATGGTGATTAATAAAATCGTAATAAATTATGTACTTATCATTTATATGACAAATAATGATCATCGTAAGACTAATAATATTACTAATTATATTATAATACCTGTTCAATAACTTCAATATCATTAAATATATGCGAATCATTGTGTGATAACCTTTATGTCCAATAAAATACATTATATTATATAAGATACACTTATCATGATTGCAAAAATTACAAAAAATAACAGGTTAAATATAACTATATGGTTATGTCAGATCAAATATTATGTTTCGAATATTTACTTATTTCCGTCTTAAATTATAATAACAATGATTAGTATAATAGATTAAATTCAACGTTTATTTGAATTAATTTTTATTTACACTTACAAAAAATGATGCTATCATTTATTTTGCACGTGTAAAAATCGAAGACGAAAATTATTTAATTTTTATAATCGTTTCTTGTTCTGTTATGAATAAAATATAAAAGACTGAAAAATATGAATAAAACGCAATCGGTTTAATGTGTATTTTAACGGTTTTGTAGTTAAAAGTAAGTACAGTGCTCTAGTATAATAAATTTTAGTGCGCGGAACAAATTTAATTGTTTATTAATTTGTAGATTTTTGTCTCTTATTTGTATAATTAGTCGCTTAACGAGGGAAAATACTCTCTTATGGGGAGCTGCCTTACTTCTCGGTGAGTAATTACATCCTTTTTGATATTTTGGGGTGCAAGATTTCACTGAAAGTGTGAGTTCTTAAAAATACAAATCGTTGCTTTTGGGTTGAATGAAAATATTTAGATAATAAAAAAAAAAAATCCAAACATTAGTTATATTATTAATTTGTATTTTTAGCGGATTGAATATTTATTGTTATGAATTATTAATCATAACAATTAATAATATTATAATAATCATAAACGTATAATTTTAAGTACGAGTACCATATTTTTGTCCAATTTATATATTTTATATTGATAATAAAAATTTCAATAACTATCATTATAATTGTATATTATGTATTAATATTAGTAATTAAAATTGTAAATATAAATATATATAAATATAAATAATAAAAAAACATTTCTATAAAATATTTAAAATAAAATTATGAATAAGTAACGTTTAATAAGCCATGATATTCTTATTAGGCATTTTTGTTGTAAATTAAAACAAGATAATTTAGTTAGCAAATCTATTGAATTTCTTAATAATATGTTTGCACAGCGATAATATCATGGCAAATTTGAAACACACATTCCTAGTAACATTTGATGTAAAGTGCTCTTGGACTACGGTTTCATTTCTGTATGATATTTACGGACATCCTTTTCTTTATACTCAAAGATGACAACGTCGAGAAAGCAGGCATCTTTAGATTTGCCGCTTTTAACTCAAAACACGATTGTGCCACAATTTTTTAGTTTTTATGTCATCATCCAACCAAACGAATAGCGTCCCTAATAGCCGGCCACCAGACGATTGAATACCCACATATTCGTGTTAGAATAGGTATGTTTCTACTGTTATAATTTATTAACTTATAATTTACAATCTATAAAATGTCAACATTTTTTAAAAACGAATTATAATTAAAAAATAGTAATATTTTGTGATTATAAAGTGAATAATAGAGCAGGGATAGTGCAGTGTTGTCGACGACGTTAGATAGTACATTGACATAGCACTAAGGACTATTCAAACGCTAGAATCTTACAATTTTTTTTTTATATATACATATAAATAAAAAAATGTAGTCAACTGTAGGGGCTACGTATTGTGTGAATAAAAAGTTAGTATGTATGAATAATAAATTAACGAAATTGGCAAAAGAAAGTTCAAAATCAAGATCACTTTTGCAAAAATTCCGCTTGAGATATTTATAAATATATAAACTTAGATAAAACATTAGAAACACGATAAATTTAAATTGTACATAATATTATATAATATATATTAATATTATGAGAATTTGTTTTAATTTATTTTATAGGTATTCATGCATAACATACTATATACATAATATAATCTAAGTATTGCATACGATAAATATATATTTGTCAAATTAAATTTGGATCAATACGGTCTATAATTTTTAGTACATCGCAGTAGTTTTTTATTACATATCCAAGAGAACTAAAATGTGATTGTGCACTCTGTTGTTTTCCTTTTTTTTTTTTTTTTTTATTAAAGTTTGTGTTAAGGTTCTATATCCATAGTATCTATACTGTAATTGGACAACTCTCGTTCTCGGTGCACCACGTGTCGATAGTGCACGTGGGAATATTGAAAAGGGTAGAACGTGCGTGTGTTATATAGGTATAGAAAAAGTACACAGTACATTAGACGTTGCGAGGCGGAATCAGGGTTGCCGAAAATAAAACTAATGCACTACAAGAAAAGAGATCAACAGAAAAGCACACGTATTAAATACAATTTAAAAAAAGGTCTCGGTGCACTTTAATCCCGAGATGTGTACTTATGCGTGGATTATAAAAATATTAGTATTCAAAAAAGATGGCTTATGTTTTTAATTGAATAAAAATTACTCAACACGTAGGTATTTCAGGAAATACCGGAAGACGCTTGAGATGAACAAACATCAACACGGTAAGAATGTTTACTATACATACATTACATAGTACATTATATAATATAAATTTAACGTAAATCTATTCGGGAAATCTGTTTCCCCTGTTGATGAACTATGGGTGTAAGAAATTATAATAAAATACGGAGTTCACGTATAATATTCTGATATTATACGCATATTTGTGTTGGATCGTACCTAAGAGTGATGTCAAATTATAGCTAGGGTTCGGATTTTAATGACATAAAAACATTAAATATGTATTTATGACCTAAAACCTCCGAAAAATACACTTAAAATAATTTATTAACGACCTTGCAAATGAAAAAAAATGAAAATAGTTATGAATAATACGTGTTTTTGGCTTTTTTAATTTCTGATTTTCATTTTCAGTCTGAAAAAATAATTTAATATACGCAGTACAAAAAAGTATATTCATAATCTATTATTTGATGGTCGAGCGGATACGTTTCATTTATTAATTTAAATGGTTATTTAAAATTTCTATTGAAAATTTATTAAATATACCTATGAAAAAAATGAAAATGCCCTTTAGTAAAATAATTACAAAACAATTAAGATATAAGTTTCAATATTCTCAAAGCTGTTCTTACAATGCTTGTGTCGAAATCGTCAGAATAAAAAAATTGAAATATTAATCCTAATCGAAAAACGTGGTGAATTGTCATAATAACAAGTGGTATTATTAAGAACGATACGAGAATGTATGACGTAATAATATTATTACATTGTGACGTCCATGGTGTCTGAATTAAAACATTATGGTTCGTGTGAACACAAAGGATATGATGGAAATTATCGTTAAATAATAATAGTGACTATATTATTATTATTGTACAATGTACTCGTATATTACCTATATTATATGTGCCATATAACACATTGTTGGTGATTAATCAACCACTTTTTGACGGTAATTTTTCTGAACGGACTCTGGTGGTTTTTTTTCTTTCATATTTAAATGGTCGTTTTAATTTTTTTTTTTCATAGTGGCGCTGTATTAGGTTACATACGTGCGCGCACCCGTCTCTACCGTCATCATGACAAATGAAGTAGAAACGTCTGAAAAATGAATTCACGTCCACCAGATATTACTGTACACAAACAGCCTTATAAGTAATAATGTAACAATAAACAGACGCATTTACACAGCACAAGACACACACATTTTATATTAGTATCATGTCGTAGACTATAGTAACAGATACGTATACAAATACTACATATATAAGGTACACTATCTATGTACATTGTACAACTACATGAAGTCATAATAATTTTACGATATTTACATAATATCATAAAGGGTGTATCAAAAGATTTTAACTATTTTATGCTAAGTTATGTTTAAATATTTCTTATACAAGATTCGATACACATTACGTATATGATAAGTGTTCCGTGTCTTTCATCCCAGCTGAG
The DNA here is from genome assembly GCA_020882235.1 of Schizaphis graminum. NCBI lineage: Eukaryota > Metazoa > Arthropoda > Insecta > Hemiptera > Aphididae > Schizaphis > Schizaphis graminum. Next base: position 75,254,897 of record CM037032.1, read on the forward strand.
CTGATTTGATGTGTAGTGTTTCTCGCGACGGGTTATTTCATGAATACAATCTATTTAAATTTTATAATAACGCACTATATTATATTATGTACAATATAGTATATACACCATACTGAATATGCATATACATGATAATCACAATAATTATACAATGCAACGATATATTTTTTTTGGTATATTAGTATTTTCTGGTACTCATTGTTTTTGTTGTATTAAAAAACCCTTGCAGTATCCACGATAAGATGAGAAAATATCTAACAAATATTCGTATTTTGTTTTAATAAATACCCTTCGACATGTTTTTCATTTTAGGAATTAGTGTTACACTCAGTCAGAAGGTCTATAGAGCTGAAGCTCTCAATTCAACCCAAAATAAAAAAAATACATTATATTAAAAAAAATATTGTAGTACATTGCTTTGACAAAAATATTACGCATCGATGAATGACAATATTTTGAATCCCAAGTAATGTATATATTAACATTACTGACTTGACCATGGGCTGCTTTAATTAATGGAAATAGCGTTGTGGAATGAATCTGTATAGTTTTCCAGTTGAGAGTAATATAATAATATATTATAGTTGAACAATTTACAATATATTATATTATAGGTAAATAGTCGACATGTCGGTGACCGATTCGGAATTAGTGTTTGATCAAAAAATCCACTCCTTCACCTTTGATTTTCACGAAATATAATAGTATTCATTCATTTTATGTATTCATAATGTTTAACTCATATTGTCACGATTAATGTTCATTCAATATATTACATGGACTTATGAAGTTGTGAGTACATGCAGCAGTAGTACATGCGTTACAATAATTTTGTATTAACTGAAAACAGAATTGAGTAGGTACTCATATTATATGCATCATACAAACAGTGCAATGATCAATGTCGGCAAAGTGAATTATAAAACGTGTCAAAATGCTGATGACTAGAATATTATAACATTATACTAAATTGTTTATCGAACGAGTTAAACGTGATGTAAAATATACCCATACCTCGAGGACAATTATATTTTCTACTCGTAAACCGTTATGTGATAATTAATTAAAACACTAAAGAATATATATTTTTTAAAACAAAAATAGTTAGTTTAAAAAATAGTATATTGTGGCTTGAAAAGATGTATATAATCTACTAATATCACGTTATTTTATTATAAAATAAATGCTTACACATATTATAATAACCAAAATTTATATTATACACATCACAAATAAATTTGGAAACTGAAACAGGGATTAATGAATTACACCGTGAAAATAAGTTGAAAATGTGATTATTATTTGTAGCATACTTATATAGGTATACGTTATAAATTCATTTGTAAATAGCTTAAGAGGACATTATTGAAAGTAAGAACACCTCAGCAAATTTAACGCTCAGCAGAAATAATACATTTTTCTTTGTTGTTTATAAAATACAAGATTACGTTGATATTTAAATTTTAAAAAAAGCTATGAGCATTTTTAAATTTTATAAATACAATTTCAAAATGTACATGACTTATTTTAAAATAAAAAAACCAAAACTTACGAACGAATAAAAAATAGTCGTATAATAATAATTAGGTATACTAGATTATAGATTAATGTACTCTAATTTGAAAAATAATAACATGGATAAACAGTCTCTTAATCGTGTATAATATATTTAATAAATTAATAGTATCATGTGAAAATAACCATCATTAACGTATTCATCTGTAAGTTAATAAAACACTTAAAATATAAAATCATTATATAGTTGTTTTAAAACACCAGAAATTTGTATAATGTAAAATAAATACATATAAATATTATTTAGATATAGGTACACTAAAACGAGTTTGTTTTAGAGATTATTACTTAAATATAAAATTACCATAAGATATATCATCGTAATTTTAAAATTTATAATACTATATCGTTTATTTAAACACCTCTAATAAGAATATATTGTTATTAGGTCATATAATAAGCAGTTAGACGTTTTACTAAATAATTAAAACAAATGTAAAAATAAAGGTAAAATATAGTAGGTAGGTACTATATACATTATTCATTGATAAAAGGTACAATACATTAATTTAAGTTATAACAATTTTATCACTAAGCTCAAATTTTAAAAACTCTATGTAATTCATTCAATTTTTTATTATTAATTATTTTTAATACATTTTTACTTTAAGCATATAATAAAACAACAAAAATATAAATATTTTCCCATTTTGTATTAGTATATTAAATTAAATCATTAAGATAAAAATTAAAAATATAATTTAGTTTCTATTTTGAGTTTATTGCTATTTATTTTTTTCTTCTTCTTATACAGAGTTAGAAACGCTGAAAATCGACAATACCAAAATCGAAAAATTATTTACATTCCATAAAAGTCAAATGTTATCTCCGAAATGTCAACGCATGATTTGTGATTTCAAAAAACCGCTTCGTGATTTCTGGTATCTTTTTATATGTTTTATTGCCACCCTGCCTACATTTTTAACTTCCCTTTTCCTGTCGCCGACATTTTACCTACCGACATTTCCAAGAAAATAATGATTTATTAATAATTGTTTTTCTGTACGATTTCTCCCCTTTCAAATCTCATACGTATACCACCATCGGATCTACCCTCTTTTTGCAGTGTATAGTTATTATATTTTTTTTCGTCAAATTCAGTTTCTCTTTATGTACGAGGGTAACGAGATCAAATTCACAAACACTGATTCAGACCAGATTGCCAATGTATTATTATATTATTCTTATGTATTATTTCACATAAAAGAAAAATAATTTAATTATAATAAAAAAAAACTGATTTCAAATAAATTAGTAAACGTTTAACTTGACATGTCTCCTTGCACGACTTGTTTGAATTTATTCGTCAGTAAATTAACTTTTTATTTATAATGTAATAATTCACTATTAGTAACGCATATATATTATAAGCTACCAATTATGAGAATCATTGAAATTTTATTTCAGTTAAGACTTTGAAAATGGTTGGTATCAACACCTCATAAACTCAACTAGTGGATTATTATAACACAATATTTCTTTTGAGTTTGTGTTACCGCAAAAATTATAGTGAACTTATTTCTTAGTTCATCAGCATGTGTAGGTTAAACATTTTTAACAGCAATTATTTTTAACTCATCTGTAGATGTATGAAAATTTTATTTATTAAAAATATAATGTACAATAATATTTATTGTACTCAATTATTAATTATTATTTATTATTCAATATGTATAAGAGTCTAAGCATAAAAAAAATATCTTGTATTTTTATTAATGATTAATACAAAAAACGTAATACTAAAATATACCAATTTGTTACATCGCAAATTGACCTTGAAATTCTAATGTGAATTAGAATAAAACATTATATAAAACTGTTCTTTTTATGTAGAACATTCATAATTATATTTAATATCTATTAAAGTAAGTTTAAGTTCTATACCAATATGTTAATTAGGTACTTAACTATTTAAATTGAAAATTTTAATGTTAATTTACTCTTATGGAAGAAATTTATTTACAGTGCTAATATTTAAGAAAACAATTTCTGTATATACAAAATACTGTTTTGAAATGCAAACAAAAATAAAGTTAAGTATTCAGATGTTTAATTTAAAGAAATAGTTTATCAATTTCTTATTGTTATATCTGATATTTTGATAAACACATATAATTAAAAAAAAAAAGTAGGTAAATAGATACCACTCTGTTATACATTATAGGTGTCAAGGGGTCACTATTATGGGGGTGTTAAATTTGAATTCAATATATACGAAAAACGTCACTGAACTAAAATGGTCTGTCAGCCTATATCACCAAACATATTTCATGATAGGTATAGCTAATAAAGTAATTTATTTTACTTTTAGTATTATAGTAAGTTGGTATCACTATTTTTCTCGAAAATATTGAATTTATTTAATTATTAGTATTTAATTGTTGTATAAATATTATAAATTTATACTATAAACATATGTTACTGTTTTACGGCATTTATTTTAAGTTATATAGGTTGACATAATATATTATACATATAATAATATTATGATAAATACAAAATTTTCAGAAAAACATTATATTAACTTACCATAATACTAAAATTAAAATAAATTACTTTATAGCTATATACAAAACACAACACAAAATTACTCAGTTATAATATAAGCTGACCGATCTTATCTGCGCGGAATGATTTTTCGTTTACAATTTAATATCATTGAATTAAAATTCAATATAGATACCCATAAAAGTGACCCATTCGATACCTAATTTACAGCAGAACGATACCTACTTGCTTGCAATTTTAAAAATAATTTTGATATTAAGTTTGATACGTAAAATAAAATAAAAAAATGTTTAATTTAGAAAATAAATTAATCAATTCAAATTATTGATTGAATATTGCGTAAGCTAACTTCTCACGTATTGGTCTAAAACTACACAAAAATAAACTTCCGATAGCCTTAAGATACATTTTTCGTGTTTTTGTTATTCCTGATCATAAAAAAGTTTTGTGAATTTTAAATTTTGTCATTTCAATAATATAAACTAGATACAATTTTATATTCAAAACTACCCTCAAGGATGAAATCGAAGCAATTTATCAACTATTTATCATGTATACACAAAAAACACATATTGTTCTAAAATCCACGCTCCACTCAGAATCTAATATATATATTTATATATAGAATGTTAATAAATAAATACAACATAGGTAACTAATTTACAATTATTAATTTATACTATATAGGTGATCGGCGTGATAAGTTGATAAATTATTATACAGATCACAGACGTATACTTTACATCATAAAAGTACACTAAAATAGGTCATAATAATTGATAGCCACAAAAAAGTAAAATTAAAAAAAAGTGTATACCTTTTACAGTACAGGTAACAGGTTACATTATTATATTATACTTTATAACTTTAATCACAAAATATTAAATGTTCTGATTTTCCTAGTCATTAGAAAAGTTATAGCTGTAAAAGACGTATTAAATTTGAATTTTATAAATAATTTTAACGATACGATAATTATCATTTTTTATTTAAAATAAAATAAATAGTTTAAATTTTTTGAATTTCAATGTACGTAAATTTTATTTTATATAAACATTTAAGTAAGTAATAGTAAAATATTTAATATTTACGTGATTATTGTTTTGTTTAATTGTAACAAATATGAGTACAACAGTCGTGTGGGGATAAATCATTATATATTTGTATTTAAATATACAAAATACAAATATTCAATCCATACAAAGTTGAAATTCAAAACTTCATAAAATGTAGGTGAATATGTTGTTGTTAAGTTTTTCTTAATTCTATGATGAATGATTTAATAGAAATCGTGTATAACATTTTCAAATCTTAGATATTTAAATTCAAAACATTATAAATGCTTAAATACAAAATAATTTTGAAATTTTCGTGAATTAAAAGAATTTTATCAAAAGGTTCAACTTAAATAATTAAAAAATATAACCGCTAGATTTTTAACTTCTATAAGAAAAAAAAATTTAAATAACCTTCTATATATTTTCAAATATTTAGATTCAGACAAAAAAAGTTAATTTATATAAATCAAAATAATACGAAAATTTCAAGTATCCATAAATATCCCAAAAAAGTCTATTTTATGTCTAGACAATTCTAACAAAAATTACAAGTATCTAAACTTGTTTGAAAATTTTTTTTTTAATTTTTGACTATAAAATAATCAAATCAATTTTTTCAAAAAATATATTATATTCGTTTATATTTACTTTTTTCCTGAACACGATATATTTTTCTATATTTACAATATCTTATTAGTACAAAATAAATATATTGTATTTGTTTTAATTATTTCCGTTAATATTATACACATAAGTTCACACGTGACAGTGATTACAGTTTTTTCTGAAAACCTTTAATTTATAGGTAGTTCCTATTTTTTATAATATCAATTATAAATTATGACACGGAGTATTAGATAGGCAATTTAGCTACATCACTGTCGTATTTTCATTTTTCGTATAATTCACACTAAATACCTATTTAAGGTACCTACTAATAAAAGTACTAAATAAAATACCTAATATATTCATTATTCATAGGGTACATTAAAATACGTTTATAGGTGCCGAAAACATAATTTTTTTAAAATATTAAATTCTAGGTAAAATAGTATTTAATTTAGCGTTTATAAGATCCACTGTTAAAATTTAAAAATTTGATTTGGGTCCTTTTTTCATCTCATTGAATTGTTTGTTTCTTAAAAAAAATCAAAATTGTATCAATTAAAGTGATTATAAACGAGTCTCTTATTGAAAAATAAAAAATAAAAATCATTATCTCCTGTATTTCTTCTCACTTTATAGTTAAGTTCGAAAAATTCAGAATTAATTTAGTACAAAATCCGTATTATATTATTTTTTATCAAATGTCAGTTGCAAGTAAAAAAAAAGGTTTATTTTCAATCCAGCAGTTTTACAGCCATCTTATATTATATTATCACATGTACCTACCTATATAGTTATGTTGTACACTCTGCGCGAACGAATACCGTTGGCGCGACACGTTTTAATTGCCGTCACAAGACTATATTATCTCGCGGCCGACGCGCACATGATTGCTTACATAAATTCGAGTATATCTGAGCGTGTGCGTATTCGCGTCGGTGAACACACATTTAGCTGACGGCGATTCGCGTGGGCCGACTGAACGCTTGTCGTACCAGCTAGTAAATGTACATGTATATTATGCTGTGTATAATACGTATATAATATAATATAACCACTCGCGGTACGTGATTAAAAGTTGCCCGCACGGCCTAGTAACAACACAGCTCGTATATAAAAGAGGATTTAAGTTGAAGACTTTACGCGTGCGACTCACTCGTTATTACGCCGGTTGCACACACACACGCGTGCGCGCGCGCCACATTGCTATAATGTAATACGTACGATGGATTTCACAGGGCTTTACAGCATACATCATAATTATTGATCTACTCACATTTAGAAAAAAAAATTATATTATATTATTCGAGTACTTACGTGTAAGTTCTACGCGAAAAACCGACAAAATTCATTGTACGTGACCTTATTGCCATTATCTATAATGGAACTATTTTGTTATTTAATTTCATTTCTGGTAGCTAACTCTACGGCTACAATACCACATCAACTAACTCGACGTAATACGCCGTGCGTGTGCATTTGTAACGGCTTTTATATTACAGGATTTTATTGGATATCATATTTGTATTCACAATAGTTACATATTTTAAAATCGGAATCGATTAAACAATACTTGAAATCTTTAGAATCAAGTAATTTTTTTTTATGTTTGTGGATTACTAATCATGGCTATTATTTTATGGTTCCAAAAAGATACGAAAATGTGATGTCTACGTGGAGATTTGTGAAATTCGTGGTGTACGGTGTTCCACATCACTCCATTTGATTGACAACACGTTTAACGGCTGTTAATTCAACAATCCGTTCATTCAATGTTTGACAGAAATCTTAGAAAATATGTAAGTTCTCTGATTATATAATATGTTATCAAATCAAAAACGTATTGGACGCCGTGACATGAATAAATATATAAAAAAATTCAGAAACGTATTGACAAAGCAGTTTCCAAAAAATCAAATTTTGTTAAAATTTAAATTTTTTCAGAGAGACATCTACCGACTATTTGACCGTTAAGAGAATCACTCCGTTTACTTGCACATACACACATGCGCGTTAACTTATTTATTATGATGTATACATGATATTATGTAGTTATTATTATTCGCACAAACTCGGGTGAGCGATAGGAGTCGGTTAGTCACCGCGGCGGGCGTTCGCTTGACCAAACAATAACGTATTAGGAGAGGCCCCGCGGGATGAAGTATAATATATATGTTTTTACGGAAACCATTCCATCAACGTCCACCGACGGTGCAAGTCACACGGAAGTGCTGCGTTATATTATTCTATATATATATAAGTATATGATATTTATATATATATATGTCCGGCCGGCCATGGGATTCGGTGGCGTTAACTTTATGACGTGCCAAAGATTGATGAATATTGATACCCTCGGGCTGCAGAGGCGCACGTCATCATCGTCGTATTCGTACCGGCGAATATTATATAGGTAGTCCGAAGACGTCAACGCGCTGTGCCGTCAGTCATTCCAGCTCATACTCGCCAAATAATACATATATATATATCGTACATCACAATATTATCGTCACGTTACGTTGCGCACAGCACCAGAACCCGTGGGGTCATTGTTCCGGATTGACAAACATCATAATAATATTATATTATATAGATATTGTGGATGTATGATTTTTCAAAATCGTATTGTATTCTGGCCTTCTCGTGGACTTATAATCAACAAGGAAATTATAGTATAATTTTCAGATCGTTTTACGCGTTACATTAACTACCACAATATGTGCTCACCGACTGCAGTGAGTGACTACCAACATATTTTTACAACATATATATATATATATATATATATATAATGCTTATATATAGTTCATACTGTTACATCACTTTTTGACGAAACGTTAAAAAAATGTGGATTTTATTATTATTTTTAATATTAGGTACAATATATAATCATGGCTTTGATTTCAATTGAAGAGTCCTATTCATGATCATTGTTGTAAGGGTTCATATAAAAGTCAAATTTGGAGGTCATAACATGAAAAAACTAGATAAGTAATTACATTTTAGAGACATGCATGGACATAGAAATATTTTTTTTTTTTAATTCTTAATACATTAAAACATATTATGCTTCCAATAAACTGACATAATATATTTGATTACTATGACTTTTTGGAAACGCGATCTAAGTATATATTTGTTTCAGTATTGTTGTTAAACATGTCACACTAAGTATATATATATAATATTATATAAGTAATAATACGCTTGTACTTTACGACTTACTTTACGTAATAGAAATTAATTTCGACACGCATGCTGTTTCAAACAAAATATATAAATATAATTATTATCACAAGTGTCCACGCGTGCTGTGAGTATAAACACTATTTGTAATTACCATCGGCAGTAAAAGCGTGTGTGTTTGTATGTATATATGCGAACGTAGATTTTCCCCTCACGACCCTTTTTTTATAGCGCATGTTGTAATTTTATAAAATTAATAACCGAAATTCATTATATTTATTATTATTATTATTGTGTACATCCGTTGAACGGATGTTTTCTACCCGTCTGATTAGTTAAAACATATTAAACATAATATTATAATATACTTGCAAAACATAAAAAATTACTCGAGAGTGGATTTTGTGCAAACAAAATAAATATGCATTATACCGCGTAATACAATGTTTAACCGTATGTCCGTAGCGATAGAAATATTTAAATAATTTTAACGTGTAGGAAACACTTTAAAATGTACAATATAGTATATAATTGTATTGAACTTAATCTAATCTAACTAAGATAAGATATAATATCCATCGTTTATTATCGGCGAAAATAAAGTCTTGATCATATGTGTTTATAATAATCCCGTAAGTTTTTAAATATTTTGTCGTTATTTTACGATTTAAGTTTTTGAAATCCACATAGGCACACGGTGCGTTGCATGCCGGTATATGTTTGGGCGTAACTTATCCGTTGTAGGCTATTCATCCTACCTACAACACTTAACATAGTATACCGTATAAGGTTCACTGTCACAAACGCGGTTTTGCGCGAAAACCGATGTAGATAAACAATAATATAAATTATAACCAAACGACTGGAGCATCGATATAATGTGAAATATATTGTTACGCCAATATGCGCAGATCGAAAGCAAACGAAACGCTGCAGTTATTTACGAGTCAGCAACGTTTCGTAGTCTCATAATACACTATATTATCGTATACTTGTAATTTAATAGCTCAAATGTAGCGTAGGCGATGACGGAGATACCTGTCGAGGTGCAAAATCAGTCTTATGAAGAACACCAAAGTATTATCGACATTCGGTACGAATATAAATTTTGCTTCGTTCCGAGAAAATTGGATGATTGTACAACTTGTCATGAACTACTCACTTAATAACTGCATTTTTATCATATATGATATAACTTTAAATTGTTCATCCCTTTATTTATGCACACTTAATTAATATTTTTTATTCAAATTGTAAGTATATGATAATCATGCATGTAACGTGTATACCAAAAAGACTATTAATTAACATTATTTTTATTTTAATTCTTCACTGCTATAATAGAATAATATATCTCTATTATGTTATTGGCTGCCACAGTACAATTCACTATAATATTGGTGTGAAAAAAATGCATTACTATTATATTAAATTTGTATTATTATTTTATTTCCACATACCGTTTAGCTATTTTTTACTGAAACGTCGATACAGCTCGGAGTTGTTTTGTCTAACAATCGGTGCCGTTACTACAAATTTATTTTTACGATAATAGATTTGCATTTTGTAAACCATCACGTAAAACATAGTAGTGAGCTGGTGGGTATCGGAAACAATAATTTTTATATTACCTATACTTATTATTAATTAAAATGGAATGTAAAAGAATATCATATGCGTCATCAATTACTTTAAAGCGTTATCCCGATTCTTTTTTCGTTCTCAGCAAATACAAAAGTAAAAACTTTCAACAGCAGTGTACAATTTTCACATGTAATCCAATCGGGGGAAAATCATTTAATACAGTTGAAAATTGTGACTTGCACGGTCGAGTGTAGGTTGCAACAAAACAGTTCGTTTTATATCTTTCGCTTAAGATTGCTTTCTTTGACGATTGTTGTACCGAGTGTTCTGTTGTATAGTCCCAGAAGAATGACATTAGCTGATTACTGCTCGGTATTATTACCACGAAGGTTCGAAAAACGCACTCAGTTTTTATGGAATTTTAAAACATCTGGTTAATAATTGATTGGCAAATCGGATAATAGATAATTCATAAATAAATGCGTTTAATATATTTATACCACATTATTGCGAAAACATTTTTTGCCGTTTTAATCACAGACTTTACAATTTAATAGCCTGCAATCGCAGTTAAAACTCGTATGCGTTTAACACGAATCTTTACTTTTTATATAGGAAAAGACCATGGCCGATGTCCAAGGAAGTTTATAGTGATTTTTAAATGGAAAACGGCCATATGCCAATAAAATATTTTACAACATAAAAGCACCATTTTAGGAATAATATTTTCCAACAGTATAATTCATCTAAAGGTCCACATACAAATAAATATTTGAATCAGAGGCAGTGGTAAATATAAAATGATTTGCTAATATGCAATATTCATATTTATTGTCACCTTATTTAAACTCCGGTATTTGTTTTTTAACGCCCCACCACCAATCCATATACAATTTATCATTTAATCTAAAATTTAGTTGGTGCCCATAATCAATAGTTCTCTGCATTTATACGATCTTATTTAGTAGGTTAGTCTAGACAGTAGTATATCATCATGGATTTAAGAAAAAAAGTTAAATACCTCATATCCTATTTAAAATTGTATTTTAAAATGTTTGACTAGTATTACTTTGATTTGTCACTTAATTGTATGCAAATTATAATTTAAAGTTTAAACCTATCTTGCGTCATTCAGTCTTAGTTTATTATAAATTATTGTTAAATATTCTAATGAGTTATTTTTTGAAATATTGAATACTGAATACTGTTATTTAATTTTCCCAACAAAAATTATTGTTAGGGCAGATAAAATGTGTGATATTTAAGGATCTTTATGACACATTAAATTGTAAAAAAAAATATTATAATTATTATTATTTAAAATTATTTATATGTTTAATTTGTAATGCTATATAAAAAATAATATATTATAACGGACGATTACCTTGGTGATGGGGTGATCAATTTTATATGGTGTGTTGGTGGAGATATTATAATACTCCATTCAAACTCAATTTAAAAAAATGCAAGACCAATTTCAAGGTTGTGGAGGAATCCATGAATCCTTACCTGTTATACATCCCTGCTTCAATTATTATATACTCATGGAAAGATTATTCAAATTAAATTCACAAAAAAAATCAGTGGATGGAATGAAATTAAAATGTCTGATTATCCACTGCTTGTATGTTTCTGTCGTTAATTTGACGACGATTGTATATTTTGGTATATTGAAAAAACTAATTTGATCAGATAATTTGTTTTTTTTTTTATCTCAAATTCTTTTATAGACATTATTAATATATTATATAAATTCAATTACGTCATATCATAAACTATTAAATTCAATCATTATTCGCTTAGGAAAACTACAGTTTATTGAGATATTTACTATATTTAAAAAAAATTACATTATTACACGATGGTTGCGTATATTATATACCAAATGTACGAGGTATTTATTGTGTTTTAATTTGTGTTCACAATTTTATGATTATATTTTAAATAGTTAAAATCGCTTGTTTGCAGAAAATACGTGGTGACACTGTTAACAGTTTTTTTGGTCGATGCCGATTCTTGTTCAAGAGATGACGATAAAATTAACGGATTCTGTCGCATTTGTAATACCATAGGTTTTAATTAACTATCTTTCGTTGTGTAAAACGCGCTGCTTTTATTGCAGTAACTTTGTTCTAGTGAGTTCTTCCGAATGGACGCAAACGAACACAATAAAACATATCATGGAGTACAAACAGTGAAAAAGTTTTTTCAAAGATCCGTATCACATCACGAATAATCGCTAAACTGCACGTTTTCTACCACGGAATAAAAGACTTACATTTACTCGAAATAATTATCGTTATCATAATATCGTGACCGATCGATTGTCGCATTTCCGACATTGATCAACTACCTAAATGAATAACTATCGCATGTATTATGTAGTTATATAGTTAATCATACATATCGTAAATTATAGAAAAACACGATTAAGGACTCTGAGTTCTGACGTTTTTCAATCTATAAACCGTCATCATGTTAGTAAGTATATTATTTTCTGCAGATGATATCACATAAAAATTGAATGAAACAAATTATCAGTGCTTAACTATATTATTTAAGAACAAATTTTATAACATTAATTTAATATATTGAAATTTCCTACCACACTAATGATAAAATAATATTCTATTTTAGTATTTTATATACCAGATGATCTATTGAACGTTAAAATCTCATTATTTCAAAAACTATTAACGTTTTTGAAAATATTTTTTAACGACATAACCTTAAATTGTTAATAAACAACATTATTATAAAACAAATGTCTTATCGTTATAATTTTTAATTTTTTTTAAAAATAACAATATAACATGCATTTTTTATTTATTGTCCATCGGAATTTATAAACTTAATATTTTTTTGTAATACTTTTGTAAAATGTTAGTTCATCACTCTGATCACTGTCACGCTGATTCTTGGAACGAAATTACAAGTGACAGTAGACAAAATCAGCATGTACACTTCTAGTTAAAAAAAAAAATATTTTAAATTTTTTACAACATACGTATATAATAATAATAAATCGAAGCTATGCGTCTATCATACCATCAAATTATATTATAATAATATATATATATTTATAAGTCGATAGTGGAATACTGCCGTTGTATTGTAAGGTAAAAATTTCAACACATGATTTCCATAACACGATTTCCGACAACTCGTCGAAATTTGGATGGAAATAGTAATAACTAGCGTGCGGATGAAGTCTCTAGCTGATCTCTCCCCGTCACGACCATGACATGTTTGGGTGTTGACGACGAAAACACACTATATAATAATATTATTAATATTAGTATTATCATTATTTATTATTATGTAGTATTATACGCGTTTACAATTTTCCGTGTCGAAAACATTATTATTATTATTATTATTGTGACTACGTCATGGAACCGCTATGACAAATGTACTATTTAGTTAGCTTAATATAGCCTACAAGCGCGTACACAAATCAGTCGGGGCCCACTGTCATCAGCAGAGCTAAACATCCGCCGCCGCGGTCGTGTCACTCGCGTGACGAGTGATTTCGAAATAATAATTTCCATCTCGTGTCACCCCTACCTCACCAACCGCCCCCCCCACACAGTGCGATATTTACATATAATAATATACGTACAGTAGTATAGTGCGTTCGTCGACAGATTTATTGCGCTCACTCGCACACAGTTTTATGGCGCGACGACAAGTTTCTGCGAATTTTCACATAGGTATTCCTCTCCTATACTCGTATTATACTCGTATACCTTCGGCTAACGGGTGAAATCGATTTCGTTATTAAAAATACAATTTACGGTTTTTTCACCATATAAAGTTCGGCTTTTGCAAGAATTAACTGCATTCTGTGCTAAGTATAGATTGGAATATTAAAATATATTATGATATGTTTATTAAAGCGTATACAGTAGCGGAAATTGATAAAAAAAAAACAAATAATATTGCAATTTTGAAAAATTTACATAATTGTATTATATATTATATATATAAACGCACGCATATTATGAGACCGATTTATATTTTTTGGGACATATGTTACTGTATTATAATAGGTAGATACACATTTTCAAATGTCTGAGTGGTTTCTGACACGAAATTGCAGTTGATTCAGTTGCAGTTTTGTTGTCAAGTTTCAAAATATTATTAGAATTTACTTAATAGCTGTATAAAGAAGTGGTGACTAAGTACGGCCTGCGGACCAAATCCAGCCGCGGTCATTTATTAACCGGCTTGTCAAAGTAATTAAAATTTAAAAAAATATGTATTATAAAAATTTAACGTTTGTAAAATATTTCCTATGTCTTATCGTATTATCGTTAATATTACGTATATTTTTACCTACTTAATATTTATATTTAATTTTATAATAAGCAATATATTATAAATAATTGAATGTATTAATATACCTTTATTAAGATGTGAATAAAATAAAATATAAAATCCAAAGAAAAGAAAAAGTTTAAATTCTTGGCCCACCGAGAATTATACCTGAGGTATAATTACGATAGCCACGGTGTAATCATTTTTTGGGGGATTATGCAACAAAATTACAGAAAAACATGATTTTTGACCGTTTAGAAATATTATTTAAAATACATATAATATTATTATGATTGCCTGTACGTGAATGAGTACGGCGTGATAGTATTCGGTTTGAGATTTTTTTGATTTTGTATTACCGGTTATAATTTAATTTTAGTAAAATAATATTACTAATTAGCAATACATGTAACAAATCTTAAAATATTTCTGAACATTTTAGATGGGACGTAGCTACTGTGCTTATACTCAGCATTAAGGATGTCTAAACCATGTATGTACTCATAATTTCCTTATAGTCTATTATTTATTTGCATTATATTATTAAAGTTTTGTATGTTAAATAAATACACGATCATGTTTTAATTTTATGATGACCATAATTAATATACATTAATACATGGGAAGATTGAAATAATATGAGATAATTGTATAAATATTTTCTAAGTGGCTGTTATAAAGATAATATTGAACGATTAAATAAATGATACCTATTTAAAATGAACATTTTTTTTTTATTATTTTACGATTATTTTTAAATGTTTTAAGTATGTACATATATGAATAATATATTATACTTACATTTATCTGTTATACCTACTTTTTTTACGTAAATATTACTTTCTATTATATGGTAAAAATAAAAATTATAAAAATACAATTTTTACGGAATTTCTATTTAAACTGGTTCGTTAATATTTTGTTAATTATACACTAAACTCATGACACAATAAAATAGAATATGTATTTAAAAATTAGCGAAAAAAACAAAATAATAAATAGTTATTTAAATGTCCAAAAATCAATTCCAATGACAAATAATATTATTACATACATCCAATTTCTCGTCACCATATGTATACCACTTAAACCTATTATATTATACTTTAATATTATATTATACAGATTAGTGAAATTCGTCACCCTTGCTCAAATGTCTTATACTTCACTTCATAATTCAACGATATGATGTCAAAAACTCGTTGAAAACTAAAGCGAAATAAACTAACGCAATTTGTCAACATAAATTAATATACCTATAATTGTTTTGTTATTCTGTGATTGAATTGAAAATCATCTACAGCCATTATAGCTATATTATAATTTTGGTTAATTTATATAAGCGACCGTCATCACTCATCAGGTTGACGCTTAGATTATTTTCCCAAACAATTTTTTGTCGTTGTAAGATTTGTCAGAAATCCGTTTATAATATTACCATGAAAAAAATAATCAAACTAACAACGTAGATGCATTATAATTATTTAGGTAATGCAAGTCTGTCACCTACTTTCTCTTTATCAAAGAAGTCAAACGACAAACGGTTGACAGCCGACTCGTCCATCGATGAGTTATTATTATTATTCTGTATGAAAAACGGGAAATATGTGAAATATAGTCAGAAAACAGATATAAAATAACGAAATTAATTCAAGACATTGAAGAAAAAAATCTGTTAATTTAAATATTATTTATTTATATTTACATAATATATAAATATGAAATGAATGAAAAACTAATGGCTACTATCATAAGCTACTATAGGACTGATTTTAATACAAAATTATATTAATAGATTACTTGAGACTTGAAAAGTATTTTAAGCTTTTTTTCAATCTTTATAGGTTTATATTGGATGGTTTACACAATTTCAATTGTATTTACAAAGATTGAATATTTTTTTTATTTATTTTGTATACAAGGTGATTCTTTTATCATTATACTCATTATTTTGTCAATTACTGAATTTTTATATATTTTTTTTTTTCAAAATATTTCGTGACAAATTTAAATATAGATTACCATTTAAAATCAAGACTTGATAATGGTTTTTCTAAAAAAAATTGTGAAAAAAAATAAAAATTCATACTATTTGAGAAAAGTATAACACAAATTATTTTGAAAAACAAAAATGAAAAAAAGTTAATAACTGACGAAACAATGAGTGTATAATGATAAAAGAATCACCTTGTATGGAGTTGTTGTAAGTTAGAAAAAAATAATAAAAATGATATATAGATTATCCGACCAACCATTCATTGCTATGGGATTTTTTTCTCTTAATAAAATAAAAATAAATTTTCATTGACTGTTTGTCATTCGAGTATGGGTAGGTATGGCAGATATTACAAGGAGAAAATGTTCTTATAATTTTAAGACTAAAATATTTGATTGATTTTGACTAAAGTTTCAAAGATTTCAGTTCTTGGAGATATCGAGAAACTTTAATTAATATACTTTGAAATTAATATACTTTGAAACACGTTCGAAAATAAAGCAAGTGCCCATCTCGTTCAAATTAGTTTACAGAGCAAGATACACCTATGAGATTTTCTCGTGAACTGAAGTACACGAAATATAAAATACGCCAATGTGGGTTATATAGTCATACGCAACTAGTAAATATTTTGTTTAATATATTATTATTATTTACATTGCATTGTATTTTCAAACACTATTTGTCTGCCGTGAGAACCAATGTCGTTTTAATAATTGTACATCTCCATAATCGGACACGATCAGATCGTCGCGAGACAAGTTGCGCAAAAAAAAAAAAAAAAATTAAATCGCAATTACAGTTTGGCGGAGCTGAGACGACGTTATCGCGGCGCAGCTTAACGTGACAGGACGAGACGTGCACCGGTCGTATAATAATATGCGACGACGAACGTGTAATTCTCTTGTACGCATACATTACATTATGATTGTAATATACGGAAGCTTGGGCGTAAAATAAAGTAAAATGGATTCGGTCGAGGAAAATCCTCGAGATCGTTGATAATACAAAGTTCGTTACTACCGTTTCGTAAATACAATATATTATATTGCATACTCACTACTGCACGATGACATGGAATTTGAACGTTGAACACGTGAGTGTTAAGATCACACGATTTTCCGAAACCTTATGTGGTTTAGTAATCAGCTACAGATACGAAAATCTTAGAAAACCGTGGCTGATTTTCTGACGTTTACATGGGTGTAATGAACCAAATGTGTGGATTTGAAGATTACGTTAATTTTAAAAAAATGCTCTGTCCCCCGCAAAAAAACTTGTTTTTAACTTGTAGATTCGAAGTATTTTTGATATTTATTTTTTACTAAATTTTAACAATATTATATCAAGGCTTCGCAAATGCACTGTTTGGTCTTTTTCAATTCGTCTATACGAATTGTATTGACATTTTTGATTAATTTAATATTTTACATTTCTGAGCAATTATAGCATTATAATTTTTTTAGAAAATTCTTAATTTTGTTTCATTTTTTGAGACTATTTTAACTTAACTCTTGAGACATTTTTCAACATATATATTCGTAGGTATTTTTTAAATCATTAAAATCATTTTTTTAAATTATATTTTGGATAGATGGTTTTTGGTGTTTAGTATATCATATAATATTTAATTACGAAACAAATTGATTTCTTAGTTATTGATTTACAAAGTTTTTAATCCTATACTCGTATTAGTATATTAAATTATTTTTAAGCATTAATAAACATCAAATACCAACAAAATTATTAAAATATATGAATTAAAATATTTCATTCATAACCAAAATTATAATACAGATGTACACTTTAAATAATATGTGTATATATATATATATTGGTTTAAACAATAAATATCTTTAAATTTTTATTTTAAGTTTAACTATCTTGTCATTAATAAAAAATATTTTGTTATCGGTTAAGTTTAACCAATATGATATTTGCGAACCAATATAATGACGTAATTAAAATACTACATAAGATGTTTTATCTCTCTTACAAACAATTTTGCATCGTAGTTGGTAACACATATCTGTTTAGCAGAATTAATTTTGTATTCTTAATATTAAGGTAAATTATTAAATTCTATGGCAAGAACTAAAAAATTTATAGAAGGCTTTAATTGATATTTTAAAATTACAATGGGAAGTATGAGCATTTTTAAATTATAGTAATTTACATAGTTTTAACTTACATAACAATTAAAATATCATTAACAATTTACGAGGTGCCCCAGATAATATTCTTAGTTTTAAATTTCATAACGAGCCAATTTTGATTACTTAATTGAAAATAAAAACGTGAAACGAATTTTTCAGAATACAATTTTATGATATTGGTAAAATGTAGACATCATACTTATATAACGTTAAGTTAAAAATCCAAAAATTGGTTCGAACATAAAATATTGTATCATGTACATCGATATATATATAAATATACTATTATAGGTCTATGAAAAATTCAAGACGCGTGCAATAAGACTTAGATAATACCACAGTTTAAGATAGTACTGTCTTAAATCGTGGATAATACTCTTAAATTAATCGTAGTATCATTGTCACCGAAACATGATCGACAGCGAATAAATAATAACAAAACCACGTCTGTCAGTGTTATAATCATATCGTCATCTCGACGTGTGCCACGTGTATTATTATACATTGTTATAATAATACATAATATATATAGGTACTTGCAGTACACGATCGATGACGTGTCGTTTGCGGTAAAAGTCACTATATTATCATCATTATTATTATTATTACTATTATATGCAATATACGCGTTTGTCATCGCCGTTCGTCGTCTTCTGTCAGAAGCCATGTGTACCTATTATATTATATTATGGTGGTTCGTCTATGACCGCGTCACACCATATAATAATAATAATAATAATAATATAATATAATATTATTATTAGACGTCTATAAATATTATAATGTAATGACACACGAAACAGACGAAACGTATACTATGCTATTTTTCAAGGTTCAAATTTGCGATCCATAACGTTCGTTTTTTTTTTTTTTAACACAAATAATACCTAGTTGAGATGACGAACCACCGGTCGACCGCATTATTATATGTATATAATATTAACTTCATGATATCATAGCGGAAAACACTCTAACGGTGAGGAGGGACTGCCTCGATTTGTTTTATTGCCGTCATAATAATAATAATAATAATAATAATATATTTAATTGTATATATACATATTATACGAATCAATCGCCGGAGAACAAATTAATAATTCCCTCTTCGAACATAAATAATTACACTACTGCGCGCACAAAGAAGAAACGTATTTAATATGTATTATTCGTGTCCGACCGCGGCGGTGTCTATATATGTATATAATATAATAATATATATTTTTTCGGGGTACACGGACACGGATACGTGAGAGACCCAATCAAACGGAATCGGAGAAGGAGGACGGACGGACCGGTGCGGCGTGGTCGTACGGACGCAAGACAGGCGCACAACTCTTAATCGGCATTCGGAAATTTATAGCGGAGCACCGCCTTGGACGTGAATTATTCCTTTTCGGTTTTAATTGCATGCGAGCATCGGACCGACGCAAATGGTCTTCGTCGACGTCGTCTTCGACGTCTCCGTCGTCATCGGCGGCGCATAAATCAAGACAGACTCCAAACGCGCGTACATGACGTACATATATGAAATATATGTATGCGTGCGTGTGTACGAACATATTACTTATATATATATATATATAGGTACAATAAGAGCCGAATCAATTATAATAACCCAACACGACGGGCTCAATCGGATAGAAACAATAACTCTCCACGTAGCGCCACCCCCTGTAATTAGTTCGTAAAAAACAACCGGCGGCGGTCCCGTGTGTTATATTTTGTATACATTATGTTATATTAATATTATTTTAATGTATAATGTATGCGAACCATCTTATGTACAATAATATCATTCCTATAAATAGAATGTGTGTGTGTGTGTGTGTATGTGTGTGTATCATGCGTGACAAACAATTTTGGTTTTTATCGGCATAAAATATTGTAATCTTATACTCGCAAAAACTGTTATTTCGTTGAAACTTCAGTACTTCATTTCTTAGAGCGGCAGCTGGGTTCCCCGTGTATAGATTTTGGTTCCGGTTCCGTTTTGTCGTTTTGTCACACAATAAATAATTAAGGTTTCGGCTCATATACCGGTATAACAACCTCAGTATTTTTTAGTCCTGGATATCAAAATATATGATGGCAAAATTGAAATATTACTACATAAAATGCGATGTCATTTTCTAACGTAAACATATAAATTATTATAGAGGTTAGTAGGAGGAATATACCTACTACACGCCGCCGTCTATCTTGAATATTATCAGTTATTTTTTTTTTTCACAATAATCACAATAAATTATCAAAATGAAGCCTTTGCAATCATTCACTATATCGTAAGTTACCACTTTCATTTTTTTTACATAAAATAGTTTTGTATACAATTACCCCAAAATATGTTATGTATAATTATACTATCATTACAGCTATAATACATATACATTATTCAAACATTAAAATGATTCTAGCTTATATTTTTGAGGAAAAACAAAACCTAACCTGCAAGGATATAATTATAATTACATTTTGTTGCATTTTTTTTTACAGTTTTTGATGATTTTAATATTATATTATCTTATTTGTACTTAAAAAAGAATAAATTAAAAAATTACCCCTGAATAGTACAATTCTCAAACGTTTAAATAATAAATAAACTATTAGAATAGAGTTATTTAATACAAATATAGAATTGGAGTAAATTTTCAAATATCCGGGAGTAGACAATATAATACTACCACACATAGGTATACTCACGCATCACTCGTTTTGGAATACCTATACTTACGTTATTATCAATTTAACTATCATGTTAGGTACTTGTGCGAGACTATAAGATGATATTATAATTTTTAAGCCATAGAGGTAAGGAATCTCGATAAGATTATCCAAGTCCTTGACAGACGATATGAAATTTTTCAAAATGTCGACCGGAAAATAAAAATTAAATTAACGTCGTGCAATTTTTTTTTAAAAAACGGTCCATACGTTGCCATCTGTAATTGTATTTCCATGTGCCAACCGAGTATAGTTTAACACGTACACGTCGTATATATTATACTATAAGAACGATGTTTATTATTGTGATACCGAATAAATCACTCTGTTTTTATAATTTTTGACCGCGTTCCTACATAATAATAATATTATAATGAAGGTATGTGTGTTTGTGTGTAGTATTCGTATACGCGCCCAAAAAGTCATATTTCATTTGCGAAATACGACAACTGCTGCAGGTACGATACGATTTAATTTCGAAACCTGTTTCGTCGATCATAAAAAAAACCTTCCTAGTCGCGTACCTAATATGTAATAATATAATATAACAGATCTTGGAATCTCAAGATGGACGTTTTTAATTTATATAGTGATATGATATTGTTGTCAAGGCGATTGACTGTCGTTAAGACATGATGTGAAAAAAAACTTATTTAGTCAAATTTATAATATCGGGCTATCTACACACGCACACTTGCGCATATATTTATATATATTTTATTCAATATGTATAGTAATATGTTTACGTCGAGGTCACGACCGCCTATCGCAATAAAAACAAAATATTCTACTCTTCTGGATACGATTGGTTTATTGGTTTTTATAATAATTTATAGGCATTTTAGTTATTTGAAGATTTTTTTGGTAAAAAAAAAAAAACATTAAAGAGAAAGAGACGAGCATCAACGATGGTTTAAGGTTGCTGTTCTTTACAACAATTATTCACGTTTTATTATATAACATAGTATCTTATTAATAGCGTGCTCGGAGGTAACCAACTTTTGTATCAAACTAATTCATTAGGTTAGTTGTATAATACAGAGTGATTAACTGATGATATATCCACCTTATTATTTATTTAATTATTCAAATTCGAATTTATAGAATTTCCAAGCATATTATATACTCGCACAGTTAGGATGCAGTTTCAGTCCAACCTAACCAATTTATGAAGATCATAATTTTAAATAATTTTAAACGCAGACTACCCTATGCATATTATGATATGGTTTTTACTCATATCCTGTGTCGAGTTCGACATTTACATTAAAGTTAAAATATGCAGCGAAATGTATACCGTCAATATCTGTATACGTATATAATATATACTATACAGCCATATTATACAGCATTATAGAAACTATAATGCTGTAACCGTTTCCTTGTTACACGATGCATAATATACAGGTAAACAGCACAGATCCTTTGTAATAGTATAATATCATGACATACATGTCATTATCATCATCGCTTTTGAAGTCGGCCCGTCAAAACATCACGTCGATCCAGCCGTGATAATTGAGATTGTCAGAGTGGCGGTCTGCGTTTCGTTCGACAACCCGAAAGGGGCACACACGCGCATACAATGTACAAAGTATAATAATATTGCTTTACCCCGTCGCTCTAATAGTAATAATAATATATTAGTATGTCCGTCGTAAAGTGGACTCATAAAACGCCACGACAATGTCCGGTCGAGTCGTTTCACTACAATATTCAACACCCGTATTTATTATGATAATAGTAATAATAATAGTAACTTACGAACCGTATATTATTATATTAACACTGCCCGAGTGGTACCTGCTACATCACACATTGTTTTTCGGGTCGACAGTAA
Source organism: Schizaphis graminum (assembly GCA_020882235.1). Lineage (NCBI taxonomy): Eukaryota > Metazoa > Arthropoda > Insecta > Hemiptera > Aphididae > Schizaphis > Schizaphis graminum. The sequence goes on from CM037032.1 coordinate 75,278,447, forward strand.
ACACGGACGGACACTGCAGAGGGCGCTAGACGATGTTATTACTATACAGGGTGTTCCCGACTTTTCCGTTCAGAATTTAGGAGCGAACTCTTTAATGAGTTTCGATCAGCCTGTAGTGAGCACAATGAGTATACTCGAAAACTACTTATTTTACGAACGTTAAATTTGGTTTACACATCGATAGCTACATTATTTTATTGATAAATCATTGCATTTTTATTTTAATAAAGAAATTATTCCTCGAAGAAGAAGATAATTAAGAGAAGGGGATTTATTATCTCCTCTCCCCCACAAAAATAAAATAAAAATAGAATCCCTATTTTGTTATACTATTATCACCACACGACTTTTACAATTTCGGACTCCCACATGGTCCAGTATATCTACAATAATATACACTACAATGTTATATTTAATGATATTTATATTATATAAACTGAGAAGACTATAATAATACTGTTAGTGCGCTTAAGCGTCCCACTTATGAAAAATATTATTTCGATTTCACTGACTGCCATGAAACGCGATATTCTCACAGTTTTTATTAAGGGGCAGCACTCTGTATATTATTTAATTTTTACGCGTACGGAACCGTCGTAAACCGTCGTATTGTTTCATAGAAATCAATTTGGTATGTCGATGTGTAAGTACTTACGTCAGGAATTATTGTCAAAAGTGTTCCGTTGACGCCGATTTTTTTTTTAATTTTCATTTTACGACGCAAAAGCGCGATGACAAATTTACGGAAAACCACTTATTATATTAGTGCATTGGATTTTTTCGTCACCTCGTCATACATTGTGTGCGTGAGTGTTTCGATACGATATTTTAAAGTGTCCGGCGATGTGTACTTTGTATTTCGTCACTATATACTATAAATATTATTAAATTATAACGATAATATTGTAGGACCGTGAGTTTTACGCATTCAAATTATATTATAATGTAATAATATCGTATACGATTGATGTGGACGACGAGTTCTCAATATCAGTTCGGCTATTATATATAAATATAATAATATGTGCATTATAATTTATAAGCAGTTATTGTCCCGACTCGAGTAGCACGTCGCGTATTCCAGAACAACGCAATAATATAACCGCATAATAATATTATTATTGTGTGGCGTCTTTGAGCGCGTTCATCGTCGAGTTTTATGTAACGTCGTTTTGGCGACAGACTACTATGGTACAGCTGTATAATATTATGTTAAATCGATACAAATGGATTAAAATGGTTTTGCGATTTATAATCAACTGCAGCGCGCCACTATATATAGTTGGAAATCCGATTGATTTACTACACGAGGTTATTACGTATAACACTATTATGGTATTATGTTTTCGATCGTTTTAAGAACAAGTCGAGCATAGCTTTGAATCAATTGCGAACGCCAATATAAAATATTGTGGCGGTCAAATTTAAATATGTAATAATGTGTACGACACTATTACCTGTATTCTGAAATTGTATTTACTCTCTATACAAATAAAATATTATATTATAAAATAAAATATTTTTTTTTTTATACATATTATTTTATAATGTTGTATAATCTCGATGTCATCGTAAAAAAAAAAATAGTAAAAATTGATGCCTAAAAATTCAATAATTTCATAATTAGTTAGATATGATTATGCAAATTTGTTTCATGTTTATCAATTCAAAAATCTACAAAATTGTAATGCGTGTTCCACATATTAAATTAATTCAATGCATTAAATAATGTAATATTATGTATGATATACGAATTCTTGGTCCCCCACACTCCGACGTAGCAGTCGGTTAATAACAAATTTAATCTAATTTTGTCCCGCAATGTGAGTGACGTACAATAAACCTATGTTGTTTCGATAGTTTACCATTTTTACATAACACTCGGTTAATATTTAAAATAGGTTATATTTTACAGATTATTTGTCGTATCCATACAGTGATATTCTATTAAAATAACAAAAAACAAACCATGAATTAAAAATAGCGAAAACCAATTGGATGATTCTAAATTACAGCGAACGAACATTGCAATATTGATAATGGATCATAGTATAATGATTCGATACTCATTTCTACTCACATAACTAAATGATTATTAGTTAGTATTGAGTACTCGTCATTTCGTATGCTTATGTTTTGTGTACTCATGTTCAACATAGTTATGCGTATAACATCATAACCTAAAATAATGTATTAATGTAAAATATGTTCTCAGTTATAGGAATAAAAAATTAATTATTTATGATAGCTATAAATTCAGAGTAGAAAAAACTGTCAAAAACACAATTTATTTACGGTATACAGAACATCAATGCAAAAGTAAAATCATAATTAAAAGCAAGTTTATTACTAAAGGGCTGTCAGATCACTCACATGTGGCTGATGCAAGTAAACTTCATGCAAGAATCGTAGACGAAAAAATTAAAAAACGAAGCATTATATACACAACACCAATTTATTGCCATAACAAATAATTAGTACTACACAAATACCACTGAGAAGGATGGGAACTAAATCATCAATAAGTTCGATTAAAAATAGATTTCACCAAATTTGTAAAAGAATTTTGAAATAAAAAAATTTCTTAGCCGGCTAATCAATTATTTCGAGGATAGTATGGATTGGACGTTGAGGAAATAAAAATATTTTTAAATCGCTGTTTTTTTTTCAATTTTATAAAACTGCAACGAAATTTCCAAACACTTAGGAGATAAAATATAGGAGATAATTTATAAATCATAAGTATATTTTGTTTGGTTACAGATTGAAATGAATTAATCATTTATGTTTTAATTGTTAACATAATACCTATGATAGCATCAATCCTGAAATCTATCAAATACTTTCAAAGACAAAATAATTTGAAAGATATTAAATATGAGAAAAAAGAAGTACAATAATCATTCAGCAGAATGGATTCGAATATTAGTAAGTATTTAGACTAGAATGAAAATTTAAATGTTTTTTAAATTAATTGGATTGCTGCATATAACTTAACTTATTAGATAATTTATATCATATATTTTTTATATTTTCAACTTTTTTTTCGATTAAATGATTTTTGCTGTTTCGTATTCAATATTTTGTGATCAATATTTTATTTTCACTGTTTTGGAAGTAAACCCTATATACTATATTCTTACTTTGCTGACAACAAGTTTAATAAAACACTTTAAGCCCGTGGCGTATAATTATGTCATGTTTTCATTTAAAAATATTCAAATAATTATTGACCACGTATATAATTATATTATACAAATAATAATATAAATTAGCAACTCGATTTATAATAATAGATTTACACATTTATTTATTTATTCGACAAAAATAAAAATATATAAAGTAGTATTCTGCCGTCGATAAATTCGTTTGAAACGATCGTTAAGCGAATACGCTTTTTGTTTACGGTTTACTCACATATTGTTATTTGTTCACCTTATTTCACACTTTTTTACAACGCCTGATCGGAAATACAAAAATTTTGGTGATTTATTTGATAGATGATGCGTGAAACTTTTTGATGTTTTTTTTATTAGTCTAAAAAGTCGGTACTCAAAAAAATCACAACATTTTAAACCCAAATACAAGTTATTTTTCTTAACAGTTGAGTTTTAACGAAATTTCATGAAAGTCGAATTAAACTTTTTTAACATACATAACCTACACAATAATTATTTCATAAATCTATAGCTTTATAAATGGATAACTAATTTTAATAAAATTAAAATGTATTTTAATTATACAAATATATTTTATTATTACATGTACATTTTAATATTTATTTTGTTCACACGATAATACGCTATATCATTTTACATCTTATCCCACGTTGAACAAACAATAATTTCTATGATAATATATGATAATATTATGTAATTAATTGAAACGGTCTCGTCGAAAAAATATTTATTGAGTGTGATGATGATGATTTCGTGTTCTTGACATTTTATTTTTTTAACCTCGCTTGAACAGAACGACAGTCGTTAAACTCCCAATGTGTATCACTGCTATGATATTCACATGTACATTAACTTATGTATACTATCGAATTATTTTGATGGTATCATAGGTTTTTAAAAATAACAACTGTTTTATAATTTTATTTTTCCTATAACTATTGGTACTTAAACGGACATTCCGTGCGACTTCTCGACTATACATCGCCGTATGAACACCAATCATCGAGATCCGCTGGCCACATATAAATTAAAGGAAACATCGATAAGCCATAAATTAAGTTGCGCGCGTGTATAATTGTCATTATATAGTTAGATTGTCCATGAATAAATCGGTCTAATTTAGCCGAATATTGTCTACAATGTTGACATTTATAGTGTGTATTGTGATTAGAACGAATTCGAGTTCGCAGTGGATCATTTACGAGTACTTTACAATAGTTATTCGCCGACACGCAGAACATCGACGTGACGGCTGTGCAATGGCCTTAAATAACAATGAATATGTCAATTATGCGTATACAACTATCATGCCATGGACATTATTTATTGAGGTACGCCGTCTAAACGCAATTGTTTTATTATTGTATTTTATATTGAAATCTCAGTTTGTATGCGCCAATACTGTGTAAATACTGTCATACGACGCGTATTTTATACACTATGTATATACGCATAATCCGAAGAGTAAACAAAATGTATTTTAAAATATTAAACACATCGTAATAAGAGTGAAAAATTATTAGACTAACGCCGTGGCATTTAGAATACGCACGTGTATATATATATATAATAGAGAGAGATGAACATTTTTGGATAAACATATAATTATATAGAATACGATTAATCAATTATTAGATGATGTAATGTAAGGTGGAATTTATTAATTCGCAAAGACAACAACCATGATCAACAAAATCGGCTTTCGATTTATTTTGGCCAAACCTCCTGGGAATCGTGACCGAAATTTTGACAAAAGTATCATACTCGATTATTGGAAATCATACTAAGTTATTAATTATTTTTATAAATATTTTATAATATTTACCGACTATATGCAGCTTTTAAAAGTCAATATTTTTGTCAGTTTCGACCTCTGAGTTTAACATAATATATCTTTGAAATAAAAAGGAAATGATTTCTTAAGCACGATAGTCGCAAGTGAAATTGTTTCAAAATAGTTTGGACACTATTGTAAATTATATTATGACATTTTCATTGCGGACATCGCTTATCAAATTGGACACTTATTTTGAGTTATTTCTGTCATAATTTTGTTGGTAGATATCAATGTCAGTTTTCATCACTGTCGCTTGTCTATTTCCGAGTCAGTTGAAAATTATCTGAACGATTAAAGTCTTCGGAAGACAATATTATATTGGGCGCCGTCTGATAATTTTCATCGACGATAAAATATAATACTATTTTAGTGCGAACAAACTATGTTTTTTGCTTGAAATACATTAATGTAGTTTTATATTATAATTATATTAAATCTGTTCTAAGACCTTTGAAAGAAAACTATGTAAAATATATAAATCTACATAATAGGATAAAAAAAAATTCGAAATTCATCGATTCTAACGGTAGTTATTATATTCTATTATTGTGTATTCTCTATATACGTGATCTTTTAAACCAAACAAACAAATAATATCCGGAATCCAATATAATATTGTCCATCAACATAATCAATAAATTTAATTTGAACGTCATATTCGATTTTATTCGAGGTACATTTTATGAAATAAATAAAGTAATATGTAAAGTATAAACCACCAATGTCAAGAATTGTACATGATTTTGTGGTGATGTGTTATTATTATTTAACGTACGAGTATACGATATTCTTGGTGTTAACAATAATTACGTTTATATTTTAGTACTTTAGCGGTTGTAAACAAAAACAAGTTTTTATATTGTTTCTACTCATATATTGATAGTATTATATTATTATTAAGTATTAACGAGTGTATTTCACGTGTTTTATAGACTTATAGTTCAGCGCTGTATAATTATTTTTTCGCCGTATCACGAAAAAGAATCAAAAGATCGATTACAAGTTTACACGGGTATTTATCTAGTTTTTGTTTACACGGTACACACATACCTTCGTTTTATGGCGGGTCTTTAATCTTTTAAATATTTAAATTTTTTTTATAATGTGTATAATATGGTGGTTTACCTACACTGTTTACAGCAGTGTATAACAAGAGTATTATACAGCTATAGCGCCTATACCTACCATATACGACCAACGTTACATCGTCAACGATCGTCCAAAATAATGGCTTTTACTCGCGTTTATAGTTCAGATACATAATATGATATAATATAGTATTAATAATAATGATTGAAGCTATATTGTATAATACGTATAATGTAATATATGCACGCTTATATTATGCAAACAGCGACGATTTCGAATAGCTACGTATAATGTAAATAACGATTTTGGCGCTATCGTTGTAGTACCTGCAGTATACGACGCACAATAATTCGTACTAATAATCTGATATAATATACCAGAAATACGAATATTATTATACCATGGTAACCGTTTTAGATTCTAACGTCGACGGAGTTATAATGATATGTTTCGTACATTACGATTATTATATTTCACTAGCACTATATTTACTATAATAGTAGTATATAGTACCACGCGCAATGGAGTAGTGAGAATTTAGCAGTGTGACGACCGGCGTTTACTCGGGATCGGAGGAGATCCCTAGAAGAAGGTTGAAGAGTTCAAACTGGAAAGACTCGCCAAGCATTTAACCGATATCGCAGAATCCGATGAAAATCAAATGCCGTTCGACCCTACCTCCCTCACTGACCAGTATATATATATATATATATATATATATATATATATAGGATATCGTCGAATCGAAAAATCTACACGAAATACTCTTCGGAATACGACTGCGATGTTTCAGACTTTATTATTGGTTAGAGACATACGAATATAATTATTTTATTCTATCAGTCTGTGAATACTCAGTGCGACGCTTTCTCGACGAATAACTACTACAGTTGTCGTCCGTATCGTACATTTTGATCTCTGTCTCGTTCGCGCAGGCCACAATGACCGACCCAACGCCTCCGACGCATATAGTATAAAATAGATATAGGTGCCCACTACCCACGACGACGACAATGTAATAATATTCCACGCGGGTAATCGAAACCCGAACGGCAGCAGCAGCAGCAGTCTTATAAACGACACGCGGCTTCGGCAGCGCAGTGGTTTTATGGGTTGTAAAAAAAAAATGTATGTATAAATAAACAAGGAATCTCGACTCGGAGGATTTTTTTATTATTTCCATCCAGCCAGCTCCGCGTGCGCGCGCACACAATGTAAACGTGTTAATTGGTATTTATAGCGCATACAATATATAATATGTTATGTGTACGTAATATTATTATTATATTGAGCGGTGGTCTCGGTGTGCGTTTATAAATATATATACATAATATATATTATTATAATACTATATGAGCACACCCGCGTACACATAATACAGCACATACAAACGGGCACACGCACATTCCCCTGTACCTATTACCATCCACCCTACATACATTCCCGTCGTACCCCGACACCGGTTATCTGGCAACGAGAGCAAGCAGCAACAGTCGCCGCCACTGGTGGAGTGGTTGTCGTGACTCGACGGCGGCGTGTAACCATCACTCAAACGGGGGGCTTGGTGTACGAACATAATAAACGGAATACTGGTATGAGGTTACTGGTTAGAATGGTTAGATGATTAGGTTAGTATACATTTATTATATTAATATATTGTTGTATTATAATATATCGCAGTCACACATCTATTCCGCAACGCACCTCACTCGTCGTGTGAGCGAGTGCGCGTCTGTAGAATAATATAATTGCCGTCTTCGTTAGGAAAAAAATAAATAAATAATAATAACAATAATAAAATACCTTCTCGGCGGCGTCCGTGATTGATTTATCGTGGATTTGGTTTTTTTCTTCTTCTTTACGCGCGCTCACGCCCACGGCGGGCATCGGTCAATATTTTTTTTAATACCTCCCCGGCTATAATTTACCCCGTCATATTGTGACCGGATTATATAGTTTTATATATATATATATATACCGTGCACATAAGAGAGCTCACACTATACGTAAAAACGTACGCCGCCGAGTACGATATACCTATATTATAGGTACGTACCCACTACGATATTACATATTATTACAAACATATGTATATTATCGTAAAAACTAATGCGTTTTCCGGCCCGCACAATAGAGTCGTTGCAGCTTATATTATACGCGTGCAGAGCCTGTAGTATATAATATGTATATAGGTAGATAATACGCCTAATGAATTATCGTTTCGAGATCGGTTATCGCGGTCTCTTCTCGTACACCCCCCCCCCTTCATCACAATATAGCCGACCCAGCCACGGATCGTTCCGTCGGCGTATTTATATTATTATTATTATATTATATTGTACGCTGCTGGTGCGTGCGCGTGTGACTGGCCCCGCTCATTGTTCTGGACGCGGACGTGTGAATACGTAATGAATCAAAAAACGCGAAAAATGTTGTCTTATACGGCCACGACTATTATAATATTATAGCCGCCGCTTCTGCTGAGGCATGATGTATACGCGGACCGCGTGGCACCCGATGATTTTATATCTCGCGGACAACAATTATTCCCGATCGGCATGCGCGTGTTGTTATGTTGTTGCTCTGTGGCGGGAGATAGTTTACATGCACATACGCGATCTATTGTATTTCACTACGATTATTATATAGTATTAGCATTATTATGATTTTTGAAAATTATAAGTATATAGGTAATACTATTAACAACTGAATTTTAAAATATTTGGATTTTTCATGAAAGATCACCACAGTGTTAACTTTCTAATTTTTCGTTCCAAATAAAAACAACCCCTATTCATTGTAAGTTATAAAGAAGGTATTTTTGAATCTAACCCGAACAAGTATTTTTTGAGTCACCTATTAATCTTTAAGTATTAAAGACAATATAAATTTAAAGATATGGTTACTATAATGATGATTTGGTAATTAATTATTGTTATTTATAATGGAATTTCATGATTTGTAAACACAAGAGTAATTATATGATTTATATTTTATATTTTTATGATTATTATCCTAAGTATATTTAAATTAACAATAACCCTGAAACTAATTGATTTAAATTTAACACAACTAAAAAAATAAATTATCATCTTGTTCATAATACACAGTGAAAATTGTTTTATTAATAGTTTTTATTATTTGCAATAGAAACTAGCGTCATTACTGAATACTCTTTTGATGGTATAAAATTTTAATAATTTAAGTATGTATTTGAAAATACTTCGTGATATACCATGGATAGTAACAGTAAGTTACGTGTTTTTGATAATCCGTTCACCCCATTCTCGTTTGTGAGTTTTCGTTTTTCTAATGGCCATGGATCAGTATTATTGGTTACAAATCGATGAATATTTCTGGTTACTTGTTAACTGTTGCATTGCGTATTCTACTTAATATGTAATCCCTGGCCTATGCAGCGTATGCTGTAGACAATTCGCTTCCGATTTGGTTTTTTGTAACGATTTCCGCAAAGAAGAATAATTTCAAACACGCGCAAAATCATAAATAACGTAACTTATTACTCCACTTTTTATTGACGCGCGTCCAAGCTTATACCGTCTCAAATTATTATAAAACACGATTCACGAGTGATGTCGACAATAAAGAACAAATTAAAAGCGCAGCATATATTATTAAATAAGTCGAACATCGATCAGTTCTGATGAAATGTGCGGACATACGTTCGTAAATCGTAAGTCATAACAGTCATCGTATAGTTGTATTGCATTCATTTTGTAAATAAAAACTATGACATTTTGTATTATACCGTCAAAATTAAAGACAAAACGTAATTTATTGTGACGTATGCATGGATCAAAAATCAATATCGATAGTATAATATTGTTATTAGTTATTACCTAATATTAATTTTACTAGGAAATAATTTATATGCGTATGTACGCTTTTAAATTGAATTGAAATGTCTCATTAATGACTGGTAATGAGTAATTATTAAAAACTACGGCCATACTGACATTCTACTATCACCAAGATAGCATAATCTATGCTGTTACTAAGAATTATCCACCCCCTCCTCCACGGGAATTCTGAAAAGTAACAACTCTACTGGGGATATAGTATAATATTAATCGCCAATAGGTACAAATGTATAATAAGTAGATGCAGGCCAATCGTAATATAATATATTATTCCATATTTATGTTGTAGGTGTACCTGTTATTTATAAACACGGTCAATGTAAAGGCGTAACTATTTTACCTATACAACACTTTCCCCCTTACTACGCCTCTGCACTATCGCCACTATCGAATGACATGTCTGATGCCTGATGGGCTACATATACGGTTATTTATCACGTACATTTTTCGGTTAAAATTGAATGATTGTTACAAAAAACAATTTATAAATTAAAACCCTGGTCGGAGACCTTGATCTGAGACAACATCTCCTGCGTGACCCTGATAAAACTTTTTTATGCAGTTGCAGTATTATTTGATTGCTGTTTATCCACTGTGATACTCAAAATATAATAAATAATACATGCCATCGAATATTGTTTGTTGAATGTAGATTTTATAATCTAACATATAACGAGTTTTCTTTTCTTCTAACTTTAGAGTTTAGAAAAAATATCATAGTTTTTACCCATTCACCCCAATGATAAGCTGAATCGAAAAAAACTACGTCATTCTTATATTCTTTTTGGAAAAACATAATTCAACTAATGTACAAGCTAAATATTTAAGAACAAAAAGTTATGATGTTTTTTCACCCGTTTTTAAATCAACTACCTAGTTGTATATTCTGATAAAATATTCAAACTTAACAAATTTAATTTTCCATTGTAACAATTTTACTTATCCCAGTTAATTTGAAAAATAAAAGTTATATTAAGTTTAATTCATATTATTGTGTGGTAAAGTAAATATTAGTTTAATTATTATAAATAAAAATAAAAAAATTTAACTTTGTTGATTTCATAATCTAGTGAACTCCAACATGTAATTTACTAAACTGTGGTATAGTGCACAATAACTAATAAGTAACTATAGTATCATTAATATATATCAAATGATTAGTTATTGTATTAAAAACAAATTAAAAGTTGCACATTCACATTGTGCAATCCATGTGGTAGTTAAGATAATAATATTATTTGTCTTTAACCGAGTAAAATTAGAATAATTTATTTACATTTTTATTAATTTAAATGATTGAGGTTAAATATAATATTTGTTTAATATCAACTTATAACTTTTAACTTATTTGATACTGAATTCATTTCTTAATTAACTCAGATTGATTAAGTTTTTTTTTCATTAATTTAAATTTATCGATATTATTGTTACACATTATTTACTTCGTACGATAAAAGTGCTAAAGGTAGAACTGCAGCAGTGAGTATTTTTATATTATGTATTATTGTGCATCGCGTATTGTAACTACCTACCTTTATTGTAAATTTATGGCTTATAGTTTATAGTTTATACTATCTATAAATATTATCGGTGAGGTTTTCGTCGATCGGAACCACACCTATTTTCCCGTCGTACACGGATTTTATAATGTTATACATATGGACACTGTCCGCATTAAACCGGTTGTATCGAACAAATCCAACAGAAATCATAATTTTCTTTCACTTGTCATTCACCACGGTGAAAAAAACCGAAAAAACTATTATATTCTATACAAAACAGTGTTATTTATACTATTATATTATGTTTCAAGATCAACCGGTGTGCGGGATCACATAATAATATATATATGGGAACGCGCAATAGTCTAGCTTAGTCTTGTAGTATTATAATATAATGAATCACTCTTCTCGAAAAATTCGTTTGGGATTTTTTTTTTATACTCGTCATAAAATAGTCCAGATGACCGTACGGTTCATATACATCGATTTATGAGTCGTACCCGGAACACGAATATATAAATATATTAATTAAATTAAATATATATTATTGATTAAATATCCCCAGCTGAACCACGTGTTGTGTATTTAGGCTATTCGTGTTATTAGATTTTGTATTCAATGATGATAATATAATAATATAGGTACTAAATAATTGCGATTTGCAGTTTTAAACTTATGTTATATGAAAATGTGACAATTCACTGTTTTCAAATAGCAAACTCATCGTCTTTATACAATTAAAAGACTGTAACCTTACTAATTACCGGAACCATAGTATTATTTAACCATATTAAACATTCGAAATTTAAATTGTAATATTTTTCCAACAAAAATCGATGTGTTCCGATCTGAGAGAAATGTGTAGATATATAATTACATAATCTCTCACTGGTTGTGTTAACCCGGAAATAGTATATACGAGTAACTGTATTATAAATTTATGGTATGATATACCTGGAGTATGACACGAAAACGTATATTGCGAACCGATACGTATGTCGGACGTTCTTATCGGACACAGTCATTCGTCAAAATCCATGGAAAATATTATCATAATAGTATTAAATACATATAATTCAACGTTAAATACGTTTTCATAGTTGTACAAGAGAGATAGACGATATAGTGATTTAAAATTAATCACAGTGATGGTAAAATAAGTATTAGGTATAATAAAATTAGTTTGGATATATTAAATCATGAAATAATTCAATAATAAAACTTTAATAAAATGTATATTTTTTTATAAACTTTTGTCGTTTCTTCTTTTTTATTATTACTTTTATATACATAAAAGTAATAAAATTGATAAAAAAAAAAGTAAACATTAGAAAATAAAAAACATTTTAAAGTGTATTATTAGCTGTTTTACTATTAAATAGTCAAAAACTAGACTTAAATATTATGTTAATCTTGTTTTAATCATTAATATTTGTTATTAAAAAAAATAAATGTGTTACGTTTTTGTGAAATACTTTAGGCTTCAAACACTAATTTTAATATTAAATTACCTATGTAACTACGTAGGTATCTATTTTATACGTATATTATATTATTTATGTAAATAACTATTTAATTACTAATTTTTTTATTTAAAGTTTTTCTGCAGACAAAATTATCTAAATGTAGGTATATAAAATTACAATATTGTTTTATACTTTCTTAAAACTAACAGATTTACTATACCAGTGGGTTCTTAACCTTTTTCGAATAACGGAACACACATTTTATAAGGTTTTCGCGAGACACAGCCGTAAAAAAACATTAGTAATTATAATAATTATATACATTTTTTATTTTTTTAATATTTTTCTTACTGATTTTAAAATTGTTGGGTAACAATTATACCAAGTCAACGGACTACCGGTTAACCACTGATCTATACATATATATATATTTAATATGATATTAACACGCTGTATTTGAACAGTTCATCTACACGTTTTTTATTTTTTTATTATTATTAAATTTTCCTAACGAAGTCATCTAACTTATTGATTACCGATTTTTTTAGCAACTTAACAATTGATAATATAAAATAAATTACAAACATTTGCCTTCATAGATATATAAAACATAATATGATACATATAGTATAATATAGTATATAATATGAATAATAATATGTATAATTTTTATTTTTAATTATTATGGTTAAGCGATAACATCATTGGGACGTCTATACTTGAGCCGACGGAGAGTAAGTTTTTTCACTATTCATCTACTCATATTATATATTATTTTAGGTAAGGTAAAAAAATGTTTTATGTATTTAATACAAAGTTATATTAATTTATTTATTAATTTATATGTATTATTTTGTCCTCATTACCATATGCAATTTATCTATTTATAAATTTAAAATTAGAATTAAAGATTTTGTCACTTAACATTAATAATTTTCCAACACTTTACAACATGACATTTAACTATTTTTTAATTATTTTACCTTTTTTTTCTATATTATAAAATTATTTATTATTTATATTATTTTATGTTTTACAATTTAGATGACAATAATCGAAGAAAAGATTTCGATAATTTGTATTTACATAGATATGTTTCATTTTATTAATTTTAGAGTTACAATAGTCAATTTTCGATAAGTTTGAAAATATCGTTGTAAGGTTAAGGGTGACACAAAATATAATTACAACTGTAAAATTATTATTCTATATTTATATATTCAATATTATATAAATAATAATTATTAAGAATAATATTATTCTATATTTATATAATATTGAATCGTATAAATAATTAGTATAGAAAAATATATCACCCTTAGTAAAAATGGCATAAAATAATGTAGGAAATAAAAATTAATTTTATAATAATTATATAAGTAAAAATTACAATTTAAAATATATTTTACGTCAAATTTGTATTGATTAAAAAATATGTATAGTACTTCCCTACCAAATTATGTAATTGAGCTGTTATATTTACCAATTTATACATTTACTTCAAAATATATAAAAATATGTAAAAACGAACGTACGTTAAAAACGAATAGTGTTATAATGGAACATACTAATTTATAATAAGAATTGAGAAATCAGAATTCAATAAAATAATTTATTTATATGATAATCCACGACCTAGTAATTAATTATAAGTTGGCAAATCTGATAAGTGGTCTGTGGTTGTGTAACATCTTGCAAACGATTTTTTATGTTATACCTACTCTGTGTGACGTCAAATAATTTTTCTTACACTCTTTTAGTGTAACTGATACTGAATAAATGTCCTTTAAATATAAATTTATTGTCTTTTTGACTTTCTAGTAATAACAATTTAAAAATGTGACTCGCAATTAAAGACGAATGAAATGATACACGATACCGTTATTAAAACAAAAATCACTTAAGTGCGGTTATCGCATTTTTAATCATTAGTTTACTTTTATTTTAATGATAAACGTTTTGAATTAATCAGTTGATATTTTACTCAGTGCTCGAATTGGGGGGGACGCAGGCGGACGGAGTCCGCTTTCATTTTTTCATAGATTTCAGCGTCCCCCTTCATTTACTTAAGCGAGTAACGCTAAAAACGCGTCCCCCCATAGAAATGTTAACTTTTGAATAGTGTATTTGGATTTGTTTTCGTTTATTTGTATTTTCTATAGCATACTGCAAAGTAATGGTTATTTTTTCCCAGAAAACGGTTATCGTTGACGACCTCGGATAAAAACTAGTCAAGACAATGTATACAAGTCATTGTGGAATTTAATTAAAGAATAATATTTATTTATGTAATTAATATTATTATTTTTTTATAAAATAATTTTATAATAATATCAATAAATATTATTATAATAATACTACCTTTTTAGTGCCTTAATTTAAGTGTAGGGGGGTGCGGGGGACGAAGTCTACAACGGGTTACTTTACAATTTATTAGCTATGAAACGGTGTTTTGTGAACTAAAACCAGCGTCCGTCCTCAATTTATAGAATAATTTGTCATTAAATATTTTTCTGGAAATATGTATTTTTGTCTTGGGATATTTTGACGTAAAACAGTTTTATAAACAATCATGATGGTTTTGAATGGAATGAGTGAATATTTATTAATTATATACCCATATATTTGAACATTTTAGTGTGTTGATGAACATGTTATATATAAATAATTAAAACAAAGACTATCATGAAATTTCATATTTCGTGTGATTGATCTAACTGTGTGATAAATGCTAAGAAGTATACAAATCACGGACTTAAATAATTATAAATTGATTTTTCATTGTTAATAATTATGTACTGTTTATCAATTTTCGCCTGTGAAACTCTTCTACTGCTCTTACGTAATAGTTTATACGTTATACATCGCGTAACGACAAACGAGCCTATAATTATACGCTTGACGATGTTGTGTATACATTTAACCTCAGAATTTCGAACTTCGAGTAATTTGATACACGATCGAACGCCGTGCTTCGATATATCGAACTGCAGCTACAACACGCACTGTGGTGTTACGATAATATTAGGTATTCAAATATATTTACGTACGTCATCACGTCGACAGCAAACGTATAATAATACTATAAAATTATTAAAAACTAAACTTGCAATTGTACGGTGAGTAAAATGCGTCTCGAAAGAGAAGGGGTTTTTTTACTCGGTTAGGTATTAGAATAAAACGATTATTTCATAATTTATTCGGACCTATTTGATCGCGGATATAACGCGCTCACCGTAGTATTAGATAGTTACGAAACCGTACGTGTATAATAATAGTATATATAACATATTAATATATTGTAATAAACTGACGGCACGTGTTATAGACTAGGCTTGCTGTAGTATGACTTCGGGGTCGTATAATATACCTATTATAATATTTAACGTGTTTTCGCGTGTTCCAGAAATAGGTTTCTGATATCGATCTGTATCGAAGCAATGTAGGCAATGATGCTGCGCATTAAACAGGTACCGTGTTGATATAATATATGCACATCGCTCAATCGATGGATAGCTTTTTATCACCCTGACGTTAAACGCATGAGTCCGTCACTGCGAAAGTGCGAATACGTAGTACCTGTCCTATACATAATTGTACAGGCGCATTGGTGTTGTCAGAATTTTAAGAATTTAATTTTTGAAAAAATTTACGAGTTTAAAGCGAAACCCAAAACTATACATTTTTAATATCTATGAACATTTTCTGAATTTTTAAATAAATCTAATCTAATAGCGTACTGCACTGAAAGTACATCATATTATGATATAGGTGTAATATGAAAAAAGTATTTTTTTTATATTTGTGACCGTCGGCAATTCCCCATTAACTAATAACTGTCCTGGTATGCATATGCCTTTTCTTTATTATTATTTAAAACTAGTCAATTTAGGCTATTTTTAATAATAATTTGATTAATTAAAATGTATAGTATACATGACACGAACAATACGACGAAGAAAACGACAACTGGTTACACTGTTTTCGTATAAATCTGCGTACCTAGTGAGTATTTTTGGATGTATAGTGCTAGATGCCTATGCATAAAAGAAATAATTAGATTACAGCGCGCGTTTAAATTTTGGTTAAAGTGTTCGTAAAATATTATTTAGGCTATTCCAATGTTTTTTTTACTCTTAAGTCATCGCATGTAAGGCAAGGTTTGATAGGTACGTACCAAGGACCGTGTGTCTTTAACTTCAGTCCAAAGAATAATTAGGATAATATTACGGAGTTTAATAGGAACCTATATTTAAACTCCATAGTACCAAACTAATCTTACAATCATGTTTTATATTATAAGTTTCTTATTATCTACTGATAATTTTTGAAATTAGAAAATAACGGAGAAAATGTTATCATATATCGGCTGATATGTTCCTCCTTAAGTTTAGAATCCCAAGTTTATCAGAAATCTAATAATTTAACTAAATATTTAATTTCAATGCAAACCTTCCAATGTTTCTACCTACGAATATTATAATATGATAGCTATAATGTTTATACAGCTACCTATGTAATGCGCTCTCTAAGTTATGGTACGGCCGTCTCGGTGCATACATTATAATTCGATCACGTTATATTTACGGCCGACGGTCTGATGTGGGCCATTCGGTTAATTTATATAATAATTTGCCTCGAAATTTATTAAACACATAGACAAACAGATGTTACCATGTCCAATAAACAATAATAATAATACGCGACTACGATTTCGGGGACATTACATTATAATACTGCCCGGCCAGACTTATTGTTAATAATAATAATAATAATGAACGAGGTGGTCGCATATATATACCATAAATATACTATATACATTGTACATATATGCGATATATTATATTATTATTGCGTATATATGCGTGGCCAATACTGGACTGATTGTAACGAGAGGGGTGAAGGGTGTATGTCTATACATAATATGTTATATATATATATAATGTTTATGTTTAGAAGAGGGTTGTATATATTATACGTTTATATATAATTGTGTGTAGGCGGGGTGGGTATTTGGTGGCGTGGTAAGTAGGGGGATGGCATACATCAATGCTGTACGACCGTTTCGATTTTATTTATGGCCAACGTAATTCTAGGTGGTCTTAAATCGTAGTATGACTGATGTGTACACCGGAATAATTATAATGATTCAAAAACCTTCGCAGATGATAAGTACGAGTTAGTGTAGTTACACTTATACTAACATATACAGTTTGTTGTATTGATACAATGTCACTGTGCACGGTCGTCAGCTTCTGAAGCGGACCTTATGGCGAAATGGTACGACATATACTGTACCCACAGGGCCACAGCTACACGGCAAAAACCGCACAAATCCAGTTCTTGTACATAATAACACCCGTGAATAAATCATAAACAATCGAGTACTATTATACTTAAATGCAGCAGCAGTGCACCTATACATACCCGAAGTACACAAGATAACGCTGCGCTCGCACGGAGCACCGTGTATGCTAAAATAGTAATGGTACGAGTCTCTGTGTGACAACGACCTCGCGGAAAACACGAATCACCGAGACGCGTTTAACGCACTAATAATAATAATTTGAGTATAGATAGGTATATTGTGAGCACTATAGGCTGATTCTGACTCCGTGGTCCATCGAATACTGCGATCTCGGGCAACGAGATCTATTATAATATATTGTGTGTACCACAATATAATCTATACAACTTTTCTCGACGGCTTGTCCGTCCATAAATCAGTGTGTAAAATATGTACACGCGCCGCCCATACGTTAAGTATATAAGTATATTATACTATAGGTGCGCTGTTGTGGCGGCGTAAAAACCGTTATTGCGCGCGATACTGAGGTATGTGTATTATACGTACTGCAGGTAATAGCTGGTATATACCGCCTATATACCGGCTGCAAGCCGTGGTCGTTGCTGATCTCCTTAAATGTCACGCGATCAATTTCTCGATCGCCAGACGGCGGCGGCGGCGGCGTCGGCGTCGGTCATATGTCTGTCCGACCGACTGCCCTACAATATTGTCGTGATATCATAGGTTCTTCTGACGCGCAGTCAAACTATCGCATAACTAGCGGGATCGTGCGCAATAGATTTTTTCCGCTGAAACACACGCAAAAAATACAAACTCAAACTGTCAGAAGGTATTATTCCAATACGTCATTATACATCGGTTTTGAGATTGATGTCTGACAGTCAAAATGATCCGCAGAGTTGGCTGGAGACTATTCTAGACAATATTCCAATATTCACTCCAAAACGTTAACGCGTGCGCAATAAATACCAATCACGGATTAGTCTGCAAATAGTCCTAGATTTTGTATTGGAACAAACTTCATAGTGATTAGTATCACCTCGTCGGAACCCTATGTGGTAAAGTACCTATATTATAATATAGACAATTATTCAAACCGGAACAACGGGGGAAACGTGAAATTGCGGTCCAAAATCATTAAAAATGTTACAGACGGTGAATTGTCACACACTTATACAGCGTAAAAACAAACAAAATGTACATGTGTTGTCTGCAAATATATGTTGTTTTATCATTATTATTGTTATCAGTAATGGCGGTTTGTCTAGATAATTGTCTACTATTGCGCGGTATTAAAACAACTTACTGTTGTTTTATATCGAGTAATTAAGTAAATAATTAATCGGTTAAATGATGATAGGTTAGTGCAGATTCTACTGATTATTGTCGTATAAACTATAAAGATTTAACTCATTAAATCACATATTAGTGTACTTTTTTGTCACAATTTATAATTAATAATTTTTTTAAATCGTTTATATTATAATGAATCAAGAGTGATGAAATAAACAAAAAATGTTCAGTGTAACATGTTCAATTTAATGGAATTTCTTTAAAATACTACTATGATAGAAAAAATAAAAATTATAATAAAAATATGGTTTTTTTGTATAATAGCAATAAGACTTATATTTACGTAATAAATATCAGTTTTCAGTAAAACAACATGTTTATAATAATATGTAAATACGGTATAATGGCATTTGTTAAATTTGGATTTCGACATTTTTTTTTTTTTAACAAGTTATTATGAATTCTTATAGATATTACGTTGTTGTACAGATATTATCTGAATTCCACACAATTATAATTTAATCGACAAATTACCGAATAAACTGTTTTATTTCATCTTACGAACATGTTGATCAAATTATCAGAATTATCTACTATAATAAATATTTATTCAATTAAAACCAAGGTTAAATATATAATGTTTGTATATTGTGGAACAAAAACTTTTATAACGATACTCTAAAAAACCAAATATGTAATAATATAGTACACCGTTATTTAGGTCACTATGACATAAGATTAGATTTGACATAGATCAATTATTGCACCTAAGAAAACATTTTAGTTTAGGGCACCGAATGGGTTTAGCGCCCTTTATAACTTTATCGTTAATATACCGATTTGATTTACCTTCAGGTATGAAATTATGTTGTTCGATCTTATTCAATCGACATATTTTTATTTTTTTTATATTCATATACAAGTATACATTTGAGTGATTAATGAAAACAATTTAATATCTAATATTTTTTTCTTATTCCTCATCTATTGCATTTATTTAAATCACAAATGGCTGTTATTTAGCCAATTGATCTGATTTAAAAAATAGTGTCATTAGACTACCAACCTAAAATGTTTTTAGCGTAATTTGTAAATTCTCGTTAAGTTAACTATTGTTCAATTATACAATTTATTAAGAATTTAAACATTTTTAAATATATTTTCATATACCTTATATCTAAAGTTTAATATGAATGTATGTTTTAGATATAAAATAAGTAATATATAAGTAATAAAGTATCTATTTTTCTGCTCTGATTCGGTAGATACGGATTTCGGACCATGGCGCTTGAACCTTTTCCTACTCCGATGATTAAAGTTGAATGTGATCATACGCTATGCTTGCTTCGTCCACATAGGTATATTGTATACATCTAAAATTCACAATGTTGTCGTATGGTGGTTATAAGTTATTCGCATTTGTTCTGAATTTAGAGGGCACTCGCAACAACGTATTCGATTTGAAAGACGGATACGTTCGCTACCAACACCTCAGCCACCTATGCGAAACCTGTTTCTATTTAATTGCTTTCTCGTTTACCTATAAGTATCTAAAATATATTATTATGTACACAGGTATGTGTACATATTATTATAGTTTTCACGCGAAAACTCGCACAAGAGATAATAAATTATGTTATTATGTAAATATCACGTTTATCACGCGACAAAAATATTTGCCCATCAGTCGCAATTAATATATAATAATATATACACACGTATACATGGTATACATAATGTATCTGGAATAAATGGTACTCTCGAATCTAATGATTATAGTATAGAATATTATCAAGCCCTCTGCTGTACAAGGTATAATACAAATGATTGACTGATATGATGATTAACAAACTATGTATAATAACTTGTATATTCATAATTTAATCATTTATTATATTTTTAAATTTATATCTTATATATTGAGTATATTAAAATAATTGCAACATTTTAATTAACGATAGGTACATACGTTATATAATACAGTCGATTCCGCTTTTTGGGACACATCGGTTGCATGTTATTTCATTCCATTAAAGTGGTTGTCCCAATAATCCGAAATACAAAAACAAACATAAATTTGTTGAAAAACTGATTTTTTTTTTAATATTACAAATTGAAAATTATTATATAAATTAATTGATAGTACAAAAAAAAACTTGATATCACATGATCATGTATATCACATTTAGACATACGATAAGATAAAATTTAATCTAATAAACAATTATGTAAGACGGTCGCGATTGTCAAACTATTGATCTATTAATATACTCGATAAAAATGTCCCAAATATCCGGATTCGTGGCCCAGATAAGTGGTGAACGTTTACCCTGCAAATATACATTTGTTTTCGTAATTGAAGAATTGTCCCTATTAAGCGGTTGTCCTTATTAACCGGTGTCTCTATTAAGCGGAATCGACTGTACGATAATTGACTATACGAGTACATGCGTGGGCATTAAAATGTACCTAATATTAAAGATGGTCTAAAAATGTGATTATAAAATCTGTTGGAGCTATACTCTATACGAGTCTTAACAATGACGTAGGAAGTGGTATACTGTTTTTATTTTAGACTATTTTACTATAATAGAACTATTTAATATATATTTTACTGTTTTACTATAATATATTATATTTTGATATATTTTAGCTCTTGCTGAGTACCTACCTGTTTAATCGTGATCGGCAGAAACAATAACATGTTCTAAGTATTTTAATTGTATAACTACTAATTCATATTCGACCACGTATAATGTACAAACAAGTATATTTGACATTAAATGTCATATTATTATATACCTATTATAATATATTATAATTTTATCATTTGTAGAACAATATTAGCCGTTTAAATCAGATCGCGAGTTATATATTTTCACGGTGATGGTAATTACCGTGTATATGTCATGACTCATGATACATATATGTAAACATATACATCTATATTTCGATGTCCGGTTTGGTTTTCTGCAAAAACGGTGACGCGAGGTCATCGTCATAGCACGTGGCCAATCAATCCTCTAACAAATTCATCTACAACACTCGACTATTCGAGGACTTATTATATTATACTTGACAGCTATGTCAAATATAATACAATGTTATAAAGTGTCGCCCAACATGCGGCCGAAGACTGTACCGTATGGGCTATTATGTATAGGTATTAGTCGAGATTTCTAACGCCTCAAGTCACGTCTCCGGGATTAGTACAATAGCACGTCCGTATAAAAGAGCAGTGTCGTAAATTCACGGGTTGCGCACGAAAACCGGATGAACGCAAAAACATAATATAATCACGCCACACGGAACAAATTATTGGTAATGAGCTCGAAAACTAGTTGTATGACAGCAACCGCTCTTAAATGATTTCCATCTGTGGGTAATTATTATTTTGATGGTTGACACTTTCATTATCTCAAAAAGTAAAGACTTTTTGAACTTTTGAAGATATTTTTTTGCACACTAGTTTTGTAATTTAAAGTAGTTATGATATTTTTAAATACCTAAATTTGTTATACCACATATATTTATTAAATTGTATAGAGCATCATGTGGCTATATACATTTGTATTTTTTAAGTAAAACTTTTTGACATTAATATGTCTATTATTCCTGGGTGTCAAAAAAAAAAAAAATACATGTAATGAAAATTATGAAATATTTTTTTTGATTTCTTTTGTAATGTATTAGTGGGGTGCAAATCGTCGGAATGGCATGCTTCTAAATACATGTTCAAACATACACATACTGAACATTTACAAATACTAAAATATATTTCATATTTTTCCTATCATAAATGATAAATCATTAATTGCAATCATTACTTATTGGTATAGATGCATACACTTATAAAGATCAGTAATATGTTTTATGGTATTCCACAAAATATATTAATGATGTTATATTTTTCTTAAAAGAGAGAAACTTAAGTTTTTTCTGTAGATTGACTAAATTGTTGAAAGTACAATAATGTACATTTTTTTTTCGGAAATGTTGATGTGTTTAATGATGATTTTAAATTAATGTATTAAAAGAGTTAGTATTAGTATAACTATAAACATTTTCTAATTATTACTATACTAGACAAATTAATACAATAGGTGTATTAATGTATTATATATAGTTTTAAAACAACATATAAAATACAAATTAATGTATATTATGTAGTACCTATATATAGTATATACCTACACTTTATATTACTCAAAAAATATCCGTTGAAATTTCGATTTATAAACGAATACGTCAAAGTTACAAAAATATAATATATCTGCTAAAGATTTACAGTAAAAATGTTGGTTTAAATTTATTAATATATTATTTGTATCATCAGGCGAGGACACTTCTTAAATAGTATAAACATTATTTTATTATATAGTCCTTTTTTTTTTACCTAAAAATTCCAAAAATCACAATGTATTCTCTATTCATGCCTTCCAAACTCCATTTTATAAGTAGTTTTAACAATCTTTCACATCGTAATATAAATTATGTATATATTAATGCTGCATAAATTGAAAAAAACCGTGGGTGACTGGATGAATACGCTTGTGATAAATTAGTCTATTTTCAATGTAATTTAAAATATGTGTCGTTATATTTCACGGAAAGCACTTTCAATAACGAAAAAGACAATCGCTTTCTACGAAATTATAGTTTCATAAAAATAACATTTTACGTAGCTATCGCATAGGTGCATTATACCTAATATTATTATTATTATAGTTTCTGCACGCTCTGTTATCATTATTATCGTAGTCGTCGTCATCGTTGTCCTCCGCGAATTCTTCCGTAGACGGCACGCAATCCGAGCTTACTGTCAGATAGTTACATATATGCTATTATAAAAGGTTTAACGCTGTACATGCTATATATAAACATAACAATATCATACGACACGCGTCGTATGTGTGTCTCCACGATACCCACTTTTTATCTGTGCGCTCGTGTCTCCGGCTTGATGTAATGACATATCATTTTATAATATGTATCATATATTATTATTATTATAAACGTCTACTCGGCATCTTGTATTTTGAACATCTGTCCGAATTTGGCCGTTTAATACGTTTTGTTTATGATTGGACGGGCAGCGGAAATGTACGATGTAATAACGAACACGCGTATTGTACGATTTGAACGCATGCCACTCACGGATAATAATATTATCTTAATTAGACTCGAAAAGAAATATACGAAAAACAAAAGTTGTCTCGCCAAAAGATATTAAAAATCAAAAAATTGGAGTAACATATATAATTATCCGGAATCATGTATAAGTATATTATAGTTTTGGATTTTAAAGACTTACAAAATACACAATGTATATTTAATATTGATATTGTTTTTCATATATCAAAATAATATATCGCAAAATTTGTAATGGTAACAATTCTTGTTGCGTCCGAGTAAAATATATTTTAATGATTTTAATCATTTTATTATCAGCTGACGAAATATTCGCGTGACTGCGTGAGCAACCATTTAAAAGGATTTTGTTTTACGTGAAAAAGTCAGAAAATCAACAAATCTCTTTGTATAATAATACAATCATATTATTATATTTGTCGACATTTGGCATAGCATGTGTAATTCTAGGGTTTTCGCGATCTTCACGCCATGGACCACAATTTAGTTATCTGTTGGAACGTTCATACATTTTTAAGCAATAGGTATACGCCTCGACATATCACATTAATTAAGTATCTAAGTTTGACAACAATTAACGCGTCTTAATTTTAAACTACCATCGTTATAAATAAATTATTGTTTTTAAAAATACAATCACCAATATGAATGCGAGGATAAAATTTTAAATCAAGTAATTTCTTATAGAATAATCCAAAATTTAATTATTTAAAAATTAAAATTAAAAAGTGTGGATATTTTATAAAGAACTCATCATTGTCATAATTGCTGAATTCTAAAATATATTTTTGATTTTGTTACGAATTGAAATAATTGTTCAAAGATGAAAATGATTGAAAATTAATAATTAATATAATTATATATCGTGTATCTGTAATTTAAATATATAGTTAACCGCCAAATGTTTCAGTAACGAAAACACTTACCTTTCAATTCTTTCATACCACTATAATACGACTGTATCAGTCGGTGAATGAAAATCAAACTTTCGTGACAAATTGTGTTGATATTTATATTCCAAACAATCTAATATTAAAATATTTTGTATTTTGGTTTGACTGCTTACATTTTTAATCGCCGTCCATTTCATACGAGGTAAGAGCAATAGCTATTCCGATGTTATATAAGTATAATTATTTTACCATAATTTATATTATTATAACGTCGGGCCAAAGGAGAGTATTCCTATAGTGGATTGCGTTTATGTTCATGTCTTTATACCACTGTTTTATGAAAGTGGATGAGTGAGTACTGCAGCCTATCTACAATAACAGTTATTAATACTTAAGATCAATAAATATAACGTATTCTTCCGATACTCAACGATAATATGTAATTTTACGGAATTACGACAATATTGAAAATGAAATGTGCATATTATATTATATAATATAATTGATGTAAATATTATTATATTACAATATGTTTTATGAATATTTTAATCTGACTACCCACATACCCGTAAATTTCAACGCTTTTGGTATTCTGCCCGATTTGGATTCTACTGAATAGTTCAGATTGAAAATTATATGTAACCACGCATATTATATACGTACATACAATATATCATCACAATATAATCGCCTATGTCATCAGTGGCGAATCTGAAGCTCGTTCAAGATAGCAGGGTAGAGGGAGGAAAATTAAATTGTTTTCGTTCTACATTATTGATACGTTTTCGTTATTGCATTATATCGCCTTACATTAATCAACTTCATAATTGTTTTTTAAGTAGTATAACATTTGATTTTCGATTTAATTTAATGTTAATTTAATATTATAAATATACGTATTATAAAAAATAAACAAGGCTTAAAAGTGGCATGGAAGGGCAATCCAAACATTGTTTTCTCTACTTCTTGTACTCCTTAAAGTTCAACATTAACTCACTAAGCTCTTTTTCAGCTGCAGGTCGTTCAAATTATATAACTCAAAATAATATTCGGACGACGCCATACTAGCATAATACAACACTATCGAATACGCCATATACCATACAAAACTATAATAATATTATACTTACATAATACTATAATATGGACCACATAAATAAAATAATATATCTAAATTCTCGAGAGTGCGATACATCACTTTTGACACCGTATTATACGTATATACATAATTAATATATTATGTGCTCGTCGTAAACGGCACACGTAAATGTCGGACATGCGGAGGATTGATTTAAGACTGGTTTGAAGTGTGACGTTACAACACGCGACGGCCGCAATTCAAAAGGCAAACGAAACTATAATGACGCGTCCAAAACAAAAGTGGACAGGGATCTCGACGATGTACATTATACAGGTACCTAATTTTTACTCTGTAAACAATGCGCAATCGCTGCGGTCGAGTGCCACTATATATAGGAATAATTAACAAAAGTACACGAATTAATAACGATTTTGTTGCTCATCACATACAGTGTAACAAGTGCACGCCTAAAATAAAACACTGTACACGACGTAATGAGAATGAGTCGTTATAACGAACGGTCAGTCGCCTCTTATTATAAGTACCACCTATATATTATACATATATACTTTATAGGTAGCTGACGAGCAAACGCATTACAAATAATAATAATATAGCCGCGACGTCACGCGACGAGCAATAATGTTAATAAATTCAACTCATCGTCGTGTCGTTCGGCCGATCCGAATGGTTTTCAAATACTCACATTTTAGTTTCACGCGAGTTCGAGATTTCTCGCGCATATACATACCGCTTTGTAATTTCGCTAACCCACTCTGTCCGATTCCGCGGGCGCGGGTCGGAATAGACGCATTCCACTACGTTTGTCACTTATTTGATCGCGGTTTCGTGTCCGTCGACCCGGCGACGCATTTCTTTTTCCGTCGTATTAACGCGATACTACGCACACAACAATACTTACCATGTTATTATTACGACGAATTCTCTCGAGTGCATTAAAAATATTGTACAACAATCTGTCCATTCATTGCTGCCGCAGTATGGATTTCATGTTCAGTCAATTAAATGATTAGTACACCGCGGTTTAACTTTAACGTCAAAAACAAACCAAAGCTTTTGTGTACGGCTTATTTGAGTGGCCCAATTATGTTTTGACGGATAAACAATGTGATGAAACATAAAAAATTTACTTATGTCGTTATTATTAAAATCGGAAAGAAAAATGTACTAATATTGCTCATGTAATCTAGTAACGCGAGATTGGGACTAATTAAATACCCATATATTTTTACATGATGTCGTGCGCGTGTAAGGTAGGTATATAATACATTTAGAGTACCTATATATAATAGATATTAATTCAAATCCATTCTTTTTTCATAGTTTTATTGGATTAAAATATTGGATGCACCGTGGTTTATACCAAAACTCATTTATGGATAGGTATAACTAAAATATTTTATGATTTTGTCAATGTTTTGGATTTCTATTGGAATTAATTACTAATAAAACAATTTTTAAAAAAACCTAATTAAATTTTATATTTTAATTTATATCTATTACATTTGATTTTCAGATCAAAGAAAAGAAAACTTACCATCACATTAAAGAAACATTTTCAGTAATTTTTTTCCTTCAATAATTATAACGCGCATATAATATTTATAAATTATAATCTTTTAATTTTTATATTATTTAAATTTTAAGCAGACATTATTGGTTTAAATGTCAAAATTATGTATAAAGTATCATTTGATGAGTTTGGTTTGAAAATAATGTATACCTAATTTATTATTTATATATATACCTATTAAGAAATATTTTGTTAATTTCTTAGACATATCAGCGAGAAAGGCGGAACTTTTATGATATTCTCAGATACGGTTTTCAAACAGCCAATTTTTGGACAAAATAAAAATTCAATTGTAGTCCATAGAAATTTAAAATATCTGTAGGTATTTTTTTTTTTTAATTTCGTTTTTTATCAGTCAATTAAACATGGTTTATAAAAAGAAATACCTTAAAAAACATGAATTAACGATCGGTAATTCTCCATTCTCGATAAGCAGCAAACGCGATTTTTAGGACATATAATTTCTCTGTCCTAGTATATAAGTAGTAATAAATTAAATATAATTTATGATTATAAATTTATAATGTCATATAACTACCACTCGTATTATAACAAGTGCATCACCATAGGTGCAGTGTATGAATACATTACCAAAGACACGCCGAATTTGTGAAAATTACATAAGTATTATAATATTATGTTGTAGGTACGTATACCCATATCGGCTACTTGTACAAATTATTCTCTGATTATTGCTCATCGGCAATCACGTGTGATTAATACTCCGTATATAGTAGTTACGACTCGAACATTTTCAACACGGCACTGCTACAGAGGTAAATATACGCTGTAACCGTTTGACAGCTCTTATGTCGTTGCAAATAATATTATATGTTACAACTTACAAGTACCTACGAAATATATAGCTGGTAGCTCATCGTAGGTTTACTTTTATGGATACCTAATTCAGTGTCACGTATTCTGCAACGCGTTGCGTAATCCGAATATTGGAGACTGTAAGCAGATTCGTATGTCGTGTGGTCCAGCTACTTTGATTGTATTGATGTTCGAAAAACAAATTAATATGATAACATAATATTTCGATCATATTATCTTGTCTACAAATTAACGCGCATATTTAATGATAATATATTATATTGATATGACTATTATTATTATTTATAGAAGCCCGTCGATGTACGACTACGACGATCGGTTTTGATGCGGTACGACTTTAATTGTTGACGTTACCGGCCGGAAAAACGCCACAACTACTCGATGAAGCCACTACAACTGAAGTAGGTAGGTACAGCGCGTATTAAAAAAAGGACAACTCCGTTTTTAGTTTTTCCGTTGTCTATCGACACCGCGGGGTCGTCTGTCTCCGCGTAAAGTTATATGAAATATAGAACGTATAATACACATATACAATGACGGGAGAAAGGTAAATAATAATAATGTATTATATAAATATTATATAAGAAAAAAAAAAAATGTTTTTGATTTGTTAGTCACGACAGTGCGCGCGGTGCTTGTGTGCGTATAGTGCCTATATACATATAGCGTGTGCGCGTACACATTATATTATCCGATACGCGTGTACCTTAGCGTGTGCGTGCGTTTGTGTTGGTGTGTATTATTATATTATACGTGCGAGTGGTGCCGAGTGCGTATGCGAGTGCTGGCGCGCTTACACGGCCAACAGGTAGCTTCGCGCTATGTCCAGCAGCCATTGTGTCCCGTAATGAGAACCAACCGCATTAACCGTAACAATGCAACCAGCACACACACACACGCGCGCGAGTGCGCCTACTCCGAGTCTATCTGTTATAGGACGAACGGCGCGCGCGTGTGTGTGTGTGTGTGTACGATGATATTATATTATAGCCGCGCCGCGACGCTCGGCAGTCGTCGGCGGTCGTCTTCGTCTCGCAGCCCGCGCGTGACCTTTAACCCCTTTTCAGACGTCACTGCCATGTTCTACATTTTATATTTCCCCGTAGATATATTATCGTATGTATATATATACACACAAACAGTACACACGACTATACCTATGACTATGCGTAAACCGATGGCATTCGTCGTGTGTGCATTGTGTTCGTGCGACGCGTTTTATATAGGTATATATTATTATTATTATTATATTATATTATATAGACCGTGTCACACCCGCCGTCGACGACAATAATATATATTATTATAACGTATATAATATACGCGCACATTTTTGCTACCGTCGTCGGTAACTGCGGTATACGTATACACACATTGCCTATATACCATTATAATGTACCTATGCCTAGTCGTAGTCGTCGTAGTCGTAAGTAACTATACAGTAGTAGTAGTAGTAGTAGTAGTAGTAGTAGTAGTAGTAAATATAGCAGGAGCAGTAGCCGCAGTAGGAATATAATATACGCTCGCATTATATTATTGTGTGACCGAACCGGTATGACCGTCGTGAGCTATCGGCCTATGGTTATTATTGTTGTAAATTATCACGACTAATATTGATAATAATAATAATGACCGTGTAATGTAGCTGCTCCCGGAGTCTCGTCCATCCGCCGCTTATACGGACAATAATATATATTATTATAATATGATAATAGTATGCACGCCCATAATATAATGATTGTTATTGCGATTCCGTTTCGGACCGTTCGCATTGTCAATGCTTGCACACAAGCGAAAAGGTCGGACGACGACTACACGATATTAAAAAATATATGTAATATTATAATAATCGTATTATGTATCGATAAACTGCCGAAGTCTCAGCAGGGCATTCATGGTTTATACGCGTATAAAAGTATTGCAAATATTAAATATACGGTATAGTATAATGTTATTAATTGGCGAGGTTCGGTCGGCGGCTATCGTATATATTCGTATATTCGTCTAGATCAAAATAATTCCTCCTATCGAGTCGACCGAATTCCAATTCACGGAGTGTTTTATGATAATCGCACGGTTCTGGCGTAGTATCAGATACATTAAAAAACTAATACCCATTCCCTCCCATCTCCCTAAAAATCAAGATTTAGGTTTTTTGTACGGAACGCGGCATCGATCGACGGCACGTTTAGAAGAAACAACCGCGCACTGTCTTAGTGAATTTCATAAATCGTCGTCAAACAAATAGAAGCAGCGCCAATGCCCACGGATCAGGAGAAAACGTTATTTTCCATAATATTATGTCCACTAATATTTTTGGAGATGATTATTTAAATTCGTGTTGAGATCGTTGCGCGGAATGAATGTAAATGAGACATTTTAACCCACACACACACGTGTTACGAGTTTTCAACCGACGATAAACATATCAATATAAATTAAAACACTGTCTATTCACTTACAACAAAATCGCACTAATCGTATATACACTTAAAGCGTTTGCCTTCCGTAGAATTTTTAAATATAATATCATTAACATTTAATTCCACTTTTTTTTCGCAATAATTATTATAGTCGTAAACAAACAACTCCTTAAAAGTCTAGTGGTTTTTAAAAACAAACTAATATATTATCTTGAATTTCAAATCATTCGCAAAGTACTATTCTCGAGTTAAAATAATTAACGTCTGGCTTATTTATAGTTATATAGCGGTTTTTAAAATATATAACATAAATATTATCATAATAAAACCACAGTTTATCATCGGAACTCTGAGTAAAGTGACTTAAACGTTATTGGCTATAACTCAGAACTTGGAAATTAATTTGCTAAAAGAAACTTTACAACAAGTAAGTTGAATTATCCAATTTAAATATTCGCCATCAATATTATATGCAGTGTATTAATATTCTCGTTTAACTTACTCTTTAGTATTCAAATAATTATAGGAAAATGTATTATATAATACTATTAAGTATTTACATATTTTATTTCGAGATTGACGCATTCACCTTTTTTGATGTTAAATCAAAGTACATTTTATGAAATTTATTACATTAACATAGGATTACGGATACTAATATAATCTTTAAACTATGTCATATTTTATTCATGACTCATATTATTATCGTTATTGACCTACATTAAAATGAAATCCAAAATAATTGAAACAAAAAAAAATTAAGTACTATAATTTTACACCATAATAAGTGACTATACTTGATCGATATACTAATTTTTAAGAACAGGTTTAGAGTTAATAACAAAAAAAAAAATTAAGAATACCACACTTAACTTTTACAGATATTTTGTAATCATTTTTTACCACTATTTATACTAATAGATTTAACTGTACATCCCTGGACAATATGAAATGTGCTAAATGCATCATGTATACATTTTTGAGTAATGAATTTTCATATTAATTTATATAACCAGTTTTTTTTTTAATTTGTTTAACTTATAACCGGTTGGAACATATTTGTGGTTACAAAAATTATCACAATAATTAATACAAAATGTTAATATAAGCTGATATTGAAAGATGAGATATTTCAAATTTGAAAATGTTTTTGATGATTCGTAATCCGTTTTTTATTTTTAAGTGAGAATTTTATAATACAACTACATAGGCTGTATACATTCTATCATTATATAATATAATTAATGGTGGTCTGGTACGAGCAGGTATGCAATTTTGGTTCAAAATTTGAATTCTTAAATAATATGTAAATATTCTGTTATCTTGGGTTTTTCATTGTTTTCAGAAAACGGTTTTATAATATTATCACAATACGGAAACTGGACAGACCACGTCACCGTCGCCGCCACCGTGGGCGAATCATAATATATAATAATATCAATATTATAAGTAATTATGGTTTTTATTTATACGTGCGTAGGTTACGATATAATAATACAACTGTTATCGGTTTGCATTTAACACTACGCTCAATTGTATGTTTTATAAATGGGTTGCGTTGTCTAGGCAAAATCCACGTATTATACGGATAACGCGCGTGGGTATTTATAAAATATAACGTTCTTGTTAATGTAGTACGTTTCCGATTCGGTGCAGGTATTGCAAGTGGTCAAAAAGTCTTGGACAATATGCCGACCATTTGGAAATTTAGGAGGTATAAATTCTTATATACATGTCTTACATGTGTAGTGTGGGGCTTGATAAACGATGTTTGGGTGTACATAAATATGATCCTTTTATGAAAAAAACTGTTTGTCAATTTTCACAAAAAACGAAAAATACCTTAATCCACGTACATTATGATTATTGAATGATTATATTAGTCATATACTTGTATTCTATCTTTGTGAATTTATCGGCGTTTCCCTCGTAAATCATAGTTTTATTGTTGTTGGGGAAAATCCGACGAAAAATGAGTCTCGCTGATTACGAATTTTTCATATTTTAAAGACTAAATTTTCTAAAAAAAAACAGATTTTATTTATGCTTAGAAAGCACGTTTTTTTTTAACTGAACACAGAGCTAGTCGGTAACAAATTATTTTATTGTATTATACCATTGGAATTTATAATATGCAATTTTGTTTGACTTTTCAGAAAATTGATTTCCAAGTGACCAGTCACCTATAAACCTAAATGATGAAACGTTCTTACTCAAATCAGGCACTGCATAAGTATATAATAATAATGAAAGTAAGACGAAGATGTTGATGACATTTAAAAATTTGAATGTGCTTTAAGAATCTGGATAACCTAACTTATTTTTTAATCATTTCAACATTTGTTGTACCTAATTTAATTATTTTTATCTTTAGATTAAATGTAAAATTTAATTTAGTATACAATTTACTAAAATATAATTTAAATATGAATACACAATAATAAAAATAATAATAATAATTTGAGTAGTTTTAAAAATTTTAAGATCATTTTTGCAAGGTTATATGATAATATTTGAGTTGTTGAGGTTATAATGTTACACTCTTAAAGATTTCTTAGGGTCACCACTCAAATTATTAGATTATCACAGTTCTTTAGTTTAACCACGAGAAAACTAATCACAGTACTAATGCTGTATAGTTTTACAGATTTTCTGATGATTGTTAGATTATGCGGAATGAACAGTCTTTCAAATACATAATGGTTGCAATGTTTCAAATGCTATAATTATGTAATTATATAAAAAATATACGTATACTGCAGTATACGGTATACTTATAATTTGATTAATAGTTTTTAAATTATAATATCGTCTCAACCATCTAACAACAAATAAGTGTTTTAATATTTTACTATCATATGTCTATTAGCTGTGCATATTAATTGGGTTGGATCGATACAAATTCCATGATCACCTACAACCACATCACTCTACTATGTGTTCTAAATTTCTAGACCTAATCTCATCTACTAGCTATAAAGTAGGTTAATTATATGGACAAATTTCCCGGAAATCTTGCCATATCGACGGACTTGGATCTCAATTTCGCTGAATTTTAACCCACGGTATTACAAACAATTTATAATTTTAACGTAATCGCGGTATAATATATAATTAATAATATTATATCATAATATGTTGTGAGGCTGTTCCGGCGTGCAGGTGCGGTTGTCGCGAGCGTATATTATAGGAATATGACTTCCGAGTACAGTGACACACACATGCGTAAAATATAATAACAAAAAGAAGACGGGAATGTCAAAAAAATGGTGAAAAAAAATGATGATGAAAAAAAGACGAACGAATAACAATAATAAACCCTGCAGTACATGATAATAGCGATGACGAGACAATAACAGTAATAATAATAATATAACAATAACGATACGAAAAATTCGCGGGCGTATATAATTCCGGGATACTGTTCTCCGCCTTTAACTCTCCTACCCTCCACCGCGTCATAAAACGAGCGGCGGGGCCTCCTCATCGTCGCCGTCTGTATAAGCCACGAAGATTACGAACGACTCGTCTGCGACCGATGCTCGGGACTCGCACATATTATATCGACAGGTATCCGACGACAGCGGCGGTTTAATAATTTGTCACGCAGCAGCGGCGCTCTTATATATTATAATATTCGTCTTTGTCATCGAAAACGCGCACATTATAATGTGTGCGGGAAGCGCGGGGCGGCGAAAACCCGCGATGCGAAAAAAAAAACCGTTAACCCGCGCCCGCTGTTAAAAAACGATGTCTTACGACTTTTGGCAGTCCGTGTCGTCGTCGTCGCGTTATATTGCAACCGTCTGACGGCGGTACGTCAGTATCACCGTTCGTCGCCGCTGCAGCCCCGCGGGGTGAAACGCGGGCCCTGCGGATTACCCGCGCCGTGAAAAATGGAAAAGCATTAAACGCCGCTACGCAAAAACCGCGCCCGCGTAATATATAATATAATATATAATGAGATACGTACGGAAAAGAATTCGTCATTATGTGTATAATAATAATAATAATAATAATAATAATATACGCACGCCTTCGTCTCAGTCTTCGTTTTTATTTCTGCGGTGCGCTTCCGACTCACTTCCGCCGCGTCCCCATCGCCCCACCACATATATAATGTGTGACGCGCGCGCTTCGAAACGTATACAAATTGAACTTTTCTCAAAGTTCGATTGAAACACAATACGCACACACACACGTGTGTATAACACGAGCATTTGTCGTTGTTTACGAAAATGAATTTTCCGGCCCGCGTGCAACCGTCTCTCTCCCTAACACCCCCCCCCCCTTAACCCCACTACTACATCCGTTCGAAATAATATTATATTATAATGACTGATTTTTCTTTTCGAACGCCCGTTTGTTTTTAATACGTCGCCGGGACGTGCGCGCACACTCGATCGATCTCGACGATTTTCGTCTCATATATTATATTGTATATACATAACTTTTCCTCCAACACGAAACATATTAAAATTACACTGTATATGTACTTTAATAGTATATATCACTCAGACTTAGCGGAACGATTTGTTTCGGGAAAACGATTTTGTGAATCCGTCCACGGCATTCATCGTCCGCGGCGCGATCATCGTACTCGAAAAGTTTTCCCCGATGACCCGATGAGTGGTAACAATATAACTCTCATTATTCAAAATCACCGATTACATAGTTCTGCGTTTAAAACGTGATATCGTATAACCGGTCAGTACAACGCCACTGCAGCGTATGAGGTACCTCTATCTACCTAATAATATGCCAATAACTTTTAATGGAAATTACGAAAAAACGTTCTAAATGGTCTATACCCGACGCTATTATAATTAACATAGCGTTCGCAAAAAAAAAACCATTCGTTAATAAGATGTATATTATGCACTTATACATTTATATTTTAGACTACGTTGTCTCTAAACGTGAAATCATAGAATATATATATAAGTCGACCACGTCCCACGATCGGCGCAACAGCCGTATATGATATATAGCGCGCAGATCGTATTGGTTTATAATAATAATATTATATATGTGCACCTTGCGGTGTACGCCGCGGCGATAAATCAAAAAGTCCAACGTCGTAAACCGTTTTCAAAATCAATTTTCAGAGTCCGTGACAAGGCCGGTCATCGTGTCTATAATACGTGGCGCGGATCACCGTCAACCACAGAACACAGCACGTCATTAAAATATTATGCCATTTGACGCGATCCCAATTTATTAATAAGAGCACCTATTCGATGTTTTTTTTTCCATTGAATAA
Organism: Schizaphis graminum; assembly: GCA_020882235.1. Classification (NCBI taxonomy): domain Eukaryota; kingdom Metazoa; phylum Arthropoda; class Insecta; order Hemiptera; family Aphididae; genus Schizaphis; species Schizaphis graminum. The sequence continues at coordinate 75,315,244 of CM037032.1, forward strand.
ACACTAATGGACTTCACGTTGGGCAATTAACTGTAAGCATAATATTTTTATAGCACGCGGCACGTATATTGCAACGTTAGATTTATTTCATTATGATGTCCACCGCATTAAAAGAACGACGCGCTAAAATGTGTTTTTCTCGATTCTGTACGAATATATTAAAAGACGTTTATATTTATATATATTTTTGTTTTTCTTTTACATTAGTTTCGAGCAGCAGCATATTTTACATAAATCGGCGTATTGAACACCGAATGCATATGCGAGAGATTGGAAACCAAAAACCGTAAACAATATTGGAATTTAAATCAAATATTTTCCGAGGAACCAGAACCGGAACCTTTGCAGTTTTTAAATTTTTTTCGAATTGTCTTTTGAAACTAAAATAATTTGTGCGTTTGTGTACGTACCTATGGACATGGTTACCAAATCATTAACTTATTATTATTAATTATTCAATTTTTTACTAATACTTTCAGGTATTCGAGTCAAAAAATATCCTTCATAATACTCCCGAAAAATGTAGTCTATACCTAAATAAATTAGGTAATCAAACTTATTATTGTTTATTTGTAATTATTGTACACAGCTTTGTGTCACTAGCGTATCACTGATTCTTAAATCATCTCAGATAATTTCTACCTTTTTACTACCATTTTTGATATTTTTGATGAAATACACGTATATAACCGGCGTTTTTTCTTTCTAACTGTTCGTTCAGCCGTCCTCGTGCACCACGGTAAACTCGTTGACATATTTACCAAAATAATGATAAATCGGTTAATAAACATTCATTTCAATTCCATTTTTAATTATTGTAGATTAAAAGATATTTTTGTATAAATAATTTTTTTATACATCAACAGATACGTTTACAGTTCGGCTATAATGATTTCATACGAAATTGTGTAAAACTTAAAAACAGCTTTAATATAAAATAAAAAAATCTGGAATTAAACTTCAACTATTATACTTACATAATATATAATATTTTTATAATATATTCACATATTGCGTATAAGACAAAAGATCTACAAGAAATTGAATTTTAATCTATAACTGGCATAGTTATTAGTAATAACTTATTACTGATCAGTGACACGTTTCTAGAGTCTAGTTTTAACTTTCAAGTCACTAACTTTAAATCATCTAAAATCATGGTGATGGTGATAATCGTAATAGCAGCTGATGATACATTTACATCCCAAAAATTTTAATATTATCTTATAAAATACGGTTCCCAAATCCCAGCGATCAGTGATCTACGGCCTTTAACCTAACCTACCGACACCGTTCAGAGTATAATTTGTAACATTCAAATGACCATCGCTATATAGAGTTAGATACGCGTGCCAGTATTGCAAATAGTGCACACACTATATATCATATATATATAATTTACATGAGCGTTAAACATATAATATATATATATACATATATACATATATATTTAATAACACTGCAGCTATTTACCATGTATAGTACATAAACATTATAACACACACACGACAACCCACGTATCATAATCAACAATACTATCGTGGACTCCAAATACCTACTTATATATTATAGGTAATAGTATATATATATAGTATATATACTATATTATACTATATATATAGTATATATAATATATATTATAGGTAACAGTAATTGCGGCTTTTGTATGTAAGTGGGTTGTGGAGAATCATCTTATTTACTTTAATACAAATATTTTTCACAAAAAATGATATTTCTAGCTTTTGAATATAGCAATAACCAAAAAAGTTATCGTATAATAATAGTAATTTTAAAAAACATAAAAGGATAATATTATGTAAAACTGTACGTTAAAATGGTTTTTCGTTTATTTTGAATATCTTCAGTACGCGCGATTGTAACGTTTCATATATTTTAAAATGTAATCGTTTTCTCGAGAAAATTAGCCGAAGCCCGATTGATTGGAAAACCATAGTAATACGCATATGAATTTTGATATATCTAATATCATCATTATGAATCTACACACACGTGCGTCATTTTTAAAGTCTTAAAGCCGTTCAACTGTATAACGTGTGGTCGGAATACTACATAATATTTTAAACACTTAATAAACGTTAAATACACGACACATTTTTGGCAGAATAATTCCGCCTTATGGTGGTATTTATATATTACAGCACACCTAAAACAATGTGTAAGACGTAAACCCCGTTGTACAGAACGAAAACGCCAAAAATGACTAATATATATTGTCCTCGCGAGTCTGTGAGTGTTCCTTTTAAACGCTGAGAACTCGAGTTGCACGCACGGTTGCGCATAATGCGGGCAGAGCGTTGAAAAGGGATGTTATCGCTATAAGTATATAAATATTTATACATATTTTTTTGTGTGTTTACAATAATTTTTCGTGTGCATTTATTTTGTTATTGACCCTTTTAGAAACTGATTGAAATAATTTTGTAATACCACGGAAATCTACAGAGAAGTATATGGCAACTATAACTATACTTTGTCTTTACAGATTACACGCATTACATACGTATGTCGTATACTGAAACAATGTTTCACATTTCCAATTTCAGCTAGTTGATTTTAATATTGGAGCACAAGTTCATACCCATTAACATACTCCGCAAAAACAAACATTTTTCAGTGAAACTTTATATATTCATGTCTCATGCCATCCCGATGGTCTTCATATAGTTGTTAATATTTATAACTAAAAGGTGTAAGTGATGTAACTGAGTTTAATTATAACTAAAATATACTCTAACATTCAGAAAAAAATCTGTACGGGACATAGTAAATAAATATTTTATTATTTTCTACAGATAAAGTAAAAAAGTTATTATAATTTATTTAAATTTCTAAAACTAGTATCAATTATCATAAAGTTTTAATTTAATTTGAACTGTCAGATCCAAAACGGAGTTAAATGATTTTCATTACAATATATTAGTGAACATCAACGACAACATTTATGAGTCATGACATAAAAAGGTAATTTCATCTAATCCTTATAATAATTATTTAAAAATATAAATTCGTACACAAATCATCTAATGCTTTGCGTGCAAAATATACATTGATCAATGCAAACCCATCAGAATGTATTTATTTCAATATCCATGTATATATTTTATAAATATTAGTTATGGTCTTTTGGATAAATCATTATTATACGGTGTTTGTAATTTATGTCTTGGACAGAAAAAAATATATCATTAAGTACCTATACGATGAATATTTAAAAACTGGACAGTTATTTTTGGTGAACGGTTTTTTTTCTGTTAATTAACATGTATTTATCATTAATATAAACGTATATTATGTAAGATTAGCAAAAAGGTGAAGAAACCATAAATCGTCAATTCGATGGAATAAAATTAAAAACAAGAACAACCTAAAACCAAATTTAAAAATAAACAAATCAACTGTTGAAAATATCTATTTACGTAGATGAATTACAAAAAAAAACCATATGAATAAACAATATATATATATATATATATATATATATATATATTATATAATATATATAAACATTCTTATAATATCTTTTGACTTCTATCACAAATGAAAACCAAACAGATTATCTCAACAAATAAACATCCTGAAATGCTTATTTTTTTTTAATTCAATTACAAAATTATTGTGTTTAAATATTTAATTGAAGTTTATGTACGTTATAGTCACAAGGAAATATTATGTATTTTTTGCTCGCGATGAGAAACAATAGTTCAACATTTCATTGGAAAACGTTAGGTATACCCATTATAAGTATTAATAATATTACTGTTATTAAACAACACGTGTATAGTAAGTTTTAGTTAAAATCATAAACATGCCAATTTCATTGAAACTCTGTTGATTTTACTGTTTACTAAAATAAATTTAACGCTTACCTCTATAACTATACATAATCAAATTAATTAAATACGTCAGGTGCTCAAGATTAGTATGTTCGTTGAGCAACAATAACTTTAACATAATCCCTTTATAATTTTGATAAATTCAATGTTTTTTTTTTAAACGTGGATTCTAATAAAAACTGTTAAGCTGTAATATCATATTATACACATCGTGGGACGAGTATAATAACGCGATATTGGTACAGATTCAGTGACGTGAAAATGCCAAAAACAACGATCAAAGAAATCACATGATATTTTTGTTTTAAATAACTTCGTACTCACAACGTCTACTAATGATTAGATACATCATATTATCATAATAGTACGATAGATATACATAACTAATATTATCATTTTAGCAGTATAACACCGTATAGATAATATCATACACATAACCATAATAAAATATAAATCATTAATAATAAGTAATAATTACAATTTACTTGGATTACATTATCAGGATTGAGTGTCTGTCTGATTTTAGATTTTAGGTAGAATATGCGTATTTAATACTGTATGAGTAGTCGGTATTGTCACGAAACAAACCATTAATAATTAAAGCTAAACTGTCTTATCATCAAAACAAATATATGTCTAATACGATATGGTTTTAATATTTTGATTGCGCATTAAACATTTTTTTTTTAAACAGTTGATAATTTTACGGAAAATCTCGAATAAAAAAATCCATCTTGCAGGAAGACAGCAACTTTCCCCGCCACCCCTATGAACACATCCTCATTCTTTATAATAATTGACGATAGTTGAACCCAAAATCATCGCTTTACTAGGTAACTGTTTACCCGGAAACGTAATTTAAAAACTCAATGTGTTTTGCGCTCGTCTCAATATTATAGAATCAACAATTTATTAAAACTAACAAAGACAATTAACTTTAATAGTTGATCTAAGTATAGTTTATATCAGTATATTATTTTCGATGTTCGTCGACGATTCCCACGTGAGTACAATATTATATCGATTAAATTTTATTGTACTGGAAAATAATTCAATTACCATTATTTGTTTTCACATTTACAACGTGTACTTACTTAATAATTATGTATTACCTTTATAATTCAAAAATATGCAATGCAAACTTATGAACTTGTTGACAGCAGTACGTTACGTTTGAATTCATACAATTATAATGTTCAGATAAAATAATTAATCAACATTAACGAAATAGCGAATGAATTATAGTTGGTAACAATAACAAATAACAATAAGGTTTGACGATACTTTGTCTTTTTATAATATGTATTATGTATATGTTTGTAGAGAAATATCGATAGTTAGTTTATATAGTAACTGAGTCAATACCTATGAACCGATCGTAAATAACTAGGTATCAATTATTATAATAATTATTTTATTCTGAGAATGAATCTTTAATACGCAATCGTCATAATCCACATCTAATTTTTAAGACATTTTAATATGATCATTTGCATATAATATTAAATATATTAAGAATTTAAATAAATGTCATAGTGCATGGAGTTAAGATTTCTCTAAGATTTACTAACAAACATTTAAACTGTAAGATTAAGAGTTTAAAGTATATAAATACTATAATAATTAATTAATTTACTTAATTTAATTATATTATATTTATAAATGGTATATATTTTAGTCATGAGCAAAACCCGGAAATACATAATAGTACAACATAATTATCTAACAGATACACATCATTTCCGGTTTTACCCACAATAATTGTTGTTCCATTATATTGTCATAAACAATATAAAAAAATATTGTAAACATGATGGACGCGTTATAGATTATCTTCTATTACATTTTACTGCGTAGGTATGCATTTCTTTTCAATACCAAAGTAAATGTTATAGATGAACGAAATGTACCTATTATATGATATTGCAATTGATTTAAGTCGTAAATTTCTGATATTTCTGATCTTATAATTGATTTCGCATGCCGTTAAAAATCAAAACAGGTCACATATGTTATATAGTAAGATACTTTTTAATTTAACAATATTAGGTGGATGATGAAACACGTCTGTCATCAGCAAACCAAAGCATTGCAAAAATCTTATGTCTATTTCAAGAATAGTTAAATAAAATATATAATAATATATTATACAACTTAGGTTGAATAAGTTAAAGTTGACTTTTTTTTTAATATTCTTAAATTGTATTTGTGTGTTATAAAAATAATCAATATTTTATTGGGAATTAAATAAAACGCTAAAATTTCACAATATTATTAGACCAGGAATATTCAAATAAAAAGCTTGTTGGATGTGATTGAAGTACCTCACGTTTCCAATTATCTGTTATTTTATTTTAATATAAACGAAAGCCCATGCGATTAAGGGCAAGTGTGGACTTGTATGTTCGACGAACAATCGGCAACTGTCCGTTATCGGCGGCGGCCAATTTCTTTTTTTTATGTAATTCAAATAATAGTAAGCGTTTGTAGATATTTTACATATTTTTCATCAAATATTTATATTAATACTTTCTAGACATGTCGAAAGTATTAAAATATATTAAATATTTTTGAACTATTTATTGACATTTATATAATTTTAAAATTAATTGTTTTCATTTAAATATTTAATTCATGTAAATATTTCGATTATACCTACAAATATACAAATAATCAAAATTTTAAGTTCAATTTTTTAGAATAGAACATTTAAATGAAAAATAACGATATTAATTATAGCTGAAACTGTTTACTATTACGTATATTATTATCATTCAATACAACTAAATTTTCAATAAATTCAGACTAATTTAAAAAGTATTTTTTATCACGATCCCACTCACTCCGTTCTAAAGCCACGAACAGACCCGGATACATATTTGTTGGAAACATATTTTCTTGACAATATCGTTGACATTCAATTACGTTTTCGCTTATTAGGAGTAATCAGAGATATTATTTGACGACGACATATGTTTCCGACAAATGTATCCTTAGTATATAATATACGTGCAAAGCTCCATCAGTACTTACTTATTAGTTAATATCAATAAATAATAACAATTATTGATAATGATTATTTTATATTATTATAATAAGAAATATTATAACTAATAGACCAATAGAATACTAATATTTAGAAATAATGGCTGGCATGTGCAATATCGTTTTCAGTATGCAACGGTTTATCATCATGTCCATTTTTTTTCTTATTATTTTTGCACTACAGGTTGACAGGTGATTATCAATGTTTACAAATCAACCATCGAGCTGCCAGTGTGTAGCAAAACGTTTAAATAGGTGTTGGGATTTATTTTTTTCTCTTCCGAAACAGATATTTGACTCTGGAGATCACCGACACCACACCGTACTACGCTATACCTAATATACGAGATGATAGGGCGCGTATAGCGATGATTTAATAATAACAATAACAATAACAACATGTTGCGTACGTATATACCCTCACAGTCTCGCTTATCAATCGCTTCAGATAACATTATTTGGGAGACGAAAGAGTGTTTAATATGGACTCGCGTCTATTCAGCCGCTCTTCGAAAGCCACGTGGTAGTTATCAATCAATCTCGCGTATCGTTCCGGGCGTGCATACTGCAGCACACACACCTACACACACACACACTACACACGTGACTCAATTTGTAACGATTGTGATTCACAAGATGATCGTCACGAAGAAGAACGAAGGACAACCGACTCGGAACGACTTACTACACGATGTATAATACGTATAATCGTAATCCGACGGATCGACAAATCGGATACGTTTTCGTTTTGCGTTTACCGTTGTTGAATAAACAAACGGATAAACATGACACGTTCGTCAAACATACTTTATTAAAAATGCCGAATTCGGCAAACCCCGTCTGTTTATTTCTGTCCATGTCGAAATCCCGGGACATACGCGAACGACACGAAAGCGTAGTATCCTGTATAATATTATCCTGTACGTCCGATAGCCACAACCTTTGACGCCTTTTCGTAGCCGTCGAGACTTTCCGAATAAAAATCTGACGAATTTTTTATACTACGTGTCGAATACATTATCGTACTATCCCATCGCGTGGCCGTAGAGTGTACAGTGTACACGTCGCAATAATATTTTGGTATACACCGAAAATCATGACGACGGTTGGCATTTCATTATTTCGTTTGCAAGCTCGTTTTCTAATAAAAATGTACATGCACACAATATTAAAATATACGTTTCGAGCATTTAGACGTAAGTCATCATCGCACACCGAGTCTATTAATATAATGTCATGATATATATATTATAATGTTACGTGGTGTGAGCTGAGAAGACGAAGACGTCGTTCTCGCTCGTATACACGTCATATTATTAATATTATTATATGATAATCACACGAATTCGTGTACTCCGAGAGCGTAAAAAAAAAACACTGCAGTCATGTGGCGGCCAAATTATGTATAATAGTATAATACAGCCAACGAGCCGCCGCTGAGTCGTACGTTTCAGGTGCTCCCAGTTAATTGGAAACCGTCAGCGCGAAGACGAAACATATACATGTACATATTATAATATATATATATCATATTATGAAGTAATAATACTATAATAATAGTGTGTATAAAGACTGCCGCCGCCACCGGGTCGTGTCACATCCGTTGATGATTTATCAGACTTTTGGAATTCCGTGGTGGCCCAACCTCGGCCGCACATAACATATAATATAATAATAATAATAATAATAATAATAACATTTATAACGGACATAAATTTTTTTGACTTCTTCCTCGTCGTGGATCCAACTCGAACGCCGTCGTCGTCATCGTCGTCGTCGACGTCGTTTTCTCCTTTTCCTTCGTCATCTCCTTCTACTTCGACTCAGCTCTTGGTCGTCGCTGTCGTCTTCCCCCTACCCCCGCACACGCTTAAAATATACGTACGGGTTGGGTTTACAGATGATGGTAATATATAGGTGCACTCCCTCTTTGCGGGTGCACGCGCGCGCACGCACACGACCGCTGTATAGTGGACCTATAAATTATATTCTTTCGGTGCGAGAGCCATTCTACCCGCCGCCGCCTCCGCCGCCTTCGTTGTTTTTGACGGATTCGAATCGGAGTTGTCCGGGGATTCGATCGTGAACGGTGATAAAATATAAACATTTGTGTGTGTGTGTGTGTGTTTCTCGCTCACACAAATAATAATAATAATATAATATAATGATAACGCCGAACAATTAATTGTGTCGACCGCCGCCACCGCGTGATTTACTACGACCGGTTGCCCGGCAGCTTTCGTCTTCGGAATCTGTAAAACGAAATAAATAACGTCGTCGTCGGGACGAAAACCGAATACAATATTATACTATATAGTTTATACAATACATTATATTATTATTATCATTTCGAGAATAATACATTAATACCTACCCGACCGACCTGCATCTGCCCTCCGTCTCGTATTCGCCTCGTCCGACGGAGACTGCGACCGTCTACTATATAATATTACATAATATTAATATACTGTTGTAGCGGCTGCACGGTCTTCGAGACTTTCGACGAATTCTATAATATTTGCTTAATATTATTATTATTTTTTTTTTATATAAATATTTACCTAGGCTACTGGAAGAAGATTTGGCGATATTATTTCACATTTGAATCGTGGTAACCTAATATTAATATTTTAACTAACAAACTTAATAGTATAATAAATTACTTAATTGTCTAATAAACTTAAGAAATCAAGTACTTTAAATGATTAAACTTTTTTTCTGTTATGTAAAAATTAAAAATGTTTTTGATATTATTAGTAATTACTATATGAATATAAGGTTTAAATACAAATAATTTACTATTATAATAATAGTAATATTAGGTATGCTATAATATCTATCATTTTTCTTGATAAAATAATGTTCATAGGCACAAAATCCTATTTATCTAGTGCACGCACTGATTAAAAGTAGTTTATGTAACTTATTTTTAATTTAGCAGACTGAATTTATTATTTGTTAACGATTACTTCCTAACTTAATATTATTGTGTTAACCTAAATTAACTTGATTCAGTTATTTTCATTGATTTACCCACTTTTGCACGATATGTTATCACGAAGATCAAGACTCTGATGTGGATTCGAATTTGGACTGACGTCAAACCCTGTGCGACGTGCGCTCTGTATAATAATAATATATACAGCCTCGGCCATTAACCACGTGCTACTAATAATCCGAAATGCGCGTGTGTATGTATACCATAATATAATAATTTATGTCAATCATTCGTTACGGTGGAACAGCGACGTTAATCCGTCCCTCGCGAAAACCACTCCGTATATCTAACTGCACTGCAATAAACGCTCGTCGTTTTCACTGGAATATATTATTATGATTATATTATAATAATAATCCACTTCTTGTACAAATGGTGTGTGTATCCTCCGTTACCGATGCGTTTATCGCGGTATTACATTTCTTTATAATAATAACAGTAATAATATAAAAGTTACGCAGTCGTATAATTTACTCGTGTGTGTGTGTATTGATGGCCGTTAAAAACGAAATTTGTTGCGGGCTATCGATCATGTGATTTGATTATAAAAAATATATATATTTAAAATAAAAAAACACGTTAAAATGTGTTTTCTAATTTAAAACGTAATTATTATTATTTATTGTTATTATATTCGCCGAGACTGAATTACGACTAGCCGTCTAATGGCACGTTTCTAGCGGTCTGAATTTTAATAATGACAAACATAATAATATTAAACCACTACCGCCGTCACCGTTCAAAATTTATTACGGGTGAAAGATCTATGGCGAGAGTGTATATTATTATATTACAAAATCTACGACGGATAACGAATAATATAATAAAAATCAAATTATTCGCAAACAGCAGTGTGTGAGTGTGCAATTTGGGTCAGAAATCGGTCATCCAACTTGAAATCCATGGATGCAGACTTCACAATACTTATACCTCCTCTGGGCGTCCCGCTGGCTCTTATAATAGTTGGGAACAAAATCAATATTCTACAAACCTATATTGGCTATATTTTATAATTTTCTCAAGTTGTTCAAAATGTTAGCTCCTAGCAACAAAAAAGTTATTATTTTAATTGGTGATGTATGTTACCGAAACGATTTTTAAAGGTTACCGGTTTCGATTACAAAACGAGAAATGTTTTATTTAAGTCTATTTAATAATATTTTTAAGATTTATAATACAAAAAATTATGTAGGTAACATGTAATTTTTATACTTTGATATTTAAATGAAAAATACGGTCCTATTGTAAAGTATAATTTAACTAGTAATTTTATACAATATCCTCTTCCCAAGGATGTATAAGGAACACATTTATTGCATCTCCTTACTATGTATGCAAATTAACTGTAGATATTATGATATAATAGTAAATCAACAATCAAATCAGTATAATAAAATTGTTTTTTTAATGTTGTAGTGTACCTAAAATAAACTGATATATACTACTAGGTTTTATTTTTTATGAAACGGTTAAACCAAAATAAACTGTTTTAGTTTTGCTGATAGTTTTATCAACTTGTCGGTCCCAACTATTATTCGGAATTTATTATATTATTTCAATTTATCATTAATATTATGATGAGTTACATACGGATTACGCTATATGGTCAAAGCTTACGTATAAGGTAAAAGTTTTTGTAATTTGTATATACGCTATACTAAAAGATGCTGTTCAACTTCTGTGTGATTATTCAATTCGTGTTTTTTATTCAATTGATTGGATTATCGTAAAGTTGAAATATTACAATTTGATCGGTGTGTGGTTGCAGCGTTTACCAAATACCACATATAAAATAACAGTGACCAATATCATATACGATATTATATTATACCAAACTCATGTTACTTGCAAAACCACGAAAAACGTACTAAGTTACGCGGTATTAGGTAATAAAACAATTAAATGCCGTACCTACACGTTGCATTCAATTCGTTTAGGTACATATCTACTTTTTTATGATTTATTATTTTTTTATTATTATTATTATTATTTCGTATTAATAACTGCAATAGTATATAATTGAGTTAACTCGACAATATATTATTATGTACAAGACACTGCTCAATGTGTACCTACTTAATAAGCCAACTCGCAGTAAATTGTTACAAGAATGAAAAAAATATGCGATCGGTTAATAATCAATCACAGTACACACACCGCCTACGTATATTTTTAGATATAATATTATGTAGATGGACAGGTTTTCGTAGATCATAATATATAACGACGAGAATACTTAAACACGTGGTGCGTGTATAAAAATCGCCTATTATACGCAAACGTATATATCGTTGTATTAATTACTTATTTTATTGTCAACGCCGTAATATAACGTTGACGGTAAATGCGCGTCAATAAATATTATATATATATATATGTATAGTGTACACATTTTTATATGGAACTGCGCGTCGATTTCAACTGGTTTTACGTTTTATTATTATCATTATTATTATTATATCGACAGGTATTTCGGGTGTATAAATTGCTGCGGAATGGCGTTTTCAAAAACCGTCATACGTTTTTAATCCCGGATTTCTGATCGACCAAACGCTTCTACCGGTTCATATTATTATACACGGGTAAGTATATAAATCTCAATCATTTTATCGGTGTTTTTACGGGTTATCGAAATGCATAAAATTATATTAGAGTGGGTGCTATATAATTTCTCATTTGGCGTTTATTATACCTATTATATTATTATATGCTCGAACACAACTGGCACCGTGTATATATACGCACGCACACTCTATGTACACTGCAACGTATTACCAATATTACGTGCACAAAAGAGAGCCAGCGTATTCCGCGCAGTAGATTTGCCAAGATTCGTGTCATAATAATAATATACAATGGCACTGGTTTTAATTCCTCCGCGCACATACGGAGTGATCCAATTAACTGACCGCAGTATTAAACAATCCAAGACAATCTTTTTATTTTTGAAAAAAAAGCTGCTCTGTATTAATTATAAAGTTTGAAGTTATTTATTTATAACCATTAATCAGCCTACGTTAGAATAAAAACGTAAAAAAAAAAAATATTTTTTTTTTTACTTTTTCATTTGTTCTGGCGAAAACTTTTATTTTTTATTTTATGATCAGAATCACAATATATTATATTTTTGTGATTAATTGTTATAGAAATAATTCAAATTATTTCAATACAAATTTATTATTTAAAAAAACAAAAATGTTGATTAAGAAAATTGGTATAACAAGTTGATGAAATGGACCATTCTGTATATTATTCAACAATAGGTGAACCAATGCTTGTGATAATAATAATAATACAATTACATTACGTTGATTCACATTATTTTAATACTATAGTTAAAAAAACATTAACAACGCGATTAAAATTATTAATTATATACCTATGTATTATATTATATGTATTTTAATATGATAGATGTGATTGATATTTACTGAAATTTATTGAAGTTTGAGATGGTGGAAGAACGACTAATGTATCAAATTCTTAGTGCACAAGAAAACCGTATATATGAGAACAGTATGTGTTTGGAGTTTCTAAATCCATCACTTTTACAGAGAAAGTTTTTCTAGTAAAATCCTACTAACACATGTCCGATGCTTTTCCTTGTGCATAAACTTGTCTTATGTTCCAGAGTACATTTCCATTGTATAATTTACTCCTACCATTATTAAAATTATATATTATTATTTAATTTTATGACATTAGAGTTTATTGTATTTTGTATTTAATACAATATTCCATATGGTTCTGTGTAAATATTAATTGATTATGTATTGAACAAAAAAATAATTTATATATATATATCATATATAGCGTGATAGAATAATAGTTTACGAACAACGCTAAATTATCATAAAAATAAATAATAATATTATGTATCTCCTTTGACCTTCTAAACATCAAACAAAGTGTCCCATATCAGTGAATCAACTACAAAAGAGACTTTTCTAGTTAACTTTTTTATTCTCTTTGTAAGAGTGGGCTCAGTAGCCTCAAGTTCATACTATTTACAAGCTTAAAACTAAAACGAGTACATGTCTTATTCTAGGTTATAGACACTCAAACGTCATGATAATAATGAAGTCGAGCAACCTTGAATCTTGTTAGAAAAGAAAAAACTTGTTATTCGTGTATAGTGTATACGGAAAACTTAATAATGATTTACTCGTATGGATCTACCTATGTATGAATACTTAAAATAACATTAAACAGATAGCATAATATCTAAGAATGCGACATAATAATATATTTCGTGTGCAAAAGCTGCGCATATACTCGCAGTGAGGTATTAAACGTGAATAATAATTGGCTACGATCTCTTAACGGCCATTAGGTACATTGTGCATAAAAACCCTATTGTTTTTGTTAAATATAGACCAAAAAAAAAATGTTTTTATAATTTGAACTTTGGCAGCAAAGGCCATTGGCGTACAGGAACTATAAACCTAACATAATTATAATTTATTATATAGTAATGCATTCGAAATAAGTAAACAAACATTACAAAAATAAATACTAGAGAAAAAATAAAAAATATTAAGAATAATAAATATAAGAATTTATAGGATACAATATATTATATGTTAATATTATATATTCATTAAACTTATTTGTATTAATCTGTTTGTTATATTTTAGTATAGTGGCTTTCGTTCTGTTTCAGCTAATAATGAGAAAAGGTCGTTAGACGTTAGATTCACCCCACGTGTACCGAATGGCTAACACGTCGTCTTTGGAAATTTTATGGTTGACGGCCTCATTCGCGAATATGTTGAGCTTATCGCTCCGAGTTTACCCACGCATTAAATGAAAATAATAATAATAATAATATGAAATCGTGTGTTACCATATTATACAACTTATCCAATTGAAGCGAACAAATTAAAAAAATTTACACAATAATAATATAATAATAAAAATATAGGTATAGTAGTGGATCCCAATCGAACGGCTTGTAAAATAATAATAAATACATACTAATTAAATACATCGCAGTTATAGGTTAATTTATCACACAACTATTGCCGCGTCAGATGTATTCCTAAATAATAAGTAATAACATATATTATATTACGTTCGTTATTTTCCATTCAACCGCTCTCGATCCTGCGGATTCGTGTCATTAATTATTTAAAAACACGCTTAATTTATGATTTATCGCACCCCATAATATTATTATTATCGCTATATTGTGTAAGCAGGCAGGCAGGTAGGCCGATATTTCGCGGAATATAATTGCATGAAACGTCGCGTCGTCCGCCTTTGATTCGGAAACTGATACGATTCGCAATGTGTGCAATAACGTTGGTACCTACATAATTTATATAATATAATATACACCTAAAGGCTGAACAATACGAGCAACCCGACCGCCATTGGAACACTTTCGTTTTGTGTAACTCTCTCGTTCGTACAATAAATTAAAGGTTTTTGATGTGTGTGCGTGTGCTTGTGCACATGGTTGAATGAGTAATTCGCCGCATTTATGTGAAAAAAAAATGCTAAACATTCAAGCAAACAGTCCTTCATCGTTATAAAACATATTATCGTAGTACAATATATTATACGTATTGTATTACTAGTGGGCCTTACTCGCAATTTTCACGGATTATTTATTTGTTACAATGTTTCAATTTTCACTTTATATTTGTATTGACTTAAAATTAAAATAATAAAAATACAATTTTAAAAATGTTGTTGATTTTTCATAGTAAATTTTATTTGTTTAATTTTTAAATACAATTTCCAGTTTTCAAGTTTCGTGAAAAATAATTTAATTCGTAGGTCATTAATTATTTTTAAAACAAATAATTTTTTTTCTATATTATAAGTAGTATTTGATGATTTTATGGAATAAATACTTTTCATGTATATATTTTTTTTATTTTTACTGTTTCTAAAATGATAATTCAGTGTTTTTTTTCCCAATAGAAATATTTAAATGATTATTAAATGCATTTGATCTAAAATTAAGAAAATATTAGAAATTATTAATTGTAACATTATTACTCATCAAGCTATGTATAGTAAAAAATTAGTCTTCTAGATTAAGCTAATTGTATACATTTTTTGCTATATTTAAATGAATAGTTACACAGTGTGCAATACACACTCAATACAAATAATGGAATTCTGAAAAATAACAAAGGAGTATAATCCTTTGTTAAATTAATATAGTTTTAATTTACTAGAATAATAAGAAAAACATTTACCTTATTAGAAATAAAAATGAATATGACTAAAACAAAATTATTGGTGTTATACAACACACCAAATAAGATCCAATGGAAATTGTTAACTACATAATGATAACTATAAATACAGATATTGAAACCTACAATAGAATTGAGAGCCATGTACATTTTAAAGTCATATACATAATACCAACGACAACATAATTTTATTGATTTTTTGAATCCATACGATTTAGTTTTAACTTTCACAATTATTATCAAATCATAAGAACAATCGTTTTGAAGTCAGAAACAAACAGCTGAAGGAACTATTTTGAACACTATTGGTCGTTAACACGCTGTTGCCATCGGAAACCGCCTGCAGTCTACAGGTATTACAATGATGAATAACTCGAAAATATGGAGTCACAGAATCACGGTTTATGCAGACACACACGTGGGCACTAATTACAATGGCGAAATATAGCAAACCGACCATCGAATTCACCTAAATGATCTATTACACCGGATGAACAGACTATTAATAATAAGCATTTTACATGAAATGGGACACTCCCACTGCCGCACAACCGGAACATACATACTAAGATACATGCTTCAATTTGTACCAATCTCCATCACTCCATCATTTGGTCCTATTGCCGATTTGATAAACATGATCGACTAATTGACTTTATAATCTCCACAGTCTCGAAGAGAAGTAATAATGTAAGTATACATTGTATCGTTACAAGTATAAAGCTGCCGTGTTTACTCGTTTCAAATGTCGATATCCGGCGATAGTAGTGAGCATTGAGCAACACTGTCAATCAGCTTTATTTTTATTATAAAATAAATAATAGCCACAAATCAAAACAATTAAAAGCCCAATTAAATTTACACCAAAAATTTTATTTGTCACTCGGCTATAATTTATTTACAGTTTTAATTCTTAATAGATTCGTATATTTTAATCAACGTTTTCGTACAGCCATAGGTTTTAACGGATATATAAACGTCCATTTATATCTGTAATTTAAGTGAATTATAATGAATAATGTATAATGGTCGATTTATGTAAATGAATATTAATTTAAAGAAAGTATCCATGGTGTGTAAAAACCAGTTGAGTCATCCCAATTGTTTGTGCGCACGCGCGCGCGAAGTTTTACGCTATTGTGGAAATAAAATAAACTACTACCTACATTTCGACTAGTGGGACGAGAATAATCGAATGATCCAAAATATCTTAAATCACGGTAAAAATAGAAATAAATTTTTTTTTTATTTCATAATGTACGAAAAACACATCGCCAATTTATTATTATAATGCGTAGCTTACATTTAAATTATATGATGAAACGTGTTTCCAAATAAAAATAAAAAATCCAAATAGCCAATTGTTTTAGACGTCTCATTTTGAGGACATAGTAATATCTGTAGAGTGTAGGTGTTCTACGATATCTACGAGTTACGGCTAGGTACCAATATACATTTATTTCTATTTTGTAACGATTTCAAAATCCTTTCCATCCCTCTTATTACCGTTCTCTTCGTAAGCATTATACGTATATATACATATGATATCCATGCTTAATTTTTTTATTTTACCACAAGTGATTTGACAGGGTCATTATTTTATACACGTGAGATTATATTGCATCGTTTCGCATGATAAACATTTTACTTATTGCCTATAATAAACTGTTTTAAGAGAAAATTAATTATAACATATATATATATATATATATTTCATCGAAGATATTGAATCTATATAAATGGATTTGAAATTGTTCTCGTAAATATATATGGCTCGTCAGCAGTTTTCTCATAGGCTATAATTGCATCGGTCGCCGTGAAGATTTTTATAGGTGTGAATAACGGGCATAGGGCGAATAATAGTGACCAGAGATATGGTGTGTAAGTGTCGGGGGTAAATTTATAGGCTAATTATTTAAGAGAAAACGCGATCCGTAGGAGATATATTATATATGTATATGTATATATTCGCAGGCGGGCGGTGCCGTCAGATATTAAAGGACGACACTCGCAGGACTGCGGCGGGGGTCGTCGGCCGATGAGACGGAGGGGGGTGATGTGGCTGAGGGTCGTAAGGGTGGTGTATTGGTCGGCGGCGGCTAATTACAAAAGATGGCCGGACAGCAGTTTCGTAAATCATTGAACAAAAACCCCTTCCGCCCACGCGGCCGCCGCTGACCCGCTACTATCCTGCCGCGCCGTCGGTCTCTTCCCCGCGTACACGCATGTATATACTCTCTAGGCGCGACCGGTGCCAAAAAATAACGCCATAAAATCCCCCGTGGCGGTTATCTTGCAGGCGCATATTGCCCGCTCCCCTGACTGCCCCTCGTCGTCACCCATATACCCTCCCCTCAAAACTGTATACCCCCTTTACCCCGCCGACTCTCGATCGCTCTTCGGGGAGACCCGTCAATATTATATTATCCACACATAACATGAACGTGTGTGCGCGTATGCGTTAAAGCGTATATTTTTCCGCGTGTGTGTGCGCGCGTCCGTGCCCGGACCAGCTTTTAATCGTCTGCGAGCATATATCTTTATGATAATTGCCCTCGGTCGTTGTGAGCGGCGGTAGCTCCGGGGGAAAAAGAGCTTTCCAGAAAGGTGATATACGGTTTCATAAATATTTTTTAATCACTTTTATTAAAGTCGGCGCACCGTCGTTATGGCCCCGGGGTCCACTCTTCCCGCTCACTGCGACATGAAGAAGAGGGCGCTTCGTGGACGGGGCCGAACTGGCGGGTCACCGACTATACACCCCGCGCAAATATTATATGCCTATATATACATACAAATATATTGTTTTATAGTCATATTAGTCGTATTGTGCAGTAGTATTAGTATAGTATAGTATTGGTATTTATAATGGCAGTAGTAGTATGGCATTAGCCTGCCGAATGAGTCTGGCCGACTCTCTATACTTCCCCTCCGCCATCGGATCGGGACAAATTGCCTTTTGCGCCTACCCTCACTCAAACCCCGTCCCCTCCGCCGCCGCCATCGTCGTCGTTGGACAACCCTTCCTCGCACCCCGAACCGGCTGCGTTACAACACTCGCGTATACGACTTGAGGACGAACAGAACGATTTTTATTCGTACCGACCACTTTGGTCGCTAACGGCCAATGAAAACGGAGTACCGAACGAGTTTCAGACGAATCGCACATAGCTTGCGAGTTTTGATTGACGAGTCAACTCGGTAACGTCATATACATTCGCAACGGACGCAGAATTCCGAATCTGGACGTTACACCTCTTATTATATGTATATATAATATATATATATATGTACGTGTATATACGTGTAGATACTTTTTTTTATGAAATCGTATCGATTTGACTAAAAAATTCAAATCAACGAAGTAATATTATAGAAATTTTGAAATTTAGTAAAAATATATGAGCTACATTAAGAGTAGGTATACCTACAATATTATTATTATTCGCTTATACTTTATTTTTCAGTACCTAATTGAAAAAAATAATTATTATAGTTAATCAACTTCGTGAACCTTGTCATTACTCGCAATTTATATTTTATCCCTATTTTTTTTTTATTAATTACATTTTTAATAATAACGGATTGCAGTACTATATCTACTTCGAATCACAGCAGGTTTTACTTTTTATATTTCCGTCTTCAAAAATGAGATTAGATATCGTTTATGTAAATGAAAAATTTTGTCAACGCCGCCGACCACAATAATGTATACACGTTTTTGTCGTCGATCTAAGTGGACCACCCACCTAATGCATTAACTGTTTATGTGACGTGTTCCGTATGACAACACGGTCTGTCTTATCTATGTTTTACTTATATTATGCTAATGACTGCACGACTATCAGTACGACTTGTAGGTACAGTGCGGTTTTCATGAATAATATTATATTATTGCAACTCGAAATTTTAAAACCACATTACAACGTAATTGTAAAAATACCATTGTGTCTAAAAATCGTTTTAATACAATTTTTTTTTATTTTATTCGTATATTAAGCATATAAACTCGATAGCTATACAGAGGCATCGATGCATTTCGTTCGGGATGGAAAACAGCAATAACAATATTTGTCAATACTCTATTATATTTTAGCTATATATACACATTATATTGTATAATATACGCATACATTTTATATACCCTTAATAATTTATAATCAAATCAGTGCATTTTAATGCATTCAATGGGATTGTTTTTTGTTACTGCATTGAAGCGAGAATTAAGTCCCATTAAAATATATGTCATATAATCCGCTGTCGCATACACACGAATTAATTTTGCATATTTATTATTTAAGGTTTTCAACATAATGTAGCGACGTACGATATTTTCTTTAATTAATATTTGATAGTTTAAACAAATTTTTTAGATATTAATATTTTTATCATTGTTTTGACTATAGATAATCCAAAAAATTCATTTTTTTTTTAGTGGTTGTTGATATAAATAATAATTTGAAAATTCAACTTTTTTTAAGAAATCAATTATTTTTAAATTGTTGTTATCAACAGTGTTTTTCGACAAATACAAAATGTTACCCACTCAATTTGCATAATACTTTTTTAAATATGTAATGCTTGTTTTTAATATTACCTAGCTACAGTGAATATAAATTTACGATACCCGATGGTTTTCGTTAACTTAATTTGTTTTGATTTAAAAATGAGTGGGTTAGGTACTATACATATTTTTATATCTTTAAACTTCAATCAGTAAAATATTCTTCCTACTGATTATTTGTTTATAAACTAAAATATAAAATAATAAGTTTTTATTAATAATAACCCAAAAATGCTGATGGTATTCCAGGAAATCAATGCGTTTAAAAATATTTTTTTTTATCATTTATAATCATTAAAAATAAACCAACATATCGTTTTGAGGTTTGTCTTCGAGTATCATCAACTAATTTTAGTACACAAGTATATTAGTTGTTGTACATTTTTTGTTTTTTTTTGCGACATTAAATTCATCAACCGTAAACATTATAATACATAATATTATAATCATAGTAACGGTTTACCGTTAGGTACAGCTGTATGCTATTACCGTCTAATAAAAAACATACGTAAAATACAAATAAAAAATATACAGGTACGTTGCAGTTATTATACGCGATACGATGACACGGAGAAGATCCACCATCGTAGATAGTATAGGCAGTCGACATGGTATGGATTACATGGGCATTGGTACAATTATAGATCATCCACTACGCGTTTCTATATCCTCAGCTACGTGGTCGATGGTTATAGTCCACCGTGCTTTATATTACGTATTTTATGCGTATAAAGTTAAAATATTTACGAGACTCAACACTTTTCACCATTATCGCGCGCGTTCGAGTCACCATCTGCTGCCGGGCCGTTTATATAATATGATATACATTATAATATTATATAAACGCACGTTTATACAGGGTGATCAATTTATATTACGGGTATACTCATAATTTGCCTAACCTAAATAATTATTATTCGTGTGCTTTTTAATTAAAGTTAAGGCCGATGATCGGAGTAAAACGGTAAGGTATATCATGCACATTTATTTACTCGTTAATAATAATAAAAAGAGAGACTTTTTATAATTTGATATTTTGACTGAGTAGGTAGGTACATAAACATTTTTAGTAAATATTTTATTTCTTTTATAATAATTAAAAATAAAATCCATTGTAAAAAACATTAAAAAAATCCTTAATATTATATACATTCTACAAAAACATTTAACTTTTCAAAATTACAAAATTTGACTTACAAATTTAGTGTGCCCTTTATTTTATTTTTAGTACTATTTTTAGGCACTATGCAAATAGGGCTTTCAATATTTCATTGTGAAACAATTTTACTTCGTGGAGATCCTTCTTACCTCTCTTATAAAAAAATATCAGATTTATCACAGATGTTAGATTTAAAAATAAAAATATATTTTCTAATAAAAATATTTATTAATTGCGTTTGCACTTTATTAATTTATTTAAATAGATTCATTATTCATAATTTGATATTATTTTAACTTTAATTTATACATTGCGAATTTCTAAAATATTTGAATTGTAGTTTAAAGCTACGGTACCTATCATATATTAACTTGACTAATATTTAAAGACTATACATTAAAATTGTAATTTATCTTTAGAGCTTAGGATCGCTGATTGGGAAAAATCAGTATAGATTTATCACTTCGTATTTTATTATTTCACTGTTTTTATATACGTGCAGATAGTCGTTCGTGGAGTAGATACACGCGGCGTTATTATGATATTCGTTCGACGACGACGACAGCGGTAGAGGTTAATCTCGTTTTTCGTAGTCGTCTAATCGATTTCGGTTCGATATTTTATCCACCGCCACCACCGTCGTTCGCTTCTTATCTATTCGTATTATGCGCTCGTATAACTATATAAACATGTGATTTATAATAATATGTACTTGACGACGACTACTTATGCGCGACTTCAAAAAGTTAACGACAATCGCATTCAGGTCGCGTCCGATTTACTGTATATAATACGCAGCGGATCACCCTCCCGTTCGATGCCTTGGTTTCTTGTGCGATACCGTTATACGCTGAAAGAACGACGCGACATTATATGATATATATTTCTCCGCGATACTTTTTTGAGCCGAGATCGCTTTGTATAGGTATTGCAATAATATGTTTCGACTGTTACGTCGCGCGACTACTTCGCGATTAGAAATCATCAGAATACCAGCTACGTTTCAGACGATGAAACGCTGCCATGCGAGATGCGACGACCGTCGCGTTTTCTTCTGATAGCGAATTTCCGTTCGTTCGTGACACGCCGAGTTGTGTAGCCTCAAAGTGCTTTTCAAAAGCAAAACGCGTTAGACAATATTATAATATTACATTTTGTGAATATTGTGTGCGTGTAGTACGCGTGGTGACCGCTACAAAAACTGTGGAGTAAGATTTCTATCGTCTAATTAATCATAATTCATAATATTATTACACGACTCCTCGAAAACGTCTGGTGTGGAAGAAAAAAACGAAGATCGGTCAATTCGATTGCGGAGCAATGCGTGTTTTTGCTCGGGGCGTGCTATCGATTTAAATATTTGTATAATATATTTATTATTTAACAGTGCGATTTAAAACGACTGATGGCACCACGCGTCGGAGGGGGCCTTGAACGTACGTCACAGACATCATCGTTAATATATAATATATTGTATAACTCGAAAAAACGTAATTAAAACACGCGATACTGGAGCGGCATATCTCTATATACTATGACGTGCAGTAGATCAAATTTTTCTCAGCAAACTATATACACCCATACGTGCACGCTGACACAGAATATATATCTTGTTCCGTGATGATGTCAATCCGTTTGTATGTCGTTTAATATTTATTGGACGCTCGCGAGTTATGCATGTATACACGCGTACATGTATAATGGAATGATAATATTATGATATGTAAAGTGTCACATGCACGCGCCCGGAGCCATTTAACGAACATATCGTAATAAATATACAATACAGATCGGTGGCGGGATGCGCGTTCCCACCATTCATTCGAAATAAAATAAAAAAAATAGATAGAAAACAAAAATATTACATCCATTGCCGGTGATTTTTGTGTCGAAAAATCACGTCACAGTACATTATATGTAGAAGAAAACCACGTTAATGGAGATCTGTTAATCATTTTCATGCGGACTATAATATACATAATATCACATTATTATAATACGTTTTTGGTGAATAATTTCTCGGTGACACAAAAAGATAAACAGTTTCAACGAAATTATAGTTGTTGATCAAATTATAATGTAAATCGCATACCTATAATATGCTGTACATTTTTTTCCTCAGTATATCACTTATAATAATAATATAATATACATATAATAACATATAGACGTCGCATCGTACAATATGAAATATAATAGAATATTGTATACACCTGCACGTGTGCATATAGCCACCACCTGTATATTATATGCATAATACATCGTTTAATAATCCGCGATAAATATAATATTAAATATTATTCAACTCTCGATCGTTGCAGTTTACACGGTGCACGCACTGCATGCTGCATCAGAGCACAATACCCCGCGAGGAGTTCGATCGCCATTGGCCGCCAGCATCGTCGGCAAGACCGGCAGGAGAAACGGTCGCGGAGTGGTGGTGATCAGTGGCGGCGAGTGGCAGCGTCGAAGGTCCTGCGGGAGACACACGCCGAGACGGTCATGCCTACTACTATTATTATACATACATACATACATATATATAAATATATCGTTACCATACAGCTACCTGGACTATGTATACGCGATGTTACACACGATAACAATATAACATAGTATATGTATACGGCCAAGGAACGGAACGGAATGACGACAACGTTATATAATAATAATGTACACGTAATATACTGCACCAGAGATACACACGTCATCGTACGATATTCGGCCGCCATGATATCTGTCAAAACGTGCGATGGCCGGTGATTGAACGGCGATTTCAGCCGCAGCCAATGATTTACGACTGTTGAACGCACCTTCGCCAGTCGACTTCATCGTGCACGTCCTACCGCCGAACGCGTTTTATACATATAGGTACCCCGCTATTATTTGGGCGGGGGAGTAACGAAACTGAAGGATTTTGAAAGACAGAACACGTTTTTTTTTTTTAAATTTAATTTTGTTTCCTTCAATTTATTATAGTAAGTACCTACATATTACTTTATTTTTTTTAGAACATCGTCGACCATTCGGAGGACAGAATAAAACTGCAGTTCATGTTGACGTATTTTCCCGGTATATTCGCTAATACTGTTCATTTTAAGTTCGCTTTTTTAGTACACCAATCGTGCTGGATATAAATATCCTTAACCTCGGGAATCAAATCGCGAGTCATTAGGTCGGTACTGTGACGGTTAACAGGTATTTACATTATAAACGTTCGGATGTACATATATTTATAATTACTTTTGTTTCACTATTAGATGTACGATCAACGTTCGATAATAATATAAGCTATAATAAAGTAAATAATATTTTAAATACAATTATTTATTTAAAATAAACGCCGAGGACCCACACTCCGTTATCACATATTATTCTTACGTTCGGATGTATATCTCTAGTGCAAATAGTACCATACATTAAATAATGTATATTAAATTCTTGCGCAAAACGATGGCGACGTGAATCACATACGCACATCAACCAACAGCGATCGCCATCAGAGCCGCGTGCTTCGGCAACAATGCAGATCGCGTCTCACTGCGTGAAACGAGTTTTTCGTTTGTATTGACAAAGACGCCTTCGATTGCAATGGCGTTAAAAAATCAAAACGCTTGTGGTAGACGCCAAATATTTGAAAACGCGCTTCGGCGTACACGGGAGACGCTCGGCGTAATTATTGGAATAATAACCTACTCCGGTCGTCGCCGTGGGCGTTGAGTACATTTTCTGCAGGTGGTTTAGGCAGGAATGTAATAATATTAGTAGGGTCGTTGCCAAAGGACGTTTGAACTGTGTGTTATATATGTGGTATCTATATAAACACGTACCCGCAGTGTAAATACAAATAATAGTGATAATTATTTGAATTACTAGCTGTTGTTGTCAATTAGTAAAACTATAACTTTTTTTCTACATTAATTTATTTTTACTTTTGATCAATTTGATCAATTTGAGACGTTATAGCGTTTCAATAAATATTCATATTGTACTCGGAGGCGCAGTTTCAGTAAAAAAACTAGAAACACAGAAGCCCATATTATTTTTCAGTTAGTCTTATGATCTTGGACGAGCAACTTTATCTCACCCCTATAACCCTCCATTCAATAATCACATACCTATTTAATAATGGCTTTGTATAGTACACATTGATGTATTATAATATAAAATAAGAGCATACTTACCACAAGGGGCAAATAATGATTATGATTGTGCGAATGGTTTAAAAACTGGGGGATACCAAGCACACCTTAGCTCTCCCTAGTTTACACCTTTGCAATATTATACTTAATAGTATATTTTTCTCTCTCATATGTCTGCAAGTGTTGAAACAACTATCACATTTTGATTTTTAAATTGTAGTCTAAGTATTTTTATTTTATAATCTGAAGTAAAATATACTATTGAAAAACTATTAACATGCAAACATTGCGGAATAATTAACCGAATGGTAAAGTGGTCCCAAGACGGTTAGCATCAGATGATAACTTGTTTTTTATTACTTATATTAACAGTTATTTTAGCTTTATCTAATCTTAAATAAATATCAATAAAAAATATTTATAAATTTGTTCGGGGTTCGTCGTTTGATATAGCAATAGCTAGACATCCAACATATTTATAAAAATGTTCTGTCTTTAATTATGTAAAAATTAAAATATTGTACACTTATCATAGGTACATTTTTTAAATAATCAAAATTTTATATCATACTTATAAATTTATAATAAATATTATATTTCGTTCTATGTCATAAAATAATTATTTTATTAACTATATAGATATGTAAAGTAAAAATTGTATAGGTAATGTACTTTTTTATGTATATTCAAACAATTATTTATATTTAACAATATACAATTTATTTATATTAACAACATTTTAAAAACCCAATCAATTACAAAATATTTTATGATTTTACATATTATCACCTTATTAAAATGCACGGATATCACAATATAGGTACCTACACGAACGTCTTATTAGATTTCGATAATACGTGTTCTTACACTCGCCAGTCACTGCGATGTACATTTTTTTCGTAAGCGTTCAAACCTATCGACAAAACGAGACCGTCTGCCTTTAAATGATTTTTCTCGTGCACTTACGATATTCATTAAACACGTACTAACGACTCGTAGATAAAACTTATTATTGATTTAGTGTTTGTGTAAAATACCAGAGTCGATTCGGATAGTCGCGGTGTTTACCTGCAGATGCCAATACAGTATTGCCGCCTATATGTATACACGGCCGATGCATCATATTTCATATTCTGTGATATGTAACGTGGTGTAGGTAATAATATTAATATATAAATCTCGTACGCGAGATAAATCCGTGTGTACTGCAACAAAGACCGTTCCGCACGTCTTCGGCAATAAATTAATCCCGCATTACGGTTTCGGATAAACATTAATCAAAGCGGGGACCCCGGTAATTAAATATGTATATACAAAGATAATAATAATATTATTATTATAATACGCACAGATACACACGCTCGCGTTGTACAATACATTCTCGCGATACAGGTATTTATATGCGTACAGACGGTGCAGTCTCGCCGGCGTGCCTTGAGCGCTAAAAATCGTTTTGGGCGTTGAAATGATAATTGTTATATTATTATATTATTATACTCAAAGGCGTCGGGCGTTTAAATACCTCGCGTATAGAGTAGGTACGAGTGTGTCTGTGACGGCTGATAGTAATTACATTTTTGGAAAATTATTTATACCGCACCGGAGTCGATAAAAATACTCAGACTCTCACGTGGTATATTTTCCGTACCATATACAATAATACTATTGAATAGGTATACATTTTATTATATAATATTATAATGTTTATTTTATTAGTATTATATATAATTTACGGTAAACGAAACGCGTCTCTATTATTTAAAAAAAAAAAAAAAACAAAATATACATTTTGTTTCCCAGAAAACAATTCACCGTATATCGCGATAGATCTCTCGCGACGTTTAAATATAATAATAAAAAAATCATCATAATAATATATTATCTGGTTTTTTACAAACCTTTATTATATTATAATATTATTGTTATTTTTATTTTACCGCAAATATTTGGTGTACTCGATTAACTAACAGCTAGGAGAGCGGCCGTGTTTTTTTTTTTTTGTGGATCGTATGATCGGTTATTTTCTCATTTAAAAACCACACACTATTGAAAGCTCATCTAACCGCGATTTATTAAAATAATTTTCAATACGGTAATATAACGATTTATCGTTCATTACATCTGTAAGGCATTTAGAATTGATAAGTATAATAACAAATTACTCTTTTTCAAACGGTTAAGATTCAAAAACTCAAGTTAGAACGTTGAAAAGTATAGTGAAATTCATTATAACTTGTTTTTATTATTATTCTGAGTCACCGAAAAGTAAATTACCTAATATGCGTACGAATGGAACTTTATAATATTAAGACTCGAAATTAGAAAAATCGTATATAAATATGCAAAAGAGATTACGCATGTTATTTGACTTTATGTATAGGTACCTACAGAGCATTATGAAACAAAATTGTATTTTGCTTGGACTGTTCTACGTACGTACCATAAACGTTTACCCCGAAAAATATGCAAATTTTAAGCGAGATTCGAGCCCTGGTCTCGAGTGTACGGAATGCAGATCCGTTGGATGGTGGAATATATATATATATATGTATATGACGGGTATAATATACTTTTCTTGTCGTAAACCGCACGTGTATAATATAAACAATTTAAGTCGACGCGCGTAGTCGTAGTAATTGTATAATTATTATTTGGGGTGACCACGTTTTTGAAGAGTAAAAAAAAACCGAATTAAAATGGCCCGCACCCTTTTCCTTAAAACGACACAATGGTCCACACTCTCCAATTCTTTTTCTGCGTTTCCACTTTAATTTTGTAATACATTTTAACATATTATACAAATTAATAACTCATAAATATTTTAAAGGTATCTCTACACTGAAGTTTAGCTTTGAATTTATATTACAAGAATATTTACATAATTTGTTCGCTAAACCGATCGTCAATTGATAATATCATTTGTAATTTTTCTAATTAGTTATTCGTTATATTATATCTATGAAAAATAGATAGCAATACTTATATGTGTGTGATGAGTTGTGGTAAAATGATAAGGAATCAGCGAGTATAGTACTGAAAAACTGTTAAGTGAGTGTGGAGGGGGATAGAAGAGCTTAATTCAGCCCTCCCTGCAGCTATAACTGTAATTTGAGTAAAATCACAACAAGTGATCAATATTCTTCGGCATTAATTAATTTAAATGTTTAAGTATACAGAATATAATGTTTTATAGACCCGCAACATTTCTCAATAAATTTTTGATTGCGACTGTTAAAGAAACATTCGGTCACTATATCGTGATATTAACCAATAAATCATAACGCAACGGTAATCCGTGAAGTTCAGACATTCTATAACGATTACAGTTATAATAATGAACTTTTGTCTTCGTTATTCCTGCAATAAATTACTCAATATATTATTATAATAAGTAATTTTATTAGTATGTAATTTTAGAAAGTCATAAGAAATTTTACTTTGAAAAATAATTACACTGATTACTATTCAGTGTCGTTACAATTTTATAATTATTATTTTAAATGCTTAGACAGCAGGGGAGGAAGAATACTTTCCTACCATTAGAGACTGACGAAAATTTGAATTTCAAATGAATAGTCAATTGCCTGTAGTCACCTAACTACTGTAATTACTAATTCTTTTTCATTTAAAGTTTAAATTTAGTCTATATATAATATATATTGTACTATTTTCTCAATAAATTGTAAATATTTATCATCATAAGTATATATTGAACATTCACGTTCGAAATACAATTGTTATACGACGAGATTTGCAGATACCTACATATTCGGCTACAGGACATAATATTATGAAATTTAAAATAAATGCTTTCATTCATAAAAGCGGAAAACTTAAAAAAATATTTAACGATATAAATATAACGAAAAACGTAACCTTTTTCAAAACTGTTGCTTTTTTATGACTTCAAATATATCGTGTAAAAAAAAAAAAAATATTTTCAAAAACGTCACCTGCATTTTTCACTTAAACAAACGTATAAAAACGGACATATACACATCGGTCCTTACCGTTAAACCAGTCGCCCGCGGTATCATAATACAAATAGTACACATGAACCTACGTCGTTTAAGTCTGTCAAGCGAACGAGCCCGCCCCGCGGCTCGAGTCAGTGTTATATTATACAATAATATCCGTACGGCGACCGATACGCGAAACTTCATCCGCATAACGTGACGTATAATATGTGTGCATTGTATAATATCGTATACACATGCGCGCATAAAATACACAATATTATATAATAACATATAATATATCGTTCGAGAGATAATATTATACAAATCGTTTACCGGCGCGGCGAATTCATACGGCAAAAATAATAACAATAATAATAATAATAATATTGAACAATATAATATTATATATTATTATAATGCGGTATGGCGGCGTACAACTTTTGTAGCCGCCGCCGTGAGAGAGGGCGTGCGAGAGAGACGCCCTGTCGGAGAAAGGTCGCGTCGTATTCGGCTCCCGCGTACCACGCGGGCGCGCGCGTTCACGTCTCTGACGCACGACCGTTTGATTTGTGCACGCGACGCGACACCGGACCACGTATACCACTATAGTATAATATTATGTACCTGTACGTCGGTATTATAGGTATACACACGTACTTGCGCGTTACGTATATTATTATTATTATTATTATTATTATTATGGTATATATGCTCCGTTCTATTATACTATGGATAATATTATAAGTATGTGCGAGGCGGCACCGTCCGATAAAGCTCTTCCGAGATACTTGTAACATGCATTACCCGCACACACACACACACACACACGCACGCACGCGCGTGCGGGAACATATACACTTACAATACAATATATAATATGGCGTAGAATAAACGTCACGCGGCCAGCCACTCTCATTGTTCGACGACGGGTCATACGCTCCCGTAATTTATATATATATATGTGCGTGCGTGTGTGTGTGTGTGTGTGTGTATTTATATATTGGCACACAATCGGCTAATTCCTATGTACTATATAGGTAGTGGTGTAGCGAGCGCGCAATGCTCGTAATGTTATCACAATATAAAAGTAATATGGTGACGGCCGCGTTTTTACGACTACTTTGTGAAACGCTTGACCGACAGCTATATATATAATATGCATGATATATACAACGTACGTATATTTTATCGGCGCGTACTCTGCATAGTTGACTCCCGAAATATACAAATTCCCTCGCCAACTTCTATTAACTATAGTTGCGATCCTCATTGGATTGGATAATCGAAGTCTTACCGTTTATACGTTTGTATATTGTATTATATTCAACAATATCAAGATTTGAATTAATAAGAAAGGCTTTACGGCAAACTGTTGCTCCCAAAAGAAACTATTTAGAACGCGATAGAATACAAACGGCAAAAAATAACGAAGGAATAATAATGATGATAGAAGGTTCGGATAAACGTAGAAGCAACAATAAAAAACTAAAGGATAAATCTGTGCCGAACACACATGGCGATAGCGGGGCCATAGAAATCGGTTATCAGACGAGTGACCAAAAGGATACTAAAAAGTAAAACATCATACACCATAAAGATCTCATCATGCTGGACATTCATAATTCTGCAAAAGTCACTACTGGCAGAGACAGATAGTGAAGAGTGGTGGTTGCGGTGAAGGACCTACTATACATACTAAGAAAACAAATAAAATAGCAATAAATAACATATTTAGTGTTATAGTTCATTAGGCAACAAGCATTTGCAGGTAATTCAATTAAAATTATAAATATTATAACATAATCTATTATTATTTAAACAATGTATATATTATATATAGGTTGATTTTTTTTTTCAAGCAACACTCATGTTGTATTTTTTATTTTTATAACTATTGAAGTTTTTACTTCTTTCGATGACAACATACATTTTTAGGAGTGGTGTGGTACGAAGATATCCCATAAAATGTTGGTCTACTACTCAGATCACTTAAATTTTAAATATATACCTACTTATAATTTATAAAATATTCATTCAACTATCTATATTTTTATAAATAAATACACCAAAAAATATATTGATTTAGAAAATGAAATCAAAACGTATGTTGTCATTTAAAAAAGTAAAAACTTAAAAATTACGATAAATATTTTGTTTTAAACGGAAATCAAGGAAAACTTTTTATCAAAAACGTTAATAGATTTTGAAATAATGAGTGATCAGCAATAAAAGAATCACCTAGTATAAATTATATTATAGTTCATCAATGACTTTTAGATTTTTAAAATGACTAAAAGCACCTGATTTTGGCCAATATCTGAAAGACTTTCGGAAATTATAATATGCCAAAATGAACAAAATATTAGATTTGAATTATATATTTTATATATTTATTTATTTTTACCCACATGTGATATTATATTAATTATCCTATTCAGAGTATTAGAACAATAGTAATCACAATTTTTTGAAGGGAGGAAATAGTCCCCCTAGTTCGCTCTTAAGGCTTTGAAATTAAAATACAATTTATAACCATTGTATAAGGTGTTGAGAAACTCGATAATTAATTATAGTAGAACATAATATTATAGTACATATATACAATAAATTATAACAGTAAGATATCCTAAAGAAATTACGAAACACCGTATTTAAATTCAAAATTAAATAAATACTAAGAGTAGATGGGAAATAAGTAATACAATAATTAATACCGTGAGAATAGAAAGAACGATCAAAAACAAATGTCACCACTATCCGTTGTAAAAGTAATGTACGCAAATAAAGTTAGAGAGGGGGTGACTTATGAAATATATGGTATAATCTATCTGAAGATGAGAGGAGACAAAATTGGTAGTGACCTGACTGTCGGATATTGAGAAAAGTTTGAATTTACAGGAAAGAAAATATGAAAGATAAATCCACGACAAGTGGCAAAGTCTGTTGAAAGACTGCAAAGCCACAACAGAAATACCTGTCGAATGACTAATATTTTGTTGGTCTTTTTGGTAAACTGAAGAAAATCTACGAAGTAATATTTCAAACAAAGTGTGACAAAAAGTTGATCCTGAGATCGAAACGCATCAAAACGGTGGATTGTTTGATTGCCAAAATAGAACAGCAACACCAGCAGTCGCAGTATGGGTGACACGGTGTGATTGAAACGCGTTCTAAGAGAGAAAATAGTGCTCACGCCCAGAACGCAACGCAGACCATAACCACTGTAATAGCGATATTGCTACATATATATAATATATATATACATACCACTCGCTATAACCATAATATAATATATAAACGAGATGCGTATACGCACATATTATACACATATTATTATACCTATTGCAGGCTGAAAGTGTATATTAGACTTGTCCGTTGTGTTTTTGTTGTCATTTTTATTTATTTATTCGCCGAGCGCAGCGGCTTAGCTGAACGTGAAATTATTTACACACAGAACATTAAAACGTCCCTAAGTAGACGATAGGGAAATGTCGTGTTATGACGCAAAAACGTTAGACGCGCGGGGTACGCGATATTTATGAGTCCGGCGGAGGTATAAACCGCACACAGAAACACCCGCATAATGTAATATATATGTGTGTAATATATGTTGCGGGGCACTTGCTTTCTTTTATTTTCGAAAGATATACAGCTCCACTAAAAGAACGTACACTACAGTGTACCACGCAAGCACACACTTAAATGCGTAAATGTGTGTATATGTATGTGCGTAAGTGTATATAAAAACAAATATTCAGCAACCTTAAAAAAATAAAATGGAAAGAGTTATAGGTATGTATATTGTATACATATATGTATATATATATATACGAACGCCGCCGGGCGAATCTCCCTCGAAATGAGAATTTAGGAAACGAGTGTTGAATACGTTCGCCGAATATTATAAACATAATATAGTTTACTCATATGTATGATACGACATCTATATGTCTGCGGATTTAATGCACTGTAAAACCTTAAGAAATGCATTTAGAAATGTATTTTAAAATGTAATAAACCAAGGAAATATTGCATAAAATATTCAAAAATGTCGAAAAATACGCAGTCAAAGTTTCGAAATTGAATTGTCGTTTTTACATAACATACAAAGTTTCCACCGAGAAAGCTACGTCTAGTGATAACCCGAAAAGAACGATAATAATTATTCTCTTTGAAAAAACTCGCAGCCCTAATGATATCGAACAGAACACAGGTATATAGAGCTGGGTGGCTTCGTATATATTATTATTGTTACTATTATCGTAAGGCATTAGACAATAAATATTAAATAAATTCGTTTTTTTTTCCGCGCTCCCGTTTCAACCCCTCCGCCGCTCGCCGAGAACAATCGCGCGCCGAATACGCGATCTCATCGTTCGTGCGCGATCTCTGACCTTTGGTTCGCACACAACCGGAGTCCATCTGCCCGACATATTATTATATGATATTATATTGTTATACGAGTATACCTGTACGCGCGCGGTACAATAATAATAATAATAATAATAGTAATAATATATGTCGGCGACGAGATAATATTATGTGCACAGATGATCGTTCCCCGGGCGCAATAGCCGCGAGAGGGCAGTTACGCGGAAGGGTTCGTTACGACATTAATGTTCTTTTAAATAATACCCCGCAAATAATAATAGTAATAATAATATCGTATGCATAATATAATAATATTACACAAACACACACACACACACACACACATATATATATATATATTATACATGCCATATTAGTCGTGTGGTTTCGCTCAAGTTGATACATTTTATGCGATTGCGCGTGTGCGTGTGCGTTTCTTTTTATTCTTTCATTCTTTCTGCCTCTCCGAGCAGCGATAACATTTCTCTCCATTGTGCCGGGGCCCGCCGCACTGACAAGGAACCGGTAACGGCGTTTGATTTATTAAAATAATTTTATGACTACTCGCCGTTTTTTCGATGGTTGCTAAATTCTCGATTCTTTTTTCTTCTCTTTCTATTTCTTTTTTGCCTTCTCGTTTATTTTTTTTTCCACCACCCGAGAGAGGGTGAGAACTCCAAAGGGAGCGAAGATCATAAATTCTATTTTTACTGTATGAAGCCCGGGAGACGAATAGCCGTCCGGTTTTATTTCGCATCGTTTTTATTTTTATTATTTCGTTTTTTCTCCTATAGCGTCTCCGGCAGAAACGACATTACATTAAGCAGCCAGCGGTTCGCAATTTGACGTCGAAATAAAGGTGGTATTACAGTGCAGCATTTTTCGTTCATCATCACAATTTCGTGATTATTGACGTGATTTTGTATGCGATAACTGCAGTTTAGTTAAATTCCGTTCCTTAAAGCTCTCCGCCGTTGTGTACGACAATACCGCCTTGGACATAATAAGCGTTTTCCCGCACACGAGTATGGTATGAAAATAAACTTATATAATATGCAAACACACGCGTTCGCCGAACACGTTAGCGTTCGGTCTTCAAATTTTTGAAAAAGAAACGCTCGGGAAATATACATTTTTAGCGCTTTCTAAGCACGATGATATTATACGATTGCGCACATATATACTTCACCGAGCCAACCGACAGAACACGACGACAATAAAAATATATTATGCGCACCGCCTTTTATTAACACAATGGGACCAAACGAAACACATATAAAAATACATATTATTAAAGGTACACATAAATCCACGCTCGGAGAGACGTATCATATCGGATTGTTTATGTAGCATCGTGTGTACCTATGTATATTTCGGTATAACCATACTGTTGTAATCTCGTACAATAATATACCGACCGGTTTTTGTTTTTTTTTTTACTTGGCTATCGAATTCTCACGAAGCATAAAAAACGACAACTAAACTAAGTTATAGACGAATAAGTCAACGTTATTAGTATTGTTAAAAAAAAAAAAAAAAACATTATTCTTACATCACGTTCAATTTTTCAAATTAATTTTTAAAAGCCAATTTATTACAATACATACCCACTGAAAACTCTATACGTTGTTATAAGTTAACCAACTAGCTAAATTAAAAAGGTAAAATAATAATTTTTTAACTTATTTTTAAAGTTGTATCCATAATTAATGCCCCCATCGTTGCACGGTAATAACTAATAATTCGTTCGTTCGTTTATTTTTGTTTGGTGACTTAGAGTACAAAATATTATAGTATTATTGTAATTATTGCAGTCGTTGTGGTTCGTTGTCGCGCTGTGGCCGACGCTTCATAATGCTACAATATCATGTGCTAACAAAAAATGACTAAAAACGGGGGCAGTTGTGGATGTTTTTCGTGAGGAGGGTAACGTCTCAGGGACCAGAATTCGCCGCTTGACCACATGATATATTATAAGGTGTAGGTATTATATAGAGTTACACGTAGGCTCTGTTCGTCACGGTTGGAGAAAACGTCATTTTTATTCGTTACGAGTGTTATTTACGGCTGCACTCGCTTTTACAACTGGGACTACATTATTATATAATACAATATGCACACAGTATTATAGGTACTGACTGCTGCAGCAGTGGGTCAATACAATAATGGTAATAATAATAACAATAATTTACGCACTCGATATGAAGCACAATTGTAATAATGTGTCGTATTCTACAACACCACAATACTTATAAGGACGCATGCGCACTGATAGGTACTGTAATATTTGTTACATCATACATATTAATATTATATATGATAAATTGATACTCACATTTAATCGACTACAACAAAAAAATTCACTTATTGACTCTTTCCGAACTATTTTTTAATACTAAAATGACACACGACAATCAGTTCAACATTGAGTGAACTCAAGCACGCAATTATTATTAACAGTAATAATTTTCATGCATAAAAGTATTACTTTATATATATTAATAACTATTTTAGACGTTTAAAACGTGTCATACATACCAAACGTGTCTTTTTTACTAATTTAAAAATATTTCGTACAAGTACTATATAGTACCATAGTAAATAATATTACTACAAGTAGACCCCAGTCACAGAAAATAATGTATCCGGGAGGAATAGAAGTCTTTCCCCGGATTACTTATATCATAATAATAGGTTTCCCCGATCACGTTACACTGTTACAGTACTTACTTTAATCACTGTAATAATTGTTATCAGCATTTATGTTTACATCGTTCTCATAGCAATGCGCTCTGGTAAATAGGAACTCGACATTTTTCTTATAATAAATGAGACTTAGGCGAAAATAAAATAAATTAACAATCGTTAAAATATATTATAAGTTACTATGACACATGCCACAAGGTATTTTATAACAGTTCGTCATGATGCAATAATAATAGTATAATAAGCGAAAACGTCCGGTGAAATATTTTCCGCACTAACTAACCTAACGTTTAGAGTCTAAAATAGGTAAAAGAAACAGCCATTTCCCACCAAACTGTTAATCTTACACAAAAAAAAACAATATTTAAATACTTAGCCATCACCAAGATAATAATATCTATAGCTTTATAATAATAAAGTTTTTGAAACGATAAAGGATTCGAAATCGGAATTTATAAACATAAGGTAAGGCTTCAATCGCGTTGTATTAAGCAACTGATAACAGCATTTGCATTTCTAGTGTGTATGGCCAAAATGTAAAATCCATTTTCGTCTTATTGGTAACTGATCCACACTGGGCGATAGTGAAAATAGTCCATCGGTACACGTCCGACGATAGTATAATATTAGTATGCCAGTCCATCTTCGGCGAGTATTGTTTTTGTATTATAATTCATCATAAACCAACGCATTATTATGACTGACCAACCGACCGACCGACGGGCAGACAAGCAGACGGTTCGCGAAACTCGAGAGGAGAGACCGTCGCGCAAATAAGGGCAACCCGCCCGAGTGAACACGGATGTTCGAGTGTGGACGTGACGTCCAATGACTTATATATATATAAATATTATATATATTATATACGAGTATCTGTCTGTATATTGTCGAAATTGTCGAAAATTAATTTCACGGTTACCAATTGATATTTCGACCCTCGTTCAGTTCTCGGACATATTCCCATTTCGAGAATCAGTGACGGTGGCAGCGGCAGCGGTAGTGGTGGTGGTGATGGTGAGATTTCGACAACGGAAATCGTCGGTCGAGACGGTTTTATCGAGTCAGTATTATAATAGCTAGGTTACGCATTAGATTTGTACAAACGCGCGCAAATAATAAATATTATTTACGTTTCCTATTGTGTCACGGGTGTTGTTTTTGGGTAAAAATAAATAATAAAATTTGACCGCCTCCCTACACAAACACGGAATAAGTAAGGATAATGACAAATCGTGATTGATTTTTTTATTTTAATAATATAATATATGATACATATCATATATTATGTATACTATAGCTAGCTAGGTAAAGAAATAATACTAATATCTCTGTTGCTGACACGGCGTTGGCCTTCGATATCGCCACTGATTCGACATTGAGCGGTGCATATATTTTAATATTAAACGATAAATGATAATAAAAATAGTAATATGCGTAACTCGAATAATGTATTGCGCAACCACGTGTACGCACGCGTTGACTGCCGAGTGAGTTATACGCATCGAAAACATCAAACAATGTTGATTTATTGCTTGTCTGTTGACGTTGGCTGTTTCAAACAGCGTTTCAGAACACGATGGAAAATTATTACAAACGTCGAGCAGAATATTATTATTTTTTTTCAATACCAGTCGTGAGAAAACGGGTTACGCACAAGTAAGAAGAAAAAAACCGATTATTACACATTTCGATTTAGTCATTATATTACTCATAATATAAATATATTATACATAATATATTGATATGTCATTTCTAAAAGTATGTTACAGGTGAACACGTGTGCGACTTAATAGTACCTATATTCTATTATTATTGTAAATTTTTTGGCGGCGTCACATTCGCGATGAAGGCTTTTGAATACACGTGGAGCGCGACTCGTGCAGACAGTAGGAGTCTATGATAATGTATCATGGTAGTTACATAAGAATGATAGGAATTTTAATTTAAATTACGTGCCCACCGCACCAATACCTATATTCATTATTAACTCTATTATAATAATATCTTTTTCCACGTTCCGTCACGACCAAGTCGTATACAACCCCCGACATAACCTTCACGACGTCCGGTTATCCTGAACGTCACCTTCACCATTTAAAAAAACTGTAAACCTATAAATAGTATTTGTCAAATATTTTTTCATACGTGCTATATATATAAATTTATTTTTTAAATAAAAGCACACATGCATATAATTAAAAAATATAAAAATCAATTATTTACCATAGTATATATTTATCATTTTGAGTTCAACAGTTTTTAAATATTAACTTTCGAAGAGCTGATTAGTGTAATAATAGTTTAATTAAGCACCGCTATATTGTTTCACTATCATAACCACCACTACATTCTGAAAAAAAAAAACCAAATCGATCAACGTGAGTAAAATCAATTTCAAAAACAATAACGGTAAACAAACCATTATAATATTTTATATTATAATGGTTTAGCTGTAAATTTTTTTCATTTTTTTTTCCGTGGTTTAGTCGATGAATCCGGCACAAATCAGCCGGTACAATCGATTTGGCGTGAGCTATCGGTCAACCGGGCGGGCGAGGGTTGCGGCGCGATAAAAATTAGTTGCGATGACCGAATTTTGGCACAGGTTCGGGTACGCGCGCGTATATCATAACAACATAATATAATACAAGGGCATTATAGCATAAAAGAAGTCGCCGCAATAAATACATCGTGCGTTGAATCGCGGGTGTGACGTGGTATAATGTGCAGTTGGTCAGTCGAGGAATACGGAAAAAAGAATGTACGCGAAAATAAAAAAGAAGAGGACGACGACGGTGATAATAATATTATAACGCATACAACAATATAAAAACGAGACGAGGGAATACACGCGCACACAAATGGCGTCCGGCAGTATACACGTATCGTGAAATATATTATATATATATATTATAATAATATAATAGGTATATAGCCGGTGTGTGTAATAACACGGCACACCACCCGGGCGGTGGACACGGCGGAGGGGTTGCCGTGACCGGTAGCGGCGTCGTGCGATTGTGCGTATGTGTACGATGGGAGCGGGGGCGGAGGGAGGGCTGCGGTGGACAAAAATGAACAAATAAAAAGGGTCAGGCTCTGGTCCAAGAAACATTCATGCGGATTATAATGCATGTGTACGCTAAAAGCTAAAAAGTCTACAAAACGAGAGTAAATCATGAATAATCAGTAAATCTTATTAGGTCGGCGGCGGGCTGTGCGCGCGCGGTGTTCCTCAGGGGTCCGCTGTGCGCTGCCTGCACAGTGTCCACTGCCGCCACCGCCGCCGCCGTCGCTATTGTTATTCAACCGTTTTGGGGGCTTCACGATTTATGGACGCAGATAACGGGTCCAAAACAGAATCCTTACATTACATCATTATGATAAATGTCGTTTTCCAGGGTGTATATATTCCGCCTTTCCCTAATTAAAAACTATACCGCCGCCGTTAACTTTATACTATACACGCGCGCCCGACCGACCGCCCGCCCGCCCGCAACTCGTCTACCGCCACTCGCCCCTTATTATTCTCTGATATATGTGTGCGCGTTCCGAATGTATTCGTTTCGTATGTGTACGCACATGTAATGTATATACACATATTACGTGTTATATGTATATATATTTTAACCTGTGTAAGCCGTTTATCGTTTACCCCACTGGTCACCCATTATCTTGTGTTTTATATGACATTGGATTTAATTAGACCGTGCCGGCCGTATATAGTGCTCCGAGTGCACTGCACGTATAATATGTATATAGGTGATATACCTACTTGTATTTCATTTTCGTTTTTATTTTTAACTGCCGTCGTGGGCGCGCGTTATAGGGTCGTACGAGCGAAAAAAAATTAAATAAAAAGGCCAAAAGGGAGAGCAATAAAAACTTACTATATTTTTTTTCTCCGCGTCACCCTTATAATATACATACAATATACGTATACGCTCTCCGATGTGTGTGTGTGTGTGTGTGTGTATATATGTGTATGGCGAACAGTAACGTGTCGGAAAACCCAAGATTTATGATTGCCATATCTTGCAACAGTGAACCCTGACGCTGCAGCGGGAGATGGAAGGAGCCCGCCGCCGCCACCACCGCCGCCACCGCTCGCGGATACTCCACCAGAACTTCCGAAAATACATCCGGAAAACGCTAACAGAAAACAGTGAGCGGGACGTGCCGTTGGTGGATGTGTCAGCCGATAAAGCGCGGAGCACGGCGACTCGTCCATAAATAAACTTGAGTAAAAAACAACTTACATAAATCATTAAAATTTCGAATTTTACGCGATGCGTTCTTGGCGTGAATTATAATAATATGATTGACAATCGGTCTGAATATTAATGGCGTATTATTGTCCCGGAATAACGATATCGCAAAATCGATACGACGCCGCTGCTGACTGCGGCAACGATGTCGTACATATATTATTATCATTGTTATTATTAAATATATAGGCACGTCATGCGTACCATAGACATTTACATTAATGCGATAAAACAAAATATTATATATTATGCGCGAAACGAACTCCGTGTCCGATCGCTGCAGACTGCAACGACGTGTGCGTGAAAACAAAGTTTATGGAATTATAAAAGTTGACGAGAAATATGTAAAATTATTCATCTAGTGTAGGTATATATAATAATATAATATGTTATTGCAGTATTTGCATAACGTATAGTTGTTATTCTTTGCGACTACTAAAAAGTGTCTGCAGGTCTCGGAGAAACGAAAGCGCACTCACCGATGACGTTATAGACGATTTTTAATTTAAAAAAAACTGACTTCAAGTAAGACATAATATAACTTTATAATAATTATCATAATCTGTGTTCAGATATTATCTTACAAACTATAGGTTAGACTCGACGATTAATCGCGTCATAAATAAATGTATTTGTACCGCCACTTACACGAGGATGATGTACACTTTAGGTTATAAAAAATAAATTGTGATTCATCCGATACTTCGTAGAATTCACGACTATTGTGATTTGAAAACGTGAAGTTTCTCGACAGTTTCTTTTTTCACTGCAATCGCGCATTACGAAGAAACTTATACCGCAGTATAGGCATAACCTAACCGGATAACGACGACGGCGGCGGCGGCAATGACTTTGAAGTTGTCGTTTTCGCGTAAATGGTTCAATCAATCCAAACGCACATAATATAACATATAATATCTCATACATCAGTGCGCGGCGCAAAGGTATTCGAGAAATGCACGTACGTTTCAACTCGACATTGCGGGCGAAGCGGTAATTCCGAATTTCCCGTTCTTGCGATCGTCGGGAAAAAATCGTCTCTTTATTTACCCCCGTGCGTACGAAAATCGTATACGAAACGCCATTTGATGTCGTTTTTCTCCCACTAAATAGAACTGTTCACTCTTTCACGTACACCACTGCGTATATACATACATAATTTAACAAACGGGCACGCGCGTCATTATACGTACAACTCGAACGAAAACAGTTTATTCCGATCGGCAGTTTGAGGGGCGTACAATTTTGTTTTCGCAGACGTTGCCGTTCGTGTCGCGCATATCATTACAACGCAAGTGTATAATAGTAATAAACATCTACTTTGGTTTGAAGTCAATTTTCGGTCCGTGAACTGAGCAAACGTTTTACCCGAAGAACTCTCCGAGGAGTATCTAAAATGCGTGGGACCGATTATATCCACACGTATTCGATCGGATAATGCGTGTAAGACGACTACAACACCGTTTTTAGCACGAATTTGATCATTATTTATAATTATTTCGTTCTAAATTGTCTATAAAATTGCATTCAGACTTATATGGCATGATTCTTATAATAATATCCACTCTGACGCAGTGCTGCTTAGAAAAATAACTGAGAAATCAAACTTTTAGATTGTACTCGAATAGTTTATATTATCTACACTTCATAATCCTCGTGCTGCAATCATATAAAATAAAATAAAATAATAATAATAATAATAATAATATAATATTAATAGCTGATATTATAATATATTTTAGTAACGTGTTGTGATACCACGAAAATGTAGCCAAGGCATTAATGTAGCTGAATTGCCTATTCTTGAACGCCGCGCCGTATGATAATATTTACATTATATAATATGATTATATTATATTTTTGAAACGCGTCACAACAAGTAACATAATTCGTTCACTGTATTCGAGTGATAAGTAATCTCATAATCGCACAAGTGTCCACCTACAGCGATAGATTATATTTTTTGCAGTAGCGAAATGTCGCCTTAACACGCGTATCCGCAATTAGAAGACTGCTCGTTAATACAACGATCCTAACACGCAT
Organism: Schizaphis graminum; assembly: GCA_020882235.1. Classification (NCBI taxonomy): domain Eukaryota; kingdom Metazoa; phylum Arthropoda; class Insecta; order Hemiptera; family Aphididae; genus Schizaphis; species Schizaphis graminum. Next base: position 75,358,565 of record CM037032.1, read on the forward strand.
AAACAACCTCCGCCTTCTATAAGTATTCAGACTCGTTTTTAAATTCGAATTGCACTAGCGTCGGGGACTGCAGAAAAATGGTCGTTCACTATACAATAAAATAATAAAATAAAATAACTTTCGAGCTTCTGCGATCGTATATGTCTCGTTTTCTGTAATCGATGTTGTGTCCTTTTTTCGGGTGAAATAAACGCACATACATGTATTATAAACATAACATAATATAGGTAATATTATACTTTTATAGAACACATAACAAAAATATATTATCTGCAAAGGGAACGCATTATACTATAATATTAACGTCATATTCCGATTGAAGACGGTACAGATGTACCCACTACAATAATAAAAAGATGAAAATATGAAAATGTGATAAACCATATGACATATTGTTATCATCTTTGGTCGGAGTACCGTTAGAATTTTAATCGGAATACAACATAAAAATGATAATAATAACAGTATAATAATAATAATAATAATAATAATGGTATACGTTGATTATACTACGTAACACCTTTGATCGTGAACGATGATAAATCACACATTGCTTACCGCTAAGCACCTATGTGTTTCAAAATTTTCAAATCTCAATATGATACAATGATGCATATTATTACACGACTCTGATTTCCTAATAACAATGATGATTATTATAAGAATATAAATACGTATACCGATACATATAGGACACACTGAAATCGAACTATTCGTATTATATTAGTATTGTTGCGACGATGTCTGTGTATAGCGTTAAAACACGAGTTGTTTGTCGTAAACGCGGGAAATATATATTACAGTGTTATTATTATTAATAGATTATTACGTCGAGTGAAAACAGTAAGGGCCCAACAATCATTAATCGTGTACTTCGACGGATGCAGTGCGCAACGATTCGATCGGGAAGGTTCGAACAGGGTCGTTTTTTATTTTTTACGCATATACGTAACGCGGTATTATATCTATGCACGATGATATAGTTGATTACGGTGGAAGGCGTGTCTATAGTTTACCGCGACTGTGGTCAGTGTCGTAGAAATAGAGTAAAGCGAAACAATACGTATTTTACTAACCGTCAGAGTAGGACTTCTTTAACTATATATTAATAATATGTATTCACGTGGTTTATGAGTTTGCAGATTACGAGTATTTTGAAAATTCGGTTACAGAATCGACGTAATTGTAAACAAATGAGAACATTAAATTATTTGTTTTGATAATATCAGTAAATAATGTATAAAATACATTTTATGTTGATTTATACGAAATATGTGAAAAACAATTTTATAATTATTGTTATCTTATTTTTTTGTTATTGTAAAAGAAAAATATGAAAAACAAACCTTAAAATAGAATAATCAATGTTGTTTTTTACGATATAGGACGTGGATATAATAACTAGTTCGACCAATCAGTAGTCTTTTCTATGCACGATCACTTTTTAATGTTATTCTATTGGCCCACGCGATCGGTGAATGGTCAATAAACACTACTTATAATCGACTATACTTGAAAAACATGTTGTTATTGGTTCGTTCATTCGACCTGATCGTACGATTCGAAACCGGAATACGTAAGAAGTCACTAGCCATTGAATTTCTCATAACAGTCGCTTATGAGATTTCTATTAGAACAGACGTTGGTCGTCGTAAAAACCTATCATTACATAATGTAATGGAAACAAAAAAGTAAAAGTTCATATAAATAATAATTATAAACGTAACCCTAAATTCTAAATAAAATGTATTATTTAAAACGTGATTGGAGTAGATTAAATGATTTAAATTATTCAGCTATACGTAATTGAATCCGTTGTATGCTCAAATTATAATTTAAATTGTTAAATAGCCAATAGGCATTCGTTGAAAACCCAAAAAATCACCTTATATATTTTAAATATATTTTGTATTATTTTATGGTTAATATTATACGTTATGATTTATTTATTTTTAATACGCTGTCATGCGTTGTTTTAATTACTTGCCATTTGGTTATGCGTACAATAAAATTGTAATTTTAGCAAGAATAATACTATATAATTCACGATTTGTTTACCGTACATTATATTTTATATTGATCAATAACTTTATATCAGAGTTGTATTGATATATTCAATTGTATATTGAATTAAAATAACTCCATTTAAATTTAATCGTATAAAAATATTTATGGCATTGTAATAGAAAAAAACGATCGTGTCCGTCACATTAATTCTTTTCATTATTTTTCAGAGCCGGTTGTTTGGTAAAATGTTTGAATTTCTCAAATAAAATTATAAAGAATAAAGAACATCGTTAAAAAATCGAATGATCTACAAAGTAAAATATCAATTTCTTCCAATTGATCACTGCCGATTTTAATGCATGAACCTGATTCAATACCAAATTCTGATAAACTACGTATACCTATGTTATACTACCCTCTTATTTGAAAAAAATTAACACAAATATACAGAAAAAATATGTTTGTTCTATCGAATGTAAATATAACATATCCGAAAACAACTGAAAAAAATCGCTCGAGTTCTTTGACCACGAAAAGGATGATGGCAGCAAATACAATTTCGAGTTCGAGTGGCTCTACGTATAACCCACACATATACATATATATATATGGGTATGTACTCATTGTTTAAGTCGTTCTCGTCAATATGTACGCTATACATATATTGCAGTACAATAAATATATTTATATACTCATATAGGTACAAACCTTTCCCGCTCGTCTTCGGGGTTATTAAGGACTGCGATTTTGCGTCCAACGCCCTCCGAACGCTTCCCCTCCCCCTATTACCACCCCGTCATGAGTTACGCGGTACAGTGGCGTGCGGTCGCCGACTAACGACGTGTCTCCTCCGCTCGCTATTAACGTCCACCGCGTCGTTTTTCCTCTCATCAGTCATTTAATCAACTACGTCGTCATTGTCGTCGTCGACTTTCACCCGCATCATACTATATTATACGTGGCTATATCCGTATAAACTAGTGTAAACACTATACACCCGGATCAGAGGTCCTGGCGTTTAAAACGATGTTTTTCATTCCATCCAAAACTCGTGTTCCTTCACGGAAAATGGTAAAACTTCGCGTGTCGTTTTCGTTTCACGGTCAGAGTAGTCGATCGATTTGTATTAATAATCGTTTCGACTAATACGCAGCATCAGTTGTAGGTACATAGAATATATATTCGAAATGAAAATATTATTTTTATTTGACGATGATCATCACCGGCGTTTATACGATAATTGTGACGAAAACGTATTAATTATTTTTAAATCGTAACGATCGCGTAGGATACATAATTTGACCTTACCGTAATATTTATGTTAAACCGTGTGTACCAGTGATCAATAGTGGAAACGTATATTATTTGACAGTTCGTATAATAAAAATTTGGATCACGTTCGCTTGTTTGATGTTTGCTTGTGTTTTAAGGTCACGCGCATTTCTTCAGCCGACTCCGATCAAATCTGCAGAAGGTCGAAATATACGTAATCACAATAATACTAATAATAATAATAATAATAATAATAATGTATCCACGCGCGTTCATAAATTACGTTTTTATAAAAAAACATTTACTTAATGGCAGTGTACATACATCAAAATTATTATGCACATTATTGACGTTTTTTTTTATGCAGCTCGGAATGTACCTACCTACATTTTATTTATCGGTATTTCTTTTTTTAATGCCCGGAAACTGATTAAAACGTCGGTCGTGGTACCACGGCAGCAATCGTCCAACCACAGCGTGGTTATACATACATTCTAAACGTGATTAATTTTCTTCTCGAGCAGATTAACGACGACGATAATATTATAATTCTTTCACGACCAACTTGCTATGTATAGTTGTATTCTTCAATATTTCGTAATATGCGATTGGAAACACCGACTTCGACGAGTGTGTAATTAATTTAGTTCGTAAACAATAATTCCCGTTTGATAGTTTTAAATACACATACACACATACATAGGATAATAATATAATATATTTGCAATTTTTCCAGCATATACTGCAGGTACAGCGTTACGAAATCTCAATAATTTATTGCATTGACTCGTGCGACGTAATATTGTTTACAATAAATACTACTTATTGATCATTCAGGAAATACGTCTACAGTGTCAACGTCGGATAGTGCATTTCACTGGCTTATACCTACAATGACATTTCTAAAATGAAAGTTGAAAATTCAGAAAACAAATAAATATATATTTTAAATGAAAATATATAAGCACTTTTCACGGAGAAATGAAAGCGGCGCTGTAACTATATACATAATGATATGTAGTTAATGTGAATACATACGCATATAGCTAACACACATATATAGGTATATATATATATATATATATATATATTGTGTGTACTGTGTATAATAGATGAACAAACAGTGTTTAATTTGTCGGAAGAATAATCGTTTGACAGTGTTTATATCACTCTAAGCTTTTAAACTGGATTAATCAGTTTAACGTATAAAATGTTTCTATTCCGTACACTATACGTAGGTATAACGCATACACAACAATAATATATACAATAAAGGTGTAGGTATGTATGTAAATCGGCAACATTCAAAGTATTCTCCGTTGCATTGTCAGTACGTGTACAATGTCACTGCGGCGCATACGACGCACATTTGTACATAATTTAGACCGCGCGCCCATAATAGAATATAGGATATATAATAATATAATCGAATAATAATAATATTATAGCGATATAGGTATTCACGAGCTACAAATATCAACAATGATTAAACTAAAACGAAATACTTCACGAATAGTGTGTATAATATAATATGCATGTACATGTTCGCGGTGACTTACGATCGAAACGATGTTCAAGCACACACATGGGGGCCGGTATTATACACTTGTACATATAATATTATTATCATTATATGATTTAAAAAAAATACATCTCACCAAACCGGTATGTATTTGCAATAATACGTATATGCTAGACTCCTGCCGATATTTCGTCCAAATGTAAAAAAATTGATTTTCGATTTTTTTTTTTTTTTATTTATTTATTTTATTAATTCGATATCTAAGAAGGACGTTTACAACTCTCGTTTTGACGTCGTGCGTACTATATTAATAAGTGTTGACAAAACAACCTATAATAAAACATAAGCTCAAAAACACACATTCACGTGACATTACAATCGTGTGTGTGTATGTGTCATTTGTTACGAGGCCAACGGTATTTGCATATTTTATTAATAATTTATTAATTGCACATTACTATATTATTTTCCGACGACTGCCAACGTACAGCGCGTACATTAGACACAAGCGAGTCGTCACACGTCTTCACCGATGTCGTGGGTTTTATTTAGTTTAGATTTTGTTTTCTTGACATTATCATAGAATTCACATCGATTCAGAAAATAAGTGTTATGTATTATACTTAAAACTTAAGACCATTTATTGTATTTTTGTTTTATTTTTTTTTAAAGTTATAAGATACAATTTTAAATGTTTTTTTTTTTCATTATCTGATATGTTAAAGATGTTAGTCCTCAAACATTAGTTAACTAATTCAATATTTTTAAATTAGTTTATTGGATACAATTATGTCATTAAAATAACATACCTTAGTTTAAAAAAACCATTTTGAGGAGAAGGAGAATACAACGTACAAAGCATTAAGTACCTACGAAATAATCAAACTTTGTTTTTGTTTTAACAAATTATAAGTGTTATTACAACAATAGTTTGATATACTATCCTAGTTAGTCCTAGTACATATACAATCGAATTGCAATTATGTCTAAGAAATTTAAATAAGAATCTCTACCAACATTGTTGAGAATAAATGGAAACGTAATAAATGGAATTTAAATTCTAAGTTTTATACTTAGAGGACGGGGTGAAGGGGTTTGGAAGAATTTTTGGTACGGCAGCGTGAACGACATCTCCGAGGGACAACTGCAACACCCACAACATGACAAAAACAATAAACAAAAAACGTTAAAATCGTCTTCTGCTCACAAAAGTTTTCGAGAAATTCGTCATTCTTACTACATGCGGTTTATAGTTGCTGGAGTGTAGCGCGTGTAAATACCTACACACTGCTGCAGTGACTAAGGAAAATAATGTGATACACATGTCAACTTTCATCATCCATCATATTGTTACACGTCATTATATACACATCCACACATCAATATGATGTATTTTATATATATATATATATATAAAACATACGTATCACGGTTCTGACACGTATATGATGTTTTACAAACCTCGAGAGTTAACAAAAATAACGTACTGTCGGCTGTTTTGCCTTTTACAAACATTTTATAAAAGTACTCGAATTATATGTATTTTAAAAAACTAATTCTTTGCATTTTTTGAAAAAAAAAATAGAAAAAATCTATGTAAAATATGTAAGACCCGAAAATGTGCACATCGGATTTTACAAATATGGTTTGTTTATATTATAGGCACTATAGGGATTCCATTATTGACTACAAAAAAAAAATAGTTATTGTATAATTATGTATAATTTTAGACTTCTATTTGGTCAAAACTACTGTAATGACTGTTAAAAATCAGTGTAACTTAAATTTAATGGAATTAAAGAAAATGTTAACCACTAGCAATATTAACGTTACGAGTAACGTCGTTCAGGATAAGTCAGTATAAAATAATATTGAGAGTTGTTATAATATTAAATGTTATGAAACCCGTCATGGTGATAATAATATTATGATTGGATTTAACAAACAATGAGAAAATATTATAATAACCCTTGGAATAAAACATTTACATAATCAATTTTAAAAATAAATTCTCGTCAGTACTGATTAAAGATACGTTTCTTAAAATAAGGTATCATTTAAAATATATTTTAAAAAGAAAAATTAATGAGTTTCTGAAATGTATTTCAAGACAAAAATACCAATATTAATTTTTGATACCTACAATGCAATGTGTTTAGGTAATTACTAATTACACTCAACGTTCATCTATTTGTTCCTCTACAAGTGTACACATACATATTTTATGAGTATGTAAATTATTACAATATTTAAAATTTCTTATAATTAATCTAAAAATAAAATATCGCAAGAAAACATACGAGAAAACATGGATAATATTTGAATTTGGTCAATAATAATACGTTGATACAAAATAATATTGAAACATATTATAGTGCTATACAGAACTTAGTAGCTTAAAATAAAAAATTTTCAATGTTGGACGTTTCTAAGATATAGACACGCGTAGCGTCATCTTAATTGATCTGTATACTACTTTATTTTATAAATTATATTATATTCGCAAGTAGTACACACTCTCGAAGACGTACCGCTATAATAAGTATCGCAGAGAACGTTGATTCGGTCATTATTTTTTTCCATCTCGGGATCACATGATAAATCTCATAAATCTCGATCAGTGTGGCAGGCCGCCTGCGTACAGCGTGCGTATAATAGCCCTCGGTTGCAGATAATCCGCAAGAGCCAGCCGGCGGACAAAATCGCCGCATATTATTATTTATTAAAAAAAATTAAAAATTGTTCAAAACGCATAAAATACGACAAACCGTCGCGCTTCTAATATTCATCGTCGTCTTTGTCGTCGTACGTATATAATATATATCACTTAATAAATTATGACGTTTGGACGCGATTCACCGGTCCTCGTACTATAGACGTTAAATAAAAATCAACGGACGCGTCGTCTCGCGCTCGCGCGCGCTCTCAAGGATACCGCACCGTACCCCTCGCGCCCTAACAGAATATATTTATATACGATATTATAATAATGCCCATAAAACTTCTTTACCACGTCGTAGGTAGGCACCCGTCTATATATCATTAAATTTGGCAGTAGATAAGTATTTTAATTTTATGATTTTTGACTGAATTTCGGAACGATGAATCATTTGCATGTGCGCGTGCGCGTGCGTACCTACATTATATTATAATATACGTGGTCCATCGCGGATGACCATATTATTATAATAATAATAATGTATATATGTATATATATATATAGATATAGATATAGTTTACCAACGCACACACACACATTGAAATATATGTGTTTAATTAATGACCTATGGTTCTGTGGTCCGCTATGATATTATATGTTTATGTAAAATAGAACTACTTTAAATTGTAAATTATGGTCTAAAATGTGAAATATCTAACAACGTTAATGTTTATCTTTGGTACGCCAATATGTTGGCCGCCAACTCTTGGCGCATCCAACTACAGTGGTCCAATTTCTCTTGAATAAAAATCTGATTTCAAAGTCCTTCGATTTTTTTGTTTTTAAAATACATCCTTCTTATAGTGCCAATATAACAATAACTCCGATTCTTTGGTTTTCAAACGCCGATAACTCGCAACGCCTTTATAGCGTTTGTGTACAAATAATGTAATATGCGTATAACCGTCTAGCAGTATTGCAATATTATGACGTACAGCCGTCATCGTTGTCTGTTGTCGCGAAAACTGAGACGATGCCTTGAGACGTTTGTTAAACGACGTTAATGGTACGTCATGTGTATTGTTGCACCGTCGAAATCTGAAAATGATAATAATATTTTGTTAACGGATACGGTACGATGAACTTGACGTTTTACGAAAAACGTCAGTATTTTCGTTTATACGCGCTAGACAGTGCGCAATCCACTTAGTGTCGGCAGCAGTGGCGGCGGTGGCGGCGGTTAAACGGAGAGAGGAAGAGAGAAATGTGCTCGTCGAGTATGTATCTGCAGTGTCTGTGTCGTCGTCATCCGGCCGTGTAAAGGTTCGTGTCTGTGTGCGCGTGTAAGTGCAGTGTGTCCGTCACCGAATGAACACGTTATAACTTATATTATTACACAAGACATGGCATGGCACCGCCGTCGCCGCCGTCGCCGCCGTCACCACTGACAATGTGCGCGGTAGATGAAACAGATAGGCAAAACAATGAGACAGGTCACTTCAAACCGCGCGCGTTCGAACTGAAAGTATTTACACACACACACACTACTGATGGGCTGATGCACACATGTGCGCGTGCGCACGTTCCTCGGGACACTTTTGTCTCCAAGAGTGCGGTCGCGACGTGAGCGTAAAACCGAGAGACAAAGCGGGTTATGTGCTCGCGCATATAAAGTGTAAAAGCGATGGACACTATACGGATAGGGACAGCGTGACTGCGACAGATTTGTCCTTAACGTTTGAGTCCCTCGATCGCCTCGACCGCGGTGGTGGATGACCTTTTAGCAGCAGCAGACACTCCAAAGGCTCGAGAGTATATCGTATTATATATGTATGAGCACGGTCCTTATACCTGCACTACGTACACCTATATTTATTATGTGTGCGTGTTTCGCAATATATATATTATCAATTATGTGGACATTTGCGTGTATAATATAATCGCAAGATAGGACGTGGTCACAAGAGTCGTCTCGTCCTTTCATGCAGCGACAGCGGCGGCGCTCGTACTACATAAATATTTGTATTAACTAGCTATATGTGTGTATGTGTGTATACGGTCACGGTGCAATAATTATTCGTCTGTAGGCGAACAGTTCAAGAAAGAGAGAGAGAGAAAGAGCGTGACAGAGAGAAGCGAAAATAACACTGCGAAATCGGATTGAAGTAGACTTTTATTATCTAACAAAACTATAAATATACTCCAACGTGTGTACAGGTTATACACCATTAAAGACTATTTTTATTACCCACGTATATGGCTAACGAAATTGCGTAGCCATCCATTTGTCGCGACGTTACGGCCGACGACAACGAGCCGGACTTAGAGTTGATTTCCCGACGACGGCGTTCGAGCCGGACCTGAATCAGATCGTTTCCCGTAGCGTACGACCCTACAGACAGCTTTCGACCGTTAATGTAATGAGCTTTATATCGTATACGATTTTATAATACACTTATAGGTACGTGTTGATTTTTATTTTATTATAATATATTATGATGTTTTTCATTGACTAGCTGATGTATTCGTGTAAAGAATTATTATAACTGACATTAAAGTATAATTAATGGATTGATAAATATGTACAATGATACAATTTTATTTTTATTCGTAAATTCCCAACTTAAATTATGATTATTATTATTATTATTTCGTCTAACTTTGTCCAGTATTTATATATATATAATATGATAACTACTTATAAAGTGAGGCTATTTCATACAAGTTTTAATAGGTAAGTTATTTTATTAGAAATAAAGATGGATGAAAACAAACTCTAATCTTAAGTTTTCTATACATATTAATAATAATAAATCCAAATCACCTATGAAAATATTCACAGTTTATTTTGGTTAACATTAAACAATTATCTGGTGTTATATTCATAAATAAGACAATAATTATATTCCTTACAAATCAATGTGTAATATAAAATTATAATATTATTATAATACTTGTTTAAAAAAAGTCTATCTTAAATGTATATAATTATAATTAATAGTACGTACGAAAAAAGTGGTAAATATTATACGGTTTAAGCATTGTTATTTAGCAATTAATTTCGTGTTATTTATATAAAACTATTAATTTGTAATAATTTGTTTTCAAATCGTAACACAACCTTATAAATTGTACTACTCGTAATCCGTCAACAAGTATTATTGGTGATTTTAATTAGAATAATTATAACTCGTTCTCACTGAAATCACATTACGGAATTTCTTTTTGCGAGATGTAAGTTATGCACACTTTTACACCACACCGTTATAAAATACTACCTTCAAATTACACATTCACATAATTAACAGTTTACATAATCATATGCGAGTGGAATTTTTCGTTTAAAATTAATTCAATGTTATTTTGTATTTTAGATACATATATGCATAAGATTAACTATATAATGTTAATCAGAATAGACAAAAATAATTTGATAAAATCAAATTACTTACGTCCTCGTAAAACGAAGCTAATGTGTTTTTTCAGTATCTAAAATGTTATTATAGCTTGAGCACGTATTCGTTATTCAACTCAACCCTTCACCAAAACGTAAGGGTTACATCAGAAGGGTGAAAGTCCCTAACTGTGTAATATTAAGCTCATTGTACTCACTGTTTTGATTTAATGGATTTTTACTAGGATATATTATATATATTATGTATAATTACTAATTATTATAAACGGCCAATTTATTAAAGTTTAATCTCGTTATTTATGATTATTAATATTATTTATTATTCGGATCATATAAAACACGAATAAGCATAAACACGCAATAAATGAAAAGAAAACAATAATATCTTATGAGTTATGATCAAGTATAATAATTAAGAAAATTATTGCCATACACAATTTTAACTATAACATAACAATTACAAAAATATTGGTATGAATGATTCTATAAAGGTTCTGTTTGTATATAAAAATAAATAAAAACGGTGAATTATATTATAATTTTACTATTTTAAGTAACTTAATTAATTCATTAATATTTTATTCCAAACTAAAATAAAGATTAAAGTTATAGATTTCTCATGTTAGGTATATAGATAAGTTATTTTTATATTTTAGTAATATTTTCGGATCGTACTCTATTGTTTTTTAATAACATTTATATTGCATAAACCTTATACTAATGTGACTACCGTGTGACTACTGATCAACGAAAAATCTTATTAATAAATATTTTAATATGATTACAATTATTACTTATATATATACATATATTATTATATTAATTACAGTCGATTAATTCATCAATTACAAAATTAGAATAAATATATAATGCGTAACGAATTACGGAAACTGAATGTACTGATTTAACTGAACAAGAATGTACGCACGAGGACGAGAAACTATATGTTGCTGTACTATTGTAGTATATTATACAGCAGACGTACAATTCAGAGGTTGCATTTGAAGCAACACATCGTTTGAAATGGAAGTTTGGCGCCAAACACGTATAACTATGTGGACTACGAGCTTAAAGACAGAAATCTGAGGGCAACATTTTTTAGAAAAATATAGTATACAACGTAATCCGTTTATACACATTAATAGTTAGAGAGAGAGTCAGAGAGGTAAGTTCATTAAACATAACAAATTTTTTTAAAAATATAGTAAGGAATGTAAAATTCAAATATTGATACAATTTCAATCACATTTCAATGTTCGACACCAAATCAGGAATTCTTTACCTTCCAGAATTTTTATCTTATATATTATACAAACCATAATAAATAATACCGTACTAACGGCTATGACGTCTATATCCGTCGTTTGAAATTTTCATTTTTTATGCAGAGACTACGTGCCATAATAATGAGTGTATCTGCATGTTTCTGATCAATATACAAATTAAAACCGTGTCAACACTGTTTTAAGCAACTGTCTTGGACAAAACGTGGTATCTAGCGTGAAAGACGGGTTTCCTATTAAAAATTCGTATTTATTATGTAATGCGTTAATTAATCGAAAAGTCAGTAACCCCAGATCAGGATGTATCGCCATTTACCAGGCTTTTATTATCATGATAATATACATATCATATTATATATTATATTTAAATAAAACTTCACTAAAATATCCATACTACATCATCGTACCCATAGTCACTGACTTTCCAATTAATTTGGATAATAAATTAATACTATAGGTACGTCGTGTATGTAATAGTATAATAATATGATGGTTCTCTTAAAATATTTAATAATAATGTCAGGTTAATTTACAGGTTTTGTAGGAAACCATTTTATTTTTGATACGCGCAAATGTTCAAAGACGTCATGATTAATTAATATCCTTATATTTTATATTGTGTGTGTGTGTGTGTTTTTCTTTTAAGCGTATGACAAAATCCGTACGTCAGAACGTTCTACCAGTGAGCTCGACAACCGTCCCAAGAACCCATGTGTTTGATTCGTATATTTGATCACTGTTTATTCTCGCTACCGCACCGCACTGATGCACGCTGTGCCTATATTATTATATGCAATATCGCCGATTTATGATTCTCATTAGTTTACGTCGCAATGATTAAAATATCGTGTTTTGGCACACGCGCTATAACCGTCGACATCGATCTCAACACGGTAGAAACGGTGCCTAACCGCAGGTACCTAGATAAACAAACAGCAAGCCGCAAATCGATGCGAGGAGTGAATCGAAAGAAAACACCCAAAACTTGAACGGTGCACACCTCACATGACCGTGTAGGTATCACACACACTCCCGTGTTATTATAGGTATATCATCATTATAAAAGTGTGCAGGCGGCGGTGGAAAGAATACGACGCCGGCCGCCCGGACAATAATCCGGTCGGTATTTTTAATACGTTTTGTATACCGTACGATTTACACAGTATACACACGCGTTATGTGTGTGTATATAATAAACGTACGAAAAAAAAAAACCGATCGTAAAACTTCCGTTTGTCACGTAAAAAAGACGACCGGGCCTCGTCGCTCTCCGGTAAATTATTAGACTCCCGTGTCGGCCCGTGTGACAAAAAAAAATTTACATTAGAAAATCGTTAGGTTCGGTATTTCGTCCTTCTCATCTCTCCCTCTCTCTCTCTCTCTCTCACTCTTTCTCACACACACACATACACACTCCCCCTTCTCTCTATCCCACTCACTCTATATTCTTTGATTTTTGACGTTATTATAATATGGTCACCGTTCGTTTAATGAACTTTTCCGTGTGTGAGTGTGCGCGTGTGTATAAAATAAATGTATAGACGGCCGCTCTAGCACAAATACATATATATATACACAAACATATTATATATATATATATTATATACACATACCGTACGCGCAGTCTTTTTATCTGTCCGTAATTTATTGTGTATTTTATCTGTCTCCTTTTCTGTTTTTCTGTTTTTTTTTTTTTATTTTATATTTATTTTTTGCCCCCCCGGCCGATGATTTAATGACGTGGCTGACAAGGTCCGTCTCCCGCAGCCATCACAAACACACGCACGCGCACTCACACGCACTCGTTTTACCTATATATAAATACATACATACGTATATATTCAGCTTTGACCGCGCACATATTATAGTATTGTAACTCTACATGTGCGCGCGTGTAATATCCGCGTCCATCACCGATAACTCATAATTTTTATTTCCTTTTTTTCATTATTATTATTATTATTATTATCGCCGGCCGGTCCGGAGTATCTATGTATATACATACATAATGTATAATATAATAATAATGTGATATATCGTATACGACTCGAATACGTCTCGAATAAGGAAAATAAAACCGTTTGCGTTAATAATCGTAAAATATTATCATTACACACACGCGCGCTCATGTAGGTATACCTGTATAATAATAACATATATACGCGCACCCATCAAAATAATATTATAATAAACGTTATCCTACACACGATAGACGTGGTAATCGTCCGTATATCAATGCGACTCGTCGGACTCGTACTGCACATACGCGGTTACGATTCCGCCGAACGACCCGATGCATATTATTACGTATAAAATACTATTATAGTTATATCCCACGGCGACGCCGTTTTTTTTTTTCTTTCCGATTTCACGGCGTCGATCAGTCCCGGCTCTCGTCGTGTCCGATATACGTACTCCGAAACTATACGTCATCGTCTACCCAGAGCGCTCGCGATAATGTGCAGTTGATATATATATGTAAATAATTCGTTTTGCGGGTGGGTGTATGTATAATGATACGATTGTACCTATTATAATTTACCCGCGAATGCGGAATAGATACGAACGACGACGATAAAATCGCCATCGATACACGAATCGGGTCGATCGGTCTGTGGACGACGCGAACATCAACTCCGTCAAATGGTGTGGTGGGCGAATGTCGAATCCGATTACTGTCCGTCCTGCAGACGAGTAGACTATATTATTATTGTACGTTATAATAACACGCCCTAAGATTCGACACGTACGTTGTAGCGAACGAGGCAATTATCTCTCCTACATTCACAACCATAACTATACACTTCCACACCAAAACAGTTTAAAAAAAAAATAATAAACATATAAACTGGTAAATATCATAGCAAGCCTGTTTAGAGTGTATCGCATACGATTAAAACGAATATATAAATTAAAGACATACCCAATCCAACACTTCTCGCCGTTCAAACATATAATTATACCACGAGAGTAAGAATCGGTCACATAAATCTCAACCATGTGTTGTACGCAATAAAATGCAAAGGCAACCCTACTACAGTCAATGAGACGAAACCCTCACAATGAGATGCATGGCGGCCCTACATTACCCGAAATTCATCACTGCGAGAAACATTATAAACCACCCTCCAACGAGGGAAAAACACCAAAATAATTCACGACTTTGTCAGTCATCGGTGTTGATACAAGAATAAGATAATATAATATATTGTGTAAATAACTATAAAAAATGTATACTTGTATACTCGGTGTTACACCACATATTGGCATAAATTAGTTAATTATATAAATAATGACGTTTAAATGTAGAATAATGATTTCTAGCTGTAAAAGCCTTATTAGTGTTAGTAAAAAATAATAATAAGAAGAAGGACAACATGTCTGTACATCAATGACAACTATAATTAATCGATCTTATAGTCACAGGAAATTATGCACAAAATAATATCCGGAGGTTATTATTCTCATCAGATCTGTCGATTTTTTTGTAATAGATTATAGTGTGTTGTGTATTTGTGAGTAAATGTAGCGATACACAGACCTTCTACACAACCTATTGGATCCAAAGATCGGGTAATTAATCTGAAAAAAAATAACAACAGTTAGTTAAATCATCAACGCTAAGAAAATTATTTTTAAATTAATATTTATACTTACGATATAATATATCACTACAAAGTCACAAAGTCACAACGAAGAAAAATATTAGCTTGAATCAGTTAAAAATTAATTAATTTGTGGCCATGTACGGCGATCGTACTACTCGGATTTTATTTCACAATTAATATCTGAACATTCTGTGAAAAATACATATTATTTACCTATTCGGTTATTCCATCTTGTTTCTTACTATAATAGATATATCGTGGTTTAGATAATTATGCGTTTTTTTCGACATAATTAATAAATCAAAAAATATCAATTTGTATTTAAAATCACTATAATATTATGTAACGTAATTAATAATAATAAAAAAAATATGATTAAATAAAAATTAATTGAACGTTCCTATACCTACAGTTATGTATAATACCTTTATACATAGTATATGACGCATACAAACAAGATTTCAACTTGACATATTATTTTTCAAATTATCTGGAAAATCATTTCGACGGATACCAAAGTAACTGGTCAAGTTAAAAATTACGACAAAAATAACTTTTTACCCAGTTAATGCCCACACCTTTGCTTGTAAGTGCAACTACGATCCGAACAGGACCGAATAGTTCTGTCGACGGTCCACCGTGTGCGATGACATAGCCAATTATAATCATTATAACAATAAATTAACGTGTGCGCACGATGCAACTGGAATTATTATTATTGTGTAACATAATTGTTACAATATACGCGCGAATCGTCGTATATTTATGATAATATTTATTATTATTACACCGTCGTTATAATATCCGCCACGACCGACGTAAACATAATATTATAATATTATAGGTACCGTAACCGCGTTCGGGTTCGTTTGACGTTCGTATAATCGTGCGCTCGCCATCGTCATAATAACAACAATGTTAATAATAATAATAATATCATAATCACCGTCGAAATTACGAGTTTTAACGCTAAACCGCGATTTGAGTCGTTCGATCGAAATTCGAATTGTTGTATTATCAAAACAATAATGCGACAAGCCTATCGCCCACCATGCACGCGTCATGTTCATACATCATACCACGAGAACGACAGGTTTTTTCGTTCGACTTAATATGTTTTAACGTACCTACTCGTATGCAATACTCACGCGTACCATCGCGGGTCGACACGTCCGTCGTCTTCTCTCTAAAAATTATCGTTTTTAATTTGAAACTTCGTTGTTATTATAATATAAAAAACGAAACGGACGTCGGTGCCGAAAAACCGATGGACACGACGGCAATAAATATTATCGGGTATTGTAAATTTATAAACGTTTTAATGGTACGATAATTCAAGCCGGAGAATGTGAATAGTCCGGTAAAAAAAAAAAATCAAAACCGACCTATGCCGCCGTCGTCGTGTGACGATATAATATAGTACGTATCTACTACAATATTAATAACACGAAAGAGAAGTAAAAAATGTGTTTTTATTCCTCCGGTCGATTGACCTACATGTATAATGTCAAACGACAACAACAATATTATTCACTCGGCGTGTGTCACTCGTCGTCATTTGTCTCCACCACGTCGACATCGTCCAAGTTTTAATTATTTCACAGCAACCAAATTAAATAAAGTTATTTAATACAGTACAATGTGACGTGATGTGCGAATCGTTTGGCGTAAGAAAAACAAGATCGTTCGAAATAGCGTGTATACTATTATTATTCGTCCGCTCTCATACGTTATTATAGTGTAACATTAATTTGAAAATCTACACATTTTAAGAACATATATAATAATATTTATAACGTACCAGAATATAATATGGACGAGAGTGCATTAAAATAAAAATAAGATGAACGGTGGGTAGTAACTCATACAATATTATTATCAGAAATGATATTTTTCAATCTTTTCCAGCACTATGATAATGTATCACCAGCTGTTAATTATAATTGTTAAACGTGTCCTACATCTACGACGGTTGAACAAACAACGCGATCGTTGTAGATGTACTTTAAATTTTAATTTTTAACGGTTTCGTAGTTTCGTTTTCGTAACATGTCACTTGATTACCAACGTTCTCAGACGTACGTGTACATAGAGTTTACACTGTATAGTGTTAGTTAACAATGTATGATATTATTTAAACTATCGCTTTAAGCATTAATTAATGAAACGTAATTCTAAAAACTAATAGTTACAATAGCCGATTGACCGGAGAATTATAGATTTTCTAATAAATTCTAATATTATTATATTTTCGTGCAAATCATAACCATATTATATTAAACAAACATTTCTGTATAGGACGAGCATTAGAATACCGTTAGTAAATATTTAAATTGAAAACGATATACATTTCAATAAATACATTTTGATAAAATAGAAATTTTTTTATCGAATATCAAAAAATTAACATTATTATTGATGTTAAAAATATGTTTGTTACATTCGACTATGAAAAATGTAATCAGTGAAATATTAATCATACTCAGTCGTAATTAAAAAATACTGCACCGTCTGCTGGTTCATTTTATTTAGCTATATGGGGTATTAGTTTTATTACAAAAAATATATATGCATATGTATATGTAAATGTATGACGTATGTATTATGTTTATATAATATAGATTTATATAGATATATTATAAGCTTTGATCATAGACATAGAGATTATGAAATGTCTATAGACATTTTTTTTGCCATCGCCGAACGAACTTTACTTTTCGCGCATGTGTATGCGAATATAATAAATTCAATTCCGTGTACTATTATATATATTTAGGGCTAAACGCACACTCCGAGCGTCAGATTTCGAGCACCTGAAATATTTTCGCTTCGGGTTGGTCGATCTGATTATTCATATGCGTTCTACCTATATAGTGATTAGGTATATGATATTATTTTATGATTTCAAATTACTCGTCTGCGCTAGAAAATACGACGGATTATTCGCTCAAACCGAATATTATATAGATATACGCTCCGGGCGTGATCGTCTAGTTATTATAATACATACATAATACATATATGAACTATATAATGTATAAATAAATATATACATATATATATATATACATTATATTATACGCGTTTGTCAGCAATAGCCTACGATTGTAATCTCCGCGCGCGAGTTTAAACTTCCTATATACGTTTTTCAGTTATAAAACACGAGAGACATTGAAATTTAGTACTCATTAATTTTTTTTTCCTATCGGATTTTTTCCTCCGTTTCGTATGTATATACCTACTACTGCAGTGCATTTATATATTGTATATATTTTATGTGTCTAAACTTTTACTTTAATTAAGGACATGACTCGTAAAGCAGATGCAGAGGAGATGTTAATCAGTGGCCGTGTCAGACGCGAGCAAGTTTTAAATCACTCAACGTCCACTCATTAAACCAGTTCTTGATAAAAAAAAAATAATAATAATAATAGTAATAATAATAGTAAATAAATAAAGACTGGAAACGACGGCACGGCCGATGCAGCGGGAGAAACAAAACGAATGACTCGGTGGTATGAAGGGGAGGGATAAAAATGCGTATATTTCGGCAAGACTTTGGTAGAAACCGTAAAAGACAGACCTACAATGAAGGTGAGAGAGAGAGAGAGAGAGCTGAAAAACGTCTGCGTGTATATTATATATATATATATTATTTGGAAAACAAAACACTTAATTTAATAAACGAAAACGCATTACTGCCCGTAAAACCCGTCATTACACAGTAAATTATGTTTTAATCTTGTAAGTGACGTACACACAACGTTGAGCGTTTATACGCGCGCGCGCGTGCGCGCTGTATATACATAAAACGCGTATACGAAGTGCACGCAGCGGCTATAATGAATAAGTTTGCGCTTTGTATTCCGGAAATTGTGTGTGTTTGCCGTCCGGAAAACGGAATGAGTTTGTTTTTCGCCGCGTACACTTAATTTTATTTTATTTTTACTATTATTTTTCCCCCTTCTCCTGCCAGGCCCGTGGTTTTCTGCCCTCGGCTCCCTCCCACTCGAGGCCCGACTGTTGTTTTTTTTTCTTTCTACCGCCGTTATAGGTCTCGCAAGAATTAGGCGCGCATCAGCCGGCAGCAGTTTTTGACAGGTCGCAAAAACAACGTCAACAACGTCGTCGTCTTCGTCTCCTCGACCGCTTCTTTCGGCGTAACAAACATATTATATTCTTCATCCCTTTCGCAGTCCTTGTACACTTCATAGAACGTATATATATAAACACGTCCACCCGCCCCTCAATCTTGTCTCCTCCACCCCACGAACAGTAAAAGGAATTAAACGTTTTTCCTTTGACGTGAACACAATCCGTTTGTGCTCTCTTTTGTGTGAATAATGCGCACCGCCCACCCCCGTATGATATGCCTTATGACTTCTTCGGCAAAACCGTGACAAAAAAGACGCGACTTTAAGATTTTAAATTCACAGTGCATTTGTCTCCTTTCATGATCATCCAAACTGCTCGTGCCCTCGAACATTGGAAAAATTGTACGATAGTCTTAGATGTAAATTAAAGTAGCGTTAGCAATATTGCAATCAGTTTTATAAACGCTGTATATCATATTGTTTTAGGTCTACAATTTGGGTACGGCAAATTGACGAACGGATTAAGTATCCGTCGAGATACAACCGGACCGATTTGGTCCAACTCACTAGGTACGAAATGGTATCGACATGAACGCGTAAATAGACAAATAGAAATTAAAAACTAGAAATTCTACATATATAATAGGTACCATGAATTATATATTGTATTTTAAATAAATTGAATAAAAACAATCATTCAAATAAAAATAAAGTAATTATTACTGTTGTGTTACGAATATTTCATAATACTACTTATTAATACTTAATATTAAAAAAGAAATTGTAAAATCATTTTAAGCGGAGTATTTTTCATAAAAAAAATGCAACTGTAGTAATCATCAACAAATATAATTCATAACGATCGTGTATAATTATTACTTACAATGTTTCTTTAAAGTATGCATATCATAATGTGTATCGTTTTATCGATTTAAGGAACACAATAATTCTATAACAAAGAACGAACTACATCTATTTAATACAAATTATAATTATTGTAATCAGATTAAAAAAATACTCATCAACTCTTATGATACACTAAAAGATAATATAGTGCAAAATATTATATTATTATATAGATGACTGTATAATATATATGATACCAATATTGTATTTGTGCTGTACACTAGGAGGTGGATTTATTAAAATGAGCACGGAAAAGAAGCAAAATACTAGAAACCGTCCGACATACCAAATAACACTACAGTGAGTACAGTATAATTATAATATTACAGTTTTTGATTGTCAGTATTTAACCCGAATCTGGACGAGTGTTGCGAAAAA
Source organism: Schizaphis graminum (assembly GCA_020882235.1). NCBI lineage: Eukaryota > Metazoa > Arthropoda > Insecta > Hemiptera > Aphididae > Schizaphis > Schizaphis graminum. The sequence continues at coordinate 75,379,709 of CM037032.1, forward strand.
AAAATGGTACCGTAATATTCAAAACAATATAAAACCAGACATTGTGCAATTTGTTATTGATTTAATATTTTTTCAGTCGCTAAGACGTTTTTTAAAGGGTACAAGCTCCTTTGCCAACCACCACCACATTGTTATAATGATTAGTTTTCAGGAAAAGCAGCGTAACGAATCGGATAATCGCAATAATAATAATAATATTTATGCTGTACAGTGTACATGCATAGTTAGGCGTGATTTATGTTTTTCGCGTTTCCGTCATGTGTTTGTTATTATCGTTGTACACGGGTGCGTTTAATTTGCCAATGCGCGCGCGGACACGTCATGACGCGCCGAACGAAATAATAATACTATTACTATATTATTTCCGGTAAATCATTCGCCGAATAGCTTCTGAACATTATCCTATAACTTCGCGTTTAATATTCAAATTTTATAACGTTCGTTACTGACAAAGTTTCGACCCCATATCGGTGCCGCTTATTCACACGCGTCCGTAATTCATAATACCTATTGCATGATGCTATAATAATTTAATAATATACGATATAATATTGTGCATACGGCGGGCGTGTAAAATTCGAAGAACCACGACTGGGTCGAATGCATCGGCGAACCGTGTAATGTTGGACGTTTTTAAGAGAATTAATATTTTTACAACACGAAAACACAAAATATATTATAATATAGATACGTAATGCCAACAAAATAGTTTTTTTTTTTACCTATTTCAGGTTTTGAACGTTGTGTTGACAGTATAACATATATGATATATGATATAAAAAATGCATTACGTGTAATTATCCGTTGAAACGAAATGTAATGGAAACAAAATTTGGACCTATTAATTGCAATATCGGATGATATTTTTAATGATTTTCAGCGAACTGATAAAACATCATATGAAATTATTATATTCAATAAAATTAAATTCGACAGAATAATTAATGAGTTCAAACAAATAGAACCTTGTGTTTGACATGTTGTGTGCCACGTCAGGATCTACTGCAGGTTTACAACGAAAATCTAGGGATGGGCATAAACAGAGTGCATGTAAAAGACATGTAATGTTTAAATGTGATTTCAGTATAATATTGTTCAAAATGCTCTAAATACACACCACACTATGACTTCAATGTACATATTCAATAATATTGGTGATAAAGGAATAAATAGATAATTGTGGTTATTTTAATAAATAAAAATTAATCAACTGATATTCATAGAAAAACGTGTAATTAATATAATATATTTTAACCCCCCCTCCATCACCATCTCCCACATTCGTAACTAATAACGATTCATCTTAAATAACAATCTTCACTTAGATGTCCATATTCCTATAGTCACTCAAACGACCAAGCTATATACTAATACAATTTCTAAACCTCTTTCAAATTATCATAATTATCAATTTTTAACCCCATATTAAAAATATATTATCTGTTTTCATCTCTGGAAGTCCACGCCGATATAAGTTATTATATTATTATAAGTTAATTATATTTAAATAAACACAAGACCTGTATGGTTCCTCCGTGTGTCTTCAAGCAACTGTTTATAAATTGTTATTCCCTTTTGTTTACTGTACTATTATTATAGTATTACGCACAATAGTTGTTAATTATCTAAATGAAAAATAAGAATATATTTATATATTTATACGTCTTAATGTCCTGCGTGAGACATTTTCGCTGTGTGCAAATTTTTACATTTCATTATCAAGCTTTAAAAATTTAGTATTTTTAATGAAAAATATACAAATTCAGTTAATACTATTATACTTCGTAGTATGTTTATTATATTCGTAAAGATTAAACGTATATGTACCTCTATCGTAATATCGGTAGTCTAATGATGATAACTTATAGTTTTCTATTTAACTTGAATGTTCATACGATGTTTTTATACTTGTTTGCGTCTTTTGCGATGATGTTAAAGTGGTGTTTTTCAAATGCATAAACATAAAATCCAAATTGAATTTAAATTTATCATGAATTCATTATGTACTACATTTTCTCAGTAATTCTTTACCTTATTTAAACTTAAATAAAGTGGCGTATGCATTATATATAGTATGGACACTTGACATTTAAATTGCATAATTTTCTATAGGTAAAGTACATAACATTTTTTATATTGCTAAATTCAAAGTCGTAACCATGATGTATTTTATTTTAATACTTGCCTTAAGAATATAATTAATTAAGATCATTTTATTAATATGCACGCGTATATTTTTATTATTACATGTCTCTAGTAATACGTTTTCATTATTTTATACTTATATTAAATTCGAAAGAAAAAAATCACGTCAAAAGTGTTACTTTTTGTTTTTCGTACTCGTATAAATGACATATTATAGCCAATATAATATGCATGCCAATAAGAAACGTATTAATTATGAGCAGTATTTATTTATTAAATAAATGGAAAATAACTAAAATTATAAATGCGATTAAAATGTTATTTCGTTTCATTTATCAGTGTGTACAGCCATTTGATACAGGTATATTTATTCTAATCCTGCCAAAATCTTCACTTGGACATTGTTTATTTTTATACGGATCATTAAAAATGACATAAACGATTTACAATAAGTGTATTTCATAAGTGATGTTTTGCAGTGAATTCGTTGTGTTTTTAAATTATTGTCGTTAATAATGTTTTACTTGTTTACCATTATTCGAAATGCATTCACGAACGAAAACGTGCACACGCGTTTATTACAACTTATTATATAATATATATACATATAGGTACCCGAGTTCGGGAGACGCAATAAGTTAAATATCGTACGGCGCGTATTATATGAATTGTACAGGGGAAAATAAAGAAATAACACAACAACGCGCATACACACGATACAAAAGCCCCCGGCATATGTATATAAGTGTACGAAAATAAAATACGCGCGAGCGAAAAAACTTTAAGCTCCCCATAAAAAAGAACGTTTTTCGCCGCGCTTTTTCCTAGGAATAATTTTAAAATATAGAAAGGATAATAAAAACCAACAACAATGACCCACGTAGATATTGTTGTTTTGCACACAAGCGAGCGCGTACTACACACACACACACACACACATTGAGCATAATATATATTTTATAATATATTTGCGCAGCTTACCGTGCACGCGGTCTCCGCGGTCCTGATGTGTATACAGAGTGAATTTGTGCGTTCCGAGTGTAGCTCGAGTCCGAGACGACGCGGAAACGCCACCCGACCACCGAGGGAACGGTGATTTACAAAATTATAAGTTACGACTCACGACGATCCGGCGTTAGATCCGAATTAATATCGTGATACGTCGTGCGCGATGATCGATAATCGTTTTTTGTCCGACAACGATGTCTGCGGCACGCAATAACACAACGGAAAAAGTGAAAGACGAGTTGATGAAAAAAAGTTAATGGACTTGGTTAAGTTTAGTCAACGCTCGGTACATTGAGTTATAAGTTTATAGTTACCAAATAATTTGTAAAAAAAAAAAAGCAAAAGTTTAACAAATTTCAACTTAACTCGGTTGAAAAAAAATTGATTCAACTTTTCAATTACCGCGTGGCCAACAGTTATTATAATACTATTAATAGGTACTATTTATTTTAATTACACACTCTTGTGTTTTGAGCAATTATTATATGTTATGTGTGTACCTAATCGTTAAATTAAGGAATATATATATGTATATTATTTACATCATATTATATTTTTTATTAAGTTTATTCAAATCCGTTGTTTAGGTACATCAGGAATCAAGATAAATCATATTAAATTAAATGTAATTTGATTTTTAATTTTAACTATGTGGATTTATAAAGATTTCAATGATTTTGAATTAACGTGCTTATTTTAATTTTTATTAACTAAATATATATATTTATAAGTCATTAGAGTCGACAATATTCATATAATTAAGTTATTGAGTTATTTACCACTATTTATTTATAGTGCAAAAACAATTTTAAATTCACTTTTGAACTAAAATCGCAACAAAATTTTAATTTTTAAAATTATATTTTTTTACAGTTTTTTTATGATTTTACAATATTAAATATAATACAGATTCAGAGTACCTGTAGCTCAACAACCATCCCTTTTATAATGTTAAATAATATCTATAATTATGTCGGTTTTCTATTCCATCGATATTAATATATTGTATTATAACCGAAACGTGAAAAAATTATATAAAAAAAAATTGTACACGACTATATTATATCTACTAAAGTGAGAAAAACGAGAACATCGATTACCGCTCTCACCTACAGTATAAATGCAAACAATTTGATTTTTTTACAAGAAATTTAAGAACATTGTCTTAAGTGAAATATTATATCGTGACGATCCGATGTTTCTACGTGCAACCACGTCATATTAAAAAGCTTTTCAAGGACATAAAATCCCAGACTAACCATCGTAATAATAATAAAATACATAATATTATATTGTTGACAGCCGGAAATCTACAAAAATTGTTGACGTTTATGAAAATGACATCCCATCCAAATCCAAGCGCGACCCTGCAATTCGCAGAAAATCGGACGCGCGTATATATGTATTTGATTTGGGATGATTCGGCAAGCATATTCGACCCCATTGTTTTTCAATTAATATTGAATTAATTCGAAATCTGATTTTTAGAATTTTTAATTATATTTTAAGACCGTATTATCAGATTCTTCCATTATTTATGCCATTTGATGAGAACCACTCATTTTCTATACCATAATTCAGCAAAAGCTTGGAGACCCCCTTAACGTTTCTGTGTGAAAATTATCAAGTAGATTATTATTTAATTTTTTTTTAATTTTGGTATCAATAAATCGAAACATAGAAATATTATTTTCAGATAATCAAGACGTTGATTATAACCAGACTTCTTAATTTTTATGTAACTGTTAAGTTAAAATGAAGCATTATATTATTATCTTCCAAGACCGAGAGATGTTTTCTAGCGGACGTCTTTTCGCCAATTGCCGTCTGCCGGTTCACGGTCACACTATTGTATTATATAAAGCGGTTTACCGAACACCATAACACCAACCGACAATGATGTTTAGTAGAAACTTACCCGTAATAATGTCTTTCATTTCACTTATCAAATTATGTTATATTATATTTCATAAAATAAATGATATAATTAACATATTTAATATCCCAGGTCATTGGATTTAATCTCTCACAGTTATCTGTTGACCTTCTTTTTTTTATTATTATTATTATTATTACCAGTCTAAATAATCTTCACAGTGGACTACGATAATAATAATTCATCGTTAAAATGAATACCTAATAATCAACTTATTGAAAATAAAATAAATTAGATATCTAATATTATATATATATTATGTATGTGTATAGAATTTATTTATGATTTCTATAGCTGCATCGTAAGTCTTATATCGAACAGTTGTTTTTTGCAGTACTTTACACCATATACAATATACATATACTGTCTAAAATATTATTAATTGTAATTGTAAAAAATATATTCGTATATCTACATCAACAAAATTAAAAATGCTAGAAGAAAGTAAAATAACGAATTCGATCGCCCGAATTGATGGTTCCATGCGCCTAAGATTTAATATAATCCAAAAATAAATCAGTGAAAATTGTTATAAAGTATACGTTTTAAATAATATTATTATATTCTAAGTGATTAACGTTCTATATTATGATAATAAAATGTATTGACACTGAGATCATTAGCATTAATATGGTTTAACTTCTAAAAAGTTATCCAAATACTGAAATACTATTAAATGGCCTAAAAATTTACTAAAATACTTTTGTAATACAATATTTTAAAAACACAATATTGTATAAACAAATAATATTTATTTTGTATAGAAAATCATGGTTATTTTTTAAGTAAAATACATAAATGTTTACTATAAGTATGTCAAGTTAATAAAACTAAAAAAAAAAATGGTAAATATTATATTGGTCGGTCACTTAACGTGTAGGTACCGTAAATAAATATTATAATAATAATTGATAACAGTTTGAATTTAGTAATGATGTATTGGGATTGAGTGATAATATGTAACTTCTGTGACAAGTGGTTTATTTATATTATTCAAAAATAATATATATGGTACATATTTTATGACATTTCTATTTCATTTTCTATAAATTATTTATTTCACCAATTTATAATAAAAATTGTGTATTATTATCAATTACTTATTGCGATGTTGATTTTACTATTAACAATCGATGACAGACCAAAAACGAAGTGCCTCAAAGTCACTTTTTTAAAGTTATAGTCGGTAAAATAAACCGATTATGTTTTGTTTTTTTTTTCTGCATTCTATAACGGAGATCTTTTATAGGTTTTAACCTTTTGTGATTTTTAAACAAAAAATGAATAAACAATATTTGGAACAATATAATTCGTAAAACGAGAACCGTTAAATTCAGGCGTCATTGTAGGTAACGCGTAAAAGGCGTAATACAGGGCATAAAAAACTCCGTTCCGATGTCACCCAGTTTTGAAAGTTAGGAACAATCGAGACCTAAGTATGTGTACACAATAAGGATATTATTCGCAGTCGATAACGCACTATGTTACACGACATATTTTCCGGGTAAAATCAGTATTATATTTTGTAAAAGGAGACAAGTAGGTAAACATTCTGGTGTATGGTAGATGCCATTAAGTAGGCCACTGTAATAGATTTTTTAAATTTAAATTTCATGATTAATCATTGTATGCAATCGATTAAAAACAATTCTGAGCGAAACTCAATAACTATCTAATATCTAAAAAATATGACTAGATTTTTAATTTTAATTAGATAACTGATTCAAATAAAAGCTTAAGAAGATGTCAGGGCACTGTTTGTTTTCTCTCTCTAGCCCATGCGCAACATAGACAAAACGCATTTACGCAGTATGAGTAGAACTCGCTCAATTTTGGTTCTAGAGTAAATATACTTATTATAAAATTAAATTTTGATAATATTTCTGAGTACAAGACGATGAGTTTTTTCCATTATTCTCAACACAACGTTAATTATATAGTTTAAAAATAGCTATTAATTACAACATTTTTAAATAACCATTAACTTTTCAAAATTTTAATTTTTTTTAAAAAAAACTCATCGTCTTGTACTCAGAAATATTGTAAAAATTAATTCTATAATAGGTAAATTTACTTTAGAATCAAAATTGAGCGAATTCTATTCAGACCGCGTAAATGCGTTTTGTCTATGTTGCGTGTGGGCTAGAGAAAGAAAACAAACAGTGTGCTGGCATCCTCTTAATTATAAAATAGGTAGTAAAATCGAGTTTATCGAAAACTAATTTTATTTGTTATTTTTTTTTTGTTTTGGAAAATACTGAGAAATGTCTATTTTAAGCGATCTAAATTACAACTATATTTAATTTGTAACAAAAATATATTATGGACATAAAATATAATTGCAAAAGCAACTTTAAGCGTCTGTGTAGATTTCAGATAAATAATCTAATTATTTTCCGCATGCACTCATGCAAAACTATTTTTGAAAATATTGTATTCAATATTCGCATTGTCCTCAAACAACCATTGAAAATTTTCACCAAATTAAAAAAATTAACAAAATTAAATTAGGTTTTGCATTGTTAATCTCGTCTTTGTTTTTAGTCCTGCAGACTTCATTATGGTCTTGAATTATTACTGTCTAGCTCTAATGCCCTCTTGGCATTCATATTGACCAAGACAAATTTTGCTGAAAAACATACAAAAAATCAATATATTCATCGCTCAATAGTTTGATTTTTTTTATTGAATCCAATTTCCATCCATATTTTAATAATATATCCATAATATTGAATTATTTCAATTAATTGTCCTGGTAATTAAAAATATTGACGATATCAAAGAATTCGTTTTGTAAGCAGCATCTATGATTAGTCGATAAGTGAAGCAATGTATTCATATAAAAATTGTAAAGCTATTAATTGTAAGCTAATGTGGTTCAAGCTATACTATTGTCTATTTCCAGTATTTCCGCCATTTACTATCGGTTAAATTAGCGTTTTAAAATAATTGAAAATTGAAGCAGCTTATGTCAAGTCAGACGATGTCAAATGTGCTATACGCATCACAACAACGTCTTGTCAATTTTCCAAGTTAAAGGAAAAATAGGTAGTCAGCTCATAAATGTAATTAACTAACTTTGTATTAACTTTTGTTCTAATCAAAATTGAATTTTTTCAAATATTTAATTAACTATCGCCGTATAATATCCAAATTAAGAAAAAATTGTTTTACAAAAACTGATAAAAATAAAAGTTCTTACATAATTAGTTATGTTCGTAGTTACTAGTTACATCCGTCAGTTTTTTCTACAGTTATCTCTGCTGTACACCACCACACACGCTTATATTATTTAATATTGACGGTAGAAAACCAGCTCTTCCGTGTCTACCTCACTCACTCTCACTCTTTCCCAGTCGCATGCGGATAACCCGCAGGCGGGGGGTAGGTCGAGGGCCATAGCGTCCCATAAAGAGCAGCCGGCGGTGACGTCATTTACGTAACTTTTGCAAAAGTAAGCACCGGGTGACGGCGGTAAAACTGTTCGCGCGAGTATACAGTTTACGCGATCCCGCTGACGTCTTATTGTTGTTCGCTCTCCGTCGAATGCGACCAATCGACTGTCCCACCACGCACCTCAACCACCCCTAATATACACACCCCTACTGCTGCCTCTCTTTCACCGCCTAACGTTATTAGCAACCAACGCGTGTTATATTTCCACACACAACCACCCCTTTTCAGCCCCTGCCCTAGCCTTTAGTGTTCTCCTGATATACACGACGAGTAGCATTTATATTATAACACTACAGCGGTGGTTATCGTCGCGTCGGCGCCAGTTTTAAAATACGATATCGTGTGCCGCGTGTTCGCGGTTTGATGTCGCAATATAAGTCTGAAGTGGTCATATGCACACGATATCACTGCAATATTATTGCAATATATGGATCGAACACTGCGAGCTTGACATTACAGTGGAAAATTATATTATCCATTCCGACGTAATAATAACGACCTGTCATCGAATTCAGCGTATACCGTGCAAGAGTGCAAGATATTTACAATAGCGGCGTAACTTTCAGCGAAATGATAAGCTCGTTTGGACCACCGGATCTATACATTTCGAATGATAATATTATGTCAAAGCAACAAAAAGTATGATTTATCTATTTATCATTATATCATAGAGAATAAAATAAATCAACCATTTTATGAAGCATAAAATGTGAGTTTCTATTATGGTTCTTTTTCTAATTTCTAATATTATTTAATTATATTTGAAAAAGTGTTAATGCGAAAAATCTACTATTTCCATCTTACCCTAGCTAAAAGACTAAATACGCTTTTGGTGTAAAGTATAACTATGCGGTCTAATATCTGCAGTATCTCAAATAGACGTCACGCGTTTAAAAACCTAACATCGTTATATACAGTAAATATATTCTACATAATATTCTATGGGGCTCAGACAACAAAACCAACATCAAAGAATTCAAGGTTTTCGATCGATTTATTTACGTATCATAAAGCACCTGGACACGAAACAAATAAACTACTTAATGATGAACTCAAAATTAAAACCATCGATTCATTGCAAACTTAATCAAATACCAAAATTTCCATCCCTGCCCTCCATATCACAATTAGCTTCCAAACCTTTTCCGGACAATTCGAATGCAAACGTCTTAAACGCGACAACTGCTTACACGTAAAACACACATGTCAATAATAAAACCATGTAAATATGATTTTTCCAATAGTCTTTTTATACTTAAGTTTAGTTTACTTAAGTTGTACACATATAAAGATTATAATTATTATCATACTTATAACACAATTTATATTTAATTTAGTAATATTAATGTTTATAATAAAAATAATAATATATTTTATAGGTATATAGGAACGATGCTGTTTATTTTCCTCGGCCAGTCTTCTTTTCTATATTTTTATATTTTTGTAGACAAATATTACAACACGATTTCAAGGTTCAAAACGTCTACGCCAAAAACGCTAGCATAATAATATTAAAAGCGTTGCTACTTCAAACAAATAGTGCATGTTATTAAGTTATTTTTAAAAATCAAATAATAATAATAAATATGTATAATGTGACTTGGGTAGACGCGTCCAAAAAGATTTGTCAGGCTCTACAAATTAAAAAAATGTTGACCGGCAACGATTGCAAAGTATAGGCGTGCGCGAACAGGAAAGTCGGACGTACGAGACCACATCTTCGGATACACGGATTGCGGAACAAAGCATAAATATAGCATGATAATGTTTTCCGCAGCTGCAGCAGTGGTCGCGGATAACGTACAACGTATCGTCGTAACGAATTTCGAAGACTTTTCGGCAGACGGGGCGGGTCCGATGCCGCCGAAGAGGGAAAATCAAATAAATTAACCGCGGTCGGACCGATGCGGACGAGACACGTTTTACGGAGAAGATAGACAATATATGTGTACATCGACGGCACACGTATACACAATACATACATACGCACACCCGTATTATATATTAATAGTATAGAGGAGGGCGGGAAATTTGGCACGTCCGGTATAAACTCAACTACCCCTTCTCCCCCTTCTAAAAGTACAAATATATACGATCCGCAAAATCTGCGCCCCCTCGACGGCAGCGATCGTCTTATATAAGGATCGAAGTATACCACGGCGAGAGGGCGGAACGACGACGGTGACAACGCATATGTGTGTATGTGTGCGTGTAAGTACACGTAGAAGATTTGTCGAAGAATAAACAGCGGACGACGACGACGACGACGAACTTATATTATATATACGTCGAGTGAGTATAGGACGGTCGGGAGAGTGGTTTTGAGTACACATGCGACATATTATACATATATATATATATATATATATATATTTTTCCGACGGTTTTCCAGTGTCGCTCTGTCGTCTTCTCCTCGTTTACACATAGATATATTATACGATTGGACGCCCACCGACGGACTATAGGAGAGACGTGACACTATATATAAAACCGCTGCACAGCTGCGGCGGCGGAGGGTCGTCGGGAATTTGGCTGATGTGCGATTTGGCGTGGACTTCGGCTGGCTGTGCCGTTGTATCTGTCGTTCGCGCGCGACAACGATTCGGTCTCGAAGAAAACGGTCTAGCCGGAGTCCGAGTGGGAGGGGATGGGCGCGGAACGGGTTTTCTCTGTGTACACGCACGCACTCTTCCTTTATTGCTGTTGCTAAGACGGCTGTACAAAACCCTCTGGTCGTCCGTCGTTAAACCTCCTTAACGACGTCCATCGCCATCCTACACCGTCAGAGTATATACAGTTTTAGTCGTGTTTGTGGACGTCCGTGTGCGTGTAATCAAAAACGATTGTATTTCGTACACGTTGCGCGACCACCCGAAGGGAGTGTGACAGTGATCGGGTGAGGTGCAGAGTTATTGGCGACGACCCATAGGAGGAAAAAAACGCTCCGACGTACCCGACAGACGTAATTCGTTCGCGGCCAGCCACCATCCCCGGATACGGATATAAATCACCTGCGAGTACGCGTCCCGTGCTTGGAAACGAGATTAGGTATATCCCGAAAACTATGACCACGTTACACATAGAGATCCGCGGTTATCGTTGTTCTTATTGAGTATATTTTTAACTGAAAGTTAATACGTTCGTACATTTAAATAGAAATTAGGTCGTGGTGGACCGACTTGTTTAAAATGTGAACGAAGAAAAACCCACCGGACACTATGTATAATGTACCTACGCGTCCGCGTAAACAACACTCGTACCTCCCTCTAGTTATATACATTTTTTAGGAGATTAGAATGAGTATACATTCTCATTGATGCTGACGTACTAATCAATTAAATTAAATTATTATAATATATATTATCAATTATATAAAAAATGTTTAATTATCACAATACACAAAAATAACAAATTAAATGCTTTAGGAATTTAGTTTCCACCTTTAATTTTCTAGTTTTTATAATGAATTTAAATTTATATTGCATTATTGCAGTGCATCTTAACATGTGGAACAAAATGATTGGGCTAATTGTATTGAGGATACTGGATAACCTAACTTATTTCTAAGTTCATACATTTTTTTAATTCTGTACTAATTTATTGTTATTGGTTGGTACACCATAATGACAATTTTTAAAAGTTGACCAAGTCGACTATAATTTTTAAATATTTGAAGTCTAAAATTTGGAATTATACTACTTCTTTGAATAAAAAAAAAAACAATAAATTAAATTTAAAAAATACAAATGTATGTAACAGGGCATGTTACGACGTTAAAACTAGTCTAACAATAATAATATCAATCTAACTGAACTTATTGTAAATTATAAATTATGATTATATATAAATATAAATCAATATTATATTGTCTCATTATGAATCTTTAGTATGAAAACATTTGAACGAAATAATTACCTCGTAATTCATGCTTGTTAGTTGTTCGTAACGTAAACTTTTTCGGAAAATTGAAAAAAATTATTTTATCTTTACCCTTTTATCCATTTATACCTACATCACACACACACACACCTCAGGTGATCCGTGCGTCGACGTTTAGTGAATTATAAATTCAACGATTCGTATAGAGGCATATTATACGCGACAACCGTGTGCACTGACCAATTCACAAAACGTTCGCAGGTAATTAAATTGCGGAATATGGTGTTTTTAAACACAATGCCGCGTATAAGAAACCCCTTCCCGCAATATTCGAGAGGCGTTGTTTTCGTCGCGTCAACGCACAGTAGATCGTATTATAGTCCGGTCGTATAGGGTGCACACCGAAAACCAACCACGCTATAATATACTCATAATAATACGTTCCAAACCAGACCAAACCTTCCGCGCCCCAAAATAATTCCCTTATCGGCAGCAAATCGATGGGAAAAAAAAATTACGCTCGGTTTTTACGACCGAAAATTAATAGCTTTCATTTCGTTTACGATTTTTATTATTCGTCCGATCAAAGTGTTGCCTCGGCGGCGGCGGCGGCCGGGCGATTAGATTGTAATATAGAACCCGGGCGTGTACCTGTCCGCCGTACGCATAATATACGAAATATAATATTATTGTAATTAGCGATAGCCTATATATAGATATTATGTATAATAACAGTTCGAGTTTAATAAACCAACTCGCACTGCACGGGGACGACCGCGACGAACGTATTTAGGTGGAGAGGTATTTCCTTTCATATTTATTTATGTACGTGTAAAAAATAATACGTAACGATTCAATTACGGTTCTATTTTACCGCTGCGACCAGACACACTTTTTAATCTTTCAATAATATCTTCCTTCTTTTTTTTAACTTAATAATAAATAAAACAATTTTATGAGAATTCTCCAAAACACGTTTCATTAAAACCTGATCATTTTAATCGGTCAATCATTTTTGTCAGAAAACGTATACCTAAACCGTATTCGTTTCCTACGTCAATCCGACGGACTTACTGTCACATTATTTATAATATAAAATAAAGTATATTAAATGGACCTAATACCGGCTGGTATGTTTATTAATATGCGATTGTGCAGTGAAGACCAAAAAAAAATTATCCAATATCCTCGGGCAGTGTAAAAAAAAAATACAATTTTTGTATTTTATTCATAATAAAATATATACAGTTTTTGGTATCATTAATTTACATACGCAGAAAGAAACATGCCAGAAATGTAAAACAAATTTATGTGTAATAAACAATTTTTTAATTTTTTGATATCACCTAAATATAAAAAAATATATCTACTCAAATTAAATTCAATAAATGTGTGTTGCTTTGAAGAGTAAAATAACCTGTTTATTGAATCACCTGTTTCACTTACTAACATAATGAGCAAAATATGGGTGTTTAAGTCTAATATTAAAAATTGTGTTTTACAAAATTATTGTTCGCAGCTGCTGTCAATGTTTATTTTACACTGCGTATCTATATAAAGCTCATATAGATATACACATTACATTAGAAGATATTTATGTAATATATATAATACTATACTGTCTAGTGTCTATACTATGATAACGTTAATAAATCAATAATATTATTTAAAGTCATATAACACTTACCAAACAGAAAAGAATAACTGACAATGCGTCTATATGATATTCTTGTTTGTAAAATTTAGATACATCCAATTGAATATAGATTTATATTTATGTATTCTAAACCAAAAATACGGTTACACGTTTCAAACGCAGCTGTTGCAGAAACAAAAGACAATTTTTATATTGTAAGACTCAAGTAAAATTAAATTATAGCATTCGTCTAAAAGTTATTTAGCTGATAGTCTTCTTATCAATTTATTTGTATAATAGTGTTTGGATTGAGAAAAAATTAGAAGCAGAGAACAAAAGTGTAGAAAAAACGTGCATATATGAATATTTAAATGTCTTATTTATATCTAGATATTATAATATAACTGTAAGTGGTATGCATAAATACATACACAGTTTATTTTAAAGAAAAGGGATTCTGTTCAATTGGCACCCCCCTCTTCCTTAGTTCAAACACAAAAAAAAAATATTCTGAATTTTGAAAACTCAAACTTGGACTATTATATTATTGAGTGTCCATTAAAACGAAAAAAACAATTTAACAAAACTAACAGAACAACTCTACTGCTGGGAATAATATCTACAATGTATCAATTGCCTTCAAATATTAATTTATATCATTGAGTATTCGTGTGACACTAGTCTATACATCTATAGGTACCCAATAAATTATGAAGTATAAACACGAAGGATGTTCAGATTTTAACGATAATTACATACAAATTATTTCCTACGTGGTTTTGTAGTAATACAATAAATATATTAAAAATACACATATTGTATATTTCATACCGCGTGTACGGAACGAGATAACGTATAGCTTGAAGGTTAATAGTATCAGTGGGCGCCTATTTACACCATACAGGACTCTGGAGTCTGTATCCTTTTAAGGAAAGCCTACCCATAATCAATAAAGATTATAGATTATAGATATCATATATATATATATATTTATGTATATTGAATATTATTAAATATAGTTTTAAGTCCTCCCCTCTTAAAATCATATATCCAACTCACCTTTGTCTTGTAAAATTTTTCCTCCGCCCAATAATATTAAATTAAATTATTATTTTTATCGAAATTTATAGTATAGTTAACGATAACACTAGATTGTGTATACATTTTTTACATCATCCACATGAGTCATGGAAGATAATCAAATTAATAATAATAAAATATAGAGTATAGACTTTATATTATTATTACTATAATAAAGTACATCAATCTATTTGAAAATAATAATCAACGTAGATAAGCATATTATTTATTATTCAAAGTGAGACTATTAATGTGAGCAACTTTCATATACAAAAACATACTAAACAAGTCTATATTAATAAAATATTAAAATATTAATTTGAAGTAAAATTTGGTCAGCATTTATCATGAATCCATTAAAGTTTAGAAATGAAAAAAACTCTGATCGGAGATCGATAAGAAAAATAACCACCATTCGACTTCTTTATGACCGTCGATAATAAAGTTTTTCTTCACGAGTCTATAGAGAAACAACGAAAGAAAATCAAAAAACGGCTTCCTCGAAACGCCTTTCAACTATAAATGTCCTACCTTTGAACTATTCAAAAGTGCTTTGCTAGCTCTCCTCTACCAGATAAATTGTTTTAAAAGAAAAAAAATTATGAAAAAATTCCTTTCTTGGAACCCTAGGACGAGTTTCGAGGACAAAGACAGACAAGTTTAGGTATTCTTCTATTGAGTCCTTAGTATTATAATATTAATATTATCAGTATTGAAATATAAAACTACACTAGAACCGCAGAAATCAATGGATATTACATTACAATCACGGTGCAGTGCAAAAACGATATCGTCGTAAAGAAATTTCAAAAAAAATAGACCGAAAAAAACATTTCGCGTACGATTTCCGTATTATTATAAGGTTCGTTGTATACGAGAACGGTACGATATATTATTATATCGGAAAATAACAGCAACTACTGACGATCACATGACACAGAAATTTCACCAAAAAATGTCTGCATATATTTATACAATTTATTTAAACGATTTATAAACACAGTACTATACGTCACGATATTATATAATATGCACACGTATGTCATGCGCGCGCAGATTAAAATATACCTATCGTTCGACGATAAACTACGTAACCTAACTAATAACTAAGTACCCAACTATATCGAGAATAGGAGCGCTTTTCGCGTCACAGCGGATATTTTAGTCATATCTATCTCGAACACCACGAAACTTAAACGCATAAATTAGGTGTAGGTACTGTGCCCAAATATTAGAATATATACATACATGTGTGTGTGTGTGTGTGTATATATATACACATAAATGCGTGTGTGTACAAATATATGTATTGACGATAACCCGCCGTTAAGTTTTCTTCGATCGTTTTCCTTTTTGCACTCACGCCGTGTGCCTTATCTATAATAATATTATGTGCGTACGCAATAAGAAGTTCGTCTATGAAAAATTAAGTTTCGAACGTGCACGAGGTCTGAAGCCGAAACTTTTCCATCCGCTCGCGAAACTATACTTATATAATAGTGCCTATATATATAAGTAAATACACGTATAAGTGTGTGTGGGTTTGTGAGTGTGCACTGTTACTGCACAACAAGCGACACTGTCATCGTCGTCGCGTATAAATTAACAATTAACGAACGACCAATATTATTATAATAATAGCGATGATAATAGTTGCAAAACAGATAAGCGATTAGGCGTGTATTGCACAGGGTGATGCATTTCAAAAATATTGACATTTTTTTCAAATTATTATTTCTACATTACTTGGTTATATTACTTTTTCGACATAACCTTAAATTGAAAAAAAAAATCATAAATAATGAACTGCCAAAATTTAAAAATAAATAATTATTATATTAAAATATTATCGACATATAAAGTAAAACCTATATTATATCCATAAACAGGATCAGCAATTCGTCAGGATTACTGGAGGTTTATCACGGGCACTCAAATTACCAACACATTTTATTCCGTCACTTTTAAAAACCTGATAAAAAGTTTAAAAACAAAAACACATACCTAATATGATGTAATAAATATAGATGTTCAGAGAGAGGGAAAGTTAATTTCACTAAATTATATAGTAATGATCAAATCAGTATTTGTTTTTTGTGTAGTACTCTCTATTTTTAATTCAGAAATATTTGAAAATTATTAAACAATAGCCATATTACAGTAACAGCTATATGTTTATTAAGTATTATGCTTAAAATTGTTTTCAACATAATGAGTTTAAAAACCTACGCTTCATTGTATATTTATGAATAATACTTCGATGTTGTACCTAATATAATTAATTATATACATTTACTATTCGATGTTTGCTAGACTTTCAGTTTTACAAAAAGTATATTATAAAATATGAATAAATATGATGATAATTAACTGAAATTTAATAGTCAACAATAATATACGTATACATTAAAGTCGTAAGAATTAATATTATTATACGTTCTTAACTGCAACGACGAAAATTATTTAAAATTATTGTCTTATCAAGAAACGTAATGAGGAATTTCATAGCATATAAACATCAAATTAAAAAACAAATGAATTGGATTTTATTATACACATTTTTTTAAGAAAAATATTTAAATATAATATTGTGCAAATAAAAAAAAAAATAGTTTTAAATGATTGCAGTAACGTCAGATTATAAATTTTTTGAATTGATATACCATTAATATACCTAGCAAAATATGATTGTAGGTGTACTCAGTAATCGGATAAAAACAATACAGTCGATCTAATTTAATTGTGAGTATAAAAATAAAATTCTGAACACAGACTACACGGTATACCTGTGGATTTTAAAAATCTTGATTGGGTTCTCGATCGATTTTAGCTATATTATTTTATGTTTTACGATGCGTATTTTATTTTTAACAAAAAAAGAAAGAAAATCTGATTGGTGAAATAATTTAAAAACATTTTAACATAATTAATTTAGTATTATCGCTATTATTATCATCATTAATATTATTACTAGCTGAATTGCACGACGTTGCCAGTGACAAATTAAATGCCCGTGCGTTTAACCTTTCTTTAACTCCATTAAGAGTAATAAGCTACACAGATTTTTAAGACAGTTATTTGGGTTATTTTGACAATACAATACAAATCAAATGATATCCAATTAAAATGACTATTTTACTTTCTGTAACAAATGACAACAATAAATAAAAGAAAATTGATTATGTTTAGTCAACTATATATTTTAACACATAAATGTTGACAAGTAAAAATTAAGTAAGAAAAAGTAGCCTATGACATTACGTGGCTCTCACAGAATCTATTGTCGAAAATATTATGAATATCTATCGTAAACTATGAATACGGATTAAAGCCGCCCGTATAAGACTATGATTTGATATGGACGATAAGGTAGATATTTATTTGAACTTATTCTGAACGGCGATTCCCGTGACATATTTAATAATTCCAGACGATTTAACGTATCATAACTACACATATTTTTAACACAGCTGTTTGGATTATTTCGATCAAATATCCGATTGCCATAACTATTTTATTTTTTATAATTAATGGCAACCCAAGAAAAACAAAAAGTATTATTCGTATTTCGTGGGCCAATAAATTTCGACGTAAGCCTCTCTTTCATATGCACAATTTATTGAAAAAATTGACTTCGAAATGCACATCCTTAGATATATGATTACTTATGTACCAAATTTCAAAACTTTGTGTGCGATAGACTTGACTGTAGATCGTTTACAAATACACAAAAACATTTCCTTTTATTACTATGGATTATTATTATATACAATATGCATATTATCACTCAACCCACCGATCAACTATAATCACGGTTATTCGATATCGTATATAAACCATAATATGGACAGCGGCGATCGCCTCGACCGCAGTATAAATTCGGTAACCACGGTCCACGGTATTACATGTATTACACCAATATAATAAACATAATACTAGTGAGTGGGTAACCGCTGTGATTTCCGTCGTCTGTTCGGTTTACTATACGTTCGGATTAACAAATACATATACGTCGCGTAGTGGCATGAAATACATAACCATTGATAACGGCGGGTAGTATATAGTCTGTGATGCTAAAAGTCTCAAATGATGCATTTACGTTGCGGTGAGTAACCATTAGTATAAAATTTAATATTTCAATACATAATTTTACAAGCAAAACAATAATACAATTCGGAACAGTATACGAAACGCTAGTGATTTTTACACTTGCCGTCATCGATTCCGCACCATTGTCTGCTTTGACGGCCTTCTGAGTATTATGCCACAGGTTGCATACACTGAAAGAATGTAAATTGCAATGAACAACGCAGTTTTGTCTAAGTTATTATTTTTAAGTAAGACGTAGGTACATAACTACTTTAAATCCATATTTATGTATAAACTTTCATTTTTTTTTTAAAGATTGTTCAGAATCAATTTAATCTGTTTCCTGATACAAACGTGTTTCTTTTAAACGCAAATTGTCCTTATCCAAAACAAAATTGATTAATAGATTATTATTGAATTTTGGTGTAGGTACTTACCTAAATGAAAATGTTGATAAGTTTTTCCTAAATTCTTAAACATCATGTAACAATAATAATATAAGAATAAGAATCTTTTATAGTGGTTTCACATCTATTATCGTGAACTATTGGTATGTTCAGTTCAGTAGGTACCTCAGAAACCCCTCATTCAAATTCCGATTAATAGGCAAGTGTTTATTTTAGAAGGTCCTAACCCGATGTATTTTTCAAACGGTTATTTAATATTATACTACAAGTACGAACTGATTGGTCACATATTAAAAGGTTGCTTTATATTGAAATGTAAGCGTGTATGAATGATGTACCATAAGTTGAAAATACACAAAACATGACAAAAACTTAGGCGTTAACTACCAATACGCGATGTGATGTAAAAATACAATATACAACAGTTAATGAAAATAAGTCATTATAAAGGTTACCAAAGTGTAATAATAATAAAATTATGGGAAATTATGTAAAAATTGCTTATATTTGTTTGTTTATTGTACATAAAATGATAAATAAAACATGATTGGCATAAGTATTTTTATTTGTCATCATCGATGAAATAAATAATAAAAAAAAAATTATTATTTATAAAACAATATGACTGCAAAATTATAAGTGATTGGCTAGGTTAAACGATACCCTAAAAGCTATGATATAGTTTTCATACTAATCGCTTTTATAAACTTATTTAGTGATTTTAGATATTTTGTCTTTAATAATGATAATTTATTTTTTGTAATTAAATGTACTTTAGTACTTATATAAATGGAAGTCATTAATTATAATATTCACATTTTTCATTTAAATTATATATTAGAAACACACAAGAATGATATTCATTGATTTAGAGTGAAATTGTGAAATATATCATGTGCATTCGTGTATGAACTAATATAGTTTCAATTTTTACGAACTGACATATATTATCAAACTTCTAGAGTCTAAACTTTTAGTTTTACTTAATGGATTGATAGTTGATACTATGTCCAATGCCCACGAAGGAAATTAATTCCCGAAAATGTAATCACGTGCTTACAGAAATGCCTTATACCTTCTCAGTATTACTTTTTTTTTAAACTTACTTATACTTATTAAACTTGTTAAATAAAAAATAGTTTTGGAAATCTTTATTAAAGCTAACTATAATTTTTGAAATAATCGATTTTTTCAGTTTTGTTGGAATAACTTTCAGTATAAAAAGTGATACTATTTTCAAACATTTTCAGATTTTGAAAAAATATTAAAAATTAGCATACTTTTACTATTTTGTGTTTATTTGGAAATAAAGGTTGATAATATAATAGTCTCTAAGGCAACTTTATCAAAGTTGCCATAAGCTTTTAACATTAAAAAGTTATAAAAATACAATGTATATAAATATAGTATTATGAATGTTAATAGTTAGAAGTAATTAAAATATCCATTTCTTGTTTTTATTTGTTAGTAAAATACTTATTTAAGACTTAAAAAATGTGTATTGTAGTTTAATAAGAATTTGCAGTAGAATATATTTATAGGTGATGTGGAATAATTTCTCCCTCCCCAAGGGTCTGTGCGAATAAAATATTTGGTTTGTGGCAATTCACGTCTCACTGGTAAAAAGTTCACTCCACCATTGATAGTAACTGAATGCCCACGGTTAAAATGTATAAGTATACAGTTCAGACGACTCAAGTTAATTATTGGTTCGTCTTTATATTTTTTATTTTAAAACTGAATATACATCGAGGTGTTTAAAACAAAAAAAAAATATTATTTTAATTTTAATTTTAATTTAACATTACTTTTCAAATTAACTGCAAAATAGCTAAGTTATAACAATGGTAAATTAAACAATAATTATTAAGTTAATTATAAAATAAATAAATTAGAAGTAGATCTATGCTCACAACAAATTTGCTTCTTAATTTTTTCCAAATGCTCACTTTTGCCCTCATGTAATATCTAAAATTTACAAAAACTAAAACTAAACTACTTAAGTGTATCATAATAACTGTAGTAAATGTAGTATGGTACTTATCTTGGTATTTGAGTGGACAATAATATCAATAACGAGTATAATATGAACACAGAACAATAAATATTTTAAAATAAAGTTTTAAATAGTTTTCACAAAGAAAAGTAAACTAAGAATCGACCAAATTATTATGAAATTTGATTTGATTTTTTGGACCAGTTACATTTTTTTGGTATTAATTACATATTATTTATTTGTATACATGATATTATTATACAAAGTACATACATGATATTAAATATTTCATACTCAAAAATAAATCATCATAAACATTTATTGAAATTTATCGGATCATTAGGTAACAAGTACCTACAACAGTTTAACCACAAAAATATCGATCGATTATAATCCTATATTAAAAAATAATATATTTTACGCATCCGTTCGTAAAACGCTTGATGTGCACAGATCATCGTCATCATTACACGATGTGCCCGGGCGGTTGTGCCACCACCACACGAACTACAAATATTTTTATCGATTGACTGCATATGATATTATTATACACTCTTTATATAATAATAATAATGTGTGTGTGTGTGTGTGTGTGTGTGTGTGTGTGTGTGTGTGTGTGTGTGTGTATGTGCAGAGACTATTATAACGTATATAATATAATGGCGGGTTAGGTTAGAAGGTACCTACAAACACACACACACCATCTGTATATACCTGTGTATCGCGCGTACGGAATTCGCGTACACATTAGTCGGCGGCGGATTGCGATTTTTTTTTCTCTTTTCGAAATCGTTTTATATTATTACGCGAAAAATGACGAGCGCTGTTCCCTTAAACGAACACGCACTACGACAATAATATTATATGCAGTCGGCCAACACGTTATTATTACTATTATCGTTGTGTATATATACGCGCATATGTGCGCTCACGACCATCAGTCACCGTCAATTTAATGGATTTCTATATTATTATTATATTTTCTTTTCTTCAATGCTCGTTTCGCTCGCACATTTGTACGGCCGCCGCCGAGCTCTCCGCACAGTGTCGTTTTTAATGATTGCAATAAACACCGTCCGGTACTTTGATGATGGCCACAACACGCATCGTACGCATCATTATGTCGTATTGTACCGGAGCGGGATCAAAGACGCTCGATAATCAATAACGACAATAATACGAGTACATCATAGCGGGCGTTAAACGTATGCTACGCGTTGTACGGACAAAATATTGTTATTATGTCGTTCGTACCCGGAAATCGTTGTAAAAATAGTACCTACACGATTTCATATTATATAGACGTTTTGTCGCGTCGTTGTGTCTCATTTTGACATTGGGTAGCGAAAACGACATAAAAATGTATATATACCAACTAATATAGTACATTAGTACGTATATGCCGAGCCTGTACGGTGGAAAAAAAATTATCCAGCGACCGGAAACTGTCAGTCGTTAATTATTAGTCATTCTTCGCGAAAATAATAACACCTATGTTTTGACGGTTATCGCGTTCTTAGTGATACCCGAAGATAAATTTAAAAAAAACGGCTAATCTCGAATGATTTTAAAATATTTCTAAAATGTATCGATTCATAAAAGCCTGAAATTTGGACTTTTCCGGTATAATTTTCTTGTATTCGTACTTTCAAAGTAACAAAATATATTGAATGGTATAAGCCATAATGCAAAATTCATTGAGTGAATTGTGTACCTACCTATTATACTACAAAATAACCGATAGTTTAAACTTTCAAACGCAGAAGCGCTAGTGTCCTTCTGACCATTTAATAAAAGTAATTTAATTTTTAATTAAGGGACAAATTACATTTACTAATAGAACTACTAAAAATTATAGACTAAGCGCCGTTTTTGTTGGTAACTATTTGTCACTTCTAATTTTAATATTATTCTTAATAAAATATTCCATTTGGAGTTATTAAAACTGTAATAAAGGTTATAGGTATACGCATAGTAATTTAATAATAATATAAACGGAAGTTTTTTCTTTATAATAAATACTATTCAAGTGCTCAAATCATGTAACATAACCAGCTAATAAAATATATAATTTAAAATTAATACTAATCCTATTTACGAAAATCTTACTCTTAATGCCAAACTTAAAAATATAATTTGATTTTGCTCTCCCAAAAAGTAGTAAAACTGTCGCTTAGCCTATTTAGACTGTACCAATCAAATTGTATTATACATATTATACTTCTCATACATAACGTCATAACGAGTTGAACTATAAATTATTATTTAAATATGATGTCATATATTATGATCTACAGCGAGTAACATGTTATAATGCCGTGCGTGTTAGTACGTGAACGTGTTCATTTTAGTTTACCTTTGACTAAGGTTACATCAAGTACATCATATACATTTTACTTGGTAAACAAAAAAAAAATAGTCAAATCTACTAATAAAAGCACCTAGCTACGTGAGTGTGTAGTAAAATTTACTCAACACATTTAACTTTTAGTTGGTTTTATTTTTGACATTGAGTAATTACTTGTATATACACGAAATATTGCATTTTGTATATTATATAATAGAGTATATTACACTATAGTAGTGTACTAAACGTAGTGTACCTACTATATGCATAATTAGAATGATCTTCATTTGACGAAACAATTACAGATTGTGATACAATACGCATTCGACATTTAAGCATACTACGTAGGTATATAATTAAAAAAATTACCTTCCTCACTTTTTTAATATCCGTGTGCAGACACAGCGTTATAAGTTGTGTTTGAGTATACATATGTACATCGTTTCCCGTGTAGAATTCGTTTGGGTACTGAACACTCCAAAAAGATTTAATAATTTAATGTGGTCGGATAATGGAATTCGCACTACGCCAACTACTTTAAATTAACAAAATCCTAGCGGGATTCTCTGTATAAATAAACTGTCATAAAATAAAAAATTACACTATAACTAAACTAATATTTATATAGGTACCTACTACAAAACTATGTCAGTAATAATAATATGAGCACGTGTGGAAACAACTCTTCACTAAAATCAAGAAGTCATAGAAATATGAAAACACCAAATCGTACAGACATGTAAGTACTTGCATGTAGGAAAAAAATAGAAACCAACCGACACGGAACAAAACGTCAAAGTTGACGTTTAAAACTTAGAACTCAATTATTCACAACAGATGAAACCACTTCACTCGTACAACATGATAATATATCGAAATATTATCGTAAAAAAAATACGAATTTTCCAATGAAATAATAACACGAACAATGGCGTATTTCGATGATTTTTCGGAAGGATGTCCAATTTTAATAACAAAAAAAAATTCTCGAATCAACAATAGAAATTTTTAATTTATCATATTTTACCTTTGATAAAAAGAAAAATATTATGAATACGCATATTATTAGAAACAACTCTACAATGATATTATAATACTTAATTAATAATACTTTGTAGTCCCATCGATATTGGAAGTTAAACTTTTTAAATTACAGTGTGTTCTAATGCATTTGATTAAAATAATAATGATATGGTTACGCAATTTATAACATATATTTAATAAATGTTTTATATGAATGATAATGAAAGAAATTGAATATCTTAAAATGAATTCACTTGATAAAAATTCATTATTTTGCAAAATGGAATACACTTAATTTTGATATACGAGTTATTAAACCTTTTTACAAAAAGGTACAACATACAAATCAATACCAATTTCAGAGAAAATCCAAGAAAACAAATGAGATTAAATTAAAGATTTAAATTTTAAACGTAATTACGTAACAATACTATAATACATTTTTCAATTTATATTTTACAATAATAATTTTAAAAAAAAATGGATTTTGTTGTCAGTATATTATCAAGCTTACTATTCACTAATTCATACATATAGATTATGTTAGACAATTTATTTTTAGCACTACCATTAAAATAAATACCCGATATTATTTTATATTAAAAATATTAAGGATAGTTAAACGAAAATAGAATAATAAAATATTACTTACCGTTAGCTTTTAATGATTCATGTTCGTACCAAAATATATAATAACGGAATGGGTCTATTGAGTTGTTTGACGGTTATCGAGTGCAACTGTGCGCAGACAATCATTAGATGTGGTGGCATATATAGAATGGAAAATAAGGCATTATAAAACAAATCCATCGTTTGCTGTTTGAAATATTTTTTTTAACATAGCGGATGACAACTCACAAGTTCCGATCTCTAAGCCCTGAGGTATCGATCGGCGACCATACTAAAAACTGTGTACAATCTGTAGATCGCTTGCGGGGAAATATTTTATAAAAATAATGAGCGTGGTTTTTGTTCACAAGACGATAGACATATTAGTAGTTCCAATTGAAAAGACAAAACCTCTTGTCTCTACTTGGTGATGTATTGTATACGAGGACTTATAACGTCCACTCATCCGGCCGAAGAAAAACTAGTTGCGCTTTACGACGACACGCAAATAGTAAACGCGCAACTAGTTTTTCTAAACCGACCATTGACACTTACCTCTAATTTTGTTTTAGAACTGGAGTATTCAGAAAATTCAACTGCAATTAGTTTTAGGTAAAAACAAAATATTTACCTATCGATAAGCAATAATTAATATATTTTAAATTGTAAGATGTCTGAATTTTATTTTATTTAAATTTACATTTTTATAAAAGTAATTAACACACCAATTAGTTTATTGCAATTTCTTGTAAAAATTTGTGTGTATATCTTGTGGACGTAATACTCACCTGCAAAAACGATAAAACAAGAATTCGGGGCATTAAAATTTCGGTGTCATCATTACATTATGCTGTATAATATATTATGTATAAAAATATTTGGAAGGACCAATTGATGTCACTAGAGAAATGGAAATCTGAAAAGGATATAAAAAGCAAATCACTCATATCAAATTGAAATGTCTTTTATTATTTGTTAAAAATTAAAACAAATATTGCCTACTTCTTTATATAAATAAATAAATAAGTACAATTTATATTACAATCGTATTTGATGTCTAATACTATATATTTAAATTATGTACAAAAGGTTTTTCATAGTCTGATAAAAACTTAAAATAAAAACAAAATAATAATAATAATAATAATAATTTATCGTAATAGTAACCTTGTAAACAAAATAGTAAATTCTACAATATATAATAATAATATGATAGAATCAAAACACGAACGTAAAACATGGCAAAATTAGTATTTTTTCCGATAGAATAATGTTTTATAATCGTATACATGTATATGTTATTTATATAGGACAAATTGTTTTCGATAATAAATTACTTAACATGATTAATAATATTATTCATATGGAAAATTTAAAATATTTTTTTTATCATTAAAAAAAAAGCATCAGCCACTATTAATATTGAGTACTGACTACATATTATATAGTAATAATAACACAATTGCATTTTAATACGATGGATAACGCAACTAAAAGAACGAATTTAATGGAAATAAAAATTTTAAAAACGTTATGACCTACGGAAATTTGTTGTAAACTATTCACACGGCTTCCAACTGGTTGTGACACCTAAACATAGAATATTATTTTATAGTTGACATCAACAACTGATAATATAATTAAATTAATATCATAGTGTTCCCCTAAAAAATTATTATAATAAAAAAAAAATTAAGTACCTACGACACAAATACTTTACACGAAAAAAAAAACATTCCCCTTAAATTAAATAATAACCAACAAAACTAATAAAATTATTTAAATGGTAACTATTTTGCTTACTGGCTGATCAATAATTAAGTAATAACTATAATAAAAAAAAATTAAGTGCTTCAGGGAACTAATGAAAAGAATATTAAAATTTGAGTGTGCAAAACCGATCAAGGGTACCGTTGTTTAGAATTATTATTATTTTGTATGTCTGTATAGTTAAACGACGTAAACAAAACGAGTCGGATTAGGAACGCGACGTAGTGTTTTCGAAGAACAATATTTTAGTATACATATTTGTTTTTTTTT
Organism: Schizaphis graminum; assembly: GCA_020882235.1. Lineage (NCBI taxonomy): Eukaryota > Metazoa > Arthropoda > Insecta > Hemiptera > Aphididae > Schizaphis > Schizaphis graminum. The sequence continues at coordinate 75,407,360 of CM037032.1, forward strand.
TGTGGGTTTTTTAATGTTATAAAATATAAATATTGTTTAGTTCAAAGTGGAATGGTTTCCGCGAGACGGAACGTCTAATCGGAAAATGAATATCCTTAACCTATCGTCGATTAAAATAATTAACTCTACACTTAAGCATTAATCGTTATACATAGTTGACGTGACAGCCTTTTAAAATGTTTTATCCTTAAAGTTACATCCGTTTTAACACAGGACACTTATATAGCGTATGAGCAGAAACGTATCGTAAACGTAATTGTATTACAAATATCGTACTAAATAATTTAACATCTTTATATTATATCATATTTAATAAAATGTCGCTAGCCTAACAACGCGTACAATAATAATATTATCGAATAAACGCGTATAGATATAAAGGACATTCGTTCGCGTATTGTGTTATAATGTGTAATGTACATATATATATATATATATATATATATATATATATATATGATAAAAATTATTTTTCGCGAATCAGTTTTCTCTTAAAAATTGTTTAACAAAATAAAAATTAAAAACAATCAATTGTTTCGTTAATTATCTAACGCGTATACATTTGTATTTTAATTAATGGGTTTGACGCCACTGTTCGCATACACCGTACATGGAAGATTAAGTACATAATATTAAAAAATATGATTTTTTTTTTTTTTTTTGTCATCACGCTATGCGTCTATATTTTGTATTAATAGTAGTAATATAGTAACAGTAGTAAGTCGTAATAAGGGTTTTAAACGTATAATGAAATTGTATATTATGTACGGCATGTGCATACATAAACGTTACGGAATATAATATTTTGTCATATGTACAGAGGAGGATTTCGCACATGAACAATTTAAAACCAACGGACAAACATCGGTTATATATTAAAGTGAAATCAACAATGTGTGTATAATACAGAATATTATAAAATAGGTACTACGATGATAACGTTATAATCGTATACACCGTGCTTGTAATATAACGGACGCGCGTGGTCGCGTTGACTAGACGTATTTACTGGACAGCTGTTTGGCCAATTCTGTGTACTTGAGGAATTTCGAATGCGGACTCTCGTCATAACCGCCACCGTTTTTGGTTTCGGGACTCTTGACACCAGCACCGGCCGAAGTAGACGGCGACCCGTTGTTGTTGTTATTGTTGTTATTGCTACTGCTGTTGTTATTGTTGTGATTTGGAGACGATTTGTGTTGTGACGATGACGAGGGCGAAGGCGAAGGCGAATGGGCTGCGGACGACGAAGAAGACTGTTGATGGCAAGACGCAGCGGCAGCAGCCGACGACGACGACGACGACGAGGCCGGTTTCAACATAATCGGTTCGGGCGTGATACCTTCCTTGACGAAATGCACTTTGGAAAGGTGATGCCGGTACGCACCCTTAGATATGAACGGTGTGTCGCAAAAAGCGCACTTCATGATCGAGTCGGCCGTTACTACAGCGTCGTTACACGCCCAGCTAAACGCCAAGATCGCACCAGGAGCGGTGCTGCCCGTGATGGATGTGGGCGGCGACATGGATTGCGCAGGTCCTCCGTTGGTAGCAGATGCGTTAGACGACGAACGGCTGCTGGGCCGGTGGTGGTGATGATGGTTGTGCGGGTGGTGGTGGTTCTCTGTCTTATCACAGAGCTTCTGTAGGGCAGCCAGGGGGTGGCTGCTTGCGCCTCCACCACTCTTTCCACCACCACCATCGCCGTTTGCGGAGGACGACAATCCGCCGCCTCCACTGCTGGCAGCCGAAGTCAAACTCTCAAACATCGATGACAGGGCACCCAGACTACTGGAAGTGACCGGTGTCTTCTTTCCATTATCTATGGATTTGTCACTGCCAGCTGGACTCAGCGGACTTTTGACATTGGTGGGCGTCGGACCACGACTCGATCCATTCATCTCATCCGCAACCGAACCCTCCGCTGACTCCCGGCTCCTAGCCCGCCGCTCGGCAGGGCTCTTGGCTACCACGTCGTCTTCGTCTACATACTCCTTCTTCACTTCAAAGTCACCTGTGACGCATCCTTCGTCGGGCCCACCGGACGGCTCACTCTTGACTTCTACGCCACCGGAGACCTCTTGGCCACCGTTACCTCCTTTTCCGGACGACGATGACGAAGATTTGGGTGAACTGTGCCGCTCGGGCGTTGATTTGGGCGTCACCGACCGCATTCGTTGATATTCAGACGATTCGTACTTACGGTCTGGAGTGGTCGAATCGCTACGCATAGCTGCCAACTCAGGCGACATGGAGCTTGACTCGCTGCCACTCCGCTCATGCCGGCCAAGCGACTGATAGCTTCGCAACAAGCTCATCGCCTGCACGTCCATTATTGGCTTCGTGGCGTCCACGCTCTCGTCAATTCCCAAACGCTTAAGTATGCTCTCACCGATTGAAGCACCTGTAGCCGACGTACCGTAACGGAGCCGCGAGTCGAAGCTCTTCTCGATCAGCTTCTCGATGGCATTGAGCACGGACGGCGACGATGAACCTGTGGTGGCTGCAGCCACGGTCGGTTTATTCATTGACAGGTCAGCCGCCGCTTGAGATCTATCTTGCTCTTTCTTGGGTCTCTTCTCTCGACCCGGTTCTGCCGTTGCACCTGACATCGAATTTTGCGACATCAATGCGGTTTTTAGAAGGTTCTTCTGGTCAGCAGTCATCGTAACACACACCCGCAAGTGCTCCATGAAACTGGCAACATCCACCTTTTCGCCACACTTTTCACAAATTATCCTACCCAAACGGTGGTTGGTGTCATTAACCGCCTTGAACCCACCACCAGACGTCGGATATCCTCCGTCACCATTCTTCACATCGTGCTGAGCCCGTTCCAGCTCTAATAGCTTACGCACTGGCAGCGATTTCTTCCGCTTCTCCCGCGTCTGCCGGCGTCTATTGCTACCCTCCGTAATCGATCGCATCATATGCTCTTTATAATGTGCATTCTTCACCATGTGTACGCTCAGCTCTTTGAGTGAGTTGAACGCCTGATCGCATACTTTGCACGTGAGAACGGCGCTCACGTGGTTGGCAGACGTGTTTACCGAGCTAGCCGGCGAACTGGTGGACGCGGTGCTCACGTTATTGCCACCACTAGACGATTTGTTCTCGTCCGCAGACTTCCACGATATGATCTGCTCCTGCGAAATTATGTTGGTGTAGTGTTGTGTTTGCTGCATGTGAGTAGTCATCTCTTGCAGAGACCTGAAGCTCTGGCCGCACCACATGCACTTGAGTATCTGTCTAGTCTGTTCGGCACCTTTTCCGAGCCAGACGTCTTGGCCGCGCACCAACTTCCTGGGCAACGGCATTGTCTCCTTAATCAACATGTTGAGATCATTTTTGTGGCCAGAAGATGTAGACACAGGTGGTGGGGGCGGTGGCGGGGGTGGCTGGAGGCTTTGAGCGGCGGCTGTTCCGTGTTTGGTTTCGGCCATGTGCGTTGACATAGCCTGCAGTGTGGGGAAACTCATCTTGCACCAGACGCACTTGAGCACGTCTTTGGTCTGGTCAGCTCCCTTGTTCAGCCAATGTGATTGCCATGCACTGTGACGTCCCGAGCTAGGTGCAAGTACCGATCTTGGTTCGTCTTGAAGCTTACTCAATTCACACATCTTTTCCAGCGCCTTAGTAGCGTCACTCGCCGCTGACGGGAACGATCCGTACGTTAGTTTGCCATGCTTACCGTTCCACATGTGCACCGGATCGCTTGGTGGCGTCATCATCTCACCTCTTGATATGGGCCTTATCACCGGGGTACTGTATTGTGCCCAGGGCCTGCTCATCCGGTTGTACGCGTCGGTGGACGGTGACACGGGCGACGGGTCAAGTTTTATTTTTTTGCTTCTAATAGTCAGATCGATAGGTGAGTCTTCGTTGTTGTTACTAAGGTTCATGGCTGCAGGCTGGGAAGAAGCCGGTGGGCTGGCTGGCCTTTTTGTACTGAAATCTAGCACGTCCAACGATGGTGGCGATCGTCCTGGAGACACAGTTGCCAGTAACGGCACTTCGTAAGGAGGAAGACTCGATTCACTTCTCGGTGATCCTCTACTCATTTTTGATGGACTGTTTGTTTCTCTGTGAACATAAAAAAGAACACATTCACGTTTTAAAAATTACTCGACACTATATTCCAATTCAAACTGTAATTAATATATAAAATGCATTTAATAAAAAAATTAATTCAAGGCCGATATTAAATTATTATATTTATAAAACGTGAATTATATTAAAGTGCACACGCGCTTCCAGTGAGACATTGGATCATTTTATAATCCTCAAAATATTTTATGGAATCCTGAAATAACAAACACGAGACGAATGGCCGGGTTGACATTTAATGTCGTCTGAAATCGAGACGCACTATAAAAATTGACACGAATAGATTGACTAAGTCCTTGATTTAATGAAGGCGTTTATCAAAATTACTTGATATTTTTTTCTCCTCTCCATTAATTACGACGTGTTTTTTTATTATTACCATCTGCCAACTACACATTTCAGTCAACCGACTGCATTATTATTATTTATTTATTATTATTTTTTTTTTTTTTTGTCGGTTTAATTAATGGAAACAATTAGCATAACCCGACATTGAGTTGGCGACAAGATTTCAATCCGAATGATTAGCACGCGGCCATTTTGGCTCGGTGCCTGGTGACTTCGGAGCATATTATACACACACATATACTCTCGCTCTCACACACGCACATATATATTATTCAGAATTTGATATAAGGACCCTTTTTTCTGGTGTGGGTCGGGACGTTGGGACGGAGCGTAAAACAGGGTATAAAGAGAGAGTGAGAGGAAAAAGAGAGGAATAGATTTGCACGCCCGGAACTCGATCCTCCGTCGGCAATAATTTCCGGCTAACAAGACAGATTAATGAACAATATTTCATATTGGCAAGACTTTTCTCGCAAAAACAAACTCAGTCGAGTGCCGCATTAAAACCAATTTATGGAGTTTGCAGTGTCGTCTCCGGCGCAACCGGAATAATTGTAATATAATGCCGTCACGAATTCAAGTTGACAAGGTGTATCTTTCGGCAGCGCCGGCGGGTGAGTGGAACGACGACGTTATCATGGTGCCCCGGTGGCGGCGGTATATATAGTCGACGTGAGCAGCAACGGGCGATATATTTTAAAAATTATCGAATCCAAAGTACAAAGTTGACGTTCCCAGCGGGGAGGTCATAACAGTTTTTTCCCGCTCTCGTCACCACCGCCCCTATATTATATAGCACCACTCTACACACTGTCGGTTTCTACTCCGCGCCAGGAACTTCCTTTCGCGGAGCGTAGGCGAAAAAAAAGAAATTATCCGCCGCTGCAGGAGAGGCGGCACCCGAGCCATTATCGTAAATCAGTCGAAGAGTCCCGCCATCTCTCCGCCGCGAACCAAGACTAAATGAAAATTCAAATGAACGGGCAAAACCAACACACCCTGAGCACATTACGAGGCGCTCGATGACGACGACACTGTTCACCGTTCGCCATCGTCAACATTCGGAACGTTTTTTTTTTTTTTTTTATTATTTTATTATTATTATTTTTTTTTTTTAATGGTACGATGGGGGCCGCCGATAGCATTTCTTATATATATATATATATATATATATATATATATATATATATATACATATTTTGAAGAGTTTTTTGGACGAATTATTATTAATATATATTGTCGCCCTCGGTTGAAATTGCGTTGCCGAATTTCAACGTTTATTTATTTATTTTTTTTTACTTAATTTAGATTTCTTTTCGTTCAAATAATTGTTGAACGCGCAGTAACGGTATAATGTCATATTATTTTATATGTGCGACGTGGTGGTTTGAAAATAATAATTTTATGTGGACACGAAACCATGAAACCGTTTAGCAATCGAAAATACATCAGAATATTAAAAATATTGATATTTTAATGATATATTTACGAATAAATAATATGATGAAAAAAATAATATGCGCATTAATTGACATTCAAAGACGTTGAAGTACATAGACACGTTCACATATTCATCAAACCAGATTTATGGCCGAGGCGTTTTTGTTTAATCGACGAGACGAGTGTGACATTGCGTAAAATCGGCCATTTTACCAGAATAAATTTAATGGCATTCCTACCGAGAGTATAATGTCAAGGCCCAATTAAACGAACCGAATCGATGGTAATAATTATTATTATCACAGTCTTATATATTATATTTATAGAACACAGCGATATTATTCGTGCGTGATTAAATTATACGTTTTAATTAAGATTGTGTTATATACGACGACCAGGATCAGAAAACGATCGTCTGTATTATAATAATTATAATAATAATAACAATAATAATTCACGACTATTCGAAAATTAATAATCTGTTGGTCGTTTTATAAATTATATAGACCTCGTCGACTCCGAACGACTGTAAATCGTAATAATACTATTATAATATTTCTGGCGCGAAGAATTATTATAACACAATCGTTAATTATTACGAATCGGATAATATGGAACGCTCACACGATTCAAGAGACATAAATCCTAAATACGAAAATTACCGCCGACGGATCGGAACGCGTTTTCGTGTCCATTAGGCAAGTGCGAAGGGGGGAGGGGAATTCGTACCTATATAACGTCTCAATTTAAATATACAATATTAATATAATATATTATATATATATCATACATATATCGTGCTAAAACGATAAATCGTAACTGTATAATAGTATTGTGTTATTGGGTATATTATATTGCAGGGTACTGACCTCAGAGGCAAACGTTCGTTAGCCACTGCGACGTCTTGTTCAACGTCCGTACTCGACGGAATCGGAGACCTCGGTGGCGAGCCGGACGATCCGCCTGACACGCCTTCCTCTTCTTCTTCCTCTTCGTCCTCGTCGTCTTCCGGACAGCCACCGTCGTCTTCTTGATAGCCCGCTGGTGGCTCTTCACCTTCACCACCTTCCCCTGGAAAAATCAAAACGAATGTTGAGTTAAAACTTCGACGGTAAAGTATAGGTAATAAGTAAGGAGAGCAGAGATAAAGTGAGAAAAAAGTCGACATGATAATAGTAATAAACTTATATAGATCTATAACAATGTGTAAATGCAGGGATAGAGACAGTCGGCAGCGGTCTCGTTATACATTATAATTGCAAGTGTATAATATGTGTATGTGTGTTACTATAGTGCTCGCGCGAGTACGATGCACGCAATAGGATCGTTAATCCTATCGGCCCGCACGCTTCGAGATGAGAGTCTAATTTGAAATAATGGGCTGCTGTCGAATCGACGTTTAGATTAACTGTACGCGTCGGCGACGTCGTCGTCAAATACCCGCCCGACGACGGATCGTTTGTACTTATTTGTACGGCGTTTGCTGTCAATGATTTTTTTTTTCTAGAAAAAAAAACGATACACGCCTAAGTCACTCCGCATACAGTGCAGATTGTATATTCGCGAGTTGCGATCGCTCTCCTCCCTTAACGAGCCGACCGCCACCGCGGCATCACTAATATATATTTATATTTCGTTATATTATACACTACACCACCCTATGAATCAACCGTAACAGAACGTTGTCTTGAAATGAACGCAGAACAAAACAGGCGCACAAGCAGTGTAAAAACTAAAATTTTACCAAAAAAAAAAAAAAAAAACGACCCAGAAAAGAGTTTATTATCTCCACAGACGTTCGTCTTTTTGATCAACGCATTTTATTCTTAGACGTCCCGGAAAAAAAGAATAAAGTAAGAGAGAGAAAGAGAAAATAATAATAATAATAATAATATAATGGTATGGTATGAGGAAAAAAACTTTAGCGTGCACAGACGAGACGAGGTCTCGGTGCAGTGGAATTCATTATTTTTGTGTGCGGACTCCGCTGTGTAGTTAAAGAAGAGGACAATGGGGGTCGCGAATTTTCCGGGCCGACAAACCCTCAAGATCGAATGCGCTAGATAACGATATAAAAACAATAAAACCTGGGGCGGATCTCTCTCGAACCTGTCCAAAGTCGTCACGACCCAAAGCCTATTGTCTTAACGCCTTGCAGATGGCCCGATAAAAACGAATGGGTTGTTTAAGAAAACTTAAAACCGTCGACTCGCAGTCGTACCCTTCGGCCCGCGCGCCGACGCCTCGCCGGAATGATGCCCGCGCCCATTGTGCAGCGCTGCGAAAAGTTCTCGTACACGGCCACCGCGAAGAGAAGTCGAGGAGAAATGTGTACGTTCAGCATTATAATGGTATACAAGTATTAATATAATCCGATGAAATGAACATTCAGAGACGATGCGTCCAATAAACCACACCACACGCTTTCCTCGATCATTAGGCTCGCGCGCGCGGCATGTTTTTTTTTCTCTTATATTATTATATTCTTACCGCACCGTCTACGGGTTATTTTATTTATTATTTGTTTTTAAATCCATCGAAGCGGCGACGGTGGCTAATATATATTAATATAGTATGTGCGCGCGGAATGCGGAGAAAAAGAAAATATCGTTTAATTGGTCTGATTTATCGTCTATTGTTCACGTGCTGGTCGTGATGGTCCGATTTTTTTTTATTATTATTATTATTATATTTATGTTTCAGCGCCACCGGTCAGCGCCACTCCTCACGGGTTACAGTGTTCGTTACCCGCCGTTGCCACCGCATCTTATTATCGCCAAACCTATCCAAAGGCACATGCTCACGACCGGCTTGTCGTTTATATGTATTATTATTATTATTATTGTATGGGTGCGCGGTTGTTATCCCCGCGACGATCGTCTTTCTAAAGTGGCGTACGCGCAGGCGGTAATCTACGCGAAAATCGGCGCAATTACTGTATATATGTATATATATATGGAAACGGGAAGTCATATATTACCCTGGTGGTAGTGATACCCAATATTAAATACATTACGTACCTAATACTAATACGAAAATAGCAAAAAACGTCCACTGACAAGAGTAAATGACGTACGTAATAAGTATAATAATATAATATAATTATTATATTACTGTAATAGCACATGGAACGCAATCAGCCGGTGCGGTGGCAATCCGTTTTCGAAAGGTCTAAATTAGGCGGTGACGGCGACGACGACAGGACCGCCAAAACAAACAGACTCGTAAATTAATTGTCAACTCTGGTAACCGCACCAATTAACGTGATGTCGTTAAACATTAAGTTGCCGGCGGCGGTGCCTGCATAACGTCGTTGCGTTTTCTACCCTCCGCGAACTCATACCAAGACTCCCGCGCCCTTCTACTCGGGGTGAAGCGCTCGCGCGAGCCGTCTGTCTGTTTAATTCTCATTTGTCACCTCAAACCCCTTTTTCAGCCGTCCCGCGCACGTTCCTCACCGCACGCCGTGTACATACACACGGTTGTACAACACAATATAAACACAATAATAATCATAATAATATAATAATAACGATAATATATTCTTCTGTCTAGCGGATACAGCAGCAGCCGCTCGACGTCAGTCTATCAGTCAACCCAACACGCACACGCGACTATGTTATAATACGTATACTGCAGAGGTACCTATTTTATACTGATAAGTAACACGACGAAAATCGATAGATCGTACAAACTTACGCACAAAGTGTGTTATTCCCTCGCGACAACAGACTTAAACTTCACGACGTGCCTAATATATACCATAATAATAATATATAAACGAATGAGCGGCGGCGGCGCGTTGTCCTCGAGTCGGATCGAGTACACAATAAAACAATTTTTTTTATCCCGCACGCCGCTGCAGATATATAGGCATATTATAAAACATATCGGCCGCCCTCTTTTTTTTCCTTTCGATCGCCATACCGTACACCGAAGCGGCGTTTGTATGCAAATTCTATAGCACATTTGCATATGTACGCGCTCGTGTAGCGGTATTGTCTCATCGTCGTCGCCGTCGTTAAACGCTTTTCAATTTTTGCGACGGACTATCCGAAACAATGGCTTAACTCTTGTACTGCAGGCAGCATTCTCCGTAATATAAATCGTAGGTACGCGTATATTATTATTAAAGCGTGCGTGTGTGTGTGTGTGTGTGTCTTCAGCATGGCAGATAGGTTAGTGTCCGACGACTGCAATGAACGCGCGAGGTCGAGTACAGTGCGTTTCATACTATTTACAATAAGAGAACGATCTTCACGAGTAAAGGACGTTTTATTACATACATATATATGAACATTATTTGCATGTTACGGTCGTATTCGTCTGAACAAATGCAAAAAACGTACGTTCATCTACAGATAGACCATTTCGTTTTGTTGGTATAAAATATATTAGAGTAGATTAACTGATATATCAAATTTAAATATGCCATGTTGTTTGATCAACATTTATTGTTTTAAACATCATAAAGAGAAACAAATATAATCAGGTTTTTTTTTGATGGGATGTTTTGTGTTTTAATTATTATGCTTAAATATAACTCACGGGGGATTTATATACACTAAATTACAGTCATCAATTTTCATATTAATATATCAATTAATGTAAAATAAAACTTTATGAAAACATATTTTATAAATATCTATAGAATATTATGAGAAATATGTTTTTGCATAAATACGTCCTAATATATCATGTTCTTCGGCGAGTGGGGAAAGGATGTCTACGTAACTCAGAGATTCCCAACCAGGGTGCGAATTTTTTTTAGGGTGCCGCGAAATTATTTGAAATATTTTTTTAGGAAAAATAATTTCATTAAAAATATAGCATTGTGAGTAATAAAACGGACTATAATAATATAAAACCTATCGTGTTTCATATATTTTGTAGAAATATTACGATGTTCGATCTATAACTACTTTTGATTATAATTATGCACTAATAAATAGAACCGAAGTACTCTATATAGTATAGAGCATAGGGTGCCTCCGGATTTTTAGAAAATGTCCAAGGGTGCCACGAGTCAAAAAAGGTTGGGAACCTCTGAGTCGTAACTAGATAAAACGTTAATAATAACGGTTCATTTTCATTCGAATATTTCAAAACCTTGGAGATTCTGCAAGGACGTTCTACATTTCGACGCATAGTGAAATAAAAGTTTCTTTATTCACTGGAAGGAGCGAAAAACAGATTAGGGAAACGCGTTCGACACCGGTCCGATGGCCGAACCATTAGCATTCCTCCGAATATCTCGGCCGCGTCAAATTATTGCCTGGTGACTGGCGTCGCTGTCGATTGATTAATACTACGACGACGACGATCCGCACCCTACATACATGTGTACAGTTCACATACCCCGGGCGGCCGAGTATAAAATAATAATATAAAACGGCCAGGTAGGTGAGTTATGGATATATATTATACACGACACGCGTGTTGGCGAAAATAATAAGAAAAACGTCCGGCAAAAGGTATTATAAATGATGCGGCGGAAAATCAACAGGGGCACACACACGTACACGAATATAATACCATACATTATATTATATTATTGCCTTCGGTATAATAATAATAATACGAGCGCACATATTGTGCAATTCCGAGACGCGGCCATTGTGCGCGAGCGTTGTTCGAGAGCGGCGGCGACGCGTGATTTATGGCGGGGGACGACGGGCCCGGTCAAACTGGTTGACGACAAAAGAATAAACGAATAAACGCGATATTTGACGTCTTATGCGACGGCGACACGGTGTTGGTCGGAAATTCCTGCACCTTTTGTCAATCAGCAACTCCTCAGTGACCTCAGTTCTCGTCAATGGCTTTTTTTTTTTTTTTTTATATCATATTATATTAAAAAGCGTCCGATCACCAACGGCAGACTGTAGGTTTTTTCTGACCAATTTTGATCGTCCTCACACGCTTACCGCTACCCAACCTCACAGCCATATCGTCCGAGGAAACCGACTACACCACAGCCAAGCCGCGACGCATCCATTCGTTGTGTGTAAAAAAAAAAAAAAAGACGCGAGCTCTCGACAGACTTGCAAGCAGATATAATATACCTTCGTACGTATATTATATCGATGACCGTCACAGCCATAAATCTCCTGCACGCGCGCGATGGCTCGAAATTTATAACCTAGCTGCGTACACGTGACATGTATATATAGATACGAGTAAGTATATTATATTTATATATATATATGGTCGCGAGTTTATTACCGGCTCGCGTTTTTTGGTCCCATTGAATTGTCAAAATGAGCGATGACCGTGTCGTCGCCTGGTCGCGAGGTTTGCGCGAAAACGAGAAAAAAACCGCGACCCGGTCGGGAGAGAGGAGAAATCGGACGGTCAAAAATTGCGGGCAGCGGTGCGGCGGAGAGGCAACCCGGCCGGAGTCGCGGATTCCCGAGAGCGCGCATCAAACCGGTCCGCGCGCGGGGAGAAAAAAACCGTATATGCGTACGAAAACCGTCATTGGCCGTGACTGCGAGAAGTGCACATGGTACTACGTACCGAACATACCCGTCCGTACGGTGTCGTCTTGTCGGATGACCCACAGGCGAGGAATGGGTAGGGGGGAGGGGGCTATCGGCCGGTGATAAATCGATTAAACAAAAGCGACGCGCCGATGCACCAACAACACAATAGCGTAAGTCTGCGCACGACACACTGCCCGTGGACTCCGTTTGTGCACACATACCATAATATAATATCGATATGTATAATAATAATACCTGTACGACGCGCCGCAGGTATAATAATATCATTGTGTGTGTGTGTGTGTATACGCAAACGACGCGTAACTCTCGGCGCAGCACCACCTCATTACCGATGCAAACGCCGCCGCCGCCGCCGCCGCCACCGGGACGTGGTGGCGAGTGAATGTGCGTGTTGTACGCGTCTGTCCGTCCGTCCGGCCGGCGGTCCGTCGTCAGGTATTATTGTACGCGCAACGCACGGCCGGCCCCCCGCCCCAAATGGACGGGCCCCGGTCGGCCAATCGGCACAGGCAGCATGGTAAATATAACGCAAGTGTGTTTGTTATGTTTGTTATGTTTGTGTGTGTGTGCGTGCGTTTGTCCGTTTTGCGAGCGTGTGTGTATGTGTGTGTGTGTGTGTGTGCATGTGCGTTTGTTTTACGGACAATCGCGTCGTGTGATACGCACTGGTGGTGCGGCCGCAACGTGTATACAGATGCACATTGCACATATTACGTACGACATGCGTTATGGTGAAAATATATTATATATATATATATAATATATATACGTAAATAAATGCATTATATACCTATATAATGTACCCGCCGCGTACCTAATGCACCGTCACTGGTCGTCTGCGGATAATCGAATTTTTATACACGTACCGCCGCAGGCGGCATCATAACGAAGACGTCTGGACTTAACTCGATCCCACCGAAATTGTTGTCGATGCGGGAAATTACGGACAATTATTAAACGTGTACGACTTGGTCCCGTTCGGCGAATGCGAATTTTCCGCCGGTTCAGCGAAGTATCACTCTGCAGACCGTATACAAATACGATTAACTGCTGAGAAACGTAACCCCTATACGTATAATATATATATGATTATATACGAGACGACAACGTATATATACGTGAGCGGTAATCAATGTTCTTAAATCAACGGTTAGGTAGTTATCCTCATCCCGGGCGGCGAACGAGTGGAGGCAGGCCAGACGACGACATAACTCGGCTAATGAACACGAGCCAGTACACATATAAGTGTACTCAATATGCAGTATTATATATTATATGTACATAGGTACGCGCGTGCGCGGTAGGTAGGTCGTGCTTTCTATCGTGTCGCGATTATATATATTATTCAACACAGGAATTTTTAATGAAACCGCAAATCGTTGGCCCGAGTATCCCGGCCGGCTGGCTTTGGATATCGTTAATCGTTCCAAATATAATATATCATAATGCGCACGTCCAAAACTGTAGGTATCATACCTACAGTAAATCGAGAATATTATTATTAGTATTTTGATTTTGAAGTTTCGCAACAGACTCGACAGCATTTTGCTGTCATGGCATAAATCTTCGTGCGTGAAACGAGTCATATTATTATATTTGTGTTCGTCGGCAAGTTGATTTATTTTGATTTTCCGCCACCGCCGGGCGCGGCCTGTCGCACACGTGCGCGCCAGTTAATTTTACCGACCCAATTCACCTAGTCTACAAACTTCTTGGTACGTTCTCAAAAAATACAAAAAATAAACACACGCGCAAACGCGTAGACGTATACGTATGCATATTGTGCTCCACTCGATAGTACGCCCAACTGCCACTCGTAACTCGTGGTAAAGCAAAAAATAAATAAATTGTCCGTAAATTATCATCATTGTGCGGCGTTTTTTCGTGTTATTTTTTTTTTTACGATTTTATTGGCCACCGCCGAGAACATTGTATACACGTATTTATTATAATACTACAGTGTACATAACACATCAGGTTAGTGTGTATATGTCAGGAGGGCTTCGAAATCGTTTTTATCTCTCTCTCTCTCTCTCTTATTTTATCTCTTTCTCGTTCACTCGTTCACTCTATCTCTTCTTTATCGTCTTCAAAACGCATTATTAAATATTATAACGTCCGGCCGACGAGAGCACCTGCGACTCGACCGAAAACACACAAGTGATGTAATAAAACGAGACATATCATATAATATAAGCACATGGTTTTCTATAGTGTCATCGGGAGTGGCGGTGGCAGAAACGATTATTTTTACGATGGACACGTAGTTTTAGTACGTGTTTCAATGTATACACTACTACTGCACGGCTAGCTCTCATCTAAAACCAAACTGTGATCACTGAGCACGTTAAACTTGATATTCTAGTGCGCGATGTACGCGTAAAACCTATAGAATAGATCCGAACTCATTTAGTTTATTCCATTAATATAACAATATAATATGTTGGTAGTAGAAAGCCAACAAAATTAAGATGATATTAAGAAAAAAATTCATATAATAATATGTGTACTATAGTAGTAGTGCACGATTTAAATAATTTATTTTTACGCGGACTAAAATATCATTTATTTAAACCAAACATTAATTAGTATTAATATCTAACCAATAACAACCATATACTTAACGGTTAACGTTTATTTGATATCTCCCGAAACGGTTTTTTTTAATATTCTTGAAAAATATATGTAGTCACTGACGCTGAATATGCGTGAACCCGGTAGCGATGAATAATACGTATGTATTATATACGGGTAGACGTAACAAACGCGGGTAGGTATAATCGGCCGTTATCGGGGATTTGAATGGGTCGTCTAATTATGATCTATATAAAAATATGATATTATATATTATTATATGATTGTGTTTTATGCGTTTGAGGATTTCGGTAGGAAAAAAAGTGATTTTTTTCCTCGAAATTCAATAGAATCACACGACACCCCGATAAAACGGTGACGTCGACTTAATATATATATATATTTGTTTGATAATATATATTACGTGGGCACACGCGGTCGAGACAAAAGCGGCCGGCGCGCGCGTTATAACATACAGTAGTGTATTTGAAAATATCGTTACGAGGGGGGTGTAGAGGGAAGAGGGGACGGAAAAAAATTGTGTAATTTATGTCCTATCGGTTTGACATCAAAAGATTGTGCGTGTGTGTGTGATACAGTTGGGGTGAGAGCGCGCGTTATTTATGTAATTAATAATTTTAATGGCCATCCGTCCGTCGGGGTACTGACGAACTGCTGCTACTCGCACGGCGCTGATCGGCCGTGGCGGCGGCGGCGGCGGCCCTGTCGAAAATATCCTCTGACTGATTTATGTCTTTTGCCGCAACAACGGGGCGAGAAAAAAATATATATATTACACGCGCGCACACACGTATATGATATCATAAATAAACGGCTTCCCCGTCCTCCCGCCGCCGCCGCAGAAAGCTGCTGCAATAAAAGATCAGCTGTCAACCCCCCGACCACCCCCTCAGAAGCGGGGCCCGTGCAAAATCCGCGTGTACACGCACGTTTGTTATATTACATTATATATCATACATATAGGGTTCGACGTCGTAGTCGTCGTCGTCGTCGTCGTCGTTGTCGTCAATGCACATGGCGGGAAAAAAATCGTTAGATCTCTGGACTTAGACACACACACACACCAGGAGGCTGCACGCCAATAAATCTATACGTCCTTTTCCATGTCTAATCCGGGCCTACAGTCGGAAATCGCTTCCTGGCCGATGTAAACAGATCGTCAACAACGTACACACACATACATTAAAACACATATATAGTGCTTATAGAACCCGATCGACTTACTCGTAAAAAAAAATAATCTCCAAAAATTAATAAGAATCCCAAATTTGAGACAAGGCAAATTAAATACCATAAAAAACTAACTTTAGCAATCATAGAATTTATATAAAAAAAAAAAAAAAAATGTCAAATTTCTGATCTTCTATGTATGATAAATTTAAATAGAACTATATAACTATATTCAACTAGGCATAGATGTCGGTTTGACATAAAATAAATATTGTAAAATATATACTACATGTAAGCTTGTATGTTTACGAAAAATAGTAATTTACGTCTGCATGTGCTACCTATATAATGTTAATAATATTTCTCATAACCATTGTAAGTATGAAAAAGATAAAAACTGTTGATTCATAAAAAATCAGCCAATATCGATATGAAAATATTGTAAATAGATATGCAAAAAAAAATATGAAAAGTCTAAATGTCACGGACAGAAATATCGTATTGCACAAATATCAATTTTTGAATTGGATTTTTGTTTTCAGTCTAGAGGATTTCCCAAAATGTCTTTGATTTCTAAGAAAAGCTCTTGTAAAATAACTGATGTTAACGCGAGTTGGTAGGACCATCTGAACGGACTATTTCTTAGTTTTTCTATATAAATTATGTGGTTGTAAGATAACGGTACTATATTACCTATACCTTCTTTAAATATTATATTTCGAATACATCGATACTTTGGTCACACAACATTAGTTGATTGACCGACGCAACATACTGCTGCAGAGTGTACTTTGGCATGTAATATAATATAAAAGTGCTTAAACGTCATCGCCGAAGCACAGTGCGTATACACACGCTATATAGTTATAATGTGGCGATGACATTGACGATGACGATGATGATACACACGACCTCCGCTATCGCCGCACACTAGGGACATCTGCCCCTCTTTTTTCCACTTTAATTACCATCGACATCGTCGTGTCTATAAATCAAGAGGTGACGTGTGCGCGCTCACACACACACACACACACACACACAGGCACATAAATGTATACGAACGTAATGCACTCTCCCGGGCTCTCGCCTATACACGCGAGTTGAAGCGGGGAATGACGACAATATACTGCAATATATAAAATGTGACGACTGCGACTCCTCCTAGAGCGTTATTATAATATACAAACCCGCAGCGCCGCACATGCACATAATATGCATTTATTATTATTTTTATTACACGCGGTGAATTACGTTTTTAGTTATTAAATTTATGATTCATATATATACATATACGACATACGTAAACGCGGAATTGACATTTCCATCAGGAAAGACGACGTACTTGCGTGTGGCGAATATATAGGTACTTATAAGATTTATAAAAGTGTTTGTGTGTCTGTTGACGAAGTGTAGCGGTCCGCCTAAGACACGAGAGCAGCGTCAAAGCGTATATTATTATTATGTTATACGTCTAACGGGCTGAGGAGAGTGACAAAAGTGTGTACGTATATTATATAATAATAGTCACTTTTCGGTCTGCGATGGCGGCGACGCGGAGGAATCAAAAAACGTCACACACACGCGCAATTAATAACCGCCACCGCCGCCGCAGTGTGTGTGCACAGCGCGCGATGGACATGTGTTTGTCGAATTACACATATATTATACGGAGGCGCACAATAATGGCTGTCAACATTTATCACCGAGTGCCGCCGCTCGGCAGATGTTCGACGCGAAAAATATCGAATAAAATCGTGTATGCGCGCGCGCGCTTACGTATAATATAATGATATTAAATAATGTATACAACCGCGTACAACGGAAATCTATAAAGACGACGACGAATGATGTGCATCAAAATTCGATTTTCAAATAAATCGGAATCGGCCATTTTCGATGTAACGGGAGGACAAAAATTCCGTCGCCGTTCGCGTATTTCTATATAGTGCGATATAAACTCGCGAGGATACATATCAGTCGTGAAAACAACCCCGCGAGTTACAGACGTCACATGCCTCCCTCATCCCTTCACCACCGCGACCCTATGCCGTCCTTCACAAGCGTAATGCACTCTTATAACATACTACACGGACCGCGCACACATGCTCACAGTGTGTAAATGAAGTGTTTATGTATGTATGTATGTATGTGAGTGTGTGTGTGTGTGTGTGCGTGAGTTGTGTTGTTGTGTATATACGCATACAATAATATACCTCTCGGCGCGTTTAACCCGACCCCGTCGCGACCCCGACGCCACGGCGCAGTCGGTTGTCGGCGGCTAATTTGTCAAGAAACCCCTAAACGCCACCGCCGCCGGAAAACAAACTACCGCCGAGGTCCCAAAATCGTGTGCGGTTATACGATGTTATACGACGAGAATGGTGGTCGTGTTTACGTACTCGGTATATTATGATGTATATAATATAAATCGCGAGATTTACGTCGCAGCATCGCATTGTTTTTGTTTTCCGCCATCACCCCGTCGATTATTCTCCCGTTGTTGTTGTTATTATTTTTTTTTCCTTTCGTATATTCCCTCTTTATTTTAGATTACGCGCACTTTACTCACGGACCACCCACGGCGAAGGACACGACGCCCGCGAATCGTTTCATTTTTCGTGGAAAAAATACGAAAGCTGTCACCGCCGCGGGACGTGCGCGTCCAGCGTCGGGTTTTTTTTTTTTTTTATGCCCTTCCACTCTGTTTCCATCTCAGTTTTCTTTTACAGCCTTTGCTTTTTAGTTTTGATGGACGCTGTCGATCAACGACCGCCGCGGGGACGCAGCTCGACAGGAGAGTAATACTGTATATTTAAAATAAAATAAAATATTCGACAACACGAACCCCTACTGCGGACGGTCATAGGATATAATTAAACGCACACTAAATACTTTTCTCTTTTTACTCCTTGATACACAAATCGCCCAAACATGTTCACTTTCAATTTTATCACACAATATAGTATTTTATTTTAAATTTTGCAATTTTTAGTTTTTCTATACTTTTAAGGATCATATTTTCAAATAATTAGATTTTTATGTTATATTTTAATCACATTGAACTTCTTTTTTTTTAAATGAGAGAAAATATATAGTGATTGAATGCAAAAATATAATTTTTTAAAAATTAGTACTAAGTTATGCCTATCTATTTATATTTGTAATGTATAATAATTCTAAAACTATATAGTAATATAAGTATTATTATTCAATAAACAATGTGTTACAGCAATTATTATTGGTTTGACTACCGTCGTGTATATATATGTATTCAATTCTAGTCGTTTCGAGAACGCGTATTTTTTGGTTTACATCTCGTTAATGTTTTGCACACTGTCTGCGTCGGTTGTTCGCTTGTTTATGAAAATTAAATATATTGTAATAACAATAATAACGAAGTCTCGTTTACTACAGACAACAGTTATTGTATACACAGGGCGTAATATATTAATAATATTCTGTAGTACATTACGTTATATATAGGTACGAGCGCCGCTGCAGGACCTACCGCATTCGTGCTAATATAATATAAAAGGCGAATTATTATTACCTCGGAACGCGTTTACGAGCCAACCAATCATCATTATTATTACTATTCGTTTGGCCATTATCCGGCGTTTCTTTTTTGGCACATGTCATATAATACGCACGATTAGTGAGTGTGCGCGCGCGTGCGAGAGTTACCGGGACGTGTTCAAGGTTTTTTTGCGAGTTAGTGTACTCGTGTTATATAGTAGTAACTATATGTTTAAAATCATATTTATTTCCTATGGATTGACCACTAAGAACAACGTTTTACACACTCCCGTCAATACATTAAGTACTCTCTGGAGCCACAGTTAACCAATATCGAACGCGATAAATCTTCCGTCGGCCCGTCACGCCGAATTTTAGTATTATTTTTTTTTATGTTTTTGAATAGCGTGGCTTAGGGAAATATAGAGAGAAACCTTTTGCAGAACACACGCTTCAGCTGACCGCGGGGACGACTATAAGCGTGGAACGAATAACTGACGCGCACATATTCTATATATATAGATATAATATATTACTATTATTATCATCATCATCATCATCGTCGTCGTTATTATTATTATTGCTATGAGATATGCACACACGGATGGCAATAAATCAAGGTTTTGTCCGTCAGCCCCGGATCATCATAAACCTACTCTTTCCATCTTTCATTATTGTTGTTATATTATTGCCATATAGCGGTCATAAAAAATATTCATATATATATATATATTATATAAATATATGATTTCACCATCGCGCATATCATTGTTAACACCACGCACGACTCTAATCCTCGACTCCGATGCGCGATCATTAACGATGGAAAAAAAAGCAAACACACACCCGATGTCACATAATTTACGTCGGTTTTGATGTGTTTTTATCGTAAATTTCAGTACGCTTTTCGAAAAAAAAATCTACACCGCGGTTAATCGAATAATTTTTTTTCCCACTACAGATGATTCTGATGACGGTTGTTCGCAATACACGAAATTCAGTACAAGCTTGAGACGAAAGTGAAAACGTCCCGACCGTCTCCAGCGAAGGGGTAGGAGACTGCGTCTGCAATAGAAGCCACTCGAGTGAAATTCGTTTGGGGGAAACGATTTTACGTCTTTCTCTTTGCGACGGCGCGTATAATAATATTATATATACGTCCGAATATAAACATTTTCATTTCGCGAAAAAGGTTCAGTGACTGGCGGCGATCCGTGCGCGTGTACGTGCGTGCGTGCGTGTGTGTCCGGTCGTCTTCGCCGTCGACGTTACACAACGGTTGACAGGGTTGTTTTTTTTTTGTTTTTTTTTTTTTTTATTTTGCTCCGTTGCAAGTGACGTTGAAGCCCGGCGCGACCTGTTCACGTCACCCACAGATCACCGGCGGCAGACGTATATATATATACGCGGCGTGGTGGCGGTGGTGTAGTCGAGGAAATTGCTTGTGGACGTCGTCCCCCGGAAAATTGGAAAACGCGGATTGCCCGGCCGACGGCAATGAGTGACAGTCTTGTCATGCGGCTTTCTTTCTTTCTATACCTCTTCCTCCTCATCATACCGTTCACTACCGACCGAGTATATATTCTTTTCCTTTTCCCCGCTTTTTTCGTCGCGTTCCAACCCTTGCCACCCGCTACTACTATATAATACTACTATACTGCTCGCTACACCATCACCGGCCCGTCCTCCCCGTTTTTCTTTTTACCCGCTACTCCACCGCGTGATGGTGGCGGTTCTATATTCCTATACGCGCGCACACACACGTTTAAGTATATGTTATACACAGGCAGAGAGACAGCTGTCCGCCGTTTTCCAACGGCGACGGCAGAGAAACAACAAAAGAATATCCGGCGTGCGGACGAGGAAATTCGTTACGACGACGAATGAAAAAAAAATAGAAAGAAAACAACGCGCTGCGCGTATGTACGTCGAGGACATGTGGAAATCGATTGAAACGGGTCGTGGCGTCTGTCTCGTTGATCGATGACGGAAAATAATAATGATAACAACACACTCGTATGGACTATAATATATTATATATATATTTGTGTGTGTGTGTGTGTGTGTGTGTATACGACGCAAAGCAGCGCGGGCGACAAAACGAACGTAATAATTCGAGTAAAGCGATATGATTGAAACGGCGGGAGTGGCTGTGGTAGCGGGTGAGAACTTAGGGGGTAGCAGACTTATATATATATAGTAACAGGGTCGGCCGTCTGGTTGATGTACGACAGGCAATGAGCGTTACGGATGGACTACCGACGACGTCCGCCGCGCGTTTATTTACCGCGATGCGCGGCCTTCGATCAACGTCCGCAGTCATAATATCTTTGCACACCGGCCGGCCGGGAGACTTATGGCACCCCATCAAATCGTGACGTGCTCGACGGCGGCTTTTTTCGACGCCCGCCTGCGTATGTGAATAACCCCATCACAAGTGTAGATATATAGATATAGCTGTGCCGAAGTATATAATAAAATAACGGCGAGAGAGGTAGAACATAATATAATATTATATATACATATATATTTTATACAGTAGCTGCCGCGAGTGTATATATACACGCAAATGCAAGAGAGAAAATAAAAAGGATATTTTTTCCTATTTGTTTTAACGAGCTCGTTGCTACCGAATGTTTCTCCTCTTTCCATTTATACATATATAATATATATATATATATACATATGTACATAATCTCGAACCGCTGTCACCTCGGTGGTTAGACGCGGATACTATTGTTTTTCCCCTCTCCGGTAGAGGGGTGGCGGTGACCCGTCCGCTCAGCTCGAAGAGTCTTCGAGCAGACGTCAGTCCGCTGCTCGCATTATTGGGTTTTGGTGGAGGCGTTTTTGAAAATCGACGGGCACGATAGACGTACGCGCTCATTGAATATGCAACGGACGGCGGCGGGAAAAACCCTTTGGAATGACACGACCGTCGGACGAGTGACAGCGCCGAGCTGCATACACCCTCCGCCGCTGACATATATAGCTGTACGGCCGGTTCTCTCACTCTATCTCTACCTCTATCCTGCACGTGTCTCTTTCACCCGATCTCTCTATGGCGCGGTTGACTTATCCGATCGTGTCCGTGACGTTTTGCCCGGTGGACCGACTCAAATTGACAAGGATTTTCTTCCGCGGTCGACCGCACCGCCGCCTACCCTAGCGACCAGGAGAGCGATAGACATTCCGGCTGTCGCTCCACCCGCTATCATCCCTCAAGATAGCCGCACAACTACCCGCTAGCCGGAAGACGACGACACGAAAATTACTACTATAGAAATCGACCGGACACGATTTATACTTTTATATACAACACACACGCACACATGTATTATGTAAAAAATATATATTGTATAGTCGTAGTCAAATCTCTTTTTGCCAACACTTTATCGTTATTGCAGTGTGCACGTCTACGTGTATGTATATCGTATTATTTGTATACGGTGTGGACCTAACGAAATGTCACACCACGCGCTTTACCGATTACCACGCCCCACGAACACCACAACTGCGGCAGTAGTTTTCTGGCGTTTTATTACCGTCGTCCGTAAAAACAGAGGGTTAATATTTACTAGCAAACGCCGCTTTATAATACGCTCACTACTTGTTATGCATGAGCACTGCGCCAGGCGTATATATATTGTTGCAGCATCAGCAAAAGGTCTCCTCCTCCATTCCTCCACCAGAACAAGTATTGCATTTAAACACCTCATTGTGAGCGCCGCATCGCACCGGGGACTAAGCAAGTTATGACCCTGGACGGGGTTCGCAATGATATTTCGCCCTTAACGTTTACGACGGTCGTCGTCGTCGCCACCATCGTCTTCGAATGGCATCCCTCCAGCTAACCGTCCACCACCCACCCACCTATCACATCGTAGGAAAATAATAAGAAAACTTCTTTGGCGGCGGCCGCTTCCCAAACGTCCAATCCGCAGTCGTTTTGCATAACCGGACGCCGTCTCGAAAATTGGTTTTTTTCCTTCTTTATATACCCAAAATTTACTGCTCCCTTCTTATCGCGCTACGACGATAGTATTGTTATTATTATTGTGTACACATAATATTACACCAGTGGTGGGTTCGATCGCATATAAGTATTTATATATGTATATAATATTATATTATATCTACGCAATAGTGGTGGTAAAGGGATCGAACGAGTTATGACGGTGCCATGACTCCTTTCTAGCTCGCACTCTCTCTCTCCTATATTCACTCGTAGAGGAAAGTAAGTTTTTTTGAACATTCAGCTTGACCACGCTGCCGAGAGTTGGTTGTGAAAACTTAATTGGACCGACGGGGCGATTCATCAAAAGTTTCCACTGGGTTGACGGATTTGGGTTTTCTTGGGGATACCGCGTCGGATGGATGCAAGTGACACGGCCGCCGCCGAGCGCGTTTTGACGTTTGAGAGCCACGTCCACACCAGATTAATTAAGATTCGGCTTTGTTTGTGGTCGCCGGCGCACGCCACGCTCTCCTATTGCCGGTTGCGGTGGTTCGACCAGAAACTACGACTATACATATATGTACGCTGCAGGGCCAACGTTAGTGGCACGACGATGTAAGCCAGATGATTGACGGACAGCGACGTGTGGTCCTATGACAGGGTGTGAAGGAGTGATCTCGGTTGATTGATATTCCAATTTGGCTATCGCGACGGTGGAGGTGGTAGTAGCGGATTGTGTGTGGGGTGGTAGTGGTTGACGTACACGGCGTAAAGGGTTGACGACGGCTGTGGTACGGCGGCAGAGGCGTTTGCCGGAAGGGCGGCCGCCTTTGTTGTCAAATCCAGCGAATTTCCTTCACTCACTCCTCCGCTGCTGCTGTAGCAGTAGTAGAACAGGTACCCAGCGCGCGCCTTTTACGTCCCGTTTCAATTATTGCCGCCATCGTACACACACACACACATATATATATATATATATATATACGTACAAGGTACAACACATATTATATTATTATTATTATAACGTTACAAACAAAAATGGAGCCCTAGGCGTAAAAGGTGTGCCGCTTCGCCTTTGCTGTGCGCAGTCTACACGCAAACACACACATAAATATAACATAATATAATATATATCGTACTTGACGGCAACGCTGTAGTGTAGAATTTATAATATATATATATATAATATCTTACGTGTGTATGCCTACGCGACGTTTTATATTTGGAGAGCTAATCAGATTTATCTCGCCAACACCGCCCGAGGAAATAACAATACATCCACTGCAGATGGGGTATGGAGTTTACCGTCGATTTTACGAATTATTGCGTTCCGAGTGCAGCGATTTTCTTCGCACAAAAATAACCATGTCGATCGCGGCTCCATATAGGTGGTAGGTACCTATTATTTTCTCGTGTCGATAGATTTACGACCGGCAACGTCCAAGTCCATCACGCACCGTAACATAAGCACATATATAGACTATTTCTGCCCACGTTTTCGCATATATTCTGCCTCGTTTATCATCGAAATTGATCTCGCGCGTATATATCAAACTGCAGCAGCAGCCGTCGCGGCGTATTCTCTCGCTGATACGAACTATTATATTCACGCTCTCGCTCGACGACTATCATAATAAATTGTGAGTTGTATAAATGGAAAAAAATCGGCTTACACCGTTAAAGCCGTATTATTATTATTTTGCCACTGCCGTTGCAATTTCGTGTGTGCCGATCGTCATCCGACGCAGTTATTTTATATCCTACCGTCACTATACTGCATCGACTTTCCCTTGGCCAAAGGGCGTAAGTCAGCTCGATCTACTATATATAATACATACGTATATATACACTCACACACACACATGAACACACCAAATCGCGTCAGTCAGAGTGCGTGGGTAGGAGAACAAATCGGAAACGGACGTGATATTGTACTACGGGGAAATCTCGGCGGAAACCGATCATCTACACTGTATATATATATATATATATATATGTATATATATAAACGTTCGGTCAAATCCCCACAAGCCCATAAGACTAAATGCGTATACTTGTTAATTTCGGCGTGCTGACCGAAGGCATTTCTTACTCGTGGCCTGTAATGGTTTCCGCCGTATTATAATCGTATATATTATATTATACCTTACTGCAGAGAAAATTAATTTACAATCAAACAATACGTGCGAGTGATGACACGCGCCGTCCGTATACCTACACGTAAAAACCACTAAATAATTCCCATAGGTGCCCGCTCGTTATAATAATAATAATATATTATAATTACGACGAGGTGTGCGAGGTATTCCGAGTCGAATCGGTTTATAATGAGTATACGCGTTGAGTTATCGATGTTATTACCGTGACCAGCACGTATACTTACGTATAATACATATTATATGTTTGACAATCACTAAAAGGCCTTAACGTGTACCGACACGTATTGTTTATAATAAATTATTATAAATATATAATTTTTTTTTTTCATTTTCCGGTGCCCCCGACGTGCCGGCGCTAACGAGAAGAACCGCATCGGCTTATTGTTTCCGGCGGCGGCGGCGGTGGCGGCGGCGTCGACTGACCCGACTAATCGCGGTGCGACCATCACCGCCGACGCCGCCACCGTTCGAACTCTTTGGTATTCACGACAGGCGCCCCGGAGACCACACGCGCACTCATACACACGCGTGTGTGAGATCTTATGCGTCGTCTGTTATCGCATCGTCCGTCCGAGTATAGTAAGTTATTGACGCCGCACGTGACCGAAGAAAAAATCTAGTCCCTCGACGTTTGCAAAAACGTCGCGAGGAAGTTAAAACACCAGAGGTTTACACGGATATAGTATTATAGTATATATATATACAAAATCGACGAGCAGTATTACATGTGCCAAAAACGGAATTCGTTTCCTCTATTCGTATTTTCGCGGGGTGCTTTGAACATGAAAAAATAAATAAGAAAAACACATACACACACACAAACACACTGCACATAATCGGTTTCCATAGCTGTCGGGCAACGCACATAGTCCGTCTGTGTCTATGTATGTCTGTCTGTCTGTCTATCCGTCCATCCGTCCGTCTATCGGCCATCCGCCACCGCAGCGGCGTTATAATAACACGCGTAGCGGATCAGTGTCAGTCACGAGTGTCATGAATGACGGAACGGGGCCCCGGAGCAAGGTGCTATTTGTCAGTCGCGGAGAAAAAATAAAGCCACGTAGACAAAAAGAAAAAAAATAATAAATAAAAGAACTCTAGATAAAAAATAAACCCCGTGCGTCCGAATGACGTGCATTATAACACGAATGACGTTTGGAACGCGTCGATGTCCAGTTTTTTCACATATACGTATATATAATATACACAAATATTTATTTTTTTTTGTTTCATGAAAATTCATGAGTTAGATAGGTATATGTAATGTATACACAGTGTATACCGCGGGGAGATAAAGATATATATAATATGTACGGTTATTTCGTACTACGCGTCCTGTATCGGAATATTTATCGAGTAATATAACCGACGACAGGTGTTCGTCACGCAAATAATATTATAATAATGTACGTTGCTGTTGCCCATCTATAGACAACCGTGCGTACAATGCGATATGAATTTGGTTTGTACTCTATAGTCTAAAGCAACGGTTTTCAAATTCAAACATTGGTACTCTGAAACTTATATTGATAGACCGCAAATAAAACATAAGTTTAAAAAAATAATTAAAAGCAATATTAACATTGTATTAGATGGAATAAATATGCCTACCAAGATTTGAGACCGAAAATTATCAATGTAAACCCCAATATTTTCATCCCGATGGTATAATTAAATATATGACCCAAATTCTCATAAAACTATTTGAATCATCATCATTATACGAATAATAAAAATAATAATTTTATGAAAAATGATAAATTTAAATTTAAATTTTAGTTTTTATGTACATATTACTTTTTTTTACAACTGTTTAATTCCTGATACAAAATATCTCAAACTATAAATTGAAAATATAATGATGTACACCTATATTTTATTATATAAGCAAATGAAAGGTATAAATATATAATATAATTCTAAACAGTATCGAGTATACGTGAACATTTTCAAAATTTGTAAATATATTACTTGTATATAAAATTATTAGCCGCAGAGAGCGTTCCGGTAACATTAAAATGTGGGTGTATCTGAGTGAAATAAAAATTCGCAGAGAGATGTCAATTTTTTTAATGCGAAAACGATCGTAAGAATCAAAAAAAAATAAAAATTGTCATCATACACAATGGATACAATAATATGCTCGTCGGTTCTCGAGGGAGTTATATTTTCCTCGGTGTTTAACGATAATAAAGTCGCAAAAAACAACTCAGTTGACATAACACACACACACACACAAACACAGATGAACACTACACTATAATATTGTTGTCTTCATGACTGGTGTGTGTGTGTGTGTGCGTGCATAAAAACAATACGTGGGGTACGACAGCAGTTGATTATTATAATATTCGTAGGCGCCTCTCGTCGTTTTGCATTTTATGTAGCTGTACCACTGGTCGCGCGCGCACACACACTAACACATAGTTTTAATGCCAACACAGTGTTTCGTCATGCAATGTGCATATTATACATGCATAATAAAAAATATAAAAAAAACTGGCCGGCGACCGTACGGCGGCGGCCGAGAGCCGTTAAGTGATTTATGTACGACAACCGGTATTGTCAGTCAGAGAATTATTGCGCTTGAATTCAAATGTCAACGAGCTCTTTGTGTATGTGTGCGCCTGCTCGTATGCATATGCGCGTGTTTTTATTTTAACATGTATGCGTGTTCACGACGCTTGTGTGCCTAATCACGGGTTTTTTAATTCGTAAAACAAACGCGTACGCGGATAGTATAATTGGCCATGCTGGGACGACACCCATATGTGTTGGACGAAAAAATAAAAAACCAATTTTCCATACCATCAAACACCGCTGTTTTTTTTTCATGTTAAATTCAAATCGATTTTATTTCTTTATCATTCAGACTATAATATCAATATATTATACATATTTATAAAGTTTGTATTCTCTAGTCTTAAAATGTATAAAAACGTTCCGTTATTGAAATTTTGTTTTCTGGTAAACATCTAATCGTAATCTACTATACTTGTAAACTTTTAGCCAAAAAAATTACACAGTGAGATGACACTTACGGCCGGCAACGTTAAAACGTATATATACGATAAGTGGTTAGACCAGGCGTAAAAACGGATGATCTAGCAAAATATAAAATAAACGCCCGACAGAGCCAATAACGGTTAAGAGTTTTCGGATCGTAATTTACTCGCGCGCGAGCATTGTAATTTCTTGCCCCCCCCCCTCTTGTCCCGCCATACCAATACCTCCGACGACGGGATACCGAACAAACGCCATGGCCGATCGTAAAAATTCCCGCCGCCCCACACTCTCTTATCTCAGCCGGCTGATTTATGCCGGACGAACCCGTACGTACGTCGTCGTAACACGAACGACCAAAAGACGTAGAAGTAGGAGAAGAAGAAGTATAGAAGTAAAAGTATAGTCGTGGTATAGTGTAGGAGATGTAGGACCCCTGCGATCAACCCGGGACGGCCTGATTCACGGCGGACACGCGGGGAGCAGGATATTTATTTAATACATCTGTTCGTCTTGACATAATGTCCCTCTATATATCGTTCACATTGTGAGCCTCCCCCCACCCCGTGCTCTTAAGTATATACCTCCACACCGCCGCTGCTACCGTTTTATGTGCACGATGTACATAGGGGCGAGGGCGACTGACGGACCGACGACGGGGTGAGCGAGTGGGTGGACGGAGGTCCAAAAGTTTTCGCCCGTC
Organism: Schizaphis graminum; assembly: GCA_020882235.1. Lineage (NCBI taxonomy): Eukaryota > Metazoa > Arthropoda > Insecta > Hemiptera > Aphididae > Schizaphis > Schizaphis graminum. The sequence goes on from CM037032.1 coordinate 75,436,865, forward strand.
GAAGGTATATAGAAGCTCTAATGGTACCCGAGGCCATTCCGGCCGAGATATACGACCGTTGCCCGCCGTCGCCGTTGCGCAGTTTGGCCAGCCGTGAATGACAAACTCCGCCATAACTCTTCGCCGGGGCCCTCACCCCGCTCTCCGAACCACTCGCTTCAATTAAGCGCGACTCTTATCGACGGACGCAGAGTCGAAAATTTATTATTATTATTGCCCCCTTCCCCACACCCAGCCAGTCAACTAACCATTTATTTATTATATATATACGCGGTAAGTATACTGCATCGCGTATGCGAGAAGAAGAAATCTTGGTCGTTTTCGTCGCCGGCCAAACGCCGATGGCGGTCGCACTGCACATACTATAATAACGGCGACGACGACGACGCACACAGAAAATAATCGATTTCATGGTCGGAAGTAGTTAATTCTGGAAAGTTTGACGGGTCGCGTGACAACAACATTTCAGTGTAGGGACCACACACTATATATACCGTTCACACACACGCCAAACAGTACTACACGCAGAGACGGAGGGGTATAACATAATTAGGGGCACCCGGCCTTTTGTCAACGTCGTTCAACTCGGTCCGGCGGACGACGGTTTTGAATTAATTGCGTTTTATAATGTGACGTGTAAAGGACGACGGCGGAATGTGACTAAATGCCGGCTACAAAGCTGCCCGACGGGTAGGCGGCGGCGGGTTTCAGATCCGCGGTGGTAGTGGCAGTAGTAGTACTGCAGTGGTAGCGGCGGGGGCAGCGCCGAATAACAAACGAGACCCCATCAATTAGCGAACCGAAAGTTCGTCATTATATATAGAGAGAGAAGAAGGGGTTAGTCGTATAGAAACAGGTCAAAAAGATATATATAGAGAGAGAGAAAGAGTGAGTGAGAGATGGGAGGGAGAAAGAGTGAGAGAGAGGAGAGAGTGGAAGCGAGGTGCCAGGGTGAGAGAAAGGTATAAGAGAGGCGAAAGCAACTGATGAATTGTCCTAATGACCGCGTGCCCCCGCAAAGTCCGACCGGCGGCGACGATTTGTTTGCAACGGGGCTAATATGCACGCACGCGAGTCTCTGTCTCTCTTTCCAACTCTCTCACTCGCCCTCTCGACGGACGACGCGACTTTTGACATAAACGCGCGCCCTGTGCCGCCCGTACAGCCGGTCAGTCCGGCTCCGGACTTGTAATGAACGACCCGCTTGGGTATTACCGCATAATATTGTCGGCCCTCCGTCGTTTTTCGACCGCCACCAATTCGTCTTTCTGCTCGAAAATAATATTGTCACACAACTAACTTACCTGCAACAAAAAGAAAAAAAACATTAGCACATGCGCAACTATTGATTGCCAGCCAACCAGCCAGCCAGTAGTGTATTAATAAAGGTTTACTCGGGTGTCACGTCACACGGCAGAGACACGCTCACCCGTGTTATCTTTTAACAACAAAAGCTCGTTACGAGGTCACGGGACGAAGACGACACGGTTACTGGCGTGTGTGAGGATGTGATAGGGACGTCGGCGGGGGGTTGACGGAAGCCCCGCCGCTGTCTATCAAGATGTCACTTACGGAGTGGTACAAAAGCTATGTGCGTCAAACGTCAACCCAACAACGGACGTGCATGCTGTCACCTAGGTATAGTACCTAATACCGAACTCTGCCCGACCTTACCGTGCAATAATACGATATTACGATGATACATAATATGCGACTCTACAGTTAATAATATTTCAAATTCTTTTTACGATAAATACCTATTATTAGATACATATTTTATTTTTGCATTTGTCAGTGCAGGTGCAAACCGACTGAGATATGATAGCAATGTGTATACATAATATTATTATGTACCACAGAGGTGCATCCCGTGGTGGAGTGCTGCATAATGGTCGTCACGGCAGAAAGAAATAAAAGTAAGAGAACGAAGCGGTGGTGGATTGGACGCCGACAATGGGCCATCACGAAGACGGGGGACTTAGAGCCGTCGGCGTAACGTGGGTGCGGGGTAACCGATGCTACGGATCATGCGGTGGAGGGGGGGATGCGTGACAAAGAGAGAACCGGGTGAATTATATGGCAGCGGCCCACCCTCAGGGACCATATCTCACCCGTTATAGCCGTCACAGGACAATCCCGGCCGCCGCCTACTCAAGGTCTTTTCGTGCCGGCGCGTACATATATATATATATACATATACATATAAACCCGCCCCGGCCAAGACTTTTGACTGATTTATGTCAAACCGAGCCCGGGCGAGGCGGACGCGACAAGGGGACGTGGATCAGATTTATGGGCCGCGCGCGGATCTACTCCGCCGCCGTTGCCTGTAGCTTTTCGATTATTGCCTCTCCCGCCGCCCTGGCACACATACACACGCACACAAACTGTATACATGCATATATATATATACACACACCAAATGGTCGATTTGCCGGGAAACGGGAGTTATTTTGTCGACATCGAGGACGTGGAGGGGTAAAGCAGGGGAAACCTATAAAAACGCAAACAGCACGCGGCTGCGGCGGTGGTGGGGAAAATGTTAATCTGTTACAACTACTACTACTTCCACTACTGCTGCTGCTACTGATGCCACTGCCGGTGCTATTGCTGTCGTTGTCAAAGTTGCCGGAGGGTCGAACGAGAAAATCGGGATTTGGCGCTTTACGTGTCTCGGAGTCTTATCGCACACGGGCATAAAAAAAAAATAATGTATATATATAAAAAAAAAGCGAGTGTAAAAACCGATCGCGACGCGTACATAATATTATAATAATATGCGTGTGCGGTATATAAGGCGACTTGGTGACTGACTATATACGCAATGATGTTTTATATCGACGACGGTGATGCAGCCACAGCAGCTCTGCGCATAATATAATCGCCATCGTTTCGGGCGGCAACTCGATGAAACGCGAATGAAAAATAACGTCAAATATCGAGCATATTCGTCAAGAGACGAAATATAGAAAAGAAATAAAGGGGAAATGCCGAGACGGAAAGGAGCGCAAAAAATGAGTAAAAGTTTTTTTTTTTTTATTATTATTATTATTATTATTTCTCGCCGTCTTAAAAGCTTCACTGCGAGTTCATATCAAAAGCAATTGCCATCTTTTCTCGCGCTCTCACCCCCCACACACGCATACAAAGCGTCGGGTTTCCCATCGATTTCTTTCTTTCCAGTTTCACGTACGCGCCACACCACACGGCTCCGATCGTCTGCGAGCGCGTGTAAATTATATTTATATATACACACACGTACACCGTCGTACAACGCGTACACACTTACACACACACACACACACACACATATATATATATATATATATATATATATATATATATATATATATATATATATATATATATATATATATATATATATATATAACACGAGGGCCGCGGCGTGTTTCACACATGTACAATGACAGACGGAAACTTCAAGTGCGCGGCGCGTTTTCTGTTACGTTTATAGCCCCGTGAGTGACGTCATTTGTCAGTTGTCAGTCAACTCCGGGGTAAACGCGAGCGCGATATAATCAATATCGGCGACAAGCCTGCACCCCCGCGTATACACGACGCGCATACATATATACACACCGAGTGTCTTTTAAACTTTCCGCGGCCCGGCCGCGTCCGAATGAACTCTGTCCCGCTCGCGTGTGTGTGTGTGTATACCGTGATATTGACACCTTCATAGAGTGTGTGTATATTCGATAATATTGCAGTACCTTCTACACGAGATATGCGTGACAACGGTGACGGGCAGAAGCTGACTCGCACACGTTTTGAAAACTTATCCACCGCGACGATCAAGCGAAATACATTATAATAGATTCCACTTAATATACAGGCACATATAGCATATAATAATATTAGGTATTTTCGTATTTTTATTTTTATATCAATTCTCGTTGGACGTTGTCACGTTAATAGGCACCTATTATAATTCTTAACCAAATAATATAATATACGACGGTTATTATTGAAAATAAAAATAAAAACCAAAAATTATAAATCCACTGAACCATATTAATTTTCCGTATGAATGAAAAATACATTGATGAAAAGAACCAGGTCATTAACTACCCCCTCAACGAATTTCAGGAATTTTTCATTATATCACCGACGAGAAAAAATAAAAGTGCCGAAATTTAAATAGCACCGTACCATAAATATGTTGGCTCTCCGAATAAGAAGCCCAGTCACGCCAATGAGTAACTTTAATACCCGAGCACGTCGCCGTATCGTCATTGCGTTTTGTTTCTCATCTCCTCTTCCTCCTTCTCATCAGTATTTTATTTTATTAAGTACGCGTGTGTGCTGCTGCGGCTGTTGCTACTACTGCTGCAGAGCGATGGCGTTAAAAACGACGACGACGAGGAGAAACTACGAAATAATGGCAATAGCAATAATAATGACAATAATAATAATAATAAAGAACAAAAAAAAGGAAAAGAAAAACCCTTCGCCTCCAGTCAGGGTTAAGGTGTGCGTGTAATTGGACCATTTGGATTCCGTATCGGACGCGGCCGTTGTTTTCATAGGGCAATTACCGAAAGACCGTTTTCGAGTCGACGGGACATATCCTGCTGCCACCGTTACATCGTATACATATTATACGGCGGTCGGGCGCGGACTAGCATCACCCCCTCACCCAACTTGTATCGGGCGCTGAATTAGTTTAATGCGCCGCCGGGACCCCTTGGTAGAATTAACGCTCGTCCGTGTTCCATTACGTTTTATTGATATTGCATTTTGCCGACGCTCGTTTTTACGACTACGGCGACGACGACGACCAGAACTGGCGGTGGACAACGAAACTCTTCTGCCACGGTAAAAGCATCGACGTACATATACATCAGATGGGCGCAGAGAAGCTGTGACAGGCGGAGTAGAGGCCGCAAACGCGTCTAATCCAGAGTTATTGAATAGCCTGTGTATGGTCGTTTCGAACGTCCAACCAACCCTTATTTAGACGATCCGGATGTAACCTCACAGACTTATTTATTCGACCATAGCTGCAAAATTTCGAATAATCACTAGTCGCAGCGGCGAAAATTTGATTAGCAAGAAGACGCACTCTATACACAATAACCGCAGCACTCGCCTACCCATAAAACACGTACTCGTACAATTCGTCAAAGACATAGATCAGTTCTGATCGATAAGATAAATTATTGGAGGCGCCAAAATGGTGAAAGTTTTGGTGGAATTCATCATAATATAATAAGGGAATATTTGTATTCGTATATCATTCTAGCAAATACGCCTAAGCAGAGAGCAAATTTTTTTATCATTAAAAAATTGTATGACCATCAATAAGCGACAATATATTTATCCATGCAATTTACGTTCATAGAATAACCAAAGATTGCGGTGGCTTTACATAAACTATAAAATCAAAAGATATTTAAAAATATTATTCGAGGATAATATTTACACGAATCTACTTCCCAGTCAATCATGATATACGGAACGCAATAATTCAAGTCATATAAAATATAATTATTCATATATATGACTGGTGTTAAGACGTAGATGTAAAATAAAAATTCAGTTCAATCGGGTTAAGTTAACAGGTGCTGGAACACACCTGTAGGTAATGCATAATTTCAAACATACATAGTATATACATAATTTTTTCTATATTTTTGAAAATACATAAATATTATAAGTACTATGGTTTGTTAACAGTCTGTAAGTGTATTGGACAAGATAGGAAGTTTCTATTTTTTTTTCAAACAAATATAACCTTTATAATATGGAATATAATTTAAACACGTGCAACGAGAGAGTAGTAAACAAGTCAATTCTCAATGGCCCGCAGATAAATAAGCAATTAAATACATTTTGTCCGTTTTCGATATTATATACATTATATATGTCACATGGTTAGGTTAACCAAGCATCACGACCGGTATTCAAATTAATAACAAATACACAATTTATTGCATTAATGTTGTTTTAATGAGGCCGTTATTTTATATCAATCGAGATTAAAATATTGTAATATATAAAAGTTCTCTATCTGAAATAATCAGATTATTAATGCGTTCTTGTCAAGCGCACATAATATATTAATAATAATACTAAAAACTGTTCGTCTCGTTTTATAAACATTATACACGTATAGGCCGCGCCGTACAGAGTAGATTAAACCACGGGGAGTTAGATTATTATTTCTTAATAATTCTTCGGCTTAACATTATTTTTAGTTTAACCATATAGCAGCGACGGTTTATCATTTCGGCGTACGGGATGAAAGGTTTTAAAGTTTACCAAAAGTTTGCGCTGACGATTTATTTTATAATAACAATATATATACGTACATATCACATCAATATATCACATTTTCTTGTAATATTTGTGTATATCAAACGGCTCTACCGGCAGTGGGCACTAAAAACGACCGTTTTTAATCGGCATTACGTCGCTAACCGAGATCCGACAAAACGGAACATCCGTTCAATCGAAAACCTCGCGACCGCACCAAATCGATATCGGGATTTTGGCACCGTCCACCGTGGTATACGATAATAATAATTATATTATGTATAATATCGTGAGGTACCTACACGACGTCTTGGCCGCTACACGGGTACCTACGCGCCGGTGAAATCCGGTACCGAGAGGCACATGACAAAAATACACGTAAAACGTCAAATAATTATCGGGGCCGTCCGCACACGGTCACAGATATACATATTATTACACACACACACACACGCGGGCGCGCGTGCGGACACATTAGTGTCGCCGGAGAGACGTTGGAAATAAAAGCAAAATCCACTTAACACGCACGTGGGCGCGTCAACGACGACGATAGGTGACAATATTTCCCGTCGAAAACACACAGACGAAAACGAGTTTCGAGATTGATGGATGGCGGCAACGCGGGGAACTGGTTTTCGTCGGTCTGCGCGTGCGCGAGTCAGTGTTTGGTTTTAGGCGTGTGTGTGTGTGTGTGCGTTAAATTATTGTGAAATCGTTAATGAGCCCGTGACCCAGGCGCCGTCTGGACACTGTGTGACTTTACGGAAAATTATTACATTACATTGCGAGAGAGCCGCCGCCGCCGCCGTTAGTCATCATTTTATTAGCGGTGTGTGATTGTTCAATATTGTGACGCAACTCGTCCGTATATTATTATAGTGCAGTAGTCGTGTGTACACGAGACACACGGCGGGCATTGTCTCTGATCGATGGATATCCAGCCCGGCGTCGTCGGTACAAATTAAATTTAATTGACACATTGATGGAGTAGTGGCCGCCGCGTGATGGCCAATTGATTGATCTCGAAATATCCCATACCACCACACCACCACCGCATCGCCACGAGGGCACGAGTGTGTCACGACCGCTCTGCCCGCGATACACACTGCCGGGGCGCTACACGGCAACATCTGCCTTAAAGGGAATTATTTTACCGTTACCGAAAAAAACTTTTTTCAAGCCGCACATATATCTATATATATATAATATGTGTATGTATTATATGCGTCGCGTGACGTTTGCACGCGTTTGACAGATCGACGACGGCGTGTTGTTTTTACCGCGAACGGCGTTTAAAAATATATAAATACGATTATTGTTATCTCTGTATAAATAATAATATTATGCGGATTGATTCGTGACGAAGCGGTCCGAAAATGTGACCAGTATGAATAATTATACGAGGCATCAGTCATGTCAACTATAAGAAAAAATAAATTATATCCTACTTCGCAATTAATAATTTTAAAACGATGTTATTGGAAAAATGATACGATACTTTAATCTCTTCAATAGAATCAGATATAGACATCTTGTTTTCAATCTATTTTCCTACAAAAAGTATTTCACTATGGTTTTACAAAACTGTATCAAGTTTAAATATGAATTTCCAATTCGTACGTACAGCTGCGAGACAAGTCGATATCACCATAATAAAAGTTTATTGATTGATTTAAATTTAATTATAGATGTTACACAGTTCTTTTGAATATTAATATTTCATAATTAGTAACAAAATAAATTGGTAATATTAACAATTATTCTTATACTACGATAACCATTTTATTAGCTTACTGTTGGTTTACTAACACGTGCTTATTTATTGCGTATAGATTACAAAATAACATTCAATAGTTAAAAAATATTAACTATAGTTTAAAAATACAAAATTATTAACGGATTATGCGTAAATTTAAATTGTATTACATGTATCAACGTTTATTTTACTATAACTATGAAAGAAACCTTTTTTTTTTTAAATATATTACTTTATAGTAATTATATGAAAGTTGGATGGATTTAAAAAAGTATACCACTGGTATCCAGTCGAAATAGAAAAACAATTTTTAATCATAAGAAGGCTTACGATTTTCATCGTAAATTTTCGATGATAAGTTTTAATTTAATCGAAAATAAGTTTTCAATCGGCATTTGGAAATAGAAAATATTACGCGGCCAACATACCTATTACCTACCAATATGCCATATCATAATATATATAATATATATGACTGTAGACCCACCGACTCGTAGCCTGTACCAACATTTTCCTATGTATACATGCATGGTCGTTTACATACACATAATACGTATTATATATCATATATGATTGTATATAACAAACGAACTGATGTTTTTTCGTATTGTTTCGCGATGCACGGTCGATAAAGTGCGAACTTTATGAAACATGTGGGAATGAAAACTGAGCCAATATCACGGAACGATAGTAATAGCGGTAGTAGTAGTAGTAGTAGTATTGTAGAGTATCGGTGGAGGCGGTGTAGTAGTATTTCCCAGGGAACGCACGTTTTACGGCCATAAGTCAAAGGGCTCCCTTCTCGGCCCAGTCTGGACGGTTGGGTGGTGCGGGGTCACGGGCAAACGGGACGGCATCAGTCAATCGTCTCTTGCTCTACTCCTCTCTTCACCCACCCCGTATCACCTAAGGCTGTCGATTGTATGTGTACATAATATATATACGAGAGTGTGTGTATATGTTCGCGCACGCGCACCCTTATAAATGTTTTGCAGTGTGTGAGTCTATATATGTGTAAACTATATGTATAGGTACCCCAAACCCAGAAATAATAATATCTCTGGACGCGAACGGACGGGCAGGCGGCAAGTGACGGTAAGAGTTTTTCATCCCCCGTCAGAACGCCGTAGCATCATATCTCACTCGCTCCGTATACCGTGAAGTATATACATGTATATATATGTGTGTGTGTGTGCTCTATATCTCTCACCGTGTCTCACCAACTCTGTATCTCTCTGTCCGTCTCTCACGTCTAGATTTATGGCGTTAATATTTATTTTGGACGCGTTGTTTACCGCGCTCTCTCATCTCGGCGGGCCGGATGATGAACGGGGGAGGAGGTACACGATGTGCGAGCAAATTTGGCGTTTTGGCAACGAAACAAGTTATCAAAGACTCCGCCGCGGCATATTATGTACGCGCGACCCCGGCCAGGCGTTATCTATCAAAAGTTCACCGGAGGCGACCGGCGAGCGGATTTGATTTGTGAATACATGTATGTAATATATATAGTATCATATACGGCCCGTCGTGCTCACGACTTCCCACCCTTCCACGTTACCACCAGAAGCTCGAGGCATGTACACTACGCTCACACACTGGAAATCGAACGACTATTATAATAATATCTTGGGTGTTCTTCGCGTTCACATAGGTACATAATATATAAATCTGCCTATCAAATTTCAATATCGTATGTACGTATATAATATATAATATACGTATACTGTATAATATACATGTGAGGCCGCTGAGTAACGAGACACCGCCTCCGTGTCCGTTGGCGACGGTGATTTACACGACAGCTCCGGCATCAGTGGCCTCATGGGAAATCGTCACATGTATACATTATAATTGATTCAAGAGCGCATACAGTATATAGGATATTGTATGGCTCGTCGGCGTGAATCAAAAATCGAAAATATTTTGACCGTCGGTCGACAGCGATTTATCGGTGAGTGCCGCGCAAAAGTCCATATATTTACATAATGCGAGGGCGTATTATATTATATATAGGTACACGTATATGGGGTCGTTCGTCATTTATTATGATGCAAAATTTGTACGACCCTGTACAAGTACATGACGTATTATTATTGTTATTATATATATAAACCATCGCGAACGCGTTGCGTGGCCGCTGCTAATTTTTACCGTTAGAGCTCGGAAGTCATAAATCTGGCAACGAGGCGGTGGTCCGTCGACTGCCACGCCGCCGGACTTGTAGGCAGGGGCGCGGCAAAGTTCTTCGGTATATACACAGCCGAGGTTACATGCAAATGGGAATCGAGTGAGTGGTGGATAAGTGGTGGCGGCGGGGGCGGGGACGACGGTTTGTACGGTCGGCCGAGTGATATATTGTTGACGTGTGTCAACCGGTGATGTATTGGGCCCGTCACACACGAACTGCACAACGTCGGTGCGGGAACCCGTCAAGTGGGTGAGAGGGAGAAGACGGACGACGGACGGACGGACTCACCTCACCTACCCGTGTGTATATATATATATAAATATATGTGTGTGGGTGTGTGTATAAAACTTTGGTCCTTTGCGCAAATCCCCGTAGGCCACCGCCGCCACCACCACCGACCGTCACCTTCTACCCAGTGACCGGACGAACGAAAAAAAAACCCCTGTAAAGAAAAAAAGCGAACGCGGGGTGAAAAACAAAGCATTCGCAGTGCACACGAGAACCCAGTACCACGGGACGTGCCTAGGCAGACCAAATGATTTATACGCGTTAGCCGCACGTCAACGTTATCGTTGCCGCGCGAAAAGCTTCTCCTAAGCGTCCTGCTGCAGGATGAATATTATCTCGGGGCCGTGCACACGCGCCGTCACGTATACATAAGCCGGACGTGCGTTAAAAACCGCAAAAAATCTTTGTCCGTCTAACCCGTATTCGTATTGTATAGTGGTATAGGAAGGTACGTGTTTTCGCGGGTTAATACAACCGGTTTCCGTGTTTAATTTTTATTATTATTATGAGAAAAAAAGTTGACAGTTTCCGTCTCGAGTTAAAACGTAAAACGACAAACGACTGTAACGAGTGGAAAGATTTGAAAAAAAATCCGTATACGACGGATCAATCACTATCGTATTTCCAAACCGGACCGCGAAGGTGTAACCGGTTACGGCGAGCAAGAGCAGAGTGGTTAGGAAACAGGAAGAAGGGGAGAAGGGCGTCGTGACAGACGAGACGTTTTATTTATTAAATATTTACGACCCGCGCACGCTTTTGAATCGCATAAGTGTGTCGTGCACGCCGAAAAGCTACAAATCGAATGTTATAATATCGCGGTCGCGCGCATTTTAATTATTCGTCATCGCCAATCGAGAGGAAAATACGATTATAAAACATAAAAATGCGAACGTAAAACACGATGACCGCTACTTGCTAGGCGTCAAAACATTTTATTATATATCCATGTAAAAGAACCGTCAAAAGTTATACGTAACTTTTTCGAGTAACTGCAAACACGCGGACGGTACGACCTATTCTAACAAACGTGGTTATCCCGAGGTGGAGAGAGGGAAACAAATTGTATTTTCGTGTTCGTATAATACACATTACTGTAATATATATATAACCGTATAGGTAATAGTATATTATGTGTTATGTATGTATAAAATTAACACAAATTTTCCTATTTCGTTCATCTCATGTTCGAGTGGGTCACGACGTATATGGGGATGGCGGACAGGAGAAGTTGACCAAGGGGTTTATCGGTTACCGGCGTGTGTGTTTACGTCCGTTTACGGACATTAATTACGTGTAAGTTATATATACAGATGTATATATATATACATAAAACTAGAGCAATGATAAATAATCGTGGACGTCAGTGTATAACCTGAACGCTTGTGAGTCCGCACAACAAAGGGACCAGGCTCGGGATTAGTTGTCCGACACGATGATGTCTGGAACGTGTCAGCTGATAATGGCACCCATCAATCACTCCCACCTCAGCGCCCACCCCTCTCCAAGCACGGTTACATGCATACCGTGACCGTATTTCAATCACCCAGTGACTCAGACTCATCAATGTCTCCCGCCACTACCGACCCATCACCGATCCACTGTCACATCCTGCAGCGTATATTCACGGTTACCACGCGGTAATCGATTCCCAGTGCAGACCACTACCACCGCCACCACCACCATCACTCGGTAAATACTTGCCGTCCGAGCGCGCGCTTGTATCGTACGCCATTAATAACTTTTCGGGTTACACCTTCGCATCGTGATCCTTTTTACCCGGCTGAACATGCGATCGCTATTTATTTCTCCTGCTGCAGTCTTTCGCATTAATTTGGACCTTAACGATTATTAAACCGTTTCACTACGCCCGTCGAGAGCGTTCGTCTCACGGTTCCAAACACCAGATAGTTTAAACAACCATAACAAACACGTACGCGGAGTAGAGACGTTTAGTTTAAACATCCGTTGACCTATTACCCGACGATAGACACGTTGTGTTGTAACAATAATATACATTAAACGATATATTACGTATTATGTGAAGCCCAAGACAGAGATATGGAATCTGATTTCTGCACACAGACGATATGACTATGATACCTCATATTACGTGGCTATAAATTCAAACACTCGCGTTTTCATAAATAAGATTAATATATATATTATATATATTTCTACGTGTGTGCGCACGTCGCGAGAGACATCATTTTGCTTTGCGAAGGAGATACTTTCTATTTATATATACCGGAACGTTATCGTGTTGCGCCTCCAGAATTATTAAACTTTTGTTTCGTTTACCGAAAATAATAACAGCGACATAAAAGAGGTCGGCAGCGGTAGAAAAGCGGTGGCGGCGAATCCTCGGCCGCAGGCTGCACTCTCCCTCTGGCTCACCCGCCACCGTGATTCCACAAAGACTTCAAATCAATTACCAAGACCCATAACGAGATCCAGTAACGATGTTTTCGCCCCCACAACCGCGGAGAACTCGGGGGTTGTTGATCAAAGAATACGCTTGGAGGCCTATCGAGAGAATACCGTGCCCGACCGCGTTCTATACAAGTACACAAACACGACAAAGAGGTACACTCGACTAGTGCACACAATATTATACGTAGGTATACATGGATTAGTATGTGTGTGTGTGTGAGTGCATGATAAAATGTCCGGGGGGTAATTTATTTGCAAACACGTTTCGCGCCGAGCACGTCAAAAACCGTTGGTATCATTCCTCGGCGGCTTCGGATTTGTCTTCCTGCCAAATTTTAATGACGTTTAATGCGCCGCGGCGACGTTTTTTTTTTTCTTCCCTACTAGTCACCCGGAGGCTGCGCAACGACGACGAATTATTATATTATTTTTAAAGACGTAAATAGTTGGTCGGTTGTCATGCTACAGACGCGCAGTAGTTCTCAAAAGAAATACGATCTAAACCACTCGTCTCAGCACGACGTACCAATATTCTATATACTATAAACATAAATATAAGTATATAGTGATGGGGCCCGACATAGTATTATACTGATTATCGAGTTACGATAACTAAAATGCGCATAATTGGGTTTTTTCTCTTATATAAACACAATATTGTAGTGTGTATTCATAATATATTTTACAGGAATCGCAACCGTTCACCAATATTATCGACGCACGCGTTAAGTTGTTGGAGACGGTAGTCATTTCATTGTTCGCAACTGTCTGTGGAAAAATAATATACGTAAAAAAAATCGCGTATACGATATCATCGTTGTGGAGTAGCATTTCGTCGTTTTATATTATTGTAATAGTATAGTTGTCGATCGAGCACTCGGAGTGCTGCCAATCGTGATCCGACGCAATCGTGCGAGCAGCAGGTCGTGCAGTATCTGACGATGTTGTGTATAAATGGGACGCAAGTCGCTGGACCATAAAATCCAACGAAACAACTTTGAAACGTGATTTGCAAAGTTTTTTTGTTTTTTATTTGATTTGATTCTTTTTTACACAATGATTGATTAACGCCACCGATAATGCTGATGCTGCTGTTGCTGTCGCGCGTTATATTGTTTTGAGCCGTTCGAATAGTTTACGTGCGTGCAACGTGTGTATGAAACGAATATTTATGCAAATCAAAAAACCGGCGACGCGACGGCTTTAACGTACGGCCAAAAATGTAATTTTAATTTCGCCATCGGCTGACGTTCATCGGTGTGGTTTAGCGGTTTTCGGGCGAATATATAGTACCGCATTACCGGTACGGTGGCGGCAGCGAGGAAAAGCAACAACATAATGTTATCTCGTCGGGTAATAAAAACTCCAAAAATAAAATACAAAGCGCGTACATGCGGTCCAGCTCTTGTTAATATTAAATTTAAATCCAGGGACCACCGCCGTCATAGCCACCTGCAGGCAGAGACCGAGCGATAGACGGACAGCGAGAGAAAGATGGACGGAGGAGCGGTGATGATTTATTGTGTTATTAAAGAAATGGGACCGGGATTAATGCCTCACACGCAATGTGCGATGACTCTTCACCGATGATTCCTCTCTCGAACGTATGCAACCGATGTTGTCGTCTAAAGTATACTACACACACCTATAATATAATGTATATATAAATATATATAATACATATGTATAGTAATATTGTAATCTTGCAGTTACGAAACGTTTTGGCGAAAAAACGACGGTCCGGCGAGAGCGGGAAAAACGATTTCGCACTAACATTTGTCCGTAGAAAACAAACAACCAAGTGGATCGAAATAATAAAAAGGGCTGATTACAATTGCGCACGAGGAGGAAGTTCCCGCGTTCAGGCTCATTCAAATTACACCAGGCAGAAAATTAGTCTCAGAGCGTATACATTATTATTTTTATTATTATTATTAATATCGTCATCGTCGTACATTATATTATTATTAAACATATTGTGCAGCGTGTGTGTACGGCGCGGAGAATGAAAAACTCGCGCACAATGGTCGACAATCTGTCAACCGGTGCCCGCCGTCACGACGATGACGACTACTAGTAGCCCCGTACACTATATATACGTGTGTTGTAAAGGTATTACTACCGCCGCCGTGATAATGTGTACATATTATAATACCTGTTCTGCGCTCGTCAAGCTCACGTCAAAAAGCAGTTTAGAAGTATTTAACAACTGGTTCTCTCATGCAGCACTCGCACAATTAGACTACGACAACTCGTTCTCGCAGACAGCCCTCGGCCTAATAGAGATTTATGAACCGTGAAAACGATCGAAACCGTTTCGAAAACGCCCTCCGCGAACGCGCGCGGCTGCAGCATGTGGCGGCGATACCAAGGGGGACACGTTCTACTCCTTCACACATCGCCACATAGGTAGCAGGATAGAGGTGACGTAGTTTCGATGACGAAACAGTTTTTGGGGCAATAGGAACAGCAATAATATGCAAATCGTTGCGGCCCCGTATCGGATGATATCCCGACAATAATAAAAAAAAAAATGTCATTCGAAAACGGCTATATGTCGACGATATCTTCAAACGCGGCGCATACGTATATATAGACAAAAAAAACTATCAATAATCATACGTTACATGACTGTCGAGACACTTGACGACAACGGCGACGTGTAACATAATATAACACAAATGCGTACAGAAAACGCGCAAGATATTATATTTTGCAGACGGCTATATCGTATCAAATATAATAATATTATTAGAAGGTATTATATACACGCACACGACCGCGACCATAATATCGTATCGTTGTGCATTCGAAACACGTCCGGTGTAGATGCGCCTCCGTTCGCTTTTAGCATGTGTGTGTGTGTGTGTGTCGTATAAAAAGACGCGCCAGAGGCCGGACCAATAAATCCATCAGTCGCTCGTACTACAGATAAACTCTTCAGCGTCGTCGTCGTCGTCGTCGTCGTCGTCCTTTCCTTCAAGAGCGGCGGCGGCAGCGCCATGCATCAATGTGTCAAGTCTCGAGCTGCACATGTCCCTCCACATTCCCCCCCACCACCACTGACAAATCCCCGACCCATGGTATTACACCACTCCTTCACCGCCACGTCACTCGCGCGGTATTCAAATTCGTCACCGCCGCTCGAGCAGTGTTATAAATTATAATATACACACTAAGTCGGCTCCACGATATTATACTCGTATATATAATAATATTATTATACCTAAATTTAATTATTATAATATCATTATTTTATGTGATTTTTCACTCGTCCCACGATGACGTTTTTGATATAATAATGTCATAATCACGCTGATCCCTTATTTTGGCCACCATTCCAAAGATAACGACGAGCGCTAATCTCTTTTCGCATACTTTAACGACCACGATCACAGCGACAGTATAGTCTCTTACAGAACCATTGGATCGCGTCCGTCAACGCGTCCGCCACAGTCCTCAAATTTCGTCGTGCAAGAATATTATAATAATACATTATAATATCGCATGCGTATACGCGCGGTATACAGTAGTTTTGGCCGATCGACGCGTCGCGGCAGCCCGAAGCGTCTAAATTTAAAACTGTTTCATGAAAGAGAGGAATAAGATTATTGTCCCCTATAAATTATATAATATATGTGTACTGTATGCAATATATTATGCCGTACGGCGTCGGTCGGGGACAACAACGGACTGTAGAAAATTCGTCACGATGAATAATTGCGTAATCCGTGACGACCATTCCGGACACACGAACGCGTAACAAGAATTCCCGCAGAGTTCACTGGAATCCGAAGGTCCTCTTCGCGGGGTTTTCGACATTTTGGCCTGCTACTGTCCCCGCACCATAAATCATTATTTACGTTTTGGTGTACATTATACTATTGTATGGACAGGATGAACGGTGTATCAATATAATATTATTATTTTATGTTATAATCGTTTTGGGGATATGACGCAACGACCCACCCGTCATACATTGCACACATACAGACGACACCCTGCAGGCGCGTCAATGCTGTAGGTAAATCGAAGCGCGTCAATGGAATCCGAAAATCGTTTGGATTAGACGCGGTCAAAAAATGCACAACAGTCGACGATCTAGTCTTTTCACATTTTTTTTTTTTTTAATCGGATGTCCTTGCGTAATAGCTAAGTACAATATTTAATACATTATTGTGTCTGCTATCTACCTGTAACAGTTCCTGTGTAAGCATATAACGAAAACGCCCAAACAAACAAAATATAAAACCACGTATATATAAAATCACTCGGCCGACACTAAAATCGTACGCGACAAGCGAACTATGGTGCGGCGGCAATAATATAGTAACCCAATCCCGAATTAAAATTTTGTAGGACTTGTGTATATATATGTGTAGGTACGTTTAACGTATATAGGCGGACGTGACAAGGAGTGACAGGCGACGTCAGACTTTCCACATGAAACGTTCGTAACGGATTTAATTTCAAAACCGAAAAAAAATTATTATTCATATTATTATTACGCATATATAAAAAAGTAGGTAGGTGTATATACTATAATGTAATATTAAATTAGCTTTGCCTTGTCGAGCACTGTCTCGTCACTCGGTTGGGGAAGCACGTCACTCTAGACAACAACGACGATACACACAAACACGTAGAAACAGGTTTTTGCTCTCTTGACCGCAACAGGTATATAAATATAATATGTAATCGACAAAAACCCATAAGAATTACACCACACACACACACGCACACAAACTTACGATACGATCCATCACCTCGGGGAAAGAGGAAACCAACATGATAAAATCATATATCCGTCACCAGAGTAGGTAACTACGCGACCAAAAAAAAAATAAATAAAAACAAAACCGACGAAACCTGGCACTAAAGCCGGAAAAAACTTTCTAGGGGTAGCGACGGCGACGGTCACGGCGCAGCCAGTAAATATATGGTGAGTACACAATTTTTTAGCTTCTGCTGCAGGTGATTTCGTTATATAGGTACGGCAATCGGTCAAGGGTCGGTCGGGCGCCGCGGGAAAAAGGTCAGAGGGACGAAAGTGAACGGCGGTAGCAGTGCCGGGGGACGTCGGACGGACGAGGACCGGGCGGTGTGCCCCGCCTCGGAGTACGATCGAACGGAATTAGATTGAAAATCGCGTGCGTGAATGTGAGTGTGTCGGCCCTGTTGTTATTTATTTCTCTTGAGGGGCATCCATCCATGTCTATCACTTGGCAGTAGCCGTGCGAAATGTCTGTTTATGTGGGCCCCGCGCTCCAGGTCCTCTGGGCATTCTCTCCACCCCCCCTCCCAACCACTAGTCAAAAACGACGGTCGGAGGCTGTGAATATATATCCTTTACCCCCGCAAAGGCTGGGAGAAATATAAAAACGCGTTACGTTCGTTTTTATTACTGTATAGTGTATATAAATATATAGGTATGTATGTATATACTCGAGTAGAAGGTATATATACACATTTCCAGTACGTGCGACGGTGGTGGCGACTGACGCGTTCTTCGACCTTCTCTTCCACCATATTATTTCCAACGAATTTCCGCATCGACTTTTTAAGACGATTCGTATTTTTATTTATTTTTACAACTCTTTCCGCAGTATATTATATAAGGTTTCTTTTACGTTTACTGATTGTACGATCATATAGTACAAGAGGGGTAATAATGTTATAAAACATAATATAGTACAGGCGCAAGTGTTCAAATCAGTCTGGTGGTAGAAAACACGTTACGAACTACGCACACGCTGACGATCTCATTCACCAAGGATAATTCGTGTATACACAATAATTTATTAGTTTATAAAAAAACAGAGCAAAAAATAAATACACCTCTGAACCGCCTTGTTTCCACCACCCACTCTAACACTGAGTATAATAGACCATTTACAGTGTACCTCTTTATAACGCTTTTGGGGACCACCGATGTACGTTTAGAATAACTCATATAATTATTGATTTTTGAATGTCCAACGTTCTATATTATCCTGATTGTTTGGCGACGCATGTGCTCGAATAATGTCAGCGAAACAGAAAACGGTGTGTAGGGCACGTCTGATGACGATAAAGACTAAACGAAAACGACGCTGACAGGTAAAATAAATTACACAGTCACATGTTATACTATATTATCATCTATTGTATTATCTACTTATAGGAATATCTAACCATACAATGGAACTGTCGCTAGACAGAAATGGACACCTATAGGTTATAATAAAGACTTTTGAGTCCATTGGTTTCAAACTCAACGTACGAAAACGTTTTGATAATATTTTGATGATTGTATGCAAGAAATAAGGGTATAGAAAAGGAAAACGCATGCATCATCACCACGAAAAAGGATGTGCTTCTCGAAAAAAAAATTAACATATTCGTCGAGGAACGTTCGACAGAGGCGAAAAACAAAACCAGTTTTAGTAGTTCGGTCGAGATTTTTTTGACAGATTCTCGAAATCTATGCCGGGGAAACAACTACGACGACGTAAACACTCAAACACGTATGGGTAGACATTGCGCTTGTGTCTTATCGGACTCCATTGTTCTGTACGTCAATCCCCTTCTAGATAGAGGCGGCGGCGGCGGATATCGTGTTCCACCGGTGCGCGCGACTCTCTTCGGACACGAAACAATAATATTTTTTATTTAAATGACGAAACGGACGAAAACAAACCTGCATAGAGACGACGTGACAGTCTGCGCATACGAAAAAAACCTGCAGTAAGTCCAATTCCATAGAAATAATAATAACGCGCGTGCGTATATAAAACAAACGTATCGACCTAAGGAGCCCAGGAGTCGTTGAAAGCGTACCTACATAAATTAAACCATAGCACGACATCACATTATTATTATTATTATTATTATTATTACCTACATATTATTGTTTTCAAGTCTACGTACAAACACAATAATATAATAATGATAATAAAAACCACTCCGACGGCTCACCGAAATAATAATAATAATATTATAAATGCGGTGACAAGAGAAGCAAGAAACAAGAGAGGCAACGTACCACGACTATGACAGGTGTACGCGTTTATACCATGTAACCTACACGCGGGTAGTATAAAAATAATTGTGCAAACGATTGAGCCGATAAATAAAATTATGTAGGTCCGAGTAGTGTACCTGTTCCTATTCCACACGTAACATCACGGATAATATTAAATATTCGACGGGCACTGAAATCGCGTTTTATTGGAAATGTCTGCGACGTCAAACCACTATTTACACAATATATTAAAATGATTTATAATATTTCATACTAACAGAGCAGCCATAATATAATGTACGATATTATAATTCTATACATATATACAATATACAGCGCGTATGCATTACACAACGCACTAAGCGACAACTAAAAAAACGTAAAGCACCTGTAACACGTTTATACAGAGTGTACGCACATGACATAAACCTATATTGAAATGGGATTTCAACGTAAAATTTCCAAACGTTATTGGCGACACGCCCTGTGTATTACTTACCATATACATGTAAATAAATAATGTTTGAAAAAAATCACAAATCGAAACCAGATTTGTGTGAGTGTGTGTGTGTCGTGTAGGCGCACTTCTTAAAGATTATGCTATGATGACGCCGTGGTCCAATGCCGTCAAAAATAATAAATTATCGTGTAAATTATTCGAAAAAATAACTTGAATCCTACGAAATTCTAACAACAATGCTGATCCGTAATCCTCACACAGTGGTAAAGCAAACTAGGCGGCGAATAAGCGATTTTTAATTATTATAAACGCGTCATCATATCGAAAAAATAGTCTCGCGACAAAAAAAAATCATATTATTACCGTCGTCATCGTCGTCATTATCATCATCGTATTATTATTATATAGGTAGATAAATATAATATCTACCAACAAGACATAGTGTATAACTACCATAAATAGTATTATAGAGGTAGATGCTTGTATATAGACGAAATTACAATTATTACGGCGGTGCCAGTCTCGCGCGGGCGCCATGGTCTATTATTTAAAGCAATAAAAATCAGGCCAGTGAACATCGGGTTGAAATTCGTTTTTTTCTGTTTTCTTCTGGCGGCAAAAACTGGCCGGAGACAATAAACTATACAGCACACACCTCCGAAATAATAACGACGTCCCCGACTACACGTATTATACATTATATGTTTGGGTGTAAGTATACCTATTATATTATATCGAAATAATGTATCATCAACGTTGATTTCGGAAAACGATCGGAAAATATTATGTTATAATACGTGTACACTCATTCTGTGTGGGTAAACTTCTAAGTATCTATATATGCAGTGTGCCTATAGTATATTATTATTATCTTTATATTATATATTATTATTATTATTATTATTATTATTATTATATGGGTTACGGTGGCAACGGTGCAGCCAGGAAATAATAATAGTAATGTCTAGAATGAGGTCTCATAAAAATATTAATGAAAATCCCATTCTTGTTGCCGCCACACGCCCTAGGTATCCGATAAATAGAGCATCCCCATGCCGAGGGGTCGCCATTTAATTATACAGTAATAATATTTTATTATTGTTATTTCCTTAAAATCCCATTATATTCAACGTTATTACTTATTACTATTATATCGTAGTCGTTCCACTATCGTTCGATCGTGGTACAAACCATCTTCAGGAGACTAAATTATTTTCATAATACACGTCATTCACTATATACACGAGTTGAAACCTAACATCACTGGTTATTCAAAAATCTCATAAATGGCTATTATGTGAATATCAGTTTACAAATATGTAAGTCTGTGTTTTATCAAGCTAGACAACAAGTAACAAACGTGCAGCATACACAGCAAACATGATTTATAACTCCGTTTTTGTATCAACATAATAAGTCAAGTTATTTTTTAGACATTTTAAAAACAAATGTATTACGCATCGGAAACGTTTTCAAAAGAAAACCGGAGAGAGGAGCGCCAAAAATATAATAATATTAATTATTATAATACGTATTCGGCCATGTTAATATGTCTTAAATCACATCTATTATGTTCATTATTAAATATTATACGCGCTTGAAGTAAACGGTATTGCCGATATTTGGTACATATGTATTATGTATACATAAAATTGCGACGAACCGTTTTTTTAAACTGTTATTTTGAAGGGGCATCGATAAAATCTAACGTTGATGTATAATACATATGACACAACTTCGACCGCACATAGAGATCTGAAGAAATGCACAAAAAAAATCACACACAAACACACTCATATACTGTGTAAGTGTAAAGCATATGAAAAAAAAAACGGTCTTCGGAACGACTGACGAGTAGGACCCATTGTCTAATGACAACGAAAATAGAGATCTGGTGCGATCTACTAGGATATCATAAATGATAAATACATATATAATAGCCATGTTATGTGTGCCCACCCGTCCGGATAACATCTGTCTCCCATCGGAGACACTGTGTTCAATGCGGCGCTCACGACACGTATTTTAAAAGCCTAAACCAACCCCTGCACCCCGCAACAAGACTTTTTCATTACTGGTATAACTATCATATATTATATACATAATATATTGTATTAGTTTCGGATTGACAGCGGTTTTTTTCCTACAAAGTCCCGTTTCTCGGTAGGTAGGTATATTATGTCATATGTATGTATAAGATACGATATTATGTATTATTATGTTACAGTGAGGGGTACACGTGAAACATTTTTTCATTTTTTATGATTACTATTTCGTTAAGCAAACAAGTCTAATGACGGCTGCGATCAGGACGAATGTAATAATTATAATTACACAATCGTAATTGCGCGATGATGAGACACCTGCGCGTGAAGGGAAGTACAGACTACAGACAAAATGCAGGTCTGTATAATCCATCATAAGGATAATATGCATATTGCATATTGGTAAAACCAATAGTGGTCCGAATGCGGGCATGAAACTGCTTTTGGTTTAATATTCGAAATTAATATGTGTATAATAATATTATATTCGTTAATATATTACAACAATTCTTTTGTTTTCTGTAGCCGTATCGATAATAATTACTGAAAATATGTTGTCTTTCGATCAACCAAATACCACTACAATAATAACAGATAACAACAAATACTTTTAAGATTTTCGAAATAATTATTCAAAGAATCACATAAAATCTCAACTTTTTTATCTCGATTACGGGAGCTCAATTAAAACGTTTACTCATTGGCCCATTGAATTACGGCACCGAACTAGTGTATGTTGCTTATAATAATAATATGAAACGAAAAGAGAAAACTTGTTTCTCTAATTAATTCAATCGACTGTTAATTTGAACGGATTATATTTACATTTACTACAACAACTGACCCCCTCCCCACACACCACACCACAAACGGATAGGAACCGCGGCCACCAGTACACACATATATTATAATATATTTATATAGATATCTATGTACAAGTAGCGTGTGTGTATATTATAATATTATACGACGGTAGTCGGTACAAATTTATACATATTATATCATTACACATCAACACTATGAACAAAAATAGTACTTCAAAAGTGATACCAAGGTATAGCGACGTTATTAGGTAGGTACCTAAATAATTGTTTTAAATATTAATTGTTTAAGAATGATTATTTCGGGTGCGTAAAAACGTCGACGACACTATGTGCTACCTATAATCAAACCGCAGCCAGTTTGACTATGTATGGCGGGCGGTGACGAGGGGACAGTGCACGCACGTTCAGCTGAAAAAATAACTGTCGTGCGTGTGTGCGGTGCGCGTGACATTGTACACCTAAGTTATATATTATTTCCTTTTTCTTCCCATTCTACTTCTTATTTTGACACCTGTATAAATGATGGAGGATGGAGAGACGTACAGAGGACGTATTCGCAATATTTGTGTTGATGATAAAATAAACAAAGCGACGGCTGCGATGTGGACGCGCGGTGCAGGAAGAACAGGCAAAAAAACGCACCACGAAAGGCCCATATTTTTCGTCGTCCTTTACAGCGACGCGCGAGTCACTTTTTATGTGTGCAACGAATGATTTATAGAAGTCGCCCGAGAATTGATGCGAGCAAACACTAGGAGGAGGCGACGACGAAATGAAGAAAGGGAGAAAAAAACGTATCTTCCGAACGGTTTCCGAAAGCCAGTGATAATAGTTTTCATTCGGCCGACT
Organism: Schizaphis graminum; assembly: GCA_020882235.1. Taxonomy (NCBI): domain Eukaryota; kingdom Metazoa; phylum Arthropoda; class Insecta; order Hemiptera; family Aphididae; genus Schizaphis; species Schizaphis graminum. Next base: position 75,460,990 of record CM037032.1, read on the forward strand.
GTATATTATATAATATATAATATAGGTACATATAGGTAGGTATACGCATACTATATAATAATAAATAATATACACATATGTGAAGGTATAATATAACACATCGGCTCACCGAAAAAATACGAATATATTATATGCGGTATATTAAAAAGTGTGTAATACGTAAAAACTTGAAACCCGAGGCTGTTATTTACTTTTTAAGAAACAAAGAGAAAACGTGATTGACACGAAATGACTGCAGTGCGGCCACCCGAAAATTCGTAATAAAGTATATAATCGGTAAAACGTACGCGTACCTATATATAATATTATAAGCGCGTCTTCCTGTACCGATACTTTAATATTTGTTCATTACTCCCGTCGTAACGATGTTATGAGTTCATTATTATTTGGTTTTTTTCTTTCAAAACCGGTCCCCGAAAAATTAGGCCAACAGTTATGCATATTATATTATGGTTATGACTATAATATCGTCACGTTTTCGGAAAGATACCTATACAAATGTGTTAATAATAAGTAGAAAATATGATTTGGTACAGAATTATCGTATCATGTTATAGTGACTAATAAATGTATGTAAATTTAAAAAAAGGACTGAAAATAGTATGTTAAAAAAAACATGGTAATAGTAATAACATCAGCAATTTATCGTTATGATTAGGTATGTTAGGTAACTATAAATATGCATGCTATTTACCTATTTATTATTGTTTGTTTTCATTTCATCAAAGTAAGATGATTATCAATGTTCTATCATTGTTATTACTATTTTATTTTGTCCAAACAACTCTTCACCAAGTTTCACGCGCTTGTTGCATGACCGCCGAGGGAGGAAAAAATTTTGAATGGAACACGCGGCCACGTGAATATAAATGCTACCGCGTGTAGGGTGGTTGTGGCACCGGTGGAAGATTGTGTTACGCAAGCCGGCGTGTGTGTGTGTGTGTGTGTGTGTGTGTGTGTGTGTGTGTGTGTGTGTGTGTGTGTGTGTGTGTGTGTGTGTGTGTGTGTGTGTGTGTGTGTGTGTGTGTGGTGTGTGTAAAATGCGTGTTCACTGTATAGTTATAGGTGTACGATGACCGTGATGACCGTAATTGTGTGAATAGAACACTGGCGGAACGCCGGAGGAGCCCAACCAAAAATCTCAGAGAAACCTACAAACTCACCCCACCCCTATGTTCCCTTTATATACAATCCTCACCGTTGTGATTAAATACACCATCTTAAGAATATTGTCGTCGCACTGTATATGTAAGTATAATAATATTATATCAGAATTATAGATCGTATAGACTATAGACCATTTGTCAGACATAAAACCGAACAAATTTCGCGCACCTACATTATAATAATTATTTATGTTATTATAATTTTACGTTTCAATTTTCGATTGCGTGACAAAAAAATATGTGTGTCAAAAGAGTAAATATTCAACAGATGTAGTCATATGCGGCCACGGCGGCATCGCAGTAATGATATATCGCGTTATGCCGTTATATAGTAGACGCATACGAAATATACATTATACTACTGCAGCGCGCACCGGATACACAAGTCCGAATTGATTGATGCGTAAAACACGAAGAGATATGATTACAATAATGTAGCATAAAATGTCTACATTAACTAACCGACGGCCCGTGTGTCGCCTCATGATGTGTGTCCGGCAAAATAATATTATACTATACATTTCACGGCGTAGTTTGTCCTTAGACATGTACTGACGTACTTACTTAAAATACACAAAACACATAATATTGTTATATCACTTACCTATATCGTAATATAATTAATTTAACAAAGTTCAATATTCCTTACAATTGATGTATATTTATCGTTATCGCAAGACTGTATATAAATTGAGATCCATTTCTCCTTTCGCAATATATTATACTATACTATATAGTATAGTAATAAATATGCATAGTTCCTATACGCTTTACCTAGTATGATATACCTTATCGGATACGCTGTTTCGCGCGGGAAAAGGAAGGTCAGAGTAAAAAACCATGGATAGTTATAGAAAAGTTTAAGAGTTCGCTTACACAGGTAATTGATTTATAATCATCTGCATTGAACGCAACAAAAGATATAAAAATATATTAACATAATATAACCCCTCGATTTTAAATAAATTACATTATTTTTATTTTATATTAATTACTGTTGCAACAATGACACATGTGCGTGAGGTGTAATCTATAGATGACACATGATATAATATAGTAATACATAATAATATATTATATAAACAAACTGACAGCGACTTTATATGTGCACGCTGATTGCGCACGCCTGACGACGGTGCTGCGCAAACTTATATTTTCTAATAACTGACCGGTGTGAAATAGAATTCTAGTGCAAATGCAATTTCTTCGAAAAACAAAAAAACAAACCATTCTGGAAAAATAAAAACTAAAACCGTTTAATTTCCAGTTTTCCCGGTGTGCAATATATATATATATATATCGGTATACTCGTATTTAAGTTATACACACTGTCGCGAGTGTAATCGAGTTTTGATCGACCGCCTGAACGCTCTCTCTTCCCGTACAATATGAAGTATATATAGGTAGGCTGGCATAACGTGTGTGTACAGTAAACGTGTCCCCTCCGTCGTCGGTAGACATGTCAAAATCATTACGTCTAAAAGAGACGTCCGTGTGACACACACAATAATAATAATATAATAATAATAATAATGCTCGGCGGCGGTCTCTCCTATCTAATCTGTGTGCGTGTGTGTGTGTATATGCGTACAATGTAAGGTAACGCATCAATCAAACGCAGTGAGACTGGCGCACGCGCACTCACATGCACTAAAGGTGAGACGAGACGATACCGCAGGTTAGGACGTGTATTGGAGAGAGACAAACATGTAGGTATGAGTGTGTGTCTCTGACGGCGCTTTCGTATTATATATAAATCGCTGTCAATCAACGTCGCGTTCCTTTTTTGTCTAAACTGTCATACGGGAAAACATCGTCTCCAGGCATGGCATACGTATTTAATATATATATTATAGACTCGCGCAGTTACAACCCTTGGCCGCAACAGCAGTGAACACTACACAGTCACACAGACGACAAACAATATAATATAGTATAAACGTATGTCCTTATCACCGAGTCCCCGCTATAAATACCTACACGCTGCGGTCTATTATTTTATTATAACGCTTAATCCATACCCATTATATTATGTATAATAATACACAGGTAAGCGCGTCCTCTCTCCCCGTCACTACGCCATCGCATAATAATATAGTCGTTAAAAATATATACACACTATATTAATATATATGAATCAAAGCGTTCGTTAATTTATTAACACTACCATTTCATATACTTATGATTTATTTTTTTACAATTACATTTTATATTGTTGATACATCTAGACGGATATATCGTATAGCAGTGACTACTAGTCGGAAATCAATTATCAAACGAAATCGTCTACAAGCGGAAAAAAAACAAATCGACACACTGATTTTTGTGCTGAATATAGGTAGTATTACCTATTTATATGCATCGACAATTTAACATACGTTTCTATCGGGTGTATAAAAATATTGTTATTTATTGCGTCGTATATCCGATGTTATTAAAATGTACACGCTCTACATATATGACGTGATTATTAAATAAATCACATTTTATTACGAGTTATTATTATTCACATACATATATTATACATATATCTACAAAACCGTCTTATAATAATATTCAACTTACGTCCAAAAATTTCATACAATGATTAACACTTTTTGCCAATGTCAAAATGTTCACCTTGTCACACAAAATAAGCATCTTTTATCAATTAAATTTATTAAAAAAAAAATAATACATTGTCTTAATATCAATGTCATTATTAGGAAAAATATAAAGTATGGACTATAGATAACCATTTATTATGGAAGAACGAATTCAACCATAATAAATGATATAATTACCTATCACATTATTCAAGTATTTGACATTGGCCAAAAATATTATAATTGGACATAAGTACGGAGAATTGAATATAATATAGGCGTATGTGTTTTTGTGAAGTTTGCTATATTATGATATTTCATGATAAGGACGGCAACTTATAATTAATATAATATGTTTATATAGAATATAAATATAAAATATTTTCAGTGTATGAAGGCTTAATTAAATAATTTATAATGATTATTAATTGTTGATATAATGATGAAACCAAAATAAATGTCCAATGTAACTTACTCAATACCAAGTCACGTTAATATTTTCTATACGGTAACGATAATGTAAACTGTAAACATAGAATTGATAATAAACGACAGACAGGTGCAGGGTGCAGCAAACCAAGCCAAGGGTGCAGGTAATAATAAGAGAAATTGTGGGCCAAAAACAATTTGAATAATATAGAAATCATCTTACATTGAGTCGACACTGTATAGGCACGATAACGTCCTAACACCGAACTACGATTGTTTACATTAATTACTAACGATTAATACTTGTACATTGAAATGTACCTAACATAAATTCGAAATTTAATTAATAATCAAATAATTTTTGTGTTTAAATTTAATTACTATTTATACTAGTTGCTATTTTAATATTACAACATTTTTAAACAAACTATACCATGGCATATTATATTATGGTTGAAAGAAAACATTCACGATTTACGCAACGATTTCTAAGCCCATAACAACCTATAAATTGTTCTATTAGAGTAACTACAATCTTGGTCTATGCGCAGACCATACATTTTTTTATGCATTTTTTTATGCATTTCTGTATGTAACATTTTCTTTATTTCGGACGATTAAAACAATTTTGGGATACGTCCAAGAACTTATCTACACGCTCGAGATTAAATATAAATGTAACGTGAAATGATGTAATTTCCGTGGCAAGTCGTCACAGCGATGGACACTAATATTTTATCGGGATGTATTATGGAACAAAAACAACAAAATCGTACTCGAAACAAAAGACAAAAATTAAAAACAATCAGATAACACACATGGTGACTGCCGACACCGGACTGTGATATTTCGTAACGAATTTTCGAATTTTATATTCACTAGCGATTAATTATTATTTGAAACAAGTACCTATTGATGTCCAATTCTACACTCATAACACTATCTGAACACACACACGACTTTTTCGCGTTCGTTTTTTTAAACGTGCTATTAGTTATTACCTACTTTTGTCAACTTTTGGTCTTCAGTGGAATTTTGTGTCACATTCACGCCGTACCTAATCTCATTCTCAAGCGTCAAAAAATGCTTAATACACAAAACAATAAAACAACCACATTTTCCTATGTATATAAAAATATGAATTTTACCAAAAAAGCGATACATATATATGTTATATACAAGTTACACGCGCACTTGTTGATTTAGGCACCCGGAAAGGAGCAATAATCAAGCTTCATCGTGTTTATATACGTGCATTATATATAATATACATACACATATATATGTATATATATGTACGAGAGTGGTATATACACGTATTTTCTCTCTCTCTCTCTCTCTATATATATATATAATATATATATATGTATGTATGGTGGCGTGCCCGTTTCATTTATCAGTGACAAGGAGAGAGATGCGCTTTACCCCCGGCTAGCCGCACACGCGGCGTCGAAAGCGGCAGCGGTGGCGGCGTTTCGCCCCCTGCTCTTCCCGCGACGCCGCTCTGTTGCTGCCGCCTGCACGGCAGTCTTCCCCCACGGTATATCTGACGGCCGACCCGCCGAAACACGCTGCCGGCTGCAAAACACCGGCTCACCCATCAACAGGTCCCACAACGAAATCTCATACATGAAAATATATAATACATACACCATAATATATAACACGTATTATACGTACGAACATTGAAATATATATACAATAAAATATTATAATAAGTCGTGGTCGTATCGTATAGTTACAACGGCAAAAATGTGTTGTTGTATAACGACTATTATAGTTGTAGTCACGAAGAAGAACGCGTTTTATATTTGTCACCCTGGGGAGGGGACAAAAATAAGAGATCAAAAGAAGGCGCCGAAAAACGTGCGTGTTTATGGGGAAAAAGTGTTAAACGTGGTCGCGGTCATCATTAATAACATGACGCCGCCGCAACGATCCCTGCAAGTCATTGCGTATATCAATACCTATATTGATGTATATAATATTTATATGTGTGTGTGTATGTACAGCAACCTGTGCCCAAAATTTACGACGCCTTTTTATACTATTATATAGTTTTCCTATAATATTATATATTACACTGTACAGTGTACATATAGTATCACCCTTAGAACCCAACGAAGCCGCGAAAATATCTATATAAATAGTGCACCAGGTGGAATTGGAATAAGAACCGAACTCGCGTCATCGTCCGAAAAAAAAAAGTACCTAGATGTTATAGCGCCCAGAAATCATAAACAATGACGAACAACTAAACATAATATTCAAACACCACGGATCACACAAAAAAAAAATCGCGGCTATATCTAAATACACCTATACTTAGACGAACAGTGGGTGTCCTTATATTGTAGCGGCGGCCTTTGACGAATAATCCACAATCTCGTAATCATAAATTATGTGGGTATAATATTATACGAACAATATTGCGAACAATAGCTGCAGGGATCTTACCTATACATGTTTTACGATCATGCACGTGATATGAAAGACTAAGAGTTTTTTCTGGGAAAGATGTTAACAAATACTGTGATTTTATAACAAAAATCATAAACTCCCTATCGTAAATTGTTTAATTATATAAATTAAAAAATTCTGTTGATACCTATCCTATGCTATACTTTACTATATATACTACACAGGACAGATTTTCTAATATTTGATTTGAACGATAAAAACATTAAAATAATATACTCAAATACATGTCGTACCTATCTAAGCTATTTTTGATTGAGGAGTAGTATTGTGTAAACAGAGCGTCCTCTGTTGTCTGTTAAATATGAAAAAAAGCTATTTTTGGCTCAGGTGACTATATAATTTATGAGCTTTTACGTAGTCACGGGGAGATAATAAAAATGTTTATATATAGTTAAAAATAAATCACCTAAGTAAAAAATAATGATTTTTCAAGTACATACATTTCATTCTTTTGGGGCAGTGTTGCTTCCTTCTGGTCATGATCGTGGTGACGTTACTTCGGTGCGGCAACTTGTGCGACGTACGGAATACTTCCTCCGAGCAAGACACGATGGAGCGCGGAGTACGCGACTTCCGAGTGCGCGTGGACGACGGAAATTCACGTGTAATAATCACGAACAACACTGATCTTCGTTAGACATGACTCGTTTCGCGAGAATCAGAAACTTACTAAATATAATGAATTCGTAACAACGTACTGGTAACAATATTATAATTAGACGGACGCGTAAACAGTCTCGAAAAATAAACACTATAATATATTACACGAAACGATAAGAATAATGATAAAAAAAAAATTTACAACAAAAAACAGTAATGGCTGCGGGTACGATATTATAAAAATTGCGATCGCGTTTGTTAGACGTGTATAATATTATAATATTTTATATAGACGAGTAGACGACTGACAAAACAATAAAAATCGTCAACCGACAACAACAGCGACGCAGTGTGTGTCGGAGGCGGCGTCGGCGGCGGCGGCGATAGTGGCGACGGAACCCTTGAAAAGCACAAAGACCACGGACGCGGACACGGCCATCACTGACTGACGGGTGTCAACAACGCGGGCCGACGACGACGACGACGATAACGCCGGTCGGCGCGCGCGGTCCGATGGTTGCCGATCGGGCCCGATTGTGACGTCACGGGCGGCCCGGGCGTGGTCTGGGCGGCATTCAGTGACGCCCACTCCGGGGTACGGGCACATAACTCATCCCCGCCCGCCACCGGCCGGAGCCAGTACCGCTCCGGATCACTTTTTCGGCCGGCAGCCGACGATTTTCCTCCGAGTCAGCGGCAAATGACGCCGCTGTATCACGCGGAAATCTTTCGGATGCGCGTCGTTCCTGCCGCACGCTGCACGAGACAAAAATATTATTATAATAGGTATGATTGTTGATATTATAATATTAATACAATTCAATTAACGATTTATTTTTGATTTTTAGCTGTTTCGTTTATGATGTCTCAACATTATAATGTTATAACCTAGCCCGTTGATTAATAAATAAATAAATAAATATAATCGGCACCCCACGTGGGCCGTATAATATACTATTTAATATTACCTAATGCATGTTATATATTATTTATAGGCTTTGAACTTTTTGCTATTCAGTTCTTAAAAACAGTGTTTTCTCTTATTATGTACCGTATATACACACTTACCGTCTATGATGTATACAAAACTGAACACGCCGTGTGTCTGCGAGACGCTCAAACAAACGTAAACCCACTGACGGCTTCGAGCACTGTATGATGGCCTATGATGCGCCGTGTGTGCAGTAAAAACGGCAGTATATATTATTATCACAGAGTAAAGAATTATATATATACACAGAAATGCGCCAAAACGATTTATAGCTCGCGCCGTGCAGCATGTGTGTGAGTGTGTGTGTGAATTAAAGGGCCTCGAGAAAACTCAAACTCGTAAATTTTGTCCAGTTTTCTGTCTCTCTCACAAGCGCACGCGCGCGCTCCCATCGGCGGCAATAAATAGAATAACGCGCGCGCGGACTGTTAGCTGTACTGCAGCAGCGTATATAATATGCGTATTATACAGTTTATATATATATTATATTAAACGTGCATGTGTTCGTGCGTGCGTATAAACGCGAACGACATTGTTTGGGGGCCAATTGAAATATATACATTGCAAACGTTGACAAAACAACTGCGAAAATGTGTGTGTCGATAAAAAAAAATCTGTTTTAAATCGATTGTAATCGCAAATATTCTCGTCGCATACAAGATATACGCCAGAGATATTATTTTTATGCGACTAGTCTTTCGGGGAGTGTGTAATTTTATTTTCAAACGGTGTCTTATTTTTTTACACGAAGATGATGTAAAGGCCATATTTTAGTATTCGACAAATAGTTTATATAGCAAAACATTAAATCTGATTAAACTTATTTTAAAAAATTATTATAAAACTATGTTTATATACCTCAATAACCATATTAAACGCCTTTCTAAAAAAAAAATATTGACAACTGAATACATAAAAAGTAATAATATATATATAGGTAAAATATAATCATAATTTTACAAAAGGTTTTATATAGGTAGGTATATAAATGATAAATATATTACAGCTATAACAAAAATGTCTTGATTTAAAATTAAAGGTATTAATATAAATATTACATAGGCGCCCGCAGAAATTTTTCTAGGGGGGGGGCAATGTTAATATTTGAGGATAAATATTATAATTTTACTATAGGTGTTTTAAAATAATAACCTTTTTAATTATACTCGTATACAATATAGGTACTATTATATTTTATTATGTTACAACTTATTTTATAATTAATATAAATATTAGATAGGTACATAAGTGTAAGTAAAGGTAACTAATTCTCAAAAAGAAATTGCAATCGTCTCACATCTCTTCCGAAACGATCAACAATTTCTTCAAATATTTGTTATTATTAATTAGATCAATTACCGTAGATTTATATACATTAATCATGCATAAAGCATCGAGTATTTCGTTAGTCATGGTAGAGCGTATCCAGGTTTTAACCCTCCGCTAATAGTGCTGAAAGACCGCTCAGCAGTACAAGTAGTTGCCGGGAAGCTAAGGCCATTACAAAATGCCAAAAATACTGATGGGTAAAATATTTCCGATTCTTTCAGTATATATAGTACATCCTTTGATTTCTGAATATTTGAGCGGTTGTCATACCAAATCATTGATTCAGCTGCAAAATTGTCTAGAAAAGAACTATACTTTTTTGAAACTTTTTCAGTAAGCGATCTATGTTGATTCTAATATCTAATTCCATATTGATCTATTTCTATTTGGCTAGTTTCGGTTTCATTTTCATTTATTTTAGCATTGTCGGGTTCTAGTTCTAAACGAGTTTTTTTAAAGTATCTTCTTAAATCCATTTTATATCAAATTCGAACATTCGTTAAATATTTCAGATAGACCAATAGATTTACAAAGCACACCGAATAACGACTGACTTATATGATCACGATGATAAAATATTATATATGAGTAAACAATAACTAATCAGTAATCACTTTATATAGTAGATAGAATTTGATAGGTAGATATATTTTATGATAGAGAATATTATGTAGAAAGTTATTTAGCTATATAGAAAGGCCTGATCTAAAAATACAATTATCAATCAGCTGTAAAATAAAATCTAATCTAATGTTTTTATAATAGTATCCTATTATTTTTATAACCACTTTAAATTTGTTGTATATAGTATATATAGTAATTTATCTTAAAACATTCAATTGAAAAAATATTTTGAAAAAGCCAGGGGGGGGCAATTGCCCCAGCTTTCCCCCCTCCTGTGGGCGCCTATGAATATTAATTATATATTAAACATTGTAGTTCTATTGTTTATTATGCAAATTAATATACTTAATATAATATATAATATATTATAAGTATATAAAACATGTAAAAATACATATTTACTATGATATTTATTTATAAAAATGTAGGTACGCATCTACATAATTATATTTTAAATTGCATACTTAGTTTTAAAAACTAATTTTTCGAGGTTAAATTGTTGATAGATATTTATAATATAACTACCATATAGGCGTGTTTACTGCAGTGGCAGTTGCCCCTGCAATTTTCAAAAGGCGCCAGTCAACCTAGTTTTAAATCTAGTGGCTTACAACTTTTATTCAGAAAAAAATCCCACAGCAATTTAAGGAAAGTATACATATAGGCACAATTTGAGTTTTAAATTTGGGGGCTATTATAATTTGCATGTGTGTATACTCCCTGATATATATAAAAGTGGAAGGAGATACATACAAACCATTGGGGGGGGCACGATTAATTAATAACGCCCAAGCCCCTCACAAATTGCGCTTATGGAAGATGATGGGGCATTTTTTGATTGATTAAAGGTAGCGCCAGTCATTATAGCTATAGGCTGCCACTGCGGACCTCGGATTAAGTCTATAGTTATCACGCCTATGATACCTACTTATATATATTTTATATTCCAGTATATACTTGAATAATGTTTAAAAGCTATGACCCAAAAAAATGAATTACTATTATTATGGTTTAAGTGTTCACTCATCAATTTATTAATTTCATGTTCATCATATTAAGATAATATATTCGGTCTAAATAAATTTGAGAGGCAATTCCAGTGTCACTGTACAAAGTATAATATATAATAATGATAGAAGATCAAATTTTATTGTTTTAAAGTGTAATATTTTGTAGGTATATCATAGGATTATATTTAAATTAATTAAAATATATTATTCAGATAATATAATATGTATGGTACAATCTACAAAATCTAAATTAAAGTTGTTCTAGGTATATAGATACTTTAATTTTTTAATAAATACTTTTCAACCAACATAATAATTGTATTATTCACTTAAAATCGAGGTGATTTCAACAAATATAATATAAAATTTAACATGCATATGAATCTATTATGAAGCATTATCAAATATTTGATGTACAGATCATAATTATATATAATATTATATATTTATATTTATTTACAAAATGTGTATAAAGTTTGTGTAATACTCTAATAATAGTTAAGTTGTTCATTAAAATGTTCTTTAAGTCAGAATAAGACGGCTATAACGATGTGGATGACGAAGAGTATGTTTAAAATAATACATTAGAAATAATGGTCCTGATTTACGTAGGTAACTCTTAATTAAACAAAAACGGTTCAGTCTGTTTCTACATCCTCACAGCATTCCAAGTACAATGTCATCGACATTCGACAGACGACACAAAATAAGATAAACACACACTTTGGTTTAAATTTAAATAAATGTCACATTTATATTATTTGTTGCTATGTAGAATGTAATATACAGGTACATTTTCAGTTAAAACGTATCATGACTTATAAGTTATTTTACTGTTAAGTCCAACATTTAAACAAACATATATATCGGTAAAAAAGTATTACACTGTAGGCATAAATGTCAGTATACTGTATGCTATTTACACAGTACACGACTTACGGCTTTTAAAAAATGAATTGACCATTTCTATGCCGGAAACAATAATATTATATTATACTCATGTCCTAGCAATTTATATTCAAAATGTAGAGTTTTTTAAGTTATTGAGTAAATTAAATTATTTACAGTTTACTATAACAGAACATTCAATATACTTATATTATATAATGTGTATACAAACGTCAAGTATAAATAAATAAATGTACAAAACATTTATGTGTAGGTACATCGTGTATGTGTGAAAATAATTGACTAAATTCACAAGGTATTGTATGGAAATAATGTACAAATAATATCAAATAATAGGTAATATCGTGTACACGTTTAATGTGTATACCCAAAAGAATAATGAACCTACTATATGGATGAACTTGATCAATAGGTCCTATTCGTTCAGATTTCCCAGAAATCGAATTCACCGTAAAAACTATCGTGTTTCAAAATAGACGGACATTGATGCGCCGCGTGTGTGTGCGTGTTTGTAGTAAGTGACATACGGTCGTCGAGGAATCTAAAAAATAAAAACAGTATTTGATGTCAATTCGAAAGCATTGACGATGGCACGACGCTATATATTATGACGAGTGTGACGCCCCGTCGGATGACCTTCGTCGTCGTCTCTTTTCACTTTGTTCTTCGTATACCCAAATACCCTACATAATCCGTAAGACTACAGTTGTAAATCGTATTATAACAATACGAAAAGCGCAGGTAAATTACGACAGACCCGCACAACCTAAACGTAACCGAAAACGAGCCAAATAACCTCCTACGTACCCGTGTAGTAGTACAAAAACCTCGTGTGTCGTAACACGATTTCCGAATGCCATTTCGGGTATATTATTATTATATTATTATTGTTACGTCCGTCCGTATGTTCAAATTGTGTTATTATACATTATTATATAACAATATACTTGCTGCTGACTGCTGAGCGGCTCGACCATACAATATTATCATAATATCGTATTATTTGTATAAATAATATCGTCGTGCCTGTGTACGAGTCTATATTCACGTTTGAAATGGCTAGGTATTTACACGCGTATCTTATCGCGTCGACTTACAGGTAAAGCAATATTATATTATTATTGTTCTTTCGTGTACCGATAATTATGACGTACCTATGCGCGTGATAAAAATAGCCACTAAAATAGTAAATAAATCGGTGCACCATATAATAATATGATTCTTGTGGGACTTGGCACGCGTAACGCGTGTGACACATCAACGATATGATTGCGCGGTGCATTGCGATCTGCTGGCCCGGCATAGGTACATATGGGCACAGCACATTATTATTATTATTATTATATAGTACTAGACATATACTTAATTGTTTATATCTCTCAGTAAAGTGCCGACTTTTTGTGTTCTTAACATCGAGCATTGGACACTGTAAAAATTATTTGTATGTATTACGTATTATGTATAGTGGTGTATATCATATACTGGCGCTATACAACTACAAAGGTACCTAAATGGCGTGTATTCACTTTTCTAATTTTTATTAGCGTATACTCTCTATACGACTCTCTATACCTAGTTACTACAACGAGAGTCCAATGTGTTAATTCTGCGCATCTCCATGTGACGCATACTATACGATCGTGAATTCGCGATCACTATGCGGCAGGGTGCTACACTTTGTGGACCGCGACATATTCACTCGTCGGATCCCTTTTAAATTTTTAAATGACGAAAACAAAGTATTTTACAATTATTTGTAATTTTAAATTCTCAGATGGCAGATATCAGGTGATTAAAAAAAATTGTCTAGAGAACCAATGTCCTTACATCTACCTTTTATATCGTTTATGTTTATAATTTATATTAAATATTATGTATTTTTTCTGAATTCAAGTTTCCAAAAATTAGAAAGTGTCATCAATGTGTGGCTCCTTTTTCTCATAATGTTTGTAGTTTGTTTAAAAGTTTATATGTTAATTAGTTTTGTAAAAATAAGGTACATAGTACTACACTCTGTTCAGCGAGTATTATGCCGCGGCCCGACGAAAATCGGTTCGTTCTGCGCATCCTCTCGCGTCACTACCCATAGCATTCCCACTCTTCGACCAGCCATCCGCCAGTCTACATGCGCCGAACCGGCATGCTCTCTCGCTGAACAGAGTGTACAATAAATATCATCAAACGTATTAATGTATTATACATACTTAATGTATTAATTAAATTCGATAATCAACAATCTTAAAATAAAACTGCAAGAAAATAATTATTTCGAGCCAAGTAAAAAGGTAACACATCACTGTATAGATTGGCATTATACACCTGTAAGTAGTATTTTATAAATAATGCGATGGCGTACGCGTTCTGGGCGATCCGTTAAATGTACTTCACTCTTCTTAAGTATACAAATATATTATATTGTCTCAAATTAATTTTTAATGTACCTATATAATATTATAAACTGTTTTAATTCAGCAATCGTTTTTTTTTAATTTGCATTATGAAATGTTATTTTATCGCTTTTTTTGTATAAATTATTGTATGTCTATCAACTATATTATTATTTAATATTAAAAGACAGTTCGATTAATTTATGATGCAGTCTGGTTTTTCTCAATTTTCAACGTCGAAAACGTGTTTAAAAACGTGCATATTGTATACAATTTTAATATATATATTGATACCTATACTATAATCTATATAGTCTATGAATAATGTATACAACACGAAAATTTAAAAAAAGTATACTTTTTATACAAATCTATAATTTATAATATAATATTATTATAGTGGTTGAATGTTGACTATATATTATAGCGCGTAATTTGTAGCCATTTCACGTTCTACATATTTCAGAAGATACCCCCTATATGAGATCAAACACTCAACCCCAACATTTCTTGGATATTTATCAAATTTTAATTTTGAATATTTAAATTGTGAAAATTGGGAATTTCTTTGAAATATATTATATCAGGCAACGATAAATTTATTTAGTAATCTGTATCGCGGCCCAATAGCTGCCATAATAGTCTATATATTCTGTCATATTATTATGGGACTTGCATATTATGGGTACTGTATTGCAGCTGTACACTTTTATTGTAAATTTAATTTGTAAACTCGAATAATAAATTATATTGTTTTTCGTCAAAGTTTTGCTTACATTAATAAGATTCGTCCTACAACTTTACTAATAATTTATTGTTTAGCTATAAATCTATAATGTAATATTACTGCTATTTTATTTTATTTTCTAAGTGAATTATAGTCACAAATCGTTAATGTGTTGTTACTTTCGTTATTAGGTTTGACGTATTGACTTTACAATAATAATAAATAATTTTTGAAATTCAAATTTTCTTAAAGATGTTTAATTAAAATGTATAATTTATTTTATTCTTGTATAAGTTGTATATTATGTTATTTTAATTTCTTAATCGATTTTAATTTTCTATTTCTCGATTTTTCTTAGTACAGCCTTGGAACAGTTGGGATTATGCAATATATTTAGTATACAGCAATGACTATTAAAAACAAAAAAAAAAGGTAAAAATTGGTATAAATATTAAAATTATAAAACAATTTTCTTAGAAAAATTAATAAGAACTATGTATTAATAATTATATTTGTCTGTTCTTTCTGTTACACTCAATAAAACACAAGTACATTGATATATTATATTACAAGTAGGAAATCAGAAACAAAAACAATATTGGTTGTGAAGTAGGTATGTATTATCTACACATAAACATCCTGTGTGGTTCGCCAATATATCACGTACCTACACGTTTGCTTTAAATATTTTATTTTAATTAGCTTACTGCAATTTGATTTGACGAGCAACCTATATTTACATTGATGAATTATATACGGTTCATTGTTGACTGTTGTATTCTAATGCATGTGACATATTTAACACATCAAGAACTTGATCATCTAAAATTATTTTTCATCAATAACATGAGTAATGTTTTGAAGATGAAGAATAAATGATATCCTATATACCAACATCAAATTGCATTTACGTTTTTATGCTAAAATTAAAATTTGCATACAAATAATATACTCTACTTATAATAATACATATTTCAAATGAAATTGTTAATCTATATCAAAACTGCAGTTATATAGTATATTATATAATTACCTATTTATCCGAGTATTTATACAGAAATGTGTAGAAATTAACACACACGCGGTGACCTGCAGAAATCACACATGTAGTATTTTTTAGGAGAGGCCTGTGCAATGCTTATTATATTATATAATATTATTACAGCTATACGCCTATATCTAAATGTTATAAATATACTTAATACAGTTTACCACTGTTGTCATATAGGCCGTGTAGCGTTAAATTATTATGATCATCCAACGTGTAATATTATTAGTTACTTATAACGTACTGTATAAATACCTATTATAAAATAACTTTAACTCTATACTTTAACTCTAATAGCAGTATAATAGATGCACACACAGCTCTGTCCTCTGTGTTCTAACTAACCAGCCTAAAACGATTCGATTTAGTGTATAAGTAGTATATTTAGTGTACCTATGTATATCGTGATA
Source organism: Schizaphis graminum (assembly GCA_020882235.1). Classification (NCBI taxonomy): domain Eukaryota; kingdom Metazoa; phylum Arthropoda; class Insecta; order Hemiptera; family Aphididae; genus Schizaphis; species Schizaphis graminum. Next base: position 75,477,686 of record CM037032.1, read on the forward strand.
TACATCTACTGCTAATACGCATCGCGGTTCAAACCACTTACGTATACTTATTATATTATAGATACATTGCATATCAAAATTCCGAATTGAAATCTTCCCAAACAGTATAAATGACCACCTGGTTTTTCGAAACTTGATTTGAAATCAGATATTAATGTAATATAGGTATAATATGTACGTACAGTGAAAAAAATGTAAATGTAGGTACATTAGATATTATATTATACATGTATATGCAATATAATATATTATAATATACACGCGTAAACACATTATTTTAATAGTGATATATCCTTTAAAATGCATATCAAAATTCAACCTGTATCCTATAGCTAACTATTCGTTCCGTACGCTGAATTATATACACCTATTACAACGATATTAAAGTTTTTATGATGATTTTATGGATTCCACAAAAAAACATTTAAAAAAATAAACTATGTTTTTGTATTTAATCTACACTACAATATTCACGTAAAGGTATATCCAACAAATTCCAACTACTACTTTGTAATAAGCATGCTATGAAAATATACCAACTATGTTATTATATAAAGAGACGTAATTAAGCACATTTATTACAGATACCTATGCGTATATAATATATATGTTACGGGCTAAATATATTATTAAATCATAAAGTAGACAAATAAATCTCAATCACCACAAATTATTATACTAAAACTACTTTAATTAAGTAAATATTTTATTATGGCTCAAACAAATAAACTGAAGAAACCATTAAAAAAAATGGCAAACATTCGAAATATATTAAGTACTTAAGTACCGAAATTTATGATGTTTATTAAGATACTTATCGATGGCAAAAACCCAATCCTCAAACAAAAGGAATAAACTATACTAAACAGACTAAGCGTATGATACACCAAAGTCGCTCATGGATTCATGATAACTAAAGAGGACTCTCCCCAACCTACAGAATTGATCTTCTTCATTATTGCTGACTGTTTAAAATGCACTCAAGATCAGATCGAACACAGGTACCCCACAAACTTGACGTCGGTCTTGGACCTAATAACTAACAAAACCTAGACTTAATCAATTTTCACCTAATTTATACAACCTTATTTTTAAATAATAAGTTTATTCTTTAAGTTTTATTTTAATTTAAAGACAAAATAATAATCTAACAGACAAGAATATATAGTAAAAAAATATACATACAAATTAAAATACCATGAAAGTTTACAAAATATTAATTATACCTATTATAATGTAACTAATGTCCAGCGCTGCGGAAGTTGTAATTGAAATCAATTATAATAATTTTAAAAAGTATATAAATTATAATATAAAATGAACAATTCATACTCGTATTATATTATTATCCCTATAATGTTTCCTATTCAGTATTCACAAAACTTAAGAGAAGTAGTTATCACTTATCACCGTGTAGTACGGTTACCGATTTCTATGATTTAATTTCTTTGTTTTAATAAATTATAAATATATAATACACGATACAATTTTTTTTGTATACATAAAACCCACGTATTAATAATTAATATTATATAGGACAGGTAATGTAGGTAAATAATTATCAATATTACTCTTAAGAAGTGTTTGTTTACTTTTTACCTTATGTCGGTTGGTTTATTATAGAGCATTATTTAAAAATCGATCATGACTCATAGAAAATGGTATTTTATAAAAAAAATCGTTTTATATTTATTTTTCTAAAGTTATACCTATCATTTGTTAAATCGAAATCAAAAGATTGGATTAATATTAATATAAAAATCTCGATAAATCGCTTAGTACTACTAAATTTAACAAACAACCTCAACAGACTACCTAATTAACCATGCTGTGATCAATAATTTATTACATATTTTGAAAACAAATCCACACATTTTAAATTAATATATATATAAAACATTTAGTCATTACATACACATTACTAATGAGAGTTTTAGGAGCTTAAATAGTTTTTAACTTTACATTTTATACTTACGTATTATAAATTTTAATTTGCGTAATTTATATAGGCTAATATTTTAGACTTAAATTTACTCATTGGTATTTTTTCTATGGCTTAATGTACCTAACCTTAAAACTTAAGATTCTACAATATTTCAAATGTTATTTTTTTTGACAACTATATATTATACAGTATACCTACACATTTTATAACTTGACGCTAAAACGAAAATTTTTTGCTATTCTTTTTGGTTAATATTTTCACGGAAATAAAAAAAAATTGACACCTTATTTTAGGGTGACTTGTTGGAACGGATACGCATCACAAGCTAGTAATAAAATATATTATTTATATTATATATAGGTACATAAATTGCGAAATATAATCTATAATTCGTATAATTTTCCGCGTAAATAATATATTTATGTTATTGATAGGTAGCGTAAATAATGAATTTGACCAATAAAAAAAACGTGTCGCTAATTCGAATTCGGCTGTACGTTTATTTCTTACTTTACTTACTTCATTATAAAATTTTCGAAAACGCACACCTATGTATACGGTAAATATTATTATTATTACATTGTTGCCTCTTATTGTTATACTTGCATGGCCACCACCGCAGTTGTTATACGCAGGATTTTAACCTACCCACGACAACATACCCGTAAAGGTATTATACGCGTAAGTACGATTTCGACTCTCAGGCACCCGTCCGAGTAACTATGTTTAAACGAACCGTGAAAAGTATATAATGTACACGCATATATATATCACGTATTACATTATAATACACCTTACACAATTATTGCGTATGTGTAGGTGCAAGTGTATCTTTACCTGTAGAATATGTATGGATTATGGTGCGGAGGTAGCGGGGTAGCTGCTACCGAGCTAAATACGACAATATATATATATATATATATATATTATTACTTGTGCAACGTACATACGATACCAGAATAATCGGATGTACACAGTACACGATGATATTTAGGGTGGGCGGACGTGAACAACGGAGAAAAGAAAATAATATAGGAAGGATCTCACACGTATGTTATATTATTATTTTTATTTCATATTATATAAAGGAATTGGAAAAGGGAAAGATTCACGGAAAGTATGTTCACCCCCATGGCCCCATATACTCAAATTATAATCTTTTTAGATTTTTAAATGTAATTATAGATCGTATTATTTTCAATTATTCAGATTTTTATACCAATTATTTTAATACCAATTTTTTTTATGAGAATCACACAAAATGCATTTTCTATTAAATTGTAAATAACTTTTTTTTAAATGTTGATGTATATAAATTAAAATTCGAAAGAGTATTTTTTTGAGTTGTTTAAATTTTTTCACTAAGAATAAGTCTATGATAATATATTTGGTATAGATATGGAATCTATGGTTATTTGAAAATTATAGTAATTAATAATAATCTATCAACATCTTATATATTTTCCTAGTATAATAAATATTAAATACTAAATGTCTAGATTCGGTATTAAATTAATTTTATATATTTATAACACTATAATTAAGGACTTATAGACTATAGTGTTATCCTTAATATATATATTTTATTAACTCGTGAACTATATTCATTCAAATTTCGATAATTTAGATACATCAACATTTTCAAAAATAATACCTGCTTGACAATTTGTAGCAAAAAAGATTGGTTCACATATTAATAATATTTTATATCACCAGATAAAACTCTTTGAATTTAATAAAAATTGAAATAATTTAAACCTTATAATTATATTACGTAAGTATACTTATAAAAATACCAAATACCAAAAATAGAATAAACTAGGTACTCATCATTATTAAACGGAGAAATGGGGAGTGAACATGTTTGATGAGCGATACACGAGAAAAAGTAAGAAAAAAGAGAGGAAAAAAGTAACAAAAACACATGCATATACACGTAAACATGTACATTGTGATATCGAACAGTAACATCTCGTCCTGAAATCCTTATTACCCCGTCGCCGCCCTTTCTCTTACCGTATGCACTGCAGCTCGGTCCAAGCTGATTTCACAATCAATTCCGTATAACCCTCACTCGTGCGGCGGCGGCATTTGCTCAGTCCTTCTCCCCATACACAAATATATATACGGACACGTATATTATTATTGTACGTATATACAGAGGAGGCAGCGGCGGTGGCGATGACTTTCTTCTCCACTGCACCCCCTCTGCCGACCTCGCCGCCGGTTTAACAGCGTCCCGCGATGCGCGCATTTATGGGCTCCCCGGGTCCGGTTATAAATCTGTCAAAAACTGACTGAGTTACGCGGGCCTTGGGTCTCTTTCAAAATATCTACACGGGTCGTTGTTATGCGTGCGCGAGGGATCTACCACCGCCTCTTTCTCTACCACTCCAGCCGACCGTCGAGAATCGTCAAAAACTCGCCGAATATTATAAATCAAACGGGGCCCAACATAACACCGTATCGCTTCCATAGTAGGAATATAACACGACGAATCCCCGTTTTTGCTGCTGCTGCTACGACGATACGGCGACGACTTGCCACTCACTCTCTCTCATTCTCCCTCACTCACTGTCTCTCTCTCTCCCTATCTTTCTCTCATTCTCTTTCACCCGCTCTCTATCTCTCCTCCCGTTATAATTTATACTCCCACGCGATCTTCGCCGACGTCGTCGTTGTTGTTATATAATAATAATATATGTATAGGCTTATTATTTTTCATAAATAACAAAGATTTATCGGTCGCACGCGGACAAGGTTCGGCTATAATTAAAAAAATACTATATCTGCGATGTGTTGGAAGCGCTGAGGAGAGTGCTAGTTTTTTATGTACGAACCGACTAGACAGCACAATCGATTGTTGATGTAAAAATCTCAAAATCGTCGATAGTTCGGATTTCTAACAATACTATATTGTTGTCGGACTACAGTCGGCGGAATGGAAAAATGTATGAATTATAATGTGAAAAAAACTTTATTATTATTGTAATGTACCAACAGCCACTACTGCAGCAGTCGCAGACGATGGTGCTGCAGTCGGTGCAATATTACAATATTATATATAATACAGTTCCAAGGACGGGACTTATTATTGTGTGCATGTGTACGAAATGCAGTTAGTGCACTAACCGCAATAGTAATGGCCGTCCGTTCCTCCCCGCAGGACAGTGGCTGTGGCGCCAACCCAACGATATATAATAATATTATATAATATGCGCGCACTGTAATACGCGTGCATGTGAACTATAATCGTAAATATATATATATATATATATAACATTATTGAATACTGTGAGTGAAGACGTTCACAAAATATTCGAACGTTTCCGTCGTATAATATCATTTAATATTACATATTATTATTAAGTACTGTCCTGCAATGTCCAGTCAATTACAAATGTGTATAATATCTTCTTTTTTTCATATACTCGTCGAGGTCAACAGACATCACTTGAGTTTGGAATTTCTGCGAAATAAATTCTAACACACCAATCACTAAAATCTAATGCATTAAATGCCTGAACTGTCAGTTGAATTATATGGTTAGTTCATTTTTACGTATATAAAAATAATAAGTGTTGTACATTTTTATGTTTCAATTGGTCATGTTTGAAGCTAAAAATTTAATGTATACTGTTAGTAGTATAAATAGTTTTAATACCAATGATATATTATAATATAGTTATATTTGAATATTTTAAGTTTCATGTTCATTGTATGTTCTACCTTTAAAAAGTCTCTTGAACTAATCAATATGCGCCATGTGGAATGTATTCGTTCACATCCCACGTGCAATGCGCATATATAATAATTATATTTTATAGTATATATATTATAAGTATCGTTATACTAGTATATTATACCATAAGATCAATAAATTTCAATTCTTCGGATTTCGTCGTTCCCCGGCTCTCCATCACTTATTTAACATGTATACTAAATAACGTAATAGTATATTAAAATAGACATTTATTATATTTGTTTAATTATCGTATGATTTGAAAATAAAATTGCTGTATAGCGATTTCGGAACATCAATAATTATGGAATAATTTACGTAAAATAGTTATATGTATAGGTATAATACGTTATTTATAAATTAATTTAATTTCAGTATTTAATGACAACTTTTGAGTGTTTTTATGTACACTAAAATATTGTTTTAGTTGTTCCTATAACATATAATATAAGTACTATTTTTCACTGTCATATCAATATGTCATATTATCTAATAATTATATTAAAATTTATATAATCTAGATAAAAATATTATTGCATTATTGCTAATACATTTTTTATTGCATAATATAGTATATTTATACATACATTAACGTATGGCAGTTACTTTGATAATCCTTAAAACAAGGATTTTCAATTATACGCAATCAATTATTGTGGTTGTACATTATTTGCTTGTGTGCGGATTCGAGAGATATAGTATCTGTATATAACATTGATTAAAACGTTATATCTATACTCTTCTGTTATGGTACAAATATATAATAAAACATGTATCCGACATAAATATAAAACTGCATTATAAAAAATGTGTTTGATTTCATACACACACACATATATATAAATAAACATCGATGAGGTTTCGTCTTTAGGAAATAAATAACTCGTTGTCTTGAGTCCATTAAATTCAGTTTTGCATGTCGGCATAAGTAATGATCCAATAAAAACACAGTATGTATACATACTGCACAACTGATATATTTATTCGTAATTATAATAATAATTTAGCTTAAGACGTTTTGCGTACGTTGCCTTATGCGGACAGATTATAATATTATATGTGCTCGACGTGTCCGCGTTTTATAATAATAATAATAATAAAGTATAATGAGTGAACCTGTCAGCAGAATCACATCCATTCGCATTTGAACGTCTAATCCTTTACCGACTACGCAGATTATTCGTCGTTATGCACACCGCTAGACGTTAGTGTTTTCTTTTTTACACTATACGCGTTATGTATCATATATATATATATATATGTATTCGTGTAGGTACATTATTATATACACAAGTCTTTATATTATTATTATTATTATTATTATTATTATTATTCACACCCGAGACGCATTCGAGACCATAACAAATCGTACTCTGATATCATAAATAAATGGTACCTATAAGTGTTGAGTCTTCCAAAAAACAAAATAAAAATAATTCAAGAGAAATTTCTTGAGTGACCGAGATCACTTATTAATATAATACTTATATTAAAAAAATTCTCATTCCTAAATAAATGCGATTAAAATCGGACACGGTGCGCACTAGAGTACATCCTGATAGTAATAACAGTCGGACGAAAAAAACCTGAAGTATATCTATATCACGGGCGTAGGTAAGGGGGGAGTTTTGGGTATTCAAACACCCCCTGAAATTAAATAAAACAATTGTATTATTTAATAAAAACAAATAAATTATTCATAATTTTATAATATTAATATAGATTTATACAAAAACCCTCTCCCAAAATATTTCCTACCTACGCCCATGATCTATATTATAATACCATCCGTAAGCATTTGCTGTTGTCGATCATTTTGATACCTATTAATAATATAAGTACCGTTTGAAGCAAATATGTATATAGACTATAGAAATATTATTAAAATTTGATATTACATCTGAAATTATTATTATAATACTTCTCATATACATAAACCTTCGTAAACGACGATATTATGTATAGCTTGAAGCTTCTATGATTTTCGGAGGGTTTGAGGATGAAAAGTCTACATTGTAGCAGTTAATAAACACAAAAATATAAATTTTTAATTATTTTTAACAAAACACGCATTACACGCAATAGCTTGCTAATTGCAGGGATTCAGTATTACAGGTTAGGTTATACTTTTTGATTGAAATAATTTTAATTTAAATGATTTGGCAGACCTCCAAAGTTGAATGTCATAGATGATTTAAAAAAGAATAGACATTTTAGAAAGGAGGAGTTAATTACCTGCTTATAGTTTATGAAGTTTGAGTTTTGTAGATTTTATAGTATTTTGGATTTTTATAAGTACCTATATAGACCAGATTAAATTTTAATCAATATAGACTCCTATAGATGTATGGTTTTTGAGACTTCATATATGCTGTAGTTAAGTTTAAGTCAATATTAATGTATTGAATTAAATAAAATCAGCTAAATTTTAGTGGTTTTCATCCTGATTGTAAAAATGGACCAATTTTTAATAAATTAGTTACTATATTATAATTATTACGTTTGTTTGATTGACTTAGCGCAATTGAGTGCGATTCATATTTTAATTATATTTATTTATTTTTAATTATTAAAAGTATATCTTAATTCAGTACGAAAGATCACATGATTTAAAATTAGGTCACGACCTACCGATTGAAGACCGTCGGGTTAATATACATAAATTATACGTACCTACCGTATGGTATGGTAAAACTCGCACACGTGCGCACAGATTTTGATTTTTTCCCTTCAGAACAGCGCATTCCTAAGCTCATTTTAAATTTTAACGTCTATATACATATATATATATATGATGCATGTATATATAAATTACACGACATTGTGGCAACCTATGATCTTGGACTAAAACTCGAGAAACACAATTGTTCGGTGTTGTTGATTTTAAATAGCTAATAGAAGAAAAAGAAATACACACATATATGAGATGCTCGTGCCAACATACGTTTAACATAAATACTTCGGACAGAATTTAAACGCCGTTTATTATAGTACGGACGGCATATACAATGCCTCTTCTCTGACACAATGGCAGTCATGTGCGCATAATGTCAAGAGGAGAAATCCGAGAGACTGAATCACACGTATCGTAAACTTAACGTTCCCGTGAATTTGATTTGTTCACTATTATACAATACCGGTCGGCCCGTAAACAGTATTAATCATGGGCTTGATATAACGCTATACATATAACCGACAGCGTTTAGATTGCATTACCAAATCATCCGGCGTGTACTACTACGAATATTCTAAAAAAAAAAAAAAATATTATATTTTATTATTGTCGTCGGTGATTATTTTAAGTCACGTAATACACAAATCATTGCTTTACAAAAACTCCATTATCCGGGAAGAATGAAATGTTACGTATTATAATACCTAAAATTCATGAAATATTCCCTTTGATCTGTCAAATATACAACAAATATAATAAATATATACGTATATGCGCGCGTATAATATGTAATAGTTAATAAATAAACTGCAGTGACGTTACATTTAATAAAGAGTAAAGACGAAACGAATGGTTTAAAAATATGGACGGAAGCCAATGTATTACTAACGACTAACGAGTAAAAACGAGAAAGGAAAATAATTTTGTATAGTGTGTAATATATATAAGTTTTGCTTGTTTTTCAAATTTAAATCGACGGCATACTGACATAAACATTCGTTTAGATTTCACGGCGTAATTGGAGCAAACTTGATTATATTTTTATTTAAAAAAATAAAAAAAATAAATTAAAATCTGCATCCAATACAATGCTATTAAAAAATACGTGTTGCCGCTACCAATGTAATAATATATATATGTATATAACTCTTTGTCTTAAAAGTTATAAGAGCCAATAAAAATACAATACCAGATGGCAGAAAATAAATCACATAACCACATGTCATAAATTTGTCGTCATATTATATTGTGTGTCGAATGATGTGTTAGGTAGATGTTAAGAATTTCCGGCACCCGAAAATTCAAACCTCACAATTTGGAGGTTGAAATGTAATTTATGTTGTTGTATTAACTATATAAACATAGCGTGAATATTTAAAATTCTTGAATTAACATTTTTAATTTGGTTAACTTAATCCTAGTTAAGTTTAAATAATAATTGTATTATTGCATAACATTTGTTGAGTTAGGAATAGAGCCACAATATATTTAATTAGGGTCCAATTCATAGCGTTTAACCCGACGGGTTATTTTAGAGTTATTTTTTACATAAAACAACCACATTATTTATGGATAGTTGATAAATATACTGCGCGTGCTGTATTATCAAAATAATAAATGTATCAATAGTTTGCTGACTTTGTGTAATACAAACTACTTTTGGTAAGAGTGTCTTTAATTTTTAACAACCCCAATATTGTATAGGTTTATAATTGCGCCTATAATATGTACAAACAAAATTAATAATAGAAATTAAAATATATAAGCATTATGCACTATGCATGGTATACATCAGGGGTGGCCAAACGGTCAATCGCAAACGATTTCAAAGTCGATTGTGTTAGAATTTATTTTTAGGCTACGCACACGAAAATTAATAATGTTGTTAGTTAACAACATTATCGATAAACTTTATCTGTAGGTATAATTTTTATCTTTTATTCTGGTTTCGTATGTCAAATGTTTATCGTTCACGCAGTCATTTCTACTTCAGTACTGTATTTCACTGTATATTCGGTTTTGTTGTATTAAATGTAGGTATAAAAACGTATTTAAATTGTTTAAAATTTAAAAGTATGAGTGCACACAAGAAAAAAAAATGTATAATTTTTAAAAATAGAAAATATGGAAAATAGATTTTTTTTTTACAATGCAGAAAGACAAGTGCATATGTTTGATATGTCGAACAACAAAATCCACAACAAAAAAAAGGTAATCTAGAAAGACATTTAAAAACTATCCATTCAAAATTTGATACAGATTTTCCTTATAAAACTGAAGTACGTAAAAAACAATTAGAAAAATTGAAATTTGAAATTGATAAACAACAACTGATTTTTACTAAACCTGCAGTTTTAAAATCCAAAGTAGCAGCAATTGCTTTATTTCGAATTAGTCACGTATTAACTAAGAATAAAAATAAAAAATCATTTCAAACCGGTGAAATAGTAAAAGAAGCTTTTTTAGAAGGTGCAGATGCTTTATTTGAGAACTTCAAATATAAATCTGAAATTTTATCAGCTATACACGATTTACAGTTATCTTGTCAAACTAAAAGAGTTTAATCTACGGGAAAATTTTTTTTTGAAATATTAAAACAAGACTTAAATGAATGTGTTTATTTTTCACTTCAATTCGATAAATCAACAGATATTATAGATACCGCTAAACTATGTATATTTATACTACTAGTTTTTTAAAATTTTAATTCAAAAGAAGAATTATTAACTATAATCCCTATGAAAAGTACGATTCATGGAAATGATATTTATCAAGTTTTCATTAATTTTATTAATAAATAAAATTTACCTTTATATAAATTAGTTTGTATTATGACTGATGGAGCTCCAGCTATGAGAGATAAAAATATTGGTTTTATTGCTTTGTGTAGGAATGATAATAATTTTCCAAATGTTACAACGTTCCATTGTGTAATTAATCAACAAGCATTGTGTGGGAAAATATTGAATATGAGTAGTGTAATGGACATTGCTTTTTAAATAGTTAATTCTATACGCTCACGAAGCTTGCAAAGACGACTTTTAAAATTATACAAATATGTATACTAAAAATATACCATTTTAGTTTGATACTATTTACTTATAGCTATAGACAGGGTGTATATTTTGGAGGATTCGGCTACAATTAAAAACGAACATTACGCGTATATAATAATATTTAATATTCCTGTATGAACTACATTACGCCATCGAAATGTTGTCTCGGCCCATATCGTAATTGTATATACCTAAAACAACTGCTGCTGATCGCGGGCGCGTATAACGGAAGTTTCCACGCTGAATCGCGTGTGTGCGTTTTTGCCGATCGTGTACACTATATAGGTACGCACGTAGACATGAACCGGAAGGCGGAAACTGGGTGCGATCCACAGAGAATAATATAGAGATTGCACCGTTTCCGGGCATCCGTCGCGGTAGTGGATCGTTGTTAAATCGCCGCGCGCGCCCTTTTACGCGAGCCTGCAGTCCGTCCGTCTACCAGACGTGGCAGCGGCGTGTATACAGAAACGAACTCGTCTTCCGATTGCCGTTTTGGCATCGGTTCGCGGTACACGGTCCACCGGTTCCGATACATAGTCGTCCGGAACGATGCAATATATATGTATATTATTTGCACTGCGCCTTTTAACTTCAAACGGTCGTCTACCTCGCATCATATCCCTCCCGCGAGTTTATCCATGTAGCGCGCGCCCACTGTAACGGATTTCACGGACATATTATATCCGTTTTACAAAAGTGCTCTCGTGCACCTATCTACCTTCCAACGACGACGAAATATATTATTGCGCATATTGTACGATAGGCTCGCGCGCGAATGTACAGTAGATGCGTGATGATGCCGGCGCGGTACATCGAATTGGGGGGGTTTTTATTTTATTTTTTTTCGTCGGCCGATCGAAAGACGACTATACGACGAGTGGCGGATCTCTATATAAAAGGGTCTCTGCGGGGTGAGAGGACGAGGAAAAGAGCTAAAGAGACTGCGGCGGCAAACCCGGCAGAACGGGGAACAGCGGCGGTGGCGGCGGTATAATAACACGAGGTCCGCCGCCGCCGCTGCCGGTGAATCAATGTGTTTGCGCCACACGGATCGCAGTCGAGAGCCCATTACGCACCTTAATAGCCGGCAGCCCGCCGCCGACGCCACCGCCACTGCGCGAGTAAAAAGGGATCGAAATCCGCCGCCGCGAATGCGAGCGTGTGTTTGTTCGTAACGCATATACGCGACTAGAGCGTTTCGTTTCGTTTTCACCATCGGAACAATGTGATATGCGTACCACGTATATAATATCCGACACACTCAGGTTTATTGCACTCTCCTCGATTTTGAAGTATTTAATACCTAAGTATTATTTAAACGGTTATGAATATTATTATTAAAATTGCTATATAATGTAATAATATAATATTTATTTATTGGTATAGTAGAAGAAATGTGTACACAGTATAATGGATGAATATATGAAGTTACTAGCTTTGCTCTACTCTGAGGTAAACCTCTTGTCGTAGAGCAAGAATACTTATCTAAGTATGATTTTTAATATAAGGAAGAAATATATAATAAATAAACTAAAAAGTAAATTTAAAAAAAAGAACATAATTTAAAAAGAAAAAAAATCACAATTAGCTATTGATATAGAAGCCAGAAGGGGTACAATAAGAACTTAAGAGTAAAGTAACAATCATAATTATATAAAGTATTATTTAGTAATTGAATATTATATTAATTGTAAAACGCAACTTGTCGAACCGATGTAAAATGGAAATCGGCAGTAGTAAATAGCATAATATATATTAATATAGTAGATACGTATTTACTTGGTCCCCGTGCAAATTCCGTGGTTATAACGTCTGTGTGTCCACTATCATTGTAGTCGAAATTTTAGCGTCAAGCCAGGGGCGCCATTTGAGTTTTATAATAGGGGTGCCAAAATTTAAGCAGGCCAATTTTTTTTTTGTCAGGCCACTTTTTTAAAAATAGTAAATATACATATTATTTAATATCGTTTATTGTGTATAAGTCGATTGTATGGCGTTAACCGTTAAGCTCTTGAAGAGTATATTTTAATGAATTCAAATTATTCATTAATAATTTGTTTGTCTTTTGGTACAGGGATAGGTATCTACATTTAATCAATGCAATTTATTCCAAATAAAATTAATACATTATATTTATTTACTTATTATAATAAATAATTTAATAATAATACAATATTCCAAACAGTTACAGACTTACAGTATTCATTCGTTTTTAAAATTAATTATGCTATTCTACTATTCTAGTTTAAACCTTCCACTTTTTAATTTTGAAAATCTATTTACTGCCTCATCTAAATCTATTTTGTTTGCATCTTCTTTTTCTACTGCTATGACCAATAGGTCACTCAAACGCTCGTAAATTGGGCTCGGGACGGCCGTCGGCGCATTCTAAATTTTAATCCAGGCCAATAAGCATCAGAAAAAAATAGGGGAGCCAAAGTATACCCTGTTCCCCCCCAAATGGCGCCCCTGCGTCAAGCATGCGTTGTTAGTAATACAAATAACAGCACACCAGACCTTTATCGTGAACGGCTTTTACGTATAGGCATAACCTAAATGTTTTAATAAATAACACGACATAATTTACAACAAAACTAGTATATGTTATGAAAAAACCGACGTATAATAACATGGCTAACAACTTCTAAATAATTATGTGGTATACCGCATATAAAAATATGGATGGAGGATTGTGATATGGTTTAGAGCTTTTGTAGATTAAGGCGACGAGCGCTTAAACGTGAAACAGGTATTAGAGTTTATTTTTGGATTCAATATTATAACAGTATTTTTTTAGATTCTGAACGAAGTGATGAATGTATTGCTTTTACAATGATGTGTGTTTTTTTTTTTTTTTTTTGTGTCTGACGACAACATTTGGAGCAGTAATAATGCTCCGATTTTTGACTTCAGCCCCTCTTTGAATAGGAAAATTCATCTAGTTGGTACTTTGGGGGGGGGGGGGGTCAAAAGTAAAATTTTCAAATAGTTTTCAAAAAAATCGATTTTTTGATTTTGCTGTAACTCAAAAACGAATTATTTACAATAATTAAAATACTTGAAATTTTCACCAAATGTTTATATTATGGTTATCTCTTTGACCATTTTTAAGCTACTTATAGACAATTGAAATTTTCGACTTTTCTAAGTTTTTTTTCTTCAAATGCCGATAAAAATTTTTTGGGTGGCCAGAAAATCTTGAAAATTTAATACAAGGTTTCTTATAAGTTGTTCTTAAAGTGATAAAAAAAATCCGAAATCGATAGTCACAATTTTTTTTTATAAGTGCTTAAAGTTCGAATTTATACGAAATATGTCAAAATTTAAATTAAATTTCATACGCTCATAATGCGAATGTTGGCCAAATACTTTTTTTATTAATAAACAGATACTATAAAGTGACTATAGTAACATATAAAAACTATACTATTTGTTTCAAAATAGAATATATGACAATATTTAAATATAATATATCCTAAACTGACAAATCATCTTCGTTCAGAATCGTTTTTTGTATAAAATGATACCTATCATTGCATTCAAATTTAACCTACCATAGTCTCATGAGGTCCACCCCACCCCCTAATATACAGCAGAGCGATACCCACTTACCCGCTTTTTTTACAATATAATTAAAATTGAGATGATATAATGCGCTATACATTTATAATAATGTATTAATTACTAGATATGTATTATTGTATTATATAATATAATATACCTACAAGTAAAATATAACAATAATATCATAATGAATTCGTCTATATATGGTCGATATCTCTAGTAGTTTATCACTATCAGATTCTGAACCTGATGATATAATATAACGTTCATATCATCATAATCAATATAATATTATCAATAGCTATTATAAGACAAAACTATGGAACTACATTGTAATTTCTTCCAATGTGATGAAGCTGCCATAGTGCCATATAAACATAATACTAAGCATTTTTATTTAAATCAATTACTTATTAAAAAAAAATGTAAAAAATTATAAAAGAATGAAAAATTTAAACTTCAAGCCATTGATGAAAAATGTAATTTGAAGGTAGGGGATATATGATATAATATTATGGTTGTATAGAAGGACGGGGCATGCAGTTCCCGTGTAATTATTCATTAAATTAATAGATTGAACGCGGCAATATTTTTTTATTCTGTTTTTCGCACCAATATTCATGTAATCATGTACCATTATAGTTAGTAGCAAAATGAGTAATGAATAGGTATGATATCTTTCGATATTCGGTGAATATAAAATCGATTACTATGATTGTACGTTAAATTTGATGCTGACTTCGTAGGTTTGGCGGAAGGGAGTGGTCGTCAATGCACGCATAGGGTAAATATAATATTTTCTAATGGGTATTCCCGTGAACGTATATACGTCGTATCATCGAACATAAATATGATGTATAGACGTATGATGTAGGTATGCATATTTTATAATATAGTATCTCATTAAGATGTTCGGTATACGTATGTGTAATATATATGTAATATTATAAGTTAACTCGTATATTATTCGATCGATATAAGCTCTTGCAGCAGCGCGTAGGATATAAACTGTCGGTAAGTCGACATTTTTTTTTATTCCGTCTCGCACACAGACGACATAATACATATAACATTATAATAATATTATACCCCGCATATATTATTGTGCATAATATCATAACGCGTGCAGATATTATATATATTTTTTTTAATCTAATGGTACTTGAATTTTGAAACGCCGTTGATTTTTATGCGATTTATAATGTATAATATATACCCGTATAATACCTACGTTTATCGCAGACACGTTTTATTTCATTCTTATTTAAATATTGTGTACCTACGCGGTATCCGTTTTGACACATCTATCGATTAAATCAGGTGTTTTCATCGAACGTGTCAACAGTCGATAACGCACTAAAATTATTATTGTTGTAATATTATCAATTTTCCTAATTTTCTCGAACACCTGCTGTATCATGTATGTGTATGTATACGCATATCGTAATAATTTGAAGTTGATCGGTTATGCGTTTTTTTAACTATACGTGAATATAGTGTGTACAGTGTACATTATGTATACAAATTTACGATGTATTGTATATTTGTTATATACTTTTACAGCTACTACAAAGTTTGGTTAACAGTACACCTATATAATATTTTACAAAACTTATTGAAAACACACAATTTTTATCGAACAAGCTTCGTTATGGATTTCATAAGTTTTCACTATATTATGTACCTATTCACTGTAAATTAAAATATCACATTATCAATAAATTTTAACATAAAAAATTAGACTAAATATAAAAATTGTATAGACTATAACAGTGGTGGCCAACATGGCTATGTACGCGACCCACATATATAAATGCAATTATATTAAGAGCTAAGTTATCTAATCTGTACTTTTATACTACAGAAATAATAAAGATAGCTAATATCCGATAAACATATCAAATTACGAAATATGAAATTATAAAATAATAATAATAAAAACATTTTTTTTTTTTTTTTTTTATAAATGTATGCGAAAAAATTAAAATTTTGGTTTTTGTAAATAAGACCACGAGCCGCATACGACGATGAAGAGAGCCGCATTTGGCTACCCCTGAACTATATGTTAATTTGAGCTAGTTTATATAAGATCGATCGTAATATTCTAAAATATTTTATTCCACTAATGACCGTTGTTATTCTTATAAATGTTTCTACATTATTGTTGTATTTAAAATACATTTGTTTAAGTTACTGCAGTAATGCCTTTATCGTTTGGATTTTGTATTCAATTAAATATGTTAAAGTATTCAAATACTATTGATATGCATGGACGATGAATATTTTAAAAGATTTTTTTAATTACTATATTATCCAAATATTATTTATTTGTACAAAATGATAAGGTATTAGTTCTTTTTAAACTAGAATTCTAAAATAAAAAAAATAATATTCTTTTAAAATTTATAAATCATGAATCTAATAACATTTCTAGTCATTTTTTTTTAATTTAAACACATTGGAAATAAAATCAAAAAAGTAGTTCTTGTTGTACATTTATTACAACATGAATTTCAATGTCCAATAAGTCAATAAAGCTATTGATAAATTATTAATTTTAACGAATAATTTTTTATCTACCAAAACTAAATTAGATACTTAAATACATTTTTATTATTATTAATATGATATTATAGTATTAGGTTAATATCAATGATTTGTATTGAATATAATTGATTAATTCATACAAGTATATAGAATCTTTATTTATACCTACATAAAGTATAACATTATAATAAGTAAATTATACATTATATTCACTCACTATGAATACGTTTAATGGTTCTTGTGAAACGATCGAACATCAAGTCACGAGGTGTTGTCTGAAGGACGATGATTAACGACCGTATGGATTTCGATTCTTTTACGACGTGTATACTTCACACCGTTTGTAGTACCGTACCTAAATTCCAAAGACATGACTACTGTGTAACATAATATACCACGGGTGCAGGGCTTATTGCGATTGGCGAATATATAAGACCCTTTGAACAGACAAAAGAGAAGACCTCTGACCTATTGTGGGCAGCTGACTTATATGATATACGGCTGTGGCGAGTTTAGGGATCACTCTCATTCAATCACTACTTTCCCAAATGTATGTTACAAGACGGTCACCATTGCGAGTTATAATGTAATAATAATAATAATATAACGCTTTATTTTATTTTAGGTGTTTGATACTTTTGAGCTATGAAAAAACTTGATATGTAATTTATAATAAATTCTGAAAGTATAACATTACAACGCCAACGTATGTATGGGTATATTACATGGAGGAAAGGGTATAATGAAGTCTATATAATTATATAATAATTTATATTTTTTTTAATAAACCAGAACGTTAAATATATTATTATATATTAATCAATTTACAGAATAGTTCTTATTGCATAAAAACGAACTAATTATGCTGAGGAAAAAATAAAAAAAAATAAAATGTTTTTAAACGACACGAAAACATATTTTTTTCAATATTAATCAGTAATCACACTTTAGATTCTGAGAAGTACCTATATAAGGCAGATTTTTAATTATTTAGCTCTAAGAACCTATATATAAAAAGCTAATCAGTGATCACAATTTTATAATTATTTAACTGAAGAACATAAACATAACTAAAAAAAATAATTAAATTGCACATAATTATAATATTGTACAGAAATGTAATTTTATTTTTTATTACAGTTTTATTTATTAGTTTTCATTAATTATTGGTATTTAAAGTTACTAACTAAGTTTACTAACTCATGTTCTTAAAAATGTTATTTTAATAACCGTTTATGTAATATTAATTTTTTTTTTCACAATTTATCATGTACTTCAATCAATTATAGGGTAGTCAAGAGAACATTATAAATATTATCCATTTAAGAGTAGATTTTAATAGTTTATTAAAATTAGGGCCCCCGAACGTGTTCCGCTGGCTCACCTGCACACATTCCCACAAAACCAATCATGTTTAGATCCCTCCGTGCGAAGATGAGTCAAACTAGTAACGCGCAACTTATAGGGAATATGATATTATACAATATTTAAAAAAATATTAATTGGTTCACGTACAAGTAAATTTTACATACGTGTACCTATATAAAACTCTCGAACGTTTATAATAATTTTGAAGAAACTGTATGGACTTTTATACGATATATTATAGCCATGTAGGTACATAATATTTTGTTTACTAAGAGAAACATATGTACAATAACAATGGAAATGAATTATTTATATAAACGTTATGTATATTATAATGTAAGCACCTAGGTGCTCGTTTTACGTTTAAAGGTTAATGTGTGCTGCAGCGTCTTAAACTCTTAAGCATCAGTTTTATATTTTTTGAACTCTAATAAATGCATGTGTAGCATACACTGTGCATGGTGTATTGAATAGCCGCGGGAGGAACTTTATGGCAATAATGACGATAAAATAATAAAATATAAATTAATTACGACGAACAATCCGACGACGCCCTCGTATAAAACACTTCGGTCCGCAGCCGCCACCGCAGCAACCGCTGCGTATATATACTGCATAAACGCTGGCCCCGCGGGACAGCCGTAGTGTGTATATTATATAAAGTGTATACATATATTATATAATACCAACTAGCAATGGCACACATAATATTGTAAATATACACACACACACACACACACACACACACACACACACACACACACACACACACACACACACACACACACACACACATACATACATACATACATACGCGTTGTGCGTGTTATAGTGCGAGCATTAGGTCGTATATGTGTGTATGGGGCACGAGGCGGCGACTGTAGAGGACGGAAGATGCGTTGATATAAAAACGTCAAGTTTGAGTTATTCAATAAACTAATAGAAAATCGGGATGGCCTCTCTCTGTCTATATCTCTCTCTCAACACGCGCGTGGGACCCATAAAGATTCTCTCTTCATGATGGTTTATATATATATATATATATATATATCTAATGGATTAAGTTGAGAGATGAATGACATTTGTTTCGTCCCCTTGTAATAAAAACCGGAGGAAAAGAATGATTAGCTATAATTCCAAAGGCCGATCAATCGTTGCGGCAAGAAAAATAATATTTCATCGAAATAGCCCTCTCCCAACCACCACCCACTCACCACCAAGCCAAAGCGCCACCGTCCATCTATACATATCTACGTGTGCGCTTGGACCCGCTATATACATATATACATAGCTGCTGAAGTCGTCGTTTATAAATATATATGTATGTAATATGTTATACACAGTAGTCCGCGTAAATAGTTGTGTTATTGTATATTATAGTTGCAGTGCCGCCGCCGATCGATGTGTTTAATCCCGCGCGGCAGAGAGTTTCGGAAACAATTTGACAGACGGCCCCGAACAAATCTATTACCGTCTATCTGTCATATATATTATATAACGTGAGGGCAGTCGCTGCAGTTTTGTCAGTTCGGTGTACGTTAATTACCGAAAATCCGGAACACTTGTGCTCAATCACGCAGCCGATAATCCAATAATTCTTCGGTAAAACTAATCTTTACATCCGCGAGCCCGCTCGTTTTCGACGCGAATCGGAAGGAAAAAGGACCGTACGTCCGCCCGTTCAACCGACAGCAGCTACCAACTACTCCTCCACTACTAGTACCGTCTATCACACCACTACTACTACTACTAATAATAATTATTATTATAATGACAATAATAATATGGCTGCTGTTATTATTGTTTCAATTCATCCGGGTGGCCGTTGACCGCTGGTGTATAAATGTCATACCAGTGCTGAACGTAAATACTATTTAGTATTTACGGAATGCGGGGGGTGTACATGTGAGTGGCGGGGATAATATTAAAATTTAAGCTGAACGAAATCCCTTCCGATTTTAAAACGCAATATTTTACTGCCCTGTGATTCTGAATAGTGTATATTATACGTTCTTTTAAACAAAACTATACAAGTCTTATAGTATGAGACATGAGTATCACATTGCAATGTGCACGTTACAATAGGTAGGTATATAGCTCGGACGGAGTACAGAAATAATTGAATCGTGGATATTTAAAATCCCCACTGATAACGATTAACTATACGAAATAAACATTTTAAATATATATTTTTTAAATGAATCGTGTTGGTTCTTATTTGATCACCACGATATCTTCCACTCAGCAGTTAAGATTTATGTGCTGTTTTCAATTATACATTTCATTACTACAAACGACTTACAATTTAATAAAAATACATAAATCGCTTTATTTCAAATATTGAAATAATATAGGTTATATTATTTACTTTTGCACAATATGTAAATATTAAATAACTGATGTTTACCAGTTTATAAACTATTGTACCACGCATTGACATTAGGTGTGCTTAAATCAAATCCCAAGCACGGGACTAAACCGTAAAGAACCAGTTACCTTATTTTGAAATAAGTGAAACATTAAAAATGTTCATATTTTTTGATTTAAAAGTTTTTCTTACATTTTTGAGTGTTGTTTACTTAAATTAAACAGATATTGACTAAAGTTAATATCGTTATTTAATATGTTTAAGATAGTTATCCGGTATACCGGTATACAGTTAATATATTAACTGGAGCTTTTACCCTTAAAAAGACATCGTACCCGTATGTGTTGTCTCCGTCTTACTAACGCATACCATACCGAAATAGTAAATACAAGCTCAGCAGTTCTAATGCCGTGTGGTTTATCTTAAAATATTAGATTGAAATGACTTATTAACATTTATCAAACTTAAAAGTAAGAAAAAATTATCTGGGTTATTTTGATGTTGAATTTTTACAGTATTTTAATTTTTAAGCGAGTTATAAATAATATGTAAAATATTGATACTTAAAAATAATCATGATTACAAAAATATATTATAATTGTAGGACTATCCCAAGAAACAGAAGGGTCCAAGTTAGTTTTCATATAATTTTTATTTATGATAATTGCATTATCTCTATGATTGTATGTATTATAATAAGTTTAGCATCAACTATTTACTTAACTAAACAATATATTATTTTGTATTTTATTTTTACTAAAACATTAAATTAGCTACACATAAGTATATATTACTTAAATATATCATTATTTGTATTATGACATTCAAAAATTATTGATGCTTTAATTTGAATCCAATATTATTTTTATTCTTTTACAGGATTATTAAGTTTAAAATAATCTAAGTCTAAATTGCATAAGTTTCCAGTATTGTTGATAAAAGATTTAATTCCAAACCATTTTTTTTTATCTTGGATCCTATTCGATTACTGTGGACACCAACTTTAGACTCACATCATTACGTCAAAAAATATCAATTTTATCACATTAAACCCATGAGGTAAAAATAATCGAAAAAAATATTACATAGCAAAATATTAATGTTAATATTTTTATTTTGTGTGCGTAGGAGGAAGAGGTGGAAAAACTTTTAGTAACCCTTATAATAGCTGTAAAATCTTAAGTATGCCATTGTACTTGAATATATGTGGGAATTATCTTAATTTCTTAAATTGCGGGCGAAATGCTAAACAGTGATTTTCCATTTTGACTCATCCAAAAACAATTACTGTGATTCACTATGGAGCATAATACATATTATTATGTACAGCAGTGCGTATAGACAAACGCTCATGTAATTACAGCTGACCTGCACCGACCATTCATATTATATAAATATTAATATAATATAACAAGAAGAACAACAACAGCAAAAACATCAACAATAATAATAATGTAATATTTAAAAGTTCTCTGGTTTACGTCATCATCATCATCATCATACCCTGATTTAATAATATTATTTTAACGTTCACTCGTTTGCGTAATCCGTACGTCTACCCCTTCCATCGCGGTAGTCACCACATCCCACCCCGTCGCCTCACCACTTATATCTAACTGACAGCACGGTGACGTATTTAATAAACTCGCTATGCGTCCAAGTTTTAATCTGAGTGTTTTCGATATATACAGTCACGCAAAATATGATTTATTGCCCCAGATTGTAATATTATATTTTTGTGTAGTACTTATGCGTATGTTATATACTTATATTATGAATATAATATAGAGTAGGTAATATCAATCCAATTAGTGCAATCTTGTTTCGTTTCGTCAGTATAAAGAGTTAAGGTTTATATACCTGGAATCTTCAAATTAAGGTTTCGCTAAATACCACAATAACCTATTGACTACAATTTCAAACTTTTAGACATTAAAATCCTATCTTCAATTTGTTTGAAAAATCTTTGTAGGTACCTTATAATATAATATAAAGCTATGGATTGCATAAAACAGACCGCAACGGGCCTGTACGGTTTTTTTTACGGTTTTATTAGACGCATTTGTTATTTGTCATCGATACATGTTGTTTGCTTAAACGCGTATGGGGTTACTGCAACCCGACGTACACACACACACACTGATGTGTACAGTGTAATCGGTAAAAAGTAGATGACGAGATCGCTTGCGTTTATAAAATATACGTCTTAAAGCAGGTATACAGTATGACACCATGTTCACGCATATTTTTTCTTTGATATAATGAATTTATTCAAACTTGTGGATTTTTTGAATTTTTAAGTATATAGGTTTTTATAATTTATAAGCACCATATTATTTTCCATAATTTAATTTTTTTTTTTTGACATGTAAAAATCTCTTATAGCTGGGGGTTGTTCTGATTTTTGTGCGACACGAAAAGCGTTACTATTATGACGTTATGAATGATATCGGCTCTGCCCAAAAAGAATAACATCAAAGTACCGATAACCTTATCGTGGTAAATTAATCAGTAGCTATAAAATATAAACATGTACTGATGTATCTGCATGCAGTGTGGATACTTGTTAGGTTTTTTTAAAATTGAAGGATGGTGTCGATGGTGATATTAGTAATCTTTTAGATTCTAAACGGAGCAATGAATTTATTATTATTTATTAATATATCTATTTTTCTATGATTTGTTTTTTTTTGTCCGTCATCACCTTTTAGAACAATACAATTGTTTTGATTTTCAAAAATGGGAATAATTTGCGGTATAGCAAATAGAATCTTTGAAATATAGATTCCCAATATTACATTTTTACATTGTAGATACTTAAAATATATACCAATTAATGTTTATAATATTATCATTTACTAATTACAAATTTTAATTTTTTATAATAATCTATTCATAAAATAACTATTTTTCTTCAAATTTTATTTTATATTTTGATGTATTTAAAAACAAATAATATCATATAGTTACTTAAAACTTTTACTAAATGTTAATATTATAACCTTAATTATATGATAACATTTTTAAAACTTTTTAACCATTTTGAGATATTTATTGGCGTGACAAATTTTTATTTTTTTAAAATTATTTTCTATAAAAATCGATAAAAAAATATTCGCTTGGTCAAAATTCTAGAAAATGTAATACAAGAACTCAAATAATATTTTCTTATATCTGTATAAAAATATTAAAAATACATAGTAGTTTTAATTTTTTTTTTATATATATGCATTTGTAGTTAGAATTTCGACAGCCATTATCAAAATCGCAAAAAAAAAAACAAACCATTTTGTAGATAAAAATTCATAAATATTTTTGTATTTGTATCTCAGTTTTTAAAATATTTAATATTAAATTTTGAAATCATAAAATTCAAAAAATATCTTGAGGAAATTTTCTTTTAAATAAATTTGAAATTTAAACTACTTATTTAAATGATAAATAACGATGATAATCATTTTGTTATTATTTTAAAACATTATTCGTAGGAATTTAAGACTTTTACGTATTATATTAATTTATAATTTATATTATTACTAGCAGCCCGTGAGTCTCGCTTCGGGTGAAACTCGGTGTGAGTGAATATCCTAGGACGGAAACACGACTAAGGAGAAATTCTAGTAATCACCAATTAAACTTTGTGTTAAGGTGGGTGATAACGATGTTTGCGAGGATGATTCCAGTGATTCCACTGATGTGATTGCTCTATATTTTGGCGGTCTGGTTTTGAACGCGAAAAGTAGAATTATATGAGTGTCTAGTCGTTGATCATCAACAAGTGTAAATCGATACTTTACAATGCAATCCGCCTACGGCGGATTGTCCTACCTCCTGACGTCGAAAGTCTTTTGCTGCATTGTAAATGAAAAAGTTAAAGTAGAATATCCTTAATTTGAATGTCTAGCTGTCAATCATCAACCTGTGTAATTGAATTTACAGTGAACGGATAAACCTGACAGGTAGGCGATCCGACTACGTCGGATCGCGGACAATGTGAGCGCAATATATGAAATAAAAACTTTGAATAGGTATTCAAAAATAGTAAATACTCAAATTACGGTATATTATTTCACTATTCACGTGTCACCGGTTGTCATTAGTCAGGTGTTGTTTGGTACATAAAAACGTGGAAGTCGAATCTTTGTTTTGAGTATCTAGTCGTTGATCATCAACCGGTGTAAATCGATACCCAGCAATGCAATCCGCCTACGGCGGATTGTCCTACCTCCTGACGTCGTTAGGTGGACACTATTTTGTTTGTAGAATATTTAAAGTCGAATCGCGTTTTTGAATGTTAAATACATTATCAAGATATCAATAGTATAAAATATAAATCAATTTACACGCAACTAAACTCGCCAGGTAGGCAATCCGACTTCGTCGGATCGCGGACAATGTGGGCGCATAGGTGAAATCTTATATGTATTAAATATACAATATTACTAAAAATCGTAACACTGGAGTATTATTAAAAACAATTCGTAATTTATTCTATTAATTTACAGAAAAAAAAAACTATAATCACGAAAGTCATTTAATCGTGTATTTAACGTATTATATACAATAATGATTCAAAATAAATTTAAAACAAAATATTTCGTGAAAAACAGGAAAAAAATGCAAAAAATTCGGGCGGCCGGGATACGGGAACGCGCCGCCGCTGTTTTCGCCGGAGCGAGATTCGAACCTGCCTACCTAATCATGGGGACCTACGCCTAACACCTATCGACTACAGTTCTAGTTGTAGAATTCTGTCAAATCTCGAGGATTTAAACCGTTTCCGATCCACGATGAATTTTGCGTTAAGCACTGTTTTTCTTAGGCAATTCGTATATTTCATGTATAATGACTCGGATATTCATATTAATTGTGTTTTTTATGTGTTTGTCCAGAACATTTGTTTGTATTGTCATTTTTTATGTGTATGATGACATATATTTATCATACAATATTAAATATTAATGCCCACACCTATCAATATAATTCCATATTATTATCAAAATACATTAAACAAATGCTTCTTAAAATATTACAATATATTTTAATTACAATTACAAATACATATATTACGTATAATTAGGTAGGTATCTGTTTAACAATATTTTTGATTTATTCAATATTTTAAATCCTGTAAAATTATACATGTACCTATATTCAGTATAATTTTTTTTAAAAACTATAATTTATAGTCAAACTCAAACTTATTTTCTGTTATTATTAATATTATATTTGATTAAATATTTATATTCTAAATTGAATGTAAAGTTTCTGATTAATACTGTTATATGATGTTTAGTATTAAATATTTTTTACTGAAAAAAATTAGAATTAGAAATAAAAAATGTATATTTAACGTTTGCAACTTATTTATGGTGTTCTCGATTCAAAAAAAAATAAATATTAATATGTTCATGATACACATCAATAGGTACATAAATTTAAGTTTTTATTTTATTAGATTTATTAGATAGGTATAATCAATTGTATAATATAATATTATTACCATATGGGTTTGCATACATATTGTGTAGTACCTACTGTTTAGTACACATTACTCTTTATAAAAGTTTAGTTGAACGTCAGTATTAAATATTACCTTGAAGAAGTAGTTTAAGTATAGTATATGTATATAACTACTGATCAACTACCTTAACTCAACAACTCACCTAAAAACGGTCCAACATTTTCAGTACCTATGTTTTTAATTTAACCTGCAATAGTTGTTTGTACGGTCAATATATATACATTTGATCGGATGTAATTATCTGGAGTTGTATACATATATAAATATTACCAACTCAAATAAAACAATTCACCTCTGTAGTTTTAAATCACTTATATTTATTGATTTATGACAATATACTGTCCATAAAAGTACAATAATACTGTACTGTGCGAATAGACCTTTATCGTCGACAAACACTTCTGTTCCACCCAGCACAGCCCGAGGTAAAATATTAATCTAATGGAGTAGGGTTGAGCAAAGGATAAGACAATGTAAATAAAACTATATAACACAATTTATTGAATCAAAAACAGTAATTTAACCATCAACACTGAATGCCTCATCTGCTCTAGGACGTTTGATTTGATGACGGATTCGGCGTACAAACGGCACACGTACGGCGACTAAGAGACGCGCTTACTCGAAAAACACCATCTCCGGATCGAAAATCGCGAAACGGGGCGACGAAAACGTAAAAAGGCGAAACGAAATCGCCGAGAACGTCGGTCGCCGTCGACGCGATAGCCACTCGGAAAAAACAAATACGTAAAAAACGGGCGCACTACCGGCAGTAAAACGACACGGCGGACGCGAATAACACGACCGCTAGGTCGAAAAACGCCGTTAAATCCGCGTAAAAGGGCTTCAAAAGTCGAAAAACGTTGAAAAATTTCGAAAAAACGATATATACAGTAATAACGAAACGACGAAGCCGAAACGGTGCGATAAGCCGATAACGACGAAAGGCGATAACGGGTCGGGAAAAGAATTCTAATTTTTCGATTGGCCGGTCTTATAGGTACAGGCAGCGCAGCGATCGGCGGTCCGCGTCAACATTTATATTTTATATAATAAGACTAGCGGCCCGTGAAACTCGCTTTGGGTGAAACTCGGTGTAAGCAAAACCCTAGGACGGATGGAAGAGCTTGAAAGCAGAAAGTTTTTAAAAAATGAAGATTTGGTGGTACTGCAAGTCTTCTATCGGTATGATAAGGCGGATGTTGTCGAGAATTGATATGACGTTCGATTGTTTGGCGGTCTTCTTTCGAAAGTGGAAAATGTTTGAAAGCTGAGACGTAGACCTAGCCTTCGAGATCCCAGAGTTGTAGAAGCCGCCTCCGGCGCCTTCGAGGGGGTCGAGTGAAAATCGTTTCAAGTGAATTACGGTTGGAAATGGTAGTCGGGTGTCTAGAAATCGTCGGTCACTAAAATTGTTATAAAGTTTATTATCATGAATGTGAGTTATAAGTAATCAGTTATCATTCGGTGTAAAAGTTTGTATTGAAGCTTGCCCGGTGCTTGTTTGAATTCAAAAAGATTAAATGTGTACCGAAAATGGTAATTAGTGTCTAGCAATCAGTCACCATTTCAGGTTATGTCAAGTGTGCAAAAGTTCAAATTACATAGTCAGGTAGGCAATCCGACTACGTCAGATCGCGGACGATGCCCCGGGCGTAGGTTGAAGCGCATGTTCAAACGAAATCTGAGTTTAAGCGTGCATGTCCGGGTCTTGTATGTGATTTTAAACCAAAAATTCAGAATCTGTGTTTGAATGTCTAGTTATCAGTCATCAAGGTGGAATTTGATTGCAGTTGCCTTTCGGTTTAAGTCCAACCTACAAAAATACATTGAAATAAATTAAATTTAAAATCGATGTCTTTTTCAAAAAGTTTGTTTTTCAATTCAAAAAATTGTTTGGGTATTTGACCAACTGTATTATATAAATGAATCACTATTCTTCAGATAATATATCAAATATCAATTCATTGTACATTGTATAGTTTTATATCTAGGTACTGCAATTATAAATTATATAGCATAGCAACTGTGTTATACCTAAGTATCATCGATATCGGGTGAAAATCGATCAAACATAATCAAACGCTTCCCGGCTGTATAGCAATTAGCAATGTACTACTGTCTACTGTCTACTACAGTGGAGAGTAGATAGTTGCTTTATTTAATAAATATGTGTAAATGTAAGGTGTAATAACTACCTACCTATAAGTAAGTGAGCAAGGTATATTATGTAATAACAACTATAGGTTAGCAAGGAATAACTATTCACTATAAACTCTTATACATATCCCATATGCATACATACAATCGTGTCCGTGGGAATTTGCTTCCCATTACATTCAGATCAAGTTCTGTTTTGATATATTCTAAAATATATATATTTAATATAATAAAATAAAATGTACTACATAATATTTGCAAATTGAATTTAAGGATACTGTAAAAAGATGCCAAATTGAACAATATTAAAAATCAAATCAAAGTGAAAAAAAAATGCAAAAAATGATTGGCAGTGTTAAATCAAAGCGCCGCCGAACATCCACCGGAGCGGGATTCGAACTCGGTTCACCTGCCTAAATCCTAACCTATCCTAACGCCTAATCCTATCGACTACAGTTTGAGTTGCCAACTAATGTCAAAACTCGATCTCTTAAACCATATCAGCGGAACGGTATTGAAACCAATTATTATTGTTTAAACTGAATAATTTTATTGAAATAGATTATATACCACGGTAATTAATGAAATAAATGATGTAGCAATGAATATATGAAAGCATAAACGCACATTTACAGTTTATTTGTGAAAAAAAAATAATATATTGATATGGATAAAGTAGTAACTATATTTTGTGACTTTTTAAATAATTTTCATAAAATTTGATGAAATACTATTGAAATTAATTTGAGTAAAGCAATATGAATTTTATGAGCCAAGAATATAGCTGAAATTTGTAATTTATATTAGTAATATTGATAATAATCTAGTAGCTAAAATATAGTTATAATATATAGGTACCTATATTTTTGGCATAGTAAGCCAATTTATATATTATGTATTAAATCGTGAAGTTAATTGAAATGTGTTGTGAATTGTATTGTCAACAATTTGTTTATAATAGGTATATCTATTTAGTCAATGCTTGTAGCATTATGTTATTTATTCAAACAAATCAATACCAATATCCCTAACCTGTATTATGCTTTAAATAATTATTATTTTTTGAATCAAAAAGTATTTATTTTAGTAGATATAATATAATATTATTAATAATACACTGTACAACAAATATAATACATTACTTGTGTGCTACATAATATTATTTCATTACCACCACAGCTATAAAGAATATATTATTATAGTACTAAAATTTTTTTTTAATATTTTACAGTAATATGTATAAATAATACACCTATTTAGTCAGTGCTTGTACATTAAAACATGACGGTATAACCTGGTCTTACAACTCACCTAGATAGTTAAACACATAATAAATAATCATAAATAATCATTATTTGTCGACAGACAAATTCTCTGCCGTCCAAGGATGTAACCTGAGGTTCCTGTATGATAAATGGTTAGCTACCAAGAACAAAACAAAATAAGTACAATATACAATTATTATGATTTATTAAATAAAAAACACAGTTTAATAGGTATATATTATTATTATTATGGTGTGCACGCATAAACAAATATGGTAACTGACGACGATAACGAACGAAAGACCACGAAATCTGAAACACGTAAAGTACTGTTATAGTCACGGTCACAGTGCAAACGATAATTTAATTATTTAATATTTAATAAGCCGAATTCGAAAGAAAAAACAACCTACCACGGACGTTATACATGTATGTAGGTCCGACACGACGGCTCGAACGGAGGCACTTCAAATGGCGATTTAGACTCTGTCCGCCGGTTTTCCGACACGTTCCGTGTATCAAAACATCCGTACAGACACGATCTACAACGTAACGGTGCGAACGGGGTCGAAAAAGTGGACGAAACCGAAAAAACTCAAAAAAACTGCTAACCGTCGG
This sequence comes from Schizaphis graminum, assembly GCA_020882235.1. Lineage (NCBI taxonomy): Eukaryota > Metazoa > Arthropoda > Insecta > Hemiptera > Aphididae > Schizaphis > Schizaphis graminum. The sequence continues at coordinate 75,508,520 of CM037032.1, forward strand.
ACGGGTCCGCGGGCCGTCGCGATCGAGGATTAGAATTAAATTCTGAAAATTTCCCGTACAAACGTTACGCGTAAACGTTCGTCTGGGCACGACGGACGATTTAGACTTACTCGTTTAACGATTTAAACCCGGAAAACCGTGAAAAAGCGATCGAAATCGAAAAAAACGACAAAAAAAAAAAAATAATAATAATAATAAACGATAGTGATAACGGAAAAATGATAAGCCTACGCCGCCGCCGCCGCGACGGGTCCGCCCCCGGAAAAGCCGTTTTGGGGTTTTAGACGTCGGAAAATCACGAAAACGGTGTGGAAAATTAGAAAAAGGGATGGTAAAAGCTAATACAGCACGGAAACACACGGTAATGGTCCGGGGAATTAATCGTGTCGGTTCTCCCTTAAAGTACTGCTAGCGCCGAGCGGATTAGTACTAACGTTTTATTATATAAGGACTAGCGGCCCGTGAAACTCGCTTTGGGTGAAACTCGGTGTAAGCAAAACCCTAGGACGGATGGAAGAGCTTGAAAGCAGAAAGTTTTTAAAAAATGAAGATTTGGTGGTACTGCAAGTCTTCTATCGGTATGATAAGGCGGATGTTGTCGAGAATTGATATGACGTTCGATTGTTTGGCGGTCTTCTTTCGAAAGTGGAAAATGTTTGAAAGCTGAGACGTAGACCTAGCCTTCGAGATCCCAGAGTTGTAGAAGCCGCCTCCGGCGCCTTCGAGGGGGTCGAGTGAAAATCGTTTCAAGTGAATTACGGTTGGAAATGGTAGTCGGGTGTCTAGAAATCGTCGGTCACTAAAATTGTTATAAAGTTTATTATCATGAATGTGAGTTATAAGTAATCAGTTATCATTCGGTGTAAAAGTTTGTATTGAAGCTTGCCCGGTGCTTGTTTGAATTCAAAAAGATTAAATGTGTACCGAAAATGGTAATTAGTGTCTAGCAATCAGTCACCATTTCAGGTTATGTCAAGTGTGCAAAAGTTCAAATTACATAGTCAGGTAGGCAATCCGACTACGTCGGATCGCGGACGATGCCCCGGGCGTAGGTTGAAGCGCATGTTCAAACGAAATCTGAGTTTAAGCGTGCATGTCCGGGTCTTGTATGTGATTTTAAACCAAAAATTCAGAATCTGTGTTTGAATGTCTAGTTATCAGTCATCAAGGTGGAATTTGATTGCAGTTGCCTTTCGGTTTAAGTCCAACCTACAAAAATACATTGAAATAAATTAAATTTAAAATCGATGTCTTTTTCAAAAAGTTTGTTTTTCAATTCAAAAAATTGTTTGGGTATTTGACCAACTGTATTATATAAATGAATCACTATTCTTCAGATAATATATCAAATATCAATTCATTGTACATTGTATAGTTTTATATCTAGGTACTGCAATTATAAATTATATAGCATAGCAACTGTGTTATACCTAAGTATCATCGATATCGGGTGAAAATCGATCAAACATAATCAAACGCTTCCCGGCTGTATAGCAATTAGCAATGTACTACTGTCTACTGTCTACTACAGTGGAGAGTAGATAGTTGCTTTATTTAATAAATATGTGTAAATGTAAGGTGTAATAACTACCTACCTATAAGTAAGTGAGCAAGGTATATTATGTAATAACAACTATAGGTTAGCAAGGAATAACTATTCACTATAAACTCTTATACATATCCCATATGCATACATACAATCGTGTCCGTGGGAATTTGCTTCCCATTACATTCAGATCAAGTTCTGTTTTGATATATTCTAAAATATATATATTTAATATAATAAAATAAAATGTACTACATAATATTTGCAAATTGAATTTAAGGATACTGTAAAAAGATGCCAAATTGAACAATATTAAAAATCAAATCAAAGTGAAAAAAAAATGCAAAAAATGATTGGCAGTGTTAAATCAAAGCGCCGCCGAACATCCACCGGAGCGGGATTCGAACTCGGTTCACCTGCCTAAATCCTAACCTATCATAACGCCTAATCCTATCGACTACAGTTTGAGTTGCCAACTAATGTCAAAACTCGATCTCTTAAACCATATCAGCGGAACGGTATTGAAACCAATTATTATAGTTTAAAATGAATAATTTTATTGAAATAGATTATATACCACGGTAATTAATGAAATAAATGATGTAGCAATGAATATATGAAAGCATAAACGCACATTTACAGTTTATTTGTGAAAAAAAAATAATATATTGATATGGATAAAGTAGTAACTATATTTTGTGACTTTTTAAATAATTTTCATAAAATTTGATGAAATACTATTGAAATTAATTTGAGTAAAGCAATATGAATTTTATGAGCCAAGAATATAGCTGAAATTTGTAATTTATATTAGTAATATTGATAATAATCTAGTAGCTAAAATATAGTTATAATATATAGGTACCTATATTTTTGGCATAGTAAGCCAATTTATATATTATGTATTAAATCGTGAAGTTAATTGAAATGTGTTGTGAATTGTATTGTCAACAATTTGTTTATAATAGGTATATCTATTTAGTCAATGCTTGTAGCATTATGTTATTTATTCAAACAAATCAATACCAATATCCCTAACCTGTATTATGCTTTAAATAATTATTATTTTTTGAATCAAAAAGTATTTATTTTAGTAGATATAATATAATATTATTAATAATACACTGTACAACAAATATAATACATTACTTGTGTGCTACATAATATTATTTCATTACCACCACAGCTATAAAGAATATATTATTATAGTACTAAAATTTTTTTTTAATATTTTACAGTAATATGTATAAATAATACACCTATTTAGTCAGTGCTTGTACATTAAAACATGACGGTATAACCTGGTCTTACAACTCACCTAGATAGTTAAACACATAATAAATAATCATAAATAATCATTATTTGTCGACAGACAAATTCTCTGCCGTCCAAGGATGTAACCTGAGGTTCCTGTATGATAAATGGTTAGCTACCAAGAACAAAACAAAATAAGTACAATATACAATTATTATGATTTATTAAATAAAAAACACAGTTTAATAGGTATATATTATTATTATTATGGTGTGCACGCATAAACAAATATGGTAACTGACGACGATAACGAACGAAAGACCACGAAATCTGAAACACGTAAAGTACTGTTATAGTCACGGTCACAGTGCAAACGATAATTTAATTATTTAATATTTAATAAGCCGAATTCGAAAGAAAAAACAACCTACCACGGACGTTATACATGTATGTAGGTCCGACACGACGGCTCGAACGGAGGCACTTCAAATGGCGATTTAGACTCTGTCCGCCGGTTTTCCGACACGTTCCGTGTATCAAAACATCCGTACAGACACGATCTACAACGTAACGGTGCGAACGGGGTCGAAAAAGTGGACGAAACCGAAAAAACTCAAAAAAACTGCTAACCGTCGGACGGGTCCGCGGGCCGTCGCGATCGAGGATTAGAATTAAATTCTGAAAATTTCCCGTACAAACGTTACGCGTAAACGTTCGTCTGGGCACGACGGACGATTTAGACTTACTCGTTTAACGATTTAAACCCGGAAAACCGTGAAAAAGCGATCGAAATCGAAAAAAACGACAAAAAAAAAAAATAATAATAATAATAAACGATAGTGATAACGGAAAAATGATAAGCCTACGCCGCCGCCGCCGCGACGGGTCCGCCCCCGGAAAAGCCGTTTTGGGGTTTTAGACGTCGGAAAATCACGAAAACGGTGTGGAAAATTAGAAAAAGGGATGGTAAAAGCTAATACAGCACGGAAACACACGGTAATGGTCCGGGGAATTAATCGTGTCGGTTCTCCCTTAAAGTACTGCTAGCGCCGAGCGGATTAGTACTAACGTTTTATTATATAAGGATGAATTTAACTATACACGTTGACATGACATTTTTACTTATTTAAAATGTTATCTATTTATACTAGCTAGGAATATATTTTTAGTGTTTTATGATATTTACAGAAAGATGTTATTAAAATTTGAGTTATATTAATTGATATAATATGCAATAAATAAATATTTCCGAAAAAAATTATATTGACCTCGAACCTACGATCTACCAGAATACTATTAAAAGTTAAATAAAATACTTAGCTAGGTATATCAAAAAAATATACCATGAAATATACTTATACCTATAAGCTGAGCTGACAGACTGTCTCCGATCAAAATCGTTTTTCGTATATACAATGATATATCACTAAATCACTAAATTCAAATTTAAAAAAGGTATCCATAATAGTAACCCACTCGACACCAAATGTACAACATAGTGGTACCACCGGTACCAAATTGTCTACCTTTTAAACATATTAATATTATATTTAAATCAAAATTGAAATGAGAAATTAATAAGTTAGTAAAATGTAAGTACTAATGATAACAGTTCATAAACATGCAGGCTTACAATGACTTAAAAAATAAATCAAATAGATGTAATATTGGATCTAGTATTTATTATATAATTAATAATAGGAACATTTTTTAAATTACAAACATTTGATGGAATAATTTTAGTTACTAAAATTCTCAAATCTTTTTACAACCTCTATAACTTCTAATATTATTTATCCAATCTATGCTAAAGACCTGTTATCTTTATAACAGAAAGTTAAGCAACTTAATAATTTAATAATTACACGTTGGATTTTCGATTTATATACATAAAACTATTCATAAAGTTGTATCTGAGTAATGATTTACAGGAAAAAGTATAAAATCTTTAAAAATCTAAATAATTGAAAATATGATCAAAATGATTAAAATTTGAAAATATATTAGTCGAAAGTTTAAAAAATCAGTATTTGAATAAATTCACCGTGCATTAAAGGAAAAAATAGGGGTTAGCATGCTTATTAGTTATTGGTGAATCACTGATCATATAACCTACATAGTGTAACTGCAGAAATAGCTGACAAATGTAATTAACTCTTGCTATTTAATAATATTATTGTTGTTATCAATAAAGCGTTAATTAAAAAAAATAAATATTGATTATCTAATCATTTGTTAAAAAAAATTTTTAAATAATTTATGAGAATTTAATATAAATTCTATACTATGATATAGACGATTAATATTATACCTGGCAGTTATTGCAGTTGCACTCTGTATATCGACATACGGTACTCGCATTACATACGAGAAAAGGGTCCGGGCTCGTATTTGATTGAAACTGCGACACGCTGAAAAAAAACCAGTAATATAACTACGCAAGCATACACATAATATCGATGGTATATAATGTATGATATATGTATACTTTATTGTATATCGGTATGTGTACACGACGACGATGACGACGACGACGGCGAAAAACATTGATTAATTGGCCGCCGTTTTGCAGAGCGTATAATATTATATTACATACATGCACGCACTACATACATATGTATACACGACGTTTTCGCCGTATTTTACACGGGCGTTTTGATACAGCGAGAGGAGGCCAAGTATAAACAGCAGCAGCAGCAGCCGCTACACATTATACAATAAGCGAATATTATTATAAATCGCCATAGGCGTGTTGAGTTAATGCTCTCCATATTATACCGTTCGAAAAACCCGACACACCACACGCGGGCTGCAAAGGCACCCGTCGCCGCCGCTGCCGCCGACGACGTGTGTACGGTATACACTATACATATAATAATAATAATAATAATTTTATTACCAAATCTGTAGTTTTGTTATATTATTATTACACGCGCGTTGCAGCGACGTTTACGCGTGTTTATATACACAAATACGGCACGTTTGTGATAGTGATTTCGAGGAGAGGATTATTTTTATTACTGTCGTCGTCGCTATTTATTATACCTATACGGTTACTCGTATCGCTATAATAATATAATACTACAACAGTGTTCCGCTTTAGAACCACTGCACCCGAGAACTCGCGTACCGCAAACAAAATATTTATCATTAAACCGCGCATCTACGACAATAATGTTCCCTCGCCGTTGCGTGTACCGATCGACGTCGCACCGGATATCGATCTCGCGTCGACGCGAATTATTATTATATCGTTTCCCACGACGCATTCGCAACGTGTGACGTATAATACGTATGTGATATAATACAGCGGTTCTTAACCTTTTGTAGAACACGGACCCCCAATGAAAGATTTTTAGAAATCGCGGACCCCCAATCAATTTTTTGTCTATTATACCTTTTTTTTACAAAATATTTTATGTTATCATAACCAAAATTATAATAATTATTTTATATTAAAGATTATAGAAGTAGACATAAAAAAACACACACATTTATTATTTTTTTATTCAACTTAATTTTTCATAAAACTGTAATATAAACTATTTTATTTTTAATATTCTTAAAGTTACCGTGGACCCCCAACACGAGTATCGCGGACCCCCAGGGGGCCGCGGACCACAGGTTAAGAATCACTGATATAATATGTAATGTGTAATGTGTATATAGTGTATAATGTGTAGTATAGGTACATCGCGCGGTGTTTCTCGCGTATATAGCGAGTAATATGTAATAAATAATAATACGTTTTCGACGCGGATATTTCGTTTTGAAAAATGATATACTCTTGTCTCTTATAATAATGATAATAGTAATAATAATCGTACACGCCGTATATTTTTATATATATATATATACACACACCACACGTGTTACGGCCGTCATCTTCGTCGCCGTTGTTGTTATTGGAAAAAACGTCTCGGTGGGGATGGGCGGTGGCGGCGGTGACGGTGTCATCATCCCTTTGTTTATTAGATACCGCGGCTGATGGACAGTGACGAATGGTGGCACGCGCGTGGGATACCCGAACACGTGTGGCGCGACGTAAGGTCCAAGCAGCCACTGCCGCCACTATAATACTCGGTTGTTGTTTGCAGCGAGCGGAGAGCTTGTGATCGTTTATTATTTACGTATAATACGCGCCTATAATAGTACAACACGTTGTTATATCGTGCCGCAGTGAGTTTTTAAATCTATATAATACGATGCCAACACATAATATTAGGTATATTATAATAATATTGTTTAGCGAAGTGGACAAGTGGGCCGGAGCGATACAGCTTTTTGATGGTGTGCGCAAGACTCGGGTCAACTCATGAACATTACAATTTTATATGATATGCGATACGCCGATACACATAGCTGTATACCTATGCATTTTGTTATATCTTAATTATAATTTTTTACTGGGCAAAAATCATCGTTGACCTTATACATGCAATGTACACATAATGCCCAACCTTGAAGTATTGTTGTGTGGCGCTTTTTTCAATCCACCATCCCTTTTCCTTCCTTTGGAATTATTTCGATATTTAAAGTTTACAGCAGTGTAAGTACATATTATAAGGCTATATCGATAAATCGCGTTCCGTTCTCATTAAAATCGTGCGTTTGATATATTGCATATTATATTATAGGGGCGAGAAGTTTTCGAAATTGGTAATTTGTGTTTTGCTTACACGTGGAGAAATCTTGCACACATGACGAATTACGAACATATTATATTCAAGAAAAAATTATAACTGCAACAATCTATAATATTTACAATAAACTACAATGTTGAATGTTCAACGTTTTTCACATAAATATCCGATTGGTAAACAATTGTACACAGAAACAATTGCCCATGTACACGATAATAATAAATATTACACAGATTTTTTTATACTTTATAGTTTCTTTTAAAACAATAAAAATAGAATCAATATATAAATATTTTTATAATCCTAACTAAAAAGATAGCACTTATAAAATATAATGTATTAAAAAGATCTTAAAATAATGAGCGATTAATACAGTTCACGTTAAAATTAGCTATTATAATGCAATATTTCTGGGTGAAAATAAGACATTTAGAAAACAATCTAAATGATAGTAAATAAAACAAATTAAAAAAAACAACTTAATCTTTTTACACTGTACAATAGTATGGAGTCTATACTTATAGTGCCTACACTAAATTATATAGTATACCATCAATACTAAACTATAAAAATTAGTCTATAAATAAAACTAACTTTTAATACATAGGTATATCGAGTATATTAATAATTATATTATGTACTATTAAACTATGATACGTATTTAAAAGTTTTTTTACCTTGTTTTCGTAGCACAAGCGTTGATAAACTTCTTCTTACAAGAAGGCGGTCTAGAATGATAGCAGTATATTGACACTCCACCTAGTTCAACTATTGTGAATATAGTATAAATACAATAAAATGTACTAAGCAACGGCTTCCGGTCCCGGGATGGGTTTCTTCATTTGATCGATGCGTGTTTAACTACGGCAAAACTAAAAGTCCATAAGTATTATAACATCACAATTCTATAAGGAAACAAAAAAAACCTCTATAAATATAGTAAATTTGGTTATTTTAAAGTATAGAACGTGTAAGACAAATAAAATATTAATTCGTCTTTGCGTAAACTATATTATACTCTACATTGAAGAAAAATTAAATAATAATAAATAATATTATGTATTGCTTGGAGATCTTATATTTATGATGAAACATTTAAAAAAAAGGTTAGAAAATCATGAAGATTTGACGAGTACCATAAAAATTAACTAATATATTTATATAATTAAAACAACCAACTCATAATATTTTAAAACTACTTCTACCTAACCAATTGAAAAGAAAAAATTGCATACTTTTGGAGTACCTATGTGAATTTATAAATTAAAATATAAGAACCACAACATTTTAATTTTACATTTTTTTTAAAAACAAAGTTTTTATTGATAATTACCAAGATGTATTCCTCAAAATATTGTATATTTTTAAAGCGAGTATTAAATAATATTACACCTATAGACTAAATCTACGAGTATACCTATACGTATAATATACGTACACATTAATTTTTTATACTAATCTGATTTTTAATTTGAAGAATAAAACAACGATTAAAGGTAATAAGGGTATTAAAAAGAGATAATTCTTCAATACGAGTACTTTCAAAGTATACGAAATGCGCTATGGTACAATTTTCGTGACAAATTCTACCATAATTTCACTACATTATACATATTATATCGTTTGTTGCGCGTATAAACTTTTAGGTCAGGGCGTTTGTCATGATACAAAGTCAGTGTTCTAATACCGTTAAATAATACGGATTTATGTTATACTGCTGCGCTATATACATTATACAGTTGTTATTATCTCTGCGGATAGATAATAATAATAATAATAATAATAATAATAGTTTCAAAGTTTCTATAGATGTTGTTTGCGTAATTGAATTCCATACTCCGATCGTCGCAGTTAAAATTCCGACGATAAAAACGCGGGTGGGCTTGACAAAACGTCGTTACACGCCGTATAATATAATAGACAGTTCTATAACTTCTATATAGCTGCTTCTGTGGTACGGTATTTATTGCGGAAAAAAAAACCAAAACGAAATCCGTTCGACGACTCGAAAGTCGATTCATCGCAAAAACGTCTTTGTCGCCGAATCTTCCATCTCATAGTATCCCATATATGATATATACTATTATTATAATGTACGTTAACATATATATATATATATCTATCTATTATCCACGAATCGCCAACGGGTCGGAATTTTACTTTGGCTTTATTGCCGCCACCGCGAATTGTTTGTTGTATTCGAAATTGTCTGACTTGAAACACTGCACTAATTGCGTTACGTACTATGTGCTATATACAATTAATATACGAAATAAAGGTCGACTGACGTTCGTCTGAAGAAACACCGGGCAAACTTAACAATTTTGCCGTTGACTGTCACGGACAAACAACGCATATATATAATATATATATATAATACTCCACGTGCTATTATTGTTATTATTACCGAACACCGACTATATACGTGTATGTATATATACATATTCACCATATTATACGACTTTAATACAACAACACACCGGAGGCGAATTTACTTTCTATCCGTCTTTATGCGCTATATCCAAAGTTTTAACAAATAAAATAGTGAGTGTATAGGTATATATAGAGTGCACATCTAAAGTAAATTATGCATTTTACAACGTTCTACGAGTTTTATGTTTCGACGTTATTTTTTATTTTCCTACTGCACTATTTATACATATTATATTATACATGGTGAATGGGTGCGCGCGGGCGATTACACATACATGCACAGGAGTCTGCAACTATTGTTTACGACTATTCTTCATTAAATGATAATGATAAACTTAAACTGTTGCAAGTTTATTAAATTAAGCATACACGCAAATACACGGAAAAAATAATTTGGCAATAGGCAATAGTTAATTATTGAATCATATTATATTTATTATAATTAATGTATTATATTATTTTATGTATTTATGAAATTATAACAGCTGACACAAATTTTCTTTTTTTATACTTAACCGGTCAATAGAATGTATCGAATGCTAGTTTAATGGTTTATAAAACAGTTGATAAATAATGCGGTTCAATAACAAATTCAAGTGGTAGTTCGAAAACTTCCAACCGTGTTTTGCGTGCCGCCACTGTAGATTTATCATCAAGTTTTGGTAGTATGGCAGTCACTTAGTTGTCTATCATCCTCACACTCAAAAGAGTCCCAGCTCAGTTAAGCTCAAATCACCAGTGGGGCGAGTCTATTTGTTTAATTAACAATAAACCATATAGTTTCCCCTCCGTTCATCTGTTTGCTGTTCTATAATGTTTCGTATTTTACTCATTTTATTATATTATTGTCATTAAATATAGTCTTGTATTAAAAATATAAGTAACATTATGATTAATCTTATGTTGTATAAACCAATGTTTCTTAAACTGGATGATACGGAAATTACAGATTTAACTAGGGGGGGGGCATTGAGTTAAAAAAGGAGAACGTTGACTGTTGATTTTTTTCAACAATATTATTATCATCATGCAGTACAAATTATTGTACCTGTGTACTGTGTACTGTGTATTTTTAGAATAATCGTTCGTCATCTGTCGACAGATAATCTGTTTAGACTTTAAGCAATATAAAATGTCATGTTTTGTATACCTAAAATATATTGCTGTATAAAATATTACGCGTATGGAGTATTCGAATTTTAACGTGTACTTTATAAGTCATAACATTCATAACCATATTGTTGAAGGTTTTGACAAAAATTCGATTTTTGCACTATTTAGGAGATCCGTCAATATTTTTAATACTTTGTTTCAATTTATACTTCAAATTAAGCGTGTTAATTCTTTTACCAAAGAGTTAATGCCAATAATCAGCGTAATAAAACAAAGCTAAAAAATTATATTATATTCTGATACAATAATATAAAATAATACATTTGTTAACAAACAATTGGATTAAATATAAATTAAACGGATTCTTGCAATACGATTATAAAAAAATATTTATATAATAGGTGTAATATTCAACCATAAATTTGTTTTAATTATACTGAAAGAAATGTATTATAATATAATTTGTTAATTTTGTTAATTCAATTTAATCTAGTTTGTTAATTTGTTATATTTACATAGACTGTTTTTTTTAATGTTTACCTATGTGGTGTTTTATTTGATGCTTGTCCAAACGGTTTTCTATACCATAGAGTCTAAAAATTTTACGAATTCCGGAATATTTCAACGCACGCCGTATACACACGATGCGCCTATCCCAATGCCCAAATGTCACGTGTAAGCGATTTATAGAAGAAGCGAATCAAAGCAGAAAAAATATAAAAGAATACCTGACGCGCCCCACAGGTCGAGGGGTGGTTCCGGTGAATCAGCGCACCATACTAAAGAAATATACATAAATCGTATTCATCGTTTCCCACAATAGCGTATAAGGGATCTCCAGTCGTAACCGAATTTATTTTTATAGCAAAAAAATAAAAGAGAATAGTTATGTATAATATCTATGAGCCTCATCATACGCACATTGTTAATCGCAATTGACAGAATATATATCAATAGCGTTCAGTATATACATGTAACGTTTTAGCTGCATCGAATTTTGAACGGTATTTTATATGAAGAGACAATAAAATACATAGGAAGTCAGCGAAAAAAGGAAAAAAAATTCCATATAAAATAATAATAATTAATAATATGTTCACATGTTGTAGGTATTCCAGGGATAGTTTCGAAAATGTTAGACTTGTCATACTATTTTATTCATCTGCATAGCCTCATTGGTATCATGTTGTGGGCATTTTAAAGGCGATTTACGCAACACCATAATGTTATGTAAATAACATAGTTGCAATTTTTGTTAGTTATAATTAAAAATCAATAAAACAGTCATAAATATAATATTTAATGACTTCACGAATTGTTTTGCGTTTAAAATTATCACACCAACAACAAATACAGTTATTAGCATGTATTAAACAGTTGAAAATATATTCACACATAACAACCATTGATTAAAAAATGAATATTTGAAATTAATGAACTACCTATGTATGTACTTCTTTTTTCTTGCGGTATTGCCTCATGGGAGTAAACCATTTGCACATCACTTCTCCCTAGGTCCTAATTTACTTAAAATCTACTATGATAATATACAGTGAAACCTTTAAATACCAGACGCCCTCGGTCGCTGAAATGTTGTCCGCTATTTGGAGGTGTCTAGTATTTAGACTTTAGAGGAAGAAATATAATATTAGAAAAATAAAAAATTGAAATTATAATTAAAAAATTATTTAATTATTTAGTTATTTTTATAATTATACATATACAATATATATTATATACATAGGTACATAATAAATTTTATTTATTTTTATTTTGATTATTTTAATGTATTTTTAAAAATGTGAAAGTAAAAAGATAAAAAAATTGATAATATAAAAATTAAAACTAACATATTATATATTAAAAAAAATCAGTTAATTTAGAGTTTAGATTGTTTCGTATTTTGACACGAAGTCATTTTGTATGTTAATGCATTTTCTAATTCCACAAATTTACGATAGAAATGATTAAAATAAAAATTTAAAATACCATAAAAGTGTCCGGTATTTAGAGGTTTTCCTATATAAAAGTAGTGAAATGTCCCCGCTCCCCAAAAAATGTCCACTATTTAGAGGTGTCCATTAAGGGAGGTTTCACTGTACTGTATTACGTTATTGTCATTGTTTAACATGCACATCATACCTACAGATTTTTGTGAATAATAAAGTGTAAATTATAATATTTGATACAATATTAATTAAAATTTTCCAAAGTCTAATATTTAAATCTATTTAATACAATTATAATTGTAATAAACTGTTAAACGGATCATACATTAATAATGACATACGATTAAGTAAAAACTAAAAACACTATTTTTATTTTTCTTATATTTATTTCTACTGATATTTCATTGAAGAATGTTCAACAATTTAAGTTCAAATAAGTAATAAATGCATTTGAACCCTCTCTCTCTCCACTCCCGTTCGTTTAAAAGTATATCTTTATTTTTAAATAGATACGCAACATTGTTTGATAAATTTTTATTTATATTAGTATATTGCAACTTTGAAAATTAAATTCTATATTTTATTTTCTAAACAAGTAATAATTAATAAGATTTCAAAGATTAAAATGTAACATAATATAAAAAAATATTATTTTACCTACGTCTAATTCCTAAGGTAATATTTACATTATAACATTTGTAATTATGATTTAAAAATGATTTAAACAATAAAAAAAAATTATGGACAGGAAACAGGTAAGTTACAAGCAATTGTTGTATAATTATTATCATTTTAAAGGAAATCATAAATCATGGTGTTCGAAAAACGATTCCGAACGGAGCTCTGTTTACCTACTATAATATATTTTAGTTTTAGTGTTTATAGGACGCATTTACAATTTTAAGTGCTCATAAAAATTATTTATGAGTAAACCCAGTAAAGGCATTCAATATTTATTGAGTATTGTATAATGAGTATGATAAATCCTATTATTCCTATTGCATTTAAATATCAAATTTCAAGATATTACAAACTTTGTTATGACACAATAATATTATCATTACCTATCAAAAAAGAAAAGTATTATTGTATATAAAACTAAATAAAGGAAAACTTGTATCATATTGGACCCTTCAAAATCTTAAGTATGAAACGTAGATATTTTACGAGTAGGTATATAATATGTAAAAGAACAGACAGCAGACAAACTATTATATAACACAATATATTTGAGTACACCCGCGTTACGCGTATACTCGTATATAAAGGTACACTCATTATAATATTTTTCCTCAGTTTTTTTTTCTATCGATGAAATCGAATACACGATTTACATGTGGAAATTGCTTTTCGTGTTTGTATATATTAGTGGCGTTGATATGTTTGTATATAAGTAACACATCGGCGAATGAGTTTTTAATAAACGTATATAATCAAAGTGAAAACGAAAAAAAAACGTTGGGCCAGGTTTAACAACTGAAGTTGACACTTGTATTTGTATACCAAAACAAACGGTATTTATCGTATGTATAGTCTACATAGATAATAAATAGATACAATAAACATATAATATTAAATATCAGAATATTTTATTACAATATAGTTTAATAATATATAATATAACGAATGTATAATAATATTGTATAGTGTCTATATATAAATATGTTATACATACACCTTCGTCCGTTCCGGATTTGACGGATTATATTGTTGTATATTATTTCAAATTTCATTCATTTATACGTATTGTATAGGTATGGACGTATAATATTAAAAATATAAACATAAAAATATAGACATCATCCTTCATCATGAGGCCATGATGGCACGCGTATATTATGATCAATATATCAAAATATTATAATTTTATGTATGTGGACACAAATTACATTATTCAATCAACACAGTAGATAGCTAACTTTTTTTAGAAGATTTTCATGACTTTTTAAAATTCTTATTATATTAAACATTTGCATTTGCACTTTCGTTTTTTCCGTGTTGCTCTACACACAATAGTACAAAACACACCATCATATTGTATATGACATACCAAACAAACAAAATTTAGGACTAATGTACCGGTTGACGGCAAAAATCATAAATGCCAATACTATTAAAGATGCGTGGATGTGGACAATATACTTTAGTACCTACTTGCCTAGTAAATATTAAAAATTGGTTACATTTATTTTATTCTTAGTACTTATAATACAAAATAGTAAATACAAATGAAGTGCGTACGTTCAGCGTGCACCTACACTATTACTTTGCGCATTCAAAAAATGCAATTTACTGATGAGCGATCTACGTCGATATAATATAGTTTAGTTGAACGAATACAACATAGATATAATATATTATATTATATTGTGTAAACGTTACATACAGACGCCTGTGCACATTCCGTACCCGTAAAAACATTGATGACAGAACATTATTCAATTATTGTACTTCGTGTACGATGAACATATTGCTATGCCATATTATACATAATATGTTACGATATCCCTACTCGTGATAGGTGGCCATCTAAAATAGAGCGCGCGTAAAATGTTTACACTGAACGCAACTCGCGCGCGCCTTTACCCATTAAATATAGGTACCTTATAGTACCTATTATCGTGACATACCCGCAGCAAAAAATATGATATGTGTCGCTGCCTTTATTGACGCAGCTTGACAAAAATCCAATAAATAACCTCCTGCTCTGGGTATATAGTTGCCTAGATAACTGTGTGCGTGTGTGTGTGTGTGTATGTACGCGCGCGCACGCCTATTATAAGTACATCGTTTGATGGATAATATCGAGTCATCGTAGTAGTTAAATATCCATTTCATATACGGTACACGATTCAGCGTTAGTAGCGTTTGTATATTTACATTTTATAATATTATTATATATTATTATTGTTATCGTCTGAGTCACGGAGTTCCTTATTACTCGGGTTTGAACTTTGATGCGTTCACATGTTTTTTTTTGTTATTTTTGGCTTATTAGATTTATTGCTATAACAGGTAGTAGCTGTAATCCATGAATTAATTTTATGACTTTACAAAATATCATATTAAAAGTCGTTTTAATACATTTTTGACAATTTTAGTACATATTTAATGATAATTAAATCCTTAATAGTATAATATGTGAGTTAAAATTGTAGTAAATTAAAAGTTGAGGCCATGTCATGAGTTTCATAATGTGTCAATAATTTAAAGCCCACAATTGTTTTATTATATTTTGCAAGTACTTATATGTATCCATTGTAAATTGATTATAATATAGTCTTGTTCTTGTAGATGTAAAGTAGATGTAACATGTGAATCATAAAGAATAATCATACTATAATTTTATAAATTTAAAATAAGCTTGGCATAATTTTAAATGTACATCTCATTCCAAGAATAAAAAAAAACTAATAATAATAAGTGCAAATTTTTTGTTTTTTAAGCGCATTTTATACTTTTTATATCATTGATGTTTGATTACTACTACCATTATTTATTCCTCTGCAAACTGCAGTATCCACGACAGATAAATTGCCTATAGGCTATAATATTAATTTATAATTATTATTTTAATAAAACCCTGCAATGCTATCGTTCACTCATAAGGAAATACCATGGAAATATTTTATAAACGCACATATTATGTACGTCATAGTATTAAACGTATTAGCTAGGACTTCATTAATTTATAGTATAATATTAATGAACACGTAGATCAGTAAAGTAATTAAACGCGTTAAATGACGATGTATAGATTATTAGATGATTATTTTTTTTTCACAAATCGTATACCTACACATTTCACGTTCTATATAGGTTGATAGGTTTCGTTTCATATGCGTGCGCACTCGCGATCGCGCGCCTTTTACAAAATAAAATAAACATAAAACGTGCATAATCTATAAACACATTCCAAACAGCTTTGACACTGTAAGGACGTAGACTTTGCTTCTGGCGACATACGAGAAAAAAAACTAAACGAAATGAAATATGTACTTCCCTATTCCGTTTATAACAATATTCTAGTATAAAACGTTATTTTGGTAGACGCGAAGCGATTTTGACATAAATTAGGCGCAGTTTTATTTCAGAATCAGTATAGTACAGTTGAATATTTTATAAACTATTGCAAATTAGATAGGCCAGCATCTATGGCGTTTTGATTATTAATCAAAATATCGTAATATTTATATTATTTAATCTTGCCGAGTATTCAAATATTTTTCATTAAACTACATAATAACTGTATAATATTCACACGTAAGACCGTATAGACATATTGCGTGGTGAATTATATTCATAGAATAAATAATAATATATATAGTATAACATTATAGCATAGGACATAATTTATATGTATATAACACCCATGATATGTCTGTATAGTATATTCCTCCCTCAATATACAAACTATAAATAAATTGTTTTTAATGTTGAAATATTATTAAAATTTCCCACTTATTATAAAATATTACTCAGTATAGTGAAACACCTTTAAAATAGAGACATGATTAATGTCAATTTATTACGCCAGATTGCCAAGTTTATTTTGCTTTAATGGAATAGATTGATAATGAGAATAATAGTAATAATTATTATAGTACCTATAATATTTTAATTTTAAAACTTCGTGTTTTCAATAATTTTCTTATCGATGCATAGCGCAATAAAACCGCAAGAAATTAAATAACTAAATATAGTATTTAGTATATATAATATATATAATATATAATATATACATTCAATAATATTATTTTACCCTGTGTAGTAGCACAACCTTAAACATGATAAAACTATTTTTATTTTTAAATCTCTTTTAACGGTTAAAAATGTTGTATTATATTTTTGTATGGATATGAAAAATATAATTATATATTTAGTACCTATAGATACGATTTTGAAAACTTGAAAGATATAACACCCACCTATTACTATATTGTGTTAATGCGAACATATATAATTTTGTAGGATTTTTCATTAATTGCCATCACACTAAGCACGTCTGAAGGTCGTTTCGAGAAAAAATTTAAACTACGCGATTTTTTTCTTTACCTCTAGATACCGTTTTATTAACCATGATAGTTGGTCATTATTTTTGTAGACGGCGGGCTCTATCGCGATGAGATAAATCAATCGAATGGTGCATATAATATATTAATATGATTGTCGCGCCGCCCTACCCATCGTTCATATACAGTCGTACCGGTCATATCTATCTATAAATAATATACAACATTGGTACGTATTTATAATGTGGTATCTCAATAGCATAATATTATAATATATAATTGGAAGGTATAAATTATCGCTCCAATACGCTCATCTTAAAACGACCGCTAGACATGTCACATGTTTGAATCACAAAGTCGACTAAAATTTATATACATAGCTGAGGACTTTTATTGTATGGGTAATGATTAATGCCCAATGTATAAAGTGTTATACCAATAAAAGGTACACCCACGCATATTAAATAATATTTTGTTCAAAACAGCGTACCTATTATAATATATGTAAATACATCTGCAGTAGTGGCGTAATTGGTGTTTGGTAGATTTAACAGTCTGTTAGTCGGCAAATTACTATTTATAGAGCCATATGCTAAATTTTAGTTCCTCTCCCTTTTTAACCATTCCTATAAAGGTTTTAAAGATAATAAAGTAATAATTTTCCAATCAATTTTGCACTTAAAAAAATTAAGCAAAATTACGTTTACATGTATTATAAATATTTCTTATAAAATGTTGACATTAACTTCTTGAATCTACCGTGCAGTCTCCTTTACTCTCTTTCTGATTTTAATACACGATGGAATAATATATAAGTACATTAATTTTTTTTTAAGTATTTATATATATATATATATATAATATATATATTATATACATACATACATAATAATATATCACCTAGGTATAGGTTTTAACGTATAATTATGTTCGATATTTCTATATAGTATTACATAATATTTATAGTGTAGGTTATAATATTATAGGTACTATAATGATACTTTTATGATCAAACTTTTACAACAGTAAATAGTAATATTCTATATCAGCTAGTCAAGGTGTTTGCATCTATGTTATAAATGATAATCTTTAATATTTTGTTAACTTATGGTATTTTGAAAATGCAATGTATAATGACATGTCGATTAAAAGGTAATAATAGGTAATACTTATATTCATATATTTACAACAGAATACAGATTCAAAAATAGTCAACTTAATTTTTTAATTAACCTGCAACAATGTTGAGTACAATACAATTCTATCTCATCATGCTCTCGTGCTTTTCATGTTAGGTTATGTTACGTCATCGAGTTGTAGTCGAGTTATACGGAAAAGTATTTTATTATAATTTTGCTTAAAAGTTGAAACTTTTTAATACTGTTATCGGAAAACAAAATTCATATTATATTAATTGATAGTTCTCCGTCACGTGGTTTTATCACTATATTATCAAAATTTATTGCACATAGAAAAAAAGTAGAAAACATCCATGAGAGACGCTGTTTTTATATATAAGGCGATTCTTTAATCAAACAGCACTTATTATTTCAAAATTATATATGAATATTTTCAAAAATATTAATAGATTTTAAAATAATAAATGATCAACGATACAAGAACCATTCCGTATTTATAAACGAGTAAATTGTAAATGGGAGTCAATGTGGGTAGCACAGAAATTGCAGTACATGATGTATACCATGGGTGTATATAAGTTAGGTACACTAACCTAACCTATTAGGATATATATAGGGATTATAAGGTTATCATTTGGTTCATCTCAATGTTATACAACAATTTTACAATTTAACAGGGATTTTATTTAAGTTTCGGGTTTCTGCAGTGTTGAATATATTTGGATGTTATATTATTACACTGGGATGAAAAATGTAAGCAAATGTTTGGGTGCTCGCATCCGTTATTATTAAGAGGATGTTAGTGCACTGTTTGTTTTCTTTCTCTAGCCCATGTGCAACATAGACAAAATGCGTTTACGCAGTCTGTGTAGAACTCGCTCAATTTTGGTTCTAGAATAAATATACCTATTATAAAATTAAATTTTGATAATATTTCTAAGTACAAGACGATGAGTTTTTTCCATCATTCCCAATACAACGTTAATTATATAGTTTAGAAATAGCTATAAATTATACAACATTTTTAAATAACTTTTAACTTTTCAAATTTTTATTTTTTTTAAACAAAATTTTACTCAAAAATATTCTCAAAATTTAATTTTATGATAGATATATTTACTCTTAAATTGAACGAGTTCTATTCAGACTGCGTAAATGTGTTTTTCTATGTTGCGCGTGGATTAGAAAGAAAAAACAAACAATGCGTTGACATCCTCTTAAGATTAATCTATGCGTTAATATAGATGTTAAATAATAGTTCAAAAGAAAACTATGTGACTAATACTTTAGATTAAAGAATGTTTTCTTAACTCCTATAAAATAATACTAATAGAGAATATCAATCAATGACCAATATAAAGACCAATTAAATACAAAAGTTAAATGAACGCAAAAATGCATACAAAATGACATATTACATGAAATTTTTAATAAAAAATTATTCGGGTTTGGAAAAATGCTTGTACTTGTTAAAAAAAAATGCAAAAATTAAAAATAAACGCCAAAAATTTTAAAGTCATTATAAACAACTTATAAAATTATGTAAAAAAACGTATTTTCAAAATGTTTAGTTTTTTAAATTATAAATGTCTTAGGTACGTTAATGGATCACTCGGTATAAACGTGCATTAATGTGCAAGGAATATGGTCCGAGTGCATATTATGTATAATAAACATAGTATAAATTAATACTTAGACGGTGTAAGGTGTGTGTACTATGAGGCTGTTACGGTACCAGACGTCATTTAGAGTTAATTACGATAACTTATATATTATAATATTAACCTACCCGCGCGTGTATGCGTCAAGTCAGCCATCGCGCATATATATAATACAATATATTATAATATAATATAACATACACTTCTATCTTTCCTTGCCTCAGCCCCTCGTGCTAACTCCCGCCCCGTCACTCGCGCGTTATCCCAAGGGAATCACGGCTGTGCGTGTGCGCGAGTGATTTGTTTATGACGAACAAGAGTCGGCCGATTCGATACTTTGTATAGTAATACATAAATTTTGAGTCGGAGCCAGCGAATAACGCGTTTGCTCACCGACAAGTCTCATTCCATAATCATATTGTATATATATACATATACATACGCTCTGACTGACAACGCCGCCCGCCGCCATGTACTCATATAATATAATATACTTTTACGGTAATACGGATAAAATATATGTACAAATACATATATATGTTTATATATTTAGACACACGAGGTCCGTATTCCGTAATAATATTATGTGTGTACTGAAATTCGTTTATTTATTTCCTCGTTTTTATTTATTACAGGTACAGCGCACGGGTATGACCGAACGTTTCGATTAACCAAACACGTTTTTCTTTTTCGTTATTTCAATATCATGTATAATATTATATAAATGTGTGTGTGTGTGTTTGTGTATGTGTACCTTACTCTATTCCGTTTGCTCACAAAACGCGATTGTTTAAGACGACCGATAAAACACCAACTGCCTGTTTATAATATACCGCGTATATATATAGTATACACAATAATACGGACGACGGTTGTGACGTGATTTATCGATGATTAACGTTTTATATACGACTCGATAGGTCGAAATATTCAAAGTGAACGCGATCGTTTTATGATTTAGTTGAATTGCGTTTCGTTTTCGAGAAGACTATATATTATATAATATCAAAAAATTATATATATTGCTCACGGTTTCAAACGTTCAAATGTTCCGTTTGGAATATGTTAATTTTTTTTTTAATTTTTATTTACAATCTATATAAAATCTATGCATAATAAGTAAATGTGATAACAACAATGTTTATTTTAAAAATGGCTTGATAAACGTGAATGGCAAAACTATTTATCAACAGCATCTCATATTTAACTATGATAGCTAAATTTAAGTAAAAAAAAAAGTGCAAATACCAGAAATATGTGTACCCACACGAATTTTTATAATGATAGTCTGGTATAACTAAGACAAGTGTGTATAGTCCAAGAGCGAGCTACCTTATACCTACCTAATTCTAAAATGAGAGACGTCGCTCTTACACTCACTATTGTTTTCCCTGGATTACAAGACCTAAATAAACAACCAATCACTAACACTGTACAGTACCAAGGGAGGAAGGTCAATTTCCCCTATATTTTGTTTTTCTATCCATAATAATTTAATTAAGAGGACGTCATACCCGCATGTGTCTTACGAACGTAAAACATAGCAAATTTGCGTTCAGAAGATTTAATTTTATGCTGTTAGCTTTAATATTAGAGTCAATTTACATATGATCAAACTTAAAATTAATAATATTATATAGGGCATTTCATAGGCATTTCATTTTATTGATATCTTAATTTTTAAGTGAGTTATAGTTATGTAAAATATTAACATTTTAAAATGCTTGTAACTTACTTAAAAATTAAAATATAAATAAAAGCCTATGAGATGCCCTAGGTAATATTATTACCTTTAAGTTTGATAATAGTTAAAGTGACTCTAATATTAAAGCTAACAGCATAAAATTGAATCTACTTAACGCAAATTTGTTATGTTTTACGTTCGTAAGACAGACAACATATGCAGGTATGACGTCCTCTTAAGTGATCTTGCTTCAAGCCAGTACGCCTCACCTGTGTTATTATTGTAAGCCGATCTTAAATCATTAGATTTGAAAATAATAATTCCAAGTAGCATTGGTGCGTAATTATATATTTCATATAGAATAGATTGTATTGATCTAGTTTTTAAACATTTAATATTATAATTTCTTAACGTTTTCCGAGTATAATTGTATACTTAACATAACATTTTATTGTGTATAAATAATTTAAACTATAGTATAATATTAAAAAGTTTCATATATTTTTTGAGAATAATATTTTTTGAATTCTAATAAAATACCAAAATTTGAACATTTAAACGCTTATAAATAAAACTTGATTGTGTATTTTCGATATATTTTTATTTTTTGAATGAAACTCTTACCAAGAACTTTAAAATAAATGTTTAAGGTTTTTACTCATGTACAAATATTCGCCTATGCATAAATAAAAAAAAAAATTAAAAAGGGCAATAATTCAAAATATGTATAATAATGGCCGTACTTATGGTACAAAAAAGTCAAGGTATTTTGACAATGACAATGAAACAACTCAGTAAACTTAATCAATTTTCAAGTTTCTAATTGATAAATACTGTAATTTTTTTTGATTCTAAAAATTATATTGATCTCAAATGATAACGTTTTTATGATTTATAAAAAATAAATGTTATTGAAATAATAAAACTAATACTGTGAATAAGCAAAAAACTTTATGTTCAGGACTTCTAACATTGGTTCAAAAGACGTACGTCAGCCCCAGCCCCCAAATAAAGATTTTCGCAAATTTTTTTTTGGCAATATTTAGTACGTCATTTGTTTGTATTTGTTTGACTACACTCAGAATTTGTTTGATGTTAGTTCACCTCGGAAAATCGGTTTTCCGTGTGGGGGCTGGAGAAACGAAACGTTTCAAAAAATGGATCACGTTTATGTATTAACGTAGAACAAGTTCATATAACAGGACAGTGGCGAATGCTTTGAAAATCACCATGATTTTTTAATGTTATCATTTTATTTTTATTCAATATTTTTTTATCACCTGTAGTATAAAATATAGATATACGTAGAAAATGCATCTTTAAATTTAATACTCAATAGAAATAAATATAAGTGGATTATTTTTTATACAAAAATAAGCTGGATTCAAAATGTGATAACTTTTTCAAATTTTTAGATTAAATTGAAAATAAATTATTCACGAAAATAGGGTGCATGCGCCATGCTGAGACATCTCGTACGTAATATATATTTTTATATATACATATGTAATTATAATAACACATGGATATCATTTATATACGTATACCGTAATGGTATACGAGTAGAGTTTAACATGGAAGAATCTAATTAAAAGGTACTCGGACCCGTAACGGTTATACACATATTCATGTACTGCAGTTTTTCGCGACGAGTGTGCAGTACCTATACAACAATAATATGATACAATATATACCTACATAAACAGCATTATAACCATCAAGTCGTACGCGCAAACCACCAAAGCTCGCCACTGGCAGCAGATAAGTACATAGGATGTGTACTGAAAGATATTATATATTTAAATGTAAGTCCAGTGTATAAAATGATAAAATACACCCCGTATAAGCACACCCGAAGAATTCAGTGTGCGTGCGGTTGCGTGTATAAATACTCTCTGCACCTCTGCAATGCAGAGATCGTTGTCGGCCGCGGATATGTAGCCGCAAGTGTGTGTGAGAGTATATAAGGGAAATTAGCTTTTATTATATTATTATACTCATATACGCGCGCGCATGCCGCCTTGTTACCGCAGCGAAACGAATTGGAATTCGCCGTCGTTGTCGTCCAGTGTACTTTATATATTATGTATATAACAGTATATACTGCCATTGTTCAGCCGGTCAGTGATACAAGCGTTGGAGGTGACTTAAAAAATGTAATTTAATTATATAAATATTATACATTTCAAACGGGATATTCGTTTATGCATACCTACTGTTTTTCCAACAGAAGACCACTGAAGCAACAGAAAAAATAACCACAGATAGGTCGTTGCGAGGTGTCTGTGTACCTATATATTATAATGGTCTGGAAGGCTGAAAGGAATATTTCTAATATAACAAAATACAATAATATTATGCACTTGCAATCTGAAGGGTGGACATTTCAAGACGTGTTTATATTATTATAATAGTTTGTGATTATTATAGACATTACCATTATTAATACTACAATTATTAACTTACACTACTCAGTTACTCCATAACGATAATTATAAATATTTAGATTTTAGACTATAATATTATTATATTATTCGCCTACACACTACATAGGTTTAATATCTCTAAAATTGACTTATTTTAAGTTAACGACTTAGCTACCAATTGATTAATTGAGCAACACAAACTCTGAAAATTGACTTGAATTAAAAGTCTTTTTGAGTTCAACTTTCTACATATTTTATTTTAACCCTCTAAACAAGTTATATTTTAAAAGAAAAAACTTAAAATTATCATATTTTAAAAAAATTTAGAAAAACGATTTATAGCACACTTTACTATGACAAATTAAAACGTTCGTGAAGTTGGCCCTTACACTTATATAAAACAAGTTTTGCATATTGCCAAAATTTTGCAAGTAATTAGCAAGAATTTGCAAGTCCAGTCCTAGAATTTGCAAGTCTATATCAAAGAAGTTTTGAGGGGTGGAACCAAAGAAGGGCTAACTTCACGTAGCCCTTACTTGTTATCCGAAACTTTCGAAAATGGTATCAAAACAAACGTTATAATTAGCAAGAATTTGCAAGTCCACTCCCGGAATTTGCAAGTCAAAAATCTCACCCCTACGAATTTTCAAAGTTTTCACCCCAGCCCTTACTTGTTGTCCGAAACTTTCAAAATTGGTATCAAAACACTCGTTATAATTAGCAAGAATTTGCAAGTCCACTCCCGGAATTTGCAAGTCAAAAATCTCACCCCTACGAATTTTCAAAGTTTTCACCCCAGCCCTTACTTGTTGTCCGAAACTTTCAAAATTGGTATCAAAACACTCGTTATAATTAGCAAGAATTTGCAAGTCCACTCCCGGAATTTGCAAGTCAAAAATCTCACCCCTACGAATTTTCAAAGTTTTCACCCCAGCCCTTACTTGTTGTCCGAAACTTTCAAAATTGGTATCAAAACACTCGTTATAATTAGCAAAAATTTGCAAGTCCACTCCCGGAATTTGCAAGTCAAAAATATCACCCCTACGAATTTTCAAACTTTTCACCATTGCGGCATTGCCCAATGTTAAGTAATTTTAATTGAATGCCTAATAATTATTATTCATAAACAGCTATCCTATACTTAGAATAGCCTATTGTGTATAGACACAATAAAACAATGAAAACTATACTTTCGCAGTTATACTTAACGTTCACTAGTTTATTTTTAAAATAATTTAATATACTAGGTGACAAGGCTGAGCAAGTTAATGATTTTTTTTAACTCAGTTAAGTTAAGTTAAAAAAAATTTGTTCAATTAAATTAATAGTTAAGTTAATTTATTTTTTTAATATATCAATTAAGTTTAAAGTTAAGTTAACAAATTTTTGTTAACTTAACTTCAATTAATAAGTTAAGTTAATAATAAAAAAAAAAATTCATTGAAAAGGTTTTAAAATACTTTCGTCTCGGACAGTCAACTTAACATAGCTATCCGATTTTGTGATATAGTCTCCGAAATGCTAATTGATTGCAATTAACATGAAGATTGAACATTCAAGCACTACTTTTTTACTGCTGGACTTGGTGATGTTTGAACATTAAAATATTTTTTTCAGTAACCAAACTACACTCTTTATTACTAGCGTTTCCAATACCTTTGAGTTATTATGTAAAAGTGATTAAGTATTAGTAGTACCTATTACATATTGTATTTATCACAATAAATATATATAATTTATGTATTTTGTATTACTAAATCTTTACTAGTGTAGTAGTATTGTGGTTTCTACCATATTTAAGTTACTTGTTTTAATGGTTCAATAAATTATAAAGCTCTAACAACCGATACAAGTAATAGGATCATTTGCCGTGTAGCACAAATACCTTGAACCTGCTTGGTGTATTATGAAAATCTGATTATTTTTGCAGAAATACTTATTGTTGATGGTTTATTAAAAATTATTACAGTTGTATATTATTTAGATAAATATAAAATTATTTTTATTGTTTGTTATTATTTTTTATAAATCGTTTGACAATTGAAATAAATATGATAACATTTTATGGAACATAGTCTTAAAAGAGAGGTCGGACAACTTCTTGCCGCTGGCTGATTAAAAATTAAAATTATTGATCATAATAGAACTAAGAAGTATATTAATATATTATTCTATCTATGATTAGAATGCTTAATAAAGGAAAAACATATATTACATATCAATAAATTTATATATATTATATATCCCTTTTGAAAACTTCCGTCTCGAGCTCTACCTTTGTTATTGGATAACCATGCTAAGATATATTTTATTTTATCTTTATTATAGTATTGTTTCCCTATGCTAAATGTTATTAAATAACCTTATCACACAAATACATATAGATAAATATATATTATACAAAAAAGTGAGAAAATATAAACGTTATTATTATACAATCTAGTAGAATTAAAGTTAAGGGCTTGGGTGAAAACTTTGAAAATTCGTAGGGGTGAGATTTTTGACTTGCAAATTCCGGGAGTGGACTTGCAAATTCTTGCTAATTATAACGAGTGTTTTGATACCAATTTCGAAAGTTTCGGACAACAAGTAAGGGCTTGGGTGAAAACTTTGAAAATTCGTAGGGGTGAGATTTTTGACTTGCAAATTCCGGGAGTGGACTTGCAAATTCTTGCTAATTATAACGTTTGTTTTGATACCATTTTCGAAAGTTTCGGACAACAAGTAAGGGCTACGTGAAGTTAGCCCTTCTTTGGTTCCACCCCTCAAAACTTCTTTGTTATAGACTTGCAAATTCTGGGACTGGACTTGCAAATTCTTGCTAATTACTTGCAAAATTTTGGCAATATGCAAAACTTGTTTTAATTAAGTGTAAGGGCCAACTTCACGGCGGTCAAATTAAAATCTAAAATTTTTATTACTTAACAACAAGATCAATTGGTACGTTGGAAATAGAACGCGTCATCTAATTTCCCGTATTGTACGTGTGTTAGATAAAAATGAAAAATTACCGTTTTAAAATACGTATTGTAGACTGTATAGTAGATATAAAATATTCCATTTTAAAAAATTATTATATTACTATTGGACCATTTGGACGACTATATTTTTGTTTAAATTATTAAATGATTTGAATTATTATTATTGTGATTATTAGTATCAGATACTCTAGCTATGAAAACTATTATTTTTGAACATTTGAATAAGCAAATTTATCCAGGCTTATATGTATTAATTAATAAAACTACTCATATATAGTGATATATACTTCCGGTATCGGTAAACGGTATGCACACACGCATGCTACCCTACTACATATTGATAGATAAACACCTATTTTCGAACAATGAACGACTGACGGCTGACGGGTGTAAAATGTTTCTTATTTTTTGTCTTACCAGCCTTACAATATCAGGTCTCAAAAATATCTACACTCGATGACCGGAACTCATGTTGCGCAAAAGGTCACCCCCGACCACGCAGGTATTCTCTCTCACTCTACCAGATCTTTTGAGAGCATCAATGTACATCATACATAGTGTCGCCGTCGCGTACCTACAATACTGTACGTGTCATTCACCAAAAATGTTGGCGGCATAACGAATAACATATTGTCGTCTGGTGCATTATTATATAATAATATATGTAATATATGGAACGTCATTATTCGTGAAGTAGAACAGGCAGAGAAGACGATCGACGAAGCCGGAGAAAAAAATAAAAGCAAAAAAGGAAATGAACCTAAATAATAATAATAAACGGTCCTATGTACATCGAATGCATCGTCTCGTCGCTGCAGGGTACACATTATTCTATAATAATACAACATAAATGGGAAAATGACCCAACAGTGAAACTTAACGTTGCGTTATCATATTATGTTATATATTTTATCGCATTGTATTCATTATATGTTTGTGTTACACGCTTCGATAGGATATTGCGTGGAAATGATGAACGGTGTCCGGCATGAAAACGAAGAAGACGGTATCCCGCCAACGCCATGTCTAATAATCGCATCATCAATACTTATACTTGTATACATCATAGGACATAATAATAACGCAACATATTGTACTCGCCCTTTTATTATTAATATTTGCGTATACTGCAGGGTGAAGATTATCCATCAATACTCCATTCAGCATTGCGTGTGTTAGGACTTAGGTTAGGTAATATAACAATGCGACACAGGACGTGGCCTTGACCTGATGTAATATATTATGTTATACATATTTGTTGCGAAGCTACGAGGAGAAAAAAATTAAACCAAACTATTGTATAAAAGTATATAATATAATATATATATATTATATAAACATATACATATATAGAATTTGTCGCACATTCAATACGTATTATTATTATATAATATCGTGTACGGATATTTTGTTCGAATTATATAGGTAGGTATTGGATTTATTTTTTATGCTTATTACCTACCATATGCTCTCGAATGTGACATATTAAATTGTATTGTATATATACGAGTAAATACATTTTTACAACAATAACGAAAACATCTCTATTACCTATACATATCTGCCAACAAGTACCTAGCTGTATACAGTACTTACTTATGAAATAATTCCAAAGTCGTCAGTTAGACGACATATAATTTCTAATATAAATAATATTTTAGAAAACGACCACGAAATCTATATGTTATATACGACTTGGGTAATATTATTACTATGTTCTGTTTTACACATATAATTTTACTTTTACATATCATTAGTTCGTGATACGTATGATTCACTTGCGTATCGTTGAATCCGATGGTCGTTGTGCTCACGGTTCTCCAATGACGTTCATTTTTCTTCTGCTGTATGAAATTGTATTGTTCTGACTGCAGAATTTAAAATCTAACCTAACCCTAAGAGTTCCATGAATAATAGATAATGTATTTTAATGAAAGTTTAAGTATAATACTATAATAGTATACATAGGCGCCATGTACACGGGTGCCCGGGGGCTAAGGCACCCATTGAAATTATTATGGGGGGCTGGGCACCCATTAGAATGTTGGATATTTATAACGTGTATTTATATTCAAGTTTCAACAATTTGAATAAAAAAGAATATCTTTAAGTTTTTAAAGTTAATAAGTGAATTAATAATTGAAAACATTATCATATCTTCTTTTGTTTAACTTATTATTAGTTATAAAGAAGCAATAAATTTGGTATACATTTATTTTGTTGTATGATTATCAGTTAATATAATATTTTATAATCAATGAAGAATTGCATTTTTCAGTGTACAACATGGTTAATATTATAATATTGTATTATTTAATAAACTAATAAACTCCATAAGAAAATGTAAACGTTTTTAGTTAAGTAGTAAAATCATAACACCAATAGGTGCAATTTGGAGAGCCAAAATTAAAATCTTAGAAAATTGAATTCTTACAAGCCCCCAAAGCGATCCCTTGCATTTTTTAAATTTTTCAGGGACATTGTTATTGACCAGGGGCCAGGGCCGTCCCTATGCTTTGCGGGGCTCGGGGCAGAGTAAAATTGCGGGGCCTAAAATGTCTATAATATCACTACTGCGCGTCAGTTGCATATATAGGGTGATTATTTTATCGCATTAAACACTTATTATTATATCAAAAAGCGTTAACTTTTTAAAATTTTTAGTTTCGTGCTTTTCTATAACTACGAATAAATACCATTTTTATTTTTTTTACACTTATGTTTAATAGTGAAATCATTATCAACTTTTGATTTCTAAATAGCAACCTATATTTAAAATGTCATAAAATAGTAGGGCTATTTGTTTTATGAATTTTAACGTTAAAATTATTATTTTTTATTTAACCATGACTTATAGCTACTCAAAGTTGGGTCGTTTAAGGTTTCTAGGTGTATTTCCTACAGATTATTACAGTTGTGAGGCGTTAGTAACTACAGGTACAAACGAGTTTATTACATATGAGATATGAAATAAAAAGTATTATAAAATCCGAAAACCAACAAACTTTGAAAAGCTATATCTCGCTAAAAAATTAACGAAAAATAATAATTTGAAAGTTAAAATTAAAAATAAAAACCCTATTAATTTAATACATTTTAAATATAGGTTGCCATTTGAAAATAAGGCGAGAGGGGCTCTCGGGCGGGGCGCTCACCCTGCCCTAGGAACGGCCCTGCCAGGGGCTAAGCCCCATCCCCCAAATTGAGCATTTATGTCTAGTCTATGATACCAAAGCACCCATTAAGATTTTTAAAACCCGGCGCCTATGATAGTATACTAATATAATAAATTAATGCATATGTTTTAATACATGGAAAGATAAGCCATTGTATTGTTTTTTATTCACATAATATTTTAGAAAACCCTTCGATTAAAGAACCAACTAGATCCACTTTTATAGCTGAAACCACTCCCATTTTTGAAAATTAAAGCATTTTTACTACCCAAAAAGTTGACGACAGATAAAATAAAACATCATTGTACAATAATTACATCCATAAATTCGCTCAAAATCTTAAATTGTTACAATAAAATATTATTATTGCATATTAAATATGCATAAAAACTGTAACGAGCGATGATTCCATGATGAACATAATAAAATATTTCAAGAACTTGTTCAGATGTACTATCATTTCCATCTAAATCAGTTAATTAAAAAATTGTCAAATACTCTAGTATATATTTGTTTATGCATATCCGCATTTTAGCATAATATACTCTTTTTATTGAATAGTGAATACCATATATCGTAACAAGTGCCGCGATCTCTCTTATAAATTATACAAATTTAAACATTTTATTTACTAAACAAACTAACAAAAAATGTAATAAATAATAATGTATAATGTAATATATAATAAGATACACAGTAATTACTACTTATTAATGGTACTTTAAACATAATATATTTTTATAATTGACATAAGATAATATTACATTTACAAATGTTAAGTTTCAAAAGCAAAAATATAATTGTAATATTTTATTATTTATTTTCTTTATATACATTATTAAATCCTACATGTATTATAATTTATAATATAATACTTAAGTAACGAGAATAATCATTAACCATTACGTCGCTGATGTTATTTATTTACGCGGTGTCATGGTGTTACCCTCATTTTTAAAGTGATTACAGTAGTTAATAAAACTAATTTTATACGTATTCATATTCAAATAACTTAACAATACTTATTTGAGGGGCATATATTAAAATTATATACATACAATATACAATATACATACTATAAGTCAATGAGTAAATTTTTACCATCGGGAGCTTAAAAAAAGTATGATATATGTAGGGTATACTTATAGTATTACTTCCCGTAAAAAACCTTACGTTTGCTTCATCAAAATGTATCCGAATGCACAGTTCCCTATATATATTTGGTTAGATTCATATCTGATTTAAAAATTCCTTTTAAACGTTTATAATTTATAGTGCAAATTAAAAATATAAATGGTTTTTTTTTTTTTAGTACCTACATATTAACATCTGTTTGTGTTCTGATTTAATCAAAATGCGCGTACATATATATTTATACATTATGTATTGCTAACTTAGTGACAAGGATGTCGACGGTTTCCTATCGGCCTGAAGGCGATGTATATGTGTGTGTATGTGTGTATTTATAGATATATGGTATATACTACACACGCGCAAGCACGCGTTATGTTATTACAATTTGCGGTAATATGTCACCAGGTTTAGTGTACGATTACAAGAAGAAAATATATATTGTAATATAAAAGAGCAAAATATGAATGTACGAGTAATATACCTAGCAGCGTTCGGTTGTCATGCGAACTGGTCTACGACGACGACGACGTGTATTATAATATGTCATACACTCATACATATTATAAATGTATAATGTGCATTGCGTTTTATGAATTTTACTAAAAATTTTCAGATGTTAATGTACATACGAGTTGTCGTCAAGACCGGTTCAATGACATGCCATTGCCGCGTAAACATATTATAATATATGTATACTATACATTGTATAGTATATACTGTCCAGATAGATAGGGTTAGTATAAACGTCAACTATAATAAATCAGCGCAAGCGGCGCGTTAAATTTTATCGATCCGGTCCATATTTTACTATACTATATTATACATTATAATATAATATAATATTATTATCATTGCACGTATATAATATAATATATTAATATGTACATATACGTATACAGCGGAGTCTGTTTCTTCGATGACGATGACGACGACAACGACATCGTTGGTTGTTCGGGAGTTCGGGACCACCTCGATCGACGGGTTTCGGGGGGTATTATAAACGTGTATAATGTGTACAATGTACATACATAAGACAAAAACGTCTCATCAATCCGGCATGATAAAATATATATTATGATCCAAATTATTACAACGTTATAGTGTTATAAATTGCATTATATATAGTGTATTTTAAAACGATTATGTAACGAATAGATTTATGTATGTAAAAGTGTAAAACTGATATGCGCTCAGTTGAAATGGAGAGAGACTTGAGGATATCAATAATTATTGTAACTGCCGTATGGTTTAAAGGGATACTGTCACTCAATAATCTACAAGCCCACAGACCAACCAACCACCCGGCCCTCTAATTTGACGTACAAGTAATGTACACTGTACACTTGACCAGTGTACGATTACGGTGTTCACACCACTGGTGTATTTGAAAAGTACGCAAATACTCGAGTACTTGTACAATACAAGTAGCTAAATGCATTGTTCCCACAGCTAGCTATATTATAGCAAATATTTGTGGTGGGGATCACATTTATTTTTAATATATTTAATAAAAATATAAATAGGTACGTGAGTATGTGATTATCATATAAAATAAATAGTTAGTATCTACATAGATTGCTATAGCAAAATGCTTATCAATCAATTATTAATATCAAAATATCAAATGTGTGCATATAATCATTGTCAATTTTACAAATAAAAAAAAATTATTATTATGTACCTACATTAAAATAATTATTATATTATAATATGTATAATAATATATAAAATTAATACTTATTAACTTTGGCGCCACTGGACCAAATTTAGCATGCTACTGTTTTTCCCGGTCTACAAGAATATGTCATGTGATCAGTTATACAGGTATATTGGCCGTTCCTTTGACTTGTGTCACATTTACCGACAATCCTCGGAACGGAACCAGTGACAAATAATTGTACAAGTACACCAGTCGTGGGAATGTGGCTGTAATAATAATAATATGCAGATAATTATGGCGTCCAGGCAATAGTGCAGCTGCATGAGATTGTTGCATACACGGGAATGACGTTTTCGATATACTTTATTCGGAAGTCGAGGTCGACCTTAAAAGCGTACATACAACAGAAGACAAACGCAGTATAATACACTGATCAAGCTCGATTTCGGGACAGACAAATTATTGACACAGCGGGCGACGTGTAGGTCGCTATAAATGCGTATTATATATATGTACATATATATTATATATAAATAAATAAATAAATGAATACGTATTTTAACAATAATCATAATGACATGACGATGGTAATTTACGGAAAAATATGCAATTTGTCACCGACCATGCAGTTTTGGGCAAGACTGCAAGAGCGTGTATGCGCAGTGCGCGCACACACAAATATATTTTTATAATTTATCTATACAGATATACAATAGAATAACGTGTGTCTACAGCGGTGCAAAGTATATGAGGAATTTTAAACTTATTTTCGTGGTCGGAAGCCAATAATACGTTAAAATAATATTATATAATGAGGTCCATCACACCAGCATTTCAACTCAAAATTATAAGTATTATTTTGTCAAAATATGTCAAATTACATTTTGTTTCTTACCTAGTACTAGGAAATTTCGTATTTCGTTCTCGGATCTCTGGCTTGAAGGACCTTTATTGTAGGACATATATTGTATTTTACGTCTTATACAATTTGATTTGTGTGTGTGTATGCGCACGCGTGAGGGCATGTGTAGTGACAGTGGCTGCGAGCCCGGCGATAACGGAAGACGATTAAATATATATAGACACGAGTTATAATGTGATATGACCGGTCGGAATTGCTGCCTCCGCTGCAGCTCATTTGATTTGTCGCCTTTCGATGGATTGCGCGTCCGTTCGTCACTATATATATATATATATACACCATATATGCCCATAATAATATAGTGCGGTCAAATTGACGCCATCGTGGTCTGGAAACATCGGCCGCGCGACGTCTCAAAGTTAAAAACTCGTGTATACTGTACATGTATATAATATATATATATATATATAAATTATACATATATATTATGTAAGTGCGTGTGTATATGCGTTTGTGTGTGTATATGAAATAAAAAAATGGTAATAAATGTCGGAGAGATAGATTTTCGGCCTTGGGGTCCGCGTTTATTTATTGCTGACCACCCGACGACTCCCATGCACAGGGTGGATAGAAAATCCCGTGCCGTCGTCTTCGCACGCCGCCGCCCACCCCTTTGGGACTCGTACATCGACAATAGCTGACGATTTATATTACATATATGTATAATATTATCCCGTCTATTGAATAATAATAATACATGTGACGCTGCAGTGCGTCTCAAACTCAACGAAAACATACTAACATAATATTATAATATTATATCGTATAGGAATAGGAGTCAACTACCGCGCTTCACCTAATAACACATAATATTATTTATATACTGTTATTTGTTTAGTGGTCACACTTTTCATAATAATAATAATAATAATATAATAATACTGAATTTAATAATTAATCCATGTAGGAACACAATATGATTGTGTAATACACTTAGAAATATTGTGGGATGTAATGTATAATACCATAATATCGTGTAATACGCGGTTTGAGCGTTTTCAATAATAAAATACCATTTCGAATTATATTTACAATTACATTATTATATTACACTATAGTCAAACATCCTTTTTATCGGCGAAATTAATCAACATTGTGTATAAACGTGTTTCTTAAATAAATAAATATATATAATATAATTATGTTATACACAAAAATTTCGTCTCGTCTCGTCGCACCCTGTACAGTGTACACGTATACACACGCACGCGTCGTCGTCGTCGTCGTCGTCTTCAACGTCGTGTATAATAGTAGTCGGTCGTAAAGGTATTATCTCGGTAAAATTTCGGGCGTACTTTATCGCCGCGTCCATCGTTATGTACGGGATTCATGCGTCGGCCGCAACGGATTTATCGTTCTTTTGTTTGCGGGGTACCTATATACATATCATACGATATATACACAGGTAACGTCGGGAATTCGGCGATATTTTTTACGAAATCGATCGTAATTCAGGTTACCGGCCGGCCGGTGTCACTGTGCGATTTCAATGCCGACAACGATATTTTATGTGCATATATATAATAAATATAGCGGACAACATATTTTATTTTCTATCGCTCCAGCAGTGCACAACCCTCGCCAAATCGCTGCAGTGACCATACTATCACTTGTAATATTGTGGTCGGTGGAGGTACCCTATACTAATAGACATTACCAGAGTACGTCATCATACCACATTATTATTAAACCTACTCCTCGACAGTCTTTACTCCGACTACGATGAACAAACGAAATACATGTAAATTCAAAATTATAAACGATAAACCAGAGACTATACTTATCTTTTATTGCAGTGAAACATCAGAAATTACGATTGTATATAGTATATTATAATTTATCGCGAATTCCCGAAATCAATAGGCTGTTTAAAAATACACACACTATTTGTAGGCACGGGCCGCACGACCTAACCATGTCAGTTTAATTTTATCATCAAAGTCCTAGATGTCAAGTAAATGGCATTTATCAAATAAGATTCGACTCGCGTATAATAGATACATATAATAGGACTAAGCTCATCTTTTGTACGAAATTTTTCCCTGTGGTTTCGTCAGTTTTAACGTAGGTATGTGAATTATCTATAACCGGCTGACTCCTATACACACACCGACACACTTCACCACTTGTAATAATAATGTGCAAAGTGCATAATAGCCATAATAACAGCCACCCGTGGCTCTTAGGTGGTACTTACAGCTAAAATACAGTTATATTATACAGAACAGTGCGATAATCTAACCTAACTTTTACTAGTGTAAAGGGCGTTTCTATCGATTACGATTTATTGCGTCCGAGTACAGTAGGAACACATTTGACATGTATGGCTACTACAGTTTCTATTATTTTTATTATACTATGTAGAAAGTTTAGTAACCATCAATACCTGCGTAGTGCATCCTGAATTTTTGGGTATTGTATATTGTGTATGTTATAACATTTATAATGGTTAAGAATATATGTAATACAATTGTTTATAACATTATATAGGTACTCATGTATTTATACATAAGGCACATAGTTATCTAACAATCAAACAATTATAATGGTATTTATTTTAAAAATAATATAAATATCTGTAGTTTTCTAGCTTATATAAGGATAAATATTATTAATTTATCACTTTTACCAGAATGGACACACATCCTTTTAGTTACACTCTGTCTCAAAAGAGAATAATCAGTCGTCGACCGATCGTTGTCCATTCCCGCGCATCTCCCTCCAATAATGACCCATACTATTGGGCGGTCCCCAAATTAAATATAATAATATTACTAATTAGGAATATTAGTCGTAAATTTTCTTACGTTATATCTTCGGAAAACAACGTCTAGCAAGGTGTGGGAAATTTTGGCTCGCAACTGCCGGAGCTGTCAGTCCGCAGTCAGTATACGTGAAAAATGATTATTCTCTCTTGAAATAACTTGGTATAGGTGAAGAGTAATTGTAACGAATAACGATACGAGGATTATCGAAATAATCACAATATTATACATATGTCATATAATCGTATAGACCACATTCAATCACCATGGTCAGTGCATAAAAAGAAGGGCAAAAGATACTATTGCATTATCACCATGTTCCATGTAAGTCATGTTATTTACACGTTATTATAATAATTAATCAAATAATTGTATAATATTTGACTACGTTATTTTTTAAGGTTAGGTGGATAATGGTTATGGCTTTTGTAGACTAATTAGTGAAATCGTTTTATTTAAATAATATTATTTAAATTTGTTTATAAGAAAAACATACAAAAAAACTATAAATACGGTGATATGGAATAAATAGGACCCATTCAGACGACAAATTTCAGACACGATTACTAATTATAGATGGGTAATCAAGTAGATTTATAATGCTGTCTGTTGACCATGATCATATTATGAATTTAATAATGTGTGTTGTATGTAAATACCTTTATGTCAGTAAGAATATAAACAATATAGTGGTATTGATTGTGAATTAATCGAATTGACATTTAACCTGCATTATACAATACATCAAAATATATATAAAGCATATTTATTTAATTGTTTTAAATAACTGTTGATAACTGTACCTGTATAAAAAAGTATATATAAAAGTACTACGCAAGAATATTGTTCAGTACGATAGTGATATGATTATTTTTTTGATGTTTTATATACGAATGTATATACAAATTTAATCAACTCATGTACGCTATCGTGGTTATTATTAAACATGACGCGATCCCTGACATAAAAACAGGGTTTCCAAATCTTGTACACTTATCTAACTAGTCAGTGGTCTGTAAATAGTATATTATACTCGCGGGCGTCGACGAGTTGTCCGCGCAAAAATGTGTAATTACACTCTAATTTTCACCGGCAAACGTGACAAAGCCGCACAGCGAAC
The DNA here is from genome assembly GCA_020882235.1 of Schizaphis graminum. Taxonomy (NCBI): domain Eukaryota; kingdom Metazoa; phylum Arthropoda; class Insecta; order Hemiptera; family Aphididae; genus Schizaphis; species Schizaphis graminum. The sequence continues at coordinate 75,547,138 of CM037032.1, forward strand.
GGGGCGAAGAAGCCCGTAAATCACGAGGGCGTGAACCCGACAAATTTTCTATGGCGCCTTGGACGCAGTTTTAATCTATATAATATAATATACATTATACCTAGTATTACCTACCAACGTACAAACCTAAACTGCGAGTGTTGTTATAACTTTTAACATATTCTATAATCTATATATTATAATACGTGTTTTTATATTCCGGTTCAAATTAATCAATAAACAATATAAGTACATATTTAGAACATCAATCATAAAAGAGAGTACCCCAAACATCTTAAATTAACTGAATTTTAATTATCTTGAAATTATTATTTATGAAAATGAAAAAGCGTTGTTATTTTAGCGTGGCTTTACACGTGCGAATCGTGCGATCACTACATACATCGAGGTCGTTGGCTGTGCACTGTGTATGCTATATAGGCTTACAATAACAAAATGTTTTTATCATAAGATTTTTAATTTTGACGTCAATACTTTATTTATCGCTTTCCTATATAAATAGTGTGTGATTATCATAAAATATATGGAGAATAAACAACTCTGAAGCTATAGTTGATAATCATAGAAAATGTACTGTTTAAATTAAGGGTTTGTCTTTAGTAAATTATCTGATCAATGTATTAAACCAAAAACAATAATATGAGAAGACATTCTGCTGTATATTAATTTTTGAGTGTATTTCGTCATAATAAGTTTTGTCAAAATATGAATTTTAAACGCTCATAAGAATGGATGGGGTTATGAAATGAACTTTTTTTATAAACTCCAGTAGGAAACCTTATGCGGTATCTCGTATAAAACGTTTAAGCATAAAGTGTTAAAATTTAAAATTTGATGAATTTTAAAGAACAAAATAATTCCCTAAATTTTAAATTTCAATTTCAATAAAGATTATAACAAACATAAGCTATTAATTTTATTGTTATAAATGACATTAATAGTGATACCAAATTATTTTTTAATGCTTAAGGCACCTGAAAATTGTAATCCGGTCCAGAGTTTATTGTTGTACTCTTGTACGGTCTTAATAAATATCGATAGATGAATTATTGAGTAAATTCTTAAGGTGTGAAATACTTGTTTATTAATATTTATAAATTCTTGTTTCGTCAAAAAATGTATATCGTCGTTTTTTTAGAAATACGGACCTGAGGGGTGCGGCCCTTAGCCCCCCTGGAGTCACTCTTAGAGTTGACTCTCTTTAGCCTATTAGCGTCATTCAAGAAATACCACCACGTAAATGATAACCAAGTAGTCTCCCAAAAAATGTGTGCGCTTATTTATGCTTTTTTTTTTTAATTAGTAATAATAGTAAAAAGAATAAAAAAATTAATTAATTAAAAAATGTTAAACATAATAATAGAAATAACTATTGGGTAAACAATATAATAATGTAAACGTTTAGAAATAATAATTGTGTGTAAGTAAAGTAATATAATGTAATAATTTAAATGATAATGGTTTTAAAAAGTCAAATCTGCAAATTTATTTTTTTGTACATTATTTGCTTATCCTTGTCATTACCAATTTTATAGATAGTTACGATATTTTATATACACGAACACAATTCAAAGATATTAAGAATATTAAGATCTTAAACTGGAATATATTTAAACACATACAAGTAGCGCGGACTTAATTCAATGTTATACAAAACCGCTAGGTGACAAAAGGGTCTATCTCTATTGTGAAAAGAACAGGAATATCATATAGCTTATCAGTGTTTGTGATAGGAGTACAATAAAAATATAATATTATATTTAATACAATAAAGTTATGATGATTTAATTAATCTCAAACAGGGTAATGCCAAATAATATATATATATTTGAGTTGAAGATTGAAGATAATTGTTTCTACTTCCTCTTAAGTACTTTAGACAAAAAAAAAACAATAATCATTGTTAAATCAATTATGTACTTTAGATATAAGTTTGCTTTTCGTGTCAATTGAATATTTAGATTATAAGGAACAAATTTACGATTTTAGACCCTGTGACTAATTATATTAGATTACTTATATGGAATGGTACTTTCAATAATATATTATGTGTAAATAAGGCAGTTTTTATTCCATCATCTACGAAATTATTGATTCTACATGCCTTAAAATATGTAAATTTTCTTCTAATTACTCGATTTGGTTTAGCTCTTTATTAAAAAATTTGATATTCTCAAAAAAGATAGCTCATAAAATGTATACTAAACAGCTCCTCCCTAACAGATATAATTACAATTCATTTTCTAATTTACGTGTGCAAGATCAAAAATAAAATAGATTATGCTAATAATTATTATATTCAAAATGCACAAAATTATGTATCAAATAGTCTAAAATATTTCTGGAAGTTTGTTTACAATAATTGGTCAAATACGTTCCCTCCATCCGTTGTGTTTTATAATAATATATTAAATTATCAGGTAGTGATACAATACATTTAAATCTGTTTTTCTCAATACTTTTCTAGTGTCTTCAACCCACTTATTACTGTGTCATATTCTCCAGTTACTAACGATTTGTCCTTAGTTAACTTAAGTTCATATTAATCCAATAGCTCTAAAATCTCTTGTTTTTTTGTTCATTTGTTTATTAGATACTCGACTATAATTCTTTCGTGTGATTTTATATGTCTGGTCAGTGGTCCGATCGAAGCTATTGAAGCGATTCAGAATCGTTTCTTAAGGTTTCTTGCATTTAAGTGCGGTGTCTAACGCTAGAAGTACACACCTTATTCATAATTACTTTCATTAACCAATTTAGAAATTATAAATAAGGAGAATTAAACTCAATCTTTATTTCACTTTTAAATCATAAAATGGTATCATAAATTGTCCAAAGCTACTAGCTAAATTTAATTGTCTAGTACCCACTTCGCGTACTAAGAAATTTAATACATTTTATGTTCCATTGGCCCATTCCATCGTAAAATTATGTTCAAAACTCCTCCATTACTAGATTAATGGGCCATGTGAACAGGTGTAACGTAGAATTGTTCTTTTTTAATAATATTATCTCTTTTAATGTATATCTTAACAATAATGTAAATATTGTTTGATTATTACTTGTATGTATGCAATTTAAATTCTGTATCTATTACCAGTTTGTATTGTATTACTATAAGAAGTATAGTTTGTATACCAACACGATCTTTGATTGTTTTTGTAAATGTTGGGTTTAGGCGGTTTAGCCCGTTTAAATTTTTTTAAATAAAAATAAATTAATAAAATCAAATCAAATCTATACTATACAATCATCGCTCCGTTCGGAAAAAAAATGTTTAATGCACTTTAGATTAAAGTAAAGTTTTTTAAAACTTTTTTTTAACCTTTAAAATTAAATTATGATAATTGTAATTATACATTAAATATGTACGCAATTATTGTGTAAAGTAATAATACTTGATACCTATAATAGAAGGCACAGTAGTACAATACAAATAATACAATATACAACTGAGTTGTAATTATAAATTATGATTGTGAAATAATTTTTATTTTAGATTGTGAGTGGAGAAATAAATATTGTATTGGTAAATACATTGAAGAGCACAACAAAAGCTAAGCAAAAATGGTATGTTTATATTCTGTAACACGTTCGTAGTTCATATTATTATTCTTGTTAAAATGGACAAATGAACGCAATCCCTAGTGGCGGCTTTTGGAATAATTCGTAGTTCGCGGATTCCACGTCAAAACAATATTCCAGGTAAAAATTATTATTATTTATAAAATAGGACATTTTCAGTTTTTATCATGGGGAAAATAAGTTTTAAGTGTTTTAACACACATTCTATTTAACTGTTAATAAAATAATAATATTTTTATTTGGTGTAATGATTCGCGGAAATACAAATGTATACCATACCGTGTTTATTAAACAGATTCTTTGTATTAATCGAATAATATAGATACCTAATATTTTGCGAGTAAATCCGTCGAAATTCAATATTATTTAAATGCAATGCAATGTCGATTAATGTTTGCAGATGTATGAATTTAATTTATTTATTTTACACAGATGTGTAGATATACATACTGACAGAAAGACATTAAATTAGGTAGTTCATAGTATTTTTACGATTGCCATGTATAGCATAGTACAATCTATTATAGAGTATCAACTGTAAAAGTATGAAATTGTTTTTTTTAAAACCTTAAGGTAAATTGTATTATCATTTAGACGTTATTTATTTCATAGTCTCAGTTTTTCCCACTCGCTACAGCGACCTTATTCGTTACACCACTACAAGCAATGGCTTATAACATGAATCAGTTATATATTATATTTTATACAACCGTTTACTTTGCACATTATATTTATTATAATATTATGATATATAAAATACTATAATATGAATTTGTATTCAAAATGACAATATATATAAATTAGTTTGTTGTGCACAGTCAAACAATGATCTTTCAAAATAGGAATAGTCGACGAACAAGTCAGAATTATTTTGTGACCTTTTGTGTTACACGTTAGTATATAACAATTATATATATATATATACGTATTGGGATTTAATAGCAACTATTATGTAATTTAATCACGCATGCTTATGACGAACGACAATTTTAAGCAGTCGGAACGCTAATTGAGTGGTTATTTATGTATATATATCATACAAAAAGTGTTTTTATTTAATCGTTTGACGAAGAAGTTTTTGATGACTGATGTAAATAGCTATATCACCAAAACATTTTCAATTCATTTAATTAATAATCAATTTTGCCTTTCATAACCATTCCGTTTTGCAGTATTAAATTAATCGCGCAATTATTCATATACTGCAGACTGCAGTTTGTCGTTTAATGATCATAAGATCTTTGGTGTTCTGAGTATGTTTAAAACCACCAATATCAAAATGTCTTATCATGAATTTCAATCTCAAAGACTTGTATTTTTTAATATTATACAATTTCTATCACTATATCTATGTCATATAAAGCTCGTTGGAATATATTATAATACTTGTAATTAATTATTGTTATCTACGTCTAGTTCGTCTTAAAAGTTATACAATATTTGTTAAATTTTTTCATCTTTTTTTGTAATGAAGTATTTTTGTGTACTCTTAATACCACGGACGACCCTTATAGTCTGCGTAAATATATCATGAATAACAATTTATGTTAGTTGTGTACAAGTTAGTGTATTTAAATTGTGGCATCCAATTATACATATCTATATTCACATTCAAAGACGACACATACAATTTATACGTTATATCTAATAAAATTGAAAGATTAGGTATATGATTTATATATTATGTAGTAAAACCGGTTTCATAAATTTTCGTCTACCATTTGGTTTGGAAGTGAAAAACACTAAGTACAAACTACTACTTTATAAATATTATATTATAAAAGTTCACCACAAGCAACCCGACCGTGTGATAATATTACTATAGTGTACTCGTCCCCGGTCACGCCATGCAAAAGGTTACCAATACATAAAGCAGTGGTACACACACACACACATTAGATAGTAGATAAAAATATAAGGATATACAGTATACACCGAGACCTTTACGCGAAATTCTGAGTTAAACTTATTTGATCATCCTGCCGGCAAAATCTCAGTGGCGTTAAAACAAAAGGGATTTTGAACCGCACGCGAATGACGAGATAAAATCGCATTTGGCGTGCGATAAATCTGTATTATTCGACCGCAGCAAAAACGGAGAGGGAAACTCAAGAGTGAGTGAGAAAGGACGGAAGAGAAGAATCGTGTCCGAACCGGCTAGCTGGCCGAACGAGTTAATCCGCGAGGCGCTTTGAAGTGTCCGACGTTGGGAATCCGCAAAACTTCACCCGGCTCGCGCGAGGTGTCGCGTCCCCGAGAAAAGTCGACCCCAATAAATAATTCTCATGCAGAGACACGACCTCCCCCACACCATCCTGCATACTCTCTTTGACCGTAGTCGTCGTCGTCGTCGTCTTAGTCGTCCTCCGACAACCGTATAATATACAATACATGCGTATATATACTCTGCAGTAGTCGCTTCTACCTGGACAACCCTTCGAGGATGACTCGGGGTGCCAGTATACAATGTATATTGCAATGTTATGTACGCATATAAATTTTATCGGCTGCGGTTGTAATCGGAGCATCGATGTACATTTATACAATATAATAATAATATATAGGTGAAACAAGACTATTATATTATATCGAGACAAGTCCCTAAAATCCTAAAATACGTCACGGCGGTGAATGATAAATGGTTGTGTGCGTTTTCCTTGCAGCATACGAGACATTATTTTGTAATGCAAATCCTAAGGATCCGTAATACGCATACATTTATATATTTATAATAAATCATTATATATAGACCGTCATTCGTCGCGTGAGTACACTGTCCGAGATTTTTACACGTTGTCGGCCGTGGTGGTGCAGTTCTCAGGGACCCTGTTTTAAGGCAACGTGCTAGAAAATGATTATTTTCCGTCTCGTAATACTTCATACGCGCATACCTGTGGTAATATGGAAACCGTTAACTTCTGGTCACGAAAACCCTCCATCGGGGTGTAAGGGAAGCACTAGATCCATTAAAAACGTATATACGACGCACCACCGTTACAATATAATATAATATATTCTTTGCCGTGAAATTACCATTCGCACAATGACTATGTAATACCCATATATATATATTATATAATATATAGTACGTATGTAATAATAATAGTGCGAGCACAGCACACACACGCATGCGAAACCCGTTGAATATTATAATATAATGATCGGACGGTTTATTATAGTTTAATTATCGTCGACGGCGGGGTGTTATAATATAATATTATATTATATAGGTAGGTGGTACCAAGCGGTGCGTCTCGAGTGGTCTCCTCTGCAGCGACGCCGCCCTATCATAGGGATCCGCGCGAGACATAAATCCTTCATGTAATCCTTTGCAGCCTGTCTGGTTATATATATGCACGTCGCACACTCACACACTTAATATATCACCCCTCGTTCAAATCTTTACACGAGTCGCCTACATTTCAACCCTTCCACGTGAGCGCTGCCGCCACCGCCCTGCAAGTCACAACTGGTTTTCAGAGCGTTTTGTTTTTTTGATTTCCCAAACGCAATTATTAAAAACTATATTCACATATATTATAGCATATAGGTATACTCTACCTAACTATACGCTAATATTCTCATCGCCACCAATAGGATGTATATTGTTCTCGCGCGGGCGCGATGTCGGCTTAATATATATTACATTATATTCTATCGTTCCCGACTAAACCGGTCCACCTCGGTACATTTATATTTCTATCGTAATAATAATATAAAGCTGTTTTTAGGTGTTGTTTTTTGTCGATTTTAATTCACCCGTCTTACGAAGACGGCAACAACAAAACGGTGGTATTTTACGCTTGTAGAAATATATGTGAATGTTTTTTTAATTTTTTTTTATCGGAATTTTTAACCCTTAGCTTATTATACATATAATAATTAATTCTGTATATAAATATTATTATTTTTATTATGTTGTCGATCGTTACAATACTTAAAATAAAATAAAATACCTAGTCTATATTAGGTAAGTAATAGCACATGTTTTTAAATTTGAAGCTATTATGGCAAATATTTAATATTAGTAGAGATAATACAAAGTTTTAGGTTTATATTTACATTTATGATTGGCTTAACTACTCTAATAATTAATCAAATATATTAATTGTATATAGATTATATACAATATCTATATAGTATATAGACTTTATATAATATAGTTTTACATAAACAGAATTGAAAATAAGTTCATTGGACATCATATTACAATAGTAACATTAATGTTATTATATCACAAGTATTGCTGCCTTGTTGGTAACTGTTTATTTTTATAATACCTAAGAGTAAACAATATTTCTAAAACGTTAAATTTAATTAAAATATATTCTTGTTTTCATAATCATAATATTTAAAAAAAAATTTTTAAGTCTGATAAATTTATAAATTTGATAATACCCTTCACGAAATCACGTCACGTGACGTGACCATTTAGCCTGCAAAGGTTATTATATTCTACAAACATGCGTAGGTATATTATGCGTTATAAAAATATGCAAATACAATAAACGAGATGACGGTAATCCACAATAATTCTCCATATTTATATATTGTTTTAGTAGGTTTATTTTATTATTTTATACTACGACATGACTATATAAGCCATAAGGTTCAATTTAGATTTTACAAGATTTAACTAGTTAATGCGTGTTGTACTAAAGTGCTCAGTGTTCAGAATTTTCGCTACACTTCACCAAATTAATAATTCAATAATATTGGTTAGGTAAAACTTTCACTAAAATTTAACTAGTCTTTAATAACCACGCCACACATTGAAATTTTAAACTAGTTGAATATTTTCAACTGTTTGGCACCTATATATACATATTGCGGTAACCTATTAACATTATTAACCTCGTGATTTACACAGAACGCAATGATTGTGGAATAGTAACACTTTTGTACACGGTATAGTATATTAGATATAAATGTGTAGTATAAGATAGTTTATATGTAAGTTTACAAAAAAATGTAAGTGATAATGTCGTAAGTAAATAATAATGCCAATGTTTTACGGCGTATGAAATGAAAACTGTCTATCCTATTGGAAATTACGACGAATATGTGAATAATACATAGGTAACATAGTGTATAGGTCTTACCTAGAGAGGTCGATCACGACTAATATGAAATCCTCGAGAAATCCTCAGCTTGTAAATATATAATGACGTGTAGAATATGATTTGTCTGCTAGCATTTCGTCGCACGGCATACCGCACTATTAATATACGTATTCGTATGAACAACAATTATGACAGCGACGCGACGTTGCTAACGGATTAATCAAGAATCAAACTTCATGACGAACGTGGAGAAAAAAAATGAACCGAAATATCGCTGTCGAATTTTCGCAAAAACTCCGTGTTTACAATGCGGACCATGGTCACTGACTTTATACCGCAGTAGAGACGAGCTATATGTCCATGTGGTTCACCACCCGTAATTTATCCATGAAAATGGTTTTGTTTTTTGTGCGCGGGACACACGGAGCAGTTTTTACAGTAGTTGTACTAGATTTTTATTCTATACATATAAAACATATTATATGTCACAGCGTTTTTAATATATTATAACTTATGAAAAGCAATTCATAATTTTATGATTATTTTTTTTTCATTTATTTGTTAAATATTATCAAAAAAATAAAAACTACGATCCAGATAATGTTATTTTTTTATGTATTTTGAAAATTTGGTAAATCCACTGTAAATTATGTACTCGTCACTTTATTGTCTCTCACAAATTCATTTTTCTGTATAATCTCATTATTACGCAATAATCATTGTTGGTGTTGACATGGGAAGACTTAAAATAAATTAGACATTACATTTAAATATATTTAAGATTAAAATGTTTAATTCTCTTCAAAATGCCATTAAATTTGCATTTACCAAATAATTAGCACTTGCTTTATTATAAAATATGTAATTTATTAAGAAACAATTAAACAAATAAACTTATAGTTAAGCGTTATAATATAAATGATGTGCACTGCAGAGTACTAGTCGCTGGACATTAGGCGTATGTCATGTAACTAATTAGACTACTAGAATATACTAGAGTCGTCTAACACACACAGTAGTTGTAGGCCTTCTCTCTCTCCCCTTAACTCATATTGAACACTGATAGTCGTTCATAATAACCTCTCAAATATCAGGTGTATGGCACTATTGCGTCATCTTCGAGGAAAACGGTGGTAACTGTTACTGTTCGTTACATCCTCCATAGTTAAATAATTAAGGTGTATCTGCATGCTACGACAAAATACAAGTAATACTCTGATTTTATTCCCAAGTCTTGGAAGAAATAATAATATTCATAGATTATGATTTAAATTATTCTTATTTTATACCAAGTTGTGCTGAACATACGCAGAAATGAGAAAAATTGGTTGTCGACGTAGCATGCCTAGGTATTTATTCACCTCCGCATAAGTAATGGATTTCTATTTATATGACACCGAGTATTTGAAAATCGTCGCTAAGTCCTGAATCAAATACTCAAATATTTCAGTTTTTTTTAATATTTTTGTCACATAATATTGCCGGTTGCCGTTCACGTTTACGTAAACCATAATTCTGATCCTATTGTAAACTATATTATAAATTCATACTCATAATAGTATACAAACATATTATGGTTTTGATAAGAATGTATTTTATTTGTCTTGGCCAATAAGATGTGGTATTGGATGGGCAATTCAATTGTCCTGTATGGTTGAAAATATATAATAATTTTTAAGCACTTATATTTCATAATATTTTTGTTGGGTACAGAATTATTTTTTATTATTTCTTAAATATACAGTTTTTCTTTATTGACGTTATTATTAGATAGTTAAATGTTTTGTATTATTATTTATATTTTAGCGGTAGCGATGCATAATTGTGACATAATATAGTTAATACCTATAATGACCAAACTTACATAACTTAAATTATAATACTTGTATTTTGTGTAACAGCAAAAATTTAAAATTGTATTATTGTTATTGAATACTCGGGGACACGAGTTGACGGGTCATGGCCAATAAGATAAAAGCTATTGACTCCAAAAATAGTAAGATTTTCTAACACCATATCGCTTGCGTCTTAGTTGGCTGTACGGCCAGTGGATTATCGCAATAATTCCTTAACACAGCATACGACAGTTGCTATAGGTTATTAGCTTTTAGACGCATTTAAGAGCCCTAAGACGGTCATATATTTGATGTACTGTCTACGAGAGCACCACACGTTTACAACATGTATACCTAATATAAATATAACAAGAAATAATGTATATATAATATACAATTATATATACATATATATATATATATATACATATATATATATATACATATATATATATATATATATATATATATATATATAACGCCCCGTCATTGATTTGTCAAGGAAACGCGCAACCATAATACCGGTTTGTATAATATTATTATCATATAGTCCTAGTCCGACGACGCAGTTTGTATATACATAAACTATATAAACTATTTGATTTTAATACACACATCCCACACACACACGCGTGTAAACAACACTAGTCACTATCAAAATGCACAATATCCTTGGACCGGAGTTCGAGTGATCGGCGACGGCAACATTGATTTAAACGCCACGTTTATACGACGTTATAATAATATACTGCGATAAGTTGCACACATACCTACACACAATATACAATATATCGATGTGCACTGTTGTTGCGCATCGTTCTGCCAATACTTTATTGCGATGTCAGTGAATATATTATTATTTATGTGAAAACGTATTCATATATGTATAATAATATAAAAGTAATATATGACTTTTTTTTTTTTTGCAGTTATTGTTGTCTTCCACCTTCTCCGCGAAAACGGGTAGTTTGTTTGTGTCGATTTTTCGTTGTTGTCGCCATGTATAAAACAAATGCTGTTTATCGGACCGCAATAAAACCCATTAGAAAACTATCGAGAACGAAATATTGTCCGATACCGAGAGAAAAGCGCCGACAGACCATGACGTCGACGAAGACCGCACAACGATCACGATGAATGCTCGCTATGACCGTTTTTCCGCCGTAAATAACGGTCCCGAAAGTGGCGGTCAAGATGAGGAAAAGAAAAAACTGTGGGCGAGTGCCTCACTCCTCGAAATATTTATATTTCTCTATCGGTCACTGTATTGTAAGGGCAAAGAATTACTATAAAGGTTTATACTTAGTAATGTAATATATTGCCATTGTCGAAATAAAATAGAACTGTTTAATGTTTGTTATAATGTAATATTATACGAAATAAATAAGTAAAATAGTATAACTAGTATAAGTCAGTATTGAGCTCATTTCATTCTAATAAGTAATAAACTAATAACATAATTTTCCTAATAGTCCTGCAGTGATCTCTACCCAACCCTCGCACGGTACCTAATCGATTCCTGGGGACGTTGCACTGGTACAAAGTAAGCAATAACTATATATTGTATCTTATACAAGTTACATTTATTGAAGATAACAGATTTTTCAGAGCAGGCCGCAAACTGCACATAATAACATGGGTAGTATAATACGTATAGCGATCACAATATTCATAATACTATTACTATTATGACATCAAATGCGTCGCGCACGCGCACCCTGTTCGCCGTTGATTTATCGTGGACGCAGAACACGTTGTTTTATTTATTTCGCATTATTGTTTTCGCCGAGGCAAACCGTTTTTTTCTTTACTTCTTCTCGTTGTTGTTACTTACAATATATAGGTAGTTCGGCGTATTTACTTCAGCATGTTATACACACACACACACACACACACTCACCTATTGCCGTAAGACTGCAGACAATGGGTGTGCGCACCGCGGTGTAATCGGGTATATGGTGTCACATTCCGGACGTTTTAAGTTTGAAAGACGCGCCGACCGCCGCGGATTAACTCTATTGTCCACGTCGCGGCCTGTTTTTTCCGAGTTCCCGAGAACGCGCCCGCGTTTCAGGAATTAGCCCGGTTAATTTATTGATGTCGTCCCAGTTGAATATATATTATTATATATTATATACTCGCATAAGATGCCGATGGACGAGTAGTCAGGGAAGGAGGAGAACAAAAACCACTCACAAAACTACGAAAGAGAAAGAAAGAGAGGGAATGAGAGAGAAAGAGAAGAAATCCTCGAATGCGCACATTACACGACATGGGTCAAGACTGCAACTCCAAAGACGGCTTAGAAGTTGAAATTATATTATTATTATTATTATTATTATTATTGTACGTATATTATAATTTATAATATGTAGTGTGTGTCGTCGTCGTGTGTATGTGTGTGTGTGTTTGTGTACGATTCTTCTTACGTACGGGTCACTAAAAATCGCGAGTTTGATAGAAATCTGAACGCCGCCACCGTCGTGTGCATAAACAATAAGTCGACCGATCGCATTTCGTTTATTTATATATTTTATTTGTCGTCCGAGAATATATTGTTTTAATAATATATATTATTATTATCAAAGAGCTACAACTCGAATTCAGTGAAATAAATTGTAATGTTCGGCGCCAGCCCCCAATTTTAAACTCGCAAGCGGTTTTTGGACTTCGTCTCTCATATAACATAATATATATTATATTTATATATATAAGAATTATACAAGTATATAATATGTATATATTTGTAGCCACAACACTGAATGTTGACGAAATAAATCTATCGACCAAATAGTTCCACCGGACAACATAGGTATTTTTGTTTTTTTTTTTCGTAATAAAATATAATATATTATAATATTTACGTATAATACGAGTATTATGTTTTTACCACATAAATACCGCAAGTATACGAAATTATTATTCTATTTAAAACCTTAAAATATTGATGCAATCGCAATAATTATAACTAGGGTTAGGATGTTATAGCATTTTGCAAATTTTTTTTTGGCAAGTTCAAATTATAGCTGTATGATGAGATTTCTATCAAATCCGTTTCACACCACTGAAGATAAAAATATACTAGTATTTTTATTTTGCATATTTTTGCATATTTAGGAGATTTTTAAGATAGCCGCTTATTAGGTATATAGTTTATTTGTAAAATTTTTTAATACGTTAATTTATATTATTTTTTGTTTATCGTCTTTCGACTATCGTAGTTTATACGTGAACCACGTATTTTTTTCACAAATGTGAACTTGTATTTTATTTTAAAGTTAAACATTTTTTTTATTATTATTAATAAATGTTTAATACAATAATATTGGCTGCTTAAGGTGTTACAACTTACAAATGATTTTTCGAAAGAAACTAGTTAATTTTTTACATAATTATAATACTACATAATTCATCAGCTTAATTTCCAATAGTATGTTCTGATAAAATCGTCTAATAAAATTAAAAAATTATGAGATAAAGTCCATAAAAATATAAATTTCACTATTTACTGAACCGGTCGATCTTGATTTTAATTATATAGATCGTATTCTGCTTTTTCTGAATATTAATTTTTTTCGTGTAAAATAATGGTATGTAGTACAAATATAGAACAACTTAGATTATGCATAAAAGTGGTCTAATTATAATTATAGGCGATAAGATATTAGTAAGCTATACGTTGCAATAACTAATATAGGTAATATACAATTTTAATTTGAAGTAACGTGATAAATAAAATATAAATATATTATAATAACTAAGTTTTGGACTTGTACAGTTATACGAAACAATGCGTACATAATTATTGCAGAAAAATATTTAAAACCGAATGAATAACTGATAAAATATGAAAATTATAATGAAAAAACAAAATTAATCATTTAATTTTAGCAATAAATACCTACAACAATAAGTAGTTTTGTTTGCTAATAAATTAGTAATAATAAATAAAAATTATTCAACTTTAAATAATTTCCGTGTACAATAAATGTTTTGACTGATGTTGAACATTATTAATTACATTAAAGAAATTCATAAATAATATTATAATCTTTTATGTACTAACAAAGAAATTCTGTGTATTTTAATAAACTATGTATGTTGTTGAGTAAACTCGTAATATTTTTAATACGTGATTGGTTTGAATTATGATACAGTGACCAACCAACCAACAAATAACAAAATTAATATTTATGGTATAAATAACAAATCATTTCTAATTTCTATACCAACTAAAAAAATCTAATACAATTTATAAATAATTAATCTAAGTAATATAATAAGACTGCTAAGCTAAACAAATAGATACGATTGTAATACAATTAAATATATATATATAATATTTCATATAATAATTTTTTAAAAAAAAAACCATTGACTTATTTGAATATTTAAAAAACATATTATTTTAAATTTTTACTTTAAGATAATTTTGTTTAATAAAAAATAATCTAAAATACCATATACTCTATAGAAAAACAAAATTATACTGTTGTAGAGAAGGTATACAATATGTATATGGGTAATTATGGGTATGATATAGCAGTTAACAGTTATATATTAATAGAGCATATAAATACGTGCAATTTCCAGTCCTCGGATTATAACTCCTATATTATTCTTTTCTAATGTAGTGTAATACACCTCTTTCCCCATTTTTTCCTTTAATGTATATTATTCAAATTTTTGAAATGTTCATGTGTACTTAAGAATCAAGTTAAAATGAAGGAGTACGCTGCGATGAAAACTTATTTTTATTAAATGAGAAGTAACTTTTTTTTTATTTATTATTAAATCATCACTTTTTTGAAAAAATTGATGCATCAAAATCGAAATTTTTATAAGTTTTTTTTTCTATTTCAATATGATACTTTGTATAATATAAAATTAAAAGTTCTAATAACGTTTTTACATAAAATATCGCGTGAAAATCTTGACCGACTTCATGGCAAATGTGAGTGATATGAACACTAGACTGTGATGAACAGCTAACAGACAGAGCATCTCGTGTTGAACCGATAGAATTCCTTGGTAAAAATTCAGCAAATCACACCACCGGTTCGTCGGATACGTCACTTTCGTCTTAACACTGATATCTCACACCACTTTGCCCGGAAACGACGTAAACACTTACAAGACGAGATTGCATTAAACTCCCTTCTCCACCCCCTAGGCATAACTAAGTGTAGCAAAGACTGTTAGACGAAGACAAAAAACACGCATACGCAGGTGACGTCTCTTATCTTATTATTATTAGGCAATTGAAGATGCTAAAATTAAACTCAGGGTTACACCTCATGCCCTGAGCCATTGACAAATTCTATGTTAAGGGCCTCAGTGCACATTTACACTTTTCTAGTATTTTCATTTCCTTATATTATAAATTTAATAAATGGTGAAATATATCTAATATGTACTATTTTTATGTGTACAATAGTTTTTATTTTATTTTATTTTTAATATGTATACTACCTATTATCCTAAACATTCGTCATTGAGTTCGGGGTTTTAGCTTGATTAGTTTTTAAGTGTTTGTGAATTATAATAAACCATATTATATTATCAGCATTCAGTATATTATAGTTGCATTGTACGTTTATTATTGTGTCTTATGAAATCACCTTCCGTAGCGAAACGTCGTAATAAATACATGTATAGATACTCGTATAATGTACAAATGAGTTTTCCATGACCCGGCCGACCGACCGGTACTGTTCGATCCACAGTAGCCTACGTTATCTCTCTCTCTCACAAACACACACACACGCACACGCACATACAGCGTGCGACACGGGCACACACGCATAACGGGCAACACAATAAAAGTGACAAATTTATGAGCCACTCGCGCGGCGGTGGACCCCTTTCGCGCGGCGGCGTCATTCAGGAGCAGTACGATCGCCGCCGACGAAACCCGCGCAAAACTCCACCGGCAGCGGTCGAAACTTCTTCCTTTGTTATGGTCGTGTCGGATCCTCTCTCGGCTCGATCCACCAGCCCATAAATTAAACGCTCTTTTTATCTCTACGCACACCGCCACCGCCATGTGTCTTTCAACCGACCCTCCTAGCTATCTCTCACGGCGCTTCTGCTGCCGCTGCTGCTGCAACGACCCTATCCCCCCTGACACACAATCGCGCGCGCGCGTAACGCAATTTTTTGGTAATTATCATATTGGATTGGCCGGCATTCATGGCTGTATACAACGACAACGGTGTAGCGTATATTATGGCAGTGACTCGGTGGTGTGCCCTCGTAATTCATAAATTTACGACCCGAAGCGTCATACGCTGCCAACCTCGCGATTTATGCGTCCTCGCGCCGCGGCGACGACGCGTTTCTTCCCATCGTCGCCGTCGGGCCGTATCTCTCTTTCTTCCTCTCTATCTCTCTCTTTCTCTCTCTCTCTCGCTCAGTTCGTCGTTTCGATTACTCTCTCTCTCATTCTTCAGCCCTCACGATATCTATTCGTTTCGCACACGTACTCACAACACTGCGGAATCACATAAAACGCGTGTACAACAATCTCCAATTGATTATTATTATTGTCGACGGCTGGGCTCCAACACACAAACAATGTCTTAAAACGACGCGAACATAAAATACACTGCATTATAATAGGTATAGTAGGTATACCTACTATACATGAAGGGGGCATTTGCGATCACCGCGGAAAAAAGTGCTTTTACAACACTAAATGCCGAAGAATTTACTGCCGTCGAATTGCACTACGACCTTTGTATACATATAGTACCTAGGTATAAATTATTAGTAGGTACTTAATCCATATATCTTATTATTATAATTTTCTTCCGGATGAAATAAATCAAACGCGTAACGAAAAACCGCGGTAGAAATCGCACACGAATGTCTAAAATCGTTAAAGACATCGATCGTAGGTATATTATATTGTCTGTCCGACCGTCCTATTACAGAGCCGTAACCATGCATATTACTGACGTCGAACTAAAAATCTGAAATAGTGTAGGGTCACATTCTTTTCTGCAAAAATTATAGTTATGATTTTAGTACATAATAATTAGGTATAGGTATTATTATAATAGATTATAGATAACATTTTATAAATACAGTATCGTATAACAAATTAACAATTGTATTTATATTTTAAATGCATAACTTTTAAGACGTATATGAGAATTCATTATTTATTATATAAATAAATAGATAATATATAACATATTCGGATGGGGGAAAAATCCCATTGGCGCCTCCACACCACTCGCTCCTAATTATAAGAATATGAAGTATACATAAAAATAAGTATGAAGTGCTGTTATTTCATAAAATATTTTAAGATACATACTTTATACATAAAAGTAATGTTGAAACAAATATAAAAATTATTCTAATTATTCAAATTTATCATTTAAACAACGTGTGCATAATATTATACATATATGGTTATATTAAATCCAGCTATTTTTAGTCATGACAACTATAACATAAAAATAATAAATTAAATTAAATTTAGTAATTAAAATGTACACAAATATGCATTAATGCATGATAAACAGTATAACCAACCTTTAAAATGTCGTATAATATATTCATTGAATCCCCATTTAAACTAGAGATTTATACATTTTACATATGTATATATTGATTATAATTTTATTGCATATCCTGAAAGTAATAAATATAATATTACAGGCATGTTTTCTATGAAACCCCAATCAAATATAATCATAAAATTTTGATTTATCATCAATAACGTTGTTAATAAAGTTCTTATATCGACTATTTAAAATTTAAAATTATTTTCGTCCGCGTTGCAAATAAACATTTTGTTTTATTTTGCATACAGACATTTTAAAAAATGGGATAATTTACATGATATAATATATACACATTTAATAAATTATACATGTGTTATAAGTTATAACCTTATAGGGTTTTTTTTTATATGTACAATTTTTAATGTACAAATATGGAGGACACTCTTAATAACCCGAAAAGAACCTCTTTTTTATTGCATTGTCCGAAAAATCGAGGTATCTTCGAATGGATTATCAAATGTTACAAGCGTTACACTGAATTATGGTACTAAGATGACCTAATATAGATATATTTTTAGAAAAACATAGTGTTTATTTGATAATATAATATAAATGCATATAATACTACAGTATTTGTATAGGTACATACTAGAGTGTAAACGAAAATCCGCCCTCGATTACCGACGTGCATAAACACATTTGTCTTGAACTCGTATAATAACGATTAACTACATTTTCATACTATTACTTTTGTTTAAATCAAAATGTATAGTAATAATCTATACGAATAATAAGTTTTTTTACATTACCCGTCAAACCCTCAATATGAATTTCTCATATGTTTATCCCATGAATATTTAGTTATCAGTTCTTGTAAATTCCTATCCAGCTCTTTGTAATTTCTTTCTACCCGTTTGATTGGAAAGTTGAGTTTTTTTTCACCCTAGCTGCAAAGAAAACGGTAGAGAATGAACCTATTTAACCTAACCTATTTAGTATTTGTACTTTTATACGTTAAGATGGTATTAATACTAAGTAATAATTTAATACAAATAACATATTAATATGGTATAAATATAAATATATGCTATTACGATAATTATTATTATAAATATTAATGATATAATAAATTTAATATTTTCGTCAAAAATATATTCAACTTGCAGTAATATTGATAGTAAAATGAATTACTTTAATAGCAATATCAAAAAACATCATGACTTACATATTGAATCATATAGGCTGATCTGTCTCTGCTCAATATCGTTTTTAATATGCATACAATAATATATCAATAAATTCTAATTTAGCACATTAATTACAGGTATCCACTTATTTCCACCTATTTTTTAAATATATAAATACAATTTTTTTTCTGGTTTGAATAAGAAAACTTATGACAGACATATCATTCTAATGAATAAAACAATAAGTGATTAATGATTATTCTTACTTTAAAGGAAGTGTGTACGAGAAATTTAACACCACAGGAGTATAAATCAATTTAACGTATAGTTAGTACAAAATTTTAAATACTATATCCGCTAATAAAATCAGCAGCATAGGCTGTTTTGAAAGTGTTTGATAAAACGAAAGAAAATAATAGTATAATTGAATAAAAGGTTGATGAAATTAGAAAATAATTATTCAATATTATGATTAATAATATTAATATTATACTTATATTTTGCAAATATCTAAATAATAAAATTAAATGACTTCTAGAGCTTTAATGCCACCGATGGCCCTGGGTAAAACAAGATTTTTAATGGGCAAATCAAACTCTTCCCCGATCATAGCGATCAGAAAGAAAGTATATTGTCACTTGTCAGATCCCTAAAAGACAAACATTTTAAGTATGTTATCCTTAAGACACCTGATGAGAGGACGTTCAGGTATGGCGTCCTCTTAAGGGATACGAAAGATGTATGTAATTATTGTTGTTCCAATTATAATATAATTGCTAATAATAAATAAAACTTAATATTTAAATTATTTCAACGTGAATAAGTTTAATAATTTATTATGTCTAATTTTGACAATTGTATATGTTGAATAACTAATTAAATATAAATTAAAATCAAACATTTGACTTTTTTTACATCATAACGATGAAATTTAATTTAAAAATATAATTTTATCATTGATATGTATTGCTTTCAATATATGGTTTTTCGAATTATTTTTTATAATAACTTATTTTTACAACACATCCATTTTCTGTTTCGTCGGACTCGGGCTCTTGTGTATGTCGTATGCGTTCCAGCAGGTGGGCGAGGTCGTCGGCTTGACGTTGTGCGTGACCACCGCACTGGCGTTTATAACTATTCCATTACCCTTTTGGTGAACGCACAGGTGTTTCTACTACTATCACCACAGAAAGACGTCGCACACCACTTCCTCGCACACATCCATAAAATATAATGGATATAGGTATCGTGCGTGTTTGTGTATAGGTGTAACGATGAAAAAACGGTTCAGTTTTTTTGAACTAGGTAGACGCCTAACCCACCTAACCAGTACCGGATAACAATGCAAAGGCTGTGATAAATCAAATCCTTTTTATTCTTATATCATATATTATAAATGTATATATTAGTAAATAACTATATTTTTAAATGTTAAAGACATAACTCGGGGTTTAAATTTTAAACGCCAGAATATTGTTGAATAAATCGAGTATAATTTTTAATTAATTTTAATTATATAGGTACGTATAGAATCATATGCACAATACTATTAAGTAATATAATTATATACTTCATTTATGCATGTAGAGTGATATTAAACATACCGTTATCGTTTTCACAAAAAATATCACAGTTACAAAATTTACCGAAAGTTGCAAATTTAGCTTGTAGAGAAATTCAATTGTATACAATAATATTTAGGTACCTATATGTTTTATTAACAGAAATTGCCATGGGAAAATTTTCAATACTTTTTAAAAACAATTGTTCTCTTCGAAGTTTTTTTTATTTATATATCTACTATACATAGGTATAAATGGTATAATCGTTCTATTTATTAAATCCCATAATTCACACATCGTCTGTTTTAAATATATTAATTATAAATCATTTTTGTATCAATTTTTTCCACGATCATCCTTTTAAGAAGCTGAATTATACAAGTATTTGAAGGAGAAACATTTTCTGTCTGATTATAAATTTGTTTCATAGTAGTAACTGTTTTAAGTATAAAATAGGTATGTCAAAGATATAATGTGTCGTCACTGCCGTATTATTCTTATCAATACCCGATCGAGTACAGCTTGGCACTGGGCCCGAGAGAAATCAGTTATTACTTATTTTTCAAAGTTTTTCAAGTAAATATAATGTATAGTGGGTATTTATGTATGATAATAATTTTACCATGTATATAATACTCAAAGCGGTGTACGATGATTCATAGTTTATACAGCGCAAAATGTTACACCGATAAGACGATAACTAATAATAAGACACGTTTAAATATTTTTAAATAGACAGATTGGTTTTTGTGAACAATCCAAATTATTGTATATAATTAAATTTTTTACTTTCATGTAAATTATTTGTTTATATCTATTTTTTATTTTCATGTAAATTATTTTGTTTATATCTATAAGTTCATGTTAAATGCAATGAATCTGACGTTGATTTTCGTAATGAGTATATAATGAACAACGGCTGTCTTAATTATGAAATTCGTGTCGATGACAATAACTCAAAAGTACCGACATAATATACAAAATTAATTAAATAATAATATTATATTACACTATATAACAGTAACACATAATATGGAGATTTTTTTTTCAAAGGGAGTTTTTTGTAAGAGAACGGTTGTACCTTTAACCCCCCTATATGCATCACTGCCATATAATACTTATACATATAGGATTACTGGCATAGGGACTTATGGCTTAAAAAATCACACAAATAAGTATGCAGATGTGCACCAAAAAATAATTCATTTGAATTATTAATTTATGTCCTTTATAAAATATTTAAGTTGTAAAACTATATTGCTTACATATCAGTGTAAAACCTATCTTATAATAAAAACAAAATCATATTAATAGCCAATGCTGAATGCAGGTATACTATATACTATGAAATTATATCTATCGATGACGAGAAACATAAACACGTTGGTATATATAGGTTATTCTAATCTTTGAATTACATTTTTACGAAGAAAATACGGTAAAAAGATAATAATCATACTTAAATATTGCAAAATCTTTGAAATATGTATTTTTCTATAGCTGTATAGAAACGTATTCAAGTTGGACTTGCTACAGCCAAACCATGTTCTACGATGACAATTGAGCAAATGTTTTAAATTGTTCGTGATACTTATTATTCTTATTCGTATAACTTAAGTTCAGATATATTAACATTTACTTATTCATTATTTAATTATTATATATTTATTTTTTTAGAAAATAGTTGCTCGTTGATTTAAGTTGATAAATTGGTAAAATACTAAAATATGTGACAAAAAATAGATAGGTCATTTAAATTTGATTGGTAAAAACCCAGTAATTTAAAAATATATAATATGACTAATGACTATACCTTTTTTGATTAGTAGGTACTTATAATATTTTATGCAATAGAAATTAAATGCAGCAATTATTCAAAGCTCAAATTCGTCTATAATTTTGATTGAAAATAAAATGTCGACTGATCGATAATATTACTATATATATAAATAATATATAGTATCATAGTGACCAATACATTATAATATAATATAGTGATGGTCGATGAAGCATTAATTTTGAATAGGTGCGGAAATGGACTAGCGTACATATTATGTATTATTAATACAACAGTAAAATATATATATCACATAATTAACGACATAGTAATAATTGTACTCGTACATTTCATATCACGTCAAATGCAAATTTGAAATTTGTTTGTTATTCATAACAATCACAACACGTAATAATTTCCAACGATATTTTCGTTGATTGTGATGGCCGTTCAATTAACCCCGAAAATTGTCACCATTAAAACAATTCTCATATTGATGATGTGTTGTTAAAATAAAAAACACTAAACAAAATGTACAAAAAACATTATTTATCTTATATTATAATAATACATAAATACGAGAACATAAAGATACATTAGGTATACTTAAACATTTGTGGTTGTTGTAACCACATAGATTTAGTTCACTATTTATACTAGTTCAGATAATCAGTTATATCATTATTTGTCATTAGTTATTAATAATAACTTATTAGTTTTTTACCTACCCGTGTACCTAAAAAAATATGAATCGTGATTTCATCGTTACACTCTAGTGTTATTGACGAATTACCGCAATCTGTATGCATGCAGTGTGTAAAACTAGACGCCGCCATACCGCATGTCTACGACGTTGTCTACATCATTTTATTAGTTGATAGTTGGTACCGGCTGAAGATGAGTTGCGTCCCGAGTAGTTATCATTACCTATGTTTCCTGTGAACCATTTTAAACTAATCACCCTAATATATATAACGTCGTTGATGCGTTATTAATTTACTATAGGTATAGAAGTTTAATCTCAAACATACATAATAACATGCAGAAAATGTAAAGGTGTAAAAACAAAGAAAACGTGTGAAATAGAAGCGTTCATTAAAGAATAGATGACAAAATTCGAGCTGAAAAAATAGAGATTTTTGATTTAGTTAAATTGTCGAGTCTTAAGTTTTTTCCAAAATAATAATTTAAAAAAAACGATAAAACAATTTTATTTATACGAATACTTTTAATTTTCTATATTTCTTTAACATTATGATATCATTATAATATTCTAAACCCTTTTATTTTTTTTTGACATTATTGTTATATTATATAATTAAAAAAAAAAAGCCAAAACAATATTATTATTATTATTATTAATTTGATATTTAACAAATTTAATTAATTTGATTTAAATATTCATTGCATTTTTGGAAAATGCATAATATTAATAACTAATTTAGTAATTCACTTTAAATACTTTTTTCAATATACGTATTTAATATATTGTAATGTGTATAAATATAATATATTATGCATTATTGTGTGGCCATAACTCGTACATATCTCCCATAAACCAGGCTGCAATTCGTACTTTATTTAGGGATTGAGCTGCAATTCACTAACACCGAATGAATCGAGACTACTGTTTCAGCCTGGTGTTGCAGGTAAAGCACCACTATATCAACCTTTAACGTATCAGTCAACTAATCCATAAAATATTTAATCGAGGCAGTAAAGTTTTATTTTTATGTATTATACTATTGTTGTACAACGTAAATGTGAAAAGATATTTCAATAATATTACAATATATTATGCAGACATGCGCTGAGAGATTATAAATACCTATACTACGGCCTATAGGTATAGTACTATAGTCTATGAAGTATGAACACTTCTTCTTCGGTACCCACACTCTACATGAAATCTGAAATATTACATCATACGAACAAAAAAAATAATAAAGTATAACCGCAAGTATAAAAACATGAAGTAAAACGTAAATTAATTTAAATTTTGAAGAAAACAAAACATGAAAGAATGAGAATGAGAAAATAAGACATAATTTATAAAATATAAATATACATAACATGAAATAGTTTTCCAGTCAAATCATAATATGCGTAAGTATTATACTATTATTATTTATACTTATATCTTTCTGCAAAAATACTACGAACTTAAAATGTCAATACGGTACATGAATATATAATTATAAAGATGCGTGTAATTTTATTTTACTTGGTCTATGTTCCACGCTTATCACCCTTCTTCCTATACGTTTGGTGTTTATCACGGGGTTCGGGAATATTCATAATAACACTTATAATATATATTTTCCGGAAATCACACAAGAATATTTTCATCATTATCTGAAAAATAATTTTCTATCATATCTCTATTTGAAAATAATGTAGAACAGTGTAGTACGCATCTGATTTAGGCTACATGCGAGTAGGTACATGCCATCGAAGACTGCCGCAGTTGTTAACCCTATAGGCTATATTAGGTAATATAGGTGTCTATATTTATTTTAAACCTTAAACGGCTTAAACAGTCGTATTTATTCGTAGAATATCGTACAAAATATATTTTGCACGCAGTTGCATCTGGCGATGCCGTGTCGAACGCGCGGCGGTGTAATCCGTGTAAAAACGGTTTATGAGATGGCGAAAAACCGCTATATAAACGCAGAGAAAATATTATTATCAGTTATTACATATTCGTTGTACATGCATATTGTACATACACACACATATATATATATATATGTATTATATACACGGAGATACGGTAGAAGCGGCATTGTAATAGTAATTTATTATATACCGTCGCCGACACGCAAACGGATATCTCGGTGGCCGCGGCGAGTCGTTGTCGCGGAGCAGGTCCCCCGACTGCAAACACACACACACACACACACACTCTCTCTCTGAAACGCCAGCGCTCGTCGTATATTTACTATATATATATATATATAATATATATTAGCCATGGCAGGTGGGTAGCAGGTATGGATAATATAATATAAACAATCACGTGTGGAGTGTGGTTAAATTCGCTAATGAAGTTCAAAGTCATCGTCGTCGCGTTTAAACGGCGATTTATTACGTTCGCCATTGTACATATTATTATACACTATATGTAGGTATATACGCGGTATACGTACACAGCTAAACCGAGACCAATGCATATATAATATGTATATATTGATTCGTATAATGTAGGCTCGAGTGTCGATATATTATATTCATATATAATATATATATATATATATATATACCGGTTATTAATGGGCGCGAGACGCTTTTTTTACACCGCGTTACGTTTCGATTGCACATTTGCACCGCGGAGTATGTATGTATGTATGTATTATTATTATGTATACGGACGGTGCGTATAATGTATATACCTATATATATATATATGTATGTGGTGTATGTATGTATGTATGTTTAATATTATGCGTACAAATAAAATAGTACGACGCGTATTTTATAGATAATTTATATAATATATTATGTAAAATAAAAACACCACTTTTTCCCCCGTCCGTCGATACGTTTTGAATTTATGACGGCTTGTCGTCACTAAATATTGATGCGGCGGCGATGCACCAGTGGTATTATTATAATATATAGGAAGGTATTTTTTTTTTTTTTTCGTATCTCCTTCTTCTATTTACGGCCCGCCAGTCTTCCGACTATGGTTTGCACTTAGGGGCGGACATCGTCGTAAAGATGCCATCACACACACACACGCACTATACATTATATACGTGTAGCAGTAGTACCTATACACTTATATAATATACCGTACACACAACAACAGTAATAATATTATGTACACCGCCGCGGCCATCGGTCTCTCGCGCGTGGGTCTATCGAATGTTTCGCGCTTGCGATATTTATTTGATTTCTCGTCACAGTGTGTGTGTGTGTGTGTGTGTGTGTGTGTGTGTGTGTGTGCGTGCGCGTTTATAAGTGTACTGCGAATAATATCACTACACTGTATATAATATATTGTACAGCCACAGAAATACTATATAAAAGTTCATATTCGTAGTCTTTCCCAGCCACCTGTCTCAGGGAAAAAAAAATATTAACACTCCGATTTATGTTTAGTTTCGCCGTTTTTGGGCTTCCATTTGTCTATATAATATATATAACATTTTGACGTTCTTTCGTACATCAACTACACCTATGTATATATATATAAAACGGTGCACGCACACATATATACAATATCTATTCGTCAAGAACGAGGACGACGAAGTGATGATCGACGACTGCTGCCGCGATCGTGTCACCTGCTGTACCCTTATCCATTATACTTACACTTACATATTATATAAAAATAGGATTTTTTCAACGTTATTATTTCGCGGTGTCCATTAAGTGTTTTTCACGATTTATTTTGTTCATCGTTGTCGGACTAATGGTTTCCATTTTTTTCATTCAATTCACTTGCAGCTGTAATGTGCATAAAAAACAAACGGTAGCCCTATCCAGTGGCGGCGCATATGGCAGCGAAGACTACGATGATGACCGCCGATTCGTACAGACTTGATTCCGGACCAAACACACGACGTAAAACCGCGAAAATCGTTTCAAAAATTAAATATACCTGTAATATATAAATTTTTTATAATCGTCATTTATTATTTTTCACGTCTACGGTATCTATATATATATTACGATAACCGGCACACCTCTAAGTCAAACGGTTTTTATGTTATGCGATCCGCGAGGTTGCGTTGATAATATTATACTATTAAATATTTATAAATGTTATTTTATAACATAACGATAAGATTTAAAATTCAATGTATAATTCTAAATGCCAGTACACACAAATATACAATAATATATATTTGTATATTCATTGCGTATAAGTCATAAAATATATACAGATCTACTTCGACTATATATATGTATAGGTAAATAGGGTGAGCTGTATATGGGGCAAAAGGGCTTGGGGTGCCCGTGTAAAAGATGAATTATTACTGGCATCCCCATACCCCCGCTACATCCTAAATCGTAGACCCTAATATACAATCGATCCGTTTAAAAACGACAAATTTCCTTAACGATGTTAGCCGCCAGGTTTGAACGCCAACATCAGAGAGTTTCGAATCAAAATAAAAGTTATTTCGATTTTTTTTCTATTATTCTATTGATGGTAAAAATCACATAAGAGATATTTATAATTTATAAGGTTTTTGTAGATAATTTACTTAGGTTCGTGTCTTCAGACACAGAATAATTATGAATTCGTGTGTAAATACAATAAAGTGTTAAATAATTACTGTGACTAATTTATAGAAAAAACTTTTAACTATACTGTATTGAACATCATCTATACGTCTTATAAAATTTTTTTAAATACATTATCGAGCAGTGTGTAAAGTGTTACTACTGTTACTTATACCTAGGCTATTGATAAAATATGTATTTAACATATTAAATATGTTGACTCTACATTGAAAGAAAATTAACAACGAAAAAAACTTCAGAATATATAGGTATAGTATCTAGAATCTAGATATTATATTAATACATTGTACTAGAATTGTTTTTTTTTTTTAATTCATCAATAATTACCTAAATTTTTTCAGCACATGTTAATTTGTTTACATTTTAACTTTAAATAAAAATAAAAAAAAATTGTAATATACGATTTATAAATAAATATGATAATGAATTAGAAAGCAGAACATCTTTAGAGATGTTTTTTTTTGTTTTTTCATATTGTATAGAGAAATATTAAACGTAATTGATGGCGTAACCAAGAGGGATCAAATCCTGAAAATTATATAGCGAATTATAGTGAATTAATTGCACAATTTTCCCAAAATCCCGGAGATCCTAACTAAAAATGGGGAGGGGCCTCCGTTAAGTCAGCACAAAACACAAAAAAATGTACACCAAAAAAACAAAACGTATGCAAGTTCTGAAAATTATATAGCAAATATACTAACAAAAACATACGAAAGTCTAAGGTATATATAGTTTAAAGGGAGGGGGACAACTTCACGGACGTGGTGTATATGATGCGTATTTCGCAAATAGTATTAAAAAGCAGGTACTTTTAAAATCCATGAAGTCTGTTACACTCAAAATATATCATTATGTATTAGGTAGTCCTATTTGATTATTCGATTGCAATACATTGATACATTGATACATTTTTTTTATAAATAGATATATCTATTCTCTATACCAATCAAATAGTCGATTTACTAATCGATGTATTTTAGTTTATTTATCAGTTAGATATCTGTAAATTACGGTGGCCCATTCGGGAGACGTCGCGCGTCGCCTCGTACTTTCAACTGATCTAAATAAATCTGATAGCTGAATTCTAGGCATGGGCATAGACATACCACGGTAGTTGTTAATTTGTTTAGATTGTTACTTGTTGTTACGTTCAAGGCCGTATCTGTGGGGGGATGAGGGATCCAAGGGGTCCAGACTCCACCCAAAATTTTTAAAAGTAGCCACATTTTACTGGTTAATATATAATTTATTCTCTATAAAATTTCAGTATCTATATTTAAAAAAATGTTGGATCCCCAAAAATTTTTTTTTAGTTACGGCCTTGGTTACGTTCATTAGTGCACAGCAAAAACAACTGTATTTTAATAATAATAATATAATAATATTATAATTGTATAATATCGCGTCGGTTTCATAGTAACATACCTACGTGTTTTTGTTTAGTTTATTATTTTGCGTGTCAATTGTGTTTAAATCTATCCCGATCTAAGCTAGTCTTGAATATAATTTGAAACGCTCGTTGATAATCATGGTACTGGACATAGGATCACCGGCCGCGGCAGTGGGGCATGGCTCTGATACTACAGTATTTGAGTTACAGTGCCTTACCCCCGAATGTGACAGTGGATCGATGAGTGGTAAGTGATTTGAAGTCTTTGTTTGGAATGGTTTTTAAATTATATTGGCTTATGAAGTTAGCAATAATATTAGCGTTTTATGCATTCGTACAAAGCTCTATTTCACCGCAGTGGTGGATCCAGGGGGTGGTGCAGGGGGTGCGTGCCATCCCCTCGATCATTATTTGATTAAAAAAAAAAATGTTCATAAAATTTGTTGTCATTATTGTGTGAGTGCATATAAGGCGCTTTTTTATTTCCCGAATCGCTATCTGGCGTTAATTTCTACATGTTTACTTTTGTTATTATTGTGATTAGTATTTATATTAAATCTAAGTAATATATAATACATATATATATTTTATTTTATAAATTTTTCATTCAAATCATTTTCGGGCAACGACGTGTGGCACAGTCGGCAAGTTGTTATCGTCGTCACCGTGAAATGTAATATTGTACTAGTCATTAAATTACAATTTTGATTGTGTAGTACAATATTATACAAAAATGTTGGATTTTTTCGTGTTTTATACTTGTGTACTTGTGTGATTTTACTTCGCTATAAGTAGACTGTCCTATGACATATCATATGATTAAATTATTAATTGATTTAATTATTTTTGAATGGTTATATTAACGGTAAAATAATTTATATATTATAATATAATATAACGATTAACGGTATATTTTCGAACCAGTAAAATGAATTTATGTAAAATTATAAATTGGCAATACATTTATATTTTATAGTAATAGTAGGTATGTAGAATTTAAAGTATATTAATTCTTTAACTAGTTATTACTCAAGTAAATAATATATTTCAACATATAATATAGTAATTATGATTTTTTTTTTTATACATACTTACTTTTACGTATGTAATCTTTATTACATTTTTAGTTATAAATTAAATCTTAAATATATTTGGAAAAATACTTTTAATTTTACATAAACACAATTTCAACTTAAATGGAATATCTGACAAAAAAAAAAAGAAGAAGACCAATATAATTAAATGTCTAGTCTACAAAATGGACGCCATTCCCATAAACAATTCTTGGATTCGCTTCTGTTTTACTGTGCTATGAAAATATATAAAAAAATCTCTGAATTTTTAGCTATACTGCTATCAGGGCTATTAATTGTTGATAGTTTTTGAACTAAAATATCATCTAGATCTGATTCATCTTCACTCTCGATTTCTATAATTCTGTCTAAACTTTATAATAATATGTTATATCCTAATGTTAACCTAACCTTTTTTTAACAATAATATACACTATACCAGTGGTTCCCAATTTGTGGTACGCGAGTTAATATTAGGGGGCCGTGGTTATGTAGTACTGAAGTGATATTTTTATTTTATTTTAGTAAAATTATTAAACACGTAATGGTTTGAAATTCCAGGTATTATAAACAAATAGATAAACTCGATTAATGTAAAAAAGGTCGACAATTAATGATATAATTAAACAAAATTGAAAAGTAAGTAATCTCAAATAAGGGATCCCCCGTCCAATTTAAGTTTTAGCTAGGGGTCCGTGGCTCAATTCTAATTAAGAACCATTGCACTATACCCACCAAATGGTTTAAACTACAAAAACAGATAGAATGTATTGCTTATTAATTATTATAGTAGAGCTGGAGACTTCATATCCTAAAAAACCTTAAAATATGTATTCATTTATGCCCTAAAGAACCACTAAATATGCTATTCAAATATACATTAAAAAATAATACAATTATAATACCTATTCAATAAAATTTTTTATTTTAATGTCAACATAATATTTCAATATTTGCAAAATTGTTTACTATTCTTTTCCGATTTATTTTCTTTGAATCACGCTTGCGGTGTACCAATATAAATAGTAATGCAAGTTATCGGCGAGGAACCATCAGAGTATCATACTAATATCTCAAGCCCAGAAAATCTATTTAAAATTAAATTTTTCTTTACAAAATTATAAAACTCACACCTTTATAAAATAATTGTAAAATATGCCCTTTTAAATGAAAAATGGTTAAATATGCAAAATTTGCACCAATACATTTTAATACAGGTACACTCGTATTGCTATGAAACAAATTTATATTTTACTTAGCTATGTTTTTAAAGATTTTTTAAAAATATGCAAACTCCTAGAAGTCCCTAGCCCTTCTTATTAGTTATTGCTTAAGGCATCGGCACATAGGACGTGGGCTGACCGCGTGGTCTTTGTAAAAAAGTACAATAGGATCGCTGCCCGCGTTGGTCTGGGTACTGGGCTGTTATAGCAGACCGCGTTCTAAGTATCCGAGTCTTTATTATGAACATCGAACGAAAATATTATATCTTATCAAATAATAAATATAATATTATGATTTACCTATTAGGCTATTTCAGTATTACCTAAGTAGCTAGGTAACGTATAGTTTTTTTTTAATTTCTAATTATAAATGCACAATAATATTTTTTAAATATTTAACAATACTTACCAAAAAGGTGTGAAAATTAAAAAAAATCATGAACACATCATTAACAGGATATATTTAATTTAAATTAAATTATAATTTTATATTATTACAGCTGATGTATATGCTTATGCTGCCGAATACCAAGTGAGTTGAATACAACTACAAATTTTACTATTGCTTAAAGTTTAAACTTAATAAATGTTTGTTAAAAAATATTTTTCCAGAAAATTGTAGAACATAAGAGTATCGAGAATTTAGAGTTGTATCTCATTGTTGTGGCTATAGTTATATTGATATTTTCACTAGTTTATTATAAATATCAAGTAAATATATATAAAAATACCTAACATGCATAAAATAGCCGACTAAGATTTATAAATTTCAAATAATTTTGTAGATAATGAAATTTGTGTTATACTATTACTACATCGCTTAGTAAATCTTTGTGGACCAATTTCTATTAAATATTTAAGTATACTTTAATATTAAAATTCTATACTTCTACACTAGCAATAAGGCAATTAGTATTGAATATTTCATAATTAACTAAATTTATCATTACCTTTTTTTTTTAATATTAATGATTTTATGTATTTTGATGTACAGCTTTATAATATTAATTTTTTTAATAACGGAACCTAAAAAATTGCTAATATTTGAAAAAGAACTTAACTCTAGAAATACACAATCTGTAGTTTTTTTTTATTACATTTAAATTTATTTAGGTGCATTTTAATGTAGGTACTTTAATTAATAATCTTTATTTTTAGACAACAGAAAGAGATTCTGAAATTGAATCTTTAAATTATCATTTGACTAAATCTGATGTGGTTATTTTATTTATTTTTATAACTATTTTTTAATAAATTATTTAACACAAATAACAATTTCATATTTAGGATATTATATCATCCCAAGCCATACTAATTAAAAATCGTGAACCAAAAATTGATGAATTAATTGAAAATAGTAAAGAAATGCATTTACTTTTAAAAACTGCATTAAAATCTAGTAAAAAAAATAAAGAACTATTAAATACTTTGAAAGTACAATTGGCCGATTCAGAGAATTTGATAGCAAATCTCACACAAAAAGTAAAATATATTTATAAAATATTTAATATAATACAAATAATTGAGTTTGAATATTTTTTTTATATTCTTAGAATTTTGAAAATACATCGGAGTTCGAAAAACGGACCGACACAGAAAAATCTCTTTTAATTATTGTAGAAGAGTTAGCTAATGAAAATAATAGTTTAACTGACGAAAACGCTAAGTTATCATTACAATTGGAAGAAGTGAGTGATAAGATTTTTAAATATAATTTGAAATTAATTGATATTATCCACGGTTAAAACTTTAAATACAAACGGAAATGCTTGTATTAATATTCTTTCGGATACTTAAATTATTTTAATTCTGTTTTTAGTAATTTAGTATAAAGAATTTTTATTTATTATATTATAATATTATTAATTATATTATATTTTATTTTATTTATATTAACAATTATTAAGATTATACTATATATTTTTATTGATAAATACTTGAAACAAATATCATAAATAGAGAAATTGACTTTGCAATAACCCTCTACAAAAAGAACAAAAACCATCCAATGGCCTATGTTGCCGCGGATTAATTAATAAAAAAAAAAGTTGAAACAAATATAATGTAGAGTAATTTCTAAATGTATTATGTTTTGATTTGGTGATGCACACATTTTTCACCTACAAACAAATATGGCTTCAAGGTTGTGATACAACAATTTTAAACATACTGTTTTAACCATTTTTAGAAGTATTAAATTAATAAACTATTAATTATTGGTACTTAATAAACAATTTATTTTAGGTTATTAATAAAAATAAGGTAAAAGAATCAAAACTACTTGATGAAATAGATAGTTTGAAATTTGAACTGGACAAGCAGACTTCTACTTTAGTAACTGAAGAAAATGAAGTTTCTTTGTCTAAGAAGGAAGCTTTGCAAGAAGTTATGTTACATAAATTTAATTCAGCAGAAAACCAGCAATTTTTTAGTTTAATGTTTTAATAATCAGAAAAATAATTATTATTATTGATCATTACAGATTATACTGAGATTTCGAAAAGCGATATTGTGGATTTAGTAAATCATTGTTCAAAATTAGAAACAATAAATGAAGAGTCTGTGAGGAGTCTGAAGGAGCTTATATCTGTCCGTGAACGCCATGACGAGGACGGCTGGCTGGATTTACCTGACGTGTGGTCAAAGGTAGGGATACCAGTGGAGAAGAAGAGGACGGAGGTGCAGCTGGCGGGGAACTTCCTGAACGGTAAAAAAAAGGCTAGGATGCATGTTAGCCAACAATATCGGCTAGCAAGGCATCCTAAGCCGCCGACTTGGAACCTGGAAGCCGCCAGCGAGCCTCCACCGGTGGCAACGGAGGACTGATAGAGAAGAACTAACAGTTACAGTTCGCGGTTTGAATGCATTATACTTGGTAGTGCAATACAATTATATAGACACCCCCCTATTTTCACAAAAATAACAAATAAATATATATTTCTTTAATTTTTTCATGTAATTGTTAATAAAACAATAAAACATTTACATTATATATTGTTGTATTTAAAAATGTATCAAATAAAAATAAAAAGTAGGTACATACTATTTTATAATATTATTCATATTGAAGATTTGATTACTTTAAAAAATATATATATTTATAATTATTGCAGGCTTTTATTTTGAAGTTTGATGAATAGGTACTTAAATATTCAATATTCAAATATACACTATATTTATTATGTATTCATATTACATATAACAAGTCCAAAAGTAGTACCTACAGATAATGTGATATAAAAACAAATTTAAACTTAAGAAAATAAAAGTGCTGATTGTAACAGTTTTGACCTTGAGCCATACATATTAATAGCTTCATCTATTGGTATATCAATATCAGAATTACATTATATCAACATTAAATTATTAAGTCTAGATTCAGACATTGTTGAGCGAAGATTGGATTTGAATGATTTGATTAATTTTAATTTTGAAAAACACCTTTCAGCACTTGCTGACGTTGGAGGTAAAGAGTAAATACCTTTGTAAGCTAAGTACAAATTTGGAAACGCCGCCGACATACCTGTATTACTGAGAGTTTTAAATATATCTAATAGTTTTAATACATTTGTATCTTCATCATTGGATCTCATGCTATCATTATCGCTTCTATTATTCTCCTAGCTGAATGCATTAATTGTTGGTATTATCATCAATATTTTCTGAGACTTCAGGACATGTTTTCATGAAATGGAGAATAAATTATACTCGGTACTTAAACTATCCTGATCAATGTTGGTGGATGATACCTAACCATTTACATATATAATTAAATGAGCTAGGTGTGGTAACAGATTTTTGAAGTAAATGTTCAGCAGAAAACAATGAAATTTCATTAAACACATTTTCAGCATCGTTATACCTGTCATCCAGCTTCATTAAAGTTTTATCAAGAGTCATATTATATACTTCGCTAATACAGCGGTCCTTTGCAGACAGAAGTCGCTCATCGCTTGTTTTTTCCCCACTCATTTTTTTTAATAGAAGTACGTTTAATCGGCATATTTTTTTCTTCTAAGTCTAAACTTGTACAAAATGATTCAGAATCAGAAAATATGTTGGATAAATTATCATATATTCTCATTTCATTTAAAAATTGTCGTGTAGCTTTTTACAAGTTTCATTGCTTGAATGAAATCCATACCTGGAGCTTGTAAATAAACAGATAATGGTGTCGTAGCTGAAAACATTTTTTTCATTAAATGAGCTGTGATTATAAAAGAAAATTTGTTTTAGTTTTTTTAAAACCCCTTGACCATGTCATGGATTTTTTTATCAGCCTCTTCTGACATAATATATTTTAATGTTTCAATTACTGCTTTATATGTTATTAACATAACATCAATACAACAATCATGGTAAGTCCATCTTGTATTTGAAATGTGTCGAACTACCAGTTCCCGCAGTTGAAGGGTAAGAATAAGGCTAAGGAGCTTGTAAAGTTGTAAGCCAACAATATCGGCTAGCGAAGCCAACTTCGAACCTGGAAGTCACCAGCACACCGGCCTTCAAAAGGAACTAACTTGCATTGTATAATATGCACATTATAATCATTATATAGACTATAAATTTAATGTTTCATGTTTTACCATCAATTATTTTAAATTGTGTACGTTGCGTCGTCGTAAAAAAGTATGTGTTTACAAAAAATATGATAATCTTTTCCCTCACCACTTTATTATTATATGATGTTGCATACAACTCAAGGAATAGATATTATAAATTAATGAATGCATTTTATGCATATAAAAGAAAAATACACGTATAAATATGTTGAGTATTATTTTATACATATATTATATTATGAGTGGAGTGGTACGGGGTTACCCCGCAAAATGTTTGTCCACTACTCCGCATGTCTAAATTTTAAATACGTTTAACTCATAAACTAATCGTCCTAAATTCAATTTATAAAAATACTCAGATAATAATTCTGCTTCGGAATATGAAATTAAAACTCTATATTGTCATTCAAAAAATTTAAAAATTTAAAAAAATATAAGGATAAAAAAGTGGGCAAGTGGGTATCGCTCTGCTGTATAGTAGAGATGTAGAGAGGTCACTGGTCACTATAATGGATGTGTTAAATTTGAATGCAATGACGGGTATCATTGTATATGAAAAATGATGGATACAAACTTATGGATAAACTAGTATTGGATTTTTGAACCTTAAGTATAAATCACAAGTTTTATGAATTTTCAACTTCAAAATTCTTTGCAAATTTTCGTGATTTTGATATATTTCGTAAACATTTGAACTTAAATGCTTATAAACAAAAATTGTGACTAACGTTTTTGAATTTTTACTACGATAAGTACAATTAATAATAAACCTTGTATTAAATTTTAAAGATTTTTTGGATAGCCAAATTTTTTTTATCGGCATTTTAAGAAAAAAAAGCGAGTAAGTGGGTATCGCTCTGCTGTACATTATGGGGTGGGGTGGACCTCGGACTATGGTAGGTTAAATTTGAATGCAATGATAGGTACCTATCATTGTATACGAAAAACGAATCTGAACGGAGATGATTTGTCAGTCTAGGATATATTATATTTAAATATTATCATATATATTCTATTTTGAAACAAATTCAAACATTTAAGTAAAAGTTTCAAGATCCTACGTTTGGTAATTTATTTAAAAATAACAAAAATCGAAAATTATTTAGTAGTAAAACGTTATTTTACACGTGTATTTTTGATTTCAAATAAAAAATAAAAACTTTAAACACTCGTAAAATTTTTTAAATTGAATAATCCTCAAATTTTTTTATAATTATTCTAAGCTTAACTTAAGGACAGCATATATTAAATTTTCAATTCTTAGCTTTTGATAGTAAAATATTTATAAATTTTTAACTACTAAATAATTAAAAATATTCATGATTTTGACGAATTTTTGTCAATATTTGAACTTCAAATGCTAATAAAAAAAAATTTTTAATTTTAAAATTTTAAAAATATGTATTCTTATAATTTTTTTATCGCAATAAGAATAACTTATGACTTATGAGGAACTTAGTATTAATTTTTCAAATATTTTGACTCCGACAAAAAAATTCACTCGACACTTCAAAAAATATTCTTAGGAAAATTGAAAATTTCAGTTGTCTATCAATTGCAATAGCTCAAAAAAAGTCAAAATATTTTGAAAATCAAATCACGTAAACAAAATCGCAATCTAAATAACTGGTAAAATTTTCAAGTATTTACGACTTATACTATTTGAATAACAACAAATATCAAAAATCGTTTGAGGCTAAACCGTTATTTAACGCGGTTTTGTAAAAATTTAAATTTCAAACACTCCTAAAAAATTTTTGTCTTAGTCCTGTAGAGTTTTTTTTACAGAAATTTGAAGAAAAATTTATGAAGAACCTTTTACCAAATTTTCAAAACTTAATTGTAAAAGAAAAAATTTTTACGATTTTTCAACCACAAAATTACTTGCAAATTTTCGCAATTTTGACATATTTCGTATAAATTCGAACTTTAAGAACTTAAAAAAAAAAATTGTGACTAACGATCTCGGATTTTTTTTTATCACTTTAAGAAAAATTCATAAGAAACCTTGTATTAAATTTTCAAGATTTTCTGGCAGGCCAAAAAATTTTAATCGTTATTTAAAAAAAAAATACTTAGAAAAATTGAAAATTTCAATCGTCTATAAATGGCTCAAAAAAAAGTCAAAATTCAATTGTGTATAGATAACGCTAATATAAACATTTGGTGAAAATTTCAAGTATTTACAGTGATTAGTTTTTGAATTACAACCATATAAAAAAGTCGATTTGGTCGAAGAAACTGGTTAGGTTAGGTTAGGTTATAATTCCCGTTTTTCTGTCACTTTTTTTTTTGTTTTTTTTCGATTTTTTTGAAAACTGTTGGAAAATGTTTACTTTTGACCTCTATAATGCACCAATGATATCCATTTTGCCATCGGAAACCACCCCCAAAGTTTGAAATTGAAGCATTATTTCAACTAGTTATGCTATACATAGACACACACATAAAAAACACATCATTGTAAAATCAATACATTCATCACTCCGTTCAGAATCTAAAAAGTATTAAATAAGTATAATTCTAATGAATACAATAAAATTTAGCGATATAATAGTTATAAATAAATATATATAGGTATACTTAAATTCCAACAATTGAAGTGTGGCCCAGATAAAATACATGTTACATTTTTATATTTTGGCGCAAATTACAGGTAATAAAATTGGCGAAAAAAATTCATCTTCTAGTTTATCGGTTTATAATATTATATAGTATTTTATCACACGGTATTTATTGTTTTTAAAATAACACAATACGGCTACCTACCACGATTTAAGATAATATCTATAAACTAAATTGGTTATGAACATTTAAAATAATATATTTTAGAAACTCAACTGAGTAATGGCTGTAAGAGTCTATTTAGCCAAGGGCCCAGTCGGCAATCGCCAACTCGCTGACCTGGCCAGGCCGCCACTGAATATAGGTAATTGTATCTCCATTAATAATTCAAAATTCTCGCATGCAGAGCGTGCCAAATAAATCTCCAACTTCTTCGACTATACCCAATCTTTGTGATGATTTCAACTCTCCTGAAGAATTTAAATTACTCTTCTCTCTATTTCAATCAAACTGATTGAAAAAAAGTAAAAAAAAAAGCAACCTATTACGTATCGAAAAATCGTTTTTCATCGCCACTTACGGTAAATAAACTCACTGATTCCGACTACTCGAACGAGTCGAACGTCAACATAGAATAATACAATGAGCTAATTATTATTATTATTATCAAATCAAAACCTCCACCTCTAATATTTATTTGGAGAGTTATACTCATGACTTTAGCTCTTTCTGTTTACAAATAATTGAAATAATTGAAATAACAAAATGTGATAATTTTTCATGTAAAAGTTCAATTAATAGCATCAAACAGTCTAATAATGCACATTTCTATATTTACCTGCCACCTCAGACAAGAAAAATTGTTTAGAGCAGTAATAAGAAATCTTCACCATACATTCCACTAAACAAGCGAAAAAAAAGAACTTCAGATATTCCAAAAAACGTAACCAAAGTCTTATAACTCAATACCTAATTCCCACTTCCACTGTTTTTTATCGATATAGAACATAATATTAACACTAAACAAATGTTCAAAGTTGATCACCTCTGCTGTGTAAAAATAAAAATAGAAGAGCCTCGTATCTCCCACCAGTCAGTTCAATACCTTCGATGCAGTGAACTTCATCCTTTAGACAGTTGTCAAAAAGTCATCAGATCTATCCAAATGCATCTTCTGTAATAGTCCACATCTGGCCAACTACAGAAGTTGTACAATCCACAAACTACATATTTCAATCGACAGAATTATATAAAAAAATCAACTGCCTTCAGATAATTCCAAGCCCCTTAGTAATAATAATATAAACTATTAAACTCTAAAGGCCTAAACTGTAATTCTTTCTTGATAAATTTAAATCACTGATTATTCCTCGCTATCGTCATCGATAAGCTCATTAGTTCCTTTTCTACAATAATATCAACTATCCCATCATAATACTCATTTGGAACGTATAAACATAACAAAAAAAATTAACTCCAGTCTCCAAACATTTATACAAAATATATCCTATACCACTATTCCTGATAATCTATCTACACATCTCAAACAAAATGATCTCATGGATTTTTATGTTTAAATAGCTTAAAAATAAATAAAATTAACAAAACTAATTTGAAGTAGCTAGTGTACTTGTGTTAATAGACGCTATCTTCTATCGTACTAAGTACCACGCTTATTTTACTATTATCCAATTTGTTTATTATATTATCATGTATACAGATTGTAAATTTTCTACAGTTTTTTTCTAATAAATAAATAAATAAATAAAAAATATTTTACTTTTCACCTAGCTATTATTTGGAATATTTATTTTTATAGAATCAGATAAAATAAATATTGCATCTATGTTAAAGCATATTCAAAAATATATTGCTAAGAATACAATTTAGTAGGTACCTATAGTTACGCTATAAATAATAAAAAAGGATGGGAGCTTACGTACTGCTACTGCCTACTATTGATTCTAATATAAAAAAAAATCAAAAAAATAATCTATTTCGTAACTATTTTAACAATCGAGAAATTTTGTCATAAATTTAAAGTTATATAATAAGTAACAAAATATAATTACGTAGCTACTGTGTTTAGAAATAAACATAGATCATAATATAACACTACAATATATTGTGCCTTGTGTGTCTGTGCAACTCAGATAAGTAACAAAATAATATTAATAAATATACTATTTAAAATAAATTTCAAATATTCTTATAGGTACTTATGGTACAATAATCGAGAAAATTAAAAAAAAAATGTATTAAAATCTTTTTATTGAGGAAGGAATAGAGAAAATTCGATAGACAACACCAAGTGCACAACGCGAGCGAAGACGTTTATAATAATAAAAAAGGCATGAAAATCATGATTTAAGATAATATCTTAAATCATGCACAAAACTCAGATATAAGTGATATAACACTGATATAGGGATACTAAATCCGTAAAACCGCATTTATTTATCTATCAGATAAAGGTCTCCGAGATAGGAACTGGAATCTTTATGATTTTATATAAAATATCAATAAAAATATTTTTATAATAATTATTAGTTGTAATTATTATAAGTTTCTACAGTTTCATTTTTGAATAATAAAAAAATCAATTTAGTTAAAAACTAGTTCTCGGGAAAAAATTTCCGTTTTTCCTTAATTTTTTGTTTGTTTTCCTACATCATAAAAAGTACTAGGAACTCTTAATTTTGTACAAATTAGATCCAATTTTCTATCCAAAACCTTTCTCAAAGTTAAAAATTGAAGCATTTTATCGTCTTCCCATCTTTTACTATGTACACACAAAAATCAAAACCAACACATTAATATAATGTAAGAATTATAAATATTTATTTGTTTTACTTCTTATAACTTGTAACAACAATGCAATATACAAATTACCATAGGTGCAACTAGGGTGGGGAGCTTGGGTGGGTTTAGCCCACCCGATTTTGTATGTTAGTGTTAATAATCAATAATAGTGGTGCATGTAGAGCCGTAGGGACAAGCCCCCATGAATCACTAATAGGTATCAATTTAGCCTACCCAAAAATAGCTTTACTTGCACCTATGCAAATCACCTCGCCTCATCACCAAAAAGTGGTCTACATTACATATCACTATCATTCACCACCAAAACAGAAACATAATTTTATCACCTTCTGTCATATGCAACGACCATTATCTGATCACATAACAAGATCAATAAAAAGGTAATTTTATAAAAACTCTAATAGCAATTTTAAAATTTTAATATAATGAAATTTTATTATATAACATTAAAAGACAAAAATATAGCAAATATAATGTAAAACAAAAACACATTGTAGAATTTTAACAGAAAGGATAACAAATAACTAGTAAGCCAGTGACGTTACAACATGTTACTGAGTTAGATATTAAATTGTAGATTTTAATTTTGTAACTAATTTTTCTTATGATTATAATTATAATAGTTTTAGTACTATATTATTTTAATAAATTAGAAATTTTAAAGTAAATGGTTAAATTTAAAATTATTTTACTAAAAAGGTATTACAATAATAAAAGTAATACTAAGGTATTACTATAATAATAAGTTGATACAGGCTAATAACCTCTGCTGTTGAAGCCTAAATTTTTTTTTTTTAAATAAAAAAAAATAATAAGTTGATAACGCCACCATGCAAATTTATGTATTTATTAATAAATTAATTGTAGTTTATAAATATCAAATGTTAAATGCATTTGCAATTACAATTTGAATAATAACTCAAGTATAATAACAAATTAATATTAAATTAGCAAGCACCAATTTTAAGACTTATGAAAGTCATAAACACTGAGTTTATAAAATTCTTACAGTGTTTTACAATAATTGTTAATGAGTGGCACATATTTACCCTGCTTAATAACTATAATAATTGTAATATTTAAAATAATTTTATGTGACAAATATCAAGCAGATGTCACTAATAATTTTAATTTGGTTTATCTATTTAAATAACAATATAGAAAAATACAGAAATAATTAACAAATCTTCAATAGTAATAAAAAAAAAAAAAATTGACATAATGTAAATTGACAAAGCAAGTTTGAATGTAATATTATACTGTGTGTCAAATTGTTAAAAAAATATAAATGCCTATAACATATTATATACTAAAAATTACCTTTATTTTTTAAATACCCAAGCCCAAAGTATTTAATTATTAAATATCAACATTTATATTATGCTTAAATTCATAGCAAAAAAAGAATGAAATATGAAATTTAATTATTATATAAGAAATCTTGCTTTAAGAATGAGTAAACATATTTATGTAAACATTATTAATATTAAATGTAAATATTGAAAATATTATATATCAATTTTAGATTTCAATATTAAATAATGCAAAAAGCGTAAAATGTATTGATGATTATATAAATAGAATACTGTAACATAATATGAATACTTTTATTTTTAGCCAACAATTAAAGCCGTCAGACATTTTTTGTAATCACCCGATGTATCGTCCTGTAACATAAAATTGATCAATTAACTTATTAGATTTCTGTAGAAGCCTTAAATACAAATTAAGTAAATATATATTTTAATGAAATAAGTTAAGTTTCTTCTGGTTTTCAATGGATGTGTGCAAAACTAACAACTTTCAGACTTTGATTAAAATTAGACCAAGCAAACTACATTTTTTAAATATTAGTTAATAATTCAGGCAATTCGGCAATCGATCACTATAGCTGACATATTTTTCATTCTCTACACATGCAGCAACTCACCATAAATGTATCAGACTGTTGAGATTCCCATAAATAAAACAAAACAAATTTTAAATTAGATTTATATATGTTTTCAATACTTTTCTAGATTGTAAAAGAATTTCTTGATTATAGTTTTAACTGTTTTAAAAATATATAGGTAATGATAATAAAAAAAAATTATTATATTAATAGAGTCGGAATTAGTGAGATAAGTAATAATTAATATGAATATTTGAAGCTAGATTGACAATCTTGAACATATTTAACATTAAGTTTAACCTGTACGGCTGTACAGTAAAGTATTCACAAAACATATTGATTATTACAAGTTTATTATAAGTTCATTAAAAATAATAGTGATTAAACTGGTTACAGACTCAAATCAATCTGGTATTATCTAAATTAAACTTTGGATATAATAATTAAATTTGAAAGCTAATACAATAGATATAACAGTGATTAGTAGAAGGGCTCATCTATTATAAAATTAATCATTTAATTTTAAATACACAATGATTTTGGATTTATAGTTTATAAGTATATAGTTTTAACTAATGTTCATTTGTTTCAACATTATTGCATATAATATACAATTATTATATTTATTCTAATAAATTAATGTTGACAATCTTTGTTCAAATAAAAACTCAATTTTCAATAGTCAGGATAAATATTATATTTTTATAATAATGATTATCAGTTATTTAAAATGATTTAATTATATATACTTAATAATATGCCTTATATGTAAAAGAAACAAACAAATTCTTACCGCAATATCAGTCTCCAAAGATTTTCCATACATCGACATGTAAGCATTTTTTATATCAACCATGTCAATTTCACAACGAGTTGCGACAATACGAATCAGTGCTCTGTCATTTGTGCCAAAACCAGCCATACTTTCATGTAAACGTTTAGCGAAGTATGCACTTTTATCTCTTACAGATTTCACTATAAAATGATATAACAGTTTATACTTAGTATACAGTTTAAAATAAAAATTTTCAAATTTTTACCAATCGCTTTAAGTCCATTTTCAATATCACCACTGAATTCACTTTTGA
This sequence comes from Schizaphis graminum, assembly GCA_020882235.1. Classification (NCBI taxonomy): domain Eukaryota; kingdom Metazoa; phylum Arthropoda; class Insecta; order Hemiptera; family Aphididae; genus Schizaphis; species Schizaphis graminum. Next base: position 75,591,547 of record CM037032.1, read on the forward strand.
TGACATCTTCAAATTCTCTTCCAGTTAGACGATGATATTCCAAAAATACTTGTTGTAGTTGACAGAAACTACGGCTACATAAAATCATGTTGAATGTAGACTCATCCGTTCCAAATTGTAATTCGCCTATGAATTGAAAATGATTGAAACACTACTGATTTATATTTTTTTATAATGAAATTATTTACCAGCTTGTAACAAGTTTTGTGCATCAGCTTGTGCAGATGCAACATCAACAAATGTATTTTCATTACGTTGCCCCTACCCAAATAAAAATAAACTTATATTATTATCAAAGAGAAGTACAAAAAAAAAAACTAACCTGACAAAGCGACACTAATAATCGCCGGAAACTTCCTGATGTTTCTCCCATAAGCTCTTTTTCTAAGTCTTTTCCAAATACTAAAAAAAACATAATTATTAAAATACTAGAAAAATATAATATATTAATACTAATTATTTTTATATTAACTATTAACTAAATTAAACCTACATTTATGGTATGCCATTTTTATATTATTGATCTCAGCATTAGAAGCAGTACATATGATTTCAATTATTGTTTCTTCATTAGTGCCAATACCATCAATAGCATTGTGAATTTCTTTAGCGAGAAAATCATAAGTAGGTGTCATGAGTCCTACAATCAAATCTTCAAACTTTCCACTCAGTTCACTTTTCAAATCGGATATCAAATCCTAAAATAATAAAATAATATTTTATCAAACAAATAAATATTATAATATAATTAATTATGTAATTGAAACTTATACAGGATGATTCTTTTATCAAACAACACTCGTTATTTCAAAAAGTATTAATGTTTATGAAAATATTTTTTTACATAGTTTCAAATTGTTAAAAAAACAACGTTTTTATTAAAAATTATATTTTTAAATATTTTTTATCCTTATAATTTTTTAAGTTTTTACTTTTTTGAATGACAACATAGTGTTTTAATTTCATATTCCAAAGCAGGATAATTTTCTAAGTATTTTGATACATAATAAAATTTGAATTTAGGGTGAGTAGTTTATGAGTTATACTTATTTAAAGTTTAGACAAGCGAAGTAGTGGACAAACATTTTGCGGGGTAACCCCGTACCACTCCACTCTGTGCAACTAAACTTTAAATCTGTATAACTCATAAACTACTCACCCTAAATTTGATTTTTATGTATCAAAATACTCAAAAAATTATTCTGCTTTGGAATATGAAATTAAAAATCTATGTTGTCATTCAAAAAAGTACAAACTTAAAAAATTATAAAGATAAAAAATATTTAAAAATATAATTTTTAATAAAAACGTTTTTTTAACAACTTGAAACTATGTAAAAAAATATTTTCAAAAACATTAATACTTTTTGAAATAATGAGTGTTGTTTGATAATAGAATCATCCTGTATATGTCATAAGCTCAACAAAAAGTGTATTACTTACTTTACCAAACATAGTCTTAAATTGAATTGCAATTTCCTGTCTTTGAGAATTAACTCTATGAGCCAAGACTTGTATGATTGATTTTTCATCAGTTCCAAACCCTTTCATAGCTTTACGCAATATTTCAGCATCACGACGTGGATCAAATGGATTAGCTGGACGAAGTGTTGGATTAGACTAAAACAGAACATAAGGTTTTTCAATATGCAAAACATACCTAAATACATTCATAAACCAACATTTTTGTAAATCATAATTCTATTTTAAATTAATTATTGAACTAATGTTATAAATTATAATACTAAATTAATTAACAAATCAGCAATAAATAACTCAAGTTAGTGGTTATAAAAATTAATATTATTAAAACATAGTGAATGAATAATTTTTGAATAATATGAAAAGCCAATTATCGTGTTATTAGTATTATATAAGCGATAGGCTTTTAACGTTAATTAACATAAGTGTGATTAAATAAAGTATTTATGAAGGTGAGATATTAATGGGGTATTTATCTATATCAGTATTCTTCAGAACTTACTATTATTCTGTAAACATATGTAGAATAAACACTAATTAACAATATTTGATCATATATAATTATTAGTTACATCCATAAACATATTGTACATAATTAAAATTTGCAAAATTGCATGTATTTATTTATACCAGATATAAGGTCAAGACTCAAGAATAAATAATGAAATTATTATTTTATTATTGACTTTATAAAAAGTTTTAATATGAGTATTAAAAAATGGAAAGTTTCAAAAGAAAGTATTGTACTTAATTGTTATCAATTTTTTATTGTAAAATTCATTTTTAACTATGTTGTTAATAAAAGAAATCTAAAAAAACAAATTTAAATTAAATATCTATATTATATATCTATCATTGATAATTTAATAAAAATATATTGAACCATCAATCTTAATTGGAATCATAATAAATATATCATTCATTTTTTATATATTTAAAAAGAAATTATTGAAATCTCACCTTTTTCTGAACAGGTGAGCTGCTCAATGGTTGATAATGAGCAGGAGTGCTAATAGGTGGATATGCTGCTTGTGGCGGAACTTGAGAACCACCATTATAACCACCAGCTGTCATATTCGGATAAATTGAAGATGTTTGTTGAGTGGGAGGGTAAGCTGATTGAGTTGGATAGGTAGCTGACTGTGGTGCATAACTAGAAGGCAGTTGGGCATTTGGATATGGAGAGGCCTGTGGTGGATATTGGCCAGGAATAGTGGATGGATATTGACCTGTTATACTTGATGATGGGTATTGGCTAGGTACAGCTGATGATGGATACATTGGTGGATTTGGAGTATAAGGACCAGATTGAGGTAGGAACTGTCCAGATGGTTGTGGTGGATATTGCCCAATTTGAGGAGGGTATGGGCTCTGTTGGGGATAGCTAGGTTGGCCTGGTGGATAAGTACTTGGCATTGGATACCCTTGTTGTCCTACATTACCTCCGGGATATGGTGGATAGGGTAACTGAGAACCAGGCTGTTGCACTCCAGGTTGGCCAGGGAATCCCTACCAAAAAACAAAATAGTTCATAAAATAAGTTAACTAGGTAAAAACTAAATACATTAACATTCTTTCATTTTAACATTAATTCTTTATCTAATCTATGGCATGTGTAAAAATATATTTACCAATATTATTACTGTTGCCAACAATTTTCATATTTATGCATTAAATAGATAACATATTGAACAATAAAAGTGCTTATAAATTATAATATTATTATTTAAATAATAATTATGTATGTAAAAAAGTAAACTAATGACATACTAACATTTTAATATAAATTTACTTAAAGCCTACAATATTAGAATTTAATAAAATAGTTGTCTTATAAATAACCAATACTGAATTAACCAATTACTAGAATTACTTAATGAAATATTACCTAATAAAAATCAGGTGATACTATTAGTGCTATTATACTAATAAAAGCATTACTAAAACCATTGATTATATATAATCAATATTCAATACTAAAACTTATGAAAACTGTTAACAATAATAAAAAACTATAAGGATAAATTTATCCATACAGTATTAAGAATGAAAGTATTAATAGTTATTAGTATGAGGGATATTCCAAAATCAACCTCTGATGTGTTACAATTACATACACGCACTTCGGTGACGGGTTTCTGCATGTCGCAATCAGTAAATTATTCTCTAATAATATACTAAGTTTTGACCATTTTCATTCAGTATTTTTCCAATAGTTGCCATTTTAATATGGAGAGTACAATTTTATCTCCTGCTGCCTCTGAGGTACGAAGTGTAATTTGTTTTTTGCAAGCTGAAGGAAAGCCAGCTCATAACTACTCTCTACAGAATCGTATTTGAAAACTTAGGTTACCACAAGTTCTGTGCCTGTTGGGTTCCAAAATAGCTCACAGATGTCCACAAAACCCAACGTGTCAATTCAGGAAATTATTTCTTGAACGTTTAAAATAACTTTAGTTGCAGAGTCCAATTGGGATATTTTTGATCACTTTCCCTACAGTTGTAATTTGGCAACAAGTGATTATCACTTTTTCCCAAAATTAAAATGGTCCATTGCATCTCAACAGTTTGGAAGTATAAGGAATTTAAGAACGGTGTGAACCAATGCCTCAACACACTGGTGGTGCCATTTTTTAAGGAGGGTATACAAAAGCTCGTTTTACGTTACCAAAAATGTGTAGATTTAAACAGAGACTATTTAGAAAAATAATTTAGATTTTAATGAAACTATTTTGGGCAAAAAGTTAATGTTTTTGGTTTTAAAAAAAAATATTTTTCACTTAGGAGGTTGATTTTGGAATAGCCCCATAGACGTGCACAGCCTCCGGTTTCAGGGGCAACAAGAGATTAATTCGGCCCATTCTTCAAATTCACCATTAAAATCGGCCCATAGTTTTACTTTTTTTACTATTGGGTATCAAAATTAAAATTGTATTGGTTATTGGTTTTTTTGGATAAAATCTCGGATAAAATGTTGTACAGTAAGATACCAAACCACTAAAGGTGTACTTTTCCACAAGCCTATACTTAATATTTATTATTTGTAATATTAAAAAAAAAATAATTTGTGGAAATATAATTTTACCAAGGCCCATTATTTAATATTTGCCAGCACCGGTAGCCCCAAATAAAGTCTCTGCTGTCCCCGTGCGCACGCCTATGAATAGCCGTCGTACATAATAATCTTAATGCTATATTAATGAAAGAAAACTAAATAGTAAATACCTATTATAGTTATAATATAGGTACTTTGAATACATGCTAGATTATAAATACTTAGTAAACTATAGATAACTATTTAAAACTATCAATCAGTGGCGCCGAAGTAAAAAAAAATATGTAGGACAAACATTTAAAACAAACACCTACCCACCACATAATTAGTTTACATTTGAAGTTAGATCATTGTTTCTGTAATACAATAAAATCATTCATTCTCCTAGATAATAATATAATGTTTGCATGAAACTTTGTGGTGATGGTCCACTACCCACCTACCAACAATTTTATGTGTAGGACAATTATCCTACATTAACATGGTGTTTGGCGCCACTGCTATCAATGAGTAACCAATCCAAAAAATTTAATATACTTATAAGTTATAAGTGTCCACTATAACTTAATAAAGCTTAGATGTAAACAACTAATATTAGTGGTAAAACATTTATAAGAGGAATATCTTTTTCTGTAAAAATAATAAAACAAATTGTAGTATTTGTCAGTTATCATGACTTCCTTTCTTTATGTGATGTAATTTAAAAACAATAAATTATAAATTATAAAAACTATTAAAAAAACTAAATTCAAAATTAGACATTAATAATTAACTCAAGGAGGAAAATGTTAGGCCATGTAATTTAAAATGCCTACAAATGGATTACCATGCTTTTGATGCCATATAAATTCAACCCAATAAATGTCTATATATTGACGAGCCACACCTTTATGTTTCTTATTGCACCATTTAGAAGAGCCCCACAACCTATTGATATTTTGTGTGTCAGCACCAGTTTGAGGATTGACAAAATTGTAAATATAGTTAACAGTTAAATGGTTAAATCTAACATTTTAAAGTTAATTTGTTTAATAATCATGCCAGCGATCAGAATAAATAGTTGTACCTTGGTTTATATTATCGTCAAACATATTTAACTGTGTTTGACACTATTTTTAAGTTATTTACTACGGTAGCCCCAATAACCAAGTTTATTTATTATCAGTTATTAAGTTAGGTAGTTGCGATAACCGATAAGTACTCAAATTGTTTAAAATGCTATTGCATATAAAATTAGTTAATATTCTCAAATTTAATGATTCGTATCATACAAAAAATTGATACAATTTCTTTTCAGGTCTGTTTGCAAACAATAATGAATAATGATCATTAATTTTGAATCATATTAGTAAAAAATGTTTTGTATTTAGTATTTATTAAGAAATATTCGTCATTTTTTATATTTTTTGGCCAATTAAGCATTTGAAATCTCTTGTCTACTAGCATGCACACTATTAGATTTTTTGCTCATACAAAAGTAGTTATAAATAGGTAGTGTACATCAAGAATATTTTACCTACCTAGTGTTTAAAAACTAAAAAAAAAAACTTACCTGATTGTTAGGAGGATATCCTGGATAGCTCATATTTATAGATGGAATTAAAAATGCAAGTTAAATCCGTATATAATAATTATAAATGAAAATGTTGAATTATGATTAATTACTGAATGGAATAAAACTATATAAGTGACTAACACGAACAAAGATGTGAAAACGACGAGTGACGAGTCGACAAATGACTAATGAATTATTGATTATTCTGTGCCTCTGTGGTAATAACTAAAAAGTACAGGTAGTAATACTAGTAATTAGAAAATTAATGTGACGTTCTATCTTCTGTGACTATGATAATGACATTATGATTGAGTAAGTGGAAATGAGAATAAATATGATTTTATCTTTATCAAAACCATTTGCTGTGCAACATGTTTTCATGGAAGCAATAATGTCAAGTGTTACCACATACCACGGTATGAGAATTATTATTAAATTAAAACATATGTTTTAGCGTCTAGAATTGATTACACCGTTCAACTATCTAAATCTAAGCCGTTCTTGGGGCGGAGTCCTTTTGAGTTTTAAGTAACAAATATTAGCATACATTTTATTATTTTATAATTTGTACTTAAATGTGTTTCGTTTGTGTTTAACTTGCATCATTTTTATCGACAATTAAGTAAAAAAAAAATCGAAAATGAGACTGAGGGCAATATTGGGATACTCGATCTTCGGAACGGGATCCACATTGATGTCGGCTATCATACTGTTCTACCTGTTGGCCGGTAAAGGTGAGCAAATCAGTGTTGGTTGGTTCTTAGCCAATACATCGCCGTATATGTGGGCAGTATTGGGTATATCTCTGGCAGTTGCCCTGTCTGTGGTTGGGGCTGCGTTGGGAATACACACGACTGGTGTGAGCATCGTCGGTGGTGGAGTGAAAGCACCACGCATCAAGACCAAGAATCTTATATCTGTCATCTTCTGTGAAGCGGTAGCTATCTATGGATTGATCACTGCAATCGTCATGTCTGGCCAATTGGAATCGTTCACAGACAATGTGGACACCGCACAACAAATTAGGGATCAAAATTGGATGGCCGGCTATCTAATATTTGCTGCCGGTATAAGCGTAGGTTTGGTTAATCTATTTTGTGGAATAGCTGTTGGAGTAGTGGGTTCAGGTGCGGCATTAGCAGATGCAGCAAACTCTTCGCTTTTTGTCAAGATTTTGATTGTTGAAATTTTTGGAAGTGCCATTGGTCTTTTCGGGCTAATCGTTGGCATATACATAACTTCAAAAGTGAAGATGGGTGATAAGTAATTTAACATTTTATGTTATTCATGTGTATATTTATTTTTGAATAGTTTTGTTTTGATTTTGAATTCTCCAATAAAATGTAATACATTGGATGGTTCTTAAATCTACCAAGTAGTATTAGTGTTATTATTATAAGTTAACTAATTATTAATTGTTTCACTCGGTCTATTCAATTTATTTGTACATCAATTCCAAACACATTTCATATAGAAGTTTATAATATACATTTATATATAAAAAATTGTTTTGTGTTATAAATTGTATTAAATTATTAACAGATAGTCCTATTTCCATTCATATTGTAGAATTTGATCAAATTTGGCCTACTGTTAATAATTGTATGAAAAATAATTCATACAAAATCAATATTCTTGAAAATCCTTTAACTTCTAGACTACTTATTATAAGGGATAGGTTATTAAATTTAATTTTTGCAGTATATAAATTCATAATGTCTTTGAGTAATATTCTAAATATTATGTTATGTTTAAGATAGTAGACATTAAACCTAAACAAATTGTTCATTTTATTTTAATATTTAATACCAAAATATGTACTTCATCATTCCACGTGTTCATAAATAAATACTTGTTAATTAAATAATTAAATTTATTACAGTATTTATTTAATACCTAAAATATTAAATTTACCATTTGATGTTTATGTTATAATAAATATACCTACTGTATTTACTATATATGGCCTAGTTAAATAAACAAAGAAACAATAACTTAAAAACTAATAAAGTAAAAACTACTTATTATCTACCTGAAATACCTTTCATTTATTTCATATATACAAAATAAAAAATGTTTGTTTGTCTTGCATAGACTCAAAAACTACAGGGCATTTTCAATAAGAGTTTAATTTGTATACTTATATTAATAAATTCCTTGGAACTTAGAGAGCGTTTATAGCTTGTTTTTAAACTTTTATAGAATGGTCTACATATGCATTTAATTTTAATTTTGAATCACAAAAATTGAATAATCAATTATTTATGAACAGAAAAATTAATAATTGTAATTGTGCTAGTATTATATATTTCAACTGAAGAACAGAAAACTATATAATGATGGATTTATTTTAACCCAAGGAGTCTCTTCTTAACACAGCTAATGATTTTATAAAAAAAATAAAAATGTTGGAAATACATGTCATTATATATACATAAAAATTATTTTATTTTAGAAATAATAATATAATATATGTTTCTTCATTAAATAAAACTAATTATGTCCAATTTCATTAATGGATTTTGTAGCTTTGTCAAAGACTTGTTTTCCAGTGGGGAATGGATCTTTTTTACTCAATACAACTTTTTTGTGAGCATGTGACAAATATCCACGGAGTGTTCCTCTATAAATCATGTTAACTAGCAAAGACTGCGCTTTGTCAAAATCTGTTTCAGGGTCATCAAACTTTTTTAATATTGCTGTAATAGTTTCAACTGGTATAATATGATTGTTAGCAATTAAGAAACTGAAAAAATAAATAAGAGTTTTAAATAATTTTAATCAAATTTATTTAACACTTGTGTTGTATTAAATCTTTTGCAGTTCTATTTAATTTCTTGACAGAAAATGCATAAACTTTTGATAAGATAGTTAATATAAGTTATTCATTATTATTTCTTAACACTTTCAACGCCGCTTATGATTTTGTAAGTTATACCGCGACGCCATGATCGATAACGCGAATCTAAAAATAACGAAAACTCAAACCAATTATAGATTTAAATTTAGAGTTTATTGTCTGTCTTATAGTGGAAACAAACGTATATGTTACTGATGCATAAATGCGTCACTGACTCAATGGAATAAACTCTGTTGACGCATAAACGTGTCATCGGCTTTGAAAGTGTTAATAGTTGGTAGTTATTTTATTTTTAATCCACAGCTACAACACAAGTGCTATTTATTATAACTATAAGTGCTCAAATATATAATTGCTTACAATTTCTTAAACAAGTTTCTGTAAACAAGATTTATTAATTTTTGCAATAATAAATATACTCCACATTTCATATAATATACTTCATTAACATCAATGCATTCTCTAAATTTTTTTACATTGCCCATCTTAATATACTCAGTCAGATCTTTAAATATATCCAAATTATACTTATTGAGAAGATGTTTTGATGGCATTATTCCCTAAGACAAATATATGGTAATTTGTAAATTATTGTAGTATGTAAATATAGTTAGCATTTATTTTATTTACATGCAACATGTTTAATGGAATAAGTTTCTTCAAAATCAAGGTCTTATTTTTGATTGAGCTCCTATGGCAACCTTCAAATGCAATTGTCAAATTTTCTCTAGCTGTAACAATCATTTACAATAGACAATACATTTTAATAAATGTTAAATTAAATATTGCTAAAAGATAATGCATCAATTTTAATTTTTAAGATATTTAAAATTTAAAAATGTACTTCTATTTTTAAACATGAATACAACTTGCACATAAACAAAATATTTCTAAATGTATGAAATTTGAACAGTAAGTTTAAAAAAAAATATTCGTATTTAAACTGGTTTATGCTAACCTATTTCATCAAACTAACCATTGCTGAAAATATCGGGTATGCTAAGAGTGTAAGATAATATATGCAAAGAAGAATGGTTATGATAATAAATTTTAAATGTTTTTTTTCAAAAATATTTTGTTATAACTTTAAATTATGTAAAATAAATTAAAAATTTTCAAAATAATTAGAGTAGATACTTAAATGGATATACAGTTTGATTCAATTAACTACTAATAATATGTACATAATATTTAGTAAAAATTGAACACTATTGATTTAATTATATACATTTTTTTTTTAACACGTATTATTCGACTATTATTTGTGTGTATTATATCTATTAGTTTATTTATATAATATAGTTACAGATTATATGATTAGTAGTTAAGGCTACAAGATTTGATTAATGTGTACAATATTTTGCCACTTTTGTGTGCACAATTGATCTAAGAATTTTATGAGATATATGAGATAATGGAAAGTGCAATTTTGGTAATAAATAAATAATATATAGTTTCTAACCATCATTAAATTTTCCTTCAAATATCTCCTTACAGCCAGTATAATAATAAAAGGTAACCGCATGTGCTATTGGAAATGTATTCTTGTCTGGGCACATGAAAATGGTTTTTGTCAAACCTGTAGTCAAATGAAATTTCTTTATTTTATGGTATACTTTTAACATCTGATTCACGATAAACATTATTGTCCAACGTTTGGATTGCCGTGCTGGAGCTCGACTGAAATTTAAAAAACAAATATCTTAAAAAATCTAAAAACAATTTTATAATAATTAATGTTAGAAAAATAACTTACATATCATTAGAACAAATACGGAAATACATCATCATTATATCAATGTATTTTTTTTGAAAATCATTATATTTTTCCAATTTCAATATTTTATTTGTGGACTCATATTTATCATACGCATTTAACAGATATCTAAGATCTACACAAACCTACAACATAAAATGTTAATATAATAAATAAACTTATTTTATAAAAATTATTGTATATTTACTGTGTTAGCAAGGGGCACCATCCAGTTTTCACTATCAGACTGAAGATATTTAACAATGTTTTGTAAAATTGCCAATTGTCCTTTAAAAGCATCATCATATTTTTTTTCTCCTATTGATTTGAGGACACTTCAAAATTTAAAATAAAATAACAGACATTTTAGTTATTTAAAGAATAATATTATAATATTAATTTATTTATCTTAGGCATAGATATCTTTTGACAGTATAATAATCATAAAGGCATACACATATATAATATTAAATTACAATTTTTTTTTCAACTATCTGGAAAACCTAATTTACTAAATTTTAGTTAAGTTTGTAATCATAAATTTAACCATAACGTTGATTTCATTTCAATAGTTAACAACAAAACAAGAAACAAGAATAATTATTATTATGCTATAATAAGTAACTGTGTTAGACAAAAATAACAGATATTATGCATCCTTCTACACACAATGTTGTATGAGAAATACAATTAAGTATTAACCAATGGTGTATATCAGCCTTTTTTGGAAGGTTGTAAAAGTACATTTTTCAAAAACATATACAAACTCCAGTTATGTTAATAGAAAAAAAGCTGAAAATTGTTTGCATTAGTTTCTTTCAATAAAATTAATTAAAAATAATTCATATATAAGAATATAAAAGGTAAGTTTTTTGTTAGGTAGCATACAATAACACAAAGTAATGGTAGATGGTATACTACACAAGTAAACGAGCAACGAGTATTAAACTATTTTTTAATATTTAATTTAGTACCTAATATTAATTGAATAGCATATGAGCACTAAAATCACAGGATATACATACATTCTAGCATAGATATCTTTAAAACAAATTTAGCTTTAATAATAACACAATGTTATACTTTTATTAAATTTTCACTTCAAAATTATCATAGATAGATATTTCTTTAGAGAATCTAAAATTATTACTAGTCTGTAATATAAAAATAAATAATTACTTTAGGTGCAGTATTATTTCACCCTCAAAATCAAGTTCATTATCTTCAGCAATTTTTTGAAGATACTCAATAGTATTTTTTGGGTTCCACTCTTTTGATGAATTATCTCTCAACGAAAAGAAATTCTGTGAAAATAAAAACATTTTTATACATATATTGTAAAGCAAATTACAGTAATGAGCAAAACTATTATTACCGCCAATTCAGCACCATTCTCTTCATTGTAAAACGTAGTAGTCTAAAACATAATAATAGAGTTCCAAGTAAATGTACAGATTAAAACTAAATAATTATTTTAAAATATTATATTTTGATTAACATACCGATAAAATATAATCTTTTGAATACATATTAAAATCTTGGATTTTAAAAAATGTATATTATGCAAAAGCCATCTATGCAATTAACAGCACTAAAGTGTGACAATAAAATAATTTCTGAAAAGAAAAAGTAAATATTAAAAAAATAATTTTTATAATTATACAAATATACAATACATAATACATAATTTTCCAGCTCGATATGTATATACATATATGTATTAAAAAGGTTAAAATAATTTATTAAATATATTGCAATTATTTATGGTTACCAGGCCCAGCTCAAGTGTTAAAACACAACTTGAGTTTTACCACTCATTATATTTAAATACTACATCAAATCTATTATACATAAATGTTAAATGCTGTCTCTGAAAAATACTACCCTAGGCATGGGTCTATGTCGCCTACCCCTAACCCCAGGTCTGATGGTCACTTAATAGCGGCCTCAGCCAAATTATTATTATTTATTATTTTTATAATGAATTATATTATTTTTTTATTTATTTGTATATATTTCATCTTTGTCTTTACTTTCTTAGGATAAACATTTTACATGTATAATATATAAATTAGATTGACTGCGAAAACTTTCTAAATTCTTAAAATGAACCTCCAAAAATATTAATTGGTGATCCATGGTAGGTATATTGTTTTAATTATAGCTAACTGATTAGTGATTAGCAGTAGTTTCTATTCTCGTGACCATTAGAAATTACAGCCGAAAAACATAATATATTGTTTAGCTGTGAACACAATAATATTACGTTAGGTTAATACTTACGTTGTGTAACTAACTATTAAAATCTTAACTGTCACTTGAAGCAGTTGAACTTTAAAATCTGGATTTAAATGATTTAATATTGTTTAAAATACACATAGACAATATTAATGAATAATAAATATTAAGAATGTAGATATTGTTTATTTTGTAATGTTATCATGAAAACCAGAGATAAGAAAGAATATCGATAAAGGATTATATATATATATATATATGTTTATCTACCTGGGTTGCAGTGTTTACCTCGAACATTTAAAGTTACGATATTCAATTAGGTACAGTAAGTTGTAGGTACACCGAATTTGTATTATCATACAGTTACTACGAAAATCAGTTGCCACAAATAAACTTAATAAACACATTTCACGATTTAATAATTTAATATTACCAGGGGGGCAGGGGCGGTTTGTAATAAGAATACTAGAAGCGACTGCTCCTGCTTCAAAAATGGGGGGAAAAATGTTTCAAGTTTAAGAGATTTATTCATAATTCATAACAGAAGATTGATCATTCAAGTAAAAAATAAGTGTAGGTATCGTGTATCCATAGGCGTCATTACAGGGTAGCGAGGTGTAAGTGTAACAATTGCTACTCCACCATTTTTTTTTTATTAAATTAGCAAATTAAAAGCTAACTACCCAAGAAATTCATAGTATAATAATATTATTCTGTTGTCAGAATTGTAGTATTTTTACTAATTTTAACTTTCAAAACTATATAAATTTGTACATTTTAAAATGTATTAATTAATAAAATTAAATAAATACGTGTTTTTATTGAAAAATAAATGATTTGATTTATGATTAATGTTTATCAATTATTATAAGTTATATCAATATAACCATAATACATATTATAAATAATTTATTATACAACTATACAAAGATGGTTGTAGGAAAAAAAAACCACGAAAAAAAACCAAAATAAAAAATATAAAACAAAAAAAAAGCGGGTAAGTGAGTATCGCTCTGCTGTACATTAGGGGGTGGGATGGACCTCGGACTAGGAAAGGTTAAATTTGAATGCAATGATAGGTATCATTGTATACGAAAAACGATTCTGAACGGAGATGATTTGTCAGTCTAGGATATATTATACTTATAAATATTGTAATATATTCTACTTTGAAACTAATTCAAACATTTAAGTAAAAGTTTCAAGATCTTACGTTTTGTAATTTATTTAAAAATAACAAAAATCGAAAATTATTTAGTAGTAAAACGTTATTTTACACGTGTATTTTTGATTTCAAATAAAAAATAAAAACTTTAAACACTCGTAAAATTTTTTAAATTGATTAATCCTCAATTTTTTTTATAATTATTCTAAGCTTAACTTAAGGACAGCATATATTAAATTTTCAATTCTTAGCTTTTGATAGTAAAATATTTATACATTTTTAACTACTAAATAGTTAAAAATATTCATGATTTTGACGAATTTTTGTCAATATTTGAACTTCAAATGCTAATAAAAAAAAAATTGTGCCTATGTATTCTTATAATTTTTTTATCGCAATAAGAATAACTTATGAGGAACTTAGTATTAATTTTTCAAATATTTTGACTTCGCCAAAAAAATTCACACGACACTTCAAAAAATATTCTTAGGAAAATTGAAAATTTCAGTTGTCTATCAATAGCTCAAAAAAAGTCAAAATATTTTGAAAATCAAATCACGTAAACAAAATCGCAATCTAAATAACTGGTAATATTTTCAAGTATTTACGACTTATACTATTTGAATAACAACAAATATCAAAAATCGTTTGAGGCTAAACCGTTATTTAACGCGGTTTTGTAAAAATTTAAATTTCAAACACTCCTAAAAAATTTTTGTCTTAGTCCTGTAGAGTTTTTTTTACAGAAATTTGAAGAAAAATTTATGAAGAACCTTTTACCAAATTTTAAAAACTTAATTATAAAAGAAAAAATTTTTACGATTTTTCAACCACAAAATTACTTGCAAATTTTCGCAATTTTGACATATTTTGTATAAATTCGAACTTTAAGAACTTAAAAAAAAAAATTGTGATTAACGATCTCGGATTTTTTTTTATCACTTTAAGAAAAATTCATAAGAAACCTTGTATTAAATTTTCAAGATTTTCCGGTCGGCCAAAAAATTGTAATCGTTATTTAAAAAAAAAATACTTAGAAAAATTGAAAATTTCAATCGTCTATAAATGGCTCAAAAAAAAGTCAATATTAAATTGTGTGTATACTTAAATTCCAACAATTGAAGTGTGGCGCAGATAAAATACATGTTACATTTTTATATTTTGGCGCAAATTACAGGTAATAAAATTGGCGAAAAAAATTCATCTCCTAGTTTATCGGTTTATAATATTATATAGTATTTTATCACACGGTATTTATTGTTTTTAAAATAACACAATACGGCTACCTACCACGATTTAAGATAATATCTAAAAACTTTTTTGTTTATTAGTAATACGTTATTTTACACGTGTATTTTTGATTTCAAATTAAAATTAAAACTTTAAACACTCGTAAAATTTTTTAAATTGAATAATCATCAAACTTTTTTATAATTATTCTAAGCTTAACTTATGGACAGCATAGAATTAAATTTTCAATTCTTAGCTTTTGATAGTAAAATATTTATAAATTTTTAACTACCAAATAGTGAAAAATATTCATGATTTTGACGAATTTTTGTCAATATTTGAACTTCAAATACTAATAAAAAAAAATTGTGCCTATGTATTTTTATAATTTTTGAATGAGAGTTAAAACAAGTTATGTGGACCCTTCAATTAAATTTTCAAGTAATTTGTCCCAGCTAAATTTTTTTTATCAACATTTATAAATAAAAAATAAAAACAAATTGAAAATTTCAATTGTCTATAAATAGCTCAAAAAAAGTCAAAATATTTTGAAAATCAAAACACGTAAAGAAAATGCCAATATAAATAACTGGTAAAAATTTCAAGTATTTACGACTTATACAGTTTGAATTACAACAAATATTAAAAATCGTTTGAGGCTAAACCGTTATTTAACGCGGTTTTGTAAAAATTTAAATTTCAAACACCCATAAAAAATTTTTGTCTGAATCCGGTCGAGTTTTTTTTACGCGAGGTAAAGTATAAACTTGTTTCTTTATCTTTCACGAGAATTTTATGATATTTTACTGAAATAAATTATATTAAAATGATATTTTTATCTATTATAGGACATTCACGCTGCGTCTTGTAGGTTGTACATATTTCGTTTTCGAGATCATTTTTTTAGGTATTCTGCTTATGGGTAATGTGTAATTGATATCAGTAAGAGTATATTATTTTGTTAGTTTAATATGCATATAAGTGCATATAGGTATACATTAAAATTATAATTAACAGCCCTGGCGTGAGCGTTGATTGTATATCATATTTTAAGTCGAGAATGTTTATTTTGATTCGTATAATATTTCCGATGATCAGAATTGAATTTTATGTCATGTCCTTTCACATAATATTGTGAAAAATTAACCAACAATGATGTAAATGTAGTAGCCTATCTATAGCGCCATGGACTCGAAATGTAAATAGTTATAGGTTGACAGGTTGTAAGATATTTGATATCTTTATCAGTTCCTATGAGTGAATTTTATATACAACTTTTTAATAATTAGCGGTGTCTTAAGGACAGGAAACTTTTCGGCCATTCTGGAATGTCTGTTTACAACCAGTAGGTACACTACATTATTTTCGGTTATGTAAAAATACGAAGTGCTAATATTTCAAAATTCCCAAAAGATGGAAAAGTTCGGAGTCATCAGGATAAAAACCATACAGCGTAACGAAATATGAGAAAGGAGAGATACACGAATAGAATTCATCAAATGCAAGTGCTATACAATTATTATGAAAAAAAATGAATTACCTATCCTCATATAATTTTATTATTATTTTTTTTGTAAATTAATAATATTATATAATTATTAAAGAAATTGGGAGTTAACGGTAAAAAACTTGAAGACTAAAATAGTGATAAAAATAATAAAAATAGTGCAGTGGCCGAAAATGGACATCCCAGAATGGCTGAAATGGGAAAAATTAATTTTGGCCAAAACGGTTTTGCCCCCTTATAAAAATGGATCTTTTAGTTGTATTAAAAAATGTTATGTAGATTAACTGGATTTTGTATCCTTTATAATTTAAAAAATCAATAGATTATATATATCTAATAGTTTTTACTTTGGCATTACTCATCAATTTTATTCTACTCATTGATAAATTATTCAGATGAATTACTTTTAAATTCTAGTTAATTTATATCTATTATAATTTGTATTTTATAATATAATGATTTAAAGTAACTATTTAATAATTTTACAGCATGCAGCATAAGTAATTTAAGGGACTTGGTTTACAATATAATATCATCTCTGCCTATAAACAATCATCTAAATATTCAATGCGATTCTCAAATTAGTAAAGTGTTAAATGTGAGAAGTAAATAATTTATTCGTATATGTTAAAATTATACAAGTACCTACTTGCAAGCTGCAGTACCACCTACGACCTACCACCCCTATTTTAATAAGTAGTACAAGAATGAAAATATAAAGTATGAATTTAAAATGAATTACCTACTTAATATACTTATTTATTTTTATTAAATTTTAACAAAAAGCTCTATAATATTATAGCGTTACTTAAGTATAAATGAGTTTAAATTTTCCAAATACTGTTTATAACTTCATTACTCTACGTACTATAAAATTGACTTATATAGGTATTAAATTACTTTGGTAAATTTTTATTTGGACAAAAGTGGCTTGTATTTTGTATACATAATATATTATGTACTGTTATATATGTAGTAATATATTATGATGTACCTTATAGTTTATAATATGTTATAATCTGTAAGTTCTAGGCGATTGAAGAACATACCTATATAGAAGTATAGGCTATTATAAGTATTTTATCACATTTATTATAGGTACTTATACATTTATACATATACTCATTACTCACGCCAAATCGAACACTCATATTATTATATTATACTTTAAACTATGTAGTATATAATACTATAATAGTTATTAGTTATAGTAGTTATACAGATAACTAAACTATATGGAAAAATGTATAACACAGCAATACACTAATACTTATGTACCAATTATAACCAGTTATCCGGATACTTAACTTTACCTATAGGCTATAATATGTTCATATTCAATATTATCAAGATGGTAATCTGAATATTCATATTATAATAATATATGTTGCGTTGCATAAATTTGATAATTAGGTAACAATGTAGAAAGTTACTTTAATTACTTTAAATATATTTTTTTATAATTTTATCATATTAATAATAATTAGATAAGTATATGAGATATATAATAAATAGATTCCATCATATACAAATTAAAACATTTAAAACCAACAATGTTTGTTTTACTTTTTTCTCTATAAATATAATTATTATTTATTTTTGTAATATAATGACGTCGATGGTCAACCATACACTATAATAACAAATAGTTCATTAACCATGTTATTAATTAATATTTTGTAACAGAACACTTTTATTTTTATTAACCCATGTAATAATTATTTTTTAGTTAAATTTAAATTGTGTATGGTCATTGCAATTAAATATCAAATAAATTTATTTGAATTAAAATATTCGATCTAAAATTCTAAAATATATGCATTTATGTTTTATAATAACAGAGATAATCTTTAATCTAAACATTATTGTTTATTTACTATGGGATTTATATATATATTATTAACGTATAACTACTAACTAGATTTATTAATTGTTTTTACATTTTAACTAAATAAGTAAATAAGTGAATTAATACAATATAATTATAATAATTACAAACTTAGCTTGAAATATGGTAATTAAATCCATTTCATGTATTTTCCACCGGTATATTATTTAAACCCTTTAAATGTCAACCATGTTTTCTAGACAGGTTTTAAAGAATATACAGGACTTAAATATTTCTCACCAAATTTGTGGTATTATATTACAGTTATTACAATAATATTAATATCTACGTAGTATACTGTATAGGTATAGGTAAGTATATAAAAATCATACTATACATGCACGAATACACGATGTTTAGTACGTACGTCTGTGGAGTCCACGGTGTGGACGTAAGTTAAATACCCGTGACCAATATAAATTGTTGGGGGCAGTAGAGCTGAAATCCGTCATTATAAAGATTATTATACTTTTATGAGTTTTATGCACATTATTATCGTCTTTGTTAAAGGGATTTCTATTATATTAGGTTCAAGACATAAAAATCGCTAGAATCAAAATTGTATAATAATTTATATTTATTGAAGTATTTACTACCTACTTTTTTATTTTATTTTTCTAAGTAAAAAAATACTTAAAAATTACAATCTGTAATATTTATATGTAATATAAGTAAATGTATTAGCAAAAGATAACAACAACACGAATAATAGGAGGGCCAAGGAGAGAGGCCCATCACTAGTGTTGAATCCCTTTAATTTGGGGGTGCTATCACTGCTATGGTGCTATACACCTATTTAGGTTTGCTTGATTTTAATAAATAGGTATTTAAATTGTAGATTGACCGAATACCTATATTAATGAACCACAAATTTTGTTTCAGTAATGACACTTTTAAAGAAGAAGGGGTGATTTACTGCTTTACCTATTTCAGGATTTAGTAAATACCTATTGAACATTTGAAAATAATACATAATTTACCAATTTATTGAAATTATTATTAATAATAACTGTAACTATAAAAGTTTAAAAATATAAGTAATATTTTAACTAAGATAAGACTTATGTAGGCTTGGAAAGTCTTCGGCAAGAGGATGAATAATTTTTTTGTCCTGTATATTCATGTTAAATTCCTTCCTTTAGTTCTTCTTTCTTTGACGCTTTGTTAATGTCTATACACTGCTCTTCAGATTCTGCCATTTCACTTCTCAAATTTATAAACTTTAAATTCTGAGTATATACATGTATAATTTTATATAAAAGTAGATATTACTTGACCTATCTATTATTTCTTCAATAGGTACTTCATATTTTTTATACCTACAAATATTCTGGTTCAGATAATGATATTAAAAATGTAAGTAGGTATTCAGGGACGGATCCAGATCAAGATAACAGGGGGGGCGATTTTTAAAGGGCACACATTAATTTTGATAAAGTATTTATTTAAGTGCATACAATACCTATAATATGTTACTTTCTACAGTCTAATACAGCACAAAAAAAAAATACTTTTATAGTAATAGTATAATAAAAAAATATATCACTATAATTTTGTTACCTTTGAAATATAATTACGTCAAAAACTAAAATCAGGGACTTCAAACTATTTTTTTTTTTTTGAGGGCGATCGCCCTGATCGTCCACCCCTGGATCCGCCACTGAGTAGGTATAAATAAAAAATATATGTATACATTCAAAAGTCTTAGACATACACATTATACATATTATTATAGATATCTATCAAGTAATAAATAAGTACGTCTTATAGTACCAACTAACTAAACCTACGTGGCTACATCTTACACCGTGTGTGCAATGTATAGATGCGTTGATGTGTACTGCAAGAGTAGGTAGCGCATGCATCGTTTTAGTAATGCCGACGACTGTGCCTTCGTCGTCCGCCAGGATGTAGGTATTATAAACATATTATTATTATTATCAGTCACATAATAACGTCGTCGGTTGTGTCGTCGCGCTAGTCGGTGGGAGGTTGTACAAATTGAAAGCCGGCGAAAAGAAACACGCGGCCCAGCGCTTCTGTAGAAGTATACACAGTAATACAGTATCGTAGTGACTATTGTGAATGACGTTTGTTCGTTGACGGTGTTTATTGTGTCGTGCACGCGTTATTTAAGTAAAAACATTTTTTTTTTGTTTTATTGAATTTTGTTCTGTAATAATTATTGGCATCCATTTTTTTGAAATATTCTAAGCTCAAATTCGAGATCCGTGCGTTTTATCGATCTCTTTGATCATGAAAGGTTGAATAGCGTCGTATTTACTCATAATATACAGCGAAATCTATGATACGACCCACCGCCATGGCCTGCAATTTTGGAAGAAATGAAATATTAACAGGTTATTACTTAATATTAATTACATGCATATTGTTGTAGTCCATACATTTATTTTAATAATCTATAAGAAATATTGTCACTTTATCACTGAGACGATCAAGTTTGGTTATCATCCATTTAATATTATTACCTATTGATTTATTTTAACCGATGAGTTAAGTCTAATAATTTTGGCGCGAATAAGGTAAAATGGATCCGCAGAATAATTAAACCATTAATGCTGAAAACGAATTCTGTTTACAATACCGTGTAAACCAATCTTTATCTATTTGTTTCTAAAAATAAATAATTGTAGGTAGGTGAAAACAATAAGTTGTAAATACGAGAAATTTTATGAAAAATATTCATTGTTATAAATTATAAAAATAATAATTTAATAAATTAACTAAATCCAACCATAACCAATAACTAGTGATACAATGTGATAAGTAGTGATAGATATTAAATTGTATTAGTGAGTATTATTAGTGTTATTTTATATGCTGTTTGATGATATGTGTAATTTCATAGGCAACAATATTAATATCTTAATGGTAGGTAACGATTATATAATTTCCAATAATTAAATATCAATTTATTTTCTTCAATATAAACAATAATCATGTGCAGTATCTACAACCTACCTGGCTATGTGCTTGAAATTGTATGATTGATTATTTTAGCTTTAATTTATATATTTTTATAAATACCTTTTCTACTTACCGTATTAACTTATAATGAAGTAATATTATAACACATAAATTAGCTTAAGGAAATTGTTACATTATTGTTATGTTTACGATTAGATCTATTATCTGAATTAATAGCTAATATATTATGCTCTTGTAATTAGCAAAAACACTACCTATTTGATATAAATCTAAAATGTTACTGGATTATGATGCACAAATCTTAATTTTTGATATATATATATAGGTACTATGATTATTGTAATTGCACAAATATTTACTTTTTCTTTATTTGGACCAAACGAATCGATGAAGCTTAAATTATTAAACTAACATAATTATTTAATGTACATGGGATTGTTTTAATTATTATTTAGCTAGCAGTAGATGTAAATGTGTAATGATACATTTACTTAAAAGTATAGAATTATTAACTATCAAAGACAAAGTATAAACTATAAAGTGCCAACTATCACTTGTAAATATCCGAAAAGATACTATGGTAGTCTGTGAAAACAAAATCATTTTATTTTACAAATAATAATTACAAGTTAGATTAACAGACAGTATTCATTTCTATAGAATTTACTTTCTGTTTCACCAAAATATATTTAGGAACTACTATTAATGTTTTCTACGTTATTATTATGCCTTATTTGAAATAAAGTACTGCTAATTTCGATAATAACAGATTTAAGTAGAAAAATCAACGCAACTATAATATTTTTTTTTGTCTACAGCATATATTGGTTATATATGTATATCAATAAATAATAATGTATTCTATGTTACTATCTTACTACACAACTGTCATATTCTATTAGTTAACTTACCGTAAGTTGTGACTTGCAATAATTCATTTATTTTATGGTGAATTTCTGACATTTTATTGTGGTTAATGGTTATTGATTGTTGCTATGTAAAATAATTATATTGTGGTTCGTTTGATGACGAATGGTGTTCACCGCCGTGCAAGTTATTTTTATTAGTTGGTTTGTAAACAATAGATACCGTGAGGTATTTGTACCTCACTAATCAATTTGTCTTTAAACATGATTGGATTATTCTTATCACACGTTTCATACGCGTTTTTGATTCGTATTAGCTTAAGGAATATTCTAGGAATAATGTAATGAGTCAAGGATGAAGTATTATTTTGGGTAGCGCATATTAAGTATTATTATAATACTTATAATACGTATAATATATACTATACGTATAATATGTATATACCTATGTAGGAGAAACAATTAAAATGCATGGCACGTACAGCACATAACGACTGAACAAAATGTATCGTGAAAAACAGGCTTAACATTCTTTGGTTTGTCACATTTTTGGGTCAGAAACTTGAATTAAAAATGCACTATAGGCATGTCTTATTGTTAAAAGTATGGTAGAAACTTTATAAGTTTAGATATTTATTTCAGTATTGCTAGTCATACCGGTATACCACATATGTATTATATATGTGTGTTTAATATAATACTAATATTATATTAACAAATGTAAGTAAAAATACAGCTGACACACATATTTATATGCACTACAATATAAAAAAACCTACGAATATTGATTTATATCGTTTAAGTTTCATGCTTGCATTGTATTCGTAATTATAAGAATCCGTACGAAGCTTAGATTCCACTTTATTTAAATTTACGTTATTATATCTAACATAATCGGTTTATTAGCATATTAAAATATGCATTACTTTATTGCTATTGTGTATGTGAAAAATAATATTGAAAACTTCATCAGAAACACGTGTTTCTATAACCGACGTTAAATAATTTAAAACTCGATTGTGATGCGATTTCACGAATTATCATAAAATAGTGTGAGACTTAAGTGCGTGCGATAGGCTGCTGTAGTTTGTCGGAAAGTTATAGTCAACTACTTTCACTGTTTAAAGCCGCGCCATCGAATGAAGACGTTTGCTGGAGATTGTTCAAGTTTAAAATACGATAATATTATAGCGTTATGTACAATTACTTTTGCCAACAATAAAATAATATATTAACAACGTAGAAATTACGCTTCTTTTATTTATATAAACATAAGACGTTTATGGCATTAGAAAACTTAATTGGATGTATAGGTAATATGTCAATTTAACTATATAGCTGCAAATACGTTTTCGATGATGAGTAGAAACATGTTAAACATGATAAAAATAAACAGACATTTACCACACCAGTGGCTTTTAATAGTGTTTTTTTTTGTAGATACTAGAGTCTAGTATATATTAATATATCTTAAACGAGCATTATGAAATTATAGTTTATACCTATTCGTGCAAGTTGCAACTAAACGACCGTGAGTATAACAATATATTAACGCGCTATATGCGGACCTTGGCCGTTAGTAATATATGTTTTATGAGCTAAAGATTGGTAGTTGATATATCGTATATGGCCATATGGGCATGTTGATGAGTTCCACACGTCGCATATTTTAATGCAGCCTATTTATAGACGGTTAATATTATATTATATTTTGTTGCAATTGATTGTTTAAGGGATCCTCTAAGGGCTATATACTGATGCAAAACGAGTATAGTATGTATTTTAGTACACGTACTAACAGATGCATTTAAAGGTACAATATTGTATTGTCATGTAATCGTGATTGGCTGTATGTACAGTAAATTCGCGGTCAAAATACAAATGGTTAAATCGTAAAACCGGAATCACTAATAGGTAATTGTCGCTTAGCTGTTAGCAGCGGCGTATTCGCATTACTTAGTACATATACATTCATACGAGTACCTATATATGATACAAAACACAGATAGATGCGCGGCTCATAAGTCGTCAATAAAACTGTCGCGCAAATAGAGGTTACTGGAATACTAGTCCGACTATATAAGTCCAACTTAAATGGTTTTTGTATTTTTTTTTTTAACTGCGTTTTACCCTATTAATAGTGTGTTATACATTGTAGGTTGCTAGTTGCGACTACTGAACGTGAATCGACGCGACAAAACGTATAAAGAAAATAGTAAATACGATACAGGCAGAGACACTTAATACGCGTCGTCGACGATCTATATCGCGGAGAAACCTATATATTATCGTCTACTTTACGGAAATCAAATACTTCTACGTGTTTACTTATAATTTATATATTGATACTATAAAAGGGTGCTGGTCGTATTAAAAACTATAATAGTGTACCTATGCGCTATTATATTATATTAAAAAAATATATCATTTGCGTTACAACGATGAGATCCACACCGACCACATCGTCACCGACGATACGCTTATACATTTTTATGCATCACGTATTATAATAATTATTAATTATGTTATAATTTATAATCGTTCCCGTAACTGTCGATTCGCATGTCGTCTCGTCGTTTCGTTTCCCCTTTGTGCGTGCCACTTGTTAGTTGTTACTTATCCCCCGTACTGGCCATACTATAATATGACGTATCTGTTATATTATCCTAATATTGTATTTTTGAGTACGCAAACAGCTAAAACACTAAAACTTTGTTTCTTTACACAATCATTTTGAAAATTGTTTTATTTAAAAATAATATATCGTGTAATACGTACCTATTTTATGAGTGTCACTACTCACTTGTGTGAAAAATAATTTTATTAAATTTCTGTATTTTGTGGTATGCTACTTTCAATAAACGTCGTGATACATTAAATATTATATATATATTTATTTATTATGTATAGGTAGTCCATTTCCTCATACCATAATATTATAATAAATAATAATACTCAAGAAATATATACATATATGTATTTTTTTATTGTTGAGTTGTGTAGTTATTCTACTATTATTTTGGCGGTACGATTTATATTATATATGTAATATACGAGTATTTGCCGAATTATACCTTCGGGATATAAGTTGAACGGTGTTTTCCGCGTTGTAAAAATCGGACAACCGACGACGGTATAAATCAAATGCGCGCGCATATCAGCGGAAGGTCATCGTTTCGTTAAAGCTTATGCAATATGCGCCTCGTATAAGTCCTAAGAACATTAACAGCCACTTTCTTCCTTTCATGTATCATGTACGACATACACACACACACATATATATATTATATTATACGATGTTTTAAATGTCACGAGTCGAAATCTAATCTGGTCCTGTACTTCTGAGTACGGATACGTTTAAATCTCATAATATGTTGTCGTATAAAACAGTAATATTATGTGCTCGGACACTTCGAGCTCGAGTCTTGTTGTAGATTCAATATATTATGTATTTTTATTTATAATCGTATGTCTATTGTGGCTTTCACGCGGATCAAGTAAAACAAAACGTTAATTATTTGTTGCAGGATTATTATTATAATGGAATGAATCGATTGTTTCTTTATTTTTTTCATCAAGACGTAAACTTGTTTTTGTTATGGTCTTTCCGTATCGTTTTTATATTATCGCGACGGCACGAGCGATGGTTGGTATATATATATATATATATATACATTTATACTCACACCTTGTACTGCCTATAGTCTATACTGCTATATAATAATAATAATGGATCAGTGATCTCTTTCATCTTGCATAATATTATCTATTACCTATAATACTCGTACGTATACGCTTGTATAGTTGTATAGCGATAGCAGGTGGTTTTCGACGTTTTCATTTGTCTCACGAACACGCGTCATCGGAACTTAGTCATAATAGTTTCCGGTACACCGCGTAAAATGTTACTAGTATATTTGATTATTTTGATTATAAGTTGATTTCACCGACAATAAATAAGATTATTATTAAAATATAAGAGATCATACCTAGTTTTAAAGAACTTAGGTCTTGTGCCTAGTATTTTGTGTTGTGTGCTATTATATATATTAGCATATAAAAGAGTATTTTTTTTATATTTTATACCAGAAAATAGTAGTAGTATGGAGGACAAACGAAGTACAAGTTTATTTTCCGAATTTTATCATATAGCGAAATTGTTCGCCTAAATGAACCGATTTTTTCGTGTTTACTTAACTTTTCTATCTATAATCACTTAACCAGCTCAATAAAAGCGCATTTTGTAATTGATCGGACGTTCAAAACGTTCAAAATCTATATCACATTTTCATAATATTATATCCTTTCTAAACGACGAAAAAACCAGTCTGGTTGTCTCGGCGATAGATTCAGCGGCGGTGGCGGCAGGAAATTGTTTCCTTCTGACCCCGAGGCGGCACAATAACCTGCGTCCTATCCTCCACCTGTTTTTGTAAACCGTCAACCGCTGTCGTCGTCGGCAGCACAGCTCGTGACATGCCATTATAAGCTAGGTACATTCGCAGTAGTACAGGACGCGCATAGCATTCATATGTCGTATAATAATATAGGTGTGCACTTACAGGCACACTTAATAATGTGGCTGTTATAATAATATACTATTTGTTTGTTTGATAATATAAACGTTTTCGCCAAACCGTTACTCAGTATAACATCCTTTTAAATTATATACAGGGCGATTCTTTTAAATCAAAACATTCGAGACATTTTAAACTTTCGATTTTAAAATGGAAATTCGTGGTTGTTAATTTATTAACAAAAATGTATGATTTTAAATTGTTGTTTTGCATTGTAGTCTTTGTATAGTATCGTATTTGTGATATACGAGTATGATGGATGATAAACTTAACTATTTGAACTTTGAATGGGACAACTGCAGGAATAAGTAAAGTGTACCTAGTACCTATACACACGCATATATATATTTTTTTAATATTATTTATGTAACAAAAATAATATATTACCCTTTTTCTTTCTTTTATATAGTTGAAGTTTTAAATTTGTATATATTTTACATAATTAATCTTAATTAACTGATATTCTATAAACTGTATAGTTACATTATATTGCAGAAACCAAATGTATATTTTGAAAATATTTTTCATATTATATTTCTATAGGTATCAGCCAATTTACATTGGGAAAAATAATTGCTTTGTATACTGCATGCAACTGACTTATGTAACTTCTCTCTATCTATGTATTCCAATTCGTTAGTGACCGATATAATATTAATATTACACGCTAGAGAGATCATTAAAAATAAAAACCCTCCAATCAGTCATATGCTGTTTGTTGGCTGGTCGCAAAATATATATATATAATATATATATATGTATTATAATTTATATATTGCATTGGGTTACGTCTACGGGTCTCGACGAGCCCCCGGGGAACACACTAACGTACAAAGCCACGAATCGAATATGTAATATTATATTATCTTGAATTCGACCAACGGTACATCGTATATATTATTTTATTACATAGTAGTATTTCGTTTACGACTTCTGAATTTGAATAGATTACCTTTGAAATATTCTGATATACAAATTAAATATTATTTATAATAATAATACTATACATTATACATTTTGATAGTGTGTGTATTGCTAAGAGTATAGATCATCATTGATAGTATATTTGCTGTAGGTTTACGATACGATTTTTGAACGTTTCATAACTTGTTCAAGTTATTGCCTTGGAACGGACGAAACTTTCTACGCGTAATAAAAATTAGGTATACCATTTTTAAATTGGCTGTCAAACATATTATTGGATACTTTTAATAATTATTTCATGATTGCCAGTTAATAGTATAGTTAGGTATAGTAAAAGCATAAAAAAAGTAAACGATACATTTCTTCGAGAATAGTATGTTGAATATACTATTATTATATATGGAATAGTATATTCCAGAAATTTGTAAATATTATTACTTATATATTATTGTTGTGAAAAATTATGAATAACTATAAAAATAAATAACATATATTAATGTCTCGTATCTAGTACCTATATATTTTGCTTTTTGTTATTTAATGATTCATATTTAGTATATCAGTTATATTTTTTTGTAACATTATATAGTTTTCTACGTCAATGTATATTTTATTTAAAAATTAAAATAATTACCGTTTAACTTTTTAATCATATTTAGTGGTTATTACTTATTAGTAAAGAATAGAGATATTTTGACGATTTCAAATAAAACTGAAAATGAAACATGAAATAAATTTGTAGCTTAGTTAGCACTGTACGGATAAAAGGAAAAAAAATGCATAAGTCATCAACATACTATCTATTTTGTAGTTATTTGTAAAAAATGTATAATAAAAACATTTTCATTTACCTACCTATTTTAATTTCTTATTAATTAATAATTATTAACGAAAGTAATTTGGATTATTAAATTTTTATTTTATTATAATTTTTTATACCGAGAGTAAATGAAAATATTACAATATTTAATTGTTTTTAATGTTATGTGAATTTTATATGATCAGAAACCAAAAAATATATACATAATATATAAATTGCTTAAGGTTAAAGTAATAGCTTATTTTTTATGTTTAAGTATAATATCGCACTCCTGTGAGTTTATTTATAACGATCTATAAATTGAAAATATAACTTCAGCTATAACAATAACACGAAAGACGTCAATCTAAATTTATAGTTATAAGTTTAATGACATAAATAATTAAACCGAATAAAAAGTATTTAAAAACGTAAGGATTGGAATTTTTAAATTATCATTCTACATTTTATATTAATTGTTCATGCCAACTTGTTTATATTAATAATTAATAAATAATATTTTTTTAACCATAATATATAATACTATAATACAGTAATTACAATGATTTTGAATGATCTGTATTCTGATTTGCAAATAAAATAAATATTATTATTATTATTATTATTTTGTTACTTTAAAAACGGTAAATACGATTAGCTATTATTTGGTATACAAAATATAATATATAATATAATTATTATATACGAGTATATATACAAAAATATACTTATACCTACGGATATAATTTATCATTTCACTCGAATTAAAAATTTTATTTTATTAATCCGCATATTATACCGTTAATTTACAATATTGAATATAGACACATGTTTAAATAGCTATTATTTTTAACACATATGTTCTGCATTTTCAAGGTAAACAATGATGAAAATAAAAATTGACTAGACATTTATATACAAGGTGGACTATTGTAGATTCACTGTTTTCCCATTGAGCCAACAAAAGAAAATTGAAAAGCATAGCGGTGTTATGTATGATTCCATTTAGTATATAGTATATTATTTAGTACTTATGACAAGTTCAAGACTTGTTTACTATGTATGATGGCGTGTCATGAAAATACTTTCATTGTATTTCAATTATTAAAGTATACTGTTTACAATTTTAAATAATTAAATATCGAATAGCTTATAATTGGCTGTGTGGGATGCGGTGCTGCGCGACATTTGTTCCCGGGTTGGTGTATATCAAGCTCTGCAAATATTTCCTTTTCCTGTACAATAATATGCTGGCAATACCACTTTGTTATCACTTATCTTACGGGATTGCATATTTTATAGTATTTTTATAATATATAATATATAAATAAAAGTGATAAAATATAACTCTCCGTTGTTATGATGATAACCCATAAACATTTTTTTTTATTTATTAACGTTTGTAGAACGAAATGCCTCCAGCGGACAAAGTACCGTATCTCGTTTCTATACAATACATACAGGACGTGCTCCTTTTAGGAAACATTAATGAAAAAAATTTAAAAATTAAATAATAAACATATTCCTAATAGCGACTGCGGTATGGCATAATAATATAGTTTTTCGGACTATTATACATCCTATACGGTGGCTTATGACACATGTTTTTTAATATTCCCGTATTGACCTTCCCGCGTAAGACCAATTGTGAGATAACGTTTATTTTTATTTTTCTGGCACGCACGTCCAACAATAATAATAATTAGTGGCGTGGGTGGTATATTACACTATAGTATCAGATTATTAGACATTCGTTTA
The DNA here is from genome assembly GCA_020882235.1 of Schizaphis graminum. Taxonomy (NCBI): domain Eukaryota; kingdom Metazoa; phylum Arthropoda; class Insecta; order Hemiptera; family Aphididae; genus Schizaphis; species Schizaphis graminum. The sequence continues at coordinate 75,622,155 of CM037032.1, forward strand.
TTAAGACAATAATATACTATAATATATAAATATATTACCTATACAGGGTTTAATGGGTTTATTATAAGACTTAATTTTACCGAACATTTTTATGCGATGGGCTTATTACACTAATATTGTATTCTCGAAATTGTCAAATTCTAATTTTATTATCATCGTATGCAATGCATAATAGTTTAACGTAGATATCGCACGGTTTTCTGACGATTTATGATGGAAGGTAAAAACGTAATAATATATTATAACCGTAAAACTGTAAAAGCCCTCATTATTTATTTAATAATAATGATAATTATTGTTTTTAAATATCCCGTCATCTTCCATCGCTGATATATTGTTATATGCGACTTGTATACACACTCGAGAGTCATATGCAATTGGTTTTCTAGTTGATGGTGTAGCAGTAAAAACAAAGCGATATTCTTACCTTGTAACGTTTAGAAAAATCATATTCCCATATCCGACCTATACTGCGATGACCTACACTAGACTGGAATCCAACGTCCTCTACAATAAGTGTTTATAAATATTCTATATTATGTAGATGTCAAGTATCCGTAAATATTGTTTGATTTACGTAAATCAATCTCTAATATCTTATGCTTCTATATAAGCAAATATAATTTTTACATCACCAACGACATGAACTCGTGGGAGAGTTCTTATTATTATTCTCAAAGTAAATTATGACGTGTATTTCAATAACGAGTTATATAAAACTGAAAAATAAAAATAACCTGCTGATAAAAATCAAAGATATGTTTACTGTTTAGCCGTCAAGTATAAAATAATATTAAAAAAATGTATAGAAATTATTAACAACAGTGTAAAATGTGAAAAATATTTTAAAGATACGAATTATTTTCAGTTCCTTTATTGGTATGGCAGATGTAATGCTTATACCTTACTCATACGTTACGCATATTGTAGCTATACCTAATGGATTACCTTTAATAACACCGATGTGAAAATATATAAAACCATCGATGCTACCTATTTATTATTGTATGTATAAATCGGAAGTTAAATATTTAATATTTAATTCGTATTAGAATCTATTATACGTTTAATATAATATATTTTATACTGCGCCACTGCGGTCTGTGGCCAACAAAATACACCAGACAATAATTAATTTCACAAATGTGAAATCAACTGAAGTCGTAAATTTATCAGAAATTTGGTATTAATAACGCTTCAGAATGTCAGATTAAGACGGTGGCCCGCTGGGCGCTGACAGCAGCTGATCAGTCAGATATTGGTATATATTTTAGCTATGATTATGCGATTCCGCGGGAAATTGGGGATATCCACTAAAACGGCCGCAACGGTGTTCCCCCGGGCGATCATATAACGCGATTCATCGTTTAAAACACGTTTTACTATCATATTTCATACTTAAGAAAAGTTATAGTCGTGCGAGATAACCGGTAATGAACACTCTACACGCGTAGTTTCTAGCAACACTGGTACGGTGTTATTATACACATGCACTGTAGCAGTATTATAATTATAACGTAAGCCGTAAAAAATAAAAATGTATATTGTGCATTGGGGAGTTAGATTATGTTGACTATATGGTTACTTGAAACGGCAGTATTGCGTAAGGCCGACCAAAAAGAAATTAAATAACTTCATATACTTATACGTATATACTATATACAATATAACATACGTATAACCGTAATAAATTATACGCACAAATTGGCCCATAAAAAATGTGTATATACCATATTGCTTAAGAATTTCGACGTTTATGCAGACAAAATTAGTCTAAAAAGTAAACACGATTTTCAAAATATATTAATCACATATGTTATTGCTCGTTAAACATATTTTGTATAAAGATGTGAATGTGAAACGTTTAATGTGCGAATAAAAATCACGTAAACATTATAAGTAATATGAAAAAAAAATTTTTATGTGCATTGTTTTTGACTCGTTTTGAACATATTTGTACTTGAACTATAATTTATGGTTCGTTGTTTAAAATAAACGATGAATAAATAAATATATAAATATAAATAATTTGTTTAGTTAAAGTTAAATTTATAATCTTTTTTCGCTCGAGATTGAGTATGATGTATAAATTGGAATTTAGAATTATATTACAATATTAAAATAATTTGTCCACTAACAGTTTTACAAAAATAGTATGCATGTTTTTTAAAAACACATATTTTCGGATTTCATTAAATTATCAAATAACTACGTAGCTTTGTCAATGTATCAATGTATGAGACTGTAAAACCCTTAAAAAAAATGTTCAAACATTTACGAAACCTTCTTATATTTGAAGAAATATAAGAAATTTCTTATATTTATATCTTATACATACTTAATTTAGGTTTAGAGGAGTAAAACAACGTTTATAGGAATTTTAATTTCAAAACTAATTTTTATAGAACAATAATATTATTACGTAACTGATGTTAATTTGAAGAGATTTTATACAATGTATAATAGGACACCGAATGATTTTAAGTTAAGCAAAACTATATTAACCATTCAAATATCGAAGTAAAATTATGCTGTTTTTTTAATATCATTTTTACATATAGTAAGGATTTAAAATAATAATAATAAAAAATGTGGCTCATATAATTACATAATATACCTACAACATGCCTATACATATTATGTAACAAAGAATAAACAATTCGCCAATCGAATAATTATTGTTACCATTTTTGAATTATGTATATCATATACAAACCTACAATCGAATACCATTCTGAGTTATCAGCCATTTCATAGTTATATACTCAAACGATTTCTTTCAACCCTTTTTATGGTTATGCATTTGTTGATGTTAGTGCAGTACATACTTTAATTCAAAACATATATGACTATGTTTAAAATATATTTTATCGAATTAACATATTTAGATCTCATGTTGAAAATTATTTTTGATAGTAATTTGCTGATTTAAATATATTTAATTTAGTAATGTAGTTGTACATATTTTCGTATTAAAATATTTGTATCTCATTTTGTGTTATAAAGTATTATTTATATATTTATTTCGAACAGCAAACAACTTAAGTTTTCAGAGCAATTTCAAAAATTAGTAGGTACATGGTAAATAATTTATCGGTTTGTTCACGCGATAACTGAGCAGCACATAATTTAAAGAAAAAGCAAGCAGCTCGCAAAACTCACATACATAAGCTAATAGCATTATATGGGTGTGGTTGTTATAATACATAATATCATACACGTATTATCGGTGAACTATATAATATCATAATATTTTGGCACTATAAAATTATGATAGTTACACCGCATAAAATGAATAACGTGCGCTTATACGACATAGGTGGACATTTATTCCAATTTTATGAAACACATTTTATATAATTAGCGTACAGACCAAAAACTCTTAAAAGAGTAAATTAATAAACGTATTAAAATTTAAAATCAGACATTTTGAACGACTTATAATAGTTTAAGTTTTATTTTAGCTTAGAAAATGTATACCTTTTATAAAAAATTAAAATAGAATAACAAATTAATTTTCACCTTCTATTTCACGTGTGTATACTGTATAGTAATATTATTGGCGTATTAGATACTGAATAAGTCATAGTCGGTCGAACGGGTCGTGTAGTAAATATCAAAATATTAACGAGCTGGTTATGTAAATAAAATCAGTGTTTTTAAATATTTTTTGAGCATTGGTATTTTTAACATAAATCCTTTATGTTGTGCTATTGAATACTTTTTATTTTTTTAAATAGCGTATTTAGTAAAATATTTTAAATGGTATGTATTTTGGTTTAAATAAATTGGATGCATTCCTTTAGATACCTATCTTTTAAAAGTATTTTCGTGATATATGTTGGTGTGTCCCATTATAATTTATGTTGGTATGTGCGCCTATCCGGTTAGATCTACGACTTACGAGGGATATTAGAAGAAAAAAAATGTATTGGTATGACAGTTAACTTCGTCGTGCTGTATTCAATCATAACGTGTTGTAAGTATATAAATATATAATATAATATATACCACCACTATTGTGGTTTTATAGAATGCTATGTATGTTATATACGTAATAGTGTCAATTAAAGCCGATGTTAGAATTCATTGTTTTCAATTGGGACGAGAAGACTACGCATGTTACGCGGGCTGCACTCTTTCGACCATATACAAATTATTTCATTATTATTATTATTATTATTATTATTCTTGTTATTACGAGCTCCCACATGCCGCGATCTCTTTGGTTTGGTTTACACGACGTACCTTTATATATGTGTATAAATACGATGTTATACATTACATATGTAATATGTACGTTCGTATTAATCAACGCCATCATTCGGGACATTATAATAATTCATAATTAAATAATATTGTATCCATCACGCGGGGTTAATATCCTGAGCTCGGCAAGACGTGTATACAATCGGTAAGATGGATAGATATTGTAATAACAATAATATTTTACCGGAATAGTATGATATCGCATTTTTTAATGAGTGCATACGTGTAGCCTACTAGTTGAGGTCTCCGCCGACTTGGTTGAATTTTATATTTAAATGAGTAGTCAATTCCACATTATTTACTTCCCTCCAGCTGTAAAAGGTTTATATAGCTTTTAAATATTTTGCTTCTCTTATCTCTTAATCATATTATAAATATTATCTATTGTACAACAAACATAGTATGTTCACTACAGAACATAAGTATATGATAATAAATTACAGTAAAGAATAATCAAACATTATATTTCTATAATAGAAAAATAATTAAAAATACTATGTTGGATGTATATACGATATTTTTATAATATTATTGTCAAACCATGTTAAATATTTATTATTTTTTTTAATGCGTTTGTAGGATTAATTTTAGAGGGCTACACCCCCTTGCTCTCCCAAAATTAACGTTAATGGCTCTCTAGGTTATTGAGTAGGCAGGTTTATTAATATTATCAAAAGTTAAGTGCGTACACTTTCACACACGATGAACGGATGAACTATATATTTATTCGTAAATATTTACACGTGCAGCACTCTACTCATGTCGAGTTTCGTTGCTGGAAGACCGTTTTTAGTAATATGTATATATATATACCTATATATACGTTTTTATTTTTGTACATACCTCTCTTAGGGTCCACGTGTAAATTGATCAGCTCCAGCAACCAGTAATGGTGTGGTAAGTCTGTTGCTGTATATATATGCGGACAATGAGCCGCTTTTGTTGAATGAGTGTAGTAGTTAGTACCATTATAGTGTGTGTGTGTGTGCGTGTGTGCGTGTGTGATCGGTATGCGCCGTGTAGACGCCGCGTGCCGACGAAGATTATTATCCAATAAAAGGTTTAACACTTATACCTACACTGGACAAAAAGTAAACATAAAATAAAAATTACAATTATTAACGATGTTTACGATGCTAATGAGATAACTTTTAAGTTATAATACTACAATAGTTCTGTGTGCATGTGTGTACGAGACCAACAATCAATTAGAAAGTGAGAGCGACCGCTACGAATGCAGGATTCAAAGAAATAGTACAGCGTTGTTAACCACTTTAGAATAATTGCACCAATACTCAAAATCGTATGCATAGTGTTATATTGCCCTGATTTCTATGGTATTAATTGAAGAACACAGAATTGCAATAAGTAGCAGCTGCTAATATCTATAATATTGTATTATATAATTGTGCTGAAAAGGGTTTCTTAACGAGCACCTATAATATAACTATTCACTAACCGCGTTGGAGTTGGAAGTATTCGTTTTTCTTAAGCTATCAGTACACACTACCGTATAGGTGGAATGTCGGCAACTATTTTCGTTCAAAAAGATAAGTGTATATTTTTCAAAATGACTATCTATGTTATAAATATACACATTTTGGTCATATTGGTAAACATTTTTTTTTTGTAAGTTTATAATTAAAAATAAATATCTATTTTAAGTTTAAGAAAACTTATATTTGTCTTAAAAAGATATTGTAATAATACAAATAATTGAAAACATAATCTAGAATAATCTGTACCAGTATTTATTTTTATCATTACTAAGAAACGGATTTAAATGCAAATTGCATTTTTTCTGAATGTTCTGAAACCGGGCCTAAAACATTGCTTTCCAAGCTCAAAGTTCATTTTATGTATCAAAGAATTAAAAAATGTAACTTATATTTTGCATTTTTTATTTTTATTTTTTATTTTTTATCATTTTTATATAGGCATCGATAAAATTCGAAAAAATTAAGCAGCACCTGATTATATAGTGCTATTATGAAACACAAGGTAAAAGTATAATTACGAATGTATCTATCTAAATTGTATATTCATTTTTTGGAAATAATTTTCAAAGTAAAAAGAAGATAGGAGAACTATAGAAGATGATGAAAATGATATGAATAATTATTATCTAAGAATAAAATTTTATATAATTAAACACATTTTTTCAATGTTTAAAATATTAAGAGCATTTTTGAAAAAAATGTCTGTTATGAGTTCATTAAATTGTATTTTTTTAAGGCATTTTTCTTGTTTTTGGAACATTTAAATCCGTTCCCTAATCATTACCTTTATTAATCTGACATCTACCTAAGCATTGTAGAATAACGGGAGAATTACGTAATATTTATTTTTATGCCTTATGACTTGTTTGTTATAGTATTACAAAACGTATTTGAATAAAAATTTTAAATTTTTGTAGTTTGTTCATGACCTGCACTTAATTAAACACTACTATGTGCGCAGTATTACTTTGAAAAACATTCATCATAGTAAATAGGTACTATTAAAATAAATTACGTGTTTGCAAAGAATATTTGTGTTAAATTTCCTTTGTTGATTTAAATATAATAATCTATAATGTGCATTTACATTTTACACTATCGTCAAACGAATACTCTTAGCAAAATTATAAATATGAATGATAGATATTTTTAAGAACGGTTATCGTATCATTTAATAAATTCGTTGAAAATCCATTTTATATTTTTTACTATTTCCGTAAGTAGCGTAAGTATATTCACATCATTGAAAGCTTGGTAAACAAATTATTTTTCTGATTACATTATACGTATATTTTAAATACAAACTTAACAGTAAAGATTACTTGTATAAGATAGCAGATCTTAATAAATATTAAAAAGAAATTTAAAGAACCAAACTATAGGTTTATAAAATAAATTATGTTGTAAAAATTTGTTTTAGTCATATTTAACTATTTATTATTTAAGAACAAAACATAACAATACAATTTTTCACAAAAACATGTAGGTTGTCGAGTTTCCTTAAATTTTTTGAATGGACTTATAAGAAAATAGTTGTTTTACATAATATTAAGTGATAATTCTTTATTATTTTAAGTATGGTTTTTAAATATTTAAGTTACATAATTTTATATTAATAAAGCTCATTATAAAAATTGTAATTCATGAATACGAATTATTAGAATAAAAAGTTAATACTAAATTTTAAATGATTGTCATGGTTCAAAAGGATAATATAATTTAAAAATATATTTTGTTGATAAAATCTAGAGGTTAAATATTTAAGAAGTTACCTACTGAAATGTTTTCATTATATATATTTTACTACAGGTATGCAAAAATTTAAAAGATATTTTCCCTATATTTGTATAATGTACCATATTATAGGTAGGTATAGGTATAATAGGTACTGACTGATATGTATTATTGGTACTTACATTTATAATTACAATTTATAATAAACAATTTTTTAATTATATGTTAGTATTTTTTTTATGTATTAGTAAATATGAGTATACCTATGTGAAAGTTAATACATTTTTACTTTTGTTATTACTAAAACATAAAATTATATATACTCGTAAATTCTTCAATTTATACTATATGTCTATATAAATATGCAAAATGTTTAAATAATTATTATTGTATGAAAGTAATATAAACTCGTATAATATATTATATTATAGTTTTTCATTAAAAACAAAATATCTTGGTAAATCAATTCGAGATCTTATATAATAATTATATTACAATGGTAACAACACCAAAAGTTCAATTTATATTGGCTTAAGAGGGCAAGTGTGGGTATTACTCTACAGTCTACCGTTTAGTAGGTTGAAGGTTCACTGTAGTAAATGTATTAAATTTGAATTTAGTGATAAATAATTGTATTCGAAAAACGATTCTGACAATCTGTTAATCGATATCATTAATTATATTTCATGATTATATGTTTATTATATTATATTTATCAATATTCCTATTAAAGTAATTTATTTTACTATTACTTATTAGTGTTTAGCTAGGTTGATTAAAGTTTTTCCGAAAATATTGCATTCATTACTTTATAAGTATTTATATTATTATAATAATATATATTTATTATATTTATATTATAGCTTATGGGTTTTTTTTTATTGTTATTTAATTTAGAGTTAATACTAATTCGAATATTTTTCTTATGGCGGGAATAATGTACTTTAAAAGGTAATTGCTATTATCACAGTCACACTGTCACAGTTGAAAGTCGTTGACAATAAGCTCATTACACGGATGAATTAATTCTGTTTATATTGTACATCTTTCTATGCATATAATATATATGTAGACGTCGGTTTCATCCAATATAAATAATTAAATATTTTCGGAAATTATTTTATAATCAATTGAACAGCATAACAATCATTTATTTTTTTATTTGAAAAATACATTTTGAAGGTCAATGTGATGAGGTACAATTTATTAGCATTCACGATACTGACGGTAATATGCATTGCTAAACGTTGCCAAATCACGATCAGTAATCAATGGTTTAACATAATATTTTTCTCTCAAACATGATTCATTTACTAGATAATTGATTTTAATATAGGTATAATATTATGTAGTACTATTTAACGGCCAACTATTAAATTATTATTATTATCTTTTTATAGATACTAAAATTATTTTAAATATTCTCTTCATAATAATATTTGTCCTATGTGATGTAAATTCTATCAGTTGAATAAAAACACATGGCTTTAGAGTAAAGTGTATGCAACTTATTGACTTTTAATGTAATTTAAATAATGTCTAATATAATACCAATATAGAAAAATATATACTATACTTGTGTCCCTGCAATAAAGTTATATTTTGGTATTAATTTAAACTATTTTTAAATTATTTAACTTTTTATTTGTAATTAAAAAAATACCATTTAAAAAAAGTTAACAATAAGAATACTATTGATTGATAAAAACGTTTATGTTCATGTGTGCATGCCAAGAAATAAATTAATATTAAATGAATTTCTATCTATTGTTTACAGATGTGGCTTTATATTTGCAAACGGTATTGGTCGCGGAATCCCTTTCAGAGCGAGCTGAAATACAACGCCAACAGCTCTTGGAAAAACTCACCAACAGAGAAATGTCGCCAGCTAGGACTCCGTACATGGACATGAACGGGCGTTCAAAAGGTGATTAGCTTAGCACATTTTTTTGTTATTTTTAATTTTTGCTAATTCTAAAATCTTAGATGACGAGGAATAATCTATGTATTATAAATTATAATAGCTTTCACCCGGTTAGCAAATAACGGTAGGTTATAACATATAGTTTGCAAAATGAGATGCGGTACTACCAACAAATATCTTTTATATGTGCAGCACGATATGAATACATAAAGAGGTAGTTTTTATTATTGTGGTGTTGTCTCGTCGCTTATTTCATTCGTGATGATGGTTTTCAAGGTAAAATTTTGACACAATATCAAAAACGACAAAAACCCACGGCACAATGCATATATGCCGACGCGGCGACGCCACAGATAGGTATGTAGTGATGGTAGGCTGATAAATACCTACAAAAATACCCACAACAAGAATATATATATATATGAATACATGCAGCGTACCGTGGCATTGATATAATAAAATTATGTATTTTGAATTTAATTTTAACAATTCTAAGCAATTTCTTTTGTGCATACGTTAATATCCAAAACGTTATAAGGAAAATAGTAAAAAACATCATATTATTTAGCACCAAAAACTTGTACCTAATATGTTGAATGTCAAATATAAATGTTGTAAAAGTAAAATCATGTCGGTATTAGAAACGATAATCTTAATTTTTAAGTTTCTATCTACTTGATAGCTATTTAGGTACATCGAACATTGAAATTTATTTATTCTTATTGTATTTCCGACAAACCGACTGAACTTATAAATATAAATAATAATATACCTATCACAATAAATTACTGAAATTAGTTTTAGGTACCTAATAAGCCTATAAAGATAAAAGTGCATTCTTCTAAATTTGTAGGTACCATGAAAACTTTACTTATTTTTGAAATTATAACACATTATACAATTTAATTTATCGTTTAAACTCAGAATCATTTTAGAATATCAAGAATTGTATTTGCATGAATGTGATCGTATATAGTGTAACAATAATATATATAATATATTGTAAATCTCGTGTATTCAATAATTTTCTTATCATATTTTGTAATCAAATCGATTGTATTAAAAACAATTATAAAAAATAAAATTGCAACCAACATATATAAAAAACGACGATTACTTATAAAATATAAAAATTATATCATTATGATATGCCACAATGTCAGTACCTATATATTGAATGTTTTCCTATGTTATTATAATGTTTGCAATAATAATATTATGTACAATAATATGTCCTATAACTAACGCGTTCGTATAATAATACTGTGTTTTGCTGCAGGCTTGATAATGAAGTCGAACAGCTTCGCGTGCTTACACCAGCAAGCGGCGTACGAAGAATTGTGCTCTAATCAACCGATCTACAACAACGTGCCGTACGAAGACGACATACTCAATTACGAACCTTTCGTGACTGGCTGCAACGGATACGGTCCGCCGTCCAAACACCACTTGAACGCGAAACGACACAGCGCGCCGAACAGCGGCGGCGGAGGCATCACCGACAACGGCAACTTGTCGACTGGCTCGTTGATCAAATCGGCGCTTAACGGCAGTAGCAGCCTCAGCAGTAGGTCGAACAGCGACTCGTCCGAGAGCTCGAAAAGCGAGGTAATCTACGTGTCGGCGAACGCGGTCAAGTATTCGGCCAGCAAGTACGGGCCGCTGACGAAGCGCGAGAAAATACTGTTCGTCGACCACACGAAGAAGTACTGGGCCGCGGTGCTGTCGTCCACTATGTACGTGTATAACGGCGAAAAGGAGTTGAAACCGTGTTTGGTCGTCCACCTCGAGGGGTACACGGCCAGGGACGCAGCGGGCGGCGGAACAAGAAACAAAGATTGGGTGTTTGAAGTCGTGTGCCCGGGCAAGAAGACTTACCAGGTATATACTGCCTATAGTTTGAATAATAGTATATATAGTTATCACATTTATCATAGAGGACTGTGATTAATCGTCACGAAATCACGGTAAAATGATCTTAACAAAGTCGTATTAAAAAACGAACTAAAAAAAGTTGAAATGTACTCAATTAAAATATATGTATGGTTTATCAATAACAGTCTTGTAAAGAATGTAAAAAATACGTTTGTTTTGTATTTGGAATACGAATTTTAATAAATAATATTCAGAATATTTTTTATACATTTTTCGAATATACTTTAGCAGGTCATCGATGATATAATTGTAGTGAAATAATATGCAATATAACAAGTTGTACCCAAGTTGATAGAAATGTTTGTTAATTGTTTATTCCAACTTTAAAGAAATATAAATGCTTCTTATAAATATTATATTTTTACATAAATAATTTATAAAGAAAAATATGGAAAACACAAAATATTTTTATATTATGCCGTGGATAAAAATATTATAATGTAGGTATAGTTTGTTCAATTTATTCAACAATTTAACTTTTCTTATAATTTATATTATAATACATTTATAAATCTTTAGAATAAGCGTATTTAAAGAAAAAATAAGTACGCATTTATATAAAAAAAATTTAATGACAGTTTTTAATTCTTATACAGATATCAGGAAACAAGATAAATGTCTATCGAATCAAATTGTATCTAAACTAGATTCCCCCCCCCCCAAAAAAAAAAAAGTATATATATCGTAAAATTAAACGTTTAAACAATTATAAGAATATTATGCTATAGAACTTATTACGGCGTTTAAATTTAACAATACATAACACGTCAATGTATCTATGTGTATATACTTATATTAATCGCGGCGTTGTGGATTTTTCTCAATTTTCAGTTTATCGCTCAAAATCAAAACGACTTGCACTCTTGGATCGAGGCCATCAATAATTCGTGCAGCAAGTCGTCTACCCCTGAAATGGAACAACTCTCGCCGTCTCCCATTTGTTTCAAACAGGAGCTGTTGCCTAACCGTGAATTGCCTGTACCTCCCGCTGCTGCAACCGATGACACCACCGCGCAGGATTACTATTACGATAAACCGAATCCTATTATAAGACCAGTCAATCTTTACGAGAACGGAACTGATGACGTGGATATGATAGAGTCGATTTACCACTTTATCGACGAGTCCAAACAAGAAAAAGACACGTTGCCAAAGGTTTATATTTATACCATAGATATTAATATATTATTATTAGTATTAGTAGTAACTAATGGTATTGTTGTTATTATTGTTAACCGATCGTTATCGAATTCTTAGTACTGATAAAATTTTCTTTTTAGATCGATAAGCAGTTTTGGGATGGCGACACATCGTATTACAATATTCCAAACAACATACCGGTACCCGTGCCAGTCTGCAAGGAAGATCGAAATAACAACGAATATGATGATTATTTCGCCGAAAAGGAAACTAGCTACGATATAATAACAAGTATGTTTTATTAAATCCTTCGTTAGGCGCCAGTGTAGCAGACAGGAATTTTAATACAAATCAAGGACATAAAGAATATCTAAAGAAGGGTTATAATAAAGAATTTCTAACATCGTCACATCGATTTTAGTATTCCAAAATTATAATAACAAAATCGATTATATATTAAGGTCCATCAGGACCTGGCAGGCTGACGTCAGCCCAGCACCCCGAAAACATTACCAATTTTTTCGGGGGTAAATCTTGTGTTACAAATTCTAATTTTTGCGTTACAAATTGTTACAAATTAGTTACTAATTATCTAAAAAGGTTTGAGGTCGAAATTTTGAATTCGGGGTGCCAGGCTGACGGACCTTATATATTATTATTCATTTTTTTTTTAAATATTTTATTTATTGAACGAATTTCAATACGTATAGAAATAGAAAACTACGTGATTAATGTTTTATCCTATCGTAAAAAAAGTACTTTTTGTATATTATAAATGAGAAACTTTAATATAAATAATAACTTATTAAGGCTGCGTAATCATTGTTTACTGGTTTTGTATATTATTAAATTTTTCTAGGTATACAGAAAATGTATATTTATTGTACATACATGATCGTAAATAACCTAACCTATCCCAAATAAAATCCCCGTAAACTTCTTGAGTGAATGTCAAGTGATCATAAATTGAAGTTTAAATAATAATTAATTATAATTTAATTCAAATACTATTTTTAATAAATATCAAAATATGAAAATGTAATGAATAGAATTTAGTATACACGAAAACGGTAAATTTTTTAATAACGATACACTTGTAAAGATGTATTTATGCTGTGTCTAACGTATATGGACTTTGGTTTCAGGCAACGAATGCGAGGTGACTGTGGCGGACCAGGTTTTGGGTGTACAACAGATAATACAAAAAATAGAAGAGATAAACAGCAAAAAAACATCACCTTTATTAAGGCGTAAATCACAACCAAAGAACAACAGTCTAATGAGAAACTCTACACCAATATACACTACCGATGAGTTTTATGAGCCCATGAAAGTAATGAAAAACATACAATCCAACAACAACAACGTAACTGCAGTTGTCAGTTCACAATCGTTTCGAAAATCTCGTTGAATGCGCATAATACGTTCTCATTGAGAAAATATTTTATTCTTTATCCGATTTTGTGGAATCTCGATCATGTCGTAGTTATAATTATTAATTTCCCTTAAATTATCTTAAAGGTCATAAGCTACGACGACTGCAGATTGTATAATATTTATATATGCATTTAAGTACATGTATAGTGACACCGCGGGTATAACAAATGTTACATTAAATTATTATCTTTTAGTAAGTCGCTCAAGAAACTTTTTTAATTGCAAACAATTTTGGTATTATCATAATATCTTATAGGTACACTAAATAGTTTCTCCTATTTTGACAAATCTGCTTATCGGTAGAGATCCTATTTAAATATTGAATATTATTATATTTGTATAAACAATTTTAACACAAAAAAAGGGAAAAGCTACTTTTATGTTTCTAGTCTGTAGGTTGTAAACAATAATTATTATGTTAATTGATTTTTTTTTTTTATTATTATTATATAATAGTATTTAGGTAGAAATTACAATTGTCCGATTAATAACATTGATTTATTATTACTATACTGTAATTTTTTTTTTTGTATACAAACAAACAAATACATTCCGTGTTATCAATTGAAAACGACAACATGTAAAGAATTGAAAATATTGTTGGATCTCTAATATATATTATATTGTATGAATTATACTTCCACCCTTTAAAATGTCTCATATCCATTATCCATGCTTGTCTGTCTTTACGTGATAATATTCATAAATTCATTATAATATCGCGATTTGTTATCGATTATAATTTTATTGTTAGTCAACTGTTAATATATTATTTAAGACTTAGGTGTTAGATAAACCATGGACTTTATATTTTGTAATTTGTACATAACGTAAAACTATATAATATTAGTGCAAACAAATAACCATTGAATGTAATTTACTAAAGCTGAATAAATGCAGTAACTTGTAATAAAGAAATATGATTAAAATTATAACTGGATATTCTAAATTATTTTCCATATGTATTATCTGAATGTACATTTACAAGACTCATCAATACCGTGATATATTTTTAACACTATACCAATCGATTATAGATACACCATACACACACACATACACAAAATACATTACAATTATTAGATACGTATTTGTAAAATCAATATACCTATACATCGCGATCGTCGATCACTACTCAGAATATAAAATTGTCAAATCATAATTTTTATTGGAAAACAATGGGAAAGCGTATTTTTACCTAAATTTCGTAACTATGATCAAAAATAGAATTAATTATTTTCAAGAATAGATCGAGTGTCTTATATCCACGAAAAATTTAATTTTAAATCTAAGCCGAGTTAAATGCTTTGATTTTCATAAATGGGGGTGGTTTTGGATATCAAACTTGATCTAGTTTGACTTAATAAAGTCAAAATTAAAAATGCACAGTACTTATTTAAGAGGACGCTATACTCGCATGTCTTGTCTCTGTCTTATACACTCGTCACATAGTTAAAAACTGTTTTGCGTGGGACAACTTTACTCCCTCGATATTTATATCAAAATTACTAAAATTTTAAATCGCGTTGAGAAGAACTTTACCTGTGTTGTAGCGTTTTAATTTTTTTGATAGTAGTAAGGGTAACCAATAATTTTTAATAATTAAATGAAAAAAACCTAAATTTCTCAAACCGATAACTTTAATTGCATTCATGTTATCAAAAAAATTAAAACGTTACGACAAAGGTAAAGTTCTTCCCAGTGGGATTTATAATTTTGGTTGTTTTGATTAAAATATCAAGGGAGTATAGTTGTCCCGCGCAAAACCGGTTTTAACTATGTTACTCGTGTATAAGACAGAGACAACATATGCGGGTATAGCGTCCTATTAAGTTATTTTTATAAACATTTTATTTCATTTTTATACCAAAGGCTTAAAAATTTAATATAAGGTTCTTTATTAGATTTTCAACTTATATAATATGAAAAAAAACTTAGACCGGAAAGCCAAATTAATTTTTTATAAGCATTTCAAGTTTAAATGTATACCACATTCGACATTCACCCGTAAAATAATTATTTCTCCTCAAAAAATGTTTGTTATGTTATTCTACTAAAAAAAATAAATAAAAATAGATACCTGTGGTTTTCATAAAATATGTATGTTATAATTTTCATAAAAATAAATTTCTCAACATTTTTAATGCTTTTAAAGTTATTTAAGAGCATGGAAACTTTAAATTTTTTCGATTTTTTCCATAAATGTCGATCTACTCATTCACTGTGTAAAAATTCTTGAAAATGTATTACAAGTTATTCTTATACCAGTATACAAATATAAAAATGATGTAGGTACAATTTTTTTATATGTATTTGAAGAAATAAATGTATATAAAGACAATTTTTATATGCATTTGAAGAAATAAATGTATCAAGATAATTATTTTTCATACATTTTATGTTCCGATTTGGATAAAATTATTTATTTAAATGTAAGTAAGCACATCATTAGAATTATAAAATAATGATTATCTGTTTTATACATATAAAAATATGTCTGAATGTGGAAATTAATTTAAATAATTTTAATTGCTAGGTATGGAATAAGATCCTGAATGTAAAAAAAAATCCAAAGAAATCAATATAGTTTGAACCTATTTTAATTCTTTATAAATATTATAAATATTATATTATACATTTTTTTTTAAATAAGCACATACATTGAAAATTCTTTATAACGAAAGAAGTCTTTTGGTCCCATAAAATTTACTTCAGAGAGTTTTAACTATTCAAGCGTATATTTGGATATTTTACTATACATATGTGCATATTTTTATGATCTTAAGTGCATAAAGTCCTGAGCCCTGTTTATAATATAACCGATTACGATTTACAACAATTTAAAAATTTTACATTTAAACATTTGTATTTTTATATGAATGAGTTAAATTTGTTTTTTTTTTAATACAATATATTATAGATTTGAGATGTAATATAAAACTATATTTTAGTTACTTTAAGGACCCTTTAAGATCCAAATTTCTGTACGAAATATTCTCAAAATTTTCTACCATCCACGCAATAAAATAAAATAATGATAATTTTATTTTTAACTTTAATTTAAATTCGTGATACCATTTATAACATAATAGAAGCGACGGTCTAACGGTAGACGATTTGTAATTTCCATTATGTTCTATGGTGTAACCTAGTGTCAGTGTTACATCAAACCAGCAATATTCTATACTAATATTTTTTTTTTTAACTTCAATAAATCAAAATATTATATATATCTCTTAAATAGATATTTACTTTGGTCATCTATAAAATCAAATATATTAAGTTTCCAATTAATTGAATAATTCTAATACATTTATTATTTTTTATAATTGATTTTATTTTGTTTTTGAACTAAGTCGATGTTCCGATATTCTGTTTTGCAATCTAGCTTATAATTTTATTATGGTTGTCAGTTATTTATTTATGACTGTTTCCTGTAGTTTTAAATGTTTTATATTTCTCAACTGTAACTGTCATTTGCGTCTACGTGGGATTAGAGTTTTAATAGAATATCAATATCACATTTCATATGATCACAGACATTTTGAATCATGACTTAAACATACTCATTATACAAAACTATAATATTGAGCAGGTTGAATCAAGTAGGTACAACTAAAAATTTAATAAATATAAACATAATAGACGTTTCGATTATACAATGTATCTGAAAAACAAATACTTACTGATAAATTCATCTATAAAATGAAATAGTCGTGTATTATATAGTTAAAAAATTTTGACAAAAGTGAAAATAAATTTAGTTATAGGTTAAAAATTATAAGATTATTAAGTGGGTCAAAATCAAAAATGTGATCTCGAACAGTTCTCAAACAGAATTTTTTGGATGTATTATGCCAAACCGAAATGAACCAAGTATTTTTAATAATTTTATACAGATATAAGAACCACTAATGTCTGATCTTCTATTATATTTTCAAAAATGTTGATCCATTGAATTACTTTTTATCAAAATTTATAAAAAAAAAACCTAAGAACAATTGGAAATTTGCCATTCTAATTTATTATAAATAGCTTAAAAAGTGTATAAAATTGTTGTTAATTTTATCTTACAATTAAAATAATAATATAAAAATTTGTAGAATCTAAAGTTATTATTATTTATTTTTAAGATACCCTAAAACAAGTATTTATTATGATGGTGAATATCCAATAATGGTGTAGACATTTGAAATTCAAATTCTCTTAAACAATTTATTTGGATTTCTAGTAGATTTTTTATTTAATACATCGTGAGAAACGTATACAAAACGTTATATTGAATTTTAAAATCTTAGGTATAATCAGAAAATGAGTATGTATTTTTAACAACAAAATATCTTGCATGTTTCCAGATTTTCACGAATTTAGAAAAAATTTAACTAAAAATATGTGTTAAAATCTAAAACGGTTTAATGAAAGTGGTTCATTATTTGTTACAGTTGATGATTTAATAAGTAGTTAATAGTTAAGATTAAAAAAAAATCACAGAAAATACGTATTTATATGAGCTAAAAAATATAGATAAATAATTATTTAAAAAATAAACATATAACTCATAAATAAATATATATTATTAAAATACATCTGTTTTTTTTGTGATTACTGTGATGTTATGATCCAACTCTCAAAATATCAATTTAAATCAAATGAATGATGAGTGATCTTATGATCTAAGTCCAAAAGTTTTCTATATTTATAACCGACTTGTCGATGCCAATCCAATTTGAAAACCATCTGACGTACTCTTTGTGATAAACTCTTTTATATAGCATTGTGATCTGATTAACTGAGTAAGAGTGGAAGTCGTGGATATATAAATTAGGCCACAGTGATCTTACCATAACATTTTGTATTCTGGGAACCTTTTTCTTTTTCTTGTTGGTGGACTTCTGAGTTCGGGTTTTCCTCTTAGAGACGTGTGGTTTTAGTTATATAGTTTTATTTAAATATAACTATGCTTTTCACATTGACCTTAGCATGTTTGTGTATCTAACTGTACAAATATAATTGTGTCACCATACCTTTTGCGTGTAAACAGGACTAATAGGTTATTAATGGAAACATAAAGGAATTGTATGAATTCTTAAAGAATTTTATGGATATTTAAAGATTTTAACAGTCCCATAAAATTCATTTAAAATCCATAATATTCCTATACAATTCCATGAAACTCTTTAAAAATACTTTAAATTCCTTTAAAATTTAATAAAAAACCAGTTAATATCCTTAAAAAACCATAAAGTTCTTTATAAATCAATATAATTCCTATATAAATCCATAACACTTTAAAATTACTTAAAATTCCTATATGTTTTCATAAAAAAGTTGTTAAAAACCTTAAAAGTCCATATTATTCTTTAAAAACTTATATGAATCCCCTTTAATTCCATAAAAAACCTTTAAATATCCTTAAAATTCCTTTATAATTCTTTGATTTTTAAGGAATTTTACTGCTTTTTTATATAATGTTAGAGGAATTTTAATGATTTTTAAAAAGTATTACAGATCTTTAAACCACTTAATGGAGTATTAAGGATATTTATAGCATTGTTTAGCATTATAGAGGATTTATATTATATTTTTAAAGAATTTTATGTATTTTTAAGGTTTTTAACAGCTTTATAATGGAAATATACAGGAAATTTAAGGATATTAAAAGTATTTTATGAGGTTTTTAGAGAATTTTACGGGTTCTTTAAAGGTTTTTAACAGCTTTTCAATGTAAACATAGAGGAATCAAATGTATTTTTAAAGAGTTTCATGGAATTATAGAGGAATTATAAGAATTTTAAGTATTTTTAAAAAAATTATTGAATTTTAGAGGAATTTTATGGATTTCTAAAGAATTTTATGGGTTATTAGTGCATAATCATGGAAAACTAAGGGTTTTAAAGGATATTTAAAGTATTTTATGGATTTTTAGAGAATTAAAAGTCTATTTAGAGTTTCATGTAATTATAGTGGAATTATAAGGATATTTAAAGTATATCTTATGGGGTTTTTAAAGGTTATTAATTATTAACGTTTTTAATAGAAATCATAAAAGAATAATATGAATTTTAAAAGTATTTTATGGATTTTTAAAGTTTTAAACGGCTTTTTATGGAATTATAGAGTGATTTAAGGGATATTTAAAGTGTTCTATGAAAATGTAGAGGAATTTTTGGTTTTATAACGATTGTAACGGTTTATTTTGGAAATATAAAGGAATTTTAATGGTTCCTAAATGTTTTTATGGATTTTTAAAGAGTTATGGATTTTTAGTGCATTATCATGTATATATAGAGGAGTTTTAAGAACATTTAAAGTATTTTATGGTTTTTTGAAATGTATTTAACAGCTATTAAATGGAAACATGGAGGAATTTAAAGTAATTTCATGGATGTGTTGAGGAATTCTATGGATTTTTAATGATTTTAACGTTTTTTTCATCGAAATTCAATAAACTCTTTAACAACCATTAAAATTTCTTTATATTTCCAATTTCCATTTGAATTTGTTAAAGTCATTAAAAGTTTTTCTTTATAATTCATATATTTTCTCAAAATTTCCATAGAAATTCCATAGAGCCATTAAAGTCTTTAAAACTCCTCCATAGAGAAATCTTAAGGATATTGAAAATTTTTTATGGAATTAAAAGGAAATCATATGTATTTTTAAAGAATTTTATGGATTTAAGGTTCTTAACGGCTCTTCATGGAAATATACAGGAAGTTTATGGATATTTAAAGTATTTTACGAGGATTTTAAAGTTTATTAACCTTATTTTAATGGAAACATAGAAGTATTAAAAGTATTTTTAAAGAGTTTTATGGAATTATAGAGGAATAATAAGAATTTTTAAAAAATTTATTGAATTTTAGAGGAATTGTATGGAATTTTAAAGATTTTTATGGAATTCTATGGGATGTTATGGACTTTAAATGTTAGAGGTATTTTAAAGATATTCAAAGTATTTTTGGAGTTTTGAAAATTTTTATCAGCTTTTTAAAACATTAAGGCATTTTATGGATCTTTAAGGATTTTAACGTTTTTTTTTTTTTGAATTATAGAAGAATTTTAATACATCTTTAGTGAGTTAATAGATTATTATAGTGTTATGAATTTTAATGCATAATCATGGAAAAGTTGAGGATTTTTAGGATATTTAAAGTATTTTATGAATTTTTAAAGAATTTTATGGGTTTTTTAAAGGTTAACAACAGCTTTTTAATGGCAACATGGTGAAATTAAAAATACTTTTAGTTTTAATCCATAAAATCGTTAAAAATCCAAATAATTCCTCAATGTTTTCATTAAAGAGCTGTTAATAAGCTTTAAAAATCCATACAATTCTTTAAAAATCTATATGATTTTCCTTTAATTCCATAAAAATCTTTCTATATGCTTAAAATTCCTCTATAAGTAATTCCAAGAAACTCTAAATATACTTTTACTTCCGCTATGTTTCTATTAAAAAGCTGTTAAAAACCTTTAAAATAAACCATAAAATTCTCTAAAAACCTCTAAAAACCTCAAAAATACGTTAAATATCTTTAAAATATCTCCAACATTTCATATGAAAACCTGTTGATATCCTTAAAACCCCATAAAATTCTTTATAAATCAATAAATTTCCTCTATAATTCCATAAAACTCTTTAAAAATACTTTTAATACTTCTATGTTTCCATTAAAATAAGGTTAATAAACTTTAAAATCCTCGTAAAATACTTTAAATATCCATAAACTTCCTGTATATTTCCATGAAGAGCCGTTAAGAACCTTAAATCCATAAAATTCTTTAAAAATACATATGATTTCCTTTTAATTCCATAAAAAATTTTCAATATCCTTAAGATTTCTCTATGGAGGAGTTTTAAGGACTTTAATGGCTCTATGGAATTTCTATGGAAATTTTGAGAAAATATATGAATTATAAAGAAAAACTTTTAATGACTTTAACAAATTCAAATGGAAATTGGAAATATAAAGAAATTTTAATGGTTGTTAAAGAGTTTATTGAATTTCGATGAAAAAAACGTTAAAATCATTAAAAATCCATAGAATTCCTCAACACATCCATGAAATTACTTTAAATTCCTCCATGTTTCCATTTAATAGCTGTTAAATACATTTCAAAAAACCATAAAATACTTTAAATGTTCTTAAAACTCCTCTATATATACATGATAATGCACTAAAAATCCATAACTCTTTAAAAATCCATAAAAACATTTAGGAACCATTAAAATTCCTTTATATTTCCAAAATAAACCGTTACAATCGTTATAAAACCATAAATTCCTCTACATTTTCATAGAACACTTTAAATATCCCTTAAATCACTCTATAATTCCATAAAAAGCCGTTTAAAACTTTAAAAATCCATAAAATACTTTTAAAATTCATATTATTCTTTTATGATTTCTATTAAAAACGTTAATAATTAATAACCTTTAAAAACCCCATAAGATATACTTTAAATATCCTTATAATTCCACTATAATTACATGAAACTCTAAATAGACTTTTAATTCTCTAAAAATCCATAAAATACTTTAAATATCCTTTAAAACCCTTAGTTTTCCATGATTATGCACTAATAACCCATAAAATTCTTTAGAAATCCATAAAATTCCTCTAAAATTCAATAATTTTTTTAAAAATACTTAAAATTCTTATAATTCCTCTATAATTCCATGAAACTCTTTAAAAATACATTTGATTCCTCTATGTTTACATTGAAAAGCTGTTAAAAACCTTTAAAGAACCCGTAAAATTCTCTAAAAACCTCATAAAATACTTTTAATATCCTTAAATTTCCTGTATATTTCCATTATAAAGCTGTTAAAAACCTTAAAAATACATAAAATTCTTTAAAAATATAATATAAATCCTCTATAATGCTAAACAATGCTATAAATATCCTTAATACTCCATTAAGTGGTTTAAAGATCTGTAATACTTTTTAAAAATCATTAAAATTCCTCTAACATTATATAAAAAAGCAGTAAAATTCCTTAAAAATCAAAGAATTATAAAGGAATTTTAAGGATATTTAAAGGTTTTTTATGGAATTAAAGGGGATTCATATAAGTTTTTAAAGAATAATATGGACTTTTAAGGTTTTTAACAACTTTTTTATGAAAACATATAGGAATTTTAAGTAATTTCAAAGTTTTATGGATTTATATAGGAATTATATTGATTTATAAAGAATTTTGTGGACTTTATTTCCATAAAAAAGCTGTTCTAGACGATTAAAAACCCATAAAATTCTTTAAAAAAATCATATGATTTCCCTTTAATTCCATAAAAAGCTTTAAAAATACTTAAAAATCGAACAAATACACAGGAATTTTAAAGAGTTTTATGGAATTATAGAGGAATAATAAGAATTTTTAAAAAATTTATTGAATTTTAGAGGAATTGTATGGAATTTTAAAGATTTTTATGGAATTCTATGGGATGTTATGGACTTTAAATGTTAGAGGTATTTTAAAGATATTCAAAGTATTTTTGGAGTTTTGAAAATTTTTATCAGCTCTTTAAAACATTAAGGCATTTTATGGATCTTTAAGGATTTTAACGTTTTTTTTTTTTTTTGAATTATAGAAGAATTTTAATACATCTTTAGTGAGTTAATAGATTATTATAGTGTTATGAATTTTAATGCATAATCATGGAAAAATTGAGGATTTTTAGGATATTTAAAGTATTTTATGAATTTTTAAAGAATTTTATGGGTTTTTTAAAGGTTAACAACAGCTTTTTAATGGCAACATGGTGAAATTAAAAATACTTTTAGTTTTAATCCATAAAATCGTTAAAAATCCAAATAATTCCTCAATGTTTTCATAAAAGAGCTGTTAATAAGCTTTAAAAATCCATACAATTCTTTAAAAATCTATATGATTTTCCTTTAGTTCAATAATTATCTTTCAATATCCTTAAAATTTGTCTATATTTCCATGATAATGCAGTAAAAATCCATAAACTTTAAAAATCTATTAAATACTTTAAATATCCTTAAAAATCCTCTATATTTCTATGATAATGCAGTAAAAATCCATAAGTCTTTAAAAATTTATAAATACATTTAGGAACTATTAAAATTCCTCTATAATTCTAAAAAAAACTGTTAAAATCGTTATAAAACCATAAATTCCTCTAAAATTTCATAGAACACTTTAAATATCCCTTAAATCACTCTATAATTCCATAAAAAGCCGTATAAAACTTAAAAAATTCATAAAATACTTTTAAAATTCATATTATTCCTTTATGTTTTCTATTAAAAACCTTAATAATTAATAACCTTTAAAAACCCAATAAAATATTTTAAATATCCTTATTATTTCCATAGAACTCTTTAAATATCCCGTAAATCTTTATATAATTCCAAAAAACCCGTTTCATTCCATAAAAAATCTTTAAATATCCTTAAAATTCCTTTATAATTCTTCGATTTTTAAGGAATTTTACAGCTTTTTTATATAATGTTAGAGGAATTTTAATGATTTTTAAAAAGTATTATAGACCTTTGAACCACTTAATGGATTATTGAGGATATTTAAAAAATTGTTTAGCATTATAGAGGATTTATATTATATTTTTAAAGAATTTTATGGATTTTTAAGGTTTTTTACAGCTTTATAATGAAAATATACAGGAAATTTAAGGATATTAAAAGTATTTTATGAGGTTTTTAGAGAATTTTACGGGTTCTTTAAAGGTTTTTAACAGCTTTTCAATGTAAACATAGAGGAATCAAATGTATTTTTAAAGAGTTTCATGGAATTATAGAGGAATTATAAGAATTTTAAGTATTTTTAAAAAAATTATTGAATTTTAGAGGAATTTTATGGATTTCTAAAGAATTTTATGGGTTATTAGTGCATAATCATGGAAAACTAAGGGTTTTAAAGGATATTTAAAGTATTTTATGGATTTTTAGAGAATTAAAAGTCTATTTAGAGTTTCATGTAATTATAGTGGAATTATAAGGATATTTAAAGTATATCTTATGGGGTTTTTAAAGGTTATTAATTATTAACGTTTTTAATAGAAATCATAAAAGAATAATATGAATTTTAAAAGTATTTTATGGATTTTTAAAGTTTTAAACGGCTTTTTATGGAATTATAGAGTGATTTAAGGGATATTTAAAGTGTTCTATGAAAATGTAGAGGAATTTATGGTTTTATAACGATTGTAACGGTTTATTTTGGAAATATAAAGGAATTTTAATGGTTCCTAAATGTTTTTATGGATTTTTAAAGAGTTATGGATTTTTAGTGCATTATCATGTATATATAGAGGAGTTTTAAGAATATTTAAAGTATTTTATGGTTTTTTGAAATGTATTTAACAGCTATTAAATGGAAACATGGAGGAATTTAAAGTAATTTCATGGATGTGTTGAGGAATTCTATGGATTTTTAATGATTTTAACGTTTTTTTTCATCGAAATTCAATAAACTCTTTAACAACCATTAAAATTTCTTTATATTTCCAATTTCCATTTGAATTTGTTAAAGTCATTAAAAGTTTTTCTTTATAATTCATATATTTTCTCAAAATTTCCATAGAAATTCCATAGAGCCATTAAAGTCCTTAAAACTCCTCCATAGAGAAATCTTAAGGATATTGAAAATTTTTTATGGAATTAAAAGGAAATGATATGTATTTTTAAAGAATTTTATGGATTTAAGGTTCTTAACGGCTCTTCATGGAAATATACAGGAAGTTTATGGATATTTAAAGTATTTTACGAGGATTTTAAAGTTTATTAACCTTATTTTAATGGAAACATAGAAGTATTAAAAGTATTTTTAAAGAGTTTCATGGAATTATAGAGGAAATTTATTGATTTATAAAGAATTTTATGGGGTTTTAAGGATATCAACAGGTTTTCATATGAAATGTTGGAGATATTTTAAAGATATTTAACGTATTTTTGAGGTTTTTAGAGGTTTTTAGAGAATTTTATGGTTTATTTTAAAGGTTTTTAACAGCTTTTTAATAGAAACATAGCGGAAGTAAAAGTATATTTAGAGTTTCTTGGAATTACTTATAGAGGAATTTTAAGCATATAGAAAGATTTTTATGGAATTAAAGGAAAATCATATAGATTTTTAAAGAATTGTATGGATTTTTAAAGCTTATTAACAGCTCTTTAATGAAAACATTGAGGAATTATTTGGATTTTTAACGATTTTATGGATTAAAACTAAAAGTATTTTTAATTTCACCATGTTGCCATTAAAAAGCTGTTGTTAACCTTTAAAAAACCCATAAAATTCTTTAAAAATTCATAAAATACTTTAAATATCCTAAAAATCCTCAATTTTTCCATGATTATGCATTAAAATTCATAACACTATAATAATCTATTAACTCACTAAAGATGTATTAAAATTCTTCTATAATTCAAAAAAAAAAAAAAACGTTAAAATCCTTAAAGATCCATAAAATGCCTTAATGTTTTAAAAAGCTGATAAAAATTTTCAAAACTCCAAAAATACTTTGAATATCTTTAAAATACCTCTAACATTTAAAGTCCATAACATCCCATAGAATTCCATAAAAATCTTTAAAATTCCATACAATTCCTCTAAAATTCAATAAATTTTTTAAAAATTCTTATTATTCCTCTATAATTCCATAAAACTCTTTAAAATTCCTGTGTATTTGTTCGATTTTTAAGTATTTTTAAAGCTTTTTATGGAATTAAAGGGAAATCATATGATTTTTTTTAAAGAATTTTATGGGTTTTTAAACGTCTAGAACAGCTTTTTTATGGAAACAAAGTGGAATTAAAATTAAAATTATATTTAGAGTTTCATGGAATTATAGAGGAATCTTAAGGATGTTTAAACTATTAAATGAATTTTTTAATGGAATTATAGAGTAATCATAAGGATTTTGAACGCTTTTATGGATATTTTACAATTGAACTGCATTTCATGGAATTATGGAAATATAGAGGAATATTAATGGTTCTTTTAGATATTTATGATAAACATTTTTAATGGAAACTTAGAGCCTAACCTTAAATATTTCATAAAATTCTTTAAAAATCCATATGATTCCCCTTTAATTCATAAAAATCTTTTAATATCCTTAAAAATCCTTTATATTTGCATAATATTGCACTAAAAATCCATTACTCCTTAAAATAAGCCTCTTTAAATAACCTAACCAGTAAAATTCCTCTAGAATTCTAAAAATAATCTGTTAAATTTCATAAAAACCTATAAAATTCCATAAATATCTTTAAAAATCCTCAATATTCCACGATAATGCAGTAAAAATCTATAGCTATTTAAAAATTCATATATTTCCTTTATTTTTCTATTAAAAAGCTATTAATAAAATTCAATAACCTCATAAACTACTTTAAACATCCTTAAAATGCCTGCTATCTTTAACGACTGGTTTTGCTACTTATTTATGGTCATTGCAAAAATTACCTTGATAGGAAACTGCGTTATTTTAAATTCTAATGGATAGTTTGATGATAAAAGTGGTATACGTAGTATAAACGTTGATTTTCCTTGATATCAACCTGTAACTATTGTTGCCTCAGTGACATCGTTTTGGAGTGCTTTCACAGACACTCGAGTACCATAGCAGGGTTTGCCGTACATAAGATAGGAGAGCAAATAAATATTCTGTAATAGGTACAACAATGTGTGGTACCATTTCCGCATTTACATTTAAATATTCTAATATCATATTAAAAATCAAAAATTTTTAATGATGAATATCTCAAATATGCACGTAAAAATGTCTGTTTTTTTTATTAATATTTTTAGTATCCTAATATCCAAAAATATTTAATGATAAATATGTCAAATATGCACTTAAAAATGTCTGTTTTTTTATGTTTGTAGTATCCCAGCAACCACTTAGAAACAATAACTAACAATATTATTAAACAATTAAAAATACTTGAAATTTTGTTCAGAGATTCTTTAAACAATGTAGGGGCGCACTTATAATTAAATTTATCGGGCTGATTTGTGAATCTAAATCATCTAGGGCGTCATTCAAACGCATACAAAAAAATTCATTCAAAATGATCACATACACATGTACAGTAGAATTATATATATATACATTATGATTATACATATTATAGGTACTATTAATTTCGAATCGCTTGCGAATAACGAATCAGATATATCTACATTTTTACCTATTAAATTAAATTAATTATTGGTGACATATCGTAGTATAAATGAACGAATATTTGATAGCAATGTAAGTTAATCTGATTATATTAACATTTTAACAAGAATAATTGTATTGTTTATATCGTTTTGGGTTTTACGTACTTGAAATGGTTTTAAAAGATAGGGAAACGTTTTGACCAACGTTCTTGACTATTTGTAACTGCCTGCCGTCTTCTTTCGTTTGTTTTTTACGATATTATAATTTTTAAATGAATTATGAGCGCTTTTAAATATTTGATATTTTTCATACTCACAACTCGCTTAAAAACTAAAATATCATGACAAATTAATGAGGGAACACAGATAATATTTGTATATAGAAGTTTTATAATAGGTCAATTCACTCTAATATCAAAACTAAAAGCACACTATTGAAAATTTGAAACTGGTGAACGAAAATTTACCATGTTGTACATGTGTAAGACGAAGACAACATAATATGCGGGTGCGACGTCCTCTTCAAATGACCTAAAATTAGATATTTTGAAATATCGTCCATATTATGTGGCCGTGGTCCGTTTAAAAAAATAAAATTGATTTTTTTTTAACGTATTTAAGTGTTTATATTTATTTTGAAACACATCTGATCATAAATGAGAAACTTCAGTCATAAATTCATGTGAATGTTTGAAAACATGAGAATATTAATTTATTCTAATCCAAGGTTTATTTACTATACCTACATACATTATTTCATCGTTGGGTCTATCGTTTTAATCCATTTGTAAGACTGTCGTAAGTAAACATCATACTTAAAATAACGAATAATCAGTTTTTTTTTCAAAAAAAGTGCACAGGTGGCCGTGGCCAATAGGGAAGAAAAAATATTGACATTCTTAATATTATTAGTTATTACGTTCATATATTCATTTGGAAACACAGCTCAACGTGGATGCGAAGTTTCAGAGTAGAAAACTTTTTTCTTCGACACGAAATTGATCAAAACGTAGTTTTTTAAAAAAACGGTCTTTTACGGCTGGTAGTGGTAAACTTTTGAATAATCGCAATATTATGGTTGTTATCAAATTGTGTTTATCGTTTTAATCTATTTGTAAGTGTTTCACAACTAAGCACCATACTTAAAATTACGTTAAATCAGTTTTTTTAAGTGCCCACAGTGGATGTGACCCATATGAAAAAAAATATTTTTACATTTTTAACATTATTACGTTTTTATATTCATTAGGCTTGTAGTGTTAAATTTAAAGGAACCACGCCCGACATTCTATATATTTACAGCTGTGTAGTATCCATTTTTTACTTTTTTTGTAATTTAGAATATTGAAAATTTACATAATATGATTTTTTTTATTATATTTTACATGAGTAGTGACTTTATAACACCTTCCTACTTGCTAGTTCTTGATAAATTAAATACCATTATAAAGATTGCCAAACCTATTAATCATGAGGTGTGTATTGTAATAGAATATTGAAAAAATAAATTTTATCAGATGTATGTTGTGAAGAAATTTATACATGAATAATATCAATTTATAAATTCTAATAAACTCATAAACACGCTATGGTACACATTTCGCAGTATAGCTCATACATGAATAACCAGGTGGTTTTGGCTTGAAATAAAGTTTGACAATAGACTTTGACCTACATTATTTGTGTGGGCAAACTAATAAATGGCAGCCTTTTAATTTTAATGAATTATAGCTG
The DNA here is from genome assembly GCA_020882235.1 of Schizaphis graminum. NCBI lineage: Eukaryota > Metazoa > Arthropoda > Insecta > Hemiptera > Aphididae > Schizaphis > Schizaphis graminum. Next base: position 75,651,988 of record CM037032.1, read on the forward strand.
TTATAAGATTCGCATTATTAAATGTATATCAATATCAAAAACTTAGTATTGCGTTTAACAGATGAAAAATTGTATATAATAAAACGTGAAAAATCGTTCGTTTACTATATTATAAAGAATGCGCTGCGGTCGCATAGAAAAAAAGCTCTATGCCGTAAGGTCTATGTGAATAGTGTGCCGTGCAGTAGATTATATTAATTATTATTATTATTTCTACTAACGTGATTTTTCGAATATTTTTCACTTTTCGCAAGATTTTAATTGGACTTTTCTAAAGTTTTTCCAACCCGTTCTTTTCATATTCGCGTAATGTGCGTCTTTTGAAAGCCGCACGTGTACAATTTTTTCGCCGTTTGCGTTTGTAAAATTCAGATTTCATTAATTGCGCTCACATAATCTGCAATTCTACACAGTTTTAATTGTGTATAAATCGATTTTCCCAAAAGATAGGACGTTAACACTTCGTTCGACTTAAACTTTTTCCCCTACAATACAACATCAGACTTTCGACGTTAGGAGGTATAACAATCCGCCATAGGTGGATTGACCAGCACAAGTATCAATTTGCACTGGTTATTGACTAATTGATAGACACTCAATTACCATTATTTTATTCTCATGCAAAGAAAGCACCGGGCAAACGATACGATATGTATCCAATCCACCATAGGTGAATTACTTAGCCAGGTATCAATTTGCACCGGTTAAGGACTGATAGCTAGACACTCAATTACTATTTTCGTACACATTTATTCTTTTTGAATACAAACAAGCACCGGGATAGTGTCAAATACAAACTTTTACACCGAATGATAACTCACACTCATGGTAATCAACTTTATAACAATTTTAGTGACCGATTTCTAGACACCCAACAACCATTTCCAACCGAATTTCCCTTGAAACGATTTTCACTCGACCCCTCCGAAGGCACCGAAGGTGGCTTCTACAAGCCTGGAATCAAGGCACACCAGCCACTATTATAATAATAAAACATCAAATGGATTCGATTTATTGTATTATTGTGTGTATTGTGTTATATTAAACACATGAAAATATATATTACATACATATTAACGTGTTAATAATTCGGACGTTTCACTATGTTTGGAAAATATTTTACCATACAAAGTAATTGTCTACATTTATTATTATAATTTAAATTACTTAAAGTATAAATAATTATTTGCTAAAGTATATAAATAAATATTTCATAAGGGTTATCGATTGCGATGTAAACCTGTAAGGCTTATAATATTATATACAAACAATTGTAACCTTTACATTATAATATTATAGTCTTTGAACGAATGAGTAGGTTCTACTGAAATATTGATTCTCACACATGGTATTTACAGTAAGTACAATAAAAAATTATAAACGGGAATTCTATGATTTAATTTTTTGAATTTTGAATTTTCAACAATTTTTAGGAACTAAAATTACACGATCCGTTACGCTTTTTTTTCATTCCACAATATAGTTGAGCTTTTAGACGAAATCGAAATCTCTAAGCCATTATTTACATACATGATAAATAAATAAACATACACGTATAATATAATATTATGTATATGTTTGTATACGTAACTTAATACTCGTTTTTGCGTGTATGTCGTTGTAAAACTCATAACATACACATTACACGAAAAATAAAAATAATATTAAAACTATGGACTAAATTTTAGCGGGATTTTATCTAATGTCTTCTTTGGATAAGTCTAAGTCTTCTTCAACGATCGGGCTGTCGTCAGTCATCGCCGGTACGATTCTCGATTCCATTAGCATCGCCCGCCCGCTAGACTGTTGTGCTTGCTCGTCCGGATGGTCGTTCCCAAACGTCAGCGGAATGTATCTTTTTGGACTCTCGTCCAGTTGAACGTTGACTACTTGTTCGGACGTTTTATTTTCGTTGAACAAAAACCTGAAAACATAATATATGTCCAATAACGATTTTAAAGTCAGTTAGTAAATATTATTACTGTACGCATCATAAATCATAATGCATATTAATACAAGAATACAAGACAATGCTTGTGTGTGTAAGCGATTCACAGACAAATCTATCATTATCACGTTACTGAAAATACGTAGTTGTTTCGCGAAAAATTATCATTTTTTTTAAAATGTATACATAGATGATGGATCAGTGTTATTAGTAACAGTCAACAGAAAATAAAATACTTATTACACGATTATTACGATTACATATCATTTTAGACTTGTATTTTATATTGGTTTAAAACAACTCAAACAGCTGTGTTGAAAATAATTGTAGTTAACATTAGAAGAGGTATATCTACAGGTAATTAATCTTCTACGGGAAACGCCGCGCAGGATCAGCTTTTATAATAATAATATGTTATTTCGGGGAAAAAAATCAAAATAAACAGAGGAAAAAGTAATTTTGCTGATTAAAAAAAATGAACCACATATCCTAAGATAACACAAATGGACAAATGTTGTCATATATTATATTCCGTCCGTCTGTCTGTTAGCTATAATCGACGATTATTATTTATTTTTATTATTATTTATTTATTACGGTTCTATTTAAAATAAATTCATATTAGTCAATACTAAAATATAAAAATACCATTATATTATTTAATATAGATTCATTTACAAGCTAATATAAAAATTTTAAACCAACAAATATAAAGGTTACGAGGTTATTTTAAAATCTATAAAGTGGAATTATATAAAATTGTGTTGTTTTAAAATGCGTCTAGAAACCGGAAATTTAGTACACTTACTTGTTTATCATCAATAATGTTAATTTATAATTTAATTTATTTAGTATACTGACCTCGGGAAGTGCTTGAGCGCGCGTTGCGCACGTTCTTTAGTCGGCCACATGAACGGCGAGAATGCCATCCGGGCGTACCTCTCGGCCTGTTCTATCATGTTCATCAGTTTTTGTGGCAACAGGTGGACGATGAACGACCGTTCTGCTGTGGTGGTGGACGATGCATTACCAAGGTTCTGGTGCAGCGGCGACGACGATGACGACGTTGTTCCATTGCCGGCACCACTGGTAATGGCGGTGGCGGAACTTCCATCCGGCATCCGATACATCCGGAACCTGCTCTTTGGCCGCAGCACGGGTTCGCGGATCTCTCCGGCCGTCCCGTTCCCAGCGCCCACTCTACCACCGGTCGCCTGCACCACCTCGTCGTACGGGAACTGATCGTCCGATTCTGCGGTAGGACGAACGGTTGATGCACCATCGACGACGCTGCCACCACTACCGGTGGCCGTCCTGTTGCCCGTCCGACCACCGGCGACTCCGTTGGCCGAGAACCCACGACCCGACTGTTCGCGCCTGTCCGACGACGGATCCAGACTGTTGCCGGCCGGCCCCGCTTCGATGTCCACCAATGGCATCCACGGCACGTTCATATACTCCTTGATGCCTACGCCCAGCGTGGCGCTCAGCCCTGTTGATCCGGCCGCGGCGGCGGACAGATCTCCGGGAACAGTCAGGTCTACGTCCACACCGCTGCCGACGACTGGCAGGTGTACGGTGGACGTGTCGTTGATGTGCTGTTGGCCGTACTCCTCCGATTGGCCACCATGTATCAAGTCGGTCTTGTCGCTGATGTCGCCGCCCTGAAACGGTTGACAGTAGTTGTTAATCGGTTCAGCTAATTTTGGCATTCGATAACAATTACAATTTTATAACAACATAAACCATGTTCGGATAATTATATTATACTGGAAAAATATCATCATCCAACTTTTTATCTAGTATAAATACTACGACGATGTATATTCTTAAAAAATGGGCGTTTTCCTTCCAATCTTTCAAACTTAATACTAGCATTATTATATTAATATTGATATGTTTATAAATACATTATTAAAAATTAGTAAATCATTGATTATATGTACGTGTTCATAATATAACCAATAAGCAATTTGCCAACATTTTAAAATTATTACACATTCACAGTTTTTGTATTTCCATTCTCTAGCTAAATATTATGGTATAATGAATAATGAGATGTTGTGAGCTCGTGCGTGTATAAAAAATATTACCTAATACAATTATGATTAATTTATCAAAATATTATTATCGTCAAAAGTGCATTATAAACCATAATATTTCTGAAAATGTCGATTGTGGATACGTTTTTTTTTTTTTTTTTTAACAAAGTTTGGTGTAGGTACGTTTAATTATTATTTTATAAGGTATATTTTAATAGTTTAACACCTCAAACCGAAGATCTGAACAAATTTTTATCATTCTAATAATATACTGAAGACATTTCCATTTATTGGTAATAAGTAATAACATACATTATTACTATTATAATGTTTTGTTTCCAAACGAAACGTTAGACCATTTAGAATAAATTAAAGTTTAAAATTTAAATTTCAAATACACGTTGTTGCTTGTTATTATTATTTAAGGACATATTTGATGTACATATCTTAAACTTGTTTTGATAATTGGGGGAGGGGAGAACCCTACAGCAATTAGTAGGTAAGTACAGGAAATTATATTATGTTGTGTGAAACACTATTATGTAACTGTTATCAAAATATATCATTATTAATATATTATATGTTCAGCATCGTGAGTTCTTGCTAAATGTTAATATCTACAATGACGGTAACGGGAGACAAATGATAATTATTACATGAAAAGTCTTAAAACAATCATAAAACTGTAAAAATAATGTTTGTTTTCGTTTCCTTACGTTGATCTGTAGCATCAATTCAGGCAGGTTGCAATCGCCTGGGTATAGAGGCAACACGACAGGCACTTCCGACTGCATAACTAAGCCCCTCTGGCACACAGATTGGCTGCACATAATTTAAAATATCGTTAAACCACGAGAAATCATAAACTATACTGTATTAAGTTCTTTAGAGAAAAAAAATCAAATATTGATTAATGTTATTTTGAATTCAAAATTAACGAATAACCTTAAAACACTTATTATAGTCAAAGCAAGTTGTCTAGTCTGTCACCTTGAAAGTAATAATTGTCTTAGGAAAGGTAGAGGTACGTTTGATATTCATACAATATTTTTTTTTGTGAATTTTAAATTTTAGTAAGTATCTCAGTTATTTTTTAAAATTATTTTTCAACATAAATATTACTGTATTACTATATTAGTGTATTCAATAGACGGATGTGATGTTGCTGTTTATTACCTATTGCCATAACTGTCGGTAAGTATGAACTTGTCGATGCTCCACTTGGAAAGCCCATTTGACAGCCATCCTTTGTAAGCGGTGTACGTGATCTGAACTCGGTTAAAGCCCTGTAGCGCAGGATGTGGAACGATGATTTTCTTCATCGTCTCGCCCACCGAAAGCGCCGCGTCGTCTTTGCTATGACAATTGTAATGTATGAGGATGTTATTATTACTAATCATCCAAAATGTAAAAATATTGAAAGCATCGAAAGTATTCTTAGCAAGTATATTATTATCTTAATATCGCATTATGTTTAACTCATTATTTTTTTTTAAATAGGTTCTCGAAAATGAATGCAAGGTACTATAAGAAGGTGGGACAAGGTATGACCATATACTTGTGAGCATGCCCAGAATCATTTATCGGATATCAGTAGTCATATACTTCCAGCCAATTCTGGGAATGTGAGTTTATGTCATGTATCGTGAAATTTTGAAGATGGCGAAAATAATATAAGATACAATCAGGTTTAAGAACAAGTATACATAAAGTTTAACCCATAGTATAATATATATTGATCTATTGATATAAAAGTATGAAGCTCTCTATTCTGGATTTTGCCACTGATATTTTCAGCTTATGACTTATCAAAATGTGTAAGATTCATATATGGTAAATTGGAAAACCAAACACGTCATCGATTTTTTCAGTTCCATTCCTGTATTTATTTAATTATTATTATCGAGTGCATAGAAGGAAATTTTTTTGATAATTTTTCAATATTTATTTAACGGACGTTATACTTACTTCGTGATGGTAAATGTTTCGTTTATATCGAGTTGACCAAACAGAACGATTTGTATTTTGCCATAGCTGACCACAGGCAACGCACTAGGAGAGTTATAGATTTTGACTATGTATTGGTGTGCTATAATAGTTGTGAGGAAATAAAATAAAAGAAGTATTTTAATAAATTATTTAAAAAATTACATTCATGATAGTTTAATATATTACATCGGTGAACTTAAAAATCAAAGTTACAATTATAGTCTTTTAAAGTCATATTTTTCGTGCAATCTGCGCTCGAAAGTGATACGAGTCTCAGGTATTTATGATCTCCTCATTAAACTTTAAACAGAAAAGAGGCCGCGTAACTCGGCCCTGCCCGTATTTCAAAAAACCTTTTGGGAACTTGTTTTTAATAAGTTTAGTGATGTATTTTAAATTAATGATTGTATCAGAATTATTTATACAACCAACAGGAATCCTAATATATTAACCAAATCAAATAATTTACATTAATTGAAGCACAAAAAAATAAAAATAAAACGTTTACACTGGTATAAAATTATCATGTGATATTAATATATTATTATTCAACATAATAATATATTATACATTTTTAATATTAATGTAAGCACTAATAACACTTCCTACATAATATGTAAGAAAATAGATTTTTTATAGTGAAGTGACAAGTCATACTTTTTTTGTGATAAACATAATTCGTTTGGTTCATAGGTATAATCAAACATTTTATTATAAAAATCTATCAGTTTTTAGAGTTTTATTTTTTTTAACTTTATCTTTATAACAAAATTATTATAAAAGTACATCGTTTTGTACTGACTGGTGAACATTTTTTATAGATTATGAGTATTTCGGGGCAGTAATTAAATGAGGACGGCCGTTTCGCACATAGACATAGAAAATAAGAAGGCCTTCTAACTTTTTTTTACCGAAATCAAACTGGTTGTGCGTACCTGCGTAATAAATTTCGTCATTTTACCATTAAATTTAAATTATTATCCAAACATATCAAAATTAAGACGATTAGTTCAAGTTTTTGAAACAATCTTGGAATCTGTGCATAAAATATGTTCACATTGTTACGTATTCCATTGTATGCGTTTTATATTTTTTAACACGTCATAATAATGAAGGAATTGTGAATTAAAACCAAACACTTTTATATATAATATGATAATTTATTATGCTTATTTTTTGTATAATAAATTACTCGTAAAATAAGGGTGGGTGTCAGAAATTATACTAGTAATATTATTATATAATTATATTATATAAGTTAACACGCGGTGCAGACGGTTGTCGATAGCACCAATGTTTAGCTTGGATCGTATCTAGCCGAGACACGCTTTCTTTAGTCAGACTATGTTTATTGTATTGGTATTATATTGATCATAGTTTACCGGTATACAATAACACGATTAATTATTTATACATAGATATCTCAATCATATATTATTATAATATTCTGTTAATTAATCACACGTCGCATAATATAACGACTCATACTTGACCTTATACGCACACGATTCGACTATATTTGGCCGCGGCCCTATAACATGATAACATGTAGTTATTTCACCATGATAATATATTATTGGCTGTCACGAGATTACGGCGCTATTGTTGTCGCTACAAGTAAACATTATGACCGTGGTTGTAGTATTTTGGTAATGTATATCATTATGTGGTAGTCCAATTTGCAAAGGTGTGCAAGGTTATGTTAATAGTTGACAAATAATAAATTTAACTCGATAAATTTACAGATTAATATTATGGAAAAAAATACCTTTTTTAAAAAATAATCTATTCTTTAAATTATTAGTATGTGGAAGTGGAATTTGAATCGCTAAAGAGTGTCTTAGAGCTATCTATAAGTACCTACTTATATGATATTATTTTACCAGGAAAAATATAATATACATTACAATATAAGATCGTTGTTACTGTGTATACAGTAATAATTAATGTATAAAATCATTAAGACCAACAGTTTAAAAATGCTTTTAGCATTAACTTGATGGATTGCTTTTAAATCAATTGAATAAATCTAAGTTACACCAATAGTAAATTAAAGTAGTTAAGTTCTAAAGTGAATCAGAAAATGAACTATCCAGATAAGCTTTAAAAAGTTAAAAAGTAGAATTTACATTTAACATACGCTAACAGTTTCAATTAATTAATGCGCCCACCTTTGCCAATTTGACGGACGACCACGGACCCCACAACTGACGATGGTGAGATCGACATGCTGGAGAATCCCTCCATAAAAATTTTTTATAATAAAGGTATATACTCATAGTAAATTCTGTACAATAATGTTGTAATAATATTAATATGATAAGATAATATTTACCACAAAATGGTTCCTCATCCCTGGTAAGCAGGTACATTTTCCCGCGACCCGGAGACTTGTCCGAGTGGTATCCCATATTGCCACACTTGGACTTGTCCTTGCATGGAAAGCACTCGCCTTCCAGAAACTTCTCGTACGACTCGCACGGTACGGCTGGGAACGCGCAACTTGGCGAAACACTGTCAGTGAAGAACTTATACGCTCTCCGGTGATTGCACAGACTCCTGCCGTATACTTCAGGCGCAGCTGAAATCGAACGAATGTCATATTATATATGCGGTCGAAACAGCGAAATATTATGTTATGTGGCTGCGGTGGTGATGAAATTTATTAGGCATTGTCAATAAGACTGACAGGCAGGCAATGTTGAGAAATTTATAATTTTATAACATAGACGAGCGCCCGTTTATATCGGCTGCACAGTGTAAACATTTTAAACAAAAACTATAGGCATATTTAGATTTATATAAACAATGACTATACTCCTATATCTTTTCAATCTTTAGGCAATTTTAATATTAGAATAACAATATGTTTTTTTATTACATAGTTTTTTTTTTATATTTTAAGGTAGAGTATTTTTTTATTGTATATGAAACGTGTCATTTCATCAAAGTTTGCTATGTGAAATAAATCACATTTAAAAATAAAATCAATCATATTATTCAACTTATACAATTATTGTTATATAAAATCAATTTTTTAGTTCAGATAGTATTTTTCAGGTCACATAATTGACACTGTTTATGTCTAACACATTTTTTTATTAATCTTTTTTTCAAATAAGCAATATATATATAAAAAACTACAAAATTATGAATTTTAATAAAAGAAACTATAACAAATACAAAAATATTAATATATTATATTATATTATATTATTTTATATTTTAATCATTAGGTAAATATATTAAAATGTTGAATATATCTCATTTTTGTATTATACTCCATCTTTATGAAACTGAATTATTTATTTATGGGTTGCTCGAACCAGCAATTTAAACATCAGGAATCGGCGCCGGTGACTTTAAATCAGTAAAAGACATAATGGAATCTAAGTACGTCGAAATATTCAAATATCCCAACCATAACATCAACAACAAAATTTTCAAAACCAAAATATCACCCGAATAATATTTTATCATAAATTATAATTACAATAATAATACAAAAATATTATATGAAAAATTAAATAATTATAATATGTACTATATTTTTAAACCAAATAATGTGTGGTCCATTTCCCTAGTGCCCAAAAAATGTACCACATACAGTTTTTATGCGCCAGTTATAAAACTCAGCATAAAAGTTATATATTAGTAATTAGTATCATTTTTTTCGTATCCACAATTATTTATGGTATCCTTATGTAATATTAAGAATTTTATATTCAAATGTATAATATGCAATAGGTATATTGAAAAAAAATAATAGACATAAAAACATCTGTAATCAAATATCTACATGATTATATGTCATCGAGTTCTTTAGGAATCAGAAACCATATTATAAATATTATTATACAATTTAATATTTTGTAACCCGTTACTATTTTTATGTTTTATTAATTTTAATTTACATCACGTCATTATTTTTGTACGATAACATGTAATTTATAGATGTTGAATCATAAGCCGTTTACAGCTATAAAGGCGATTGTATCTGTGATTTTGAGCTGGTGAATTCTAGCGCTATTGAAGCTTATCTAAGGAATTTCACCAACAGCCTGAAATAAATATAATTGACTATAGATTTGGTGATCGGTAAACACGCAATTGAATAATGTTGGCCAAGGGTCATGTTGTATTAGTTGTGACATCTGGGCGCATGACTTAAAATAATAACTGAAATCTAATACGATATTAAAATGAAAGAGTTCGTTGGCAGCATAGTTGGCACAGAGCGCACCCATTAATTTTGTTCGATTCGTTATGGGCGTATATTTAACGAATCCGAGCAATATAATTTAAATACTGTCGTAGATAAATTTTGTCAAATAAACATTGCACATATTGATTATATGTATAATGTATATTGCATTTTGGGTCTGATGATGAAATTTAATGTTCGTGAATACCGTTTATACAATAATAATATGATAGTATAATAATATTATCATTTTGCAATGCGTATAGGCATTAATAACGTTTTTTTTTTCAGGATCGTTACGATTCGATGCGTCGTGCCCGAATGCAAACGATAATACGTCTTCTGTGTCAAATCGTAAGAGTTAGCACTTATTAATATTTGGGACGAGTACAAAATATAACGGTTTTGAACTCGTAACTGTGTTTATAAACAACTCCCATCGAATATTGCATATTTGCATACAATCAATTTTGGAATTCGACGAAAAAATACTTTCACAGTTGTAGTTGGGTATAATATATAGGTGCAATGGAGCCGAGACGCTATGATTTTGTTCAGTGACCAGAAAGATAGGTAGTAGTATTTATAATATTTACGAAAACTGAGAGGATTTAAAAACACGCGCAAGCATAGTATGATAACGGTAAACGCGAAAACACCAAGCCGCATCTATTCAATTGCGTGTGGTGATGGTGCACCGAGCTAGGTAGATATACGTTAAGAATATTATTATAATAAGCCGTCAAGTAAAACACATTAAGTCTATATAAAAAACGCGTAAAAACGAGGTTTCAGCTGAACAGCTTGTTTTGTACCTACCTAACATATTCCATATTATTATATGGGTCAGTGGGTTTTATGTGGTAGACAAAATTATTTTTACAAATTCTCAACTGTAGAACATTTACGATATCATAGGATATTAATAAAATATCACATAGTTATAGAGTGTCTGTGCATAATACGCTTCTGGAGTTTTTTTATTACGTGTAATTTTTTTTTTTTTTACTACCTAATGTCAAAATAATAATAATGACGATAAAAAAAAGCCAATTGCACGTTATAATAAAAATTATTATCGAGTTAGTCTCGTGGATACCTGTTAGTCTCGTAACCTACACTGGTATTATACGTCATAATTATATTATAAATATTATATATTATAACACATATATGATTTTGCTCACTAGAAAAACAAGTGAATTTTTAATCGACCAATTTAAAATACGTTCGAATAATATTTGGTGGTGACTGGTGGTTGTGCCCATGTATTTTCACGAGATTCAGAGGGCTCTACCTGCAGCTGTTAACTGCGTGGTGTATATTTCATAAATTATTATGTTATTACAAAATATAAAAGGTAGATACAGTCCAATAAGGTGAACCGGTTAACAGTCAACCCCAATACGGTCCAAAGTGTATAATTGCATTAGTGATTTTTTTTCTAAAGATGTTTCGTTTTCTGGAATGCAACCCGTTTAAGTATATATCTATATATTGTTTCGATGATATTGGTTTCTACATATGCACTCGCACACTAATGCATTATTTTATACACTGCATTAAATAGTAATATAACTGAATGACTATGGTTTTCACAAGACATGATATTACTTATTAATATTATGATGCAAGCAACATTTTGTGAGAACATGTGCAGTATGGATGTAAATTATTATACAGGTATATAAATTAATTGCACGTTGTAGTATATATAACCAATTATTGTTTTAACTATTAAATTGTAATAGTAAATAACATAAAATGTATAAAAATAAAATATATTATATGTTTATATAAACTTTATGTTTTTGTAACACAAAACGTGTAAATTGTACTTATAAAAGTCCACGCCCAAACAGTACAATAATAAAAACATCGTTTTTCACTTGTCTAACAAAAAATATAACGAATCTTAAAATAGTAGTAGGTATCTTAAAATAATAATATGTTTGTATTGTACATAAAAATGCTTGAGTTTCTAGACATACGGTGAGGTATGCACACATGTGCATACACCTCCAAGGTGTGTTGTTGGAATGATTATCAGAAAAATAAGTCGAAGAAAACGTTGTTTAGTCAATACCCATAAATACGGAATATTCATCATCGCAATGGAATTTAGACTAAAACTAAAGAAAAATAACTTATTATTATATGCAATACCTTAGAAGACGTCAAATTTAAATTATAAAGCAAAATAAATATGAATTAACCCATTCATAATTAAGGTGTATTGTATTTATTATGTAAACTTCAATTTTAAGAGAAGATAAAATTGTAATAGTGTTTATTTTAGTAAATTTTCTCTTTAGGTGTAACAATAGTATTTACATAATAATAATAATAAATACGATGTTATTATAATAATTTTCGCTAATAATAAGAACTGTATAATATGGTTACTATAATAATTATACACTCGATGATGCAATCATACAAGACAAGCTATTCTCGTGGTGTTTGTGCGTTAGACAGTCATCGGATATCCTATAGAGATTATGTCACAAAAATAATACATATGTATAGGTATTACTCACACCAAATGATGTCGGTGACGGCGCCGACGAACAAGTTGGAGCAGCCCTTCTGCATGCGGCCGCCGTTTGGATAGTAGTCCACGTGGCCCATGGGCTGCCAGGCCCCCAGGCCTCCCAGTATGAGGTTCTCACCGTTGGAGTGGATCACGTCCACAAACTTGGCGTCAGTCGAGTCCAGCCGGGTCTTGGGGTCCTGGTTCTCGAACAGCGGTCCCGCCGGATCCAGGCCCGTGATCCTGCTCAGATTTTTCAGCTCGGCGCCGGCATAACCGGCCGCATGTGCGCCCAGACTGAAGCCGATCAGGTGCACGTTCTCCACCGGAAGGTTCGCCTTGGACGCCAGACCGGCGATCAGCATGGCCACCTGTTTGCCGACCAGCCGGGTATTGGCCGCGGCGCGCACGTAGTTGGGTATGATCGCCCCGGCCTCCCAGTCTACGCAGATGACGTTACAGTCGACCTGTGACACAGACGCAACGTTACGATCAGAGACCAAATTTTTTGGTAATCTCATGTCATGTAGACATCATACAGATCTCATCGATCGTTAAAATATAAAATAATACAACGTGGCATAAAATTCAAAAAAATCATGGTATAATATAAGTATTATGATCACTTCTACAAAATATTGTATTTTTACTTTCGTCTAAAGACTATGTGTTTTTTTTTTAATTCTATTAAGTTTATCGCAGATTCAAATTAAATAGATTTAGCAGGTATAATATTAGTTAGGAGTTGATCTTTTCTCTTCGGTACCCATTAACAATTTAGCATATGTTAAAACATTCCGTGTTCCTGTTATAGTGTTTCGTTGTTGTCGCGTATAACTATCTTAGTCTTGTACTTATATTTTATTTTGTTTCGGGTTCAAAGATTTTTGGTGGGCATAGTAATAATAATAATAATTTATAAATCTTGATGACCTCATATACCTACCGGTTTATGAGCTCACTCACGCGTATATAATATTGATGTCCGTTTTCCAATAATAATAATAATAAAATATCATGACGTAAACGGAAACACGCGGAAGTAGCTTCTTCTAGTGTATGCGACCGCCACTGGGTCAACGACGCCAAGTGCAGTGTTGCTATGTTTACTATATATCATTATAATATATTATAGTGTCGTGGGGTCATCGGCGCGAATGCTTAATTGGCACATCCACGAACAAAAATCTGTATTCATCGTAGTAATGTTTTACATGGATGTTTTTCGTCTGTGCGGATTATTCCCGGTACATGATTCATACTCGTGAACCGGGTTGGTTATAAAATTATTATTATCGAACATAATTATACTATCATCGTTGCATACGGCGCAGTGCTGCAGTAATAATTACTCACGTGCTCAGACCGCGATCGAAATGACGACGATAATAATAATGATATTATTGTTGTTATTATAGTGATAAATGATAATAATATAATTTCCAATGTTTTTTTTCTTTTACCAATACGCGATGCGATGGACCATTAACTGTTGTAATTATTGTTATTACTATTTGCACGGTATATTGAACGTTATGAACGGTGAACGTTATTGTGCATTCGATAGTTAGTCACTACCCTCATCTCAATGTCTATTAAGCATTTCGATGAAGGCCGTTATTATATTATTTTTTTTTTTATCTCCGTTAAGTACGTAATTATTGTCTTTTTTTTATACGTATGTATAAGTATAATTATTTATATAATTTGAAAATTGTATAATTTAAAAAGTATTAAACGTAATTTATTATTAAAATGGTCATTGTGGACCATAATCTTTGAAAAATTGTATTCTGAACTTGCTAATATTTTGTGTCAAACAACCACTAATTCATAATAAAATAATAATTTGGCGGTAAATCTATACTTTGGTTTATAACGTATCCAAGATGTATCTAATGACTCGAAAAAAATACATGAAAGTAATCAAGTAACACCTAGTATTTGGCATCTACTGTTTGGTTTAACAAACATGTTTATCTTTTGTACCCACGTTTTCTCCCATCAATAATTCAATTATACAAATTTTAATTGTTTTCAACTTTTAAGTATACCTAAAGCACAAATTGTTTTTAAATTCTTGACATTTTTGGTTAAAAAATATTGATATACCTAATTTAAAATTCGAACAAGTAGTTTCTCAGTTACTAAAATTTTTACAGCAAGAATAATTATAGTCTTACAAAAATAAAAAATAAAAATTATATTAGATATAGTAGATAGTAGATAATATATTATATTTTATATATATATATATATAGTATGTAATACAAAAAGTTAAAAAATCAAATATTACTCGTTTAAATTTTTTTACGCCAACACTTTTAGAACATTTTTTACCAACTAATATTAGTTCCAGTAAAAATATGTGGTTACTGGTTTTGTTTAAAATCAAAAATTTGAATTTTCACTGAAGATATGACATCCCTTAAGACTTTACCATCTTTACCGGGGCGCCGCAACGTTAACCGTTGTTATCAAAAAATAAATTTAAAATGTTCTATTCATTATTTTATATAAAATAATATTAATTAAAAATATTAATAAATGGTCATCGGTTTTATCAGGGGTGCCATGAGAAGAATTCGGTTCCAAAAAGGCGCCGTAAGACGAAAAAGTTTGGGAACCGCTGCCTTAAGTATATTACAATAAACCTCAATACTTTAAAATATGAATTCATTTAACATCAGAATTTGAATAAATTTATAGTTATAAGAAAAAAAAAATGTATGAACTAGCTTGGTAAATCACTCTCTATACAACTACAACACAGGCAGTGATGTGGTGTAAAATATTATCTAATCCTGTTGCTAAAGCTGGTATAACGGAGGACTGGGGTATATTTTATATTATATACAAAATACGATGAGCAGATGGATCAGGCATTATTTTTAAATTATTATTCGCCAGTCTCCATTATATTTTCATAATAATACGACGTGCATAAAAAAAAATCGAGTTTACGTTCAAAATTCCACTCTAAATCGTTTGTGATGTTATATGTGTATCAATATAATATAATGTGCACCATATAAGCGTGTGAAGAGTTTAGAAAAAACACGTTCACAAAATTCATATTTTTAAAGAAATATGAAACGATTTTTTATTCATTCAAATAATTTATTTTATATTATTATACATACTAATAAATATAATACTATTTATAGGTAGCATATTAAACATTTACACTTTCCGTTTGTAATCAGAATATATCAATCAGTATGCTATTAAATTGTGTTTAATTTCACTTTGTTTAATTTAGTTTCTATATATTAGTCTTTACATAAAATCAAGTTACCTAAAATATTCTTATTCGTTTAATTTTTGAAAAACGAATGTTGTTATTGTACTTATATTTTTTGTAATAAAAGGCGCAGTAATATATCGAATTGAACCATCGTTTTCTTTCACGCAATTTCATCCCATCAATGGGTAAGTGCTATTGACTGTTAAGAAAATAGAAGATAACAATAATACCTAATAATGATAATAATAAAAATAAATAAAACAGCTATCCAATCTATAGTACATCTAGACACCTAGTATACATGAAAGAAAATTCATTTTCCGTTATAAAAATATGTAAGCCAAATACAACACATCATCATATTTTGTATGTACAATCAATACACTCACGCGTGATGTATTCCTACAAAATTGTTACGCCGATTGTATAGACAGGTACAGAAGTCGATTCATTCAAAATATTAAATTTCTAAAGTATGTTTTACGGTATAGTAGTTATAGAACGACAACTACACATGCATTTATTGTGATAAATAGTAATAGCCTGACAAATTGTCAACCGTCATGTGCCGAGTACTCACCACGTCCATTAACGCGGATCTCATTTCGTACACCCACACGTTTGAACAGGAGCTACCAAACCCGTGTACTATGACTTTGGTGGGCGCGGACACGTTGAAAGCTTTGCCAGCCCAGTGCCAGATGGATGTCATGTTTGTGAACGCCACGTCCAACAGTGGTGTGTCCCGTCGACTCCTCCGCGAGCTGTACAATAAGAATCTCGTGTTTACCTGTAAAACACGTAACGCAAATTCATCAAAATATTATTTACAAATTCCCAAAAATTCTACTTCAATAATATAATATGAACACATTATTACCTCGTCCGGACGATTTGGTACCATTCCTATGTAACCATAAGGGCCGGAAGTGTCAAAGCATCCCACTTCCGGATAGCAGGCATTAGTTTCTGCCCTTTTTTGTCTGTTAATAAAAATGATTAAAATTAAAATGACTGCAACTATTTATTTGTGTTAGTTTGATTAACTACTTTATGTAGTAATCAAATCGGAATTTTTAATAAATAAGACAGTTCAGATTCAATATAATAACCGTATATGGAAACATTTTTGACTTTGAATTAAGATAAAATAGAAATTTTCAAGATGATTGTCCTTGAATACTAATAGTTCGTGTTTATACGTAGGTTCGTGCGTATATTATATACATTATGCATATTTCATTAAAAAAAAATATTTGATGATTTTAGGAAATGAGAATTACATAACAAGTTTTGTTCGTAAACTAAACCTGCGTTTCTAAGTCTCACACACAAAATTACATAATCATTTTAAAACAAGTAGGAAATAGTATATGTTTTTGATTTCCTTGTTTTTTACCATTATTTGTTTAATTTTATTTTGAGGAATCAACTGCGTGGTTATTAGACGGTGATTACATTAAGTACCTACAATTAAATTAATAGTTCAGCCTCCTTATTGAATTTATTATTTTATTTTTTCAATTATGCAAACAAAGCATGTAAAACGGTATCATTTTTTTTGTAATACCCTATTTTAAATAACATATAAACAGTTTATTTTATTTGGATTAATTGATTGTGCCTAATTATAAAATATTTGATCCAAAAAAAATATATATATAACTATTTAGAAAGTTTATATACGATTTAATTTAATTTGAGTCAAATCAATTATGCGAAGGTGTTTTTGATAATTAAGTTTGTTTGTCTATTAGTATATCTTTGGCGGTACTCATTAGTCATTATCGAATAATATGGAAATGGCTTAAAATTATTGAACATACTAATTGTCAACACTAAATAAGTACAAAATAATTATAATATACATTAAGAATTTATGAATAGTATTAAACGATAATATTCTGGACTATTATTCTAATTTACTTAAGTTAATTGTAACGTTTTATTATTATTATAAATTATAATCGTATTGTATTAACAAATGGAAAAAAAAAATTCCACATATATTATAATAGTATTATATATTTATATTATAAAACTAAAAACTAATAATAATTTTGATAAGCAAAAAAGTATTAGGTAAAATTGTACAAAATAAAGTTATTTTTTGAAGTAAAATAATACAAATAGTTTACATTTTTGATTTTAATATTTTATGTTCTACCTATTTTACTAATCAAACTTGTTAATGGTTATCATTTTTTTTTATACATAAACTGATATGTGCCATTGTTTATTTCGAAATTGGATGAAGGTTTACTAACTATGCGGCTGAAGAGTGTTAATTAATGTTTGAAATAATATTATTTAGACTAACCTAACCTGTTTAAGATGTGCGTACCGTTATATGTCGAGCATGACGCATAATATCGATCATCTTTGGAATTCTTAAATTACCATTATAATTTATTTTGCTTGATTTTTAACTGCGCCAAAAGTGTTTTATGTGAGTTTTTTCAAAAAATAAATTAAAAACGCAATGATTTTGAAGAAAATTAAATTATTTTAACACACGTGTATTTAGAATCTCTTTAAGATTTAGGTTTAGAATCGGGGCCTCGTCGTAATAAACGTAAGATACACCCCTTTCACATGATATAAAATTTAATGCATGTCTACGCTTTTATAACAATATGATGATAAATTAATTCAACACCATAACGGTACAATATGATTCCGAGTGCGGTGATTCTGACGTTACTCAAAACGTCGGGACTATGAAGGCGCAGGCGCAGGTGTGTACGCAACGTTCTTTCGTATATTATATACAATAATAACATACAAATGCATTCCCAGCCCCAACGGTGAATTCTATTATTCAGAGGTCGAACCTCCGTCGAAATACGCTTTCAATTAATGTGTTTCGATTGACCAACGGTGGGCGTACCTATATGCGTGCGATCTGCATGGATCCTCTTCTAAGACCTGCCTAGTCACTATAACTATAACTCAGTACCTAATATGCGTAATATAATATATTTATTTCGTTCTATTAATTAGGATTTAAAATGTTTGCGTTTGATCAATATTATATTTATAATTAATTAGATATATATATATATAAATACCTTCATTAGACTTATTAGGTTTTCAAATAATTATTTTTTTTATTTAATTACCTATACTTACACTTTTTAGAAAATTTACTTTTCCATACTTTTTTGTTCAATTATTAATTAAAATTTAATTTAACCTATTTGAAATTAACATCATGTATAAATATATTTTTTTTGCAATAATTATAGTTCCTATATAAGGTTGTTTTGTTTCGGTCATATACTTCTATTTCCATTTACGTATATTTTGTACATCTCACATGCTATATTATTATTATTTTAATCTTCAACTGAACTTTTATAATATTATGTTGGTATTGTGTAACAAATTCACATACTTTTTTCTAATACTCCAACATTTTGCATATATTATTTTTACTTGATCACTACTATATATTTTATAGCAGCAGGATTCAGATAAAAAATAAACCACTGACGTGAGATTTAATTAATATAGCTCCATAGTTTATAAAATCAGACGAATTACATACAATATTGTCACAAACGATCAAATATTGCATTATGGCTATTGGATACGCTTAATAGGAATGGATTTATTTTCCGGAGACCTTATGGTTGATAGTTCTATGAAACAGTTTATATTATAAAATTAGTTGCAGTGTGTTATGCATGATACTGAAATCTAAACGTCATAAACGATTTACAGTTATAAGCTGCGTTAAGCTATTACATTTTAGGATACGGTATTCCCCTTAAATCGAGTAGGTATTTAATGTTTTTCACGCAGTTCGGTACCCAATCGGAAAAATATATAGATACACCATGTACGAGAGCATATAGTTTGCGTACAATACAATGTAATAATATAATACGAGTAGTATATATAATATTATGACCGTTACAACTGTCGTATCTAATAACGTTCTCGTCGTAATATCATAACTGTAGTATTATATAGGTAAAGGCATATCTGCAGCCGAGTTTTATCACGCATCGTTTTATTCGTTTTAGTACACAAATATTAGCACATCCGTACCTACATTATTATTATTAATTTATGGCTTTCTCGATTTTTGAAATCAAGCAATAGTAAGTTATTTTGACCGAGTTTCGGCGATCCGGATGGCGTACGCATATAATCTTATTAAAATACATTCTAGCACGAAGGTTTTTTTTAGCACCTTTTCGACGAGTTCTTTCGCTGTTTCCATTCTTCCATTGACTGCACAACGGATTTGTAGATCTGTAGGTCCGACGCCTCGTCGGCCGCTTCCAGCTCGGCGTTCGCCCATCTCGTGCCGGCGCTCTTCACCTGTCCGTTAACTGTAACAAAAGATTACAAAAACGAATTAATCATCAAGTCGGACAAGCCGCCCACGTTCCGATCACGCGCGATTGTATATCACCATAATTAATATAGGTATACCCGTCATCGCTTAATATAATATTATTGCCGTACACGCGAGTACGATTCATCGGACGTATTATAATACTATCGTCCGTCCGTCATCGACTGCAGCGGGTTGCGCGCATCGATGAACTCGCTATTTGCAGAAACGACGATCAGTCGGTCAGCATAATACAATGGACACCTATAGGTTATCCGTATAATATATATTATTATAATGCGCATTATAGTATACGGCTCGTGTAGTCCAACGATTCATTATGCCACATCGTCCCCTCTCCATTTCACCAAAACCGACACCGGCACCACCCACGATTGCCAGTAACCATCGAAAAGTAACGACAATAATATAAATATTATATACCATTACCTCTTTATACGTAGAACTATATATGTCTCGGCGTGGATTATGTTTTTCACGGTCGATATAACACGGACGCGATGCGTATAATATACTCCCATCGTATACATATATATATTATAAGTATATCGTATTTTAATATAACATTTGACCGCGGAATAGGAATTACTTTAAATTTATTACAATAAGCGTTTTTATAGGTCACCGAAACTTTGACGAGCGAACGTCCTCGCATGTCGATCGTGATTCATATATTATTATGATGCGAGTGCAACGTTTGAATGTACCCAACGATAATATTATATTGTGTATAATTTTTTAGACTTTTTTGGCCAAAAGGTGCAATCTTGAAATTTCGAATCATCTGCCAGTGACTTTAAACTTCAAACTGTAATATTATTTTCTTTCATAACGAACGATTATTTCTGATTTTCAAGTATAAAAATTGACTAATTAATTAAAACTGTTCTGTATCAAGTCATGACATTTATTTTTTATTGCGAGTGAATGTTTCTATAAGAAGAACTAACTTTATATTAAATAATATCAGATTGGGACAAAAAAATTTTAAGAATATGGAACTTTTTACTTTAAATCTCAAAATAATAAATAATGTGGCACTGGCTTTTCTTTTAAATAGATACTAATTTTAAAATTGATACATTGTAAACCAATAGTAAAGTATAGGTATACAATATATGATTAATTCACCTACCTCTTTATTTTTTTGAAATATAGAATATAACTTATAAGTAAACTTTCAAAATCAAGAAGTGACTTTATATTGAAATTAAAATAATTTTATCATTATTGAATGGTTGACACGACGATTATGCGATGGTATTTATTGATTATCCCTAATTTATTTTATAATATAAATATAACCTTTTAGTTTTAACAGTTTAGAACTAAAAGGCGAAATCATTATTAAATAATAAATTTGTGAATCGTATTTAATTTAACCCCTTTTAGTTCTGAATAACTCTTTAAATAGATCTATTTAGTTATTTATGAGATTGAATTATAGTACATTCATAATAATAAAACATATAATGTGCATATTAATCATATTATATGATATTATTTAAGTATACGTACCTATACGTTTATAATATATGATATCATATTATATAAAAATGAGTTTTCAATAAAATAGTTTTGCTCCTATTAGTTTTTTTGCGCTTTAATAATGATATAAAATACTTGTCAGTTTTACTGCAAAAAGATCGTCGACGAGCGTAATATTGTATGATTATATTGCTCAGCAATATCGCGACGAAGTGTAAGAAACGCTATCGACGTGAATTAAATTTGATCGTGAAGTTAGAAATTTCACTAGACAAACTCGACGACCACGGTCCGTGTGAGGTCATGGTCCAAAACCGTGGTCGTCCTCAAATCATAATATATGCAACGGCGGGGATACTTGTCGGAAATCCGGTATGGGTTCAAATGGAGAACTTCGATAAACGATCACTCAAAATATTCCTCCGATAGTCCGATATCATTAATTCACGTATAATTCACTCTATAATTCTTAATTTCTGAATATTTATGAAAACGATGGGATACAATACAATATTATACACACCAGTGTTATACTTTGTCCTAATGTGTATTGTGATTTTATAAGAACAATATTAAAGTATATAATTTACTATTAGCATACTTTTTTTTTATTCAATTTAGAAGAGAATTTTAAGTATAAAAATCAGACCGGATTTACAGGTATAATAATAATTGGGCGTTAGAAGTTCATCTCATTTGGCTTAGCTTATCGCTAGACACTAATTTATTATTATTTTTAATCTTAAACTAATGACAAATAATTTGAAAAATATAAAAAAAGTGTTACTTAAACAAACGTGTTTGATATTAATATTCAGTGACCATTCACTTTTACAGCCTTGTAAAGTGTTTTCCAACGAAGAAAAACTACGTATAATATTGTAAAATCTATATAGATTTATTCGATCGCTTTGCTGGTCGAAGCTGTAAAGCAGATAATCTAAAAGTATGTTTTGATGATTTATTGATTTATGTTAAGGCCAATATGGAAAGTAAATAATATGATAGTTATTTCTAAATACGTTATATTTCATGTGCAATTATTATTTTAATAATGACATACATTTCAAATTACTATATTTTTATTAATTACATACACGATACACATTAATATTCTTAAAATTATATATTATGTAATATTCATTAAGATGTCTATTGATTAAATTACAATTTTAGTACTTATATTATTGTAAATATTTGGTAATCTTTACTTACCCGAATTTTGAAGTTTAGTTCGAGATTTTATTTAGCAACAGTCAAAGCAATCTTAAAATTACGTGTGTTTCGATTTCGAAATTTTAAAATATTATTTAAGCTATAAGCATATGAGAATCTCCGTGTCCTAATTTAATCATACAATTACGATCGTACGATACGAAACATGATAAAAATTTTAAATCCATATTACCAGCTTGACCCGTTTTTCAAAATTTATGCATATTGAACTTTAAGTACTATATTATTAGGTACTTTATACAACCGTTTTACTAGTGCTTCGCTTCTTATAAATTATAAATACATTTTCATCGAGAACGCAGTAAAAATTTGTAATATGGGTGTATCTTCAATCTTGCAATGTCAGATTGACCGAGTTTGAGACACTGCGGGTAACCCACTGTAAGATGTCACATTGCGATAAATCGAAAAGATAGATCGAAAGCATATTTTTGTGTCTTTGAATTTGTCAAGTGTAATGCCGAAATGAAATCGATCTCAATTCGTCGTAAAAATAATTACAGAATGACAAAGAACAAATAGTTTCATTTTCTAATTTTTTTATCGTGCCGACTTTTGATCTCCTTTCTGAAATGTATTACGCAATGTATGACAGTATGGCAACCATACACGTAGTTATCTATTCGATCACAGAATAATGGTCGCAAACATCGCCATTCGACCGACAATTTTTACGCTTACTTTCAATTAATCATTGTTTTTAATCAAATGTAGTGTGCCTAAATTTACTTATTTTGCCTTGTTCACTCCATGGGAAAAATGTAATTATAATATAATATGCAGTATGATTATAATATTATTATGTTATCATAATAATATAATACGTATAGGCTGATTGATTCAAACGCGCGATGAAACGTGCAAATGGAATAAACATAAAATACCAATAATATACGTATTACCATTAGATACCTAATAAGTATAATTTTCACGTTTTAAAGAATGGGCACAAGCCACGAGATTTCAAAAATCCGATACTTATACCTATACCTAGATTCAATGTACTTGAATGAAAATACATATTATATTTAATACTGTTGAGATAAATCCGATTCCATTAAAATAATAATATATACATGTGTTGTATACTAGTATTACCTTTATAATGCGTAGTATAATATATTATTATTAAATAGAAAAAAACAAGATTTTGTAGTCATTCGGTATACTTAATAGGTACCTATATATAATAATATAATATTGCACATAATATTGAATCGGATACGTTAATCAAAATATTAAATCGATAAAGTTGTTAACTAACTTACTGTTGAAAATACATTACCTATGTTCATTGTACCTATATATTATATTTAGTTATTGCGGCGTTACACCAACTTACAGTCACCTGCAACCACCACCAGCCAAAGGTAAATTTAAATCCCATGCGTTTCGTTAATGAAAAATATATATCTCGTTGATATCAAAGTGCCAAGCCGTGGTTAATTCAATTTTAGTTATGTTTACAGCGGTGTTTATTAATTTATCACATAACATATAATTGATCTCAACAAATGCGCCCGAAACCAAAAACATTGTAACTTCTCGTTTTTACAATTCAGAGAAATGTTAATAATGGACACTTGTTTATTATTTTTATAAATTAAAAACACTGCCTAAATTTCAAGACGGTTTTTTGGACAATGGCGACAGAGAAAGTCGACCCGACACATGCTTAAACTATACAATACTGTGATATAGGTACGTAGTAGGTATGTACAGTATGTAATATTATATTGTGTTAACTAAAGGATAAGCTGTTATTTATTTAATTTTAGATAAATTCGTCTCCGCTGTCTTTGTAATTCGCAAAGCACAATATATTATTATTATGTATACGAAATAACTATGCACATAAAGACACACAAAGCCGTTTAAAAACCAATACTATTTAAGTAAAAATAAATTTCTGCTCATATTTTTTAATATACATTCCTACCTATTTTAAAAAATAACCATTAAAATAGTTCAGCTTATTTATAGTTATATTTAAAAAACCACATTGTTGTAAGGATTAGTTGTTTTTATTTTTAAGAGATCTGCCGTCTTGAGCGTTTTAAAGTATTTGAAATAAATGATTTACAAACGTGGTGATGAAAAATGAATATTGAATTTAACATTTTTTTTTCTCACATTGTGATTTTAATACGGTCGTATAAATTGTGAAAATAGTATTTGCTATTGAAATTGTATATACAATGATACGGATATGTCATATACAATACAAATTAACATTTTTTTTTTTATTTAACAATTTTTTTTTTGTATTCTTCAAAAAGTTTTAGCTAATTTGAATATTTTTATCTAGTAACTTCTCAATGTAATACTAAGTTCATTTTATTTATCACATAATTTAATATATCAATCATAAACAAGTCGTATATTGTAAACGGAGTATGTACCTATAAATAAAAAATAAAAATAATAAACTAGAGTTTAATATTTATTATTGTATACAAGAACTTTCTTAACGCTTGCTTATATGATTAATTCAAATAAAAATTTGGTCAAGGACTTTTTAATTTAATTTTTAATTTAGATAATCATATACTTGACAATAATACTATAATTATAGTATAACTGATTGAATTTTTAGCAAAATTATAAAGTGTTTAGTAGTTTAAGTGATTGTATAATATTATTTGGAAGTATGATGAACGAATAGATAACAATATTTTTAATTTATAATAATTTAGAGAATACAAATTGTATTATGAAGAGTGAATTATTTTATATTATTATTATTATGTCTTGCTTTTAGTTAATTAATACTGCAAATAAGTCATTAAGTATTAATTAATGATATTAGTGTTAATCCATCAAAATCAAAATAGGAGAATTTATCAGTTATCTCACCGATCGCTTCAATTAACGTGATTTAAATAAAATATTTTATTTTAGGTATTTAAATGTGGTTTTTATGTATCTACAATATAACATTTTTAACGACCTAAAAAGTATGATTTATAAGTATTATTTTTAAATATAGGCATACCAGGCTTTGAAAGTATTTACTTCGAATGAAATACAATTTATACAGATGATTAAAATATTAATAGAATGAAAAAAAAAAAACTTTTCTATAGAATCTATTTTGGTAAAATTAAAAACGGTTAGTGTTTTGTAAAAAAGCTGAAGCAAATATTTTTGGTTCGAAGTACGATCGTTAGATGTTATACTGTATATTAATCTGTGTTAAAAAATATGATTTAATTCCATTTATAGGTTGTATATTTAAAATTGTATCACATTTTAATTTGTTAATTGTTGACCTGTTTAGGAAAATATAATTTATAATATTGGGTTTGCGATTATCATAAAATGCGAGGAAAATAACAAATATTTTAATAAATTATATTATATTAAATTATATTTTTTTTATTTCAAAAACCATAATATACAATAACTGGAAACCGTGAAAGCAAGACGAGTTTTCAGGTCAATGTGGACACGGTGCTCGAGTAAACCGTACATAATATAATGTTAAATCGTTACCGATTAAGCACGTTTTGTATTGTAATCCATAATAATTATTAATTTTCGATGAACACTGCCGATTATTTTAAACAGCTCAAACGTAATTGTATATTGACTGTCATTTATTCAGTCATCTTCATCTGTATACTATAATTATGCAACGACCAAAAAAAAAAAGTAATAATCTGTGAATGCATTTTATTTTCTACATACACGTCGTCCTCGTATGTATGTATTTACGACCTAAACTTAACCTATTTCTTAAGAAATTAATATTTATTTAATTATATACGTAATATTTACAGGCTAAAAATCTAAAACAACGGATTGAATGATGGGTTTTTAAATGTTTTGACTTGAGAATATTTTGTTAGTGATGAAAAATTGATTACACGTTGTACGGCTACTATTTCGCACCTACACGTGTCTTTTGGATATATTTAAAATTAATCATTTCAATGTTTTTGTTAATCCTGCAGCAAATGTGGCCTAGTCAGGTATATTTTTTCGGGTATAATAAAATTAAGTTTATCACCTAATAGTGTTATAATTAATATGTGCTGGTTAGAAGTTAATAAATTCAATATTATATAGTCAAACTAATATTTGTTTCGTCGTAGTTAGATTGACGATAGACTTTATACTATAGAGGATTAAATATTCTTGTTGGAATGTATTGATCGTTGGCTTTTAAAGACAGGATTATTGTTTTGTATTATCAAACGTTAAAATAATCATAATATAACCAAAACAGTGTAAAGAATCGGATAAATTAATGCGGTGTCTGAAGTAACCGACTAGCCGGTTAACTATCACAATAAAGAAATATATTATGTATTATAATTGTAGCTTATTATCATTATAAGCTATCTATTATTGCAAGTAAAATTCCAAAATAACGTAGTAATTATAATATTTATACTATACTGTCACATAAAATTTGGAAGCCACTATTTATGTCTAGTCTTTATTGTAGTATATTTATTAATAATTTTTATTGACCATTTTCAATATTGTCTAGGATGTAATATGGAATATTTGATATAATAACAGAACCGGTATCATTGTAAAATAATCATATTTTTTTTGAAACAGTTTAATAATACAATACATAATATTATAAGGCTTTGAGAGAAAACAGAGCAATTCTATACAGTGTTCATGATCTAGATTTTGTTTTGTATTTTGATATATTATTATTGTTATCATCATCATAATAATTACTATCACTATTATCGTTTTTTATATAGAATATATAAATTTATATCATGTTATACCTAGGTATATAACATTTTGCGATAGAGCTAGCAATGCAAATTTTAAGTACTTTAAATTGTTAACAGGTATAGTGTCTTGTTTTAGAAAATGTTTTTAAGTGCTAAAATGAAAAAAATATATATAATATCATTACGCGATTATTGCATAAAAAATAGGCATTCTCATTTGATTTTCAAAAATTTACCCTTAAAACCACTTTTTAAAGAGTCTAGAAAAACATATATAATATACATATTTGTGATTAATGATTATAATGTTTTATTACGTTTTGTTTTTTTTTTTATTTGGCCAACATTTCTATAGTAAATTAAATTTGTATTATTGATTACCTTGTATATTATATGTATTTATTAAATAAACTATAGCCATTATATAACTTTGTAGGATAATGTCAATAACTACATGTCTCCATATCGTGCATCTTAAAAGTGCGTATTCGGCGGAGGGGAATAATATAAGGAGAGAGAACAAAAAATACATCACGAATGAGCAAATTAGAAAGCAATTTGTCACTTCTACCGCCGTTGGCTGGACTGACTTTGTATTATATTACTCTTCGTTGATAATGTAAATAAATGAAATATTCGGCGAAGTCTAGTGAATTGTCCTACCGACCTAATTCAATAGCAGATCCAATTTGTGCATTACGCGAACCTAGAGTATTGTTGACGATATGCGCGTTTCTAGGCGTTTCCAATCTGACGTGAAACTCGTTCGACAGTTATTTGATCATCGGCGACCTTAATATAATAATAAAATATACTATTTTGGTGCGATAAAATTAAAAAAGTTGTGCAAAAAAAAAAAATATATCACAAGTACATAAAAAAAATAAACATGGAATATTGAAAACAAAATATCAGTTAATTGGTTTTAATACGACGCATTATATTACGCTGATTTTAGAATTTAAATATTGTAATTTTTATTTATATTTCTTAACAGTATATTCAATACGCGCATTATTATTAAGTTAATTCAAAATGTAACATTCGAATCGATCTGCTTAATAATTAATAATTGACACTGTAGTATTCAAGTAACCATAACATGTACTCGGGGTTGATAGATATAGGAAGCTCTACAGAACGTGACCGGTAACGGTAATGAAGTATTTGAGCAGTGATCGGTAAACGTAATTAGGAAACGAAGGTGATTATGAAAAATAACACTTTACATAATATTTATTATCCCCAATGGCTTATCAATACTTTTATTTATTTTATCAAATAATAAAAAAACTTAGTAATCGTATAAGAAATCAAAAATAATATTTCAGTGATTGAATATTCAAACTTGAAATTTATATTTTATTTTATTTATAATAATATGCTATTCATTGTTATTCCAGTTATTCTTTTACATATATACTAACCGAACACGTACGCGTTCGGTGTCTGAATATATCGTTGATGATTGCGTGCGTATAGCTGCTGGAATGCGAAGAATTAAATATTGAAATATTGAAAAATGAAATCGTATAAACGTTCTTATAAATTATAAATATCAGAAATACGAAATTATACGAAATTGTTTTTTCCTCTTTTCTTTTTTCTTATGTTTTATAATAATATCACTTTGCGACTCCGCACAACGTCGACAGTTTGTCACACGTTGTATGTGAATATACCTTATTCAAACAACTGACAAGGTTAAAACAATTTTCTTGAAAAAAAATAAATATATGAACTACTGTAATACTATAGTTATTATTACGGTGGGTATGTAATGCAACCATCCTCTCTGATCGATTCACTGCACGCGCGCGTCGAAGGCGAGTTACAATAGTAATAATAATAATAATAATTAATTATTATTATTATTCTGAACGGAGTGATGAATGTATTGATTTTACAATGATGTGTGTTTTTTTTTTTATTTATTTATTTATTTTTATTTATTTTTTTATTTTTATTTATTTTTTTTTTGTGTCTGACGACAACATTTGGAGCAGTAAAAATGCTTCGATTTTTGACTTCAGCAACTCTTTGAAAAGGAAATTGAATCTAATTGGTACTTTGGGGGGGGGGGGGTCAAAAGTTAAAAATTTTCAATATTTTTTAAATGCGTTGGGAAAAACCCTAAAAAAATAAGGGAAAAACGGAATTTTTTAAGCAAAACCAGTTTTCGACAAAATCGAATTTTTTATTTTAATATAACTCAAAAACTAATCGATGTAAATACTTGAAATTTTCACCAAATGTTTATATTAGCGTTCTCTATACACAGTTGAATTTTGACTTATTTTGAACTATTTAAGTTCAAATATTGACAAAAATTCGTCAAAATCATGAATATTTTTAACTATTTAGTAGTTAAAAATTTATAAATATTTTACTATCAAAAGCTAAGAATTGAAAATTGAATACTATGCTGTCCATAAGTTAAGCTTAGTATAATTATAAAAAAGTTTGAAGATTATTCAATTTAAACAATTTTACGAGTGTTTAAAGTTTTAATTTTAATTTGAAATCAAAAATACACGTGTAAAATAACGTTTTACTAATAAATAATTTTCGATTTTTGTTATTTTTAAAAAATTACTAAACTTAAGATCTTGAAACTTTTACTTAAATGTTTGAATTTGTTTCAAAATAGAATGTATGATAATATTTAAATATCATATATATCCTAGACTGACAAATCATCTCCGTTCAGAATCGATTTTCGTATACAATGATACCTATCATTGCATTCAAATTTAACCTACCCTAGTCTGAGGTCCACCCCAACCCCCAATGTACAGCAGAGCGATATTCACTTACCCGCTTTTTATTATTTGTTTTTTTATATCGATTGCTATATATTGTATTACTAAATAATATTATCTGCTCGCTAATTTAATCACAACCTTACAGAATATTTTACTCGACATAAACGACCGTTAACCATTCATCAATGGCTGCTACAATATAGTGGATCTCTAAAAATGAAAATTGTGTGATGCCACGATTACGGTTTTATAATACAGTATTTGACAGCTGTCAAAGTACGTCATATATCTACATACAACACAAGTAGATATTATACTATTACTCATAGTTCTATAATATGAAACTAACAATACTATTTTATCGATAACATTATGAATAACTTATAATCTATTAATTTTAAAATTTATATTTCATATAAAATCGACACGACAGTAACATCACGTCGTTTCTCACGCAATAACTAATGATGACTTCGCAGTGAGTATATTTATTACTACGAAGACTGGAAAATTTCCGAAAAAAATTATTAACTGCACTAATAGTATGTATTATTGTATACTGTATAATGTTGTGTACTATTAAATAGACAGTTGTTACTAATTGTAACTTACAATAATATAATAATATAAAATATGCAGTTTAGCGGGAAAATATATTACAGGAAAGTAAGCAACTAACTTATGAGTAAGGGCAGTGAAAGAAAATGTACAGATATCAAATAATTTATATTTTTTAAATAAAACATTGCCGTTACAACGAGTTGGAAGGAATCCATTTAGTGCCGTGGAGTTTGGTAAGCTTATTGTGTGCAGTGTTTGACAGTTGTATATGTCATACAAGCGACGAATGTGACACGGACCAAATTAATTATTTTATATTTGTTTTTAATTTATATACAATTAAGTGTTGCTGACAAAAATTTGTTGTTAACTTATGTTATAATTTAGCGTCAAATTTCTACTTTATTAGGATCGAACAACCGTAGTATTAATAGTTGTGGTCAACGAAGTCTCTAGACTGAATAGTATGTGAATATTAGGTACTATCTGTGTCGATGATGTTTAAAATGTTCGAGTATGGATGCCAAACCTAACGTTTAGCAAAGTGTAAGATCATTGATTATAAATACTAGAGAAATGGTAAAAGTATAAGGATGGTAATCAATGGTAATAGTATAAGGCTTTATAGTTTATGCTTATCACGTGACATTCAAAATGGTCTTTTTTCGCCTCTGAGAAATCAAATAGCGATGAACAGTGATGCTAATTGAAATTGATTGAGTAAACATTTTTGGCCTTTATATAATTATAAACATTTTGTATGAACGTATAGATTATGGGTAATAGTCAACGAACACACTATGTAGGGCGTGTAATAGGCGAATACCATACAACTTTATCGACGCGAAATTAAGAATATATATAATGAAAAACCGTAAATGAAGTAGATTTTTATCGGCCGATTTTCTGTTAGCCGTTACTGCAGACACCACTGTTGCATAACACAAATATCTATCATATTGCCAACGATCAACGTTACTACTCGAAACTTCCGCAATTCGCTTCCTAAATCGATCGAAAAATATATTATGATGTCGTTATGCAAGGAGATTATACGTATCTCTGCGTGCATATATGATATACATATATACGAGCGTTTATGTAACGCTTACCGATTTGTAATTAAAGCACTGCGTTAATGTTCATTATATATTATATGTATCCTGTAGATGGACGCTATAACACCATTACCCTAGTTGAAGGTGGTGTTTATTTACCCGAAGACATGTTATAACATCAAATTTTATGTTGTGTGTCAATGATAAAGCGTATACCCATACGTTTGCCTGTAGGTAAATATGTAAAAGCGTAAGACATATAAGATATATATATTAATATAATTATTATTTTTTTTAAAAAATACCGGTTTTAAAGATTGTTTTCACTCACTTACTGTGCATTATTGTTTTATATTATCGCATTTCTTAAAACACGGTTACGGACTCTAATTTAGAATTGCTACGTATATTTTGAATAATGATTATAATAATTAAGTAAAACGTCACCATAGTATTATAATTATTATAATTATTATAATATTATGGTGACATTTTACTTATACGTCGTTATGAAGTGTTAAACATGTGTCTGGTAGTTTAAGATGACGTGAAATGAAAATTTAACATTAAGGCAAATTTAGTATGTTTAATTTTTTAGAAGAAAACATGTTAAATATACTGACGGTTTTGAAATCATCTTTAAAACTTGTTACTGCTTAATAGTTAATACTAAAATGGAATGGTATAATAATATTATGTACCTCAACGAGTTTAAATTGTGTAAATTGGGAACTCCAGAAACGCATTTTATAGAAAAGGCGTGATTTGTAGTAGACACGTTGTCAGTTAACGTTAAATTGTATTGATTTGGATTATAAGTTAGCCATTGTTATTTTGAAACTTTCGTCAAATAATAATATTGGATTTTTATTATCTATTCATCTAATACCTTACCGACTTCCGAGAAATAGTACCTAATCTACATTTCATACGTGTGAACATTTTATAATGAGTCAATACGTCATGTTATTTTGTTATTTGTAATAAAATAATATTTATGGCTAGAATTAGATAAATGGTGCTATTATAAGTAAGATTCATACATATAAGGTAAAATATTATTTAGTATACTGAGATTAAACCTTTAATTTTGAAGAAAAAAGTACAATCTTGTAATAGTAAAAAACTCCAAATAAAAATTTGAATAGGTGTAATATCTGTAATAAGAAACATTTTTATCATTTTTTTTTTTTTAACAACATACGTATAATATTATATAATACGAATAAACGTTTTAGATGGAAAATTGTTTAATAGATATTCTTTTTTAGTATTCTTTTTCTCTATTTTTTTCCAGTACAATTTTTTTAGTTTATATTTAAAATAAGAATAACTAGTACAACTTATTATAGATATAATATG
Organism: Schizaphis graminum; assembly: GCA_020882235.1. Lineage (NCBI taxonomy): Eukaryota > Metazoa > Arthropoda > Insecta > Hemiptera > Aphididae > Schizaphis > Schizaphis graminum. Next base: position 75,685,493 of record CM037032.1, read on the forward strand.
TATATTATATTTTTGTAAATCATAATAAAGCCGCAAACGTTGTTTATAGGTCATAACTTATAATACACCTACGTATAATATCATCATAGTTTTATTATTTTATATATAATATTATATCGTTACGTTTTTTTAACTAACTGGCAACACGTAAGTATCTGTTTTCAACGTTATAAAATAAAAAATTATAATAAATTAGATAAGTCACTGACTCGTACATTTTAGTTGGTGCGATAAAAATGTCACCGTGCCTATATTAAATGTGCTGAAAGTTGCGTACCATCGCACAATAAACACGTTTTGCAACAATGTATTGTCTATCGTATTATATCTCACGCGTGTAAAGTCTTATTCGTCGTGAGTATTTTATGTGAATGAAATGTTTCCAAATAATAAAAACATCGTATTCAATGAAACATAATAGTAGACTTATCCGAAATCAAATTGTTAACGTTCTGCCTAAACTGCAAATATGACTTTTGTACTTCAAAAGTCGGTTAATGTTTTTTTACAATTAAATACAATTATACGTTTTATGTAGTCCCGTCCAATTGTGATGTTAAACGATCACTCTGCCACAGAATTGAGCAGTGCCACAAACATGGGGTTCATAATCCTTTCCTCCAAAATAAAAAACAAATTTATATTTCTACAAAAATGCCCCTTTCCTTCATAATATCAATATTATGTAATTTTGGTAAAATAATAATGAATACAACATCATCTAAAAAGAAATATTGCGTGGTCACATATTTAACAGCGAAAATCTTCTATGGTTTGGGATACACTCAATTATCGTGTATGAGCTAGGTATACCTATAAAGCATTTTACTGTAGTATTGTCGTTTACGATAGATTTTTTTGTAGAAAGGAAAAAAATACATGTAGTATATCGATCTAATACTTTAGGTCGCAAACACGTTAATGCGGTTCAATTACGTGTATGGTTATGGAAATCGGATTCCTAACATAACGTGTTATCTGTGTGTACATTATAAAAAGTAATATTTGCGATCAAGTTTATTTGCTCTACGTTTTCCTACTAAATGTTTTTAAATTAAAATCTTTAAAACTTTTAAATACCTTTTTCAAAGTTCATGTAGGTACTTTAAAATGTTTGTATAATTAAGGATATTTTGGTAATAGCAACTTCTTTCTTCTAATGATAATCATCCTCTTTTTCTTATAAATTGATGAACATATGATAATTTTGATAATGCTGATGTATTTAAATAAATATTCGAACTAGTAGTCTGAATAATCATTTAACTCTTTATACAAGTGTACGACGAACAAAGTCAATGATACTGGGTTTAGGAAGTAAGGGAACTGTAATGATTTGAAAATGTTGGTAATTAATACTAGATAGAATAATCTATCACATTTTATAGTTTTTAAATACTAGAGTCCAATATTATATCTATTTTATATTTTTGTAAAAATATTTTTAAGGATTATTTTCTTTAGTAAACACATATTGATAAATAAAAATTACATAATTAAATCTTGATTCTTAGATAATATATGTTAATATTTCCAAAAACATCTACTGCTTTATGAATACCAGTGAAAATGTTTAGTTTAGATTGAATTAAAAAAGTTTGTGGAAAAAAAAATATATAGGTAGTACTTATTGTACTACGATTCGATCGTCACACGTGTTTTCGTGTCCGGCACATCATTACATCACACGTCGGTGGATTATTGCAGTAGTAAGTACACCGCATATACTACGTATTTTAGTTGGTCTATTTTTTATGCCTATACACCACTCACCATTCTCGTCCGTTGCCGAGAGATAACAATATATAATGACGTGCCATTTCGAGGTATATCTTCTCATCTATACGTGTATATGATTTACGATAATCATTATATATTATTGATTGTATGTTATGGATACAGTCTTTCTCGTAGGTTCCAATTAGCGCGAATAATAATAATAATTGACGTGCTGTTGCGGTGCTCAATGCTACTGTTGCTGCAGTATATTACTTGTATTACCTACATATAGTCGGACGTGTCAGCGTCGTGTCATACACTGATCGGAGTATAATGATTCACTGGTATATAAAAAAAGAAACTAAAATGACGTGGATAAAATATTATATAAATCTACTGAGCTGCGGGCGACACATATTCTCAGTGGCGGTCGCAACGGAAGAGGATCGTCTTCACTGCACCACCGCCCTTCCCCAAATCTGGGATATCGTAACGGTACATATAAACATATAGTATTATATTATTACACTCGTTACCGGTTAGCAGAGTGCCGGAAGTGCGAAAGACGATAAAAATAAAAAATCATTGTGACAACGTCAAAATCATAATATAAATATTACATTATGATAAACGGTAAAGACAATTAATATATTTTATTTACAGTTCACACGATATCATCCGTTCTATTTATCACAGTACATCGGCGAATACTAAAAAATGTGGACGCAATTGCAGATTAAGAGCCCCCTCCATACCAGCAACGGGTGACATACTTGATTTTATGGATTTTTATTTTATATATTATATAATTGCATAATATTATGTGACACATTTTAAAGATCATAGACGGAGTTTCTATAGTTTCTTTAACTGTAAAAATAAATTCTACAAGCAAACTGTCTGCTATTATATGTTTGAAGAAACGCAAGTAGCAATAGGCTTGGTGCAGCAACAACCGGGCATCTCAATCTGTTTTTGAAATGTATGGTTTAATTCTGATTTCACCTCAATCAGAAATTTAACTATTCAGTTTTTTTATGCCTCTTATAAAATTAAAAAAAATATGGAGATACCCGGTTATTATGCATTGGACCAGAGTTCTGCAGATAATCTAGCTATATTAGCCTATATGGCAATCTAACCTAACGGAGTCCTTAATACACGCTGATACTTCTGAAAAAGTCGGACGGAGTCGCACGACTGGGTCACGACAATAATAGCGATAATTACTAAATACGAGTAACGACATCACGACTTAAGGAAGATGCGGTTACCGGAACATATAAACGGTAGCTTGTCTATAGACGTCAAATCGGGCCAAGAGTTCATGTAACGTCCAAAACGGTTTACGGATTTCTTCCTAAGTACAATAATACTTAGCCGACACGCTGTCTGAAAATAACGTGTATGGGATTTATTTTTTATATTTTATTTCTATTTTTTTTTTTAGTACTTTGTATTGGTTTTATAATTTTACGTGATTGTTCCGGAGTAGACAAATACGTATAATATTTATTTAGAGGTTTTAGTTAACAATAATCATTTTCAGTTCATTGTCGTTCGAAAGACTTGTGCAATGTGTCGTCAATATAGATATTTAGATATTTAAAAAGGAACTTCGGATGAAGTCGTTCTACGATATTATTTTATTCTGTACCAACGCATCGAATATATTTATTTATTTTCCAATAAACGGGTGGTACCCTTTGAATACAATAAGATAGGTACATAGGATTAAATAAAAATATATGGTTCTAAAAATAATAATAATGATAAACAAAATATAAAAAGATAGAATAAAAATAGTTAAATAAGAAAGGAACAGCTAGTGTTCTATCGATAATAATTTTCAATTTTCGCAAACATATTTTATACATTTTTGTTTTTATTCCGACCGAAATCCTGCGAAAACAATTCTACCGAAAACATCATAGTATTCTATAGTGGGAATAAATTTTGATTCCGATATATATATATATATTATAATACGCGAATGAACATATTAGTGTGTTAGTATCTGTCGTAGCAAGCGGTATGTATATAAAAAAACCATTTCGATGGTCAGCGCAGTATTGAAAATATATAGTTCACGCCAATTTCACCGCAAATATATGTAAGATTAATTTAACCATAAACAAATTGGTAACAATACATATTAATTATTCAATATTATTTACCTAACCTAAACTTTGGTTTGTCGATATTTTGCACTTTTCGATGTTTTGACTGTCAACATTTTGATTGTTAGCGTTTCGACCGACTTTCATTATACGCATTTTTTAAAAATATCTAAAAAATTCGTGTAATTTGATCATAATTTTGTTTAGATTATTTTAATAATATCATAGATAAGTACGTGGCGCATATAAAATACTTAAGTCGATTATGAATTAAACTTAAATAATATACCAATTATAAAATAATGTGTTCGTTATCATTATGTTATATTATTCGTGGCAGATTATCTATATAATAATTATAATAATATAATATCACGTTACGTACCGTTGGTTTTTCACATTGAACATATTATAAGTAGGTATAAATTGGTGATATATACTCGACGAAATTACACCCGGAAAAACATTATGATACTGAAATCATTATTGTATTTTTTTTTATTCTATTGAACGAAAGTCAATGTCAGCAAATGGTTAACATTTACACGCCATACCTAATTCGAATGTCCTCGCATCGTTATATTATGTGTAAATGCATATACTCTTGTATATTGTTATTGTTCTCGAATTACCTACTTACAAACGACTGAACGTAAAAAATACACTGAATAAAAAAGGCGTTTACCAGACGGTAATTAAAACTATTCCATTCCGGTGAGAATTAGAAAACATTACAATAATATTATGATTGAAACCTTTTCGATCGCATCTATTGTTGTCGGGATGATAACGAATGAATCGGTAAAGAGCGAAATAAATAATAATATAGTCTTAGTACGGTCGTGTTGGAGTGTGTCCATTAATTTTTTCCCGACTGTATTTTGGAACTCCTGTGAGAAAAAAAAACATTCGCAAGTAGGTAACTCTATTGCAGTACACCGCTGTCGAGGGAACAATTATTATTTTGTGCGTGTAACTAACTACTGTAACTATACTGCCGCAGCTCGATAAACGCTGAAACGTCTCCTTTTTGTTTTTTCTTCATTAATCTGCCGGGTGTCGTGACCGTGCTACGACACTCGTGACTCTTAGCCGGCGCTCGAAACGCCATAATATAATATTAAAATTTATCATTATTATGAATGGCCATTTATACGTACGATTTTCTAATATATGCGCGTGGGAGAATGGACGAAACGATGCACCGGACCTTGAACCAGTTTTTCGAGGAGTTAGGTACCTATAACAATATTATGCTTTTCTCCCCGATTTCAGCTACCTAATATAAGCATTATAATATTACCATTTACGCGCACGTTCAGCCCCGGGACATAATAGTTATTATTATATTATGATATTATCGTGTGTGCGAACTACTACGCCCCGGTGTAACAGAAGAAGCTATTACGTCTGTGCATACGACAAAGATAATAACGATATGATGATGACGATATTATTATACAGTTGTCGTATTTTGGCGATGGTAATCGATTCGACTATATCTGTGATTGAACTGCAAGATTGAACCCGACCACAAAGCGGTCGTGTTTTCTTTTAATTTAAGTATCCCATTGGTGTACTTGTAAACGTAAATGTTGTATAACGTCATCATTTGTATTATGCGTATATATATACGATGTTTGACTATCGCTGTGAATATAAATCAGTTACCTATTTAATGCGATATTATACTGTTGTAGTCACCACTGTCGTAGTAGAACTGGTGTATAGCTATAATGCTAATCAAACCTACTAACTGAATTATTCTAAAATATATTTGGTGTTTAAATTGTCTCTATGGACGTTCAAACGCTAATATTATTATATAATTTGTTATAACTTTACATGTATATCATTATGATAGAAATACAGTTTAGAACAGGATACGTTTTAAATTCTATAAATTCTGTATTTTTAGCAATGACTCGATTGTATATTTTATCTATACGCATTTATACATAGAATAACATATGATCTCCTTCTTTGAATATTAAAACTTAGAAAAATGGTTTTTTTTTTCAAACAAATATTTTAATAAAACACTAAAATAATAACTAACTATAGTTAGCCTGTCTTGAATTTAAATGAGGCATAACCTTCTTTAGAGGTCATATTATTAAATCCGAATTGTTCACAAAAGTCATATTTTTGAAACTTTTTTGGTAGTAGTTGTAATTAATTAAATCTAAAGCAAAGTAAAAATGCAACAAATGGAAACAATATAATAATGGACACATAGAATATATTTTTGTGTACGTATTTACTATTCAAATTGTTTTGTGTTACGTATTCTCTTAGTTTTTTTGTGTTTATGTTGAAACAAATTATACATTTTAAAATTATGGTAATTATCACTTTTTTAAAATTCTTAAGTTTGAAACAAGTGTTATGTAACCAAAATCTGTTTTAATCCGTTTACAATGAACAATATGAGTTGTGAAAATTGAACATATTAGTGTATAAAATCGTAATAATTTATAAACAATATCGAATTATGTCATTGAAAGTAGATTATATTTTATTTTCTAAATTTTATATTGTTGAGTTAAAAAAACGTCCGTCATCATTGTTATTAGAATTAAGACATTGACGACGGAGTAAAATACGCACGTTCTTTAAGAGTAGATGGGTTTTTAATTAATTATTATATTGTAATAAAATACGTAATTCATGGTTTTTAAAATGCCCAGCGGAGAGCTTTCTTGGAGCTCTCGTAGGCCTCAATTTGTATCGATTGTGACACCGACAACAACAATGTTGCAGGCGTGCTGTATGTTTCTTAAATTAATATTTGAATTTGTTAAATCGCAGAGAGGTATGAAAACCATATTTTTTTCTTACCGATTGCTGTAAGACTAAACGCACAGATAACATCTCGTATAGAGATAGGCAATAATATATGATAAGTTTTGATATACGCGTGTATGGCATTGCGTTCGTCTGGGACAAAAAAAAAAAAAATTTCGCTGGCGCTGAATATCTAAGAAAGATTATATAGTTGTGTGTGTATCTATTGTATGTACAATAATATATTATTTAGGTAAGCCACTCTATAGACTCTAAAGATATTATGTTCAGGTGATCGCACGGGGGACGGCGATCGGTTGCTACAATGTACGACGAACGTGCCTGTATCACTTTGTTTGTTTTGCACTGCACGGGTTAAGTTTCTATAGCAAAACAAGGTGCGTGCCACCGTACCGTAAAATTTTGTACCTATATATTATATATAATATCAATAGACACGTCATTTCGCACGCGCTAGCATATATTATACGTTTAAGACGTTATACGTTTATTCGTGTGTGTGTGTGTGTTAATAAAACGAGATTATAACACGACATTGAATTTTGCGAGACGACTTTCTTTCACAGCTTACCACTGTCACATACGAGCCACGCGAAAATGTATATTTATAGTCATATATAATATAGTCACACCTAACCTTAGCGAATATAATATTGCAGGCAATGGGTGGTATTGGCCAACGGTATAGGTAAATTTAATAATATATGTGCATAATATACGCGTATAATAGCAGCGCAGACACGTGCGAAATAAATCAACGCAAATTGGTGAAATCCACACGTCTGTCAATTTGTAAATACACGACATTTAACGCATATAACATATTAAATACACGCTAATTGACGAATATTATTAATACAGAGTATATATAATATATAATACACAAATTACATAAGATTGTCCGAGTAAACAATAAAATAATATATTATGTACAATGTACGTGTTCATACGAAAGTTATTATAACCACATTAAGTGCGGACGGTTTTGTTGTTGTTATCTTATATTATTATTATTATCATAATAATATGAAGCAATTGACAAAATAAAATACGTAAAAAACGAAGTGTAATGATAATGATATAGTTTACGTGACTTACCGATTAGCAACACGGTTATATGAAGTAATATAAAACCGGATCTGGTTAATTTTTTCAACACTCCGATGTCCATGTTCATGTGCACGCTATGAAAAGTTCGTCGACTCGTTTAAATACACCGATTTCTATAAAGAAAAACGTAATTTTAAAAATGTACAACCATCGCATAAAAATGTTACATTCACGTTCATCGGTACTTGGTAGGTACTTTAATGATGTGTTGTACATTACACGCTTCGCATAGACTTAGAATACACTATTATGTGTATTACAATAACGAGTGGGTTGCAGGTAGGTAATGCGTATTTATATAGCATAAGCCCCCGCAAGTCTCGTCCGTATAATAATTAATAATACGACATAATATTACATTTAATATAATATTCCATAATATTATAATACACCTTTTCATTTTACGACCCCCATTCGTTTTAATCGTGATACGGTCGTAACTAGTTTTCGCGTGCGCAAAAACGAAAGTGCAGGACGAAAGTGTTTTCCACGTGACACACGCTGCCCGTAGTAGCATTATTTATCGTCTATAATTTGCAACCGCGATTCTACAAGCATGATTGGTATTCACACAATTTTTTATATTTATTTTATACATTTGTGCCCACGCGTTCGGTACATTAAATAACATAAGTTTCACGTATAAGATTCAACGCGAAACGGTCCCTTTTCGGACTAACGACGACTGTATCAGAAAACCGCATGACATCTATGTATCGAAAATCATGTGGTCAGATCTATAGAACAGTAATCGTGTGGCTTCGATCATACAACACACAACTTAAAAACCATACATTTGGGGGTCGTTTTATCCAGACGGTTTCCCTTTTTCTGTGCGAGGGATTTACCATAACGCGATGCACCCACCACTGTTTGCCTAGCACTAAAAACTATTCGATAAAACAAAGCGATCTGACAGTCAATGGTTTAATGAAAGTGTACGATAGAGATGACGAAATCGATGACGTTATAATAAACGAAAATAATCGTCCACGGATCCGTAAGCGTATGCGCTTTTCTGTCGCGCGCAGAGCTTAAGGGCTGCAGACGGTCACAGTGAAAGCGACACTTTCTCCAGGCCCGCCAGCCGGCTACAACGCTAAACATTATTATTAATTTTTATATTATTATAATGTATCCGGACGAGCCCCGCACCCGCGTTTGGTCACACACGTACGTTGTTATACTGCATTACATTCTGCTGTCATGATACGATTTCAAATATTGTATTGCATTTTATCGTGTTTTACTGATGTGAATTATGCAACTACAACATTGAAACGCTGTTTTAGCAGGCAAGAAAACTCGGATCGTAATATCTAGTATCTACTCAGTATACTCAATACTCATAGCATCATATAATATTCGAGAAACTTGAACGCTCGCGATCGTATTTACCTGCAGCAGATGAGTGCGGTGGTCACTGCCAAAGCTCGTCCCATGGCGCGCGCGATCACAGCGAATATACTAAAATGTTATTATTTTACGAAAACAACGGTTTATCACTCGGCACTATCGAAAACGGCAACGGCGGTATCTGAAGACTAAATAGTTACGATATTATATTATATTTATCACGACAAAGATAATGTCTTATAACGTAATTTTCGGTTGCGAATAAAACATTTTTTTTTTTTTTAAATCGGCGACGTACTATAATATCGTTATTGTTATCTATTTTTGAAAATACACTGGTGCGTGTGCGTTGCAAATCGAGTATCGAGTGGCGTGCACCTGACAGCGTCGGTTTGGACACTGGTTGCGGTGTAATACCGCTGGAGAGCAGAAACCCGCGCTCGCGACCGCGGTAATGCCCCCGGCCTTCGTCCGGGACCGGTACTCGGCGGCGGCTGTCCTCCCACCGTCGTAGTTTCCCCACCGATAACGCGCATCGAACATAATACGTATAATATTATTATAAAGTGGCTGGCTCAGATACGCGTCTCTTCTTTCACCTACTTTCCTCTGGCAGCCGAATAATATATATATATATGTATACAGATACGTGTATTTGTTGGTATATCAAGTATACTGCAGCGTAATGGATATATATATATATGTATATTATACATATACATACATACCGTGTGTACATATACATCACGAGCGCGTAGTAGAAAGCGTATATCCAGACATACACGCGACTGGTTTGCTGTTTTTTATCATATTTTTTCCTCCAATAATCATATTTAAAAAAATGTATTTTACAGCACACAAAACGGCTGTGCTATCCAACGCAAAGTTTATCTCATGTGATATTTCTATCACGATCCACATTTTAGGGAAAATATTAGAATAGTATACGTAGTTTGTATATTATACTATATAATATATATTATACTTACCTCTGATACGTCTTTTTTTTAGTGTATTTTCACGTATATATTAATATACGATATTAATATATATATGCGGCTGATGTAGAAGACGGTAAAAAAGTTGTCGCAGGAACATCGATAGAAATTCCCGTTATTGTACGAAATTCGATAATTATTCAGACTCGCTATGTACTAACTGTGATGAACCGGTGACAGTAATTTTTAGTGCAATACTCATACTTCACCAAAAATTATAAACTAATAAACATGTATAGAATTGTTTTTATTTTTCGTAAGTCTATTTGTTACTCCGATTTATGTATGATTTAAGCCACATGAAGTAACCAATTGATATATTTTGAGCGCCACTAGGGGAACTTGGGAAATTATTGGCTGCTATCAAAATTTGATGTACTTACTTACATGATTAGTTCACAACTGATTGATGTGTAGAATAATATTAGTCTTTAGTATCATATACACGTAAGTGTGTAGTGTATAATAAAGCTTCGATAAGTTGAAAATCTTAATAAGTCTTGATAAATATGTTTCGTTTCCAAAAACATCTTTTAATAAAAAAATAAAAATAAACTATAGATAATTCAAACACATTGTTATCTAATATTATAAACGAATAATCACGTAGCTTCTACAATTAATTGGTTTAGATTTTCTTCAACTATTTGTTGAAGATCTTACTGTTTTTGATATTCTAACAGACTACGACATAACTTACTTAATTTTTGGCACATTGGGGACTAAAAATTTTCTGAGCCAGTACTTCACGTTTTGGCGAAGTAAGTAAAACTGCCCTCACAATATTAAGGGACTTTACAGAGAAGTCAAGTAATGTGGATAATAAAGTGTTCTTTGCTTACATTTATATTAAAATACTGTCGATAATAACATCATACAAGAACCTCGTGCTAAGTAAAATCACAAGTATTATTATTTATTATAACACAATAATACATAATATTATATACATGCACAATGAATTTATCTTGTGAATTTTGTAAACAATTTTTTTTAAATAAATACGTAATAATAATAAAACACATTTACACTAAATTGTCATGATAACAACAGTAAAAAATAGTAATTAAATATTGAGAATACTCTCTTATTAGGTTTTTATTAAACGTTGATAGATTAAATGTTTTAGTAAGTCAAAACTTCGATAAGTGGAAGAAAATGTATTTCCTTTAAATTTCGATTGATCAAGAATAAAAATGCTCTCGAAGGCAGAAAAAAGCGAATCGTGAGTATTTGGACGATGCGGATGGCTGAGTTTGAAGCAATTCACGGTGCAAATCAACCTTGGCAGCGATGGACGTATTTAGTTCGACGTCGAATAAAACATGTATTATTTTATTAATATTAAATATTATGAATATATTTTTTTATTTATTTTTATTCAGATCGAGTTCAATGATGTCTGATTGAGCAATATTTAGATTAAAAGAAATATGATACGTGTGAGTTAGTTTTAATCTCTAGCCAAACTATGTGTCTATGTGTCCATGTAATGTGTACGTGCAGTTGACGACTCTGTAGAATAAAAAATAAGCCATAATAAAAGTGCCCATCAAGTCTATAGTGTCAAGAAAATTGAATAATTATTAGTTTTTTCTTTTACTTTTCAATGAGTTTATATGATTTATTTGCTAACTTAAACTGATAAAGTGATAAACGCTGAAACGATAGAATATCTACAACAATTTTATAATGTAAAAATACCAAATACTATTAATTTTATTATTTATTTAATATTTGTGAATCATATTAAAATACATTATATTATAATACGGAATATTTATAATAATAAAAAATCGACAGTGATTCACAATATTATTCCACATAGAAAGGTACCTAATACGATTATAACATAGGCATCTAATTAGTTTTGTGTACACACGCCTTACAGCCAACGCATGTAGCATTCAAATAAATAAAATATGTAACATTCAATTTTCACCTAGAGAATGTGAATGTGTTCAGAAAAAAATATTTAAGAGAAAACATTTTTTTTTTTGTTCTATAGAAATATGACTCAAGTATCCCCCATATAAAGTTATTATAATATGTCATAACTCATAATGTCTTATAATATACCTATTACCAAAAAAAAAAAACTACCTATTATCTTTAAAATTACACGTAACTTATTGATAAATTGTAATTTAATGTGCACGATCGGTATTGTTTAGGTGAGGAAAAAACCAAGACTGTCGATTGGGATAAAAGACTAAGAAAAATTATTGCATTAGGATAGATAAGATAATAATAATAAAAAAAACGTATTTAATGAATGTTTATAATAATGATTATTATACAGTCAAGCGACCGATTTAATTTGATTAAATAAGTTACAGTATATTATTTAGAGTGATTATTGTTACTCTTTTTACTATTATAGTACTTAGCCATATAATTATAATCTATTTTGCCGCGAATAATGCATATATAGGTAGTGTAAAAATGATAATAATTTATAGGTTGTTTTAACACGGACGATACACATTATAATATAATTTGTACTATTCTGTATAGAGTAGTTTTGTCTGTGAGCACGTCTCAATTATAAGATTATTTATTATATAGACATTTATTAAATAATATATTATAATAATACATATAGGTTCATTGAAAAATCTACACCATCAACCACTGTATACCATAATAATTTACTAGGTATACGAAGTTTTACATACTGTACGTATGTACTGTCGTATATGAGTAATCAATATAATATAATACTTAGGTAATAATATTATGTGTACTGTACACGTTTCTGAAGTATTAGTTATAAACTAATAAACCTTCCCTTTCACGAAACTTTCCGGCGTGGTAAGCTTTCTACTCGGACTACACCTATTCGACAATATTTGTTTAACCGAAACGATAATCCGACACTGGAGTTTCGTAGGTAAGTATGTAGTGCCTATACCTATTAATGTGTTTACTATTATTAGTGTAGTGACCTTGTGCGGGATAGTACACCGCTGAGAGAAAACGACGCTTTTAAGAGAACACTTTATTGGTAGGTATAGGAATTTAATATTTGGATAAAGTGAAATTCATGACGCGTTGTCTTACAACAGTCCGAGAAAAAATCATTTATATCGTATGAAAAACATTACAATTATTTATTGGGACGAGATTTCAACAACATCGATTCTCCTGTTTTATATTATTATGATTATTATGTTATACCCATGTATTATAGTATATCTACATCATTTTTTTCAAATATTATATTATCGATAGTTGCATTGCGCACACACACTGAAGGACAATTATTATGATTATTGTTATTGAGACTTTCCCGGCTTGAAATTTTAACATAATATGCCACAGTCGTATTTTTGTGCATACACACGCGCGTTCGCGTGTTAATGATATGCGGTTAATTTCTTCTTTCCGTAAACATTTCTTAATTTTATAATAACTAGAGAAAAGTAAGTGCCTATCAATGTTGTAAGAAAAATGTTAATTCACTACTATATACATATTATACCCCTCTAATATATTGGAACATACGACGTTATTGTTTACAGCGTGTATAGAAAATATATTATAATATCTCATTTGACATATTATTATTATTTCGAATCCCGTAGAGCAGCTATAGGTCGCATTGGTCGCTTAACATAGGTCACCAATGCCCGTCGTTATAACCACCATTAAAACGAAAAACGAAAGTGATGTCACCGGTTAAAATGCATTCTACAAGCTACTGATGGTTATCAAATCGAATTTAAAAACTAATATTTGTATATTTTTAAATATTAAATTATGATTTCTCTATTATAGGTATAAGTATACAAAACAGTTTTAAAAAATAGAGTTGTCAAAATAATTACCATGCAACCAATATTATAACAATGTCAGAATTTTAATTTTTTTTTTGTAACTTTAAGATAGATAAAAAGATACTTCTGATATCAGATGAAAAGCGTAAAAAATAAAAAAAAAGAATAAAAGAGAACACGAAGAAACTTATAGTGTAACGACAGGAAACCAAAAAATGATAAACTAGACAAAGAATATGAGTCTGAAAATTTAAGTAGGTATATTGGTGATATGACAAGAAACTTATCTTAATATTGTAATGCTTTGTTTTTTAAAATGGTAAATTGAAGATTTGCAAACACTTGCTGTTGTCACGGAAGAGTTAAATTTCCTAAATATGACGAGTGTCCACAAGAGTTTAAATATTTATTTTACGGTGATAGTAATTTAATAAATATTTTAGGTAAAATATAAAATATATTTATAATAGAACAATAATAATAATATAAAAATAATATAGAGTTTATAATTTACTTACAGTCACTTTTTTTTTAATTTTGATATAAATTTGAGTGAAGATATTTCTTATATTCTTAATAATTCTAGTATAATCTGAAATGTAAAAATTGTATCAAATTTTACAAACTTATGAAAAAGTGGCATTTTTATTACATCATTACATGTAAAGAGACTATATTTATTATTTACACACATGATAAATTATAAATTTGTATGCATTATACTTTAATCAGGATTGAATGTAAATTTGAATAGAAATTATTGTATGAGACATTATAGTACTTAATTTTATATTATATTATTATAAATATTTTATCTAAAATGTTAATTATTTGTAATATTAGAAATATTTTTCATTCAAATGTTATAAAAAAAGTTAGAGGTATAAACTCTTAGCTTACTAAAAAACATTGAAAGAGGGTTGGCAAACTAAGTGATCAGGGGGCAAAGTCTACTTCCTAGTATTTACTAAATATTTTAAATTATAATATTGCGGTATTTTGCCGTCAATGCACTCGAACGCCATTAAAACGGCATAACGCTTGTGTCTCGTGTACACGGTCTGATAATTACTTGCCATTATCGTTAATTCATAATAATATTACAGTGAAAATTGCGATGATAAAGTATTTAGCACAAAGTATTAAGACGAAAACAATTATTAATTGTCAACGCGCGTTGACATAATACGTATTATAATTTGTAGGGTTCAAGACTTATTGCACCAAAAATGTTTCAAGTACATTCATAAAAAAAATCATGAATAATTATGCAAATCACCAATGAAGTTTTCTAAAAATGCGCAAAAATGGTATGTTTATGAAAGTATGTACTTGGTGTGAATTGATGCTTAAATATGTCGAATAGTTTACATTTTTTGGTATAAAATAACGAAACATGCAGAGTCGAATTTTAAACATAATATTCTGCTGTTTTACAAAACAAATTTATATAATTATTATGTATTACATAGAATATTCTAAAATTGATATAGGACAAAAAAGGTCATTCAATGCACGAAGTCCCGAACTTAAATTACGTATTGTATAAACCGACATCAGTGATTAATATATGCAACGATAATGTTACTCTATGTTAATGCGAATACTGCAGGAAAGAGGAATAGACATAATCACCCGATTAATAGTTAATAAAAATGCACGATTGTTATTTGTCCAATGTTAAATCACTCTCACACACACACACACACACACACACACAAGTCGACATGGTTCATGAGCCGTCTATAATATGGTCCTTCGTATAAAATAATACTACACAACTAATTTCAGAATGCGTAGTTTACATATATACAAATATAACCGTATATAGTATTATCGATATCGTAGATTGTGATTAGCATAATATATTGTATGCATTTACACAATATTATGTGCACTCAAATTTAAGGTTTACAATAATTATTGTGTTTATGGATCGATCGGGTCACGAACGGTCAAACGAACATAATACGCGCGATAGAGTTATTGTTATATTCACACGCTACATCACTTTGTTGCAATGTATTAAAAAATAAAATTATTAATTTAGTGATTTTTTTTTTTAGTAATCATTTTAAAATCGTTTCTAATTATTTTGAGTATAACGTGTAAATAAATCTTGTAAAATGACAAATACTAATTGTAATGCATTTTAAAGCATCGATTATAATATTGTCCCCGCAATATACAGTGGTCGTGCACATTATATAGAAACCACATCACTATAAAATCAATACATTCCTCGTTTCGTTTACTGAGTCTAAAAATGAAACAAATTTAATTGATAGGTAGGTATTGCATTTAATTTACGTATGTACATTTTCCGTGTACGCACCTATAAAGCGATTTCACATACGGTTATAAGACCATTGAATTTCATTTGAGATTTCTTTTCTAACCATAATATTATTATCTGAAATCTAGTAACCTCCAAAGTCCATTAGAATAAAGTTGTTCTCGTGACCCATAGTCAAACACAAAACACGTGATTGAATTAGAGCAAACTATCTGTCGCTAATGGTTTACTCGCATTTACCCAAACAAAATTATACATACTATTTCTATATAAATAGTTGCCTTTCATCACACATTTTATATTTTGTTGTGTAAACGTTAATAAAAACTTTTTAGTGCCTGCATTAAATTATTAGATTAAATAAAAGTTGAACTAGTATAAAGTAAATATATTTATTAAATTGCTTAAATCAAATTATTTGAAATACACAAAAGGTTGATTTAAGTATTTTGCATGTAATTATGATATAATATCCTGATCAGGCTATCGATTTAAAAATGCTCACAAAATATTGCGCCAGAGAATATTATAATAATGGTAATTTATTATTCGTATACAACAATATGGCTCATTTTTCTGTGTGACTCTTCATTTTGCTTTTAACGTACAGATACCACTTACTTTTGTACTGACTGCAACCGAGACGCATCAACCTATGCATAAACTTAATTACCAATAAACCTGTAGCTTTTTTACAGGAATTGTTGTACGTACAAATGAAAGCACATTGAATTTCTATCTTAAATACCACGATATTGAGCGACCATTGCCATTTTAAATTACTACTATATTTATCACCTTACATGACTCTTCGTTGTACAAAACAATCGTGCTTTATACTCTGGAAATTTATGTGTTTGCAAACAATTTCAGTGTATATAAGCGTATTATACTTTTAAGTGAAGTTTCACACGCACAAGATTTAGATCTGAAACGCTTTAGCGCCATAAGTATAATAAATATAAATTATAACAAATGCAATTAAAAACCACGCGATATCAAAAGCGGTTCAGGATTGTTTAGGTAAAACGCTTTGAGTTATGGCTTACAACTGAAAGTCGTGGTGTACCTACAACATTTTTCACATATAAATAATAAGCTGCGGAGAACGTATTTTTGGAACGAATGACCAAATGAGTAAAAATCGTTTTAAACCTAAAAGTTTGAAAATATTTTAAATAAATATAGATTAATAATACAAATTGTTGACGTTCACCTAAGTAACTAACAGATCAAGGTACCTATATTGAAAATAAAATTATACTGTAGAAATGTGAAAATAAAAATATTATTTGTATAAATAATAATTGTACATGTTTCTTTTGATGTATGAAATATACTATTATAATATTATATCAAAATATATTATGTGATTTAATAAAAAAAAACCGTACCATTCGCTAGAGGCCCACTATTGTTTGATATCTAATGGCATATATAAAGGGAGGTTGGAGGGGTTTAAATCCCTCTCAAAATGTATGGTTGGTGTGGACATTGATTTTGTTTGTATAATTTAATTGGAATTTAGGAATGTAAATTTGTTTTCACTCCTCCCCTGAAATTAATTTTTATATACGCCACTGTTGATATCCATTATATGCCGGGGCTATGCCCCCCTCCAAAAAAAAAAAAAATCTTGGCTACGGAATTAAATTATTATATGATATATAAATTGCTGTCACTTGTGTATGTATTCGAATATGATAAAAAAAGTATATAATTATTTGAACTTTAATGATATTTGCTGTCATGTTTAATAATAAAAATTTCCTGATATTACATATGATATTTTTATACAAATGTTACATGCGTTGTACAGAGATGAGAACACGAAAATTATCTTTTTTCAGATAGCAGTTTTATTTAAACAGATAACTAAAAAGATACAATTTTCTAGATAATACACATAACTGCGCCTACAATGCATACAATGATACAACAATTTCCATAAACTACACGGTTCGCGGGCTATACTGGCAAAGTGGAATAATTTACAACACAATTCGTTGACATACAATAAAATAACACAAATTAAAAAAATTAAAATAACATTATTATATTACGGTACTGACGCGTTTACGTCCTGTGCAGTGTGTTGATGTCAACGCGACCGAATCGTCGCGACGAGCACATAATTATTTATTATAATAATAATTACAAACATAATAATATATAAATAATGTGCAGCATTATCGTGATAGTCTTTAGATTGTGTAAACACATCATCCGGTTCGTGAATGAATTTTTAATGTTATTATTATATTGTGGTCAGAGGGGGAGTACCTATAACACGGTATTTCGGTAAACAATAATATCATTGTGGAAATGCTCGTTCGTTATAATGATTATTAGGTTCGATATTATGACGATGATGGACGACCCGGGTACGCATCGCTTACTGTGAACCGTCACCGGCAACTGTGAACGGTTGCGATTGTTTCGAAGGATATATATTTTTTTTAATTAAACCCAATTTATAATAAACGTACGCAATTCATTGCATATATAACGCGCATAGATGTTAGATAGGCAGCTATACTAATAATATAATATAATAACGTTTTATTTGTTGAAGAAATGACGTGCCCGTGTGTCGTCGTAACGTAATGATATTATCTATTTTCTGATCGAGCCATTTGGTTTCGTGAAATAAATAGTATATTAATTTGCGTGTTATCTAACACCGGAAACGCATACACTTTTTTCTCCTGCTTGGGATTACACCGCGGGTAAAATGACATCCAAATTGTTTTGTAATCGATACACGCATTTCTCATTAATTGTTTACAACGTATGTATAATAATACATACCTACTGGCGGACGACAAAATCGCCAAAAGAAATAATATTAGAAAATAAAAATTAGAAAATATCATCAATCATCGCGTTAGGTACAGTAGGTATGACCGTTGATGAATCTTAAAACACTATAATAATTGTTATTCATAATAAGTAGGTATACTATACTTATATAATTACATAGCAATACTTAACACTATATTATTATTTATTAGCTGCAAATAGTGTTATCAAATTATTGAGGCTTAAATGATCCTAAATGTCGATTCATTATGACTGCTATAATAGATTAAGTGTTTTAACAGTAATCGATGTCTTTAAAAATTTATAGAAAGAATAATATTGTAAATACAAAATACTTACTCAAAATCTAAAAAGAATTCGAATTATGATAGAAGTTAAAAAAAAAGATCGTCTATTAAAAATTATAGATGTTTTTCTAAGTTAAGGCATCAATTTTGTATCATACCAATGTATTAATGTGGGTATGCTAAATTCATGATGAGTGTTACGCCTATCGGTATGAAATTTGCGATTGTATTTATATAGTTTAACGATCGAACATAAACATACGCTTTAGTCTATATAATAATCGTGTCCATAAAATGTTATACTCTAAATAAACTAGAAATTATCATTGCATCACAAAATTATTATAAATATAAACGTATAAAAAAAAAAAATCAAAATGCTTAATTAAAAAACAACCAGTTTTTTATTAATGAATTTTTTTTACAATCCTACTTATATTATAATATCTGATAACGGTTTATTGCTAATTATTACGAATAACCTACATTCTTCTAAGATCAAACATAGTTGTACAATTTGAGTTTTAAAAACGTTTTGAATACTATACAGTGATGGTAAGAAAAAGATTGTGTACCACATCATATTAGGCAATAAAAATAAATCGATGAGAAAATGTACTACACTTACTAATAGTAAGTAAATGAAATAATAATATTTTATAATTTGTTTCTGATTGAACTATTTAATTATAATAAAAGTATATTAATTACATTTTTTTAAAAATAACAAATTTCAAACCATTTTACAATATCCTCTACTAATCAATACTACAAATTTATGTACCGATTGCTTGTACTATAAAATTGGAACTAAAAGGAAAAACAGCTGATTGAAATCTTATTTCCCTTAAAATGTCTGTTTCCTTAATCATCAACTTAATTTTATACATGTAGAATGTAGATTCATGAAATTTATTTTCTTTGGCTTTTCAAATGTATAAATCAAAATAAATTGTAAAAAAAGAAACATAATAATTATATGTTAAAACGAATAAATAAATAAATAATGAAAAAAAAACTATAATAACATTAATTGTGTACTTTTAAGAGAATATAATATTTAAATCGTATAACTGAACCGAAATACTATAATATAAGTAAATAGCATGTATAGATACGTGTACATAAATATATTATAAATGATTGCACAGAAATATTTTTCATAATTTCGGAATTTTATAATTACGAATGAACGAATATAGCTGGATATTCAAAGGAAATATTGTTTACAGCCAACGTTCCGAATAAATCTGAGTATAATATTATGTACCTATAAGTGTATAATACAATAGTAATAATATAAAAGTAAAGTATAATAACATTATAATATATAATATATCAATCGTAACAACGATTCGTTCGACTTTAGATTTTTTCACGCGTTCGTATGCAATCCTGGAACTTTGCAGCACCAGTCGACGGCTGACAATCAATTCTGGTAAGTACATGCATTCTCAGTTCCATTGACATTCCGTGGCCATTTTCGTTCATAAAACGGCACAGTACAGATTCAGATTTTCACCGGACGTCGACGCGACACCATGATTGACATATTTTCACGCTGGACCCTGGACGCGATATTATAATAAATAATAATAAAGTAACCAATATTTTATATTTTTATAGTTTGTAAAATTTGTCTAAATATAAATAAGATCCAATAATACATTAATTTTATGTTTATGTAAAAATAATGTATAACCTCCTATGAATAATAAATATATTTTATTATTTTAATAACTCAGAAATTGCACGTTCAAATTTTAATTTAAACAAGTATGTCGTATTTTTCAAACAATTCGTACATATTGTTTACAATTAATATAAATATATATGTTGCATACAATTCTTTGTATGTAATCAATTATTTTTATTTATATAACCTCATTTTCTGGCGATATACTTTTTTTTATGATTATGTTTATTATTACAGGTCCCTCGATGAATATTGTTTAAACCTGTTTAACAGGTAAAATAGGTAAAATTGAAAGTACTATAGATATTATAGTTAAAAACACCGTTTTAAATTTCAACATATAAACTTGTAAGACATGGCACACGACTTGATCAAGGTCAATAATATAATGTTTTACAAAACGAATACACATACTCGTATAAGACACACTGTTTATAATACGATTCATCTCATAATATGGTAAAATAAAAATGAAAGTCACTTAACATCCTCACGATATGATATATAGTTAAAAAGGACATTTGAAGTTTGAACGTTTCGTATTTTTAGAAAATGCATTTTAATATCAGATTGAGATGCTCGTATGCGAGTATTCAATTACAAAATGTACCATTGCTATTAGTTATTACCATCACATTAATATCATATGAGTACGTATGTATACTATATGTTTAAGATGGAATGCGTGGGAACTATTTAATATTAAATTAAATCTATTCGAAAATGAAAACATAATGATACTTATATGTTATAAAATATAATATGTACAATATATTATATGTGTATATAAGAAAAAAATGTTTTAAAAAAATAGAAAAGTTACAATTTATAATTTCGTAGAAATGAATATATCGTTTTTTCATTTAGTAAATTTCACGTATTGTAATATTAAAAAAAAATTTAAACAAAAATGAAAACGTACAGGTATATGTTACTGATATATTATTATGTACAATATACACTAATAAAAAAAATAAAATGTTTTAAAATAAAAAAAATTACAATTTATAATAATTTCGTAGAAACGAATGGTTCGTCAATATACATTATAAATGTGTCTACTTCCTATATGTATAGTGGATTGTTACAAAACACACGGAAGTAAGATAGATCGAGAGCATGAAAACAATTTTAAGAGGAAATATGATGTTCAGATTATTATATAATACAATACGCATGCTTACTTTAGAGTATAACAGCGATGTAGAAAATATATCTGAAACGTTGTTGTTGTGTTGTTGTACGTGTATAAATAATATAATTAGAGCGAATTCGTAATAATTAATTAATATTATGAGTAGCAATGCAGGATACGATACGAAATAAACGCTTTATTTTAATTGTACCTATTCGTTTATAAACTTGAATTAGTTTAATGAATTAATAATAAGAAGAACCGATCCTTTTACATGATATCGAATAATTCAAAAATTCTACGTTTCTTACTTTAAAACATTTGAACGAAAGAATTTGTGAAAAATACATAACATAATATATTATACTTGTATAAAAAAGTATTTGTAAAGTACTAAAGTTGTATTGAGTTTAGAAGAAAAACAACATTTCCAAAATATTGAATCAATTAACCTAATTATCAATGTCAATAATTTCAAAATTTCAATATTTTTCCAACAAAAATTTTCATTTCAATTTTATTATTTCTACATAATAAAATGTTTATTAACTCAATATATCAAACAATTAATTATATTTAAAATTTTTTAAATTACGCTTTATAATAATATTCATCCCGTTCTTCAGACAAAAATTTAGTTCATATTATAGAATATGTATGTTATTACTTATAAGCTATACCTTACAATTATTTATAACTTAGAAAAATACTTACCTAACGCATTATACGATATTGCAGTGAAAACACAGTAAGAATTCTGTATTAAAATCATAATTTTATAAAAATTCAAATTATTTTCATAATGCAAATTTCCGATCAGTAACTTATGAAAAATAAGTTCCTTGAAAAAAATGTATTAAAAAATGAAAATAGAATCAATTTCATGGTATTTTGTTTATTTAACATTTTAAATCCCACACTGAATATTATGTATTTTATTTTCATTAGATTATCTAAACATATTATTATATTAAATTAATAACTATCATTTCTGAATAAAATTAGTAATGGAAAACCATTAAATTCTACGCCCTATAATATGTTGCTAAAAGGATTTTGAAATAAATACAGACCTTAATAGGTATATTTTTTTACATATATTTTAATTATTTAAAAAGAAAAACGTGATATCTTTTCTAAAACATCTGTTCTCGCCAAGGATATATAAACGAAATTGAATATTTAAAATTAGTAAGATAGCCTATTTTTTATAGATTAAATAATAAAATATTTTTGGTTTTAAAATGTTTTTATATTTTACATAAACAATATTTCATAAGAATTAGTTGTAAAGTACTTGACGTATATTTTTTGAATTTATTTATAGAATTTGCTATTATGTTGCTATAGAATCTACCCTCATATATAAACAAAGCCGGTGATAATGGAAAAACACACAACTATAACTATATAAATATAAGTAGAAAAAGGGAGAGATATATCTCCCTAATTTCCTCCCGTAAATATTTCACTGGGTGGAAGCATACGTCCAGTTAATGCCAAACGCATCTGGATATAACAAATCTTGCATTAAATATATTTGAATAAAAAGTATATAATATATAGTTATAAAAACTATAACATGTGTATAGTTATGTATAGGGTACGATTTTTTTTTGTCAATTTTACTGTCGATTTATCGTGTAATAAATTGGACGTTATTATATATTATCGACATTTAGATTGTATGCAATATAATTCTTGTGTACCTATTATACGTCTTATCTTGTATAATATATTTCATATTCATATTTCCCTACCCACCAAAAAATTATAGATTTGTATAATGTTAGCCCTCACTTTATAATTTATAAAATCATTTTTTTTCCTGGAACTAATAATTAATTACCTATACAGTAATTTGTTCCTGCTACATATCGGACGTGCACCAACGGCAGTTTGATATTTTTTCTCGGGAATTATGTAATCATATCTCTTCCAAAATGGTATTATGTGACACTACAGTAGACAAACATCGTACGTCGTTGCTGTTGTTTTTTGTATATTGTATTTTTGGCACGTTTTGTGCAACTGTGTAGGAATCGTGGTTTGTATTTCAAACTGATTATACCTCGTTGGTGATTTTTTGTGATCTCTTTTCAATTCATCTGTTTTATGTAGTGCACGTCATAATGTAGTTATGCGTGATCTGGCGCGCGGGTCGTGACTTATAATAGAGAAAAAAGATTTAGATTTGATAAATAGTATTAGTGGTCACTAAAATCAAGATTAAATATATTTTATCTTGGAAAAAGGAGGTATAATAATAATATGATTTGTTGTAGAAAAAAAAAAGGTATGTATATCTTATTACTCGGGTACCTATAGTTAATATAGTTAAATAATATATGATATATTACGTATATTATATGCACATAATGATTAGTCCCCCGAATTATTTCCGATCACTTATCGAATAAATCCGTGCTAAAATGTTAAAATCTAATTTAAAGAAGTCTTACTGTCTATAGTAATTAAATTATACACCAACAATCGACATGTACAGAATACATTGCAATGTATTACTTCTTATAAGTTCAAAATCGAGTGTTCAAGGAGAATACATGTCTGGTGTCGACGTAGCTATTGCAAATGAATAGTTTTCTACAACTCACATAATTAATGTATAACGTATAGTATATCGTGTATGCAAAGTGTATACTAATTAAATTATTTACCTCCATTATCATTAAGCAAATTTGAGATGGAGACAAGAGTGAGTTGTAATCTAATCGAGTTAATATGCAAAGAAAAGAAATTGTGATAGGATCTACGTAATATATTAAGAGATAATTAATATATAAATATGGTATTTTGACAAATGATTTTTAAAACTATAAGAATCGCAGTCCAGGTATTGCTATAAAGAAATATTTATACATCTACCCAAGACTAAGGCGACGATGGTGGATAACACTATATAATATAATATACTATATCTATCGGATCGTAACACTATCACTATGTGACACAGTATTATATCACGGAATTATATATATATATATATATATATACATGTTCTACCTATATACAAGTGCATTCTCAACAGGCGTATCTAACGTGACTTAATTACATGGTAACCGACGTTCGCATCGCCGAGGGCACGTGATTTCGGTGACAGACAGACATGCTCGAAAATCGAAATGCAACAGCGATGTTTATTAGACTACACTCGAAATTCGTGATAACCGCAACAACGTGAAACAGCACGCACGCGTGGTCGTAAAACGAAAAACGGCTACAAATCATGTTGAAGCCTGTGCGGGTCTAACATGTGTCTATGTCATAATATCGTTAAAATAATATAAAAGGATAAGGAACTGCATGGTACGAGAAGCGAGAACACATCATCAAAAATACTTAGCGCAAGTTACGTTTATAATTTAATTCACATATTCCGTATGACATTGCATATAGTCATTATATCAAACGCGTACAGACGTACAGTAATTGATGAACAGCGCTGCGATGACACAATTGTTAACCAGATACTATAAAAAATATATATTATCTCAAGTAGACGCGTACTCAGCCACCCAATGCGAACGAATCTTTATGTGCGACTAAGTCATGATCACACGGTCTGGTGAACTTGTCAACAGGGGAAAAATACGAACGTATTATTATTGTGCATAGCTGCATAAGGACGCGCGGAGTGATGTGTACAACCGCACGGGTCGCTCACTACCCGAAATGTGAATGGTATGGAAAAAGGACGACCTTTACAGGACCGTTTTTAGACACAAACCTCAACATATATCCACTTTGCTGACAAATATATTGGTTTTATTTTACTATAAGAACATTCTCATTTCATCGATATTCTAGTCAGCCGACACGCGACCAAAATCTGATACACGTGAACGATAAAAGCGCATTGCTATGACGTATTAGCAGGTGTATGAGTACCTATAACATCGAATAGAAAAAAGATAAACGTAAAGCACTGTACAACGCATGGATGGAGACGAGTAGAACGAGTAACTACATCACAGTCTGTGGTTCGGTGCGATTTTCGTATGAAAGGTAAAATGGCAAACGCAACGTACAAAAAATGATAAATAATAAATATATCAAAATCCGTCGGTAAAACAGCGCGGCGTAGAAGACGGATGTTGCAGTAACACTACAAAACAGACAGCGTGTTATGCTTTGAGATTCTACTATGGCAGCAGATGGTGATATGTGAGCTGCGACGCTTTTTATCCCGTTATCTCCGTGTCATGATATTTATAGATGTGCATAAAAGAAAACCCGTATACGAACAAAAAATATTTGTTTATTGTTTTATATTGAATTATTATTGAAACCAGTCAATAACTATAACTTATAATTTTTTAAATCGAACATTTTTTATTCAGATAATTTCGAACATTTTAAAAATGTTATTCAAAATCTACAAGAATATGTAAAAAGCATTTAAAAACTATAAAGTATTTGATTATAGTTGAAAGTATTAAAAAGCTTGAAACTTCAGGTTTGCTATTATTAGAAGATTCAGCAATTTTTGAGCAAGTTACAAATCTTATTAATAATCCTTCTGAAAATTAAAATAGTCTATTGATTAAAAACAAAGTTTTATAATTATTAATAAAAATAAAACTTGCTAATTTTAAAAGAAGTTTTTAAAATACACCAAGATGAGAATGTTGATTTCGAGAATTATTCTATTCAACATTTTTCCCTGGAAATGTTGCCGAGTTTTATATATGCACCTATCTACAAAGAGCGTTGACGTGGAACGAAGTTTTTCCACGTACAAACACATTATTACAAACTGTTGTTATAAATCAATAAAGAAAATATCATCGTTTCTTATTGTTTTTCCAATAACGTTTAAATTTTATATTTTTATTTATCACAATCATAAAAAAATACATTGTATTTAGTATTGTTGTTTATTTATACAACCATTTTTTTTATGATTTATGTTTCGTTTTTATAACTTAATATAATAAATAAATACCTGTAATCTTCAAAAATTATTTTACATATTTTGTATATTTTAAAACTTAAAATGCATATAAATTTGATCTTTAATTATAAACAATAGTTGAGCATGGAGTCACTCATCCGCGATAAGCATGTGAAGACATCTATTTTATTGGCGCATTG
Source organism: Schizaphis graminum (assembly GCA_020882235.1). Classification (NCBI taxonomy): domain Eukaryota; kingdom Metazoa; phylum Arthropoda; class Insecta; order Hemiptera; family Aphididae; genus Schizaphis; species Schizaphis graminum. Next base: position 75,712,735 of record CM037032.1, read on the forward strand.
CACAGTGAAGTATAATAAATTCCCGCCAAGTTAAAATTTACTATAATGTAATATGTATTAAGTGTTTATTATCTTCAAAATATCATTGAAAATATAAAACTAATTACATTATTTGGAGACTTTGGTATACTTACGCCGTAAAACAGTTTCAGTCGGCAGCACCGATATCGATTCGTCACTCGCTGAATAAACCGCTTAATTATTTGCCTATACAAAACGCCTTAAAAAGCGTGTTCGGTAAGGCAATAATAGTTAAATATTTATACCCGTAAGTGGTAGTAGTAAGTAATTATTTAATAAAAATCATTATATAACAAACGATACTCATTTGTATTCACAGTGTGTTATACTCTCGCGTGGCTTGATATAAATACCGTGTGATACATAATGTACTAAAAAATAATTTCGCGTTTCTTACCAGTTAGAAATACTGAACCTAAATTGGCTTAATGTCTACAAAATATAAACTTATCCACAAAAATAATATATTCAGTGTCAAATAGGTACTATAGACAGCTATTAACATTAAAATAATATATATTTTTTTAGCATGTAAGTCACTAATTATATACGTAGGTAAATTTTGAAAAACAAATTGTGTGAAGCCCATATAATATTTCGTAGCCAACGCCGAGTATTACGTGATGATCGTATACCGTAAACGGCTATCACATGGACTTAGTGATATTATACTTGGCTTAATGTAATTTAACTGTTTTTGACGACATAAATTATGTGATGCATTGCATATATTGACTGTTAAAGTGTTTAGTAGTTCAATATAAGTTTTTTCTATGTGCGTTCGTGTTGGTAAATTGTTATTTGTAATAATATTATAATATGCAATAAGTAATCATTGCTTGTAATCGTGTGTTATATAAAACTGTAGGGCTCCCACTTGTGCAAGCACATATTAAAATAACGCGCTACAGTACAGTCATCAGTACTACAAAAATATTAATTATTATTATATGTTTAGTTAAAAAGTATCAATATTTTGTCAATCATAAAAACTAACCTATTTATTTGATAATAATTTTTTTTTACTTAAATATTATTAAAATTATTGTAATTCAGAATTTAAAAATCTAATTTTAAAAGCTTCAATTTCAAAAAAGTGTTTAATCTCTACGATTTAAATTAAAGTTCATTATTAATTTCAATATATTTTAGAAATTGTGTCAGATAACTATGATAGTCAGTAAAATTATTATAATTTAAGTTTATTTCGATAGAAACCGGGCTGAATCGAATTCCACTAAATTGAACTTGAGTATAAATAAGTACAAGTACAATATGAGCTAATGAAGTCTTAAAAGGAACGACTGTAAAACAATAAACGTGCGCTATTGTATTTCACTTTCTACAATTCTGGCCAAAATTGGATATTGATTCATTAACCATAGATGTTAGATATATACACTTTTGTATTGTAATATTATAATGCAGTGGTTTTCAAACTTTTATTTTACATGGCACACCGTACACTTTAAAAAATTTTCACGACACACTGACCTTTTTTTTAAATGAACAAAATTATTTTGAATTAATTATTATTGTATATAGGTAAGAAATGTTAGATTGATGGGCTGACAAATATTTTTAATTATTGGACGAATAGTTGACACATTCCCGCATTTTCTTTTATCACAATTCAATGCAATTGGTAATTTATGGAAAAACTGCGGCATGCTTAGTGAATACTCACGGCGCACCAGTGTGCCGCGGCACCCAGTTTGAAAAACACTGTTATAATGATACAGAGACGAAGTGTTTTTTTTAAATATTAGTTCTGTATATTTAGATAAGTTTCAAAAAAAAAAAAGCGGGTAAGTGAGTATCGCTCTGCTGTACATCAGGGGGTGGGGTGGACCTCGTACTAGGGTAGGTTAAATTTGAATGCAATGATAGGTATCATTGTATACGAAAAACGATTCTGAACGGAGATGATTTGTCAGTCTAGGATATATTATATTTAAATATTGTCATACATTCTATTTTGAAACTAATTCAAACATTAAAGTAAAAGTTACAAGATCTTACGTTTAGTAATTTTTTTAAAAAAATTATTTAAATTATTTAGTAGTAAAACATTATTTTACACTTGTATTTTTGATTTAAAATTAAAATTAAAACTTTAAACCCTCGTAAAATTTTTTAAATTGAATAATTATCAAACTTTTTTATAATTGTTCTAAGCTTAACTTATGGACAGTATAGTATTAAATTTTCAATTCTTAGCTTTTGATAGTAAAATATTTATAAATTTTTAACTACCAAATAGTGAAAAATATTCAAATGATTTTGACGAATTTTTGTCAATATTTGAACTTCAAATGCGAATAAAAAAAAATTGTGCCCATGTATTTTTATAATTTTTGAATGAGAGTTAGAAAAAGTTATGTGGACCCTTCAATTAAATTTTCAAGTAATTTGTCCCAGCTAAATTTTTTTTGTCAACATTTATAAAAAAAAAATAAAAAAAAATTGAAAATTTCAATTGTCTATAAATAGCTCAAAAAAAGTCAAAATATTTTGAAAATCTAATCACGTAAAGAAAATGGAAATCTAAATAACTGGTAAAATTTTCAAGTGTTTACGACTTATACTGTTTGAATAACAACAAATATCAAAAACCGTTTGAGGCTAAATCGTTATTTAACGCGGTTTTGTAAAAATTTAAATTTCAATCACTCATAAAAATTTTTTGTTTTAGTCCGGTCGAGTTTTTTTTACAGATAATTGAAAAAAAATTTATAGAAAACCTTGTACCAAATTTTCAAAACTTAGTTATAAAAGAAAAAAATTTTACGATTTTTCAACCACAAAATTACTTGCAAATTTTCGCAATTTTGACATATTTCGTGTAAATTCGAACTTTAAGCACTTATAAAAAAAAATTGTGACTAACGATTTCGGATTTTTTTTTATCACTTTAAGAATATCTTATAAGAAACCTTGTATTAAATTTTCAAGATTTTCTGGCCGGCCAAAAAAATTTTATCGTTATTTTAAAAAAAAATAATAAAAAAAATTAAAAATTTCAATTGTCTATAAATAGCTCAAAAAAAGTCAAAATTCTTTGAAAATTTAACTGTATATAGATAACACTAATATAAACATTTGGTGAAAATTTCAAGTATTTACATCGATTAGTTTTTGAGTTATAGCAAAATAAAAAATTCGAATTAGTCGAAAAATGGTTTTGCGTAAAAATTCCCGTTTTTCTGTCATTTTTTTTTTTGTTTTCCTCGATTTTTTTGAAAACTGTTGGAAAATGTTTACTTTTCACCTATATAATGCACCAAGGATATCCACTTTGCCATCGGAAACCACCCCCATAGTTTGAAATTGAAGCATTATTTCGACAAGTTATGCTGTACACAGACACAAAAACAAAAAAAAAAAGAAAAAAAAAAAGCGGGTAAGTGGGTACCGCCCTGCTGTATATTAGGGGGTGGGGTGGACCTCAGATTATGGTACCTAGGTTAAATTTGAATGCAATGATAGGTATCATTGTATACGAAAAACGATTCTGAACGAAGATGATTTGTCAGTTTAGGATATATTATATTTAATATTGTCATATATTATATTTTGAAACAAATAGTATAGTTTTTATATGTTGCTATGGTTACTTTATAGTACCTGTTTATTAATAAAAAAAGTATTAGGCAACATACGCATAATGAGAGTATGAAATTTAATTTAAATTTTGAAATATATTTCGTATAAATTCGAAATTTAAACACTTATAAAAAAAAATTGTGACTAACGATTACGGATTTTTTTTTTATCACTTTAAGAACAACTTATAAGAAACCTTGTATTAAATTTTCAAGATTTTCTGGCCACCCAAACAATTTTTATCAGCATTTGAAGAAAAAAAACTTAGAAAAGTTGAAAATTTCAATTGTCTATAAGTAGCTTAAAAATGGTCAAAATATTTTGAAAATTTAACTGTAAAGAGATAACCATAATATAAATATTTGGTGAAAATTTAAAGTACTTACAATGATTCGTTTTTGAGTTACAGCAAAATCAAAAAATCGATTTTGTCGAAAAGTGGGTTTTCGTAAAATTGCCATTTTTCTGTCATTTTTTTTTGTTTTTCTCGATTTTTTTGAAAACTATTTGAAAATTTTACTTTTGACCCCCCCCCCCCCCCAAAGTACCAACTAGATGAATTTTCCTATTCAAAGAGGGCCTGAAGTCAAAAATCGGAGCATTATTACTGCTCCAAATGTTGTCGTCAGACACAAAAAAAAAACACACATCATAGTAAAATCAATACATTCATAACTTCGTTCAGAATCTAAAAATGTATTTATACTAATTATTTATTTTATTCTAGTACGTGAAAATATGTTTAAAATATATAAAAAAATATTTATTGTTTAAAACATCTAAAAAGTGTTTAAATTTTAAACATACATTTTATTTTAATGCAGAGAAATATGATGAGCAATTCCGCGTAAAAGTTATATTTTAGTTCTAGTGTAACATAACTTTGAACAATTTTTAAGTTAGGTTAATATATTTCGATGATGATCTATTATATTATTATTTATTTTTAAAAATTTTTTTTTTTACATCCAATTGTCTCCACGCCTAAACGGCTACGTACACTTTTTCAATATTTATATTTAAAATATGTTAGACCCCAAAATTTTGGACCAGAAGTGTTGAATCTTAGTGTTAGTTGTTTAAAAATAAAAAAAAATCTTAACTTTATATATGATAATAATTTTAACAAATCTTAAAAACAATTAATTTTACTCCAAGTCTCTAAATGTATAGAAAATTAAATTGTTTAAAAACATAAAAATAACAATCTATTTTACACCAATCGTCATAATTATTATTTCTTTATTCCTCGTATTTTTTTTTAAGTATAATGTATAAAACAAGATAATTGTAACAAAAAATAAAATAATAATAACAATATTGTATATTATATTACTTATAAATATAACTATAGATTACCTATTACATTTTCGTGCATTAAAAAAAATTATTCATATTACGAAAAGTTGCAAAAAAACATGCAAAAATAAATAAATAATAACAGTCACTTAACCTAAACTTTCATTCTTTTCCAATAGATCCGTGCGTATGGACGATCTTTATGAAAAGTCTCCTAATAACAACAAAATTATAATATCATTAATATCAATTACAATTTATATTAATCGCCATTATACGTGTTACTACATGTTTCTATACAAACTATAATAGAAATACATTATAATATAATATATATTACACACTATAACATTCATGTGAATTATTTATATTTATATCAAAGGCCTATATGTTTGTATAATATTCAAGGTATGACCATTAATCATGGTATGCTGATTTTAATGGTAAACAATAACACGTATAATATTTGTATAATATAAATGTTCTGAATTAAATAATTAAATGTTTTAATAAAACCTTAAAATATACACTTACAATTATATAATAATTGAATGTATTAATACTCACAAAATGTTCTTTATTAGTTTCCTTTAGCTTTCTTTTATTATTTAAAGTCATTATACTTAATCGTTCCGCCAAAAGGTCAACAGGATCCACCTTATAATGTAATTACGAATTTCAATAATTTAGAGTGTAATAATAATAATAATAATTTAAAAATTATAAGTTTATAATATTTTATTGTATATTATATTTTAATCATAGGTTATATAGTAATATAATATTTACGTGCATTTTATAGATAATACTCGTACGTTATATTAAGATTACATTGAAAATCTCCAGTCACAGAGCATTGGGAATTAAGACCATGAATTATACATAAGATAAAATATTATTTAGATATTTGGAACATTTAATTTTTTGCATCACACTACTATGTATTTATACAATATTATAATATAATATTTATGTAAATAAAATATAGGTAATAGGTATGTGAAAAATTATTAACACTCAGTATTGGTCACATATAACTATTTTTTTCTAAAATTTTTCGTTGAACAATAATTATTATTGCGTTTAAATATTATTTAAACTGTTCAATTTAGATATTAAACGAATGCAATATTATTTAGATATCTTTTTAATAGCATTTTAGTGTGAATACTAGGTAAATACTTAATAAACATTCAACAAAATCTTAGATTTCGATTAATGCACGATGTATATTTGATACACGGAATGAATCTTTATTATCGTTTTTGGTCAAAATAATTCCTTCAATAAAGAAAAATTAAAAAATAATAATATCTCCATATTTTCTTAAGTTATATTATATTAAATTTTTTTTAAATATATTACCTCTGAATTACTATCTAACAATTATATTGTTTTATTGAATTTTTTGCATTTAATTACAGATTCGCAACTAGAATATAATCAGTAACAGGTACAACGAATATTGAGTTCCTAGTGTTACTCGCCTTTTATAATACAGACATACTGTACACAACACTACAAACCAAACTATTTTATTATTTTAAAAAATGAGTATAATTTTAGTCCAAAAAAATGTTTGGAAGATAATGGATAGGTACGTTAACTTTTTTATGTAGGAAAATCAACAAAAATTGACTATGGATAAAAAGGTGTATCTCAATTTTGAAGATATAGTTTAAGTCAAGTTGTCGCGCGCAGTTACTATGGTTACTTCCTATATAATTATATAAATCTTTATCACTGATCAAAAGGATAATTAGCATTGTAGTCATATAAAAACTGACACGTATTTGTGACAATAAAGTGCAGTACGTGTGATTTTTTCATGTGTCACTAGAGATAAGGGATGACCAAAATAAAGGTACCTGCCACCAAGGAGAAAGCTAATTTTTAGAAATGCAGAGACCTTTGCTAAAGCCACCAATCACTCTGGTCGGTATGACCATGTCAGCTTTTTTACCAGTACACTAGTCACACATCAGCAACACCTAAAACTGGATTCTACGAGCGACAACTGGATCTCATTTTTTAAGGAGCTAAATCGATGTTGTATTATTTTGGATTCACGTGTTCTGAGAGTTTATTATTTGAGCCACCTTATTATATTACAGCACAATATATATATATATATATATATAATATAATATACCGCTGTGAGAGACAGGTTAGGCGCATTATTATTATATATTATTATACTTCGAATTAATATTTTATTATACGGTGTACTTAATCAAATTTTAGAATACATGACCTCGAGAACTCTACGAAGATTAGAAGGAAGGTAATAGAGTGGATTTAACATTTATATCTAGTAGGTGATATAACGTTTTCCGGCACTTATAAGAATAGGGGAAAATCATCCAGACCATTTTCAGCCACCGTGGCGGCGTCGATATAGTATACTTACCGACACTTGGAAACCAATTATAAAATAATTATTAATTTTAGTTCCGTCCCTAATAACGATGATGCGCGACGCAATACGTTCGTGTTTGAAGAATTATATAGTTTATTTTTATTTTTATTTAATTTCTTGAAATTAAAAATAAATAACTCCTTTTATAGGTATTGCTCAGATCACGGTAAATAATGATCATCAAGTTCTAACTTTTAAGTATATTTTATGCTTTCTGTAACTGTTAAGAGTGTTAAGACATTGTATGCCGTACGTACTACCATGTTAATCCAGACGTTTTCTTTTGTACTTTTTCTGTCCCGAGATGTTGATTCAACTACTTCAGTCATCTCGATATCAATCGAAAAATGGTGAATGTAAAAAGGTTGACAACGTGCCATTGTGGATATGCGATTCGAATTAATAGAGTACTAAATATATTTTCTGATTTATGCAAATCTATTATAATATATTGTTTATCCTTAATTCATTAATAAAACAATTGTTGATTTCTTTTCAGCCAACAAACATAATATATTATTATGCTTAAATTATCTTACCAAAACAAATCCTATATTAGTTTTATGTATCTATATGTCTCTATATGTCCCACCTCAAAATATGTTAGCAGTAAATAAAATCATCAATTTTATCATTATATCAATTTTAATATTATATTATAAATTTATAACATGAATCTTTTAAAATTGACCAGAATTCGTCCGCTCTAAAAGAACCGGCCTATTCACATACATTTTCGATATTTTCTTTTGACATTTTGTAAAAAATTAGTATACCTTTCTTAACATAAGACATTTATACATTAAGTCCGTCAAAAGACAAACTATTTGTTTATGAATATAAAAAAAATACAATTATTTGACCAAAGTACATTGCCTTTTTAAAATATTATAAATACAATAATAATATTATCTGCATGTCGACAGAACTTTAAATCTTCAAATGAGTAATTGAATATAATATGTATTAATGTATGTTATGTCAAATGTGGTATGATGAACCACCCAAAATAAATTATATAAAAAATTATTAGATTCCTATAGTAACATATAATTGATTATTATGTAAATGGTCTGTAATACAAAAAAATATAATTTAATAAAAAAAAAGTTTTTGCAGCTTTTATGTTAAGGGGCCTCACTACTGTCGTCAATTTGAGCTCAAAAGACGTAAAGTTTTGACAAAATTAAAGTTAGTTTAAGATGTCCGATTTAGATTCTAAAAAAAATTCTGAACTCAGCAGAAAATTGTCTATAGATCGTACGAAATACTTTGTAACAATTAAATCTTATATTTTCTAAGAAGTGGTAATAAAAACTTAAAAATATGAATTTTTTCAAATCATAATATTAAATTTAAAATTACAATTAAAACCGAAATGTTTCATACGATTTACAGACATTTTTCTGCTGAATTTAAATATTTTTTCAGAATTAATATCAGACAACGTTAACTAACTTTAATTTTGTCAAATCAATCAGTAAAGTTGTCGTAAAATACGTATAGTGAATTTTTATTGTTATCGAGTTATTGACATGTATACATGCGCGTACTCCAGTCGGTACCCGCATCGTATTTCACTTACACTAATAATCATTTACAACTAACACACAGATCTTGGGCGGCTAAGACGAGACTATCATGAATTGCTTAAATGTTGTTCCTTAAATAATAACCGTAGCGAGGCCCCTTAAGAAATGTATCTATAAATGATTAAATAATTTCGCAGAGAACAAATTATGCTCCGGGGGGCTGTGTAAAATTAGCTACGCCATTGATATTATCTATAGTTTTATAGTTATGAGAGAATTATTATTTTCCTGAAATTTAATAAGTTCTATTGATGTTCTACGATTAAGACTTTTTTTTATGACTTATACCTATAATATAGATACCTGCCATAAGGTATTTTACAATATCTTTTGTTGTTTGTTTGAAGTATAAAGATCTGACATTTTCTTTGAATTATTGTAAAAAATTACCGGGTTAGTGGTTTTAGGGTTAGAAACCATTACACAGATAATGTCTGTATGATATATTTATCATTATTTCTTTAATTAAACATGTACAATAATAATTGTACGTCAATATTGTAAAATATATGTACTATTTAGTACAGAAATATTAATATTAATTTTTTATTTGTTAAGCAAAAGAAAAAATACTTCTTTAAAACAGTATAATATAACAGAATACTGCACTTTATAATTTGTTTAATTAAATCAGTAAGTTTTGTATGGAATTATTATAATAAAGTATGATATAAAATAATATTAAGGTTTATTAACTAAAAACAAAAAAAGCCGGTAAGTGAGTATCGCTCTGCTGTACATTAGGGGGAGGGTGGACCTCGGACTATGGTAGGTTAAATTTGAATGCAATGATAGGTATCATTGTTTACGAAAAACGATTCTGAACGGAGATGATTTGTCAGTCTAGGATGTATTATATTTAAATATTATCATATATTCTATTTTGAAACTAATTCAAACATTTAAGTAAAAGTTTCAAGATGTTACGTTTAGTAATTTTTTAAAAATAACAAAAATCGAAAATTATTTATTAGTAAAACGTGATTTTACACGTCGTGTATTTTTGATTTCAAATTAAAGTTAAAACTTTAAACACTTGTAAATTTTTTTAAATTGAACAATCCTCAAACTTTTTTATAATTATTCTAAGCTTAACTTATGGATAGCATAGTATTAAATTTTCAATTCTTAGCTTTTGATAGAAAAATATTTATAAATTTTTAACTACCAAATAGTGAAAAATATTCATGATTTTGACGAATTTTTGTCAATATTTGAACTTCAAATGCTAATAAAAAAAAATTGTGCCTATGTATTTTTATAATTTTTGAATGAGAGTTAGAAAAAGTTATGTAGACCCTTCAATTAAATTTTCAAGTAATTTGTCCCAGCTAAATTTTTTTTATCAACATTTATAAAAAAAAAATAAAAAAAAATTGAAAATTTCAATTGTCTATAAATAGCTCAAAAAAAGTCAAAATAATTTGAAAATCAAATCACGTAAAGAAAATGGCAATCTAAATAACTGGTAAAATTTTCAAGTATTTACGACTTATACTGTTTGAATAACAACAAATATCAAAAATCGTTTGAGGCTAAACCGTTATTTAACGCGGTTTTGAAAAAATTTAAATTTCAATCACTCATAAAAATTTTTTGTTTTAGTCCGGTAGAGTTTTTTTTGCAGATAGTTGAAGAAAATTTTATGGAGAACCTTGTACCAAATTTTCAAATCTTAGTTATAAAAGAAAAAATTTTTACGATTTTTTAACCACAAAATTACTTGCCAATTTTCGCAATTTTGACATATTTCGTATAAATTCGAACTTTAAGCACTTATAAAAAAAAATTGTGACTAACGATTTCGGATTTTTTTTTATAACTTTAAGAACAACTTATAAGAAACCTTGTATTAAATTTTCAAGATTTTCTGGCCGGCCAAAAAATTTTTATCGTTATTTTAAAAAAAAATACTTAAAAAAATTGAAAATTTCAACTGTCTATAAATAGCTCAAAAAAAGTCAAAATTCTTTGAAAATTTAACTGTGTATGGAGAACGCTAATATAAATATTTTGTGAAAATTTCAAGTGTTTACATCGATTAGTTTTTGAGTTATAGCAAAATAAATAATTCGATTTTGTCGAAAACTGGTTTTGCGTAAAAATTCCCGTTTTTCTGTCATTTTTTTTTTGTTTTTCTCGTTTTTTTTGAAAACTGTTGGAAAATGTTTACTTTTCACCTCTATAATGCACCAAGGATATCCACTTTGCCATCGGAAACCACCCCCAAAGTTTGAAATTGAAGCATTATTTCGACTAGTTATGCTGTACACAGACACAAAAAAAAAAAAACAAAAAAAAAAAAAAAACACACATCATTGTAAAATCAATACATTCATCACTCCGTTCAGAATCTAAAACGTATTCAAAAATTATAAGTCACTATATGCTCTTGTAATGATTTTCTAAAAAAATATATTTAAAACTAAAATCACCTGTATAGAACTTCGAACTCATTAAAATTTGTCGTCCACTTAAAAACTGCAAACATTAGTCAAAAATCTAAGTATAAATATGTAGTATAACTTATACAACTTAACTTGAATAGTCAATATAAGCTGCAGACCACATTGGAATCCAACAGCCTGTGAGAAAGTGTCGGTATTTCTTATAGTACAATAACAAATTTGGAAACATTTAATTTTATAAAATATATTATATTTATTAATCAAAATAATTAAACGTCCATGTCATGTTAATGGTATTAATCGTCTCGTATACCTAGGGTTATTACTATAATCGTGTATACATTTTATTTTTTTAAATATAGTGTAATACATATTATATATTACAATCATGTATAAGATAATTTATTTCCAAATAAACATAATTGACACATCTGGGAAAAAAATATAATAATGCAGCATGAGCTTAGCTATTTGCATCCAAGTTAATATACCTAGTTTTATAAAATGCTGAAATGTACCTACTAATAATTAGGTGGAGTAGTATTTTTTTTTTTTTATTGTAAATTTCAAATATAGATAAAATATTATTATAAAAAGGTAAAACATTTTCCTTTGATTGCTTATCAAATATAGTGGTGCGGGGGTTCACCCCATCCCAGACATTTGTCATAATGTATATTTGTTGATTTAATACCAATATATGTGAACGATTTCATGATGTGTCAAGCACGTCAATAAAAACTGCTTTTACATAATCGTAATATGTAAAAAGTAAGAAAAAACACTGCGTGAATGGCATTTTTGGGGTCAAGAGCAGTGTTGTTGGTCCACGCGCACTGATTATACAATCATAACGCTCATTAAAATATTATTATATTATAATTTAGTGACTGTTTTGTCGTGCATTATCGACATTATTGTACCATAAAGTAATATTAAACACATATTATAGCATAATATTATTATTATACGAGGCATAGGTGGTGTTTTTTTTGAATAAAACGTAATAATATTAAAAAATAATATGAGTTACACGATTGACACGAATTTGGCAGCCAGCCAGGTGCCCAAAGGCTTTCTGTCTGGTACTTCTGACTTCCTATGCACGCTGTTTAACAGACCCAAAAAGGTAAATATTCACAACGATCAATATGTGTATTAGTTAAATAATTTAAATAAATAAATGACAAGTAAAAAAAAAATATTTAAATTTATACTTCAGTTTATTGAAAAATACATCGTTATATGTTGTAAGTTAATAGCTAAAAATAATACATTTAATTAATTTGGATAAAAAATATCGGATAAACTTTATTAAAAAAAAGTTTATCTAATTTAAAATTAATACGCAAATCTCACGTAGAGTGTTTTTAAATACTATAGTTTATAAATTACATTATTTTATTGAAAAATATTACAGAATTTATTGTATTATTACTATCATTATATAGTATTAGACTATTTTTTATTTAAAACCATATGTACAATTTTGGATGTACGTTAAAATAAAACTATTTAAACCAAAAACTACAATTTTAACTTGATGGGTTATATTTATATATATATATATATATATACTAACACTCAATTAAACTAGAAAATAATGTCTTTTGCATGTTACTAATATGTACCTACCTATATACATTGCATATGTATTTAATGAACCATGTTATGTTATTTATTTGTATTGGTCTGTTATATTTTAGAATAAGCCTTTGTACAATTTTGTTGTGAAAAATATAGCTGTGTAAATAACATAGGTATTTATCGGGGATTTATACCTACACAGTTTATACATATTGTTCGCGTACATTTATTTTTCACTGTATTATTCATTATATTATGTTTGATCTAGAATTAAAAAGTTGGATTTGTGTAATAACTTTATACCTATTTTATTATACATGAAATATTTCGTTTTTCATATTTTTTTTTAAAAACTTTCAAGTATAACTTTCGAACATACAAGTATTATTATATTTTTAACTTTTAATGAGAATACTTTGGATACTTATTGAACATTATAATTTTAAACATTATACTTACCTGAAAATGACTAAATCAAGATAATGCTGATAATTTAATACTAAGTAGGTGACAAATTCACTTTCCGTGTATTAAAGTTGCTTATGTATAAATGGTATTCTTATTAAAAAAAAAAAAAAATACTTTTGACGGATATTATTAAAAATACATGATATATTTGACAAGAGTTGCAACATACGTATTGAGGTATTATCTAGTACTTACATATTATTACGAATACTTATAAAGATATTCTTAAATAAGATAAATCTTCGACCGTTGTTTTATTATAATTTTGTAAATAATAATGCGACCAAGTTCAAGTGATAAAATTGTCTTTAGGACCAACGAACTATATACCATTTACTTGTATATATATTTTAAACCTACTAGTTTAAGGCTTGAACTATTGTATTTATATGACGCGACACGTTTAGTTATAATAAAATGATAATAAATAATAATATTATTATTATGCAGTATATTGTAATTTATACACTTTTATAGACGTTGTCGTCGCATGATACTATATTATTATTATTCTCTCCCACAATATGTCCCTTCTACCGTCGTAAACTTTCACTGCCATGTTCACCTATTTTAGGTAGTTGTTGTCACCGAAAACAATAATAATTATTACCTAGTACCTACTATAATATATTGTCAATGAACTCGACTGATTATTAATTTTTTTTGTTTTACGTAATCTACCTATCTGTATTCAAAGCGCCGCGGCCGATCGATAGGTACAATAGTATATACCTATAACAATATATTATTATTATGTTTATTATATACGTAACACGCGATTAGGAAACGTACGAGAAATCTCGTCCCGTTTATGTTGTATAATAATATAATGCATTATATTATATTATATTAATTCACGAGTGGATAATATATTATTATGTATATTGTATGTATAGACTGTATAATAGCTCAATAAGTGGTATTATAAAAATGATTTATAACCATTAACAACTTGAAATATGTGGTTTATTGTAAAAATGAAAGAATTTAAATGAAATTTGGAAAAATTAACAAAGTTAATATATTATGAACTTAAAAAAAAAAATAAAAACAAAAATGGTTTACAGATTGAAACGCAAATATAAATCGCAATTATAAGATTCGATGGGAAACACAATATTAATATTGGTCGACGAAATGCGTACCGGTAGAACAACTAGACGTTCTAGAACACCAAACATTTAATTAGTAAAAAATGTTGTTTATGTGCATATTAATTTTCATTAACCGAAGACATTATAATTTTGACGGCAAAGTTTTGCGTTTTTTAAATATATAAAATGTTTATATCGCATTAAATAATATCATATTAAGCATTACATAGGTACTAGAAGTATACTATATGTAATATGTATATTTATTCTGTTATTTTGTAATTGTCTCAAATTTAAGGTGATCATGGGTCAACTGCGATCCGGACAGGAGTTTGATTTTTCCGGATCGACCGATCCTTGCGCCGTGATGAACCTGACCAGGGGATCGCTGCAGCCAGGTATGGCATTGGACGAAGGGGTTATCGAACGATACGTTGCGGCCATTAGTGATTACCTGCAAAACGCGCTCGGAATTCATAAGTCCAGGTAACCTATACCTCCTTATGAAACGAAAATGACAAAAATATAGTCCATGATAAAATAATTAGTATCTGATCTAGATAAAAGAATTTTATATTATACTCTAGGTAATCCATCGGATCAAATAAAACATTTCTTTTCATACATTTTATTTAGAACAGTGTTTCCCAATCTTTTTACCACCACTTCGACAATATTTTATAGGGTCGCGGACCACCTCAATTTTACGCAAACTAGAAAGACCTTTTTTTTTTTTTTTGCTCATTAACAAGAATACACAAACGGACCACCTATGATTGGCCCACGGACCACAGGTTAGGAAACACTGATTGAGAAAATTAATTTTAAGGTTTAATCATGATTAAAAAATAAATACTCTGATTAAACAAAAACAGCTGCAGGAATAATTATCAAGACCTATGGATCATTATTATATATTATTAATATTTTCAATAAAAACATTTTTGACTGATTGATATAAACATGTCCAGGGCAGTTGTTTTTATTGAGAATTGAAATATAAAACAGTTGTTAAATGACCCTAGGGTTCAGGACTTGTTGCACTTAAAATTATCGAAATATACAGTCAAAATCATCAAAATATGCTTTACGTAGGAGTCAGATACGACTGACTACGACCTTAATTAATTAAAAAAAATATTTTTGAATGTTTTCCAATACTATATGACCAGACCACAAATCATTATACCACAATATTTAATCAAACTCTAATACAATACATTATGTTTTTTCGTTAGTAGATAATCCATTTGAAATTTCAATTTTTGGGCATACATTTCGTATAGATTATGGTTGAAAAACTCATATTATTTAGATCTTAGATGTATTATTCATTAATTAATTATGGATATTATTCTAGGGTAATGCGAGATTTGACATGTACTATATATTGTACAATTGATAATTATTGTACATTTATTTTATACTTGATTGACACACAGATAAAAATGAGTCTTATCTGTGACATTTACATATAATATCATGCATTTATGCTAATAATAATATTTAATTTTATTTTAAATACTTTGTAATGAGCATTCACAGAATGACGATACTTCTGGCCTAACTATAAAATATATTTGCGAAGGGTTATTTATACTATTTATACCTTAAAAATGATGTCCGTAAACCCTATAATACACAATATACACGATACATGTACAACACAATATTATTGCGTATCATAAAATAAGTGGGTTTCAAAATATGTCTTGGAAATTATCAAATCATTAAGTACATATAAATAAATATTTAACGAGTATGATGGTAAATATTTAACCTATTATGATAATACCTTACCGTTAGGTATACTATTTAGTGAATATCATTACATAAACGATTAATACAACTTTACATATAAGTCTTTTTTTCTTATTTCGATTTATCGCTCTATTTGCTCTCGTAACGATTATTTAATACACAATGACGCGTTGATACCTACCTATGCATATTATTAACTTACGTACTTGTCACAACGTCCGACTCTCTGCTCTGTATATCACAACAGTAATATAATACTATAATATAACACACTATACACGATAGTATAGTTCTCACCTTCATACCTCTGCTGCAGGCGATTTATGCAAACAATTATATTAATTGTTTTTACTTGCCGTTCCACATTATACCGCTGACGTTCGCTTATATACGGTCAGTGATAAGACTGTGAGACGTGCGCAATATAATCATGATACCTATGTTTGAAAGTGTAATTCGTAAAAATATGTTATTCGCGCACATGATATTATAAAATATCGATGGACACGCCACACGCGTTTTCAAAAAATATCCACAAAAAATAATTACTTTTCACAACTTTGTTTGGGTAGTATATTATTAACTACGTGCTATTATACCTGGAATGTTGCATTATTTGATTTACGGTTTTGTTACAGTTGTTTATTATTTTTAACAATTACTAAAATATGTTTTAAGATGCAAAAAATATCAAAATTATTTAGTGATGTTGATGTTCATGCTTACAGCTGGGTTCTTATTATATTTTATTATATTCACCACTCCATAAAAAAATAGCTAAACTTTGATATTGTGCATATTTTGATATCATGTAGGTAAATTACGTAGACTGTTGCTACTAATATATTTTTTTGCTACTATTATAATTATTAAAATAAGATTCTTAATTTAAATTAAGTGTTTGGGTATAAAAAACGATTTGATAACACTAATTATATTTATTTATTTTTGTTTCCGTAGAATCTTGATTTTTTACTACGAACACGATATGGCGCTGATTGGCAACAACGGAAGAACTTTGAAACGTATTTGGTCCGAAACCGGCACGTTTCCTTCAGATTGAATTGCAGACGACTGTGGCTTTCATTGCAGTTTTACTATTATTAATAATATATAACATAAACACCAATATAAATTATCAACACCAATATATTGTACCGAGTTTTTCATATTTTATTCGATCTATTTGGTACAAAATTACAGACCTATAGACATAATAATAATAATAATAATATTTATGTAAATATATATATTTTTATAAACACATACAGACACGTATGATGTACGTTCATATAATATATAAATATATATATACTCGATGTGCATTTAACTTTGAATACAACACAGATAAATAAAATTGTTCTTAAATTCAAATTATTAATTAAGCACCGCTCGTTAGATCCTTTAGAAACAAACAAAGTGGTACACACTTAACGGCCGTAGTGTATTGTTATATAATATTATGTAATTAGGATGTGTGTTATCAACAGATGCAAAAGATGATATTGTAATAATATGACAATAACTAAGGCTCGCGAAAGATATTCTCCGTAATTTAAATGGAATATATATATATATTGTATATTTTACATATATTATGGTGATATATGTATATGTATCTATTG
Source organism: Schizaphis graminum (assembly GCA_020882235.1). NCBI lineage: Eukaryota > Metazoa > Arthropoda > Insecta > Hemiptera > Aphididae > Schizaphis > Schizaphis graminum. The sequence goes on from CM037032.1 coordinate 75,730,615, forward strand.
TTTATTATTTTACACGTAATGTAGGAAGAGACGTATATTATTTACACGTTTAGTATTTATTATTAATTATATTTTAAATAAATATATATATTTATAATATATATATATATATATATTATAAAAAAAGTAAATAGGAATTTGGACAAAAATCGGGGACCCTGAATTACCAAGCTTATATAAAATAGACAGTCAATAGACAAACGTGGTTTTTAGAAAAAAGAATATTAAATAAACTTAAAAATGGAGATGGAGGAGCAGGGAGGGTAATACAATTTGTACAAATATTTGGCGTAAAATTGACTAGTCATTTAAATTATAAAATGAATACATACTAATAATTATTAAATTCAACAAATGTATACATATACATATACAGGTATATATATATATATATATATATATATATATATATATATAATATACATTTGTAAATACAAAGAAAGGTAACATTACATTTGCAAGTATACCTAAATATTAAATAATAAATAAAATACTATCAGACGAGAAATGCAAGTGAATTGACAAATGGAATCTGCAAATATATTATATATTTTTGAATCTATTAGAATAGAACGGAAAATGTAAGAACCCAACCGAAAAAAGTAACGTGTATATATTGTGGTAAGCAGGCAAAAGAAAATCACAGCCTTAATCGAAGGTTTCTGAAGACATTTTAATACGCCATGTCGTATAGTACAGACAATATAAAATGATAATGTTAAAATATGTAAAAACTATAACGATGATAAAATAGTTTAAAATCATATTTTAAATTTCGATTTCGACTTGGTAAAATTATAAATATTATAGTTTATACAAAACAATTATTAAAACTGAATTAAATGCAATTTTCTAAATTACGATTTGAATATAATTTTTCATTTCATAATTTTTTAAGTACCAATATAGTACACCAAACGATGAATTTAAATAAGATCGAAATTTTCTTGGAAATGTTAAAAAAATCTAAATTAAAGTGTTGTATTTAATTTTATAGCAACTTGAATAATACAAGTAAAAAAATACATATTATATGTATATAAAAAATTGTCAAAGCCGAAGTTCCATTGCTTACAATATGATCAAAAACCCACGTTACTTAATCACACGATATATTGGTCAGGTTAGGTTCATTTTCAAGGATATACATTTGTTTATATTACTTAAAATAATATGTCCGAAAGATATAAGATTAATAATATAACTATTAATTATGACAATAGTTAATTGTATATATTCTTATGTTTAACATCATTTCATTTTATTAAACAGCTATAACATCAATAAATATTAAAATAATGACTAAACAAGAAAGATAATTATTTGAAAAATCAAATGAAGAACAACTACGAAAACGGTATTCAATAATAATAAAAACAAACAAACAAACAAACGAGCAAATTCTTTCTCCGAACAACACAAGCTAACATTAATTAATTATTAATAATACGTACCTAAATGTATAACAACAAAATTACATCAAATTATTAATAATAATAAAGTTTTTTTTTTTTATTTATTCGCGTTTTATATATTATATTATAACTAAATGTAAATGAGATTAAAGGAATTTGCAGTTAATTAATTTTTTTTTTTCATTTTTCTTTTATAATTATCATTAATCATTATCTTTTTTTAAACTTGTTTTTTTTTTACATAGACAGAAAAAAGCGTTTTGGATAGATTCCATATACGCACACGCATACACACAGATACACGGACACACCGCATGCAATTCTTGGGGACAAGGGGCGCTGTGGTTTTTTTATTTTTCTCCTAGACAGAGACCAGGTGAGTCGCTAATTGTTTTGCTCATTGTTTGGTCCTCCACCAGGAGTTGACTTTTTCGCCCAGCTTGCGACACCAGCCGACTAGTTTGCGTCACATCGCGGCCACCGAGTCTTCGTCACCTTCCTCAAGCGTCACGTGGAACCTGATATTCGGATCCTGGTCACTGGCCGAGGGCTTTGATTCATCGTCGTCACCGCTCTCGCGGTCTTCGGACTCGTCGGCGGGTGGACTAGGTGGAATCATACCTGTTGTGCGTAAAACGAAACCTTAGGTCTTAGAATATTTTACATAATATTATGTATTACTATACGTGCGGTACCCATAATCGTCATGACGACGACAACGGAAACAACCACGATTATGACATTATTATGCGTATCATTAAGAGGGATACATCCCGCGTACACATTTATACGAAACAATAATATTATGTTATATATACTCACTCTGGTACCAGTCTCTGTTTTCTTCGAGGGTGTCGAGTATTTCCTGGGCATCAGGATGCACTAAGTCAGCCCACGTCTCCCACAAAGGGTGCACGATGTAATCGATGAAACCGACCTGCGTTCGAAAAACACAATAATAATTTAATAATAATTTCGTTATTAAAGCTCCGTCTAAATTCGACTGTCATTATACCTGTGATTTTTCGATCGTAGCACTGTGCCTGTCGCACATCGGGCTGATGTCTAGGTTTTGTTCTCGCTCTTTGTCACCCTGCTGGAAGAATTCCTCCATCAACAGGTCGACCCATCGTTTATATAGTTCCAACGGTTTGGTGGGGTTACTCAAGTCCGCGCAATGTACCAAGTTTTGCAAGACCTGTTCAAAAAACGTATACATACATATATAGTAATATGTTTTTATATCTTGATAGTGTACTGCAGTTTAACATTAAAATGTATAAAAATATATTGTATATATATGTATGTTTTTTTAGTGAGTGTAACTGCAGCGGTATAATTTACTTGTATTCTGTCGGTGTAGTTGTCCAGCAACAGTACCCCGGAACCAGCCACTTTTTTTGTTTCCACCATGGTTTTGAGGTCAGCCAACAGACTCATATGTTTTGACATGTCAGTGGAAAGTACCTATAAGCAAGTAAAAAATAAAACCCAAAATGACGTTAATAATGATAACAATGTTAAGAAAGTAGTATTATATCCATACTATAAAAATAACAGTCTTACCATGTCGATAACCATTTTTCTCAGAGTCTGTCTTTGTTTTTTATTAATATTCTGGAATATGTCACATCCGTCATTTTGTAAAAGTTTGAAAGCCACTGCTAAATGATGGTTTTCCAGCACGGATTCGTCGTTGTACATCAGAGCCAATTCAGAACCTACATAAAAAACAAAGACGAACAATTTCGTAAAAATATGCGCAACCCAAAATGTCATAACGATGCATTATGTATTATATTTTTGAAGTGTTATATTTACTTGAGTTGATGAGAAACTGATTAGTCAGTCCGGGATGGTCGACGTCGTGTATGGCGGCCGCAAAAAGGGCGGCGGTGATTTCTAGTGGAGTGAAAACACTCTGAAAAAAAAAAAAAAAACAATCGATCGTTTATACGATGTAATATTGTCATGGCGCCATCATGCGACGTGTCAAGATCCAAATTTGTCAATTACGATATAATTGAATATGAACTTAGGTATAGGTACGGGAGTGTTTTTGCGATTCCGCTCACCTCCAAAGCCGGTGAGTTCAGCAGAACGTTGGTGGACTGGACGACGTCCGCCGCGTGAGTGCTGTTGTGGAAAGGATTGTCTTTGGCGTAATGATCCTCTAGGGTCATCATGAACGCAACGAACGTTTTTGCTGGAATCATGAACGTTTTCAATAGCTCTCGGTTCTGAAAACGATAAAAATAAATAGCGGCCATCAGCGAGAATCATTTGGTTAACAGCGCGGCAAACGAGCCGCGCGACTGCAACTGCGTTGTAAACATCTCAGCTGTAGTATCCTCCTCGCCGGCTCGTTATTATTATTACTGTTGCTATTGTTGTTGTTATTACCTGGAACACGGTGTACGCTATGGCCGTCAGCGGTCGGTTGTTGGTCAGATCGGCTATCCGGAATATATCGATACCCCATTTGTCTATTTCAGCCAAAGTCTGTAAGAGACACCACGAAGGGTTGTTGTAATTATCGACGCATTACGCACAACAATATTCAACAAGAATATAAATATTCATAGGTATGATAGGTAAGTAGGCGTACACAGTAAGTGTCCATATTAATATAGGTACGTTATTAGTGGCGGTATAGTTTACTAATTATTGTTTCGCCGAAAACGACGTAATACAATTAACGATCGATATTAATATATTACCTACCTAACGTTGAATCCCGTACACATACAATAACCATTCTATTATAATATCGCGTATAGAACGTATATTTAACGATCATAAACGGATTTTAGCATTTCTGATTTTAAATAACACAGAACAAACCTTTTATTCGCTTAAAATGTAATGGTAATGCTTAGTTTCAAGTGTAATTTATTATAGGTACCTACACTAGGTATAAAGCTTATTAGAAAAGATAAATAAAATTAAAAATATTGCTTGTAAATTGTGTGCCCATATATTAAATTGTATGGTAGGTACATACCGTGATCTACACACAAAATGTATATTTTACAGAAAAAAATCACTATATAATCGTTCCTTATTTTTTTTTAATGTTGGTTAAAACGTTTTAAACTTATATGTATAAGATGTTTTGGGCAAAATCATATTTTATTTAAAACATTTTAAACACATGTTAAAACGATTTGTTTAAAACACATTCCAATCCTATTAATAACAGACCGTTATTTCATTGTTTTAATAATGTATCGTAGAAATTTGCCTAAAACCAACTTAAATAGCATTGCTTTTTATTTTCCCTGTTTGTTTTTAACGACATATACTCATTTAACATTTGGGTATAATATGTAAAATATAAAATATAAATTATAAATATTATACACAAAATAATTATTAAATTGATAATAATTTATTACTGAAAATATTTGGTGAAATCGAAATAATATTTTCTGGATAAAATTACAAGAAACGTTTAAGAATAATATTAATATTTACGTTTTTAGTAAACAATTTTACCATCCCCATTACAAGCCATTTCGTGTTAGTACCCATCTTTAAATTCCACACGTAACTGTACGACTTTGGTCGATTATTGCAAAAGTAATATATTATTATATCATAATATTTTATTATAATATTGTATTTTTTGACTCACTTGTCCCAATTCTTCCTCCTTGGGTGTATCCACGCCGAATTTCGGCAGCCGTTCGCCGGCGAAACTGTTTGTGTGCGATAAGGCCCTTTTTACACCCGATATATGTGACATCGGCGTTACTTTGGATTTAACGTCTTTTTTCTTGGACTGTGCGCCAGATTGTAAATTGGTTGACGCACCGGAGGATGACGACGCTTTATTAGTGATTTGCCGCCCCTCATCTTGTTGATTTTCATCGGTATGCAGCGACGGTATATCCAGCTCCTGTTGTTTGTCTGAAATTGACGCAACAAAGGCATATTTTTATTTACTTCTGATGCACGTGTACAGTTCTCAAATTCCAGAAGTTTTTGTTGAAAAACAATCGATTTTTAAGAAGCAAAATTGCAGGGTCGTCTTAATATATACCTACCTATACTGTTATCATTATAATTACTTACCAAGAAACGTAGAACAAATGTATTCAGATATTTGATTTCCAGATTTACTAGACTCGGAGAAGTGACTAAGCTCTTTGTTAAGCATCCTTTTGAACTGTAACATAATTTACAATATTTTATTTAATTAAACTGCTCTATATTTTTAGTTGAAATTAATATTATTCACTTCGTGTTAGAGAAATTTCAAAATGCTAGTCATTTATAAATAATAAATTGTTATATAATATTTTATAAATTAACCCCTTTAAAAGCATACCTAATAAATTTAATATTGAACCATTATAGGTTTCAATGAAATTGAAGCACTTCGTTTAAAAAAAAATAATAACTAAAATATAATGCGCTTTTATTAATATAATATTATAAATATATTAAATTAAATTAAATGTTTCACATAGCTGTAGGTATAGTATATATAATAATTAAAATTCAACGAGATTTAATAATTTTTAATATAAAAAAATAAGTATCTATACAATATTTTGTTTTATATTTATTAATAGTATTAATAATATCAGTTAATATTTATTGACTCTATTGAATTTACAGTTTCTTTCCTAAGTAAATAACGCATCTAAGCACAACATACACATAATTTGTTCATAATTAATTTATGAATAGTGTTTATCACAATTTATAGTTCTAGATATTATTTAAAATTTAATTATTATTAAATAGGTAATCAAACTTGTTAAAGATCAAATAAAACAAAATAATACATATATTATTTTTTAATTTTAATACATAATGCAATATTTACGAGTAAATTTGAATTGATAAGGCTTAGGTAAGAGATTAAGTCGATTGAGGCCACCAAAATATTTCTTTATATTGTGGTCTATATACTCAGCGCGCATTAAAGTAAGCCTCCGTTTATACTATATATAATAAAAAAAAATGCATATCGGATATATTTTTTACAATGTCCTTCCAATTCTTTACTATATTTTTATTTTCCTTTGTATTCAAATATAACTGGATATGTATACCTATATATATAAAATACGCCATCACTGTGGAGTTATGGGGAATTTAATTTGCGTAGAAAAAAACCAAAATCGATTTCTCGGATATTTTCCACTTGAGAATAGCTATCCTTGCGCTTGCGAACAGGGTAGACTCAGAGTGTGCGAGTATAAATTGGCCGTGTTTATGCTGCAAGTCCACGGGGGTTAGTACTACACGAAGAAATAATAATAATACAAAAAAAAAACAGAATTATATTTCTTGTATTATTTTCCCAAACAGTTTGTGCATTAATTTCGAGTACTAGCTCGCATTTTTAATGCAAGCCGTAGTTGTCGAAAACCGTTTGCCGCTGCGCACTTTTCCAAAACAATTTGCATAAACCAATTTTATATTTTATTTGATAAATACTCATTTCAATATCAAGTTGCTTATTATGTAATTTAATTATTGTGCAACGTTTGTGAACACTTGGGGGGACTCCACTTATTTCGCCCGCTATTATAATATAATATACTCGACTCAATTAAATATTTTTCACCCTATTAGGCAATTATGGGAAAAATTAGGTTTACATACATCGCCATATCGGGAATAATACCATTTCATATTAAATATGTATCTATATATACTATGTATATATTGTGAGACGTGATTGGAATTGTTTTGTTATTAATCTTACCGAAAAGTAGATCATTAAAAAACTGTTTATATTTGTATTTTATAAAATATTTTCAATGATCAAAATGCGAACATACATCGCCGAAATTTACTTCACCAGCGAAGCTACTATAAAATAATATATTATATAACCACTACAGCCACCAGAAAATTGGTTTAAGCCCTGACAAAGCTTAACGCTTATATTGTACGGATACATATGCACTAATATAGTATTTTAAGACCCACGAGAAGACAACGATTACTTAAAAAAATATAATGTATAATATATAATTGTTCCTAATGTTCTTATATTATAATATATACAGAAAACTGGTTAAAATGAATAATTTAATGTTAATATGATACACGAAGAACTCAACAAAATATTTTATAGTTTAAAACCAGTAGATAATGATCTAACATTTAAAAGTTCATAAAATTTAACTTAAATGTGATCTTAAATATTTATGTGTAATATATATACGTATTGAGAATAATTAAATGTGTACTACGAAAATATGTTTATTCGATGATCAATTATAATTTATTAGCAAGTTATGATCAACTACAGTATTTAAAATTACTTAAAAATGTAAAGGTACGAAAATACGATATTTAATCTTATTATAATGAAACAAATTTAGAGATAGTAACACTAAAAATCACAAAATGGCAACAAATGGAATAACATATTATTGAAATACAAAAATAAGCAGTTTTTCCTAGTAATTTTTTAAAAATACACATAATGTTTTTCTTTTAACCACCTTTAGAACTAGTTAAATGCTAAATTCAATTTTCTATCCAAAATCATTTTTATAGTTTAAAACTAAACATATCAATCTAAAAACAATATATTCATCGCAATATTTGAATTTAAAAAGCGGGTAAGTGAGTATCGCTCTGCTGTATATTAGGGGGTGGAGTGGACCTCAGACTATGGTAGGTTAAATTTGAATGCAATGATAGGTATCATTGTATACGAAAAACGATTCTGAACGAAGATGATTTGTCAGTTTAGGATATATTATATTTAAATATTGTCATATATTCTATTTTGAAACAAATAGTATAGTTACTATATGTTGCTATAGTTACATTATAGTATCTGTTTATTAATAAAAAAAGTATTTGGCCAACATACGCATAATGAGCGTATGAAATTTAATTTAAATTTTGAAATATTTCGTATAAATTCGAACTTTAAGCACTTATATAAAAAAAAATTGTGACTAACGATTTCAGATTTTTTTTTTATCACTTTAAGAACAACTTATAAGAAACCTTGTATTAAATTTTCAAGATTTTCTGGCCACCCAAAAAATTTTTATCGGCATTTGAAGAAAAAAAACTTAGAAAAGTCGAAAATTTCAATTGTCTATAAGTAGCTTAAAAATGGTCAAAATATTTATAATATTTAATATAAACATTTGGTGAAAATTTCAAGTATTTACATCATAGGCGTGCGCACAGAGGGGGCCGGGTAGGCCGTGGCCCCCCCTGCGTCAATTCACTTTTTTTTTAATAAATGCATAAATATCTATATTATACCTACTAGATAGCGAACATTTTTACTTGTTACATGAAAAAAGCGAAGTTAGTTTTAATATAATAGCACAGATATAGATAATAAGCTAGATTGCTAACTGATGTTATCGGTAATGGGGAGATTTGAAGTCGCGAAATTGGTATTAGCCATTTTTAAAAAGGCAGTTAAACGCTAATAACACAGAATACAATGTCATATTATTTATTACCTACTATAATATATTTATATTATATATTTATGTGTCTTGTTCCTTCAAGTTGTAAACTGATGATATTTCAATTTATTAAACATATTATTAATATTCAAATTTCAAATAATCAAATAAATCAATATTTAGTAATAAACATTATTATAATTCAAATTATAATTACAAATCACAATACATTAAGTCCATTTATAACAATACAAAATATGTACAATGAATAATTTAAAAAATATGTATGTTTTAATTTATAAAAAATAGGTATATTATAAAAGTTTATGCATATTATTAAATAAAATTGTTTTGTTTAATTTGTGTCTCTTGCTTACAACAGCTTTCATTAGTGAACTGGTCAAGATTTGACTATATGAATTGTGCCTTATGTATAGTTATATAATATATTCAAATATGTTCGGTTAATTAATACCGTTATTTTTACTTTATGCGGAGTTCAATATAAATTAAAATATTCAAAACATTTGTCATATTGAGGTAATATTGATATATCCCATCCTAACAAATATAGGCGGTCATCATGGGAGACTTAGAGGGGTTCAGCTCTCCTAAATATTTCAATAGACCCCTAAAAATCGAAGGTAATATATTACACTTCTGTATACAAAGGTGTGGTGGGGTCACTTTACATTGGATTATTATAGCCCCCCTAAAAATTCAATCAAATATACACTTATGCTAACAAATTTTGAACAGTTAATAAATAATATAATCTTTTGATCGATATTTTTTATTAATAAAGTATGTTTATTATTATTAATAAAAATTTTATTAATATTAATTTGTTATTATCCAGTAACTTAAACATTTTTAGAGTGCTTTAGATGCATATTTACTGTTTTTAGGCTTTCCTCTATCTTTAATTGATACTAAAACAAAATTATTGATTATACTGCAGTATTCACAGTTAATATCTCGATAAAAATGCTTGGCAATAATATATCCACAAATATATAATACAATATATTGTCAATAATCGCATTATAAAAAAACTATCATTAAATGCAGTCATGGCTGGGCAGTATCTTAGATACCTACTAGTATTTAAGATACGTATCTGAGATACAATTATATATTGTATCTTGTATCGTGAATCTAAATACTTTTTTGACTTGTATCATATAATTATATCCAAAAGTAATTGAACATTTATCTGATATCAGCTGGCGGTCTATTTTTTTTATGACAGTGTATTGTCAACTACTTTATTTACGTTATTTCATTATTTTTATAGGTATTGATGTATTATTATGCTGTTTCAGTTTCAGTTTAAAATTATTATTATTATTCATTTTTTTGTATTTTAATGCCTTTATATTTTATTTGTAATTATTTTTATATTTGCATATTGAATTAAATAAATACTTTATAAAATTAACAATTAAATATTAAATTAAATTAAATTAATTATAATTTAATTAATAAAAATAATTTAATTATACTAGTATTCATTAGTACAAGAATCTTTTAAGGGCCCCCCCTGCGATCAAAGTCTGCGCACGCCTATGATTTACATCGTTTTTGAGTTACAGCAAAATCAAAAAATCGATTTTGTCGAAAATTGGTTTTTCGTAAAATTGCCATTTTTCTGTCACTTTTTTTTTGTTTTTCTCGATTTTTTTGAAAACTATTTGAAAATTTTACTTTTGACCCCCCAAAGTACCAACTAGATGAATTTTCCTATTCAAAGAGGGGCTGAAGTAAAAAATCGGAGCATTATTACTGCTCCAAATGTTGTCGTCAGACACACACAAAAAAAAAAAAACACACATCATTGTAAAAGCAATACATTCTTCATTCCGTTCAGAATCTAAAATAGTATCCTCAAAATTAAATTTTAATTTATTTATTAGTGTTTTATAAGTATCTACTATGTAAAACCTATAATAAATTAAGTCCTCGGGTAAAATAATAAAACATGTATACTATATCATTGTAACATAATATATAATAATGTATACAAATAAAATATAATTTAAATAAAATGCATTGTATATTATGAATAAAATGGTAGGACTATTATGATATGTATTTTACCCGTTAATATAATATTATATAGTATCATATAAACTAATTAAAATACATGATAAATGTATTAATGAAAAAAATTATTTAATTAGGTATAACACTTTATTTGTTTAATATATAAACAGACCATATTATATTTATGCATGTATAGTCACGGAGAAAAATGAAATATAAGTTTTAAAATCCATGACGTAATTATTACAACACCAACGACTATGATTATATTTTATGTAAAATAAATATAGGATAATTTTCTAGGATATTTTATGTATAGAATAATAAAATGATTATACATATAATTTGTGATTTTAGATGTAGTGAATAAAGTATGATTTTACACACCTTTGATGATGCCATGTCTGAAACTGATCTATGTGTTTGGATGGTTTCCAATTGATCCAAACACCAATCCAGTTCCTCAATAGTCTCAATGGACATCTTGAGATATGCATCATCTGAAAAAAAAATCGTTATTTTAAAATAATCAGATAACTGGCTTTGAATTAATTAATTGTTGAGTATATAAAATGGAAAAAATATGTATTTTATAAACATTATATATACCTGGCTAAAAATGTGTAAATTAAATGTTTCTAAAATGTTTTGTCACATTGTAGTACCTTTTAATATCAAAATAAAGCAAGATTATTCTCAAGATAAAAACTTTATCACAGTACTTTGATTTTTGATTGCTTAATGGAAGTATGTTTCGAAAAAAAATAAAACTTGCGTCTTAGTATTTTAGTGTACATAAAAAAATATGAACGGCATAGAAAAAATTATCATATTTATAAATCTGTCAAGTATATTAATATACCGGATTTTTTTTTAACATGGATACCGGTTGAAAGTTTTATACCATAGCTGACTTGAGGTTTTAAGTGAGATTATACCTTCGATAGTTCCCATAAGCAATGGGTTCCAAATTTTTATTACATTTTGGGGTATTGAAAGTGTGCTACGTTTATGTCAAGAGAATAAGCTACTGAATAATTATGTTTGCACCCTAAAAAACTGTTTCGTACGTTATCGTTAGAAAGAGTGTAGCGCTCATTGTTTTGCAGGTCGGAGGGTCTTATATTAAATTATAATATATAAATTATTATTTACTTACGATGTTTTATAATTTTTTATTTAAATTATACAACCTCGTGGGGTTATGATGGGGTAAATATCATAAAAAGTCATTGGTCGCGGCACATTGCATTAAAATTATTATACATTTCGTTGCAGAGCTAGAGTAGCTAAGTAGAAGTATATGAAGATTGTAAATGTATAGGTAGTGTAAATGTACCACCGTCCCACGCCACCACATTGGTATAAAAGTCGATAGTTTAAATCGCTGCCAACAGTACACTATGACATTGTACACGTCGGTAGTATTTCTCGGGTCAAGTGTCACATCTCAAACACATATAGAGTGTATCATACCTTTAACACATATTTTGTATTGTGTATTTCACTTTTATGACCTTATAAATAATATTTTAACACTTAAATATAATATAATATGACAGTAAAGTTGTTATCGTAAACGCAGTGGTTAACGTTTCTCGTATTTAGTTTTACGTACTCGTTGGTTGTGGTCGGTACTCGGTATAATTATTATGTACACAAAACATATGACATGCTACATGCATGAGACGCAATCCGATTAACATCGTGATAAAATACGTATACGCGTGGCACTTGTCACGCCCTAAAAATAAAAATAAAAAAAAAAAGATTTCGAAAACAATTATTTTCAGTTCGATACATCCCGGAGTCGACGAGCAATGTAACTCGACAACTCTGTGTTTCTGTTTTTCTTTTTTTTTTTAAATATTAATTAAATTTTACATTTCGAGACCGATAAGTGTGTTTTTTTTCAAAATAAATAATTCATCGACCAAAATATTTCACACGACTGCGCCGTGTAATAGTCGTACCATGTCAAGAATTTCGATTCTTTACAGTTCGTAAGAATTTCGAATCAACATATTTATTCAATTACACGAATCTCAACAGTGAATTTCAAACATAATCTTTTTTACGATCTTCTAAACGCGTAATCGCCGTTTTAAAATATATATAATATATCATTGTCAATGCCGGTTCAACGAGCGTAAAACTATAACGTATTCCTATCATTTATAATCGAGACTGATCCTTTTCACATTGTTAAACACCCATAAGTTTAAACGTAAGAATCGAACGTCAATCACACCATCACGATAGTTTTACAAAAAAAATATACTGATTACTGGCAGAATGTATAAAAAATTTAAAATTGAACAAATACTTGTAATTCACTGGTACTCGTATATCATATTCTAATGTGTAATGAGAAATGTCAATGTGTTTATATAGTTATCTTACTTATAGATTAGATACATTATTAAAACAGAAAAATAATACTTCTTTTGTCTAAGAACGCATCATCACAGAGAGCGGCATTATTTTTCGCAAAAATAAAAAAGATTATGGTTTTAGTTTTAATTTTCTTTGAAAATTATTATTTATTTTGTTGTAGTATATAACACTTCATAATTCTGGTTTTATTTTATTCAGACAATTATATTCCCGAAAATAATATGTAATTAATGCCAGTGATGTGCAAACAGAATACCTATCAAATAAATATGAATCATTTCATGAACATTACAAATTTACAACAAACAGTTTTACAAATCATATCTTAATAGTAATTATAATTTTTTAAAGATTTTAATTTCAAATGTATAAACTAATATTATATATATTTTTGTATAATATTTATATTATATATATACAAATAAATAGTTTTGAATTAAATATCCAAAAAGAAAAAATTCAATAAAAAAATCACAAGACTAAATCGTTTAACCAATAAAAATACATTTTGGTTACGAGTAAGCACCGCGTGGTGGTTCTTATGTAATTCTGATTACTGAACGTACTGAACGGTGTTCAAAATATTTAATAAGAAAAATAACACTTAGTGGAAAAAAAATTAGGTATAGTTTTATTTTGCTGAAAACAATAGTTGACAGAAGCGTATACTTTTGATTCGGTAGAGACGAATATCTGCTGACTAGACACCAAAACAACAAAGAATAACGAGAGACCCGTAAGGTGCTTCTGAAATGTGTTTGATGAGTCGACGAGCATTTGTGTACACACTACAGGTGATGAAAATAAAATAAAAGTATTTTCATTGTCGAGTTGGACGCAAATAGATGATGCGCTGAAATCTCCAGCCGCACGTGCGTGCCGGTGGAAAATCACGGGTGTAGAAATAACACCGTAAACATACACTTTTTGCCAGTTTTCACGGTGATTCACACCGTGTCGGCAGTAATTAATACGCGCACCTCTACTCGAAAAGGAAAACTAACGTAAGTTATTATATCGGTTATCGAAACCGTTATCGGTGGCGCGTCGATTTCAAACACTCGAGTGAGCGCACAACATAATAATATACGTATGGAAAATATAAATATATACAACAGAAACCCGTAGGTACCGCGCGTTTTAAATAAACTTGGTAACTGATGCTGCTGCGGGCTGCAAAATGTCTAAACACCGGTGACTGACTGACGGGCGTCTATTCGTTGTGCCGCAATAACGATAGTGCGATTTTTCATTCGTTCCCTCGATCGCAATCGATCCGAACCGTTGGCGTACACAATAATATAATAATATACACTGCGTGTACTGCAGCGGTGTATGGGTAACACGCGACGACGGATTCTCTTTCGCTTCCCATTCGTCTTGTTGTGCGCCTACCTACTACGACTACACCATGACTTGTAACACCGCCGCCGCGCGCCGATCCGCTCACCATCGAAACCATCCGCGCGTTCTCGCGTGTGATATATTGCGAATAGCGCCCGACGACGTGGCGATAAAGTGTTGTGTAATAAATTTCAGTGTGGTCGGTTGTCTACAACTGGCCTCAAGTCGTTACGATATATATATACGATATTATAACATTCAGCTGTACCTAAGCGATACCTGCAGTAGATTCAGTAGTTTAACTAAATTTGAGTATAAAACTAGATTAGAATATTTAAAGATACGTTTATAAATACCAAAATACCTAACGATTTTCCTTATAGATGTTCAAGAAAAATTCAATAGCCATTATACTACTAGGCAGAAAAATATTTACAAATACAATATTTTTAGTTATTATTATTATTATTATGTTTATTGCATTCACTGTATTAACAATATAATCGTTGTTTTTTCAGATATTCAATTGTGGTCAACAATATTTATACTGACGATTAAATAAAAATGTGTCTCAATACTAAATAATTACATAATATAATATAATTACGTATTTTGAATTTGCATAAGTTCCTAGAAAATACGGTACCTTAATGTATACAAAGTAGAGTTGAACTCAAAATTAAAACTAAAGAAGATATTTTTTTAACGTAGGTCAAAGGTCAAATTAAACTTTTTGGAAATAGGCAAAAGCACGCAACCCTACTACAATTTATTTTTATATAAATAGAATATTATAATAATAATGATTATATATCTCGTGACATCCGCTAAAATAATAATTATCGTTTTCTACAATACATGAATTATCGAGTTTTAGTTTCATACCTATATATATAAGCCTAAAAACGACCACCAATTGTGAGTGATGGGTGGAAATTATGTTTGTATTTTCGATCACATAACTGTACATCACAAACATTATAATATAAATTGTTTAAGCAAACGGACCAAACCAACCTCATAATATCTAAACGATTTTCTTATTTAAATATTATATTATTTAGGTAGGTTACAAAAACACGACACTATCAGTTTTCTTTGTAATAAAGTAAATAATAAACAAATATTATGATATATCATTCCATTATTGTTATTACAATCGATATGACCTGTCGTCTTGTACATGTTGTATGCTAAAGTGAAAAGGGCGTCGTATTTTGACATTTGTGTTTTTGTAAAATATTATAATATAATTAACAGTATCTAACGATTATTGTTTTCGTTTAATTTCATACATAACAGCTAAAACGAGTGGCAAGCGTGTACAGCTAGAAAATTAATAATATCAAATAAACACCGTGTGTTTTATTATTTTAATGATGAAAATTTGAAACGTTTAATTATTATTATGCTATACAATAATAATTTGATATTGGTATATTATGTACAGTGAATATATATGTATACTGTACACATAATATATCGTATCATAATATGTATCCTACGCACCTACAATTACAAAGTGGTGAAATCTCCAAGGGCAGCACGAGAAAACCTATATTGAATAAATGTTTGATCGAATGGACAATAACAATACATTATACAATTATGAACGACCACAGCTGCACAACCCACCTTACAATAAACAAGATGATTCATAAAGCATCATCACAAACATTTTTTTATTTATTTAATAATACATCTATTCAAATTCTGATTTTTAGAATATTATTGTTATGTATTATATTTTAGTTTTTCAATTTTTACATTTTTATACAATATTTTAAAGATTTTCTTGTGATGATAGCATTTTTTTAAAAAAATATTTTAGTGTATCTAAATGGGAATATGTATGAGTAATTCCTGAGTTCTTAAAAATTTACATATTGAGGATAATACCCTTAAATATTATTTAAAAACATATCCAAATAATATAATATGTGTAATCATTTTTAAAGTACTTGAAAAATGTCTACAAATTATAAAATGCTAATTTATTAATATTAATTACATAAATATTCAAATAATTAAATAAGTATTAAAAGTTTCAAAATATCTTCATTTCTGCAAACTTATTATAATGGACCTTAGTTCACAAAGTTCAATTACACAGATACTTCTATTTTATATTTCGATTTTGATTTATTAATATCTTCCAATAAGTCATCTGATTAATAATTTAAAAGAAAAACCCATTTTTCATTAGAAAATATTGGCCAATATTAAACTTAAGAATTCCAAAACATAATTTAAATAAATTCGATATTTAAAAAAAAAAAATGGGAATTAACAAGTTTGGTAAATTATATTGTAAACATTTTACAGAAGAATGTATGCAAATGCAATGTAGTTGACAAAAAACAACTTTTAATGGGTTTCATCTATAAAGCTAAGATAATATATTATCATTTATATATTATAATAATAATATACATATAAATGAACCACTCTGTATTATGGTTAAAAATACGTCTTATCGAATAATCGTTGCATTAATTGTTTTTTCAATATATACGTAATAACAATAAAGTATTCGTACCTTTGATCTATGCCGCATACTACAAAAGTCATATACATTATACGTCATATACATTTTATATAATACACCACCTGCAGCACATTTATTGGTTTAAACGAAATCTCGCGCGGTGCTTGTACCAAACTTAAATCGTCGGCGTGTAAAATCAAATTTTGCTTTGTACTACGCTGTTCTACTATAATATGTACCTATATAATATTAAACATTCTTCGTTTATTTTACGTAACCCCGAAGTCGATCAACATTCACAAGATAAACAAAAATAGGTACCTATATATATATATTATACTTAGATGAAAGACGTTTACATTAAGCCTAGCCATTGTAAAAATAACTGTTTAGCTGAGAATCGTTTGAATAAACATAATATTATGCTTGCGCACCCACCGGCCGTAACAATGTTGCAATAATGTGTGTAATAATCTAAAAGATATTTTGATTTTTAAACTGACGTTAAAACAAACAAAACCCACCAAACGTTTTTTATTTGTCTGATCGATATTTCGCTGTACATAGTTTAATACGTGTATTATTAATATCAATATATAAAATATATAATAGGTACCTATTGTTTAGATGAACTATGCATTTTTTCAGTCTTCCTATCGCAAACAGAAAATAATGTATTTTTTTAGCTAAAGGTCAACATTACTGTTTATATAATACTTGATATACATATATTTATTCGGTTTTTGTGTTTTTAAAAATAATTTTTGAATACACTTTTTTAGTATAATATTTATTATTATGATATTGATATTTTAAGGAATTTACTTTTTAAAATATAATATTTTCTTAATAATGTTATAGGGTTTTTAAAACAGAATATTTTTTTACAGCATGTCTGATATCTATCATACATGTATGTGAATAGAAACTATTTGAAATTTATATAATTACGTGTATTTCTATTATGTAGTGATATAATTTTACGGGGTTAAATCTTTTGCGAATTTATATTCATCTTATCTTATCTCTGATTTTAAATATTTATTATAACGCGATTAAATAATGGTATACATAGAAAATGTTAAGAAAATATTTAGCTGGATTTTATGGAATTTAAAAAACGTAAACTTTTTCAATAAAAAACCTCAAACAAAACGGTAAACATTTTTCAGATTCACAAAAAAGATAATTTCAAACCTACTAACATACCGTTCCCGTTCCGAATATCGAACAACCGTAATATTAAAACTTTTAACAAACTTTTACACACACACACACACACACACACACATACATATATACACAAGTTTACGTAGAAACGACTGCAGTACAATATCTATACGCATATCAAACATATAAACATTTACCTAGCGGTACATACCTACATTAATTATATTGATACAGTTATTTATAGGCAAATGTATTAGATCGGGCATCTCGGTGAACCCGCAGAAGCCAAAGGGGCTTATCAATTTAAGGTTTATTGTGCACTTAGCTCGGTAGTACTAAATTAAACTTGAAGTTGTTATATATATTATAATAATAGAGTATGGCTAAGCAAATCCACCCATTTAATCACGCGCGCGACCTGCCGAAAATCCAGTCCAAGAGACCATCGGGACAAACAATAATTGTCACTGTTAAAGCGGTGGCGGAGGTGGCAGTCGCCACTACGGCGGCGGAGTTTACACAGCGGCTTCCGGTTTATTGATCCACCTCAGCTTCCGCCTCTGCCGCCGTTGCCACACCGTCATCAGCCATCAGCGTCGACGTCACGGTAGACGACGGGGAGGAAGACGAGATCAGTCGACAGAATACGAAGAAAAATTCGTACGTGTATGCTCTGCTGACTTATTATTGGTTGTCGAACGACCATATAATTATAAAGAGTTATCTAAACGTATATGGTATATCATCATTCAATTACAAATGTGGAAATATATATATACTATTATAATAGTATACCTATGTACATTTCAGTATACAATACAAAGTTACTATGTGTCAGAAAAACTTTATCCCTTAGTATTTTATAGGTATATTAATAGTATGACCTAATGAATTGCACTTTAGATTTTTATAAGCTACTTAGTTTCATTTTAAGAAACGTTTGAAACTCCATCTCCAAATAATAAATCTTTTTTCAATAGATTTTGTTACTATTTATTATTATTTGGTTTCCAAATGTTGTGCTGAAACAATTATCTTGGTCGAATTCTGTGGGCAGTTTTTTCGCGACCGCCCCAAGTTAATTCGGTAAAATTTTGCTGATATATAAATATAAATATATATATGTATACAAAAAATACGATTTGTTAATCTCTCCTAAACTTTTTAAAGCCAAATAAAGTTGTTATAAATGTTTAGGCAACTTAAGAATTATACTTGAACATGCTATTAGTGAATATTTTTTCTTGTTCATATGGTGTCTTTAGTATTTATACTGTTATAATATGTCTTTTACATAATTATTAGTGTGAAATATTACACAACATTTTATACGGATCGTCCAGAGTTTTACATTTTAAATAGCTTTCTTCTTGTTGAGTAAAAATATTTACGTCATCTTTTATGTGGTAGTAATTAAAAATACTAAAAAAATGTCACTATTTTCATTTAATTCAATATGATTTACGCATTCGTCTTATGCATGCCCATCTTTGAATATTATTATTTTAAAACGTATTGAAATTAAATGTATAGACATTAATTAGTATGTATATTTTTATTGTTTTCCAATTAATATTACATTAACCATTATTTTTTTCTTTTGTCATTTATCTGAATGCTATCCGACTGAAAAAAATACAAATAATTTAATGTTCTATAGATCGGTATTACTTATCAAATTATAGTCATATACTTATAATGATCGTAGTTTATTAATCTACTATATTCTCTAGAGAAAACACAAGTATGGTATTTAAAATTTACAATATTGCTTATAGATATGGCAATAATATGTGCAGTTAGATGAAAACCGGTTGTCTACTCAAACTTACACAATTACACCTCGACTCGGTCACAAAAAAAAATGGAATACGCAATTTGGTTGTTGACAAAAATTGCATATTTTGTATGAGATTCGGAAACCAAATATTGTATTAATATTAAAATTATATTAAGTATTATGCTTCTCAAAAAAAAAAAAAAAAAAAATGTATTTAAATGAAACATTGTATGTTTCAAATAATAAAAACAATACGTAATATTGATAAATTGAATATTGTACTTGGAAGAAGCGTCTTCGAAAATACTAATTTAACGATTTTCTACAATTCAAGAAATAACGGAATAAGTATCTACCTTTGAATAAAAACGTTTTGCGTTGTGAAATTTAAAGTCAATGAAACGTCAAAACATATTCCCTACGATACATGATGATTTCAGACAAAATTCTAGTTCATAAAACATGTAGTATTATACTCACTCTTAACCAAAAATAATAATAGTTTATTCAGCTGCATTTTTTATTACTTGGAAAAGTAAATAAATTGTTACCTATTTTATTTATACATAAAAAAAAAAAATAGAACGATGAATTCATCATGTATTTTTTGTCACATGCTTGGTAAATTTTGAGTAAACATATATAAATATATGTATGTATATAATTATGTATATAGATATCAACTTTTTGGCCATTATGAGAAAAAAAATAAATAAATAAATAAAAAGTTGTAACGCTCTTATATAAGATCAAGTTCGATGCGTTCCATTTGTACGATCGAAAATGATTATTTGATGAAACATACGTTTTCGTAAAACTTTGTGTAATATGCTATATGCATATACTTATAAGTTAGGTATTTTATATATACACGGTACTTCGCGCGAAAGCAGAAAATGCATAGACGACATTACGTTCTCCGCGATGAATCAGCTCAAGGGTAAAATCCGGATTACGTCTCTCTTGAAAACTTTGGGTGTGCTTGTTATATTTATTTATCACAATACAACAATAGTAGGTATATATTATATGGATCCGCAACATCGTATGTAATATATATTATAATATATACATTTTTGGGGATATTTCAATAACTCTATTGTATTATATCGGGCAAACAGATGAGTGAAAAAAACTCACTGCGTTACTTTTCAACCTATTTGCCAAAACAAGTATTACGCGAATAGTAAGTCATACGATTTTTACGAATCGTCAGCAAAAGGTCTTGTTCAGACATTCAAACGTACATTCGCTACAATATGCGTGGGTCTGTTTCGGAAATTATCATAAAAATATATTATCGGAAATATATAGGTTTAACTGGTTTAAGGTATAAGTAGGTTAACCTATCACATAATAGCCACACGGTAGGTTATTTTATTAGTAGGAAAAACCGTAATAATGAATATTTTTATCAAACTCATACTATATTATTATGGTATTATGGAAAATATTATTGTATAGTGCGCGACCTTTATCAAATGAAATTTTTGACCGGGTCCCAAAACTTTACAGACCTTTTGTACCGCCACATTATTTAATAAATTCACTTTGAAACTTTGGTGGAAACCTCAATAATAAGTTTTTAGTAATTCAATAATAATCAAGCAATTGTCAACAATTGGCGACTGAAAAGTCTTTTCAAAGTAATGCGACCAGCTTTCAAACTCACCAGCACATAAACTAAATTACTACCTAACGTAAATATATAATACAAAGATTTATTATAGTATTTAGTTGTCGGTGTGTGTTGAAACCGTGTGGTTGATTAGACAAACGATTAATTATTATTGGCCAATATCAAATATTAATTTGAGGTTTCGTAATTATCTGCAAATATCAATTTTATAAAATGTATTTTAATAAATATATATATATATATATATATACCTATATAAATTATATTATCAGGTAAATGCAAAAAAAATCTCTGAAACGAGTCAAAATGTATTTCATTGAAGTAATAAAATACGCGTATTGATGAATACCATTTTTTATGCGTTCTGCTTCTACTCATAAATTAAAAAATTAAACTGAAGCATTCGAGTTTTTTTACAAATAACTACCTATATATATGTACATATTTGAATTAACTAGGTATATAATTTTTTTTTTTATAGAGTAAGAATTACAAATTAATTAGTAGCTCTACGCGTTTTGATTTTTCGGATATACTGTAGTCTTTGATGCCAATCTGTATTTTTGTATTAGTATCAGAAATAAATACGTAGGTTTTATATTATATTATTCGTGATTCACTGAGATAATATGCAAAACATGTTAGCATATCAACAATAATATAATAATATCTAAAAATATACAATTGGTAATTAAACAAGAATGTTATAAATTATTCTTAATTTTCATGTATTTAAATATTAAACTATATTAAGTTAATGTTCATATTGTATAATATTTTTAAATCACCTTTAAACAATTAAAGTTGTAATTGAAATTATTTTTTATGCTTGAAATCCGAACATTTTTTTCTCTTTAATTATATATTTTGAAACGAACCTCAAGACGTGAATAGAAAAAAAAGAAAATTCGCTATCTACTTAATATAAAATTTAAGACATTTGAGTTTTTTTTTTCACAAGGCACACTGTAAAGAGATACGAATGGGTCCTTATATAGGTATACGTGAATGTGTTATTTTCGTTAGCTGAAGTATAATATAACTGTGAATTCTTCTATTGTTAATATAACTCTCCGAAAAATGGAAGGGCCTTTTGTGTAAAAAATAATTGGCTCTGAGTTTATATTTTTACCATGGATATTCAAGGATGATACTATAAAATGTTCAGCTACTATATTATTATACCTCACAAAGGATTTTAATAACTCAAAATGTAACATCGAACTCGTTGACACGAAAAAAAGAAAAAAAACAATATGTCATATACATGTTTTGTTAAACATTGTGTTGTAAAGTTAAGGCCAATACGCCATATTATTTTAGCGGTTGTTATAATGAACGTTTGTAGCATCAAAATGAGTTTTGAAGGTTCGTTTTAACCCAAGCTTTTTGAAACATTTGTTTTGATTACCCAGAACTCGAAAAACTTATGCAAAAACGGGCTACGATAATCGACTGTCTATAATATATATATATAAATTTATGTAATAATAATGTATATATGTATACTTTTTTTTTTTGGTTAACTCTGACATTGAAAAGGTAAATCATGTGGAGGACATTTTCTGTATTAACGAGACTTTGTAGAGTAGCTTCATTTTTGCATATACAATTGCAAATAAACAGTAAACACAAATTTATATTTTTGAGTTTATTTGCGTGAAAATAATAAACATCCAATTCGTGAAATATAAATATAAATTAAAATAAGTAAGAATAGTCTACAGAATAGTGTTTTAAAAACGTCAGGGTTTAAATAAAGTTTGGTTGGTCTAAAATCAATAATGTGTATTTAATTGCGACAAAAAAGGGTTTATAAATTAATGTATCATTTTATAGCAATGTAGATAATTATTCTGATATTATATTTGGTAAAATAAAATAAATTACCAAGGAATTATTATAAGTAATAATTATTATATTTATTAATTATGTACAACTTTAGACAATTAACTTAATATTAAAAAATTGATGAACACCAGAACACAACATTTTGTTTTATTAATTATTCAATTCAATTTTTTTTTTTTAATTAACCCTTATATTATCGACTGTTTAAGTCAATATTCTTATATAATTCACCGTTTATTGAAATGTTGAAGAAACTAATAAAATTATGGCTAGAATTTTGAATATATGATCAGTGAAATTGATAACAATTATCTGACTTCACATGGTTTAACTGTTACTAAACTAATACGCTATAAAGTGAGTAAAAGTGTTTATTACATTTTTTTTTGAGAATAATATATTTTTCTAAGATCTATTACTGTCAACATAAAGAGTAAACATTTTAGAACATATGCATAAAAAAAAAAAAAAATGCAAATTTTCAAAGGAAATGTTGAATGTGTTAGGTTAGAATAATAAAATCATCTTGTATACTTAAGACAAATTAACAGACAGCATTTAATTCCGCTTTCGCGCGTATACGAACACGTCAAAAAACAATAGCGCGTGCATACAAACGCAATTCCACGGGCGCCGTGTCAATTAAAATCTATTCATATAATATGTGCAAAGTGGAGACAAACAATTTCCCATAGCGTATGCGTAAAAATAATTATTATTTTAATGCCCAAGTTCGTGTATATTTGTACGTAAATTGTATTAATCATATTTGTATGACGCATATGGTACGCAAGTTGATGTGCAGCTAGGATTCAGAGTTAATAGGGAGCTATACATTAAAATGTTAATAAGTCTATTTATTTAGGTTTTTTTTCAAGAAGAGTAGAGTCAAAAATAAGAGTTAAATTATAATGAAGACAATTTTAAGGAATAATTTGAACTGAAAAATAAAAGTGGTTTAAAAAAAATTAATTTAATGTTCTCCGATAAAAACATACAGTGTATTATACCTCTCCTTATTCGTATATTTGATTTTGTGAATGATGTACTTACCATGTAGTTTATTTTGTTTGTCATTTTCCTTTTTGTGTAGAAAACAATCTGCAATAAGGTCCTTTGAATATCCAAATGTTGAACTTTTTAATTAATAAATATTTTTATGTGTACAGTAAAACGTCTCTATAACTTGAATCTTTCGAGATCAACAAATTATTTCGTTGTAAAGTTTTCCGAAAGAAAGCGTACAATCATTAATCTTGAATAACAATTCATTTGCGATATTAAGATATGAAAGTATAAATAATTTTTTGATCCATTGGTTGGGTGATATATGTGGTATTTGGGGACGGAATGAGTATTTTCATATATGATAGTTTAATTTTTGGGTGAAATGCAGCATTATCTAAGAATATCATTTCATTTATATTCTTAGATTTATAATATCTGCGTTAAAATAACACAACCACTATTCTATTATAAGAGTGTCATCCAGGCTAGTGATTTTGAGACTTATCAATGACTAAGCTTTTAATTTCTTCAGCCATACCATCACACATGAGTACTGTTAAGCGATCCTTTGTTTTTTCCTCCAGCATATGTCTAACTCTCTAGTACTAGTGGCTTAGAAGGAATACTTCTAAAGAAGATCAGTTCGTTTATATTTTATAATATGTTCTTTACTTCATATCTAGCAAAGAGTCTCGAGAGTTTTACTTTCACTTTCCACAATGTCTTGATTAATGTAATTTGCTTCACTACTGATTTGTATCAAAATACAAATATAAGTTAGGTATATATTATGTATTATATAGACATATCGTAGTATGAGTATCGTGCTTTTATTTAAATTTTTCTAACCAACTGAGTGATGACTGTGATGCCTTTAAATTGTTGATGTTTATTTTTTAGCTAATTTCCATAGCATATATATATATATATATATATGTATTACTTGTACCAGAAATTGGCAAATTGTTTCACCAAATACTGATAAACTTCAACTTTTGATCAATTTATTCAAATGAAGAAGTTTTCACTCTTTTAATTTTTCGGAAGTTTTTTCTATGAACCCATTCATTCATAATCTCTTCTAGATTTTTTATTGCGTCGTAAACAACTTAAGTTATTCTACATTTAAATTGATTAATAAATTCCTTCGTGCTTAGTTTTCTCTTAAATTTATTTCAATCAATTTAACACTTTAACGACGACCAAACAGTTCATGTTTACAAAATTGTTCTATAATAGGTACAAACATATTATCTTATCTTTGCTTTATTATAATACATCTACACTTTACTCGTTAGAAAGTTTATTAATAAATATGACATTCGTGATGCGATAATATCAAACGATAAAACAATAATTATAATATTTATATTACCTAATTACCAAATAAATGTACTGAAGTCTGAAATAAATGTAATTTATCTTTAAATGATTTTATTTTTTTGTCTAATAAAGAGTATTTTTTACTAATTGAGTCACAAAAATTTTCCGTTTCCGTTTTGTAGGGGTTCCATCTTAGAAAGTTCAATTTTGTATATAATTTGAGCCGAGACTATTGATATTTTCCGTTATAATGATGATTCCATCTAATAGAAAGTCCGTTGTAGAGAAGTTTTACTATGTATATATATATATATATACATATCATAATATGGATATGAATTTTAAATAAATTATCCAATCCAATTTATTGAAATTGAATTAAATATGTTTTTATTATTAATTTAATGCATTGTTTGAATGCTATAATACAAAGCATTTAAAGAGAAATGTTAAGATGCATTTTAATAAAGCTCTTTTTCTTGCTAAGTCATAACACAATATTGTTGCTATTTAATTATTATAATTATATTTATAGTATTGAGCTTATAATTTAAGAAACATAAAGACTGATTAATGTCTTATATAATTTAAAAAATTATAAATAAATTTATCAGATTAGAAAATTAAATATCTTTGAGATAAAAATATTATAAAATATGAATTCTTTATTGAAGTACCGTGTATATGGCATAGAAAAAAATGAAAGACCACCATAAAATTTCAATTTAATTTTTCATAAATTTTAAACCTGCGTTTGTTCTATAATACTTATAGAGATTTATTAAAATAAGTATATTATTATTTTCCATGAATTAAATGAAACATTTTTTATGGATTAAATGGTCATTCTAAGAGATAATTTTTTAATTAAGTGCTAAATGGGACTGTTATTATATATACTACTCAAAACAGTATATATCGTTTACAAAAAAAAAAAAAATAATTTCTATAGAAGTATTTAATATATGTATATAATATATAAAAAAATATATCATTGCATCAAAAAGGCCAATATTATTTTCAATAAAAGCGATCTTCCACAATTTTATACATAGTAGGAGGTATCATATTTATTCGTTACCTATGTTCGTTTATTGGTACATTGATATGATATTGTACATGACAATTATGTATATTGAATATACAAAACATAATGTTGATTTCAAATACGCGCAAATTGTGAAAAACCGTTCGGCGATCGTCAACACGAAATCATTTCACATATACGTATACTTATAATATTATGATTACGATATTAATCGCCGTTTTAAATATTTTTCAATGTTAACGCGGCGTTTTTGTGTATTCGCGGAAAATAAATAGCATTGGAGTGAGTAGGTATATTATACTACTCACATAATAGTTTTCGAGAATATCCCTTTGAATATGAGTTATATTATAATAATTATATATATATATATATATATATTATGTATATTGGCGAACGATTTCAATCGCGTCACAACAAAGTACGCTCGTTGTGCATATTTTATGAACGAAATTGATAGCGTATTCCTATATAGTATATTATATTGTTATAACAAATTGTATCTACGTCTCTTAAAAAATTGTATTTTATTTTATCTTACGCGTACTTGTAAACACTCTAAATGTACACTGACGAGTTCTCAAATATAGAGGCCATCCATCCAATATTGAATATACTTTATTTTATTTAATGGACAATTATTATTGTCCGATATACAAAACAATTACGAGTTCTACAATAATTAACAATGATAAAATATACGATAAATATGAATAACAAATAAATCAACAGAATTATAGCTATAAGAAGAAATATAATAGTATGTTTGTTAATGATACGTGTTCCGTGCGCACGTGAAATTCGTCGTGGTTGCCCTTAAAATAACACATCGATATAATATTTTTATAATATAAGTGATGTTATATCATTATTACTATTTACTAATGCTATACCATTCATAAATTAATATATTTTGTTGCATTTAAACAACCACTTGTAAGTTCAAAATCAATGCAATTTTTTTAATAACTATTGGTACACGATATTTAAAATATTGGTCAAAAAGTAAAAAATAATTATAAAAATCACGTGGCATAATCATTTCACTCAATCTAGGAATGAAATAAAAAAAAAACTTGATAGATACCATTTTTGTCGTTATATACGTTAAAATTAGTGAGAAAATAAACAATAATAATTTAACGTTACTAAACTAAGTGTAGAGTATATTATTAATTCATAAACTATATCTTATTGCACTATTGCCTATTAAAATTGCGCGTGAGATTTTATTTTTCCATTATATACTTATAAGACATATTATTATCTAATTATTGGCTTAATAACAACAATAATATATATTAGATAAGTAGTCGACCTGTACCTACGTCATGTTTACAATTCACACTCGTGGGATTTGAGTATGACGTTTTAAGAACGTATATATGTATCTTATGAATGTATAGTCAATAAATATGTAAAAAATGTCTTTCGCGAACTCGTAATGAGCATAGAAAGATGTACCTAATTAACAGTATATTATATAAATATAATATTGCTGTAATTTCTACGCAGTAAATATGTGCAGTGTGCAGTGCACATTAAAGTCCATACATAAAAATGTATAATTACGCGTGCATAGGACATATTACACAGTTCATAAAATCGATTGGATTTCAGTACGGTTAAAATTAAATGATAAATACTCAATATACTTTTATATGGTATAATTTTTTTATTGAGATTATTTCTGATTCTCTAAAGTAGGTAACAACAGTAAAAAATTATATATGAGTGTCTTAATGTTTTGTGACAAAAATCACGTAAGGAACAACATAATCTCAACCGTTTTTGTGACATGACATTTGGAAGACTGTTTATAATATTAAAATACTATATTGTATAGAATCAGAATTGACGTTGATGTTAAAAATAATAATAATCACCTGGAACGCCTATTACTATTATGAGTTATGACGGAAAATATGTATAGGTATATAAAAAAATTATATGATAATAGTGCATATGTATATAAAATACATTTTATCGAAACGAAACAAAATTCTTTGGAAAAATATTTATTTTACGACACATATACTACGTACAAGAGTTCTGCTCGCGTTCAGTATAATACAATAACACAATACTTTATTTGATATACTTCTATAAACTATATAAAATATAATATAATATTGTTTTCGAGAGTTTATGTATTATTGGAATTTCAAAACAAAAAGTTTACCGATCGAACATGATTTTATCATGGTAAAAATTACAGTCGAATTGAAAACTTGAATACAAACTACGTATTCAGATATTTTAGTAAGGGAAACATATTTACATGTGTATATGTATAGATAATATTACGAAATATAAAAAAAAAAATCATGTAGATAAACTTCAAAGGAATTAAAACGAATTCGTTTTACAGATGGTAGAATATATAATATTATATTATTCAAATTTTTGATTGAGCTCACATAATAGTACAGGGTTAACGAATATGGAATAAAAATATTAAAAGCACATTGCACGTGTTCATCAAACTCATAATAAATCTTAATTATATCTACGAGTACACAATAAAATATATAATAATTATGAGTTTGTTGTTCATGGTTATATTTTATAAATACCTATATTATATGACATTTATTCGATTTTTTTTATATGCTATACTGCATTTTATACACTATAAATTGCTCATTATACCTATCTATGATAAAAGATAAGTGATTTTCTGATAAAAATAAAATTCGTATTGCTTTAATATTTTTATAGATGAGTAGGTTACGCAGAAAACATAAATTTTAATTTGTCGATGACAATAATAATTTGATTCAATTGCACGTTATTGCATTTTGCATAAAATACAAACAATTTATTTATTAATCTTATCAATAAGCTGAAAACAAATTAAATAAATACACGGATAAACAAAGAAAATTCCTACGATTAAAAATTGTATTATTTTTAAATATTCTAGAATATAATTAACTGCCAACATTATCACTATATAAAATATTAATTAACAAGACAATATTTTATATGTTAACTATTTTTTTAATATTTATTCATAAAATGAATTGAGCAATATAACGGCGTAAATACAGAATATATTATAAGATAAAAAAAAAAACAAAACAAACATATTAAAAACCTGAAAGAAATTTATTTTGTTATTACAAAATGAAACCTACAAGCCAATTCCAATTAAAT
Source organism: Schizaphis graminum (assembly GCA_020882235.1). Taxonomy (NCBI): domain Eukaryota; kingdom Metazoa; phylum Arthropoda; class Insecta; order Hemiptera; family Aphididae; genus Schizaphis; species Schizaphis graminum. The sequence continues at coordinate 75,760,692 of CM037032.1, forward strand.
ATCATTGGAAATAAATCGCTCAACCGAAGAAATATAATTCGATATCGATTTGGAGAAATATTAATAAATAATAATACAACATGAAATATATTTTTATTTTATTATTTTAAAAACACACAACGCAATTGTTTATTATTGTATATCTTTATAGTGTTATTGTTTTTTTTTTTTTTGCTATAAATTATATTGCATTTAATCATGTACAAATGAAATATAGGTATTTTATATCGACCTATGAGTTTTTGCATACATGCTCGTCATGTCTCTATGTTTCGAATTTTAATTGAATATTCTAATACTGAATTGCCTGTATAGTGTTAAGTATACACGAATTTATATTATATACACTATATAGTAGTATAACTGATTCTAGTTGGCGTTTTCCGTGTGCCCATGAACAATTAAATAATGCCAGTGGATTTATCCAGTTTTAAACTCCATTAAATGTAAGCTATATAATTGTTTAATGGTTTTGACAAAAAATAAAATGTAGGTCTATAACTGTGTTAATGTATTATAATAACTATTTTAATTTTTGAACATGCAACGATAATCCTAAATAGGTCCTAATAAAAAAAAATATATTTGTTTGTCGAGAGCCAATTTTACGAAAATCGTTATTCTTAGCGCGTGGTTCCCTTACAGTCCCTTACATAGTGATACAAAAGAAGCGTGAAAATCTCTATAGTTTCTATAGGCCTGTAATAACTATCATAGTTTCGAATTAATTTCAATTATTATGAATCAATCAATAAAGGATTTTTTCTTTTATGTATACAACATAATATATATTAGTATATTACATATACATGTGTGCTAATAGCCGAGTTTGTTGTTAATATTGCACGCAATTTTCAACTGTTCTTAAATATTATATTTTCATATTACAATTGTCATATTGGCTTAAATAGCACAGCGACTATTTTATATTTCAAAACAAATTTATTAATATCAACTATCGTAACTATTTATTGTGACGTAAACAGAAAATATGTTATTATTTTAAATTACATAAACGGATTGTCTAGTATATTATGTATCGAAATGTAAATCGATGAATGTGATACAATCTTCTGTAGATCGTATACACACACATATAAACATTTCATTATCAATATAGATATTAGATGTTCGTGTATTATAGAAATAGACATTATTTTGACAGCTCTTGTTGAATGTTACTGTTATAAACTAGAAAATAGATGAAATAGCAGCATCCGTTATATTTTAATACATCGTAAAGTGTATACACGTAATTACAAATAGATTGATTGATAATCCTCTTTGGTGTACACATATTATTATAATAACGTTGTATATAGTTGAACGATGAGCATAATATTATATACTATGATAAGTTCATAATACTAATAATAATTAATTAACATAATAATAACAATAGTACGCGACAATCCTGCTGCATATGAATCGATAAGCCAAAGGTTAAATTGATGGCGAAGTAGGTACCTATACATTAAACTATTATAATGTTAAACGTTATTAATATATTCAGGACGACTTTTTTTTTAGTTTTTTTTATTATACTTGACATTTACACGCACTTGCGTATTACCGGGAGCTTAAAAATTGAAAATTAAAACGATAATACTACATTTTTTGTTTTAAAATAGCATAATTAATATTAATATACAAAAATAATTTTACCTCCGGGATTGACAACTCGGCTTTGCGGGGTACTATTGCCAGCGGCGCCGGATGATCTCCGAGACCTATATAAAAAAAAATATATATATTTCAATTAAATCAATTATATATATCATTAGTTTATAATCACGATGCATATATTTTACATTATATATAAGTAATATAATATTATTTCTTAAAATTTTCTATCACATAACTTTTGAGTAACACTAACACTAATATTATATTATTGGATAAACCACACTAAAGTTTGAGTTTGACTGAATATTAATATACAGGGTGGCTCAGGAAGATCTGACAAGTAAAAACTAAATCTACCACATATGAGTACATATATGAGTACACCGTTTATGTGCTTTACTTAATAAATATTTAGAATAATAAATATAAAAAATAATAATTATTTTTCAACACGTAAAAACTAAGCGAAAAGTTTTTTAATTTACCTGTGACTATGTATTAGCTATATATATTATTATTTATTTTATGTTGATATTATTTATTGTGGTTTAAAAAAAAATCGAATACCACAGATTAAGACTGGTAATTTCAACCACGTGTACATGAAAAATAATCTAATTGGATGAATTGCATCTCTCTCTCATTCATCTTTCTCTCATTCTCTCTATCTATTTCTCTCTCTCTCTCTCTCTCTCTCTTTCTCTTTCTCTCTATGTATTATGCTAGTATTATTCATATCAGTTTGTCGACCACTGATAAGCACATTTCGCAAAACTACTGATAGTATGTCATAGTATAATATATATTTGAAGAATATTGACGTCAAAATGATCAAACATTTCCAATGAAAATATCGATAAGAAAATGTCTTTCAAGAAGTTAATAAATAATGATTATTATAAAAAAATGCAATAAAAATAATAAATGATAATAAGACAAAAAAAGTTTAATTTTATACCGGATACACGATTTATTTACAGCGTTAAAGCTGAAAAATACGTGCCATGAAGAAATGTAATTTATTAAATATTCCACAAAAATTAATGTAATAATTATGCTAATAACCTTAGTACCCATCTATACCTAACATGTAAAGTATCCATATATTATTATAATTTATAAATATAATACTTGGGTTGGCGTGTCACATCGATTTAATTATTACATGTGTAATAGTTTCATTTAGTAATTTTGTATGTACGTATAAAGCCATAAAGGGATCCAGTTTTCCCAGCAACTACACACGTATAGCTCAATGTACCGGGAAGAGATAAAGTGTTACATTTTAGAGGTTTTTTTACATGACATAGAATAAACTACATTTATTTTTTACCCTTAATTTAATAGAAAATAGAATTAATTCAGAATAAATAAGTATAATTAATAAATAAAAATGTAGTTTTAGTAAATTATGATGAATAGCTTAAGAAACGTGTACAAATGTATAATATAATAAATTAATAAAGCAGTAGATAATTGAAAAGACAATGCACTATTTTTTAAGAAAAGTTTTTGTTTCTACGAGTATATATTTTCCATTTTGTATATTGTTTTAAATGAATGTAACAAAGATAATAATTAATTATTATTTTTGAAAAATATATTTATGAAAATTCAAGAAAGTAAAGATAAATGTATTGTGGTTGAGCATAAATTATAATCAGTGATGATTGAAAATAAAAATAGTAAAAAATAACTATAGAATAAAAAATAAATATATTTAAAGAATAGTTTCTATAATATAAATATATCAATGTTATTTAAAATTCCATAATATAAACTGCTATTAAGCTCAATGCTACATAATATTGGCTTTGTACATTTTCTCTTGAAATCATTATGTAAAAAATATAATTACGAGTATTATACGTTTATTATACATAAAAATGTACACAAACCATGACAAATATATTTTGATCGTAAAATAATCGAATAAATTGTATAATTTTATGATAGCAATAATATTTGAATATAGTTGTTTCAACGAAAAACTATTAATTAACAAATTAAATTCAAAAATTATCACAACCGACATTTAAATTGTTTGTTTTTTTATCGTATGTGTATTGATAAAAAGTAACTTAAACAAAACTTAATCCATTTGTATGATAGTGAAATAGTTAATGGAAATAAAATATCGTTCTAAACAGCTCGATGGTTTTATATTTAACAATTTTATGTTCCCTTGGGACATATTTTTTAGTGTGCATGAACTTTTACATCACTTTACACCGCTAAAATAACAGTAAATATATTTACGGGACAGTAAATATATGATATTGAATGTTTCAACGTTTGCTAGCTAATGAAAATTTATTAATGTCACTTTGAATTTTGCCACGATTTAGGATAGTTGTTTTCAATAGCTGCATGGAGTATCTAATTTACATACAATTATCATGCATTTGAATCGTCGCAGTACTTGTTTTCTCTGCGACGGAGTGTAATAAAGTATATCTATAATATGTATAATATATACAAATATTTCAACTTTAATACGTCCAATTAATGAGCATGAAATTCAAATTACATTAATACCACGTGACATAATAAATTATTATTTGGAGTGTTATCAATGCGGATTACAATCATATTATATCGTACTGATGATGCATTTTACGTGTATATACAGAGCAGCTGTGCGCGACGGACTATATATACTGTAGATATAGTACCATAAATACCATACGATGTGGTTTTCAAAACATATAATACATATAGCCAAACAACAGAAATAATAACAATGATACATAGATATGGATATATAATATTAACAAAACTTTTTTCTGTCTTGTTTATTTCTGTTTTTATTGGACGGTGAAAACTGAAAACCACCAATCCATTTGCTGGCGGCAATGACGAGAGCAGGGGTCGTGCACGATCGTGTAAAGATTTCCTATATAAGTCGTCATTATGTATTATGTTATAAAATATAAAGGAAATATGTTTGAAAAAATAAATAAGTAAAGAACGATCGAATGTCGTCATTCAATATAATAGGGAGGTGGAAAAAAAGATGCACACGCGTAATTCTCTCTCAATCACCCTATTCCCCTCTCAAACTCAGTCACTCACTCACTCACTCTCTTTCTCTCTTTCCTTCTCACTACCACTCCGATTTTTCTAATATGAGCGACGACGGCGTATATATTTAAACTTTTTCTTCCGCTTTTTCTTTTAATACGTCATCCAACCTTTTGCGCCCCTACTGTATTTCTTAAAATATCTTATTTTATTCGTTGGCTGCATACTAGTTGCGCCCTAAATATAGCTACGAAAAAGGTTTAATCTGAATAACGGCGTGGGTTTTTTTTTTGCGTTTTACCAATCCAACTTATGGTTTGTTTAATATTGACCATTTTATGATTTTTCTATTACATATATAATATTACGATTGCCCGTTTAATTATAACGACAATAAAAAATCATCATAAAGGTTAAAATATTATACAATTATTATTTATTAATAATGATATTTTAAAATTAACAAATTCGAATTTACAGAAAAAAATACTGAATAAGTTTTACCAGTGTTATAATATTTACTTAGAAAAAATATATATAATAATGGATTTATAATAACATTTTTCATATAGGTATCTATAGTAATATTGCTTAGCCCTAAATTGATTATTAAACATGGAAAGATAAATGAAGATCTATAAAAAATAAAAATTAATATTATATTTCATGCTTTTAATTAGTATGTATCCTTAATTCATCAAAAGAAAATGCAAATTGTATTCAACAGTGAGAAATGGTTAAACGGTTTAGTTTGCCATCACTCTAAAGTCTAAACTCAAAAGGAAATTGCTGTTATATAATATAAAGTTATTATTTGACGTTCTTTGAAATATGATATATGATACAACTATATGGAGATATGCTAAGCTATCAAAATTAAACAAAATTCAAATTATTCAGGATAAATTCTTTCGGACAATATCAAACGCAAGTTGGTTTCAACGGAATAAATCCATTTACTTAAAACTAAAAATTAAGTGATTAGTGAAATCACATGAGACTTTGCCGCCCACTACGAATAACGATTATAAATTATTATACATGCTGCTGGATATAGAATTAGACGTCAAACGTCTTAAGCGTCATCATAAACCAAATGATTTAGTTTTATTATAAATATTTATGTTTGTAAATAACAGCATTAGCCAATGGAAGAAATACTGTAAATATTAAATTATTTTATTGTATACTTATTATTTTGAATTGTAGAAGACAGATTATTGTACTTAAAAAGAAAAATTAGTATTGCTCCAAAAAAATTCAAGCCGCAATTTGGGAGACGTTTTTATTTTATTATATACTATTAATTTTTAAATCCTTTATACAAATAAAATTATGGAAAAAAATGTTTCTAATACTCACTTTTGTGATGGTACATTGGTGAGGCTTAAGAAGTTATTGCGGACGCTTCGTAGGCTCGCCAGTATTTGTGCAAACGGTGTAACAATGAGATCTTCACCATGGCTAAAATCATATAAAAATTAAAAAATTAATTTAAGTGGACAAATAACTTGAACCTTGAAGTAACTTAATATTATGTTTTTCTTTAAATATGAGAAGATACAAAATGTTCGACATTTTTATTCAAATATATGCATTAATCATACAGCTAATATACTGGAAATATATTTTAGACTTATGTATTTTTCAATAGTAATCTATAAGCCACACAGTTCAATATAATATAATCTTTAGTATACTATAAATATATTTAATATATTATATTATGTAAATCAATCTTTATTTCTTGTATGTACATATATTATTTTATATGTATATAAACATATTAATTAATAATTCTCTTCATTTTATAAAATACTAAATGGTATAAACTTTACATGTTGACAAAGGGGCTATGTAAAATTATTTATTTGATCATTTCTTTAATAAAGATAATTTTACCTGAAGTACTCGACTGATTCGATTCAGCTTACCCAATCGACCGAATTCTAACATTTTTAGTGGTAATAGTTATAAAACTACATTCGTATAAACTTTACATTTGCATATTAAATATGTTAATGTTATTTTTGGATTTGAATATATTTAAAAATACATGTTCTATAGATATCTTAATACTAGGGAACACGTTAATACATAATATATTATATACACACAGTAATTTAAATACAGTGAAACCTCAATAACTCGAACCTCCATAAATCGAATTTTCGATAACTCGAATTTTATTTTCGCCCCCAACCGATTCATGTTATCGAGGTTCCACTGTATATATTAGGCATTTGTTATGTTGTATTATATTTGTGAAATATACAAACGAAATTTTATATAATAATACTTTTTCGATAAGGTAAATAATAAAACCGATCATCAGTTTATAAATCATAGGTATACATGTATACCAAGTGATAAATAACTTAGAAAAGAAGCTTTAATACTATGTACAAATATTATATGAAATCTCCTATTTTTTCCATAAAAATCAATTTTTTTTATAGTCCTATTATCAGATACGCGATAGAAGAAAAAAAATGTGGGTGGATGTGGGTAAAATGTTTGAAAAGAAAAATTGTGGTAGTCGACTTAAATATCTCCCAGGAGTATTCGAGAGGAAAATGCTTTTAGGCTGTGTCTGGCTGCAAGAAAATATAACGAAAGTTTTGAATATTAATACATGTTACATAATAATAATAATGGTACTTCAAAAAAAGAAAAATGTTGGAATACGATGCTATAAAATATTTTCATATAATTTCAAGTAATTTGCAAAATGGTAATTGTTAAAAAAGCTTATCCAATTATTATTATTAAATTGCCTACATATACCACGCCATTGTGCACATAATATATATATATACATGGCTTCCCAAAAATTAAAATTAAAAAATATTTCATTATAAAGTGTTTATTTTTAATTTCTGTCGTTCTTTCATGAGTTTTAAAATGATTTCTCGCGGATATTTTATTTAGACTTTAATAATTGACAACAGGTAAGTATAGTGGAGCAATGGCAAAATTTAAGCCTGTATCAACTAGCTGTGTAGAATATAGCTCGACCATTTTTCCAATTGCGGAAACCACTAAAATCAACTTTTAGGCTGCTTAAGTATACTTAAATTATAATATCATTATTTACATAACCATTTACCTACAAGTTTTATGAGGTCAATAATATATGCTTAATGTAATATAATATTTGAATAAAATAGAGGATTATAACTTTTATTTATCAAAATAGATACTTTTAATATATTTTTTTGGTGGTGTTAGTTATTACTCATAAATACTACATTATAAAATTAGGTTTCAAAATATTTTATGTAAATTCATAACTTCACAATTCACGTATTTGTAAAGCATTCGGTTAGGGTAGATTTACACATTTTTAGTCAGGTGAGTCATTCGGCTTTTTAATTATATATTATTTATTTATAGATTTATTCGCGTGTTATTGATAAAGGTCGAAATAGTAATAACTGATGATTTTATATAAATCAAATGAATATAATATAGAATATTTCAACTATATCACAATTGATTTAGATTTTAAATCATGCAGTAACATAAGATATAGCATGTTTAATATTGCAGAATTGTCGATGAAAAAATATATTTATTTTATTTTATTTTTTATTTTTATTTTATTCTTCAAGAAGATAATGGGCCCCACTAAATATGTTCGTGTACATATTATATGTTTATAATATTTAAGAAGTTTTAATAATTTAAAACAAAAATTAACCGGTTTTATAGTAATATTATTTTGATGAAATTAGCCGAGTAGGAATCAATCACTAATAGATTCTTCCTCTACGTAACAATATTGTAAACATTAACGTTTAACTGTTTAGTTTGGAAAAACATGATAAATATGCAGATTCTATAACTACACATCGGCCAACAAAAGCAACTTGATAAATTTAATAATTGGACCCTAGTAGATTTATTATTTATTTAATACCTACACATATATTATAGCCTATTATAAGTTTATAGGTAGTTGTTTGCTTCTGCGGTATATAGTTTGTTAGATTCCCGTGGAAGTTTATATGCACAAAAACGATTCACGTAGTTTTGTGCATATTATAATGTACAATATTCATTGGATGCTTGTTATTTAAATAGGTATAAGATACAATATTATTATACACATTATAATACACCTATATATGTTCTATTAAATTCATTTGGGAATTAAGTTCGCCTCACTCTCAACAAATCATATAATAATGTATAGTACACACGTGGTAATACAATACAATATCATTTCGCTTAGAGTAATAAATTCGAAACATTTCTATTTGACTTTCAATCTCTCCGGTGATGTATTATACTGGAAATTGAAGGTTTTGTGTTTAACGTGCATTATTAAGAAGAGAGCGTGTATTTGTGGGGTGCGCGCGCATAACTGTAAAACATTTTGAAATTCAGATTAAAAGTTTGATGGGTTTCATGACGTTTTGAGAGCTACAGAAGTATAGAAATACAAGTAAATATTGGCGGGAACTATAAATATATTATGTATACTGCACCTGTACAATGTACATACAATTAAGGAAATTGTATACACGAGTATCCAATTGATGTATCTGAAATTATATTTACGTTTTGTTGGAATTTTTTATTACACCTGATATATATTATATAGTGTTGAATCTACATTACATTATAAATTTAAATAGCTTCATCTCATCATAAAATAGGTAAAAAAAAAATATTATGACCAAAACAGTCGATTTTTAAATGTTTACCGAAACCGAAGAGTTTGTGGACAAAACGTAGCATAATAGATAACACTTAAAAAGCGATTTCATTTATAATATAATACAACGCACATAGTTAATTTGTTGTACCGCACTTGGAAGTGTATTGATCTAGTGTGTGCAGAGTACCCTATATTATAATAAATAGTAATGTCTATAATATTAATATGTTTAGGTATAATATGTTTAATATACAAATTTTCACAATAGAAGAACAAATAGGACAAATTAGAGGTCAATAATTTGCTGGTCTAATTAAATAATTATCACACAAATCGTATTCACTATTATTACTAACTGCCCACAACTTGAAACACAACTTATTTTATAAAATATGAAACAATTAAATTAAGGTTGGTGTTAAATATATCAAATCTTAGATAAGTTATTATTTCCAAAACGATGATTTCAGTGGGATAACTTAGTACTTTACATAATAGCGACTGATAAATAAATTTGTTCAGGCATGTAATGGGTCCAAAATATTATTATAGTTTATTTGAAAACAATATTATCGTGGACATAAAATAAAATTGGTTCGAATAATTTCTAATCTCCTATTGACAATATTATTGCATTTTGAAAAACGTTTATTATATTATGTATAAATGTATAATACTAAAGTATATGTATATAAAGTGACTGCTCACGTTCGACAGATCACATACGAAAACGATAAAATAATATTCTAACATTATAATGTGTCGTCACGTATGTTGCTCGTATAATATATATAAACACGTATAAAAAAGGAATATAATACGACGCTCAATGATGAGATGGGTACATATTATAGCACGAGTACCTATACATATTATACATCCGGTTGCGCAGCATTTTTCTTCTAGTTCCTCGTACACATGTATATAATATATAATATTCATATTATATACATATATATATATACTGCTTACATAATATAATAAATACATATTATACTACATTATGTATAGTATTCGACTGGCATTCCCACAAATGGCATTCAAAATATTGTGTAACTTGAGTTGGTGAAAAACAAATCAAGCAGCTTATATGCACTATGAGTTTATGTACATTTAACAACTACGACACTAAGTAATATTTGCTATACAAACATAAACACAAACATAATTCACAAGTAATATCATATAGTAAGCGCCATTGATACAAACAGCAAATAAATCCACCAATAACGTTTTGCGTTGTCATACACTGTTATAATAATACATAAATATATGGTTATAAATTATACGATGTAACGTACATTTACATTATCATATTAGTTTCAAAAAGAAAAATATAATATTTCGAGTATATCTCAAGATAGAAACCTAACTATAGACTATCAGATTTTCTATTCCAATAATATTGCATAAATGAAAACCCTATGTTAACCGTTAATACTAATAAAATAATAATCGTTATTGTATAATTTTACTAAAAGAAAAAAATATTGTTCTATGTGTTATTTTTTACTTCAGATAAATAAGCATTAGAATCATGAGTATTCTATTTTTATATTTAAAGTAGAATTAATTGTTGCAAATGGCATGGGTAATAATAAATTGTGTATTATTATTATAAATTTTAACAAATAAACATAATATTTGGATTTTATTCTTGATACCTATGTATAATTATTGTTTTTTTCGTTATATTCTATGCATATTTTGTAAAATAAGAAAATCAATTACACAATCAGATGGTTAGGCTAAGGTAGGGTGGTCCGAATTTTTATAAATTGTGACTAATTTACACTTCTATAAAAATACTGATTGATGATAGTAAAAAAAAAAAAAAATACTATTATTTATATTTTATTTTATAACAAACTTTTTATATATTATAATGCATAAGTTATTAAATTACAAATTGTAAAATTATGATGAATAGGTATCTTGTAATTATTGAATATAATATTTAAATATTATGTCATATAAGAGATGTTAAAAAAAAGTTTTAAGGTTCTCTAGTTGAACCACCCTGGGTTAAAGTATACGTTTAAAATATATAAAAATGATTATCTAGATATAATATACTATCATCCAATGATCTCTTATATCCAAATAACCAGTGAAAACACAAAGAGACAAGTATAAAATAATTAATTTGAAAAAATATAAAATCCTTGTATACACCCCATGTGTACTTAGTTCACCTATATTTTATGCAAATAATGTTATTTTTCTCAACAAATGAGAAACGCATCAAAGCAAAACCGAAAAACCTTATTGAAGTATAGTCGTGTAATATAATATATGACTATATTTAATTGATGTTTTGATAATATTATTATTGTGTATGCGTTATTATGGCCGTCCTTTTCTATATCTGAACACCAAATTATTATACACGATGTAAATATTTTTGTTGAAAATTGCAAACGCCCGGCGGAGTGTATACTAGTCTAATTACGTAAGCGTGAGCAAATTCAAAAAAGAAAACATGACAGAGAATTGAAATAAATGTCGGTAATTTCAAATAAATTAAATCATCCACGGTAAAATGTTTTTAATTTTTTTTTACAGGAAACATTAATTTGTGTATAGGTATATATTTTACCCTTCAGCACTGTTTGTAATAAACGTGGGTTTACTTGCCAGTAGTTGGTGTTAGTTAAAATTTATAAAATATAAAAATTATACCTTTTTTCTTTGTTTTTGTTTTGTTTTGTTTTTTTTTTTTAACAACATTTTATAATTTCTTTGAAAATTACAAAAAAGTTATAGCGATTCGCGAAAATCAGATAATACAGAACAATTCGTTATTAAGTCTTTGTGGTAAAAATTTAATTTTTAAATATTTATATACTTTTTCTGAATCCCAATCAGCTTCATTATATACTAAATATATTATATTTGTTTTAAATTATTTATAGTTTGAAACATTTTACAATAATTATGTATATTATGTATATTTTAAAAGTGTGTATTAAAAACCATGATGACAACACAATTTATATTTTTAAAACTTTAAAATGTTTCATTAAAAACGTATTAATATGCTATATTATATATTTTTAAATTATAGTGAGTGTTAACAATAAAACTAATAAATAATTAATAACTAACCAAAAAAAGCCTAATTTTTAAGTTTTTTGTGAAATGAAGCATTAATTTTCAATTTTATCTTTTCTGGTAGGAAAATTAATATATTTAGTTCCATTTTATAGACGGGTGGTCTCATCATGTAAACATATAACTTGTAATTATTTAAAAAGTCTAATATATTATTAATGGTCAACATAGAACGTATATACAAATTCAAAATAGGAATAAATAAATTGTGTACTGAGCTGAATATAATATACATTCGGCATAGATCAGGATATAGAGGCCATATTGTTCATAAAATAAAAATGGACATACATCTAACACATCTGCCAACTAATATAAATCACCAACTTAAAACAATATAATATATTATAATATTGTACATTGAAAATAGTTTAAATAATCATTAAAACATAATGAAATATATGTTCTACATTTATTTGTCTTGGATGTGATTTTAATCCCATGACAGTGGGATTACGTACTTATTATAAATGGAAAAGTTTAAAAATGTATTATTTATTACATTAAAAATGTTTATAATATTTAAATGAAAAATATATATCAAATAATGATTTGTGTTCTCATTTATATAGTTAATAAATGTATCGAAAGTGATGATAGCACGTATTCCAAATATAAGCTATTTATCGTTTTTTCGTTTAATATAGAAAAATTGTGAATATAAGAATATAATTGAAAATGTTGGGACAGTATTCACGAAAATTATCATTATTATATTATAAATTATAATAATGTTATAAAATAAATGTTATCATAAATAGTTTTTGTAAGAAAAAATACAAGGAAATTATTGTTCTTGCACAAATTCTTTTTTACTCGATAAGACATATTTTATTTATGAAAGCATTCGCTTCCATAATACCTCGACAGCAGTTTACTACTATATTGAAGAATATTAAATATTAATTAAAGAAAAAAAAAATTCTAAAACACTTAAAGGATTTACATATTAAATTATTGTATTCTTGTTTTTATCATAAATATAAATATATATATATATTAAAGAAGTGTTTTGTTTTAAATCTTAAAATACTAAATATATTGTTAGATAGTTTATGAATTCAAATTTATCTAGCTATAATTTTGTTGAAAATAAATATATTATATTATGTTATAATAATAGTAATAATAATTAATAACTATAAAAATGTCAATACCTAAGTAATTAAGTATAATATATAATTCAAATTTAATATAAGATAATATTATTATACTATTTATACTTATTAATTAAACGATGATAAATAAAACGAATTAAATCAAAACCTAACCTAATCTAACTATTAAATATTAAAAATAAAATCCTCTTCAAATAAAAAAAAAATGTTTAACTGATTAAACTTTTGGTTTTTTTTTCTTTTAGTTACTTTATTTTCAAAACTGTGAATACGAATTCATACCCATTCTTTGTCTAAGAACTGTTACTGTTTTATATAATATTTTAGATTCTGAATGGAGTGATGAATGTATTGATTTTACAATGATGTGTGTTTTTTTTTTATTTTTGTGTCTGTTATCACTTTTTGGAGTACTAATAATGCTTCGATTTTTGATTTCAGCCCCTCTTTGAAAAGGAAAATTCATCTAGTTGATACTTTGGGGGGGTCAAAAATAAAAAATGTTCAATAGTTTTCAAAAGCGTCGGGAAAAACCCTGAAAAAATTACGGAAAACTGGGAATTTTTACGCATAACCACTTTTTGATAAAATAGATTTTTTTATTTTGCTGTAACTCAAAAACGAATCATTGAAAATACTTGAAATTTTCATAAAATGTTTATATTAGCGTTATCTATTTGTAATTAAATTTTCAAAATATTTAGAATTTTTTTAAGCTACTTATAGACAGTTGAAATTTTTGATTTTTTAAAGTTTTTTTTCTTAAAATGCCGATAAAAACAATTTGGCTATCCAAAAAATCTTTAAAATTTAATACAAAGTTTATTATAGGTTGAACTTATCGTAGTAAAAAAAAATCAAAAATCATTTATTCACAATTTTCGTTTATAAGTATTTAAAGTTCAAATATTTATGAAATATATCAAAATCGCGAAAATTTGCAAGGAATTTTAAAGTTGAAAATTCATAACATTTTTATGATTTATATTTAAGGTTCAAAAATCTAAGGTTATCCATAAGTTTTCCTTCAAGTAACCGTAAGAAAAAAATTCTAGTGTCAATATAGAAAAATTTTATGAGCATATTAAATTAATTATTTTACGAAATCGCGTAAAATAACGATATATTACAAAATTTAAAAATAGGTATTAATATAATATATCCAACTAATTATTATTGACTGAAAAATTATCTCTGCTCAGAATCATTTTTCGTATACAATGATACCAGTCATTGCATTCAAATTTAATACATTCATTATAGTGACCAGTGACCTACTCTCTATCTCTACTATACAGCAGAGCGATACTTACTTGCCCACTTTTTTAATATTTGCTTGTCTTATAAAATCGAATTCTAGAAAATAATCAAATTTCTAAGCTGGTGTAGTATAAATTATATTATACATTGAAAATTGTTTAAATAATCATTAAAATAGAATTAAATTTTCCGAACTTAGTATAGTGAATTTTATATTTTTATCGACTGTTATTCGAGATAAAAATTATATATAAGATGATAATGAATCATTATATTATGCAAAATTTAAGTACTTAATAATATATTATACAATACAATATTAATAATTAATTTTTAATGCACATAAATTCAAAATTGAATTCGCAATGTTATGCGTACTTAATACCTATGTGATTGGAATTCATCAATAATCATATTCTTTCATAAAATCAAACGATATTATTTCTTTAATAACTACACGTACCTACACATAAGTGGCTAGATGAATTTTATGTTATATCATTAATACAGGAAAAATTGAAAATGTAAGCGATTAAGTATTAGTAACAATATACATACTGTGTTAAAATATTATACTATTAATTATTATGCTGAATACTGATAAATCTTAACCTAGGCCAATAATCATCTAGGATGAACCATCCTGAACCAATTAAGTAGAGTGCAATATAAAACAAAACAACAATTATAATAAAATAATAATTATTGGTTATAATATCGCAATTGTTCACACAGTCGTCATGATTATAATATACCGTGCATGAGTCTGCAGTTAAAAAAAACTATTTGATTATTTCCTAAAGTACAATATCAGGAAATAAAAATACTAAAGTAAATATTAATTTTGGACCAAGAAATTTATAAAATGGCAACAGTTTTCAGACAACGGATGAGATGAATATTTATTTAGATTTATGATTTAGAAAACATAGTAAGCGGTAGCAAAATAAGACAGGAAATTTGATTAGTTGTAATAAAAGAAGCGTAATTTTCTTGGTTTAACTATTTTTGTGTCAAATAAAAATAATAATAATAATAAACAAATAAACAAATACTAATTTAAATTTCGTCAAAATATCGCATAACGAGAGGGTGGAATACAAAAATACATTTCGTATTCATCGAGTTTAGAATATCTTAAGAATGCAAAAAACGCATATTTTTATATAGCCGTAAATATAATATAATATGATATAATACAATTATTTTTTTTTCGTAAAAATATAATATTTGAGTGATTTCTATTATAGCCATTTGTATGCGAGATTTTTTATATTATTCAAACCAAAACATTTGAAAAATGTTGAAATACCGCTATCGTGGGTGTTATTTTAAGATTTTTTTTTATGAAAAGCTTAAATTTAATTTGAAAATTTAAGATATAAATTATTTATATTATAATATTCTAAACAACATAATATTTTACTTTTGCTACTATAGCCACTATAGCTATAAAATTATACTGTAATATTATTATGCATTTGTTTATATAAATAAAAATAATAATATAGGTACTCTTTTTTGTGTTACACGTTTTAAACAGTAGTTTATGGGGTTGAAAAAAATAAGAATATTTTATGGCATTTATATTATAAATATTATTCATTCTAAAAAAAAAAAAAATAGTAAACATATATATTACTAACTCCTAAACTTAGATTTTATTTGTATATTGAGTAATTGTTTTTTGGTTTTTGTACTTAAAGTCCTACTTCTAACAGCTATACTGAGTTTTATAGGACTCAAGTCTAACAGCAACGAGTTTTACATTGCATAATGTAAATATTCTATGAAATATAATACTATTCACTAAATTTTATTGCATAAAATAAGCCAATATAAACTTCATAAGGCATATTAAAATGAAAACAATAAATGATGAATCCAACAAAAATAAATCATTTAAGTCATAAACAAATACATATTCAACTTTAACAAACATACTCATTACTCATACTTAGTGAATAATAAATTCTAACTATTCATTTTTTAGTTGAATAAAATATGTCCATTCTGTTCACCAACTTTAAAATGTTTCGAGTACACAAAATAATATAACATCATATGCATCGAAAGAAAACTTCATCTTTACGCAATATTACACAAATAGCTAAACTTATCGTATTCGATTTCATTAGTATTCTTATTTCGTATCAAATTATGTAGTTATAATTTTATAATTTTAATTTTGAATTAATGAAGTTCAGTATCTGTACTGTTAAACATTTACTAGCGAATTTTGACATTCATATAACAATATTGGTGAATGTTGGTAATATCGATATTATTTAATCTGACCTTATCTAATATTCTAGTACCTAAATATATTAACTAATATACAAGGTATTGTACAAGTTGATAATTTCGATAAAATGTTTTATTATTATAAATTAACTACTAAAAACGGTATTATAAATAAATTATACACCAGAAACCAGTTTTTAGTATGTAAAGGAAATATTTTAATATCAATCACTGAGTACAAATGGATCAACAAATTTCTGAATCAAATTCCTCAACCAGCGGGTAAGGGTATACATTAAACATATCATTTATATTTTATATTATTGTCTATAGTACTATACTAAAATATTATTATGTGCGAATACGTAACCTATGTCAACATTAATCAAACCGGTGTTGTGTATGTCAACGTTGACCAAAATCCTAATGAAAATGTCAATATCCACTAGTACATGTCTATATTATTTTGATTTTTCAACATTCATCAATTTAGTAGGTGTATGTCAACATTCACTAGGTGGTCAGCACTCTCCAATTACGGACATTCACAGGTTACTGTGTATATATACCATATATACTAATAAGAAAATACCTGAAGGTATATTGATGATAAATACAATTAAATACAGAATTAGGTGAGCATAGTGGGTGAATCATTACGTTCAAACGTCATTACGAGCAGTGGTCTAGAGGATTTTGATTTACTCTGAAACGGTAATGGCATATAATATTATAATACATCAATGAAAAGAAAATTACCCATGAATTTTAATAACCACCTATATCAAGTAAAGATTTTCATTCAATAACACAAGAAACTGCTTAACTGCTATAAAAAATACTTTTACATGAAAAATAAAAATTCACCAATTTAAAACAATCGATTGAGATCTAAAGAGAAAAATTACATATGTATGTTTCAACATGCCATGATTACAGAGCAAATATAATGTTGTGAACATTACTTATAGTGTATTTGTATGGAATACGCATATATTATATGTATGTGTGCGTGTAGTTTAATAATGATAAAAAAATATCTTTGCAATAGTAAACGGAATGTTTTAGAAATGTCAACAAAACTAAATAAATGTTATGCGAATTTAATGTCACGTGAAATGTACTATACGTAAAAAGCGTTGTGCATACTACTCCACAGACTATAATTATTTTAGGAAAAGGGTATTTTAGTAAAGAAAACAAAGATAAAGAGCATTGTTTTTTTCATACACTAAATAATTGGTGTAAATTATGTTTTACTATAAAACGAGCAGAGGATATAGCGATTCATAACAATTTTTGGGTTTTCAAAATAACTATGGAAACAAAATATTAAATTAATCGTCTTGTTTTATTATTATTAAAACTTCTACCAAAAATATATTATGGCATTATATACAATTATCACACATATATATTATTTATTGTATGATTTAAAACAATTATATCAAATAAAATATAGTCTCTTCGAAACCGCAAAATTGCATTTGTAGTTCATCGTGCTGTGATTTGAATTGTGTATAGCTACGTACTGCAGTTATATAATGAAAATCATGTTCACCTATATATTATTATTAGGTATATCATGCTGCAGCTATAATACACGTGATGCAAACCGTTTTTTTTTTTATTCAAATTTAACGATCGTGTCAATCTGTGTAAAACGCGAACGTCGCGCCGTTATTGTATACAAGGTTATTTTTATTGTTATCGTAATAAGCGGATATTCTGTGATCGGATATTTCATCTGATTCATTTTTTAGTCAACATATGCGAGACAGCGGAAAACACCCCGTCGGCAAATATCTCTATATCCTGCAATACCAGGACGGTGACCTAAAAATTATAAATTAAAAATTGTGTTTCTACGACATATTATAATTGAAAATATTTCATGAACGAATGCGTATATTATAATATCCACACTGTGTAATAGCGTATCATTGTACGTACACGGCGATGGTGTCTATTGACTGTAAAAATGTTTTCGTACGGAAGATTTACTTGATAACAATAAATAATAAAAAATCCAATTTATTTTTACTTCTGAAGTTCCCGTAAACATAATATTATAATATGTTATCATAATCATTATTACTATATAAAACGTAGGCGGATCTGCGATAACGTACTACCTATAATATATCGCGGTCTTATTACCTCATATATATTTTCTCATGCGAAGTGTATAAACATCGCAGTCATTCGATAATAATAATATTATTATTATTATTATGATCAAGTTCATTTCATCATATATTTTTTTTTATTATTACGACTGGTAAGGAAGTTTTAAGGAGTTTTGAGAATAAAGGCCGCTGCGATTATAACGTTAATTAATAGTACATAATTGATAATAGTGTAAGAGTATTTCAATATTATTGATGATGTAATAATTTTGTAACCAAAAAAGAAGCGCAATAAAATTCAATAAGACCCACCTAAAAATTAACGCATTATAAACTTATAATAGGTAGTATAATTTATAAAATATATACGTTGTAAAATATGGATTTAGTGGCCAGAGATAACAATACACGATGTACATTTACAAAAGACGATATTAATTTTTGATATTTACTCATTTTTCAAGCTTGCATACTATTTAATCATAATATTCATAATAATATGTACGATGTTCCTAATTGTATAATAATTATGACAACATGATACAATTTCTTCACAGATGATAATATTTCGGATATCTGCGCAGTCGTCATAATATTCAGTAGGTATTTAATAATTTTTCTAGATAAAAACGTTTAATGAAAATTAATTCAAATACGCATTATAATAACATTATTGTGTGCCAATAATAATTATTGTAAGAGCTAAATGCAATTTAATCGTTCTGTTATAAGAATGTCGGACAAAAATTATTTTCAATCATAACAATGATTAACAAATAAACATTTCTTTTTATCCGTACCAAACAAATTGTGTGACGCGTGCCAATTAAGTTTATAAGATATATTATATTATATTTGCTTTTCGTATTCGGGCAATAAATTACGTTTGGTTTATTAGCTTTTGTTCTATCTTTATTACTTGGTAATTGCCCTGAACAAACAAATGGCTGATTATTACTTACTTTATATTATTGTCAATTAATAGGTACGAAGAAAATTGGAGGGGGTTAAACGTGTTATTTATATATAATACGACGGGACTTGTTGAACAATGAGCATGTTACAAGCTATAGCACACCAATTGACTTACATCAGCAATTAATTTAAGCACAATGTTAAATGAAATTATTTGGAGACAAATAAAAATGTACCAAATTTGTTCGTGTCATACACGTCCTAATATCATTATAATATATACAGTAATACAAATACAATAACTATTTACAACCCAGTTTTCAATAAGAATAATAAAAAATACATATTATAATATTGATAAGATGGCAATTATTATGACGAGTAATACTGCAGATATTATTGCTGTATTTATTGTTTGGAAAGGTTAACATTTTACAGTGTTCATCTCTAAAACTTACTATATCGGGAATGTCGTCATCGGAACGTTATATTGTTACGTCGCGAAAATAATTAATATTGTTATATATCTATATATTTTATTATATCGCATTAATAATTATGCGGTTATAGAGATTAAATTAAAATTTGTACATAATAATTTGGCTGATATAATATGCCTGTCTTAAAATATATTATTCTTGAATAACATGCTTATCACAATGCATTTAAAATAAACACTAATAAATGGTTAACAGAATGCATATTGTAAGAAGACCAATAATAAATATTTGTATCGTAAATTATAATCAATCAGTAACGACTTAACTATTTATAATATACTTCCATTAATAGTTGTAAACAAGAGGAGAAGAGTTGTGAGGAAAAATATAAGTAAAATTGTATTACAATATTAGTACTTGGTTTGTGCTCATGTTAATCACATTATCAACAAATAATTACAATCTACAGCTTTGTGGTACATAATTATAATTTGATACCCATAAGTCATAAGCTAAGTAAGTAAATTAACCTCATATATAATTATATATATATATATACATGCGTATACTTATATAGATAAAAAAATATAAAAACGTCGATTGGTCGCAAACGACTCAAACACAAATAGTATTTCTTTTAATTCAACAAAAAATTGTATTATAAATAAATTGAACAATGGAGTTTGGATTAATAGTTGTTGTGGAACATTGAAAAGGAAAAGCAATATTTATTGTAATTTTATGAATTTAGCACTTATTGTGAATATATTTTTTTTCTATTGAAATATGTGAATATCGTGCAAGATTAATTGTACTCTAAGTAATTTACTATATTAAAATTATTCTAAATTTTGAATATAAAAAAAAAAAAAAAAAAATACAAATTACTGGAAATCGAGGAATCCCTTCCCACGATAACAGTTTTGTTGTCGAGCTCTACACAATACTTATTCTGTTCAATTTCACACTTTGAGAATAATAAAACATTTTTTTTACAAACGTAAATCCATATTTTTTTTAAGGTTTTATTCAAAACAAATTTACAAATTATTCTCTATTGGTAGTTCAAAGTAGCTATATAACATACATTCACTATGTTTATTTAACACAAAACACTATCTATTGTTTTTGAACGTCTAAGATTTTTATAATTGATAAATAGAGACAAAATAATAAAAAAATCTATTTATTATTATTATTTTTTAAACAAAAATAAAGTTAAATGTTTATATGAATATAATTATTGTGTATGTGATAGGTGTTTCAATTTAACAAAACTAAGTTACAGAAATAAATCATCCTGTGCATTAATATGATAATATTATTGATGATATTCAAATCAAATCGTACTCTCACTCGTAATATTATGTATGATTTAAAATAATTTTAATGATAACATACATTTTTAATTTCATAATCATAGACAGAATATAATTTCAAAAATCCGATGTACCAATGAGTGGGTATGGTTTAAGTACTAAACAAATGGTTGTATACTTATATATTAAATTAGTATCAGGTATTTTATGAATACTTTAAGGAGCTGGGATCACTGATGTGCAGTTATGCAAAGCAAAATTGGTTGGCGTTGTAACTATTCCTATAATATATTACTTTGATCTTCTAAACTTTAAATTATATTAATTGATATTGATAGACGATAATTTATTATAATATACATAGCATATTATGCTTTTTGAGGTATTCTGTTTCCGCTCATTAAATATAAAATATAAAATGCCATTGGAAAAAATCATTATTATATGATAAATAAAATACATTTATTTTTTGATCATTTAATTTTTTTATGTAATAATAAAATTCATGAACATGTAAAAATTATTATTTAATCAGAAATTTAATTTTTTTTTATTTAATTATAACATTTTATGTTTAAAAGGTTCTTTGTAAAATTGTGTTATTGGAATTTTAAAAATAGTTTAGCATAAAATACATGTAACTTTTTTATAAGCGATTG
The DNA here is from genome assembly GCA_020882235.1 of Schizaphis graminum. NCBI lineage: Eukaryota > Metazoa > Arthropoda > Insecta > Hemiptera > Aphididae > Schizaphis > Schizaphis graminum. The sequence continues at coordinate 75,783,206 of CM037032.1, forward strand.
ATTCAGTGTAAAACATCCAATTTTTAAAAATGAAAAATATTTAACTTTAAAATCAGTGTGATCTGCAGCAATATTGATCATGTTGTATAGGCTATAAAATATAGGTATAAGCCTACATGTCGTGGCCCTCTATATTTTGCGCTAGCAGCATGTCATCGTTGTCGTTGACGTTGACGCTGATGAAATTCGTGTATGTACCAAGTTTGTCACAGACAATATAATATGATGTCTATGGAATAATAATAATTTAAACGTATATTTATATTATATGAATGTGCATAGGAGCCCAATTATTCATTTATTCCATAATATTATAGCTAAAATATAATATTTATTTATAATGGTAATGATGACAAAAAGCTTTTAATTTATATACATGAGTTTGAATTCTGACAAATTTCGACGGATAAAGTATAGATATAATATTTTATAATATATTTAACCTTGTACTATAATATTGCTAGCACTTTTTTCCTACAATATTTTTGTTGAAACAATTAGTTTGCACAATATGATTGAAGTTAAAGTTTTCAGCGGTTCATTGACACGGTAATTAATTAGTGGATTTTGCAATAAATTTAAAAGCTTTCCAATCAGGATAAGAATTCAAGAAATTATTTTATGGAGATAAGATACCATTATTACTTTAAACATAGCACATACATAATAATATTATTATGATAATTTTATTTATCTCATAATAAAAATAATGCAATTATAGTCTTGATATTTGAAATCATAATTTCAAAAATATTTCAGACTATGGTACTAAAAAATTTAATTAGTCGTATACATTCTATAAAAAATATATATCAATCTAACTTCGTTAAAAAATATCCATGGTACATTTTTTAAATAAAAATATAATTTTGAATATAATTTATATATGTTATATACTAGTTAAAAATCAAAAACCGATGTTAAATTATTTGTCAAAAACAATCACATTGAATGACACATACACAAAAAATATTTAACAAATTTCGTATATTTTTAAATATTATCTTGTATTGCTGTATGGATAAAATATTTATAATACACATACAAACGTTTTATTAATGATAAATTGATAACACTTGCTTTAATCTATTACTATTTGGATTATAAATAATTTAATAGCAATATGATTGCATAAGAGTAAGTAATTGACTGGCTTTTAAAAGTTTTTATGAATAGTTTTAAATTTATAGACGAAACATACTAAATATTAAACAATATTATATTAATCATTTTACAAAAATATTGTACAGACAATTTTATACATATATTTTTTTTCCAAACAATGTGTATCTAGGTATTTAATAAATTAAAATTGTAGTGTATCTAGAGTATTAAAGAATTAATATGTTCATTTTAGACACTAAATTATTACTTGTATTATATTATTATAGTAATAAAAAATAATATAGTTACATGTAACTTTTTAAAAAGAAAATAGCATATAAACTATTATTTAGTTAAGCACTACGCATATGTATTTTGTATTTCAAGTCGAAATTACAATTTATTCTACTGTCAACTTCCGATCACAGCTGAGTCTCATTTGTATTTAATTTAGACGATGGAATTAGGAAAATAATATGTTTATCAACTATGTATAAATATTGCATACGTTATTCAACTATACAATTTAAATTTAATCTTTCGGTAACTGGTAAATTCTACAAATAATTAGAGTTATAAGTTATAAGCATTCTTCGTTTATGCTCAGAAATTTTGAAAGAAGAAAAGAGAACTATACATAAAAACAACTATTTAATAACCTACATCAAACATTCTCGTATACTTTTTGATGTATTTAACGATTTTAACGTTTATTTATATTGCTTAATTATTTACATCAAAAACGAGAATGATTATAATATAATATGCTTATACAATCACAGAATAGAATAAACAATAAATATATTATTACGAATGTGGTAAATGGATAATTAATTAATCCAAAAATATATGTATAAACATTAAACACTACGATGAGGTAAAACTGAAAATAACATGCGCACCGATGACTTTGTACAAAATCACTGTACCTATACAAATTAAACATAATATTATGTAATTATATTGGAATACACGTGTCTAAAAATCGAAAATCTACATAGTGTTTAATTTGTATTTATTTAAATACAAATAGTCAAACAGTCAGTCAGTATTATAATATTACCCACGTGCGTTTCATTAGGAAAACCAATGAAAGTATTGTTTGCCACTTAATTTTCAATTGAAAAAAGAGTAAATGAAAAAAAAAATAAAATAAAATAGTCATATTATTATAACAAGTGCAAAAATAAATTATCAATAATATAATTATATTTCATTGTTTGATTACCCGTGTAGTTGATGATTTTATTTCGATATTCATATTTCACGAAATTAATAATGATAATATAATTTATCATCAGCTACGCTACTACACCCCTACATGGACAGCGACAAAAATTATTATTGCATACGTTGTTCTGCAACGTCGACTACGCAATAATAACTTACTGTTGTAAAGTATAATATATACTAAAATATTATTTTTATTGATCATTTTTTTTCTCTTCCTCGTCAACATCATTTCATACCATCATTTTATATCCCAATCTTTATTCACCCCTCAAGTATACTGTTATATACGTTTTTTTTCTTGGTCAATAATATTCATCTCTTTACTGTAGCGTTGTTTATATATATATATATATATATATAAATATAATATATACATGATTTATTCATCGTTGCAGGCGGTTAGATTGTTAAAAAAACAACACTCGCGTTTATAATTTGGTGAACTTTTATAGTAATGAAAAATTATGAAAAAAAAAAAACGAAACAAAATGCCAACTGCACAACAGTGAGAAAATTTTAAAAGGAATATTATAAGTCCCAAATGTCTACGCTTTATACAATATATATATAGTGATTTTATTATATATATAAGCTATGTATATATTTATAAAACATTTAAAGTTTTAATTATATATTGTTCAATCTTAAATTAATATCATGGTAAATTATTTATAAGTAATATATCTGAAAAAACCCTTCTTATAAAGTAATAGTAAGTAATAGTAGGTATATAACATGCACAAGGGGTAAATATTCGATGGATGCTTTTATAGATTATAATAATATAATAACATGTATATAAATATACAATTATTTATATTAATTTTAACATAAATACTAATTAAAATCAAAATGGTCAAATTCGTTACAAAACTTAGACAAACAATATAATGAAATTTTAATTTGTAAAATGTATACATATTTATTTAAAATAACATTAAAACTAAAATTATAAATTATAATCAATAAATAATTATTTTGATAAATTTTCTTCAAAAACTTAAAATGAAAAAGATAGAACTATTATCATGTAAAATTGTACATAATATGAAACATTATAAAGATCAAAGACCTATCGGGGAAACCATAGTTTTGTTCTTATTATTAATTTACGATTTATTTTATGTATTGTTTTGTACGGTTAATGTTTGACGAGAAAATTAAAAATTAATCGATGAGTTTTAAAAGTATTGGTTATATTTTGTAGATGGACCGAGAGGACTATGTATATTACTATACTTCATATAATTTTGTTATCATGTTATATAAAAGCGTTCCGTGGTTTCCGGTGAACTCAAGTTTTCATACCATTCGAGACTTGATCAACGTTTACGTTGTGTACTCATATCCAATTGATTATCGATGTACAAAATAATAAACAAATGTATAATATAAAACTCGTTTTTATTATAGTACGCTAGCAGTGCCCGCGCCTTAAAAATCCATTACGAACACGTCAACTATCTATACCTTTATATCTATTTGGTGAATATTGCAAGTATATATACTGATTATTTTCTCCTGAATATATATATATATATACTTGACATTAGTCTCTAACACATGCGATAGAGTGCGTTTTTGTTACACATTGCCAAAAAGAAAACAATCGAAAATAATAATATTGTATAAACTTATAAAGCAACAACAAAAAGCTACAATAAAACATTGCTACATCGTAGTTATTTGTTTACAATATTATGTTAGATAATAATATTATTTTTTGCACGCAATCAGTTGAAATACAATCTATATACTTATATAGTTATACTTATATACTTATATACTGCGTGATTCTTTAATCGGATAATATTTATTATTTTAAAATATGTTATTTTTGGAAATATTTTTTTTTTACATAATTTACGGTCGATATAAAACAAAAATATTTTTAGAAAATTATATTATTAATATGTTTTATCGTTATAATTTTTTAAAACTTACATTTTTGAATGGCAATATATATTTTTAATTTTAAATTCTAAAGCAGAATATTTTTCGGAGTATTTTGATACGGACAAATCAAAATTTGGACTAGTAGTTTATGAGTTATAACTGCTATAAATATTTAAAGTTTAAATAAGTGGATTAGTAGACCAATGTTGCGTGGTAACTCATTACTTCATTACTCTGCTCATTTTTAACTTTAAATACTTATATAATTCATAAGCTACTTTTAATTTCAATTTTTATACATCGAAATACTTCGAAAAATATTCTACTGATCATGGTTAAAAAATGTCCCCGTAATATGATGTTGACATAAAATAATGTTGTTAGATGTGCCAATATGTGAACAATTTTTGTAATGTAGGAAGCGTAAAGAAAAAATAACTATTGCATCCATTCGATAGCGACATAAATTATCCAAATTTGTGATGGAGCAATTAATAATTGTTATGCGTATACGTGCTTCGTAAAGAAGTCCACAGGGGAAAACATTTAACTATATTATGTGAATGCGCAAAGATAACTTTTAAATAATATCGAAACTTTAGTCATTATTTACTACGATTAAAAAAAAAGTGAAATATTTTTAACTTTAACAGGTAAAGTAAATATCCATGAACTTATTGTGGTTTTATTCAGCATTTATCATAATATACAATTTTACAGTTTTTCATCGCGGTACGTTTGTATAGTGTATTATAATATTATTATTATATTATTATAATGTATACCTATGATGTGAACAACCATATAACGTACGTACAATATACAATATAAAATGATGATCATCGTTCTCAATATATCATAGTCATATTTAGCTCGAAATTTCGTATCGTTAACCATCCTGGCCTTTTTTGACAACTTGCCTCCAAAATCTACTGTCACTTAGAATAAATTTGAGACGACAATTTGCTTAATATAGTTTATTCACACAAGGCGCTGTTGATACGATGATGGAACGGAGATAAATTTAAATATATATTATTTAGATATAATATTCTTGCTCAAAACTATATTATTTACTTTGGATTTTACGTTTTTAAATATATACTTATAATAATTATACATTTTATAATATTATAGTATTATACATGTATTATATATTTCTACAAATTCCACTAACAACATGGAATTACCTCAGAATACGCGATTATTACATAATAATAATAATAATAATAATATGCCGTAGTGCAAATATAATATGCTCCGCATACACACAAATAAACATAACACGAAACGAACGTTAATTTGAAAGAAATAATAAAAACGAATTGTCAAGTTAGTTTTTATTATTGGTCAATGTTTCTTTTTCCAAGAAACTATAACGTTTAATTCTGTTCAAAAAATGTATGATGTTTTATTACAAACATGCTTTAATAATCTGCATATATTTAATTTTTTTAAACTTTGATATACAGCGAGAGAACCATTGGTTTTATTATACAATGCACGGTTTTTCCCTCATTCCCAATTAAATACACTTTTCTCCAAGTGAAAACACCACAAGAAGTTGTACGTAACTCCATAGCTTGGATATTGAAAAAAGCAGACTGGGTATCGGTCATTTTTAAAATTATCTAACAGTAGTTTTAAAAAAGTAAAAACAATCATATCAAATGGTTTTGGTTTTTATGCATATTAAGGCTTAAATAAACAATACCACTAAAACATCATATCATTAAAATCTAATTTTAAATAAATAATTGAAATGCGTATACTCGTACTATAGAAACAAACTGACTAAGTACCCATTAAAATGGCTGTAAACGGAAACTAGATAGTTTTTTTTAATACAATAATTATATAATACTATTTACACTTATGATACATTTGTACATGTTAAATTTAATTTTAGTCCAACAAGGTATAGAGTTTCATTGGGATCTACATTATTGTATGCATGGATATAAAATAAAATTAGTAGTGTACAATGTACTAATGTACATCATATATTATGTATACGATGCAGTATATTATAATTGTATGCACATTTTAACCTACACTAAGTAAGATAATGTTAGTTGTAGTTTAGACAGTTAGTATTAGAAGTAGGTAATACTATTGTATTCGATAAACGAAATCGAATCGGCACTTTTATTTTTATAATTTTGTAAGTGGGTTATTCTTGATAGCATTGTATATCACTACCGTTGATTAAATTATACTGTTATCAACATTACTTTTTTATAGTATTACGTCATGTTGATTGAATATTATAATATTCTATCATAAGAGTACAGTTGCCTATATCCCACTGCAGAGCTGTAATAACGGTGTATATTGATGGTTTTAGAATTAAAACAAATATCGTACAGACGACCCTTCCATTTATCATCTCGTGTCAATGCTGCGAAGTAAAAGACGATTAATAACGATTTGTGGGCGAGAAATACGAGTAGCACGCGTTTGCTCAGTATCTACACTCTACAGTGTAGTATAAATATATCAATAATATGCAATATAATATGATATGTGTGAAGAATAATTGAGAGGGAAAAAATCGATTTACAATACGCTCAAGCATATCTTACTCAGAACAAATTCAACATAATAGTATAATATAGTCTCCGCATCGATATGACGCGAATGTATAATATTTAGATTGGCAAACTATATAGTTTATTTACTATATTATATTTTTATAAGAGCGCCGGACTGATTTGCCATTGACCCGGATTCATATTATAATTCCGAGGTCACAACATTACAGCGGCTACTACAGTGATAATGACGACGATCATCATATTAATACGTCGGTGATGATAATAACAATAATATATAATTATTATTAAGCAACTGTGTATATAGTTACTTAAAATCCTGTAGGTATCATATAGGTACACATAAACGGTAGCATCTGGTAATCTAAGAAAGGTGATTGTGATGCACACCTTATCATTTTCCGTTGATTGAGGCCACTGATAACATAATATTATAACCATTCATAACATATCGTGTAGAATGTACATAATATTGTTACCGGAAACGTGATTAATTCCATTATTATTTCTGCAGGTAGGCAAATACACTTAGATAATACCTGAAAGTTTATCTTTCGTGTTTTCGTATACGATTTTGAGCTGTGTTTAGTCACATCATGACGAGTACATAATACAACACAAACTATATAACATTTATTGATTAATTTGTTTAAAATGCATACAGAACAATATAACTGACTGACGATTTGGGGAGTTATGTGAATAGACGATAAGGTATGTCATAATTTGTAGGTGAAATGTCAACTAACGTAATATTATTTCACACAAGATACAATATGATAATATTATTTATTGATCACGTTGTTATTAAGAGCCTACGTAACGCCTACATACATATTATATTTACAACCTAAATAATATATTATTATAACACGAGTACAATTATACGCAATATATTTATAGGACTAATTTGTTGAATATTGTAATTTTGGTTATTTTTGGTTACATATATTATAATTTTAGATAAACAAACATTTAAGTGAACACAGAACAATATAATATTTTTAGAATTGTTTAACATTTGAGATGTTTTTATTTCTTACATTACTATTAGTATTATTATTAATAATTTACTTCCAAAAAAAATAAAGAGGAGATAAACTTGAAGAAAGTAGCATGTGCTTATTTTTTTTATTTTTCTAGCTGCAAGATCAAAGTTTAAGAATATTGTCTTCGTTCGTCTTTAGACATTTTTCTTCTAAAAACCTAATGGGATGGATATTTCTCAAAAATACGAAAATGCGGGGTTAGTACTTAGTAGGTACATTAATGTGAGTAATGTGTATAGAATAAACCAAGACAGTAAATAATAGTGAATCATCCTCTAATATCGTATATTAAGATTTCTTGTATAGCGGTACATATATATTTATTACTAAAAATGTAAAATGTTTTATTTAATAAACTACAGGTAGTAATTTTCTCTAAACCAACAAAATAAGTCAACAAAATATTGATTATGGTTTTAAATATATATAAGTACTAGCTACTAATAGATATACTACTAAAGATAATTATATAGCCCGTAAAATTATTAAAAGTGAGTGTTTTAGTTTATTACAAAATTAAATATTTTATATTTTGTTTTTATGTTAGAAAGAATATTTATTTATCTTTAGTAAGCGTAAATCAGTTTTTGATAATAAACCAAATTAAATTAAATATAATATTATATTATGTTTCCGTTTCATTCTTCTGTAGACTATTATATACAATATCTTTAATGAACAATAAAAATAAAAAATAAATAACATAATTCTTTTATTTGGTGTATTTTTTTCGTCTGTTTAAAAACGCTATAGGCATTATGCTAATTAATGGACATTCAACATAATATACGAGTAACATAAGCCATAATAGTGGGTGATTAATATTGTTAGTGACATTAAAATTTATCAACAAAAAACAACGTATGTATTTTTATTATAATATTAATAGTCGTAATATCATAATATTATACATATATTGCACTATCTCCAATAGCTATTAATGAGCATTTATTGCTCAAAATTATATCATATTTTGCTTGAATTAAATTTGGATGAAATTCGAGTATAATGTGCACAAACATACGAGAAGCTAACTATATACCTAATTGAGCACATATACTGTACTACCGTGTTAATGTGTATAGACTATAGAATATTAGGCCTTAAAAACATAAAGTTAATCACTTAACAAATTATTATTTTCCTTAGTTATATGATTTTGTCTAAATATTTTTGATCTTGAATTTACGAGTACCTACTTTTTCACGATTATAGTAAATAAACTACACTATAGTGTAGTAATTATCGTTATCTCTATAAAAACTATTACCTAAGATTGAATGTTCTGAAAATGTATATTTTTTAATACTATAGTTAAACTTATTTTGTTTGTTTAATAATATATTCTTCTTTCATCTAGCTTAAAAATAGTTACTATCGTTATTTTATGTCTCATTTAACACAAATGCGATCAGATTAGGATATCATTTAACGGATTAAAAATAAAAATAAAAACTCTAAATAAGACCTAAATTGGTTGTGTTGAAATTATGACTTTTGTCATGATACTTTAGATGATTGAATAATAAAATTATAGTTTAAATAATATTTTTAAACATTGATAGAGATATATAGGTATAAATCATGTTACACATATTTTAAATAGTTATTACGAATATTAAATGATTTTTTATTAATTTTAATTTTTATATTTTTAGATAATTTTAAGTTCAATAAATACTAAATAGTGCGTAAAGCTATCAATTTCCAATATGATAGTTCAGAACAATAGTTTTCTTTAAAACGACTTTTTTTGACAACATAACATATAACATATACTAATATAAGTAATTGACAGCTCTCTAATAGAAAATTATATACTTTAAATAATATATTATTTTAACACATGTTGACAACCGACATAGTTGCAATAAGTTACATATTTTGTTAAAATTATTTTTGCAATAAAAAGACTGTAGAGGAGAGTTATTAAAAAAATAAAATAGACGTGTAAATTTACTTTAGAGTAAATCAATATTTAAAGTTTTTGAGATAAAAAAAATGCGATTATTAATGTTTCAGATCTGGGCTTATAGATAACTAAATAATACTTAAATAATTCAATATGAATAAATACAAAATATATCAGTATTGAAAAACTAATTTTATTAATTTTAGATCTATTATTTATGATAAAATTATACAATGTTGAATGTAACGATTTTACTATTTTAATTTTTAGTAATTTAATAATGCAGCTTCAGACTTAGTAAACGGCACCAATCCCGCCAAAGTTAAAACATAATAATTAAATGCTTTAATACGTATAATTTCGTTTTTATGCTTTAAATAAATATATAAAGACAAACTTCAGTAAATCGTAAATGATCAATGAAGATTACAATTAAAATTAAGATATATTATATTGCTTTATAACTGTATTTTTAGTACTTGATAATTAAAACGAAATGTGTTAGTTTAGAATCGTCTTTTTAAGACACTACATATTGAAAAATTAGAGATACTCGTATAGATCTAATTATATTTGTATTATACAAACAGGTACGTCATAATCGACAGATGAACTGTCAGTAGCAAGCTAATTATATTTGAACAATGTTATTAACGAAAAAAAAAACTTGAGCAGGAAAAAAACTATTTTGATATTTAAAAAAAATATGGTTTTAAAAACTTTAACACCGTTAACTTTTAGTCAAATAAACCAACCAGAAAGTGTTTAAATTATCGTGGAAACTTATTTTTAAATATATATTTATCTATACATCATAATGACAAAATGTGCTGGAATTTTGAAGTTTTTATAGATAATTTAAAAACGGAATGAAAATTTCAGATATTTTACGGCATGGGAACTTAATATGTGATGTACGAAATACATATTATATTGCACGGTTTTTGGTTGAGTAAAGTCGCATATTTTATTATACAACTAAATAAAATAACAAAATAATAATATGTGTAGTAACGATGATATCCTAGAACAATCAAAAATAAACAAAACAAAAAAAAAAGAAATAAAGATATAAATGTATTTTATGATTTTACGTTTTTTTTCCAAACGTATAGCTTTTTTTTAAGTTTATTATATACGCTCAAGTGTTTTAGGAAAAAGAATACATAAGTGCATTATAATATATTGTAAAATATGCAAAATAAACCTTAGTCAAATGGGTGGGCGTAGGCATAGTTTCTACTGCTATAAATGTTGTTATTTGCTATCAAAAATATTATAATTCTTAAATAATTGAACAAGAATACGAGTATACTGTTTTATATATAAATCATTCCACAAATGAAGAAAAATAAATATAGATTTATTTTTTTTTTTTGAATGTAGGTAATGATTATAATAGTTAGATTAATTCAGAATAACAATTTTGTTTGCGAGCAATTACATATTATTTAAATGAACTTATCAAAAATAATGATGTATACAATGTTTATATGATACCTATTATAATTCGAACGTGATATATGGATAAAATTGGTCATATTATTATCGAAGGTTTTGATATTTTGCCTCATATTACACGAATCTTTTGGTAAAAAATGAGACTTACGAAAACAAAAATCGCAGCAGAACACATTTATGCAGCCATCATAAAAGAGAAGTCTAATTAGAACCCTAAGGGTAGTCGTTATACATATATGATATTTACAAAATGTACACACTCGTATATATATTTATTTACTCGTATTGATCATTTACGAGTAATATATTACGTACTCGTTATAGGTTATTGTCGTAGTTAGTAATACATGTACACGGTGTGTATAGTATATGATAACATAAAATAGATTGCAATGCAATGGAAGATACCATAACGGTATATATTGTAAAAATAAATTGTTCTTTTAGACAGAAGAAGAGACAATTATTATATTATTCCACAATTTTCACAAGTTTAGATAGGAGTGGGATTTATTTGCAATTTCCATACACCTAAACGCATTCAAACGATATGTAATTATATTATATTATGTACTTTTATTATATAAAGTGACGTCATTAAATATAAAAAAAAGTTCAAAGGGAAGGAGAAGGAAAATAAAATAAAATACCTACAGTTAATATTGCAGTAACCTATACACATCCTCGCGAGGGTAGAATATTAGTACTATACCATACAGTTAAAAATAAATAACCGATAAAACGTGTCATATAAGTCGGTGTCGTAGGTAACATGATTTGTTTTGATTATTTGTTCAACTTGGCGCAACATTACAACTAAATATTTTTTTTTTTAATTTAATATCTCCTACAATTTGGTTAAATGATTATGAAACCTATCTGCGTGATATAATTATTAGTTTGTTAAAAATATAATTATGAAAAATGAAAGAACGCTAATAGTTAGAAAAGCGTAGTTTCTTCAAATCAATTAAGAAATTCGATAAATGAACTATCAATAATATTAGTAAAATAATATGTGTACAAGTTACAGTATAAACTATATTAATAAATTTTATAATATGTTTTATTACTCGAAAAGAGTAAAAATAACATATACAGTGTTCTCAATTCAGAATCGAATAAAGTAAAATTACAGACATTTTGATTTTTGTAATAATAGTTATGATTGTTTAACAAATAACCACAACACGTAAATTAATGTAACAAGCTCCTCTTTTATTTATTATTAATTTATATTTTACTACACGTACAACTTGAATACACCTGGGAAAAAAATAATAAATTTAAAATATGGCGTTATATCGATGTATCTCGGTTTTGGGGTACCACGTTTTGTAACTGAGATAGGTAATCTACCCGTGTCGGATATTACATAGCACCTGGTATAATTTTGAACTTGGTTCTAACTATAATTTAAACTTTTCTGATATATTTATATCTGTAATAATTTTTAAAATTTTATTCAAAATCAATGGAATAGTTTTTGAGTCTTTAAGGTATGGCTAATTACCAATGGTAACCCAATATATATGTGTGTATACTGTATATATATTATACACACACACAAAATAATAATCTATTTTCGTAAGAAAAAATGAAATTCATGCATGAGCCATCCTATTATACCATATATGGGTTAAAAAACTAAGTTATAAATACTACTCGAGTTTCAAGGAATATTTTCGTATAATTTGGAGCGAATTAGTTCAGTAGTTTCCAAATGTATAAGCTTATTTCATCAAGCTTATTTAAGTGGTATAAAAGTCAAAATATTTTTTATAAAATATGATAAAAATGATATTTTTGAAAATGTCACAATAGCTTTTGTATAATTTTATTTGATTTTTATTAAAAATCACACACATGTAGTAAATATTTGTTTTTGGATACTTCACTCTCAATCAGTAGTGATTTAAATTAAAATTGTTATTACTTGTAAATAATTCATACTTTCTTAAATGTTTATAATACATAATCCAGGAATTTTAGATTTGAAATCACTTTTCAACCATATAATGTATACGAACTAAACATTATACTCAATATTATATTATGTTAAATCTCAGAGAGCGTGTTTTTGACATGTAGGTAGTCTCGTATGAAAAATTGAAATAAGAAACTTGATAATACAACTTGTATCACGTTCTCGAAATCACGATTGAAAAAGAGTATTTATTACAATGTTTTTCACATATTATTATTGTATTATAATTACGGATAATACATTCACATAAATATGTAAAATCAGAGGGCCGTTATTCATGTGTACGTAATGTCACTTCTACCACGGGTTGTTAGCGTGTCATACTATGCGTGTGCAAAAGTGTGTTGATGCCGTTAGTGGGGACATGAGTAGAACGTTATGTCAATAATAAATAATTATACAGCGAATGGCAATCAATGGCTAATGAAAACAATTTATGAAACGATTTCTTTTACAACAATTTGTTATTATCATTATTTTTTTTTCACCTACGATTCAAGTAATAATATAATGTACTACATAAACGATCGATTTAGTAATATGTAAGTACATTAAACACAATATATTATATTAATACAGCATTATAACATTATTTTACACTTATTTTGTATATTAATATTGCAATAAAACGTCAAATTAGATGTAAAAAAATAAATCTAAATCATAAAATCATAAATTATGCTTTATAGTATAGCAATTTATTGAAATCGCATCGTGATTAACATCTATTTAAATAATACCTATTTAATTAATATAATCATAATATAACAACACACGAGTATTATATTTATAATTGTTCAAAAACGGTTGTAATTATCATGGTATTGTATTGTTGGTATTTTAATGTCCTCAAGGCGTATAATTTGTTCAATTAATTTTTTAGACTAATTATAAAATTAGACAGTTTTTCTGTTAGCTTATTATTTATATTACATAATTACACATTTTTTACGATTTACACAATTTAGTTGCTTAAATATTTGATAATTATTTCACTTGACGACTAAGTGCAATCTATACGTGTATTTAACAGGTAATTGTCGTGTAACATTTATGTAAAATAATCTATTAAATAAACTTGTTGAATTTTTTATTTAAACAATAATTTTAGTATTTAAATCTATTTAATTTATTTAGTTTTTATTTTTAAATACTTTTTTACTATAAACATTAAATCAAAATAATATTTTCTAAATACCACTTAATAATAAAATCAAAAACATATGATCGCCTCTCTAATGTGTCTTTGAAAACGACCATACACAATTGATATACTTACTAATATATTATTTAAATCTGCGGTTCTCATCTTTTTTAGTTGTGTGAACCACCTGTTTTGTAAACAAATCTTTGAGGCCCACTAATAACTAAAAGCATACCTATATACGTATGTTATATATATAATAATATTAAGTACTTATGTGTTATGTAATAAAAATACATAATACAATTATTTTAAATATATACTTTAATAATGTTAGTATTGTTGGGTCCAAGGCCCATAAGTGAGCCGCAGTCCATGGGTTGAGAACTGCTGATCTAAATAGTCTTTTTCGCGTACCACTATCGTTCATCACAATCAATGTATATTTGTCGTATCGAAAATCCAAAGGTATAATAAATAATCATATCAATTACAATTTACAGCTAAAACTATTATTTACACAATACAATATATATATTTTAATCGTGGAAAAAAAGTTTAAATCCCGCAACAGCAAGTGTTTGCATTCGTATAAAACTTACAGTTCTACACAATTCGTCATAAGACGTAATCATATTTAAACACATATAAAATGCATGTGAAAAAATAAATATTTTTAAATAATATATGTATAATTAAATATCATAAATATCAAAATTAAATTATCGAAAAACCGCATAACTTCATATATACATACTATGATACTCATACGTTTTATGACACACGGGGATTAAAACCGTTGAATAGAATACAGACCTGTTGTATGGGGGCGGCAGTTAATGGAAGGCTTCATAGGGACTCGCCGATCGAGCCCGGTTTCCCGGGGATACCGGTATTGTCCAATTATTCATTGTTCGCGTCGTTATTAGTGATGTCAAAAATAGAAACAAAATTCGATATAATAATATTTATAGCAAGAAAAACAGAAACAGAGATGGAGTGCATGAAACAGAGTGAGAGAGTAATACTTTGACTCATAATTCAACCGACTCGAACCGAAAAATCAATATATAAGCTAGGCGACGTATATACATATTATTAAAATATACATATTATACATAATACTATATATATATATATATGATAAACCATGAAAATAACGTCAGGCGCACCACCCTCGGCTGTGGACATTAATATAACGACGAAAAACAATAATAATTATTAATTAATAACACACAACCGTATTGATTTTGAAAATATACACGAAAGACCATCGTCACCGTAAACGCATATATAACGAATATAATTTGATATTACCTTCACGTTTCGATAATCATCATATTATTATTACACATAACTCGTATATTACCGTCATAATAATAATATAACCCAAGTACCGACCTTTTTAACTGTACGCGTATATTATAATAATAATATACCTGATGACCCTAATATAATATATTATAATGCATACACACGTAGTACGGTAGTCGACGTTCGTCTCGGCCATAAACGCTGATAACCACGTGGTATATACTTATGCTATTATCATTAGGACAGCAGTCAGCGGTGTATGTGCATAGATAATGTTATTTAATATTTTAGTATTTATTTATTTATCAAAACAATAATAATTAATACGTTTTGTATACACACTTTAATATGAAAAATGATGGGCCTGCAGAACACACGATGTTTGTTAGAAGAGAGATCTATATAATACCAGTGGCTAGTGAGTATTGAAATATGCTTACCTATCAATATTAATTAACATCAACAACCACAGTTTATGAAGTATTTTAAGCCATGTCAACAACAAAATATATTATCAATATTAGCATAGGAATTTTTACTAAACTCATAGTAACCAATAACCATACAACAATCAAAGCTTACCATTTCAGTGTCTATTATATATAACGTTTTTTTCTAGTATAGACAATATACATAATATATATTTATATGCCTGTGCTTCAGGTAAAGGAATCATCCGTGTATGGTAGGGGTGTGATGAGATCCTATTGATTTTTTTAGATTCTGAACGGAGTGATGAATGTATTGATTTTACAATGATGTGTGTTTTTTTTTTTTTTTTTTTTTTTTTTTGTTTTTGTGTCTGTGTACAGCATAACTAGTCGAAATAATGCTTCAATTTCAAACTTTGGGGGTGGTTTCCGATGGCAAAGTGGATATCCTTGGTGCATTATAGAGGTGAAAAGTAAACATTTTCCAACAGTTTTCAAAAAAATCGAGAAAAACAAAAAAAAAATGACAGAAAAACGGGAATTTTTACGCAAAACCAGTTTTCTGCAAAATCGAATTTTTTATTTTGCTATAACTCAAAAAATAATAGATGTAAATACTTAAAATTTTCACCAAATGTTTATATTAGCGTTCTCCATACACAGTTAAATTTTCAAAGAATTTTGACTTTTTTTGAGCTATTTATAGACAATTGAAATTTTCAATTTTTTTAAGTATTTTTTTTTAAAATAACGATAAAAATTTTTTGGCCGGCCAGAAAATCTTGAAAATTTAATACAAGGTTTCTTATAAGTTGTTCTTAAAGTTATAAAAAAAAATCCGAAATCGTTAGTCACAATTTTTTTTTATAAGTGCTTAAAGTTCGAATTTATACGAAATATGTCAAAATTGCGAAAATTGGCAAGTAATTTTGTGGTTAAAAAATCGTAAAAATTTTTCCTTTTATAACTAAGATTTGAAAATTTGGTACAAAGTTCTCCATAAAATTTTCTTCAACTATCTGCAAAAAAAACTCTACCGGACTAAAACAAAAAATTTTTATGAGTGATTGAAATTTAAATTTTTACAAAACCGCGTTAAATAACGGTTTAGCCTCAAACGATTTTTGATATTTGTTGTTATTCAAACAGTATAAGTCGTAAATACTTGAAAATTTTACCAGTTATTTAGATTGCCATTTTCTTTACGTGATTTGATTTTCAAAACATTTTGACTTTTTTTGAGCTATTTATAGACAATTGAAATTTTCAATTTTTTTTTATTTTTTTTTTATAAATGTTGATAAAAAAAATTTAGCTGGGACAAATTACTTGAAAATTTAATTGAAGGGTCTACATAACTTGTTCTAACTCTCATTCAAAAATTATAAAAATACATAGGCACAATTTTTTTTTATTAGCATTTGAAGTTCAAATATTGACAAAAATTCGTCAAAATCATGAATATTTTTCACTATTTGGTAGTTAAAAATTTATAAATATTTTTCTATCAAAAGCTAAGAATTGAAATTTTAATACTATGCTGTCCATAAGTTAAGCTTAGAATAATTATAAAAAAGTTTGAGGATTGTTCAATTTAAAAAAATTTACGAGTGTTTAAAGTTTTAATTTTAATTTGAAATCAAAAATACACGACGTGTAAAATCACGTTTTACTAATAAATAATTTTCGATTTTTGTTATTTTTAAAAAATTACTAAACGTAAGATCTTGAAACTTTTACTTAAATGTTTGAATTAGTTTCAAAATAGAATATATGATAATATTTCCTGGACTGACAAATCATCTCCGTTCAGAATCGTTTTTCGTATACAATGATACCTATCATTGCATTCAAATTTAACCTACCATAGTCCGAGGTCCACCCCACCCCCTAATGTACAGCAGAGCGATACTCACTTACCGGCTTTTTAATCATATAATTACTACGTAGGCATAAACGATTATCATTAAATCGTTGCAATTTCGCCGCTGCACAAACCCTCGTCGCATCGGGTGTTCTAACTCGTATACTATATACATGATGGTTGCGAACGAAAAACAAAAATTAATTATTATAGACATCGATTGAACCTTTTTATAAAAGCTATATAAATATATTCTATGTTCGACTGAAACTTGCAACAAAGCTTTGCTAAACGTTTACAAATATTTGTTACGAGAGTCTGGTCTGGATAGAAATGTCGATTGTTTTTATCGCAATAAAGTAATAAAGTACAATAATTAGTAATTACAATATTCATATATTGTGAATTAATTTTTCATATTGCTGGATCCTATGCTGGATCCTAATATAAATCCCATCGGTGGTTGTTGTATATGTATTATACGAATAAATTCTTTCAAACATTATATTATGGTAAAAACAACATAATGTTGGCATATTATATTTAACACCATAGACTATAACTATTGTAATAGGGACAGTCATCAAGTCAGATATCCCCGAGAGCTTATTTTTATTTTATTTTCCGCGGGGATTTGTAACGATGCATGCTTTTATCTAATAATACAACAACATATTGTTTAATTCCATCTATCGACTAAAATACGCGTACCTATATGCTAATAATATAAAAACGTCCCTCTTTGTAGATACTTGTCGAGCTATATTAAATATAATTATAAAAAATAATATTATGCGTTATTTATATTAGTTATTTATAACACAAATATATACAATATATTTCATTTACACATAATTGTTCATAAATATAATGTACCTACATGGACGAGTGGGTTTAGATTAGTGATGGGCATAATCGAATTATTTCTATAATCGAGTTATTAGTAATCGATATATTGTCATAATCGAGTTATCACTCGAAATTTTCAATTGATATTAGTACTATTAGTTATTACTTATTACTCGAATAGTGGATAATCGATATATTTTCATAATTGAAATAATCATGAAAAATTTTTAATTAATATGATAAATCGGAAAAAAAATAGAAATAAAAAATTCCATAGATCATAATCTCATTATTTATTTACTTTTTTTATAATTATTTAAACGTTAACCTTGCAAATTATTTTAGACATATAGAATAATAGTTACTAATAAATTTAACAATTTTAATTACTTAAACAAATTTAAATTACTATTTAAAAAAATTATGTCATCTATATTTGTAGGAGTTAATCTGCTTCGACGATCGTTAGTTACTTGCCCAGTTTTTGAAAATACTCGTTCCGAAGAAACTTATGTAGCCGGTATACATAAATATTTCAGTTGCATTTTATATAACTCTGGAAATATATTTTTATGCTGTTTCCAGAAATGTAATGGTTTTTTGTCCTATCCAACAGTGGCATTTCTAAATATTGGCGAATAATCAAAGTTGAAGTTTTAGATGGACTCGACGAAGATTGAACATGTGAAATTTTATTATCAAAATGATCCCAAATTGAATTGTTTGTATTAGAAATTGATGGTGTCTAAACTTTAGATCAATTATATATGTTATATGTATCTATATGATATGTTCATCACTTTTACCTACAGGATTTTACTATCAGATTTTCCAAACCTATTATCAAACATTACACATGATATACATAAATTCAATGAATTCAAAAAATCACCATGATGGTGTATGATATGATAATATTATTATTCCCATAAGGGATTTACGCATGATATAGGGGACTGATCGTCACGAGAATAATCCTCGAGAAACGGTGACATGTATTATCGAGACGGCGATAATAATATTAGTATGGAATGCCAAACATGATGACTATAATTTTGACGACATATTATAAAACTTCGTTATAATAACACTATTATTGATGAGTGTGAAGCGAATACAACTCAATCGAAAATAATCATCGACGAGAAAAAATGGACGTTTTATCCGCTGTTTATATCTCGGTATCATTTTTATGTTTGTTTTCGTTTTATAGTCCGTGATGGACGAGTGCATAATATATGTATAATAATATAGTAGCTTTGCGTAGTACAACGAAAAACGAGTTTTGAATAACTTTGGTAGGATGATAAGTTCCGCCCATGTACAGAAGATTTCTTGCCGTCATTTATCAAGATAGGGTACAAAACATTGATCTATATTATTCATAAGTTCCTCATAAGAATATTCAGTTTCACACGCCTTTATTATAGAAGTCAGTATTTTAAGTTGGATTGTTGGTATTTTGACGAATGTCAAATCGTATTGGGGCATAATTGTTGTGCAGTTATTAATTTTTTTCATCATATAATATTATAGTTTGTACTGAGCTTGGTTATAACGAGAAAAATATCTCGAACCCCAAATATTCTTTGGTCTAAAAAGGTCCAAAATACTAATAAAATAAGTTCCTTTTTACTTATTTATTTATTTTTTTATGTAAACAAATCCTATCAATATATACGTACATTTTAAAAGGACGATTGTTACAACGTTCGCCACTTGAACCTTCTCACACAGTGGCGTCGATAAGGGTATTATATTCTATAGGTTGCACCGTGCACACACTACACACACATATATGTCACGTAATTTGTGACCCAAACGAATTAGGATTTTTGTTTTGTTTTTTTCGGGAAACGGTTTGAGTTTTTTTTCTTTATAGCTCTTATTACGCAACACTCATGTTCATGTGTATGTGAGGGATTACATCATCGTCACCATTGTCGTCGGAACTGTAGTCTTTTTTTTTTTGTATTCTTTTAAGTTTCGTCTATATATAATATATTATATTGTCTCTTGCCCTTCTTTATAAGTGCTGCTGGTAAATTACACATCATTAAATACGTTTTCAGTTAGTAGCGAGTTGTGTTGGATAACGAATAGTCAAACGTTCGACAACAGAGAAAAAAAAGTTTAGAGTGAGATACAGTATAGGTACGTATGAGATGTATTATTACACTATTGATTTCACGGGATATTGTATTTTTATAAAGAGTTAAAGCGATGCATCTTCAATCAAAATTCAATTGATTATACCTACAGCTGTAACTGTCAAACATATGAACCTATTTTGACGAGTAAGAATATTTAAAAATTATTATTAATATTATTATTTTTAAGTAATACCTTTTGTGTGATTCTTAGAAAATATTGAAAACGTTTGGTATTTGATGTGTGTATAATGTATATAATATATATATTATATATGCATATAAAAATAAATATATAATATACATAACTATTATTTTGTTATTTATACTAGATGAAGGCGACGGAGTTCAGTCCCATAAAAATATATGTTTCTAGCGATTATAAAGGATGTACATTAAATTTTTATATATGTAAATAAACACCAAAAGAGCTCGAAAATAGTAGAATAATAGGATATTGACATATTGTACCTACTAGAATAATTTATATTACGGAAATGCAGTAGTTTTGTTTGAACACATGTGTGAGTGTGTATGAGAAATGAGAATAATTTATTCTTGAATTCGATCGGTTTAAATCATTGCATTAATATATGGTACGAGAATAATTCAAAATCTATCGTCGTACAAATGGTCCTCGCTTCTACAATTTAATGTCATATAGTAATAACAGAATGATAATATCGTACGACGGATTATTTTCACCGTCATTGTTTTCATTATAATAATATGGTATTAATTATATTCCACAATAATATTACAATAAAATATAATATCGCTTTTTGGGCTTCCGAGACGTTGTAATACTCTCATGTAGAGCATTTATAATTAGTTATTTTCTCGTTGTAAACAAGTTTTTTAAATTGTTACCATCTTTTAATACTATGTTTAAATATTTTATTACCAGGCAAAGTATGAATGTATTATTTTTTTTTGTCCGAAGATTAATGTTGTTATATTAGTTATTTTGTAGTTCTCTGAATATTTAACCGTACTTAAATAAATGATGGAGGAGGGGGGGTTATTGCGTTGTGTTTAACATATTTTTCGAATAATTAATAGAACCTAAAGTTTTATGCTCCTGTAGTATATAGTTTGAAAATATATTTAATGTTTATGTTTAATTAAGCACTATACTACTTTACCTATCGTATAAATATCCAAAAATTGGGTGCTACTCGAGTCATAAAAAGTTTGGAAACGACTAGCAATTCCCATAAACTTTTATTTATGAATTTACATAATTTATTTAACATTTGTTTTCAAATTTCTGTAACGATCTAAAGTATAAAATAGGTATTTACGGTGAATTTATTTAAAAAAAAAAGCCAAGCACGGTGATATATACCTCATCGTTTATTTACTTCGTTATAGTTTATGTTTTCAGAGATCTGAACTTTGAACTAATAATAATTACATTTTAAACTGTAATACTATTCAAATAACCGGCATAAACAGTCTACAAGATAATAATTATCATAATAATATGTGTTCTAAATAACTGACAAATATTCTTCATCATAATCTCAAAATGATAATTAAATGTAATCGAATAGAACGAAGTTTAAACAGTTTGTGATGTGAATGGGTTAACTAATTTGGGATCAAAACTATGCAGAGCACACATATAATATTATGATGCGTATAATATTTATAGACGTGATTAATTACACGTCTTATATTCGTCATAACATAATATAATATATTATATGTATAGTACGCAAAATAAATGGTCGTTTCAGTATATGCGTGACGTGAGCGTATGGTAAAGTTTACGAGATTTTCGTGTATAAATAATAAATTATATTAAAGTAAAAAAAAAAACAGCAGTTTATGAAATTTAGGTATTTCAAGTTGAGATGAGCCTCAGTTCACACAATAGTATAACTCATAAACTACTTGTCTGAAATTTCATTTTTTCATTTTTACATATCGAAATACTCAAATACTCCAATATATTATATACATATATATATTAATTGGTTTATAATACTTCGAAATTGTTATTGACTCGAATTCCTTTAACTGTCATTGAGCTTCGAATAACTTTGAATTAACACGTTGCGTTTTAAATATATTTAAAGTTATTACGTAATAAAATGTATTTATCCCGTGAAGTTTGAGTCAGCGGAGTACTTTTATATAGTAATAACATTACATGACCTGTATTTTTACTCACTCGCGATATAGTAAAATGTTTTTTGCCTGACCGTATGCGCAGTATCTTATAGAATACTTTAAAAATTAATTTTAAAATACTACTCAAATACTTTTTACGAGTGCCCACAATATTCGTTTTCGTTAACTTATATAAAGTTCATGCGAGGAACAATACAAGTTAGAATTATCAAGGGTCATTTCAACGCGCGGGAATGAACAAAAATTAAGTTTCTAAAAAAATTCGAGCTATCTGGAATCTACTGTATTTGAAATACTTTTCAAATAATAATGAAACATTTTTATTCAAATGCATATGATTTATACAGTTTTTTTTAACAAGTAATTTTTTTTTTACTTGGCAATATTATTTGTTCAAAATATTATTCCATAATAATGTATCTTAAAATTACTATGTATTGAATTATATTTTGTATTTTAAACACAAATAAAACATTACCTAACACAATCATAATATTTAAATTGAAAAATCATTGTAATTTTAAAGTACAACTCATAAAAATATTGCCAAAAAATAAAATAAACTAAATCACCAAAAAATAAAAACGAAAGTAATCAATAGAACTAATAATTTTTTATTTAATATAATATAGTATAAATACTCGAAAACAAGTGTTTAGAATAATAATATTGAAACAATAAAATTCGATATTTATTCTCTTACTCTAATATAATTTATTGTGGGTGACAAGTGTTTTTTTTTTTGAAAACTTGCTCGTTATAAAATCGAACTACCGAAGGGTACAAATACTTCACAAGTGAAAATGTTGTCTCCAAATACGTGGTCGGTACTCGGTGTACCTGTATAATGTACGGGTATAATCACCAAGTCATTACAGCCCACCTGTGAAAGTATTGTGTTCAAATCGAAATATATTTACCATGCTTTGTATAAGCTTCAAGCTTTTATTTTTTAATCTTTGCGCTCGCGCACCGCATTTATTAATTATTCAATAAATGTGCGCATTTCATGGGTAGGTACTACAAAGCGTGATTTAGCGTCAAGAAAACACATAACGACAAAACAATATATTTACTCCCGTACACTGTATTACGCTATAATAATATAATTATTTACGCATAATATTATAGAGTACTGAGTATATGTTATTGAATATTTTTTCTAGGATTACTTATCATTTCAAAAACTATTATAGTCTTTAAAAATAATTTTTTTTTACGTAATACAAGGTATCGAATGAATTTAAAAAACCACTATTTTATTAATATATTATTATGTATAAATTTATATTTACGGCGTTTAAAAGAGTTTTGTGTAATCGAGATACCAGGGTTTGAGTTACGGATAATCTACTGGAATAATATTATACAGGTACCATAATAATATGTACACAGACGATTATGTTGGTATTCGGGGGGTGCTGTACCTAAATGGGATAAAGGGGACTTTCGGTGGTATAATCTTAGTCGATAAACGTACAAACATCGTATGATTTCGATAGAACGTCGGAGTTTTTTTATTACCAGATTATCAATAATATGACGGGTACTGTTAGTATTTACTTGGTAGTGAGTATGCGGAGTATAGTAATAAGCGTTCACGTAATCCATGACATAGTAGACATTTATTTTACAAAACAATAATAATCACGGATGAAGGTGTTTTTTGCATTTAATCGTCAAGAAAAATAAAGATTTTTTACGAACGTACTATAATATTATGACGGACTATCGATAAATTTTAATATTTAAATAAAATATTAATATTATAATATAAACGATGTAATTAATATTGTATATTCGCGCGTTTTCACAGAACTTTACCGCTTACACCATAATCAATATAGAATAAAGCCACGGCGACTTACAAGTCTCTTTTGGACCGCTGTTCCCAAAACTTGTCCCAGAACGACGACCGGTGCTTGATGCGCAACACACTCGTGCTGAGCGTCCGCGGCAGCTTGCCGGCCTGCGTGCCGGGCGGACCGCTGCCGCCGACCACGGCGGACGCGGACGCGGGCCCGTTGGCGGCGTCGCACATGGCCGACACGGACGCCGAGCCGCTGATGCCCAGCGCGCCGAACTTGAAGACGGTGCCGCCGGCGGATGACGACCCCCGCCGCCTAGGGCCGTCCGCGGACGCCGGTGGCGACGAGATGGTCGGCGACTCCATGGCCGTCGCGGGCGACGTCGCGCCGGCGGCCACGGTTAACGACCGGCGGCGGTGATTCGTGATGGCCCTGGCCGCGTCCCTACAAGACCGCGTCGGAGACGACGACGACGACTGGGACGACGGTGACGACATGGCCGGACGGAGGCGCGGCCACCATGACTTTGCGTACTGCCGTCAACGCGAGGCGGTCGCGCTCGTGCCGATGCTATCTATGCGGTGGTTTACTGTGATACGCGGTCCGCAGACGATGTCTATACGGTGGACGGTGGTAGCGGCGGCGGCGGCGACGGAACGATCGCACGGACAGTGGACGCGCGCGCGACGACGGACGTGACGGCCGACCAACTGCCGGTGTGCATTTGGCCGTGGCCGCCGCCGTCGCGCCGCGCGGCCCGACGACGCGAGGACCCCGGAATGAGCGGGGCGCGCGCGCGCGCGTTTCCGCGGTGTTGCCTCCGTAGTGACGATAAATACCGTACGCGCAACTTTTTTCCGCCGCCGAATGCAACGATTATAATGTTATAATATTAATATGATAATTATACGCAGTGGTCGTGTTTCACTGTACTCCGTGTTCCTAATAATACACTCTAGTTAATATTATTAATATTAATCGTTTCTATCGTAGAAAAACTGATAGTTTTTTTTTTATTTATTATTATTATATAATTCAAATACTACGTCAAGTCCAGATTTTTATGTATTAATTTTGGATACTTTGGAAAATGCATTCCGAGTAGTTACATAATTCGTTTCAGGTAGGTAATTGTTGCTTCAAGGATAAAACTTTTATTTTAAGTTTCTTAGTGCATATACTATTACAGAGCTTTTAGTACGACTATAAACTAGGAAATTATGGTTTTAAAAATATTAGCTTTAATAGTTTATATATATTTTTCATCTGTACCAAATTTCAATTTTTCTTTACATTAATGTGATCTATCTTCAGCGATGATTGGATGTGATGTCTTACTGGGACTCAAACAAAGAAGTTCTTATCTCTATTAGAGACACATCACGATCGAATTTAAGTGAGCGGAGTTGTAGACCAACATTTTATGGGATATACCCGTACTTTTCCACTCCGCTAAACGAAACTTAGAATTTAAAAACTAGTCTTAATTTGAGTTTTTATGAATTGAAATAATAAAAAACTATTATCTATTCGTTATTTCCTTTACAAATGGGTGTTATGGAATACATAGTATATTCATTTGCACTCTATAAAAACTGTAGATATTTAGGTGTCATGTGCAATACGAATTCATCGTTATAGAATATATTATTATGAAATATAGTTTAACTTTTAATTATTTAAAATAATTGTTGCAATAGTACTTATGTAATCAATGTCGTCGCGTAGTGGTAGTTATACTATTTGTAGTTCTTTATTAATAGTCTTAAGTATTAATGAATAAAATAAAATTCTTGTTAGAAAAAAATAAACAGAATTATAGCTGCGTAGAAAATACAGCCCTATAATAATTTACTGTATACCTATATTAAATATAACCACCTACCCGTACACAATAATTTAATCTGGACATATATAGTATAATTTTATTATAAATGTAAAATTCTTGGATTAGGCACCTATACATTTTAATAACTACTAATTTGCCAAGTGCCATATAAATATATAATAGACATTAGACAACATCACAGACTTGAGTGAAATATTATTCACCGTTGTAGTTTTACATAATACTGTTAAAAAAACACTATAGTACCTACAATGTAGGTCCTACATATTATTTTATGATATCATAGCATTAATTTAATAATAACATAAAGAAGCAACAGTTCGGTGTACACTGTGGCAAACACGTCACATTTTATAGTGCTATTTTATAATGGTATTTTATGTCATTCAGCATGTCATGCCGGGTGAACATGTAATACGCTCGCACACACTCACAAACACATATACATATATTTGTATATATACATAATATATAATGGTTATAGTTATTATTTTTTATAATAACTCATAATTATTATAATTAATTACAAGAACCATATTCCTATATAGTATATAATTTTTTTTTGATTTTTTTTTTCTTATAGTTTATTATTTTATTTTAAATATATAATTCTAATAAAATAAAATAAAAGTTGAAAGCAACTTTAAGTACTGTTATAAAAATTTAAACCAAAGTTTATCCATTAAATAAAATAATTCTCTTGTATGTAAATTGTACTCTTATAAGACTCTTTTTTCTTCATTTAATGAATAGATCGATATCACGTTTGGGGTGTAACGTGTAAAATAAATATTACAAATTAGATTTTCTGATAAAAAATAATTAAGGTATTTTACAAATGTAATTTGATTTAAGTTATTTTTATTTTAAGTTTGAAACATCATATAAAAATAGTATAATATTTGATTAGGTGAGTACCTATATAAAAAACGACCACATACTAATTTATAAAATGTTTTATCACCATAAAAAGACAAGCTATTATAAAAACTACTTAATCAAAATTTAACATTTATTTATTTGACGTATTCATGAATATCATTAAGTTGTGCTGAATTTTTTACTAAAACTTGGATAGATTATTGAAAGAAAGATAATATTAAACGGAAACGGACTACTAAGATGACTTTTATACATTTCTTCGATATTTTAAGATGGAAATAACATCACTGCGTTAATTTTAATAATGCATAAAATATATATTAGGTCTACCTTTTGTAATATAAATTGTAATTAACCTATTTTTACCAATATTTTTTATAGTTCATTACTCGTTAAAAATAAATACATTGAAACGTGTTAAATATAAATTTTAAACAAATTAAATAATATGTATTTAAATTAGTTAAAAACCTTGATCTTAATATGATTTGTTTTATTTTTGTATTTAATGATGTTTTTGTTAATTTGTGGATAAAAATAAAGAAATTAATGATAAAATAAATGTATATTTCAATAATAGTTGATAAATTATCACTTAATCCTACAACCCAACTCACAAAAATTTTATCTATGAAATTTATACCATAGAACTACTTACACTAGTTACACCTCATGACATTTTTGACAGTGAAATAAATTACCATTTTGATTCAGGAAAAATGAAAATAATTATAATTTTAAGAGGTAAGAAATTGTGAAAATGCATGCAAATACAGTTACCTATATAAAAAATCGCTGTTAAGATATTGAAGAGTTGAATTAATTAAAAAAATCATCAATAGGTACTGTTGAATTATTCAATTGCATATTATGTATAATATGACGTGTATTTATAACATTATGTTACTATTTTAATGTTAAGTTTCATGTCATTCCGGGACTCATTTAATCCTTCTTACATACATACGGATTTCATATAATCTCATAATATTTCATCTTAATAATGTACAATAATATATTTAATTATATCTCATCATCTTTGAATATAATAATTTATATAATTAATATTTCTAAAATATAGTTTATATCAGTAAAAATAGTAAAATTGTATTCACAAAAATATGAGATAGTGGTCCAATATATTTTGTTTTTGTATTACCTATAAAAACAAATACTTATATATTATGGTGGTATAATGCATGTGATTTGTATACATTTTTGTAATGTTCATTTTTTATATAATGTTTGTAAGTAGTTTCTTAACTATTATAAAACAATTAAAGATAATAAATCAGTCGAATATTGATTAAATTTCCGTAAACATATTATAACTAATTAGATCATTTATATTCTTATGTTACAAGTATTCATTATTTATTATTTTTTATTTTTTTTGAATTTTAATCAATCACTACAAACCATAACAAATCGATAATCATAATAATACATTATTAACTTATTTTTTTCAAAAATGTTGTATAAACTATATATACGGTTTTTCAAATTGTGTGAGATAAAAATGGTGAATAGTATTATGTTGGTTATAACATGTATTTCAAAATGTACGGAACAAAAAATTCAAAAGATGGTATATTATGAAGTTTTTTAAAAGAATTTCATAATTTATAATTATTATTCTTTAATATATTTAAAACGTATTTCATTCTAGTTAACAGTATATAATATTATGTATTTAAAAAAAAAAATGAAATAAAATAAGTATAAATATTGACTATATTATATACAATATATAATATATTTATTTATTCAGTTTTATTATGTATTTAATTATGTATAATAACGGCGAGATAACATAAAACCACAAATCTTGCTGAAAGTTTTATATTTCATTATTTAATATTTTAAAAGAAGTATCTAACACAATACATTTTCAAATATAATATACATTTTTTTTTTAATCGAAAGTTGAAAAGTTCAATTTTTCAAGATGTTTACTTATCCTTTAATAATGGTAAAATTGGTACATTTAATTAAATACTTAAAGGTTAAAACCTCAAAAGACGTTCAAAAAGTTTAAATTTTATGTACCTATATATTATAATTAAAATATATAGGTATGTAAAATATATGTATTATTATAAAAAAATCAACAATAGTTTTAAAATATGCACTTTAGAGAAATAATCAAATTTAAAAACCATTAAAATAATAAAATTACTTCTTATTAATCGTATTAATTTAATTTAAAATAAGATTATTCCCATCATTGATTTTTTTTAATTTAGTTATTTCAGGTTATTAAATAATTCTTTATTATTTTTATAGTCAATTTTTTTTTAACTAAATTATATATTTAATATAATAACACAGGTTTTTAAATAGGATAAATAGGAATTATAAGATTTAACATATGTGATAATATCTATAAGGAATTCTAATATAGCATATAAAAAAAAATATCAAATAATATTATAATTTTTATATTAAATGCAAAATTTTTATACATATTTTTAGTTTTCATAAATTATAATAACTTAACATTTCTAATATTGTTAGTACAAAAATATTATTTTTAATTATCTTCTAGGAATTAAAATATGAATATTTATTTTTAAATGTACTTATGTAAAAATTATAATATGTATATTAATTTGTCTATAGCAAAGTTTACTTGTAATTAAATGTTATAAACATATTTAGGTAAGGTGTTCCTATTAATTAGTTATGCTAATGTAGATTTATCATTTTAATTATAACATATATTTTAAAGCCATTAAATTCCATTATATAGATGACTATATACCTGATTCTTCTATGTTGAGGTCTAGTACGTATTTAGTAGTGATTATTAATCTTAATTATGAAAAAGGAAAATATACGTTGTTTTGCTCGTATTTGTGTAGGAACCTATAGTTAACAGTATGAAAATATTTTACAAGGTCTGTTTTCATTTTTACTATTAAACAGTTATACATTTATAATAGCGACTTAACCTGAATAAGGATAACGTTTTAAACACAATTTTGCTTATAAAATTAAATTATTAAATTATTTAATTATTTATTAAATTATTTTATTTAATATGTTAGAAAAAAATATTTTAATTTAATATTATCTAATAACGTTGATACAATTTAATATTAATAACTTTTATCTAATACAAGATGTAATTAAATAAAATGTTATTAAATTAATATGATCATATCCATCATAGCTAAAATATTATTATTTACTTATTTAGTATATAAATAATAAAAATAATTACCTTATTAAAATTATTAATATTTAATGTTTTTATAATATGTTTATTGTTATTTTTTTTATAAATGTCCATTGTGTATAATAAACTAAAGACTATACTTAAACATGTAATTAGATCTAGGTAGTATGCATTGTATTTTATTTATACATGCCGAAATATTAAGAATGTACCTATTCTAAAGCTTGTATGTACATTATACATAGATGCTTTAATTACCTATCTAGTGTTTTCATATTGAATTGATTTATAACTTATTCAATAAAACTAATGTCCTTGTCAATACGTGTAAAAAAAATTGAATTAGCATATTATTAATTATCAACGTAACTTTATTATTAAAATTAAGTTTCTTTGTTCTCCTTTTGTACTTGTTAAAATTTGCATTTTCAATAATACCTAAGACAACCTACCTAATATGTTCATTTATCTATTGACACACGCACAACGAGTGAGCGCTTATAAGTTATAACCCATTACTATATAGTCCTTATTAAAGCAGTTATAAGTTACCACTTTTTGGCCACTTTCTAGTTTTGACATAAATTTGAGATAAGTTCAAGAATTGGATATAAATATATAATTTAATGAAAATAAAATGTGAAAAATAAAATGAATAAATTAAAGAAAACTTACAGTTGAAATGTCAAATAAAATGAAATATTTGTTATCCATATATTATTATCCTGCAAACATGGTTTGATTTTAAATAGTCATCGTGATTTTTTTTTATGTGTGATGAAATATCATAAAATCTATTTTGTTTGCTTTGATAGTGAGTAATATATTATAATATTAATATTATATTTAGGGAGAGCACAAAACAAAAATAATTGGTCAGAAAAATGAAAACGTTACATAATATATATCATGATAGAATTTCGTCGATACTGTCGTCAATAATATATAAAAAATAATACTACAAACAATTTACATTTTATATGTTTCCATTCCAATTATCATCATAAATGTAAACCACTTATATTGTTTGAGCTAGTGTGTGTATTTAATAGAAACATAATGAATTAATTGTGTATATAGGTTCAATATTGTTAGCGTGATGTGGGACATAATACTAATACATAATATATAATAATATCCAAGTATCAAATTCTGCACTATGATAATAATATACGAGTAGTCATATTAGAGTGAAAATTTCGAGAATATATCGAGTACCTATTTCCAATTTGAATATAATATGTACATATACCTTAGTTGTATACACTTTATTTAAAGGAAAAAACATTATTATGATAATTATTGATGGTTGGTATATGTATTTTTGTTGCATTTTCGTTTCGACATTAAAAGATTCTCATAAAATCTTACTCCATGCAGAAGAATAATGATTTTACAACATGAACAAGTGCGCAAATACACAATAATAGTATTATATAAGACATACGTTTTAGTAATCGACCAACCAATAACCAAATTAACTTAATTATTAACCTGATAGGTTAAAATAGTATATTCATAGTAAACTAAATTATATAAAACAATACCATAAAATGTAAAATACAAAAAAAAATGCTGAAATGTCCCAATTCTGTACGGAAATTGTTTTACATACATACAAACTAAAATATACGAGATAAATTATTATTACTAATACTACTTACTATTACTATTAATATTACTACTACTGCTACTACTACTTCTACTACTATAATTTATAGTAATTATAATGTGTATAATATATTATGTACATACGTTGATCTTTCCAAAATGGCTTCAGTCTCTTTCAATCTGAAAAATCGAATATAAAAACATTGGTAATATTTTGTCGTCTAACAGCAGCAAAAACTGACTTTTTTCATAATATTTTGTGGATAAAGTGAGACATGGGTAGGTCAGTTTGAGGTCGTGAGCGGGTTTGACACCGGAGGCGTGACGTATATTATATAGTAGCTAACTATCTCGTGTATTGACTATACCGCCGGGGACCTGGATGGATGTGTAACCCACCTTCACCACTCGCCCTCACTACCAGTAACGTACTCGGTGAAGTATTCCTGAGAGAGATGTGAGGGTTGGTTAGGTGGGTAGGAGAAGAAACTACAATTCACACACGGCCTAGTTTTGTTTAAATACGCGCAAAAATCTTTTTTATTTTAATGTAGGAGTGTATTTATACGTCCTATCAGTAACACATTTTGTTGGAAAACTCTCGACAAATTCTTATCAATAAAAACAATAATACTAATAATTATAGTAATTAGTAAAATCCCATACCACTTGATTTTTATTTCGAGTTCTTATAATGCGACTTTAATAATGGTGGGTGATGACCAAAAATGACAATCGACCGCGTACAAATACCACCATATCGCACCATCGATTGCATACGTTCACGTTGATGTGTTTGCGCAAAAAATCGAACTATTGAAACATTTTGCACATATGTACGCTTAAATATTATTACTATAGTACTCCAAACAATTTATGAATAAAATGCTGTATTTTGATGTTAACGAGTTTGGTGATTCACGTGGAGGTAGAGCAAGCAACTGACTATGGTTATGGTTGTACTCTATATAATATTATTAGAACAAATTTGAATTCGAAAGTTTGAATCTTATACGAATTTTTTTTGTCAATGTAAATCATTTATTAATCATATTATTATAATATTTTGAAGTTTTCACATTACGAGGGAGTTATATACAATATATAAAAGTACATGAAAGAATATTATAAAAGTATATAGTTACGTCCATGACGAGTATACTGCGTCATTGTATAAAGCCACGCCAAACGTCACTATATAGCACTTAGCTGGGTGACCACCCGGGTCTTTTAGTGACGTGTATAGTCCTCGTCTCTCCCATCATGAGCTATGCTCCAATTATTATACTAGCATGCTATCAATTTATTAATAGTTTATCTTGATAGAAAAAAATTGACTTATCATTATTTATTTGTATAAGTTAGTTCAAGAACAATCCAATACAGTATAATATAAATTAAATATTTATTTGAAAAAAATGAAGTTTGGTTAGGAGCTAAAGCTGATTAATTAAATGTTAATTTTTTGAACCAGAATATATTTTTCATGAATCGCTTAAAAGGTTATTTTTGAATTTTAAATTATATGTGCATTAAAATATACGTATTATTTAGTTTATTTTATTATTATAGTAATATTATTATGTTAAGTAAGTATACAATTTAACAAATTATATTTTAGTCAAACTAAAAATAAAAAATGTTTATTTAATTTACATTAATTTTTCTGTTTTAATTTTAATTTTATATGATATAGTTAATGTTACTAAACACATATTATTTTCATCACATTTCTTTTCAATATATTTATATATTTGATAGGTATCTACTTAATTTTGTTAACAAACTTATTGTAACCATCATGTATGGACATTATTATTCAGTTTAAACTGTTTTAAGAAAATTATATTTTTTATTTACGTCAAAATAAAGAAAATGTAATATTTCAATAATTTATTATAATATATGTGTTAAGAAAAACGTATTCAGTATAAAAAAATATTGAAAATGTAAAAATATGTAAATGCTATTTTCTTTAATAATTAATGATTGATGGGAGAAATGTTTATTCCGATTCGATTAGGTAAATACATTACAAACATTTTAAACCAATCTCGATATGAAAAGTAAATAAATTCATAGTGAATAATTGGTTTTATGAAAATTATTGTTCTATTAATTATTATAATTTTTAGTTAAATAAGAAATATTTAAAACTGTAAATTGATTTTGGCGGCATTTGGATCGAAAATCCTAAACTATGTTATTTTCGTTCACTGATCAGGACGTGCTTAAAGGATTAGTATTATAATATAAATTGGACCTTGTAGTTTTGTACGTACTTAGTCGCTTAATTGTCGTTCATATAGCATACACACGGTTGAATATTAATTATTATAAACCACGAACCGTATGTTGTATTTTATGTGTATGAAATCAATCGATTTAGCCAAATATTAATTGTCTTATCTGTTTAATATATTTTAATATCAAAGTCAAAATGAAAATTTTTACCTCGAATAAACTCAATAAATATATATATAAATATTATACAAATAATTATTTTACTTCTCTCAATATTATTTATGTCTGCTATTATTTATTAGGTACTTTATTACGGTAAAATAATATCGTTTTTTAAAGCAATTAACACCATTATATTTATAGTTAATTATTGAATGTAAACTGCTAAAAAACAAATCTTAAGAACTTAAGTATAAACATCTATATTATTTATTATATCATTAAATATTTAAATTGGACAACGAAAATTGTATTTTTATTTATATGAGTTCAAGCATATACAACAATTTATTGAAAAGACATAACTTGAAATAATCAATACAAACAGTTCTAAAGAAAATAATTAAATATGTATATTATATTTTACTCTACAAATATTTAAGTACGTTTGATTGTTCAATAATATTGAAAAATGATGAATTGTATGAAATAAATTATAGAAATATATCTTTTTTTTCGTAGAACAACAAAAACTTTTTTATTAACTACATTTAATATATATTATGCTTATAGATATTTAGTTTTACTATAAAAATTAATCAAACATGTTAAAATAATGTTTGAGATCTATGCTAATAAAGATTAATAAATTGTTAATTAAATATGTTCTAGATAGTTATGCACTTATACGCAATAAAGATTATATAAACATTAAAAAATCATAAATTAACTAAAATAAAATGTGTTATAATATGAATAAAAACATTTGATTTTTATTTATTTGAACTTTTATTTATACGAAGGGTCTTCGCATATTTTGAAACAAGACAAGTACATATGTACTTATCCAAAGAATTATCAACTCATTATTTTTAATCATAGTTGGTGTAGTGCATACTAACATAAAATGTTTAACCTTTATTTTTAAATTTTCGTATAATTTAAACTATGTAAATGTTAATATAATATAAAATACATTAAATTATGAACACTGCATGTGATAATATTTTAAAACTTACCTCCCATAAACAGATTATAAAGAAAATAAAGCTTAGAGTTTATTCTGTTTTAATTAATAATATTAATCATTATAATTATAATTTTAATCCACAAGAAAAAAATAAGTACACTTCATTTTGTAATTTTTTTTTTAAATGTAAAGAGTAATTCAAGGTTTTTTTTTAATTCAATTAATCTTGGTCTTTTGCTATGCAAGCATATTTTATGATAATATAAAAGTTATCAATTTTAGGTAGTTACTACCTTTTCATGATAAAATGGTGAATTCGAGAGTTTGAATAATTTTGAATAGCGATAATCAAATCTAAATCATTATTGTTCAGGTCCTTTCAACAGAAATTTTTAATTAATATGAACACAAAACAATTAACTAAAAGTTGAATTGCTTGTAACAATGATTTTTAATAGGATATGCATAAGTATCTATAACAATAAAAAATAATTTTTTTTTAACATAACACAAAATTATAATGATGTTTAATAAAACACCAACACTACAGTGTAATAACTTATTACAAAAAAGTTGATTGACTTTTATATTATTGAATGAAAACAGATTTTATTTTAGTTTTTATTTCAAAAGTTACTCATTTTCTTTAATAATATGATAATAATAATATCTGATAAAAGGCCGTGTGGTAAAAAGCGTAGGTGGTGTAGTTCCAGTTGCATAACTACAAACAAAGTGCGATTGATGTGTCATAATAATATAAAATGTTATATTTTATTCAATCAAAACATCGATCAGGTGTGTGCTCGGTAAGCTTACTGCTAGAGGATTGCAGTTTTTCTTTTTTAATATTGCAAAAACGCCCGGCGGCACGTCAAACCTACAAAGCGTTTGCACTGGTATTGATCGGGTTTCGCAGCCGAACAATGCCATCTGGTTATACTATTATGCTAAGAGTTTAGTATTCTACTGCCCCACTAGATGGTGTCCACCGGCTAAGCAAATCCATTTCATAGATGGCATTACAGTGATATATATATAAATTATATAATATATTTTATGTATTTTTAGAGGACCACAAGTGACAATTAATAGCAATGTCGTTGATTCGGAGTTAAATAAATACCTTTATTTTTCATTGGTTTAGAAAATATAAACTTAACTGTTTCCGATCAATCATAAAACGTATTTTTATTTCATAATATCATAATTTCCATAAATAAAATATAACAAAAAAATTCAAATATTTGAAAATTAATCAAAATGGAATTAGTAAGTTGTAATGATATCAACGATATTTAAAAAATATTCATATAATGAATTATGAAAAATATAATTGTATTGTAAATACAAATATATAATTATGATTTAGTATCGATAAAAAAAAATAATTTAAACAAGAAGGATATTTTTCATTAAAAAATAATTAAACAAAGTTTATGATGAGTATACCTAGTCGTTTTAGTGGAATTTTATCTTGAGAGTCATAATAGCCTAAGTTCTGGATGACAAAAATATTAAGCTATATTTCATTATTTTAATAATACATTGAATGTATTACTATTAAAATATTTACTGTTAGCGAATATTTTCATAACATAATTTTCAGTAGTCTGAACACGTAATTAATATATTTATCTGAAAACGATTGTATAATAATGTAATAGGTGTAATAGGTGTAAGTGTATTAAATCACACAATTTAATTAAAATTTAATCCCGTGAATTATTTATTATATAATATACAATTGCCTACTGATATTTAATAGTGAACTCATATATAGTTATAAATTAGGTATATCAAGTATTGAATTAATACTATTCTTCAAAAAAAACACATTCAAAATATTCAATACATATATTAGTATACAACATAACAAAACATATTTTGTATAGCGCAAAAATTATTTCTAATATTTTTTTTTTTACGTGTAAATAACTGAACAATTAGTTATGTAGATAAAATATAAAATAAAAAATAAAATATAATTTTGTGTTTAATGCAAATTAAACATATACAATTTACATTTAAAAATTAAATTTTCGAACGAGGAAATATTTTTTTTTGCAATTCTTTTAAAATAAATTAACTGCATGTATAAAATGGTTAAGGCGCTAGTGAAAAAAAATGCATGATGTACCTAATTAAGTATATTCGTCATCATACATGATTCAGAACCACAACTTGAAATTCAATTAAATTAAATATAAACATTATAAAATCATAAATTATGGTGTTAAAAACAATTAAATAAAAAAATATCGTGGTAAAATTAATAACTTTTAATCTTCTACTATTTTGGAAAAAAAACAGTGCAATTAAATGATTTAATGGAAATTACTTAAATTGGAATGTATTTTGAATTATATACTACCGCTGAGAAAAAAAATACATTATTAAGTATATATTTATGGGTAATATAAAATAATTAAAGGATTTGGTAAAAATCTAATATATACCTACTTTACAGCATTAAATTAAACTATTGTTATTTATGATTGTAAAAAATAAATTAAATCAACAGATTTTTAAGATTCTAAAGGTGCAAATGATCCATCATAATATCATAATATGCTTCGATTACTTTTTTTTTTTAATAATAATTATGCTTAAGAAATACTAATAATACTATTAAATAACCGTGTAAAATGTCCTAGTTTCTATAGGTTTATTAAAATGTCAAAAATAATGAAAAACGTTTTTCTACTCGGCGGGGAATCAATAACCTAATAAGGTCATGGCTCTTAGATGGTTTTTTTTCTATTTTCTATAAAAAATTATATATTTATAATAAATATTTAATTTTATGCCCATATAATATTCGTCTATCTGGAAAAAAATGTATTATTTGTAACAATTAAATATTATGAACATTGAACATATTATGTGTATTTATTTTTCAGAATTTATTAGGATTGTGGTTACCATATTTTGTTATTGAATTTGCAAAGAATTTAAAAAAAAAACCATTAATCAGAAATTAGATAATTTAACTATTACATTTTTTAGTTTATTTAACTAAAACTTTTTTTATGTTGTACACAAAATATGCATAGTTGCCTTATATAATTCTTGATACTTACCTATTTGGTTATTTTATGTTGAATAAAAAATTATTAAAATTACTTTAATACGAATAAAAATATAAAATATGCATATTTTATATCATATGTTTCTAATAAAGTTTTTTTTCTTTTATTTGTATTGTACGAGTGTTAAGTAACTGAAATATTATGTTTGTTTATTAGTGAAATAAATAATAACAATTTTGTCAATAAGAACAACGTATAATAACCAAAAATCAAACAATAAGGTACCTATAAATAAAATTTAATAGATTAATTTTGAGATAAAAATATAATAATAAAAATACTTATATAAGTCAATGTTGGAAAAACTTTCAAAACTATAGTAATCAATAATATGCTTCTGAACTTTTGATGTTTATTTTTAATGGTCAAAGTATTAAATACATTATTTAAAACTAATAATAAATACCAACTTGATTTTTTTTTTGACACATTAAAAGTTTTAAGTTGAAAACCGCGAAGTGCAAAATATTTTATTTTCGTTCTGTATAAAAATGTAACGTACCTATATTAAAAATAATCAAAGTTTTTAAACCATTCATTTAGTTGGTTGTTATTAGTTGTTACCTCAGTAAACTATAATCTATACATATTTTAAACAAATTTTATCAGAAGCATTGTGTAATTGCCATATTTGGGTAGATCTTGATGTCAATGTATAGGTATTCGTTTTAAGCTATAATAATATATATGCATATTATTTTAAGTACTCGAGGCTGCAATACACTTATAAATTTATGGTTTAATCAAGTAATGAATAATTATTTAGAAGCATTTAAAATAATACAATTTTCGTAGTTACATAAGCAATACAATAATGCTTTGGTTTATAGCTTTTATAATCAGTTACATTTGAAAT
Source organism: Schizaphis graminum (assembly GCA_020882235.1). Lineage (NCBI taxonomy): Eukaryota > Metazoa > Arthropoda > Insecta > Hemiptera > Aphididae > Schizaphis > Schizaphis graminum. The sequence goes on from CM037032.1 coordinate 75,822,946, forward strand.
GTTGTTTTTAATAGCAATATTGGGTGGTCAAATAATAAGAATCAAGTTAGAAACCTAAATAATATATATATTTTATAAGCAAGTATTTAATTCGTGATTTTGACCTAAATATTTACTCTTTATATTATTTAAATTTGAAAAGTATACATGCGTAATACGAAAAAAAAATATTTTTATTACTTAACACTATAATTTTGTCTATAGAAAATAGGTATTTCAAAATATAATGACGAAACATTATATTATTTTATTGTATACCATAATATCACGTGTGGTCCTCAAAAAAAATTTAAATATAGCAAGTTAATATTTACCTTTCACTGGCAATGGATGAGTTCCTGGACATAGACTTTGGCGAAACTTCGAAATCTGAGTCAGACCTGTATAGGAATGACTCCCGACGCTGTGGCAAATTTTGAAGCACCAGTCCAGCTGATGGGGATGTGCCTCCACCGTCCAGCGGTGATCTACCAGGACTAGTGCCAGCTCCATTTTCCACATCAAAACTACAATCATATAATTTATAATTATAACAACAAGTAAATATAAAAATACTATTTATGATATATGTCATGATCAATAATAAAACACACGACATACTTTTGAATCGATTATTTTTAATTTTCATAACATAGAATATAGTATATTATAGGTACATTATATTTTATAAATCATATAAATAATATATGTACGATTGAGAAGCTTTTTAATAATTTAACAACAAGTTAAATATTTTATTGTTTATGTATAAGTCAACATTAATATTTTATTGTTTTAAATACATCGATAAAAAAATCAATTCGACGAAACACAAACACTGTGTAAATACGCGTCCATCTATATTATCACTGGTTGGTAATTTTTATGTGATTAAATTATAAACACGCAGTAAGTATATTAAACATAAACAAGTTTATTATACATAAATATTTACTTTCTTTAACTTGATAAAGAAAGAAAAAGAAACAAGTATGAAAGGCTTTTCGTAGAATAGAATATACATGTCAACAATATACCAACTGTTCTTTAAAATCTTATTCATTTATACATCTTTGCTGAAACATTTTTGTAAATATGTCATTTATACATACACTATTATGCAGTAAATTCAGTTAAAGTTCTAGATAAATGCAGTTATAAAGAACATCGGAGTTTTTAAGAAATCTAATAGAACACTTTTGAAGTTTAGTTTGTTCTTTTAGAATACATGTTTGCTTAAATTTTAAAAATATATATATAGTCAAGTTTTGTGTTTTCTTTTATAAAAATTATGTATTTTTTTTATTCTTATTTATTTTAAGTTCTCTTTATTTAATAAATATAATACTCATAAATAAAAAATGTATTTGTGCATGGATAATTATAATTAAAATCAATATATTTTCAAACTAAACAAAACATTTTTTATAAATAATATTTTAATTCCAATATAATATTGTACTTTATAAAAATTACAAATAATAACGATACCTACCTTAATAAAATTAAAAAAAAAACATTTATCAATATCCAATACATTTTTAGTTATTAAATATGACAATACAAATTAATAACATCAGTTATTGATTTTTAAATAACTTCAGATTAAGATAAGCTTTTATACTTTTTGTTATTATTATTTTTTTTAGCTTTAGTTGACATATCCAAAGAAAAACTATTGATTCAATTTTGTTCATTGCTAAAGAACAGCATTTTCCAAAGAATAGAGAAATCATTTAAATATGAAAAAATAAAAAGAGCTTAAAGGCTAATGGAAATGATGAATTTAAGGAAAGTTGATAAGCAATAATAAATGACAGAATAAAAAACAAATCACTGAAAAATAGGATAAATAGGTTTATTTTAAATACAATAAATTTATTGATTAACGTATGTATTAATTAAAAAAAATAATTAATGTATTTACAAATTATACACACTAATTGTATGTATTACTTCATTTAAATGGATTGAAAAATGCATGCATTGCATGATAATATACCTGTATACGACTCATACGAGCTATTTTAATTTTATTTTAAATATTCATACATTATATTAGAACGAATAACATCAAAAAATATAACTATATAGGTTCATCTTTAATATAGGATAGTTATCATAAAGAAGGTAATGTGAAGAAAGTAAAAGTTGCTTAATGATTTTGGAATTATCAAAAAGGACCCACAGTTACTTTTTGAGTGTAATCCAACATGAATTATTTGAGTGGACGAAATGTCTTTGATGTTATATAGTATTTACAATGTATATGATTTATTCTCCATTCCCGGGTCCAAGAATTTTTGGATCAAAAATACATTGAAATATTTGGAATATAAATATATATATATAACATAAAAATATAAAATATAAAGATCCCTATCACCCGCTCTATTAAAGCAAGTCTATGTTTTTCCCATACAGGTCTTAACATACTGAATAAAACACCGTTGCATATCATAAATATTGTAAATCCTATAATCAATACAAAAATTATGTTAACATTTTTCTAATAAATTCATAAACCAAATATTTGAAACATAGTGTATATATAATGTGAATCTAATTAATTTCAATTAAATTATAAAATCAATCTATTGATTTTTTTGATTTTTTACTTATATATATTTTTCTTTTTTGTCTTTCATATTAATTTTTATACTTTGTCTTTTAATGTTTTCATTATTATTCTTACTTTTTTAATGATTATACTATTTACATTACTTAGAATATTAGTATTCCAACTTCACCAACAAGAGATTTTCTCAGTGGTGAGTTGGGCTATTATAATCGACTATTTTGTTTAAATTACTGTTATGCAACTACATATGGCCAATAAATTATTATCATTATTATTATTATTATTATTATTATATATACCTTACTCGTGTTAACTAATATAAAGTATTATTATACATTTTAAAATAATAAGTCATACATTAATTATGTAACTACTAAGATTTTTTTTGTAAAGTGATGTTTGATACACTTATTCTTTCTAACGCACACATCAATGTATACAATAATATATTTGTATATAATATAAATTGATTGACAGTATCAAATTGTAAAATAAAATAAAAATGTATTGATTTCAATGTATATATATAATATTTGGAGCTTACATTTAAATTTACTTTTATCGGATTTATCATGATAAACATAATTTTACGAAACATTTGTCTTTATAAAAATATATACATTACACATATGCTTTGTAAAAGTGTAAGACATTGTGCCATTGTATCATATAGTAATTTCTAACCATGACTAAACGTAAACAGTTGCTGAAAAAATCTGAAATGAATATATATTATGTGTATCTTGGAATTCAAAAACGTGTGCCTATTTTCAATATAATATGTCTCATATAATGCTTTTATATAAAGTTATTATGTTATCTTCAAATAATTGAAATTTAAACGGATTGGCTTTATGAAAGATCGATTTAAACATTTGGATAACTTACATCGATATATAGGAAAAATGTTTTGTTTTTTTTTAAATATTATCAAAAATTAAAACGTGTAATGTGATAATTTAAATAAATTCATTTAAGGAATGCACTAAACAAAGTATTTATATAAAATCAAAAAAGAATTAAATAGTTTACGATAAACCATTTTAAGAATTTAAAACACTTTATAATAATTATGTGTTCACTATACAGTATAATCAACAAAATAACAAAAATACAACACATTTTTACATCTATACGGACTTAAGTACATTATGTATTGTATAGGCACAAAATATACACAAGAATATTATTTACAATAACCTCGCTTTAGGATGCTCCCTTTAATTAAACTAAGTTATACGTTTATGTCTATTTAAAAACAAAAATTACACAGCACCAGGCTTTATTAAAGATTAGAGCCAAATGAGATAAAAAAAGAACACAATCAAAGTTGACGTACTATTTTAGATGTTTCATATGAACTTCTTTGTATAATATTATTTCATTTTTTTTTAAATATTTTTATGGAAAATGTCTATGAAGTATTTTGCTAATAACTTTTTGATCAAATTTGAAGACAGACAAATATTTACAAAAATAAAAGCAAAATCAATAAATACAAATATAATCAAATGTCATTATATTATTATAGCTGCAATTAGTTATATTACTTCATATTTGTTATTGTATTGAAAATTTTTATAAATCTAAATATTTAACTAAGAATTGTATACAATACAATTAAAACTGTTTCATTAAATAATATTCTAAACTAAAATATATATTTTTTTAAGTTTTACGATTTATATTTCATTTATTTATTTTTTTGTATGAATAAAATAATTGTATATTATTTGTAATATAATACATTTATTCTTCTTCAAAAATTAATTTTGGTAATTTTAGAACCTAAAAAATAATGATGCTATTTTTTCTTGATATAAAACATTATATAATTCATACCTCTGACCTCTAATGAACCTAAAACGATTTATATCTACCGAAATGTGTTATGTATAAACAATGTGGTTACCAACTGTTTGGGAATAGTTATTAAATTATGTTTCTGCCGAATGCATGTTATATTAACATTAAATTGAGTCCGGAAAATGTGAAAGAGAAAAATGAAAAGAAGAAAAAGGCTTTTAAAAGCCGCTTTAATGAGAGTAGAAATCTCTTAATGGATTTGAAATGGCTGTAGAAAAGAAGAAAGAAGGACGAATATTTTATGAGCCCCCCTTTTTTTTTTACCACATCCTTGTACGAAATTCCCCCAAAGACCAAAAGGTTCAATTTTTTTCAATATTTTACCATAAAAGCAACTTTTCATTATTTCCTCCGGAAACAAGAGAAGATGTGTCTGTTAAAAAGAAATGGACTAAACATTTTTGTACTAGTGTTTTTTTAATATTTTTTTTTCGTAAGAAGAATTTAGCTTTGTTATAGTTCATTGGTGACAATTCTTAGCTAATGTACACATTTAATTTAGTCAATTTTAGTTATAAGATATCGTACTTATAAATCATAATACCTATGCTAATAGCATAGTATAACTGAATGAAGTTTTATAACTTTTTAATGATAAAATGTAAAAGTGTTCAACATGCGAAAAAAATCAATATCAGTTTTCTTTAATTTATAGTTGACATAGGTTCATATAATTTGATAATTTTAAAAACTCAATTATTCCCTATAAATCCGCAATGCATTTAAATTAAATATTTATATGGGAAATAATTAAATCATTAATGAAAAATATAAAAGCCGTTGTTCTGTAGGTATATTATTATTATGTGACTGGCGTACTTCATCATTGAGAAAGGTTAATTTTCGTTAAAATTTTAAATTAAAAACAATTGAAATTCGTAAACAATTCATATGGATTACGCTTGATTTTATTGTTGTTTTTAATAACTTTATGAAATACATATTACAAAAAACTTCAATACATTACATAAAATTAAATATAAAATGTTTTTAAGTATAAACTGATGGATAAAATTGATATAACTGATTTTGACCAAGTCCATGAACATTTGAAATTCAAATAATTTAAAAAAAAAATAATTACTACATTTTTAATACTTTTTTTATATTTTTCTAAGAATAACATAAATAGATAGTTATATAATATTATATAAAATTCGAATAAAAGTCAAAAATAACTTCGACAATTTTAATAATATGTACACAATTTGAAAATAATAAATATATTATTTAATTATGTTTAGAAAATGATTATATAAATATTCAATGAAAATTTAAAATTCACGGGGTAATTAATTTTTGTATTATAACAAAAATACAAAATTAATTTAACCCGAAATTGGTTTTGTATAATAAATATTTAATTTTTTATAAAATGTAATTTTTGTTTTTTTGATGATTTTACAAATTTTAAAAATATATATAACATAAAAAAAGTGGGTAAGTGAGTATCGGTGTGCTGTACATAAGGTGGTGGGGTGGACCTCGGATTATGGTAGGTTAAATTTAAATGCAATGGTAGGTATCATTGTATACGAAAAACGATTCTGAACGAAGATGATTTGTCAGTTTAGGATATATTATATTTAAATATTGTCATATAATCTATTTTGAAACAAATAGTATAGTTACTATGTAATATGTTATTATAGTTACTTTATAGTATCTGTTTATTAATAAAAAAAGTATTTGGCCAACATACCTATAATGAGCGTATGAAATTTAATTTAAATTTTGACATATTTCGTATAAATTCGAAATTTAAGCACTTATAAAAAAAAATTGTGACTAACGATTTCGGATTTTTTTTTATCACATTAAGAACAACTTATAAGAAACCTTGTATTAAATTTTTAAGATTTTCTGGCCACCCAAAAATTTTTTATCGGCATTTGAAGAAAAAAAACTTAGAAAAGTCGAAAATTTCAATTGTCTATAAGTAGCTTAAAAATGGTCAAAATATTTATAATATTTAATATAAACATTTGGTGAAAATTTCAAGTATTTACATCGTTTTTGAGTTACAGCAAAATCAAAAAATCGATTTTGTCGAAAAGTGGTTTTTCGTAAAATTGCCGTTTTTCTATCATTTTTTTTTTTGTTTTTCTCGATTTTTTTGAAAACTATTTAAAAATGTTTACTTTTGACCCCCCTAAAGTACCAACTAGATTCAATTACCTATTTAAAGAGGGACTGAAGTCAAAAATCGGAGCATTATTACTGCTCTAAATGTTGTCGTCAGACACAAAAAAAAAAACACATATCATTGTAAAAGCAATATTTGGTTGTAAAACTAATATATTAATCTCTCATCTATGTAGAATCTAATGATATAAATTTGAATAGTATTTTATTCGAAAAAATGAATGATTTTACTACCTATAAACTATAACATTATTAACACTTATTTTATCTAGTTATAAATTTTTTATTTTTTAAACAAAATCAATTATTATAATATAAATTTATGTTGTGTAAAAAAACATATAATATTTATAATATTATAATTTTTTCAGATTATATTTATATATTAAATATCTTTACATTAAATAGTTTTATTTTTATTTGTATAATATCATTATTTTTTCTGTAAAAAATAATAATAATATAACGCTATATATCATGTTATAAAATCGTATATTATTTTGTCATGTATAATAAATTAATAACAGATATAATTATCATAATGTTAGCTAATAAGTTTAGTAAAAGTAAATAATTATATTATAATTATTAATAGTATCTAAATAAACTCATATATATATATTAATTGTCATATATTTTTTTATGTTATAAGAATAATAATTTTTAAATTGTTTTATAGATTAATTTATAGTAATATTGCTTATTAAATGCAATATATATATTATTGAACTTTGAACAAATTTATAATAAACTTATATTTATTTTGTATTTTAATTCATGTGTTAAAAAAATTTGTAACTTAATTTTGTTTAAAATAAAATCACTTAATTTTTTATTTTGTTTTTCAAACTGATTATTACATATTTTTTTTGACTATTTTAAATTACTAATTTTTCTTGTTTTGATTAAATAAAGATTTAGCAAAAATAATATTTTTTCTTAATCGTATTGTATAATACCATAATAAATATATTATATATTATGTATATATGTATATATGTATATACAAATACAATTAAATTTTATTTTTATATCTTTTTAGTTAAGTATTAATTTTATGCATTTTTAAGCTATATTTATCGTTCTCAGTCTTCATTTATGATGCTTTTACGCTAAAAGAAAGTTTAAAGCTGGAAAATACTAAGATTAAAAAGACTTACGAGTTTCTATTAAAATTCTTAAAGTTTGTTGTACCGTTTAATTATTTTCAGATAATTAAATTTAATAATATTCTGTGAGTTATAATAAAAATTAAAACTTAACAGTATGCTTATAAAATGCTATTATAGAAAACATGATACCTTTAAGTATTTTTTTATATATACGGTAAATGTGTATTATATAATACTAGTACCTACATAACTATTAACTAAATTACTCTATTGAAAATCTGGTTAACAAATTTGTAATTACAAAATTAAAAAAAAAAATTTACATTTATTTCCAACATAAAATATTGTTAGTAACATGATATAAAAAATATTTTACTTTTGGCTATGACGATAATTATTTTCACTTATCAAATGAAAACATTATTTATTTATTCAAAAAATGATTTATATTTTTATTAAACCTTATTGTGAGAAATACAGCGTGTTTTAGTATAAATTAGGGTTCACACAAAGTACCTAGCTGCACTGCTAATTGAATATTTAATATTTATATTTTATTTGACACATTAATCAGTACACTGTGTACTAAAAACACTACGGAGAATTATGGATTTGAAAGAATTTGTGTATCAGGTATTTTATACACGGAAGTTTTTTTGATACGATTATTTTTAAAGACATAAAATTGTTATTTAAATTTAAATTTTACACCATTTTAAAATTTAAATAAAAAATAACGAGTGAAATCATTACAATCTCTGATATTTAATGATACATTAACTATCTATGCGTATTTAAAATAAAATAACTTAAACAGGCATATTATTATTCATTGATTGATGTAATTATTACAAAATGTCATGCTATTGATTTTTTTAATAAAAAAAATATATTTTTATTTTATAGAATTGATAGATCTATAAATATAGAATACGATTTCTTTTAAGAATCATAAAAACTAAATAAAATAATTAAAGTTAATAAATTTAAAAAAAAACTATTGTTTGTACAATATAGTATAAATATTTAATATCTAGTATTTTTTTTATAATAAAAGTACTTATAATTTATCAATAATATAACGTTAACTTAAATATTTATGGTGTTTATAAGTATATTAGATTTTTGAATATGAGGATAAGCAATAATGTGATTAACATATGTATTACAAATTCCATAAATTTAATAATATTTGACAGTTAAAACTTAAAAAAAAAAAAAAATGAAATATACCTATATCGAATGAAAAACCCTATATTAATTAAGCATTTTGGATGATATATATCTTTGAATCAATGTTTAATTTATATCTGTTTGAATCATAAACATAATACGTGCTTAATAATCGTGTTTCAATGGAAAACATACATACACTATTCACAAAAAATACCATATGTCAATTAAAAAATAAAATACATTTGATAAATTACGCGTGAATTATAGTAATTAACATATTTTGCAAAACTAAAAAGTACTACAGTATATAAAATGTGAAGTTGTAAAACAGTAATAACAAATCATGGGATATATATCATATGTATTATATTTTTTGTAAAATAAAGTCATAGAAACTTTGTTATTTCTATAGTAATACAAATGTTAACTCTGAAAAATTACATTGAATACGTAAAATGGTATAGGTATATATAAATATTATATTATATTAATCAGTTTAACAAAAATAATTTTTAAAAACTGCGTCAGTTGTAAATGATGGAAATATTTTGTTGACAGAGTTCATTTATAATTTATAATAAATACTTATATTCGGTATTTTAATGTTCACATATTTTTATGAAAATTATAATATTTTGGTTTTCGAATTAAATATCAGCGATTTATATGACACCTCAAAGTATTATGTATTATTTGCTGTAATGAACAACATATACATAATTAAAATTATCACAATATAATAAGTTAGTAAAATATGTGCCGATCATATTTTAGAACTATTGTGAATGACAGTATTTTTAAAGTGTAATACCATCAGAAAGATGAAACGGTTCCAAATGCACACATTAAAATAATATTGCGTAGGTATATCATCATTTAATAATTATTTATTTATTTTTTTTTAGGGCGATATATATTCCTAAAGTTTATGAAACAATATACTTAAGTTTACGTTTAAATAGAAATTGCGTTGGTTTTATGGTATTGAACACATTGAGTAGTATTTAGATTTTTGTTTTTTTATTTACGTAAGTTCCATGCAAAACAATAATATTATTTTTATCCTTATCAGTTATGTTGGTTGTTCATTTTCATATCCACAACATATTATATCTTAAACTATTTAGTCTACTTATAGCAGAATACTTTTCTAAAAATGTTGGCTTACATACAGCTCATCAAATCCTTAATATTTATTGACAATTTTCACCTTACCTAACTAATCCATACATGCTTGTCGGTTAATAACTCGAAAAACTATATTTATGTGTGTATGTTTACGGGTATTTAGTCCTCACAAATTAAAATCGAACAACGATAGGAATTTAACCTTTCTCAGAAGGGGTACATTTTCAACGTGTAAATTTAAGGTATTTTGGCCCAGCTTCACTATAGTCATACACGTACCAATACCTATATATAATATGTGCATGCTACACAATCTATAATAATAACAGCCATTAAAACCGTGTGCCAACGAGATCGAAATTCGATAACTTAGTGGGTTAATTCGATGCAGCACGCCAGTCATTAATAACATTACAACCGGAGGAAAACTTGGACGTATATAGTTTGTTTTGAGACCCTTCGAATCGACATTTGGTAGAACAACAAATCCCGCTCGGTAGATCGTCGAATATTTAAATAGCATATAAAACTTATCTGTTTTAACCACGGTAAAAACGGTGAAAAAATGAACGCATATTATTATATATTATGAAATATTTTAGAAAATAAATTATTTCCATTCTAGCGCGTACCATATACATGGTGCAACGCCGATGTAGTAATTTTGTACATTTTTATTTAAAATCATATTTATTTTTTAAAATAACTTTTTTTCGGGTCGATCGTGTTTCAAATCGAATACTGCAGATGGTATGCGAACACGTCTAGTCTGTGCATTGTTATTAATTTTACAATTTTCCGCTGGGTTTTTAAGTAAAAATTCTGTTGTTTTACATTTTGACGAATTATATACTTGCATTGTTATTAAAAGTAAACATGGAATCTATATATATATATATATATATTTAATATTACATATAATATACAGGTATACTTGCTATTGATTATTCAAGAAGTCGTACGAACTTCGGTAGGTACCTATAGCTTTTTGTCAGTTTTATAAATGGTTCAGTGCATAAGCCTTGTTAGCGTGTTCCAACGAGGAGACAGTAATTTGTTCTGACGGCATAAGAAAGAAGCTAGTTTAATTGACGTTTTGGATGTTAAAAATAAACATCGGGTATTAAAACGTTTCCGAGTAAATCTATATTACTGGTGTAGCCAAAAGAGAGACAATATGTTATTAAAATATACTTGATTGTGTTTAAAATGTTAACTTACCGTGTAAGTATAGAATAATGTATTAAATTGGTACTATATGCATTATAGTTTATAATTTTAACTGTTTGAAATTTTAACTCGACGTGCATATTTTGTAACAAATAAATTATTCTTAGTCTATGTCATATTTATATTTTATTTCACAAAGAAAAAAAAAATAACGTTTTGTAAAATTAAATAATAATAATAACTCTTAGAGGCAAATTATTACGTTTTATGAACTTCCTCACATACACATGTAATTTTAATGCGCCTATATTAAATTCTGAACGGAGTGATGAATGTATTGATTTTACAATGATGTGTGTTTTTTTTTTGTGTCTGACGACAACATTTAGAGCAGTAATAATTCTCCGATTTTTGACTTCAGTCCCTCTTTGAATAGGAAAATTCATCTAGTTGGTACTTTGGTGGGTCAAAAGTAAACATTTTCAAACAGTTTTCAAAAAAATCGAGAAAAACAAAAAAAAAATGACAGAAAAACGGCAATTTTACGAAAAACCACTTTTCGACAAAATCGATTTTTTGATTTTGCTGTAACTCAAAAACGATGTAAATACTTGAAATTTTCACCAAATGTTTATATTAAATATTATAAATATTTTGACCATTTTTAAGCTACTTATGGACAATTGAAATGTTCGACTTTTCTAAGTTTTTTTTGGGTGGCCAGAAAATCTTGAAAATTTAATACAAGGTTTCTTATAAGTTGTTCTTAAAGTGATAAAAAAAAATCCGAAATCGTTAGTCACAATTTTTTTTTTATAAGTGCTTAAATTTCGAATTTATACGAAATATGTCAAAATTTAAATTAAATTTCATACACTCATTATAGGTATGTTGGCCAAATACTTTTTTTATTAATAAACAGATACTATAAAGTAACTATAGTAACATATAGTAACTATACTATTTGTTTCAAAATATACAACATACGACAACATTTAAATATAATATATCCTAAACTGACAAATCATCTTCATTCAGAATCGTTTTTCGTATATAATGATACCTACCATTGCATTCAAATTTAACCTACCATAATCCGAGGTCCACCCCACCCCCTAATGTACAGCACAGCGATACTCACTTACCCGCTATTTTGAAACAAATTTCTCATATTAATACTGCTATTAATGTAAAAATAAAACGTATTTAAAAAACACTATTATTTTTAATTCATTTTTACGTTTTAGATAATAAATTATATTCATCGTCGCTGTTGACATAATACTTAACATATTTAACTTCGTAATAATATATATTATATTTATATATATATTATAAATATAAACCGAAGGATAATTTATATATTTAATATATTTATTTAGTAAACAATATGGAATAACGTGGGACATCATTTAAATTATTTTATATTAAGGTATTATAAAAATAATTTGGAGAATTTAATATCGTCTTGAGGTAGCTGATGACAAGTCGTCATGAAAAAAATAAAACGTGTTATTTCAAGCGAGAAATTATAAAGATATTATTAAGATAATCGCATCATAAAACCCCTTCAATATTCAATAAAAAAATATTATTATATTAATATTATTATAAAAAAAAAAATAAGATCCGTATGAGATTTTCATATTCGTTTAGTGCACGTGACGCGAAATATAATATTATAATAATCACATATACACTCCATTGCTGTAAACACCGCTAGTGCGCCGCCGTCGTTGTATTGAAATTTACACGAACTCTGTGACCGGATATTATAATGACACGCCGTGAATTCCCGATGTTAACACTTCACTATACACACACACACGCATATATACACATAAATACATGCGCATACAGTATATGTTATAATGTAGGATGCAAATATTGCGCGCTCGAGGTCGTCGGAGCGGTAGATATGGTGGGCGGTGACGGTGGTCGTGGTGATGGTAATGATGGAGGAAGGGGTGATGTAGGGTGTTACAAGGTGGGTTGGTGGTCGACGAGGAGAAGAAAACGGTTCTAGGAATTTTGCTCCGATATAAATTACGTTTCCGGTTGATAGGCACGTCAATATCCGGGCAGACGTCGAATGATTCGATGGAGTAGTATAGACAGCCGGGGTATAATTAATCCACGAATTAATTTCAACGTTTACGAGGAGGTCCGAGACCGCGGACGAGAATCGCGGCTTAAAATATATACGGCCCGGCGACCGTATTATGATCTAGGTAGGTATTACGATGGCTTATCCACCTCTGTTCAACATATATTATAACGTGAATCGAGCGGGATTCGCGAGGAGGAAGCGTATATTATATAAGCACACGCACGAGTCACCACCCGGATCGTGTATGTGTGTGTATGTGCAGAAAGTCGGTCCGAAGGGTCGAGGAACCGTCAGTCGCGGGTCGGCATTCGCCCGTCGACTGCAGATTGTTTTCCGATCAATTTGCTAAAAGCGAATTCATATTGCGACTATATTATTATTATTATATTAACGCGATAATAATAATATGGCTTCCTCGGCCAATGTTGTTATTATATTGTGCGCATGTTACGCCCAGTTTTCAATACAACTGCTGATATTTGAATATAACCAAACGTCGCGCCAATTCACACAATCGTGAAGTTATTAATACACTATTATACTATTATTATATATATATAATAATAAAGTAGAAATTGGGTATGACTACTTTGAATAATCCGGAAAGTTGTTATTGGCGGTAGAATGTAATGTGTACTAGTTTTGAATACCTATACATTAACACTGGTTACATATCAATATGATTTATTTTTATTCAAAGTTATATGTTACATGTCACAATAATGAATATTAAGTGATAATAATAATACAAAAATCAATTGCATTACCTTAATTATTATAACCTACGTGACAAAATTATACTGATTGGGTTACTGATAAATTATAGAAGTTATACGGAATGATGAAACAATAATTATATTATATTATTATATTATGATAATACAAAATCAGTCTATTCATTATAGTGATAATATTTGTATACCATATTTAAATTAAAACTAAAATAGAAAAATATATTTAGGACTGACATATTATTCAAATCACTTTATCCGTGTCGACGTAATAATCGTTGTTGATATAATTGATTTATCGTACGAGATGATTCGTATAATATACAATAACAAATATATTTTATAAAGCAATAATCCCTAGTTTATCTAGTTTGATAACTCAAAAACTATCTTAGGTATTAAAAACAATTTGACTTAAATACATAATACTATTCATTCAATTAAAAATTAAATTAGTTCATAAAAAATCTAAAATTCATTAGCAACGCTTTCACAACCATTTTATTTCCAACAATAATCTATTATACGCAATCAGTTCATAAATTGCTGAAAATTTAGGGTCTATAAACCAGTTGTGCTCAAAATATTTAACAACACCTAAGGAAAATATTAGTTGTGTATAATTATTATATAATAAATTAAAACACTAACTGACTTTTTTGTGAGTATTATTTTTATAATATATCTACATTTTATAATATCAATAAATATTTATTTTTCGCATTTTACAAGTTATTTTTTCATCATCAATTATTCAAAATTAAATACCAGTTACATTATAATATTAATTTCATAAAATTTCCGATACCATTATAAAATATATTATATTCAGTCACTTTAACCAATAATCAATTGATCAATACATAATTTTTAAAGTTCAAGAATTTTAGTATGTGTTATACAAGAGCAATCGGTTTACTTAACCTAAAATAGAAGGAGCGCAATTGGTATACTGACCCTAAACGGATATGTTGTATTAGGAAAAATTATTGGCCCATGTCTTAAAAACATAGTCAACCGTAAACATGTCATTAATGCATGATTTCTCACATCAAACCATTCTGTAAATATTTATTTATTATTATGATAGTGTGTAAATAAATATTAAAATATGTATGTATTCCTTCCTTTACTACATATACTTATTATGCCCCATGGGTATAAATTATATATTGCAACAAAAAAAGATACATTTAAGTATTTAAATAACTCATCAGCTTAACAGTTTACAGTATAAAAATATTCTCATTTGAGAAAATACGTTTGTATTGCTACAGAAATGTTTTT